>CM055121.1:428246788-430886788 GCA_029206835.1 Rana muscosa | reverse complement strand
GAAGCAGACAGTCACAAGCTAATAAAAGAGGGCAAGCAGGCTCTGTGTCTGGGGGCAACAGTGCTGGTCGTGGACGCAGTGCATTGTCATCAGCACGTGGTCATGGGACACGCTTGTCCTTATTTTTGGCAGCTGGACGTGTTGAGCCACATCATGCCAAAGACTTGGTAGAGTGGATGACCAAGACCTCCTCATCCTCCTCATCCTCTCTCACCCAGGCTCAGGGTACTGGCAAAGCAGCTGCCAATGCGTCCCCTTCCCTCGTATCAATGTCGTCATCATCAGTCACTCCTTCCCTAGACCCACCATGTCCTCCTGAGGAGTCCCCCGAACTGTTTGAGCACAGTGTTGGGTACATGCTCCAGGAGGATGCCCAGCGTTATGAAGGGTCTAATGATGATACCCAGCTAGAGGAAGGCAGTAGCGTGAGCGCAGAGAGAGGGGATGCTCAAGAGGGACAGCAATCTGGCAGTGATGTTCCAGCAGCTGCAGCATACTGCCAGATTAGCTCCAGTGATGAAGAGGGAGGGGATGATGAGGTCACTGACTCCACGTGGGTGCCTGATAGGAGAGAGGAGGAGGAGGAGGATGAGGCACATCTCCAATGAGGCAGGATGCCTTTCGGGGGCCAGCTTAAGGGCAGCACACCGACTGAATCACACCAGGAGCTCCGCCTGTGCAGGGCGCTGCCTCTGCCCGTTATTCCAAAAGTTCTTTGGTGTGGGCCTTTTTTGAGTCGAGTGCATCAGATCGCACCGCTGCTATTTGCAACATATGTCTCAAGCGTATCTCGCGTGACATCAGCCGCTTGGGCACCACATGCTTGACCAGACATATGTTGACCTGCCATGCAGCTCGTTGGCAAGCGTACCACACCAAAGAACAAAGCGGACCTCTCCTTGCTCCTCATCAGCTGGGATCTCCAACCCCACTATACCTTCAGTCCTCTCTGAAACCTGCACTGAGAGGAATGAAGGTGTAGAATTAGGTGTGTCACAGCCAAGTACTTGCGGGCACTCTGCTAGCAGTACACCGACGTCCGATTGTAGCAGGCAAATTTCCCTGCCCCAGCTGCTGGACCGTCGAAAGAAGTTCACTCCCAGCCATCCACATGCCCAGCGGTTGAATGCTAGCTTGGCTAAATTGCTAGCACTTCAACTGCTGCCTTTTCAGTTGGTAGACTCGGCCCCCTTCCGTGAGTTTGTGCAATGTGCGGTTCCTCAGTGGCAGGTTCCCAAACGCCACTTTTTCTCACGGAAGGTGATTCCGGCTCTCTACCGGCATGTGGAAGGCAATGTCCATGCCTCGCTGGACAGGGCGGTCAGCGGTAAGGTGCATATTACTGCTGACTCATGGTCGAGAAGGCATGGACAGGGACGTTACCTTTCTTTCACGGCCCATTGGGTCACTCTTTTGGCAGCTGAGAAGGATGCAGGACAAGGTGCAGTAGTGTTGGAGGTTGTTCCGCCGCCACGCCTCCAAAATGCTACTACTAGTTGTGACACACCTCTCTCCTCCACCCCCTCCTCTTCTTCTTCCTCCATGGCCTCTTCCTTTGCTTTGTCCTCGGAACCAGCGGTGCTAGGTAGGCGTTCAAGGGGCTACGCAAGTACGCAGACAAAAAGATGCCATACCGTGCTTGCGCTGGTGTGTTTGGGGGACAGGAGCCATACTGGGGCAGAGGTTCTGTCAGCTCTGCAGGGGCAGGCCGAGAGGTGGTTGACGCCATGCCAGCTTAAGCCAGGAATGGTGGTTTGCGACAATGGCACCAACCTCCTCTCCGCCCTCCGACAGGGACAACTGACCCATGTGCCCTGTGTGGCTCACGTCCTTAACCTGGTGGTGCAGCAGTTCTTGGGCAGGTACCCGGGCTTACAGGATGTCCTGAGGCAGGCCAGGAAAGTCTGTGTGCATTTCCGCAGATCATATAATGCCAGTGCTCGGCTGGCTGAACTGCAAAAGGAGTTGAACCTGCCCAAGAACCGCCTTATATGTGACATGCCCACCAGGTGGAGCTCAACGTTGGCCATGCTGCAGCGGCTGAACACGCAGCAGAGAGCCATCAATGAGTACCTGTGCGACTACGGCACCAGGACAGGGTCAGGGTAGCTCAGGTTTTTTTCTCTACGCCAGAGGGGCATGATCAGGGATGCATGCACTGTCCTGGAACCATTTGAGGAGGAGCAGTGACAGTGCATGCATCAGTGACACTGTACCTCTTGTCCACCTGTTGGAGCATACGCTGCATGGAATAATGGACAGGGCACTTGAGACATAACAGAGACAGGAAGAGGAGGACCTCCTTGCCTCTCAAAGCCCCCTTTACCCAGACAGTGTTCCTTCTGTCCCACCCATCGCACAGGAAGAGGATGAGGAGGAGGAGGATTGTGTCAGCATGGAGGTGGAGCCTGGCACTCAGCATCAACAGCAGCAGTCTTTTAGGGATGATTTACAGTCCCAAGAAACCCGTGGAATAGTACGTGGCTGGGAGGAGGTGGCTGCGGATCATGTCGTCCTTAGTGACCCAGAGGACTCCGGACCGAATGCCTCAGCTAACCTACGCTGCAGGGCCTCCCTGATCCTGCAAAGTCTGCAGAAGGATCCTCGTATTCTTCGGATCAAGGAGAGGGACCATTACTGGCTGGCCACTCTCCTTGATCCACGGTACAAGGGTAAGGTTGCGGACCTTATCTTACCATTGCAGAGGGAGCAGAGGATGAGACATCTCCGGGAGGCCTTGCAGAAAGGTCTGTGCAACGTGTTCCCAGAGACTGGGAGGTTACAAACTCCTGGTCCTGGACAACGAGTTGCTGAGGCTTCGGTCAGTCAAAGAAGGAGCGGTGGGGAAGGTGGCCGTCTGACCGATGCGTTCAGACAATTTTTTAGTCCGCAGCCCCAAGGTATGATCGGTTCCAGAAACCATCGGCAGCGTCTGATTTACATGGTGCAGGAATACCTAGGGGCAAGGTCAGACTTGGACACCTTACCCACCGAAAATCCTCTGGCTTACTGGGTCTTGAGGATGGATCACTGGCCAGAGCTTGCACAGTATGCAATTGAGCTACTGGCCTGTCCTGCATCCAGCGTTCTTTCGGAACGCACATTCAGTGCTGCTGGAGGCTTTGTCACGGATCACAGGGTGCGCCTGTCCACCGACTCAGTTGATCGACTGACCTTCATAAAGATGAACCCGTCTTGGATCACCACCAGCTACCAAGCACCTGAAGCTGATGTAACAGAATAATTTATTTTGAAATGTCACATCCCTTCAAGACTGCCTATGCTGATGCTGAGTGACTGTCCTGTTATGTTGACTGACTATCCTCCTCCTCCTCAATGTCAAAAAATAGGAGGTTTGTATAGAACAGATCTGATGTGATATAGCCAACATCCCTAACTGGTACAAATACAAGAGTTTCCCCTCATAGATGGGACTTTATAGGCATGAATTGTCACAACTACTAAAGGGTAAATTTATAATATTTTATTACAAAAGTAGAAAAATAATAAAACAAAAATGGTACATATACAATAAAACTTGATCAATGCGATTTGATAATCAACATATCGCAGAATTAACATTTAATCATATATGGTGCATGGCATGCCTAAATAGGCTTGTGATTGCAATGCTGATATATGAACATGTGTATAACACGAAATTATATATATATATATATATATCAGATCCAGTTAATTATTGATCTAATAATTCACAGCAGGGCCCATTCCTGCGCCCACCAAGAGTAACTGTGAGGGCTTACAGTGTTGTGGCAACACCACCACCACCAAAGGCCCAATTTTTCTGCCCCTCTTCAACAGGGGCATGCAATTACAATTCTTGATCTAATAATTTACAGTAGGGCCCATTCATGCACCCAACAAGAGTAACTGTGAGGGCCGACAGTGTTGTAGCACCAGCACCACCACCAAAGGCCCAATTTTTCCTACCACTGTTCAACAATGTTATGTAATTACAATTCCTGATATAATAGTTCACAGCAGGGCGTTCCAGCGCCCACCAACAGTAACTGTGAGGGCTCACAGTGTTGTGGCAACACCAACATGTAAGGGGCAAATTTCAGCAGAGTATATACGACAGGCCCCTACTTTCAAACATCCAACCTACAAACAACTCCTACTTGCAAACGGAAGGAGACAACAGGAAGTGAGAGGAAATCTACCCCTAGGAAGGGAAATTCTCTCCTGTAAGAGTTAATATGGGAAAAAGGTGTCTCCTCTCTACTGATGCTTTATCACCAATCCTTGTTTCAATAAAAACACCACTTTTCCAAAAACATTTGTCATTGGGATGGAAAGTGAGGTGAAATGTTCTGAACAGGTGCACAGACAGCAAAACAAATGTTACAGGGGTGATAACCCTTCCCTATGTTTTCCAAAAAGCTTAAAAATATATTTTTTGGCTGGAGCTACACTTAAACAATGTACCTGTTCAAAATTACAAACAGATTCTACTTAAGAACAAACCTACTTTCCCTGTCTTGTTTGCGCCGCCTGTATACTGCTGTTCAGAGCATATAGGGCCTTTTTTTATTTTGGGTGCAGGGTTCCCCTTATTATCCATACAAGACCCAAAGGGGCTGGTAATAGGCTGGGGAAGGGTGATGGGGTAGCCATGCCATTTTTCTCAAAGGTTTTCATCCATATTGCCAGGACAAGACATGACATTAAAGCCGCAAGCAGTTTTAAATGGCTTTTTTTCCTTTAGAAATGTCATTTTGTGCAGGGACGGTTCTAAACACGGGAAACACGTGCCACTTCACAGGCATACTTTAGACACCCCCCAGGTACGATATTTAAAGGAATATTTCACTTTTTTTTCTTCACTTTATGCATTATTAAAATCACTGCTCCCGAAAAACGCCCATTTATAAAACTTTGTTTTGCATTGATACATGTCCCCTGGGGCAGAACCCGGTTCCCCAAACCCTTTCTAGGACAATAACATGCATATTAGCCGTTATAATTAGCACTTTAGATTTCGAACATTCGCGTCCATTGTATTTAATAGGGTTCTAACGTTCGCGCAAACTTTTGGTCCGTTCGAAGGTTCTGGTGCGAACCGAACGGGGGGGGGGGTGTCCGGCTCATCCCTACCCGTCTTATGCACATTGACCTGCCTCATCACAAATCTCCTATACCCATAGGATGTACTCATATTCTCTAGTGTTCCTGGTCTGTTTCTAGAAAAATCATCTTCTAAGGCAAGTATGCAATTTTGCCTTATATATTTAAATGTAGTATAAAAATGAGATGCAAATTGTAAAAGAAAAATAACACAAAAAATGTGTTGCCCATAACATTTGAATTCTTGATATATTTTCCTTGAGAAATTAGAAATGTAACTGGCAGACAAGCTGTCATGGTCAACAATGTCATAGACTCCTTGTTACTTTTTCAATGATAATGAAAGAAAGAACATTATTTACAGGTTGTCACTGGCAACAGCTTCATTTTCATTCATCTTTCTTCAGTTTTCATAATTCAGTTCTAAACCATATTCGTATAAAGGCATACCTTGAATCAACAAAAAAAACTTTAAACTACATATCAGAAAATGATTTAGAGGATGCTGGCATTGTCCTTGACGTGAAAATAATTATTCATGCAATTATTATGTTTAGTATATATTACATATGCATTTGGTGTGAGTAATTGTAGTGCACTTCAGTTTTGTACGCTGTCAAATCTTGGAGCTGTCCTTGAATTGACATGTAAGTGCCGAAGACTTTCTTAATCACATACTGCACATCACTTCAGCAAATTAATGATAAAAAAATGACTTTCTTCTTTTATTAGTTGTGGTTTGCTAAAATAATTAAAACTCTGCTCTTATAGTCAGCGGAAATGTCGGAATTAATATTCATTACTGAATGAGACAGTTGAATGACGCTTTTTCCTACAGTTACTTTCTCTCTACTCCTTGACCGGTCTGAAACCTATGACCATACAAACTCCTTGACAGTAATGGAAAAAAAATGTTCACTTGGTCATGATAGAGCAGAAATAGAAACCTCAGCTCTGGCCTTTGGAAATGTCAACTGGAGATACAGTTCCTTGAAATCTGTTTCTAATGAACATGTACAACAATTTGTTCATGTATTGGAGTCCTGGATAGACAGCAGTGACTTCCTCTCTAACACAGTGGTGAAACTATTGTAATAACCGTTGTTGGCTTCAGCACAATGGCTCAGTACTTAGTGTTCTATTCTTGCAGCCCTAGGTTTGGGCCAAATATCCACCTGTGTCACTTTTTGCATGAAGTTTGTTGACTCTCCATGATTTAATGTGATTTCTTCCTTCAACCCGGTATGGTTAATGCTGAAGTTTATTCTAAATATTTTCCCTTTTGTTGTTCCTTCTTTTCCTCATTCTTAAGTATGCAAATTAAATGTTTAACCACTTAACAACCACCTGCCGACAAATAACGTCGACAAGGTGGTTGCTTAACTCTGGGAGGACGTTATATAACGTCCTCCCAGAAACGCGCTCCCGCGCGCCCCCTGGGGCACGCACACGGGAAACTCCGTGACCGCCGGGTCCAGAGGACCCGGCGGATCACGAATCGCGGTAAATCGCCGCTGATAGCGGCCGTTTACCACGTGATCGCTCCGTCAAATGACGGAGCAATCACTTGTAAACAGACCGGCGTCATTTGATGACGCCGGTTCCTCCCTCCCCTCTCTGTACCGATCGGTACAGTGTGAGAGGGGAGGGGGAGGGAGCGGATGGCAGCAGCAGCACTGTGGGCTGGATCTGTGACAATTGCAGTCACAGATCCAGCCATCCATCCATCCCTGCTCAGCCATCCCTGTGCTATACCCTGCCAATACTCTGCAATACACCCTGCCAATACTCTGCAAAATACCCTGCCAATACCCTGGTGCAATACTCTGCAATACCCTGGTGCAATACTCTGTAATACCCTGGTGCAATACTCTGCAATACCCTGGTGCAATACTCTGCAATACCCTGGTGCAATACTCTGCAATACCCTGGTGCAATACTCTGCAATACCCTGGTGCAATACTCTGCAATACCCTGCGAAATACTCTGCAATACCCTGCAAAATACTCTGCAATACCCTGCAAAATACTCTGCAATACCCTGCAAAATACTCTGCAATACCCTGCAAAATACTCTGCAATACCCTGCACAATACTCTGCAAAATACTCTGCAATACCCTGCACAATACTCTGCAATACCCTGCACAATACTCTGCAATACCCGCCACAATACTCTGCAATACCCGCCACAATACTCTGCAATACCCGCCACAATACTCTGCAATACCCGCCACAATACTCTGCAATACCCTCCACAATACTCTGCAATACCCTCCACAATACCCTGTGCAATACCCTCCACAATACCCTGTGCAATACCCGTGCAATACCCTGCCATACACCGCAATACCCTGCCATACACCGCAATACCCTGCCATAGTCCGCAATACTCCGCAATGCCCTGCAATACTCTGCAATGCCCAGCAATACTCCGCAATGCCCGGCAATACTCTGCAATAACCACTTCCCGCCCTCCGGCCGTCATATGACGTCCTTGACTTTGTGCGGGGATATCTGAATGATGGGAGCAGCTACAGGCATCATTCAGATATTAGCTTTTTCAGCCGGCGATTCCCTACACCATAAGAACAATCATAGTGGCTGTTCCGCCGCTTGATCATTCTTACGGGAGGCGAGAGGGGATGTCCCCCCCCGCCACCCTCCGGTGCTTCTACCGACTCACCGCTACGATCAAAGCCAGGATTGTTGTTTTTTTTTTTTTTTTTTTTTTCAGGCTTCCCAGCCTAGAGGTGAGATGTGGGGTCTTATTGACACCCCCCCCATATCTCAATGTAAAGAGGACCTGTCATGCCATATTCCTATTACAAGGGATGTTTACGTTCCTTGTAATAGGTATAAAAGTGATCAAAAAAATGTTTAGGGCGGAAAAACATGTCAAACTAAAATAAATAAAGTAAAATGAAGAATAATTTTTTTTTTTTTTTTTAAAGCGCCCCTGTCCCCGTGAGCTCGCATACAGAAGCGAACGCATACGTAAGTCCCGCCCACATATGAAAACGGTTTTCAAACCACACATGTGAGGTATCTCTGCGAACGTTAGAGCGAGAGCAATCATTTTGGCCCTAGACCTCCTCTGTAACTCAAAACATGTAACCAGTAAAAATATTTAAAGCATCGCCTATGGGGATTTTTTAAGTAGCGAAGTTTGGCGCCATTCCACGAGTGTGTGCAATTTTTAAGGGCGACATGTTAGGTATCTATTTACTCGGCGTAACTTCATCTTTCACATTATGCAAAAACATTGGGCTAACTTTACTGTTTTTGTTTTTTTTTTAAGCACAAAACATTTTTTTTCCGTAAAAAACGCGTTAAAAAAATTGCTGCGCAAATATCGTGCGAGATAAAAAGTTGCAACAACCACCATTATATTCTCTAAGGTCTTTGCTAAAAAAACATATATAATGTTTTGGGGTTCTATGTAATTTTCTAGCAAACAAATGATGATTTTTACATGTAGGAGAGAAATGTCAGAATTGGCCTGGGTGCTCCAGAACGCCTGAAGGTGCTCCCTGCATGTTGGGCCTCTGTATGTGGCCACGCTGTGTAAAAGTCTCACACATGTGGTATCGCCATACTCGGGAGTAATAGCAGAATGTGTTTTGGGGTGTAATTTGTGGAATGCATATGCTGTGTGTGAGAAATAACCTGCTAATTTGACAATTTTGTGGAAAAAAAAAAGAGAAAAAAAAAATCTTGATTTTGCAAAGAATTGTGGGAAAAAATGACAACTTCAAAAAACTCACAATGCCTCTTTCTGAATACCTTGGAATGTCTTCTTTCCAAAAAGGGGTCATTTGGGGGGTATTTGTACTTTTCTGGCATGTTAGGGTCTCAAGAATTGAGATAGGCCGTCAGTACTTCAGGTGTGATCAATTTTCAGATATTGGCACCATAGCTTGTGGACTCTATAACTTTCACAAAGACCAAATAATATACACCAATTTGTACTTATTTTTACCAAAGATATGTAGCAGTATAAATTTTGGCCAAAATTTATGAAGAAAAAATAGTAATTTGCAAAATTTTATAACAGAAACGAAAAAAAAATCATTTTTTTACAAAATTTTCAGTCTTTTTTCTCTTATAGCGCAAAAAATAAAAAAACCCAACAGTGATTAAATACCACCAAAAGAAAGCTCTATTTGTGTGAAAAAAAGGACAAAAATTTCATATGGGTACAGTGTTGTATGACTGAGTAATTGTCATTCAAAATGTGAGAGCACCGAAAGCTGAAAATTGGTCTGGTTATTAAGGGGGTTTAAGTGCCCAGTGGTCAAGTGGTTAAATAAAACCTTTACATTTCCTTACATACCTTATTTCAGACACTATGACATTATCCCCGGGTCTCTGTGCTTCTCTATAGTTACAACGCAGGAAGATCATGGCTAGTGGGAGGGAGCAGTAGAGTGCAGTACATAATCTCTTGTAAACCTCACAGCACCCTGCCTCAGTACTGCTCTCATGAACCCTAAGCCCCTTTGCAAGCAGTTGGCTGACTCTTGGGAGAATTTATGCAAATAATAAATGACCTTGATAGCTGGGTGTCAATCTAGAGGACTGGGTATTTCTAGGTAGGCTGCATTTGCATGTAGACCTGCCACGTAATGCCCACATGTGATGCTGATCCTCCTGGTTGAAGAGACAGAAATCTAATTAATAAAAGGGATGGATCAGGGACAGTAAGCCCAGAAAGGAAATAAGACAGGCTCTAGATGACTTGTAGCTGACTTTACAGCATCTAATGAACACTGTTAGAAGCGTACAGTGTACAGTGAAATCAGAGTAAGCTCTTTCAATACAGGAGTCTGTACAATTGTGCAAAAATAAAGGCAAAGCTGTAGTACATTTTTTTCTTCTAACCATAATGACCTTGTCTACATGACTTTAATAATAACAGTAGATGGTAAACTCCCTGAGGTCAGGCATAGAGGCTTATGTTAATGGTCCTATTTATTCTGTAAGGTGCTTTGTAATATGTACACTATATATAGGGGATTAAAATCCAACTCCAACACTACATGGGCAGAATATTAAACCATTCCCTCAACTACAAAAATAATTCACCCTCCCATCCACAGATCATTACACATACATATGGGTGAACCACTGCTTAAAAACAACCTCACTCTCCCTTTATTCACTACTAGGGATGAGCCGAACACCCCCCCGATCGGTTCGCAGCAGAACATGCGAACAGGCAAAAAATTTGTTCGAACGCGCGAACATCGTTAAAGTCTATGGGACACGAATGTGAAAAATCAAAAGTGCTAATTTTAAAGGTTAATATGCAAGTATTGTCATAAAAAGTGTTTGGGGACCTGGGTCCTGCCCCAGGGGACATGTATCAATGCAAAAAAAAAGTTTTAAAAATGTCAGTTTTTTTGGGAGCAGTGATTTTAATAATGCTTAAAGTGAAACAATAAAAGTGAAATATTCCTTTAAATTTTGTACCTGGGGGGTGTCTATAGTATGCCTGTAAAGTAGCGCATGTTTCCCGTGCTTAGAACTGTCCCTGCACAAAATGTAATTTTTGAAGGAAAAAGAGTCATTTAAAACTACTACTAACTACTATTAATGAATTGTCGGGTCCCGGAAATACAGATAAAAGTCATTAAAAAAACGGCAAGGGTCCACCCCTAGTCCATTACCAGGCCCTTTGGGTCTGGTATGAATATTAAGGGGAACCCCTGCCGTTTTTTTCAATGACTTTTATCTTTATTATATGTAAAAAAACGGCGTGGGGTTCCCCCCAAAAATCCATACCAGACCCTTATCCGAGCATGCAACCTGGCAGGCCGCAGGAAAAGAGGGGGGGTGAGAGAGCGCCCCCCCCTCCTGAACCATACCAGGCCACATGCCCTCAACATGGGGAGGATGTCCCCATGTTGATGGGGACAAGGACCTCATCCCCACAACCCTTGCCCATTGGTTGTGGGGGTCTGCGGGCGGGGGGCTTATCAGAATCTGGAAGCCACCTTTAACAAAGGGGACCCCCAGATCCCGCCCCCCCTATGTGAATTGGTAAAGGGGTACATTGTACCCCTACCATTTCACCGAAAAAAGTAACAAAAACACAGACACAGCTTGTGACAAGTCCTTTAATAAAAAAGAAAAAAAAATTCCAGTGATGTAATCCTTCCACAACCCGACGATACACGCCACCACGATCTATTCCGCCGTCACGAGAAACCCCCGTTGCGTCAGAGGGGTGTGGGGTCACCTGTGACGCCATGGGGAAACCGCCGTAAACCCCCGTTGCATCAGAGGGGGGCGGCGTCATTGGTGGCCCCGCCCTCGGCTATATCACAGCTGTCATGGCGGGTCTCGCGTCATTCGGCGGTCGCCTCCCATGGAGTCAGAATTGATCCTGGCGGCGTGTATTGTCGGGTCGTGGAATAATTACATTGCTGGAATTTTATTTTATTTTTTTATTAAAGGACTTGTCCCAAGCTGTGTCTGTGTTTTTTTAAAGAATTTTTGACACTTTTTTGGGTGAAATGGTAGGGGTACAATGTACCCCGCTACCTATTCACATAAGGGGGGCGGGATCTGGGGGTCCCCTTTGTTAAAGGGGGCTTCCAGATTCCAATAAGCCCCCCACCCGCAGACCCCCACAACCACCAGGCAAGGGTTTTGTGGATGAGGCACTTGTCCCCATCAACATGGGGACATCCTCCCCATGTTGAGGGCATGTGGCCTGGTACGGTTCAGGAGGGGGGGCTCTCTCGTCCCCCTCTTTTCCTGCGGCCTGCCAGGTTGCATGCTCAGATAAGGGTCTGGAGTTTTGGGGGGAACCACATGCCATTTTTTTTTTTTGGCGCAAGGTTCCCCTTAAAATCCATACCAGACCTGAAGGGTCTGGTATGGATTTTGAGGGGGACCCCTGCGCCATTTAAAAAAAATGACGCACGGGGGGCGGAGCTAGCCGGAGACTGAGGAGGACATGCTGTAGCTGAGCTCCGGTACCAGCGGCACTTCAACGGCTTGAAACGGACGATCCAGGCACCAATAAGCTGCCCAAATACAGCGTTTCAGCTCCCGCTGACCCGACAAACCGTTATACAACATGACAAGATGCAAGAAGGAGGGGAACCGGCCGACCAAACTCACGGCGTTCTTCTCTATGGGGCCTAAGCAAGATGGCGCCGGCTCATCCTCCACACCTGTACAAAACTCTTCCCAGCGCTCGTCTCAGAAGGGCATGAGCATGAAAAGAAGCAGCCCACCGAGGAACCCACACTCCCCACTAGCTACCCCTTCATCTGGGAGCCCGGAAAAGGCGAGATGCCGGCTGGATGCAGCGGATGCTGGACATGAGGTGAGCTCTCCCATAGATTCAGGGGATGAAACCAGAGACTTACCAGACTCCATTGACACATTCCCCACAAACGATAAACCTGTCTTAGATACAGTTTTGAAAGAGATGTTGGTGTCTCTCAGGAGCTCACTCCAGTCAGACATGGTATCATGCGTACACAAGTTTGGCACAGAACTGAGACATGTGGCTGAAAGGGTCTCTCACATAGAGAACAAGATGGAGGAGTATGCTTCCACTATCAATGACCTGGTTGATGCTAGTGAGAAGTCAGAGGATGATATGGAGTCAGTGAAAGCTAAGATGGCAGAAATGGAAGATAGATCCAGAAGGAATAATGTGAAGATAAGAGGGATCCCTGAATCAGTTAAAAATCAGGAGCTGCGTAGCTATGCTGCACAACTGTTCGCTGCAGTTTTGCCAGACCTGTCTGCTCTGGACTTCACTGTGGATAGGATACATAGGCTCCCGAAGCCTACATACCTCTCTGATGCTATACCTAGGGATGTGATCCTTAGATTACATTTTTATCACACCAAAGAACAACTGATGGCAGTGTCGCGTCAGAAAGGACAGATCCCGGCTCCTTACTCTGACCTCCAGTTCTATGCGGATTTATCGCAGTACACGCTCCAAAAACGCAGAAATCTCAATACTATCACGAAGGCCCTCAGAAATCACAAACTGACCTATAAATGGGGCTTCCCGACCAAGCTGATAGTCACAAAAGATGACAAGGACTATATTGTGGACTCCCTGGCCAAAGGAGTGTCACTGCTACACTCCTGGGGAATTGTCCCTGATAATCAACCACAACCTCAGCGGGGACCCCCACCCACATCAAAAAACCTAGAACCTGAATGGCGCACTGTTGACCGCAGAAATGCTCGTTCTCACAACTAAACTGGATTGCACTCTGAAGATTGCATAGAGTGCCTGTTGGAATGGATCGGATTCCTGTTCCGAACTTTCTTCTTTTCCCCACCTACCGCTTGAGTGATAATGAGTCACACACTTATGCACTCTGTTACTTGGCCAGTTGCCATTGTTATTTTTTTTTCTCTTTTTCATGTTTCTCTTGAAATAACTCTCTTTTGCCCTAATAGCCTGAAGTACGGCCTCACATACCTCGCTGAAAGAACATTAACCGAGTATGAGCACGAAAGACCTATCTCGAGCAGAGCACCTGCAGGAATTAACCAGCGGCTCCCACCATCTGTAAGTAACTTTATTACCCGCACATGGCGGTACAGTTTATGTCTCTGAATACAAAGGGTCTTAATCACCCTGCCAAGCGGAGATCTCTGTGGAAGGAGGCCTTGCATCAACATTGTGACATTTTGTGTGTCCAGGAGACTCACTTTTTGCAGGACTCGCCTCCTAAATGCACACATCCCCAGTTTCCCCACGTCTATCAAGCTAATGCGCCCTCAAAGACAAGGGGAGTGATGATAGCAATAAGAGACACAGTCACTTTCCATCTACATGAAGCTATATGCGATCCTCAGGGACGTTTCATAATATTGATATGTGACATTAATTCCGTCACCTACACAGTGGCGAATATATATGCACCGAATGTGAGACAAATCAAATTTTTTCACAGGATTGTGAAAAAAGTAAGAAAGGTGCAGAGGGGAGGGGTGATTATATGTGGGGACTTCAACATCACACCTGACCCGGATGTAGACTCCACCTCTTCACCAAAGAGGCGGCCCCAATCTCTGTTGAAGTCCCTACAGAACCATAACCTATATGACTCTTGGAGATGCTTAAACGCAAACGAAAGAGATTATACCTTTTTCTCTAATTGTCATGGGTCCTATAGTAGAATTGACTTATTTTTGGTTGACAGATGGGTACTGATGAAATGTAAGTCGGTTAAAATCAATTGTATCACATGGTCGGACCATGCCTCGATATGCTTAACAATAGGGAACCCTTCCTCTCAAAAATCCACTTATTTATGGAGAGTCAATCATCGCCTACTGCAGGAAGGTCCGATCAGGTCATACATCCAGGTAAAACTGAGTGAATACTTTGACGTAAATCAAGGTTCAGTGACAAACCCTTTTATTCTATGGAACGCACACAAGGCGGTGATGAGGGGGGTGATGATGCAGCAGGGGGCGAGATACAAGAGGGAAATGCAGCAGCAAATCGTACAACTGATATCCAAAATTGAAGACATAGATAGACGAAACAAAGCTAATCCATCCCACATATTGTCTGACCAAGTAACACAACTTCGCACAGAACTACGACTAAAATTCCTTGACGATTTTGAAAAGACCTCTAGGAGGTTGAAACTGGCATACTATACCAGCGGAAATAGAGCAGGCAAATTGCTTGCCAACAAACTGAAGGGTCACAGAACTAGAACCCAAATCTCCCATATTCTACAACCAAAAACGCAGGTCAAGCAAACTCACCCCCAAGCAATAGCTGACGCATTTAGCCAATACTATAGCTCATTATATAACCTAAAAGACGATCTTGACACACCACAACCGACAAAAGAGGCTATCGACACATTCTTAGACAAACTCAATTTCCCCAAACTTACACAGGAACACCTCCAGAGCCTTAACTCTCCCATATCGGAGCTAGAGGTGAAACAGACGATCCAGGCTCTCCCCGCTAACAAATCGCCTGGCCCAGATGGTTTTACAGGGGAATACTACAAGACGTTTCAGGACATTCTTTGCCCACATCTCACCAAAACATTCAATTTAGCTGCTGCATCTTCCTCTTTCCCTCCTGAAATGCTAACTGCTACAATCATAGCTTTGCCTAAACCAGGGAAATCTCCAGATGTGCCACAAAACTTTAGACCAATATCATTACTGAATAATGATGTCAAGATATATGCCAAACTTATAGCTACTAGATTGGTGGATATCCTACCTGACATTGTGGATATGGACCAGTCTGGATTCATTAAGGGGAGACAAACAGCTGATGCCACTAGACGTCTGGTGAACCTAATACACATTGCTAAGAGGAGGGGAACGCCTTCTCTGCTCCTCTCGCTGGATGCGGAGAAGGCGTTCGATAGAATTCATTGGGGATACCTTACAGAGGTGCTGAGCAGGTTTGGTTTTGGGGGCCTCATACTTTCTGCAATAAAGGCGTTATACACACTTCCTTCAGCTCAGGTTTACATTGCAGGTGCTCTGTCAACTCCCTTTGACATAACAAATGGCACGCGCCAAGGGTGCCCATTATCGCCGCTCATTTTTAACTTGTTGATGGAACCTCTGGCCATGTACGTGAGAGAACACCCCCGAATAGCAGGTTTGCAAGTGGGTAACAGGAAACATGTCATTAGTTTATTTGCCGACGACATAATTTTGTTCTTAACTAAGGTAGAAGACTCCCTGGCCAATGTTCACAATGCACTACAGACCTTCTCATTAATTTCCTACTATAAGGTGAACGAAACAAAATCCTATCTGATGGGATTAGGCTTAGCTCCAGAAAATAAAACAGAACTACAGACCAAGTACCCTTATGCGTGGTCAGATGGAGGTTTAGGATATCTGGGCATAACATTAACTAAGGATACAACTGAACTAATCAATGCTAACTACACTCCATTCCTGAACTCCTTTCGAAACAAATTGAACAAAATTACTCACTCTGAATTGTCCTGGCTGGGTAGATTGGCGGCCTTCAAGATGATGGTCTTGCCTCAGCTGCTATATTTGTTCAGGACTCTCCCGATACCTCTGCCTGGTGCGTACTTTGCCTCCCTTCAATCGATCCTGAACAACTATTTGTGGCAGGGGAGGAGGGCGAGGTGCGCGTTTGGCAAATTGGTGAGGAATGGAGCGGCGGGGGGCATAGGCCATGTTGTACTGCAGGATTATTATTTTGCTTCAATATTAGCCCAGATCAAAGTCTGGCTAAGTCCTAACTGCATCCACTTATGGAAAAAACTAGAAGCCACACAAATACAGACAGACAACTTGGCTGATTTTTTGATGACAGCTCATCATTGCAAATCTCTTGACAGGAATCTATCGCCACCCATACTAGCTTCACTGAGGGCATGGGCCCATCTTTGTACAGCACAATCATGGGAGGAAGAGCTGATCCCCCTGAACCTTAACATACTGGCAGTCCGCCACATTATTCCAGATATAAATCTTAACACATGGAATTTTCAGGGTATTCAACATTTGGAAGATATAATTACTCACTCCAAAATTAAACCATTTCACTTACTACGACAAGAATTTAGCCTGCCACTGAGGGAGCATTATAGGTATATTCAATTAACTCAAGTAATTAGAAAGATCCCTACTCTGTTTACCCAACTTCCAAAGAAATTAACTGATTTTTACCAACAAGACACAAAAGGTTCCAAAGGGATATCAATCATTTACAGGGCGCTACAGAGCAAGGACATCTTAATTAAAACCCCAAACATTTTGGCATGGGAAAAAGACATTGGTCTGACATTCACTGCTAAAAAGTGGGAGAGGGCTATCAAACTTCACTTAACTGCTACCAAGAGTACAAATTTGTGGGAAATGCACCAGAAAATCTTGCTTCGATGGTACCTTACCCCACATAGATTGTCAAAAATCTTCCCAGGCACTTCCTCAGGGTGCTGGAGATTATGTGGAGAGAGGGGAACACTGTTCCACATATTGTGGTCATGCCCGAAGGTTAAACCTTTGTGGATGCAGATTGAGAGACTAATACGAACTATTTCACATATCACTTTACCCTTACGCTCCGAAATGGCCATACTCTCTTTGGAGTTGGACTCTGTACCTGTGGCACTTAGGACTGTATCAGCACATATATTAATGGCCACACGCCTAACTATACTTAGACACTGGAAGAACATTGAAGCCCCAAAATTCCCAGAAGTTATAACTACTGTACAAACACATAGTACATATGAAATTCTCCATGCTTCAGCAAGGGGGCAAATTGACAAGATATCCAAGTTATGGGCACCTTGGCAAGACTGGTATAACAAGCAAATAAACTAATGCAAGCTAATTAGGGCATACGTTACAACTTTAGTTAAGCTTAAAGTTATTTCATATGTTTGATTTTATTTTCTTTTATCCTTTTTCTCTTTCTTGGTTCCTACTGATGTAGTTACTAGCAACATGATATTTCATAGGAGTAGGGGCACTTTGCACTACTAATACTATTATACAAAGGAGGGGACCTCAGGGAAGGTAGTAGGTTGATCACTGCAACCAAACAGAGAGATTGCTAGTGGTCGTCCATAGTTTGTGGAAACCAACCATTGTCCCTCTCTCACCTAATAAAGGGCTACTTAAGACGCTTAACGAATTGATTAATACATCAGGGGACTGGGTCCCTCTTTAACTCAGTTCTACATTATTTTGTATTATTTACTATATTATTTATATCTCTTTACTTTTTGTTTGCTAAAAAGTCTTTATCCTATGTATGCTTTAAACTTTCAATAAAAATTATTGATATAAAAAAAAAAAAAAAAATGACGCAGGGTTCCCCTTAATATCCGGGCCCGGTCTGGAATTTGGGGGGACCCCCACACATTTTTTTTTTCATTTTGGTTCGGGGTTCCCCTTAATATTCATACCAGACCCAAAGGGCCTGGTAATGGACTGGGGGGAACCCATGCTGTTTTTTTTCAATGACTTTTATCTGTATTGCTGGGACCTGACAATTAATTATAGCCGCGAGTAGTTTTAATTGACTTTTTTTCCTTTAGAAATGTCATTTTGTGCAGGGACTGTTCTAAACACGGGAAAAATGCGCCACTTTACAGGCATACTATAGACACCCCCAGGTCCAAAATTTAAAGGAATATTTCATTTTTATTGTTTCACTTTAAGCATTATTAAAATCACTGCTCCCGCAAAAACAGCCGTTTTTAAAACTTTTCACTTGCATTGATACATGTCCCCTGGGGCAGGACCCAGGTCCCCAAACACTTTTTATGACAATACCTTGCATATTAACCTTTAAAATTATCACTTTTGATTTCTCCTATAGACTTTTAAAGGGTGTCCCGCGGCTTTCGAATTTGCCGCGAACACCCCAAATTGTTCGCTATTCGGCGAACAGGCGAACACCCGATTCGAACATCGGGCTCATCCCTATTCACTACCCCCTAACATATGGAACTTCCTCACTACCACAACCACCAAAGAGAAAGGCATCTCATAAATATATAACTCATTACAACAGAAACGCAAATTTAAAAAATCCATGTCGCATCTCCACTGGGAATCGGATCTTGGAGCTTTCTTCACTGAAAGCCAATGGAAAAAAGCTCTCCAATCTATATATAAAGCAACGCAAAGCTCCATCCTTTGGGAGCTTATACAAAAAATCTCACTTAGATGGTACCTCACCCCTACAAAACTGGCATCCTTTAAAGCCAATATATCTGATACCTGCTGGAGATGCAACTCAGCTAAAGGAGACTTACACCATATTTTTTGGGCATGCCCACACCTCCACTCATACTAGAACAGGATCTTCCAAATTCTATCGGAAGTCAGACAAAAGCACTTTTTACCATCAGACGCTCTAGCCCTCCTAAACCTGACGATAGAGATGATACCGGGACACCTAAGACGTGACCACACACATCCTACTAGCAGCCAGACTGACCTTAATGAGATTGTGGAAATCTGACCAGACTCCCACTATCAACAACACTCTAGACCTGACCTGATAAACACACACTATGGGTACGAATTAATGATGGGGCCGCCTCGCCACAGCACAAAAATCCTGGCAACCATGGGAGCAATAGTCCAAAATTTCAATGTTTCGCTATCTGAGATAATTGGTCCTTCCTTACCCACCTGTTATTACTATTCAATATAAGTTGGAACTCTATTGTTTGAGCACACTGAACAATACCATGTAATAGAGAACATGCAAAATTAATTTAAACTATTGAAAGTGAAAAAATATGAAATATGGGGTTGGAGGTGTTGTCTCCTCCACAAGACACAGAGTGTTCCCAGATGGGGTGTCCGTGGTGGAAGACAATGACTTCACCTCACACTAAGCAATTAAATATACTTATGGAAGTCAAATATGCATGTCATTCCTTCTCTGTCATCTGTATTCAAATGACTGTATACCTTTATTCTGTATTGCTATATGACAGATTCTGTTTTCCTCTGTTATTTTTGTGAAATCTTAATAAAAATCATTGAAAAAAAATTATAAAAATCCAACTTCAACCAAATATGTTTTTCTAATTTTAGATAATGATGGAAGGGATTATAACCTCTGATGTTTTTTTTATTTACGTCTGTCTTTATTTTTTTTAAATAGCCGGGTGCCAGCAATTGCAACCGCAAGTCAATTTAAATGTGATTTGACTTGTGTTTTTTTCTTTAGAAATTAAATTTTTGCTGCAACATGTTCTATACATGCACCCCTTTACAGGCAGACTAAGGGGACCCCTCATGCACTATATTTAAAGGAATTTTTCATTTTTATTGTTTCACTTTAAGCATCATTAAAATCACTCCTTTAAAAATGATTGTTTGCATTGATACATGTCCCCCAGGGCAGTACCCAGACCCCATACCCTTTTTATGGCCAATTACTTGCATATAAGCCTTCAAAATGGGGACTTTTAATTTTTCGTGTCTGGCTCCCATAGACTTCAAAGGAGTTTGTAGTTCGGTCAGAACTTTTCCCCTGTCCGGGAGTTCCGCTGCAAACCGAACAGGGGGCTGTTTGGCCCATGTCTAGTGGCAAGGGTTTATTTTCTGTTTTTGTTTTGTTTTGCTGTTTTGATACCTGCATTTTTTAAACAGAGGCTTTGAAAAGAAACCGCACTTCACCAAGATCCTGCTGTCTTGCTGTGCCTTTTTTACTGTGCTGTGACTCATACAGGGAGTCACACACACTACTGAGCTAATTCCTAACAGTCAATACGCCAATAGGTATTCTCCCTGGAGAAGAGATGCTTAAAAGGAGATATGATAGTGATATACAGTGACATACAATCCTTTAAGTGGTGACTCTAGCACTAGGAAGAAACTATGTAACCTAAAGTCTCTAAAGAAGACACACGGTCACACAATAAAGTTGGATGGGAAGCGTTTCAATCCTAAACTGCGTAAGGGTTTTTCTAACTGTTAGAGCAGTAAGGATGTAGAACTCCCTTCCACAGTTGGTGGTGTCAGTGGAGAGTGGAGATAAATTAAATAAACCTTTGAATGTGTTTCTTAGTGAATGCAATGCATAGGGATATGGAAAGTGGTACTGACATAAACAAATACACACAGGTTGAACTGGATGTCTTTATTCAACCTTACCAACTATGTACTGTAACTATGTAACTTTCACTTTTTTGTGGAGAATGTCTTCAAATGCATGTGTTCATATTTACATGTAAACAGTATGGAAAATGACAGTGACATAAACAGACACACGCACACACACACACATGTTGAACTGCATGGAGTGCTGTCTTTATTCAACCTTACCAACATGTAAATATGTAACTGCATCAATATCCAAACGAATGTTCTAGACCTAACCCTCACTTAAAAAAATATATATACATTTTACTTGAGACCTATTTTACAAAATGAACTTTGCAAGAAAGAGAGTTCATTGCAAGACTTTATCTTCCTTATGCCGCGTACACACAATCGGACCTTTTTCCGACCAAACTCCCATCGGAATTCCGACGGAATTTCATCGAAAAAAAAAATAGAACAGGTTCTATTTCAAAATTCCGATGGAATTCATCGGAATTTCTCCGATGAGGCCCACACACGGTCGGAATTTCCGATGAAAAAACTCTGACAGACTCCATCTGACTTTTTTCATCGGAAATTCCTATTGTGTGTACAGTGCATTACTCTTCTATGAATGTCCAAACAGGTGATGCTCATGTTAACCACTTGTCAACCCGCTCACGCCGATGGCAAAGTAGCACGTTCCCGCGAATAGCCGTACGGGTACGTCTTCCCCTTTAAGGACCACTAGAGGCGCACTCACGGCACAGCCAGGGACCCGATACGCATGGCGATTGCGGGAACGAGAGCTAGAATGGGGATTTGTGTGTGTAAACACAAATCCTTGTTCTGTCAGGGGAGAAGTAAGTAGGAACAACTATCAGGGGAGAAGTAAGTAGGAACAACGATATGTCTCCTCCCCCAGTCAGTCCTATCCCCCCACAGTTAGAAAACTAACTAGGGAACACATTTAACCCATTGATCGCCCCCTAGTGTTAACCCCTTCCCTGCCAGTGACATTTACACAGTAATCCATGGATTTTTATAGCTCTGATCACTGTATAAATGTCAATGGTCCCAAAAATGTGTCAAAAGTGTCCGATCTGTCCACCGCAATGTTGCTAAAAATCGCAGATCACCGCCATTACTAAAATAAATAAAAAAATAAAATGCCATAAAAATTGCATAAATCTTTCCCATAGTTCGTAGACACTATAACTTTTGCGCAAACCAATCAATATATAGTACACTTATTGTGATTTTTTTAACCAAAAATATGTAGAAGAATATACAGTGGTTCCGGAAAGTATTCAGCCCACTTAAATTTTTTACTCTTTGTTATATTGCAGACATTTGCTAAAATCATTTAAGTATTTTTTTTCCCCATTAATGTACACACACCCCATATTGACAGAAAAACACAGAATTGTTGACAAACCTTCTGCCCAGTTTGAGGTCCTGAGCACTCTGGAGAAGGTTTTCATCCAGGATATCCCTGTACTTGGCCGCATTCATCTTTCCATCGATTGCAACCAGTCGTCCTGTCCCTGCAGCTGAAAAACACCCCCACAGCATGATGCTGCCACCACCATGCTTCATTGTTGGGACTGTATTGGATATGTGACTTGCAAGTATGAGTGACCAATTTTTACTATTTTTACTTTTCTATAGTCTTTATTACATTTTTATATGATCACTCATCATATCTACTTTTAAACATCCTTAGACAATATCTCTGCATCTGCTCCTGAAGAGCAGCTACGAAACACGTCGAGTTAATAGATGCCTTCCCTGCTGTTCTTTTTATTCAAGATACCATGATTACGGTTCACTGGAATATACCTATATATTACTTACTGTGGGAATACGTTGCAACTAGTCTGGTGTGTCATCATTATGTCATTACTGTGGCTCTAGGCCAATATGCTATCAGTGTGTCATTATGCTATTCTGTTAATTTAATACTATGTATCATGTCATGGAATAAACGTTTTTTACTTTACTATGATGGTTACTACATGTCTATGCATTTACTATATGGTACTATAGATGGCTCCACCACCAGACAGCATTATAGTACCATGCAATGCTATTTTCCTGGCTGCACGCTTCAATTCAAAGTCCCAAAAATTGAGTTCTTCTATATCAGGTGATGAGTAGTGCCTGTTTTTCTCCACACATACCGCTTAGAATTAAGGCCAAAAAGTTCTATCTTAGTCTCATTAGATCAGAGAATCTTATTTCTCACCATCTTGGAGTCCTTCAGGTGTTTTTTTTAGCAAACTCCATGCAGGCTTTCATGTGTCTTGCACTGAGGAGAGGCTTCCCTCGGGCCACTCTGCCATAAATCCCCGACTGGTGAAGGGCTTCAGTGATGGTTGACTTTCTACAACTTTCTCCCATCTCCTGACTGCATCTCTGGAGCTAAGCCACAGTGATCTTTGGGTTCTTCTTTACCTCTCTTACCAAGGCTCTTCTCCCCCGATAGCTCAGTTTGGCCAGACGGCCAGCTCTCGGAAGGATTCTGGTCGTCCCAAATGTCTTCCATTTAAGGATTATGGAGGCCACTGTGCTCTTAGGAACCTTAAGTGCAGCAGAATTTTTTTGTAACCTTGGCCAGATCTGTGCCTTGCCACAATTCTGTCTATGAGCTCTTCAGGCAGTTCCTTTGACCTCATCATTCTAATTTGCTCTGACATGCACTGTGAGCTGTAAGGTCTTATATAGACAGGTGTGTGGCTTTCCTAATCAAGTCCAATCAGTATAATCAAACACAGCTGGACTCAAATGAAGATGTAGAACCATCTCAAGGATGATTAGAAGAAATGGACAACACCTGAGTTAAATATATGAGTGTCACAGCAAAGGGTCTGAATACTTAGGACCATGTGATATTTCAGTTTTTCTTTTTTAACCACTTAACGACCGCCCACTGTAAATATACGTCGGCAGAATGGCACCGACAGGCAGAATCACGTACATATACGTGATTGCCTTTGTATAGTTGGGGGGTCCGATCGGACCCCCCTTCTTTACTGTGGGTGGTCATTTTACCTTCGGGAGCGATCTGGCATGAGGGGACGGCCGTTCGATTCCGGCCCCCCCCCTCTCGATCGCTCCCGGCGAATGAGAGAGCTT
Organism: Rana muscosa; assembly: GCA_029206835.1. Classification (NCBI taxonomy): domain Eukaryota; kingdom Metazoa; phylum Chordata; class Amphibia; order Anura; family Ranidae; genus Rana; species Rana muscosa. The sequence goes on along the minus strand of CM055121.1, from coordinate 430,862,989 downwards.
CCCCTGCCTGTGTACTGTTTACACAGGCAGGAGGAAGTGATGTCATCTCTCCTGCGGCGCTCACATATACCGAGCGCCGTACAGGAGAAGATGCAGGTTAGTGCACAAAACAGCACACTGACACCAGGACACATAGGCACATAAATCGCCCCCCCAGGCCCCCCCAGATCCCCCCCAGATCACCCCCCAGCCCCCAGTCACAGTGTCACTGATTGCAGTGACCATTTATTTAGTGATCACTGCAATCAGTGACATTTGTGACTGTAAAAGTGTCACTACATTTAGTTTTAGGTCCAGTGTAGCCCCCTAACCCCCCCTAATAAAGGTTTAACCCCCTGATCACCCCCCAGATAACCCTTTCACCCCCTAGCACCGCCGTCGCTAAGCGATCATTTTTCTGATCGCTGTCTTAGCGTCGGTGATGCTGATCGGTAGCCAGTAATTTTTTTTAGGTTTGCCGCAGGTTTTTATAGCGTCGGGTACCCCCATATATTACCTAATAAAGGTTTAACCCCCTTGATCGCCCCCCAGGTAACCCTTTCACCCCCTATCACCACTGTCACTAAGCGATAATTTTTCTGATCGCTGTCTTAGCGTCGGTGATTCAGATCGGTAGCCAGTAATTTTTTTTAGGTTCGCCGCAGGTTTTTATAGCGTCAGGTACCCCGATATATTACCTAATAAAGGTTTAACCCCCTTGATCGCCCCCCAGGTAACCCTTTCACCCCCTATCACCACTGTCGCTAAGCGATAATTTTTCTGAGCGCTGTCTTAGCGTCGGTGATGCAGAACGGTAGCCAGTAATTTTTTTTAGGTTCGCCGCAGGTTTTTATAGCGTCAGGTACCCCCATATATTATCTAATAAAGGTTTTACCCCCCGATCGCCCCCCAGGTAACCCTTTCACCCCCTATCACCATTGTCGCTAAGCGATCGTTTTTATGATCGTTGTCTTAGTGTCGGTGATGCCGATAGGTAGCCAGTAATTTTTTTTAGGTTCGCCGTCAGGTTTTTATATAGCGTCAGGTACCCCCATATATTACCTAATAAAGGTTTTAACCCCCTAATTGCCCCTAGTTAACTCTTTCACCAGTAATCACCATATAAGTGTTACGGGTGACGCTGGTTAGTTAGTTTGCTTTTTATAGTGTCAGGGCACCCGCTGTATATAACCCAATAAAGGTTTAACCCCCAGATCGCCCGGCGGGTGATATCAATTAGGTTTTAGCATCAGAGAGGGTCTGCGTCACACCCCAGGCAGCGTCAGGTTAGTGCCAGTAGCGCTAACACCCACGCGTTAAGCATACACCCCCCTTAGTGGTATAGTATCTGAACAGATCAATATCTGATCTGATCAGATCTATACTAGCGTCCCCAGCAGTTTAGGGTTCCCAAAAACGCAGTGTTAGCGGGATCAGCCCAGATACCTGCTAGCACCTGCGTTTTGCCCCTCCGTCCAGCCCAGGCCACCCAAGTGCAGTATCGATCGATCACTGTCACTTGCAAAACACAACACACATAACTGCAGCGTTCGCAGAGACAGGCCTGATCCCTGCGACTCCAGTGCTGTAGGAGGTGATTTCACCACCACAGTTAAAAAAAAAAAGCATATATGCCGAAGCATTGGGGCAGCAGGGGCGGAGGAGCGATTTTGCTCCTAATGCCGCGTACATACGGTCGAAATTCCGACGGAGGCTTGCCCGTGGAAAAGTCTGACCATGTGTACGCGGCATAACTTTTGCGGGAAGATGCCCCCATGCTTCGGCATATATAAATGGTGCATGAAGGGCGGTATTCTAATGGTGGGCATACCCACCGATCAATCTTTTTTTTTCGTTCAGCCAACAGGCTGCATGAAAAAAAAGATTACAATACATGTCCAACAAGGACCAGCAACATACTGGTATGTTGCTGAACTTTGAATGTTTATACCAGAATGATGCCTGTGGGTTTAGGTATAATATTGGTATCATTCTTTTCAGCCAGCGGCCGGCTTTCATGTAAAAGCAATCCTAGTGGCTTATTAGCCTCTGGACTACCTTTAACAAGCAGTGGGAGGGAATGTCCCCCCCGGATATAAAAAGCGCCATTGGGAAATTGGGAAAGCATTTTATCACACCGATCTTGGTGTGGTCAGATGCTTTGAGGGCAGAGGAAAGATCTAGGGTCCAATAGACCCCAGTTTTTTCAAAAATGAGTCCTTGTCATTACCTATTGCTATCATAGGGGATATTTACAATCCCTGAGATAACAATAAAAATGATAAAAAAAAAATATGGAAGCAACAGTTTAAAAATAAAATAAAAAAGCAAAATTAATAATAAAAAAATAAAAAATAAAAAAGCACCCCTGTCCTGCCCTGCTCTTGCCCAATGGCGAACGCAAGCGTCGGTCTGGCGTCATATGTAAACAGAAATTGCACCATGCATGTGAGGTATCACCGCGAAGGTCAGATCGAGGGCAGTAATTTTAGCAGTAGACCTCCTCTGTAAATCTAACGGCGTAACCTGTAAAGGCTTTTAAAGGCTTTTAAAAATGTATATAGTTTGTCGCCAATGTGCGTTTGTGCGAAATTTTAAAGCTTGTCGTGTTTGGTATCTATGTACTTGGCCTAAGATCATCTTTTTTATTTCATCAAACATTTTGGCAATATAGTGTGTTTTAGTGCATTAAAATTTAAAAAAGTGTATTTTTTCCCCAAAAAATGCGTTTGAAAAATCGCTGCGCAAATACTGTGTAGAAAAAAAAATTGCAACACCCACCATTTTAATCTGTAGGGCCTTTGCTTTAAAAATATATATAATGTTTGGGGGTTCAAAATAATTTTCTTGCAAAAACAAAATATGTTTTCATGTAAACAAAAAGTGTGAAAAAGGGCTTTGCCTTCAAGTGGTTAGAAGAGTGGATGTAAGCTTCCTAATGTTGTGTATAAAATGCCAGAACAGTTCAAAACCCCCCCAAATGACCCCATTTTGGAAAGTAGACACCCCAAGCTATATACTGAGAGGCATGTCGAGTCCATGGAATATTTTATATGTTGACACAAGTTGCGGAAAATAGACAATTTATTTTTTTATTTTTTATTTTTTGCACAAAGTTGTCACTAAATGATATATTGCTCAAACATGTCATGGGCATATGTGGAATTACACCCCAAAATACATTCTGTTGCTTCTCCTGAGTACGGGAATACCACATGTGTGAGACTTTTTGGGAGCCTAGCCGCGTACGGGACCCCAAAAACCAATCACCACCTTCAGGCTTTCTAAGGGTGTAAATTTTTGATTTCACTTCTCACTGCCTATCCCAGTTTCGGAGGCCATGGAATGCCCAGATGGCACAAAACCCCCCCAAATGACCCCATTTTGGAAAGTAGACACCCCAAGCTATTTGCTGAGAGGTATGGTGAGTATTTTGCAGATCTCGCTTTTTGTCACAAAGTTTTAAAAATTTAAAAAAAAAAATAATAATAATATTTTTTTTTTCTTCATTTTCAAAAACAAATGAGAGCTGTAAAATACTCACCATGCATCTCAGCAAATAGCTTGGGGTGTCTACTTTCCAAAATGGGGTCATTTGGGGGGGTTTTGTGCTATTTTGGCATTTTATGGCCTTCGAAACTGTGATAGGTAGTGAGGAGTGAAATCAAAAATTTGTGCCTAGAAATCCTGAAGGCGGTGCTTGGTTTTCGGGGTCCCGTACGCGGCTAGGCTCCCAAAAAGTCCCACACATGTGGTATCCCCGTACTCAGGAGAAGCAGCAAAATGTATTTTGGGGTGTAATTCCATATATAACCATGGCATGTGTGAGCAATATATCATTTAGTGACAACTTTTTGTAATTATTTTTTTTTTTGTCATTATTCAATCACTTGGGACAAAAAAAAAATATTCAATGGGCTCAACAGGCCTCTCAGCAATTTCCTTGGGGTGTCTACTTTCTAAAATGGGGTCATTTGGGGGTGTCTTGTGCTATTTTGGCATTTTATGGCCTTCGAAACTGTGATAGGTAGTGAGGAGTGAAATCAAAAATTTGCGCCCTTAGAAATCCTGAAGGCCGTGTTTGGTTTTCGGGGGCCCGTACGTGGCTAGGCTCCCAAAAAGTCCCATACATGTGGTATCCCCGTACTCAGGAGCAGCAGCAAAATGTATTTTGGGGTGCAATTCCACATATAACCATGGCATGTGTGAGCAATATATCATTTAGTGACAACTTTTTGTAATTTTTTTATTTTTTTTTAGTCATTATTCAATCACTTGCGACAAAAAAAAAAAATATTCAATGGGCTCAACATGCCTCTCAGCAATTTCCTTGGGGTGTCTACTTTCCAAAATTGGGTAATTTGGGGGGGGGGGGGTTGTACTGCCCTGCCATTTTAGCACCTCAAGAAATGAGATAGGCAGTCATAAATTAAAAGCTGTGTAAATTCCAGAAAATGTACCCTAGTTTGTAGACGCTATAACTTTTGCGCAAACCAATAAATATACGCTTATTGACATTTTTTTTACTAAAGACATGTGGCTGAATACATTTTGGCCTAAATGTATGACTAAAATTGAATTTATTCAATTTTTCTTATAACGAAAAGTAGAAAATATCATTTTTTTTCAAAATTTTCGGTCTTTTTCCATTTATATCGCAAAAAATAAAAATCACAGAGGCAATCAAATACCATTAAAAGAAAGCTCTATTTGTGGGAAGAAAAGGACGCAAATTTTGTTTTGGTACAACATTGCATGTCCGCACAATTTCCAGTTAAAGCAGCGCAGTGCAAAATTCTGAAAACAGCTCTGGTCCTTCAGCTACAAAATGGTCCGGGGCTTAAGTGGTTAATAAATCTGCAAAAATGTCAACAATTCTGTGTTTTTCTGTCAATATGGGGTGCTGTTTGTACATTAATGAGGAAAAAAAATTAACTTAAATGATTTTAGCAAATAGCTGCAATATAACAAAGAGTGAAAAACTTAAGGGGGTCTGAATACTTTCCGTACCCACTGTATATCGGCCTAAACTGATGAGGAAATTTATTTTTTAAAAACATTTTTGGGGATATTTATTATAGCAAAAAGTAAATATTTATTTTTTTTCCAAAATTGTCGCTCTTTTTATGTTTATAGCGCAAAAAAGAAAAACCACAGTGGTGATCAAATACCACCAAATAAAAGATCTATTTGTGGGAAAAATAGGACGTCAATTTTGTTTGGGTACAACGTCGCATGACCGCGTAATTGTCAGTTAAATTGACGCAGTGCCGTATCGCAAAAAATGGCCTGGTCATTAGGCAGCCAAATCTTCCAGTCTGTAAGCGGTTAATATGTATCTTCTTTGTACAAGCAAACTAATCATAGTAACTCTTTATTATATTGTATAAAAACAGGATGACTGCACATATCTTGGATCTGGGGAAATTAAAGTGAATCCAGGAAGGGAAATGCCTTGCATTGAGTGTGTGCAGATTTGTGGAATACACAGCACAATAAACTCCCATGAAGGTGACTAGGCTCTGAATTCAGTTCATTGCTAACAAATACCAGCAAAGAAGGCTATGTTTGCGATCTTTCCGAAACAGAATTTATCTCCATTAAAATGCTTCGTGTTTAAGGCTCTATTGGCTTCTTATTTTTTTAAGGCTTGAACACTCACCTTTATGTAACCACCCTGACATTAACATCCTGAGTAAAAACAACACATTCTGCAAACACTTGACTTTGGAAGAAGGATCCATCATCCAATACAAACATCCTGAGTACTCGGCGTCCTAGGTCACTTCATAAAAACATGTGTGTATTCTAGGATTTCATGCTTGAGAGTTTCAGACCAGAGAGCTGAGAAGAACTACATCAGTTTCAGATGCCTCCTATATTTGTCTTGTTGTAATTCTGTATACCAGCACTTCTTTGGATTACAGATCCTCAGCCAGAAGTCACAGCTATAAACTCAAATTCACCTAGTCATTTAATTTACTATTTAAAGGCATAATAATTTTTTTATTGTTTTTGTTGCTTTAGTTAGGTAAAGGCTATAATGAAGTTACATTCCTTGTGTCATTTTTTTGCCTTTCCTTGTAATGATGGGCTCACATGCTGCTGCTGCTGCAGTTTGTAGTGTCAAGGCTGCTTGCGTTCCTTATGTTCATTTATTTACCTAGCTGGTCCCTATTCACTAAAGAGACAGGCAACCTCTTGTTCCAGGTTGTATTTACTAAAACTGCTGCACACAGAATCTGCTGCAGATGTGCATAATAACCAATTTGCTTCTAATTTCAGCTTGTTAAATTAGGTTTTGACAAAAAAAAAACTAGAAGCTGATTGGTTACCAGATTCTGTGTGCAACCATTATAGTAATGCTCCCACACAGCGTCCAATCCATGCCTCACCATATCCTCTGTGTTACATCCCAAATGTGGGTGTGACAATGTCCTGAAATCAGTTTCCCACGCTCTTCATTTCTCAGCCTTTTTGTGTCTGTGTCAGATATAATTACTATTCAGCTTTCACCTACAGAGCGTTAGACTGAGAGACCCAGGGATTGTGGGATATATAGTTTCTTCACAGAAAGTGGTCTGTGGTCATGCATTAATCTGTACAGTGCCATGCCACATAGCTCATGTTTGAACACAAACAGAAACTTCTGACACAACAGAATGCGAAGATGCAATTTTTTATAGGCTGTGCACACAGGGCAACAATTGTCACTAGATGATCAATGCACATCTTGCGCAGGTAAATAACACATGGTGCAGGTAGGAAGGTTTAGAATTCTGTTAAAGTAGATGTACAGTAAATGTAAATATTAAAACGTCATGTCATGTTTAGTATGTAAACATAATTTTTAAAATCCCTTTCCCCCTTTTTAAATCTCCAGCTTTCATTAAAATAATATCTGTTGATTCTGCAATGAAGGTTCTTGCTCAGACTTTTCCTGTTGTAGGGTGTTGGTGCTCTATTCATGTCACCCAAGTGCTCAACTGCGTTGTCACCTAAGGCTGGGCTCACACCTTTGCAGCATGCCGCTACCAACAGGGGTCATCCTGGTTCCCTGTTTCAGGTCAGATTTCAGCCCGAATTTTTGGCTGAATTCAGACCTGAAACGGACCAAAAGACGCACAGGGCTCCGGTGCAAATTCACACTGGAGCCACAGCAGAGATATGTGAACCGGCTCCATAGACAGCCTGTCAAAATCTCCCACTATTGATAATTGGATGCAGTGAACCCGCATCCAATTCCCAGTGGTGTGAACCCAGCCTAAAGCTTGATTTGCAGAGTTCTTCACCCAAGCTAGAATGACATTTCTGGGGGAATTCTGTAAACCAGCTGTGTACTAGATGCCTCCAGGTTGCCATATTGCATTGAAATTTACAGAAAATTATTATTTTTCCACATAAAAGTGGCGTTATCCTTTAATGTTGTAGAATTTGCCCTTTTCTGCCTCCTCTACTGTGTGCTTTCTTTGGTGTAGTGATGTCATTCAAAAGGAAGCTGAATAGGTTTGGCTTTAAAGCTGAATTCCAACTTTTGTTTCACTAGAACTAAATGGAATGATCAATCCCAGCATAGACCATACCTCTGTACCACGTCGCTCTGTTGTCTGGTCTGATGATCCTCTGATATTCTGGGTTTAGTTGTTGCTTTGTGATACTCTGTATAACCTGCTGATAGACTTTGTCCCTTCCACAGCCACTTCCTGCAGCAGCTAGAGCCTTAGGCCCCTTTCACATGGGGACGGATCCACTCAGTGGAGTCCACAGCTTAGCAGGAGATCTCTCCGTTGATCTCCGCTGAGCCGGCGGATGACAGGTCTGTCTCTGCTCACTGAGTAGGAAGGGACCTGTCAGAGTACCGCTGATTCCTATGGGGAGATCAGACGAAAACGGACAGCATGTCCGTTTTCATCAGATCTCATCCGATCCGCCAGATGGATGGCTGAACGTATCGCCATACGTCTGTCTTGATTGGATCAGTTGGCAGGCGGGTGTTAGCGGACACAACTCCGCTGACACCCACTTGCCCTTAGGAGTCAATGGATGGCCCGGATCCACCTGAAAAACGGACAGGCAGATCCGTGGGGCTTGTCGTGTGAAAGGGGCCTAAAACACACCCCTCTGTAGTCTTTCAGACTCTACAAACGATGTAACTTCCTTCACAGCTCTGATGGTGGGTGGGATTGAAAACATCCTAATTAGTATTCAATCCCACTTAGTCGCACCTATGGGAAGAGTCCCACCTCACAGATCACAGCATTATTCAAGAAGGAAACCCCTTCATACACACATACACAGACTTATCTGAAAGCTAGCTGTGCTGCTTCTGGGCAGGATTGAATGGATCACAATTACATTTCAATCCTGCCCAGTTACAAATATGCTGACCAGTGTGAACAGGGAGATTCCCACCCATCAGATCCGTCCCTCCCAGAGCCCTGCTCTCTGTGAAGTGATTTATTCACATATGAAGGAAACACCTTCATAATAATAACCTCCGATAGCCTTTCCTCTGTAGGGATGAGCCGAACACCTCCCTTCTCGGTTCTCATCCAGAACATGCGAACAGACCAAAAATTCACACGAACATTCGAACACCCTTAAAGTCTATGGGACACGAACGTGAGAAATCAAAAGTGTGAATTTCAAAGGCTAATATGCAAGTTATTGTTCTAAAAAGTGCTTGGGGACCCGGGTCCTGCACCATGGGGACATGTATCAATGCAAAAAAAAGTTTTAAAAACTGACATTTTTTCGGGAGCTGTGATTTTAATAATGCTTAAACTGAAACAATAAAAGTGAAATATTCCTTTAAATTTCGTACCTGGGGGGTGTCTATAGTATGCCTGTAAAGTAGCGCATGTTTCCCGTGCTTAGAACTGTCCCTGCACAAAATGTAATTTTTGAAGGAAAAAAAGTCATTTAAAACTACTCGCGGCTATTAATGAATTGTCGGGTCCCGGCAATACAGATAAAAGTCATTAAAAAAACGGCAGGGGTCCACCCCCCTGTCCATTACCTGGCCCTTTGGGTCTGGTATGAATATTAAGGGAAACCCCTGCCGCTTTTTTCAATGACTTTTATCTGTATTGCCAGGACCCGAAAAGGTTGTGATTCATTTACATGCACAATGCATCTTTTTTTTGGGGGTAGAAAATCTGGAGTTCTTAATTAATACCTCAGAATTATGCTAAAATTGCTTATTCCAAATAATACTGTCAGCCTGGAGCTTCGTATGCTGTGGCTGTCAGTACTGGTCAGTATACAGTAAAGGAAGTTGCTCACTCACCTAATTCCTTTCCTCTCATATATATATACAATGATCAGCCATAACTTTGTGACTACTGACAGGTTAAGTGAATAAACTTTATTATCTTGTTACAATGGCATCTGAAAGTTGGTGAGATATACTAGTCAGCAAGTAAACATGTTATCCCTGAAGTCAATGTGTTAAAAGAAGAACAAAAGGGCATCATTGTGTTGTGTATGGGGCTGGGCAGCTGCAGACCAGTCAGGTTGCCTGACTGGTGTCCCCAGCCAAAAGAGCCTACGATGGGCATGTGAGCATCAGAACTGGACCCCTCCCCCCACACACACACACACACACGCTAAATGACTATAGCCTGGCCGCAGTCCTTCTTTAAACTGAATTATGAGCCTGGACATAATCTTTTCCATCTAATATTTAGCCTACGTGATACAAAAAAGTATATTTGAGAAAGATTTTGTTTAACCATATTGTGCTTGTTGCCATATAATTTATTGCAATGCGTTGAAAAAGTAAGCTGGAGCTTTGCATTTTCATTGATAGGTGGATGTTGAAAAGTCATATTTATTTTTTCTCTTTTCTTAGGCCCCCTCTTCTCCATCTTCTCCAACAATTAAAGAATGTAAATATGAGAAAAGATGGATTGATGAGCTTTCAATTCCATTACTGATGGCTCGAATTTCACGGTTCAAGGCTTCATCTGTAAAGTTAAGGTTTGCATTTTTCTATGTACAAGTAATCAGTTTAGTTATTTATTTGACATATTTACTGTTTAGAGGGAAATTAGAGTGCATTTTCAGAGAGTGCATATTTTTGTTATTATGATAATGTTTACCTTAAAGTCTTTTTTCACACGACTCTCAAATAATGAAATGCTCGCTGAACCATGCTTTTATTATTATATTACATTTACCTATTTCCCTGCAGTGGCTATTCAGATTTAAAGAGGAGATGAACTCTGGAGCCCACAAAATGGCAGGCAGAGTACAAGGACTAGTTATGAGTAGTATCTGTGGTTTCCCTGCAGATGATCTTTCCTCATTACTGACTTACTATGCCTAGCTCTGAACTTTGTCTCTGTGTGGAAGTGGCCATCTTGGTAAAGGGAGGCTTTTCTTCCTCATTTAAAGTGATATTAACATCTTGTGTTTTTGTTTGTTTAAACATAACAAACATGTTATACTTACCTGCTCTATGTAACGATTTTGCACAGAGCAGCCCGGATCCTCCTCCTCTCAGGTCCCTCACCGGCACTCCTGGCCCCTGCTGAGTGCTCTAACAACAAGCAGATTGCTATGGGGGCACTCAAGCCAAGCCACAGCTCTGTGTGTCCATTGAATACATTTTCTATCATTCAGACACAGGCCTCGGCTCCCCCCGCCCCCTCTCTCTCCTCATTCGCTCACTGACTTTGATTGACAGCAGCAGGAGCCAATGGCACCTGCTGCTGTGTCTCAGCCAATCAGTAGAGAGAATCCTCAGCAGCCGAGTTTCTCGTGCAATATCGCTGGATCGGGATGAGGCTCAGGTAAGTATTAGGGGGGCTGAGGGGGGATGCTGCACACAGAAAGTTTTTTATCTACAACAATAAGCAGCACGATAGTTACATCACCAAATCTCACTCCAAATATACTGAGATTGGCAATCATAGACAATCTCTCATCAGTGGTGTGGCATTTGGCAGGGCCACAGGGGAGGTTGCTTTGGGTGCAAAATGATTAAGAATTCAGGGTGAGAAGAAGCAGGAGATTGGTCTCTGTATTCCCCCAGTTCTGGTCCTATCAACAGGGAGTTCCTTCTTCTCTCTCTCCCTCTAATGCCCCATACACACGATCGTTTTTCATGCCGTTAAAAATGCCATTTTTAAAAATGGCCATTAAAAATGATCGTGTGTATGCTCCAGAGCATTTTTAACGACGTGAAAAACGGCCATTAAAATTTCGAACATGCTCTCTTTTTTCACGTCGTTTTTCATGTCGTTTTTTTTAACGACGTGAAAAACGATAGTGTGTATGCTTTAACGACGTGAAAAAAACCGCGCATGCTCAGAATCAAGTATGAGACGGGAGCGCTCGTTCTGGTAAAACTAGCATTCGTAATGGAGATAGCACATTCGTCACGCAGTAACGGACTGAAAAGCACAAGGCTGAAAAGCGCGAATCGTTGCTCAACAAACTTTACTAACATGAAGGGTGGCGCCATTCGAGCGGAACTTCCCCTTTATAGTGCCGTCGTACATGGTATACGTCACTGCGCTTTGCTTGATCATTTTTTAAAATGATCGTGTGTACGCAAGACAGGCTTGAGAGGAAACATGAAAAAAAACGACGTGAAAAACGGCAAGAAAAAAAATGGCAAGAAAAACGATCGTGTGTATGGGGCATTAGGCTGCATTCACACCTCAGCGTAGCGTCTTTGAGTGCTTTTCCAGCGTTATTATATGCGTTTCTGCGTGACTTTGCATGTTTGTATGCAGCGTTTTTGGGCTTTTCTGTTTTTTTTAGCCAATAGAGAAAACTGTTATCTGTTGCATCATTTGTTGCTAGGTATTACAGCTTTTTTAGCTTTTCCATTAGCTTTTATTTCTTCTTTTATTATTATTAATTTATTATATATTATTTTTTCTGTTAGGGTAAGGGGTTCGAGTTCAGTTTAGGTTAGGGTTAGGGTTATTTATTATTATTTTATTTATTTTTTATTTTATTTTATCAGGTGTGAATGGGACCTTAGGCTGTCTGGGCAGGTCTGACTGGATGGTTGGAGTGGGCAGAGTTGAAGAGCAAGAGAGCCACACTACGAATGTGTAGCAGTGTACTGCTCAGAGTGCTAATGATCTACAGGTCCGGGCAACCCAGGCTACCCCACTGTCTCACACTACATTTATAGTGCTATGTATCTGGAAGTACAGAAGTGCTTCACCTTCACATACCAAGTGCTGTGCTATTTTTAGGAAGAATTCTAGATAGAAGTTGGATCTTTCAGGCTACTGCTTTACCACAATTAACTCTTCTAAATGTTCCTCATAACATAGCAAATCTTAACTTTTTAGATCAGGTTTACTTTAATAATTGTCACTTCAAATAAAGCTGCAGCTTGGAAAATATGGATGCTATACCAGCTTTCTGGTTACTTATTAATTTGATTTTTTCTTATTTCAGAGTAGGTAGAAATTTAAAAGAAAAACATAATTTATTATAACTAAATAATAATAATTTGTAATATAATAATAATGATAAATTGTGTAATATAAAGTATTGTAATAGTTGTATTATATTGAATGTTGGGTCTTATGCATGAAAAGTGTGCTAATAAGAATGTTATTTTTTCTTGTTCCTCTGGCAATCAGTCAAAATAACTGTTTTATTTTAACACCAAAGACTGTAGAAATGACATTTGAAAGCTGATTGGTTGTTTAGGGAAAATAAAAATATTTTTGTTAGCACCCTTTTTTAAGCACCTTAGCTATTAAGACCTGTATGTATGTAACATTTGCTTGCATTGTAGCTGCTGTCCATCAATCTACTGTGCCATTTGTGCTTGTGTTGCCTCCAACTCAACATTGATAGTCATCTAGTTAATGTCTAAAAATCAAGGCATGCTTGTCTCGAAGGCATGCATCTTAACCACTTTAGCCTCGGACCCAAAGGCAGATCCAGAGTCTAGTCTCGGGAGGGGCACTGCCAGAAAATAAGGTTTTTCTTACAGAACTGTATTTAACGTATCGTACAGTCCTAACCTTGTTTAAAACAGTGACACGTTTATCATTCCATTAGATTTGATTATTACATTACAAACAGACAGGATACTGTAGGTTTAACCACATATAACTTTATGATTACAAAGATCATAAGCAGTTTGTATACTTATAACAGAATATTCCCAGACAAAATATTCACAAACAATATAAAATTATGTGTAAAAAAACAAACAGCAGAACCCAAACATTATCACTCTCCATTGTCTCCAAACACACACAACAACAGAAACATTTTTATTTGTAAGCTACATAACACAAAAAATTCACAGAATTAGCTCAAGTCAACGTTTTCCTTGTTTGGCAAACCGCTCGATAACTTGGTCAGTATTCACAGGAATATCTCTATGAATGTAAAGTAAACACAAGCCATTTAACCAGTCCTCTGCCATTCGTGACCGAAGCCATGTTTTAACACAACGGAGGGTTGAGAAAGATCTCTCTGCTGTGGCCACACTTACAGGGAGAGTTGCCAAGATCAGAAGTAAACTTCTGATGGTTGGGAAGAGGTCCTGGTCACATAAGTCCAACACTTCAAGAACTGTTTTTGGAATTTCCTTCTGTTGTGATAACTCTCGTTTTCACTTTGTAAGCCAGATACTTAGTTCTGAGATTGATCGGTGGGTATGCCCACCATTAGAATGCCTCCCTTCATCCACCCACTTCTAATGATGGGCATACATGCACCATTTATATATGCCGAAGCATCCTCCCACAAAAGTTAGGAGCAAATCGCTGCTCCGCCCCTGCTGCCCCCATGCTTCCTCATATATGCTCTTTTTTTAACTGTGGTGGTGAAATCACCTCCTACAGCGTTGGAGTAACGGATTTATGCATCGTGGGAGCAAACGTTGTTGCTGTCAAGATAAATAAATCCGCACTGCAACTGAATGGCGTACCTGCTCAGCAAATGATGGTTAACAATAAAACAAAGTAACATTACAGTATAACAGTAATACCTTACCATACCATACCTGCAAAGCAAATACAAAAAAACATAGTAAAAAATAAAACATTTTTTAATGCAACCTGTGCCTAAAATATATATATACCGAAGCATGGGGGCATCCTCCCGCAAAAGTTATGCCGCGTACACACAGTCAGACTTTTCAACGGGCAAACCTCCGTCGGAATTTCGACAGTGTGTACGCGGCATTAGGAGCAAATCGCTCCTCTGCCCCTGCTGCCCCCATGCTTCGGCATATATGCTCTTTTTTTAACTGTGGTGGTGAAATCACCTCCTAAAGCACTGGAGTCACGGCTTTATGTATCGTGGGAGCAAACGCTGTTGCTGTCAAGATAAATAAATCCACGCTGCAGCTAAATGGCGTACCTGAAAACAAAAAAATGGTTAACAATAAAACACAGTAAACAGTAAAGTATAAAAAAAATACATACCTGAAAAGCAAACATGATAAAACATAATAACAATAAAACATTGCAGAATAGAATACAGTAAAAAAAAGCAAACAATAGAGAGAGAATAGAGAGAGAGAGAGAACAATAAAACAACAACTATTTTTTTGTGTGTTTTTTTTGGAACTGTAACTGTAACTCCAGGTTCGGGTCTCTCAAAATGCAATGGCATCTTGGGAGACCCTGCGTAAGTGTGTCCTAGTCTGTGAAATGCTGTACCCTACGCTAATACTGCATTAGTGTGTGGTAGCGTTCAAAACATTCACCAATGCAAAGACCAGGATTGTCAGGACAGCGTGGACAATAATAACGGGTGTCACGCCTATATCCGCGCTTTCTACAGACACAACATTTTCTTTGGGGGGCTCGTTGGGTAGGGATATCAGGGAGGACATACGGAAAATGCCTCTCATGCAGCCGGCTTACTGCATTTGGTTGGGGATGGTTAGTTGCAGCACAGCCTGGATACAGGAGGGCTCGGACAATATTTCCCTGGAATTTAAGGAAAGATCCAGTCCATCCTGAAGCTTTGTATAGCACAAAAGCATTCAGCAAAGCCAATTGAAATAAATATACAGACACTTTTTTGTACCAGTGTCTGGCCTTACGGGCAACTAGATACGGCGCCAACAACTGGTCGTTGAGCTCCACCCCCCCATATTTTGGTTATATTCGTGGACACAGAGGGGTGTCTCCACAACACCAGTCGCCGTACGAATTTGGACTGTCGTGTCTGCGTGAAGGGAGGAAAGAACGAAAACATTCTTATTATCCCTCCACTTCACAGCGAGCAAATTATTACATCTTGAGCAGGCTCTCTCCCCCAGCCTAAGATGGGAATCTACAAGCGCTCTGGGATAAGCCCCGACGATTATGTCGCACGGTGCCAATTTGATGATCAAACAAGTGACTAAAAAGTGGCACGCTCGTGTAATAATTGTCCACATACAAGTGGTACCCCTTTCCGAATAAGGGTGACACCAAGTTCCACACTATCTTGCCAGCGCTCCCTATGTAATCTGGGCAGTTCTCTACGTGACTATCTTTTCCCTCATAAACCATAAAATTTGATGTATAGCCTGTGGCCCTGTCACAGAGCTTATACATCTTGACCCCATATCTAGCACGCTTGCTGGGAAGGTACTGTTTGAAAGACAAGCGGCCAGAAAATTTAATCAGGGACTCATCAACGCAGACAACTTGATGGGGAGTATACAAGGCTGCAAAACGTTTGTTGAAGTGGTTTATAAGGGGGGTCGAATTTTGTAGACCCAATCGAATTCAGGGTCTCCACGAGGACGACAAAGTTCATTGTTGTTGAAGTGCATGAACCGCAAGATCTGCTCGTATCGTGCCCTGGTCATGGAGGCAGAGAACACGGACACATGGCAAACTGGGTCAATGGACCAATATGACCGCAGCTCACTCAATTTAACTATGCCCATGTTGAGGGAAAAGCCCAGAAAAGTCTTAAATTCTGAAACCCTAATTGGTTTCCATTCTCTGGCAAGGGAGGACTGGGGAATAGCGGCAATGAATTGACCAGAATACAAATTAGTTTGGTCCACAATAGATCTATAGAGATCTTTAGTGAAAAACAGCGAATAAAAATCAAGTGGCGTAAAATCAACTGTTTCCACCTGAATTCCGGGTTGGCCAGTGAATGGGGGAAGTACGGGTTCTACAGAAGTGGTGGGCACCCAATCAGGATTGGCAAATTCTGCAGGAAGGACACTATGGGCACGACGGGCCTGTCTTTGTCTTCTTCTTGGTGGCAGCGGGACACTAGTTGTGCTTGCCACCTCGCCAGCTTGAACTGCACTTATGGGACTCGCCACGTTACCAAGTGTTACTGCAGTGCTGGATGTATGACCAGGGTGTACTAGGCCGCTGGTGCTTGCCAGTTCACCAGAAGGATGAGCGGCACTAGTACTTCTCTGCTCCATATGAGAGCCCTTTGGTTCTTGCACCTTAACAACAGCAGAAGAAGAATGGGGTCGGGTACGCCTGACCTTGGCAGGAACCTCACCTTCGTCGTCAGTGCTATCTGTCATGGAGCCGCTGTCGTCTACAGGATCGTATTCTGAGCCTGAATCTGACAGATGAGTGACCTCCTCTTCACTATCTGTCATGCTCAGAATCTTATAAGCCTTTTCCTAGTGTAAATAAATAATAGTAAACACACTAGAGATAGAGTGACAAACTATGAGTGGCGCTAAACTAAAGTGATGAATATAACAATCATACTGATATATACTGTGATTCAAAATAATGTGAAATTTTCTTAAATCCTAAAATAAAAAAGCATAAAGTAAAACCACAAAAGCCGTGTATAAAGTGATGTAGTGATCAACACAATAAAGTCCATATAAGATGTGTAGCAATAGTGTTCAGAATTAGATTGAATTCCTCTTCTCTTCCACCGCACCACAGTGTTCAAGTGAGACAAAACCCCCTTCAGATGAAACACTCACCGCAATGTAATGCCTCACACTCTCGTGTTTTGGCAAATACGCAAATAGCACCTCTCAGGTAGGTGGATTGGTTCAGCATCCAATAGAGTTATCTTCAAATTAGCTCCATTTAAATGTGAAAATAAAAGAGTGCAAAAAATAGTGTAATACTGCAAAATTCAGTTTTATTATGTACTACAAATCCTTCAAATATTGCACTCACATGGTAACCAATCAGAGTAAGCAAAATCACACTGCAACCGAAAATCCACAGCAACAATTTCAAACTGTCTCCACCAACGAATACTGGTCATGGCGGACCCAAGATCAGCACAGGGCAAAGAACAGCACAGTGTACACTCTCTACCTGTCCTCTCCGCTCGTGGTCGCCGTTTCCAAAGGTGGCTAAATTCGAGTATATGTCACACGGCACTCAACACACGCTTTAGCAAGTTTTCAATAGCCTGCCGTGTAGCCACGCCCCGACATGTTTCATCATTGAGACGTATTCATGGGATTGGCCACAAAGCAGAGAAACCCTCCCTTTATACTATTACTTCTAATTGGTGGATACAGAACTGATCACAGCGCCGGCGCACCTCATCAAGTGATGGCGGAAGTACCTCCGATGTAATAAACCATCAGAGGGCAAACACCAGCTGTAGGAGTCCAGCATAATGATGACTCACCCCAGCAAGCAACAGAAATCCGTCAACTGCGGACACGTCTTGCATTGAGTGTGGGCGGATGTGACTCACCAAGTCCAGAAGCTCTAAGGGCGGACGTCTCCTACCCACCTAGAACCTCGGCATACATCATTGGTGAGACGTACCGCATCATATCTGGGCGGAGACGTCTCTCCAACAAGAAAATTCTACAGCCAAACGTTCTGTCTAGCTAGAAAAGCCGATCAGGTTTCCCCGTGACCAGGATTCGCCAGTCCTCAACATCTATAAGCACCCTAGTGTCCCCATAGATCAATTAAAAACCACCGTTTAAAAGTATACAGAATATTTTTTTATTTTATTTTTTATTACGCTACCCCAACTGCTTACTAGTTGTTAAACACAAATGAAAGTTTACCAAAAAAAAGGGACTCTCTGGGATACCACCTCTCTGGTCTAGTACCTTCCCGTTTTTTTTACCTCCCACTCTTAAAATATATGCAATTGTCACTTAGCCCTCTCTCCAATACAATGCTCTTGATTGACTTTATTTGAACAATATGCATTCCTATACCAGACTCAAAAAAATATGAAAAAAAAAAAAATAAAAAAAAATAAAAGAACCTTTTCTCTTTCCTCTGTACAATGCTCAATATGAACAATGTTTATATATATACCTGTACCATCATTGTGATTTGTTTTTATACCTTGACCTTTTCTATAATAAAAATCGTTTGTAAACAAAACACAAATGAAAGTGAGACAATATATATCTTTAAAATAATCATTTAAACTATTCCAGAAAAATGTTTAAAAGATTAAAAGATTTAAAAAGGTTTAAAAAAACTTTTTTTTTAAAAAATTCTAAAAGGTTTTAAAAGGGGGAGGGGGCCAATAAATGGATGAAATATATTGTAAACTTACCCAATGATTTTAATTGAGTGAGTATATACACACATACACATACATGCATGTAACACTATATGGTGTATGCACCCACGATCAACCAATAACCTCTTGTGGTCAAACTGATAGTCACAGATGTAAATTTCATTAATGGATATTAAATCGAACATGTTAGCCTAAACACCATTAGCACCATTAGTGTACCTTCGATTTGTCATTTTGGGCTCTAAATTTACTGGTACAACTAATGAGATTCACAGGTAAAAAAGCACCTAGGCTGTCAGCAACTGAGTCAAACGCTACCAAAAAAACTGTTAGTGATCGCAGGGATCAGGCCTGACTCTGCGAATGCTGCAGTTATGTGTTTTGTGTTTTGTAAGTGACAGTGATCGATCGATACTGCACTTGGGTGGTCTGGGCTGGGTGGAGGGGCAAAACGCGGGTGCTAGCAGGTATCTGGGCTGATCCTGCTAACACTGCGTTTTTGGGAACCCTAAACTGCTGGGGACGCTAGCATAGATCTGATCAGATCAGATATTGAACTGTTCAGATACTATACCACTTAGGGAGGTGTATGGTGTGTGCATGGGTGTTAGCGCTACTGGCACTAATCTGACGATGCCTGGGGCGATGCAGACCCTAACTGACCCTAAAACCTAACTGATATCACCCACCGGGTGATCAGGGGGTTAAACCTTTATTGGAAAATAAACGGCGGGTGCCCTGACACTATAAAAAACAAACTAACTAACCAGCATCACTTGTAACACTAATACGGTGATCACTGGTGAAAGGGTTAACTAGGGCGCAATCAGGGGGTTAAAAACTTTATTAGGTAATATATGGGGGTACCTAACACTATATAAAAACCTGGCAGTGAACCTAAATAGCTAACTGGCTAACTAGCGTCACCAGTGACACTTATATGGTGATCACTCGTGAAAGGGTTAACTAGGGGGCAATCAGGGGGTTAAAACCTTTATTAGGTAATATATGGGGGTACCTGATGCTATAAAAACCTGACTTGAACCTAAATAACTAACTGGCTACCTAGCATCACCCGCGATACTAATATGGTGATCAGAAAAAATATTGCTTAGTGACACTGGCGACAGGGTGTGAAAGAGTTACTTGGGGGGCGATCAAGGGGTTAAACCTCTATTAGGTTGGGTAGAGGGGTACCCTACACCTAAAGGGGCCTACCACTAATATCCCTGACACTTTTTACAGTCACAAATGACACTGCATGCAGTGATCAGTAAAAAAATTACCACTGCAATCAGTGACACTGTGACTGGGGTTGCAGGGGGTTATCTGGGTGGTGATTGGGGGGTGACTGGGGGGTGATTTATGTGCCTACGTGTGCTGGTGTCAGTGTACTGTTGGTGCACTTACTATTGATGTCTTCTCTCCTCGACCTCCGGACCTGTGTTTACAATTCACAGGCAGAGGAAGCTTCTCATTCGCCAGGAGCGATCGTGAGGGGGTGACCATGAATCGATGGTGGCCCCCTCATCATGCCGACCGCCACAGGCCCTGGGGGGGGCCTGATCGGACCCCCCACCTTCTGGAGGGCAGGGACGCATATATATTTGTCGTGCGGTGGTCGGCAAGTGGTTAAATGTTCCTCTAATATCCATACTGATGGGTTAGAGCAGTGTTTCTCAACTCCAGTCCTCAAGGCGCCCCGACAGGTCATGTTTTCAGGATTTCCCTCAGATGAAACGGCTGTGGTAATTACTAAGGCAGTGAAACTGATCAAATCACCTGTGCAAATTAATGGAAAGCCTGAAAACATGACCTGTTGGGGCGCCTTGAGGACTGGAGTTGAGAAACACTGGGTTAGAGTTAGGGTCAGACATTCTCATTAAGGGTATATTATTGTTGTCTGTGTCCCCTTTAGAAAGAGTCACTCTTTCTAATTGTCCTGATCTCTAATGTTACGGGGAATGGAGGCAATAGTAAATCCAAAATTTTGAGTTGCCACCAGAACAGGAACAAAAGGAAAAACTTCCAGTGAGGATACATCTAGTGTGACATCTGTCTAAGACCCCATACACACTGTTCGATTTTCTGCAGATTTTTGTCTTAAGATTTACCAAAACCATATAATATGAGGTCAAACCTTAACAGTTTCAATTTGTATGCAATCAGGCAGGCCCATCACTACATGGTTTTGGTAAATCTGAAAACAAAAAAGAAAAATCCAATAGTATGTATGGGGGTCTAATATTTGATTTTGTTTACATTAGAAATATATTCTCTCACTTCTTGTTGAGTCTACAAGACAGGAAGTGAAGGGAATTCTCCATAAATAGGCACAGACAATGGTTTTTAACCCTCCTCTATTCTATCCAAAACGAATGAAAAGTTTTGGCTTTAACTATACTTTACATGTGGGATCGCCAGGTGTTCAGTTTTGGGAGGGCCCTCTGCCATGAAATAAACCGGTGTGCTATCTCTTATGTCTACTGTACAGTGGCAATATTCCCTAGGTAGAAGTTACCAGAATATCATTTTTTTTATTTCTAGAAGGTTCGCCCCCCTTCATGACCAGGCCATTTTTTGCCATATGGCACTGTGTTACATTAACTGACGCAGTATACAAATAAATTTGATGTCCTTTTTTTTCCCACAAATAGAGCTTTCTTTTGGTGGTATTTGATAACCTCTGTGTTTTTTCTTTTTTGCGCTATAAACAAAAAAAGAGCGAAGAGAATTTTGAAAACGAAAACATTATATTTTACTTTCTGCTATAAAACACATCCAATAATAAAAAAAAAACAAAAACAAATTTCTTTCTTAATTCAGGCCAATATGTATTCTGCTACATCTGGGTAAAAAAAAAATCCCAATAAGCGTATACTGATTGGTTTGCACAAAAGTTATAGCGTCTACAAACTATAGGATATTTGTATGTCATTTTTTTTTTTTTTTACTAGTAACTGCGACATTGCGGCAAACAAATTGGACACTAAGTGACAATTTTGACACTTTTTGGGGACCAGTGACACTAATACAGTGACCAGTGGTAAATAATATGCACTGTCTCTGTACTAATGACACTGGCAGCGAAGGGGTTAACATCAGGGGTGATTAAAGGGTTAAATGTGTTCCCTGGGAGTGCTTTCTAACTGTGTGGGTGGTGCTTGTACTGTAAGAAGACAGAGATCCTTGTTCCTGCTGAGCAGAAACACAAGATCTCTGTCTTCTCCTGTCACAGAACGGCGATTTGCCTTGTTTACATAGGCAGACCGCCATTCTGTCTGCCTCGGGAACGATCGGCGGGTCCCGCTGGATATCAAGTCCACCAGATCCGCTGATTGGCTCCCGCTGTGTCCAATCACAGTGGGAGCTGGTCGCCAGAGGTGAACGCATGCTCCCCAGACCCAGGAAACGAAATCAGGTACGGGTACACGGTTAAGAAGATATTTATACACATGCGCAATAGCGGGCCGGCATCATTGCTGGTTTTCTGAATGGGAGCTTGCCGGCCCGAGCCCGCATGAGTGTGACGTCATCGCCGCTCCGGCCAATCACAGTGCCAGAGCGGCGATACACTGAGGGCAGTGACGGGACATTGAGGCAAGATGGCGGTGGCGGCAGAGGGGACCGAGGACCACTGCAGGGGCTTCGATCTCAGGTAAGTTATTCATAATGAGCTAGTATGCTATGCATACTAGCTCATTATGCCTTTCTTTTGCAGGGTTTTTTTTTTTGCCTTTACTTCCTCTTTAAGATATCCAGATACGATTTAGTAGGGCCCATGTCAGCATTACCAAATTACTTTTTTATTTTCAGGAAGAAAATGTTGTTTTGTTTTTTTTGTGACCTCAAAAGTAAAAGATTACATGGTCTATCACCACTAGAAACATTGTAGGTGTTTCATATAATTAGAGAAGACAGCAGATGGCTTGCATTCAACCAGCTCAACCCTGCCTATGAAATAAGAGGTGCAGACTTTTGAAACTTTTCAACTTATTTTTTTCTTTAGATTTAATGATTCCAAACTATATACTGTACTTTCTCCAAAGAACTATAACTTTTACATTCTGTGAATAATACTCATTAATATAACCTGTAGCAGTCTATAACTTATAATGCTAGATTACATAGACGGGTTTATTTTTTCCCAAAGGTCAAAGGGTTTAGTAATGTAGTACTATCATTTCTCATATTATAATACTAATGCCATTTCCAATGTTGTAATTAATTTATAATGATGTTCTAATTTATCTTAGTTAAAATAAGATGTTTGCTGAGCTAATTTTAAATGCAAAGTGCATTGCATTTCTATGGAGGTGCTGTTATTTAATAATGGCATCAAGGGTAATGGCACAAATAAATTAGAGTGTGGAAACTATTTTAATAAATTAGACTTTTTAACCCACAGAGGTAATGTAGCTGTTACAGTGTGTTGTAATATTCATAAACATATTTACATTTAAATAATTATATATTTAAATATATAGCACTGCCAGAATTCTTGCACATTTTAGATACAGTAGCTCACAAAACATTTGTCTTAGATGGTTATTTTATGTTTTTTGGATAAGAGTCTAAATTGAGCGAGGGTCATCAGACTATAGCCTACAGACCAGCTATGACCAGCTCTTGTCATTCTGACAAACTACCAGGTGAATGAATAAGTAACAGGACTGCCATAGTGCCAGCAAACAGAGCTGTTCTGATATTCATTCATCATATGGCAGGTGCCTAGGGAGCCATAGACATTTTTATTTATTATTAGGCTCAGAGATTTCTCACCACACTCATGGGAATGTAACTTCCATCTTCATTGGTCTGTTCTGCCCCCACTTTCAGCATGCATTATATCACTGGATTCCATGATACAGGGATGCGGGGCAAGTAGAACTACATAGACAAGTGAATTGACTGAACGTTGCGCTGTTTAGGCTGCTAGAGGAAGTTCTGATCGAGGTCTGTTTTTATCATGTTAAATCTTATTAAAAACGAAAGGACTTAAAGATTAAAAACATGTATTTTAGTTGAAAGAACTCAGGATATTTAGACACTAAAAATCTTATTGTCTATAGCAGGGGTAGGCAACCTTGGCCCTCCAGCTGTGGTGAGACCACAAGTCCCATGAGCCATTGCAAGCCCCTGACAAACAATCAGAGTGTCAGGTGTGTACTTACCGAGGCCGAGATGCCGAGAGCGGTTCACCCATACGACTAGGCGCACTCCACCCCCTGGAGATGATACAGGGGGTGGATGGCACGAAGAGGCACTGGCTACCAGCAGGATGGGTAGGTCTTGCAAGGTGATCTTGGTAGAGCTGAACAGCTGTGCGAAGACAAGAAGGTAATCCAACAAGAGCAGGCTGAGGGTTAAACACAGATGGGTGCAGCTCTTTGCAGGACCCTAGCTGGAGATACAAGTCCAGAGCACAAACAGGGATCAGAACAAGGAGGCAGAAGTCTGGTTCAGGATGCAGGCTGAGGGTCTTGCACAGGAGACAAGTAACTAGTCCAAAACACAAGCAGAAGGTCAGGGGCTGGAGACAAGTAGCAGGTCCGAGATGCAGGCCAGAGGTCAAGCACAGATAGCAGGGCAAAGTCCGTTAAGCAAGCCGAGGGTCAGGTCCAGGAGAAGAGCAGAGTAGTCAGTATCAATCCGGGTCACAACGAGAGTTCAGATACAGGAAACAGGAACTAGGCTCAAACAGGAAGCAGGAAGCTGAAGACAAACCAGCAATCTGTCAGAGTACCTGGGCAGCCTTAAATAGGCCAGCCAGAATGCTGATTGGGCGTGCACTAGTACGCATGCGTGCGCGACGTTCCATCGGGCCGCGAACGCGCATGTGCCGAATCGCCGTTCTGCCACGCATGCGTGCAGGGACGCGGCTGGCGCAGCTGAACTGGTTGTTTCTCTGACAGTGCCCCCCCCCCCGAGGGGCGGACCCTGGACGCCCAAGCTGGACATCAATTCCAGATGTTCCTGGTGGAAGGCTCGGATCAGGCGTGGGGCATGCAAGTTCTTAGAGGGTTCCCAGGAATTGTCCTCAGGGGGATACCCCTTCCATTTAATCAGATACTGTAGTTGTCTACCCCTTTTCCTGAAACTCAAAATGGACTCCACTTCGAATTCATTTTCTCCGTCTACCTTGACTGGTGGAGGAGGCGGTTTTTCTCTCCCAGGGAAGGAGCTGGAAACAACAGGTTTTAATAAAGATGCCTGGAATACTGGGTGTATTCTATAGGAGTCAGGCAAGGCCAACTCAAAGGCCACAGGGTTTATCATCCGCTTGATCTTAAAAGGTCCAATGAACCTTGGCCCCAACTTCTGTGAGGGAAGTGGCAATTTGAGATTGATGGCTGATAGCCAAACTTCTTCCCCAACTTTGAAGGCTGGGTTCTCCTTCCTTCCCTTTATCATAGTACTTCTTGTAATTGTCCTGGGTACTTTGCATAATTTCCCAAAGTTTCTGAAAGTTCTGCTGGACGGAGGCTATCTGGTCCTGTACAGCAGGGACAGATATCTCAGGGATGTAGTTAGGGAGAAAAGAAGGATGGAACCGGAAGTTGGACCAGAAGGGTGTTTGATTGGTAGCTGTATGGATGGAGCTGTTGTATGCAAATTCAGCATAAGGTAGAAGAGAAGACCAGTCGTTCTGGGAGGCAGAGCAGAAACAACGGAGATATTGCTCCAAGGCTTGGTTTGTTCTCTCCATCTGGCCGTTGCTTTGAGGATGGTAAGCGGATGAGAGACAGATCTTTATTTCCAGGAATTTACAGAGTTCCCTCCAAAATTTGGACGTAAATTGGACACCTCTATCCAAAACAATGCTCTTAGGTACCCCATGGAGCCTTGTTATTTCTCTAAAGAAGATTTTGGCTGTATCTGAAGCAGAGCAGGTACCCACCATGGGCAGGAAGTGTGCCATCTTAGAAAGGTGGTCGACAACAACCAGGATAGTGGTGAATCCCTCAGAGGGAGGTAATTCGACAATAAAATCCATGGAGACCTCTGCCCATGGCCGTTCAAGAATGGGTAAGGGTTTGAGTAGGCCCCAGGATTTGATGTTTGGTCCTTTACTGCGCTGGCATAGGGTGCAAGAGGCAACATAATCCCTACAATCCTGTCTCCAACCCAGCCACCAGAAGGAATGAGAGACTAGTTCTGCAGTTTTCTGTGTTCCACTTCTTTCCCTTAAAAAACTCTTTGGTTGCTTTTGCAGTATGCTTCGGGTCATTGTCCATCTGCACTGTGAAGCGCCGTCCAGTGAGTTCTGAAGCATTTGGCTGAATATGAGCAGATAAATATTGCCCGAAACACTTCAGAATTCATCCTGCTGCTATTGTCAGCAGTCACATCATCAATAAATACAAGGGAACCAGTTCCATTAGCAGCCATACATGCTCAGGCCATGAGGTGGGATGCTTTGGATCATGAGCAGTTCCTTTCCTTCTCCATACTCTTCTCTTCCCATCACTCTGGTACAAGTTGATCTTGGTCTCATCTGTCCATAGGATGTTGTTCCAGAACTGTGAAGGCTTTTTAAGATGTTGTTTGGCAAACTCTAATCTGGCCTTCCTGTTTTTGAGGCTCACCAATGGTTTACATCTTGTGGTGAACCCTCTGTATTCACTCTGGTGAAGTCTTCTCTTGATTGTTGACTTTGACACACATACACCTACCTCCTGGAGAGTGTTCTTGATCTGGCCAACTGTTGTGAAGGGTATTTTCTTCACCAGGGAAAGAATTCTTCGGTCATCCACCACAGTTGTTTTCCGTAGTCTTCCGGGTCTTTTGGTGTTGCGTTCTTTCTTTTTAAGGATTTTCCAAACAGTTGATTTGGCCACACCTAATGTTTTTGCTATCTCTCTGATGGGTTTGTTTTGTTTTTTCAGCCTAATGATGGCTTGCTTCACTGATAGTGATAGCTCTTTGGATCTCATATTGAGAGTTGACAGCAACAGATTCCAAATGCAAATAGCACACTTGAAATTAACTCTGGACCTTGTATCCACTCCTTGTAAATGGGATAATGAGGGAATAATACACACCTGGCCATGGAACAGCTGAGCAGCCAATTGTCCCATTACTTTTGGTCCCTTAAAAAGTGGAAGGCACATATACAAACTGTTGTAATTCCTACACCGTTCACCTGATTTGGATGTAAATACCCTCAAATTAAAGCTGGAAGTCCACAGTTAAAGCACATCTTGTTGGTTTCGTTTCAAATCCATGGTGGTGGTGTATAGAGCCAAAAAGATTGAAATTGTGACAATGTCCCAATATTTATGGACCTGACTATATATAAGTTTATTTTTTATATTAAACCAGACATCGGGGAACGAATTGGTCAAAAGACGTGAGTATTAAATGGCAATATTATAAACACATGAAATGTTTAAAAAAATATATATATATTAAATGTCGTTGGAGCTCCGCTTTAAATCTGCAGTAAATATTGGTGTTTTTTACATGGTATGGTTTAACAATGACAGGACTATACAAGAAGCTTCGTTTTTTTTTATAGGAGATCAGTGGAATAATTAGATAATGTGACATGCACAAGCAGAGCAATTTCATATATGGGCAGTAAAATGTCATATTTGTGCTGATCAGTGACATATAAGGTCAAATATAGGGGTGGGCATTAAAAAAAATTAGGGAATTGCCCGTATTTTTTATTTAAATGGAAGTTCTCTGCACTCATTAGGCTTTAAATATTTGTCCGTGTGATGTGCACAAATAATTTTATATAAAATTCCAGCAGTGTCCAGCAGTGACACCTAAAGTCATAAAATTCAGCAAACTGATAAATCTTCAATTAGTAAACACAATGTCCAGTACACTGTACAACAACACCTAGCATAGACTCCACAATGTAAATAAAGATTCCTGGCTTCTTTCTCCACTTCTGGAATTGCAGCATGTTTTCCCACTGCATATAAAGAATTTCCCCCAAGATGGAAGAACAGAATAAACTTACTTTTCAGTCAAGACTTTACTATCCCAAAGAATATTTGCTGTGCTATGTCACACTTTCATGCCCCAGCATCACCTCTAGGTTTCCAGCCATGAGTGGGAAGCTGTATACCAGGTGCCTCACCCCTCCCTATCCTCCTCTCCATAGCGGAATCAGGCAGACCGCAGGAAGCTCTTTGCGCATGACTCTGGAGACTGATATCACACACAGTGTTAAAAATATTCTATCACAGGCCATTCTGGAGAATTAATTGATTCTGGCACTAACCTAGCAGCGGAATCCTAATTTTTGCATTGCTAGGTGAATTCCAGAAGGTTCCAAGGTATGTGGACCTTTCTGGCTGTGTTAGTACAATACTGATTGCCTTAGCAGTATGGTACTGGTTGTCTACAGACACGTGTCTGGCTCAGTCAGTACTGAGTCTGTCTCTGCTGACATGTTTCTAGTCTGTTGGTGTAATATCACAAATGTGCATCTTCACAAAAATTAAGACATAAATGAGCATTTGTGGAAATGGAGAGATCACAAGAGATACAGTATATGATCTATGGTCTGAAGATCTGGGATTTGAAGTATGTTGTGCAATATTACCTATAATTTGAGGTCCATCTGACTTGGTGAGCGTGCCTTTCTGCAGGTGGTGATGAGGTTTCACAGAGGGCATTTTTTCATTATAGAGTGGACCATTAATGGAGGAGGTGGTCCACTTTCACTTCACAGTAACAAGTAGGAGACTCCATTTAGTTACTGGTTTATTCAAGGGACATTGCTCTATATATGTTTTACATTGTTGTGAATATGCACATGTGATTGTATGCACCTAGAAATTATTTGTATAGCAAAGGTTATACAGTATATGGTCATTCTGAGGATTTTGAATGTTAGTGCAGCTGGTTCACTAAACACTAAATTATTGTCTTGGTATTGTGAGGGGGTTAGCTCGGCAGCGGGTGTGTGTGACCCCCGGGATGGGCTCCCCACACAAAACAGGCCCAGCAAACGGAGGTTGTGGTTTTCAAAATCAAAAAGGTGCGGTTTATTTTCTATTTACAGTGACAAAACACAGCAAAGCAAAAGAAACATAACCAAAATAAATCCTGGTCAAGTTGACCTCTGACTAAACATACAGGTTTCCTAACTAACAACTGGGATCAGCCTAGTGCTGTCCTAGTCCCTAAGTCCCTGGTTTTAAATGTCCAAGCAAATAGCCACACAGGCTTTGTCTCACCGCACAGGGGTTCACTCTCCCTAGACAGTCCACACAGGTCTGGTTCCAGGCATGAGCTAACATCTAATGAAGCTGGGAGTTCTTATAGAGGCCTAAATGAGCTGACAAGCTTCAGCTGGTCTCATCAACTCCCTGTCTGCACGACGCCCAGCCCTCTCCCTAGAGGTATGAGTCATCCATGAGCCCACTAGCCTTATACAACTCTCCACCTAGTTGTATAAGTCGGCGTAAAGCCTGAATCTGGGCGAAATATATCTACCCCCCTGGATGCAACCAGGTGACTTTACCTTCCTGCTGTCACATACCCCCCCCCTCTTGTTTTAACCTCGGGGTTGGAACACCAGCAATCAGGCATTCATGTATCGAGACAAAGCATCCACATTCCCCATTTGAACGCCAGGGCGATGCTTTACTGTGAAGTTGAATTCCTGGAGGGCCAGGAACCACCTATTCACTCTTCTATTTGTTTCCTTGTTTTGAGCCATCCACTTTAACGGAGCGTGATCCGTAACCATGTCAAAGTGCCTACCTAGCAGGTAGTACCGAAGGGAATCTAGAGCCCACTTCACCGCTAAACACTCCTTTTCAACGGTGGCGTAATTTACCTCATGGGACTTCAACTTCCTGCTGAGGTAAATGACTGGGTGCTCTTCCCCGTTCCAGACCTGGGACAATACTGCTCCTAACCCCACATCTGACGCATCACTTTGTACGACAAAGTCTTTAGAGAAGTCGGGTGAGTACAACACTGGCTGGCTACATAAGGCTTGTTTCAAGAATTGGAATGCTGCCTCAGCCTCGGGGGTCCATTTAATCATGACCGACCCTTTCCCCTTCGTCAGGTTGGTTAGGGGCACAGCCTTAGAAGCAAAGTGGGGAATGAATCGCCGATAATACCCAGCGATTCCCAGAAAGGCTCGTACCTGCTTCTTGCTGTTGGGACGTGGCCAACTCTGGATGGCCTCGACTTTGTTGAGTTGGGGTTTTATTACTCCCCTCCCAATGGTGTACCCAAGATATTTGGCCTCCTCCTGCCCAATGGTACACTTCTTGGGGTTAGCCGTAAACCCCGCTTCCCGAACAGAGTCCAGGACTGCTTGCACTTTTGGCAGATGTGAGGCCCAATCTGTGCTATGGACAATTACGTCATCCAGGTAAGCCGCAGCATACTTCCGATGGGGCCTCAGCATCTGGTCCATTTTCCGCTGGAATGTGGCCGGCGCATTCTGTAACCCGAACGGCATTCTTTTATATTGGAACGCCCCGTCTGGGGTTACAATTGCGGTTTTCTCTTTGGCCGACTTGGCCAGGGGGATTTGCCAATACCCTTTTGTGAGGTCAAGAGTCGTCATGTATCGGGCTGTTCCCAGCCGGTCGATCAACTCATCTATACGTGGCATGGGGTAGGTGTCAAATTTTGTAACTTTGTTCAACTGACGAAAATCGTTACAAAATCGCCAGCTCCCATCCGGTTTAGGCACCAACACGATGGGACTAGACCAATCACTTTGGGACTCCTCTATCACCCCTAAGTTCAGCATTTTCTGTACTTCCTCCCGTATTGCCTCCCGTCGAGCCTCTGGGATCCGATAGGGTTTTAACTTCACCCTTTCACCGGGCGGGGTAATGATGTCATGCTCTACCCCAGATGTTTGTCCCGGCAGCTCAGAGAATACCTCCTTGTTGCGAAGCACAAACTCCTTAACCTCCTTTTGTTGGGGTTGTGACAAGGTGGCTGCTATTCCAACCTCAGGAATCACGCAACCAGTTTGAGCTGGTGACCAAGTGTCTGTGACTAGGGACTCTCTATCCCTCCAGGCTTTCAACAGATTAACGTGATAGATCTGTTCGGGCTTTCGCCTTCCTGGTTGTCTGACCTTGTAATTCACTTCGCTCACTTTTTCCATTATCTCGTAGGGGCCTTGCCATTTGGCAAGGAATTTACTTTCAACCGTAGGGACAAGTACCAATATCCTATCCCCCGGGGAAAAGGTACGGGTCTTGGCTCCACGGTTGTACACTCTCTGCTGTGCCAACTGCGCTTGGGCCAAATGTTCCTTCACGATGGGCATTACCTGTGCAATTCGATCTTGCATCAGGGCGACATGCTCAATCACACTCCTGTGGGGAGAACTCTCACTTTCCCAAGTTTCCTTGGCAATATCCAACAGCCCTCTTGGGTGTCTCCCATACAGTAACTCAAAGGGGGAGAATCCCGTAGAGGATTGGGGCACCTCCCTAATAGCAAACATCAAATAAGGAAGTAAACAGTCCCAATCCTTTCCATCTCTATTCACCACTTTCTTCAACATTTGTTTTAGGGTTTTGTTGAATCTTTCAACCAGCCCATCGGTTTGGGGGTGATACACAGACGTACGCAATTGCGTCACTTTGAACAATTTACACAGCTCTTTCATAACCCGGGACATAAAGGGTGTACCTTGGTCCGTAAGCAGTTCTTTACAAATACCCACCCGGCTAAAAACAAGAGATAGCTCTTTGGCTATGGTTTTGGCCGAGGTATTTCGGAGAGGGATCGCTTCTGGATAACGGGTGGCATAGTCCATTATAACTAATATGTACTGGTGCCCCCTAGCGGACTTGATTATAGGACCTACCAAATCCATGGCGATCCTCTCAAACGGGACCTCAATGATGGGTAGAGGGACCAGCGGGCTGCGGAAATGTGGCATCGGGGCCAACCTCTGACACACAGGGCAGGAGGAACAATAATTTTCTACGTCCTTCATCACCCCCGGCCAATAGAATCTCTGTAATACCCTCTCTCGGGTTTTCTCTGTCCCCAGATGACCTCCAAGAATGTGCCCATGGGCCAACTCCAACACCAACTTCCTGTAAGGTTTGGGCACCACAAGCTGCTCAACGGTTTCTTCTGCCCTTTTTGCCACCCGATACAGTAGGTCCTTCTCTACGCTGAAGTATGTGTAAGTGCAGGTATTATCTGGGTTCACTAACTCACCATCTATTTTCACTACGTTTTCCCGTGCCTTTATTAGGGCGGGGTCTTTCAACTGTTCTGTGGCAAAGTTTTCCCTGTGAACCTCAAGATCAGAAAACTCCACAGACGGTAGGTTTTCGTCTGAGGAGGTGGGCTCCTCTCCAGTTTCTTGAGTCTCCCCTGCCAATACTGATAAGGGAAATTCCGGAGAGTCCTCACCACTCTCAGGGGAGTTCTGGCTATCACATTCCTGGTACATAGGGGCACCAGTGAGGGGCTCAGGATCATCCCACAGTTCCCAGAACTTCGGAAAATCCCTTCCCACAATGGCGTCATGCGGTAACTGAGATACTAAGCCCACTGGATGAGAGAGGGTACCTTTGGGGGTCTCGAAACACACTGTAGTCACTGGATACTCTTGGGTGTCCCCATGCACACAAATAACAGCTACCTTGCTATTCCCAGAGACCTCTGTTTTAACTAACTCAGCCTTTATCAGGGTCACAAGGCTACCTGAATCCAGCAATACCACAACATTTCTACCATTAACACACATTTTGCATAAATGTTTCTCAGTTCCTCGAATGGCAGTGCATGCGACTGTCGCACACAGCGACTGACGTCTGCCCGTCAGAAAGTCACACTGCATGGGTTCCTCCACAACCGGGCAATTGGCTGCAATATGTCCCGCTTGCCGGCAGCGGTAGCAAACGATCCTTCTTGCCGCCTCTTGAGCCGCTGATTTCCCAGGCTGTTCTCGCCAAACTTGGGGTAGAGCTCCCACCCTCTCACTCTCTCCACCCTCACCCCTTGGAATCCTCTTATCCGCCCCTGGGGATGGTCTGGTCTTAGGGTGGAAAGTCCGAGTGTCTCTGGAAGAGGCCGTCAGGTTCTCTGTAGCCAAGTATTTCTCCACACGATCCACAAGACCATCGGCCGTCTCTGGGTCTCCATGGCTTACCCACTTTTGGATGGCAGTAGGAAGAGCTCTCAAAAACCGATCCATTACAACACGTTCCACAATCTTTGGTGCGGACAAAGTCTCTGGCTGTAGCCACTTTCTGCTCAGGTGAATGAGATCATACATTTGAGACCTGGGGGGTTTTCCAAGCTGGAAAGTCCAGTTATGCACACGCTGAGCCCGGACAGCCTGGGTGACACCCAGCCTTGCCAATATTTCAGCTTTTAGCATCACATAGTCTTTTGCTTGGTTAGGCTCTAGGTCATAGTAAGCTTTCTGCGATTCACCAGTTAACAGAGGAGCCACCAGTCCAGCCCACTGCTCCTCAGGCCACTTTTCTCTTTCAGCGGTCCTTTCAAATGTGGTCAAAAATACCTCTGGATCATCCTCTCCAGTCATTTTTGTCAATAAACGACTCACCCCAAAGGACGCGGTATTAGTGGGACGGCTTTCCTCACTGGTCTGCGGACGTTGCTGCATTACTGCTTCCATCTGTTGTTGTAGTCTCTGCTCTTGCTTCTGCAACAGGTCTATGAAGCGGGCCTCAGATTGCTGCTGGGCTCATTGCTGAGCCTCCAGACTCTGTTGCAAAGTTGCGTTTGTCTGCTGCTGGGCTGCAAGGCTCTGTTGATGAGCTTGCTGCTGGGCTGCGAAGTTCTGTTGTTGAGCTGCAAGGCTCTTTTGCAAACCTGCATTTGTCTGCTGTTGATTGGCATTTGCTAGAGCCAGCTGCTTCAGTATCTCCTCCATGCTGGCTTAAAAAAAAACTGCCACTGGTTCTCCACCAACTGTGAGGGGGTTAGCTCGGCAGCGGGTGTGTGTGACCCCCGGGATGGGCTCCCCACACAAAACAGGCCCAGCAAACGGAGGTTGTGGTTTTCAAAATCAAAAAGGTGCGGTTTATTTTCTATTTACAGTGACAAAACACAGCAAAGCAAAAGAAACATAACCAAAATAAATCCTGGTCAAGTTGACCTCTGACTAAACATACAGGTTTCCTAACTAACAACTGGGATCAGCCTAGTGCTGTCCTAGTCCCTAAGTCCCTGGTTTTAAATGTCCAAGCAAATAGCCACACAGGCTTTGTCTCACCGCACAGGGGTTCACTCTCCCTAGACAGTCCACACAGGTCTGGTTCCAGGCATGAGCTAACATCTAATGAAGCTGGGAGTTCTTATAGAGGCCTAAATGAGCTGACAAGCTTCAGCTGGTCTCATCAACTCCCTGTCTGCACGACGCCCAGCCCTCTCCCTAGAGGTATGAGTCATCCATGAGCCCACTAGCCTTATACAACTCTCCACCTAGTTGTATAAGTCGGCGTAAAGCCTGAATCTGGGCGAAATATATCTACCCCCCTGGATGCAACCAGGTGACTTTACCTTCCTGCTGTCACAGTATATTTTGGCTTTAGTTTGAAATTGTGGGAATAGTACTAATACAATGTAAAAGGCAGTTATTGGAAGGGGGGCACACAACAGCCAGTCGAAGGGAGAAAAGGGTGTGAATCCAGCCTTGAAAATAACAGGAGAGGAATTGGGTCCCTTCTATAACTGCTGCCTACTCCCCGTAGCCAGTTTTTGTCTGCTACTCAGTGACCCTACAGTCAGTTTCTTTGGCACTTTGTGACCCTGGTCTGATACGTTTTACCCTGCAGCCAGTTTGCACAGTATTTAGTGACACTTCAGCCAGTTTGTGTGGCACTCGGAGACCCTGCAACCAGTTTGTTTGGCACTCAGTGACGCTGCAGCCAGTTTGTGTGGCATTCAGTGACCCTGCAGCCAGTGTGTGTGGAACTTGGTAACCCTGCAGCCAACATGTTTTGCACTTGCTAACCCTGTAGCAGCTAGTTTTTGTGGCACTTGCAGCAATTCTGTGCAGCACTCCAAAAAACCTTGCAGCTATTTTTGGCAGCACTCAAGGACTTTGAAGCCAGTTTGTGTGGCACACACTTCCCACTAAACTGCTGGTAGGTGACTTCCTCCATGTTGACTACTCTGCAAGCCTGGCAGTGGGGAATGGACTGTGAGCAGCCACCTAGTATGGCTCTTTTTCCACACCCCGCTGTGGAACAACCTCTCATTACCTCGCTTTTCTGCCATACCTGACCCCCATAGAAGGGCCAAACTCTGAACAAAACTCATCTCACATATTGTGGATGACCTCACACTAATGCTTTTCACTCTGTTCTAAATATAATTTACCAGCACACCCTTTCTTCTGGTACCTGCAGGTTTCACATGCCTTTGGTGTCAGTTTCTGTCTAGACAATTAGATTTGGAATGTTCTTAATTGGAATTTATGCTTAGATCTAAAGATTTGGAAAAATGTACTTATGCTATTTATGAGCGTCTTCTAATGGAGTCCCTACCAAACATATCCTCCTTCAGGCACAAATGGCTGAGGGACATCCCAGATCTTGATGATAAAGATTGGACAAATATCTGGGACTCAGCACAGGGCCTATTTTACACCATATTGTCTCCACAAGCTAAACCCTGTGTCTTCTCTGGAGGAATTTATACATGTCTTTTGGTGTTGTCCAGCTGTCTCACAGTATTGGGGGACAGTTGTTAACATAATTAACACAATGGCAGAAAACTTCCTTTACTCCTTCCCCCAAAATTTGTCTACTGGCTACACCTGAGAGGAATCTTCTTGGGTTACTCCTATTTTATGCCAGGAAGGCAATTACTTTGAATTGACAAACTATTTTCCCCTTCAACAATTTATTTCAGTACATCACAAACACCAGATGAGGTGCAAACGTCATCATCTGTGAGTTGGCAGAGAATAAGGAAGATGGTATTCAAGTTTTGACTGGTAGGGGTATAGAGAAGGTGGTAGCTAAGTACTACTAATTTTATTAGATTGCATTAAAATAGTCAGGTTTTTTGTAAAGTAGGGGGTTCACTACTATACCACTGGAAGCGTTTTGTTATATCTGTTTGATAAGTGCAAAATAAATGTGTAGATCTTGTCACAAGTTCAGACCTCGCCTTGACAAACACGTTAAATTAATTATGATAAACAGGGACATCACTTTGAATTAATTACACATTGGAAATCGCATTAGTATACCATGAGAAATTATAGTACTACATTCCTAAACTCTTTAAACTCTGGGAGGAAAATAAACCATTCTACTAGTATTATGTTATAGACTTCTACAAGTTATTTTAATGGATATTACATATAGAATGGAGAAATAAATTCCTTGGAGAAAATACAATTATATATAGATATCCTGAAATCATTGAATCCAAATATAAAACCAGTGGAAGCATTTCCAAAAATATGTGCCTGAGCTATTTTAATAAGGACCCAGATGAAAATATTATCACACAGCCAGTTGGATCCTCCATACTGCCTGTATCTAGTGTATGAAAAGTATTTAGATAGCAATGAACATCTCCATAACCCAATCCTTTCCCAAATCTATAGAAGTGGAAGTGATGGTATTATGTTTTTCTCAGAAAGTTTATTTAAGGGCCCATTCTGACTATGCCTTGAGTTATTACATGTGCATTAATGCAGCCTATTTATTTTGAGTGGACTGACAGTTCACCTTTATTCACTAGAAAATAAACCTGACCCTTCTTTATGGGCAACGTTGTGATGCAGTGCAGGGGTATTGTCCACTTCTTTAATAGCGCATTGCAGTGCCATTCAAAGTTAATGGCACTGCAATGTACCACCACAATTCACATTGCGAAAATGCAAAAATGTGAATTGGCTCTGAATTAAACACAATTGCTTACATCCTTCAAAAATTACACTCCCCTGGCTGTCTTTGCCCTCAGTACTTTGAAATTCACTGAGATGACATGAGCATGCATCCAATGAACGAAGAAAGCTATAACTCTTGATCTGCATACAAAGTCTAGGCTATTGACTGGAAGTACTGAGACCTTCAGATTAACAGAGCAAGCAGCTAGCCAAACAGACAGAATTTTTCAAAGGAGAGCTCAATAATTGAAACGAATAAACCTTTTGCAGGAAAGAATGACTGTGGGGCTCCAAAAACTTTAGTTCTTCTGAGTTGTTTTTTTGGGCGTATATATAATAAGCACTTAAACCAAGTAAACGTATTGCTCTCAGTGGTGTATTTTGGGTTTGTGCTACCCTAGGCAATACTAAAATCGGGCACCCTCCCATCCAAATCTGCCCCCCCTTCCTTCTTAAGTGGCTATTCTGGGGCTTTTGGTGGCTGTGTGGGGTCTCTGGTGGCTATGGGGGGTCTCTGGTGGACTGTTGGGTAGTAACATGCAGTCTCTGGTATTACTGGTGTGTGTCAATCAGGCAGCTCAGAGCCTGCCACAGTGCTTCCCCCCCACCCTCCTTACTAGTCTGCCACAGTGCCCCCCGCTAGAAGTAGTGA
Source organism: Rana muscosa (assembly GCA_029206835.1). NCBI lineage: Eukaryota > Metazoa > Chordata > Amphibia > Anura > Ranidae > Rana > Rana muscosa. The sequence goes on along the minus strand of CM055121.1, from coordinate 430,826,063 downwards.
TAGGAATAGGAAGGTGAGAGAGATGGGGGATATGGAAAAGGGGAGAAATAGGAGAAGGGAAAGAGGTGGGGGAGAGAGAGAGAGGGGGAGGGAGGGTGAGAGATAGAGAGGGGATGAGAGAGAAAGGAAGCTGGTTGAGAGAGGGAGAGGCGGGGTGAGAGAGAGAGGGGAGATAGCAAAAGAGAGGGGTGAGAGAGGGAGGGGGGAATACGGTGAGGGGAGAGAGGGGGAGAGAGGGAGTGAGAGAGGGGAGGGGGGTGGAGAGAGAGAAAGAGGGGTGAGAGAGAGGGGGGCTCCCCTTTCCCCCCATGCTTTGCCAGAAGACTTTCCCATCCCCCCAAAAAAAACGACACTGGACTCTCACCTTCCCGCAGTCCACCGCCTCCTTTTTTCCAGCTGTGTGTAGCAAGACTGCTGAGGCACAATCACAGCCTGGGTCTCCTACCTGCTCTGCCAATTGAGCTACTTCCAGGATCAGAGGCTGCAGCCCCCGCACCTCCTGCTTTTGTTTGCTCCCCTATCACTGAACGGTCAGTCTCTGGCACACCATAGCAAAGCCACTGCTTCTCTGCAGTCCTCATAGTGTTTCTTCTGCCTGGGGGTGGTGCCTTTCCCCTGAAAATATGCCGTCCAAAGTAAACGCCTTGCTTGCCTCACAGTAGATACACCCCTGATTGCTCCTATGCTGAACAGGATTTGCAACATGTGCACCAGAGACAGAAAAAAATGCAAGTTGTGCTTTATTGCAGGAATTTCACTGTTTCTGCACCCTATAAACTAATAACTAGCGCAGAAATTACATGTATAAAAGATGCAGGGACTGTAGCTGAAACCTCTTACCTCTGTAGCTTACCTGATGTGATTGAATTATATGGTGTGCGCCCCCTAATTTGTTCATTGGGATTACCGCAAATATTAGCCAGCTAACTCCCTCTGATTTAACATGTTTTATTTTGCATCTTTGCATATGTAGCGGGTGTTTGATTTTAGGGGAGGCATCTGGGTGGTAGTGTAACCCAGATGCATTGATTGTTAGGGAATCTGAGACCCTTTTATGGTTCTTGGAGGACTCTGGTGGTGTGAGGTTCTCTGTGGCCTGCAGGTGGCGCTGTTGCCCTGGCTGGAGTTGAACACTCACTGCAAGACTGCTTCCCTTTTTGTCCTTTCCTGGCGCTAGTGTGGCGGGGCAGAGAACCTGCTGTGACACAAAGGGAGAGGAGATAAAAGGGGCGGGCGCCCTGACCTCAGGGTTCAGAGTTGGAGGACGTAGCCGCACCCAGGCACCTTCAGCTTGGGTGCTGGCGTTCCGGAGTTCCGGGCCCAGGTGCCCTTGACCTGGCCGGAGTGGGAGATGGAGTCCATCTCAGGCACCTTTAGCCTGGGGTGAGGTACTATGGCAGGGGCCTGGAGCTCAGTACCTTCGACTAAGTTCCGTGAGGGTGGAGGAATCCGAGGGGGCCCTAACTCCATGGGTGCCCGTGTCTGAGACGAGGAGGCCGGTGAGCGGAACTTCTCCGGAGAGTCCAGCGCAGCATTGCTGGTGACGGGGAGGCCTCCGATAACTGTCTTGGACGGATGTCCTTCCCCTGATAGGGGCTACGATAGCGAAGGTAATCCATGTTCTGTTCAATATAGTCAGTGGCAATGACTATTCGCCACTGGTGACACTACAGTGGTTAGCTCTATCTAGAAGAATTGTGCCTTGGCCTACTCCCCACAAATACTGAAGTGGTATATGGGTCTCAACCTGTCTGTGCTGTATGACTATTTATTGAGGAGAGTAAATACGAGTTGGACCCTTTGAGTGTGTGGAACTCTGGTTACTAGGAGCAAAGGGGAGTCAATCTGAGGAGAGGATTCGACTCTGGGACACATACACAAAACCTGATAGTTCTGGCCTTCACCTACACTCGTTGGAGGACATGGGCCGTGGTGTATCTCATCCCTCCCCCCAGTGTTAACCCCTAGACGAGACAGACAAGCCGTGAATGAGAAGGGGTGAGAGGGGTGAGGTCGCTACACATAATAGAGGACTTATTATCTAAGTTTGGTCTTTACAATCACCTAGCAAGAGGGTGACTGAGCCAGGAGAAGCTGCCTCCACACTCCTCCCTTCCCTGCCGAGCTGAGCAGAGGGGAGGAGACAGCTGGCAGGATTCCTCTAATAAGTGCAAGGCCAGATACTCACTGGAGGGAGCAGGCAGTTGGCAGCTCTAAGCTGCTCTGTTGCCTGCACTTCTTTCTTTCCCCAGTGATCGTTTCCTGATCATGGAGAAGAGAGGAGAAGAAGCAATAGCAAAAATAGGAAACTAAGCTTCCTGAAAAGTAACAGTGCACCAGGTCTGTGCAGTCACCAGTCAATATGCACTCAATAAACAGAGGTTGCTGAGTCACCTTCATGCACTAATATAATGTACATGGCACCGTACATATAGTGTTTCCAGCACTGTATCTACTACCATGCAAAAAGATAGCATTAGAAGCTACAGGGCAACTATAGTCACATACCGTATATATACTCAAGTATAAGCCGACCTGAGTATAAGCCGAGGCCCTAATTTTACCACAAAAAACTGGGAAAACTTATTGACTCGAGTATAAGCCTAGGGTAAGAATGCAGCAGATGCTGTAAGCAGAAAAAAGGGTCAACAATGCTCATTTGCAGCTTCACTGTGCCCATTTTCATGCCTCACTGTGCCCATTGCAACCTCACTGTGCCCATTTGCAACCTCACTGCGCCCATTGCAACCTCACTGTGCCCAATCTCACTGTGCCCATTGCAGCCTTACTGTGCCCATTGCAGCCTCACTGTGCCCGAGTCAGTGTACCTGTATTCTTGTAGGCGTTCATTTTTCAAAAGTCGTAGCTTCCTCCTGGTCCCGTTCCGTTCCGTGATAGGCGTTTGACACTGTGTTCCGCTACCGCCTATCACGGAGGTCCTCTCATCCTCGGACTCAGTTTCCCAGCAGACACTGTGTTCAGTGTTCTGCCAATCATGGACCTTCTTTCATCCTTGGACAAGAGGACGTCCGTGATAGGCGAAACACTGAACACAGTGTCTGCTGGGAAACTGAGTCCGAGGATGAGAGGACCTCCGTGATAGGCGGTAGCAGAACACAGTGTCAAACGCCTATCACGGAACGGGACCAGGAGGAAGCCGTGAATTTTGAAAAATGGACGCCCGGAGTCCTTCAGGTACACTGACTCGAGTATAAGTCGAGGGGGCTATTTTCAGCCCTAAAAGAAGGGCTGAAAATCTTGGCTTATACTCGAGTATATACGGTATATATTTTTTATGTACACATTTTCAAATACAATCATTAAAACATGGAACAGTGAGAAAATCAAAAGCAAATATCAAAGATGACTTTTTAGTGAAGTCCTTTTACAATCATACCCTAAAATGTCAACTTGCTGATTATATATTTTAGTATACAGTATACTGAATACTCTGCATCTCTTATCATTCCTCATTTCCTTTATACAGTACTTTTATTATAAGCATTACGCTTTTCTTTTTTCTTTTTTTTTTGCTAATAACAATCATGTATTTTTTTTATTGACCTATACAAATCATGACACTTCTTTGGATGCAAAATTGGTGGAGCCTGTACAGAATTGCATCCTCCTTCCTATATCTGTAACCTTTGCTTGCTCTAAATACAGATACAGACATAAATGAAAATCATAGTCCCAGTCACTGATGTATTTCAATATATTATGTAGTGTTATGTTGTGTCTTACATTAAAGCAGGGCATACATGCATCAAAATTTGTCCATTTCAGTGGAGACTGGCCGAATTTCCATCCATGTACTGTATGAGCAGAGAGTTGTAAAGAAGTCGAACTACCAATTGACTTTTGTACAACCACCCTGGATTTTTCCTGCTTGATAAGCACTGTAGGCTATAGTTTGCAACGCTGATTAGAGCATTCTGATGGCAGAGAAGTCTATGTGGATAGGGAAATCTGGTCCATTTTTTTCGGTCAACCCACTCTCCAGCTGTTACGGAAGTAAAAGGCCCATCATGCCTCTGCCCTTGGGAGTCATGCTTGTAACTGTCAGCCTTACAATGCGTCATGGGACTTGTAGTTCTGCAACAGCTGGAGGGCCACAGGTTGAGCACCCATGATCTATGCGCTGCCTAAGGGTTCAGATAATGGCTTTTAGCCTGTTTGCTGCAGAAATCCAAATTAAATGGAAGTTTTTTCAAGTGCAACAGCTAGAGGCTTCAGTGAGCACCAAAATGCATTAACTTCTTCACGCCGGCCATATATGCGGCCCTGTGTAAGTCACTTACCGTGCTGAGAGTGCGCTTCCTGCGTGCTCCCAGCACGGTAGCCGGTAGTTACCGGAAAGCGATCGGAAGAATTCCGATCACGTGACTGTCGTGACAGCCAATCACAGCGGTCACATGACCCGAATGCCCGCCTCCACCTCCTGGCATTTATAACCCTTAAAGGGCTGGAAGGCGGCCGGCGGGAAGGAGTTAATGAAGTTAAAAGATGTAAAAGGAACAAATACCAACTCTGTTTATTCAAAGTAAGTGAATAATTAATAATGCACTTGTACTTACCTTAGCATTTTCGCAGCACAAGTTTGCACGGGCATTCATATGAATGGGCTGCCGTGCCTGAGTTTCCCGCAGAAAATTGTGCATGCACCTTTTTCAAAGCGTGTCCTGACCATGCAATTTCCCTGCAGTTCCTGCACCCGCAATCGCGTTGCATTTTTACATGCGTGGGCAGTGCCATTAAAAATGAATGGAACCCCTGCGCATTTTCTCAGAGCAGGACATTTTCACTGCGGGTGATTGCGGGTGCGGAAATCGCAATGACACGCATAGGTGTGAGCCTAGCTTTAATGTCCAAAATACTTGGAATGGTGAGGAAGAGAACCACAAGGAAACCTTGCATAGAAAGATGGAAATAGCAAAGCTGAAAGGTGTAATTTTACCAATAGTATCCTTCACTCTCCAAACAAAACCAAAGTCTTCTAATGTTTCTTAAAGGGAATCTGTCACAAAGCAAAATATTATTGTGAGAGATCTTAGACGGAAACTTCTTTCCGTACAGTGATGTCAGTTCCAGTGAAGGGAAATAGGCAGGGATTCCCTGTTCGAGTCAGTAAAGGGTATAGAAGCAATAGAATCAAAACAATAATTGGATAGTACAATTGTTTTATGTGCCCAAATTCCACTGTCAGATGTTCTGCTCCTGTATTTTTTTGGGCAACGGGAACAGATTAAATTTTCCATTTATCAATCATGGCTCCCTCAACTATCACTAATCCCTAAAACTAAGACTAGGGCTACACTGGTAATTAAATTGCTTTGAGACTTGAGAGTGATGAGAAAACAGGCTTGGGTTCTGTTCTGGAAAGGTTTTTTCAAAATCAGCCTGAAATTCACAGCATATCACACTGCACAGCAAGTCTACTGGCACATTCTGCACTTATGGATTGGGGTGACATTCTAACCGACAGTGCACTTCCACAATGCAACTGTGTGAAGCCTCAATCAATTATATGTGTTTTTAATTTAAACAAAAATCTAGCTTATTTTCTGCTTTTGGAGACTAACAATCATGTTTCACACAAGAATGCTGTCAGTAGCCTTGGGGTGGAGTATTGACTCTTGACTGTATCTCCTTGCTTGTGCTTTACTCACTGACTGCTTCTATAGTTAACTGACTGAAGGGATATGAGGCAGCTTTGACTGCACTGAATTATTTATGGGCTAATTTTAAAAACAATATATTTTTGTAGCTATCACTGAAATAATATTTTGTTAATACGTCTTCCACAGACCTAATTCGTTTGAATTGCTGGCACAGGATGGAGTAAGCTCGGGGACTCTGCAGTTTCAATCGGCACATGACAGTGCAGACTGGCTACGAGCAATATCAACTAACATCAGTGATCTGATATTACAACATGTAAGTTCACTTTAAATCTCTTATATGGGTCTGGAAAAAATTAGTATAGGTTGTGAAAACACAATCCCTGGAATTCAAAAAGAAGGACACTGACAGATTTTGCAAAAGTGTCTCTCATGTGTTCTAAAAGTGGTGCAGCATGCGCCAAATTAATGTAATTGTCTAGAACTTGTACTTTGAATGTGGCGCATGCTGTGCCTGTTTTAGAATGCACGCAAGACATTTTTGCAAAATCTGTCTGTACTGATTTCTCTCTCTGCACGCAAAAAAAAAGAGTTGGTCTTAATTAGCTCCACTTTCCAAAAATACAAACTGTCGGAATATTATTTCAATGCGCCACAATGTAGAGTTTGGTGCACAAGTCGCTGTCAGAACCAAAAGTGTTGCAGATGCTTCATGAATTTTGCACAATACATTAACAAGAGGGATTAACACCAGAAAAGTGGTGCAGCAGCTTTATTGGAATCCTCCCAATGTGTGTTTTATTTAAAGAGAAACTCTGGTCTAATTGAAAAATAAAATGTTATTTTAAAGCATGAAACTGCAGAGACACCAAGAAATACGTAACCAGTTAAAGCTTTATATACTATTCTTGCAATTGACCAGAAGCTGGTATTTAGTCAAGAATCAGATATCATCCTGAATTTTATGTCTGGGCCCGCTCCCAGGATTAGTGCTGGCATAAGAGTGCTATCAAGATCCATATGGTAGTTGTACTTAAAAATACATGTAATGATTTTGTAATAAATGTATAACTGGATTAAATAGTTTTGGGTAAAGCCCAATTAAATCTTTAAGCTCCATTCATTCAATACCACTAAAAGAAAGCTCTATCTGTCTAAAAAAAAGTGATATCAAATTAATTTGGGTGCAATATTGCATGCCTGAGTGATTGTGATTCAAAGTTTGACAGTGCTTCTCCCACCCTCACTCTAAGCCCTATTATAGCTACCCTGTAAATTAAAGATGTTTATACTTACCTATTCTGAGGGTGCTCCAGTCCAGTCACATGATTGGCTCCCAGTGCTGGCTTCAATGTAGAGGAGGGACATCTGACAACGTATGCCCCATAGTAAGCCTATGGGTTACGTCACCGCCTAGACATTGCAGCTGTTGTTGACAATCTCTCCTCTTCACTGAAGCAGGCCTCTGGGGAGATCATGGACTAGATTGGAGCGCCTTCAGGTATGTATAGACATCTTTCATATAGTTACATTTAGCAGGTGAGGTTGAAAAAAGACACAAGTCCATCAAGTCTGATCTATGTGTGTGATTTTATATCAGTATTACATTGTATATCCCTGTATGTTGTGGTCGTTCAGGTGCTTATCTAATAGTTTTTAGAAACTATCAATGCTCCCCGCTGAAACCACCGCCTGTGGAAGGGAATTCCACATCCTTGCCGCTCTTACAGTAAAGAATCCTCTACGCAGTTTAAGGTTAAACCTCTTTTCTTCTAATTTTAATGAGTGGCCACGTGTTTTATTAAACTCCCTTCCATAGAAAAGTTTTATCCCTATTGTGGGGTCACCAGTGTGGTATTTGTAAATTGAAATCATATCCCCTCTCAAGCGTCTCTTCTCCAGAGAGAATAAGTTCAGTGCTTGTAACCTTTCTTCATAACTAATATCCCCCAGTCCTTTATTAGCTTTGTTTCCTTTCTCTGTACTCGCTCCATTTCCAGTACATCCTTCCTAAGAACTGGTGCCCAGAACTGGACAGCATACTCCAGGTGAGGCTGGACCAGAGTCTTGTAAAGTGGGAGAATTATCGCTTTATCACTTTGTACAGTAAACATTTACGGGGAACTGTCTCAAATGCTTTTGAAAAATCCAGATACACCACGTCTACGGGCCTTCCTTTATCAAGATGGCAGCTCACCTCCTCATAGAAGGTTAATAGATTGGTTTGGAAAGAACGATTATTTATGAATCCATGCTGATTACTGCTAATGATACCATTTTCATGACTAAAATCTTGTACAGTATATAGTCCCTTTTCATCCCCTCCAAGAGCTGGCATACTATTGATGTTAGGCTAACTGGTCTGTAATTCCCAGGGATGTATTTTGGCCCTTTTTTTTTATATTGGTGCTACATTGGCTTTTCTCCAATCAGCTGGTACCATTCCAGTCAGTAGACTGTGAGTTAAAATTAGGAACAATGGTCTGGCAATTACTTGACTGAGTTCCCTAAGGACCCAGGGTCTTAGTATAGGGTATAGGGAAGGAGTGGGAGCAGGTTTAATTTTAGAAAGTATTTGACTGGACTTCTTCTTTAAGTTATATAAACTAAACAACTTTAAATATTCTCCCCAAAAAAACACACCCTCTATATAAAGAAAAAAAATAGTATTTTTTTATTTTTTAAGCAAATTTTACCTAAGCAGTTGAATATTTCAGCTTTGATGAATTGGTAATTTTGTATCTGCTGATTCTTTACCATGTTTGAAATATGTGAATCATGTGGGCAAACTGGTTAGCATGGACAAGGATCTCCAGGCAAACATACTGTACTTAACAGTGTTTTTACTTTGAAAATCATAAGATAATTTTTTTTATTCTGGCTATATATATTTGAAATATGCCACATATCAGTTTGACACATACCCGCAGACAGCTTAAATCAGGTTTTCAGTGAGACACCAGAGTAGCATTAGCTACCCGACAGAGTGTTACTGGGGTCTGCTTAGGAGGCTGTGGTTGGATTTTTGGACCTGCAAACAAATATTAAGGCCAATTTAGACAAACAATCCACTGTCACAGGAGGAAAACTGGAGTACCCAGAAGAAAGGCATCCACTATCTGTGTATTCCTGTCAGTTATTCCCACTGCCAGGGATCACTGGAAGAAAAAAGTTCACTTCAACGGATAGCACAATCTGAACCCTGTACGGGAGCATTGACCACTGAACATGTCCGTTTATATCAAGATAATCTCTCCACATCGTTGTTGGAGGAGGCCTTCATACCACCCTGCAGACAACCCTATACAGTACAGGTCACAATCTTCTCCTTTTCTAAGCAGTTACGTGTCCAAGCGGTCCTGGCAAAACTTTTAGGGATTGAGAACAGCCAAATGCTAGGTATACAAGAGGAGCGATCCTGCATGAACCTCACAGACCTCATTTGAAAGATCATTCCACTTTATTAGTTGAAGTTGAAAGCTCCATGCAAATAGGTTAGATGTAAAACATGATTGTAATGTTCTACTTTCTGGCTGCTTGACAGAAAAGGAGTGAGCTTGAGATTCTTGAACAGCAGTGATCATTAATCTCTGGCAAAATAATCATAGCATGTGCACAACAAATATCAAGGACTAGCTGAGAAATGCTATACAAAGCTACATATGTAACAGATGGAGCACAGCTAAGTTCTCCCAAGTCCATGGACTAGCCCTCAATTTACAGCTTTACAGCTAAGAACTGATTAATTTTGCTACTGTGTATAATTACATTGCACCAATCAAGAGATGCCTGGTAAATGGTGTGCAGAAATCTGTTGTCGGTGACAGACTCTCCTTCTCAAATGAAGGAAAATGTGAAAAATAGCAAACTGTTAAACTGCAGTTCTGGCACTTCACTCTGTTAAAGGGGATTCACATTTTAAATAATATGTACAATTTGCTTCAGCTTCTTTTTATGCTTCTTCCTTTCCCCAGGAGCTGTAATTTCCGATTTCAACTGCTGATGCTTTTACATATACATATCATCTGTGCAGATGAGTCTTCTGTGTTCCTAAAGGGGTCAAAATAATCCATAACATTTTTACTTCGACTGGAAATTTTCTTGAATAGGATATTGACTGCTGAGAAATCTTAAACAATTTTTTAAGATGGGGCTTACTAATTGTTCTCAGAGCAATTTGACATAGATGTGTGAATAGTTCTATGTTTAAAAGTAGACTGCTATTAAAATTGAAATTTGATTTAAAGTGACTGTTACTTTAATAACAAGAAAAAGGTACTGTCAGGTGCAGGAACTTCCTTATAGTATCCAATCCCTCCCCCAACGTACATGATTGTGATAGGCCCAGAGGAATATATGATGGTCAGAAGGAAGGGAGTACAGGAACTGCAATTGTCAGAGTTTTGCCCATTCGGGACAGTTCCACATTCTGTCAGAGTAAAGCCCTGTACACACGATCTGTTTTACCGATGAAAACAGTCCGATGGACTTTTTTCATCGGACAAACCGATCGTGTATGGGCCCCATTGCTCTTTTTTCCATCGGTGTTAAAAAATAGAACATGTTTTAAATAAAAAAAAAATGATAGCAAATTACTATCGTCTGTGGGGAACTCCATCAGATAAAAAACCCACGCATGCTCAGAATCAAGTCGACGCATGCTCAGAAGCATAGAACTTAATTTTCTTGGCTCGTCTGAGTGTTTTACGTCACGGTGTTTGGGACGATCATTTTTTTGACTGATGGTGTGTAGGCAAGACTGATGGAAGTCAGCTTCATCGGATTTCCGATGGAAAAATCCATCGGTTTAAAATCCATAGGAAATCCAATCGTGTGTACAGGGCTTAAAAGCACTGAAATCTGCTGCAAGTGTCTGCAAGTGGGAATTGCCTACTCGGTTATAGCCAGACCAAACAATCTGAGCCAATTCCTCAGTGCGTCATTAATTAGCAAGCAAACCATTGAAAATATGCTTTTAAAACAATAAAATCAGAGGCTTCGGCACAAACATTTGCAAAGTATGTTAACATCACTTGTTATGCAAGAGTAGATACTGCTTTAAGCTGCTGAAGTATCAATCTTGGTACTGCTGTACTTCACTCTTTGGGATCACCTTTTCTGGGGTAAAGGGTACAACCAGAATTAACCGCTTCGCACCCGGGCCAATTCTGACACTTCGCTCCTACATGTAAAAAGCCAAATGTTTTTGCTAGAAAATTACATATAACCCCCAAACAATATATATGTTTTTTTAGCAAAGACCCTCGAGAATACAATGGCGGTCATTGCACCTTTTTATCTCGCACGGTATTTGCGCAATAATTTTTCAAACGCATTTTTTTGAAAAAAAAAAACGGTTTTATGAATTAAAAAATATTAAAACATTAAAGTTAGCCCAATTTTTTTGCATAATGTGAAAGATGAAGTTACGCCGAGTAAATAGATACCTAACATGTCACCCTTCAAAATTGCACACGCTCGTGGAATGGTGCCAAACTTCGGTACTTAAACATCCTCATGGGCGACGCTTTAAATTTTTTTACTGGTCACATGTTTTGAGTTACAGAGGAGGTCTAGGGCTAGAATTATTGCTCTCGCTCTAACGTTCGCTGCGATACCTCATATGTGTGTTCTGAACACCGTTTTCATATGTGGGCGGGACTTACGTATGTGTTCGCTTCTGCGAACGGGCTACCGGGGACAGGGGCGCTTTACAATTTTTTTTTATTTTTATTTATTGTTAATTTTACTTTAACCTTTTTAATTTGACACTTACAGAAAAAAAAAAAAAAGATCACTTTTATTCCTATTACAAGGAATGTAAACATCCCTTGTAATAGGAATAAGCATGACAGGTCCTCTTTACAGTGAGATATGGGGTCAATAAGATGCCACATCTCACCTCTAGGCTGAGAAGCCTGAAATAAAAAAATAAAAAAAAAGATCACCGCTTCCTAGCTGAAGTGGCGCAGTTTTTTTGAATGCAGAGGCCGGGCGTGACGTCATAACATCGCGCCCGGCCTCCGAACGATCATAGAGACTCTGGCGACCATCTGGTCCGCCGGAAATCTCTATTGTAAGAAGCCGGGGCCGGCGGATCCTGTCACGACTCACCGATTGCTCAGGTGAGTCGGTAGAAGCACCGGAGGGCGGCGGGAGGGAGGGGACGTCCCCTCTCGCCGCCTGTAAGAACGATCAAGCGGTGGAACAGCTGCTATGATCATTCTTACGGTACACAGAATCGCTGGCTCTAAAAAACGATATCTGAATGATGCCTGTAGCTGCAGGCATCATTCAGATATCCCGGCTCAAACTCAAGGACGTCCATGGATGTCCTTGGGTGCAAAGTGGTTAAAATGGTTCTAAACCCTTACATATATACACTGATTTGACTAGCCTCTGGTGATACACAGAAACAAATCCTTCTATATAGGTTGTACCCATTTATCTACAGCCCTCTTTAATTTACAGCCTCCTAAAGCACACATTTTACACAGTATTTTTGAACTTCAGGAAACAGGGTCAGGGATAAGATGTCACACACTGCACAGCATAGAGAGGAGAATTGAGTGTAATCTGAGACCTGAGTGGAAGGAATGGACACACCCCCCTCTACACAGTCTCATAGGGAAACATGCATAGCTGAGGCTGTCAATTACCTGCTGTGTGCTAGAGGGGGGGTTGAGCCATCTCCCGGATTGCCTTGTGTTGGCCTATATGCGTAGAAGTGACTCATGCGAATAGCAGAGGAATAATAGAGCAGACAGAAATCACATTAGTTGCTTTGAATTAAGGCACAATAAAAGGATATGCTTTTTTCATTTTTATTTTCTGAGGCTTACAACCACTTTAAGAAGGATGCATGAATAGACTTCAGACAGCAGGTGCTTTTTAAAACGAACACGCAGCTACATTCATTAGGTTGCAGAGAGTAAAAGCAATAAAAAAAATAAAACAAAGTCAATCCTAGCCAGTCACACACTAACAAAATAGATGCAGGAACCTCACCTAGTGGCGGGCTAGGCTCAGACACTAATGCCCTGTACACACGATCGGATTTCCGATGGAATAAAATCTGATGGATTTTTCCATCGAAATTCCGATGAAGCTGACTTTCATCAGTCTTGCCTACACACCATCAGTCTAAATTCCGACCGTCGGAAATGCTGTGACGTACAACACGTACAATGGCACTATAAAGGGGAAGTTCAAATCCAATGGCGCCACCCTTTGGGTTGCTTTTGCTGATTTTGTGTTACCGCGTGTTAGTAAAAGTTTGGTGAGAGCCGATTCGCGCTTTTCAGTCTCTGTGCTTTTCAGATTGTTTTCTGGTGTTCAGTTTGTGCTTGTGGGTTTGTATCTGTCTTTCAGTGCGTGTAGTCAGGTCATATCTGTTTTTCAGTGCGTTCTTGTTTGCTCGTTTACTGCTTTTCAGGTCGTTCTTCATAGGACTTGCTGTTCCTCAGTGCGTTCTGTTTAAGTTCGTTCTGACCAGCTGACCGGTTTAAAGCCATATTGGAAGTACGTTCTCATCGTAGAGCTTGTGCTGCGTATGCGCTTGGTGTTGCGGTTAATACTTTGACCCAAGCTCAGTCCATGAACAGGGTGAGGAGGAGTTCATGGACCAAGAATTGGTTGCTCCAGCGGGACCAATTCTGTCATATGCCTCTGCTGCGGGAAATCCAAGAGAATAATCCTGATGACTACAGGAATTATCTCCGGATGACGGACCCCGTTTTTCACCGTCTGTTGGATTTGGTATCCCCCTATATCATGAGGCAGGACACTGTGATGCGCAGGGCCATCACTGCCGAGCAGAGGCTCATCGCCACCTTGAGATACCTGGTGACTGGGAGACGCCTGCAGGACCTCAAGTTCACGACAGGCACCCCCCCCCAGGCTCTGGGGGGTTATTATTCCAGAGACCTGTTCTGCCATCATACAAGTTATGCAGAAGGACTATATTAAGGTAATGTTTCTCCTTTAACATCACATTCTATGTATATAATGCTTGCTAATGTATTGTATTTCTTTCATCCTTCCTTAATTACCCTGATTGTAATATGCTGTGAATGTCCCCTTCGTCCTCATGCATGCTGTACCCTTTTTTTGGCCTACATGCATATTTGCCTTCACTAACCTCTCCAGCATGCTATCCTGGACCCAAACACCCCTAGCCTAGTCACTTAACAATGTATTTTGTCAACTCCATTGTGTTGCTTTACCCTCCCCCCCCCCCCCCCTCCAATGTGTCCAAATGTTTTTTTTTCTCATTACAATCAGACAGAGTGGTGTGGTGTTTTTTTTTGTAGGCCCAAACTCAGCTAAATCCCCCCCCACCCCCCTAAAATGTGTACAAATGTTTTGCTTCTCATTACAATCAGGCAGAGTGGTGTAGTGTTTTTTTTGTAGGCCCAAACTCAGCTAGAACCCCCCCCCACCCCCTTAAAATGTGTACAAATGTTTTGCTTCTCATTACAATCAGGCAGAGTGGTGTAGTGTTTTTTTTTTGTAGGCCCAAACTCAGCTAGAACCCCTCCCCCCCCTAACATGTGTGCAATGAGCCATCAGAGGGGGTGAGGAATGTGATAATTGTGCCTTCTATTTGTGTCTATAACTACTCCCCAAAAAACAAATGTTATACTGATGTTGGGCAAGAATGTATTTGTGTAATCTGCTTGCAATGTTATGTGCAAAAGTCCTCTTTTTTTTTTTTTTACTCCACAGTTTCCTACATCACCACAGGAATGGCAGACTGTGGCATCCCATTTTGCTGAGCGGTGGGACTTTCCTAACTGCGGAGGGGCAGTCGATGGGAAACACGTCCGCATAGTGCCACCACTATTACTATTACAACTACAAGGGGTTTAATAGTATTGTGTTAATGGCGGTGGTGTCGGCACACTATGAGTTTATGTATGTGGACATGGGGAAAAATGGCTGGATGTCGGATGGGGGAGTCTTCGCACAGACGTCTCCAGAGTGGTGGCCTGGCACTACCACATGATGAGGAGAACTTTGAGGACCTTCCGTTTGTTTTTATCGCGGATGAAGCTTTCGGGCTCGGACCCCACCCGATGAGGCCATTCCCCCAGAGGACCCTCACCCCTGAGAGGAGGGTTTTTAATTACCGGCTGGCCAGAGCCCGGAGGGTTGTTGAGAATGCCTTTGGGATAATGGCCAGCCGGTTCCGCCTGTTTTTTTACCTATATCCATATGGCGGAATACAAGATCAATCATATTGTGTTTACCTGCTGCATACTGCACAACTATTTACACAGAAATGCACCCACTTATCTGAGTTCTGTTGGGCCAGAGGCCGGACTTGCAGACAATGCCCTGACGGGCCTGGATACTGGCCGTATTGGCTTGGCCCACCAAAGTGCCCGTGAAGTGCGGGATAAATATGTTGATTACTTTACGGGTAGGGGGGCCATTGCTATGCCAGACAATCTCTGATTTTATAACTTTTAAAAATAAAAAAAGTTAAATCTGTAAAAAACTCGATTTCTTGGTTCTCCTAGTACACTTGTAGTGCCAAGTGGCTTTGTCTTTAGTAAATAACCACAATTGTCACGGTAAACAAGAACATATTTTTCAAAATGGTATTGAGCATAGAAGGAAGAAGCCACACATTTTTGAGTAGAAAAATATTTTTACTCTGTGCACAACTTGTGCGTTCTAAATTTTTTGGGGACATTCTAAATTTCTCCCCCAAAAAAGTTTTGGTTTTGGTTTTGCATAAACACACATTTATTATAAAAACAATGGAACTTACAAAGTTCAACCTTATAGAAAAAATTAAGGCAATATCAGACATTATATAGTATTTAAAAAATGTGTTGCTGTTGCCTTCATGAGACGGGGTGATGTCACCCCTGAACAAGGCAAATTTGGAAGATGCACGCAAATTGTGTACCAGAATGAGGATTTTCCTCCTGATCCCATGTCAAATGTCAACATGTGATATCTCCCATAATGGTAGATCAATGGACGTGTTTTGGGGGTGCAAACCCTTCCTCTCACCTACTTGAGTTGCAAGGAAGTGGTTGCACCCTCAAAACACGTCCATTGATTTTCCCTGATGGGAGATAGCACATGTTGACACACAGTGCATCTACCAAATTTGGCTTGTTAAATCAGACAAAAATGTACAAACTTTTAGGCCAAAAAAACTTGAAATGGTGGCAAGAAAAACATCTTTATACTCTCCCCAAAACATCAATCATGTTTTTAATTTGTTGGTCAAAACAATACAGTTTGTGCGTTATAACGTTGATTTCTCAACTCATAACCATGCGATCCTGTATTATGATTTGTGCGCTCCCACTGGAGAAAGGAGGAGATTGATCTTCCACAAGCAGCATATCACCTAAAAAAATAAAAAAACGCATGTCTTAAAAATATGCATGCATGCATGCATCTATTCCCTGAATCTGTGGTGTATGGTACTGACCTGTTGTGGTGACAATCTCGCACACTTCCTCCACATCTCCTTTCTCCACCTCTTCTTTCTCCACCTCTCCTTCCTCCACCTCTTCTTCCTCCACATCCTGAGGTTGGGGTTCTCTCTGGTCCCCTTCTTTCTGAGGTTGGGGTTCCCTATGTTCTTTCCGAGGTGTGGGGTTCCTGGCCTCCTCAGAGTGGTGTGCTCCAAGTCTCTGCTCCCCTATGAGAATGAAACAAAGGGTATACTTATCACACAGATATTTGAGGTCAGAAATAGGAATATGAAACATTGCTTGGAAGTGGGGTACAATTGGCTTTTTTGGCAGAGTTACAACCTGAAGACATGTTTTAAAATGTATTTCTAAACTGGAATCCTGACCTTTTTTGACCAAGTTACACACATGGAGACACCCCCAAAGTATCCACTCTAGCACCTGTGTGGGACACCCTTAAAAGGTTGTTCTGGTGTCCCACACAGGTGCTCCAGAGTACAGCTGTGGAAACAGATGCTGAGTGTCCTCTCCATTACACTGAATCAAGTTTGCATTTCACATTCTAGTTCAAAACATATCATCTAGACAACAATGTTTCTAAACGTTGTTTTAATAGAAATAGGCATGACCAAATGTGGTTTACCTGTATATGCCCAAAATATCTCATTTTGGGGAGGTGGCCGGACCTTGCTACTGAATGGACGCTTGATCTAAGAGCTCCCGCCACCTCAGGATATTTTCATCTGCAATCAGAGGTCCAGACACCCCAGAATCACCCCATATTCACCTTAAACGATGGGGACTGCTTCCAGGCACTCGTCGACTTCCAGATCCCGCTCGCCGCTTGAGCAACCGGGGGGGTATGAGCCAGAATATCCCCAAGATGTTCAGAAGCAACAGGGGGAACATGGCATTGTCCCGCCAAGGACACTCACAGGGCCACTACCAGGCACATTCCCCTCATCTACCGGGAATACCCCTGTCTGCAGTCTCGACGGCTCCCACTCCACCGGACAATGGGGGGGCAAACCCCCCATTGCCTCCACTAAATATACAGGACCTCCGCACCATTGCCACCGATATTAAGGATACCTTGTCAGCAGCCATTGCGGAACTCCGCCTGGATATACATGCCCTGAACGACAGGGTACACTCCGTGGAAATGGTCACGGAACACCAGGAGAAGGACATTCGTCGGGCCGCGAAACAGATAGATACCCACACCCTCCAGCTCCGGGACATGCAGTGCCATATGGAAGACCTGGACAACAGGGGTCGCCGCCATAACCTAAGAGTGCGGGGATTACCGGAACTCATCGAAGGCGACCAGATTCCCCAAGCGGTGACTAACCTGTTTAACAACGTCCTCAATAGGCCCCCACAGACTCTGATAGCTCTGGACCGCATCCATCGCGCCCTTAGACCCAAGGGTAGAGACACTGACCCCCGCGTGATGTTGTCTGCTGTTTAGTGGACTACATATTGAAGGAGGACATCCTCAGACAGGCGAGGGGTCAACAATTGGTACACGAAGGGATGCCGATACAACTATTCCAAGACCTATCAGGCATCACGCTACAACACTGCCGTGCCCTGAAGCCCCTGCTGAACATCCTGCGCGACAAGGGGTTCAGATATAAGTGGAAGTTCCCCTTTTGCCTGTCGGCCAGCGCTATGGGCCGCACGGTGATACTCAGAGTACCGGAGGATCTGCCTTTGTTTTGCGACACCCTGGACATCCCTCGTGTGGCCGTCCCAGAATGGTACGCCATCATCCGTTATGCTGTAAGCAGACCGACCAAACTCCAGGAAGAACCCATGGAGACCCAGGCTACCAGCTACAGAAGGCTGCGCTCCCCATCGGGATCTAGAACACACACCGCTTCCCGCCACCTCTGGCAGGATTTGAGCCCCACGGATTCTCCAAATTCCAGGAGAGCCCGTCGCGATCGTTAGGTTCTGTACGCCTTCCTCGCACTAACTTGGCCCTGGTGTACCCTGTTTCATGCTCCTGTTTTGAAAGTTTCCTCACAGTGACCACAGTTCGTTCAGTTTATTAACTTTTACTTTTATTGTTAGGCCTCATTAAACTTTAGGCCTCACTCCGTTAAGCCTGCTGTAAGCGACTCTACCAGAGGCGTGCTCTATCCTTGTAACCCTTTTCCCGCAGTGCTGCATTGGGACACAGGCCCGCCCTCCCGCCTACGTACTCACGCCGATCAACGGTGACTACATCCCCCACACCACCCCGCGGCTTGCGGTTTGACCGACGTCACGGACGGCGCCTCTTCTCTGCACACTTCCGGCTGCGACACACAGGATGTACCTTTCCACAACATCCGACGAGCACTGAACTCTCTCCGGGACAGCTATCCACCCTCAGCCAATTGGACCACGACTGCCGCCCACTTCAAATCACCTCCCGTGTGAAGCCTGCAATGATAAACTACTGTCCCGGGACGTCAGGTACGCGGGCCGTGCTCCGTGGACCTCCCGTTCGGAGAGGATTACGCTGCGCTCCTGCTCCAACTTTTGCAGAGGTGAGCCTTCCCACACACAGCGCACCTTTTTTCTCTTTGAGGGGACATGCCAAACCTGTGACTCACCTCCAACATCGCCTCTAGCCCCCTCATTACCAGATCCGAACCGCAGCTGCCCGACTGGTCACCTCTCCGGATACTGCAATCAACTACTCCTGTACCCCCAGGTCCTGACCCATTTTCTAACTCCCTATTCAAGCTCTGTTGTACTCTTGCATAGTTGCTCCATGGACGAGGAGGTATTGGACTGCCCGATCTGGCCTTCACAAATACATTGAACGCTGATCTTACCGGCCCACTACCGAGCTCTTTTCCACAAATACCTTCTCTTCCTTCAAGCCACTTCTCGGAGCAATGGCTCTCTGCCCCCCCATCCCCCACCCCCTTTCCCCTCCTCCTTCCCCTCACCCCCCCTCCTTCCCCTCCCCTCACCCCCCCAGCTCCTTCCCATTAAACAACCCCGCCTATACACATAGATTTTTTCCTTGAATTTCGAGTCCTTCACCGGCTCTGGTTTTGGTCAACCCCCACATGGTGGCGTGTAGTGGTGCGAGCACACTGAGAAGATGCGTGAGCACCCTCTGTGCCCTGTAACTCACCGATTTAAATCCCCTCATTGAGGGGTTTGGACGGGTTCCTCCCCCTCATCAGTATTCACCCATACCTCCAATCCTCCACTGCATCTTAGAGTTGGTTTTAGCCCACCCACAACGCCTGTCACTCCCCCCCCCATCTACCACCCCCTTATGAATGGCAGGTAGCATTCCCGTTTCTGGTTCTGACCCTATGGTCTCCAATCTCCCTACACAATTTAAGCTATACTCTATTAATGCGCGAGGTCTTAATACTCCTGAGAAACGGTCACAATTGTTATATGCTCTTCGCAGAGCTAAAACACATATCGCTCTTATCCAAGAAACCCATTTCCGTACGAATAATATCCTAAAGCTCCATGACCTCCACTTCCCGACTGTTTACCACGCTACCAATGACATAGCCAAATTAAAAGGGGTCTCCATCTTAATCTCAAAACATTGTCCTTTGCTGATCACAGATATTGAACGAGATGTCCAAGGGAGATATCTCTTCCTTAAAGGTACACTTCACGGCAAGCCCTTTACCATCGCAAACATTTATGCACCAAACTCTAAACAAGTGACTTTCTTTCGTAAGACTCTGGACCAACTTACTGCATTTCAATCTGGCACCTTGATTTTTGGTGGAGATTTTAATGTTCCTCTCGTCCCATCTCTTGACACTTCAAATGGCTCCTCCTGTATGACCTAAAGTGCCCTTCGTGCGATAAAGAATCGCCTAAGTACCTTAACTCTTCATGACACCTGGCACACGCTCCACCCGACGGTGAAAGACTTCACCTTTTACTCCGCCCCTCACAACAAATATTCCAGACTTGATCATTTCTTCATAACGCAAGATGACCCGACCACACTTACAGATGCCACTATTGAACCCATGGTATTGTCGGACCACCACCCCATAACCATGACACTTACACTTCCTTTCCGACGTACCAGATCGTCGATATGGCGCCTTGACGACTCTTTTTTATTAGACGTGGACAATACCCTGAAAATGTCTGCATGTCTTACACACTACTTTAGGGAGAACTCTACTGGGGACACTTCTCCGACGGTTACATGGGCCACACACAAATGTGTCATCAGAGGTGAGATCATATCTCTAGCGGCTAAACGGAACAAACTTAGGAAGGCACACATCGAGGAACTGTCAAACCGAGTGAAACGGCTTGAAAACGTACATAAACGCTCCCTGGCTGATAAATACCTTGCCGACCTCCTGACAGCTAGGGCAGACTTATTAGAAGAACTCCAGAAGACTTTAAAGTGCAAATATACGTTAACACAGAAATTGTTCTATGAATTTGGGAACAACGCGGAAAAACTATTAGCAAGAGCCTTACAACAGAAAAAATCTGCACACACCATACACACTATTAAGACCCCCTCTGGTACCATTTTTCCAAACTTTATAACTTACCCAACCCACACTTGACTGACCCCCTCTCTAAACGGCCCGAGATTATAAGCAAGTTCTTATCCCAATACAGTCCATCTCCGCTTGACTCGGATGACTTAACAGATTTAGACCTACCAATCTCTTCTGAGGAAGCCCTGAAGGCCCTAAAACAGTTAAAACCGGGCAAGAGTCCTGGCCCAGACGGCCTAACGTCCGGTTACTACAAGTCACTCTCAGATGGTTTAATTCCACAATTTGTAGCGGCCTTTAATAAATTACCCACCTCCTCCTCCCCACAAAACAGGGATATTTTGGAAGCCCACGTCACGCTCATCCCGAAACCAGGTAAGGATGCCACGGTAGCTACCCTATCTCCCTTCTTAATGTAGATGTGAAACTCTATGCGAAGATCTTAGCCAATCGCATATTCCCCCTACTTCCGAGATTAATTTTGATCGACCAAGTGGGTTTTGTCCCTGGCAGGGAAGCCAGGGATAATACCACAAAGGCCTTAAACATACACCACTGGCTAACATCCACTGCATCTGAAGGCTTTTTTCTATTCCTTGACGCTGAGAAGGCATTTGACAGGGTGGCTTGGGAGTACATGTCCGCCTCTCTACAGGCTATGGGGTTCCCACCATGGCTTATACAGATGATCATGGCGTTGTATGCGTCCCCCACGGCCAGGATAAGGGTCAACGACTGACTGTCAAACGCCTTCTCCATAGCCAATGGCACGCGTCAGGGTTGCCCCCTCTCCCCACTCATCTTCGTCCTCACCATGGAACCTCTCCTTCGCAAAATTAGAGAAAACCCTGATATACAGGGATTAACATTAAACGCAATCATTACAAGATTGCGGCTTACGCAGATGATATTCTTTTGTTTCTTTCAAATCCCTTGACTGCCATCCCTAACCTTCTTAAAGACTTTGCCTTATTTAAACAACTTTCCAACCTACAAATCAACTTTGATAAGTCTAAAGCACTTAACATTTCCCTACCACAACTAACGGTCTCACTCTGCCAAGCCAACTTCTCTTTCAGATGGGAACCCAATGATCTCACTTACTTAGGCATCAAAATTCCTACCAGATTGTCCGATCTCTATGCCAAGAACTTTCTTCCTGCACTACAAAATATATGGGAGGACTTGATTAAATGGCTTAAAGACCCCTTCTCTTGGTTTGGCAGAGCTGTCATTTTAAAGATGAATGTGCTTCCCCGATTATTATATCTTTTGCAAGCCATCCCGATCAAACTCCCCCCCTCTTACTTTGCCTCGTTTAGGAGAATATGCAGGAACCTCCTATGGGCCGCACGCCCTCCTCGACTGAGCTGGGGAAAATTGATGCTTCCCAAGAGTAAGGGAGGAATAGGACTTCCGGACCTGTGCTCCTATTATAGGGCCTGCCAACTCACGAGAATTGTGGACTGGCACGCACATTCCAAAAGCAAAGACTGGATACAGGTAGAAAATTTTTTTTCCCAGACACCAATTTCACATCTACCATGGATTAATCCAAGCTCCATCCCAAAGGAATGCTCCACTCACCCACTGATAGGCCCAACGCTGTCTAACTTCAGAACGTCCTGCCGTACCCTCCAGCTGACCCCTTTTCCCGGGCCATTGACACCTCTTACCCAGAACCCAGATTTTTCCACCGGACATTCATACTAACGACCAGAACGTCGGTCCCATTGACCCACCGGTCAGAGCACATCAGTGCTTTGCTGCTGACGCTCTTCTCTCCCAGCCTGAGTTGTCATCCAAATTCCCCAATCTCCACATACCCTTCTTCAAATACCTCCAAATACGTCATTACCTTCTCACTACTCGCCCTCCTTCCCCGTGGTTCAGAAATCTTGCTCCCTTCGAAATCATCTGTACACACCCGGAACCTCAAAGACATTTAGTATCTACTCTGTATGCCCTTTTACTCTCAGAATCCCCCCCCGACGATCGGACTCACCGACAGACCCCCTAAAATACAGAACCCCTACATTTCAGACCCCCTCTACAATACAGAATTCCCCTACATTACAGACCTCCCTTCATTTCAGACCCCCCCCCCTACATTTATGACTCCCCCTACAATACAGAACCCCCCTACATTTCAGACCCCCCCTAAAATACAGAACCCCCCATACATTTCAAACCCCTCCTACAATACAGAACCCCCCTACATGACAGACCCCCCTACAATACAGAACCCCCTACAATACAGACCCCCTACATTACAGACCCCCCTACAATGCAGACCCCCTACAATACAGACCCCCCCTACAATACAGAACCCACCTACATTTCAGACCCCCCTACAATACAGAACCCCCCTACATTTTAGACCCCCCCACAATACAGAACCCTCCTACATTACAGACCCCCCTACAATACAGAACCCCCCTACATTTCCGACCCCCTACAATATGGAACCCCCTACACTTCAGACCCCCCTACAATACAGAACCCCCCTACATTACAGACCCCCCTACAATACAGAACCCCCTACAATACAGAACCCCCTACATTTCAGACCCCCCTACAATACATTACAGACCCCCCTACAATACAGAACCCCCCCTACATTTCAGACCACCCCTACAATACAGAACCCCCCTACAATACAGAACCCCCCTACAATACAGACCCCCCCTTCAGACCCATAATGTACCTCAGATCAGCGTGGGACTGCATGTCGGGTCCCCTCCCCCTATGTGGACATAAAGGAGGAGTGGGAGGCGTCTTCACTCTGCTCGGCTGTGTGAGACAGCCGAGCCAAGACTGATCAGATCATCAGTGCCGCGGCCACCTTGCCAGAGAGAAGGGGATCAATGCGGGTCCCGGCCCCCCGATGTGCCGACGGGTCTCACTGTCACTCGAGTGCGGCTCCAACTCGCAGCTGAGAGTGCACTGGGGGGAGACGTGACATGCGGCCCGGCGGCTCGCGGGCCGCCACGGCCCACCGGGCATATGCCCGGTATGCCTTATGGCCGGTCCGGGCCTGTGTGCAGCTAAACCTCACTGTAGCTGCAGGTAGCTGCAGTATATTCAGTACTGTATCCTGTGCACAGTGTGCAGCTAAACCTCATTGCAGAGCGTTCCTGTTGTTCTCTGCCTAATATACTACAGGCAGGCAGTTGATTCAGGTAGCTGCAGTATATTCATTATATATATATATATATATATATATATATATATATATATATATATACATCCCAACTTTGTGCAGCTACATCTCACTGCGGGCCATTCCTGGTGTACCTATTCAAATACATAAAATACAGTGTGTCTGGAAGGCCACCAAGAAGAGGCCGAGGCAGACACTCACATGCCATGAAAAGAGGGCAAGCAGGTTCTGTGTCTAGAGCCAACAGTGCTGGCCGTGGACACGGTGCATCCTCACCACATGGTCGTGGGGCACGCTTGTCCTTTTTCCGGCAGCTGGCCATGTTGAGCCACAACATGCAGAAGAGTTGGTAGAGTGGATGACTAAGCCATCCTCATCCTCCTCACCCTCTGTCACCCAGGCTCAGAGTTTCTTGGCTGCCAATAAAGGTGCCAAAGCGGCCTATTCCATTGGCTCAAGGTCATCAATTACTCCTTCCCTAGCCCCACCATCATGCCCTGAGGAGTCCCCTGAACTGTTCGACCACACTGTGGGGTACATGCTGCAGGAGGATGCGCAGCATTTTGAAGGCTCTGATGATGGTACCCAGGTTGAGGATGAAGGCAGTATTATGAGCCCAGGTAAAGGAGGTTCCCAAGAAGGACAAAAAACTGTCAGTCACGTTCCCCCAGCTGCAGCATACTGCCAGGTTTGCTCCAGTGACGAGGAGGGAGGGGATGATGAGGTCACTGACTCTGCGTGGGTGCCTGATAGGAGAGGAGAGGAGGAGGAGGAGGAGGAGGCACATCTCCAACGAGGCAGGATGCCCTCCAGGTGCCAGCTTAAGGGCAGCCAACCGACTGCATCACACCGCAGAGCTCCGCATGTGCAGGGCGCTGCTGACTGCGTGTTTTTCAAAAAGTTCTTTGGTGTGGGAGAGACGTGTGCAGCAGATCGCACCATTGCTATTTGCAAGATATGTCTGAAGCGTATCAAGCGTGGCCAAAACACCAGCCGCTTGGGCACCCCATGCTTTACCAGACATATGTCGAACTCCCATGCAGTCCATTGGCAAGCGTACTTAAAAGACCCACACCAAAGAAAAAGGAGGACCTCTCCTTGCTCCTCATCAGCTGGGATCTCCAATCCCACTATGCCTTCATTTCTCTCAGAAACCTGCACTGAGAGGAATGAAGGTGTAGAATTAGGTATGCCACTGCCAAGTATTTGCGGGCAATCTCCTATCGCTACACCAACGTCCGATTGTAGCAGGCAAATTTCCCTACACCAGTTGCTAAACCAGCAAAATAAATTTGCTCCCAGCCATCCACATGCCCAGCAGTTGAACGCTAGCTTGGCTAAATTGCTAGCACTCCAACTGCTGCCTTTTCAGCTGGTAGACTCTGCCCCCTTTCGTGAGTTTGTGGAATGTGCGGTACCTCAGTGGCAGGTTTTTTCACGGAAGGCGATTCCGGCTCTCTACTGGTATGTGGAAGGTAATGTCTTGGCCTCGCTGGACAGGGCGGTCAGCGGTAAGGTGCATATTACCGCTGACTCATGGTCCAGCAGGCATGGATAGGGACGTTAACTATCTTTCACGACGCACTGGGTGACTCTGCTGGCAGCCGGGAAGGATGCAGGACAGGGGGAAGTCTTGTTGGAGGTTGTTCCGCCACCACGCCTCCAAAATGCTACTAGTGGTGATTATGCCACACCTCTCTCCTCCACCCCCTCCTCTTCTTCTTCCCCCATGGCCTCTTCCTGTGCTGATTTGTCCTCGGAAACAGCGGTGCTCCGTAGGCGTTCAAGGGGCTACGCAAGCGCTTAGGCAAAGAGATGCCATGCAGTGTTTGAGCTGGTGTGCTTAGGTTACAGGATCCACACTGGGGCAGAGATTCTGTCAGCTCTGCCGGGGCAGGCTCAGAGGTGGTTGATGCCACACCAGCTTCAGCCAGCAATGGTGGTTTGCGACAATGGCACCAACCTCCTCTCCGCCCTCCGACAGGGACAACTGACCCATGTGCCCTGTTTGGCTCATGTCCTTAACTTTGTGGTGCAGCGGTTCTTGGGCAGGTACCCGGGCTTACAGGATCTCCTGAGGCAGGCCAGGAAAGTCTGTGTGCATTTCCACCGGTCATATAATGCCAGTGCTTGGCTGGCTGACCTCCAAAAGGAATACAACCTGCCCAAGAACCGCCTAATCTTTGACATTCCCACCAGATGGAATGGCCATGCTGCAGCGACTGCACACACAGCAGAGGGCCATCAATGAGTACCTGTGCGACTATGGCACCAGGACAGGGTCAGGGGAGCTTGGCTTTTTTTGCCATGCCAGTGGCTCATGATCAAGAATACACGCACTGTCATGTCACCATTTGAGGAGGCCACGAGGATGGTGAGCGGTGACAGTGCATGCATCAGTGATACTGTCCCCCTTGTGTACCTGTTGGAGCACACGCTGCGTGGAATAATGGACAGGGCACTTGAGGTAGAACAGAGGGAGGAAGAGGAAGACTTCCTTAACTCTTAAGGCCCCCTTAATCCAGACTATGTTCCTGCGGGCCCGCCGATCACACAGGAAGAGGAGGAGGAGGATTGTGTCAGCATGGAGGTGGAGCCTAGCACTCAGCATCAGCAGCAGTCTTCAAGGGATTGTTTACAGTCCCCAGATACCCATGGACTTGTACGTGGCTGGGAGGAGGTGGCTGCCGATCATGTCATCCTTAGTAACCCAGAGGACTCCGGACCGAGTGCCTCAGCAAAACTGCGCTTCATGGCCTCCCTGATCCTGTAAAGCCTGCGAAAGGATCCTCGGATTCGTGTGATCAAGGAGAAGGATCATTACTGGCTGGCAACCCTTCTTGATCCACGTTACAAGGGTAAGGTTGCGGAACTTATCCTGCCATCGCAGAGGGAGCAGAGGATGAAACATCTTCGGGTGGCCTTGCAGAAAGGTTTGTGCAACGTGTTCCAGAGCCTGGGAGGTTACAATTTCCTGGTCCTGGTCCTGGACAACGTGTTGCTGAGGCTTCGGTCAGTCACAGAAGGAGCGGTGGAGAAGGTGGCCATCTGACCGATGCGTTCAGACAATTTTTTAGTCCGCAGCCCCAAGGTCTGATCGGTTCCAGCAACCATCTCCAGCGTCTGATTACCATGGTGCAGGAATACCTAGGGGCAAGATCAGACTTGGAGACCTTTCCAACCGACAATCCTCTGGGTTACTGGGTCTTGAGGATGGATCACTGGTCAGAGCTTGCACAGTATGCAATTGAGCTACTGGCCTGTCCTGCATCCAGCGTTCTTTCGGAACGCACATTCAGTGCTGCTGGAGGCTTTGTAACTGACTCGGTCGATCGGCTCACCTTCATAAAAATGAATCAGTCTTGGATCACCAGCTACCAAGCACCTGATGCTGATGTAACCGAATAATTTTTTTATGAATGTGAGATCCCTTCAAGACTGTCTTTGCTGATGCTGAGTGACTATCCTGTTATGCTAAGTGACTATCCTCTTCCACCTCAATGTTCATGTTGATAGCTTGTAAGAACATTTTTGGTTCTGGGCACCACCACCAGTGGCTAAGGCCCAATTTTTCTGCCCCTGTTTAACAGGGACGTGTAATTAAAATTTTTGCTGTAATACTTTGCAGCAGGGCTCATTCCTGTGC
Source organism: Rana muscosa (assembly GCA_029206835.1). Lineage (NCBI taxonomy): Eukaryota > Metazoa > Chordata > Amphibia > Anura > Ranidae > Rana > Rana muscosa. The sequence continues at coordinate 430,798,683 of CM055121.1, read as the reverse complement.
TCCAACTAGAGTATCTGTGAGGGGTTGCAGTGTTTTGGCACCACCACCAGTGGCTAAGGCTCAATTTTTCTGCCCCTATTTAACAGGGGCGTGTAATTACAATTTTTGCTGTAATACTTTGCAGCAGGGCTCATTCCTGCGCTCCAACTAGAGTATTTGTGAGGGGTTGCAGTGTTGTGGCACCAGCACCAGTGCCTAAGGCCCAATTTTTATGCCCCTGTTTAACAGGGGCGTGTAATTACAATTTTTGCTGTAATACTTTGCAGCAGGGCTCATTCCTGTGCTCAAATAGAGTATCTGTGAGGGGTTGCAGTGTTGTGGCACCAGCACCAGTGCCTAAAGCCCAATTTTTCTGCCCCTGTTTAACAGGGCCGTGTATAATTAAAATTTTAGCTGTAATATTTCGCAGCAGGGACCATAACTGGGCCAACCGAGAGTAACTGTGAGGGCTTACAATGTTCTGGCACCCCCACCACCACCACCACCACCATCAAAGGCCCAATTTGTCTGCCCCTGTTCAACAGGGGCATGTAATTACAATTCTTGATATAATATTTCACAGCAGGGCCCATTCGAGCGCCCACCAAGAGTAACTGTGATGGCTTACAGTGTTGTGGCACCACCACCACCACCACCAAAGGTCCAATTTTTCTGCCACTGTTCAACAGGGGCATGTAATTACAATTATTGATATAATAGTTCACAGCAGGGCCTGTTTCAAGGCCCACCAAGAGTAACTGTGAGAGCTTACAGTGTTCTGGTACCACCAACACCTAAGGCCCAATTTTCTGCAGAGTATATAGAGCAGGCCGTATAGTATATACAGGCGGTCCCCTACTTTCTAACATCTGACTTACAAACGACTCATATTTACAAATGGAGGGAGAAAACAGGAAGTGAGGAGAAATCTACTCCTAGGAAGGGAAATTCTCTCCTGTAAGAGTTAATATGGGAAAAAGGTGTCTCCACTGATGCTTTATCACCAATCCTTGTTTCCCTAATAACCCCAATTTTTTAAAATCCAATTGTCATTGGGACAGAAAGTGAGGTGAAATCTTCTGAACAGGGGCACAGAGAGAAAAACAAATGTTACAGGGGTGATAACCCATCCCTATTTTATCCTAAAAGCTTAAAAATAGATTTTTTGGCTGGAGCTACACTTACAAAATGTACCTGTTCCAAATTAAAAAAGGGTTCAACTTAAGAACAAACCTATAGTCCCTGTCTTGTTTGGACCACCTGTATACTGCTGTTCAGAGTATATAGGGCCTGGGGGCCCCACGCCTTTTCTTTTTTTATTTTGGGTGCGGGGTTCCCCTTAATATCTATACAAGACCCAAAGGGCCTGGTAATGGGCTGGGGGGGATGGGGGGTACCCATGCCGTTTTTCTAAATAATTTGCATCTATATTGCCGGGACCCAACATTACATTAAAGCCGCAAGCAGCTTTAAATGATTTATTCCGTTAGAAATGTCATTTTGTGCAGGGACTTTTCTGAACACGGGAAACATGCGCCACTTTACAGGCATACTATAGACACCCCCCAGGTACGATATTTAAAGGAATATTTCACTTTTATTTTATCACTTCAAGCATTATTAAAATCACTGCTCCCAAAAAAACGGGGCAGGACCCGGGTCCCCAAACCCTTTTTAGGTCAATAACTTTTATATTAGCCTTTAAAATTCGCACTTTTGATTTCTCACGTTAGAGTCCCAAAGACTTTAATGGTGTTCGAAAGTTTGCGCAAACTTTCGGTCCATTCGCATTTTCTGAATGCGAACCGAACCAGGGGATGTTCAGCTCATCCCTACTGGCAGGTCAGAAAAAGGGGGGGGACGGGCGACCAGGTCACATGCCCTCAACGTGGGGGGGTGCTTTGGGGCATGTTGATGGTGACAAAGGTCTCTTCCACACAACTCTGGGCTGTGGTTGTGGGGGTCTGCAGGCAGGGGGCTTATTGGAATCTGGAAGCCCCCTTTAAGAAGGGGGACCCCAGATCCCGCCCCCTCCTATTTGAATGAATATGGGGTACATAATACCCCTACCCTTTTCCCCAAAAAGTGTCAAAAAGTAATAAAAACACAGAGACAGTTTTTGACAAATCCTTTATTAAAAAACAAAAATCATTGTCAATCACGACACCCGCGCCACCCAAATAAAAGAAATGCTCTGCACTCATTGACGGCTGACCAACGAATGCCTCCTCCGCTGTCTGACAGTTCTTATATAGGTAAGGGCAGGGCCACTCATTCAAATAGGATGGGGTGGGATCTGGGGGCCCCAAAGCACCCACCCTGTGTTTTTATTACTTTTTGACACTTTTTTAGTGAAAAAGTAGGGGTAGTATGTACCCCGTACTCATTCCCATGGGGAGGGGCCAGGATCTGGGGGCCCACTTCTTTAAGAAGGCTTCCAGACTCCGATAAGCCCCCCACCTACAGACCCCTCAACCACAACCCAGGGTTGTGGGGAAGAGACCCTTGTCCCCATCAACATGTGGACAAGGTGCTTTGGGGTGGGCGATAGAACCCCCCTGCCCCAAAGCACCCCCCATGTTGAGGGAATGTGGCCTGGTATGGTTCAGGAGGGGGTGTCCGCTCGCTCATCCCCCTCTTTCTTGACCTGGCAGGCTGCATTAATGGATAAGGGTCTGGTATGGATTTTAGGGGGGGACCCCACGCCATTTTTTAAATAGCCGGGTGCCGGCAATTGAAACCCTGAGTCAATTTAAATGTGATTAGAATTTTTTTCTTTTAGAAATGTCATTTTTGCTGCAGCATGTTCTATGCATGCTACAGATGTGCCACTTTACAGGCAGACTAAGGAGACCCCACAGGCACTAAATTTAAAGGACGTTTTCATTTTTATTGCTGAATTTTAGGCATCATTGAAATCACTGCTCCTTTAAAAACAATTTTTTTTTTTTTTAAATATTTGCATTGGTTTATGTCCCCCAGGACAGTACCCGGACCCCCATACCCCTTTTATTGCCAACTGTTTGCATACAGGAAGTCCCAGAGTTACGAACATCCGACTTGCGAACGACTCCTACTTTCGAACGGGAGGCTGCATGGCGTATATGCCGTTCTGCACATGCGTGGCCACTTTTCGACGGCAGGCACATTTAACGGAACATCGCAAAACGACGTATCTGCCGTTCTGCGCATGCTGTTTTTACTCACGAACATATTCAACTTAAGAAAAAACCTACAGTCCCTAGCCCGTATAAGCCTTCAAAATGGCACTTTTGATTTTTGATGTTCGGCTCCCATAGACCTTAATAGGGTTCACCATTTGGGTAAGAACTTTTTCTCTGTTCAGGAGTTCTAATGTGAACCGAACAGGGGGTTGTTCGACCCATCTCTAGTTCTAATATAATCTCAATGATTTCTCCCTTTGCAATTCCACAGCACATACAAATTAACTACTAAACTGAGAAGAAATAGGCATGCAGTCTAATCTGGAGAGACTCACAGTATCATAAAACACAATTGACTGCATTCCTGAAATTCTGTGAATCAAAAATGTGCAGATTCTTCTCATTAAATACCGGTATTTAATGCTTTTGTAACTGCCATAAGATACTGTTTCTGTGATAAATCATCATATAGACAGAGGTATGTTTCTCCTTAAATGCTGGGTTGTTTTATTATTTGCTACCCCTACATGCCCACTAATAAGCCAGATTAGCCAGAAGGTGGGTTCAGAAATCGTAAATGGTTTTGTATTTCCATATATAGAGTGGTATTAAATACTTGCATGTTTATCGCCTAGATTTCAAAGACTGGTTGTGAAGGCTTCTTATTTCATCTTTTCATTGCTAGATTAGTTAATAAATTATTGTAGCAAAATTTAGTTGCAACAATACAGAACAGCTTGTCAGAAGAAGAATTTATATGCAGCAATTTGTGGAAAGCCTTTAAAAGGAAAGTATAGACTTGCTTTATAGGCAAAATATATTCCTTCATAAAAGTGTAGATAGTGTGCAATAAAATTGCTACAGTGCAAATATGAAACAAATTAAAGACTGTATAAATTTGCATGCATAAAGATTTTTTTACAGATTTTGCAGAGTCGCAAATTTTCTATATTTCCCGTTATATCTTCTAAATTGTCCTGTCCTTGAAAATTATTTTTTTTATAAAGAAAAAATTTACATGAATATATAGTAAATAACCTTCCACTTCACTATGTTCTCCCTTATATTAGCAAGTTGTTACTCATGATTGAAAAAAAGGAATGTAAAACTCATAAACATGTTAGAAGCATATTTCTAGTAAAATGATGTTAGGTATTATGAAACAACTCTGGCGCTAAAGGTTAAGCTAAAAAGCTCTCTGAAAAGGATACTCATCTCTCCTATTGCCAGTGCTGTTGAGCTTCTTGCTAACAGTAGTAGCATAGGGGCCTGCAGATCAAAACACTGTGCTCAGCAGGGACCAGCAATCTGACAATACCAAAAGTGTTGTTTTTGAAGATTCATAAAGTGGTTCTAAAGTCTAGAGGATTTTTACTTTAATGCTTCCTCGGCATTAAGAGAATGGAAAAGGGGGGGGGGTAAGCCGAGCTGTTGACACACACAGCACAAGTAGCTTGCCTTGGTGACAGACGCAGAGGGAGGAGCCAAGATCGCTGGCGGGGGACCCCAGAAGAAGTGGTAAGGCTAAACTCTGTGCAATACCATTTTAATTTTAGCAACAGAATCTCTTTAAAGGAGAAGTAAGCCAAATTGTAGCTATTTTGGCTATATTTTCCTATGGATCACAGGGGTGCAGTTAGTTCTACACTCCTGTGACCAATTTTCAGCTGAAGCCCGCTGCTGGCTGACATCACAGAGCCAGTCAGGCTCTGGAAAGATCCCGACCATATGTTCGGAATCCACACAGAATCCTGGACAAGGGCCAGAACAGAGAGCGAGTGACTGACAGTCCTTGGCCCTCTTCTCACAAATTGCTGAGAACTGAGCGGTCAGCGGTCTTTGATCGGTTCCCAGTGTAGAGAAGGCGGGGAACAATACAATGCTGCATTCACCTAGGTGAGTTTTTTTTCCCTAAATCCCAAACTTCTCTTTTACAATTATTGGGAGAAATGTGAAATTAAGGGCATATCCAAGGCAGCAATGTGCTATGGTGCTGTCAAACGATTTGTCATCTGAAACACTATGAGGGGAGGGGGATTTACTAAAACTGGAGCATGCAAATTCTGGAAACCGATCAGCTTCCAGGTTTTAATGTCAAAGCTTAATTTAACAAGCTGAAGTTAGGAGCTAATTACCATGCACAGCTGCACCAGATTTTGAGTGCTTCCGTTTTAGTAAATCTCCCCCTATGTAATCCAGTGCCGGGATTCAGGGCAGCTGTGAGAAATTATGGGGCCCCGTACAGCCTACGTGACGGGGCTCCCTTCGACCATGCCCTTTACCCCACCCCTGTCCCCACTCCTAACCCCGGATCAAAACAAAAGGCAGGTTTGTTGCCGTTTACACATGCGTGCGGGGCCAACATGTGCGTTCGCAATTGCGCATAAGCATTTTGTTAAAAAAATTACATTGTATCTTTAATTTATTTATTTTTTGCTTTCACAAGGAATGAATAACATCCCTCATGATAGCAGGGCCATGACAGGTCCTCTTTTACTTTGTGCAGAATCACTGGGGCTAAAAAATGATATCCGATCATTGCTGCAGTGATGACTGAGATATCACCCTTCCAATCCAGACGTGGTGTGTCGCTGGACAGAAAGTGTTTTTTTTTTTTGGGGGGGGGTAAAATGCAGCTCCACTGCACATGTTTACTGCTCCCCCAACTGAAGTGTACATAACAGACTGTAACACACCACAGCCATAACAAAGTCAGCAGCCATGAGACACAGAGCCCTACTTACTGTGCTGCCTGTGAAGACTGTTGTAATGCTAATGATAACCTGCTGTGTTGTGAGTTCTATTCTAAGGACACAGTGAGGATTCTATGCTTTTTTCTATCTTTACTCACTGTGTCCATTGCAGCCACGCTCTCCTTCCTGTTCCCTGTCAGCCTCCTCGCATCTCAGCATCACTCAGTATCACTCCGCCGGCCGGGACTAATTGAGTAGCGGTTGGGCTGGATATACATCCACCCCCGAAAATGAAGAAATAGTCCCTCCTCTGTGCACACCTGGGCCCCTCTGTTGACCTGATGGGGCCCAGGAAAATGGTATAACCCTGCTCCATAAAACAAGTAGGAGCGGGGGAGAATTTTACCAAGCTCGTTTTTTTATTTTTTTATTTAATGCAGCAATGAGCTGTAATGCTGGCCGGGCCCCTCTATGCAGCTGATAGGGCTGGGCCCCGTACAACAGGGATGGTTGTAGTGCCCTATCAGTGGCCCTGCAGGGACTGCACATCTGGGGTAAGTGGGTCTGCTTTCAGCATGTGCTGTTTCTCTTCCTCTCTCTTGCTATCTCTCTCTCTTTTTTTCTGACTAAAGTATTAAAAATCAGATTTAGCCATAAAATGCAGGTATGAATCTAACTGTTCTGGAATCAGGACGGCTGAGCGCTTGAACTTCAAGCTTAAAGGTGGTTTTGAAAAATGCTAATGATTGCTGAAATGTGGCAGTCACTGTTGCCCTGAGGGGCCCCTAGTAAAAATTGAAATGAATAAGGATGAATGAATAAGGATGAAAGTTATAGAAAGTCGTAGAAACTGGTCCAAATATTTTTTCACAACAAAATGGTTTTATCATTATTGTGAAATCTGGAAAGATGGTTACTCTGAGTTTTAATTCTTTGTGAACTGTGGTTAAAAGCCAATCCAATCTTTCTTTTTCTCAATAAAAAATGCTTAGTAATAAAAAAAAAAAAAAAAAAGCCAAACCAATCCCTACAGCTTGGATCTCTCATCCTTGGCTCTCTCATCCTTTCACTCCATACAAGCTAAGTTTAATTGATGGCTGCATGCAACTTCTGTGTGCTGTCTTATGGATACATCAAGCTTTTTCTGTGTGAGTGACAGTAAGGAGCCTTCAGTGGGTGTTTGTTTTGGGACATTTCTCCACTCCAACATAGCCATCAGATAAGCAAAGAAATTGTAGGATCACAAGGACATGAAATGAGGAGAATACCAAAGCTAGAGACACAGACATTAATAAAAAAGTAACAGCAGTCCTACCACTTCCCTACTCTATCTATCGCTAAAAAATAGTCAATATATTGGGCTGTAATTTTCAGTTTTGACTGGAGTATCAATTAAAAGGACCTCTATAAGTCTGCATCTCAAGATTAGCTATGTACAGTATATATTGTTCAAATATTTACATTTCTTTACAGTTTCTGCATAGCCTATAATTATACATTAGCTCCCTTTGCAGGCTAAGGGAGGCAACAAAATAACAATTATTCTGATTAATTTGTGGTAATACTGTATAGAAATTCAACTGGAAGGAATATGCTGGAAAATACCACCTCTCTCTTTGTCAGCATAATTAAAAAAAAAATGTTTGTTATGTGTAAAACAAAATGCTTGCGTGCCTTAAATGGACAAAAGACCCTTTGTAAATAGTGATGAATAAATATTGTCTTTTAAAACAAATACAAAAACAGATGAATAGATAATAGAGTGTATTGCTAGAAATGGGGACAACATATAAAAACCCGATAAAAAGACGATCTGTGCTACTGTGCCTTCAAGGGACAGAGATGAATCCAAGATCTAAAACAAGGCAGCAAAACAAAAAGCTTGTGCACATGATCCACAATTCAGAATCACGTATTCAAAGAAATTGTGGGACAACATAAATTAAATATCAATGAATATCCAGAATCATAAATAATATCAAAATTTGCTTGAAGAGAGGCAGGAAAAACCAACAAGATAGTCCACGTCAAGGATTTCCCATGCAAACTACCATGTGTGGAAAAGCTCGTGAGACAAGAAGAGGCAATGCTAACTGCAAGGCTCCAACCCATCTGATCTGATGCATCTGTGAAGAAGATGAAGAGTCTCCGTTAAACCTTAAAGGGATTGTAAAGCTTTGTTTTTTGTTTTTTTGTTTTTAATAACAAACATGTCATACTTACCTCCACTGTGCAGGTCGTTTTGCACAGAGTGGCCCGATCCTCAGCTTCTGGGGTCCCTCAGCAGTGGTCCTGGATCCTCCCCGCATTGAGTGTCCACGTTGGAGAAGCACTGTCCTTGCGGGTGCTTCCGAGTCCCGCATCCGGCGCCGCATCATTGGATTTGATTGACAGCAGCGGGAGCCAACGGCTGTGCTGCTATCAATCTATCCAATCAGGACACGAGACACCAGCTAGAGCTGGTATGCTCGTTCCCGGCCAAAGAATGTCAGTAAAACGGGAGGGCTGGGGGGCTGCAGCACTACAGAAGGTTTTTCACCTTAATGCATAGAATGCATTAAGGTGACCCCCAAAGCACCTTGTCCCCATGTTGATGGGGACAAGGGCCTCATCCCCACAACCCTTGCCCGGTGGTTTTGAGGGTCTGCGGGCGGGGGGGCTAATAGCAATCTGGAAGCCCCCTTTAACAAAGGGGACCCTCAGATTCTGGCCCCCCTATGTGAATTGGTAACGGGGTACATTTTACCCCTACCATTTCACAAAAAAAGTGTCAAAAAAGGTTAAAAAACACACAGACAGCTTGGCACAAGTCCTTTAATAAAAAATAAAAAAATAAATTCCAGCGATGTACATCCTTCCACGACCCGGACCGCCGCTACCCGCTGCTACCCGCCTCTACAAACGATACAGCATCCTCCAAAGAAGGCTCCCGGGTGAATGACGCGCGAGCCGTCTGACATTTCTTTTATAGCCGAGGGCGGGGCCACCCGTGACGTGGACAAGTGACACCGCCCGTTCTGACGTAGCGGGGGTTTCCGGCGGGTAGCGGTGGTCCGGGTCGTGGAAGGATGTACATCGCTGGAATTTATTTTTTTATTTTTTATTAAAGGACTTGTCCCAAGCTGTTTGTGTGTTTTTTTACCTTTCTTGACACTTTTTTTTGTGAAATGGTAGGGGTACAAGGTACCCTGTTACCAGTTCACATAGGGGGGCAAAATCTGGGGGTCCCCTTTGTTATAGGGGGCTTCCAGATTGCGATAAGCCCCCCACCCGCAGACCCCCACAACCACCGGGCAAGGGTTGGGGGATGAGGCCCTTGTCCCCATCAACATGGGGACAAAGTGCTTTGGGGGTCACAGACCCCCAAAGCATCCTCCCCATGTTGAGGGCATGTGGCCTGGTACAGTTCAGGAGGGGGGGCGCTTTCTCCTCCCCCCTCTTTTCCTGCGGTCTGCCAGGTTGCGTGCTCGGATAAGGGTCTGGTATCTGGTATGGATTTTGAGGTGGACCCCCACGCCATTTTTTTTTTAATTACGTGGGGTTCCCCTTAATATCCATACCAGACCTGAAGGGCCTGGTAATGGAATTTTGGGGGGACACCCACACATATTTATTTTTTGATTTTGGTTCCCTGCACAAAATGTAATTTTTGAAGGAAAAAAGTCATTTAAAACTACTCGCGGCTATTAATGAATTGTCGGGTCCCGGCAATACAGATACAAGTCATTGAAAAAAACAGCAGGGGTTCCCCTTAATATTCATACCAGACCCAAAGGGTATGGTAATGGACTGGGGGGGGACCCCTGCTGTTTTTTTCAATGACTTTTATCTGTATTGCCGGAAGCCGACAATTCATTAATAGCCGCAAGTAGTTTTTCCTTCAAAAATGACATTTTGTGCAGGGACAGTTCTATGCACGGGAAACACGCGCCACTTTACAGGCATACTATAGACACCCCCCAGGTACGAAATTTAAAGGAATATTTTACTTTTATTGTTTCACTTTAAGCATTATTAAAATCACTGCTCCCGTCCGAAAAAACAGCAGTTTTTAAAACTTTTTTTTTGCATTGATACATGTCCACTGGGGCAGGACCCAGGTCCCCAAACACTTTTTAGGACAATAACTTGCATAGTAGCCTTTAAAATTCACACTTTTTCTCACGTTCGAGTCCCATAGACTTTAACGGTGTTCGAATATTCGCGTGAACTTTTGGTCTGTTCGCATGTTCTGGATGCGAACCGAACCGGGGGGTGTTCGGCTCATCCCTAGTAGTGATGAGCCGAACACCCCCGGGTTCGGTTCGCACCAGAACCCGCGAACGGACCGAAAGTTCGAACGAACATTAGAACCCTATTAAATACAATGGATGCGAACGTTCGAATTCTAAAGTGCTAATTATAACAACTATTATGCATGTTATTGTCCTAAAAAGGGTTTGGGAACCCGGGTTCTGCACCAGGGGACATGTATCAATGCAAAAATAAGTTTTAAAAACGGTCGTTTTCCGGGAGCAGTCATTTTAATGATGCATAAAGTGAAAAAAAAAAAGTCAAATATTCCTTTAAATATCGTACCTGGGGGGTGTCTAAAGTATGCCTGTGAAGTGCCACGTGTTTCCCGTGTTTAGAACTGTCCCTGCACAAAATGACACTTCTAAAGGAAAAAAAAGCCATTTAAAACTGCTTGCGGCTTTAATGTAATGTCTGGTCCCGGTAATATGGATGAAAATCTTTAAGAAAAATGGCATAGCTACCCCATGACCCCCCCCCTACCCCAGCCCATTACCAGCCCCTTTGGGTCTTGTATGGATATTAAGGGGAACCCCGCACATAAAATAAAAAAGGCCCTATATACTCTGAACAGCCGTATACAGGCGGTGCATACAAGACAGGGACTGTAGGTTTGTTCTTATGTAGAATCTGTTTGTAATTTTGAACAGGTACATTGTTGAAGTGTAGCTCCAGACCAAAAATCTATTTTTAAACTTTTTGGAAAACATAGGTAAGGGTTATCACCCCTGTAACATTTGTTTTGCTGTCTGTGCCCCTGTTCAGAACATTTCACCTCACTTTCCGTCCTAATGACAACTGTTTTTGAAATGTGGTGTTTTTCTTGAAACAAGGATTGCTGATAAAGCATCAGTACAGAGGAGACACCTTTCTCCCATATTTATTCTTACAGGAGAGAATTTTCCTTCCTAGTGGTAGATTTCCTCTCACTTCCTGTTGTCTTCTTGCGTTTGCAAGTAGGAGTCGTTTGTAAGTTGGATGTTTGAAAGTAGGGACCTGCCGTATATACTCTGCAGAAATAGGCCCCTTAGTTGTTGGTGTTGGCACAACACTCTAAGCACTCACAGTTACTCTTGGTTGGTGCTGGAACGCCCTGCTGTCAACTATTATATCAGGAATTTTAATTACATATAATTGTTGAACAGTGGTAGTAAAAATTGGGCCTTTGATGGTGGTGCTGGTGCCACAACACTGTAAGCCCTGACAGTTACTCTTGGTGGGTGCAGCAATGGGCCCTGCTGTGAATTATTAGATCAAGAATTGTAATTACATGCCCCTGTTGAACAGGGGCTGAAAAATTGGGCCTTAGGCACTGGTGGCACAACACTGCAACCCTTCACAGATACTGTACTTGGAGCACAGCAATGAGCCCTGTTGCAAAGTATTGCTTCAAAAATTGTAATGACACGCCCCTGTTAAACAGGGGCTGAAAAATTGGGCCTTAGGCACTGGTGGCACAACACTGCAACTCCTCACAGATACTGTACTTGGAGCACAGCAATGAGCCCTGTTGCAAAGTATTGCTTCAAAAATTGTAATTACACGCCACTGTTAAACAGGGGCTGAAAAATTGGGCGTTAGGCACTGGTGGCGGCACCCATAAACAAAAATGATCTTCCAAGCTATCATCATCAATAGTACCATTGAGGACTCGGAGGAGGAGGATAGCCAGTCAACATAACAGCACAGGCACTCAGCATCAGCATCAGTCTTGAAGGGATGTGACATTTTAAAATCAATTAGTCTGTTATATCAGCATCAGGTGTGTGGTAGCTGGTGGTGATCCAAGACTGGTTCATCTTGATGAAAGTCAGTCGATCAACCGAGTCGGTGGACAGGCGCACCCTGTGATCCGTGACAAATCCTCCAGCAGCACTGAATGTGCGTTCCGAAAGAACGCTGGATGCAGGACAGGCCAGTAGCTCAATTGCATACTGTGCAAGCTCTGGCCAGTGATCCATCCTCAAGACCCAGTAAGCCAGAGGATTTTCGGTGGGGAAGGTGTCCAAGTCTGACCTTGCCCCTAGATATTCCTGCACCATGTTTATCAGACGCTGGCGATGGTTGCTGGAACCGATCATACTTTGGGGCTGCGGACTAAAGAATTGTCTGAACGCATCGGTCAGACGGCCACCTTCCCCACCGCTCCTTCTTTGACTGGCCGAAGCCTCAGCAACTCGTTGTCCAGGACCAGGAGTTTGCAACCTCCCAGTCTCTGGGAACGCGTTGCACAGACCTTTCTGCAAGGCCTCCCGGAGTTGTCTCATCCTCTGCTCCCTCTGCGACGGTAACATAAGGTCCGCAACCTTACCCTTGTACCGTGGATCAAGGAGAGTGGCCAGCCAGTAATGGTCCCTCTCCTTGATCCGAAGAATACGAGGATCCTTCCGCAGACTTTGCAGGATCAGGGAGGCCATGCAGCGTAGGTTTGCTGAGGCATTCGCTCCGGAGTCCTCTGGGTCACTAAGGACGACATGATCCGCAGCCACCTCCTCCCAGCCACGTACAAGTCCACTGGTTTCTTGGGACTGTAAATCATCCCTAAAAGACTGCTGCTGATGATGCTGAGTGCCAGCCTCCACCTCCATGCTGACACAATCCTCCTCCTCCTCCTCCTCCTCCTCCTCCTCTTCCTGTGCGATGGGTGGGACAGAAGGAACACTGTCTGGGTAAAGGGGGCCTTGAGAGGCAAGGAAGTCCTCCTCTTCCTGCCTCTGTTCTGCCTCAAGTGCCCTGTCCATTATTCCACGCAGCGTGTGCTCCAACAGGTGGACAAGAGGTACAGTGTCACTGATGCATGCACTGTCACTGCTCACCATCCTCGTGGCCTCCTCAAATGGTGCCAGGACAGTGCATGCATCCCTGATCATGCCCCACTGGCGTGGAGAAAAAAAACCAAGCTCCCCTGACCCTGTCCTGGTGCCGTAGTCGCACAGGTACTCATTGATGGCCCTCTGCTGCGTGTGCAGCCGCTGCAGCATGGCCAACGTTGAGTTCCACCTGGTGGGCATGTCACATATAAGGCGGTTCTTGGGCAGGTTCAACTCCTTTTGCAGCTCAGCCAGGCGAGCACTGGCATTATAAGATCTGCGGAAATGCACACAGACTTTCCTGGCCTGCCTCAGGACATCCTGTAAGCCCGGGTACCTGCCCAAGAAGCGCTGCACCACCAGGTTAAGGACGTGAGCCACACAGGGCACATGGGTCAGTTGTCCCTGTCGGAGGGCGGAGAGGAGGTTGGTGCCATTGTCGCAAACCACCATTCCTGGCTTAAGCTGGCGTGGCGTCAACCACCTCTCGGCCTGGCCCTGCAGAGCAGACAGGACCTCTGCCCCAGTGTGGCTTCTGTCCCCCAAACACACCAGCGCAAGCACGGCATGGCATCTTTTTGCCTGCGTACTTGCGTAGCCCCGTGAACGGCTACGGAGCACCGCTGGTTCATAGGACAAACCACAGGAAGAGGCCATGGAGGAAGAAGAAGAGGAGGGGGTGGAGGAGAGAGGTGTGTCACAACCAGTAGTAGCATTTTGGAGGCGTGGCGGTGGGACAACCTCCAACACTACTGCACCTTGTCCTGAATCCTTCCCAGCTGCCAAAAGAGTGACCCAATGGGCCGTGAAAGAAAGGTAACGTCCCTGTCCATGCCTGCTGGACCATGAGTCAGCGGTAATATGCACCTTACCGCTGACCGCCCTGTCCAGCGAGGCCAAGACATTGCCTTCCACATGCCGGTAGAGAGCCGGAATAGCCTTCCGTGAGAAAAAGTGGCGTTTGGGAACCTGCCACTGAGGAACCGCACATTGCACAAACTCACGGAAGGGGGCCGAGTCTACCAACTGAAAAGGCAGCAGTTGAAGCGCTAGCAATTTAGCCAAGCTAGCATTCAACCGCTGGGCATGTGGATGGCTGGGAGTGAACTTCTTTCGACGGTCCAGCAGCTGGGGCAGGGAAATTTGCCTGCTAGAATCGGACGTCGGTGTACTGCTAGCAGAGTGGGCGCAAGTACTTGGCTGTGACACACCTAATTCTACACCTTCATTCCTCTCAGTGCATGTTTCAGAGAGGACTGAAGTTATAGTGGGGTTGGAGATCCCAGCTGATGCGGTGCAAGGAGAGGTCCGCTTTGTTCTTTGGTGTGGGTCTTTGAGGTAGGCTTGCCAACGAGCTGCATGGCAGGTCAACATATGTCTGGTCAGGCATGTGGTACCCAAGCGGCTGATGTTTTGGCCACGCGATATACGCTTGAGACATATGTTGCAAACAGCAGCTGTGCGATCTGATGCACTAGCCTCAAAAAAGGCCCACACCAAAGAACTTTTTGAATGACGGGCAGAGGCAGCGCCCTGCACAGGCGGAGCTCTGCGGTGTGATTCCGTCGGTGTACTGCCCTTACGCTGGCCACCAAAGGGCATCCTGCCTCGTTGGAGATGTGCCTCCTCCTCATCCTCCTCCTCCTCCTCTCTCCTATTAGGCACCCACGTGGAGTCATTGACCTCATCATCCCCTCCCTCCTCATCACTGGAGCCAATCTGGCAGTATGCTGCAGCTGCTGGAACATGACTGCCAGATTGGTGTCCTTCTTGAGCATCCCCTCTGTCTGCTCTCACGCTACTGCCTTCCTCTAGCTGGGTTTCATCATCAGACCCTTCGAAACGCTGGGCATCCTCCTGGAGCATGTACCCAACACTGTGCTGAAACAGTTCGGGGGACTCCTCAGGAGGAGGACATGGTGGGTCTAGGGAAGGAGTGACTGATGATTTGTCTGACATTGATACCAGGGAAGACGACGCTTTGGCAGCTGCTTTTCCAGTACCCTGAGCCTGGGTGAGAGAGGATGAGGAGGAGGAGGAGGGCTTGGTCATCCACTCTACCAAGTCTTCGGCATGATGTGGCTCAACATGTCCAGCTGCCGAAAAGAAGGACAAGCGTGTCCCATGGCCATGTGCTGATGACAATGCACCGCGTCCACGACCAGCACTGTTGCCCCCAGACACAGAGCCTGCTTGCCCTCTTTTATTGCCTCCTGACTGTCTGCCTCTCCTTGTTTGCCTTCCAGACATTCTAATAGATGGCCTGCAGGGAGATGGGAAAAAAGCAATAAGGGCTACCTTCAGGTGTCCTTCTCTGTCCCTTGAAACAAGGACTTTCTCAGTGAAAGAAACTGACACTGTCCCTACCTAGAGTTTTCTGTCCCTAGAATAAATGTTTTTTTTAATCACAATATAGCACAAGGACAATTCACTCAATGTCTCTCCAGGTCCCTGGAAACAAGGACTTGCAGAGTGAAAGAAACTGACACTGTCCCTACCTAGAGTTTTCTGTCCCTAGAATAAATGTTTTTTTTAAGCACAATATAGCACAAGGAAAATTAACTCACTGTCCTTACAGGTCCCTGGAAACAAGGACTTGCAGAGTGAAAGAAACTGACACTGTCCCTACCTAGAGTTTTCTGTCCCTAGAATAAATGTTTTTTTTAAGCACAATATAGCACAAGGACAATTAACTCACTGTCCTTACAGGTCCCTGGAAACAAGGACTTGCAGAGTGAAAAAAAAAAAACACTCTCCCTACCTACAGTTTTCTGTCCCTAGAAAAAATGTTTTTTTTAAGCACAATATAGCACAAGGACAATTAACTCACTGTCCTTACAGGTCCCTGGAAACAAGGACTTGCAGAGTGAAAGAAAAAAAACACTCTCCCTACCTACAGTTTTCTGTCCCTAGAAAAAATGTTTTTTTTAATCACAATATAGCACAAGGAAAATTAACTCACTGTCCTTACAGGTCCCTGGAAACAAGGACTTGCAGAGTGAAAGAAAAAAAACACTCTCCCTACCTACAGTTTTCTGTCCCTAGAAAAAATGTTTTTTTTAATCACAATATAGCACAAGGAAAATTAACTCACTGTCCTTACAGGTCCCTGGAAACAAGGACTTGCAGAGTGAAAGAAACTGACACTGTCCCTACCTAGAGTTTTCTGTCCCTAGAATAAATGTTTTTTTTAAGCACAATATAGCACAAGGAAAATTAACTCACTGTCCTTACAGGTCCCTGGAAACAAGGACTTGCAGAGTGAAAGAAACTGACACTGTCCCTACCTAGAGTTTTCTGTCCCTAGAATAAATGTTTTTTTTAAGCACAATATAGCACAAGGAAAATTAACTCACTGTCCTTACAGGTCCCTGGAAACAAGGACTTGCAGAGTGAAAGAAACTGACACTGTCCCTACCTAGAGTTTTCTGTCCCTAGAATAAATGTTTTTTTTAAGCACAATATAGCACAAGGACAATTAACTCACTGTCCTTACAGGTCCCTGGAAACAAGGACTTGCAGAGTGAAAAAAAAAAACACTCTCCCTACCTACAGTTTTCTGTCCCTAGAAAAAATGTTTTTTTTAAGCACAATATAGCACAAGGACAATTAACTCACTGTCCTTACAGGTCCCTGGAAACAAGGACTTGCAGAGTGAAAGAAAAAAAACACTCTCCCTACCTACAGTTTTCTGTCCCTAGAAAAAATGTTTTTTTTAATCACAATATAGCACAAGGAAAATTAACTCACTGTCCTTACAGGTCCCTGGAAACAAGGACTTGCAGAGTGAAAGAAACTGACACTGTCCCTACCTAGAGTTTTCTGTCCCTAGAATAAATGTTTTTTTTAATCACAATATAGCACAAGGACAATTAACTCACTGTCCTTACAGGTCCCTGGAAACAAGGACTTGCAGAGTGAAAAAAAAAAAAACACTCTCCCTACCTAGAGTTTTCTGTCCCTAGAAAAAATGTTTTTTTTAAGCACAATATAGCACAAGGACAATTAACTCACTGTCCTTACAGGTCCCTGGAAACAAGGACTTGCAGAGTGAAAGAAAAAAAACACTCTCCCTACCTACAGTTTTCTGTCCCTAGAAAAAATGTTTTTTTTAATCACAATATAGCACAAGGAAAATTAACTCACTGTCCTTACAGGTCCCTGGAAACAAGGACTTGCAGAGTGAAAGAAAAAAAACACTCTCCCTACCTACAGTTTTCTGTCCCTAGAAAAAATGTTTTTTTTAATCACAATATAGCACAAGGAAAATTAACTCACTGTCCTTACAGGTCCCTGGAAACAAGGACTTGCAGAGTGAAAGAAACTGACACTGTCCCTACCTAGAGTTTTCTGTCCCTAGAATAAATGTTTTTTTTTAAGCACAATATAGCACAAGGAAAATTAACTCACTGTCCTTACAGGTCCCTGGAAACAAGGACTTGCAGAGTGAAAGAAACTGACACTGTCCCTACCTAGAGTTTTCTGTCCCTAGAATAAATGTTTTTTTTAAGCACAATATAGCACAAGGACAATTAACTCACTGTCCTTACAGGTCCCTGGAAACAAGGACTTGCAGAGTGAAAAAAAAAAAACACTCTCCCTACCTAGAGTTTTCTGTCCCTAGAAAAAATGTTTTTTTTAAGCACAATATAGCACAAGGACAATTAACTCACTGTCCTTACAGGTCCCTGGAAACAAGGACTTGCAGAGTGAAAGAAAAAAAACACTCTCCCTACCTACAGTTTTCTGTCCCTAGAAAAAATGTTTTTTTTAATCACAATATAGCACAAGGAAAATTAACTCACTGTCCTTACAGGTCCCTGGAAACAAGGACTTGCAGAGTGAAAGAAAAAAAACACTCTCCCTACCTACAGTTTTCTGTCCCTAGAAAAAATGTTTTTTTTAATCACAATATAGCACAAGGAAAATTAACTCACTGTCCTTACAGGTCCCTGGAAACAAGGACTTGCAGAGTGAAAGAAACTGACACTGTCCCTACCTAGAGTTTTCTGTCCCTAGAATAAATGTTTTTTTTAAGCACAATATAGCACAAGGACAATTAACTCACTGTCCTTACAGGTCCCTGGAAACAAGGACTTGCAGAGTGAAAGAAACTGACACTGTCCCTACCTAGAGTTTTCTGTCCCTAGAATAAATGTTTTTTTTAAGCACAATATAGCACAAGGAAAATTAACTCACTGTCCTTACAGGTCCCTGGAAACAAGGACTTGCAGAGTGAAAGAAACTGACACTGTCCCTACCTAGAGTTTTCTGTCCCTAGAATAAATGTTTTTTTTAAGCACAATATAGCACAAGGACAATTAACTCACTGTCCTTACAGGTCCCTGGAAACAAGGACTTGCAGAGTGAAAGAAAAAAAACACTCTCCCTACCTACAGTTTTCTGTCCCTAGAAAAAATGTTTTTTTTAAGCACAATATAGCACAAGGAAAATTAACTCACTGTCCTTACAGGTCCCTGGAAACAAGGACTTGCAGAGTGAAAGAAAAAAAACACTCTCCCTACCTACAGTTTTCTGTCCCTAGAAAAAATGTTTTTTTTAATCACAATATAGCACAAGGAAAATTAACTCACTGTCCTTACAGGTCCCTGGAAACAAGGACTTGCAGAGTGAAAGAAACTGACACTGTCCCTACCTAGAGTTTTCTGTCCCTAGAATAAATGTTTTTTTTAAGCACAATATAGCACAAGGAAAATTAACTCACTGTCCTTACAGGTCCCTGGAAACAAGGACTTGCAGAGTGAAAGAAACTGACACTGTCCCTACCTAGAGTTTTCTGTCCCTAGAATAAATGTTTTTTTTAAGCACAATATAGCACAAGGACAATTAACTCACTGTCCTTACAGGTCCCTGGAAACAAGGACTTGCAGAGTGAAAGAAAAAAAAACACTCTCCCTACCTACAGTTTTCTGTCCCTAGAATAAATGTTTTTTTTAATCACAATATAGCACAAGGACAATTAACTCACTGTCCTTACAGGTCCCTGGAAACAAGGACTTGCAGAGTGAAAGAAACTGACACTGTCCCTACCTAGAGTTTTCTGTCCCTAGAATAAATGTTTTTTTTAAGCACAATATAGCACAAGGACAATTAACTCACTGTCCTTACAGGTCCCTGGAAACAAGGACTTGCAGAGTGAAAGAAACTGACACTGTCCCTACCTAGAGTTTTCTGTCCCTAGAATAAATGTTTTTTTTAAGCACACTATAGCAGAAGCACAAAACACACTGACACTCTCCCTACCTATCCTTCTCTTTCCCTAAACTAAAGGAATCCAGGTTAAGCAAGAAAGAAATAACAGTCACTGTCCCTGCCTATGCTACTCTATCCCTGCTCCGGAACACACTACACTAGGCCGCCGTGCTGGCGGCCTTTTATAGTGTGGGGCGTGTACTAAACACCCTCAGCAATAATTGGCCACAGGCATCCTGCCTGTGGCCAATCATTGCTCTCCTCGCTGCCGGCGCTGTGATTGGCCAAGCATGCGGGGTCACAGTGCATGCTTGGCCAATCACAGCGCCTGGATGACACTGCGATGGCGTAGTGCATTGTGGGCCGTTCGCGTCACTCGAATTTGGCGCGAACGGCCCAAATCGTTCGATCTTCGTCGAACGATCGAACAGCCAATGTTCGAGTCGAACGTATGTTCGACTCGAACACGAAGCTCATCCCTAATCCCTAGTTCACAGTAACCAACAGTAATGAAGACATGCTAGTTTAGTCTAACGGTTAGTGTTTCTGTCTCCAGTATATGCTGCTGTAAGTTGAAGACTGTAAAACCTTTCAAAAAAGTGCTGATATTGTTTAAAACAAATGTTAAAACTCTGAACTTGTGTATGTTAAATATTGCAAAACATGTTCACCTCCATCACATGAAGCACTAAACCATGATCAAGTGAAAAAATAAATAAAAAAGAGCAATGGAATGCAGTGCAGTAACCACTTTCTATTTCTATGGTTCTGAATATGTAGGAGTCCCATAAGTTATTTGTTTGAAATTAAAATTTTGCACCATAAAATTTACAAAATGCAATAATAAAAAGAAAGAACAATCACGTAAAAAAACATCTATGGAATCAAACCCATAACACTTTTTCAAAATCTGTCTTCACCCGTCTTTATGAATTCCAAGGATTGGGTTTCCAAAGATGTGCTAAATTATTACTCTCCATGTTTGCCACATTCACCAGATGACATACAGTATAACCTCATATTCAGGCACATCAATCCTGATCAGGAAAATCAGAGTATACGCTGAAGTTTTATTGTAGAGTATATTTTTTCTGAGTCCTTGTCTTGGGGGTGAGTATGACAGCCATGCAACTATTATTTGCATAATGAGAAGTCAGAGATGGCAGCCTCCTTTGTTTCTCTCGGTTTCCTTTAATAATCTTATACTCTAAAGCCTCGTACACACGATCGGATATCCTATGGATTCTAATCCGATGGTTTTGTCCATCGGAAATCCGATGAAGCTGACTTCCATCAGTCTTGCCTACACACCATCAGTCCAAAAACCGACCGTTCCAAATGCGGTGACGTAAAACACTCCGATGAGCCGAGAAAAATGAAGTTCAATGATTCTGAGCATGCATCGACTTGATTCTGAGCATGCGTGAGTTTTTTATCCGATGGACTTGCCCATAGACGATCTGAGTTTTCGATCGGTTTTTTATCCATCGGAAAAATTTAAAACATGTTCTATTTTTTAAAACCGATGGAAAAAAGAGCGATGGGTCCCATACACGATCGGTTTGTCTGATGAAAACAATCCATCGGACGGTTTTCATCGGTTAAACCGATCGTGTGTACAGGGCTTCACTATTTTCATCTAAGCAAGGAAATTGTATAATTGTGTAACTTTTAATTGTATTATTTTTTGTGTGCTGCATATAGTACTTATAGTACTTATAACTAGAGTTGAGCGGACACCTGGATGTTCGGGTTCAACGGGTTCGGCCGAACTTCGGAAAAAAGTTCGGGTTCGGGACCGAACTTTAACCCGAACCCGAACCCGAACCCCATTGAAGTCAATGGGGACCCGGACTTCTAAGGACTAAAAAGGCTCTAAAAAAGTAATGGAAAGGGCTAGAGGGCTGCAAATGGCAGCAAAATGTTGTTAAGAGCATGACAAGTGCTCTGCAAACAAATGTGGATAGGGAAATAACTTAAAATAACATAAAAAAAATAAAAATAAAAAATAATAATCTTGACCTAGGAAGACGCGGTCCATATGGAGTAGGAGGTTGAGGTGGCGGTGAATGTGGCTGTGTAGGTGGAAGCGGCGGTGGAGGAGGACGAGGTAGCCAACACTGATTCAAAAATACAACAATGGCTGGGTAAGGCCGGTGATGTGTCGAATTCTGTCCCCCGTCAAATAGTGTCCACCCTGTACTGCGCTTGCTCAGTATGTAGGACAAGGGGATTTCTAAAATCTCCCAAGACAAACGGCGCCTGCGTGGTGAGTTCAGGTAAAGGCCACACCATCCGTGGTTCAAGCCGAGCCAAGTGAGGCCGTGCCCGAAGCGTGGCGATCGAACCGAGCCCGTGAGGGGCCCTGTTACTATGTGCTACCGTATGTCCACTTGGATGGTGGGGCTTGAACCTGCACTCACAGCGCAGGCGCCGTTCATCTTCAGAGATTTTGTGAATCTCCTTGTCCTCTGTACTGCGCACGCGCTGCGCCTTCGCAGTATGGGCCGGACACAATCCGATGGCCGGACAGTTTTTGTCACAACACCGGTATGCATGTCTATTCTGCACAAGGTGCAGACAAGTCCTGTGGGATCCATGCCTGGTTCATTTTAATGAACGTGAACTTGTCCACATTGGCTCTGGACAGGCGGCTGCGCTTGTCTGTGATAACGCCCCCTGCCGTGCTAAATACACGTTCAGATAATACACTGGCTGCAGGGCAGGCCAGCACCTCCAAGGCATAAAGGGCAAGCTCAGGCCATGTGCCCAATTCGGAGACCCAGAAGTTAAAGGGGGCAGACCCGTCATCCAGTACGTGTAGGCCTGTGGACACATACTGCTCAACCATGTTGGTGAAATGCTGCCTCCTGCTAAGACGTTCCATCTCAGCTGGTGGTGCTGGTTGTTGTGGCGTGCTGACAAAGCTTTTCCACATTTCAGCCATGCTAACCCTGCCTTCTGAGGTGCTGCCGGTGCCCCGGCTGCGTTGGCGACCTCTTCCTCCTCCTCTGCCTTCGCCTTGTGCTTCCACCGTACGTCCGCTGTCAGGTGGGAATGCCACCAGCAGCGCGTCTACCAGCGTGCGCTTGTACTCACGCATCTTACGATCCCGCTCCAGTGAGGGAATTAAGGACGGTACGTTGTCCTTGTAACAGGGATCCAGCAGGGTGGCCACCCAGTAATCAGCACCAGTTAAAATGTGGGCAACTCGGCGGTCATTGCGGAAACACTGCAGCATGTAATCGCTCATGTGTGCCAGGCTGCCCAGAGGCAAAGAAAAGCTGTCCTCTGTGGGAGGTGTATCGTCTGTGTCCTCTGTATCCCCCCAGCCACGCACCAGTGATGGCCACGAGCTGGTCTGAGTGCCACCCTGCTGTGAAAATGGCTCCTCCTCCTCCTCTATCTCCTCCTCCACCTCGTCATCCTCCAGAACTGTGCCCTTTCTGACGGACAATTGTGTACCTGGCGTTTGTTGGTGCAGGAACCCACCCTCGTAGCCACTTGTGAAAGACTGCCCTGAAAGCCTTTGAAATGATCCCGCTTCCTCCTCCTCCTCCTCATCCTCCTGTGCCACATCCTCTTCCATCATCGCCCAAAGCGTTTTTTCAAGGAGGCATAGAACTGGGATAGTAACGCTAAGAACGGCGTCATTGGCACTGGACATGTTGGTGGAGTACTCGAAACAGCGCAACAAGGCACACAGGTCTCGCATGGAGGCCCAGTTATGGGTGGTGAAGTGGTGCTGTTCCGCAGAGCGACTCATGCGTGATTGCGGCAGCTGAAACTCCACTATCGCCTGCTGCTGCTCGCACAGTCTGGCCAGCATGTGCAAGGTGGAGTTCCACCTTGTGGGCACGTCACATATGAGGTGGTGAG
This sequence comes from Rana muscosa, assembly GCA_029206835.1. Classification (NCBI taxonomy): domain Eukaryota; kingdom Metazoa; phylum Chordata; class Amphibia; order Anura; family Ranidae; genus Rana; species Rana muscosa. The sequence goes on along the minus strand of CM055121.1, from coordinate 430,775,652 downwards.
CGGGAAGGCCGAAGTTACGCTGCAGCGCTGACAGGCGAGCAGCAGGGTGAGAACGCCGAAAGTGCGCACACACAGCCCGCACTTTCTGCAGCAGCTCTGGCATATTGGGGTAATTTTTAAGGAACCTCTGGACCACCAAGTTCAGCACATGCGCCAGGCAAGGGATGTGCGTCAAACCGGCTAGGCCCAGAGCTGCTACGAGATTTCGCCCATTATCGCACACCACCAGGCCGGGCTTGAGGCTCACTGACAGCAACCACTCATTGGTCTGTTGTTCCATGTCCCTCCACAACTCCTGCGTGGTGTGGGGTTTTTCCCCCAAACAGGAAAGTTTTAAAACTGCCTGCTGTCGTTTACCCCTGGCTGTGCTGAAGTTGGTGGTGAAGGTGTTACACTGACCGGATGAGGAGGCGGTAGAGGATGAGGAAGCGGAGTAGGAGGAGTTAGCAACAGGAGGCAAACTGAAGCGCCCTGCAATCCTCGGTGGTGGAAGGACATGCGCCAAACTGCTATCTGCCTCAGGCCCAGCCGCCACTGCATTTACCCAGTGTGCTGTTAGGGAGATATAACGTCCCTGACCGTGCTTACTGGTCCACGCATCCATAGTTAGGTGGACCTTGCCACAGATGGCGTTGCGCAGTGCACACCTGATTTTGTCCCCCACTTGGTTGTGCAGGGAAGGGATGGCTCGCCTGGAAAAATAGTGGCGGCTGGGCACGACGTACTGTGGGACAGCCAATGCCATCAGGCTTTTAAAACTCTGCGTCTCCACCAGACGGAATGACAGCATTTCAAAGGCCAGGAGTTTTGAAATGCTGGCATTCAGGGCCAGGGATCGCGGGTGGCTAGGGGGGTACTTCCTCTTCCGCTCCAATGTTTGGGAGATAGAGAGCTGAACGCTTCCATGGGACATTGTGGAGATGGTTGGTGACCCAGGTGGTAGTGTTGCTGGCAGATCCTCTGTTTGCGGGGTGGCAGGTGCCACTGTCACTACAGAGGTGGATGAAGAGGCCGAGACTGCAGCAGAAGAGGAAACAGGAGGAGCCAGAGACCTTTCTTGGTTTTTGAGGTGTCTACTCCACTGCAGCTCGTGCTTTGCACTTAGATGCCTGGTCATGCAGGTTGTGCTCAGGTTGAGAACGTTTATGCCTCGCTTCAGCCTCTGATTGCACAGCCTGCAAACCACTCGTGTCTTGTCATCAGCACATTGTGTGAAGAACTGCCACGCTAGGGAACTCCTTGGACCTGGCTTTGGTGTGCTCGGTCCCTTGCTGCGTTGGGCAGTAGCAGACATACTGTCTAGCTGACAGACGCTCCGCTTTTGCACCCTGCTCCCTCTTCTGCTGTGCTGGTGGCTCTGTGCGACCACCGCCTCTTCCTCCAAACTACACTGGTCACCTGCATAATGTTCATTCCATGTGGGGTCGAGGACCTCATCGTCCTCCACATCATCTTCCACCCAGTCTTCACCCCTGCCCTCCTTGTCTGTCTGCACAATTGCGAAAGCAGCAGCAGTTGGCACCTGTGTTTCGTCATCATCTGAGACGTACTGCGATAGTCCTCCCATGTACTCATCATGAAACATAAGTGGTTGGGCATCGGTGCACTCAATCTCTTCCACTTCTGGGGCAGGGCTAGGTGGATGGCCCTGGGAAACCCTGCTAACAGAGTCATCGAAAAGCAGAAGAGACTGCTGCATGATTTGGGGCTCAGACTGCTTGGCTGATTTGCAAGGGGGTGAGGTGAAAGACTGATGGACATGGGTTTCAGGTGCCAACTCTGTTCTTTCATCAGAAGAGTGGGTGGGAGACAATGTGAAGGAACCAGAGGCACTGTCAGCAACCCAATCTACTATCGCCTGTACTTGTCCTGGCCTAAACATTCGTACAGCCTCATTAGGCGCGACAAAATACCGCCGCAGGCTCGGTCGCCTACTCGCACCTGAGGAAGGTGTTTCACTTGTGCGTGTATCTGGCACAGATCCACCACGTCCTCTCCCTGCAACAGGAGCTCCACCAGCAGCACCACGACTGGGGCCACCACGTCCCTTTGACCTTCTCCTCATATTTTCCAAATTTAGGATCTTGCCCTAAATGGGTGTTTTTGGAAGAGCAGAACACACCCACAGTACGTAACCGCTGAATCGCACAGCTACAGAACTGCAGAAAATGCTATTAAAAAAAAATGTTGTTTTTTTAGTATAGCACAGTAGCAGAAAACTATATAGAAATTGTTTATTTCACACACCTCAAAATATGTATAACACACTGCAAACTATTTTTTGTGCCCATAAACGACGTTTTTTGGAAGGGCAGAACACACCCACAGTACGTAACTGCTGAATCGCACAGCTACGGAACTGCAGAAAATGCTATTCAAAAAAAATGTTGTTTTTTTAGTATAGCACAGTAGGAGAAAACTATATAGAAATTGTTTATTTCACACACCTCCAAATATGTATAACACACTGAAAACTATTTTTTGTGCCCCTAAACTGCATTTTTTGGAAGAGCAGAACACACCCACAGTACGTAACCGCTGAATCGCACATCTACAGAACTGCAGAAAATGCTATTAAAAAAAAATGTAGTTTTTTTAGTATAGCACAGTAGGAGAAAACTATATAGAAATTGTTTATTTCACACACCTCCAAATATGTATAACACACTGCAAACTATTTTTTGTGCCCCTAAACGGCATTTTTTGGAAGAGCAGAACACATCCACAGTACGTAACCGCTGAATCGCACAGCTACAGAACTGCAGAAAATGCTATTAAAAAAAATTTAGTTTTTTTAGTATAGCACAGTAGGAGAAAACTATATAGAAATTGTTTTTTTCACACACCTCCAAATATGTATAACACACTGCAAACTATTTTTTGTGCCCCTAAATGGCGTTTTTTGGAAGAGCAGAACACACCCACAGTACGTAACCGCTGAATCGCACAGCTACAGAACTGCAGAAAATGCTATTCAAAAAAAATGTTGTTTTTTTAGTATAGCACAGTAGGAGAAAACTATATAGAAATTGTTTATTTCACACACCTCCAAATATGTATAACACACTGCAAACTATTTTTTGTGCCCCTAAACGGCGTTTTTTGGAAGAGCAGAACACACCCACAGTACGTAACCGCTGAATCGCACAGCTACAGAACTGCAGAAAATGCTATTCAAAAAAAATGTTGTTTTTTTAGTATAGCACAGTAGGAGAAAACTATATAGAAATAGTTTTTTTCACACACCTCCAAATATGTATAACACACTGCAAACTATTTTTTGTGCCCCTGAATGGCTCTTTTTGCAAGCGTACATTAAAGTGCAAATTTTTTTTTATTTTTTTTGCCCTAAACGGGTCTTTTTTTGCACGAGCAAAATAAAATGCTTTTTTTTTTTGCCCTATGGGTCTTTTGGAAAAGAGCACAATAAAGTGCCTTTTTTTCCCCTAAAAGTTAGATTTTCTCTGACACTGGGCTCATGGCAGTGTAAAAAGACTGCACTGCAACACAAATAGGTAAACCTATGCAGATCGCTGATTTTAATCTCTGAATCTGGACTCCTATATAATATTCTCTCTCCCTTAAAGCACCAACACAGGAACCTGGCCCTACACTACACTATCTCTCTATCTTTTCCCTCAGATTGTAGAATCAGGACTACCTCATCTATTTTTCTATCTCTCCCTAAAAGCAGCAGCAGCAGACTAGATCCTCTCCCTATCTATTCTGAAGCAGAGTGACATGTGTGCTGTGTGCCTCTAGCTTATATAGAAGCTGGGTCACATGTTGCACTGACCAATCACAACCATGCCATTAGTAGGCATGGCTATGATGGCCTCTAAGGGCACACCAGCTAATCAAAAGGTGATTGGCTGGCCCCTGAAGCATTTCTAAATGCGTAATTAGATTGCCGAACCCGAACCCGAACCCAGACTTTTGGGCAAAGTCCAGGTTCGGGTTCGGGTTCGGGAAAAAACTAAAGTTCGGTACGGACCCGAACTTTACAGTTCGGGTTCGCTCAACACTACTTATAACATTAGCATTAGAAATCAAGCACATGTTAGAACAACGGCAAACTTTACAAACTGAAACTATTGAAAATATTGCAAAAAAAATGATCAGATGATAGTGATGAGAGGGGTAATGATGTGTTACGTAGCCCTTTTATATAATTTTGTCTTGCTTTCAGGTTTTCTGACTATAAAAGAAACGATTACTTGGTATACTCACAATTTAAGAAAAGCAAATTCACCTAGCGGATTTGAGTAAAGAAATTACATGGTATTTCCAAATAAATGACAGTGCAGAAAGTGATCTAGGAATAGTATGGGAAGTACATAAAACAGTCATACAGGAATCTTAACTACTTGCTTACTGGGCACTTAAACCCCCTTCCTGCCCAGGCCAATTTTCAGCTTTCAGCGCTGGCACGCTTTGAATGACAATTGCGTGGTCGTGCGACGTGGCTCCCAAACAAAATTGACGTCCTTTTTTTCCCACAAATAGAGCTTTCTTTTGGTGGTATTTGGTCACCTCTGCGGTTTTTATTTTTTTGCGCTATAAACAAAAAAAGAGCGACGATTTTGAAAAAAACACAATATTTTTTACTTTTTTGCTATAATAAATATCCCAATTTAAAAAAAAAAATTATAATTTCCTCAGTTTAGTCCGATACATATTCTTCTACATATTTTTGGTAAAAATCGCAATAGGCGTTATTGATTGGTTTGCGCAAAAGTTATAGCGTCTACAAAATAGGGGATAGTTTTATAGCATTTTTATTAATATTTTTTTTTTTACTAGTAATGGCGGCGATCAGCGATTTTTATTGTGACTGTGACATTATGGCGGACACATCGGACACTTTTGACACCATTTTGGGACCATTGTCATTTTTACAGCGACCAGTGCTATAAAAATGCACTGGTTACTGTAAAAATGACACTGGCAGGGAAGGGGTTAACACTAGGGGGCGAGGAAGGGGTTAAATGTGTTCCCTGAGAGTGATTACTACTGTGTGGGGGAGGGGACTGACTGGGGGAGGTGACCGATCTGTGTCCCTATGTACAAGGGACACAGCATCGGTCTCCTATCCCTGACAGGACATGGATCTGTGTGTTTACATGTCCTTGTCTGTGTACCGGCCGATCCTGGGTACTTGGCGGACATCGCGACCGCCAGGCACGCGCATTGGCATCTCGGTGATGCGCCGGGTGCGCGAGCGCCGCCAGTGGTGCTCGCGAGCCCCCCAGTGGCCGGAATAGCCGAGGCCATATAATGACGGCCTCCCGGATTTCTAGATCCACCTTGAGGCCGTCATTTGTACATGGCCCGGGTCTCAGGTGGTTAATTAAACATGGTTCCCGAGTGAATAAGGCCTGAGAAAAGGAAATAAATGAATTATTGGGAAAGATTCAGGAATTAGAGATATTACATAAAGAGACATCATAAAGGAGAATAGGAAATGAGCTAGCACATTTAAGAAGACAGATATCAGATATCTTAAGATATAAAGCAAAAGCTGCATTACAAAGAGGGAGACGGATGACATGAATCTGGAGACAAGTGCGGCAAATTATAGGCAAAGAAATTGAAAGATCAACAAACACGATCATATATACCATATAAAATAAATAATAATAATACTGCGCCAATCTTAAAGTGTAAATAGTGGAAAGCAGCCAAACACCAAAAATCAGACGAATAATAAAGCAAAAAAGAATATATAAAGTGTGGCGCTAATGAGAAGGTAAAATAAATGACCTAAATAAGTGAAATATCAGAAAAAAATTTACTACACAGTATGATATAATCAAATATAAACGTGCAAAAATAAGGTGTGTATGTTTAAAAAAAAAAAAAACAGAAGAAACAAACCATGTGGAATACTGAAATGGTATCCACCTTAGTCTGTCTATAAGAAGTGATAACTTCAAATCTGTGAGCTAATATATATATAAAGCAAAATGTTCGTGAAAATTTATATTTGCACAAAAACAGATCCATATAGGGCATTACAGTTGAGTGTATGTCCATTAGATTGTCACACATAAAATAGAGTTTAGAATAGGATCCCGTAGAGAATCTATGGTGACTGCAAAATATACTGTAGAGGTGAGTGAATCAGACGTTCTCATGTAGACATGTGAAGTGTGTATCATCACCCGGGAGTGCCTTCACCTTGGATCATATAAGGGGGAAAAGGTACTCTTACCAGCTAGAGTGGATCCAGCACACCGTACGGCGGTGGATCGTCAGCGCTTTGTCCACTCCAGGGACGTAACGGGCAGTAGGGATCTATAGAACACCTCCTCCTGATGCCAGGCAGCGCTCCTGTTCCGTATCTCCCAGCCCAGGGGAGACTCCTAGTGTCATACAGCAATCACCTCCATTCAGTAGTCACCATAAAAAAAAGGGGAAAAATCCTCCACATGGTGTAAATCCAACAACAGATTTATTCACAATCCATAAAAAAGTTCAAAACAGCATGAACATCAAGATAAAAGTTCCATAAAAAATCAAAAGAACACCAAAATACAAAGCAGTAGCGTGGTAGGGACAGTTGGAGCTGACGTATATAAATCCCGTATATAAATCTGTTATATATACCATATATTAAGGGAAATGGAGACAAAAAACTCTCGACTTTGGGGAGTATTACTCCTCACTGTCTAGTTTATCATCCTCCTCCTTGCCTCACTCGTCTCTAGATGAATATCTTTCAACCTCACAACTAACCTGATTACCATCTCCGATTCTGAGAAAATTAGAAGAACCTATTACATCAGAGGAAATATTTACAGCAATGCAAACGATAAAACATGGAAAAGCACCTGGACCAGATGGTTTCTTTATACAATACTTTAAAATCTTCTATCCTTTATTAGGTCCCTTCATGACCAAATTATTTAATGCGATAGGACAAAAAAAAACTTTTACACCAGATACATTAAGAGTACATATTACGATCCTGCCAAAGGAGGGAAAATATCTGACGTGTTGTAGTAGTTACCGACCGATATCCCTACTGAATACAGATTAAAAAATCTTTTCAAAGACCTTAGCACTTCGGCTACAACCCCATGTGTCTTAATTGGTCCATTTAGATCAAGTGGGATTTATCCCTAAACGTGAAGCAAGAGACAGTACCATTAAAGTAATTAATTTAGTCCATCAAGCAAATCAAACAAAAATCCTAGTGTCTTTATAAATACAGATGCTGAAAAAGCCTTTGATAGGGTTAATTGGACATTTATGTTAGGAGTACTGAGACACATGGGCTTTGGAAACCGAATGCTACAATGGATAACCGAGATATACTCGAAACCACAGGCTACAGTCAAAGCAAATGGAATATACTCTAAAATATTCACAATCTCAAATGGGACCCGCCAGGGTTGCCCCCTATCGCCACTCCTATTTGATCTAACGCTTGAGCCTTTGCTGAATAGAACCAGACAGAACCCGGATATTGTGGGTATAAGAATGGGAGGAGATGTATATAAGTGTCTACACTTACAGCCTATGCGGATGACCTCCTATTCTCTCTTGCCTCCCCACAAATATCGTTACCTAATCTCTTGAAGGAAATAAAACAGTATGGAGCTCTGTCGGGTTTTAGGATAAATTATAGTAAGTCGGAGGCGATGGGAGTGGCAATACAGGGACACTTAAGTAGAAACCCTCAACATAATTTTTAATTTAGATGGACGACAACGGCATTAAATTACCTAGGGATACAGATCTCCCCAAATTTAACAAAGACCTATGATATAAATTTCCGACCATTACTCATGACAGTTAAAACACTCCTAAAAAAGTGGAATAAGGGCATGGACTCCTGGTTTGGGAGATGCAATATCTTAAAAATGAACATAGTACCTAAGTTTCTGTACCTTTTCCAGGCATTACCTATATATATCCATAGGATTTACTAATCAAATAGGAAAAGAGTTTATGAAATTTATTTTGAGCTAGTAGACGACCTAGGATCAATAGAGGCTTGCTGACTAGGGATGAGCTTCGTGTTCGAGTCGAACATACGTTCGACTCGAACATCGGCTGTTCGATCGTTCGACGAAGATCGAACGATTTGGGCCGTTCGTGCCAAATTCGAGTGACGCGAACGGCCCACAATGCACTACGCCATCGCAGTGTCATCCAGGCGCTGTGATTGGCCAAGCATGCACTGTGACCCCGCATGCTTGGCCAATCACAGCGCCGGCAGCGAGGAGAGCAATGATTGGCCACAGGCAGGATGCCTGTGGCCAATTATTGCTGAGGGTGTTTAGTACACGCCCCACACTATAAAAGGCCGCCAACACGGCGGCCTAGTGTAGTGTGTTCCGGAGCAGGGAAAGAGAAGCATAGGCAGGGACAGTGACATTTATTTCTTTCTTGCTTAACCTGGATTCCTTTAGTTTAGGGAAAGAGAAGGATAGGTAGGGAGAGTGTCAGTGTGTTTTACTGTGCGAATCCTTGTTTCTAGGGACAAAGAAGGAAAGTGAGGGGAATTCTCCTTGTGCTATAGTGTGCTTTAAAAAAACATTTTTTCTAGGGACAGAAAACTCTAGGTAGGGAGAGTGTCAGTTTCTTTCACTGTGCGAATCCTTGTTTCTAGGGACAGGGAAGGACAGTGAGTGAATTCTCCTTGTGCTATAGTGTGCTTTAAAAAAACATTTTTTCTAGGGACAGAAAACTCTAGGTAGGGAGAGTGTCAGTTTCTTTCACTGTGCGAATCCTTGTTTCTAGGGACAAAGAAGGAAAGTGAGGGGAATTCTCCTTGTGCTATAGTGTGCTTTAAAAAAACATTTTTTCTAGGGACAGAAAACTCTAGGTAGGGAGAGTGTCAGTTTCAGTCACTGTGCGAATCCTTGTTTCTAGGGACAGGGAAGGACAGTGAGTGAATTCTCCTTGTGCTATAGTGTGCTTTAAAAAAACATTTATTCTAGGGACAGAAAACTCTAGGTAGGGAGAGTGTCAGTTTCTTTCACTGTGCGAATCCTTGTTTCTAGGGACAAAGAAGGAAAGTGAGGGGAATTCTCCTTGTGCTATAGTGTGCTTTAAAAAAACATTTTTTCTAGGGACAGAAAACTCTAGGTAGGGAGAGTGTCAGTTTCTTTCACTGTGTGAATCCTTGTTTCTAGGGACAGGGAAGGACAGTGAGTGAATTCTCCTTGTGCTATAGTGTGCTTTAAAAAAACATTTTTTCTAGGGACAGAAAACTCTAGGTAGGGAGAGTGTCAGTTTCTTTCACTGTGCGAATCCTTGTTTCTAGGGACAAAGAAGGAAAGTGAGGGGAATTCTCCTTGTGCTATAGTGTGCTTTAAAAAAACATTTTTTCTAGGGACAGAAAACTCTAGGTAGGGAGAGTGTCAGTTTCTTTCACTGTGCGAATCCTTGTTTCTAGGGACAGGGAAGGACAGTGAGTGAATTCTCCTTGTGCTATAGTGTGCTTTAAAAAAACATTTTTTCTAGGGACAGAAAACTCTAGGTAGGGAGAGTGTCAGTGTCTTTTACTGTGCGAATCCTTGTTTTTAGGGACAAAGAAGGAAAGTGAGGGGAATTCTCCTTGTGCTATAGTGTGCTTTAAAAAAACATTTTTTCTAGGGACAGAAAACTCTAGGTAGGGAGAGTGTCAGTTTCTTTCACTGTGCGAATCCTTGTTTCTAGGGACAGGGAAGGACAGTGAGTGAATTCTCCTTGTGCTATAGTGTGCTTTAAAAAAACATTTTTTCTAGGGACAGAAAAATCTAGGTAGGGAGAGTGTCAGTGTCTTTTACTGTGCGAATCCTTGTTTCTAGGGACAAAGAAGGAAAGTGAGGGGAATTCTCCTTGTGCTATAGTGTGCTTTAAAAAAACATTTTTTCTAGGGACAGAAAACTCTAGGTAGGGAGAGTGTCAGTTTCTTTCACTGTGCGAATCCTTGTTTCTAGGGACAGGGAAGGACAGTGAGTGAATTCTCCTTGTGCTATACTGTGCTTTAAAAAAACATTTTTTCTAGGGACAGAAAACTCTAGGTAGGGAGAGTGTCAGTTTCTTTCACTGTGCGAATCCTTGTTTCTAGGGACAAAGAAGGAAAGTGAGGGGAATTCTCCTTGTGCTATAGTGTGCTTTAAAAAAACATTTTTTCTAGGGACAGAAAACTCTAGGTAGGGAGAGTGTCAGTTTCTTTCACTGTGCGAATCCTTGTTTCTAGGGACAGGGAAGGACAGTGAGTGAATTCTCCTTGTGCTATAGTGTGCTTTAAAAAAACATTTTTTCTAGGGACAGAAAACTCTAGGTAGGGAGAGTGTCAGTTTCTTTCACTGTGCGAATCCTTGTTTCTAGGGACAAAGAAGGAAAGTGAGGGGAATTCTCCTTGTGCTATAGTGTGCTTTAAAAAAACATTTTTTCTAGGGACAGAAAACTCTAGGTAGGGAGAGTGTCAGTTTCTTTCACTGTGCGAATCCTTGTTTCTAGGGACAGGGAAGGACAGTGAGTGAATTCTCCTTGTGCTATAGTGTGCTTTAAAAAAAACATTTTTTCTAGGGACAGAAAACTCTAGGTAGGGAGAGTGTCAGTTTCTTTCACTGTGCGAATCCTTGTTTCTAGGGACAGGGAAGGACAGTGAGTGAATTCTCCTTGTGCTATAGTGTGCTTTAAAAAAACATTTTTTCTAGGGACAGAAAACTCTAGGTAGGGAGAGTGTCAGTTTCTTTCACTGTGCGAATCCTTGTTTCTAGGGACAAAGAAGGAAAGTGAGGGGAATTCTCCTTGTGCTATAGTGTGTTTTAAAAAAACATTTTTTCTAGGGACAGAAAACTCTAGGTAGGGAGAGTGTCAGTTTCTTTCACTGTGCGAATCCTTGTTTCTAGGGACAGGGAAGGACAGTGAGTGAATTCTCCTTGTGCTATAGTGTGCTTTAAAAAAACATTTTTTCTAGGGACAGAAAACTCTAGGTAGGGAGAGTGTCAGTTTCTTTCACTGTGCGAATCCTTGTTTCTAGGGACAAAGAAGGAAAGTGAGGGGAATTCTCCTTGTGCTATAGTGTGCTTTAAAAAAACATTTTTTCTAGGGACAGAAAACTCTAGGTAGGGAGAGTGTCAGTTTCTTTCACTGTGCGAATCCTTGTTTCTAGGGACAGGGAAGGACAGTGAGTGAATTCTCCTTGTGCTATAGTGTGCTTTAAAAAAACATTTTTTCTAGGGACAGAAAACTCTAGGTAGGGAGAGTGTCAGTGTCTTTTACTGTGCAAATCCTTGTTTCTAGGGACAAAGAAGGAAAGTGAGGGGAATTCTCCTTGTGCTATAGTGTGCTTTAAAAAAACATTTTTTCTAGGGACAGAAAACTCTAGGTAGGGAGAGTGTCAGTTTCTTTCACTGTGCGAATCCTTGTTTCTAGGGACAGGGAAGGACAGTGAGTGAATTCTCCTTGTGCTATAGTGTGCTTTAAAAAAACATTTTTTCTAGGGACAGAAAACTCTAGGTAGGGAGAGTGTCAGTGTCTTTTACTGTGCGAATCCTTGTTTCTAGGGACAAAGAAGGAAAGTGAGGGGAATTCTCCTTGTGCTATAGTGTGCTTTAAAAAAACATTTTTTCTAGGGACAGAAAACTCTAGGTAGGGAGAGTGTCAGTTTCTTTCACTGTGCGAATCCTTGTTTCTAGGGACAGGGAAGGACAGTGAGTGAATTCTCCTTGTGCTATAGTGTGCTTTAAAAAAACATTTTTTCTAGGGACAGAAAACTCTAGGTAGGGAGAGTGTCAGTTTCTTTCACTGTGCGAATCCTTGTTTTTAGGGACAAAGAAGGAAAGTGAGGGGAATTCTCCTTGTGCTATAGTGTGCTTTAAAAAAACATTTTTTCTAGGGACAGAAAACTCTAGGTAGGGAGAGTGTCAGTTTCTTTCACTGTGCGAATCCTTGTTTCTAGGGACAGGGAAGGACAGTGAGTGAATTCTCCTTGTGCTATAGTGTGCTTTAAAAAAACATTTTTTCTAGGGACAGAAAACTCTAGGTAGGGAGAGTGTCAGTTTCTTTCACTGTGCGAATCCTTGTTTCTAGGGACAAAGAAGGAAAGTGAGGGGAATTCTCCTTGTGCTATAGTGTGCTTTAAAAAAACATTTTTTCTAGGGACAGAAAACTCTAGGTAGGGAGAGTGTCAGTTTCTTTCACTGTGCGAATCCTTGTTTCTAGGGACAGGGAAGGACAGTGAGTGAATTCTCCTTGTGCTATAGTGTGCTTTAAAAAAACATTTTTTCTAGGGACAGAAAACTCTAGGTAGGGAGAGTGTCAGTTTCTTTCACTGTGCGAATCCTTGTTTCTAGGGACAGGGAAGGACAGTGAGTGAATTCTCCTTGTGCTATAGTGTGCTTTAAAAAAACATTTTTTCTAGGGACAGAAAACTCTAGGTAGGGAGAGTGTCAGTTTCTTTCACTGTGCGAATCCTTGTTTCTAGGGACAAAGAAGGAAAGTGAGGGGAATTCTCCTTGTGCTATAGTGTGTTTTAAAAAAACATTTTTTCTAGGGACAGAAAACTCTAGGTAGGGAGAGTGTCAGTTTCTTTCACTGTGCGAATCCTTGTTTCTAGGGACAGGGAAGGACAGTGAGTGAATTCTCCTTGTGCTATAGTGTGCTTTAAAAAAACATTTTTTCTAGGGACAGAAAACTCTAGGTAGGGAGAGTGTCAGTTTCTTTCACTGTGCGAATCCTTGTTTCTAGGGACAAAGAAGGAAAGTGAGGGGAATTCTCCTTGTGCTATAGTGTGCTTTAAAAAAACATTTTTTCTAGGGACAGAAAACTCTAGGTAGGGAGAGTGTCAGTTTCTTTCACTGTGCGAATCCTTGTTTCTAGGGACAGGGAAGGACAGTGAGTGAATTCTCCTTGTGCTATAGTGTGCTTTAAAAAAACATTTTTTCTAGGGACAGAAAACTCTAGGTAGGGAGAGTGTCAGTGTCTTTTACTGTGCAAATCCTTGTTTCTAGGGACAAAGAAGGAAAGTGAGGGGAATTCTCCTTGTGCTATAGTGTGCTTTAAAAAAACATTTTTTCTAGGGACAGAAAACTCTAGGTAGGGAGAGTGTCAGTTTCTTTCACTGTGCGAATCCTTGTTTCTAGGGACAGGGAAGGACAGTGAGTGAATTCTCCTTGTGCTATAGTGTGCTTTAAAAAAACATTTTTTCTAAGGACAGAAAACTCTAGGTAGGGAGAGTGTCAGTGTCTTTTACTGTGCGAATCCTTGTTTCTAGGGACAAAGAAGGAAAGTGAGGGGAATTCTCCTTGTGCTATAGTGTGCTTTAAAAAAACATTTTTTCTAGGGACAGAAAACTCTAGGTAGGGAGAGTGTCAGTTTCTTTCACTGTGCGAATCCTTGTTTCTAGGGACAGGGAAGGACAGTGAGTGAATTCTCCTTGTGCTATAGTGTGCTTTAAAAAAACATTTTTTCTAGGGACAGAAAACTCTAGGTAGGGAGAGTGTCAGTTTCTTTCACTGTGCGAATCCTTGTTTTTAGGGACAAAGAAGGAAAGTGAGGGGAATTCTCCTTGTGCTATAGTGTGCTTTAAAAAAACATTTTTTCTAGGGACAGAAAACTCTAGGTAGGGAGAGTGTCAGTTTCTTTCACTGTGCGAATCCTTGTTTCTAGGGACAGGGAAGGACAGTGAGTGAATTCTCCTTGTGCTATAGTGTGCTTTAAAAAAACATTTTTTCTAGGGACAGAAAACTCTAGGTAGGGAGAGTGTCAGTGTCTTTTACTGTGCGAATCCTTGTTTCTAGGGACAAAGAAGGAAAGTGAGGGGAATTCTCCTTGTGCTATAGTGTGCTTTAAAAAAACATTTTTTCTAGGGACAGAAAACTCTAGGTAGGGAGAGTGTCAGTTTCTTTCACTGTGCGAATCCTTGTTTCTAGGGACAGGGAAGGACAGTGAGTGAATTCTCCTTGTGCTATAGTGTGCTTTAAAAAAACATTTTTTCTAGGGACAGAAAACTCTAGGTAGGGAGAGTGTCAGTTTCTTTCACTGTTCGAATCCTTGTTTTTAGGGACAAAGAAGGAAAGTGAGGGGAATTCTCCTTGTGCTATAGTGTGCTTTAAAAAAAACATTTTTTCTAGGGACAGAAAACTCTAGGTAGGGAGAGTGTCAGTTTCTTTCACTGTGCGAATCCTTGTTTCTAGGGACAGGGAAGGACAGTGAGTGAATTCCCCTTGTGCTATAGTGTGCTTTAAAAAAACATTTTTTCTAGGGACAGAAAACTCTAGGTAGGGAGAGTGCCAGTGTCTTTTACTGTGCGAATCCTTGTTTCTAGGGACAAAGAAGGAAAGTGAGGGGAATTCTCCTTGTGCTATAGTGTGCTTTAAAAAAACATTTTTTCTAGGGACAGAAAACTCTAGGTAGGGAGAGTGTCAGTTTCTTTCACTGTGCGAATCCTTGTTTCTAGGGACAGGGAAGGACAGTGAGTGAATTCTCCTTGTGCTATAGTGTGCTTTAAAAAAACATTTTTTCTAGGGACAGAAAACTCTAGGTAGGGAGAGTGTCAGTTTCTTTCACTGTGCGAATCCTTGTTTCTAGGGACAAAGAAGGAAAGTGAGGGGAATTCTCCTTGTGCTATAGTGTGCTTTAAAAAAACATTTTTTCTAGGGACAGAAAACTCTAGGTAGGGAGAGTGTCAGTTTCTTTCACTGTGCGAATCCTTGTTTCTAGGGACAGGGAAGGACAGTGAGAGAAATTCTCCTTGTGCTATAGTGTGCTAAAGCATTCCTCATCAACCATCTTTGAAATCCTTGTTTTTTTGACAGTCAGGGAAATTGTCGTTGTGCTATTCTGTGCAAAAGCAATCATCCTCAACCATATTTAGAAATCCTTAAGTAAAGGGACAGAGAAGGACACCTGAAGGTAGCCCTTATTGCTTTTTTCCCATCTCTCTGCAGGCCATCTATTAGAATGTCTGGAAGGCAAACAAGGAGAGGCAGACAGTCAGGAGGCAATAAAAGAGGGCAAGCAGGCTCTGTGTCTGGGGGAAACAGTGCTGGTCGTGGACGCGGTGCATTGTCATCAGCACATGGCCATGGGACACGCTTGTCCTTCTTTTCGGCAGCTGGACATGTTGAGCCACATCATGCCGAAGACTTGGTAGAGTGGATGACCAAGCCCTCCTCCTCCTCCTCATCCTCTCTCACCCAGGCTCAGGGTACTGGCAAAGCAGCTGCCAAAGCGTTCTCTTCCCTGGTATCAATGTCAGACTCATCATCAGTCACTCCTTCCCTAGACCCACCATGTCCTCCTCCTGAGGAGTCCCCCGAACTGTTTGAGCACAGTGTTGGGTACATGCTCCAGGAGGATGCCCAGCGTTTCGAAGGGTCTGATGATGAAACCCAGCTACAGGAAGGCAGTAGCGTGAGAGCAGACAGAGGGGATGCTCAAGAAGGACACCAATCTGGCAGTCATGTTCCAGCAGCTGCAGCATACTGCCAGATTGGCTCCAGTGATGAGGAGGGAGGGGATGATGAGGTCACTGACTCCACGTGGGTGCCTAATAGTAGAGAGGAGGAGGAGGAGGATGAGGAGGAGGCACATCTCCAACGAGGCAGGATGCCCTTTGGTGGCCAGCGTAAGGGCAGTACACCGACGGAATCACACCGCAGAGCTCCGCCTGTGCAGGGCGCTGCCTCTGCCCGTCATTCAAAAAGTTCCTTGGTGTGGGCCTTTTTTGAGGCTAGTGCATCAGATCGCACAGCTGCTGTTTGCAACATATGTCTCAAGCGTATATCGCGTGGCCAAAACATCAGCCGCTTGGGTACCACATGCCTGACCAGACATATGTTGACCTGCCATGCAGCTCGTTGGCAAGCCTACCTCAAAGACCCACACCAAAGAACAAAGCGGACCTCTCCTTGCACCGCATCAGCTGGGATCTCCAACCCCACTATAACTTCAGTCCTCTCTGAAACATGCACTGAGAGGAATGAAGGTGTAGAATTAGGTGTGTCACAGCCAAGTACTTGCGGCCACTCTGCTAGCAGTACACCGACGTCCGATTCTAGCAGGCAAATTTCCCTGCCCCAGCTGCTGGACCGTCGAAAGAAGTTCACTCCCAGCCATCCACATGCCCAGCGGTTGAATGCTAGCTTGGCTAAATTGCTAGCGCTTCAACTGCTGCCTTTTCAGTTGGTAGACTCGGCCCCCTTCCGTGAGTTTGTGCAATGTGCGGTTCCTCAGTGGCAGGTTCCCAAACGCCACTTTTTCTCACGGAAGGCTATTCCGGCTCTCTACCGGCATGTGGAAGGCAATGTCTTGGCCTCGCTGGACAGGGCGGTCAGCGGTAAGGTGCATATTACCGCTGACTCATGGTCCAGCAGGCATGGACAGGGACGTTACCTTTCTTTCACGGCCCATTGGGTCACTCTTTTGGCAGCTGGGAAGGATGCAGGACAAGGTGCAGTAGTGTTGGAGGTTGTTCCACCGCCACGCCTCCAAAATGCTACTACTGGTTGTGACACACCTCTCTCCTCCACCCCCTCCTCTTCTTCTTCCTCCATGGCCTCTTCCTGTGGTTTGTCCTATGAACCAGCGGTGCTCCGTAGCCGTTCACGGGGCTACGCAAGTACGCAGGCAAAAAGATGCCATGCCGTGCTTGCGCTGGTGTGTTTGGGGGACAGAAGCCACACTGGGGCAGAGGTCCTGTCTGCTCTGCAGGGCCAGGCCGAGAGGTGGTTGACGCCACGCCAGCTTAAGCCAGGAATGGTGGTTTGCGACAATGGCACCAACCTCCTCTCCGCCCTCCGACAGGGACAACTGACCCATGTGCCCTGTGTGGCTCACGTCCTTAACCTGGTGGTGCAGCGGTTCTTGGGCAGGTACCCGGGCTTACAGGATGTCCTGAGGCAGGCCAGGAAAGTCTGTGTGCATTTCCGCAGATCTTATAATGCCAGTGCTCGCCTGGCTGAGCTGCAAAAGGAGTTGAACCTGCCCAAGAACCGCCTTATATGTGACATGCCCACCAGGTGGAACTCAACGTTGGCCATGCTGCAGCGGCTGCACACGCAGCAGAGGGCCATCAATGAGTACCTGTGCGACTACGGCACCAGGACAGGGTCAGGGGACCTTGGTTTTTTTTCTCCACGCCAGTGGGGCATGATCAGGGATGCATGCACTGTCCTGGCACCATTTGAGGAGGCCACGAGGATGGTGAGCAGTGACAGTGCATGCATCAGTGACACTGTACCTCTTGTCCACCTGTTGGAGCACACGCTGCGTGGAATAATGGACAGGGCACTTGAGGCAGAACAGAGGCAGGAAGAGGAGGACTTCCTTGCCTCTCAAGGCCCCCTTTACCCAGACAGTGTTCCTTCTGTCCCACCCATCGCACAGGAAGAGGAGGAGTAGGAGGAGGAGGATTGTGTCAGCATGGAGGTGGAGGCTGGCACTCAGCATCATCAGCAGCAGTCTTTTAGGGATGATTTACAGTCCCAAGAAACCAGTGGACTTGTACGTGGCTGGGAGGAGGTGGCTGCGGATCATGTCGTCCTTAGTGACCCAGAGGACTCCGGAGCGAATGCCTCAGCAAACCTACGCTGCATGGCCTCCCTGATCCTGCAAAGTCTGCGGAAGGATCCTCGTATTCTTCGGATCAAGGAGAGGGACCATTACTGGCTGGCCACTCTCCTTGATCCACGGTACAAGGGTAAGGTTGCGGACCTTATGTTACCGTCGCAGAGGGAGCAGAGGATGAGACAACTCCGGGAGGCCTTGCAGAAAGGTCTGTGCAACGCGTTCCCAGAGACTGGGAGGTTACAAACTCCTGGTCCTGGACAACGAGTTGCTGAGGCTTCGGCCAGTCAAAGAAGGAGCGGTGGGGAAGGTGGCCGTCTGACCGATGCGTTCAGACAATTCTTTAGTCCGCAGCCCCAAAGTATGATCGGTTCCAGCAACCATCGCCAGCGTCTGATAAACATGGTGCAGGAATATCTAGGGGCAAGGTCAGACTTGGACACCTTCCCCACCGAAAATCCTCTGGCTTACTGGGTCTTGAGGATGGATCACTGGCCAGAGCTTGCACAGTATGCAATTGAGCTACTGGCCTGTCCTGCATCCAGCGTTCTTTCGGAACGCACATTCAGTGCTGCTGGAGGATTTGTCACGGATCACAGGGTGCGCCTGTCCACCGACTCGGTTGATCGACTGACTTTCATCAAGATGAACCAGTCTTGGATCACCACCAGCTACCACACACCTGATGCTGATATAACAGACTAATTGATTTTAACATGTCACATCCCTTCAAGACTGATGCTGATGCTGAGTGCCTGTGCTGTTATGTTGACTGGCTATCCTCCTCCTCCGAGTCCTCAATGATACGATTGATGATGATAGCTTGGAAGATCAATTTTGTTTATGGGTGCCACCACCAGTGGCTAAGGCCCAATTTTTCAGCCCCTGTTTTACAGGGGCGTGTAATTACAATTTTTTTAGCAATAATTTGCCATAGGGCTCATTGCTGTGCTCCAAGTACAGTATCTGTGAGGGGTTGGAGTGTTGTGGCACCAGTGCCTAAGGCCCAATTTTTCAGCCCCTGTTTAACAGGGGCGTGTCATTACAATTTTTGAAGCAATACTTTGCAACAGGGCTCATTGCTGTGCTCCAAGTACAGTATCTGTGAGGGGTTGTAGTGTTGTGCCACCAGTGCCTAAGGCCCAATTTTTCAGCCCCTGTTCAACAGGGGCATGCAATTACAATTCTTGATCTAATAATTCACAGCAGGGCCCATTGCTGCACCCACCAAGAGTAACTCTGAGGGCTTACAGTGTTGTGGCAACGCCACCACCACCACCACCACGAAAGGCCCAATTTTTCAGCCCCTGTTCAAAAGGGGCATGTAATTACAATTCTTGATCTAATAATTCACAGCAGGGCCCATTCCTGCACCCACCAAGAGTAACTCTGAGGGCTTACAGTGTTGTGGCAACGCCACCACCACCACGAAAGGCCCAATTTTTCAGCCCCTGTTCAAAAGGGGCATGTAATTACAATTCTTGATCTAATAATTCACAGCAGGGCCCATTGCTGCACCCACCAAGAGTAACTCTGAGGGCTTACAGTGTTGTGGCAACGCCACTACCACCACCACCACGAAAGGCCCAATTTTTCAGCCCCTGTTCAAAAGGGGCATGTAATTACAATTCTTGATCTAATAATTCACAGCAGGGCCCATTGCTGCACCCACCAAGAGTAACTCTGAGGGCTTACAGTGTTGTGGCAACGCCACCACCACCACCACCACGAAAGGCCCAATTTTTCAGCCCCTGTTCAAAAGGGGCATGTAATTACAATTCTTGATCTAATAATTCACAGCAGGGCCCATTGCTGCACCCACCAAGAGTAACTCTGAGGGCTTACAGTGTTGTGGCAACGCCACCACCACCACCACCACGAAAGGCCCAATTTTTCAGCCCCTGTTCAAAAGGGGCATGTAATTACAATTCTTGATCTAATAATTCACAGCAGGGCCCATTCCTGCACCCACCAAGAGTAACTCTGAGGGCTTACAGTGTTGTGGCAACACCACCACCACCACCACGAAAGGCCCAATTTTTCAGCCCCTGTTCAACAGGGGCATGCAATTACAATTCTTGATCTAATAATTCACAGCAGGGCCCATTGCTGCACCCACCAAGAGTAACTGTCAGGGCTTACAGTGTTGTGGCACCAGCACCACCATCAAAGGCCCAATTTTTACTACCACTGTTCAACAATTATATGTAATTAAAATTCCTGATATAATAGTTGACAGCAGGGCGTTCCAGCACCAACCAAGAGTAACTGTGAGTGCTTACAGTGTTGTGCCAACACCAACAACTAAGGGGCCTATTTCTGCAGAGTATATACGGCAGGTCCTTACTTTCAAACATCCAACTTACAAACGACTCCTACTTGCAAACGCAAGAAGACAACAGGAAGTGAGAGGAAATCTACCACTAGGAAGGAAAATTCTCTCCTGTAAGAATAAATATGGGAGAAAGGTGTCTCCTCTGTACTGATGCTTTATCAGCAATCCTTGTTTCAAGAAAAACACCACATTTCAAAAACAGTTGTCATTGGGACGGAAAGTGAGGTGAAATGTTCTGAACAGGGGCACAGACAGCAAAACAAATGTTACAGGGGTGATAACCCTTACCTATGTTTTCCAAAAAGTTTAAAAATAGATTTTTGGGCTGGAGCTACACTTCAACAATGTACCTGTTCAAAATTACAAACAGATTCTACATAAGAACAAACCTACAGTCCCTGTCTTGTATGCACCGCCTGTATACGGCTGTTCAGAGTATATAGGGCCTTTTTTATTTTATGTGCGGTGTTCCCCTTAATATCCATACAAGACCCAAAGGGGCTGGTAATGGGCTGGGGTAGGGGGGGGGGTCATGGGGTAGCTATGCCATTTTTCTTAAAGAATTTCATCCATATTACCGGGACCAGACATTACATTAAAGCCGCAAGCAGTTTTAAATAGCTTTTTTTTCCTTTAGAAGTGTCATTTTGTGCAGGGACAGTTCTAAACACGGGAAACACGTGGCACTTCACAGGCATACTTTAGACACCCCCCAGGTACGATATTTAAAGGAATATTTGACTTTTTTTTTTCACTTTATGCATCATTAAAATGACTGCTCCCGAAAAACGACCGTTTTTAAAACTTCTTTTTGCATTGATACATGTCCCCTGGTGCAGAACCCGGGTTCCCAAACCCTTTTTAGGACAATAACATGCATAATAGTTGTTATAATTAGCACTTTAGAATTCGAACGTTCGCATCCATTGTATTTAATAGGGTTCTATTGTTCGTACGAACTTTCGGTCCGTTCGCGGGTTCTGGTGCGAACCGAACCCGGGGGTGTTCGGCTCATCACTATTGCTGACAATACCTAAGGAGTGGGGTGGAATTGCGGATATGTATAAGTATTACCAGGCAGCCCAGTTAGGTAGGATCATTGATTGGTGTAGGCACACAGAGTATAAATTATGGACCAAAATTGAACAACAAATAAGTCCCATTCCGTTAAGCAGAGCTATGTGGTGCTATACATCCCTACCTTCCTCATTGAAAAAGCATCCTACGATAGGCCCTACATTGCAAATAGGATATAAGACAAGTCGGAATCCTAGAATATCTACAGAACATTCGCCGTTGATGTCTATCCTGGGAAATCCGGCTTTCCCTCCAGGGTTAGAAGTAAGAGGGTTTCAGGGACTTAGAGAGAGGGGCTTTTCCCAAGTATCACATTTTACAAACTCGGACAACTGGCCATCTATAGACGCCTTGACCCAACAAGGAGGTCAGTTTGAAATGTCTGCGTGGCAGGCATGACAAATACAGCATTTTTTGATATCCTTGGGTTCAATAGAGAATTATTGTAGACCGCATACAAAATTTGAGACATATTGTGAAGAAGAGGAACCCCTGTCACACGTCATCTCCAAAATATAGACTCTTCTGGTAACACCACCAGAGGATTATAAAATGAGAAGTTTGAGAAAATGGGAGAGAGATCTGGAGCAAAGGTTTTCCCCAACCCAGAGCAGGACATTGGTACAGTTGGCACTGAGTGCCTCCAGATGTACCAAGATACAGGAGTCTAACTATAAATTGCTAACACGTTGGTACTATACTCCATCAATTTTGAATACATTTTCCCTGGAAGTTACAGACCGTTGTTGGAGAAATTGTGGGGAGTGTGGAACTATTCTGCATATCTTTTGGCAATGCCCAGTGATCAGACAGTTCTGGCTGGAAGTCCAGAGGATAACTCAAATTTTTACGGAATATCAGGTCCCTGACGATCCGGCCTTCTTCTTGCTGCAAAGTTCCCAAATCCCGATTAAAAGGTATAAGAACTCAATAATATGCTATATGGTGAATGCAGCGAAAAGCTGCATTTTCCTGTGCTGGAAAGAAACACGAACACCCCCTATTTCTATGTGGCTGAGTAAAATTAGAAGAATATGGATAATGGAAAACCTATGGCCCAGAGCAATAGATAGACAGGAACAAATAAAGAAATATGGGCACCTTGGGAAGAGTTTGTAAAATCGGAAGAAGGGAAAAAGTTAATTGGAGAAGATAGAGAAAATAGAGGTGGAATAATATCAGGAATGGGGATTGGAGGCATGTTAAGCAGAGACACCCTGATATCTAAAGAGCCCTGCAGGCAGCGGGTAGGGAGTTTTTACTCCTTTTTTTTTCCTTTTTTTTTTTAGGGGTTAGGGGGATGGGTGTGGTTGTTTAGAGTTGTAGAGGGATTGGGGAGGGAGGGAAAGAGGGAAAGGAAAGATACAGGCAATTTTTTTTTTGTTTGTTTTATTGCCAATGAGATGGTATAGCTCATGGATATGCAATTAGCGGACCTCCAGCTGTTGCAAAACTACAAGTCCCATCATGCCTCTGCCTCTGGGTGTCATGCTTGCTGCTGTCAGAGTCTCGCTATGCCTCATGGGACTTGTAGTTTGGCAACAGCTGGAGGTCCGCTAATTGCATATCCCTGGTATAGCTTATTGGTAAAATGCAATGTATTTTCTTTCATGTTTGTGAAAGTGTCTGTAAGAAAAATATAGAAATAAAGAATTAAAAAAAAAAAAAAAAGAAAATTCAGCTTTATATTTTAATAAAATAACTTACAGGTTAAAGAGACTATGTATTAAGGTCGTTCTGGTGTTTTTGCAATTACTTCTAACTAAAGACAATCCAAAAAGCTTTTTTTTTAAATACAGATTTTGCAGAAAATGTTGCAAAGCATTTGATTTTCAAAAAATAAGTATTTTGAGATGACTTGAAGTAAAAAAAAATCTTCTACTGATATTAAAGGACATGAATGAGGTAAAATGTTTATGAAGTTGTATTAAACTAAAAGTTAACTTTGATGTTGGTTTTGGTAAATTCCCCCTTTTATCCAATATTTATGACTATACAGAATGATAGATAGATAGATAGAAAGATAGATAGATAGATAGATAGATAGATAGATAGATAGATAGATAGATAGATAGATAGATAGATAGATAGATAGATAAACTCTACTGTGCCTGAAACCATTCCCATACATTTCTTTGGCTATAGTATTTCTTGAGGTTTTAGCAGTTTTACATGTGTAATTTGGACACTCTCCTCCTTTCTGCTAAGTCCCAAATGTTATTTCTCGTGGTAATTTTTAAGGAATATATTGACCCTACCCACCCATTAAGATAACTAACATGCCAAGCTCTTGCAATAGTTGACTGCAGAACCAGTCTCACCTACTGAGATTTTACACAAGTTTATACAATTTGATGGTTGCCCTCCCTATGGTATCATCACAAGTCTCAATCTTATCTGTGCCAAGGGCTTTAAACAGCTGCTTTTCCTAAACAGTGCTTTGTCGGCTTTGATGTTACTAAATGAAATTTTGCCCAACTTGGACATCCCAACACATGCTTATTAATTTACAATTTTTTTTGTAAGTTTGTGTCTAACTTTCTGTTTGTATATTACTTTATTACAGATTGTCATTCCAACTAATTTTTTTGTCACTATTAGAAAATGGTTGTCCGGAATAGTACTGTGCATCAAGCCTGAGACATCTAGGATAAGGTGCATTCACACTTGCAAATATACCCTGCCTGCGATTACATAAGAGAACCCCAGCGGGTGGTTCCTGCTGTAGCTGTGAGTGGGCAGCCCCATTGGAAGAAATGGAAGACTGCCAGCACCCACAGTTAATCATGCCCACTCGCTTGTATTCACTCATGCAAAGATCAAATGTGAGTGATTGGCCCTGGACATAGACTGCCTGCTTCCAGGGCTGATCACTTGCATGTGATCACTGCTTGAGAGATTACAAGGAAGTGGGCACAATTAGCTATGAGACATTACAGCCTACTATTGCTTTCAATAGGGTTGTCTACTCGCAGCTATTCATGGGAATCCCAGCTGACGTTCTCACATGTAATCGCAGGTAGGGATGAGCCGAACACCCCCCGGTTCGGTTCGCACCAGAACCTGCAAACGAACCGAAAGTTTGCGCGAAATTTAGAACCCTGTTAAATACAATGGACGCGAACATTTGAAATAAAAAGTGCTCATTATAACAGCTAATATGCAAGTTATTGTCCTAAAAAGGGTTTGGGGACCTGGGTCCTGCCCCAGGGGACCTGTATTAATGCAAAAATAAGTTTTAAAAATGGCCGTTTTTTGGGAGCAGTGATTTTAATGATGCATAAAGTGAAAAAAAAAGTGAAATATTCCTTTAAATATCGTACCTGGGGGGTGTCTAAAGTATGCCTGTGAAGTGGCACATATTTCCCATGTTTAGAACTGTCCCTGCACAAAATTACATTTCTAAAGGAAAAAAAGTCATTCAAAACTGCTTGCGGCTTTAATGTAATGTATGGTCCCGGCAATATGGATGAAAATCATTGAAAAAAATGCCATGGGTAATCCTGCCCCCCCCCCCCAGCCCACTACCAGCCCCTTTGGGTCTTGTATGTATATTAAGGGGAACCCCGCGTCAAAGTAAAAAAAGGCCCTATATACTCTGAACAGCCGTATACAGGCGGTAATAACAAGACAGGGACTGTAGGTTTGTTCTTAAGTAGAATCTGTTTGTAATTTGGAACAGGTAGATTTTTTAAGTGTAGCTCCAGCCAAAAAAATCTATTTTTAAGCTTTTTGGAAAACATAGGGAAGGGTTATCACCCCTGTAACATTTGTTTTGCTGTCTGTGCACCTGTTCAGAACATTTCACCTCACTTTCCGTCCCAATGACAAATGTTTTTTGAAATTTTGGGGTTTTTAGTGAAACAAGGATTGGTGGATCTCACTTCCTGTTGTCTCCTTCCGTTTGCAAGTAGGAGTCATTTGTAAGTTGGATGTTTGAAGGTAGGGGCCTGCCGTATATACTCTGCAGAAATTTGGCCCTTAGGCGTTGGTGTTGCCACAACACTGTAAGCCCTCACAGTTACTCTTGGTGGGCGCTGAAACGCCCTGCTGTGAACTATTATATCAAGAATTGTAATTACATGCCATTGTTGAACAGTGGTAGGAAAAATTGGGCCTTTGGTGGTGGTGCTGGTGCCACAACACTGTAAGACCTCACAGTTACTCTTGGTGGACGCAGGAATGGGCCCTGCTGTGAATTATTAGATCAAGAATTGTATTACATGCCCCTGTTGAACAGGGGCAGAAATATTGGGCCTTAGGCACTGCTGCCACAACACTGCAACCCCTCACAGATACTGTACCTGGAGCGCAGCAATGAGCCCTGTTGCAAAGTATTGCATCAAAAATTGTAAGTACACGCCCCTGTTAAACAGGGGCAGAAAAATTGGGCCTTAGGCACTGGTGCTGGTGCCACAACACTGCAACCCCTCACAGATACTGTAGTTGGAGCACAGCAATGAGCCCTACTGCAAAGCATTGCATCAAAAATTTTAAATACACGCCCCTGTTAAACAGGGGCTGAAAAATTGGGCCTTAGCCACTGGTGGCGGTGCCCAGAACCAAAAGTGTTCTTTCAAGCTATCAGCATGATTATTGAGGAGGAAGAGGATAGTCACTCAGCATAACAGGATAGTCACTCAGCATCAGCATAGGCAGTCTTGAAGGGATCTGCCATTTCCCCAAAAAATATTCGGTTACATCAGCATCAGGTGCTAGGTAGCTGGTGGTGATTCAAGACTGATTAATTTTTATGAATGTCAGTCGATCGACCGAGTCGGTGGACAGGCGCACCCTGTGATCGGTTACAAAGCCTCCAGCAGCACTGAATGTGCGTTCCGAAAGAACACTGGATGCAGGACAGGCCAGTACCTCAATTGCATACTGTGCAAGCTCTGGCCAGTGATCCATCCTCAAGACCCAGTAACCCAGAGGATTTTCGGTGGGAAAGATGTCCAAGTCTGATCTTTCCCCTAGTTATTCCTGCACCATGTAAACCAGATGCTGGCGATGGTTGCTGGAAGTGATCATACCTTGGGGCTGCGTACTAAAAAATTGTCTGAACGCATCGGTCAGACGGCCACCTTCTCCACTGCTCCTTCTTTGACTGACCGGAGCCTCAGCAACACGTTATCCAGGACCAGGAATTTGTAACCTCCCAGTCTCTGGGAAAGCGTTGCACAGACCTTTCTGCAAGACCTTCTGAAGATGCTTCATCCTCTGCTTCCTCTGTGATGGCAAGATAAGGTCCGCAACCTTACCCTTGTAACGTGGATCAAGGAGGGTTGCCAGCCAGTAATGATCCCTCTCCTTGATCGCACAAATACGAGGATCCTTCCGCAGGCTTTGCAGGATCAGGGAGGCCATGCAGTGTAGGTTTGCTGAGGCATTCGGTGTGGAGTCCTCTGGGTCACTGAGGACGACATGATCCACAGCTATCTCCTCCCAGCCACGTACAAGTCCATGGGTGTCTTGGGACTGTAATTGATCCCTTGAAGACTGCTGCTGATGCTGAGTGCTAGGCTCCACCTCCATGCTGACACAATAATCCTCCTCCTCTTCCTGTGTGATAGCCGGGCCAGCAGGAACACTGTCTGGATAAAGAGGGCCTTGAGAGGTAAGGAAGTCCTCCTCTTCCTGCCTCTGTTCTGCCTCAAGTGCCCTGTCCATTATTCCATGCAGCGTGTGCTCCAACAGGTGGACAAGAGGGACAGTGTCACTGATGCATGCACTGTCACTGCTCACCATCCTCGTGGCCTCCTCAAATGGTACCAGGACAGTGCATGCATCCCTGATCATGGCCCACTGACGTGGGGAAACAAATCCAAGCTCCCCTGACACTGTCCTGGTGCCATATTGCAACAGATACTCATGTCACAGATTAGGCGGTTCTTGGGCAGGTTGTAATCCTTTTGCAGGTCAGCCAGCCGAGAACTGGCATTATATGACCGGCGGAAATGCCCACAGAGTTTTCTGGCCTGCTTCAGGACCTCCTGGCATAAGCTGGTGTGGCATCAACCACCTCTGAGCCTGCTCCTGCAGAGCTGACAGAATCTCTGCCCCAGTGTGGCTCCTGTCCCCCAAGCACACCAGCTCAAACACCACATGGCATCTTTTTGTCTGCGTACTTGCGTAGCCCATTGAACGCCTACGGAGCACCGCTGGTTTCCGAGGACAAAACACATGTAGAGGCCATGGAGGAAGAAGAAGAGGAGGGGGTGGAGGAGAGAGGTGTGTGAGAATCACCAGTAGTAACATTTTGGAGGCGTGGTGGCAGAACAACCTCCAACACTACTGCACCTTGTCCTGCATCCTTCCCAGCTGCCAGCAGAGTCACCCAATGCGCCGTGAAAGATAGGTAACGTCCCTGTCCATGCCTGCTGGACCATGAGTCAGCGGTAATATGCACCTTACCGCTGACCGCCCTGTCCAGCGAGGCCAAGACATTGCCTCCCACATGCCGGTAGAGAGCCGGAATCGCCTTCCGTGAGAAAAAGTGGCGTTTGGGAACCTGCCACTGAGGAACCGCACATTCAACAAACTCACGGAAGGGGGCAGAGTCTACCAACTGAAAAGGCAGCAGTTGAAGTTCTAGCAATTTAGCCAAGCTAGCATTCAACTGCTGGGCATGTGGATGGTTGGGAGCAAACTTCTTTCGGCGGTGCAGCACTGGGGCAGCCGCAGCGCCCTGCACATGCTGAGCTCTGCGGTGTGATGCGGTCGGTGTGCTGCCCTTAAGCTGTCCCCTGGATGGCATCCTGGCTCGTTGGAGATGTGCCTCCTCCTCCTCTCTCCTATCAGGCACCCACGTGGAGTCAGTGACCTCATCATCCCCTCCCTCCTCATCACTAGAGCCAATCTGGCAGTATGCTGCGGCTGGGGGAACAAGACTGCCAGATAGCTGTCCTTGTTGGGCACCCCCTCTCTCTGGGCTCAAATTACTACCCCCTCTCTCTGAGCTCACGTTACTGCCTTCCTCCAGCTGGGTTCCACCATTGAAGCCTTCGAAACGCTGGGCATCCTCCTGGAGCATGTACCCAACACTGTGGTCAAACAGTTCGGGGGACTCGTGAGATGTAGCTGCACAAAGGTGGGATGTATATATATATATATATATATATATATATATATACATACATATATTTGTCTGTACTGATAATGCAGCTATCAGAATCAACTGCCTGCTGTGGCATTAGTATGGGAAAAGCAGCAGCAGCAGTTAGTTTTAGGTGAAAACTGTGCAGAGAGGGACACAGTACACTGAAAATACTTGCAGCTCTCTGCCTGTGGTTTAATTATGAGAACACCACTATTACTCACTCACTAACTGTATTCAGGTAAGCTTTAGGTAAACGCTATGCAAAGCACACAGTATACTAAGTGAAACACTGACTGTCTGCAGCTAGCACAATCACCTGCCTGCCTGTCACAGTATAGAGAAAACCAGGAACGGATCTAGCTAAACGAAATACAGTGTATAAATTTATATACAACACCTAGGATGCATATATATCCTCTACACACTGTAACTGCAGCTAACTGACTCGCCTGCCTGCTCTATCTAACTCAATAAAAATGACACTGTCTGTCTCTGTAAACTCTCGTTTCACAACTCCAACACAATACACAAGGCCACCAAGCCATGGCTGGTTAAAGACCAGGCCCCTTTTTGCAATTTGGCACTGCGTCACTTTAACTGACAACTGTGCGGTCGTGCGACGTGGCTCCCAAACAAAATTGACGTCCTTTTTTTCAAACAAATAGAGCTTTCTTTTGGTGGTATTTGATCACCTCTGCGGTATTTATTTTTTGTGCTATAAACAAATAGAGAGCGACAATTTTGAAAAAAATTCAATATTTTTTACTTTTTGCTATAATAAATATCCCCAAAAAATTTATAAAAAAAACATGTTTTTTCCTCAGTTTAGGCCGATACATATTCTTCTACGTACTTTTGGTAAAAAAAAATTGCAATCGGTGTTTATTGATTGGTTTGCGCAAAAGTTCTATAGCATTTACAAAATAGGGGATAGTTTTATGGCATTTTTCTAAAACATTTTTTTTTACTAGTAATGGCGGCGATCAGTGATTTTTTTTGTGACTGTAACAATATGGCAGACACATCGGACACTTTTGACACATTTTCGTGACCATTGTCATTTTCAAAGCGATCGTGCTATAAAAATGCACTGGTTACTGTGAAAATTACACTGGCAGTGAAGAGGTTAACCACTAGGTGGCGCTGTAGGGGTTAAGTGTTGCCTGCATTGTGTTTCTAACTGAGGGGGGGGTTGGGCTCTGTGTCACATGACACCGATCTCCGCTCCGAGTACACAGAGCCGAGATCCGTGTCATTGTCACTAGGCAGAGCAGGGAGATGCTTGTTTACACAAGCATTTCCCTGCTCTATACCTCCGTGAGACGATCGCGGTGATTCCCGTGGCGATCAAGTCTGCAGGACCTGCGGTCCGACTCACGGGGATGGCGGCAGGGTCGCAAACCTGCCCAGTGGCGACGCGCGTGCGACCACGCGGACAGGCACTTAAAGGGGACGTACAGGTACGTTGATGTGCCATTCTGCCGACGTATATCTACAGGAGGCGATCGAAAAGTGGTTAAATCAACCCTATGGTTTAAACATTGAGAGCTCTCTCTCTCTCTCTCTCTCTCTCTCTTTCTCTCTATTTCTCTCTCTCTCACAAACATTTGATTCAAGCAGCACAAATCAGATCTTTGAGGCTCAGAACCTGCTCATGTCAGAGTAACATAACAAAGCTGTTACTGTCAAGTTGTCCTAGGCAGTTTTTTATTTAATTTCCCTATGTGTCTCAAATGATAAAGTACAATAGGCAAACAGTGCAGGAATGATAAATCTACATCAAAAAGTTGTCAAGTCTATGCCTGTATTACCCAAAAAGGGCTTAGCCATGAAGAACCATAGCAGCATTTTTGGGAACGGTGGCAGGGTTGGGTCACAAAAGTACCAAATTGCTCTTGGATATCAATGGACAGGGGAGAGAGTAGTAAATTTGTGCAGAGCCCTCACAGTGTGACTTATGCATCTCAATATGGAACATGATTCCATAACAAAATATTTTCAAAAAGCCCAAATGTTCCAAAAACCTAGCCAAACATCTTGGAGTAAAAAATATATGTTCTTACTTCTGTTAGCTCTTCTCTTGTATCAATACCTCTAACAAAAATTAATAATGTATAGCTCACTCTCTGCTAGATTTTATTTAAAGGTCAGGACACTTAAAGCAAAGGGTGAAGAAAATGTTCTGGTTTCAGAGCCTGCATCAAAGTAGTCAGAAGTGGAAAAAATATCAATGTAAAGATGTTAAAGCTGTGATAAAATGCTTTGCTTTGTACATGGATTTATAGTCTTTCAGTAAAATACATTCCTGTATAGACTTTGCAACTGATATGTTTCTGTCTAAAGTCTGTGTTTGTAACTTGGCTATTTCAAGGGCTTAATACTCTTATGCGGCGTGTTTCTTTCTGATTAGTAAAGATGGTCAAATGTCTTGAATTGTTTGTCTGTCTCAGATGTCTTTCTATCTCCACTACTAAGGAGGTTGTAGATTCTTTATAAAAATATATAAAACAATAGAAAAGTTAGCCTTATGTTATCCATAGAAACACACCAACTTTTGTTGTACCTGTCAATGATTATTATGTATATGAATGGCAGTAGACACCCCCTGACCATCATTCTTTTTTTAACAAGTGCAATTGTTTTTTCCAAAACTAAAGTAGAGTAAGGGCCAGTTCACACCACATGCAGTCCAGTGCGGTTTTTTTTTCTAAATCAAAAACACATGGAAAGTAGGTTATATGGTTTTCAATGTCATAATTCACACCAGTGCTTGCAGTTCCAGTACCTTCCAGTTCAATAAAAAAAGTAGAACATGCTGCATTTTTCCTGCACTGGACTGTACTGGAATGCTGTTAAACGCATTAAAATGCACTGGAACACACCAAAAGGCACCAAAAACGCACTGAAACACACATGTCCTTATTTAGGGTCAGTTCACACCAGACGCAGTTCCGTTCAGTTCCGTGTGCTTTTTTTCTGCACAAAATGCATGCACAGTGTTTTCCATGTATTTCAATGGCTCTAGTTGGCTTTAGTTCACACTATGCAGTCAGTTTCCGGTCAGTTTCTGCACTGGAAACTGACCGGAAACTGACTGCATGGTGTGAACTAGAGCCAACAAGAGCTATTGGAATACATGGAAAACAATGTACATGCATTTTTACTGCAGAAAAAATGCGCACAAAACTGTACGGAACTGCGTCTGGTGTGAACTGGCTCTTAAGGTTAGGAAAAAAAGGGGGGGAAATGGACTGGAAAATGGACTGGACTGCATCAAAAACGCACCAAAAAGCATCTGGAATGCATTTGGACTGCGTTAATATGGTGTGAACTGGCCCTGAAAGGAGTAATAAACCAAACATTTAGTATATTGCAGCTTACCAATTCTTAGAAATCGAAGACATTGACATCTAAGACATGATGGCTGCATTCATTTTCTTTTTTTTAGGCTTTCTTTCTTCTATTTTCATTCAGTGCTCCAGCCAGAAAGTCTGTTGATTTTCAAAATTACAAGCTTTCCAGCAGAATGTATCAGTTACAGAGATGTGACAAATAACTGGCATGGGTACTTACAATGATCAGCTTTTATTTATTTATGGAAAACCTTTATCCCAAAATGAAAAAAAAACTGCTGCTATAAAAAAAGTATTAGCTGGAGTGTGACTTGAATTTGTTAGCTTATTTAAATATGTTAGTACATCTAACCTCCCCTTCCCCCAGACTGACAATGCTGCCGTCCAAAGGTGCCCCTGTGCTCATTCATCCAGAGTGGGGGGCACTCTAATACAGGAGGTGTGTTACTGGCCAGATAACCCGGTAAAAACAGAGAAAAGGACTAAAAAAATAAATGCAGACATCTATGGATTGTTATATATTAAATTTTTGGTTTTGGGTTTAACACCGCTTTAAACCCTCAGTATTTTTTAGGGTTGAAAATGTTTTTATTGGTAGTATAAGCAACGTAACAGTGACATGACTGATATATCAAATAAAGTAAACTGGCAGAGAGCGGGCCAAATGGCTATCGCCTACATCGGTGCTCGCGCCTTAAATCATCATCAACATAGATGAATACACAATGAATAATCAGGGGAGAGAAAGAAAAGAAAAAGAGGGATAGGGAAAGAAAAGATAAGGAGGGAAGGAGGGGGAAGGAGAAAGGGAGTCTGCTGGGAAAGCATGGAATAGAAAAGACAGTAACTTGACTAATGAGGACCCTCATCATACATGGGGAAGAAATCATGGCAGAGGTTGAACTGAGCTCGGAGGGGCGGGGAGCATGTCAGCCAGAGCATCTGACTAGGAGAAGCGCAGCCAAACAGACCACAGAACTTTATGTTCATCATATGTATTATTGTCAAGCGCCAGCATCTCCTCCATTCTCATGACATCGTTCACTCTGGAAACCCAAAGTGACAATGGGGGAATAGTGGTGGTTTTCCAGAAAAGCAGGATAAGTTGCCGGGCCGCAGACAAAAAGAAACGGAGGAGACATTGTTTCTGGGAGGCTACCGAGCCCGGCAACATGGAGAGAATCTCTGGGGTTTGTTGTAAAGATTCCTCATAGATAACATTTTACACCTGAAATACCTGGATTCAGAAGGGTCATATCCGTTCATACTCCCACCAGACATGAACATAAGTGCCCGTGGCTGCACTGCATCGCCAGCAGGAGGACGGGGTAAATGGAAGATTTTGTGCAATGTAGAGAGGTCCCTGTACCATATGGAAAGGATTTTGAAATTCTTCTCCTGTGAGTAACATGAGATAGAGGATTTGTCTGCCGACCATATCCTGGTGTAAGGGGGTAGGTCATCCTGTGTAAGGGCTTGGATTAAGCTATAGATAGAGGAGAGTAGATGTCTGGGAAGATCATGGAGGGAGCTTAAACGTTCAAATTCCGAAAACGGACGATGTATTTGGGATGAGAGAAATAGGTGTTTTGCAAAGGAGGCCAGGTGGAGGGAGGTGAGCCAGTCACGGGTATCCTCAGGGACGATCGGGGTCCCTAGTCCTGGGTGGATGAAAGTCTGGGCCTGAGGCCAGGAGGAGCGGTGGAATGAACCCAATGTAGGAACCCCGATGCCCATGGGAAGGGCCGGATTGTCAAATAAGGGGGATAAGGGAGAAGGATCCGAGGAGAGAACCTCACATAGCCCTCTCCAATACCAAATTGTAAGGACAGTAGTAATTAGCGGTGAGGCACAGGATAGACTGGGAAAGCTACCTTTATAACCCCACAGGAGGGCATGTAGGTCAACTGGAGCCAGGTCCCGCTCCACCATTACAGAGGCTTTTTGATGCCTTTTTTCTATTAGAAGGGATGTTTACATTCCTTCTAATAGAAATAAAAATTAAAATAACACATTTTTTTTTAAAAGAACAGTGTAAAAATAAAAAATAAAAGTTAAAATAAATAAGAAAATATATATATATATTTTTTTTAAACACGCCACGTCCCACCGAGCTCGCGTGCAGAAGCGAACGCATATGTGAGCAGCGCCCGCATATGAAAACTGTGTTCAAACCACACAAGTGAGTTATCGCCACGATCAGCAGAGTGAGAGCAATAATTCTAGCCCTAGACCTCCTCCATAACTCAAAACATGCAATCTATAGAATTTTGTAAACGTTGCCTATGGAGATTTTTGAGGGTAAAAGTTTGTCGCCATTCCACGAGCGGGTGCAATTTTGAAGCATGACATGTTGGGTATCAATTGACTCCACGTAACATTATATTTCACAATATAAAAAAAAATTGGGCTAACTTTACTGTTGTCTTAATTTTTAATTCAAAAAAGTGTATTTTTTCCCAAAAAAGTGCGCTTGTAAGACCGCTGCGCAAATACGGTGTGACATAAAGTATTTCAACGACCGCCATTTTGTTCTCTAGGGTGTTAGAAAAAAATATATAATGTTCAGGGGTTCTAAGTAATTTTCTAGCAAAAAAAATGTTTTTAACTTGTAAACACCAAATCTCAGAAAGAGGCTCGGTCCTTAAGTGGTTAAGATCTGTGTAGTCAGTAAGTGATTAAATCAGTTGCTGAAAGTGCATAAAACTGAGGGCTTAATATCGCTGTGAGATAGTGCAGGAATTTCTAAATGTTCTCCCATTTTCTTCCTTAATGAATAAATATTAACCACTTCACGACTGCCCACTGTAGATATACTGCAACAGGGCGGTCGCTCTGCGCCAGATCATGTACCTAGTACATGATCTGGCACTTTCGGGTCTGGGACACTACCGGTAGCCCACTCCTGCTGTGATCACACACAGTGGGAGCCCATTGACGGATACTGCACACTCGATGTCTGCCGGCATCGGCCAATTGTTTAGTACACAGGCAGAACAGTGATCTGCCTATGTAAACAAGGCAGATCGCCATTCTGTCAGTAGGGAAGGCATTGATCCTGTGTTTCTGAAAAGCAGGGACACGGATCTATGCCTTGCCTTAGTAAAAGCACCTCCCCCACAGTACAAAAGCACTGTCTAGAAACAGATTTAACCCTTTGATTGCCCCTGATGTCAACCCCTTCCCAGCCAGTGTCATTAGTACAGTGACCGTGCATATTTGTTTAGCACTGATCACTGTATTAGTGTCACTGGTCCTCAAAAAGTATCAAAGGTGTCAGTTAGTTCGTCTGCCGCAATATTGCAGTCCCGCTATAAATAAAAATATCCCATAGTTTGTAGTCGCTATAACTTTTGTGCAAATAAATATACGCTTATTGGGATTTTTTAACCAAAAATATGTAGCAGAATACATATTAGTCTAAATTAATAAAGAAATTAGATTTATTTTTTCAAATTTTTTATTGAATGTGTTTTATAGCAGAAAGTAAAAAATATTTTTTTTTTCTTCAAAATTGTTGGTCTATTTTTTTATTTATTTTTTAATGTTTATAGCGCAAAAAATAAAAACCGTAGATGTGATCAAATACCACCAAAAGAAAGCTCTATTTGTGGGGAAAAAATGACATACATTTTATTTGGGTACAGCATCGAGTGGCCAAAGCATTTGTTTCCTAAATTGGTTCTAAGGGCAGAAGGTTTTTTATCCTAATGCTTATTGCATTAAGATAAGAAACCTTCTGTGTGCAGCAGCCCCCCTCAAAACCCCAATAATACCTGAGCCCTTTCTCGATCCAGACAAAAAAAAGGGAGACATTAAACCAACTTCAACACACACAAAAAAAAAGAAAAAATTAAATTAAATTAAATTTGGGTGTGGACCTTGTCAAGAACCCCCTACTAACTCTTTCTACCTATCAGCCTAGTTTTGGTTTTTACTCTCCTAATAACCTCTTCCCTTCTTCAGATTTTACAAATTGCTCCCATGGTACCCATGTTTCTTGTATTTGTTTTTTTCCCTCCAACGTTATTGGTAGGAGTTTCTCCATTATTCCCACCCTTCTGACTTTGTTTAACCACATTGAGATAGTAGGGGGACTCGGGTCTTTCCAGTTCATCGCGATACAACTTTTTGCCGCATTTATTAGGTGACACAAAACTGAGTTTGTATATTTTTTCAGTGGAATTTGTGTATGATGTAACAAAAAAAAAGCTGTGTCTTCTACAATCTGGTATTCAGTGAATATTTGAGTAATTCTCTGTTTAATTTTCCCTAAATTGTCTAATTACTTGGCATGCCCAGAAAATGTGTATCGTTGTCCCTTTTTCATCACATCCTCTCCAGCACCTGTCTGATGTTTCTGGAAAAAATGTATTCAAGGCCGATGGCGTATAATACCAGTGTGTTAATATCTTGTAATTAGATTCCTGCATTTTCGTACACCTTGAAGATTTTAAAGACAGGTCTATAATATTCTGGCATTCTGCTGGTGAGAAAGTTTGGCCCAAATCTCGCTCCCATTTGGCGAAGCAATCCATTTTAAAGTCCTCTGAGGGTGCAGTCAGGATTGTATACATTTTGGAGATTACGTGATGTAGAGGCTCCTCTCCCTCAATGTACTCCTCAAACTTAGTTTGTGTTCGCCTATATTTTCCTGCAGGTCCCAGGCTTTCCAAATAATGTCTAACTCGTCGGGCTTGCCATATGGGGATTTCATATTGCCCTCCTCGTTGTATTATCGTACCAATTGATACCCATACCCTGTCTCCTAAAAAATGTGAAACTTGGAAACTTCCCTTTTCCCTCAGTTTCCTCAGTATTTGTGAATCCATACCTGGTGGGAACTCTGGATTTCCTAAGATCAGAAACGGGAGAGTTTTGGGTGGAGAATTTGGGATTCTGTCTTATTTTGTTTCCTATTCTTAAAGTTTCACCTATCATAGGGTGTTTTTTTACTTGTGGTGGTAAAGTTGTATAGCACCATAAAGCCCTATTTAGAGGAACAGGACACATTTGCTGCTCCATAGTAATCCACAATTTATAATCCCCATGTCTACTCCAATCCACTATCCTACCAAGTTGGGCCGCCTGATAGTATTTATACATATCTGGTGCCGATATTCCTCCAGCCCTTTCAGGTGAAGTCAACAGTGTTCTACTTATCCTTGGCCGTTTGCTAGCCCAGATAAATTTAGTAAACGCCACGGACTTGATTGAAGTAAGACATGTGGATTCTAACATGCAGCGCTTGAAAAAGATAAATACATTTTGGTACCACACTCATATTTAAGATATTACATCTCCCAAACCATGAGTGTGTGCCTTTACTCCAGCCATCCAATAATATTCAGATTTTGCTTAGTAATGGTACAAATTTTAACTCAAAAATCTCTGTTAAATCTGGGGGCATTTGTGTTCCTAAATAATTCAGTGCTTTAGTTGTCCACCTAAACTTAAAGCTATGTTCTAATCCACTTTTAATGGAATCCGGGAGTACCACCCCCATCGTCTCTGACTTACCGTAATTTATTTTTAGGTTTAACATAGTCCCGTATAGTTCTACTTCTTTCATTAAATTAGGCAACAAGATTTGTGGTCTTGCTAGTGAGAAGAGCATATCATCCGCATATGCCGATACTTTATATTCCTTTCCCCCCACATCAATCCCCACAATATCCGGATTTTGTCTAATCTTATTTAAGAGTCGTTCTAATGTCAAGGCAAATAAAAGAGGCGATAGGGGGCAGCCCTGCCGGGTTCCATTTGTGATAGTAAAGGGCCTAGAATATACCCTGTTTACTTTTTCCAATGCGCGAGGACCCGTATACACTCCTGCTATCCATTGAACCATTCGCTCACCTAGACCCATCTGTTTTAAGACCTCAAACATAAATTTCCAGTTTACCATATCGACTGCTTTTTCTGCATCCGTATTAAAAAAAACA
This sequence comes from Rana muscosa, assembly GCA_029206835.1. Lineage (NCBI taxonomy): Eukaryota > Metazoa > Chordata > Amphibia > Anura > Ranidae > Rana > Rana muscosa. Next base: position 430,738,326 of record CM055121.1, on the reverse strand, counting down.
ATCGGTATCTTCTTATGATTTACCCTATAAATCAAATTTAACACTTTTATGGTACTATCTCTTGCCTCTCTTGTCGGGATAAATCCTACCTGGTCTAAATGTACTATTTCTGATAGCTGAGACTGTATATGGAATGCTAGAATCTTTGTCAAAAATTTTAAGTCCACATTTAACAAGGATATTGGTCTATAGCTACTATAGCTCGCTGGATCCTTCCCCTCCTTTGGAATAACTGTGATGTGTGCTGTTACGGCCTCGGGTGGTAGCACCACTGTTTGTCCGACTTCATTAAACACCTTAGTCATATATGGTCCCATATGTGTAATAAAGCTTTTGTAATATTGTATAGTTAACCCATCTGGACCTGGTGCTTTACCATGTTTTATTGTTTTCATTATTATTTGCACTTCCTCTACAGTAATTGGTCTCTCTAATTCCCTACGAACTGGTGATGGTAGTCTAGACAGTCGTGAGGAGGACACATATTTTTCAAGAGACAGAAGGGAAACCGATGTCTCAGGCAAATTATATAGCGAAGAATAATATTCCCCAAATTCTTGAGCTATTTCTTTTGGAAATGAGAGTTTCTGATCTGCTTTTGTTTTAATAATTGGTATATATGACCGTGTCTGTTGTTTTTTTATTTTTTTTGCTAATAATTTGCCACATTTGTCTCCTGAATCATACTCTATCCTCCTCCCATACTGTAGAGTCGCTTCAGCCTTATAACGGAGGAGATCTGCTATTTGTCTTCTCAGATGTGCTAATTCTACTCCTACACTTATTTCTGTTCTTTTTTTGTGTTGTGACTCGAGTCCCTGTATCTTTTCTAATAACTCTTTTATTTGTTCTTCTCTAATCTTTTTCACTCGAGATCCATGTTTAATTAGAATACCTTGCATTACTGCTTTATGGGCCTCCCATGCTATACACACTCTTCATTGTCATTTATCTGAAAATACCAGTTCATTTCCTTGATTAGATCTTCTGTGATTTGAGGGAGCTGTAATAAACTTTCATTTAAGCGCCATCTCCAATCTGTCAATTGGATCTCCCAAGATTTTAATATCACTTTAAGTTGTGGATAGTGTGTAAAAGTGTTAGATCTTTGTTTGACTTTTATTGCTGGGGAGATTTACCTTCTTTCTTTCTCCTTGATAACACTGTCACTAAGACAGAAAATTATGGGCAATTCAAAATGTGTCATTTGTCAATCAGAAAAGGAATGCTTAGAAAATCTTCGTTTGGAGAAAACTGCTCCAGAGACAGCCGTGTAAGTGATTTCCCTTTACTTTGGAGAGATTAAGTCTGATTTACTGAAGAATCTGAAAATATTCACAAAAATAATGTGTGACCATTCATTTTAAATATTCAATCATCTGGGCGCATGCGTGGCACGAAGCAGGAAGGAAGCAACAGCTAAGAGCTCCGTGGGATGCAGAGAATAACGGCACTTCCCTGGGGCTATACAGGTACCTCTCAGCTCAGATTTATACTCGCACCCATTACAGAACACTCAGTGCATGCCGGGACCCCGCAATCGCCACAATAAACCGGCCCAGAAGACCCTAACGATATACCTGCTTCGAGTCAGGGAGCAGAGCAAGATGGCCCAAGATGGCGCCCAGCAGAAAACAACACAAGCACGCTCCCTGCTGCAGACTCCTCACCTGCACACTCCTTGGGAGAATGTGAGTACTCCTTGCAACTCACTAAAGCAGATTTGGATGAGAGCCTATCGACAATGTATGATAAAATAGCTCAGAAATTCCAGTCAGAGCTGCATAAATCTACTAACACCCTGTCCTTAGAGATAGCGACTCTGGGTAGCAGGCCAGATTTATTGGAAACCAAACACGATGAGCTTTCTCTAGTCTGATCTGATCTCAGGAAAGATCACAAATCCCTTTCTGAGACTGTCATACAACTCCAAGCACACATTGAGGACCTGGACAACAGGAACAGGCGTAATAATCTCAGGGTGCGTGGGGTCCCAGAGACTGTGACTGACCTGTTGTCAGCGGTACAGAAGCTTTTTCAGTCTCTCCTCCCTGACTCCCCTATCTCTGCCTTCTCCTGCGACAGGATCCATAGGGCCCTACGCCCCAAAACTCCACCTGAAAAACCCCTGAGGGATATCATGCTCTGCCTAAAAGACTTCCTGATTAATGAGGATAGCCTCAGGGCCTCACGAAATACCCCTAATATCCATCTGGAGGGAGTCCCCATCCAGATATATCCAGGTATATCTCTCCCACCACCCTGGATTAACGCAGGAAAATTAGAGAAGTTGCATCTGTTCTCCATTCGGTTAAAATCAACTACCGTTGGGGGTTCCCGTTCAAACAACAGGTCCCCCATAATGGCACGACCTACACTGTTACTACAGATCCAGAGGGCAAGGAACTCCTGGTAAAGCTAGGCCTCCTCGATGCAGCGGTACTCCCCAGGATGCCAATTACTCCTCGTTCATCCGTCATATGGGCTACACCACCTCCTAGACGTGATCGACGGACCATTAAGACTAACCACACTCTACCTCCCAAGGTTGTTCTCTCTTTTTTTTCTGTTGTTTTGGTCTCTTTTTTTTATTCAAGGTTGCGGCTAGCAGAACACTCCCAACATGCTTCATAACTACTGAGCTGGAATCCGGTCGCATCCACTTGGTTGTCCCTGTACTCTAATCCGGTTGGTACCTGTTGACCGCAAGTCTGCGCATGAGTCCCCGCTACAGTGTTCCTCCCGCAGGTACCTGGACATATCTGTTCACTGTTTGCCTTGTTTTGAGAGATCTACAGCTTTAAAATAATGGACCCCATGGTCCGAAATTACATTGTTCTTTTGGTCAGAGGGAGTACTTTTCCCCTGACCCCTCAGAACTGTTCACCACCATTTTCTTGGCCTAGTTTTTTTGTTCACTGACTTTCTGTTATCTATCTTGTTTTCTTTTTTTGTTATAATTTTTGATCTACACCACAAATGTATTACACTTCTAACTAGTATACCAGATATTTTACTAGATAGCTATTTTCCTCTCCATATCTCCTACACCTATTATGTTTGCTCTAAGAGATATTATAAGATGTGTTGTAAGCACCCCTCTCGACTGGGACTCTTTACTGGCCTCCAACGGCCCATACTTAATCTGCCATGGGTCTTAGAGTAATTTCCCATAATATTAAACGATTTAACTCTCCCCATAAACGGAGAAAAGCATTCAGATCTTACAAATCTTTAGAAACAGACATTCTCCTGCTACAGGAGACACATTTCTACACCCAAAACCTCCCGTCTTTTTTAGACAAATCCTTTAAACAGTGTTATTACACTACCTTTGAGTCCAAGTCTAGAGGAGCAGCTATCCTGATTAAAAACTCTTACATGTTTACTGTTCATCAAACTTACAAAAATCCTGACAGTCGTTTTGTGATAGTTAAGGGCTCTATTCAAGACAAATTGATTACCCTGGCCTTGGTATATTCGCCAATTTTTTTTTTAAACTTTCTCCAGGTGCTCTATAGATTCCTCTCCCCCCATCTTCTGATAGGAGGCGATTTCAACCTAGTGGCCCATTCTAAAATGGACAGGAACCGCATAGGAGCCTCCTCTAATGCCTTCCCTAGGTCCCTTCAATATTCCCTCGGGTCTTACCAACTAATTGATACCTGGAGGGCGCACAATGTGGGCTCTCGAGGATACACTTTCTACTCCCACCCACACAACAGTTATTTCCGCCTTGACTACATCTTCTGCTCCCCCATTTTAACTGCAAATTCTGCCGCAGCAAATATTCACATATGTCTGTGGTCTGATCACCATATAGTGTCCTGTGATTAGACATGTGCGCCATCAATAAATGTGTTTTGTTTCATTCAGTTCCGTTTCGTATTAGCCGTTAATTCGTATTTCGCAATTCGTGTCCGAAATTCAATTTGGATTCGTACAAAATACGAATTTTCGTTAGATTCGTAAAATTTTTGTAAAAGTACGAACATTCGTTATGATGAATTTAAAAAGCAAACCCAGGAAGTCAGCAGTGCTTCTGACTTCCTCGGTTTGCTTTTTAAATTCATCATAACAAATGTTCGTAATTGTTACGAAAAGTTAACGAACCTAACAAAAATTCAGGGGCTCCCACCATCCCTGTGCTGTGCTGACTTCCTCCTGGGGCTGTGCCCCTGCTGTGCTCATTATGAGGGGCTCCCATCATCCCTGTGCTGTGCTGACTTCCTCCTGGAGCTGTACCCCTGCTGTGCTCATTATGAGGGGATACCACCATCCCTGTGCTGACTTCATGGGTTCGCTTTTTAAATTCATCGTAACGAATGTTCGTAATTGTTACGAAAAGTTAATGAACCTAACGAAAATTCAGGGGCTCCCACCATCCCTGTGCTGTGCTGACTTCCTGGGTTTTTAACTTCATCATAACGAATAATCGTAATTATTATGACAATAATAAAACGATATTAACGAACATTCAAATTTTGTCTGAGAAATTCGGATCCGAAATTCAACGAAATTTCGTATTTCGGAAAATTCGGAAGCATAGCAATTCGGATTTCGGATGCTTCCGAATGTACGAATTTTCGGAAATTCGTAACGAATTTTCGATTTGTACGAAAAGAATCGCACATGTCTACCTGTGATCTCACTTGTATAGGCCTTCCCAATACCTCCAAGACCTGGCTCATTAATGACTCCTTACTCACGGACCCCGTTATATTAAACCAATTCTCTAAACGCCTCACTGAATACTTAAGACACAACGACACCGCTGAAATCTCCCCTACATCTCTCTGGGCAGCCCATAAAGCTGTGATGAGGGGCCATTTTATTGAAATAGTAACCACAAGAAAACACCAAAAACTCAAGAAAATACGCACACTCACTTTAGATCTTGAAAGACTATACCATAGACACAGCCAAACCCATCACAAGATGTACTACTTCAAACTATTGAAAAGAGAAGCCCTCTAGACACTCTACTTTCAGAACAAACCGAAAAATCCCTTTGTTGGGCTAAAGCCCGCTTCCTCCTCCATAGCAACTCAGCCTCCACCATGTTTGCAAGGAAACTGAAACAAACCACCCAACCAACACACTCCTATAAACTATGCGCAAGGGAAGGTAACCTCTCAACCCACCCGAAAGATGTCCTTAATATTTTCTCCTCATACTACCAAAAACTACTGTCATATCCTGATTCCCCGCTCTCCCCCTCCTCCCAGTCCTGGCTGGATGGCCTCTCACTCCCCCAGCTCACAGAATTACAACTACAGACCCTTAACGCCCCCTGCACGGTAGAAGAAATTTCTCCCATCATCTCTTCCTTAAAGCCCTCTAAAGCCCCAGGCCCAGGCGGGTTCACCGCCTCCTATTACCAAAAATTTGCCGGATCCCTGATTCCCAAGTTGACTAGACTTTATAACCACATTCTGAAAGGCAGACACTTCCCTGGAGAAATGCTACTGGCGAATATCTCCCTAATCCCAAAACCAGGAAAGGACCACACCCTCCCCCAAAACTTTCGCCCTATCTCAGTCATTAACAATGACTTAAAGATTTTTGGACGCATGTTAGCGGACCGTTTAGCCTCGGTTATCACAACACTAATCTCCCCTGATCAAACAGGCTTTATACCTTCTAGACAGATCACCGACAATATACGCTTAGCAGCTAACATCATCCAAGACGCTGACACTCACTCCAATAAGGTATTACTTCTGAGCCTGGACATAAATAAGGCCTTTGACAGCGTCCTCTGGCCCTACCTAGACACCATTCTGTCTAAGTTTAGCTTCAATGGCGAATTCCTCAATGGTTTTAAAGCCCTCTACCAACACCCCCGAACCCGCATCAAACTCCCAGGGTGCAACTCTGAGTACTTCACATTGAGTCGCGGAAGCAGACAGAATTGCCCCCTTTCCCCACTTTTGTTTGCTTTGGCAATCGAACCACTAGCCCGCTCCATCTCCACCGACCCTAATATCAAAGGATACATTAAAAGCAACCAGGAATTTAAAATAAGCTTATATGCTGATGACGTCCTCCTGTTTTTATCTGGCCCATTGATCTCCCTTCCCAAACTTCTAACTTCCCTGAACTCCTTTCACCACCTTACTGGCCTAGGAGTAAACCCATCCAAATGTACAGCCTTACCTATCAATATCCCTAACCCTTTATTATCTACCCTTAAGGATACATTTAAATTCTCCTGGAGCTCAGATACACTACAATACTTAGGGATAAAACTTGCCCCCTCACTTAATATGATGTACATGATTACCCCCCAGCCTTTTCCAATATTAAATGCCTCCTTAACCAATGGTCCCCCTACCGAATCTCCTTTTTAGGCCGAATCCAAGCAATAAAGATGTCAATCCTCCCCAAACTGTTATTCTTCTTTAGATTATTGCCTGTTTATATCCCCCGCTCCACGATTATGTCTAGTCAAACAGAGCTTCTTAAATTTTTATGGCAAAACAAAAAACCTTGAATGAACAGCTTGCTGATGTATAGGACCCAATCTAGAGGTGGCTTAGGTTGCCCGGATCTATGGAAATACTTCCTGGCGGCCCGCCTCATTCAAGTGGCACAATGGCACACCTCCCCTGCATTTATATGGTGGCTACGATTCAAGAGGACCTTAGTAGCCCCCTACAATTATTGTGGGTCAGTCCCTTTATCTCTGGTCTCTCTACGAAGAAAAGTTTAACTTGCGCTCTAATCCACCAAGCTTGGACTCTTTCCTAGGAGAACCCCAGTTCCCTCTGGCCTTCAACACAAGCCCATTATTCCACAGCTGGATTTTGCAGGGGCTTGTAACGCTGGAGTCCCTATTGCAAGGCATGTCCTTCTGCTCATTTGAACACCTACAACAAAATTTTGCTCTCCATAGATCTGAATTCTATAAATATTTACAAGTATGTCACTTTTTTTCTACCTCCCTATCGCAAGGCGTGGAACAGACTAAATCACCATTTGAGAACCATTGTGGGGAGGCCTCCAGAGATAAAGGGACTATCTCAACCTCATACCAGTACCTTAATGACCACAATACTACAACCAAATCTACAGCCATGATTGGGTGGGAGACAGAAACAGCCCAGGAGTTCTCAGGAGAAGACTGACAGGATATGGTCACTAACATGCATAAATGCACACGCTCAGTCTCCATCAAAGAGACAGTAGTTAAATTACATACTCAATGGTACTATACCCCTGACAGGTTGCACACAATCTACCTGCTGGTTCCTGACACATGCTTCAGAGGATGTTAGGACAGGGGTACTCTTTTACACACATTTTGGAGCTGCACGGTTCTGAAAAACTTATGGCAAAAAAACTCCTAGCTGATACTACAGTTGACCGGAGCATCTGTGACCCTGACGTTTCAGATGTGCACTGTATTCGCAGAACTCTCGGGGTTCTCTCCCCCTCAACAAAAGCTAGCGCATACACTTTTCAGTGCAATCCAATAGGTCATCGCCCTGAACTGGCGACGCCCCTCGGTATCATGGTGCTCCTACATATGGAATCCATCACACTGATGGAGAGAGTGCACCATACCCTTCTAGACACTATGCACATCTTTGACCGCAAATGGGGAAGCTGGTCTACACACCAAATATGTACGGGGCTTGGAGATCTCCTAATCCCTGCTCTCAATGATCAATAGATCAAAGGCCTCTCAGGTCAATGTACCCAGCCCTGACGAGGACTATTTGTTATTCTCCAAACCTTAACTAATTCTGCTATCACCTATATATCATACCCCGCAGATGCAATCTGGTTTACTCACACTAGAACGCTTACATTTTGCTCTATATGTATTTTCTTTTCTGTTTTTCTTTGTTTTATTGTCACTTAGTTCACTGTATATTCGGTTAAAAGGTAACATGAGAGATGTATCTGTATACAATTTTATCCTGCTCCCTGACTGTAATGGTTGCCTCTCAGTGCCTATACATTTTGTACTTACCTGATATACCTCAATAAAAACGTTTGTAAACAAATCAATATTCAATCATCTAAAAAGTATCCACACATGATTGAGTATTAAAGGAATTTGCTTTTGTTAGATAAATCAAGTGAATATTCATACTTTTTTTCTACTGAAGATGTTCAATTTCTCTAGTAAATCAGCCTCTCAATCACTAATTTCCTTTTTTAATGAATCATTTTAATAACAATGTCAGTGTTGGAACATTGAAATCCTCCAGAATCAAACGATCATCTTCTCTCCAGCAGGGACGGCTACACACTGATCGAAATTCAGCTGTTCCCTGCTGGACTGGCCAAATTTTATTCAGTGTATGGCCAGCTCTAGGATTATGAAATGAATGTAAAAGAAGAAAGTGAGGTTACTAATTTAGCTATATACTGGAATGCATGATACACAAGAGGTGCGCAACAGAATAACAAATAATTTAGTAGGTGTATTGATCTGTTTGTATAGAACACTGCTATAAACCATTGCAGTTTTTTTTTTTAACAAATGAGGAACAGTTGAAGTAAGTAAACCTCAGGGCCACACTAAAACATGGTGAGGGAAAGGCACGTTCGTGTGTGTTTCCTGCACCACAGGTGAACACACTGCCCTTGTAATAGGGTGATAGCACTACTTTTTTTGCATACCAATGCATTTTGCAGTCCATTCAAATGAATTCAAAACTGCACTGCACTGGAAAGCACAGAATCACATGGACACTGGACACACACATTTCATTGTGAACCGGCCCTTAATCTGGGCCAACTTCATCCCAATCTTTCCCTGTAGATTTGTCCATCTCTATCAAAAATCTCTTAGGGCTCATTTACACTGGCTTTGACTTCAACACACACAGCCTACCGCTTAAACATGCTTTTTTGATGTGTTTTTGATGCTTCTGCGATGTTTCGGTGATGCCTCCAAGATGCCTCCAAGATGCTTCAGTGATGCTTCGATGATGCTTCGGTGATACTTCTGTGGTGCTTCGACGATGCTTCGGTGGTGCTTTTTGAAGCTTTAATTAAGCTTGGCAGATGCCCTGTGTGTGTGTTGATATCTCATTCCTTCAATTTCTCCAATACAAAAGCGAAGCTAAAACTTAATTAAAGCCTCTCAAAAGCTGCAGGTGCTTAAAGCTTTGCCATAGACTTCTATGGAGGCTTCGAAGACACTTTGAAGCGCCACTAAAGCAACATGGGGCATCATTTTTAAAGTGAAGCCGAAGAAAAGCAAACAAAAGGTGTAAACAGGACTGTAATTTTATTTAGTGACAGGGGCTTTAACTGGCGTTAAAAGAGCTTTAGCAAAGCATGTCCAAAGCCATGTTTTGAAGTGTAAACGAGCCCTTGTACATTTGTAGCTGACTATTCGGCAGAAGACCGGGAGGAGCCCTGGGACTCTCGTGTTTGTGTGTAGCTGTGGGATTTCTTTCTCTCTCTCCCCCTCCAGTGCTGCACTGAAACAAAGTGGGTGTGTGTGAATCCCCCACTCGCTCTTTCTTCTCTTTCCCCCCTCCCTCCAGGCTGCAGTAGGGAGGAGGAACATGGTACATGTAGTCCTGGAGGAGCACTGTAGAATGAAAATGGTTGGGGATTTGACTTTAATACACACAATGCCCTGAAAATAAAGGAGGAGATGGGTTTTGAGTTCCCGGGCTTTCGGAGGAGAGAGCAGTGTGCTTTGGCTGAGCAGAAACCCCAAGGGACAGCTGCCTTTGTATTCTGTGTATTTGGAGACAAAGGACTGAGCTACAGAGAGGTCTTATGTACAGAGGACCAGGGGAATGCAGACCTGTTGCCATGTGTGAGGCTGGGGGAACTGGTGAGAGTCTGAGGGATGGGATCAGATTCCTGAGGACAACAGACCACCAAGCAATTTGCAGGTCAAACTCTGAACAGTCATCTACAGTACACTGCTCCATTGAAGTTTCAACACGTGTTACACAAGCATGATGCACTGTTTTACCATTAAACTGCCCTGTGAAATGCAATGCAGCCAGAGCCAGATCAACCAATAAACAACCTAGATTTGTGTCCAGCGGACTGCAGGCAAACATGATTATGTTACTTTACTTTTCTGCTATCTGCTAAACATAAAAAAAGTTGTCATTTAGGCTCTTCCCGTTACTCTCACGTCCAGAGGTTGTTTTCTCCACCCCATTTTGTCTTCCTGCCTCACAGCTCCTGTGGTTTTCACCCAGTGGAAGGCTAAACAAATTCCCTTGGCTGCTGCTGGCAATTTTATCATTCATGAATATTTGTTTTTCTTTTTGACACCCCATGGGGAGTCAGCTTAATTCCCTGGATCAAATTGTTGCTTCACTAGATTTTAGTAACTATTATGCCGCGTACACACAACCGTTATTCATGTCATGCAAAAAAAACAATGTTTTTCTCGTCGTGATTCCTCCCAAGCCTGCCTTGCATTCACACGTTCATGAAAAAAAAACGCTCGAGCAAAGCACGGTGACGTACAACACGTACGACGGCACTATAAAGGGGAAGTTCCATTCGAATGGCGCCACCCTTTGGGCTGCATTTGCTGATCCTCGTGTTAGTAAAGTTTGGTGAGAGACGATTCGCGCTTTTCAGCCTCGTGCTCTTCAGTCCGTTACAGCGTGACGAATGTGCTATCTCCATTCTGAACGCTAGTTTTACCAGAACGAGCGCTCCCGTCTCATACTTGATTCTGAGCATGCGCGTTTTTTTTCCCCTCGTAAAATCGTACACACGACCGCTTTTCATGATGTGAAAAACGACAAGAAAAAATAGAGCAGGTTCTAATTTTTGTTGGGCAGTTTTCTCATAGTGAAAAATGCTATGGAGCATACACACAACCGTTTTTCACGACCAATCTAAAAAATTGCATTTTTCTCGTCATGAAAAACGGTTGTGTGTATGCGGCATAACTCATTCATAAAATGGACATAAAATCATCTAGACTTTTAATTTAATTATTATTTTTGTCCTTAGTACCTCTTGCAGTAAAGTATTATTCAATAACCACTGTTACTCAAAAACACTCTTTCTAAAACTAATAGTAAATAATTTTTTCTTCTAACCAAAATCAATATCCCCTCGTCATTTGTACAGTCTTCGAGATAAAAAAAACAAAAAACTAATGATTAAATTTTTATAATGGTCTTTGATAGTTTTAAACATGTTAATTGGGTTGCCTCTAAGATATTTTTTTTTCTAAGTAAACATACCGTTTAAAAAAAATTAGTTGCCTGCTTTTGAAACATTTCCAAAACATTAATGTACATTTTGCAATGTGCTGCCCAAAACTGGACTCTCCGTGTTTGATTAAATGTGTAAGGGACAAAGATAAGAACATGGCTTAGTTGCATGACCTTACATTTTTCAACACCTAAGCTTTATTTGCCATTTAACTGTCCATGATATCATTTTGTTAAGATCTATTTCACTATTCTTCTGAGTTGTAATAAATCTTCATGGCGTTGTGTCATCAGCAAAAATATCAAAACTACTGTCCATTTCATTCACTAGATCAGTGTTTCTCAAACTTTTTACCTTTGAGGAACCCCTGGCAAAAGTCTGAGATCTCGGGGAACCACTCACGGAACATTGATGTGATCAGCGAGCTGTATATATAACAATTATTCTTAGAAGTAGCATTAAACAATAGAATAAATATTAAAACATACCTGCTCAATTCTGGGTCAAACTTGATATCCAGGGGGGAACAGTATGGGGGGGGGTCAAGAGAGCACAGCACAGTACAGGGGGGCAAGGAGAGAACTGTCCAGGGGGTCCAGGAGGGAACAGGGAGCCAGGAGGAAACAGCAGAGTATGGGGGGGGGGCAGAGAGCACAACACAGTATGGGGTCAAGGAGAGCACAGTTCAGGGGGGCCAGGGGGGACCAGTATAGGGGGCCAGAAGAATAGAACAGTACAGGGGGACAGGGAGAAACAGTATGGGAGGCCAGGAGAGAACAGAATAGGGGGGCAGGAGGGACCAGTATAGGGGGGCAGAAGAAGAGAACAGTACAGGGGGACAGGAGGAAACAGTATGGAGGGCCAGGAGAGAACAACACAGTACAGGGGGCCAGGAGGGGAGGGAACAGCACAGGGGGCCAGGAGTGAACAGCACAGTACAAGGGCCCAGGAGGGAAGGGAACAGCACAGGGGGGCCAGGAGGGAACAGCACAGTACAGGGGGCCAGGAGAGAACAACACAGTACAGGGGACCAAGAGGGGAGGGAACAACACAATACAGCGGACCAAGAGGGGAGGAAACAACACAGCACAGGGGGCCAGGAGGGAACAGCACAGTACAGGTGGCCAGGAGGAAAAGGAACAGCACAGGGGGCCAGGAGGGAACAGCACAGTACAGGGGACTTGGAGAGAACATCACAATACAGAGGCCCAGGAGAGAACAGCACAGTACGGTACGGGGGGCTAGGAGAGAACAGCACAGTGCAGGGGGTCAAGAGGGGAGGGAAAAGCACAGGGGGCAAGGAGGGAACAGCACAGTATAGGGGGTCAGGAGAGAAAAACACAGTACAGGGGGCCGGGAGAGAACAACACAGGGAGCCAGGAGAGAACAACACAGTACAGGGGGCAGGAGAGAACCAGACAGTGCAGGTGGCCAGGAGGGGTGGTAACAGCACATGGGGCCAAGAGGGAACAGCACAGTACAGGGGGCCAGGAGGGGAGGGAAAATCACAGGAGGCCAGGAGAAGAGGGAACAGCACAGGGGGCCAGGAGGGGAGGGAACAGTACAGTACAGGGGGCCAGGAGGGAACAGCACAGTACAGGGGGCCAGGAGAGAACAGCACAGTACAGGGGGCCAGGAGAGAACAACACAGTACAGGGGGCCAGGAGGGAACAACACAGTACAGGGGGACAGGAGGAAACCACATCGTACAGGGGACCAGGAGAAAACAGCACAGTACAGGGGGCCAGGAGAGAACCACACAGTACAGGGGGACAGGAGGAAGCCACACGGTACAGGGGGCCAGGAGAAAACAGCACAGTATAGGGGGGCCAGAAGAAAACAGTATGGGGGGCCCAGGTGGGAGCAGTATAATTCAGGGGGGCCTGGAGGAAACAGTATAGTTTAGGGGGGCCAGGTGGGAACAGTATGGTTCAAGGGGGCCAGGAGGGAACAGTATAGTGCCTAATGGACGGACCGCCACTGCTCTTGTTTTACCAGGCTGCAGTTTACAAGAGACATTACAATCAGGAAGATTACATTCACAGTAAAAGGAAGTTGCACAGCACACAATGAAGGGGAAGAGACTGCAGTCCTCCTTAGAAGCTTTTTAAAAGCTGTACTTTTATATGTGATATGAAATCAAGATAAAACTTGAATTATAGTAAGCTGAGTGGACTTTGTGATTTTAACCTTACATTAGTGATTCTTGAATTGTATTAGGCATTCATTGAAAGATTTAGCTTTTCCCTGAAAGTGCTCTCCATGGAATAAGTATTTAAATACAATTTGTTCTAGGACTTTTAAAGAAATATTCTTCGGCCTAATTTCTGTCTAGTCTTTCCATATATGAGTGATGTCGGTCTGTAGAAATTTAGCTGCAGAATTACTGAATATGATTTGTCACAATATGTTACTTTTTTTTTTTTTATAGATGAAAATGATGAACAAGTGTTATTCGCCATCTGATCAGGTACAGCATTAATGTTGTTTTATTTTTCTACTTTTATAAACATACTGTAGATCAGGGGTAGGCAACCCCCGGCATTGGTACCGCAAGCGGCACTTGAAGCCTCTTTTTCCGGCACTCGACTCCCTCCCCATCAGCAGAGCAGCACATGGAAGTGTCAGTGAGACATTAATGTAGAGCAGATGTGCAGGGAGGTACAGTGGTGGGGCAGATGAGAAAAGGGGTACATTGATGGGGCAGATGTACAGGAGGTACAGTAGTGGGAGGGATGAAAACGAGGTTCAGTGGTGGGACAGAAAATTAGGGGGGTACGGTGATGTGGCAGATGAGCAGGGGGTTACAGTGGTGGGGCACATGAGAAGGGGGTTCAGCGGTGGGACAGATGAGCGGGGGGGTTCAGTGTTGGGCCAGATGAGAAGGGGGTTACAGTGGTGGGAAAGATGAGCGGGGAGGGTTCAGTGTTGGGGCAGATGAGAAGGGGGTTCAGCGGTGGGACAGATGAGCAGGGGGGTACAGCAGTGGGGCAGATGTGAAAGCAGGTGCATTGGTGAGACAGAAAAGCAGGGGGTACAGAGGTTGGGCAGATGTACAGGGGGGTACAGTGGCAGGGCAGAGGAGAGAGGAGGTACATTGGTGGGACAGATTGGCAGGGGGAACAGAGGTGGGACAGATGTGCAGGAGGTACAGTGGTGGGGCAGATGAAAAAGGGGGTTACAGTGGTGGGGCAGATGAGCAGATAACTTCAGTGTTAGGACAGATGAGAAGATGGTTCAGTGGTGAGACAGAAGAGCATGGGGGTACGGCGGTGGGGAAGTTGTGCAAAGAGGTACAGTGGTGGGGCAGATGAGAAAGGGGGAACATTGGTGGGGCAGATGAGCAGAGGGTTACAGTGGTGGGACAGAAGAGCAGGGTGGTACAGTTTTGGGGCTGATGAGAAAGGGGGAACATTGGTGGGGCAGATGTACAGGGGTTACAGTGGTGGGACAGAGGTGGGGCAGATGTACAGGGTGGTACACTGGTGGGGCAGATGTGCAGGGGGTTACAGTGGTGAGCAGATGTGCAGGGGGTTACAGTGGTGGGACAGATGAGCAAGGGGGTACAGTGGTGAAACAGATTTGCGGGGGAGAGTGATCTGAAGTGTGGAGTTGAAGGAATTGGGGCTGATCTGAGTCGTGAGAGTGCAGGATGCTAAGTAGTTTAGAGCATTTACTTTATAAAAAATCCTTTTCGTGATTGAGAGTGTGAAGTTGAAATTTTTTTGTTAAACAATCAGCACTCTCAATGTCTTTGAAAATATTTTTTGGCACACTGCGCTCAAAAGGTTGCCTACCCCTGCTGTAGATAGACATGTGCACACTGAAATATTTTGTTTCGGAATTACATTTTCGTACGAAAAATACATTTATTTAGTTACTCCCGAAATTCGTTTTTATTTATTTTGTTTCGTTAAAAAAAATGCATTAGTCCGAAAATCCAAATTAATTAAGGTCGAATCTGTCATTGAAGGCTTATGGTGTCCGTCGAATATTCTAAGAAGATTCAACGGAGAAGCTAAACTGTACGACACCGCAATCATACATTTCCGGTCTAATGCTCCGCCCACAAACTATAGTAGAATTCTAATGTTGTATGACTAGTAATAATTATATTTATTAATTATTATTACTGGTCAACCAACATTAGAATTCTTCTGTAGCCTATGGGCGGAGCATTTGACCATAAATGTCCGTTTGTGGCGATCGTATGTTTTTAACTGCTTTGTCGAATCTTCATGTCTCTATAATGTCGAATCTTTTCTCTCTATGTCGAATAATCTTGGACTAATAGAGTTAGGTTAGGCACAATTGACCGCAGGTTCGATAGATACAGATCGCTATTGTCACGTTGAATCTTCTATCTATATTGAACTGTTGTCGCAACGAAACAAAAATAAAGATTTTTTGTGTCGGATATTTCGGATTTCGGATTCTGTGCATTCATTATCGTTTGTTAAAACGAATGCGAAAATCCCCGAAATTCGGACGAAAATGCATTCGGACGAAAACGAATGCACATGTCTAGTAGATACTGTAAGGTTTCAATTATTATTTGCAACAAAGAGTGACTCTAATTTCATTCATGGGTGTTCTCTATATCATTTGTTTCCTATTAAAAAGCTGGAATAAAAGTTTGGTCCTACTTTCTTCATTATATGTTACAATGAAAAGCTTTGTCTGTGCAACTACTATATGAAGGCTCCAGTCGGGAGCAGCTGGATTAACCATGCGAGGTTAGTCCAGCATCCGCCCCCACTGAGCTGTTGTGTTCTGACAGGGGGACGACCCCCATGACCAGAACACTCCGATCAGCGCTCTTTGCCATTGTGCCATTGGCTGAGAGCACTGATCGGACGTCTGACAGCTGTTGGTTTTCCAGCATGGACGTCCGAGGGACCGACATACACACAGGCAGAATGTCAGCCCGTATTTTTTG
Organism: Rana muscosa; assembly: GCA_029206835.1. Classification (NCBI taxonomy): domain Eukaryota; kingdom Metazoa; phylum Chordata; class Amphibia; order Anura; family Ranidae; genus Rana; species Rana muscosa. The sequence goes on along the minus strand of CM055121.1, from coordinate 430,722,218 downwards.
AACTGGAAAATGACTCCCGAGAATCTACCTATGTGTACGAGGCTTAAGAGGGCTAATGAAGTGTACGTAAAACCAAAACTTAGACAGGGCAGGGAATCTTTAGACCCCCTGTGTTTTTTTTTTGTTTGTTTTTTCTGTATCTCCATCAGGGAGACCCTCTCTACCTTATTATCCTAGGGACCACTGTCTCCCGAATTTTTGAGCTGCCACAGAAACAGAAGGTGAGGGAAATTCTTCCAATGGGAACACTTTTTCTGGTGGCATCTGTCTGAGTGAATAAGAGCTGTGTCCCTGGGACAGGAACTAAAGGGGACAAACCTGACAGGAATCTTAGATGCTGAACTCTAGGCAGATAGAAATGACACAAATCAATGCAGCTCTGTTTTCATTAATACATCGTTAAATGATTATTTTTAAATTCAGTCAGTGTAAGCCAGTGTTTCTCAATTCCAGTCCTCAAGGCGCACCAACAGGTCACGTTTTCAGGATTTCCCTCAGATGAAACTGCTGTGGTAATTACTAAGGCAGTTAAACTGATTACATCCCCTGTGCAAAATAATAGAAAGCCTGAAAACATGACCTGTTGGGGCGCCTTGAGGACTGGAGTTGAGAAACCCTGGTGTAAGCACATGGATGTGATCTGGTATCTGCCTGCTATGTGAGAGGAAGAAGCAGCACAAGGAGCCTTGCTAACCAGAAGCATGCTGATAGGAGGAGAGCAGAGTGACAGAGAGATGTGCTGATAACTGTGCTGCTTCTCCTTTCACTGCCCAGTAGCAGGCTGGGGGATGTTCAAGGATGACTATGGCTTAAAGGAGGTGGGTTGCATGATGCTGGACATCAAGTGGCAGAAAAAAGGACTGCAGATGAATCTCTAGATTGAAGGTAAATGTTACGGCAAAAGCTTGTTTTTTTATTTTTTATTTTTATTAGGCTATTCCTTTTTATCCTGTTATTGGGGTCTGTTTAGCTGGAATTCCCTACAATATCTAAAACGAAACAAAAAAGTTTTGGCTTTTCATATATTGTAGTTTGACCACACTTTTAGGTCCTTATTTATTTAATTATATGTTCATTATTTAATTATATATTATGAATGAAAACAAAATAAACACAGAAAGTAATACATGGTGCAAATTTCTTTCCTGCAACCTCGGGTTGCAGGAAAGAAATTTGCACGGTTCCCCCATCAACACAGACAGTGTTGACAGGGAAATGAGCAATTGATTGCTCCTGACGGAGGGGTGGGGCAGGGGAAGCCATTCCCGCCGGGAGAAGACAGTGATTATCGCTAGTGGCTATAACAGCCGCTAGCGATAATCGCAAGAGAATCTGGCAGTTTGGTAGTACCCAAGTTGACCGATCAATCAACTTGGTACATTCAGCCTGCCCATTAATGGTTGGAATCTCGGCCGGTTCCTGCTGAACCAGCCAAAATTCGAACTGTGTATGGCTGGCCTTAGAAGTTTGTTTGTGCATTTTTGGTATAGTTTTAAAGCATACCACACTGTAATATAATCTTTAAAATGGATGTGTTGGATATTTAATACCTGTACATTTTTATATTACCAAGTTACTTTATGTTTAGACTGCCCAGATTTACAAATTTCCTTTGGCATGGAAACGTGCTGACTTTGGGTTTGGAAATGTTGATAGATAATTCTCTCTGTTAACTCCTCTAAATGGCAGAGTATTTCTATCAAATGGATTTTCGCCGATACTAATTGTATATCTTTTGCAAGGCTTCAAGACCTTGACGCAAGTTAATTAGATTTAGCTTATGCCATAAAGGTGTCACGTATTGCACAGAACAACAAAGGACTTTGTGGAATATCACCCATGATCCCGTGCAGTCTTTAGGAAACTGTCATTCATTCTTCCTATTAGCCTGATTTTCCATAAATGCTTCAGGTTTTCAGGGCTTTTTCATTTATCAGTTGAAAAGCATAAATAGTCAGTTACTTGATCTTTCTCTCTTTCTTTTTCCAGTTCCCCGTGATTGATATTCAAATAAAATAATTTCACTTTCACACTGAACAATAAATTCCAATTTTATGGTGCAATGTGATATCATCAGGAGACTGTATATTTACAATAAATACTCATGAGAACATCATTTGGAAGTGTGATTCAAATGATGCAATTTATTTTCGAACACAAAAAAGACTAAAATCCACTAAATATAACTTTAAATAATAAATGAAAAGGTGATCACTTAGGTAAGAACCTGCAGATAAACTTATTTTTATAATAGGCTTGAGCCAAAATACATTCATTTTTTTCTGGAAGGGAAGACTAAAGCTTTTTCAAATGCTGCATTAATTAAGTAGATCTAAACCCTAACTGGATGTCTTTTAGTTTGCTTAAGTACTGTGTATCATAAAGGATTGAATATGAGTGGAGAATTATATATGGAGTATAGGGTAATCCCAGGTATCTGCATCCCTGTACACTAATTATCTTAACATCTCTACAAACCCTTATCTGGCACTTTACTGGTACCCTCCTTGTTTTATCTCACAAAACATTTGTTCTAAAATCATTTACATTTATTGTTAAAATGAATCCAATAAGAGAGACATCTACATACAAAAAATAAACAACTTCCAAAAAGAACATTTAATAGGTGAATCCACTGAAAGAACGAAAATAAGAATCTACTTTCCATCTAGTATTATATAAAATGAAGGTGGGGGTGGTGGCGCTACCAGTAGCCTGAAGAGTAATCTAGCAAGTTTCTGTTTAAATGGCTGTGTAGCACAACAGGCTAGGTGGGGTCATACTATAAAAAAACAAATGACATATAAAAAGAGGTGCCTCCTTAAGGCTGGATAAAATAAAATATGTGTAAAAATAAATAAAAATATAAAATTCCAAACGTGTAGGGACAAAAACTCCTAGGAAGACAATCTAGGAGGTCAGGTCCCTAAATTCTATGGTCGGTTGAACAATCAGTGCTCAATAGTGTTTGGGAGATCCACTCCTGTGCAAAAAAATGTACTTAGTATGCCTACTAGTATAAAGTGCATGTGATACCAAATCACAGTTTTTGGCAATGAGAGGTCATCTCACCTCCCAGTGACAATCCGTAACCGCTAAATAATAACAATAATAGGTGATAGATCAGTGAAAAAAATGTGAAGAAAATAAATATATATATATATATATATATATATATATATATATATATATATGTGTGTGTAACAGCAGTATTCAAAACCACATAAAAGCTGATGAGCCAATGAAATTAATATGTGACACCAGTAATTAAAATCACGTAGAAATGCTGATGTTTTTCAATACACTGTCCATGCAGATTACTCCACACAATGTCCACATCCAGGCAGTTTACCTATAGATTGTATGGGACACTCCTCAAAAAAGTTCCAAAGTGAATAGTGCTCGTTGTGGCAGGTATTAAGCAGGTGACTTTTGTGCTCCCCTCATGGGTCTCCACTCACCAGCTCCTACAACCCCTGCAGAACCTGATGGCTTTGAGCGATTCATCCTTCCACTCACAGGGACTGCAGGCTCTGAGAACTCACTCGATGTCCAGGAATTTAAAGGCAATTGTAGAAACACTTTTTATTCCTCATGAAAAAGAGAGATAATGTCTCCTATGGTGTAGTACCAAAAACGAATTTATTAAAAAACTTATAAAAACAAGCAGTACAAAACACCAGAACAGGTTTGCTCCTAAAGAAATTAGCGTAGGCTAATATATGGCAGAGTTAAACAGAGCCGGCGGTTCACAGCGTGCGTTCCACCCGAGGCTCTCAAAAACCGGAAGTGACGTAGTTTGCGTGGCTCCGCCTTACGCATTTCGTCATGGACGTCGTCTGAGGCGGTGCCATCTTAGTGCACCCTACGTCTATTTAGTAGAGAGCGGCCATGCAGATCCCACCCCCCTGTCTCAGGAGTATCCAATCAGGGAAAGCGCGGTCCCCAATATTGGCGGAGCTCGATGGTAGATATTACCATATCTCGAGGCAGGCGATGCGTTAGTGTGTTCCCAGGGACATAAATACCTGGCCCGCATCTCCGCTCTCCCATTGCATCATATATTATATAAGCATAACATGTAGCAGTGGCGGCATATAGGGTGGAACGCAGCTGGAACGCACGCTGTGAACCGCCGGCTCTGTTTCACTCTGCCATATATTAGCCTACGCTAATTTCTTTTGGAGAAAATCTATATGTAAACTGCCTGGATTTGGACATTGTGTGGAGTAATATGCATGGACAGTGTATTGAAAAACATCAGCATTTACATGATTTTGTTTACTGGTGTCACATATTATTTTCATTGGCTCATCAGCTTTTATGTGATTTTGAATACTGTGGTTACATTTATATATATATATATATATATATATATATATATATATATATTTCACTGATCTATAACCTATTATTGTTTTTATTTAGCGGTTACGGATTGTCACTGGGAGGGGAGATGACCTCTCATTGCCAAAAATTGTGATTTGGTATCACATGCACTTTATACTAGTAGGCATACTAACAAACTTTTTTTGCACAGGAGTGGATCTCCCAAACACTATTGAGTAGGGATGGGCCGAACGGACCCCTGTTTGGTTCGGACCAGAACTTTCGAACACTGCGAAAGTTCGGACCCAAATAACGAACCCCAATAAAGTCAATAGGACCCGAACGTCAAATATCAAAAGTGCCCATTTTGAAGGCTTAAATGCAAGTAATTGGGCATACAATGGTCATAGGGGTCCGGGTCCTGCCCTGGGGGACAAGTATCAATAAAAAAAAAGTTTGTGAAAAACAAAATTTTTAAATTAGCAGTGATTTTTAGATTTTTAAAGTGAAAGCCTAAAAATGAAAAATTCCTTCCAATATAGTGCCTGGGGGGTCCCATTAGTCTAACTGTAAAGTGGCAGATCTGTACCATGTCTAGAATCTGCTGCAGCAATAATTGAATTTATAAAGCCCCATCTTTCCTGCAAGCTGCCTTTATTTTGCTCAGCAACAGCTGGGGAGCCAGTGTGTATGATGAGGCCACAATGTACTGCACTGGGAACAAGATTAGAGATTTTTTTGGATACATTCTGGTGTCACTTTGACTTTGGATAGAAGTAACGGGTGCGTTAAAATTGGTCTTTGGGTGTCGTGGCGCCTTCCCACCGTAACCCTATAGAGATAATCTTGATGAAAGCAAGAATTTGTTGGATAGCACTGGCAAACTCACTAAACAGAGGAAATGATGCCCTGCCTGAGGACTGACCACCACCTCCACCTTTGCCTGTGGACACATTTGTTGCTGGCCCCCTTACAGTGCCAAGGTAACATCTGCCTCTCCTTGTTGTCCTCCCAGACATTATTGGGATGGAGGGGGTGGTGCTTATAAGCAAATGTAAAGGAGAAGTTGAAATCTGTACGTGGATGCACTTTAATCAATGTAACGAGGTGTTTGGTGCCCTTTAATTTGAGTACTCACACTACACAGACACACTCCACGGATACAAATATAATATACTGCAATATAATGCGCAAAACTGGCAGTAATGCACACAGAACTATATGGCGTTAAACTGGCAGTAACTCACGCAGAACTATATGGCGTTAAACTGGCTGTAACGCATACAGAACTATATGGCGGTAAACTGGCAGTAACGCATGCAAAACTATATGGCGTTAAACTGGCAGTAACGCACACAGAACTATATGCCGTTAAACTGGCAGTGACACACATACAGAAATATATGGTGTTAAACTGGCAGTAACGCACGTGTAGCGCCCCTCTACTTTGAGGGGTGCTATGTGCCTAAATTTAGGGGTTGGTCTGAGCTAGTAGCCAGGCTCAGGCCGCTTTTATTGATAGGTTCTGTTGCTTTGTTTCTGCAGGTGTTGTACTGGTGGAGTTCCGGAGTTTGGATTGCGTGACCTGGCCCTCCAGGCCAAGGGTGCGCGTGTGCATTGGACCCAGGCACCTTTAGCCTGGGGCTGCAACTTCGCCATTGGGCCCAGCACCTTTAGCTGGGGCTCATCTCTAAAAGGAGGAATCCCAGGGTGCCCCTGAGAGGGGACCCGCTCTAAGAAGAGGAGGCCGGGGGAGGACCTTTCTGATTGACCGGTGAGAGTTCACAGAGAAAGAGAGGCCCGGTAAACTTCTGGAGGGATTCCACTATTCATCTAAGGCCTTGTAATGTGCCGCAACTTGCACCTGTTCTTAAAGTTCCAAGCGCTGAGAAGTTTGGGGCTCAGAGATTCTGTGGCAGAGGATCTCCCGATCCTATCTCCAAGGAAAAAGTGAACGCCCGAGTGTCATTCCGGTTGCTAGGACCGTGAGAGGGGACTATCCGGATAAGCAGAGACACTGGGGATTTAGTGGTGAGATTAAGTGCCGCGTGCCTGAACTTGCCTCCCTGTTCCTTTATTCTTCAACTCCAACTTTCCTATCCAGTTTTCAGCATTGAAGAAAATAAACCTTCCTTCATTAAGGTTTAACATTGTCTGGACATTGGCCTTATTGGTGCACAAGCTACAGACTCTTCCCTATACTATAGGGGTGAGAACCAACTGAGGGAAGGTAACTCGCTGCGGGACCCAACAATTTCTGAACACCGCTCACCCTCTTATTCAAGAAGGAACCTGGGCATTGTGGTACGGTGTGTCCCGCCTTGAGGAGGTAACGCCAGGGATCCGTGTGCTACACGTGGGGGCTCGAGTCTGGGATTCTGCAGCTACCCCCCTAGAGGTTGTACTGTTTTTCGGCCATTGTGAAAGTTGGACTGCGTCACATTTTATTGAAGAAAATAGAGGTACAGGACTGTGTTTGAGTTTTTTTCTAGGTGCGTAGTTCGTGGGCGTGTCCAGAACTAGGAAACGCCCGCGAGCTGCGTGCAGGAAAGGAAAAGGGGGAGGAGCCCCCGCCAAGTGTGTGTTGCACGTGGTGTCTTTGGCGCCAAAGGGACAATACGAGCCAAACCAGTGAAGAAGAAGCATCATGTCCGCCAATTCATGGATTCCTCTTCCACCGGGACCCCGGATGTTCCCGACCTCAGCCATGGATATCGCTTTTCTCACTGCCCCCCTGACGGATACAGGGATCCGGCTCAAAGCCCGAGGCTGCTTCGCGCTCTATACCTGCCAGGATGCGGAGGCCCTGGACGTGCTCTGTCCGAGTCGCCATGGACTAGCCGTGCAAATACGGCCATTCAGAAGATGCCTGATTTGTGGGGGGGGGAGTTTTTTTTTGAGGTAGAACAACCCACCGAGTCACCCCGAGTGTATCAGGTCAATTTTGTCATGGGGTTGCTTACTTCCGAGGAAGAGAAATATGCCCCAGTGGCCGGGCCCACGCGCATCACTACGGCTGTAGCGGATGTGGAGAATGAAGTCCCAGCCACCACAGAGCCAGCGACGGATGTTACAGCGGATGCTGCCTCCGTCACTACTGAGACATCCATCCCGCCTGACAAGAGAAAGGTGGGCTACGTAACAGCCTCCCGCGGCCGAGGTCGAGGTTCACCCCAGCGCCTGCCTGAACCGGAGATCCAACCCGGAGGGACCTCCAGGAGATCCATGTCAGGGGACAGTAAGGAGGGTGGGGACATTGTGGTGAAATGTTTGCCGGGGAAGGGGAAGAAACTCAGTGTCCGTACCGTTGGGGATGCTTGGATACTCAAACCACAGAAACTTTTAAAGGACAGTGAGTCTGTGTCCACTAGAGACTATCTGCCAGCGGAGGAGTGTGACACTTCCGATTTGGAATCGTCTTGCGAAGTGGGGGATGATTTTGAGGTGGATGAACTATTTGCCAGGAAGGGTTGGGACAGAATTCCACTACCCTCACCCAGAAGCATTATAGAGGGATCACCCATGAACTCTGGGGAAACCACACCCCGGGTGGAGGCCCCTACACGAGAGGCAGTGAAAGTGCCTAGATCCCCAGATGCTATTGTTTTACCTGGGAGAGGAGACCGTGATACCCTTCCTCACATTTCAAGGTTGCAGCAGCTCTTCAACAAGAAAGTGGCCGCCGAATATGGCTGGGAATACCCCTATGTTCCTTTTATTCGAAGTTGAGGCCTATCGTGAGAGGTGGTATGCGGATTTTGTTTGGGACCACCTGAAAGTACCTAATGCCCATAGATACTTTGTATGCGCAGCTGCTATGGCCGATCGGTTTAAAGGATGCAAGCAAGAATGGAACTATGATCGGCACATACATGCGAATCGGGTGGTTATTTGTAACAAGGAGGGAGAGGATGCTGTGTACTCCATTGAGACTTTTGACACAAAATGGAAACTCCTTGTTTTGCCGAATCATCGGTTCTATACTTAAAAGACAGGACTTTGTTTGCTGTTTTTTTTTTTTTGTGTCTCTGGAGTTCGATCCTTTGGAACTCAATAACTTTTCCCTCCACTACTTGGGGTAATCTACTCTGCTGAGGACCAGGAGAGCTGTTGCTGTTTCTCTCCATCTGCAGCACCACTAAGAACTGAACTTTGGGGTAGATAAGTTAGGGCAAAGGCTGGAGACCCGTCGTGTTCAAAATATGAAATGCCTGATTTTTGGCTGGCATTTCTACGGAACAACTGTTGGTTGTCGTGACTTTGCACTACCACCAGATGGGTGTGATTTTCAGAACTCTTTTATGCACTTCCATTGAGAAAAGTTTTATAAAATATACTAGGCTTAGTATATGCAACTTCTGTTGAAGGGAGTTGTCCCTTTTCGGAGGGGCAGCTCACTTCTTGTAGCTAGTATAAAGGTAGGATGTTTTATTGTGTAAATTGTTTCTCTCCCTCTACAGGTGAAACTGCAAGCAACTCTACTGAGAATGGGGTGGAGTAGTTAGTTAGGAAGGGGTGGATTGTGTAATGTGTATTTTATAAATATGGCATTGAGAATGGGATGTCAAAAATATTTTTAGTACTCTTTGTTTTTCTATCCTTTCTTTTCTGTCCCCTCCCTTTATATTGGTTCAGGCACCAATGTTCAAATTGTATATAGGTCCGGAAATAAATTCTTACCTACTAAGGCTTGAGATGGCTCGAGTTTATTTCAGACACTGGGGACAGTGTCTACTTTAGGAGGGGGTGTGTGTAGCGCCCCTCTACTTTGAGGGGTGCTATGTGCCTAAATTTAGGGGTTGGTCTGAGCTGGTAGCCAGGCTCAGACCGCTTTTGTTGATAGGTTCTGTTGCTTTGTTTCTGGAGGTGTTGTACTGGTGTGCAGTTCCCTGTGGCCTGTAGGTGGCACTGCCATGACAGGTCAGGGTTGAACCACTGGTGACAGTGCTGTGCCTTCGGGTGTCCTCTCTCGGTGGTAGTGCAGTGGGCGTGGTCAGCCTGCTGTGCATGCCGGGAGAGGATACATAAGGGGCAGACGCCGCCTGGAGAAGAGAGGTTCCGGAGTTCCAGAGTTCGGGTCGCGTGACCTGGCCCTCCAGGCCAGGGGTGCACATGTGCATTGGTCCCAGGCACCTTTAGCCTGGGGCTGCAGCTTCGCCATTGGGCCCAGCACCTTTAACTGGGGCTCATCTCTAAAAGGAGGAATCCCAGGGTGCCCCTGAGAGGGGACCCGCTCTAATAAGAGGAGGCCAGGGGAGGACCTTTCTGATTGACCGCCGAGAGTTCACGGAGAAAGAGAGGCCCGGTAAACTTCTGGAGGGATTCCACTATTCATCTAAGGCCTTGTGATGTGCAGCAACTTGCACCTGTTCTTGAAGTTACAAGCGCTGAGAAGTTCGGGGCTCAGAGATTCTGTGGCAGAGGATCTCCCGATCGTATCTCCAAGGAAAACTTAAGTGAATGTCCGAGTGTCATTCCGGTTGCTAGGACTGTGAGAGGGGACTATCCGGATAAGCAGAGACACTGGGGATTTAGTGGTGAGATTAAGTGCCGCGTGCCTGAACCTGCCTCCCTGTTCCTTTATTCTTCAACTCCAACTTTCCTATCCAGTTTTCAGCATTGAAGAAAATAAACCTTCCTTCATTAAGGTTTAACCTTGTCTGGACATTGGCCTTATTGGTGCACAAGCTACAGACTCTTCCCTATACTATAGGGGTGAGAATCAACTGAGGGAAGGTAACTCGCTGCGGGACCCAACAATTTCTGAACACCGCTCACCCTCTTATTCAAGAAGGAACCTGGGCATTGTGGTACGGTGTGTCCCGCCTTGAGGAGGTAAGGCCAGGGATCCGTGTGCTACACACGCAAAACAATATGGTGTTAAACTGGCAGTAACGCACGCAAAACTATATGGCGTTAAACTGGCAGTAACACACACAGAACTATATGGCGTTAAACTGACGGTAACTCACGCAAAACTCTATGGCGTTAAACTAGCAGCAAGGCACGCAAAATGATATGGCGTTAAACTGGCAGTAACACAATCAAATAGATGTGTTCAACCGTCACTACACTGACGCTATCTGAACTGTCCCTACTCTAGCTAGCTATACACTAATGTCAAGATTACTGACTTGGTCTCACTACACTACAGTGAAACTATCTGATCTGTCCCTACTCTACACTAATGTATGTATAAATGACACCATCTCACTACACTACAGTGAAACTATCTGAGCTGTCCATATTCTAGCTGCACACCATGCAAAGCTAAATGATGGTCCTCCTCACTACACTCACACTATCCCTAGTCTGACACTAAACTAATATTCTAAACTGACACTGAAAATTGAAGCAAAATAGCACAGTTTAGCACAGCACACTAACTAACTAATAGCACTGAACAGAGCCCGGTTCTATCTCTCTCCACGCCAAAATCACACTGAAAATGGCTGCCATTGAAAGAATACTTTTATACTGTGGGGCGGGAATGAGCCATGATTGGATAAAGTCATGATGACAGTGTCCAATCATGACTCTGACAGTGCTCTGTGCCCTGATTGGCTGAAGCTTTCACTGCTTCAGCCAGTCAGGGCTTGCAATGCACTGTTCAGCGCCGCAATGCATTGTGGTCGGTTCTGGGGGGGGGGCGAACAAACGGTCGAACGTCCCGAAAGTTCGACTGTTTCCCGAACGACCGAACAGCGAAATTTCGGCCCGAACTTATGCTCGGGCCGAACCGTTCGCCCATCCCTACTATTGAGCACTGATACTTCACACGACCACTACATTTAGGGACCTGTCCTCCTAGATTGTCTTCCTAGGAGTTTTTGTTCCTACACGTTTGGAATTTTATATTTTTATTTATTTTTACACATATTTTATTGTATCCAGCCTTAAGGAGGCACCATTCTATATAATACCAGTAGAGCTTTCTTTGGGTTGCTCATTAGGGGGGGGCTGCAACCTTATTTACCTTAAGCGCAGAATCTCCTACCTTTTCTACTTTCCACCAAAATGTAATAATTGTATAATTTTAGTTTTAGCTAAAGAACCATCCTGTATAAGTTTTGATGTGTTTCACAACTTACAGATCTTTGGCAATGTCAATTCAAATTCACTATCCATGTTTCACATAAAAAGACTATATCTAAGAACTGGTATTTTGCCCAGGAGGACCATTGGGAGTATATATTTTCCTAGAGAGCAGAGCGTATCAGCTTTATATTGATGATTACTACTATGCGTGTAAGGGCTCATCCATACCTCTACTTGTTAAACCTACTATGCTTTAACCAGTGAAACGTAACCACTTACAGACTGCCCGCCGCAGGAATACGTTGGCTTTTTGAAGAGGAATACAGTTGTTATGGTTGCAGCTAGCTACCATAACCCTGGTATCCTCTTCTTCAGTGGGCGGTCCGCTACAAGATAAAACTGGTCTCTGCGGCGGATACACCGCAAGATCACTTTTATCGGCGGCTGGAGAGGGGCTCTCTGGTGCCCTCCGCCGCTTACCGGAGCCGTCAGAAGCAGCGGAGGCTATCGCGTTGGTCCCCTTGCTGTGTATGGAGATGAGTGAGGGGAAGATGGCCCCCACCCGTCACCATATCACTGCAGGGCAGAAGCGACGTCAAAACTTCACTTCCGCCCATAGCTCTTAAAGGGACTTTTTTTTAGAATAACATAATTTTTATTTTTATTTTTTATTGCATTTTAGTCCAAATATGAGACCTGAAGTCTTTTTGACCCCAGATCTCATATTTAAGAGGACCTGTGATGCATTTTTCTATTACAAGAGATGTTTACATTCCTTGTAATAGGAATAAAAGTGACTCAAAATAATGTTTTTTTTTTAAAACAGTGTCAAAATAAATAAAATAAAGTAAAATAAATAAGAAAAAAATAAAAAAAATTTAAAGCGCCCCGTCCCGACGAGCTCGCGTGCAGAAGCAAACGCATACATGAGTAGCGCCCACATATAAAAATGGTGTTCAAACCACACATGTGAGGTATCGCTGCGATCGTTAGAGCGAGAGCAATAATTCTAGCACTAGACCACCTCTGTAACTAAAAACATGCAACCTGTAGGATTTTTTAAACGTCGCCTATGGAGATTTTTATGGGTAAAAGTTTGTCCACCAGTGGGCGCAACTTTGACATGTGACATGTTGGATATTAATTTACTCGGAGTAACATTATCTTTCACAATACAAAAAAAATTGTCTAACTTTACTGTTGTCTTATTTTTTATTCAAAAAAGTGAAAGTGGGGGAGATTTACTAAAACTGGATTCTGGTGCAGCTGTTCATAGTAGCCAATCAGCTTCTAACTTCAGCTTGTTCAATTAACCGCTTTCAGGCTGCCCACCACACATATACCTGTACATTGTTTCCTGTTGTCGGGTCTGGGGCGCGCTGGAGCTGTAAAATGCTGGGACCCGCCGATTGTTCGTAGGAGAGGCAGAACTACGGTCTGCCTATGTAAGCTAGGCAGAACTTCATTCTGTCACATAGGGAGAGAGATCTTGTGTTCTTACTAATCAGGAACACAGACGTCTCTCTTCCTCCAGTCAGTCCACCCCCTCACAGTTAGAAAGCATTACCCTGAAGCACACCCTTTGGTCGCCCCTGATGTTAACCCCTTCCCTGCCAGTGTCATGTATACAGTGACAGTGCATTTTTTTGCACTGATCACTGTATTGGTGTCACTGGTCCCCAAAAAGTGTCACTTAGTGTCCAATTTGTCTGCCGCAATGTCGAAGTCCCGCTAAAAAATGTTGATCACCAACATTACTAGTCAAAATAAAAAAAATGCCATAAAAATATCCCATAGTTTGTAGACGCAACAACTTTTGTGCAAACCAATAGTTATAACATCTACAAAATACTGTGGGGGGATGAAACTGACTAGAGGAGGAGACATATCGTTGTTCCTAGCTAATAGGAGCAGACGATCTGTGATTTGTGAGTTTACACACACGCACGTCTCTGTTCTGGCTCTTGTGCCCGTGATCTTGCGTGGTCGGCGGTCATCGCGACCACCGGCCAGCGCAACAGCTCCCCCGCCGTGCAGCGGGCACGCGGGCCCCTGCTATAGGCATTTAAAACAAAAATATGACTGGATCTCCGCTTTAACCATAACCTTTAACCTTATGATCACCAACCTAATATTGATTTGGTCTCTGTTTGCCACCAAAACAGCCCCTTTTGCTGCCAAAACAGCCATGAACTATCTATGGTTCATCACTAGACCTCTGAAGGTATGCTGTGGTACCTGGCAGTCATCTTTATATTATGGTTGATGTATGGGCTAAGGTTAACATTTCACTCATTGACACTCTTGACACTCTTGAAGACACAGATCCGTAATTTGCAAATTACGTTGAGTAAATGTCTTTAGAACAATCTCTTTTTTCTACATGAAAAACATGATAGACCTTGAGATAAAATGATTAAATGAGTCAATGAATGTAGTTGTTACAATTCTGTGGATAGCTCTTGGTGGAAAGTAAATTTATTAATATATAGAAAAGGAAACCATAATATCTCTGCATATACTTAATGTTCTCTGTAGCAATTGGAAATTTTTATATGGGATATTTTTTGTGATGCATTTATAATAAAATTAAATGTAAAAGATTTTGAATCTAGTGCTTAGTGAGGTAAAAAAGGGAACACTGCAATGTCCCAATTAGATTGTAGAAATTAAGATAAAAAAAGAAAGAAAGACATTTTTTTTTTTTTTATTATTAATAAAACATAATTACTGTGTATCATACATAACTGCCATTTTCCCCCTAAAATGCTGTTTTCACCCTTTTTAATACTTTTTTTTTATTTTTGCATCTTAATGCTACTTATTAGGCTTGTGCAATTAGTTTCGTAACAAATCGAAATTCGTCCGAATTTAGAAACTTTCGGACATTCGGAAGCATTTGAATTTCCGAACAAAGCAATTACGAATAAAACCGAATTGGAAATAAAGTATATCGCAAATAGCGAATGCCCGAATGTCTTCGGCATAATTCGTTATGAAAAAAGTTACGAATGTACGAATCCATTCGAAGCACAATAACACTCTGCTCTGCTCTCTGCTTCTCCCTCACCGTGCTGAACTCCCTCTCAAAATGGTGTACAGGGGCGGAGGCTATATGTAAAAAACGAAAGTAAAATACGAGATTTTGAATCGTTACAAATAACCGCTATGTATTTAGAAAAGTAAAAATCCATTCAAAGCACATTAGGCATAATAAGCAGCGTCGTTGTGAGAGAGACACGGAAAATTACGAATCAACAAACCCCAAAAAAGTTACGAAAGTAGGAGTTGTGTCCAGAATCAACGAAAAACAATGTACTCTACCGAAAGTACGACTTATAAATCAACTAAAAAAAAGGCTTACATTAATATGAATCATTCCGATTCTATAAAAAATGTCGCTTGCGAAAATACGAATTAGTCCGAACACGAAAAATCCCGTCTAGCAAAATTACGAACGATTACAAATCAACAGGACCGAAAAGAAACGAACCTAAAACTAAACAAATGTTTCCGTTGTGCACAAGAAACGAACCAAAACTAAACAAATTTTTCCATTGTGCACAAGTCTACTACTTATCTCCTCCAGCCTTTCTTAGCTACTTCCTGTCTACATGCACTCACTCCAGCATTAAAGAGGCTGTAAACCTCTGAAAAAGAAAAGAAACCTGCAAGACAAGAGCATAAGGAGCTAGTATGTATTGCATACTAGCTTATGATGAAATACTTACCTCAGAATGAGCCCTGAATCAGCGTCGGCACTCTGAGCACATGGCAGACATCTTCCACCGGAGTTACTTCCAGGCTCGTGGCTCCGGCACTGTGATTGGCAGGAGCCGCGATGATGTCACTTGTTGATGATGTTTAGGAGATATTCACGGTACCTATAGGTAAGCCTTGTTCTAGGCTTACCTGTAGGTAAAAGTGGTGTAACAGGGTTACATCCACTTTAACTACACATCATCGCTCAGGACTGGATTTCTAAAAGGGACACATGTAGGCCATGCCTGTGCAGTGTGTGCCAACACAACTGCTTGTAGTTACTATCAGGGTACATATGATAGGGTGACAACACAGGAGCAAAATTAGGAAGTTGTCTTCTTATAACAGGAAGCTGCTGAACAAGGACCTTCCTGGCGGGATATTTTAATGAAAGTTAAATATTGCAAAATAAAGCTGGAAGCAGCATTTGTAGAATTTGGTGATTCTGTTTAAATCTACTTAACAAACAAATTAAATATTAATATAACAACTAAAAACCTAGAAACAGGATTTAACATTTGATTTTACACATTTTTTTAATTTGGGAGGTAGTTGACTAATGAAGAAAATTACATAATGGACCTTCATATTTAACAATTATAGTAGTTGCAAGCCCACTGGTCCTGTTTCAGTCTCAAGGCCTTAGTGAAGGAATGCTATAGGTAGTTCTGTACTGGTAGCCCCCTTAACAAGTCTATGAATTAAACCCAGTCCACATTGCAACAATAGTAACATATGTAGCACACAGACCCTTTTTTTTCTGCCTACCTTCACTTGCAGGAGCAAAGGGCACACCATGCCACATGCCCGTATCCTCCTGGTATAAGAGGTTGAGCGGTGTTCTTGCAATTTTGGGTCCTGCAGCGAGTTACCTCGCTCCATTGGTTCTCGTTCCTGGAATGTAGGGAAAAGTCTATTCTTCCCCGAAAGAAGGCCAATGTCCAGACAGTAATTAAACTCCAACAATGAGTTTATTTTCTTTTGCTTGAAATAACTTTGGGAGAAAGGTTGAAGACAGCAATAGGATTTAGTAGGGAATTAGGTTCAGGCACGCGGCACCCAGTCATCCTATTCTCCACTCAAGCCTGAGTGAGTACTGCTCACCCGGATAGATCCCTCTCACAGTTATAGCAGCCGGAGTGAAACACGAACATGACACTTAGTTTAAGTCCCCTTCACGGACAAGTTCAGGAGATCCTCTGCCACAGAATCCTTCAGTTCCTGAATTTAGAACTTCCTAATGCCTGTAGATTATTAGAGACCATAGGTTCCAATGGGGCACACTACAGGAGCTATCTTGCAACCAACAAATCCTTCCCTCTGATAGGCAACCAGGCCTCCTTGAGACCGTGACTTCCTTCACGATCCATCGGACAGGTCCTCCCCCAGTTTCCTCTGTTTCAGAGTGGGCCACCCTCCCTCGGGTTCCCTGGGACTCCAATAGTTGGTTTTGTAGACCCAGTTGAAGGTACTGGGCCTACCTGGAACTCTGTAGCCTCGGGCTAAAGGTGACCGAGACTCCTGGACCAGTTCATGCACCCCCCGGCCAGCAGGGCCAAAGGGCACAACTTTGCCACCAGGGGTCCTCCTTGGAATCCCCCTGACGCACCATCCCAGATCATGGCGTCTGCCCTTTATGTACCCTCTCCTGGCATGCACAGCAGGCAGAACCCGCCCACCGCAAGGTAGCCGAGAGAGGATACCCAAACACACCGCAACGCCACCTGTGGTTCTTCCCAAGACCTGGGCAACAGCGCCACCTGCAGATCAAGGGGAACTATACACCAGGCAACATTACAGCAGAGCAGAGTCCATACTAAGCAAAATTGAAGAACCTGAGCTAAACTATTGCTCAGGCTACCCTTAAATTTAAAGCATACCGACCCCAATTTTGGGGGTCCGCTACACATAAATTAGGTAATATAGTAGATCTAAAACCAATCAGTAAAATCTCACATAAGCTGTTAATAGAACTACAGGCAAAATAGGAAATTACATTAAGCCACAGTCTGTAAAAAGCATTTACATAGCATTTTTATTACCTTATGATCCATTACATATTTAGCTTCCATTAGCAGGGTGACAATGTTTTTTACGCGGCAGTGAAATTTCACTGCATAGTTTTCCCTTTTGGATAGGGTAGTCTTAGATGAGCATGCAGTTTTAAATAGAATTTAAATAAAAGACACACATTAAAGCCAAAGCTAAAAGGAGTGGGTGAATGTCCCCAGCAGTGACAAAGATAAAAACCTCTGATAGAAATTAAACACTTCTACATTGTCCAAAAATACAAAAATGTTTTAGTTTTAGATATTTCAGTTATATATATTAAAATATAGAGTGGCGATACCCCCACTCAATCAAAATGGAAATACCTTGGTGCTCCACACAAATATAGCAATATCAGAAGGTATAGTAGTTACTCAGAGGTCTTCCACAACAGTTTGTTGCCTTGAGAAAGGTGGGCCATTTACTATGTTACTATGCTCTTGAGGATGACCATATATATATATATATATATATATATATATATACTGTATATACACACATATTATACACTAATCAGCTGTAACTTGTGGGACACTGCAGGACCAATGTTGTCGCCCTATGACAGGATACATAATCTTGCTGGCAGGATAACTAGGTACAATTAGGGAAAACTCACTGAACTACAACAAATAGTAACAATGTTTTAAAAGGGGAGGTAAACTACCACATGTTATATTTTATACGCAATTTAACCCTCTTAATTGCGTGAAAAATAAAAAGTAATGGGAGCGCTGACATTTTTCTTTTATCCATGGCAGAAAAATTAACAAGCTTTAAAGTGTAACCTCAGCTTTTTTAAGAAAAAAAAATGTTCATCTATATACCATCCAAAGGCTTTTAGAAATATTTTTTTGCAGGTCAAAACTTTTCTCTATTTGGATGAAATTGACTTTTACCTTAGAGTGTCCTTTCTGGAATTGGTTCGTAAATGGGAGGGTCTGCCTTCATTATTATATCCAAATGGTTACAGCGTGTTCCCCTTTATTTCAATGTGTTAACCTAAAATGATATCTCTCATAAATTATTAAATTTAAAAAAGTGTGAAAAATGAAACCCCCACTGGTAGCTTATGTTTATACAGTGTTCATCTTAAGATTGGTTTGCTGCTGCTACTAACTAAGGCATAAACCTCAAACTACTGAAAACACTACTCACAGCACTATGCCTTTAAGTTATTATGTCTAGCTTATATCAATTCATGTGTTATCACAATACAAATGTATATGCTGCATTTAATACCCTTACTCCTTCAAACATGCATATATCATATAGATGTAGTAACATGTATAGTCCGCAAATTATCTACCTTCATTATTATCATCTAGGCAGTCTCAGTTTTGCAATGAGAGAGCTGTGGTGTCATCATCACTTCAAGTGAAACCAAACCTTGTTGCAAGGTATAACGGTAACTTGACCTAAAGCAGGACTTTACCCATAACAACCTGATAAAAATAGCAACTTGATAAAAAATAGTGTTCTTTAGCAAGGAACATACATTCCACATTACTAATTATGCTACCAAAAAGAATGTGTGCTGTAAATGACTTGCTGTTTCTTCTTTCCAGAGATTGCCATTTTGCTGAAGCCCAGAGCCCCTGAGCAGCAGTAAATCTTTAGGCTAGATTGACCTCTGGTGGCTCTGATTTTGGGCACAATGCCAAAAAAACGCTGAGCATGTGCAGAGCAGGGTGAGACAGTGTATTACTGGAATTTAAACAGTATAGACACTTATTTTTAATGTTTTACATAGCTATACCTGCAAAAGGGGCAGCCTGAAGTGAGCTATCAGGACTTAATTTTCTGACTAAAGTTCCACTTTAAGAAAAAAACTTCTGGAAAAAGCAGCCAATCACACAAACAAGAAATATGATTTCAGAATACCATTGTATTTCATATTAAAAACTATTTTAGAAAACCAAACTGATTACAGGATGAACTCACAATAAGGCCATATGTGCTTGGTGGAGGTGTAGAGCCCCTTTGGCACTCACACAGGATAGCAGGGATGCAAGCGTAAAAAAAAAAACTCATCCAGTGAGCAATGAACATTTAAGCATGAAATTGCTGCTCACCATAGCCAGTCCTAGTATGGATGGATACATGTGAAAGCCTCAGTCAATGCCGCTCATCAGGCCATGCCCCCTGACATGTTTAACCCCACCCACCGGGGATTAATCATAGGGGGCCCCTACGATTAAGCCACAGAGGGTGGGATGAAGCATGTCAGGGGGTGTGGCCTGAGGAGTGTCATTGACTGAGGTTTTTATATGTATACATCCATACTAGAACTGGCTATGATGAAGAGTGGTTTCATGCTTAACCAGTCCCCGACCGGCTCACGTACTTATACTGTGGGACAATGGCACCGCTGGGCAAAACCCCGTACGGGGTCCTCTTTAAAAACCACCACTGCGCGGGCCTACTGTGCGGCGGGGGACCCGATGTGCGCGGCCGGCAGGCGCGATTGCCACCGGCCACGCGCGATCGCATGCATGAGAGCCAGCACAGAGATTTGTGTGTGTGTAAACACTCAAATCTCTGTTCTGTTGGGGGAGAGGAGACATATTGTTTGTTCCTATTAAGTAGGAACAACAATATGTCTCCTCCCCCAATCAGTCCTATCCCCATACAGTTAGAACACATCTAGGGAACACACATTTAACCCCTTGATCGCGCCCTAGTATTAACCCCTTCCCTACCAATGACATTTACACAGTAATCAGTGCATATTTATAGCTCTGATCGCTGTATAAATGTCAATGGTCCCTAAAATGTGTCAAAAGTGTCCAATCTGTCCGTCGCAATGTCGCAGTACCGCTAAAACCCCTTTTACTTCCTGTCCTGCAGACAGAATAGGAAGTGAGAATAAATCTCGACAAAGTGAGGTAATAATAATAATATTTCTTTATATCCGGTACTGCAATCCCCCCAAAATCTTTTGATAGTGTCAACAGATCTCGTTTAATCCTTGGTCGCTTTCCTGCCCAGATAAATTTCGTAAAAAGTGTACGGACCTGCTGCAAAAAGACATTAGGAATCCTAATTGGCAGTGCTTGAAGTAAATATAGAATTTTCGGGAGAATAGTCATTTTAATTATATTAGTACGACCAAACCACGAATGTAGGCCATGTTGTAATTTGTCAAAATGTGATCTAATTAAATTATATACTGGTGGAAAATTTATCTTAAAGGTATCTTTTACTTTTGCAGGTATATTTGTACCCAGATACTAGGGATGAGCTTCGTGTTCGAGTCGAACATACGTTCGACTCGAACATCGGCTGTTCGATCGTTCGACGAAGATCGAACGATTTGGGCCGTTCGCGCCAAATTCGAGTGACGCGAACGGCCCACAATGCACTACGCCATCGCAGTGTCATCCAGGCGCTGTGATTGGCCAAGCATGCACTGTGACCCCGCATACTTGGCCAATCACAGCGCCGGCAGCGAGGAGAGCAATGATTGGCCACAGGCAGGATGCCTGTGGCCAATTATTGCTGAGGGTGTTTAGTACACGCCCCACACTATAAAAGGCCGCCAGCACGGCGGCCTAGTGTAGTGTGTTCCGGAGCAGGGAAAGACAAGCATAGGCAGGGACAGTGACATTTATTTCTTTCTTGCTTAACCTGGATTCCTTTAGTTTAGGGAAAGAGAAGGATAGGTAGGGAGAGTGTCAGTGTGTTTTACTGTGCGAGTCCTTGTTTCTAGGGACAAAGAAGGAAAGTGAGGGGATTTCTCCTTGTGCTATAGTGTGCTTTAAAAAAACATTTTTTCTAGGGACAGAAAACTGTAGGTAGGGAGAGTGTCAGTTTCTTTCACTGTGCCAGTCCTTGTTTCTAGGGACAAAGAAGGAAAGTGAGGGGATTTCTCCTTGTGCTATAGTGTGCTTTAAAAAAACATTTTTTCTAGGGACAGAAAACTGTAGGTAGGGAGAGTGTCAGTTTCTTTCACTGTGCCAGTCCTTGTTTCTAGGGACAAAGAAGGAAAGTGAGGGGATTTCTCCTTGTGCTATAGTGTGCTTTAAAAAAAAAAAATTTCTAGGGACAGAAAACTGTAGGTAGGGAGAGTGTCAGTTTCTTTCACTGTGCCAGTCCTTGTTTCTAGGGACAAAGAAGGAAAGTGAGGGGATTTCTCCTTGTGCTATAGTGTGCTTTAAAAAAACATTTTTTCTAGGGACAGAAAACTGTAGGTAGGGAGAGTGTCAGTTTCTTTCACTGTGCCAGTCCTTGTTTCTAGGGACAAAGAAGGAAAGTGAGGGGATTTCTCCTTGTGCTATAGTGTGCTTTAAAAAAACATTTTTTCTAGGGACAGAAAACTGTAGGTAGGGAGAGTGTCAGTTTCTTTCACTGTGCCAGTCCTTGTTTCTAGGGACAAAGAAGGAAAGTGAGGGGATTTCTCCTTGTGCTATAGTGTGCTTTAAAAAAACATTTTTTCTAGGGACAGAAAACTGTAGGTAGGGAGAGTGTCAGTTTCTTTCACTGTGCCAGTCCTTGTTTCTAGGGACAAAGAAGGAAAGTGAGGGGATTTCTCCTTGTGCTATAGTGTGCTTTAAAAAAAACATTTTTTCTAGGGACAGAAAACTGTAGGTAGGGAGAGTGTCAGTTTCTTTCACTGTGCCAGTCCTTGTTTCTAGGGACAAAGAAGGAAAGTGAGGGGATTTCTCCTTGTGCTATAGTGTGCTTTAAAAAAACATTTTTTCTAGGGACAGAAAACTGTAGGTAGGGAGAGTGTCAGTTTCTTTCACTGTGCCAGTCCTTGTTTCTAGGGACAAAGAAGGAAAGTGAGGGGATTTCTCCTTGTGCTATAGTGTACTTTAAAAAAACATTTTTTCTAGGGACAGAAAACTGTAGGTAGGGAGAGTGTCAGTTTCTTTCACTGTGCCAGTCCTTGTTTCTAGGGACAAAGAAGGAAAGTGAGGGGATTTCTCCTTGTGCTATAGTGTGCTTTAAAAAAACATTTTTTCTAGGGACAGAAAACTGTAGGTAGGGAGAGTGTCAGTTTCTTTCACTGTGCCAGTCCTTGTTTCTAGGGACAAAGAAGGAAAGTGAGGGGATTTCTCCTTGTGCTATAGTGTGCTTTAAAAAAACATTTTTTCTAGGGACAGAAAACTGTAGGTAGGGAGAGTGTCAGTTTCTTTCACTGTGCCAGTCCTTGTTTCTAGGGACAAAGAAGGAAAGTGAGGGGATTTCTCCTTGTGCTATAGTGTGCTTTAAAAAAACATTTTTTCTAGGGACAGAAAACTGTAGGTAGGGAGAGTGTCAGTTTCTTTCACTGTGCCAGTCCTTGTTTCTAGGGACAAAGAAGGAAAGTGAGGGGATTTCTCCTTGTGCTATAGTGTGCTTTAAAAAAACATTTTTTCTAGGGACAGAAAACTGTAGGTAGGGAGAGTGTCAGTTTCTTTCACTGTGCCAGTCCTTGTTTCTAGGGACAAAGAAGGAAAGTGAGGGGATTTCTCCTTGTGCTATAGTGTGCTTTAAAAAAACATTTTTTCTAGGGACAGAAAACTGTAAGTAGGGAGAGTGTCAGTTTCTTTCACTGTGCCAGTCCTTGTTTCTAGGGACAAAGAAGGAAAGTGAGGGGATTTCTCCTTGTGCTATAGTGTGCTTTAAAAAAACATTTTTTCTAGGGACAGAAAACTGTAGGTAGGGAGAGTGTCAGTTTCTTTCACTGTGCCAGTCCTTGTTTCTAGGGACAAAGAAGGAAAGTGAGGGGATTTCTCCTTGTGCTATAGTGTGCTTTAAAAAAACATTTTTTCTAGGGACAGAAAACTGTAGGTAGGGAGAGTGTCAGTTTCTTTCACTGTGCCAGTCCTTGTTTCTAGGGACAAAGAAGGAAAGTGAGGGGATTTCTCCTTGTGCTATAGTGTGCTTTAAAAAAACATTTTTTCTAGGGACAGAAAACTGTAGGTAGGGAGAGTGTCAGTTTCTTTCACTGTGCCAGTCCTTGTTTCTAGGGACAAAGAAGGAAAGTGAGGGGATTTCTCCTTGTGCTATAGTGTGCTTTAAAAAAACATTTTTTCTAGGGACAGAAAACTGTAGGTAGGGAGAGTGTCAGTTTCTTTCACTGTGCCAGTCCTTGTTTCTAGGGACAAAGAAGGAAAGTGAGGGGATTTCTCCTTGTGCTATAGTGTGCTTTAAAAAAACATTTTTTCTAGGGACAGAAAACTGTAGGTAGGGAGAGTGTCAGTTTCTTTCACTGTGCCAGTCCTTGTTTCTAGGGACAAAGAAGGAAAGTGAGGGGATTTCTCCTTGTGCTATAGTGTGCTTTAAAAAAACATTTTTTCTAGGGACAGAAAACTGTAGGTAGGGAGAGTGTCAGTTTCTTTCACTGTGCCAGTCCTTGTTTCTAGGGACAAAGAAGGAAAGTGAGGGGATTTCTCCTTGTGCTATAGTGTGCTTTAAAAAAACATTTTTTCTAGGGACAGAAAACTGTAGGTAGGGAGAGTGTCAGTTTCTTTCACTGTGCCAGTCCTTGTTTCTAGGGACAAAGAAGGAAAGTGAGGGGATTTCTCCTTGTGCTATAGTGTGCTTTAAAAAAACATTTTTTCTAGGGACAGAAAACTGTAGGTAGGGAGAGTGTCAGTTTCTTTCACTGTGCCAGTCCTTGTTTCTAGGGACAAAGAAGGAAAGTGAGGGGATTTCTCCTTGTGCTATAGTGTGCTTTAAAAAAACATTTTTTCTAGGGACAGAAAACTGTAGGTAGGGAGAGTGTCAGTTTCTTTCACTGTGCCAGTCCTTGTTTCTAGGGACAAAGAAGGAAAGTGAGGGGATTTCTCCTTGTGCTATAGTGTGCTTTAAAAAAACATTTTTTCTAGGGACAGAAAACTGTAGGTAGGGAGAGTGTCAGTTTCTTTCACTGTGCCAGTCCTTGTTTCTAGGGACAAAGAAGGAAAGTGAGGGGATTTCTCCTTGTGCTATAGTGTGCTTTAAAAAAACATTTTTTCTAGGGACAGAAAACTGTAGGTAGGGAGAGTGTCAGTTTCTTTCACTGTGCCAGTCCTTGTTTCTAGGGACAAAGAAGGAAAGTGAGGGGATTTCTCCTTGTGCTATAGTGTGCTTTAAAAAAACATTTTTTCTAGGGACAGAAAACTGTAGGTAGGGAGAGTGTCAGTTTCTTTCACTGTGCCAGTCCTTGTTTCTAGGGACAAAGAAGGAAAGTGAGGGGATTTCTCCTTGTGCTATAGTGTGCTTTAAAAAAACATTTTTTCTAGGGACAGAAAACTGTAGGTAGGGAGAGTGTCAGTTTCTTTCACTGTGCCAGTCCTTGTTTCTAGGGACAAAGAAGGAAAGTGAGGGGATTTCTCCTTGTGCTATAGTGTGCTTTAAAAAAACATTTTTTCTAGGGACAGAAAACTGTAGGTAGGGAGAGTGTCAGTTTCTTTCACTGTGCCAGTCCTTGTTTCTAGGGACAAAGAAGGAAAGTGAGGGGATTTCTCCTTGTGCTATAGTGTGCTTTAAAAAAAAAAAATTCTAGGGACAGAAAACTGTAGGTAGGGAGAGTGTCAGTTTCTTTCACTGTGCCAGTCCTTGTTTCTAGGGACAAAGAAGGAAAGTGAGGGGATTTCTCCTTGTGCTATAGTGTGCTTTAAAAAAACATTTTTTCTAGGGACAGAAAACTGTAGGTAGGGAGAGTGTCAGTTTCTTTCACTGTGCCAGTCCTTGTTTCTAGGGACAAAGAAGGAAAGTGAGGGGATTTCTCCTTGTGCTATAGTGTGCTTTAAAAAAACATTTTTTCTAGGGACAGAAAACTGTAGGTAGGGAGAGTGTCAGTTTCTTTCACTGTGCCAGTCCTTGTTTCTAGGGACAAAGAAGGAAAGTGAGGGGATTTCTCCTTGTGCTATAGTGTGCTTTAAAAAAACATTTTTTCTAGGGACAGAAAACTGTAGGTAGGGAGAGTGTCAGTTTCTTTCACTGTGCCAGTCCTTGTTTCTAGGGACAAAGAAGGAAAGTGAGGGGATTTCTCCTTGTGCTATAGTGTGCTTTAAAAAAACATTTTTTCTAGGGACAGAAAACTGTAGGTAGGGAGAGTGTCAGTTTCTTTCACTGTGCCAGTCCTTGTTTCTAGGGACAAAGAAGGAAAGTGAGGGGATTTCTCCTTGTGCTATAGTGTGCTTTAAAAAAACATTTTTTCTAGGGACAGAAAACTGTAGGTAGGGAGAGTGTCAGTTTCTTTCACTGTGCCAGTCCTTGTTTCTAGGGACAAAGAAGGAAAGTGAGGGGATTTCTCCTTGTGCTATAGTGTGCTTTAAAAAAACATTTTTTCTAGGGACAGAAAACTGTAGGTAGGGAGAGTGTCAGTTTCTTTCACTGTGCCAGTCCTTGTTTCTAGGGACAAAGAAGGAAAGTGAGGGGATTTCTCCTTGTGCTATAGTGTGCTTTAAAAAAACGTTTTTTCTAGGGACAGAAAACTGTAGGTAGGGAGAGTGTCAGTTTCTTTCACTGTGCCAGTCCTTGTTTCTAGGGACAAAGAAGGAAAGTGAGGGGAATTCTCCTTGTGCTATAGTGTGCCAAAGCATTCCTCATCAACCATCTTTGAAATCCTTGTTTTTTGGACAGTCAGGGAAATTGTCGTTGTGCTATTCTGTGCAAAAGCAATAATCCTCAAACATATTTAGAAATCCTTAAGTAAAGGGACAGAGAAGGACACCTGAAGGTAGCCCTTATTGCTTTTTTCCCATCTCCCTGCAGGCCATCTATTAGAATGTCTGGAAGGCAAACAAGGAGAGGCAGACAGTCAGGAGGCAATAAAAGAGGGCAAGCAGGCTCTGTGTCTGGGGGCAACAGTGCTGGTCGTGGACGTGGTGCATTGTCATCAGCACATGGCCATGGGACACGCTTGTCCTTCTTTTCGGCAGCTGGACATGTTGAGCCACATCATGCCGAAGACTTGGTAGAGTGGATGACCAAGCCCTCCTCCTCCTCCTCATCCTCTCTCACCCAGGCTCAGGGTACTGGCAAAGCAGCTGCCAAAGCGTCCTCTTCCCTGGTATCAATGTCAGACTCATCATCAGTCACTCCTTCCCTAGACCCACCATGTCCTCCTCCTGAGGAGTCCCCCGAACTGTTTGAGCACAGTGTTGGGTACATGCTCCAGGAGGATGCCCAGCGTTTCGAAGGGTCTGATGATCAGGGATGAGCCGAACACCCCCCTGTTCGGTTCGCACCAGAACCTGCGAACAGACAAAATGTTTGTGTAAACTTTAGAACCCTATTAAATACAATGGACTCGAACGTTTGAAATCTAAAGTGTTAATTATAAAGGCTAATATGCAAGTTATTGTCCTAAAAAGTGTTTGGGGACCTGGGTCCTGCCCCAGGGGACATGTATCAATGCAAAAATACGTTTTAAAAACGGCCGTTTTTTCGGGAGCAGTGATTTTAATAATGCTTAAAATGAAAAAATAAAAGTGAAATATTCCTTTAAATTTCGTACCTGGGGGGTGTGTATGATATGCATGTAAAGTGGCGCATGTTTCCCGTGCTTAGAACTGTCCCTGCAAAAAATGTCATTTTTGAAAGAAACAAAATGCATTTAAAACTGACTCGCGGCTATTAATGAATTGTCGGCTCCCGGCAATACATACAAAAGTCATTGAGAAAAAAGAAAAAAAAAAGCGTGGGGGTTCCCCAGAATTCAATTACCAGGCCCTTCAGATCTGGCATGGATTTTAAGGGGAACTCCACCCCAAGTTTAAAAAAAAAATGGCGTGGAGTCCCCCTAAAAATCCATACCAGACCCCTTATCCGAGCACGCAACCTGGCCGGCCGCAGGGGAAAAGGGGGGGACGAGAGAGCGCCCCCCCCTCCCTCCTGAACCGTACCAAGCCACATGCCCTCAACATGGGGAGGATGTCCCCATGTTGATGGGGACAAGGGCCTCATCCCCACAACCCTTGCCCGGTGGTTGTGGGGGCCTGCGGGCGGGGGGCTTATCGGAATCTGGAAGACCCCTTTAACAAAGGGGACCCCCAGATCCCGCCCCCCCCCCTATGTGAATTGGTAACGGGTACATTGTACCCCTACCATTTCACGAAGAAAGCGTAAAAAAAATGTTTAAAAAAACACACAAACACCTTGAAAAAGTCCTTTATTTAAAAAAATAAATAAATAAACATTCCAGCGGTGAAATCCAGTGTCCCGCGGCGATCCCAATGTCCAGCGCTGTCCTTCATTGGTTGTGCCTGAGCGGACCTGATGGGGAACTCCCTCTCAGTATTTTAAATGTATAGACCCGCCCCTTCTAAAGTTCCCCATCAGGTCCGCTCAGCGGACGAGATGCGGAACATGAGAAGGGGCGGGTCTATACATGTATTACCAAAGTGAGAGCAGTTCCCCATCAGGTCCGCCCCCTCGGTATGTCAGACCCGCCTACGTCATTGGCTTGAGCGGGGAACTTCCTTCACTATGTAAATTTAAATTTAAATTTACATAGTGAAGGAAGTTCCCCGCTCAAGCCAATGACGTAGGCGGGTCTGACATACCGAGGGGGCGGACCTGATGGGGAACTGCTCTCACTTTGGTAATACATGTATAGACCCGCCCCTTCTCATGTTCCGCATCTCGTCCGCTGAGCGGACCTGATGGGGAACTTTAGAAGGGGCGGGTCTATACATTTAAAATACTGAGAGGGAGTTCCCCATCAGGTCCGCTCAGGCACAACCAATGACGGACAGCGCTGGACATCGGGATCGCCGCGGGACACTGGATTTCACCGCTGGAATGTTTTTTTGTTTTTTTTTAAATAAAGGACTTTTTCAAGGTGTTTGTGTGTTTTTTTAAACATTTTTTTACGCTTTCTTCGTGAAATGGTAGGGGTACAATGTACCCCTTACCAATTCACATAGGGGGGGGCCGGGATCTGGGGGTCCTCTTTGTTAAAGGGGTCTTCCAGATTCCGATAAGCCCCCCGCCCGCAGACCCCCACAACCACCGGGCAAGGGTTGTGGGGATGAGGCCCTTGTCCCCATCAACATGGGGACATCCTCCCCATGTTGAGGTCATGTGGCTTGGTACGGTTCAGGAGGGAGGGGGGGCCGCTCTCTCGTCCCCCCCTTTTCCCCTGCGGCCGGCCAGGTTGCATGCTCGGATAAGGGGTCTGGTATGGATTTTTAGGGGGACTCCACGCCATTTTTTTTTTAATTTGGGGTGGAGTTCCCCTTAAAATCCATGCCAGATCTGAAGGGCCTGGAATGGATATTTGGGGGAACCCCACGTCAATTTTTTTTTTATTTGCGGCGGGGTTCCCCTTAATATCCATTCCAGACCTGAAGGGCCTGGTAATTGAATTCTGGGGAACCCCCACGCTTTTATTTATTTTTTTATCAATGACTTTTGTATGTATTGCCGGGAGCCGACAATTCATTAATAGCCGCGAGTCAGTTTTAAATGCATTTTTTTCTTTCAAAAATGACACTTTTTGAAGGGACAGTTCTAAGCACGGGAAACATGCGCCACTTTACATGCATATCATACACACCCCCCAGGTACGAAATTTAAAGGAATATTTCACTTTTATTTTTTCATTTTAAGCATTATTAAAATCACTGCTCCCGAAAAAACGGCCGTTTTTAAAACTTCTTTTTGCATTGATACATGTCCCCTGGGGCAGGACCCGGGTCCCCAAACACTTTTTAGGACAATAACTTGCATATAAGCCTTTATAATTAGCACTTTAGATTTCTCCCATAGATTTTTCGAATTTGCCGCGAACACCCCAATTTGTTCGCTGTTCGGCGAACGGGCGAACAGGCAATGTTCGAGTCGAACATGAGTTCGACTCGAACTCGAAGCTGATCCCTACTGATGATGAAACCCAGCTACAGGAAGGCAGTAGCGTGAGAGCAGACAGAGGGGATGCTCAAGAAGGACACCAATCTGGCAGTCATGTTCCAGCAGCTGCAGCATACTGCCAGATTGGCTCCAGTGATGAGGAGGGAGGGGATGATGAGGTCACTGACTCCACGTGGGTGCCTAATAGGAGAGAGGAGGAGGAGGAGGATGAGGAGGAGGCACATCTCCAATGAGGCAGGATGCCCTTTGGTGGCCAGCGTAAGGGCAGTACACCGACGGAATCACACCGCAGAGCTCCGCCTGTGCAGGGCGCTGCCTCTGCCCGTCATTCAAAAAGTTCCTTGGTGTGGGCCTTTTTTGAGGCTAGTGCATCAGATCGCACAGCTGCTGTTTGCAACATATGTCTCAAGCGTATATCGCGTGGCCAAAACATCAGCCGCTTGGGTACCACATGCCTGACCAGACATATGTTGACCTGCCATGCAGCTCGTTGGCAAGCCTACCTCAAAGACCCACTCCAAAGAACAAAGCGGACCTCTCCTTGCACCGCATCAGCTGGGATCTCCAACCCCACTATAACTTCAGTCCTCTCTGAAACATGCACTGAGAGGAATGAAGGTGTAGAATTAGGTGTGCCACAGCCAAGTACTTGCGGGCACTCTGCTAGCAGTACACCGACGTCCGATTCTAGCAGGCAAATTTCCCTGCCCCAGCTGCTGGACCGTCGAAAGAAGTTCACTCCCAGCCATCCACATGCCCAGCGGTTGAATGCTAGCTTGGCTAAATTGCTAGCGCTTCAACTGCTGCCTTTTCAGTTGGTAGACTCGGCCCCCTTCCGTGAGTTTGTGCAATGTGCGGTTCCTCAGTGGCAGGTTCCCAAACGCCACTTTTTCTCACGGAAGGCTATTCCGGCTCTCTACCGGCATGTGGAAGGCAATGTCTTGGCCTCGCTGGACAGGGCGGTCAGCGGTAAGGTGCATATTACCGCTGACTCATGGTCCAGCAGGCATGGACAGGGACGTTACCTTTCTTTCACGGCCCATTGGGTCACTCTTTTGGCAGCTGGGAAGGATGCAGGACAAGGTGCAGTAGTGTTGGAGGTTGTTCCACCGCCACGCCTCCAAAATGCTACTACTGGTTGTGACACACCTCTCTCCTCCACCCCCTCCTCTTCTTCTTCCTCCATGGCCTCTTCCTGTGGTTTGTCCTATGAACCAGCGGTGCTCCGTAGCCGTTCACGGGGCTACGCAAGTACGCAGGCAAAAAGATGCCATGCCGTGCTTGCGCTGGTGTGTTTGGGGGACAGAAGCCACACTGGGGCAGAGGTCCTGTCTGCTCTGCAGGGCCAGGCCGAGAGGTGGTTGACGCCACGCCAGCTTAAGCCAGGAATGGTGGTTTGCGACAATGGCACCAACCTCCTCTCCGCCCTCCGACAGGGACAACTGACCCATGTGCCCTGTGTGGCTCACGTCCTTAACCTGGTGGTGCAGCGGTTCTTGGGCAGGTACCCGGGCTTACAGGATGTCCTGAGGCAGGCCAGGAAAGTCTGTGTGCATTTCCGCAGATCTTATAATGCCAGTGCTCGCCTGGCTGAGCTGCAAAAGGAGTTGAACCTGCCCAAGAACCGCCTTATATGTGACATGCCCACCAGGTGGAACTCAACGTTGGCCATGCTGCAGCGGCTGCACACGCAGCAGAGGGCCATCAATGAGTACCTGTGCGACTACGGCACCAGGACAGGGTCAGGGGACCTTGGTTTTTTTTCTCCACGCCAGTGGGGCATGATCAGGGATGCATTCAATGTCCTGGCACCATTTGAGGAGGCCACGAGGATGGTGAGCAGTGACAGTGCATGCATCAGTGACACTGTACCTCTTGTCCACCTGTTGGAGCACACGCTGCGTGGAATAATGGACAGGGCACTTGAGGCAGAACAGAGGCAGGAAGAGGAGGACTTCCTTGTCTCTCAAGGCCCCCTTTATCCAGACAATGTTCCTTCTGTCCCACCCATCACACAGGAAGAGGAGGAGGAGGAGGAGGAGGATTGTGTGAGCATGGAGGTGGAGCCTGGCACTCAGCATCAGCAGCAGCAGTCTTTTAGGGATGATGTACAGTCCCAACAAACCAGTGGACTTGTACGTGGCTGGGAGGAGGTGGCTGGCGATCATGTCATCCTCAGTGACCCAGAAGACTCCGGACCGAATGCCTCAGCTAACCTACGCTGCATGGCCTCCCTGATCCTGCAAAGCCTGCGGAAGGATCCTCGTGTTCTTCGGATCAAGGAGAGTGACCATTACTGGCTGGCCACCTTATCTTGCCGTCGCAGAGGGAGCAGAGGATGAGACATGTCAGGGAGGCCTTGCAGAAAGGTCTGTGCAACGCGTTCCCAGAAACTGGGAGGTTACAAACTCCTGGTCCTGGACGACAAGTTGCTGAGGCTTCGGTCAGTAGCAGAAGGAGCGGTGGGGAAGGTGGACGTCTGACCGATGCGTTCAGACAATTTTTTAGTCCGCAGCCCCAAGGTATGATCGGTTCCAGCAACCATCGCCAGCGTCTGATATACATGGTGCAGGAATACCTAGGGGCAAGGTCAGACTTGGACACCTTTCCCACCGAAAATCCTCTGGCTTACTGGGTCCTGAGTGGGCATGTCCTGGTGGGCATGTCACATATTAGGCGGTTCTTGGGCAGGTTCAGCTCCTTTTGCAGCTCAGTCAGCCGAGCACTGGCATTATAAGATCGGCGGAAATGCACACAGACTTTCCTGGCCTGCCTCAGGACATCCTGTAAGCCTGGGAACCTGCCCAAGAACCGCTGCACCACCAGGTTGAGGACGTGAGCCATACAGGGCACATGGGTGAGCTGCCCCTGTCGCAGGGCGGAGAGGAGGTTGGTGCCATTATCAGAAACGACCATTCCTGGCTTAAGCTGGCGTGGCGTCAACCACCTCTCGGCCTGCCCCTGCAGAGCTGCCAGAACCTCTGGCCCAGTGTGGCTCCTGTCCCCCAAACACACCAGCGCAAGCACGGCATGGCATCGTTTGCCTGCGTACTCGCGTAGCCCCTTGTACGCCTACGGAGCACCGCTAGTTCCGAGGACAGAGCACTCGAAGAGGACATGGAGGAAGAAGAAGAGGAGGGGGTGGAGGAGAGAGGTGTGTCACAACCAGTAGTAGCATTTTGGAGGCGTGGTGGCGGAACAACCTCCAACACTACTGCACCTTGTCCTGCATCCCTCCCAGCTGCCAATAGAGTGACCCAATGGGCCGTGAAAGAAAGATAACGTCCCTGTCCATGCCTGCTGGACCATGAGTCAGCGGTAATATGCACCTTACCGCTGACCGCCCTGTCCAGCGAGGCATGGACATTGCCTTCCACATGCCAGTAGAGAGACGGAATCGCCTTCCGTGAGAAAAAGTGGCGTTTGGGAACCTGCCACTGAGGAACCGCACATTGAACAAACTCACGGAAGGGGGCCGAGTCTATCAACTGAAAAGGCAGCAGTTGAAGTGCTAGCAATTTAGCCAAGCTAGCATTCAACCGCTGGGCATGTGGATGGCTGGGAGTATACTTCTTTCGACGGTCCAGCAGCTGGGGCAGGGAAATTTGCCTGCTACAATCGGACGTCGGTGTACTGCAAGTACTTGGTTGTGACACACCTAATTCTACACCTTCAGTCCTCTCAGAGCAGCTTTCAGAGAGGACTGAAGATATAGTGGGGATGGAGATCCCAGCTGATGAGGAGCAAGGAGAGGTCCGCTTTGTTCTTTGGTGTGGGTCTTTTATGTGTGCTTGCCAACGAGCTGCATGGCAGGTCGACATATGTCTGCTCATGCTTGTGGTGCCCAAGCGGCTGATGTTTTGGCCACGCGAGATACGCTTGAGACAAATATTGCAAATAGCAGTGGTGCGATCTGATGCACTCGTCTCAAAAAAGGCCCACACCAAAGAACTTTTGTGATAATGTGCAGAGGCAGCGCCCTGCACAGGCGGAGCTCTGCGGTGTGGTACAGTTGCTGTGCTGGCCTCTAGCTGGCCTCCAGGGGGCATCCTGCCTCGTTGGACATGTGACGCTGCATCCTCCTCCTCCTCCTCCTCTCTCCCTTCAGGCACCCACGTGGAGTCAGTGACCTCATCATCCCCTCCCTCTTCACCACTAGAGCAAACCTGGCAGTAAGCTGCAGCTGGTGGAACACTACTGCCAGATTGCTGTCCTTCAGCATCCCCTCTCTCTGCGCGCACACTACTGACTTCCTCAAGCTGGGTATCATCATCCGAGCCTTCGAATCGTTGGGCATCCTCCTGGAGCATGTACCCAACACTGTGCTCAAACAGTTCGGGGGACTCCTCAGGAGGACATGGTGGGTCTAGGGAAGGGGTGGCTGATGATGCCATTGAGTACACGTTGGCAGCTGCTCTGCCAGTACCCTGAGCCTGGGTGAGAGAGGATGAGGAGGATGAGGAGGGCTTGGTCATCCATTCTACCAAGCCTTCGGCATGATGCGGCTCCACATGTCCAGCTGCCGAAAACAAAGACAAGCGTGTCCCATGGCCACGTGCTGATGACGATGCACGACCACGTCCACGGCCAGCACTGTTGTCTCTAGAAACAGAGCCTGCCTGCCCTGTGTTCTTGCCTCGGCACGCTCTGCCTCTCCTTGGCGGTCTTCCAGCCATTGTAGTCGGTAGTGTATATAGTATAAAAAATAGAACTCCTATGTGTGCTCACAACACACTGTAGGTCCTATGGGTGCTGACACTAACACACTATAGGTACTATGTGTGCTGCTGACAAGAAAATATAGGAGCTCTGTTTGCTGCCACTAACACACTAGAAGTCCTATGGGTGCTGCTGAGAAGAAAATATAGGAGCTCTGTTTGCTGCCACTAACACACTAGAAGTCCTATGGGTGCTGCTGAGAAGAAAATATAGGAGCTCTGTGTGATGCCACTAACACACTAGAAGTCCTATGGGTGCTGCTGAGAAGAAAATATAGGAGCTCTGTTTGCTGCCACTAACACACTAGAAGTCCTATGGGTGCTGCTGAGAAGAAAATATAGGAGCTCTGTTTGCTGCCACTAACACACTAGAAGTCCTATGGGTGCTGCTGAGAAGAAAATATAGGAGCTCTGTTTGCTGCCACTAACACACTAGAAGTCCTATGGGTGCTGCTGAGAAGAAAATATAGGAGCTCTGTGTGATGCCACTAACACACTAGAAGTCCTATGGGTGCTGCTGAGAAGAAAATATAGGAGCTCTGTTTGCTGCCACTAACACACTAGAAGTCCTATGGGTGCTGCTGAGAAGAAAATATAGGAGCTCTGTTTGCTGCCACTAACACACTAGAAGTCCTATGGGTGCTGCTGAGAAGAAAATATAGGAGCTCTGTGTGATGCCACTAACACACTAGAAGTCCTATGGGTGCTGCTGAGAAGAAAATATAGGAGCTCTGTTTGCTGCCACTAACACACTAGAAGTCCTATGGGTGCTGCTGAGAAGAAAATATAGGAGCTCTGTTTGCTGCCACTAACACACTAGAAGTCCTATGGGTGCTGCTGAGAAGAAAATATAGGAGCTCTGTTTGCTGCCACTAACACACTAGAAGTCCTATGGGTGCTGCTGAGAAGAAAATATAGGAGCTCTGTGTGATGCCACTAACACACTAGAAGTCCTATGGGTGCTGCTGAGAAGAAAATATAGGAGCTCTGTTTGCTGCCACTAACACACTAGAAGTCCTATGGGTGCTGCTGAGAAGAAAATATAGGAGCTCTGTTTGCTGCCACTAACACACTAGAAGTCCTATGGGTGCTGCTGAGAAGAAAATATAGGAGCTCTGTTTGCTGCCACTAACACACTAGAAGTCCTATGGGTGCTGCTGAGAAGAAAATATAGGAGCTCTGTGTGATGCCACTAACACACTAGAAGTCCTATGGGTGCTGCTGAGAAGAAAATATAGGAGCTCTGTTTGCTGCCACTAACACACTAGAAGTCCTATGGGTGCTGCTGAGAAGAAAATATAGGAGCTCTGTTTGCTGCCACTAACACACTAGAAGTCCTATGGGTGCTGCTGAGAAGAAAATATAGGAGCTCTGTGTGATGCCACTAACACACTAGAAGTCCTATGGGTGCTGCTGAGAAGAAAATATAGGAGCTCTGTTTGCTGCCACTAACACACTAGAAGTCCTATGGGTGCTGCTGAGAAGAAAATATAGGAGCTCTGTTTGCTGCCACTAACACACTAGAAGTCCTATGGGTGCTGCTGAGAAGAAAATATAGGAGCTCTGTTTGCTGCCACTAACACACTAGAAGTCCTATGGGTGCTGCTGAGAAGAAAATATAGGAGCTCTGTTTGCTGCCACTAACACACTAGAAGTCCTATGGGTGCTGCTGAGAAGAAAATATAGGAGCTCTGTTTTCTGCCACTAACACACTAGAAGTCCTATGGGTGCTGCTGAGAAGAAAATATAGGAGCTCTGTGTGATGCCACTAACACACTAGAAGTCCTATGGGTGCTGCTGAGAAGAAAATATAGGAGCTCTGTTTGCTGCCACTAACACACTAGAAGTCCTATGGGTGCTGCTGAGAAGAAAATATAGGAGCTCTGTTTGCTGCCACTAACACACTAGAAGTCCTATGGGTGCTGCTGAGAAGAAAATATAGGAGCTCTGTTTGCTGCCACTAACACACTAGAAGTCCTATGGGTGCTGCTGAGAAGAAAATATAGGAGCTCTGTGTGATGCCACTAACACACTAGAAGTCCTATGGGTGCTGCTGAGAAGAAAATATAGGAGCTCTGTTTGCTGCCACTAACACACTAGAAGTCCTATGGGTGCTGCTGAGAAGAAAATATAGGAGCTCTGTTTGCTGCCACTAACACACTAGAAGTCCTATGGGTGCTGCTGAGAAGAAAATATAGGAGCTCTGTTTGCTGCCACTAACACACTAGAAGTCCTATGGGTGCTGCTGAGAAGAAAATATAGGAGCTCTGTGTGATGCCACTAACACACTAGAAGTCCTATGGGTGCTGCTGAGAAGAAAATATAGGAGCTCTGTTTGCTGCCACTAACACACTAGAAGTCCTATGGGTGCTGCTGAGAAGAAAATATAGGAGCTCTGTTTGCTGCCACTAACACACTAGAAGTCCTATGGGTGCTGCTGAGAAGAAAATATAGGAGCTCTGTTTGCTGCCACTAACACACTAGAAGTCCTATGGGTGCTGCTGAGAAGAAAATATAGGAGCTCTGTGTGATGCCACTAACACACTAGAAGTCCTATGGGTGCTGCTGAGAAGAAAATATAGGAGCTCTGTTTGCTGCCACTAACACACTAGAAGTCCTATGGGTGCTGCTGAGAAGAAAATATAGGAGCTCTGTGTGATGCCACTAACACACTAGAAGTCCTATGGGTGCTGCTGAGAAGAAAATATAGGAGCTCTGTTTGCTGCCACTAACACACTAGAAGTCCTATGGGTGCTGCTGAGAAGAAAATATAGGAGCTCTGTTTGCTGCCACTAACACACTAGAAGTCCTATGGGTGCTGCTGAGAAGAAAATATAGGAGCTCTGTTTGCTGCCACTAACACACTAGAAGTCCTATGGGTGCTGCTGAGAAGAAAATATAGGAGCTCTGTGTGATGCCACTAACACACTAGAAGTCCTATGGGTGCTGCTGAGAAGAAAATATAGGAGCTCTGTTTGCTGCCACTAACACACTAGAAGTCCTATGGGTGCTGTTGGGGTGCAATGCTGTGCTAACAGCACTGCGGTTGGTACTACTGCAATACTGTACTAACAGTAAGCACGCACCAGACTAATCCCCAGCAGCAGCTAATAACACACTAACTGTGCAATCAGCAGCAATGAACGATCAATGACTTAGGTAGCAATGGTTTAGCAAAGAAATAGCCAATGGTTTAGCAAAGAAGAGCAAATCTTTCAGTATCAAGCAAAGACAGAATCAGCAGACTAATCTCTCCTAAAGCCGGAACTCATGTGACCGGGGCCGATGGCGTGGCGGCCTTTTAAATGGTGGGGCGTGTACTAAAGCCCCTGAGCTGTAATTGGCTACAGCCGTCCTGCCTGTAGCCAATTATTGCTCTCCGAGTTTCGGGCGCTGTGATTGGCCAAGCATGCGGGGTCACAGTGCATGCTTGGCCAATCATCAGCCAGCAATGCACTGCGCCGGCCGCGCCGGCCGCAATGCATTGCGGGGCCGCTCGCATCACACGAATGTGATGCGAACGGCCCAAATAGTTCTGGGCTCGACGAGCGAGCGAACGCCCGATGCTCGATTCGAACATGGGTTCGAATCGAGCACCGGGCCCATCCCTAATGATGATAGCTTGGAAGATCATTTTTGTTTATGGGTGCCGCCACCAGTGGCTAAGGCCCAATTTTTCAGCCCCTGTTTTACAGGGGCGTGTAATTACAATTTTTTTAGCAATAATTTGCCATAGGGCTCATTGCTGTGCTCCAAGTACAGTATCTGTGAGGGGTTGGAGTGTTGTGGCACCAGTGCCTAAGGCCCAATTTTTCAGCCCCTGTTTAACAGGGGCGTGTCATTACAATTTTTGAAGCAATACTTTGCAACAGGGCTCATTGCTGTGCTCCAAGTAACGTATCTGTGAGGGGTTGTAGTGTTGTGCCACCAGTTCCTAAGGCCCAATTTTTCAGCCCCTGTTCAACAGGGGCATGCAATTACAATTCTTGATCTAATAATTCACAGCAGGGCCCATTGCTGCACCCACCAAGAGTAACTCTGAGGGCTTACAGTGTTGTGGCAACGCCACCACCACCACCACGAAAGGCCCAATTTTTCAGCCCCTGTTCAAAAGGGGCATGTAATTACAATTCTTGATCTAATAATTCACAGCAGGGCCCATTCCTGCACCCACCAAGAGTAACTCTGAGGGCTTACAGTGTTGTGGCAACACCACCACCACCACCACCACCACGAAAGACCCAATTTTTCAGCCCCTGTTCAACAGGGGCATGCAATTACAATTCTTGATCTAATAATTCACAGCAGGGCCCATTCCTGCACCCACCAAGAGTAACTCTGAGGGCTTACAGTGTTGTGGCAACACCACCACCACCACCACGAAAGACCCAATTTTTCAGCCCCTGTTCAACAGGGGCATGCAATTACAATTCTTGATCTAATAATTCACAGCAGGGCCCATTGCTGCACCCACCAAGAGTAACTGTCAGGGCTTACAGTGTTGTGGCACCAGCACCACCATCAAAGGCCCAATTTTTACTACCACTGTTCAACAATTATATGTAATTAAAATTCCTGATATAATAGTTGACAGCAGGGCGTTCCAGCACCAACCAAGAGTAACTGTGAGTGCTTACAGTGTTGTGCCAACACCAACAACTAAGGGGCCTATTTCTGCAGAGTATATACGGCAGGTCCCTACTTTCAAACATCCAACTTACAAACGACTACTACTTGCAAATGCAAGAAGACAACAGGAAGTGAGAGGAAATCTACCACTAGGAAGGAAAATTCTCTCCTGTAAGAATAAATATGGGAGAAAGGTGTCTCCTCTGTACTGATGCTTTATCAGCAATCCTTGTTTCAAGAAAAACACCACATTTCAAAAACAGTTGTCATTGGGATGGAAAGTGAGGTGAAATGTTCTGAACAGGGGCACAGACAGCAAAACAAATGTTACAGGGGTGATAACCCTTACCTATGTTTTCCAAAAAGTTTAAAAATAGATTTGTGGGCTGGAGCTACACTTCAACAATGTACCTGTTCAAAATTACAAACAGATTCTACATAAGAACAAACCTACAGTCCCTGTCTTGTATGCACCGCCTGTATACGGCTGTTCAGAGTATATAGGGCCTTTTTTATTTTATGTGCGGGGTTCCCCTTAATATCCATACAAGACCCAAAGGGGCTGGTAATGGGCTGGGGTAGGGGGGGGGTCATGGGGTAGCTATGCCATTTTTCTTAAAGATTTTCATCCATATTACCGGGACCAGACATTACATTAAAGCCGCAAGCAGTTTTAAATGGCTTTTTTTCCTTTAGAAGTGTCATTTTGTGCAGGGACAGTTCTAAACACGGGAAACACGTGGCACTTCACAGGCATACTTTAGACACCCCCCAGGTACGATATTTAAAGGAATATTTGACTTTTTTTTTTTCACTTTATGCATCATTAAAATGACTGCTCCCGAAAAACGACCGTTATTAAAACTTATTTTTGCATTGATACATGTCCCCTGGTGCAGAACCCGGGTTCCCAAACCCTTTTTAGGACAATAACATGCATAATAGTTGTTATAATTACCACTTTAGAATTTGAACGTTCGCATCCATTGTATTTAATAGGGTTCTAATGTTCGTACGAACTTTCGGTCCGTTCGCGGGTTCTGGTGCGAACCGAACCCGGGGGTGTTCGGCTCATCACTACCAGATACTTTAGAGACTTGCTCCATTTAAAGCCGAAGTTTGAATGTATAGTATTTCGTAGTGAAGGTGTTATCGCCACACTCATGGCTTCTGATTTACTGTGATTTATTTTCAAGTTGGATAAACTACCATATTTCTCAATCTCCCCTACTAAATCCCCTCCTAGCAAGTGTCCGCACAGAAAAATTGCCTCTCTGTACCTAATTTGGTGACAATTTTTGGATTTTTATCTTTACTTTCAGGGCCAGTTCACCAGTGTGGTAAAGATGCATGCCAGGCGGGTTTTCTTGCACTGCGAATAAAATGCACTGCCTTTGCAATCTGCTGCGGGTGCCAATACAGTGTTAATGGCACCCCAAATGCAGATCGCAACCACAGTATGTTTGCGGGATCTAGAACGCATGATACCGCAGTGCCATGCGATTTGGTGTGCACATTTTTCGAAAGATGTGCATGCACTACTTTTTAAGTGGTCCAGTGCAATTTGCAGCCCATTCAAATGAATGGGCTGCCAAATCGCAGTGGAGAAGATTGCACAGGAACACAAACTGCATTTCTGTGCAGCTCTGGTGTTAACTAGCCCTCTGTCCCTGTGGCCAAGGTCAACAGAACAAATAAAAGAGGTAAATCTTCCCAACGGGAATATAAACAATAAAAGCTAGACAGGGGTTCTAACCACTTGCCCTTCTATACAAAATCAAAAAAAGTTTTGAAATTTAAGCACTTTCAATTTAAAGGTAATTTTAACCACGTTTAATTGCAAATGGAAAAAAAGTTTTCCTTTCAGTTAATATTGGTCATCTTTAATTTACACCGGGGTCAATACATTTTCAAATTTCTAAACACTTTTTTTTCTACAAAAGAGTGAATGCTGATGTGCTTATAGATATGTTGTTTACCAGTGATTTTAAAATATTCTTGGATCTGACAGCTAGTTCCAAGTGGAAATCTGCATGATACAGAAACACCTGCAAGTTTATTAGATTTACACTGTAAACAGAATACTGAATACATATGCCCTGCTCAGTAAAAGAAGTGACAATCATTTCAGAAGGTGCCGTGATATAAATGTATTTATTCAGAGCAAAGCAGGCGCACAGAATGTGTATCAATTTGACATTAACCTCATTTAAAGCAATATAATATAATCATGCAAGTGACAATTGAGAGGCAGGGTTTTGACATAAATCAGAACAACTAAACGGGGTTAACTAATACATTTGAAGTCAAAATAAAGGTTTTATTTTAGGACGTTTGCTTAAATATTACAAAATTGTAAAGGAGTTCTAAAATAAAGTTACATATTTAGTCAGGTTGAAATAAGACCATGTAGTTCAACCAATAGATATGCCTCCATATTTTTCAATATAGTTACTAGAACAAAATATTTTGATTGGATACATGCAATATATATTTTTTTTAATTACTTATACTTGTTCATGTTGAAAAAAAAATGTGGTTCCATTAACCACTTAATTACTGGGCACTTTCAGCCCCTTCCTGCCAAGGCCAATTTTCAGCTTTCAGCGCTGTCGCACTTTGAATGACAATGGCGCACTGTCATGCAACACTGTACCCATATGAAATTTTTATCATTTTTTTTTAG
Source organism: Rana muscosa (assembly GCA_029206835.1). Lineage (NCBI taxonomy): Eukaryota > Metazoa > Chordata > Amphibia > Anura > Ranidae > Rana > Rana muscosa. The sequence goes on along the minus strand of CM055121.1, from coordinate 430,681,217 downwards.
ACAGATAGAGCTTTCTTTGGTGGTATTTAACCACTTAACGACCGCCCACCGCCGATTTACGTCGGCAGAATGGCACGGACAGGCAGAATCACGTAGATCTACGTGATCGCCTTTGTGCAGTTGGGGGGTCCATCCGGACCCCCCTTCACTGCAGTGAGCGGCCGTTAAGTGTTCGGGAGTGATCAGGCATGAGGGGGGGGCCGCTCGATTCCGCCCCCCCCTCGCGATCGCTCCCGGCCAATGAAAATGCTTCCTCCGCCATGTGATGTAAACACGGCTGGAGGAAGTGATGTCATCTCCCTCGCCGCGGTCTTTTCGTTCCCGGCGCCGAGCAGAGAAGAAGCAGGTTAGTGCACCAACAGTCCACTGACACGTAGGTACACATAGGCACACAAATCACCCCCCAGTCACCCCCAGATCACCCCCCAGGTCACCCCAAAGCCCCCAATCACAGTGTCACTGATTGCAGTGATCATTTATTTTACTGATCACTGCATTTAGTGTCATCTGTGATTGTAAAAAGTTGCAGGGCAGTTAGGATTAGGCCCCTTTAGGTCCAGGGTAGCTCCCTAACCCCCCCCCTAATAAAGGTTTAACCCCTTGATCACCCCCCAGGTAACCCTTTCACCCCCTAACTTCAGCGTCACTAAGCGATTGTTTTTCCGATCGCTGTATTCGTGTCGCTGGTGTTTTAGATAGGCAGTTATTCTTTTTTAGGTTCGCCGCAGGTTTTTATTAGTGTCAGGTACCCCCATATATTATTTTAACCCCCTGATTGCCCCTAGAGTTAACCCTTTCACCAGTGATCGCCGTATAAGCGTCACTGGAGTCACTGGTTAGCCAGTAAGTTATTTAGTTATTTAGGTTACCCGTCAGGTTTTTATATAGTGTCAGGTACCCCCATATTTAACCTAATAAAGGTTTTAACCCCCTGATTGCCCCTAGTTAACCCTTTCACCAGTGATCACCATATAAAGGTTACGGGTGACGCTGGTTGATTAGTTTGCTTTTTATAGCATCAGGGCACCCGCCGTATATAACCCAATAAAGGTTTAACCCCCCTGATCGCCCGGCGGGTGAGATCAATTCGGTTTTAGCGCCAGAGAGGGTCTGTGTTGCCCCAGGCAGTGTTAGGTTAGTGACAGTAACGCTAACACCCACGCGCAAAGCATACACCCCCCTTAGTGGTATAGTATCTGATCAGATCTGATCAGATCTATACTAGCATCCCCAGCGGTTTAGGGTTCCCAAAAACGCAGTGTTAGCGGGATCAGCCCAGATACCTGCTAGCGCCTGCGTTTAGCCCCTCCGCCCAGCCCAGCCCAGCCCAGCCCACCCAAGTGCAGTATCGATCGATCACTGTCACTTACCAAACACAACACACATAACTGCAGAGTTCGCAGTGCTTGGTTTTTGGGGCCCTGTACGCGGCTAGGCTCCCAAAAAGTCCCACACATGTGGTATCCCCGTACTCAGGAAAAGCAGCAGAATGTATTTTGGGGTGCAATTCCACATATAACCATGGCATGTGTGAGCAATATATCATTTAGTGACAACTTTTTGTACATTTTTTTTTTCTTTTTGTCATTATTCAATCATTTGGGACAAAAAAAAAATATTCAATGGGGTCAACATGCCTCTCAGCAAATAGCTTGGGGTGTCTACTTTCCAAAATGGGGTCATTTGGGGGGGTTTTGTGCCATCTTGGCATTTTATGGCCTTCAAAACTGTGATAGGTAGTGAGGAGTGAAATCAAAAATTTATGCCCTTAGAAACCTTGAAGGCGGTGCTTGGTTTTTGGGGTCCCGTACGCGGCTAGGCTCCCAAAAAGTCCCACACATGTGGTATCCCCGTACTCAGGAGAAGCAGCAGAATGTATTTTGGGGTGTAATTTCACATATGCCCATGGCATGTGTGAGCAATATATCATTTAGTGACAACTTTGTGCAAAAAAAAAAAAGTTTGTCATATTCCCGCAACTTGTGTCAAAATATAAAATATTCCATGGACTGAACATGCCTCTCAGTAAATAGCTTGGGGTGTCTACTTTCCAAAATGGGGTCATTTGGGGGGGGGGGGTTGTGCTATTTTGGCATTTTATGGCCTTCGAAACTGTGATAGGTAGTGAGGAGTGAAATCAAAAATTTGCGCCCTTAGAAATCCTGAAGGCGGTGCTTGGTTTCCGGGGTCCCGTACGTGGCTAGGCTCCTAAAAAGTCCCACACATGTGGTATCCCCGTACTCAGGAGAAGCAGCAGAATGTATTTTGGGGTGCAATTCCACATATAACCATGGCATGTGTGAGCAATATATCATTTAGTGACAACTTTTTGTAATTTTTTTTTTTTTTGTCATTATTCAATCACTTGGGACAAAAAAAAAAATATTCAATGGGCTCAACATGCCTCTCAGCAATTTCCTTGGGGTGTCTACTTTCCAAAATGGGGTCATTTGGGGGGGTTTTGTACTGCCCTGCCATTTTAGCACCTCAAGAAATGAGATAGGCAGTCATAAATTTAAAGCTGTGTAAATTTCAGAAAATGTACCCTAGTTTGTAAACGCTATAACTTTTGCGCAAACCAATAAATATACGCTTATTGACATTTTTTTTACTAAAGACATGTGGCTGAATACATTTTGGCCTAAATGTATGACTAAAATTGAGTTTATTCGATTTTTCTTATAACAAAAAGTAGAAAATATCATTTTTTTTCAAAATTTTCGGTCTTTTTCTGTTTATATCGCAAAAAATAAAAATCGCAGAGGCAATCAAATACCATTAAAAGAAAGCTCTATTTGTGGGAAGAAAAGGACGCAAATTTCATTTGGGTACACAATTGCATGTCCGCACAATTTACAGTTAAAGCAGCGCAGTGCCGAATCCCAAAAACAGGCCTGGTCCTAATGGCCCGAAATGGTCCGGGGCTTAAGTGGTTAATCATCACTGGCTTTTTTATTCTTTGCTTCTGTCTAAAACTGTGCAAATAAGTAATTTTTCTTCTTCACTGATTTGTGCTGATGAGGCTGCACTGATGGGCACTGATAGGCTGCACTGATGAGCACTGATGAGGCGGCAATAATGGTAACTGATGAGGCAGCACTGATGAGGAGGCACTGATGAGGCTGCACTGATAGGCAACACTGAGGGGCACTGATGAGGAGGAACTGATGGACACTGATATGCAGCACTGATGGGCACTGATAAGTGGCACTGATGTGAACTGATAGGCTGCACTGATGGGCACTAACAGGCTGCACTGATGGGCACTGATGGGGCTGCATTTATAATCAGTACAATAAAATTGGCTATAGGCGCAACGGCATAGAAACACACAAAATAAAGTCCAAACTAATCTGGGTAAAGTCCATACACTTGTGTCAGCTTGGATTCCAGAGCGTAGCTCACTCTGTACATATAGCAGACAAAAAGTGAAGAAGAAAGGGCTACTAAGTGTAGTCAATTTTAAGCAGGTTAATAAAGCCCCCATAATGGGCTACTCACAAGATATTGGTAGTAAAAAGGAGTGTGCATGCTCCAACGTAGCACGGGGCATGCTCAGAAACATGTCGCAAAGCATCCTGGAACCTGTGACGTCTGCAGTCTCTGAGCTGCTCGCGCCATGCTGCACTCCATGCCACGTTCCACCTTGGATCCCGGAGTCTATACAGCGTCCCTCTGGCTTCATTCCAGCCACGGCACCGGCTTGCTGTCTCCATCACAGCATGGAAAACGCTGCTGTTGAGGGCTCCAGACACAGACGGACAGACTACCCTATGTGTACGTACATTGATGAGCCTGTTTACTACCAATAATTTATAATCAGGGCACTGATGATCAGTGCCCTGAATATCAGTATAAACAATGTGCTGACAGGCTTGCCAGTTAGCGGCTCTCCTTTCCTCACACAGACACAGCGTGGGGGGAAAGGACTGCCGATAACCGGCAAGTCTGTTTACATGTGATCAGATGTGATTTGACACAGCTGATCACATGGTAAAAGGCCGCTGTGATTGGCCCTCTACCAAGATCTGTGATCAGCTGTGTCTGAAGGATGTGTGGGAGACAAGGTTCTGGGAGGATGTCCATGGAAGCCCTCCCAGAACTGGATGATCATGCTGTAGCTGTATTTTGGCTATAGCACGGTTGGGAAGTAGTTAGAAAATAAAAATAATATCAGTGCATGGGTGGCCCGTGCAACAGTGGGGTTGATTTACTAAAGAAAGAGACAATTTACTTTGCAAGATACAAGGCACCGTATTTATCGGCGTATAACACGCACAGGCGTATAACACGCACCCTAACTTTAAGAGGGAAGTTTCAGGAAAAAAACTTTTCACAACCCCCCGCGTATAACACGCAGGCACAGTTTACCCTCTATTTTCAGGGTAAAAAAGTGAGTGTTATACGCCAATAAATACAGTAAGTGTTGACTAAGCTTTGTAAACTATGTTCACTTCAATAATCAATCATGTATAATAATAAAAAAATATATATATATAATTTCTTGAACGTGATTGGATTTTCAAAGTGAACACAGCTTCATCATATTTACTAGCATATACTTTTTTGAAGTGAATATACTCTTTGCAAAATTTACATTGACTTTGCTAAGTGAACAGCCTCCACTCCTTTAGTCCTAGTCACTATCCATTACTGTTTGAACTCTGCCTGACATCTGGCTATTGTCCAAAGTTTAATACCACTGAGTGTTACATGACATCAATTTTAGCTATAAATAGGAGATGGCAGACATGATGTTGTGTCAGTTGACATCTCCATTTTTAGCACCAGTGTAGACATCCCCTCTGAAAAATGTATCAGTCATTTTCATATTGTTACATGTCTTAATACACTATTTCTGTCAAAAAGCAGAGGTTCCGTATGTAGGCAAAATGCTCTATATACCACAGGCTACACAAGTCATTCTCAACCAGGGTTCTGTGGAATCTTAGGGTCCCTCCAAAGGCTGCTAGGGGTTACTTGAACTGTGGCTTATTTGCCTCCCATTTGATTGTGCCAGCATAGTTCCAGCCCAATGCCACTTGGAGATCTTTTTGCTGTCTGTAAGGGGGGTCATTCCTACCACCACTGTAAAAAGTGCATTCTTCTCACTGACCACCAGTGTAAGGGGCATTGTTATAGCTATGAGTAAGCGTCAATTCGTGACGTGAAACGCGTTAGCCACCCTTCCCTGCATGCACACCATCTGCATTTGTTGTTTTGGATTTATGGATTTATTTTGAATTTGGATTTTTTACCTGAAATTTTGGAATAAATAACTGTCTATACAGAGTGCGGCAGTCCAGGGTTTCTTTTTCTCCCATAAGGGGCATTGTTCCCATTGAATTATTTTAGCAGGGGTTCCCTGAGACCTAAATATTATTTTACTTTCAATAGATTTTTATTTAAAAAATGTTGACATATAAAGAACAGTATTAGGAGAAATATTGATAAAGTGGTTGCCATAAACTTATGATACAGATGAACAAGTTTTTATTAAGTTAGTAGTGCTTTGTTGGTGTCCGAATTAACGTTACATTGTTGTGGTTAAAAAATAACGTTCTGACTACCTGAAAGGTGACATAGCAGAACATGGTTTTAAGTGAGGTTTTGGTGTACCTGAGTATACCATTCTGACCAGAGTGTACACTGGGTATTTGCATCTTTCAGATACAGCGAACATATGTTCATATGAACTATGGATATGCATCAATTGAATCACTTCATTGGTGGAGATGTGACCAGGGGTTCTCCAGTGTCAGGTAATTGAAAGTCTGGCTGCTAAGAGAAGGTGTATAATTACACAACGCATCTGTCTTTGCCAATATTGAGTAGTGCCAATTCAATTGTAGGGCATATGAGGATTCCTGTGACCTTAAGCTGAAAAGTGCTACTCCAGAAATCAACAATCTTGTTGCACCCCCACAACAGATTAAGTAAATTCCCTGTTTACTACAATTTCTCCAGCAGAGGGATGAGCTGGTTGGGTCGAAAGCGTGTATTTGTGAGGGGGTGAGATACCATCTAATGTTAACTTTAAAGGAGAGGCCACATAAATTGGAGGAGTGTGTTAAACGGAGGCCATTGTGCTTTGCTGAAGGTAAGGCAATTTGCTAAAGGTTGTTTTTCCTTGCAGTAAACTATAAAAGAGAGTGATACCTTTGGTGGAAGTAGTATTGGAAATGAGGAAACTCCATACTGTGTCACAACTTTGATGCATTAAAGTACTCTTTGTTAGACAAGGAGTAAGAAGCTTGTAGAGTTGTGAATTGGATAAGAAGATTCCCGAGTATAGATCGGAGAGTAGTAGGATGCCATTGTCTTCCCATGACTTCTTGGATATATTGGGGATTAGTAGCGACATCATGGAAATAGATAAAGAAATATTGCGAGGGCAATCTCCTTTAGGAGCATTGGAGGTAAAGTATTCAAATGCTTTCCTAGTGGCAATCACTGTGGGCGAAAGAGTTGCTTTACCTTGCTTGGTTATGGGGGTGCTAAGGAGCCAGTTTTTTAGGTTATGTCCCAGAATTTGCAAGGCTTCGATGTTACTCCATAAACCTGTTGGGCTAGACAGGAACCAAGGTTTTAGTTGCGCTAGTATAGAGGCTATGTAATAATCTTTAAAACAGATATATCCTAGTCCACCTACTGATTTATGTTTAATTAAGCAGGATTGAGAGATCCTAGGATGTCTTTTTTGCCATACTGTCTGTCCTAGCAGAGATTGAAGGGATGTTAAAAAGGTCATTGGGAAGCGTTCTAAATAAGTATAATAGTTGTGGTAGATAGATCATTTTAAACGCTGCTAGACAGCCCGAGCAAGAGATTGTTAGTTTAGTAAGTTTCTTAGGGAGATTATCTAGGAAAGGTACATAGTTAGCGCTATAGAGAGAAGATACCAATTTGACTCCTAAGTAGGAGAGGGCATTAGTGACCCATGTGTGTGGGTAATTGCTTTCAAGCTTGGTCTACAGAGCTACTGGAATCCCCAGTGGTAGAATGTTGGATTTAGTTGAGTTCACTTTATAGTATGACACATAGCTGAAATCGTCCAAAGAGCGTTATACCAAAGCCAGGGAAGGAGAGGGGTTTGTCAACATGAGGATGACGTCATCTGCAAATAAGCTAATTTTATGTGCTATGGGGCCTATCGTGAAGGCATAAATATCTGGGTGAGATCTGATTTTTTTCTGCCAATGGTTCCATAACCAAATTGAAGATAAGTGTAGACAAGGGGCACCCCTGCCTTGTGCTGTTGGAGATGGGAAAAGGTTTAGATAGCATTGCTGAACAATAAACTTGGGCGGAGGGACAGGCATAAAAGGCCAAGATAGCTGAAAGAATATGGCCATGGAAGACGAAATTCCACAGGGTCAAATCTAGGTATCGCCAGTGAACTCTGTGAAATGCCTTCTTCGCGTCCAGAGAAAGGGGCAGAGAAGGAAATATTTGTCTCTCAGCGTGGTGGATAATGTTAATCATTCGGCGTGTGGCGTCAGAGGTCTGTCAACCTTTGGTGAACCCGGATTGATCAGAATGAATGAGAGAGGGAAGTATATCCACTAACCTGTTAGCTATGACTTTGGCGTATAGTTTAGTATCATGGTTGAGCCGGGATATGGGTCAAAAGTTTTGGGGAGTTGTAGGCTCCTTTCCTGGCTTTGGTATCATGGTAATCAGTGCCTTTAACATTTCTTGCGGGAATGAAGCCGAGGAAGCAGCAGTATTAAATACTCAGGTAATGTGTTCCAATAAAATGGATTTAAAATGTTGCTAATACTCCCCTACGAAGCTATCTGGGCCAGGGGCTTTGTTTTTTGGGAGAGAATCTATGGCTTTACTCACCTTGAGAGCAGTGAAGGGGGTATTAAGATTATTTAGTTGGTCTTGAGAAAGGCAGGGAAGGTGAACTGAGCTTAAGAAGGTGAACTGTGTCTGGATGTTCCGTAATCGGATCATTTTTCAGATTATAAAGGGTGCTGTAATTGCTGCTGAAAGTATCTGCTATAGCCTGAGGGTCAAACACTTTGGTTTTGGTAGTGGGGTGGATAAGGAAGGGTATGGGAGTTTTAGTACCGGGCCCCTGAATTTGGTGGGCAAGGAGTTTTCCAGCCTTGTTTCCATGTATGTAATAGCGCATTTTAAGGCGCTTCTGGTGGCAATCAAAACTTTCTAAGAGGTGGGTTCTCAATTAAAGACAGAGTTTGATCAGTTTAGTTTTGAGGTCAATAGATGGCTTGGTTCTATTGAGTGTGTCGGTTGACTGGATTTCAGCAAGGAGAGAGTCCAGGCGCTGCTTCCTCCAGTTTATTTTCCCTAGCCCCTAATTGAATGAAGAGGCCCTGCATAAAAGCCTTATTATAGGCCCATAAAATATTGGGATCATCAACTGAGTCTTTGTTTGCTGAAAAAAAAATCACGGTTAGCATGGAGAGAGTTCTCGTATTGGGTGGATTGCAAGATTTGAGTGTTCAGATGCTAGAGATAGGCTGAGACACCTTCTAGGGTTATGCACATCGGGGCATAATCCGACCACGTTATGGGGAGGATAGAGGATGATGAAATTTTCAGATCGGTCCATTGGTCTGCAAGGAAGACATCGATCCTCGAGTAGGAGTTGTGGCAGGTCGAAAAGAGGGTATAATCCTGTTCCTCCACGTGTTGGTATCTCCACACATCATATAATTGGAGTGTAGGCAAAAGAGAGTTCAGGGCGGGTCAACCCCTTGTTGGAAGAGAAGAGGAGTCCAGATGATGGTCAGGAGTGGTGTTGAAGTCCTGCACCAGATAGTTGCACCTTGCTGGATAGCAGCTACTTTTTTGTAAAGTTATTGCAGGAAGCGCAGGTGATTGACATTTGGTGCGTATATGGTTACAATTGTGTAGGAAGCAGTGTTAATAGTACATCGTAGAATTAGGTAGCGACCTTCCGGATCTGATGCACACTCCTGTAGCTGAAAGGGAAGAGAGTTGTTAACGGCCACAAGGATTCCTTTTTGCTTTGCCGGTGCAGAGGCTGTGAAGATATTCACAACGTTCTTGTTGGTACAGGTGGGAGGTAAGAGGCTTGGAAGTGAGTTTCCTGCACGCATAGGAGGTCACATTTGTTCTGTGTGGCCAATTTTCAAAGAGAAGCTCTTTTTGCTGGGTGATTAAGGCCTTTAGCATTGACCGAAAGGTTCTTGATGATCATAATGTCGTGTTTGTTTTTTTTTCACAGAGGAGCAATAACTAAGAAGGGGACGTGACTAGGGAGTCAACAGAGGTGCTACTGCAATAGATGTTGTCAGTGGTATAGTAAAAAAAAAGTAGGCAACCTGAATATGGGGGGCGGTTGACTTGCAAAGAAAAGAGAAAAAAACTGGACAAAGAAAAGACCTAGGTCCTAAATTTCTTCCTGTGGGTACAACTGGTACCAAGGAAGGGCAACAGTGGGGTAAAGAGTTCCAAGGCCAAGCGTGGCCACTCACCAGAGAAGCATACTTCCGGTTGGGTTTTCACATAATTATTTTAGCGATGAGACCGCACTTAGTTTTTGCGTTAGGGTAATGGCAATGCATGCGGTTCCATACCCTCGCTGTGTTCCATTGGAGTGGCAGTAGAGCTGTCCGGGATGATGTCCCATGTGGAAAGGAGCTTCAGCCCATTCTGTCGGGACAAAATAGCGTGTTTGGAGCCATTATACAGTACATGATTAATAGCTTAGCAGGAGCAGCCCATTGGTATTGGATGTGATGGTTGCGCAGGGCTTTTGTAATCGTGTTTAGTTGTCTGCGTCACTGTAATATATGCTGGGATAAATCCACAAACAGTTTCAGGGGAGCGTAGGGGTCTGGGAGGGTTCCCAGTGCTCTTTCTCTTTGCATGAGTTGCTCCTTCATGTGTAAAAAATGTATGCGAAGGATATCATCTCTAGGTGCTGTTTCTGGCAAAAACGGGGATTTGGGGAGTCTATGAATACGGTCGATGACCAGTTCTATATTTTTCAAATCTGGTAGCACAGCTTTAATCAGGTTTCTGACATAGGTGGGCAGATCCGTTGGTTGAACGGATTTGGCAACCCCGAATCTTGACATTGTTACGGCGTGACCTGTCCTCAATGTCCGCTATCTTGTTTTTGATTCATTTTTGCTCCACTATATGGTCATAATGTCAGTATTAGCAACATCCCCTAGACTTGTCTCCACATTTGACACTCTATCTTCTAGAACATTGATGTCATGGTCAAATTTGTGCAGAATAGATACCATATGTGAGTGTAAGGAGCTCCTTAGAGATATGAGCATCTCTTTTAGTGTTGTATCTATTACTGGTTTGCCTGCTGTGGGGTATGTAGTGATAGGATCAAGTTGTATGCTTAAAGGACCTTGTGAGGTGAATGGATGGCTCACCTCATGTAGGTCTGATGCAGGGGCATCCAGCCTCATTCATGCTTTAGCAGGGCTGCCTGAAGATGGTGTTCCAGGGGGTGAGAGTGGGTTATCAGGCCTGTTGACTGTGTGCTCCTCTGGTCCCGGAGGAGCAGATAGCTCTGGGTACAGTATCTGAGTGGGGGGAGCCGTGGGCTGCCCTGTGTGTGATACGGCCACAGCGCCATCTTGGAGTCGGCGCCCGGCCGGCTGGAACATGAAAGCTGTAGGCTTTCTCGGGCGATGTTCCTCTTTCCTCTTATGGGACATGCCGCTGCTGACAGAGAGAGAGTGCGGGCAGGCAGACTGAGTGACGATCGGTCCTTGGGTGTGCAGAGAGACACTGACAGGGCTTCTTGGTGTGTAGAGCCTTTGTCTCACGCATCTATTTTGTCCGCGTGCCTGCCATGCCTCCTAAAAATGATTTTAATGGTTCCCCTGGGGTAAAAAGGTTGAGAGAGGCTGTGCTAGACTTTAAGCCAAAAGTCAGTCCAGATGTTATTAGAAATAGTTCTGATATTTGCCATTTTTATTTATTATGCTGTATTAGAAAATGTCATAGCTAATTATTAAAGTAAATGTTGAATAATGTGTAGTGATGTAATTAATTCCTCCACATTACCTCTGAAATCACATGAAATGATCTTCAGATAGGCTAACTGTCACGTACCTGGTGAAGATCGAGCTGTAGAGGGGGCTTCTCTTGCACCTCCTGTCCAACACCCCTGATAGTGGTGACAGAGAGTGGAGGACACAGAGTGGAACGAGGGCCGATGTAGCAGATGGCTCTGGCTGAGACTTGGCAGGAACCAGGTAGCTGGAGAGCTCTGGGCAGGAACTGAGAACAGGAGCTCCGTGTCGCTGGATCAGCAGCTGGAAGTGTAGCCGGGACGTAAGCCAGTGGGTCATCAACAGCCGGACAGGGCAGGTACCGAGACGTGAGGCAGAGGCAGAGACAGGACACAGGCCAGGTTCGGTACACAGTCGGGCGATGAGGCACAGGAACATCAGGCAGAGGCTGAGTCAAGCACAAGCCGGGGTCACAAGTAGGCAGGCAGAGGTCAAGAGGAAGGTTCAGGCAAGCCGGGTCGGGTTAACAGGAAACAGGAACAAATCAGGTAAGTCAGGCACTAGCTGAAAGACCACTCAGCAAGATGTGCATGTCACTGACAAGTTTAAATAGGCAGACCGGTGCCAACACGTGCGCACGTACGCGCGGTTGCGTGTGCGCGCACGCGCATGCTCCAAAACATGTCCTTTCTTGAACATTTCTTGGAAAGTGCACGTCTGTGCACGGCTGCGTGCTTGGTCTCCGGGTTTCTCTTACATTGCCCCCCCCCAATGGGCAACCTCCAGATGCCCATTCGTAACATCTTATCGGGGTGAGCCTGGAAGAAGGTCCGTATAAGTCTCTTGGCGTGGAGATTGGACTCTGGTTCCCAGGAATTGTCTTTTGGTCCATAATCTTTCCACTTAATTAGATACTGGACGGTGCCCCCTCATTTTCTGCAGTCTACAATTGTCTCAACTTCATACTCTTCGTTACCGTTGATCAAGGTAGATGCTGGTGGGCCCACCTCACGATCAGGGAAAGGGTCTGGTCTAGTGACTTTTAACAAGGACACGTGAAAGACCGGTTGGATCTTATAAGTTGCAGGAAGCACAAGTTCGTAGGCTGCTGGGTTGATCTCCCTTTTGACTGAAAATGGGCCAATATATCTGGGACCCAACTTTTTAGATGGACAGGATAGTCTTAGATTGGCAGTGGACAACCATACCTTGTCCTCCACTTGAAGTTTCAGGTCTCCTCTCCTCTTCTTATCAAATAATTTTTTGTTATCCCGTTGAGCCCTGGAAATGGCATCTTGTAGCACTTGGTAGTTGGATTGGAGAACACTTATGCCGCGTACACACGATCATTTTTAATGTCATTTTCAAAAACGAAGTTTTTCTCTACGTGATTTTTCTTGTTTCCTCTCAAGCCTGTCTTGCATACACACGTTCTTAAAAAAAAACGCTCAAGCAAAGCGCAGTGACGTACAACACGTACGATGGCATTATAAAGGGGAAGTTCCATTCGAATGGCGCCACCCTTCATGTTAGTAAAGTTTGTTGAGCGACGATTCGCGCTTTTCAGCTTCGTGCTTTTCAGTCCGTTACAGCGTGACGAATGTGCTATCTCCATTACGAATGCTAGTTTTACCAGAACGAGCGCTCCCGTCTCATACTTGATTCTGAGCATGCGCGTTTTTTTCCCCTCGTAAAAGCATACACGCAAAAAAAAAGACGTGAAAAACTATGTGAAAAAATAGAGCAGGTTCTCATTTTTTTAGGCCATTTTTCACGTCGTTAAAAATGCTCTAGAGCCTACACACGATCGTTTTAATGCCCAATTTAAAAAATGGCATTTTTAACGATGTGAAAAATGGTCGTGTGTACGCGGCATTACTCTTTCCTGGACTGCAGGGGCCGAGGAATCAGGTAAGGTGTCAGGTAAAAAAGCTGGAAAATATCCGTAATTTGCGAAGAACGGGGCTTGTCCTGTGGCCGAATGAACTGCATCTTTGTAAGCAAACTCTGCCAGAGGTAACAGTGAGGCCCAGTCATCTTGAGTAAGGATGAGAAGCACCGAAGATACTGCTCTAGGGTCTGGTTCGTTCGCTCAGTTTGTCCATTCGTCTGGGGATGGTAAGCTGATGAGAAGCAAGTTTCGATCTTCAGAACCCTACAGAGATCTCTCCAGAATTTAGATGTGAACTGCACTCCTCTATTGGAAGTGATGCTGCTAGGTACCCTGTGAAGCCTGACCACTTCTTTGATGAAAGTATGGGCAGTCTCTGTAGCTGACGGGATTCCCAACATAGGAATGAAGTGCGCCATCTTCGCGAGTCTGTCCACGACTACAAAGATGGTAGTAAAACTTTCAGATGGGGGAAGTTCAACAATTAAATCCATATTAATCATTTGCCAGGGTCTCTTGGGAATCGGCAATGGTCTCAGTAGACCCCAGGACTTGGTCTTGTCGTTTTTGTTTCGAACACAGACCCCACAGGTACTCACATAGTCTTTACAGTCAGTTCTAAGACTTGGCCACCAGAAGAAACGTTGCACGAGTTCTGTAGTTTTGGTTACCCCAAAATGTCCTACCAAGGGGTGGTCGTGGCATAGGCTGAGGATCTTAGGGCGCAGACTTGGGGGAAAAAACACTCTCTGGTTAAACCGGAATAGTCCTTCTTGTTCCTGGAGGCAGACACCAGGTGGTAGGATGTCCCTTGTAGAAGCTTGCTTGAGCTGGGTGATCAGGTCTGCCTGTAACAGCAGAAAACTCTGGGAAGGTAAAATTGTGTCTGCTTGATAGTGCTCTTCTCCTTCCTCTGGGTACATGCGATAAAGCGCATCAGGCTTGACATTCTTGGTACCTGGCCTATAGGTTATATGAAAGGAGAAGCGGGAGAAGAATAGTGCCCATCTGGCTTGCCGGGGTCTCAGTCGCTTAGCAGTCCTGAGATACTCAAGGTTTTTGTAATCAGTAAAGATCAAAATGGGGTGAGTAGCTCCCTCCAACAGGTAACGCCATTCTTCTAAGGCTGTCTTAATGGGCAGTAATTCACGATCTCCTACATCATAGTTCTTCTCCGCAGGGCTGAGTTTCCTGGAGAAGAAGGCAACGGGGTGTAACAGAGACTTTGTTCCCTGGCGTTGTGACAAAATAGAGCCTACGGCATTCTCTGTAGGGATGAGCTCGGTGTTCGAGTTGAACATACGTTCGTCTCGAACATCGGCTGTTCGATCGCTGGACGAAGATCAAACGATTTGGCCCGTTCGCGCCAAATTCGAGTGACGCGAACGGCCCACAATGCACTATGCCATCGCAGTGCAATCCAGGCACTGTAATTGGCCAAGCATGCACTGTGACCCCGCATGCTTTTCCAATCACAGCGCCGGCAGCGAGGAGAGCCATAATTGGCCACAGGCAGGATGCCTGTGGCCGATTATAGCTCAGGGGGATTTAGTACACACCCCACACTATAAAAGGCCGCCAGCACGGCGGCCTTGTGTAGTGTGTTCCGGTTCAGGGAGAGAGAAGGATAGTCAGGGACAGTGTCAGTGCTATTTGTTCATTTAACTTGTGTGCAGGGAGAGAGAAGGATAGGCAGGGACAGTGTCAGTGATATTCTTTGCTAAACCTTGTGTGCAGGGAGAGAGAAGGATAGGCAGGGGACAGTGTCAGTGTATTTTTTGCTAAGCCTCCTGCACAGTATACACCTGAAGCTAGCCCTTATTGCTGTGTTTTCCTGTTGTGTAACACAGGCAGGCATCTGCAGCACTTACAGCGGGTGTACTGTGCCTCCTGCACATTATACACCTGAAGCTAGCCCTTATTGCTCGTGGTTTTTTTCTTTTGTGTTACACTAACAGGCATCTGCAGCACTTACAGCGGGCATAGTGTGCTTCCTGCAAAATATACACCTTAAGCTAGCCCTTATTGCTGTGTTTTCATGTTGTGTAACACAGGCAGGCATCTGCAGCACTTACAGGGGGCATAGTGTGCCTACTGTACAGTATACACCTGAAGCTAGCCCTTATTGCTGTGTTTTCCTGTTGTGTAACACAGGCAGGCATCTGCAGCACTTACAGCGGGCGTAGTGTGCCTCCTGCACATTATACATCTGAAGCTAGCCCTTATTGCTCGTGGTTTTTTTTCTTTTGTGTTACACTAACAGGCATCTGCAGCACTTACAGCGGGCGTAGTGTGCTTCTTGCAAAATATACACCTGAAGCTAGCCCTTATTGCTGTGTTTTCCTGTTGTGTAACACAGGCAGGCATCTGCAGCACTTACAGCGGGCGTAGTGTGCCTCCTGCACATTATACATCTGAAGCTAGCCCTTATTGTTCGTGTTTTTTTTCTTTTGTGTTACACTAACAGGCATCTGCAGCACTTACAGCGGGCGTAGTGTGCTTCCTGCAAAATATACACCTGAAGCTAGCCCTTATTGCTGTGTTTTCCTGTTGTGTAACACAGGCAGGCATCTGCAGCACTTACAGCGGGCGTAGTGTGCCTCCTGCACATTATACACCTGAAGTTAGCCCTTATTGCTTGTGTTTTTTTTCTTTTGTGTTACACTAACAGGCATCTGCAGTACTTACAGCGGGCATAATGTGCTTCCTGCAAAATATACACCTTAAGCTAGCCCTTATTGCTGTGTTTTCCTGTTGTGTAACACAGGCAGGCATCTGCAGCACTTACAGGGGGCGTAGTGTGCCTCCTTTACAGTATACACCTGAAGCTAGCCCTTATTGCTGTGTTTTCCTGTTGTGTAACACAGGCAGGCATCTGCAGCACTTACAGCGGGCGTAGTGTGCCTCCTGCACATTATACACCTGAAGCTAGCCCTTATTGCTCGTGGTTTTTTCTTTTGTGTTACACTAACAGGCATCTGCAGCACTTACAGCGGGCGTAGTGTGCTTCCTGCAAAATATACACCTGAAGCTAGCCCTTATTGCTGTGTTTTCCTGTTGTGTAACACAGGCAGGCATCTGCAGCACTTACAGCGGGCGTAGTGTGCCTCCTGCACATTATACACCTGAAGTTAGCCCTTATTGCTCGTGGTTTTTTTCTTTTGTGTTACACTAACAGGCATCTGCAGCACTTACAGCGGGCATAGTGTGCTTCCTGCAAAATATACACCTGAAGCTAGCCCTTATTGCTGTATTTTCCTGTTGTGTAACACAGGCAGGCATCTGCAGCACTTACAGTGGGCGTAGTGTGCCTCCTGCACAGTATACACCTGAAGCTAGCCCTTATTGCTGTGTTTTCCTGTTGTATAACACAGGCAGGCATCTGCAGCACTTACAGCGGGCGTAGTGTGCCTCCTGCACATTATACACCTGAAGCTAGCCCTTATTGCTCGTGGTTTTTTTCTTTTGTGTTACACTAACAGGCATCTGCAGCACTTACAGCGGGCGTAGTGTGCTTCCTGCAAAATATACACCTGAAGCTAGCCCTTATTGCTGTGTTTTCATGTTGTGTAACACAGGCAGGCATCTGCAGCACTTACAGGGGGCATAGTGTGCCTACTGTACAGTATACACCTGAAGCTAGCCCTTATTGCTGTGTTTTCCTGTTGTGTAACACAGGCAGGCATCTGCAGCACTTACAGCGGGCGTAGTGTGCCTCCTGCACATTATACATCTGAAGCTAGCCCTTATTGCTCGTGGTTTTTTTCTTTTGTGTTACACTAACAGGCATCTGCAGCACTTACAGCGGGCGTAGTGTGCTTCTTGCAAAATATACACCTGAAGCTAGCCCTTATTGCTGTGTTTTCCTGTTGTGTAACACAGGCAGGCATCTGCAGCACTTACAGCGGGCGTAGTGTGCCTCCTGCACATTATACATCTGAAGCTAGCCCTTATTGTTCGTGTTTTTTTTCTTTTGTGTTACACTAACAGGCATCTGCAGCACTTACAGCGGGCGTAGTGTGCTTCCTGCAAAATATACACCTGAAGCTAGCCCTTATTGCTGTGTTTTCCTGTTGTGTAACACAGGCAGGCATCTGCAGCACTTACAGCGGGCGTAGTGTGCCTCCTGCACATTATACACCTGAAGTTAGCCCTTATTGCTTGTGTTTTTTTTCTTTTGTGTTACACTAACAGGCATCTGCAGTACTTACAGCGGGCATAATGTGCTTCCTGCAAAATATACACCTTAAGCTAGCCCTTATTGCTGTGTTTTCCTGTTGTGTAACACAGGCAGGCATCTGCAGCACTTACAGGGGGCGTAGTGTGCCTCCTTTACAGTATACACCTGAAGCTAGCCCTTATTGCTGTGTTTTCCTGTTGTGTAACACAGGCAGGCATCTGCAGCACTTACAGCGGGCGTAGTGTGCCTCCTGCACATTATACACCTGAAGCTAGCCCTTATTGCTCGTGGTTTTTTCTTTTGTGTTACACTAACAGGCATCTGCAGCACTTACAGCGGGCGTAGTGTGCTTCCTGCAAAATATACACCTGAAGCTAGCCCTTATTGCTGTGTTTTCCTGTTGTGTAACACAGGCAGGCATCTGCAGCACTTACAGCGGGCGTAGTGTGCCTCCTGCACATTATACACCTGAAGTTAGCCCTTATTGCTCGTGGTTTTTTTCTTTTGTGTTACACTAACAGGCATCTGCAGCACTTACAGCGGGCATAGTGTGCTTCCTGCAAAATATACACCTGAAGCTAGCCCTTATTGCTGTGTTTTCCTGTTGTGTAACACAGGCAGGCATCTGCAGCACTTACAGTGGGCGTAGTGTGCCTCCTGCACAGTATACACCTGAAGCTAGCCCTTATTGCTGTGTTTTCCTGTTGTATAACACAGGCAGGCATCTGCAGCACTTACAGCGGGCGTAGTGTGCCTCCTGCACATTATACACCTGAAGCTAGCCCTTATTGCTCGTGGTTTTTTTCTTTTGTGTTACACTAACAGGCATCTGCAGCACTTACAGCGGGCGTAGTGTGCTTCCTGCAAAATATACACCTGAAGCTAGCCCTTATTGCTGTGTTTTCCTGTTGTGTAACACAGGCAGGCATCTGCAGCACTTACAGTGGGCGGAGTGTGCCTCCTGCACAGTATACACCTGAAGCTAGCCCTTATTGCTCGTGGTTTTTTTCTTTTGTGTTACACTAACAGGCATCTGCAGCACTTACAGCGGGCATAGTGTGCTTCCTGCAAAATATACACCTGAAGCTAGCCCTTATTGCTGTGTTTTCCTGTTGTGTAACACAGGCAGGCATCTGCAGCACTTACAGCGGGCGTAGTGTGCCTCCTGCACAGTATACACCTAAATCTACCCTTTATTGCTGGTTTTCCCATCTCCCTGCAGGCCATTAGAATGTCTGGAAGGCAAACAAGGAGAGTGTCACGAGGATGCTATACACAGACATCCAATACAGGTGGTCAGATCATTGGGCTGCACATTAAGGAATCAGGAACAGAGTAAGTGAAAAATATAAATATTTATTAAAGATAAAGACACACGTGTAAACAAAACCACAGCAAACCATAAGCAAGAAACGAATACAAAAGAACACAACAATCCCAAAAACAACCTAATCTAACTAGCTAACTAATATGTACAAAAGAGAACACACATACATGAACAAGGCAGGGATGAGAGACAAGGGGAGCAGAAGGCCAGGTACTGGGAGCAGTCAGCAAGGGGGAGCTGGTATCAGGGGACAGGTATCAGGGGACAGGGTACAAGGATCAGAGTCCAGGACTAGGTAGGGAACGGATCAGGTTCAGGTTCAGGCAACGGATCAGGTTCAGGCAGGGACCAGGCTTACAGAAGGAATTCTGGAGCAATGAGCTTGGTTAAGGGCGGGCTTATATAGTCCAGCAGACCCAGATCAGGTGTGCTTGATGGCTGGTGGAAAGTCTTGGTGGGGAGACACCCGCTATTGGCCACCAGAACTACACCCACTGGTGCCGGATGCAACAGTGCCACCAGCAGGTGAGCCCGGTAATGACACCATTCCTGACAGAGAGGCAGACAGTCAGGAGCCAATAAAAGAGGGCAAGCAGGCTCTGTGTCTAGAGACAACAGTGCTGGTCATGGACGCGGTGCATCGACATCAGCACGTGGCCATGGAACACGCTTGTCCTTATTTTCGGCAGCTGGACGTGTTGAGCTGCATAATGCCGAAGACTTGGTAGAGTGGATGACCAAGCCCTCCTCATCCTCCTCATCCTCTCTCACCCAGGCTCAGGGTACTGGCAAAGCAGCTGCCAAAGCGTCCTCTTCCCTCGTATCAATGTCATCATTAGTCACTCCTTCCCTAGACCCACCGTGTCCTCCTGAGGAGTCCCCCAAACTGTTTGAGCACAGTGTTGGGTACATGCTCCAGGAGGATGCCCACCATTTCGAAGGGTCTGATGATGATACCCAGCTAGAGGAAGGCAGTAGCGTGAGAGCAGAGAGAGGGGATGCTCAAGAAGGACAGCAATCTGGCAGTCATGTTCCAGCAGCTGCAGCATACTGCCGGATTGGCTCCAGTGATGAGGAGGTAGGGGATGATGAGGTCACTGACTCCACGTGGGTGCCTGATAGGAGAGAGGAGGAGGAGGAGGATGAGGAGGAGGCACATCTCCAATGAGGCAGGATGCCCTCGGGGGGCCAGCGTAAGGGCAGCACACCGACTGAATCACACCGCAGAGCTCCGCCTGTGCAGGGCGCTGCCTCTGCCCGTTATTCCAAAAGTTCTTTGGTGTGGGCCTTTTTTGAGTCGAGTGCATCAGATCGCACCGCTGCTGTTTGCAACATATGTCTGAAGCGTATCTCGCGTGGCCAAAACATCAGCCGCTTGGGCACCACATGCTTGACCAGACATATGTTGACCTGCCATGCAGCTCGTTGGCAAGCGTATCTTAAAGACACACACCAAAGAACAAAGCGGACCTCTCCTTGCTCCTCATAAGCTGGATCTCCAGCCCCACTGTACCTTCAGTTCTCTCTGAAACCTGCACTGAGAGGAATGAAGGTGTAGAATTAGGTGTGTCACAGCCAAGTACTTGCGGGCACTCTGCTAGCAGTACACAGACGTCCGATTCTAGCAGGCAAATTTCCCTGCCCCAGCTGCTGGACCGTCAAAAGAAGTTCACTCCCAGCCATCCACATGCCCAGCGGTTGAATGCTAGCTTAGCTAAATTGCTAGCAATTCAACTGCTGCCTTTTCAGTTGGTAGACTCGGCCCCCTTCCGTGAGTTTGTGCAATGTGCGGTTCCTCAGTGGCAGGTTCCCAAACGCCACTTTTTCTCACGGAAGGCGATTCCGGCTCTTTACCGGCATGTGGAAGGCAATGTCCATGCCTCGCTGGTAAGCGAGTAAGGTGCATATTACCGCTGACTCATGGTCCAGCAGGCATGGACAGGGACGTTACCTTTCTTTCACGGCCCATTGGGTCACTCTTTTGGCAGCAGGGAAGGATGCAGGACAAGGTGCAGTAGTGTTGGAGGTTGTTCCGCCGCCACGCATTCAAAATGCTACTACTGGTTGTGACACACCTCTCTCCTCCACCCCCTCCTCTTCTTCTTCATCCATGGCCTCTTCCTGTGCTTTGTCCTCGGAACCAGCGGTGCTCCGTAGGCGTTCAAGGGGCTACACAAGTACGCAGGCAAAAAGATGCCATGCCGTGCTTGCGCTGGTGTGTTTGGGGGACAGGAGCCACACTGGGGCAGAGGTTCTGTCTGCTCTGCAGGGGCAGGCCAAGAGGTGGTTGACGCCACGCCAGCTTAAGCCAGGAAAGGTGGTTTGCGACAATGGCACCAACCTCCTCTCCGCCCTCCGCCAGGGACAACTGACCCATGTGCCCTGTGTGGCTCACATCCTTAACCTGGTGGTGCAGCGGTTCTTGGGCAGGGACCTGGGCTTACAGGATGTCCTGAGGCAGGCCAGGAAAGTCTGTGTGCATTTCCACAGATCATATAATGCCAGTGCTCGGCTGGCTGAGCTGCAAAAGGAGTTGAACCTGCCCAAGAACCACCTTATATGTGACATGCCCACCAGGTGGAACTCAACGTTGGCCATGCTGCAGCGGCTGCACACGCAGCAGAGGGCCATCAATGAGTACCTGTGTGACTAGGGCACCAGGACAGGATCAGGGGAGCTCGGGTTTTTTTCACCACGCCAGTGGGGCATGATCAGGGATGCATGCACTGTCCTGGCACCATTTGAGGAGGCCACGAGGATGGTGAGCAGTGACAGTGCATGCATCAGTGACACTGTACCTCTTGTCCACCTGTTGGAGCATACGCTGCGTGGAATAATGGACAGGGCACTTGAGGCAGAACAGAGGCAGGAAGAGGAGGACTTCCTTGCCTCTCAAGGCCCCCTTTACCCAGACAGTGTTCCTTCTGTCCCACCCATCACACAGGAAGAGGACGAGGAGGAGGAGGAGGATTGTGTCAGCATGGAGGTGGAGCATGGCACTCAGCATCAACGGCAGCAGTCTTTTAGGGATGATTTACAGTCCCAACAAACCCGTGGACTTGTACTTGGCTGGGAGGAGGTGGCTGCGGATCATGTCGTCCTTAGTGACCCAGAGGACTCCGGACCGAATGCCTCAGCTAACCTACGCTGCATGGCCTCCCTGATCCTGTAAAGTCTGCGGAAGGATCCTCGTATTCTTCGGATCAAGGAGAGGGACCATTACTGGCTGGCCACTCTCCTTGATCCACGGTACAAGGGTAAGGTTGCGGACCTTATCTTGCCGTCGCAGAGGGAGCAGAGGATGAGACATCTCCGGGAGGCCTTGCAGAAAGGTCTGTGCAACGCGTTCCCAGAGACTGGGAGGTTACAAACTCCTGGTCCTGGACAACGAGTTGCTGAGGCTTCGGTCAGTAGCAGAAGGAGCGGTGGAGAAGGTGGCCGTCTGAACGATGTGTTCAGACAATTTTTTTGTCCGCAGCCCCAAGGTATGATCGGTTCCAGCAACCATCGCCAGCGTCTGATATACATGGTGCCGGAATACCTAGGGGCAAGGTCAGACTTGGACACCTTTCCCACCGAAAATCCTCTGGCTTACTGGGTCTTGAGGATGGATCACTGGCCAGAGCTTGCACAGTATGCAATTGAGCTACTGGCCTGTCCTGCATCCAGCGTTCTTTCGGAACGCACATTCAGTGCTGCTGGAGGCTTTGTCACGGATCACAGGGTGCGCCTGTCCACCGACTCGGTTGATCGACTGACCTTCATAAAGATGAACCAGTCTTGGATCACCACCAGCTACCAAGCACCTGAAGCTGATATAACAGAATAATTTATTTTCAAATGTCACATCCCTTCAAGACTGATGCTGATGCTGACTGACTGTCCTGTTATGTTGACTGACTATCCTCCTCCTCCTCAATGATCCGATTCTTCATGATAGCTTGGAAGAACTTTTTTGTTTCTGGGTGCCGCCACCAGTGGCTAAGGCCCAATTTTTCAGCCCCTGTTCAACAGGGGCATGTAATTAAAATTTTTGATGCAATGCTTTGCAGCAGGGCTCATTCCTGCACTCCAACTAGAGTATCTGGGAGAGGTTGCAGTATCGTGGCACCAGCACCAGTGCCTAAGGCCCAATTTTTCTGCCCCTGTTTAACAGGGGCATGTAATTACAATTTTTGATACAATACTTTGCAACAGGGCTCATTGCTGTGCTCCAAGTTCAGTATCTGTGAGGGGTTGCAGTGTTGTGGCACCAGTGCCTAAGGCCCAATTTTTCTGCCCCTGTTTAACAGGGGCGTGTAATTACAATTTTTGATGCAATACTTTGCAACAGGGCTCATTGCTGTGCTCCAAGTTCAGTATCTGTGAGGGGTTGCAGTGTTGTGGCACCAGTGCCTAAGGCCCAATTTTTCTGCCCCTGTTCAACAGGGGCGTGTAATTACAAATTTTGATGCAATACTTTGCAACAGGGCTCATTGCTGTGCTCCAAGTTCAGTATCTGTGAGGGGTTGCAGTGTTGTGGCACCAGTGCCTAAGGCCCAATTTTTCTGCCCCTGTTTAACAGGGGCGTGTAATTAAAAATTTTGATGCAATACTTTGCAACAGGGCTCATTGCTGTGCTCCAAGTTCAGTATCTGTGAGGGGTTGCAGTGTTGTGGCACCAGTGCCTAAGGCCCAGTTTTTCTGCCCCTGTTTAACAGGGGCGTGTAATTAAAATTTTTGATGCAATACTTTGCAAATAGGGGCGGAACCAGGGGGGGCAATAGGGCAATTGCCCCCCCCCGAGACCATCTGTCACACTCACTTGCTTGCTCTGGTTTTTTTTTGCGCCTGATCTCCCGAAACTTGGGGACCCGGTACTGGCCGGCCGTAGGTCTTCTGGACCCCAAGCTTGGCACACATGTAGCCCCATGTCTCCTCTGCAAGTGTGCAAAGTTTGGTGTCTGGGGGACCTAGGGCCAGGGAGCACTGATTTTTTTAAAACTGGGCACCCCTTCTATAGACTCCAATGTTAAACGGTAATTTCTCCGGTGATTTTGCGGACCCGGTACCGGCCGGTCATAGGTCCCCATGACACCAATCTTGGCACATATGTAGCCCCATGTCTTCTCTACAAGTTTGAAAAGTTTGGTGTCTGGAAAACTTACGGCCGGGGAAAACCGATTTTTCATATCCGGGCACTCCTTCCATTGACTCCCATGTTAAACATCAGTCTAGTCATGGGCACAGTGAGGCATAGGCACAGTGAGGCAAAGTGAGGCACAGTGAGGCATGCAGATGGACACCCTAGGCTTATACTTGAGTCAATACGTTTTCCCAGTTTTTTGGGGTAAAATTAGGTGCCTTGGCTTATATTCGGGTCAGCTTATACTCGAGTATATACAGTCCTTGTTCTGCGGCTGCCGCTGCCTCTCTGAGTCTTTCTCTCAGTTTCTCACATCAGCCGATCAGCGGGGCTGAGAGAGAGACTCGTCTAATGTAGTTACGTGGCGCACTGACACGATACCAGGAGCGGAGGAGGAGGTGGTGGAGCCTCTTCCCTGCACTCGTTGCTAACGCCTGGGCCGCTTGGTGTCTAGCAACGAGTGACGTCAGTGAGTCACATCAGGCCGCTCTGTGGGCAGGTGCGATAGCGTGCGGCTCCACAGACGGGTAAGAAAGTGGGCGGCTCCTTTTTGCGGCGCGGTTTGTTGTCGGGGGCGGCGCGGTTCGTGGGCAGACCGTGCTGCTCAGTGTGTTGGCAGCACAGGTGACAGTGAGAGAGCAGGCTCAGTGTGGCAGCTGGCCAATCAGCTAGCCGGGAGCGGAGATCATCTCTCACCGCCCTTGCCTGCCCTGCATTCCTGCTGTGACTTCCGCCCTCACTGTGCAGGCAGCAGAGTGATTACATTATCTCTCTGCTGCCTGTTTCTGGGAGTCCGGGACACAGCAAGAATCAACCAAAACTACACCTTATCGTGACAATCCACAAGGTGTGTCAGGTGACGTGGCAAATGACAATCTGCATCTGGTGGCAGGCAAGTGACAATCAGCAAGGTGTGGCAGGTGATGTGGTAAGTGACAATCCACAAGATGTGGCAAGTGACAATCCGCAACATGTGGCAAGTGACACGCTCAGGGCTCCCACTAATTGCAGACGACGGTGGCAGGTGACACACTCGGGGCTCCCACTGATTCTGCATTGAACTCTTTAATTTCATATTACAATGTAATAATAGAAATAATGCGCTTCAATCATCCTGACACCATAACAACCATGGTGCCGGGATGATTGAAGCGCCAACACCAACCATTTCCCCGATAAATTTCCCACCAAAAAAAACATTTTTTGGCAGTGCCCCTCCCGAGAAAAGACTCTGGATCCGCCCCTGTTTGCAACAGGGCTCATTGCTGTGCTCCAAGTACAGTATCTGTGAGGGGTTGCAGTGTTGTGGCACCAGTGCTTAAGGCCCAATTTTTCTGCCCCTGTTTAACAGGGGCATGTAATTACAATTCTTGATCTAATAATTCAGAGCAGGGCCCATGCATGCGCCCACCAAGAGTAACTGTGAGGGCTTACAGTGTTGTGGCACCAGCACAACCACCAAAGGCCCAATTTTTCCTACCACTGTTCAACAATGGCATGTAAATACAATTCCTGATATAATAGTTCACAGCAGGGCGTTCCAGCGCCCACCAAGAATAACTGTGAGGGCTCACAGTGTTCTGGCAACACCAACATGTAAGGGGCAAATTTCAGCAGAGTATATACGGCAGGCCCCTACTTTCAAACATCCAACTTACAAACAACTCCTACTTGCAAACGGAAGGAGACAACAGGAAGTGAGAGGAAATCTACCCCTAGGAAGGAAAATTCTCTCCTGTAAGAGTTAATATGGGAAAAAGGTGTCTCCTCTCTACTGATGCTTTATCACCAATCCTTGTTTCAATAAAAACCCCACTTTTCAAAAACATTTGTCATTGGGACGGAAAGTGAGGTGAAATGTTCTGAACAAGGGGCACAGACAGCAAAACAAATGTTACAGGGGTGATAACCCTTCCCTATGTTTTCCAAAAAGCTTAAAAATAGATTTTTTGGCTGGAGCTACACTTAAACAATGTACGTGTTCAAAATTACAAACAGATTCTACTTAAGAACAAACCTACGGTCCCTGTCTTGTTTGCACCGCCTGTATACTGCTGTTCAGAGTATATAGGGCCTTTTTTATTTTGTGTGCGGGGTTCCCCTTAATATGCATACAAGACCCAAAGGGGCTGGTAATGGGCTGGGGTAGGGGGGGGGGGGCTGGTGGGGTAGCCATGCCATTTTTTTTAAAGATTTTCATCCATATTACCGGGACCAGACATGACATTAAAGCCGCAAGCAGTTTTAAATGGCTTTTTTTCCTTTAGAAATGTCATTTTGTGCAGGGACAGTTCTAAACACGGGAAACACATGGCACTTCACAGCCATACTGTAGACACCCCCCAGGTACGATATTTAAAGTAATATTTCAATAATTTTTTTTCACTTTATGCATCATTAAAATTACTGCTCCCGAAAAACGGCCGTTTTAAAACTTTGTTTTGCATTGATACATGTCCCCTGGGGCAGAACCTGGGTCCCCAAACCCTTTTTAGGACAATAACATGCATATTAGTCATTATAATTAGCACTTTAGATTTCGAACGTTCGCGTCCATTGTATTTAATAGGGTTCTAAAGTTCGTGCGAACTTTCGGTCCGTTCGAAGATTCTGGTGCGAACCGAACCGGGGGGTGTTCGGCTCATCCCTAATTCTCTGAGGCATCCACCTCAAGGACATAAGGGGATGCAGGGTCTGGATGCTGCAGGATAGGTGCTGTGGTAAACAAAGTCTTTAGCCGATCAAATGCTTCTTGAGCTGCAGATGTCCACTGGAAACGGGTATTCTGTTTTGTAAGCTGGGTGACAGGAGAAATGATGGCGGAGAAATTTTTATTGAACTTACGGTAGAAATTGGCAAACCCGATAAACCTCTGTGTACTCTTCCGGTCCTTAGGAGTGGGCCACTCAAGGATGGATCTGACTTTTTGGGGATCCATGGAGATGCCTGAAGTAGAAATGATGAGCCCCAGGAACTGAATTGTCTTTTTCTCGAAACTCACATTTCTCAGCCTTTGCGTACAACCCATGATCTCTCAATCGGCCGAGAACTCTTTTAACGTGCTCACGGTGTGATGAGATGGAGGAAGAAAAGATTAGGATGTCGTCCAAATATACGATCAGGAATAGGTCAAGGAAGTTTCTGAAAATGTCAGTAATGAAATGCTGGAAAGTGGCCGGCGCATTACATAAACCAAAAGGCATAACGAGGTACTCGTAATGTCCGAACCTAGTGCGAAAGGCCGTCTTCCATTCGTCCCCTTCGCGGATCCGCACCAGGTTGTAAGCACCTCGCAGATCAAGCTTGGTAAAGATAGTGGATGTTTTGAAGCGTTGGAATAGTTTCGGAACCAGGGGTAAAGGATATCTGTTTTTAACCGTAAACTTTTTAAGTTCCCTGTAATCAACACAGGGACGCAGGGTATGATCCTTCTTCTCCGCGAAAAAAGATTCCAGCGCCTGCAGGGGATGTGGAAGCCCGGATAAAAACCCTTCTTCAAGTTGTCATCGATGTACTGACGTAGAGCTTTAAGCTCTACTTTGAAAAGAGGGAAAATGCGCCCAAAGGGAATTTCAGCACCTGACAAAAGTTCAATTGGGCAGTCATATGGGCAGTGAGGTGGCAGGGTGTCTGCTTTCTGCTTGTCAAAAACGTCCAGGTATTCGTGGTAGACTGCAGGTATGAGCTGTGAGACGGAAGGGTCAGAATGCACCCCCAGAAGAGGTGTAGGAAACGGGGTGCAGGCAGGATTGCAGGCAATAGGTGGATGCAAAAGTCACTTCTCCTGTTGCCGAGTTTATCTGTGTATTGTGAGCTTGCAGCCAGGGTATGCCCAAGATGATGGGGAACAGAGGAGATGGAATAATGTCCAGGCGTAGAAATTCCCGATGACCAGAGTCAGATGTGGCCAACAACGGTTCGGTCTCGTGCGTAATAGGGCCAGACCTGAGGCGGGATCCATCGGCCAGGTGGATGGCCAGCTGGCGTGCCTTTGTTTGCAAGGGAATTAGATGAAGTAGGGCAAAGTCTTTATCCATGAAGCAGCTGCAAGCACCAGAGTCCACTATGGCAGATACTTGGAATCAGGGAACTGGAGTGAGAGGGACAGGGTAATATGAGCAGACCCCTTACCCGCTTAACAGTTAGCAAGATACGTAGAGGGGATGGACTGAGTCTTAGCGGGTTGCACCGGGCAGTCCCGGAGATAATTTTCTGCCATCCCACATTACAGGCACAAGTCCTTCTGCCGTCTTCGCAGCCTTTCTTCGCTAGTAAGCGGAGAGCAAAAAAGTCCCAGTTGTGTGGACTTTGCCTGCATACATGTTGGAACAGTGATGGTGCTTGACCTTTCAGTGCTTCTTTCTCTGAACCTACGGTCAAGCTAAATAGCAAGATAAATAAGGTTGTCCAGAGAGCTGGGGACCCCAACTCGGGAAAGTTCATCTTTAAGGCCTTCAGACAGGCCAAGGTGGAACTGATGCCACAAAGCTGCTTCGTTCCAACCTGTATCGGAGGCCCACAGGCGGAATTCTGCAACATAGTCCTCAGCAGGTCGACGACTATGTCGTAGGTTATGGAGGGCTAATTCCACAGTGACTGTACGCTGGGGGTCGTCATAGAGCAGAGCCATTGCTTTGAAGAAGGAAGTAAGGGAGTCCAGGGTCGCACTTCTTTGTTCCAGGAGCTGATGGGCACATGACTGTGTTTCTCCGAGAAACAGGGATATGGTAAACCCCACCTTGGTGGTCTCTAGAGAGAAGGTTCTTGGCTGCAGGGAGAAATAAAGTTTGCAAGAGTTCTTGAGGGCACGGAACTTTTGCAGATCGCCTGCAAATCGCTCTGGTGCAGGAACTCTGGGTTCTGGTGTTGGCATAGTTCCTGTGAATGCAGATATTGTTTGTCCGGACGTGGAGCAGCCAGGTGCAGTAACTGGTGTGGGAATCGCAGAATTGGAGGCCGTGGGTATGATGCGATTTTCCAGTCGCAGATAGTTCTCCTGCAAGGTACTGACTGCCTGGGTCAGAGAGGCAAGTGGCTGGCATAGTGGCTCCAGAAGTGAAGCCCCTCTCTCAATCTCAGACATCTGGCTGAGTGGTACTGTCACGTACCTGGTGGAGATCCAGCTGTAGAGGGGGCTTCTCTTGCACCTCCTGTCCAACACCCCTGATAGTGGTGACAGGGAGTGGAGGACACAGAGTGGCATGAGGGCCGATGTAGCAGATGGCTCTGGCTGAGACTTAGCAGGAACCAGGTAGCTGGAGAGCACTGGGCAGGAACTGAGAACAGGAGCTCGCTGTCGCTGGATCAGCAGCCGGAAGCGTATCCGGGACGTAAGCCAGTGGGTCATCAACAGCTGGACAGGGCAGGTACCGAGACGTGAGGCAGAGGCAGAGACAGGACACAGGCCAGGTTCGGTACACAGTCAGGCGATGAGGCACAGGAACATCAGGCAGAGGCTGAGTCAAGCACAAGCCGGGGTCACAAGTAGGCAGGCAGAGGTCAAGAGGAAGGTTCAGGCAAGCCGGGTCGGGTTAACAGGAAACAAGAACAAATCAGGTAAGTCCGGCACTAGCTGAAAGACCACTCAGCAAGATGTGCATGTCTCTGACAAGTTTAAATAGCAAGACCGGTGCTAACGCGCATGCACCAAAACATGTCCTTTCTTGAACATTTCTTGGAAAGTGCACGTCTGTGCACGGCTGCGTGCTTGGTCTCCGGGTTTCTCTTTCACTAACACAAAACATTCAGAAGGCCTCTGTCCTGATGGTTCTAACGGATTCCAGCACCAGTCACCTTAAAGAGACTCTGATGCTAGACTCTTCACTCTGTTGCATAGCAAAGGCAACATAATCAGGTCTGTTGGACATCTACATTCCCAGCCAGTTCTTCCCACTGGCCCCTACATCACTACAGGGCACAATAGTGATGTAGGGGCTAATCGGAAGAACCACTCTATGTTATAGAAATGAAGAAAGGGGGAGATGTTCTGCAGTCCTAACATACACGTACTTCCTGTCCTAGGATGACAACACTGCTCTTTTATAGACAAAGTACAGTTTGGAAGGTTTGTCATTCTAGTACAGAGGGTATGTTACTGGCAAGAATGACATTTGAAAATAAAGGGAAAAAAAATGCCTGAAAAAAAATGCAGTCCCACATTTAAAGACTGAAAGCTGTAATATATTGCATTTTTGTTCTTGGGTTTAGATGCACTTTAAGGTCATGGAATCACATTGTAGTAAAGCCAGGATCAAGATGACAGTCCTAGACAAAGATCCCTTAAAAAAGAGTCAGCTTAATAAAGTCCACATACTTATATCTGTCCTCACAGGTTCACTTTAACATCTCCTTGGAGTCCTTCTTTAATGTCTACGCTACATTTGGTAGACTAATATTAGAAATCTAAAATAATATTTAAGAGAAAAGAAAGAGCTTTAAATAACTTTTAAGTCTATCGGTGCGAGAAGAGAAAAGGCTTTTAAGAAGTGATAAAAGCTAACTCATGAAACATTCTCGCGGTTTACCTTTGATAAATAATTTTGCTGGATCTTCACATATCAAATTGTGATATATCCACACCACATTAGTCCAGATATAAATTCTGCACTTCAAGCACTTAAGTTGCATCTAATGCATTTTTTATTGGACTTTGCTGGATTTATGAAAGACTCACACTGGGAAAACCATACAAAGAACCCTTCATTGATTAAGATTTACAAACCTCGACCCGCATAGCATTGTTTTCAGGAATAGAGCACGATAAATCAGAAGCCATATTTAGCACTGCTGGAGTCAATACACTTTCTACACAAACTTCCTTTAATCTTTTCATAGTAACATTTTGCTCGGTTGCTGTTTGAATGGAATGTTACTTAGGTTATTCACTCGATTCAGTACTTGAAAATCACACTATAGGAGTCTTGCCTCTAGAGGAGAAACAGACAACACACAAGCATTTATACTGACCATAGTATAATTTTGTTAACATTATTGTATCATATTTCATGTTATATTGGCAAATATTTGCCAGGCATCCCTTGGAGCGTCAATTTGTGTCAAGCAAAAATCAATGCTGACCATATACACAGCTATTTCCTAGCAAATTCAACTACCTTTCCGTTGCAAAAATGTTTAAATGGATCAGGGCAACCTACCAACAACAGTTTATCTATTTTTATCTATAAGATAGACAAAGTAGTAGGCTGCTTTCACCCGAACGTCCATTCTGTGATCAAACGTTGGTTGAAAGTGGTTAAAGGAAAATCCCACTTTCATTCAAAATTGATATAGCATAAACATTTGCTAAAACACAAAAAGTCTAAATCCTATAGTCTGCACTAAAGGCTGGGCAGCTAGCAAAGGAACTAACGTATGTTTATTCAAAAGACCTCTCTGAAAATTGCAGATTCAAAACTCTACATCCAAATTTCACATGTCAAAGAAATTATATATGGATAGAATTAAAAAAAAACAACACTAGAAATAGGATGTAAATGAATCAACATAACCATAAAATAAACATATTGACTGAAATAAGCATATAATGTCCACAATTGGATAAAATAATAATCCCATATGCAAACAGAAGAAGCCACCAGGCAAATGGACAAAGTGACATCCAAGTCTTGGATCTGCAGTGTTCCGGCATATAAGGCCCAACACCTGGAGGTAATTATTCAGCTCTCCAGAACCTCTACCTCATGGATAGAGGTAGACAGCGCATGTGTAAAAAGCCAAGAGATAGATGGTTTTGTCTTGCCAGTTATGTGCCAGTCGATATGCAATGTGATAACCAAAGAGGATAAAAAGAGGGCTCTCATAGTGTAGTACCAAAAAGCTTTATTTAAAATCGTTTACATACAGCACCAAGTCAAACAGCTAAAAAGCTTACACTTACAAGCTGCCACTGCTTGGCTAGACAGCAGAATGTCTTGTCAGTAAGCTCAAAATTCTGCTGTACATGCGTTTCATCCAATGAGACATTATGAGAAACTGAGCTTACTAACAGAACACACTACATAAAGGTTCTGCCTACATGGTCCTCCCCTCTGAAGCCACGCTCACAATTAACCATAGCTTGACTGCAGAATTACCTTAACCACTTCATTTATTTTTTTAAATTTTCAAAAGAAACAATACAAAATAAATCAAAACAGTACAGTCTGACATTTGAGCTTGGAGGTGCAATCGTCCACAAAGTTTAAATGAGTGCATAGGCAGACTGCAATAACAGAAGTACCCAGAAAAACACACAGAAGAGCCAGTCACACACACATACACACAAAAACATTCAACCTTACAGCACTGACGGCCCCATAACAGCAGTATAACACTAAAGGTCCATAGACCACATAACCAACGTGACACATACAGCGAGCGCCGCTCAGAGATAAGGATAATAACCCATAATAGACCCCTAACCAAAAAATCAAAAAATTACTGAGAGAGCTGTGAGGAGAGGACCTCCCCCAGAAGTCCTTTGAAACATCCAGCCATGGCTGCCAGACCTTATTAAACTTCTTAGGGCATGCCCTACTCTTGTAGATGAGTTCGAATCTGGGGAGGAGACCATGAACAACTCGAAAGAATGCGTGAGCCGAAAGGGGGCCCACGTCCTTCCAATGTAGTAGAATGGTTTTACGTGCATAGAATAACAGTAGATGTAGCAAAGTCCTGGCATGAGTATGAGGCACATGGTCATTCAGCACCCCCAACAACCCAACTTCCGGCATGTGGGGTATCTGCAGGTGCAATTTATCAGCAAAAAAGGCAAATAAATCCTTCCAGAATGCGGAGAGCCCCGGACAAGTCCAAAACATATGAAAGAAATCAGCAGCAACCATGTTACATCTAACACATGCAATATCATGACCCAGCCCCATCTTAACCAGCCTAGCTGGCGTATAGTGTAAATGATGACTGAACTTAAACTGTACTAACAGTACAGTGGTGCTAATAATATCCTGAAAGCATATCTCTGTTACCTCTTCCCAATCCTCTTCAGAAAGCTCAGGCATATACAACAGCCATTTGCGGTGAGAATTCTGAAAGGGATCTGCTCCCACCCCCTAGAGGCTGCCATAAAAGGACGTCACCAGCTTGGCCATTTCTGGAAATGACAGGAGGTCCTCAATGGAAGATTCCGTGAGCTCTATGGTCAAGGACCTAAATTGTTTCCGCAGGGTGTGTCTCAATAGGAGATATTTGAAGAAAAATTTGTTGTCAATACCATATTTAAGCCTGAGTGTCTCAAATTACATCAGATTATTACCCTCATTTGAGAGAGATGTGTTACCCCAAAATGGGTCCACCATCCCGAATCTGGGTGGCCAAAGAGCTCAGGAAGGTTCGGGTTCCGCCACAGAGGAGTCTGCGGTGAAACCCCAGGTGAGGATTGAGACAGCATTTTCCCCCCTCCCTCCAGGCCATGAAACCCACCTCCACAGGGGAAAGTCTAGAGCCCCCAACCTTCTTAGATCTTTGTAATTCATCCCGCAACGAAGTAGGAGATTCAAATAAGGAGAGCAGGAAAGCAGTGGTGGGAGTCTGGGGGTCAGAGTGCATCCAGTCATGGACAAAGGTGAGTTGGGAATAGTGCCACAGGTTCGGGCAAGCCAGGTCACCCAAAGCCTTGGCTGCTTGGAGGGAGGACCTGACTATACGGGGCTGGCAACCATTCAAAATAAAACCACAGAGGGCGCAGTCAAGTTTTGCAAAAAAAAAAAATTTGAAAGAAAACCTGGGGAAGTTCGGAAATGAAGGAATTTTGGCAAAAAAATCATTTTAAAATATATTTATACGACCAATTAAATTAAGGGTCAATGATGACCAAGTACGGAATTAGACCGTCATTTGTGGAACTATTGGGGTGACATTGCGTTCCTCATACCTAGACAGGTCAGCATGTATCTGAATACCCAGATATTTAAAAGAAGATGTTAGTTGGACACGTGACCTCTGTAAATATTCAGCTGGAAACGGGGGGCCAATAACAAAGGCCTGGGATTTCTCCCAGCCCACCCGAAGTCCCGAGACTGCACCAAACTCCTCGACCACTTGTAACAATTTATCAAAGGAACTCTCCTTGCCATCCAAATATACCAGGGCATCATCTGCGTAGAGTGAAATCTTCTCTATTAACAGGCCTGACTGGATGCCCCCAATCTTGGACGTCTGATGCACTGCCAGAGCCAGTGGTTCAATGGCCAGCGCGAACAGAAGTGAAGAGAGGGCACCCCTGTCTGGTGCCCCTCCTCAGAGAGAATGGATGTGAGATATCCTTATTTGTGCGGACCCTAGCCCTCGGGTCTGCATATAGCAATCGGGCCCACTTGAGAAAACCTGGTCCAATCCCCATCCTAGCCAAAGCTTCCCAAAGGAAGGACCAGCTAACAGTGTCAAAAGCTTCTAGTATGTCTAAGGAGAGGACCAAGCCACTACATTTTGCGTGTGCTGTCGTGTGAATGTGCAGGAACAGTCTATGAATGTCTATGAATGTTGTCAAATGTACTCCTGCCAGGCATGAAACCGGATTGATCCGGGGGTATGAGGGATATAATGACTGTCTAAAGTCTGAGGGCGAGTAACTTTGCTAGAATTTTGTCGTCACTGTTCAGGAGTGAGATGACAACATGAGGCAGTGTGGTCGAAGGGGACAAACCAAAAGTCGAGTTGTCCCAAGGGGCCCAAGTCTTGTCAAACCCATCTATCCTATCCTCCACCATGGCCGTTATGTGCTCCATCTTGCGGATATCTTTGACGCACTGCACCAGTTGGCTTTGAGTTGGAAGGAGAGAGGATAACCAGTTGGCTGGTATAGTTCTTTTAGCAGCCAGTAAGATAAAGGAAGCCAATTTGTTCGCCGCCTTCCCTATTGCGGGGAGGGGGTGACCAAGGAGGAAGTATAACGGGTCTACTGGGCTGAGGATCGAAAATATCTGCTGCAACATCAACGATACCATAGACCAAAAGGGGGAGATCAGATCACATTGCCAGAATATGTGGAAATGCGTCCCCCTGACCTTTCCACATCTCCAACATAGAGGAGACAGGGAAGGGTCATAGCGGTGGATGACCTCAGGGGTCCTATACCAAAACAATAAGACTTTGTATGCTGTCTCCTTCTGTGCCACACATCTGGATGTTTTAGAAGTGGAGGACCAAATTTTGGACCACTGAGGGATCGTAATTCATTGCTGTATGAGCTGTGACCACTTAAGCATATAGGAGTGAGCGTGTGCTGTGGGTGTGGACTGCCTTTGGAGTATATGGTATATGCTAGAGATGAGTTGTGTCTGATAGGGGCCTTGGGAGCAAATAAGTTCAAAGGGAGTTGGTTTGGTAAGTGTGAGGGTGGGGGAAAGTCCTGAGAAAAAGTGGGAAATCTGGTAATACGAATATTGCAGGTGATTTGGGATTTGGCTTTTGGACTGGAGGGCAGTGAAAGGTTTAATTTTTCGTGTGACAGGGTGTACAAAGTGACGAAGCTGGAACAGTCCCTCTTTCGCCCAGGGGAACATACGTATGTGTGAGAGACTGTCAGGGATAAGAGGATTGAACAATACATTAGAAAGGGGTGGACATGGGGACGAGAGAATAAATTTGGAGAGGCAGGTGCGCCATATCCTGAGAGTGAACAGCATGGAACCTAAACAGAGACCTTGGAGACTGGGGTCAGCTGCTGAAGCAGGTGACCAAACCAGGGAGCAGGGATGAGTCGGGTAAAGGGAGCCCATCTCAATCTCTGTCCAGCGATTCGGGGGCCTCAGGTTGGACCACGACACCACCGCACGCAAATGGGATGCCATGTAATATTTGTAAACTTCAGGGGCGCCCATACCACCCTGATCTTTGGGAGCGAAGATTACCGTGCTGGTTACTCTGTGGGCTCGGCCCTTCCATATAAAGTTGAGGAACCATCTCCTTAGTAGTTTAAACTGGGCCATTGGGATGGGGACAGGGAGGGTTTCAAAAAAATATAATAGTTTCGGCAGAATGGACATCTTCAGTACGTTAATCCTGCCTATCCAGGACAGCGGGAGGGGATTCCAACGTGTCAACATTGCGTTAATAGATTTGAACAGGGGTAGGTAATTAGTCGAGTAGAGGGAGGAATATGATGTCCTGATTTGTATCCCTAGGTATTTAAGGGATGAAGTGCACCATCGATAGGGATAAGAGCTTTTTAATTCTGTGAGATCCTCCGGGGGTATATGAAGTGGGAGGACTTCTGTTTTTGAAGTGTTTACCTTATAACCCGATAAGGAGCTAAATTGGGATAATAGAGCGTGTAAGGATGGGAGGGAAGTGTGGGGTTTAGTTAGCGTGAGGAGGACATCGTCTGCGAACAGGGACAACTTGTACTCCCTTTGACGCATGGGGACCCCAGGTATGTCGGGATGGGTTCTAATGGCCTCTGCAAGTGGTTCCAGGCAAAGGATAAAGAGGAGAGGGGATATGGGACACCCTTGCCTGGTTCCATTTGACATGAAAAATGATTGGGAAGTAAAAGAAGCTAGACGAACCTGGGAAGATGGGTTGGAATAGAGGGATTCCAGGGCCTTAATGAAGGGGCCCTGAAGCCCAAACTTGGTGAGTGTTGCGAACATGTAGGGCCAGCTTAATCTATCAAACGCCTTTTGAGCGTCTAGGCTTAGAATCAGGGTGGGGCGTTTTACTCTATTCAGCATGTCTATTAGATCAATCGTACGCCTTGTGTTGTCCCCTGCATGTCTGGTAGGGACGAATCCCACCTGGTCTCTATCAATTAGTTTCGTCAGGAATTGGGATAAGCGATTGGCCAAGATTTTGGTAAACAATTCATAGTCGGAATTTAGAAGTGCGATTGGCCTGTAGTTATCTGGGAGAGTTGGGTCCTTATCCGGCTTCGGTATGACCGAGATGTAGGAATGCAAAAACTGTTGGTGGGGTGGGCCTTGGAGAAGGGAGTTATACAAGGAGACTAGATGTGTCGAGAGAATGGGGAGGAAGGTTTTATAGTAGGAATATGGGAAGCCATCTGGTCCAGGGTATTTGTGGGCTGGAAGGGACTTAACCACTTAACGACCGCCCACCGCCGATTTACGTCGGCAGAATGGCACCAACAGGCAGAATCACGTAGATCTACGTGATCGCCTTTGTGCAGTTGGGGGGTCCATCCGGACCCCCCTTCACTGCAGTGAGCGGCCGTTAAGTGTTCGGGAGCGATCAGGCATGAGGGGGCGGCCGCTCGATTCCGCCCCCCCCTCGCGATCGCTCCCGGCCAATGAAAATGCTTCCTCCGCCATGTGATGTAAACACAGGCTGGAGGAAGTGATGTCATCTCCCTCCCGCGGTATTTTCGTTCCCGGCGCCGAGCAGAGAAGAAGCAGGTTAGTGCACCAACAGTCCACTGACACGTAGGTACACATAGGCACACAAATCAGCCCCCAGTCACCCCCAGATCACCCCCCAGGTCACCCCAAAGCCCCCAATCACAGTGTCACTGATTGCAGTGATCATTTATTTTACTGATCACTGCATTTAGTGTCATCTGTGATTGTAAAAAGTTGCAGGGCAGTTAGAATTAGGCCCCTTTAGGTCCAGGGTAGCCCCCTAACCCCCCCCTAATAAAGGTTTAACCCCTTGATCACCCCCCAGGTAACCCTTTCACCCCCTAACTTCAGCGTCACTAAGCGATTGTTTTTCCGATCGCTGTATTCGTGTCGCTGGTGTTTTAGATAGGCAGTTATTTTTTTTTAGGTTCGCCGCAGGTTTTTATTAGTGTCAGGTACCCCCATATATTATTTTAACCCCCTGATTGCCCCTAGAGTTAACCCTTTCACCAGTGATCGCCGTATAAGCGTCACTGGTGTCACTGGTTAGCCAGTAAGTTATTTAGTTATTTAGGTTACCCGTCAGGTTTTTATATAGTGTCAGGTACCCCCATATTTAACCTAATAAAGGTTTTAACCCCCTGATTGCCCCTAGTTAACCCTTTCACCAGTGATCACCATATAAAGGTTACGGGTGACGCTGGTTGATTAGTTTGCTTTTTATAGCATCAGGGCACCCGCCGTATATAACCCAATAAAGGTTTAACCCCCCTGATCGCCCGGCGGGTGAGATCAATTAGGTTTTAGCGCCAGAGAGGGTCTGCGTCGCCCCAGGCAGTGTTAGGTTAGTGACAGTAACGCTAACACCCACGCGCAAAGCATACACCCCCCTTAGTGGTATAGTATCTGATCAGATCTGATCAGATCTATACTAGCATCCCCAGCGGTTTAGGGTTCCCAAAAACGCAGTGTTAGCGGGATCAGCCCAGATACCTGCTAGCGCCTGCGTTTAGCCCCTCCGCCCAGCCCAGCCCAGCCCACCCAAGTGCAGTATCGATCGATCACTGTCACTTACCAAACACAACACACATAACTGCAGCATTCGCAGTGCTTGGTTTTTGGGGCCCTGTACGCGGCTAGGCTCCCAAAAAGTCCCACACATGTGGTATCCCCGTACTCAGGAAAAGCAGCAGAATGTATTTTGGGGTGCAATTCCACATATAACCATGGCATGTGTGAGCAATATATCATTTAGTGACAACTTTTTGTACATTTTTTTTTTCTTTTTGTCATTATTCAATCATTTGGGACAAAAAAAAAATATTCAATGGGGTCAACATGCCTCTCAGCAAATAGCTTGGGGTGTCTACTTTCCAAAATGGGGTCATTTGGGGGGGTTTTGTGCCATCTTGGCATTTTATGGCCTTCAAAACTGTGATAGGTAGTGAGGAGTGAAATCAAAAATTTATGCCCTTAGAAACCTTGAAGGCGGTGCTTGGTTTTTGGGGTCCCGTACGCGGCTAGGCTCCCAAAAAGTCCCACACATGTGGTATCCCCGTACTCAGGAGAAGCAGCAGAATGTATTTTGGGGTGTAATTTCACATATGCCCATGGCATGTGTGAGCAATATATCATTTAGTGACAACTTTGTGCAAAAAAAAAAAAGTTTGTCATATTCCCGCAACTTGTGGCAAAATATAAAATATTCCATGGACTGAACATGCCTCTCAGTAAATAGCTTGGGGTGTCTACTTTCCAAAATGGGGTCATTTGGGGGGGGGTTTGTGCTATTTTGGCATTTTATGGCCTTCGAAACTGTGATAGGTAGTGAGGAGTGAAATCAAAAATTTGCGCCCTTAGAAATCCTGAAGGCGGTGCTTGGTTTCCGGGGTCCCGTACGTGACTAGGCTCCTAAAAAGTCCCACACATGTGGTATCCCCGTACTCAGGAGAAGCAGCAGAATGTATTTTGGGGTGCAATTCCACATATAACCATGGCATGTGTGAGCAATATATCATTTAGTGACAACTTTTTGTAATTTTTTTTTTGTCATTATTCAATCACTTGGGACAAAAAAAAAATATTCAATGGGCTCAACATGCCTCTCAGCAATTTCCTTGGGGTGTCTACTTTCCAAAATGGGGTCATTTGGGGGGGTTTTGTACTGCCCTGCCATTTTAGCACCTCAAGAAATGAGATAGGCAGTCATAAATTTAAAGCTGTGTAAATTTCAGAAAATGTACCCTAGTTTGTAAACGCTATAACTTTTGCGCAAACCAATAAATATACGCTTATTGACATTTTTTTTACTAAAGACATGTGGCTGAATACATTTTGGCCTAAATGTATGACTAAAATTGAGTTTATTCGATTCTTCTTATAACATAAAGTAGAAAATATCATTTTTTTTCAAAATTTTCGGTCTTTTTCTGTTTATATCGCAAAAAAAAAAAATCGCAGAGGCAATCAAATACCATTAAAAGAAAGCTCTATTTGTGGGAAGAAAAGGACGCAAATTTCATTTGGGTACAACATTGCATGTCCGCACAATTTACAGTTAAAGCAGCGCAGTGCCGAATCCCAAAAACAGGCCTGGTCCTAATGGCCCGAAATGGTCCGGGGCTTAAGTGGTTAACAGTGCCTGATACTTCTTCCTCTGAGATAGGGGCATTTAGCACTTTAACGTCTGAGTCCGATAGCTTAGGGAGATGTAAGTCAGACATGAATTCTTCGACAGCCGCAGGATCAAAAGGGGGGTGGTGACTAGGGGTAAGGCAATTGTATAGTTTATCATAAAATTCACCAAAAACCCGGGTCATGGTCTGTGGGCAAAGAGTGGGGGTCCCATCGGGTTGTTTGATGTGGTCTGGAAATGAGTGAAAGGGTCTGGGGTTAAGTCTGGAGACCAACATCCTGTGAGGCTTGTTTGAAAATTCATAACATTTTTGTTTAGCCCACAGGATTGATTTATCTATATTGGACATGTCAAGAGATTTTTTTTTGTGTCTAAGAGAGGTTACCATGCGCAGTCGGCCCACCGTGGGAAACCGAAGCAGAGCTTTTTCTGCAGTTCGAAGCTCCGACAGTAGGGAGGATTTCAGGAATACTGAGTCCTTTTTTTTTGTGAACCGACGGCAATACACTGTCCTCGGATAAATGCCTTATGGGCCTCCCAAAGGGTGGACGGGCCGGGCACAGAACCCCCGTTGAGCTGAAAGAATTCAGTTAGGGCAGCAGCAAGTTTACTTCTAGTGTCGGGGTGCTTTATCAGAGATTCATTGAGCCTCCAGTGACATCTCCGTGGAAATGCCGCCGAGAGGCCCAAGTCTAGGGTAAGGGGGCGTGGTCCGACCAGGTAATTGGACCCAGGTCGGAAGCCACCAAGTGTGACAGCAGGGGGGCAGTAATGAGAAAGTAATCTCGTCTAGAGAACATCTTATGAGGGGGAGAATAAAATGAGAATTGCCTACCCGAGGGGTGCTTGATTCGCCATGCATCTAGAAGATGGTGCGTTCGGATCAGTTTTCGAAAGGAGGTGGCCAGGGAGTTCGAGGCGGCAGAAGGTGCGTTGAGAAATAGAGATTTCCTGTCTCGGGTGGGAGAAAGAACAGCATTAAAGTCACCTCCTACTACTGTAAAGGGGTGGGAGAGTTTCTGTAATCTTTCAAGGGCATCAGTGAGGAACTTAATCTGACCCGAGTTGGGGGCATATACGTTCATGATCGTTATAGGATTGGACAAGTATGTACCCTATAAAATTATATAACGGCCCTGAGGATCCAAGTGAGTGGACTTAATCTGGACAGGGCAGGAGCGTCTGATCAATACAGCTACTCCAGCTCTTCCAGAGGGGTCCGATGCCAAATAGGACAACGGAAACAGTTTAGAAGCAAAATTCAAGGAGCCCCCGGCCCGGAAGTGGGTCTCCTGAACCAGGATCACATCCGCGCCTGAAGCCCTGAATTCCCGTAAAGCTAGCCATCTTTTCTTTATAGAGTTCAGGCCCTTAACATTATAAGACATAAATTTCAAAGCCATGTTGAGTAAGGGTAATTATGCCATGTAGAACTCGTATTAGTGAGCGGGAGTTCCGCCCTAACCTGACGTAGGGGGGCCACACGGTAAACCATATCTTATTTCTTAGTGCAATATGAGTGAGACAGTCAGCATTACTGCAAAAAATGATAATGACAATGCATAAAATAAAAGTAAAAGTGAACCCATTGATAAGGAGGAGATAAGTACATATGAGTAAAGGAGAAAGAAAAAAAAACCAGATAATTAAAATAAGAAAAGAAAAAATAAGAAAGATGTAATAAAAACTGTGACTGTTAGCAAAAAAGGGACGTGGGAAGATCCAAAAAAAGGGCCCACAGGGTGAGCGTAGCGTAACAACAATGAGGCCTAAGCGGCCTAGAAAAAAATAAACAATCAACATGAGAAAACCTGTGAGGAACATTCCTCCCAGGGGTCCCCGTCCTCGGCCTAAGGACATGTGAGGGAGCATGGCAGTCTGCAACATGGAGAGAGGTCCGAGACATCCGGTCTCGATGATCCGGTGTGTTTGGTAACGTTGCTGGTGGACCCTAATACCCCCCCATCAAAAAATAGGAGAGAGAAGGGGGGGGGGAGAACCAGCGTTAGAAAAATAAAAGAAAAACTCGGCATAACAAAAACTGTTAGAGATAACTTGACCTAGCTAGTGGAGTGTCATTGGGGAAAATAATGGAGCACCTCCTGATAAACAACAACAAAAAAAAAACGAAAGTCATAATTAACCTTAAACTGTCTCCCACGGGGAAGAATCGCCCCAGGAAACAGGACTCCTCATGGGTAGTAAAAGGAGAAGTGTGAACCAGATGAGGGATCAGGCAGGTCGTCAAGTGGGTGCTCTGGACCGTTGGGAACATTGAGGTGTGGAGTAAGCTCTGGATCCTCTTCCTCTCACTGGGGTCCAGAGTTTGGTAGGAGCCGAGACATGACGCGGAGTTGTTGGGGGTGCCTGGTCAAATTCTGCAAGGAGAGGAGGTAGGCCCAACCGCTTGAGAAATTACTCCCTTTCTTGAGGGTCACGTAGGGTGTGTTGGACCCCCTCCATGGTGACACTTAGATGGAAGGGAAAGCCCCAGTAATAAGGGACCTTATGCTCTTGAAGATGAGAGGTGATGGGCCTTAGGGAGCGTCGCTTGGCCAGGGTGATGGGCGAGAGGTCGCTGAACAATTGGATTTTGTCCCCCTTGTACTCAATGTGAGGTTTGTTGCGAGTGGCCCTCGTCAGGGCCTCTTTGCTCTCGTAAAAGTGGAAATGTACCACTATGTCACGGGGCCTGGCTCCTGCTGGAGGTTTAGGTGCCAGGGACCTATGAGCCCGATCAAGACGCCAGTCAATGTCTACTATGTCAGGCGCTAGGGTATTGAAAAGACCGAGGAGATAGGGCCTTATATTGTTGTCAGCTACCTTTTCAGGGACGCCACGGGTCCTGAGGTTTTGGCGCCTTTCTCTGTTCTCGAGGTCCTCCTGTTGCAGTTGTAATTGAGAGACAGAGGTTTTAAGGTCAGCGTTTTCCTCTTCAAGAGCCTGCACATAATGTATAGTGTCGTCAAACTTTGTTTCTAGGGCAGCAGTGCGTTCCCCTAGGGCATCAATTTCCCCTCTAAGCTCTCTGGAAATTTTCCCCATCTCCTGCGCAATGTCCCTGGTAACTTGCTGAGCCAATGCCTGCAGTTTCAGGTCCATCAGCTCTGGGGTGAGAGTCTGCTGTGAGGGGGGAGGCAGCTGCTCCGGGGGTGGTTGTTGTGAGGAATCCTCGGACATAAGCGTGTTTGCAGGATCCTCCGGCTTGCCCTGCGTAATTGAGGCCGGGGATGCGGGCCTAGTCAGGAAGCGATCCATAGTGGAAGTAGGCCACTGGTGTTGCGGAGCACGATAGAATTGTCGCTGGTCCCTGATTTTTCCCATGTAGTGTCGGGAGGGGTTAGGGACACTGAGAGGCTTACCCCCGGCTCGAGTGTAGTCCGCGTTAGCTAGTGAGGGGTCTCGGATCGTGAGATGGGATCGGAGCTCA
Source organism: Rana muscosa (assembly GCA_029206835.1). Lineage (NCBI taxonomy): Eukaryota > Metazoa > Chordata > Amphibia > Anura > Ranidae > Rana > Rana muscosa. The sequence continues at coordinate 430,638,334 of CM055121.1, read as the reverse complement.
CGGATCACGCGTCCGCCATCTTGGAAAGCTGCGCATGCGCCCCGGGCTCAGAGATCTTTGGTGTAGAAATCTAGAGAGGGCTGAGACGCCAGGTCTGAAATGAGGGCCGGTGACCCAAACTCAAACCCACCTGTACCATAGAGTGGTCAGACTCCATCCGGGACAGGTACGCCATGGACCAGACACAGGGCAGAAAGTCCCCCGTGACCAGAGCATAGTCAAGTCTGGAGAGGGCAGCATAGGACATAGACTGGCAGGAGTACACTCTAGCAGTGGGATATTTCCAACGCCACAGATCCACATATCCATAAGTAGTGCACCACTCACGAAACAACTTGGACTCAGACTGTAAAGGTTTCATCTAAATCAGGTTTTAACACTGAATTAAAATCCCCAAGGATAAGCATAGGGCAAGTAGGCAGGGAGGCAAAGTGGACACTGAGTTCAGAGAACACTGCAGCCGTGACCGGAGGAGGGAGATACACCGCAATCAGAATCAGGGCCGTCTCATGGATGGACTAATGTAGGATGACATACTGCCCCTTAGGGTCAAGGATAACTTGGTGACATAAGAAAGGTAACCCTTTACGGATAAGGACTGCCACCCCCCGGGCATAATTAGAGTAAGTGGTTCGATAGTGATGAGCTACCCAGTGTTTCCTGAGGGCCATCACCTTGGACCCCATGGACCCCATGAGGTGAGTTTCCTGGAGGCACAGGACATGCGGTTTGATACGCCTCAGTGCCTCAAAGACAGACACTAAATTCGGAGTTCAGTCCACGGACATTCCACAAACAAACCGTTACCTCAGCCATGGGATTGGTAGTAAAATCACTGGGTCAAGGAGGGAAGGGAGAGATAAAGGGTAGCCGGGAAGCACCCCACCACCGGTCACGGTCACAGGAACAAAGAAGGGTCACAGTGCTGCACACACAAACATCCATACACTCACCATACATACAAAAGTACAACTAAATACAACAGAAAAAAAGGCCCCAAAAAGGGCAACAGTACCCCTGCCCTGCTCCAAAAAAGAGTTGAGGGCCTATACCCCAAACTTGGACCATGCGAGGGGCGCATGGCCTCTAACAGAGAGCAAGAAAAATGTCAAAGAAAAAAACAAAATAGTCAGTGTTCAATGACAATGTTCCAAAAGAAGGGGGGGTAAAAAAAAACAATGCCGCTAGGCCAAGGCCAGGGGGACCAAGGCCAGGTACTCTCCCACAGGAGATTGGTCTGATCACCCACAGTCAGCAGCAACAGAGCAACAAAATAAGGAACCAAAGGTGAAAATCAGTGGGAGAACGACCTTGAAAACAGGGGTGGCAAGGAAACATCATCTCCAGCAGGGTCAGCATCAGGCAGGAGGCTTAGGGGGACAAGGCAGCAATTTCCACCAGGACAGGGCATCATGTGGGGACTGGAAAAAATAGGCTTTACCCTGATAGGTGACCCGGAGTGTAGCAGGGAACAGCATGGAGTATTGAATATCTTGCTCCTGGAGCTTCTGTTTGACACGCTGATAGCTGTCTCTAAGGTTGCGGACCGTCGCAGAGTAGTCTGGGAAGAGGGACACTACTGCGTTGTTAATCCGGAGACTTCCCTTCCTCCTGGCGACCCCCAGAATGGAGTCCCAGTCTCTGGAAGACGGATCACCATCGTACGGGGGGGGGCGACCCTCAGGAAGTGGGCGTCCAGGCACCCGGTGGGCCCTTTCAATCACAAAGCAGGGGGAAAGCTGTTCACGGACAAATTCTTGTTCAAGCCAGCTCTCCAGGAAGGCAACAGGGTCAGAACCCTCCACCCGCTCCGGCAACCCCACCAGGTGCAGGTTATTTCTGCGTAAACGGTTTTCGAGGTCATCGACCTTATCTTCTAAGAAGTATGCTCCAAGATACAAGGAACATTTTGGGCATCCTTTACAACTGAAGCTTTATTTCGTTCACACTAGCCCACACACTAAACCAGAGCTTTTTTTTGTGCAGACAGCAGCATTTTCAGCTACAGCTTCATGTAGCAGGGGTCATTGTCATGCACATTTTATCACATCACACAGCTCCTTTTTTTTTTTTTTACCGAACAACTTTGTACAACTTTACAAGAAGTGCACGAAGTGATGCGTAATTTATGGCACTGCACAGCAGCACTTGCTGTGTGGTGACATGCAGGGCCATACATAGAGGTGTGATATTATGCAAACATGTTGCATAGTATTGCATATAGCTGGAATGCAGATAAACACCACATTCTGGTGTGAACAAGACACCCAGAAAACTATGGTTTTCTATGTGTTATTGCAGTTACCTGCGTTTATCCATGAGGAAAAATGCAGATGACTGCACAGGCTGTGAACGGGCCGCACGGGTTAACTACTTCCAAGTGAATGCAGACACCACAGTCTTCCTCATCATGACACTGAGATTTCACCAGGTAAATATAAGACCCTCCAATTCAGTCTGTCAAGGATTTAGAGAAACAAACAGTAAATTCTTCAGAACAAAATTGGTAAGAATCTGTAACAAAGTTTGTTAAAATTCCTGGTACATGCATAGCTCACTCAAATGGGATTTTTTTACTTAAAAAATTGAAGTTACAGTGTGACTCACACATAAGCAAAGCAACAAGTTCGTTTTAAGCCTTTCTTGACCAGGGGTCCATGTTTAGCATTGTCCGTATCTTTTAAGGTAAATTGAAGATCATGCAATGGCTAATTTGCATACATAGAACTTTTTTTATATATATATTTTTAAGGTTTATAGGCTGACAAATGTGAAAATATGTAAACAAAATCAATAAATATTACATTTTTCTCAATATTTTTTTTTTTTATATACTGTAAATGTATTGGACAATTCCAATATTAAAGCATTGACACTTCAGATGCCAGATTTTTTAGCATTGCAGATGCCAGATTTTAAATTTTTCAATTAAGCCTGCAGCCTGCATGTCACTACTACTGTATGTGATAGCTGGCATGGTGAAAATTCAAACGAGAACCACTATGATTGTCTCCAGATTGTGGGGACTGAAACTGTCAGTGACAGCTGTAATTGAGAGCCAGGAGACTCGCAAAGCATCAGTTGCTGGCTCACAAAGGGGGGACTCTGTCAGCTTTAAAAAAAAAATGCTGCAATGAAAGAATATTTATACTTACCTAACCTACCACTTTTTCCTAAAATCTTTTTTTTTTTTGTAGAGCTATGGCTGCCTAAGGAATCTAACACAGTTCTGAGAATATTGTTGTTGAGCAACCTTTAGTTCACACAGGGGTGGCTTCAAAGTCGACTCTGTGTGACCTCAGTGCGGCTTGCAAATGTCTTCTTAAATGGAAGTCAATGCAAGCCGCTCCGAAGTCGCCCAAAAGTAGTACAGGAACCTTTTTCAAAGTAGGAGTGACTTGAGTCGCTCCTATTAGAATGGTTCCATTGTACTGAATGAAGCGCGACTTGTCAGGCAGACAAGTCGCCTGACAGGTCACTCCTGTGTGCATCGGCACTTAGGATTCAGTTTTTGTATGATAAAAAAAAACAAGGGCTCCATTTTGAACATGTGATGACAGAAAGTGATGATCATCCCTGAAGTCAGTGAGGTCAGCCCTATAGTAAAGTGAAATTGGTTTCAGAGAAATAGCAGAACAAGGTTTTCTGCTTAATAATGGTAATAATACTAGCAGTCTAAACAGTTAAAATGCTACAGCTACAGCAATGTTTTTTGTAATAATAATTACAGCAGATGCCTACTATCAGGCAGTGCATTTATTTTTTAATGAAAAATCTAATGGGTTTTTGTCAATTTCTTTTTTTTTCCAAGTTATTCATTGATAGTTCATTTTTGATTTGTACAAAGCTTTTATTTTACAAATAAACAGGGTGATCCCCTGATGGTGATTTTTCAGAAAATTATTGGCTTCTAAAGCGAAAGCCCAATGCTGGCTGGTCATTTGTTTGTCTTAGTCTAATTAAAAATCGAGATGAGGTCATATATATATATATATACAGTGCAGTGGGGAAAGGGAGGTGGGGTCCTGTCTCTGAATTATTCAGCTGAGTATATAATCTGAGGTATCGCTAATGAAATCTGTTCACAACACTTGCTATTCACAGTGGAGCAGTAAAGTCAGCCAGTGGAAGGATAGCAACAGAACAAATTTGTTCACTGTCTTGAGACAGTGAAAGATGAGATATGATTGTTTAAGAGCTACTGCACTTTACACAACATTTGATTTAACCATACTGAATTATCTATCTATCTATCTATCTATCTATCTATCTATCTATCTATCTATCTATCTATCTTTCATTTCACATAGAACCTTGTATTCATGCAGTGGGGAACATACAGTAGATTGTACAGACGAGCTGGACCTTCTTTGACAGTCGTCATTGTTTTTTTTGTTTTTTTTTAAGTTTTATTTATTGCTTTTGACATAACAAGTAGACCCAACGGGCCATACACAAAAATAAACTATTTACATTTCTTCAGCATTGGCTCTCTCCCCCTCCTTCCACACCCCCACTCAGTGATAGGGACAATACAATTATAAGGCCACCTTTTCTTAGTAACAGTCAATATTTTGTTTAGATATGTCAAACAGTTACATACATATTAACTCCTGCTGCAGGTGCATTCTATTAGGTTCCACTCAATCTGCCATCGTAATTTCACTGTTCATCCAACTGCCCCACACTTTATCAAATTTCTGTGGTATGCCCCTGCTAGTGTATGTAGCTTTGTATAAAGGTGCAGCCCTAATAACCACGCCCTTCAACGCTGATACAGATGGAGGATTGGGCTTTGTCCATGATAACACTATCATTTTCCTGGCGTAATATATTAGAATCATCAGCAGAGTACGAGTCACTCTTTTTGGGGCTAGATTGTCTACCAGTCCCAAAAGGCATACCTCTATTATGGGCTGTAGATGAATGGCAGTTACTTCAGCTATGCATTCTGTAACCCCCTTCCAGAATACTTGGATGGACGAGCAATTCCAAAATATTTGCATGAAATCGGCAGTGAGGGAACTGCGACAGTCGTCATTGTTGTTCCACATGCATGCATACCCCCTTTTGCCATTACAAAACAAATAAAAAAAACTGTCTCCATCAGAACATCACATAGTGCCTTAAATATAAATTATAGTTATATAAATTGTTATCGACATTCCTTAGAATTTTGCATTAATATGATATCCGTTTCTGCGCACTGTCAATTAAAACCAAGCAATTAAAAGCAAGACTTAATGGGGACCTAGTCTCTTAGTTCCTTATCAGGCTCCATATACTCAATAGGTGCTTTGACCATGGAGACTAGTTCCCTATCGGGTCCACCTCCCATATGACTTTTTCCAAATATGGGCATTACCAACATCCCCGACCCCTTTGTTCATATTCAGCTTTCAGCCGAGGAATTCAGCTGAACGGGACTGGAGATAAAGCCCTGTGCGGAAAGCTGTTACATTAATGTCAGCTTCACAGCACAGACTTACCCCACTCTGAGCACTGGTGTCTCTCTGTACACCAGTTCAGAACTTAAAGTGACTGTACTAAGAACTAGACATGTGCATTTGTTTTCGTCCGAATGCATTTTCGTCCGAATTTCAGGTATTTTCGTTATCGTTTTAACAAACAAAAACGAAAATGCAGAATCCGAAAACCGAAAGATCCGACATAAAAAAATGCTTAATTTTCGTTTTAGTTGCAACAACAGTTCGATATAGATAGGAGATTCGACATGAGGCTGACAATAACAATCTGTGTCCATCGAACCTGTGGTCGAATGTGCCTAACCTTAACTCTATTAGTCCAAGATTATTCTACATAGAGAGAAAAGATTCGACATTATAGAGAGAAAAGATTTGACATAGAGAGAAAAGATTTGACATTATAGAGAGAAAAGATTCGACATTATAGAGAGAAAATATTCGACATAGAGAGAAAAGATCACTGCTGGAATTGGGTGGGGGAAGTAAAATAAAAAAATGATGATGATGAATGTTATTGGCTGATTGTAACCAAAGAGGAGGAGCAGTAAAATAGCTAGAACTAACTTGACAATTCGACATGAATGACGAAGATTCAACGAAGCATCGAAAAACATACAAACGTCGAATCTGTCATTGAAGGCTTATGGTGTCTGTTGAAAGTTCTAAGAAGATTCTATGGAGCAGATAAACTGTACAACGCTGCAATCGTACATTTCTGGTCAAATGCTCCGCCCATAGGCTATAGAAGAATTCTAATGTTGGTTGACTAGTAGGGATGAGCTTCGAGTTCGAGTCGAACTCATGTTCGACTCGAACATTGCCTGTTCGCCCGTTCGCCGAACAGCGAACAAATTGGGGTGTTCGCGGCAAATTTGAAAAATCTATGGGAGAAATCGAAAGTGCTAATTATAAAGGCTTATATGCAAGTTATTGTCCTAAAAAGTGTTTGGGGACCCGGGTCCTGCCCCAGGGGACATGTATCAATGCAAAAAGAAGTTTTAAAAACGGCCGTTTTTTCGGGAGCAGTGATTTTAATAATGCTTAAAATGAAAAAATAAAAGTGAAATATTCCTTTAAATTTCGTACCTGGGGGGTGTGTATGATATGCATGTGAAGTGGCGCATGTTTCCCGTGCTTAGAACTGTCCCTGCAAAAAATGTCATTTTTGAAAGAAAAAAAGTCATTTAAAACTCATTCGTGGCTATTAATGAATTGTCGGCTCCCGGCAATACATACAAAAGTCATTGATAAAAAAAAAAAAAAAAGCGTGGGGGTTCCCCAGAATTCAATTACCAGGCCCTTCAGGTCTGGAATGGATATTAAGGGAAACCCCGCCGCAAATTTTAAAAAAAATTGACGTAGGGTTCCCCCAAATATCCATTCCAGGCCCTTCAGATCTGGCATGGATTTTAAGGGGAACTCCACCCCAAATTAAAAAAAAAATGGCGTCTAGTCCCCCTAAAAATCCATACCAGACCCCTTATCCGAGCACGCAACCTGGCCGGCCGCAGGGGAAAAGGGGGGGACGAGAGAGCGGCCCCCCTCCCTCCTGAACTGTACCAGGCCACATGCCCTCAACATGGGGAGGATGTCCCCATGTTGATGGGGACAAGGGCCTCATCCCCACAACCCTTGCCCGGTGGTTGTGGGGGTCTGCGGGTGGGGGGCTTATCGGAATCTGGAAGACCCCTTTAACAAAGGGGACCCCCAGATCCCGCCCCCCCCTATGTGAATTGGTAAGGGGTACATTGTACCCCTACCATTTCACGAAGAAAGCGTAAAAAAATGTTTAAAAAAACACACAAACACCTTGAAAAAGTCCTTTATTTAAAAAAAAAAAAAAAAACATTCCAGCGGTGAAATCCAGTGTCCCACGGCGATCCCGATGTCCAGCGCTGTCCTTCATTGGTTGTGCCTGAGCGGACCTGATGGGGAACTCCCTCTCAGTATTTTAAATGTATAGACCCGCCCCTTCTAAAGTTCCCCATCAGGTCCGCTCAGCGGACCAGATGCGGAACATGAGAAGGGGCGGGTCTATACATGTATTACCAAAGTGAGAGCAGTTCCCCATCAGGTCCGCCCCCTCGGTATGTCGGACCCGCCTACGTCATTGGCTTGAGCGGGGAACTTCCTTCACTATGTAAATTTTAATTACACAGTGAAGGAAGTTCCCCGCTCAGGCCAATGACGTTGGCGGGTCCGACATACCGAGGGGGCGGACCTGATGGGGAACTGCTCTCACTTTGGTAATACATGTATAGACCCGCCCCTTCTCATGTTCCGCATCTGGTCCGCTGAGCGGACCTGATGGGGAACTTTAGAAGGGGCGGGTCTATACATTTAAAACACTGAGAGGGAGTTCCCCATCAGGTCCGCTCAGGCACAACCAATGAAGGACAGCGCTGGACATCGGGATCGCCGCGGGACACTGGATTTCACCACTGGAATGTTTTTTGTTTTTTTTTTAAATAAAGGACTTTTTCAAGGTGTTTGTGTGTTTTTTTTAAAAAAAAATACGCTTTCTTCGTGAAATGGTAGGGGTACAATGTACCCCTTACCAATTCACATAGGGGGGGCCGGGATCTGGGGGTCCCCTTTGTTAAAGGGGTCTTCCAGATTCCGATAAGCCCCCCGCCCGCAGACCCCCACAACCACCGGGCAAGGGTTGTGGGGATGAGGCCCTTGTCCCCATCAACATGGGGACATCCTCCCCATGTTGAGGGCATGTGGCCTGGTACGGTTCAGGAGGGAGGGGGGGCCGCTCTCTCGTCCCCCCCTCTTCCCCTGCGGCCGGCCAGGTTGCGTGCTCGGATAAGGGGTCTAGTATGGATTTTTAGGGGGACTCCACGCCATTTTTTTTAAATTTGGGGTGGAGTTCCCCTTAAAATCCATGCCAGATCTGAAGGGCCTGGAATGGATATTTGGGGGAACCCCACGTCATTTTTTTTTTTTAATTTGCGGCGGGGTTCCCCTTAATATCCATTCCAGACCTGAAGGGCCTGGTAATTGAATTCTGGGGAACCCCCACGCTTTTTTTTATTTTTTTATCAATGACTTTTGTATGTATTGCCGGGAGCCGACAATTCATTAATAGCCGCGAGTCAGTTTTAAATGACTTTTTTTCTTTCAAAAATGACATTTTTTGCAGGGACAGTTCTAAGCACGGGAAACATGCGCCACTTTACATGCATATCATACACACCCCCCAGGTACGAAATTTAAAGGAATATTTCACTTTTATTTTTTCATTTTAAGCATTATTAAAATCACTGCTCCCGAAAAAATGGCCGTTTTTAAAACTTTTTTTTGCATTGACACTTGTCCCCTGGGGCAGGACCCAGGTCCCCAAACACTTTTTAGGACAATAACTTGCATATTAGCCTTTATAATTAACACTTTAGATTTCGAACGTTCGAGTCCATTGTATTTAATAGGGTTCTAAAGTTCACACTAACATTTTGTCTGTTCACAGGTTCTGGTGCGAACCGAACAGGGGGGTGTTCGGCTCATCCCTGTTGACTAGTAATAGTAATTAAAAAATATAATTATTACTAGTCATACAATAGAATTCATCTATAGCTTGTAGGCGGAACATTCGACCGGAAATGTACGATTGCAGCGTCGTACAGTTTCGCTGCTCCGTCGAATCTTCTTTGAACATTCGACAGACACCATAAGCCTTCAATGACAGATTCGACCTTAATTAATTCAGATTTTCGGACGAATGCAATTTCTAACGAAAAACGAAATAAATAAAAACGAATTTCGGGAGTAACTAAATAAATTTATTTTTCTAACGAAAACGAAATTCCGAAACGAAATATTTCAGTGTGCACATGTCTACTAAGAACTACACACTTGACATCTACTGTTACTGAAACTGACGCAAGAGCTTTCCTCAATTAGGCGCAGGTAGTTTGAAAGAGAACTACTGCCATAAATTTTTTGTAAATGCTCCAGTCTGTGCCTAGAAGTACTTCTAGAGAAGAGCTCTTCTCCATTCATGTGGTTTCTATTGCACCTCAGGCCTCACTGAACTTTGTTCAGCCAGTATATATGCATCTGTATTCTTGCCTCCAACATATCTATATTCAGTAATTATTTTAGGATAACATCTTTTTTTATCCTACAGTATGATGACATAAATTGTAATTTCTTGTTTCTCCCCAGATCTTGCATATGGGCTGGGTGGGTGAGAAGGTACAAGGATCAGATGGATTGCATGTTTATAAATTTAAATTCCTGGTTCTGAAGGGATCATCATTCTACATCTTCAAGTCGCCACCAGTAAGATGATAACCATTATTGCTTTATTCACTCTAATTTTAATTAACTTCTGGTAATATGCCTAGCCACAGTATTATATGGTACAGCAGTTTCTGGGTTTCTGAAGACTCAATCTAATTTATTGTGAACAACTTGGATCAAAGAGAACCTGTGAAAAGAGAATATGTTCATGGGACTAAAGTATAGGTAATGGAATGTGAGCTTTAGGGAGACTGACCAACTTCTGAAAATGCTAGTTATACAAGTAATTGGCGCAAAAACTACAGTGTGGTATCCAATGTCCAATATATGCAAGACAACAAAGTGCTAAGTTTGCAAAGTTGGCATACACAAAAATGTTAGTCCATTCTATGTTATAAAAGGAAGTCCATGCAAGGTGCAAATTGCGATACAAGCACTAGTATGCTTCAGTGTAAATATAGGCAGTGGCGGGGGGGGGGTTTACAAAGAAGAAGGGAACAAGTCCACAATCACGGCAGCCACCCGGGGAGAACAGAGACCATATTCCCAATACTGTGAAAAACAAGAAAGAGAGGCGCCTCTGGGTGCAGGCTGTATGGAATATTTAATAAATTGAAAATTAAAAATGATAACAACTCACATTTGCGGAGCTAAAAACAGGCAAGTAAATGTCCCATAAGGCGGGGGACATCAGTGTAGTCAATCGGACAATCGCTCGTGGATGTAGTCTCCTCAGCGGTATTCTCCTATGCCGCTAGATGGTGCGCGGTCCACTGTAATGGATGAGCGCCAAACCGAGGCTTGGGGAGCAAGCTGAGATCCAGGCGAAGGGCGATGACATCACTGGAAGTGCGACGCGTTTCTGAGCGTGCTGGCAGCGATGACGTGACGGCCGCGCTCCTTTCTCAAGCAGATGAATGGGGACAGTTTTGGCCAAAGATATATAAGGGGAGGAGGGGGGGGTGGCCAGTAGATTGGTCCGGCCCAACATACAAATGTGAAGTGACATGGCGAGTGGAGGCTTAATGAATAACACCGGCTAAGATACTTAAACATTACATGAGAAACATGATAAAAGCCATCATTAAAAAACATCAATAAAAACATCAATAAAAAACATAAATAAAAAACAAAAAACACATATCAATACACAACATCAATAAAAAAACGCAAAGAACAAGATGGAAAATTCATCATCACAGGTTAAATGAAAAAATTGTGTTAAAGTTATGCATATGTGTATATATGAAGATGAAGGTTAACAGAATATTACCAATGTGTAAAAAATGTGTATAAATGAAGCACATGGGCCAGGGGGATAATGGAGCAATGGCTATTAGAATGGGCAGACATGATTATATTACGGGAAATGGAGGTGTGAAAAAGAATGGTTATTATTTGCTATATTCATATACTATTTATATTTACCTGCCCCAACATCGTCTAATCACATCAACAGAACATCATACCATCACAGGTTATTTATTTTATTTCATTTTTATTTTATTTTACCATTATATATTATTTATTTATTTATTTATTTTCCCTACCACATCCACAACATTACATTGTGTCTGCTCGCCTTTTTGCTGATTCTCCTCCACCTGAGCGATGGACCTCCCATCCTCCAAAGACAATCAGAGATATGTGGTTTTGGAAAAACTGTACTCTTCCATTGCACCGGTCAATTTTTCCAGTGAGGCCAAACTCACAGGTAAAATACGACAGAGCCTATGCGGAAAATTCAAACAACTGGAAAGAATGGTTCATACCACTAACCAACAATGGTGGGACAAATTCTTTCTAGAACAATATATCAATACCAGGATTTCACCAAGAGGCCTCAGAATCATGAAGGATTGCCCCACCTTTTTAGATGATGACAACAAAAAAGAATGGATCGGCCTCTCCGAGTTTTGTGCCGCCAAGTGGATGGGCACACTTATCTCCCACAGAGAAAGCAGGTTCAACATACTGCATGACCAGATTAAAACGATAGTCAACAATATCAATGGACACTCCATACCCATTCCTCTACCATGGCTAGAGGCTTTAAAGGAAAACACCAAAAGAGATGAAGATCTTCTCATAGACACCAAAATGGGTACATTTAAAAGAGACCTAGATGACTACAATCTTGATAGAGTCTTCACATGGAATAAAAAACATGCTGCCCATTCTATTGCTGCCCCTGTACCGCCCACACTCCCCACATTTACTCAACCTCCACTCAACCTAGGAGAACGAGTTCCTCCCCCACCCCTTATGAGTTTACGACTCCACAAGCCTTGTGGATCTGTAATTTCTAATAGATATCACAGAGATCCGCCCTTATCTCCAGTCCACCACTCATCGCACACATTCCCACGCCGTTCACACCACCCTCCCGATCAATACAAGTACAAGCCTAATAGTGCCAAAAAAAGGAATAGAGATCTGATCATTGCCCTCAATCGCTTTTACAACAGACCTAGTACTGTACCTGTTTCTGACACCATTGTACCCACCTCCAGACATTTTACCAACCCACCCATTACTGATGTGGTTATTCCTCCATCCTCCTGTAATGATTCACAAATGACCACCTCCAATAGCATCGCGAACAATGTCATTCCAGCGTCTTGTACTGATCGACATGATTCACTTTCTAGCACCCAAGTTCCTTGTCCACCCATCAACCACGCATCTTCCTCTATCAACAGCCCAGTTCCTCCCTCTTTTTTAGTGTTCAGTCCTCCTCCAGCGACAACATCCCAAAAAAGAAAACTCACAGGAGAGGCTGCAGAGGAGGACGAACTAGACAGCCATCAAAACGTCCAGAAAATTCTAAAACAGTGAAAATCTTCAATTTGTCACAACATGTTCTTTCTCCGGCTGACATTTCGTTACTCAGTCGTGGCCTTAATTTTGCCTCAATCAACAGACCTAATCCTTTTTTGCTGTTTAAGGATCTTAATAGTTACATCAGAAACCTGACCCTGAAAATACATTTTCACATACAAAATGAAAAAAAAAAAATAATAACATTCCAGTTACACCAGCCATCAGTTCCACACCTGTATATTTGAGTTTGAATCTAGTTCCGAAAATTTTGATTCCAATGATATTTACATCCCTTCTACCGAGGAGGACCTATCCAGATTACTCACACAACATCTAGCCACATCTCCCCCTATCATTCACTCCACCCTCAAGCCCAAATCGATATTTCTTCCCACACATTCCAAGGGTCCGTACATACAAAGCTTTTACAGAGTGGTTTTCGCAGACATGGTTAAACTGTGCAACCCCACGTCAACATCCAGCTCCCACAACCTTTCATCGCTTGAAACCAGAGCCCTCCATAATTTTTCACACGCTGAAGACCTCATAATTAGGGCTGCCAATAAGGGAGGAGGAATTGTCCTGCTGAACAAAGTCGACTACATTATGGAAGCGGATCGACTTTTGTCAGATCCATCTACATACACCAAGCTCAAAAAAGATCCAACAAGTGATTTTGCTGCAGAAGCAGACAGTCTCATTTCAACCGCCTTATTAGACAGTGTTATCACCAAAGTCGAAAGCTCTTTTTTCCACAAATCATTCCCTATTTTTACCATTTACCCAAAATCCACAAAAACCAGCAAAATCCTCCAGGAAGACCCATTGTAGCATCCATGGACAGCGTTACCTCCGCATTCAGCTTATATGTAGACCAATTTCTGCAACCTATGGTCCTGCAACTTCAATCTTATATACGGGATGGAACACATCTTTTGGAACTCCTTTCACCCTACACATGGGAGCCAACATACATTTGGCTATTACTAGACGTTTGCTCTCTCTATACCTCCATCCCACATTCTTTTGGTATTTTCGCCTTAGAGCATTTCCTTGCCCTAGACCCCCTTATTAATTCTAGCCAGGCTTCCTTTATTGTAGAAGCTACCAAATTTTGTTTAACGCACATTTATTTCTCCTTTAATGGAGATTTCTACTTGCAACTACAAAGGAACAGCGATGGGGGCCAATTTTGCCCCCTCCTACGCCAATCTGGCAATGGGCTTCTGGGAAAACAAATACATCCACCAACAAACCCCTTTTCTGCAAACATCATATTCTTCGGTAGATATATAGATGATCTCATCATCATCTGGGATGGCACCATTGACCAAATTCACTCATTCGTCAAGTATTGTAGCGACAACACTTACGGACTGTCCTTTACCCACGAAAGTAACAAAACCTCTCTAGCCTTTCTAGACTTGGAGCTTGGGCATGACGGATGTAAAATATATGCCAAGAACTACACTAAGCCAACTGCCGGGAATTCATACTTACATTTCAACAGTTGCCACTATCCCAAATGTATCAACAATATCCCTAAGGGCCAATTTTGCCGTCTAAGACAAAATTGCACTAGAGACACAGACTACATTGAACTCAGTGTCAATCTAAAAAACAAATTCCTAGAAAAACAGTATCCTGTCGGCCTAGTAGAAGATGCATATCAGCACTATCTTCTAGGAAAACCAAAAAATACCAAACCACCATTGAGAGACTGCTCCAGTAGATTTATCACTACTTTCCACTCTAAACACAAAAAATGGAAAAAATATTATCCAACCACTGGGACATTCTACTACAAGATCCTCACTTAAAAATCATTCTCCCCCCAGATTCCAAGGTCACATATCGCAGGGCACCTAATCTTAAAAACAAAATCGCCCCGAGCAAAATGAAGACCACTCCTGTTATCTCTACACAACCCATGTTTTTTCGCTTGTTAGGGATGTTCCAATGTCGCAAGAAATTATGTAAGACATGCAAATTTGTTGAACATGGACAACAATTATTCTGTACCAAAGGCATCACCTACCCTCTTAAAGAATTCTACAATTGTTCTTCGGACTTTTTAGTATACGGCCTTACTTGTCCCTGCGGACTCATCTATGTTGGCCGTACCATACGACCTCTTAGACAGCGCTTCGGTGAGCACAGGAGAAACATTGAGGGTGGCTGTGGCCCACAAAGGCTCCACCACCGGCTTGAAAGTTTGGGTCATTGAACAGGTCTCCAGCTGTTCATCAGCTGCTGAGCGTTTCAAAAAACGATGAGCAAGAGAAACCTACTGGATTTACAGCCTTGATGTGCTTTCGCCAGGAGGAATTAACGAATGCATTGAGGTCTCCACCATACTCTAATGATCAGTTTTTTCTATTTTTTGTTTTTTATCTATTTTTGTCTTCATTATCATTATTTTTCTGTTTTACAGTTTTTTAACACACACACTGTTGTGTATACATGTGTGTATAATATGTACATGCATGTGCATGTGTATGTATAAACATGTACATTCTTCTCACATCCACTCTCATTTTTTTTAAATCTCCCCCTTTCCTTTTCCCTCCCCCCACCCCTAATTGGGTGTGTGTATATATATATATGTATATATACGTATATATTTATGTATATGTATAGATTTGTAAAATAATATAAATAACAAATACACTCCCATAAACACCGCCCCCCCCCCCTTTCTCCACCCCCCCTAAACCCAACTGCCTTATTGTGTATAACCATTTTACATAAAACATTCATTCAATTGCATGCATGCATTCTCTTTTGTATGCACACGTCTCCATCCTTGTAATCTTATAGGCATGTATGTATGATTTTTTCAAATGTATGCATATGTCTTTGCATGTATGGGTATCTAATCTGCCCAATATAATTCTCCTATCATTGTTTCCACAGCTCTGCGCTAATAGTTATTATTAGTATTTACACCCAATTTCTTCATCTTCCCCTCAGCAAATAAAAACCATTGGTTTTCACACCTCCATTTCCCGTAATATAATCATGTCTGCCCATTCTAATAGCCATTGCTCCATTATCCCCCTGGCCCATGTGCTTCATTTATACACATTTTTTACACATTGGTAATATTCTGTTAACCTTCCTCTTCATATATACACATATGCATAACTTTCACACGATTTTTTCATTTAACCTGTGATGATGAATTTTCCATCTTGTTCTTTGCGTTTTTTATTGATATGTGTTTTTTGTTTTTTATTTATGTTTTTTATTGATGTTTTTATTGACGTTTTTTATTGATGGCTTTCATCATGTTTCTCATGTAATGTTTAAGAATCTTAGCCCGTGTTATTCATTAAGCCTTCACTCGCCATGTCACTTCACATTTGTATGTTGGGCCGGACAATCTACTGGCAACCCCCCCTCTCCTCCCCTTATATATCTTTGGCCAAAACTGTCCCCATTCATCTGCTTGAGAAAGGAGTGCGGCCGTCACGTCATCGCGGCCAGCATGCTCAGAAACGCGTTGCACTTCCAGTGATGTCATCGCCCTTCGCCTGGATCTCAGCTTGCTCCCCAAGCCTCGGTTTGGCACTCATCCATTACAGTGGGCCATGCACCATCTAGCGGCATAGGAGAATACCGCTGAGGAGACTATATCCACGAGCGATTGTCCGATTGACTACACTGATGCCCCCCCGCCTTATGGGACATTTACTTGCCTGTTTTTAGCTCCGCAAATGTGAGTTGTTATCACTTTTAATTTTCAATTTATTAAATATTCCATACAGTCTGCACCCAGAGGCGCCTCTCTTTCTTGTTTTTGAAAATGCTAGTTGTCTGTTTGTCATGCTGAGCCTCTGGAATAATTATCTTATCTTAAGTTGTAAACATTGAACAAATATGCACATGGAAAGTTCTAAATTCATGCCCACTTTTCTAGTCTGTGTGATTGTTTCAATGACCTAGCAGGGTTTATTGAACATTACAAAAGTTTGGGTGCTGAATCTAATCACCAGAATTCAATAGTTTAATGTTTAAAAGGCAGAGAATTGTCAAATGCCCTGGTGTACATGGTGCATGTATCAAAGCAAACAAAATTGCAGCCTTTATACATTTTTATGACAGGTGCACTTTAAATTAAAAATCCAATGTTTTCTTAGTTATCTTTCTATGTATCTTCCCAGGAGAAAAAGGAGCATTAGGAAATTATGTAATTACTTTAAGAAATGGCATGACTCGAAAGTTACTAGAAAGCATTACCAGTCAGGTCATTATCAGGTGGTCTGATGGAACTGAAAGTCCTTCAATTTTATCAGCCAGCAGTTTTGTATTGTGATTTGGTCACTGGTTCGGAAGCAATGATTTGCATGGCTCTATCCACTGCCCATGTATAATAGATAAACCCTTGGTTTATAGACAAATAAAGTATATTTTTGCAAAGAGTTGGAGATGGTTATAACACCTGTCAGGTTTCCTTGTTGTCTATGTCCCATTGGGTAGATTTTCTTTCACTTTCTACTTTTTACTCTCATAAACACATCAGAAGTCTTTAAAAAATAAGATGAAATCCCATCTTAGCAGGGATGGATTTATGCTTTCAGCTCCTCTAAACCAGCCTGTTTGTACTCCCTACCTTTTCGTTCAAATTTAATGTATCAGTCCTTTTTTCATTTATTTTTCTGATACTTGCTATCTGCTGGCCTGTTTGTAGAAAACCTGTTTGTACATATTTTTAATTGCAGTGGTACACCTGAAAGAAGATTTATCAAAAGGATAAAGTCCATCAATAAATGTGTTAAGTGCCAGTAATGAATGGCTCAAAGGGGACAATACATGTCAGTTTGCTGGTGGAGGGCTGGAAGTGCTTTGGTCTTTTGCCATTGCAGAGTGAGGTTAGGACTTGACAGCCTGAACAGTGTTCAGCATCTGTGTCCTGGTAAAGCATACCTTGCTGTCTTAAGTCCTGCTCTGTCCTCTTTGCATGCAAGATTTAACCTTAAACATTAACAGCAGAGAGACAGCAGAGCTGACCTGGTCATGTTTAAGTCCAGGTGCTACATCATTAAGCCAAGTGATGCTTCCACCCAATGTGTCCTCTTCACTGACAGCTGCAGCCTGATACAGAAGATGCACTGACAGCTCTAAACACAAAAAAAAAATGGCACGATCAGTAGTTGACCAGCTGCCACCCCTAGCATCATCAGAACACTAACCATAGGCCATCTAGGTAAAACTCCAACCTGGGCCTGCCACATTTCACTTGAAAAGGTTTCCCTGGAAGCTTTCTCTTTTTTAATGTTTCAGTGAATTTCTCATCACTTCCACATTCCCCTCTAATTCTGGATTTCTAATCCGTTTCAATCCCAGACACAGTGGTCAGTGAGGGAGAGGAAAAATCATACCTACTCTATCCAAAACTAAAAAAATCATATTTTTTTATTTGAATTTAGCCATAACTATAGACCTTAAATACCTTACATATTAGGAAGTACGTGCTGTGCTGTACTGTACGAGATGTCGATTTCCCAGAAATATGCAGGTTTCCTATCTATATAACTGCATGGATTGGAAGTGAAGGTTAGAACAAGTTTTCACAGTAGCAGACAACATCCAACAAATGTTATTAAAAAATAACTTATTTTTGTCTTATTCTTCGATAGAACTAGAACATACAGTACTTCATAACCAGTTGCTACATATCTTTTTTATTCTCCAAAGACATAGCCTTTATCCATGTGCTTGCAATATTTGATTGTACATTAGTAATATTTGGGATATTTTTGCGCTTCTTTTATTCCGGAACCATAAGTCAAGCAGATCTTTGTGTAAAAAAATGAAAGCATGATAACAAGAAAGGAATCAGGCCACAAGTGTATTCATGAGCCTTAGAGCAATGCTGTTTTAGTCCAGTACGTGTTTTGTTATAAAAAAAATAAAAATCTGAGAATTGACAGCTAATAAAGCTCCAAGGTATTTAGTAAGAGGCATGGCAAGTTTTTTGAAGTTATTCTTTGTCACAATTTTTTAGGAAAATGAAAACAGCATTGTCATATAAAGGGTGTGGCGGTGATTAGAGATACTGACTAATTTTTACTTTCAAAAAAATTATAATAATTTTTATTTTATTTTTTAAACATTTTTTAAAATACATTTTAAGATTTTTTTTTTTACATACTCACAGTACATCAGAGTGGGGGGGGCAGGGATTTTATTTTGTTTACACTGTTATTGCTAATAAACACTGATGATCACTGTTGCAAATCACATACAGGGTACAGGTACAGGGTGTCTGGTACCATGTGATAGCTGTGGATCAATCACAGAATCACAGTAGTAAGCAAGCAGTAGTGATGAGCCGAACACCCCCGGGTTCGGTTCGCACCAGAACCCGCGAACGGACCGAAAGTTTGCACGAACTTTAGAACCCTATTAAATACAATGGATGCGAACGTTCGAAATCTAAAGTGCTAATTATAACGACTATTATGCATGTTATTGTCCTAAAAAGGGTTTGGGAACCCGGGTTCTGCACCAGGGGACATGTATCAATGCAAAAAGAAGTTTTAAAAACAGCCGTTTTTCTGGAGCAGTCATTTTAATGATGCATAAAGTGAAAAAAAAAAAGTCAAATATTCCTTTAAATATCGTACCTGGGGGGTGTCTAAAGTATGCCTGTGAAGTGCCACGTGTTTCCCGTGTTTAGAACTGTCCCTGCACAAAATTACATTTCTAAAGGAAAAAAAGCCATTTAAAACTGCTTGCGGCTTTAATGTAATGTCTGGTCCCGGTAATATGGATGAAAATCTTTAAGAAAAATGGCATAGCTACCCCATCACACACCCCCCCCCTACCCCAGCCCATTACCAGCCCCTTTGGGTCTTGTATGGATATTAAGGGGAACCTCGCACACAAATTAAAAAAGGCCCTATATACTCTGAACAGCCGTATACAGGCGGTGCATACAAGACAGGGACTGTAGGTTTGTTCTTATGTAGAATCTGTTTGTAATTTTGAACAGGTACATTGTTTAAGTGTAGCCTCAGCCAAAAAATCTATTTTTAAGCTTTTTGGAAAACATAGGGAAGGGTTATCACCCCTGTAACATTTGTTTTGCTGTCTGTGCAGTGTGCACCTGTTCAGAACAGTTCACCTGACTTTCCGTCCTAATGACAAATGTTTTTTGAAAATTTGTTTTTTTTATTGAAGCAAGAATTGGTGATAAAGAATCAGTGGAGAGGAGACACTTTTTTTCCCCATATTAACTCTTACAGGAGAGAATTTGCCTTCCTAGGGGTAGATTTCCTCTCACTTCCTGTTGTATCCTTCCATTTGCAAGGAGGAGTCGTTTGTAAGTTGGATGTTTGAAAGTAGGGGCCTGCCGTATATACTCAGCTGAAATTTGCCCCTTACATGTTGGTGTTGCCACAACACTGTGAGCCCTCACAGTTACTCTTGGTGGGCGCATGAATGAGCCCTGCTGTGAATTATTAGATCAAGAATTGTAATTGCATGCCCCTGTTGAACAGGGGCTGAAAAATTGGGCCTTTGGTGGTGGTGGTGGTGGTGGTGTTGACACAACACTGTAAGGCCTCACAGTTAGTCTTGGTGGGCGCAGGAATGGGCCCTGCTGTGAATTATTAGATCAAGAATTGTAATTACATGCCCCTGTTAAACAGGGGCAGAAAAATTGAGCCTTAGGCACTGGTGTCACAACACTGCAACCCCTCACAGATACTGTACTTGGAGCACAGCAATGAGCCCTGTTGCAAAGTATTGCATCAAAAATTGTAATTACACGCCCCTGTTAAACAGGGGCTGAAAAATTGGGCCTTAGCCACTGGTGCTGGTGCCACGACACTGCAACCACTCCCAGATACTCTAGTTGGAGTGCAGGAATGAGCCCTGCTGCAAAGCATTGCATAAAAAATTGTAATAACACACCCCTGTTAAACAGGGGCTGAAAAATTGGGCCTTAGCCACTGGTGGCGGCACCCAGAAACAAAAATGTTCTTCCAAGCTATCATCGTCAATCGGATCATTGAGGAGGAGGAGGATAGTCAGTCTACATAACAGGACAGTCTCTCAGTATCAGCATCATTCTTGAAGGGATGTGACATTTGAAAATAAATTAGTCTGTTATATCAGCTTCAGGTGTTTGGTAGCTGGTGGTGATCCAAGACTGGTTCATCTTTATGAAGGTCAGTCGATCAACAGAGTCGGTGGACAGGCGCACCCTGTGATCCGTGACAAATCCTCCAGCAGCACTGAATGTGCGTTCTGAAAGAACGCTGGATGCAGGACAGGCCAGTAGCTCAATTGCATACTGTGCAAGCTCTGGCCAGTGATCCATCCTCAAGACCCAGTAAGCCAGAGGATTTTCGGTGGGGAAGGTGTCCAAGTCTGACCTTGCCCCTAGGTATTCCTGCACCATGTATATCAGACGCTGGCGACGGACTAAAGAATTGTCTGAACGCTTCGGTCAGACGGCCACCTTCCCCACCACTCCTTCTTTGACTGACCGAAGCCTCAGCAACTCGTTGTCCAGGACCAGGAGTTTGTAACCTCCCTGTCTCTGGGAACGCGTTGCACAGACCTTTCTGCAAGGCCTCCCGGAGTTGTCTCATCCTCTGCTCCCTCTGCGACGGTAAGATAAGGTCCGCAACCTTACCCTTGTACCGTGGATCAAGGAGAGTGGCCTGCCAGTAATGGTCCCTCTCCTTGATCCGAAGAATACGAGGATCCTTCCGCAGACTTTGCAGGATCAGGGAGGCCATGCAGCATAGGTTAGCTGAGGCATTCAGTCCGGAGTCCTCTGGGTCACTAAGGACGACATGATCCGCAGCCACCTCCTCCCAGCCACGTACAAGTCCACTGGTTTCTTGGGACTGTTAATCATCCCTAAAAGACTGCTGCTGATGATGCTGAGTGCCAGGCTCCACCTCCATGCTGACACAATCCTCCTCCTCCTCCTCTTCTTCCTGTGCGATGGGTGGGACAGAAGGAACACTGTCTGGGTAAAGGGGGCCTTGAGAGGCAAGGAAGTCCTCCTCTTCCTGCCTCTGTTCTGCCTCAAGTGCCCTGTCCATTATTCCACGCAGCGTATGTTCCAACAGGTGGACAAGAGGTACAGTGTCACTGATGCATGCACTGTCACTGCTCACCATCCTCGTGGCCTCCTCAAATGGTGCCAGGACAGTGCATGCATCCCTGATCATGCCCCACTGGCGTGGTGAAAAAAAACCGAGCTCCCCTGACCCTGTCCTGGTGCCGTAGTCGCACAGGTACTCATTGATGGCCCTCTGCTGCGTGTGCAGCTGCTGCAGCATGGCCAACGTTGAGTTCCACCTGGTGGGCATGTCACATATAAGGCGGTTCTTGGGCAGGTTCAACTCCTTTTGCAGCTCAGCCAGGCGAGCACTGGCATTATAAGATCTGCGGAAATGCACACAGACTTTCCTGGCCTGCCTCAGGACATCCTGTAAGCCCGGGTACCTGCCCAAGAACCGCTGCACCACCAGGTTAAGGACGTGAGCCACACAGGGCACATGGGTCAGTTGTCCCTGTCGGAGAGTGGAGAGGAGGTTGGTGCCATTGTCGCAAACTACCATTCCTGGCTTAAGCTGGCATGGCGTCAACCACCTCTCGGCCTGCCCCTGCAGAGCAGACAGAACCTCTGCCCCAGTGTGGCTCCTGTCCCCCAAACACACCAGCGCAAGCACGGCATGGCATCTTTTTGCCTGCGTACTTGCGTAGCCCCTTGAACGCCTACGGAGCACCGCTGGTTCCGAGGACAAAGCACAGGAAGAGGCCACGGAGGAAGAAGAGGAGGGGGTGGAGGACAGAGGTGTGTCACAACCAGTAGTAGCATTTTGGAGGCGTGGCGGTGGAACAACCTCCAACACTACTGCACCTTGTCCTGCATCCTTCCCAGCTGCCAAAAGAGTGACCCAATGGGCCGTGAAAGAAAGGTAACGTCCCTGTCTATGCCTGCTGGACCATGAGTCAGCGGTAATATGCACCTTACCGCTGACCGCCCTGTCCAGCGAGGCCAAGACATTGCCTTCCACATGCCGGTAGAGAGCCGGAATCGCCTTCCGTGAGAAAAAGTGGCGTTTGGGAACCTGCCACTGAGGAACCGCACATTGCACAAACTCACGGAAGGGGGCCGAGTCTACCAACTGAAAAGGCAGAAGTTGAAGCGCTAGCAATTTAGCCAAGCTAGCATTCAACCGCTGGGCATGTGGATGGCTGGGAGTGAACTTCTTTCGAAGGTCCAGCAGCTGGGGCAGGGAAATTTGCCTGCTAGAATCGGACGTTGGTGTACTGCTAGCAGAGTGCCCGCAAGTACTTGGCTGTGACACACCTAATTCTACACCTTCATTCCTCTCAGAGCAGGTTTCAGAGAGGACTGAAGGTATAGTGGGGTTGGAGATCCCAGCTGATGCGGTGCAAGAAGAGGTCAGCTTTGTTCTTTGGTGTGGGTCTTTAAGGTAGGCTTGCCAACGAGCTGCATGGCAGGTCAACATATGTCTGGTCAAGCATGTGGTGCCCAAGCGGGTGATGTTTTGGCCACGCGATATACGCTTGAGACATATGTTGCAAACAGCAGCTGTGCGATCTGATGCACTCGACTCAAAAAAGGCCCACACCAAAGAACTTTTTGAATAACGGGCAGATGCAGAGCCCTGCACAGGCGGAGCTCTGCGGTGTGATTCCGTCGGTGTGCTGCCCTTACGCTGGCCCCCCGAGGGCATCCTGTCTCGTTGGAGATGTGCCTCCTCCTCCTCCTCCTCCTCCTCCTCCTCTCTCCTATTAGGCACCCACGTGGAGTCAGTGACCTCATCATCCCCTCCCTCCTCATCACTGGAGCCAATCTGGCAGTATGCTGCAGCTGCTGGAACATGACTGCCAGATTGGTGTCCTTCTTGAGCATTCCCTCTCTCTGCTCTCACGCTACTGCCTTCCTCTAGCTGGGTATCATCATCAGACCCTTCGAAACGCTGGGCATCCTCCTGGAGCATGTACCCAACACTGTGCTCAAACAGTTCGTGGGACTCCTCAGGATGACATGGTTGGTCTAGGGAAGGAGTGACTGATGATGACATTGATACGAGGGAAGAGGATGCTTTGGCAGCTGCTTTGCCAGTACCCTGAGCCTGGGTGAGAGAGGATGAGGAGGATGAGGAGGTCTTGGTCATCCACTCTACCAAGTCTTCGGCATGATGCGGCTCAACACGTCCAGCTGCCGAAAAGAAGGACAAGCGTGTCCCATGGCCACGTGCTGATGGCGATGCACCGCGTCCACGACCAGCACTGTTGTCCCTAGACACAGAGCCTGCTTGCCCTCTTTTTTTTGGCTCCTGACTGTCTGCCTCTCCTTGTTTGCCTTCCAGACATTCTAATGGCCTGCAGGGAAATGGGAAAAGCAGCAATACAGGCTAAGTTAAGGTGTAATATGGTCAGGAGGCACACTCCGCCCGCTGTAAGTGCCTCAAAATCCTGTTTGTGTAACACACCAGGAAAAAGCAGCAATACAGGCTAAGTTAAGGTGTAATATGGTCAGGAGGCACACTCCGCCCGCTGTAAGTGCCGCAAAATCCTGTTTGTGTAACACACCAGGAAAAAGCAGCAATACAGGCTAAGTTAAGGTGTAATATGGTCAGGAGGCACACTCCGCCCGCTGTAAGTGCCGCAAAATCCTGTTTGTGTAACACACCAGGAAAAAGCAGCAATACAGGCTAAGTTAAGGTGAAATATGGTCAGGAGGTACACTCCCCCCGCTGTAAGTGCCGCAAAATCCTGTTGGTGTAGCACACCAGGAAAAAGCAGCAATACAGGCTAAGTTAAGGTGTAATATGGTCAGGAGGTACACTCCGCCCGCTGTAAGTGCCGCAAAATCCTGTTGGTGTAACACACCAGGAAAAAGCAGCAATACGGGCTAACTTCAGGTGTATAATGTGCAGGAGGCTTAGCAACAATGACACTGACACTGTCCCCTGCCTATCCTTCTCTCTCCCTGCACACAAGGTTTATCAAAGTATATGACACTGACACTCTCCCTGCCTATCCTTCTCTCTCCCTGCACACAAGGTTTAGCAAAGAATATGACACTGACACTGTCCCCTGCCTATCCTTCTCTCTCCCTGCACACAAGGTTTATCAAAGTATATGACACTGACACTCTCCCTGCCTATCCTTCTCTCTCCCTACACACAAGGTTTAGCAAAGAATATGACACTGACACTCTCCCTGCCTATCCTTCTCTGTCCCTACACACAAGGGTTAGCAAAGAATAGATTTGACACTTTTTGACACTGTCCCTGCCTATCCTTCACTTTCCCTGCTCCGGAACACACTACACAAGGCCACCGCGCTGGTGGGGTCTGACATACCGAGGGGGCGGACCTGATGGGGAACTTCCTTCACTGTGCAATACATGTATAGACCCGCCCCTTCTCATGTTCCGCATCAGGTCCTCAGCCTTACACCTAGTCATTGGCTGAGCGGACCTGATGGGGAACTTTAGAAGGGGCGGGTCTATACATGTAATAGACTGCGGAGGAAGTTCCCCATCAGGTCCGCTCAGGCTCAGCCAATGACGGACAGTGCTGGACATCGGATCGCCGCGGGACACTGGATTTCACCGCTGGAATGTTTTTTTATTTTTATTTTTATTTTTTTTAATAAAGGACTTTTCCAAGGTGTTTGTGTGTTTTTTTTAAAAATTTTTGACACTTTCTTCGTGAAATGGTAGGGGTACAATGTACCCCTTACCAATTCACATAGGGGGGCGGGATTTATACATTTAAAACATTGAGAGGGAGTTCCCCATCAGGTCCGCTCAGGCACAACCAATGAAGGACAGCGCTGGACATCGGGATCGCCGCGGGACACTGGATTTCACCGCTGGAATGGTTTATTTTTATTTATTTATTCATTTATTTATTAATAAATGACTTTTTCAAGGTGTTTGTGTTTTTTTTTTTAATTACGCTTTCTTCGTGAAATGGTAGGGGTACAATGTACCCCTTACCAATTCACAGAGGGGGGGGGCGGGATCTGGGGGTCCCCTTTGTTAAAGGGGTCTTCCAGATTCCGATAAGCCCCCCGCCCGCAGACCCCCACAACCACCGGGCAAGGGTTGTGGGGATGAGGCCCTTGTCCCCATCAACATGGGGACATCCTCCCCATGTTGAGGGCATGTGGCCTGGTACGGTTCAGGAGGGGGGGCGCTCTCTCGTCCCCCCTCTTTTCCTGCGGCCTGCCAGGTTGCGTGCTCGGATAAGGGTCTGGTATGGATTTTTGGGGGGACTCCACGCCATTTATTTTTTTATTTGGGGTGGAGTTCCCCTTAAAATCCATGCCAGATCTGAAGGGCCTGGTATGGATATTTGGGGGAACAGCACTCATTTTTAAAAAAAATTTGCGGCGGGGTTCCCCTTAATATCTATACCAGACCTGAAGGGCCTGGTAATTGAATTCTGGGGGACCCCCACACTTTTTTATTTATTTTTATCAATGACTTTTGTATGTATTGCTGGGAGCCGACAATTCATTAATAGCCGCGAGTAAGTTTTAAATGACTTTTTTTCCTTCAAAAATGACATTTTATGCAGGGACAGTTCTAAGCACGGGAAACATGCGCCACTTTACATGCATATCATACACACCCCCTAGGTATGAAATTTAAAGGAATATTTCACTTTTATTTTTTCATTTTAAGTATTAATAAAATCACTGCTCCCGAAAAAACGGCCGTTTTTAAAACTTTTTTTTGCATTGATACATGTCCCCTGGGGCAGGACCCGGGTTCCCAAACACTTTTTATGACAACAACTTGCATATAAGCCTTTATAATTAGCAACTTAGATTTCTCCCATAGACTTTTCGAATTTGCCGCGAACACCCCAATTTGTTCGCTGTTCGGCGAACTGGCAATGTTTGAGTCGAACATGAGTTTGACTCAAACTCGAAGCTCATCCCTATATGAGACAGTAAAAACTTACTTTTTAAGTTTTCTAAGGGTTGATGGTAAGAGATTGAAATAAGACATATCCTGCCTCCTGCAGTGTCTTGAAAAAGCATGGTGAATGTGTCTCTTCCTGTAGAGATTTACCCAGAATACTTTGCTTTCTAATCACTTCCTAGGTTACACATTAATGCATTTAATAATGAACAAACTGAAACAATACCAAAAAGGGACGCTAGATGGCGCCTACTCTCTGCAAATGATTTCTATAGAAATTACAACCTTAAATGTCATTTTATTCAACACAAATGCAGATAATCAGAATATAGTCATCTGATGGACAGAACAGTTATCCAGCTGGACTTCTGTCCTACCTCGCTGTGGTGAGGTCATCTCTGCATTTGCATCGGCCCCTCTTCCTTCCCTCCGCTGCTTTCTGGGACATATGTGTATCCCAGAAGACGATGGGGCCATTCAGAAAGCGCAGCACAACTCGCGCAGGCTTCACTGTCGGTTTCCCTTAGTTGTAATGCCGGTGCCTGCACCCAAGCCGATGGACGAATCGGCTTCGGGCAGCTGACATCGTGGGACCTGGACAGGTAAGTATCCTCATATAAAAAGTCATTTGTAGCTGCTGACTTTTATTTTTAATTTTTTTAGAGGCTGGAATTCCACTTTAGGTATTTGGGCTTCATGACTTTATTTACTATGAGGCCTTGTGTACATGGCCACTACTGTTAAAAGTTGGCTTTTGCATTCAAATATAGCAGTGTTTAAAGTAATACTCAACGTCCCCGCCATATTGTTTTTCCCCCCTCTCTTACCTGTAGTGCTGCATTCCTTTCAAAACAAATCCAGCATTTTCCTGTTGCCATCCACTGTTTAGGGGACATATCCTGGGTCCTGTGCCACCACCTTGGTCCTCTTCAGCTGGCTGCCGCTCCACCCTGCTGTCCAGTTTGTCTCCTGGCCACTCTGTGTGCTCAATCATGTAGCCTCTTTGGAGATGTGATGTTAATATCTGGGGAGGCTGCAGGGCCAGGGACACGTCATCCATTCCATTGGACCAAAGTATATTTGAACTTCCATATTTCCTGCATTACTCAATGGGACAAACCCTTCAGTTTTCACCAGTGATATACTGTTAAAACCCAGGATTTATAAGCATTAATTTTCCATGGCAGCATGTCCTTTATATCTGTTCTTTTAATACAACGTTGTACTTTTTACTGTAACCAAATTGATTCAGATTACCTGGAAGGCCTAAGCCCCTTGTTAGGAGCTTTCTGAATTGTTTCACTTAATGTTATTTTCACCATTAAAGTCTCCCTTTTTTTCAACATGATCCAATAGGTGTAGGTGAGTCACTTTATTGACCTTCAATGGGAGCGTCCTATTGCTTCCAATTTTTTCTTGCCTTATTTCATGTTACCTATGGTCACACAAAGTGGATCCCGTCTGTCATGGATATGCAGTAGTGTTTGTCTGTCAGCTTACCTTCCTTCCCATGTGTTCATCTTAGAGGCCTGAGCCCTTTCACCTGGCTTCCTTTATAATCTCCTCCCAGCCAGACTCCACCCCAGGCCCTATCACAGAACACTATATTAACCTGTGCACTGCAAGCCTGCTTTGCTGATCAACGTGTTTGTTAGGCATTGTGTGTTTGGGTTCCTGCCTGCCGTGTGCTACGTCTGTCTCTCTGTTACGTTATTGGCTTGTCCCCGACTATCCCTGTCTGCTCGTGACCCTTGACCCTCGGCTCGTTCTTCGTTATCCTTGTCTGCTTGTGGCCCCTGACCTTCAGCTTGTTATTCGGTTCTCTCTTATCGTGTGCTGCTGCTTCCCCTCTTTTCCCCTTATCCTACGGGGCGTGAGCTAGGAAACTCCAGGGGCCGCGACCTGGTCCCAGCCTGCAGCGTAACATCCTCACCACTAGAGGCCCTGGAGAAGACCAGCTGGGTCTTAGACTCCGCGCCCTGGGGAATCTTGGCTCTAGCTTCCGTTAGGATCCCGGTTGTGCTCCTCTGGTCCCGCTTTCCACAACCACCCAGTTTCCTATCCGCAGCAGTCAGCCATAGGGTTCACTACCTTGCGGTGCACTCCTGTCCCCCTACGGTGTGCATCTGTCACCTGGCCACAGGTGACCTTGACAGTTTGATCAGCCATGAACCCGGCTGACATCCCGCTACCCGCGGATGATCCATTGCAGGGCATAGTCTGCAGACTTGAAACCCAGGAATCGAATCAGACTCAGGTGATGCGATTCCTCCAGGATCTGGCTTCTCGCTTCGAGCAGCTTCAGGCCTCCTCGGAAACCCTGAATCCGCAACCTCAAATACAATCAGTGGCTGCACCTATTGCACCAGTCGCAGCCACACACTCACTACAACTGCCAGCTCCGTCCCGTTTCTCTGGGGACTCCAAGGCTTGCAGGGGGTTCCTTAGCCAATGCACGATTCATTTTGAGCTCCAGCCCCAAAACTTCCTGTCTGATCGGGCTAAAGTAGCCTATATCATTTCCCTCCTCTCTGGTGAAGCTTTAGCCTGGGCAGCCCCTCTGTGGGAACTGAATGATCTAGTGGTTTCTAGCCTGTCTGGCTTCTTGAAACTTTTTCGGAATATCTTCGAAGAACCGGCTCTCTTCAGCGGCCAGCGCCCTTTTACGTCTCCGCCAAGAGTCTGCTTCTGTGGGACAGTATGCCCTTCATTTCCGCATACTGTCGGCTGAGTTGAGCTGGAACAATGAGGCCTTAGTCGCAACCTTTTTGCATGGCCTGTCTGATAGAGTGAAGGATGAATTAGCAGGAAGAACCATCCCCACTGATCTGGCCGGCGTTATCTCCTTGTGTAACCAGATCGATATTCGCTTTCAGGAGAGGACCTTAGAAAAGCAACGCCAGCACTCCTTGGTTCTTAGTCAGCCTGAGCTCCCCTCTCTTCGACCCGTAGAGCATCTCCTACCAGCTGAGGAACCCATGCAGCTGGGTCGGACCAGGCTATCCCCCGAGGAACGTGCTAGGCGCAGAACTCTTGGTCTGTGTCTTTACTGTGGGGGCAAAGGTCATTTTCGTGACACTTGCTCTCTTTGTCCAGAAAAACGTTCGGGTCCACTTCATCTGGAAAGTGGAGTATTGGACCCAGAAATATCACCTTCCCCTTCTCGTCTTCTGCTTTCGGTGTTCCTTCATGTTGGTGCTTCTTCTCATTTGGTCTCAGCATATCTGGATTCTGGAGCCGCTGGTAATTTCATGGACTGGGAAATCGCATCGTCCATGAGACTTACTCTTTTGCCCCTCATCACGCCATTGGTGGTCTTGGCGATTGATGGTACTGTTCTCCCAGGGGGACCTATCCGCTTCCAGACCCTCCCTGTTAAGATGTCGGTAGGGACACTCCACCAGGAGTGGATATCCTTCCTTATCTTACCCAAGGCCTCAACGCCTATAATTTTGGGTCTCCCATGGTTACAGCTCCATTCTCCTCATGTGGACTGGACTACTGGACAGATCCTGGCTTGGGGTCCCTCCTGTTCCTCGTCCTGCCCACCCAAGGTTGCCCCCTGTGAATCTGAGCCGGTCATTCATTCCAGGTTGCATAACCATTTACATTTCTCTGTCCCTAACCACCCTTGGACGCACAGCCAGGCTAGCTTGTCTACAAGTCCTGCAGCGATTCAGGTAGTCGCTACACCTGACTCAGCTATTCACTCTGCCTCTGTACTAGTTATGCCAGTCCAGCCCATGCCCAGTGAGCCTCCTATTTTTTCTTGTTCGGGACATTCTGCTTGTCCTTCAGCTATTCAGCTTGACTCCGGCGACATGTCACCTTCTAACCAACCTGACTTCAGGGTTCCACTGACATCTGCCCAGTCTGATGGTCCTGTGCAAGATGACCAGTTCCCCTTTAAGGGTCTAGGGGACCCTCCTCAGATTCCTGTTGATCCTCTCATGCCCTTGCTTATTCCTAGAGAGCCTTTGGTCCTCAATAGATCTTCTTGTCATCTCCCTACCTCGTTTTCGGTCTCTGAGGATAATCTTAAGTACGAGGTTAGACAAGTTCTGGATTCTCGGCTCTGCAGAGGCATTCTTCAGTACCTTGTGCATTGGAGAGGTTTTGGTCCTGAGGAGGCGTCTTGGATCGCTGCATCTGATGTCGCTGCACCTCATCTGTTGAGAAGGTTTCATCAGAGATTTCCCTTTAAGCCTGGGCCCAGGCGGGGGAGGGCCCATAAGAGGGAGGGTACTGTCATGGATATGCAGTAGTGTTTGTCTGTCAGCTTACCTTCCTTCCCATGTGTTCATCTTAGAGGCCTGAGCCCTTTCACCTGGCTTCCTTTATAATCTCCTCCCAGCCAGACTCCACCCCAGGCCCTATCACAGAACACTATATTAACCTGTGCACTGCAAGCCTGCTTTGCTGATCAACGTGTTTGTTAGGCATTGTGTGTTTGGGTTCCTGCCTGCCGTGTGCTACGTCTGTCTCTCTGTTACGTTATTGGCTTGTCCCCGACTATCCCTGTCTGCTCGTGACCCTTGACCCTCGGCTCGTTCTTCGTTATCCTTGTCTGCTTGTGGCCCCTGACCTTCAGCTTGTTATTCGGTTCTCTCTTATCGTGTGCTGCTGCTTCCCCTCTTTTCCGCTTATCCTACGGGGCGTGAGCTAGGAAACTCCAGGGGCCGCGACCTGGTCCCAGCCTGCAGCGTAACATCCTCACCACTAGAGGCCCTGGAGAAGACCAGCTGGGTCTTAGACTCCGCGCCCTGGGGAATCTTGGCTCTAGCTTCCGTTAGGATCCCGGTTGTGCTCCTCTGGTCCCGCTTTCCACAACCACCCAGTTTCCTATCCGCAGCAGTCAGCCATAGGGTTCACTACCTTGCGGTGCACTCCTGTCCCCCTACGGTGTGCATCTGTCACCTGGCCACAGGTGACCTTGACACCGTCGAGTAGACGATTCACACCGCTGGTAAAGTTCAATCAAGCAGTCTTGGATTCAGTTAATTGTATTTTTATTTCAACTGGCCCATGATCCTTCTTCGGATCACTTTAATTACAGGATCCACTGCTAAGAGACTTCATTGGTGTATATCTGCCCCTATTTTTTCCGGTTAATCTGAATCAAGGCTAGGACAGTGGCTTTTTCCAGGTATGGCTTATATCCCTGGGGAAGAAATTGATCTAGAGATTAAGGCGACTTTTGATGAAGACACTCTTTTCTCTGAATCCACCACAGATGGGGACATTAGGCCCCTTTTCAGGGAACACAAAAAATTAGTAATCAAATCACTAAATAGGAAATGGGATATTCTTTCCTTGGAATCCTATATTAGCAGAGGAATTATTCCTTGTGTCCTAAGGGAAAGAGTGATCCCTGCCGCCCACCTTCACACTGAAAGTTTTCTAGATAAGTGGAAGAAGGAGTGCATTAAGCATGGCTTGGAGGTAATGAGACTAATAGTCGAGGAGGAGAAACAACAACTAACTCTTTTACAAGAACAAATATGTGAAAGTGGTTCAAAATTGGAACCATTTAAAGAGAGCCCTGATTTTGAGAAACTAAATGATCTACTCAGAAAAGAAATAGATAAAACTCAAAAAAAAATTAAAGAATACAAAACAAAATAAATTTCGACGAGATTTAGACGATTGGGCTAAAGGTGAGATATTCGATTTGTCATCCAAGGGTCATAGAGGTAGATCTAGACAGCGAAGGAACCGTTCCCAATCAGGGGTAGGTACAGAAGTGTCATCGGGAGGTAGTGTGGAGGATCCTGCCTGCTCGGTGTCTTTTTCGGACAGAGACCACCTAGAGGTAGAGGACCCTCCCTCTACAAAGAGCATCCTGAGAAAAGACAACAAAGTAGCAACAGGAGGGGGAAAGAATCTAGGAAAAGGAAAACAATCTGCCCAAAGTTACAACCAAAGGGGCGATCGCACGGTGACCAGAAGTCAGAGACAGGGCCATTAGACAATCCCCAGACGACTAATCTGGCCATCGACGATATGAAAATAATAAATCCCTCTGAGTTTAATCTCCAAAAAAGACAAATTGATTTATTAAGTCGGGGTCTCTCTTTTTCTCCATCGAGAGATATGGATGAATTTGAGATATTCAAGGATCTCAATCTTTTTCTCAAAGGATTTATTTCAAGACACTCTTTTCCAATACCACCCTGCAATCTATCCAAATAGATGGTACAGACCCAGAGGATTTGGATGCACTTCACCAGCTTGAATCCTTACTGGAAGAGGGCGGTTTGTCCTCAGGTGATGATGAAACTGATGAATGCACCAACTGGAAAATAAATGCTAATCTAACAATAAGATCTACCAACATGCCCCAATTTAGAAAAAATAAAAGGCTTGGTGTTTTCCTGGACTTGGTCCAGGAAGACCTAAGCAAGATAAATTGGCAAACAGAATCGATAGGAAATCTTCCCCTATCTGAACGAAAAGCTATTCAGGAATTAAGGGAAGCTGAAAATGTGATTATTAAATCAAGCGATAAGGGAGGCAACGTTGTCCTCCTTTCAACAGAGTTATATGAAAAATAAGTAAACCGATTACTATCTGATTCATGTACCTATCAAAAACTAGAATTTAATCCCTTTCCCAGGCTCATCGTGGAGATCAATGACAAACTAGGATGGGCCCTCGACGCAACATTAATTTCTAAAAAAGAAGCTGTATATCTTAAAGTTGAAGATTATAATACACCTACTTTTTATATTATTCCGAAAATCCACAAACATAGAAGGAACCCCCCAGGAAGACCAATAGTTTCCGCAATCAAAGGACCCCTTGAGAGGGTAGGTAAATATATTGACAATTTAATTAAAGGTCTAGTCAAGAAACTCCCCTCATATGTAAGAGATACAACGGATGTCCTTAATCAAATACAGGACTTGGTCATTCCTGAGGGGGCTCTTCTAGTAGGTATCGATGTAGAGTCACTCTACACTTCAATACCACATGAATGGGGTATTCTTGCGGTCCATCACTTTCTGGACCAAAACTTTCTGCAAATGGCAGCCCAGAATGAGTTTGTGATTGATCTCCTTGAACTAGCCCTAAAAATCATTTTTTTTCAATTTGCAGGCCAATTCTTCCAACAATTGAGAGGCACCTCCATGGCAGCACCCTGGGCCCCCGCCTATGCGTGTTTGCACCTGGGCTGGTGGGAGGAAGACACCATCTTTGCCTCGCCGTTGTACCTCAGCCACGCCAGGTCCTGGCTGAGGTACATCGACGATGTCTTGATGGTGTGGACTGGCACTCCATATGAGCTTGCCAGATTCATGGAGGAACTCAATACGAACACTCGTAATATACGATTAACCTATACAGTGGATAGTAATCAAATTCCCTTTCTGGATCTTGTCATTGGGATTGAAAATGGTGGACTCTCCACCAAAACATTCCGTAAACCAACGGCGGCAAACACCTTTTTAATGGCAGACAGCCATCACCCTGAATCCCTTAAAAAAGGCATTCCAGTCGGTCAGTTTCTCCGTATACGGAGAAACTGCTCATCTGAAAGTGATTATCAACAGGAATCAAAAGCCCTTTATCGACGTTTTCGCGGGTGGGGATACTCGCATCGTACCCTACGACGGGCTAAACAAATTGCCGGTCGGCGCTGCAGAGAGGATTTACTTAGACCCAAAATGCATACATCAATTATATCTAAGGAACCAATTAGATTTATTACTCCTTTTGGAAATCAATGGCAACAAGTGAAAAATATCCTCTCTCAACATTGGCATATCCTCACTAGATGTAATACACTTAGGAACATTGTTGGAGAATGTCCATTGGTGACGGCTAAGCGAGCTAGAAATCTGCGTGACGATCTAGTTCAGAGTGAATTTAGACGTCCGATTGGGAGAAACTGGCTCACCAACATGCCTAGAGTCTAAGGCATGTTTCCCTGTGGACACTGCAACACGTGTAAATACGTAGACACAACCAAAACCTTTAGGGACTCCGCATCAAAAGAGAGGTATGACATAAAGACCTTTATTAATTGTGGCACTTCGAGACTGCTGTACATACTGGAGTGCCCTTGTCATCTCCTCTATGTGGGGAAAACCAAACGACAGCTATGTGTACGTTTCTCGGAACATCTTAAGAGCATTCGTCTTAAGGAGGACACCCCAGTGGCACAGCATTTTCTCAAGTGCTATCAAGGCAAAAGTAGAGGCCTAGCAGTAAAAGGCTTCTATTTACTTGATCTACTGGAACGTAGGGGCGACTACGATACAATACTCATCCAGAAGGAAAAATCTTGGATTTTTCAGTTACAAACTCTACAGCCCAAGGGGTTGAACACTGAAATGAGTTTAAAAATTTTCTTACAATCTTAACCATTTCCATCCAATAATTCTTCTCTGGATGATGTCTTCACGTACTAACCCCTACACTATGTTCTTTAAATATCCGCATAATCTTGTTCTCTCTCCTGTCTCTAATTATTGGTTCTCCACTACACTTAACTTAACTTAATCTATTTACCCCATACCTGGGCATTCCAACACACGCATTAGACTAAGGCACATTTTTTCATATGTGCATTGAACTGGTATATATTTTCCCTTTCTAACTTCCCCCTCAACATATACCAATTTTTCCTTCATCTAGAGAGACCACCCTGGTGGAATTTCTTATATCCATTTTAGTGGTCCCAAGGATAAGTGGATATGTCATGTAAATCTACCTGGATTCAGCTAATCTCTGGGAATATATCTCTGATTGAGTCTCTCAGAAAATTAAGGATTATAGCCACAGGTTATTCTAGCCTTTTCCCCTTGTGGGTGTGCTTAGTGTTGTCGCCACAAGATGGCACTATATAGACCAAAAGGTGGTTAATTTATGATTGGTCAATTGGCCCTATTTAAATCTAGCATGCTTGTAGCCTCCTTTTCATCCTGTTGAAGTGACTGGTCAGGTCACGAAACATGTAGATGTGTTCTGCTGCAGTTATCTAAGGACATTGCTGCCGTGATCAATATGCTCCTGGACAAAATTTTTGTTTAACGGAAGCCTATGGAAGTTCCCTTACCTGCAATACCTCAACTCTACCACCACGTCCCCACAGCGCATCAGGACGCTGCTACGTCACTCCGCCTCCAGCTACGGTGAACCTCGGATAAGGTGGATGAGACCATGTGACCTGCTGAGCCAAGCAGCATACAGGATCTGCAGGTGCCGGCCTCTGCCACACAAGGACAATCCATCCATCCAGCGTCCTGCTTATATTTACAGGACAGCGCCTTACATCCTGAGAGGACTCATATCTGGAAGTCTCCCTCTACTGTGAGTACTACCACAGCCTGAATGAGGTAAGAGACACGTTTCTCAAACGGTTCCCCACATAGGAACATCAGGACAGCGGAGCTACTGGTAAGCAGATTCAGATATCTGACACTGCTAGGCGGCTATACATGTGTTCATTTCATCTGCAAATATTACCAGGGGAGTCAGTGAGGTGTGAGTGAGAGGAAATATAATTAATGTCAAGTTAATTCGGGCTTAAGTGAACTGCCTTTGTTCCAACTTTTGGTGACAAGATTTCAAATGTTATAAAGAGTTTCTGCAGCACCATTTTACAGCTATCTGCATTGGACCACTATCTTGGAAATTGCAGGACTGCTTCCGTGATCCATTACATACAGATTTTTATGCTGTTCCATATGTTTGGAGTTGTTGCTATTACTTGTATTTTCTTCACCATTACTTGAAACGCTTAAGCCCCGTACACACGATCGGTTTGACTGATGAAAACCGTCCGATGGATGGTTTTCATCAGACCAACCGATCGTGTATGGTACCCATCGGTCTTTTTTCCATCGGTTTTAAAAAATAGAACTTGTTTTAAAATTTTCAGATGGATAAAAAAACGATTGAAAACTCCGATCGTCTATGGGCAAGTCCATCGGATAAAAAACCCACACATGCTCAGAATCAAGTCGATGCATGCTCAGAAGCATTGAACTTCATTTTTCTTGGCTCATCGGAGTGTTTTACGTCACCGCGTTTGGAACGATCGGTTTTTTGACTGATGGTGTGTGGGCAAGACTGATGGAAAACAGTTTCATCGGATATCCGATGGACAAATCCATTGGACGAAAATCCATAGGTTATCCGATCGTGTGTACGGGGCTTAATTCATAGCTCTCCATTGGACCAAAGTATATTTGAACTTCCATATTTCCTGCATTACTCAATGGGACAAACCCTTCAGTTTTCACCAGTGATATACTGTTAAAGCCCAGGATTTATAAGCATTCATTTTCCATGGTGTCCCGGCAGCATGTCCTTTATATCTGTTCTTTTCCTTGTCAAAGTATTTATTGGACATATATATTAGTCACATACAGATCATATGTAATACATGTTGTTGATATTTGTCCAATTATTACAAATATAGAAAAATAACAGGGTCTACAGAATATATCCTAATCTAAATTATAAGGACTTAAATGAGATAGAAAGTAAATAAATCCTTGTACTAATATATTCAAGACTGTAGTTGAAATAAATATTTAACATATTAATTATAAATTGATCTGTATCTTCAAAAAAAGTAATGTAGAGTAATACTTTGTTGTAGCTTCAATAAGGTGCGTTATAAGGTAGAATAATAGAGAAAAGAAAAGAGAAAAAGAAGTAAAGATATCAAAATAAAATAGGGTAAAATAAAATTAGATAGATAATATAAAATAAAATAGATGGGATAGAATAGTAGGAAACCAGAGGGGGGGGGGGTGTAGGAGTCCACCTGAATGGCATGAATGAATCGGTCCGTGGCTTGAGGGTTTAAGTAAAACACAATGTTCACTATATTGAGCAGGGTAGCTCCCAAGCTTCAGAAATTTGGTTTAGTAGTTAGTTTAACCGATTGAGTCCTCCGGCTACCATGGCATGAGAATTGAGTTGTCACTAATAGAAGGTAGGTGAAATCTAATCCAAGGATCCCAGATCTTTTCAAAGATTGGAATTTTTTTTTTTCTATAGCTAACATTTTGGCGTGAGACATAAAGTCATTTACTCTATTTATGGTCTCGGATATCTCCAATTTAGGGGTCCTCCATGCCTTTGCTATTGTTTGCTTTGCTGCTGTAAGAAATTGAATGAGGAGTTTGAATTGTTTATGTGTAATGAGATCAGGTTTTAGATTGAGCAAGGCTGTGGCTGGGTCTGGTTGCACTGTGAAACCAAATATCTTGGAGGCAG
Organism: Rana muscosa; assembly: GCA_029206835.1. Classification (NCBI taxonomy): domain Eukaryota; kingdom Metazoa; phylum Chordata; class Amphibia; order Anura; family Ranidae; genus Rana; species Rana muscosa. The sequence continues at coordinate 430,600,594 of CM055121.1, read as the reverse complement.
TTTCAAATATCCATTCCCAAAATAATTGCACCAACGGGCAGGACCACCAAATGTGTAAGTGGGTGCCCAGATCTGGGCAACCCTAAAAGCATAGGCCTGTTTGGTTTGGTGTGAATTTGGCCAATCTGGAGGGAACGAGGTACCAACGAGACAAAACTTTGTAATTGGTTTCAACCACCAGGACATTTGGTGAAGAAGATTTTGTTACAGACCATATTTTGGACCAATCATTCATATTGAATGTTCTCTTCAGGTCCTCCTCCCATTTACGTGCATAAGGTGGTTTATCTAAACCGGGATAAGTGGAAATGTGGGAGTATATAGAAGATATAATGCCTCTTAAGTGAAGATCTTTCATGCATGTAGATTCAAAAATCGTAAGTTGGGTTAAGGAGACATCTGTATTTAGCAAAGGTGCGTAAAAGTTTTTAATTTGGAGGTATCTGAAAAGTTCAGAGTTCGGTAGATTGTAGGTGTCACAGAGTATAGGAAATGTATGGAAGGATGAAGAAGAAGTTAAGTTACTAAGCCGAGTAATATTTAATGAATTCCAGACCTTAAATGATTTAGGAGAGACCCATGCTGGGTAGAAAGCAGGGTTTTTCAGGAATGACAAGAGAGGATTGTGAGAAGATTGTAACTGATGTTTAACTCTAAGTTTGTCCCATATAGATAAAAAGTATTTAGTAATGGGGTTACGTAGGGTTTTCCGTTCCTTAGGTAGGAGCCATAATAGATTGGAAATAGAAAGAGGGTCACATTCTGCAGCTTCTATCATTACCCATAGGGGTATTTCATATGTAGCATGATATTTAGTGAGGCTAGCAATGTGTGCGGCTCTATAATAGTTAGCGAAGTTCGGAAACCCAAAGCCTCCTTTGAGTTTTGGTAAGTGTAGTGTATGAAGCGATACACAGGGTTTTTTGGAGCCCCAGACAAATGTTGATGTTCGTCTTTGGAGAATTCTAAGATAATAAGGTGGGATAGGGATCGGTAAGACTCTAAATAAGTACAGTCGTTTTGGAAGGATTGTCATTTTGATTGCATTCATTTTACCTATCCATGAAATTGGGAGATGTGACCATTGTTGTAAAAGTGTCGTTATTTGTTTGAGGAGTGGGGGATAGTTTGCTGTAAAAAGATCTGAATATGAGGCTGTCAGGTGAATCCCTAAATAGGGGATTGACCTCTCAGTCCATATGAAAGGAAGTGCATTTTTGGCCGAGTCGGATTCCACTTTGGAGAGGGATATATCTAAGGCTTTGGATTTTTTGAGATTTATTGTAAGCTATATCTGTTCTTTTAATACAACGTTGTACTTTTTACTGTAACCAAATTGATTCAGTTTAACTGGAAGGCCTAAGCCCCTTGTTAGGAGCTTTCTGAATTTTTTCACTTAATGTTATTTTCACCTTTAAAGTCTCCCTTTTTTTTCAACATGATCCAACAGGTGTAGGTGAATCACTTTATTGACCTTCTATGGGAGCGTCCTATTGCTTCCAATTTTTTCTTGCCTTATTACACGTCATTCTGGCCTAAGCTAGAATGGCCATGGTGGGCAGTGCCAAAGAAAATAAACAAAGAAAAAAATGTTCCACTTTAAATACAGTATGTTGAATGTAAATTACAGCTAAGGGCTACATTTGGCTTGCTTTGTCTTTGGCGTAAATGCATATAAATAAGACATGCTGCATCCAGAGAATTGCAATGCAAATCAGGTTAAAAGCAGCCTCAGAACCATAGGTGTGCGCAGCCTATTGCATTCGGTGTGCACCCCAAAGCTCGAACACACATGCATGTGTGTGTATCTACATATATATGGCCCTGACACATTGATCTTCCTGCCAGGACAGAAAAAGAGAAGTGCATAGGCACTTCTCTTATGGCAGAGCTGGTAAGAGGGAGATCTTTCCCATCTCCCCGTCTGCACACAGAGCGATTATGCCAATGCGCACAAGGTGATTAGATTGTGCCCAGGCACACCCTGTACACTTGCCTATGTTCAGAGCTGTCATCAAAATTGCATCATTAAGATAAATGGAAACCTGCTGACCTGTATTTGGTGTGTATTTCACTACCTTGGCTACATTAGGCTACACAAGCCTAATGCAGGAAGTGATCAAGTATACACCGATAGAGCACCTGAATTTGGTTTGATATTTTCTCCTTCCCAGCAACATTTAAACTGGTATAGGGGGCAGTGCTAGAAGCTGCATGCACAAATGTTGTTGCCGGCAGTAAGAAAAAGCAGGGAATGCATAGTGCTTTTTTTTAATGTGCAGTGTTCCTTTACTGTTCATTCAGAGGGCTGGGGATATGTCCAGGTGCTGCAGTAGATGCTGCTTATATGTCTTTGCTGTCTGGCAGAGGTGATCACAAAACCAGCTGAAAAGAATTACAAACCTTTAGTAGATAAGATAGTTCTCGAAAATGTATATGTGTCTGCAAACAGCCTTTTCAGGGGGGCACTGATCATAGAATCTCCAATTAACTTGAAACTGCCTGCAATGATCCCATACTTTACTTCTTCTCCGTTAGTAAATAGCTCTCATATACAGAAAGATAATTAGTGTTATAGCTTCTTGACATCAAAGCACATGACAGCATATGAATACATCACAGAATGTCATGTGTTATATTCACCCAAGCAGGGGATGTCTAATTAAGAATATCTTGTGATGTATGTTTAATAAAAATGAATCAGCTGCCTGTACATAAATACTCCTTTCATACAGAGGATGGGGCCAAATGAATGTTTATCAGTAAGTGAGAAAGAAAAAGACGTAAATAGGAAGAAGAGTCCAGGAGCAGTAACTAATTAGTATATTCTAACTATCCCGAAGGGATCTGTGTGTTTACACGTTGTTTTCCTTTACAATATTAGTAGCATCTTGTACTGTATTAGCCATTGCTTGAAGCTTAAAGCAGAACAAAAGGCAAAAATACCTTAGTTCCAACAATCCATTGCCTGTGAGGTCCCTCGCCAACACTGGCATCTTCTGGCAGCGTGCCACAAGGTAAACTGAGCTGCACATACACCGCTTAGTACAGGCATACCCCACTTTTAAGTACACAATGGGACCAGAGCATGTATGTAAAACGAAAATGTACTTAAAGTGAAACAATACCCTTTTTCACTTCTAGGGTGTAGCTCAGGAGCTGTAGTGGGGGTGTCAGGAGCTGTAGTTGAGGTCTCAGGGGCTGTAGTGGGGGTGTCAGGGGCACACTGGAACAGGGCGGCTATGCTCTTGGAGCTTCAGCTCTTTCTACTGCGGCTGCAAAATGTCTGTACAGTACTTGTGAGGCACTTTACATACATTCGCGGGTATGTCCTTACTCGCGAGTCTATGTAAAGTGAGTGTACTTAAAGCGGGGTATGCCTGTATACTTTCTACAGGAGATTGCAAACAGGCAGGAAAGCAGTGGAGGCTGGTGCTGTATTTTCTTTTTGGGGGCGGAAAACAAACCACCCAATACACCCCCAGCCCTGATCGGTCAGACCAAACGCACCCCCCTCCTGGTGGGTTGGTCAGCCGAATGGGATGGATCATTCCCCACAACCGGTTGGTCACCAGCCCCACATATATAATAAATTATATATATATATATTAAATTAAACTGTTCACGAGGGCGCATGCGCGACATCCACGGGACCGGCCGCATGACTGAGTAGCTCCGCACTACTCTAACCATTTAGCCTGCTTCCCGGGGCCAGAAGTGCACGATTTTCGACACAAATACTCTTTATCACCCCCGGACCGCGTTGTGCATGCCTGCAAAGCAGAAAAAGGGAAACAAGACCGCTCAGAGGTCCCTGACCACATATCTGCTGAGGAACCAGGTACGCTACATCATGTCCCAAGATGGCGCCGACGGCCCTGCTTCTCCCTCACTGCAGGCCTCACAAGATTTGCAGGACACCGTTACTTCTGCTCTGGAAGCTGCACATGAAAGTGAGTACTCCCCCCCCCGACCAAAGCGGACCTGGACAGGAGCTTAGAGTCCATCTATAGCAAGATTGCCACTAAATTCCAAACGGAGCTGCACAAGAGCACTAATACACTGAAGCAAGAGATCTCAGCCCTGGGCTCCCGCACAGATCGCTTAGAGACTATGCACGGTGAGCTCAATATTGCCCATAATGATCTCTCCAGAGAGTTTGAATCCCTCAATGCCACGGTCATTCAGCTACAAACCCAAGTAGAAGACCTCGACAATCGAAATCGAAGGCACAATCTACGCATTAGGGGGATCCCTGAGTCCACCACGGATCTTATTCCTGCCATACATAAGCTGTTTAACTCCCTCCTGCCTGACCGTGAGGTAGAAGCGTTCACATGCGACCGCATTCATAGGGCTTTACGCCCCAAGCCCCCCCCTGATAAACCCCCCAGGGACATTGTCCTATGTCTGAAAGACTTTCTTATAAAAGAAGAGATCCTTAGGGCTGCCCGCAACTCCCATTCCATCTCCTTAGACGGCTCCCCTGTTCAAATCTACCCGGACATCTCTCCAGCTACCCTGGATAGACGCCGCGATATGAAGGAGGTCACCACGGTGCTGGCTAAGGCGCACATTCGCTATAGATGGGGTTTCCCCTTTAAGCTTACCATTCCCCATAATGGTACAACTTACACTGCTATATCTTTAGTGGAAGGCCAAGAGATACTGGTCAAATTGGGTCTCTTGGAAGCTGATGCCCTTCCTCGTCAACCCTCTACTCCTAGACCAAAACCCATTTGGAATACTCCCTCTTCTAGAAGAGATCGCAGACGTCACGGACAAGATGCGAGCCATAATGCCTTTCAACGCTAAAGAATCCTATCACTTTTGTGAATTCTTCCTGCTGCATATCTTCTGAACACTTATTGCACTTTTGGCATCTAGGCGCCCTCTACTGGGCTCTTTTTTGGAACTGCTGTTTTTCTGATGGATCCATATTTCACTTCACTTCAATTGATCTCAGTATGCTGACCCTCAGCCCAGCCGGATTGATCCGTACATCTTCAACTCTTAATCTCTCTGGGCCCACGTCCAGTCCAATACCCCATGTGCCCTGTTTTCCTTTTTTATTTTTATTGTTTTTCTCCTTTTTTTTTTTTTTTTTTAAAAAAGGGCTGGGGAAAGGATCCTTAAATTTTGACACAGGACGTTGCTCCCGGGACTTTAGCACTCTTTTTTACTCAAAGATGTTAGCTCCCAGTTCTTTTGATGAGATATTAGATCAAGCCAACACACGCTGGCATGCACATCCCTTTTTTTTTCTTTTCTAATTTGTTGCAGGCTAGTTCGGTTGATGTCGATGCCGTGCTGCCCCACTCCTCTCATACCCCGACCTCCTTTGGAGCTCTGGATATGACTCGGGGAGTTAAGGGTGCTTTTGCCCCTTACAAGGTTTACCTCAATGTTTCAGGCTTTTGCTACTTGCAACCTGACCCATTGTTTGCCCAGCATATGTTTGCATTGCTGGCACTATGTTTAGATGCTTTTTATACTCTATCACTTTTTTTGTTTTTTCTATATAGGATGTTGGAGCACTTTAGAAGTATTTTCTATTACTATGTACTTGAAGCGGTTTACTACCCTCAGCTCTCCCAGACTGACGACCCCCCAGTGACGGATGATATTGACACGGTTATCTCAGGGTCCCTAGACCCCCCAGGTGAGCCCATGACACTCCTCATGCACAAATGGTGATTACATGCATTACACATAACGTCCAGGGCTTCAACTCCCCTCACAAGCGGAAAAAAGCCTTCACAACCTATAAAAAGCTAGGGGCGCAAATCCTGTTATTACAAGAAACCCATTTTGCTGCTAACAGACACCCAATTTTCTTTCATGGCTCATATAAGCAAGCCTTTTACACTCTACACGACTCTAAAAGTAGGGGGGTAGCCATCTTCCTTCACAATTCATTCCCCATGGAAATTCAGCAGGTCTATAAGGATCCTGAGAGTAGGTTCCTTATTATTAAGGGACTAGTGGCGGGACGTGAACTCACGATCGCTAACGTTTACGCCCCTAATGTTGCACAGGCCACCTTTTTCTCGACCTTCTTTAGGACACTTGAGAAGTATTCCTCGACTCATATGTTTGTTGGGGGAGATTTCAATCTAGTGGCACACCCACAGTTAGACAGAAGCACCTCCTCCCGACTGAACTTAGCATTTCCTAAATCCCTGACTAGAAACCTGCAAACTCTCCAGTTATCCGATGCTTGGAGAGCACACAACACAGGTGCAAAGGACTTCACCTTTTACTCACACCCCCACAACTCCTTTGCCAGATTGGACTACATTTTCTGCACACCCATCATTCTGGCCAACTCCACGCAGTCGATGATCCATCTCTGCCCCTGGTCCGACCATAATATGGTCTCCATATCAACAACCCTCATAGGTCTATCTGATACGCCCTATACATGGAGACTTAATGACTCCCTTTTAACTGACCCAATCATACGCCAGGAAGTATCCAACGCTATTCAGGAATACTTCACGATTAATGCCACCCCGGACATCTCCCCTAGCACTCTATGGATGGCCCATAAGGCAGTATTACGAGGTCACCTTATTAGCATTGCATCACGTAAGAATAAAGAAAGATGGCAGCAAATTTACAAGCTGACCACAGAACTGGACCGCCTGCATAAGGCCCAAATAGGCAACCCGTCGAGTACCAACGCACGACTGGTGGCGCAAAAGCGACTAGACCTGGATACTCTGTTATCAGCTAAGACCGAAAAAGCATTGAGGTGGTCCAAAGCAAACTTTCTCCTTCACAGCAACACAGCATCTGCTATGTTTGCGCGCAAATGAAATCATACACTACGTCCACCTCATGTGTACAAGATCCGTAACTCCTCAGGCAGAATAGTCTCTCACCCTAAAGAAGTCCTTGACGTATTTGAGGAGTTTTACTCCAAGCTCCTTTCTAGCCCTCCATCGGGTCCTTCTCCACCCTCCTGGGACTGGCTGACCTCACTTCCCCTTCCCACTTTGTCCGATGTACAAGTTGACTCCCTTAACGCCCCCTTCACAGAAGAAGAACTGCTGGGCGTTGTCAAATCCCTGAAACGCTCTGTAGCCCCAGGCCCAGATGGTTTCACGGCTAGCTACTATAAAAATTATGCCCCTATACTACTCCCACGTCTCACTAGCATGTTCAACAAAATACTTGCGGGGGAACAGTTCCCCTCGGAAATGACCCTAGCTAACATGTCTCTCATACCCAAACCTCTCAAGGACCACTCCCTCCCCCAAAACTATAGGCCGATTTCGGTCATTAATAATGACCTTAAAATTTTTAGTCGAGCCCTAGCTGACAGACTAGCCGCTATCATTGAAACACTAACCTCTCCTGACCAATCGGGTTTCATACCCAATAGACTCATCACAGACAATATTCATTTGACACTTGATGTTCTCCAAGACACTAATATATGTAAGAAACACGTCCTCCTTCTTAGCTTGGATATTAATAAGGCGTTCGACAGCGTTTTATGGCCTTATTTATTTGCTGTGCTTCAAAAGCTTGGTTTTCGGGATGAGTTTTTGTTGGGGGTCCAGGCCCTTTACCATCACCCTCAAACTAGAATCAAAATTCCAGGTTGCAGCTCAGAGTTTTTCACACTGGGCAGGGGCACCCGGCAGGGATGTCCACTTTCGCCTCTATTATTCGCCCTGGCCCTGGAGCCCCTTGCCACCGCAATTAAACAACACCCGATATATCCGGATACCCCATGGCTTCCACCACATCTCATCTCTGTATGTATGCAGATGATGTCATGTTATTTCTAACCCAGCCCCAAATTTCCCTGCCCAATCTATTCACCCTGTTGTCCCGATTCGCATCCATCTCTGGGCTCACAGTTAACATGTCCAAATCCACAGCACTACCAATCAATATTCCCCCGGCTCAGTGTGGGACTCTCCAGGGCTCCTTCCCCCTGCAATGGTCTACTGACAAAATACCATATTTAGGCATCTATATCACACCACATTGGTCCTCCATTTTTGCTGCGAATTATCCGGCATGTGTGTCCCGTCTCCGTAGCCTGCTTAAGCTGTGGAGCACCTACCACATTTCGTTCCTCGGGAGAGTCACGGCGATCAAAATGACCCTCCTACCCAAACTCCTATTTTTATTTAGAGCCCTTCCATTCATGATCCCTAAAGCTTTTATAGATAGGCTACAACAAGATATCCACAAATTTATCTGGCAGAACAAACGGCCGAGATTCTCCAGACACGTTGTGTTCATCCCACAAACACTTGGGGGGCTAGGCCTGCCAAATCTTTGGCTCTATTTCCTTGCGGCTCGCTTCTCCCAGATAGCACAATGGAACATCCCTGACTCTAATGTACCCTGGGTAAAATTTGAATCACATGCCATCGCTCCGTACAGGCTCTCTAGTCTACTTTGGTCCCCTTCTAAAGTGGCCCATGAAATTATGTCTCTTAACACCCTAGTTGCTCACTCCCTTACCCTATGGTACAGATACAAACATAAACTAGGCCTGGTGTCCCACGCTCCCCGAGGCTCCTCCTTTGTAGGAGAGCCCTTATTTACTTTGGCCTTTAAGAACTCTGAGGGATTCTCTTGGTGGATATCTAACTCCATGGTCACATTGGCGGACTTGCAGATGGGCAACTCTTTTGCTTCATTTGACCAATTACGCACACATAAACAAATCCCACTTAGAGAACACTTCCGTTATCTGCAAATTAGACACTTTTATCTTTCCCACTTCGCCCTCTCCCCAGCATCCCCCTCTACCACGTATGAACACATCTGCCGTGACTCCCCCAGGGGAAAGGGGCTTATCTCTATCCTCTACAGATCAGCAATTAATACGCTGTTTCCTGGGGAGGTCCCATATAAACATAAATGGGAGGCTGACTGCAACGAACTTTTTGACCCAGATGACTGGGACACTATGCTGACTAACCTTCGCAAAGCGTCTAAATCCCTAGCGGTCAGAGAAACAGCGTATAAAATACTTACCAGGTGGTACTATACACCATCTAGACTTCATTCTATTTTTCCGGGTACCTCTGACCTATGCTTCAGAGGCTGTCCCCTGCCTGGGACCTTTCTGCATGTGTTCTGGGACTGTGATAATCTGTCCCACATTTGGACCAAGGTGACGGCCATAGCAACGGCTCTATCAGGTGCTCCAATACATCTTACGGCCTCTATGTGCCTCCTGGGAGCATCTATCCCGGGTATGCTTCCCTCTGAGGAAGGCCTTATCCACACAATTTGCTTGGCCGCTCTATGGGCCATTGCCCTACATTGGAAGTCCCCTACTGTCCCTATCTCCTCCGTCCTCCATAGGATGGACTCTATTATGATAATGGAAAGGATTCTCTACACACTAAATGATAGCATGCCCCTATTTGACCGTAGGTGGGATCCCTGGACCTCCCAAAGACATATTTTATTGCCACAATCTTAGCTATGGACGCAAACTCCCCAACAGCTTTAGTCTGTGGGAGGCGGATAATCCCCCTCACTGGTTTGCCTCACCGCACGTAGACAACTATGTCTCCTGTAGATCCTCTACAAACCGGCTTCGGCTTCTCTCAGATGCTTCAACGTCACCTTTTTTATTTTTCTTATATAGATATATTTTTTTTTTATTTTTTTTATTTTTTGTTGTTTGTTGATTTCTCTCTATTTCTTTTCTTGTCACTGCGTTGACATTTATGTTTGCAGTCTAACTGGTACCATGTGATACGCAGATTTTTATGTGTATGTACTATTTTCTTGCCTTTTCTATAAATAAAAAACGTTTGTAATAAAAAAAAATTAAACTGTTCACGTTGCTTCAATGCAACACCTGCCAGTGCTTCTTCCACTGGAGTTTTGTATGTATATGTACAGTATATACTGTATCTATATATATATAGATTCAATTGATCCACCAATAAACCTGTTAGCATTGCTTTAGTGCAAGACCCATGAGTGTCTCTTTCTCTGGACTGTTTGTACCTAACTTGCCTTGAGTAGTATAGGCTATATTAATAGGGATCAAAGCTTAGGGGTGTTTTCAAAGTACTTGACCAGGAGTCAATAACACTCTTAATCAATAAAGGAACATTAAGGAATTTTTTTAAAGGAATACACATTTGCATTAAAGTGTAACTAAAGTTTGTTGGGAGGGGGTGAACTTTTGCCGTAATCTGCAAATATGCAAAGCATATTTGCACATAATGACACACTTATTTCATACATCTTGTACAGTGCCAACAGTTTGTGCAGTGCTTTACAACATGAGGGCAGTCTGTAAAGTTGCAATACAATTTAACACAGGAGAAATCAGAGACCCCTGCACATTACAGCTTAAATATTAAAAGGGAGGCCTAAGTGATACAAAAGGTAATGACTGTGAGGGAGGAGCTGATGGAGAACATAAAAATACAGTTGTTAGGCAGGGGTGGTAAAGGCTTCTCTGAAGAGAAGGATTTTTAGGGAGCACCTAAAAGTGGACGGAGTAGGACAGGGGTGACAAACTCAATTTCATTGCGGGCCACATTAGCATCATGATTGCCCTCAAAGGACTGGTTGTATCTCTAAGACTAGATCAAATGTCAAGAGCTCCCCCCATCCCCCCACCATTAGTCCAGAGTCCCCCACCCTCCCTTTCATTACAGTGCACCCTGTTACATTGTGCTGATACCGGGAAGAACCTGGGGGTTGAGCTGAGAAGCAGTAAGTGCAGGGTCTGAAGGAGGAACAGAGGGGAGCTGCTGGACTCTGCTGAAAGCTGAGACCAGGGGAAGCAGAGATGAGAGGGTGATATGGCTGCACAGAGGGGTGCAGGATCTGTAAGATGTGTTTTGTCCTCCTCTCTGCTGTCGACAACTGAGACGAGGGAGGGGGCAGAGACAAGCCTCTCTGTGGCTGCACAGAGAAGCGCTGGATCTGTAGGAAGAGTTCTGTCCTCCTCTCTGATGCCAACTGCTGAGACATGGTGGGGGCAGAGATGAGAGAGGGGCCACAGCTGCAGGAAAGGTGTGAGGGCCACATGAATTGACCTAGCCTTGTGTTTGACACATGTGGAGTAGGACATAGTCTGACAGATTGGGGTAGGGGGTTTCATAGGATGGAAGAGGCTCTGGAGAAGTCTTGGAGGTGAGCATGAGAAAAGGAGATAAGGGAGCTAGAGAGCAGAAAGTCTGGGAGGAACGAAGATAAGGTTAGTGATGTAGCTGGGGACCAAGTTGTTGATGGCTTTGTAAGTTGTTAATCCTGAAAATGTTTGTAAATCCTGAGCATGCAGACAGATGTTACATCATCCCTGACATCTGGCTCAATTTTCAGCAACTTTCAGATGTTGGAAATAAGTCTAGGTCTGTACGGTGCAAGGGGCATGTGCTGTGAATTGTACATGGAAAAGAAAACAACTGCTAGATGCCAGGGGAAAATAATTTGTTGGCAAAAGAGATTTTGTATGTCTCTTCTGCAAATAAAATCTAAATCCTAGTGTTTTTATTGTTTTATTGTCGGACCTTGGTTCTATAGGCAGAAGATTTTTATCTTAATGCATTCTTTGCATTAAGATAAACACTTCTGACCTGAGCCCCATCTTGATCCAGCAATGTTGCACGAGAGACTCGGCTGTCTGGGACTCTCCCTCCTGAGACACAGCAGTGGGCACTATTGGCTCCTGGTGCTGTCAATCAAAGCCAGTGAGCCAATGAGGAGAGAGAGGGAGCGGGGCTGAGCCGTGGCTCTGTGTCAGAATGGACACACGGAGCAGCGGCTATGGGGGGCACTCAGCAGGAGGGAGGAGCCAGAATCAGAGGCAACGGACCCGAGAAGAGGAGTATCCTGGCTGCTCTGTCCAAAACCACTGAGCAGAGCAGGTAAGTATAACTTGTATGCTATTTTTAAACAAAGAAAAAAGGCTTTACTATCGCTTTAACCTCCCAGGTGGTATGATTATGTCAGATTTTTGATGCTCAAAGCGGTACAATGTTTTGCATGGAAATTTGGCGTTTTATATTGTAGGCCTGTAATTTTTATAACACACTTAAATCTGTCCAAACAAGAGTCTAGTAGACATCCCGGGTATGATAAAGTTTGAAACACAAAATCATAAATTATAATATAATAAATAACTATAACTAATTATAACAAATAATAATATAATAATAATAAAAATTATTCAATAATGTAATCAAATCAAAAACACAGAAATTTGCTCAGTTGCAGAATTGTCGCTGTCATTACTTTCAGTGTTTGATGACGAATTTCCCCACAAATCGCTATCGCTCAATTCTGCAAGTGATTCGAATTCACTATCGCTGTTTTCTAGCTGGTCTAAAACCGCTTTTGACGTAAAGGGACACTTTTTGGTTGCTATGGACAATCTCCAGTTTCCAGGCAGAAAGAACAGTATATATAATATAAAACTACATACAGGGCACTGGACAAACCACTAGGGACAAAGGGGAGGTGAAATTATTTGATACAGTAATGTAATCTGTAAGATTACAGTGTACTGTATGTGTAATGTGTTTTAAATTTTTTGAATTTGGCGCTGTGCTCCATCCCTGTGCGTCGCAACGCTCGCAGGGAACGGAGCTCAACACTGTGAATCGAGTGGAGACACGGCCTCGCACACACAGCGGGGAGACATCGCAGGATCCAGGGGACAAGGTAAGTAACTTTGCCTGGATCCTGCGATGCGATCCCGAGTGTGGCTGGGGGTTACCGCTTTTGGTATGGAAAATTTCCCCCCCCCCCAGCCACACTCGGGATTACCGCTAAGGAGTAGGGATGAGCCGAACACCCCCCTGGTTCGGTTCGCACCAGAACAGGCAAAAAATTTGTTCGAACACCGTTAAAGTCTATGGGACACGAACATGAAAAATCAAAAGTGCTAATTTGAATGGTTAATATGCAAGTTTTTGTCATAAAAAGTGTTTGGGGACCTAGGTCCTGCCCCAGGGGACATGTATCAATGCAAATTTTTTTTTTAAAAACGGCCGTTTTTTCGGGAGCAGTGATTTTAATAATGCTTAAAGTGAAACAATAAAAGTGAAATATTCCTTTAAATTTCGTACCTGGGGGTGTGTATAGTATGTCTGTAAAGTAGTGCATGTTTCCTGTGCTTAGAACTGTCCCTGCACAAAATGTAAGCAGTGATTAACAGTTCTTTTATAACCGAGGTCGGGGCCTCCCGTGACGTGATGGGTAACATCGCCCCCTCTAACGCATCACGGGGGTTTCCCGTGACGCGTTAGAGGGAACGGGACGGGTAACCCCGTCCCCTCTAATGCGTCAGGGGGGCTTCCGACCTCGGTTATAAAAGAACTGTCAAACACTGCTTGTGCGTCATTAGCCGGGAGGCTCCGGTGCAGGGAAGATGTGCTTCGTTCATCGCTGGAGACTCGCCGCATCGCTGGAGATTCATGGATCATCACTGGACAGACTGCATTACAACGCTGGAATGGCTTTTTTTATTTTTTATTTTTAATAAAGGACTTTTCACAACTGTGTCTGTGTGGTTTTTAGAATTTTTGACACTTTCTTTTGTGAAATGGTAGGGGTACAATGTACCCCGTTACCAATTCACATAGGGGGGGCCGAAATCTGGGGGTCCCCTTTGTTAAAGGGGCTTCCAGATTCCGATAAGCCCCTCGCCCGCAACCACCGGGCAAGGGTTTTGGGGATGAGGCCCTTGTCCATATCAACATGGGGATAAGTTTTTAAAACTGCAGTTTTTAAAACTTTTTTTGCATTGATACATGTCCCCTGGGGCAGGACCCAGGTCCCCAAACACTTTTTATGACAATAACTTGCATATTAACCTTTAAAATTAGCACTTTAGATTTCTCCCATAGACTTTTAAAGGGTGTTCCGTGGCTTTTCAAATTTGCCGCGAACACCCCAAATTGTTCGCTGTTCGCCGAACGGGCGAACAGCCAATGTTCGACTCGAACTCATGTTCGACTAGAACATAAAGCTCATCCCTACTAAGGAGGTTAAGCAGTATTTATCTACCGTAATATTATTAGTCAGATAGTCATTGGTGAGAGAACATTGTTCAGTGACAGCACAATCTTGGAATTAGGAAACCATACTGCTACTGGATCCTATTTCCATAATGTAACGTAGATTGAAGTGAACCTGTGACCACCTCAATTATACCCATAGCTATCTTAATAAGCCAATAACAAGCAACAAGAAAAAAGGGGACACAGAGGTCCAATAAATTACCAAATGTAACTTTTATTAGAAAGAATAGAAAATTGCATACTCACAAAAGAACAAGGCTGAAGGCATTGAAATCAGATCCAGGTGGCCAGGTGACCCTCATGGAGGAATGTGTCTATGCACCCTGGCATCGCCGAGGTTTACCAGCTACTGCATTTCCAGGGATAAACCCTCTTCATCAGAGCAAAGGCCTCCACATCTAATGGTTGGTAAGCTGCAATATATTACATTTTTTGGTTTTGGTTTTAATATTGCTTTAAGAAAGTTTGAACAGAGACAATCTTATTGTCCAGGTGTTGGGCTAGAGAGGAGGTATACAGACCTAAGATGTGGAAGGGGTTCTACCCTCAGCTGGCAAGACTGCTTTTTGGAGTGTCATGGTTTGCTTGTGTTTGAGTGCTGTCTTGGTGGTAGTGGTTCGTAGAGTTGTGCAGTGATTACCTAGTTAGCGTTTCAGAATTATGTGGGCTAGCAGCAGCTAGGAGAGTTAGTTTTAAATGTTCCAGTGTTTCTTGCCAACTTCTCACAGGAGTACACTTCATGCTGTGCTCCTGTGACCAGTATTTATCACTCAGCTGGTCCAGCCTCTGAAAGGATCCTGTCGTTAATGTTGGGATCCACCCAGAAGCCTGAGGGGTAGCTGGCTTAGCCTCTGAGCGCATCTGCATAGATTGGCACTCCACTGAGAGCTGGATGGGCAGAGCAGAGAGACAGTGATTGACAGGCTCTCTGCTCACTGAAGAGCACCAAACGATCAGCGATCTTTGATTGCTTAGTTCTCGCTGTAGAGCCGGCGCGGGACAGATGCCTCATCAGTAATTAAAATGTTTTTCTCCTTTAAATTGCATGCAATTAAAAAATATATTAAATAATCTTTTAGTGCAAACAAAGCTGCATTAAGTTGTGTGTTTTATTTTGGCTGAAATTAAGCTTTAAAGCACTGCCCCTCACCATTTCAGCCATCTGTATGAAACAAGAAGTCACAGAAAATAAACGCCTTATGCCGCGTTCACACGATCGAACATTCCGACAACAAAGCCGTGGATTTTTTTGCGACGGATGTTCGCTCAAACTTGTCTTGCATACACATAGTCGCACACATGTTGTCGGAAATTGCGAACGTTAAGAACGCGGTGACGTACAACACTACAACGAGCCGAGAAAAATTAAGTTCAATGATTCTGAGCATGCGTCAAATTGATTCTGAGCATGCGTAGAATTAGTGTGCGCTGAATTGTGTACACACGGTCGGAATTTCCGACAACAACTTTTGTTGTCGGAAAATTTGAGAACCAGCTCTCAAATTTTTGTTGTCGGAAATTCTGACAGTAAATGTCCGATGGAGCATACAAACGGTCGGAAATTCCAACCGTGTGTACACGGCATTAGGTCTCGTTAATACGGGCATACTTAAGCATGCGCCTGTGCGAGGGCTGTGTTTTGCCTGGAAACAGTCACTGCTCTCAATCTAAAAGCTGTGCAAGTGTGCAGGCCTAAAAACAGACAATGTGCCGCTGTCAAATTGGGAGCAGCGGCTGTGTCCGAGCATATGCTTAACCACTTCAGCCCCAGAAGATTTGGCTGCTCAATGACCAGGCCATTTTATGCAATACTGCACTGCGTCGCTTTAACTGACAATTGTGCGGTCATGCGATGTTGTACCCAAACAAAATTGACGTCCTTTTTTTCCCACAAATAGAGCTTTCTTTTAGTGGTATTTGATCATCTTTGTAGTTTTTATTTTTTGCGCTATAAACAAAAAAAGAGCGACAATTTTGAAAATAACACAATATTTTGTACTTATTGCTATAATTAATATCCCCAATTTTTTTTTAAAAAAGCGTATTTTTTTGCTCAGTTTAGGCCGATATATACATTCTTCTACATATTTTTGGTAATAAAAATCGCAATAGGCGTATATTGATTGGTTTGCACGAAAGTTATAGCGTCTTCCAAATAGGGGATAGATTTATGTTTTTTTTATAATATTTTTTTTTTTTTTTACTAGTAATGGCGGCGATCTGCGTTTTTTTTTTGGGACTGCGACATTATGGCGGACAGATCGGACACTTTTGACACATTTTTGGGACCATTGACAATTATACAGCGATCAGTGCTATAAAAATGCACTGCTTACTGTGTAAATGTCACTGGCAGGGAAGGGGTTAACACTAGGAGGCAACCAAGGGGTTAACTGTGTTCCCTAATGTGTGTTATAACTGTGGGGAGGGGGGACTCACTATAGGAGATGACAGATTGTGGTTCTTAGCTAGTAGGAACTCACAATCACAGAACAGGGATTTGTGTGTTTATACACACACGTCCCTGTTCTGCCTCTCATGCCCACGATCCTGCGTGGTCGGCGGTCATCGCGACCGCCGGCCACGAGCATCGGCACCCCCGCAGTGCAGCAGGCGGCGCGCGCGCCGGTTATCACGCTTAAAGGAGCCGGTGTACACCTACGACGGCTCGCGGGATCGTGCTGACCTGCCGCAATATAATGACGGCGGCTGGTCGGCAAGCGGTTAAGCTGTGTGTGAACGAAGCCTTAGTATTATTTTTATATACAGTATATATTATTTTTTTTCGTGTTTTTTAAATGTAAAATAATGAACTACAGCAAATGATGCTTGTGCATATATGTGCATAGATATAAAACACTTTATAAACTATAAGCTTTTTTTATGTGTTTGCATTCTACTATACTTCTATCCACTCCACATTATCTTTTGTGTGTACTGTTAATTAATTTCCCAATGTTGTGTCCTTTTGTCTTTAATAAGCCATATGCTTGATGTCATTTACTAACTGCTTAAAAAAAATGCAGCTTGAAACGCATTGTAGAGAGAAGACATTTCAATTTAGGGAATAGTTTAGATAATTAGAGATTTGAACTAATGGAGAGTAGTTAATTAACCTCTCAGTCTATAATGAAAGTACACTGAAATGTGTTATAGATTGCACAATTTGCAAGACATTATAACTATTTTTTTTTGTCATCTGGATTTTCTATAACTCCTTTTGAAATATTGGGGTGTTTCAAGGGGCAAATAGTTTTAAAAAACAGCTTATGATTTAAAGGAGAACTCCATTTAGGTTAAAATGATTAGTACATTTACAGAATAGCAAGTTATTATGTGTCCTGGTTATAATTTAATCTGCTGTTTTCATGCAAGCTGTAGAAGTTCTGCAGATGAAAGAGTACAAATCACCCCTTCATCCAATAAAAAACATTTTTAATCAAGGCACTTTGTGGATAGGGAGAGGCTAGTTTGTGTCCTGGATAAGTAGAAACACAATGTGATTTTATAGATCCAAATTCTTTGTATTTCACACAGTGCACCCAAAACAAAAAAGGCAGCCATGGATATATACTGTATATACTCGAGTATAAGCCGACCGGAGTATAAGCCGAGGTACTTAATTTTACCACAAAAAAACTGGGAAAACCTATTGACTCGAGTATAAGCCTAGGGTGAGAATGCAGCAGCTACTGTAAGCGGAAAAGAGGGTCAACAATGCCCATTTGCACGCCTCACTCTGCCCATTGCAACCTCACTGTGCCAACCTCACTGTGCCAATTGTCACTGTGCCCAACCTCACTCTGCCCATTGCCACCTTACTGTGCCCATCCTTACTGTGCCAATCCTCACTGTGCCCATCGTCACTGTGCCAATCCTCACTGTGCCCATTGTCAGTGTACCTGAAATTGAGAGGCTGCGGGCGTCCATTCATTGTTTAAAACTCACGGTCTCCTCCTGGTCCCTTCAGTGATAGGCGTTTCTCAGTAGACACAGTTCTGCCTATCACAAACGTTCTCTCATCCTCGGACTCAGTTTCCCAGCAGACACTTTGTTCAGTGTTCCGCCAATCACGGACGTCCTCTTGTCCGAGGATGAAAAGGCATCCATGATTGGCGGAACACAGTGTCTGCTTGGATGGGTGAGGATGAGAGAACGTTTGTGATAGGCATTTTTCAGCAGATACAGTTCCGCCTATCACAGAAGGGACCAGGAGGAGAACACGAGTTTTAAACGATGGACGCCCGCAGCCTCTCAATATTTTCAGGTACACCGACTCGAGTTTAAGCCGAGGGGGGCATTTTCAGCCCCCAAAAAAGGGCTGAAAATCTTGGCTTATAATCGAGTATATACGGTAGTATGTCTTTTAATCCTGTAAGTGTTTGAGTTGTTTATTTAAACCCAAACTTCACTTTTCCCTTTGGCGCTGGTTCACACCACAAAAAGCACTCTACATCTGTTCCGGATGCATTTTTGCATGCGCATTTTTAACGTGTTTTTGATGTGTTTCCGGATGCATTCCTGGTGTCTTTTTTTTTCTTTTTCCTGTTTTTTTACCACTATACTAGGATCCAGTGCATTTTTGATGCGTTCCAGTGCATTCTAGTGCATTTCAGTGCATTTTGATGCATTTTTGGATGCCTTCCAGCGCATTCCAGTGCGTTTCAGTGCATTTTTGATGCGTTTTACCCTAACCACTTGTCTACCGGGCCAATTCTGACACTTCTCACATACATGTAAAAATCTACTTTTTTGTGAGAAAATTACTTAGAATCCCCAACATTATGTATATATTTATAGCAGAGGCCCTATAGCATAAAATAATGTGTGTTGCAATTTTTTCTGTAACACGGTATTTGTGCAGCGGTTTTTTTAACGCAATTTTTTTTTAAATACACTTTAATGTTTTTTATTGCACACAAACACAGTATAGTATCTAATGTTTTGGTAAAATATAAAAGATGATGATAGAGCCTCTAAGTTGAGGCAAGCCTTAACCCTCAGGAGCATAAAAACAGTACAACCATATAAACAGTAAATGATGGGGCATGGCCGGACCTTGCTACTGAATGGACGCCTGAGTTAATAGCTCCTGCCACCTCAGGACAATTTTGCTCGTTTCCAGGAGTCCTGACACCCCAAACTCACCCCATTCTTACCTTATCAGATGGGGACTGCTTCCAGGCAACCTTCGACCTCCAGATCGCGCTCGCCGCTCGAACAACCGGGAGATATGAATCAGAACATACCTGAGATGTTCAGAAACAACAGGGGGAACATGGCGACGTCCCACCACGGTCACTCTCAGAGCTGCTCCCGGGCACAATCCCATCAAGTACAGGGAATACCCCTGTCAGCAGTCTCAGCGGCTCCCTCTCCACCGGACAACGGGGGGGCGGACTCCCCTCAGTCACCGTTGACCATACAAGACCTCCGCTCCATTGCGGCCGACATTAAGGACACCCTGTCGGCGGCCATTGCGGACCTCCACCTGGACATCCGTGACTTGAATGACAGGGTACACTCCGTGGAAACGCAGGCGGAGTACCAGGAGAAAGACATTCGCAGGGCTGCCAAACAAATAGATACTCACACCCTTCAGCTCCGGGACATGCAGCGCCATTTGGAGGACCTGGACAATAGGGGGCGCCGCCACAACCTCAGAGTACGGGGTGTACCGGAATCCGTTGAGGGAGATCAAATCCCCCAAACGGTGACCAATCTGTTCAATACCATTCTCAATAGGCCTCCGCAAACCCCGATCATCATGGAGCGCATCCATCGCGCCCTGCGCCCTAAAGGCAGAGAATCCGACCCCCCAAGAGACGTGGTCTGCTGTTTGGTGGACTACACACTGAAGGAGGACATTCTCAAACAGGCGAGAGGTCAACAGTTGGTACATGATGGGAGGCCAATACAACTTTTCTAGGACTTGTCGGGAATTACACTCCAGCATCGCCATGCTTTGAAACCTCTGCTGTCCGTATTACAAGATAAAGGGATCAGATATAAGTGGAAATTTCCCTTTTGTTTGTCAGCCACCGCTTTGGGACGTACGGCACTGCTTAGGGTACTGGAGGATTTACCCTCGTTCTGCGATGCGTTGGAAATTCCTCGTGTGGCCGTTCCGGAATGGTACGCAAACTTCCGCTATGCAGTAAGCAAACCCACCAAACACCGGGAAGAACCCATGGAAACCCAGGCTACCAGCTACAGAAGGAGGCGATCCCCATCGGGATCCAGAGTACAAGCCACCTCTCGCAACTCCCGACAAGGTTCCAGCCCTACGGATTCCCCTACTTCCAGGAGAGCCCGTTGGGATCACTAGGTATCGTACTCCCTGACCACCATGACTTGGCCCCATTGACCCCGGTTTCCCTCGTTTGCACTACTATGCAACTTCCCCAAAATAACCACAGTTCTAAATGGTATATTCTTTATTCACTTTCCCTTCACACAATGTCTTAGGCCGCGATATACTGCAGACCTCACTTCGTCATGCCCAATGGAAACAGCTCCTCCGGGAGTACGCTATCTGTCTGATCCTCCGTTCCCGCCCCAAGACATTTGGACACTGACGCCCTCCCGCCAGCCTATTTTAGCTTACGTACTCCAACGTACTACGCGGACTACATCCCCCAGACCAACCCGCGGTGATAGGAAGTCATTAATAGCGCACCCTGCCACATCACTTCCGGATGCGACGCACAGGATGCTTCTATGCACAACATCCGCTGGACACCGCTCAATCTCCCAGAAGAAGACCCGATCTCGGCCGCTTACTTTGAATCAACTCCCATCTGATGCCGGTACCTCTGACTTGCTGCTCCGTTACGCTCACTACGACAACTGCGCTTCAGAGCCCCCCCGCTAGAAGAATGATGCAGAGACTGCCCGCTCCATTCTTTGCAGAGGTGAGCCCCTCTTCGCCTCATTCACATCACCCTTCCCATAGGGAACTTTTCATCCTTTGGACTCTCCTCTAATATACTACTGGAACATTTGGGACGCCTATAGACTATGACTATAGGGAAGGTATTCTCTTCCCAAGCTACATACCACTACATCCTTTCCCGCAGGTCACATGTACTCTCTGACTTACCATATGCTACCAATGGAAGCATCGGCTTGCTACCCCCCCATGACCTCACCCTCTTCCCGGACCTCTTCCTGACACCCCTACTTTCCGGACCTCTTCCTCACACCCCTACTTTCCATCCTCCTTCCTCTACCCCATCTCCCCTACACAGCCCCCCACCCATTCCTCCTCCTCTCCCCTTCCCTCTACTAACATCCCACCTTTTTCTCCCACACCCCCCTTGTCTTCCCCCCCTCTCCCCCCCTCTCCTCCTCCTCTCCCCCCTCCTCTCCCACTCCTTCCCCCACATGGGTTCCTACCTCCCCCCCTCCCTCTTGTCCCCTTCCCCCTCCCTTCCCTCCCCCTTTCCCCCTCTCTATCCCGTCTTCATCCCTTTTCTCTCCTTCTCATCTTTCTTCCTCCCTTCTCCCCCCCGCTACGCGCTAAATGCCCTAAGGGACATTACAACCTTCAGGCTACCCGTCTGAGCTTAAAAATATAGCCTTGGTTGCCTACCTTTACTGGTCGGCTTCTCAGCTGGCGGGCGGATGGGTCCTTAAAATGAATATTTGCTCTGTGGGAGTTTGGTGTCTAGACACCACTTACTTGCTCATTAAGGTACAGTACGGAGACTTTTACAATGAGTCATACACTGTACCCTGTTCCTTTTTATTGTTCATTACGTGTTTAAGTTTGTTCAGTTCTACTGTTTTTATGGTTCTTTTGTATAGGTACGATTCCTTCTTAGGTAAGGATCCCACTATAGGCTGAAGCTCTTAAAGACATTTTCTCCAAGCCGACGGGTCGTGAATGTATGTATGCAGATATACTTATGAAGATATACAGTAGGTATCCCAACACGACCTTGAAACACTAGGAGGTACCCTATTTACTTCTGATACCGTCTCCCCCCCTATGGCCCAGACACAATATCCTCTCTCTGTTTCTAGGCTGTAAAACCCGCACTACAGCCTCGGGTTAGTATGATCTGTGTTAGCTTACACCACATTTCTTTAGCCCATTTGGTAACGGGTTCTCCATGCTTCAGTGTTTGGATTGTCCTGAGGTGGTGGGATATCCCTTGTATACACATTTCCACCCCTTATTCTAAAGTCCTTCACCGGCTTTGGTCTTGGTCAACCCCCACACGGAGGCGTGAGAGGGTACGAACACGCCTGACGGACGTGTGACTACCCTCCGCGCCCTACAACTCACCGATCATCCCCCAATTCTGAGGAGTTTGGACAGGTTCCTTTCCCTCATCGGTCTTCTCCTTCCCATCTTCCCCTCTGAAGCACTTTGATTGTATTGCTTTCACTCCCGTAACACCTGTATAATCTCACTCCCCCCCCCCCTAGGAATGGCGGACAAACTTCCAAGCAATGCTTCTGACCCTATGGTGCCCAACCTCCCTACCCGACTTAAACTATATTCTATTAACATGCAAGGCCTAAATATTCCCGAGAAACGTTCCCAATTATTGCATACCTTTCGCAGAGCCAAAACACAAATCGCTCTTATCCAAGAGACCCATTTCCGTTCGGATAATATCCCAAAACTTCAGGACCTCCACTACCCAACTGTCTACCACGCGACAAACGACTTGGCCAAATCAAAAGGGGTCTCCATCTTAATCTCGAAACATTGTCCCCTCCAGATCACGGATATTGAGAGGGATGTTAACGGGAGATATATCTTCCTAAAAGGTACTATCCAGGGTAAACCCATTACCATTGCAAACATTTATGCTCCAAACACTCAACACGTGGCCTTCTACCGTAAAACCCTGGATCAACTCACGGCGTTTAAAATTGGCACCTTAATTATGGGTGGGGATTTTAACGTTCCTCTCGTCCCATCCCTTGACACCTCCAATGGTTCTTCCTGTATTGCATATAGTGCCCTTCGTGCAATCAAGACTCGCCTTAGTACCCTAACTCTCCATGACTCGTATCGCACACTTTACCCGACGGTAATAGACTTCACCTTTTTCTCCGGACCACACAACAAATACTCCAGACTCGACCATTTTTTCATAACACAAGATGACCTGACCACCCTTACAGAGGCCACTATTGAACCTATGGTTCTATCGGACCATTACCCCATAACCATGACTCTCACACTCCCGTCCCGACGGCCCAGATCAGCGATCTGGCGTCTTGATGACTCGCTTCTCCTAGACGGAGATAATACCTCAATAATATCGGAATGTCTTTCACACTACTTTAAGGAAAACTCCAAGGGAGACACGTCCCCGACAGTTACTTGGGCTGCACACAAATGTGTAATCAGGGGCGAACTCATATCTCTGGCGGCTAAACAAAACAAACTTAGAAAGACACACATCGAAGACCTGTCAAACCGAGTGAAACGACTCGAAAACATCCACAAACAATCATTGGCTGACAAATGCCTCACTGATCTTCTAGCAGCGAGGGCCGACCTCCTTGAGGAACTCCAGAAAACTCTAAAGTGTAAATACACACTAACACGGAAATTGTTCTATGAATTTAGGAACAAGGCGGGCAAACGTTTAGCAAGAGCCCTGCAAAAGACAAAATCCACACACACGATCCACACTATCAGAAGACATAGCTGACCAGTTCGTAACATATTTCTCCAAACTATACAACCCTCCCACTCCACACTTGACTGACCCTGTCGCTAGACGTCCAGAAATTATAAACAAATTTTTAGCCCAACACAGCCCCTCCCCTCTTTCACCGGAAGATTTAACTGATCTAGACTTACCAATCTCCACTGAAGAAACCCTTCGGGCCCTGAAACAGTTGAAACCGGGCAAGAGCCCAGGCCCGGACGGACTGACTTCCAGCTATTACAAAGCTTTTACGGAAATCTTACTCCAACATTTTGTAGCAGCCTTTAATGACCTACCAACCTCTTCCCCCTCACAAAACAGGGACATTTTAGAGGCGCATGTAACGCTCATTCCAAAACCAGGTAAGGACGCAACGGTAGTTTCCAACTATCGCCCTATTTCCCTCCTTAATGTAGACGTGAAACTCTACGCCAAGGTTCTGGCAAACCGTATACTCCCCTTACTCCCTAAAATAATCTTGACAGACCAAGTGGGTTTTATCCCTGGCAGAGAAGCCAGAGATAACACTACCAAGGCCTTAAACATACACCACTGGCTGACCTCCACTACGTCTAAGGGATTTTTTCTGTCCCTTGACGCGGAAAAAGCCTTTGACAGGGTAGCGTGGGACTATATGTCTGCCTGTCTTCAAGCTGTGGGGCTCCCAACACAGCTTATACAAATGATTATGGCATTGTATGCTTCCCCCACGGCCAAGATACGGGTCAATGGTCGACTATCGACTACGTTCTCAATATCCAACGGCACGCACCAGGGATGCCCCCTCTCTCCGCTCATCTTTGTCCTTACCATGGAACCTTTCCTCCGCAAAATTAGAGACAACCCCGATATCCAGGGGATTACCATTCATCGCAATCAATACAATATTGCGGCATACGCGGACGATATTTTACTATTTCTTTCAAACCCCTTGACTACCATCCCAAACCTCCTCAAAGACTTTACCCTCTTCAAACACCTCTCCAACCTCCAGATCAACTTTGATAAATCTAAGGCACTCAACATTTCCTTACCACAACAAACGGTCCTTCTCTGTCAAGCCAACTTCCCATTTAGATGGGAACCCAATGAACTCACTTACCTGGGCATTAAAATTCCTACCAGATTGATTGACCTATTCGAAGAACTTTCTCCCCGCACTTCAGACTATTAGGGAGGATACAACTGATTGGCTGAGGGGCCCCTTTTCTTGGTTTGGCAGAGCTGCCATCCTAAAGATGAATGTGCTGCCCAGATTACTATATCTCTTGCAAGCTATCCCGTTTAAACTCCCCCCGTCCTATTTTACCTAATTTAAACAAATATGCAGGCGCCTCCTCTGGTCAGCGGGACCCCCTCGTCTGAGCTGGGCAAAATTGACACTTCCCAAAAGTAGGGGAGGCTTAGGTCTTCCAGATCTACACTCTTATTACAGGGCTTGCCAATTAACACGTGTTGTGGATTGGCATGTACATGCGTCTAGCAAAGACTGGGTGCAAGTGGAAAATTATTTTTCCCATATTCCTCTTACCCATCTACCATGGATTAACACAGGCTCCATCCCCCGGAACTGCTCCACTCATCCTCTGATAGGTTCAACACTACACAACTTCAAAACCTCCTGCCACATCCTCCAAACGATCCGTTTCCCGGGCCACTGACGCCTCTTACCCAGAACCCGGACTTTCCAGCGGATATACCTGCCAATGTCAGGCACTTGGGACCCGTTGACCCCCCGGTCAGGGCATATCAATGCTTTGAAGTCGACACACTTCTCACACAACCCGAATTGTCCTCCAAATTCCCTAACCTCAGCATACCCTTCTTTAAATATCTGCAAATACGTCATTTCCTCCTTCAGGCTCGCCCTCTCTCTCAGTGGTCCAGATCTCTTACACCCTTCGAACACCTCTGCACGGACACGGAACCACACAGACATTTAATATCCACTCTATATGCCCTTTTACTCTCAGGATCCCCCCCCCCCGACACTCAGACTCGCCTACAATGGGCCAATGATCTATCCATAAACCTCTTCACGGTAGATTGGGATCGTGTTTGCGAACATACACACAAAGGCTCGGTCAATGTATCCGCACAAGAAAATAGATATAAATTATACACGAGATGGTACCGTACGCCAGACAAAATACATTGATTCTTCCCGACCGTTTCCCCTCTATGCTGGAGATGTAATTCCGCCCCGGGGTCTTTTCTCCACATTTGGTGGGAATGCCCTCTGATACAACCTTTTTGGAAAGATATACATACTTTAATCACCAAAATCACTATGTACACTCCAGACTTCTCCCCAGCACAATACCTACTTCATCACACGTCCATTCCTAGTTCAACCTACCGCAAATCTCTTACCCTACACCTCATTAACGCAGCAACCCAATGCATACCAATCCACTGGAGAAACACGCCCCCCCCTTCCATAGCCGAATGGCATAATAGAGTTGACAAAATAGCGGAGATGGAAAGTCTTATTTTCCAAGCCAAGGACAACTCCACTAAATTCAGAATTATATGGGCTTGCTGGATCCAATATAGGGAGACAACGTCAACCGTGGACCCCCACGTGAATCCGATTCCTTTAGCAGGGAACATCACTCTCACCTGAAACCAATGCTTACGCAGCTCAGAATATTTCGATCACTCCGTCATTCCCCTAGTCCCCCCCTCTCCATCCTTTACCCTCTCGCGTATTGATATTTAGAATTCAGTTCTGCACTGTACTTCTTACCTGAAAATGAATATCCCATATCTCGAGTTTTCAAAATAATTTCTGTAACTTTTACATTACACTCAAAGACGTCTTAGTCTCCCTGACGAGATTGATTAGTCCTTACGTGACGATTCCAGGAGGGGTGGCAGTACTACTGAAGATGTCAGGTGTTACTATACTACTGAAAAACCGTCTGTCTTTCATTGTCCTGTCAATACAAAAGATCGCCTTCTCGCCCACAGAATGATCCCATTAGGGGTGGGCGGGGGGATTGAGGCCTTCACAGGTTTGTCTTAGTCCTCTTCGATATACCCCCATTGAGTACTCCATTCCCTCCGACTCTCTACAGTTCTACAACTCGTTCTTACCCCTGAGTCCTGAACACCGACCACACACACCTTACGTCTGTGTGTAGGCCGTGATCCATTCTTTACTCTAACCCCCTAGTGGAATCTGATATCTAGCTAGTTGCTAAGGTACTCCCATATAAAGTCTTATTATGGTTCACCTTTTATTCTAGATATATCTTGTTGTATGATTTTTTGAAAGCCATGTGGCCAATGTCATTTCTCTGTTATTATGAAAACTTCAAATAAAATTCATTTGAAAAAAAAAAAAAGATGATGTTATGCTACATAAATAGATACCTGACATGTCACATTTTAAAATTGTGTCCGCCCGTGGAATTGTGTCAAACAATGGAACTTAAAATTCTCCATAGACGACGCTTTAAACGCTTTCCAGGTTACCAGTTTTGAAATACACTGGAGATCTGGAGCTAGAATTATTGCTCTCACTCTGACATTCGTGGCGATACATCACATGTAAAAAATATATAAAACAGTGAATGGCACCCTGTGAGATCAGTGAACAATCATAATATAAGCTGCCCCTTTAAAAGTGAACGAATCACCAAATGCTGCAAAAATATATTAAAGAATGAGGCGCTAATAATATCTAGTGAATCAATTAATACACATACAAAATAAATAGCAAGCTAAAAGTTCATAATGATGAGTCCCAACACCAAGTAGTGATGCTCAAATTAGTTTTCTAGTTCTTCACCACTAATGCTCAATAGATTGATGGCCACTCACCAGAAAATTTTGACCCCTTTTTAAAGGAAGGTCAAACACTGCTTCTGGAATAACAACAGATTCCACTAACAGGACAGTTTCGCTCCACTGGCCCCTTGAGATGAAACTAGGATAGGAAAAATTACTCCACAAGAGACATAGAGAAAGGTCTTATTGTGTAGTAATTTTAATGGATAAAAATGTATGACAACAACAAATGGCGATTACACTCACAGGTTACAGTGCCGAATCGGGCACCAGGTGTAATCGGCATATGCAAGCCGGTTAGTCCTAGAGGGATAGCGTGGAGTCCGCGTATCTCCTAAGGGCAAAGCCTAGATTGGATGTGGGATGAGGACCTGGAATGGCTGCTCCTCTACTCTGACATATGTTTTGCCATATTGGCGTCCTCAGGAAGTTATGCTTATTTTGTATTTGTATTAGTTTGATTCACTGGACATTATTAATGACTCATCCTTTAATATATTTTTGAAACATCACATGTGTGGTGCGATCGCTATTTACATATGTATGCGGGACCTACATATGCATTCGCATTTGCCCATAAGCACGGGTGGGTGGGGGTGCTTTAAATGTTTTAAAAATTGTATTATTTATTTCATCCAAAACTTTTTTTTTACACTGTCTCTTCAATTTTTTGGTGTTAACTTTATTGCTATCACAAGGGATGAGCAACATCCCTTGTCACAACATGGGCTATGACAGGTCTTATTTATGTAGAAGATTAGAGCCCAAATCTCTCCTCTGGCCTCCATTGCAGCTGATCAAACACAGATCAGTCTGATTGGCTGCTTTCCTACCTAACAGCCAGGTAAACAAAGAGCTGAAAACAGAAGTGAGGAAATCCTCATTGCTTCCAGATTCAGGGGTCATAGAGAGGGAGGAACAATGTTTGCGTAGTGCTGCCACCGCAAGTCGCATCACTGGCATTGCTAGGTGGGTGTGGGGGGTGCGGACCGCACCTGAGTGACACCTGCCAGAGGGGTGACACCTGTGTATAGCGGCACCACTAACACTGCCCACTGCCCTGTTGATCTGACCTCGCTCTGTTTCAGTGGAGCGGACTGAAGCCGCCGACGCCTCCTCCTCTCTCTTTACATACAATGAGGAGGAGGAGCCGAGGGACACACCGCTGTGTGTATACATCCGCGCTGTTCTGAGGTCTGTACTGGACACTCTATTACTCTATTATAAGTAGATGGATATGTGGGGGGTGGGGGCGCTATGGGAGGGGAGAGGGGTGCCTATGCTGATGGGGGGTCTGCACTAAGGGGGGTGTCTATACTGCAGGGGTCTGCACTAAGGGGGTGTCTATACTGCGGGGTCTGTACTAAGGGGGGTGTCTATACTGATGGGGGGTCTGTACTAAGGGGGGTGTCTATATTGATGGGGTGTCTATACTTATGGGGGATGTCTATACTGATGGAGGGGTCTACACTAAGGGGGTGTCTATACTGCGGGGGTTTGCACTAAGGGGGTGTCTATACTGATGGGGGGTCTGTACTAAGGGGGGGCTATACTGATGGGGGGGTCTGTACTAAGGGGGGGTGTCTATACTGATGGGGGGTCTGTACTAAGGGGGATCTTCACTATGGGGGGTGTCTATACTGCGGGGGTCTGCACTAAGGGGGATTCTATACTAGTGGGGGGTCTGCACTAAGGGGGATATCTATATTGATGGGGAGGTCTGCACTAAGGGGGATTCTATACTGATGGGGGGTCTGCACTAAAGGTGGGGTGTCTGCACTAAGAGGGGGGATTCTACACTGATGGGGGTGTTTGTGCTGATGAGGGGGATCTGTACTGAGGGAGGGGGTCTATACTAACGAAGGGTGGTCTGTACTTAGTGGGGGGTCTATACTGACAGAGGGTGGTCTGTACTGAGGAAGGGAGGTCTGTTCTTAGTGAGGGGGATCTATACTGCGGGAGGGGGTCTGTAGTTAGTGGAGGGGGGTCTGTACTGAGGAGGGGCTATAGTTGGTGGAGGGGGGGTGACACCAATTTTTTCCACACCAGGTGACACCAACGGAAAGGAAAAACGTACCGCTCAAAAGCTTAAGAATTCACCAAATGGCTGCTTCCGCCCGGTCACTCACACAGGTGCTGGCTCTGCACTGATGCATGGGAGAAAAAGAAACCCTGGACTGCCGCACTCTGTATAGACAGTTATTTATTCCAAAATTTGAAGTAAAAAATCCAAATTCAAAATAAATCCATAGATCCAAAACAACAAATGCAGATAGTGTGCATGCAGGGAAGGGTGGCTAACGCGTTTCACGTCACGAATTGAGGCTTACTCATAGTGACGCCACTGAGTCGCATCACTCCTGCATTCTGCGATCAGATGGCAAGGTGACAGTGGGAGGGAAGACCCCATTCCACCATCCACACTGTTCAGCCACTGTATCACTTCTGACTTAGAGGGAATCACCGGCTGCAAATTTTGATACTGGGATGATGCGTGCAGGTGTAGGCATCATCCCAGTATAACAACCTCAACCTAAGGACCTTCATGAATGTCCTATGGTATTGAGGTGGTTAAATAGCCCCCCAACGTATTAACCCAGTGCACCATGTGTGCCCATGTTTTGCCGTGCACCACAAAGCACAAATACACTATCCTGTTTTGTGCTGCTCTGCATGTAAAAAAAAATGGTAAATTTTTGGTCTGCTCTGGAGCATTAGCAGCCTATTTATTGGATGAATGTAATGTATGTTAATGCACAAAAAAACATGTAATAATGCATGTGCTTTAAAGCAGTACACCAGTACTGCCAGATCGGATTGGTCCCTGAATGCACAGCACCATGTGAAAACTGAAATTAGGCTTGCAATGAAAACATGTTCTCCAAACTGGAGAGTGGCGGAGGGTAGAATTTAGATGGCCTTATGCCTAGTACACACAATCGTCGGGAAAACTGCGATGAGAGCTTTCGACCGTGTGTATGCTCCATCGCAGTTTTTCCGACGGGAAAACTGCCAGAAAATAAAAGAGAGCAGGATCTCTTTTTTCCCGTCAGGAAAAAGTTCTAGCGGGAAAACCATTTGTCTGTATGCTTTTCCGATGGGAAAAAAACAGCGCATGCTCGGAAACAATTTGACGCATGCTCGGAAGCATAGAACTTTATTTTGTCGGCTTGTCGTAGTCTTTTACGTCACTGTGTTCTTGACAGTCAAAAGTTCACCGGACTTTTGTCTGAGCGTGTGTATGCAAGGTAGGCTTGAGAGGAATTCTGTTGGGAAAACTGTTGGTTTTTAACCACTTAACGACCGCCCACCGCCGATTTACGTCGGCAGAATGGCACGGACAGGCAGAATCACGTAGATCTACGTGATCGCCTTTGTGCAGTTGGGGGGTCCATCCGGACCCCCCTTCACTGCAGTGAGCGGCCGTTAAGTGTTCGGGAGCGATCAGGCATGAGGGGGGGGCGCTCGATTCCGCCCCCCCCTCGCGATCGCTCCCGGCCAATGAAAATGCTTCCTCCGCCATGTGATGTAAACAAGGCTGGAGGAAGTGATGTCATCTCCCTCGCCGCGGTCTTTCCGTTCCCGGCGCCGAGCAGAGAGGAAGCAGGTTAGTGCACTAACAGTCCACTGACACGTAGGTACACATAGGCACACAAATCACCCCCCAGTCACCCCCAGATCACCCCCCAGGTCACCCCAAAGCCCCCAATCACAGTGTCACTGATTGCAGTGATCATTTATTTTACTGATCACTGCATTTAGTGTCATCTGTGATTGTAAAAAGTTGCAGGGCAGTTAGGATTAGGCCCCTTTAGGTCCAGGGTAGCCCCCTAACCCCCCCCTAATAAAGGTGTAACCCCTTGATCACCCCCCAGGTAACCCTTTCACCCCCTAACTTCAGCGTCACTAAGCGATTGTTTTTCCGATCGCTGTATTCGTGTCGCTGGTGTTTTAGATAGGCAGTTATTTTTTTTTAGGTTCGCCGCAGGTTTTTATTAGTGTCAGGTACCCCCATATATTATTTTAACCCCCTGATTGCCCCTAGAGTTAACCCTTTCACCAGTGATCGCCGTATAAGCGTCACTGGTGTCACTGGTTAGCCAGTAAGTTATTTAGTTATTTAGGTTACCCGTCAGGTTTTTATATAGTGTCAGGTACCCCCATATTTAACCTAATAAAGATTTTAACCCCCTGATTGCCCCTAGTTAACCCTTTCACCAGTGATCACCATATAAAGGTTACGGGTGACGCTGGTTGATTAGTTTGCTTTTTATAGCATCAGGGCACCCGCCGTATATAACCCAATAAAGGTTTAACCCCCCTGATCGCCCGGCGGGTGAGATCAATTAGGTTTTAGCGCCAGAGAGGGTCTGCGTCGCCCCAGGCAGTGTTAGGTTAGTGACAGTAACGCTAACACCCACGCGCAAAGCATACACCCCCCTTAGTGGTATAGTATCTGATCAGATCTGATCAGATCTATACTAGCATCCCCAGCGGTTTAGGGTTCCCAAAAACGCAGTGTTAGCGGGATCAGCCCAGATACCTGCTAGCGCCTGTGTTTAGCCCCTCCGCCCAGCCCAGCCCAGCCCAGCCCACCCAAGTGCAGTATCGATCGATCACTGTCACTTACCAAACACAACACACATAACTGCAGCGTTCGCAGTGCTTGGTTTTTGGGGCCCTGTACGCGGCTAGGCTCCCAAAAAGTCCCACACATGTGGTATCCCCGTACTCAGGAAAAGCAGCAGAATGTATTTTGGGGTGCAATTCCACATATAACCATGGCATGTGTGAGCAATATATCATTTAGTGACAACTTTTTGTACATTTTTTTTTTCTTTTTGTCATTATTCAATCATTTGGGACAAAAAAAAATATTCAATGGGATCAACATGCCTCTCAGCAAATAGCTTGGGGTGTCTACTTTCCAAAATGGGGTCATTTGGGGGGGTTTTGTGCCATCTTGGCATTTTATGGCCTTCAAAACTGTGACAGGTAGTGAGGAGTGAAATCAAAAATTTATGCCCTTAGAAACCTTGAAGGCGGTGCTTGGTTTTTGGGGTCCCGTACGCGGCTAGGCTCCCAATAAGTCCCACACATGTGGTATCCCCGTACTCAGGAGAGGCAGCAGAATGTATTTTGGGGTGTAATTTCACATATGCCCATGGCATGTGTGAGCAATATATCATTTAGTGACAACTTTGTGCAAAAAAAAAAAAGTTTGTCATATTCCCGCAACTTGTGGCAAAATATAAAATATTCCATGGACTGAACATGCCTCTCAGTAAATAGCTTGGGGTGTCTACTTTCCAAAATGGGGTCATTTGGGGGGGTTTTGTGCTATTTTGGCATTTTATGGCCTTCGAAACTGTGATAGGTAGTGAGGAGTGAAATCAAAAATTTGCGCCCTTAGAAATCCTGAAGGCGGTGCTTGGTTTCCGGGGTCCCGTACGTGGCTAGGCTCCTAAAAAGTCCCACACATGTGGTATCCCCGTACTCAGGAGAAGCAGCAGAATGTATTTTGGGGTGCAATTCCACATATAACCATGGCATGTGTGAGCAATATATCATTTAGTGACAACTTTTTGTAATTTTTTTTTTTTTTTGTCATTATTCAATCACTTGGGACAAAAAAAAAAAATATTCAATGGGCTCAACATGCCTCTCAGCAATTTCCCTGGGGTGTCTACTTTCCAAAATGGGGTCATTTGGGGGGGTTTTGTACTGCCCTGCCATTTTAGCACCTCAAGAAATGAGATAGGCAGTCATAAATTTAAAGCTGTGTAAATTTCAGAAAATGTACCCTAGTTTGTAAACGCTATAACTTTTGCGCAAACCAATAAATATACGCTTATTGACATTTTTTTTACTAAAGACATGTGGCTGAATACATTTTGGCCTAAATGTATGACTAAAATTGAGTTTATTCGATTTTTCTTATAACAAAAAGTAGAAAATATCTTTTTTTTTCAAAATTTTCGTTCTTTTTCCATTTATATCGCAAAAAATAAAAATCGCAGAGGCAATCAAATACCATTAAAAGAAAGCTCTATTTGTGGGAAGAAAAGGACGCAAATTTCATTTGGGTACAACATTGCATGTCTGCACAATTTACAGTTAAAGCAGCGCAGTGCCGAATACCAAAAACAGGCTTGGTCCTAATGGCCCGAAATGGTCCGGGGCTTAAGTGGTTAATCCGACTGGAAAACCGGTCGTGTGTACTAGGCATTCGAGCAAAGATGGAGTCCATAGATACCAGCAATATTTTTAAAAACTGTGTGCTCTGATTTATGTTTCAGACGTATTTTTCTAGTGGGTAAATCAGTTGCTATATACTTGTCTGAGCTGTGTTTTTAACTGCCTGGCTTCAGTTGCCATCTAAAGATATCTGGAGGTGGACGGCTCTTTGAATGATCCATTGCCACGGAAAATCAGTAAGAAGACCTGATGGGCTGGGATACTAAGCTCCAATATGTGAAGTTCCCCCAGTGAGGTTTTTTAGCAGCGAGAATTCAACAGAATACAAAAGTATATATTAAAAGATTTATTAGATATGTACATTTAAATACAGTCATGGTAAATAGAGACTCTGGCAAAAGAAATATATAAATCCATACACAGGATTACAAGCACAGCATTGCTATACAGTTTTACATGTCAAATGCATCTGTATAATACTGACGCGTTTCGATTGAAAGAGGATCTTCTTCAGAGGATATGTAGTTTGCTGTAAAAAATTATTATATAGTAAGTCTCAATTCTTTACCTGGGTATGTACCCAATGGTAAGAAGTACAAAGTAAATAGTTACCAGCTAACTGTGTGTTGGAAACATTGCTTCTAACCAGAGTTCCACTGAAAATTGCTTCAAAGGGATCCAGCAGTCTCCCAGCTGCTCGACACCACGGGAATTAGCGCCACCAAACCAAGCGCGACCTACAAGAAGTCATATTGGAAGGGGAGAGGCCCCTCAGGGGGCGCGCACGGATGGACGGCCAGCACCTGCAGCAAAATTCCAAGGGCATCAATTCAGGATGCATGATTAATGCTTCCCTATAACTTTATAGTTTCAAAAATATTGTGGACAGACCAAAAGTCCATTAAAATGGGCCCTTCCATTTGTGTATGCTTCTATAATAGTATATTCTAATAGTTATTTGCTGATAGGGGAAATTAGTTTTAAATATTCTGAACTGAGTGGATATGGTATGAAAATTATTTTGAGAGTGATGGAATGGTGTACGATGAGGTGATGATAGTGAAACAGTGTGAGGTGTGTGTGAAGTCTATGGGAAGATGTGAAGAAAGATCAAAAAATAATGAAAAACTGAAAAAATTAAAAATGTAATGAGGTGTGAGAAAAATAAGAGTGAAGTGATGGTGATGTGGTGTGTGGTGTTACAAGGGTGATGGATGAGTGTAAAAATGATGGGGTGTGAATAAATGTGTGGCATTCAATTATCATAGATGTGGGTTGATACAAACGTATCCAAGCCACAGCGGAATTGAATGGAACTGATTCCATTATTGTTGGGACGTCCCAGGCTGAAATGGTATGCCAGGGAAACCGACCAACACCAACGAAGAGGTTATATATGTATATTAATCATAGAGTATAATTTCTTAGACCTACGGGATAGTACCCAAGGTTAAGCTAGAAGGACAAGATGACAACCAGCCTGTGTAGGGCTGGTGTACTTACGTTTTGTGGACTGTGTGGTCTTCCATGGGGGTAGCTGGGGATCATTTGAGATCCACATGGCTCCCTGGTTGCCAATCATTGGTAATAATCAGGCAAGCTAATGCTATCATATTTCCACTTTATAATAAGTATTTGTCTGAGTGTTCTGTATGTGTTTGCCAGCTGCAAGCTGCAATCTATACAATAGGAAGCTACCAAATTTAGAACAGGTTAAACCTCTAGGGGATGTTTTACCGTGCAACATAACTGTCAATTGTAAAAATGACTGTGACACATTCCATTTTGATTTGAAAATTTAGTAAATAAAAACGTCAATGCTAAATTACTAGAACGTATCCCTTAGTCCGAGATATTTTTGGCATTGTTTTAGTCACTAGGTGCCACAACATCTCAAAACTCATAGCGCTGCCCAGAAATGTATGGCAAAAACTTTTCCTGCAACTTTGCAAATACAAAACTTTTTTTTTTATATTTGTATTCTCGCAAAAAAGCGGTCTTTATTTTTATTCTAGCATAACAGCCAATTTCCCTGACATTTCCTTCATGCAAAATTTTAAACATGCCACTATCATTCCATTCTATGCATGTGGGCATGTTTTATCATTCAGCTTTTGAATTTAAGAAATGAACAGAATGGGAATGCTTATTTTAGGAGGTTGGAGGCGCATGAATATTCCATAAATATGTTTATTATGGCGTGACAGCTTACGCTTATGCTTCTTTTCTTGTCCTGTATTTTGGCTTACCTCCCACTGTTGGACTCTGACTGTGTTCTCTAGCTGGTTTGTGTTAATATAGCAATAGCTATGCTGTCTGCAAGTCAAGTTAATAAAGTTGTATATACTATTTTATTATTCTTTTCAAAGTTTAAAAAACAAACTTTTGTTAGGAGATTCTCCTTTTTTTTTTCATTGAACAAAGGTGTTTATTGAGTAAAAAAAGGTGCATACAAAGTCAGCATGACATTCACATATACATAGGTCACAAAAGAAAATATCCATGAAACAGGTGGTACATTCAAAACGGTTACAGCAGGTAATGCATAATAGTGTGTAGTTGAGTAAATCTAGGAGAATACAAGCATGAGATCTAACAAAAGGGTATACAGCCCAAAAGGTTTCCCCATTAGTGATTCAGGATAGGTCTATCGTTAACTGCAGGTCTCTGTGTCCATCAACCAGCTGTCCCTAATTTTATCGTATTTGGCTGGACAGCCTCTATATGTGTATATACATTTTTTGTAGGGTAGGGTTACATTTACTTCCGCCTTCCACTCCGAAAAACTGGGGGTTAAAGACCTCATCCATCTCCTGGCAATAATCTTTCTGGCTGAGAATAGGGTTTTGTGTAGAAAAATCTTGGTATATTTGTCCATAACGTCAGGAAATATCCCGAGTATACATTGTTTCGGCTCAAGTGCTATGGGAGAGCCCATGACATCATGGAGGAAAGTCACAATTTGCCTCCAGAGGTCTTGAATTTTTAAACAAGCCCAGAGGAGATGAAAGAACGTGCCTGTTTCCTGGTTGCACAACAAGCACATGGTAAACTGGTTACGTTTGTATCTAGCCACTGAGATAGGGGTAAGGTATGCCCTGTGAGTTATGTACATCTGGGACAGTCTGTCCGAGAGTCTGGGGGACACTGCCTTGCAGGTCTCCAGCGCCTCCTCCCACTCCTCATTCTCCAGTGGTCCCACCTCCCTCTCCCAGCGAGGCTTCAAGTCAAATGCTAATTTAGTGGAAATAGGGGTAGAGAGCATGTGGTAAAACGTGGATATCAATCCGCGCGGATCCATACTCTTAGCTATAGCCATGATAGGGTGTGTGGTAGGTTGCGGTGGGGTATGTGAGAATTGTGTTTGGGCCGCGTGTCTTTCTTGCAAAAACCTGAAGAACATATGATTGTGAAGTGAGAATTCCTCTTTAAGTAATTGGTAGGTTTTGAGATTTCCATCTGAGAATAAGTGATGTAGGTAATAGACACCCTGTGCAGCCCAGAACTCAGAGCCCTGAACATGAAGGAATTCAGACAACCCTTTGTTATGCCATAGTGGCGGGTAATCCGTGGTCTGGGGTATTCCCAATCTGGCAGAGGCAAGGTCCCAAATGCGTCTATAATGATACAGTAAAGACTTCGTATCTCCACCCGACTCAGCACTCCTGGAGCCCGCCGATACTGCATAGAGCAGGTCACCAGTGCGCTGAGCCCCCCGTGGGCAAAGTAGGAGTCAGAAACGTGTGCCATCTGTTTTGTCATTGTGAAACAATTGGGATAGTTGGGATGCAATGTAGTAGAGATTAAAATCTGGTAATGCTGTACCTCCCATATCAGTCGGGTTTTTGAGTGCTTGCCAGGCGTGTTTATGCCTGCTGTCACCCCAGACAAAGGGCTTGAGAAGGGCTACTAGTGACTTAAAGCACTGTAATGGTAAGTATATTGGGGTGTGCCATAGAACATATAAGATCTTGGGCAGAAGGACCATTTTTGCCAGGTTGATGCGACCCCACACCCCGAGGGAGAGACGGGCCCAAACCCATATCTTGGCTCTAACTAACGAAAACAATGGTTCTATATTGAGAGCAATATAGTCAGCCGGGCTCCTAGATATGTGTATTCCTAAGCTTCGAATGGTATCAACTCTTTGAAGTGGCAGGTCCTCCTGGAACTCAGGCGGTGGGAAGCTATCAATCGGGAGAATCTGAGACTTCCCCCAGTTTATCTTGAGTCCGGAGAATTTCCCAAACTGCTCAATC
The DNA here is from genome assembly GCA_029206835.1 of Rana muscosa. Classification (NCBI taxonomy): domain Eukaryota; kingdom Metazoa; phylum Chordata; class Amphibia; order Anura; family Ranidae; genus Rana; species Rana muscosa. The sequence goes on along the minus strand of CM055121.1, from coordinate 430,562,629 downwards.
GTCCAAAGTGCAGTTTGGAGGGAAGGGCCCAAATCAGCGAGGTATAACAACGTATTGTCCGCATACATGCTAACCTTTTCTGTTAAGGGTCCCATCTGCAATCCCTGTATCTCTGGGTTTGTGCAAATAGACATGGCCAAGGGTTCTGCAGCCAGAGCATAGAGAAGTGGGGAGAGTGGGCAGCCTTGTCTCGTACCTCTACTGAGGTCAAATACTGGAGACGGCCATCCATTTGCCACCACTTTGGCCGTTGCAGCCTGATAGAGCAGTCTGACCCATTTATGAAATCGAGGGCCAAAGCCGTAGCACTCCAGGCACCTCCACAAATATCTCCACTCGACGGAATCAAATGCCTTGGCCGTGTCCAATGTCACAACTACCCGAGATCCTACTTTTTCGTGTGTGGCTTGAAGGTTGATATATAATTTGCACAGATTAAAGGAGGTGTTGCGACCAGGCATAAAGCCTGCCTGATATGTTTGTATCAGTGAGAGTATGACTTGGTTGAGCCGGTTAGCTAGGACTTTGGCCAATATTTTAATATCCATCTGGAAGAGGGAGATGGGGCGATAGGATTACAGATACCCAGGGTCTTTTCCCATTTTGGGGATAAGGACTATGGTCGCCTCTCTCATAGATGGGGGGAGTGTAAACGTCTCAAATAGGTGGTTGTATAAGGCTAATAGTTTAGGGACCAGGACCTCACTATACTGGGAATAAAATTCAATTGGAAGGCCGTCAGAGCCTGGGGATTTGGATCTGGCAAACCCGGCAACAGCATCTGCTATTTCCTCTGTGGTGAGAGGAGCCTCCAGGAGTTCGACTTGTTCATCTGTTAAACGAGGAAACACAAGATCCTCCAGAAAAGAGTCCATCGGGCCCACATCTGGCAGGCTCGTGGACATATACAGTTCTGCAAAAAAGTCCCGAAACATGGTGGACACTTTAAGCGGGTCTGTAATTTGGAGGCTATCAGGGCCGCGTAGGGAAATTACCACCGGGGGTCTATCCTCACTATGGACCAAGTATGCCAAAAGTTTGCCAGCCTTTTCCCCATGCTCGAACATCTTCTGTTTAGCAAAAAATTATTTCTGTATGCCTTTTTCATATTGGAGTTGGGTAACCACTCTAGTTTGTAATCTAAGGGTGTTTGCTTTTGCTGGGGTGGGATCAGCCATTAATCCCTGTTCTGCGAGGGACAACTCTGCCACCGCACTATCAAAGGCGTTTGCAGAGTCTGCCTTAATCCAGTTGATGCAGGAAGTTAAATGAAGTTTGAAGGACTCCCAGACCGCCACCACAGGGGCTGATCGGTCATTCTTCCTGAAATATATTCGCCATTCAGTAAGGAGCTCGTCATCCTCAGGTAACAGGGAGAGCCAGAATGGGTGCAATCGCCATGCTCACAGTGGTTTGTCTATGGGTACACCTAGGGTGATCCAGTATGGGCTATGATCTGACAGCAGCCTGGGGGAGAACGCAGCCTCCCTCAGCCGTGGTGTAAGACCCTGTGAAATAAGGATAAGATCAATTATAGACATGGAGTTATGGGTAGAGGAGAAGCAGGAATACGATTTTTTACTGGGGTATTTATGCCGCCAGGTGTCTGCCAGGTGGAAAGAAGCAATCAAACAGGAAAAATTTGTGTCCCCTACTGTCCCCGTAGTGGGATTTGAGAGTTGGAGCCTATCTAGGGATGGATTCAGTGTGGTGTTGAAATCCCCCAGCCAAACCGATTGGACTGAGGGATGTCGCGCCATAAATGCAATCCCCTCTAGGATTATGGTCATGGAGAATGGGGGAGGGACATAGAAGGCCAGGAGAAGGAAGGGCTCCTCGTACAACTTGGTAGATAGAAATACATAGTGGTCCTGTGGGTCTGTGAAAGCCTCACATAGTTCAAAGTGAACAGATTTGGCAATGAGTATGGAGACTCCGCGCGCATGGGTCGAATGAAATGCCCACCCCACCCATGGATGGCGGAGGGCCATCTGCAACCTCCCCTCCACATGAGTTTCCACTAGTACCACTACATCAGCACGTTGCTTCTTGAGGAATGCAAGAGCTGCTGAGCGTTTCACTTTCTCACAGAGACCCCTGACATTCCAGGTTAGGAATTTTAAAGACGCCATGGATCTTTGCGTGAGAAATAATACAACCCAACCAGACATACAAATCCAACCTTATCGGCCAGACCCCAAGAAAGCACATAAATCATAGACAGCAGAAATGATTGCAAGCTAGTTATATTACATAGGACCTGTAAGAGTATGAAAGTACGTTGTATTACCTGTTTCCGGATTATATCATGCACATAGTTACTCAATGAATAAACTTCCCCTCCCCCTCCCCCCACCCCGCCCTACACCCCTCACAACTGGTGTGGGCATCATCCCTGAAAATGTGGAACAGTTCAAACAGCAGAAAAAAAACATTGTTACTTGGTGAAAACACAAAAAAATAATAATCGAATGAAGTCACTGAACTGAATAGGAGGAGTATAGCAAGCCCCACGATGCGCGAGCATCGCAATGTACTGTTCTGCAGTGGCTCCATGTGACATACTTGTTTTCCCTACTGCTGAGTGGGGGAAGTCTCGCTGCACTTTGCACTTGGTAGGTAGGACTACTGCAAACATGAGGCTCAGGCCTCCGGTGTAACAAAAGACCCAGGAGGGTAAAAAAGGGAGGAAAAGGAGAGAAAAAAAAATCATATAAAAATAAAACCAAATCTCTTCCTCCCTTCCAAGTAGATTTTTAACTTAACTCTCGCAGAAATATAAACTAGACGCTGGTTCCCACACAGTTTAATATCAGCAAGGGGTCCCGAAGGGCAGTGGGCTAAGGTGTATAGTACTGTGGAAGCGACCAAAAAGAAACAAAGATATATATCAAAAAAGGAAAAGAAACAGTGAGTGTTTGGTTTGGCGCCTGAACATGGCGCAAGGCCCTAACCAGCCATGTAGGTAGGAGGGTATTTAGCCCACTGCCAAAAGTATGGGGAATGTATCAGTGAATGTACTCACAAAGGTGTCAGTCGGCGTTCTCGGGGACTGCTCGGTGTTCCAGCCAGGTAATCACCTCATCAGGATCTTCAAAAAAGAATGCACGTCCATCTTGTTCCACCCTAAGGCAGGTAGGGAATAGCATGGCATACTTAATATGTTGGATGCGCAGCCTGCACTTGGCCTCCATGAACCCCTGTCGACGTCGCTGGACCTCTGCCGAAAAATCCGGAAAGATGGCGACTTTAACGTTCCCCACCGGGATGTTGCCTTTTTCTTTAGCCAGTCTCAGGGTTGCATCCCTATCTTTATAGTTGAGGAGTTTGGCTATGAAAGTGCGAGGGGGAGCTCCCCGTGGGGGTGGTTTTGCAGGCATGCGTGAGCTCTCTCCACTGTCCCCATGGGGGAGAAGGCCTCCCTGCCATATGTGGTGATAAGTAGCTGCTCAAGGAACATAGTGGGGTCCTTACCTTCCGCACCCTCGGACAGGCCTATGAATCGCAGGTTACACCTTCTCAGTCTGTTCTCCATATCGTCCTGCTTGGAGAACAACTGATGAATCTGGCGCTGCATGCGGTCTGTGCTTTCCTGCAGGGGGGGGGCTCTGCTGTTTTGACCCAGTCCCGGAGCTTATGCAGGTCCTGTCTAATTAAAGATATGTCCACTTTGACCTCCTCAATATGAGCAGTGAGTGAGGTCCTGCAAAAATTCATCGCTTCTAATAGCCTGTCTGTGTCTCCCGCCGGCTGCTCACCCCCTGCCTTCACTGCGGTGCCATCTTCGTCTGCCTCCTCTCTGTCCTGACGGCGGTATTGATCAAGCTTTGCCACGGCCGCAAACTTCTGAGTTTTCGATGGAGACATGCCGCTGGTGGTCCCAGGCTGTGTGAGAGTCAAGGCAGGAGCAATATGGTCTTCTGGTAGGCACAGGATTGTAATGTTGAAGGAGTAATGGACAGAGCTCTCTGTGAATGTGTCCTACTCCATGCGGTGTCAGGCCACGCCCCCAGGAGATTCTCCTTTTAAACTGTTACAAAGATGTTTCTCAGAGTAATATGTGTTTATGGGAGTCACAAAACAGTCAGGCACGAATGAAGGAACTTGAAAAAACTAGGACAAGTACTTGGCTGCTTGTTCTCAGCATGTCATAGTTGAGCAATTTGGTTTCCATGATGCAATAAGATTTTGTTCAGTGCTCTATGTAGGTTATGCTGTCAATCAGTATATTGTTGTGGAGAGAGGGTCATAGATTCAAAAGTGTGCAGGGTAACCAGTCATTAGCTACATTTCAGCTTCTTTCCCTTTGCAAAGACATAAGGGTGACAGTCATACTTGTATTTGCTGATTTCACTAGCTCCTTAAAGTGTATGTTATCCCTAACAATTAACTTTTCTTATTTTCTCCCTTGTGTTCTGTTAAATATACCATTTGGGTCCATGTGCTTAAAAAATGCTGCTTTTGTAGGAGTTTGGTGGGTTTTTTTTCTTCTACCCGTCGAAGCAGCTCAATTTTATGCTATGTGTCTATGCACATTAGGGTGTTTAAAGACAGAAAAAAAAACATAACAATTGCACTTTTGAGAGGAGTTTTTATAGACAAGAAAAATGTCAAAAGCCTCGTACACACGACAGAGTTTCACGTCGTAAAAAACACGTCGTTTTTTTCGACGAGATTCTTGTTAACCTTGCCGATTTTCTCGTCAAGCTTTCCATGCGTACACACTGACATTTCCCAATTTCCTCGTTGTTCTCCGCGGTCACGTCCAGCACGTACGACGGCACTATAAAGGGGAAGATCTTTTTTCTTGGCGCCACCCCTTGGGCTGCTTTTGCTGATCTCGTGTTTACGCGTGTGAAGTAAAAGTTTGGGAAGAGACGATTCGCGCTTTTCAGTCTTCGTACTTTTCAGATCGTTTTCTGCGGTTCAGTTTGTGCTTGTGGGTTCGTATCTTGACTTTCAGGGCGTCTAGGCAGGTCGTATCTGTTTTACAGTGCGTTCTTGCCTGTTCGTTTCTGTTTTTCAGTTCGTTATTCATAGGCCTTGCTGTTCTAAAGTGCGTTCTGTTCTGTACGTTCTGATAAGACGACCGTTTCCTAGCCATGTCGCCTGTACGTTCTCGTCGTCGAGTTCGTGCTGTGCGTGCGCTTGGTGTTGGTCTGCTTGTTTTGGACCAAGACCAGTCCATGAATGGTGTGAGGAGGAGTTCATGGACCAAGAATTGGTTGCTCCAGCGGGACCAATTCTGCCATATGCCTCTGCTGCGGGAGATCGTCGAGAATAATCCTGAGGACTACAGGAATTTTCTGCGGATGTCTGACCCCGTTTTTCAGGAACTGTTGGCTTTGGTGTCCCCCTATATTACCAGGAAGGACACCGTTATGCGGGAAGCCATCAGTGCTGAGCAGAGGCTCATCGCCACGTTACGTTATCTGGCGACAGGGAGAAGTCTTCAGGACTTGAAGTTCACAACAGGCATCTCCCCCAAGGCTCTGGGCCTCATAATCCCAGACACCTGTTCTGCTATTATACAAGTCCTGCAGGAGGACTATATTAGGGTAAGTTTTCTCCATTAACATCACATTTTATGTATTACATGTATGCTAATGTATTGTATTTCTTTCATCCTTCCCTAATTACCATGATTTTAATATGCTGAGAATGTCCCCTTTGTCCTCATGCATGCTTGAAGATTTAGATTGCCCCTTTTTTCTCCTCCATGCATATTTTCCTTCACTAACCTTTCCAGCAGGGGCGCCTGTTGCTCCAAATGTTTTTGGGGGTTCAAACCCCAATTTAGGAAATAAACGTCCTCCTTTTTTGGTCTAGTGCCTATTAAACGCCCCCATTTTGTTCCCTCTAATGCAGCCATTTTGTTCCCTCTAATGCAGCCATTTTGTCCCCTCCAATGCAGCCATTTTATTCCCTCTAATGCAGCCATTTTGTCCCCTCCAATGCAGCCATTTTGTTCCCTCTAATGCAGCCATTTTGTCCCCCCCAATGCAGCCATTTTGTTCCCTCTAATGCAGCCATTTTGTCCCCTCCAATGCAGCCAGTTCCCCCCCAGCCCTGCACTTACCTTCTTGTGGTCAGCGCCATCCTTCTTCTGTCCTTGATGTCTTCTCCTTCCCTTGATGTTGCATCAGCCAATCATGTTACCATTAAACAGACTTGGTGAACATGATTGGCAGAGCAGCCTGTCAGTGTTTACCCAAGGAATGCCCCCCCCCCCCTGCGTCCCCTATTTAACTTTTCTGCAGCCAATTACATCCCTCAGGCTGTAATGTGCAAGAAAATTTTCCTTCCTGTTTCTGATATGCAATTTTAAGCCCATAAATGCCGCAGTTCTTCATATGTCGGTCGCTTAACAGGGGGCCATCCACCTGAATAGTGGGCGGCATAGACAATACATAGGTTAATGCAAGGCATGAACCTATGTATTGTTCTGAGTGACGGGCACAGGAGAGAGGGGGCAGTGCTCCAGCGCCCACTCTGGACGCACCGCCACTGCAATGCTATCCTGTGGCCAAACACATCTACCCCCCCCTCCCCATTATAATTTATTAATGGACCATCATAGGGGGTGATGAATATGATACATGAGCCTTCCATTATACTTATTTAAAACACCTTAATAAACATAGACTTTGCTTGATGTTGGCCTCTAATGTATTTTCTTAGAATATACTTGTAATGTTTGATTTGTGTATTCTAATATTTTTTCATCTTGTTTGACTCCTCAGCTTCCTTCCATGCCACAGGAATGGCAGACTGTGGCATCGGAGTTTGCCACGCGGTGGGACTTCCCCAACTGCGGTGGTGCTATAGACGGGAAGCACGTCCGCATCGTGCCGCCACCCCGTTCTGGGTCCTACTACTTCAATTACAAGGGGTTTCATAGCATTGTGCTGATGGCGGTGGTGTCAGCACGGTATGAATTCCTCTATGTTGATGTAGGGAAGAATGGCCGGATGTCCGATGGGGGATCCTTCATCCAGACGGAGTTTGCCCTCCGTCTCCAGAGTGACGACCTTGCATTGCCACCGGATGCAGGGAATATTGAAGGACTCCCCTTTGTTTTTTTGGCTGATGAAGCCTTCGGGCTCGGACCACATCTTATGAGGCCATTTCCTCAGAGGACCCTGACCCCAGAGAAGAGGGTGTTCAATTACCGGCTGGCCAGGGGCCGAAGAGTCGTTGAAAATGCCTTTGGCATAATGGCCAGCCGGTTCCGCCTTTTTAGGACTCCCATCCACTTGGCGGACTACAAAATAAACTATGTAGTGTTATGCTGCTGTGTGCTACACAATTATCTTTGCCGCAAATCTAATTCATATATGGCCTCAGTTTTGCCTGAGGCTGGACTTTCCCCTGATAATCCCCTGCCGGGCCTGGAATCTGCCCGTGCTGGCTTGCCCCCCCAAAATGCCCGTGAGGTTCGGGACAAATACATGGACTATTTCACGGGTAGGGGGGCAATTCCTATGCCAGGCTATGTCTAAAGATTCCTGTCTAACGATCCAAATAAAAATCTTGTTTAAAATTCTAACTTTTGTTGGTTTCCTGTCTCCTAGTTTGTCTTAGTGCATTTGTAGTGCCAAGTGTATTTTCCTTTAGTAAATACCAACCATTTCACTATGTAACCTTAAAAAATGTACCAAATAAGGTTAGAGCATATTAGAAAAAGAAGCTACACGTTGTTTGTGTTCAAATCTTTTACTATGTGCAAATTCACACACTTTTTTTTTTTACATTTTTTGTTTGCCTGGCCGCAAACCGGCAATTGTTTTCTTAGGAAAATACAAAAACAACAGTTGCATTCCAAAAATTACAAAATTGGATACCTCGGAGCAATCTGAGACATTCACTTACACAAACTATATGTCTCTATGTGCCCGTCCTAATATGGGGTCCTGCCACCCCTTGCCCAGCCAAAAATTGAATATGCACACAATTGGGATTATTTTCCTATAGGGATTTTAGACTCCTGATCCCTATTGTCAACATGTGCTATCTGCCATCAGGGGTGATCAATGGACGTGTTTTGGGGGTGCAACCCCTTCCTCAGTTCACCTACTTTAGATACGAGGAAGGGGTTGCACCCCCAAAAGACGTACATGGATATCCCCTGATGGCAGATAGCACATGTTGACACACTGTGTTCAGATTCAATTTTTGGCTGGTTTGATTGTCAATTTTTTTTAAAAAAGTTTAAGAATAAACATGAACAAAAGGGGGTTGGGATGCCTTATTGAATTCTCCCCAAAACATCGAGAATGTCTTTAAATGTTTGATCCATCACATGTATTCTTTCTTTAATTTTGTCCAGTTCCGTGCTACATTCCATCACTTGCTGGATGAGGCGGAGGGCACTGTCAGCAGAGAAACCTGTACTATCCTTCACCCCAACATTCACATCCCCTAAAAACAAAATAAAAAGGTATTATAACTCTGCAGGCCTACCTCTCTTACCTGAAGCTGTGGTGACAGATACTGACCTGTTGTGGTGACCAGTTCCACAACGTCATCCACCTCTCCTTCCTGCACGTCTCCTTCCTCCACCTCAACTTCCTCTACATCCTTTGTTTGTGGGTCTTTGGGAGTTTGGGGTTGTTGTGAAGCTGTGGGGTTCTTGTGATCCCTGGAGTGTCCTCCTCCCAGTCTTCTCTCCCCTATGAGAATCAAACAAAAGGTAGAGTTATCACACAGAAATTCTCTATGTAAAACCAAAAAACAAGCTAAATTGCTTGGAAGTGGGGTACAAGTGTGTGTTTGGGCGGAAGTTAAAGATGAATGCATTATTTCTGACCAAGAATATGTTTAGTATTCACCTTTGTCTGTAATTTTTTAGACATGTAGGCAACACAAAAATTCTCTGATGCACCTGTGTGGGACACCCAAAAAAGGCGGGTCAGGTGGCCCACACTATAGTGCTCCAAAGTACAGATGTGGAAGCAGCTGCTGAGTGTCCTCTCCTTTACACTGACAAAAGTTTGCATTTAATTCTCTTTACAAACACATCATCTAGCCTAAAACTTTGTGCCCCAAATTTCCCAAAAAATTACAGATGTCTAATTACTTTTGTGGCTGTAAAATAAGCCAAAACAGCGGATAGTGGCCGAACGAAGTGTCTGTAACGTAACGAACGATTACTGTGCCCAACCAAGTTCAAAATATAACATTTTGGAAGGGAGTCCAATAAGAAAAAATAAATAAACCAGCAACATGTCAGTTTAGAAAAGGATTAATAGCAGAAAAGTGTACATTTTACTTACTTTTTGCGGGCATTCTCTTAATGCTCCTTAACTGCTCTGGCTCCCTAAGTTTGAGGTCTGACCACCTCTTTCTGAGCTGCTCATTTGAGCGTTTCACCCCGAAATTCGTCTTCAGACTCTTCACGACTTTAGTGAGGATTTTGGCCTTCCTTCTATTTGGTTTGCTATACGGCCCATGCTTTGCGTCATAATCAGACTTGAGCAAGATGTCCACCATCTCCGCCATCTCGGCAAAAGATATATTCGATGCCTTGAATCTCCTCCTTGATCGTGACGTTTCCTCAGTCTCCGGGCTTGTCTCCTCCTCATTAGTTGCGGAATTATCAGACACCTGCTGTAACTCCGCCATATCTGTCTGCGCGCCGATAGAGAAGGGGCGGGGAAAAGATGTTAGTTAGAACGTCATGGGCGGGCAACGTGTGCGGAGCGTCGTGTTCGTATTTTGACGCATGCGTGGTGTGTATATAGCAAACACACATGTGTCTATAGTACGTTCGGTGTGCGGAGAGAGGAGTTCAAGTGACGGACGTGTGAACGAAGGTATGTGATTTTGTGACTTGGACAAATTGTTGGCCTATACTGTTTTGAGAATGTTGTAGGATATATATGGTGACTACGATGTTAAGGAGGTTAGACTGTTTGCCTCACATTAGTTATATATTATTTCTTAAACTTGCAGATACAATATGAATGTCTTTATTAGCGACAAAGAGTTCCTGGTGGAATTTATTGACCGGGTAAGGGAGCTGCCCGCTCTGTGGGAGACGAAAAACCCCATCCATAAAAAAAGAGGGGTGAGAAAAGCAGCGCTGGAGAAGCTGCTCCCATTTGTGCAGACCAAGGTGCCCACAGCCGCAGCAAAACAAGTGGACACTAAAATTGGGAGCTTGAGAGGCACCTACAGGACTGAACGCTCTAAGGTCCTGGCTTCTCAGAGGTCAGGAGCAGCAGCAGGTGATGTGTATGTCCCGATTTTGTGGTACTACAGCAGGATGTCCTTCCTGGATTACCACATTGAGGCAAGGCCATCACTCTCCACTCTTCCCCCCAGACTTCCCTGCAGCCAACCTGAGCCTTCTCTGGAGCAAGAGGAGGCAGCCATCCTGAATGATCCTGATTTGGCCATCTGGAGCCAGGTATAGTATTAAATGAAAATGTATTGGGATAAAATTACTGTTTGACAAATATGTCAAGATGAGAAACATACAATATTTTGGGTTCCACAAGTGAAATCAAGATCTCTAGACATTAGTCTGCACTTAATTGGGTGCTAAATAGTCAATCTGATGTAGGTGTAAAGTAGAAAAAATGATTTCTGGATTTACATTCTAATTGCTTCAATCATCTTTATAAAGTTTGATGCAAAGATTAAACCAACATATTAAACTATGTCCCTTTTTCATACACAGGATGAAATCAGCCAGGAGGAGGGTTTGGAAACTGTCAGGCAGGAGGAGGAAGGGCCCAGTGGCAGCCAGGAGGTGGCAGGGCCCAGTGGCAGCCAGGAGGAGGAAGGGCCCAGTGGCAGCCAGGAGGTGGCAGGGCCCAGTGGCAGCCAGGAGGTGGCAGGGCCCAGTGGCAGCCAGGAGGTGGCAGGGCAAAGGAGAAGCACCAGATCCCAGGTGCCTCCCATCCGGCTTCCCAAAAGAGGCAGGAGGGACAGGACCACCAGTGAGGCAGCAATGGCCCTTATTAAAGAGGCCCATGCCACCCTCAAAGAGCCCACATCCCCTGAAGAGGCCATTGCCGGCCTAGTGGAGGCAAAGTTCAAGGTGATGAGCATGGAGCAACGCCTCCTATGCGAGCCCCTGCTCATCACCTTGCTCAACAAGGGGGTGATGGAAAAAATTACCCCCAATACCGCCATTTGTGAGGTGGCACAACTGTCCCAACCTCAACCTCCTCCTCCACCTCCACATTCTTCTTCTGCCCCACCCCCTTCTCCTCCACCTCCACCTTGTTCTTCCGCCCCACCCCCTTCTCCTCCACCTCCACCTTGTTCTTCTGCGCCACCCCCTTCTCCTCCACCTCCTCCTCCTCCTGACAGGAGTACCCCTCCAGTGGCCCAGCCTCCAGCCAAACGAAGAAGGAAGGCTGCAGGGAAGGCTTCAGGAAAGGTTGCAGGGAAGGTTGCCAGGAAGACGAGGAAGTGATGGCCTTGCTTCATTGTGGTCGGACAGAAGGCAGCCTGTTGTAGTACCACACACTTGGGACATATATATCACCTGCTGCTGTTCCTGACCTCTGGGAGGCCAGCATCAGATTGTGTTCAGAAATGTTGGCCTTCTCAAGCTCCCAATTTTAGTGTCCACACAGGGTTGCTGTGTGCTCTGGGGTCCCTGGGATGCACAAATGGCAGCAGCTTCTCCAGCGCTGCCTTCTCTTTATTTTAGTTCAAACATGAATAAATGTTATTTTTCTTTAAGTTCATACTTGACTATGTGTATTTGTAAAAATGTAAAATCTAGCTTTGGAGTAAGCAGATACATTTGACTGACAAAAAAAGGGACAGATAACAACCCCCCAAAAAAAAAACTAAATCGTATTTCCCAAAAAAGGGTGTAAAATTTACATAATATATATTAAAAGATTCTATGGGAGATCACTACCAAAACATTGCAAAATTACAATTAACATCAGTTAGAAAAATATCTAATTTTTTAATATTCCTAAAAACTTGCACGATATAATACACATAAATCTTCTTAAGAGCAACAAGAAAAAGGTTAAAAAAACATAGTCATAACTCTGTGTGAATATCAGCAGCAAAAGAAGTTCATTCGTTTGGATTAATGTAACATTCTAACGAAGATTTCAATGCACAACATTTAAACGATGCAAAAATTTGGAGCGTGACGAATGTGCTATCTCCATTACGAAGGCTTGTTTTACCAGAAGATGCGCTCCCGTCTCATAGTTGCTTGTGAGCATGCGCGCTTTTGGAAGAGTCGTAAAAGCATACACACGAACCATTTTCTCGTCACAAAACAGGCCGACGAGAAACACGACGAGGAAATCTGGAATCCTGACGAGAAAATAGAGAGCAAGTTCTCTATTTTCTCGTCGAGATTCATGGCAATTTTCTCGTCGTAAAACCATACACACGAACGGTTTTCTCGACAAAAAAGCTCACGCGGAACATTTCTTGCCGGTTTTGGACGAGAAACTCGGTTGTGTGTACGAGGCGAAATGCTCAAAAACGCACCTAAACACAGCGTTTAGGAGCATTCAGTGTTTTCAAGTGTACATTGAAAAATGCAAAAAAAAGGCAAATAAAGAGGATGGGATTTTAATTGGTGCTGAAACCTTCTAGCAGAATAAACTTAGACATATTATATATTATTAGATATATATTAGACATATTTTTTATCACAAAATGCCTTTTAAAATGTACTGGGGTACAAAGAACCTAAAAAAAATTAAAGGATAAGGTGCCATTAAAAATGAATGCCCCCTCCCCCCCACACATCTACTAACACAGGGGCGGACTGACAACTCATGGGGCACCCGGGCAATAGGAGATCCTGAGGCCCCCTGTCCCCGCCCATGTGTTCCCGCCCACACTTAAGCCACACCCACACAAATCCCCACCTACATATTGCACCGCCCCCCAGACTACATGCGTTCGTCACAGAATTTCTTTGCACTATGTTCAAAAAAAAAATGTTTATTATAGAATATAAAGAAAAATAAACTTACATTAAAAGTGCAACAACGGTACATTTCCAAAATTAAGGATTTCATAAATTGACACAATATAACAGGTGCAACAAATGTCTTCTTAGCTGAACAGTTTGATAAAAAATATACAAAAAATAAAAAGCTCTGTCCAGCATGTTACAAAATTATGGCCCTAGAATTGCTCTCACTCCAACGTTCCCTACAATACCATACATGTGTTGCACCCTTATTGTTTACATACATGTGCTCATCCTACATAAAGCTTTTCATATAGAGAGTGTTCGGGGGCCATGGGTGTGCTTTACATTTTTTTTAAATATATTTTATTTACTTTATATAATTTTCGCTGACCACTAATGCAAGGAGCATTCTTCCCACTGACCACCAATGTAAGGAACATTCTTCCCTCTGACCACCAATGTAAGGATCATTCTTCCCACTGACCACCAATGTAAGGAACATTCTTCCCACTGACCACCAATGTAAGAAACATTCTTTCCACTGACCACCAATGTAAGGAGCATTCTTTCCACTGACCACCAATGTAAGGAGCATTCTTTCCACTGACCACCAATGTAAGGAGCATTCTTTCCACTGACCACCAATGTAAGGAACATTCTTCCCACTGACCACCAATGTAAGAAACATTCTTTCCACTGACCACCAATGTAAGGAGCATTCTTTCCACTGACCACCAATGTAAGGAACATTATTTCCGCTGACCACCAATGTAAGAAACATTCTTCCCACTGACCACAAATGTAAGGAACATTCTTTCCACTGACCACCAATGTAAGGAACATTATTTCCGCTGACCACCAATGTAAGAAACATTCTTCCCACTGACCACCAATGTAAGGAACATTCTTCCCACTGATCACCAATGTAAGAAACATTCTGCTTACTAACCACCAATGTAAGGAACATTCTTTACGCTGACCACCAATGTAAGCAACATTCTTTCTTCTGACCACCAATGTAAGGAACATTCTTCCCACTGATCACCAATGTAAGAAACATTCTTCTCACTAACCACCAATGAAAGGAACATTCTTCCCACTGATCACCAATGTAAGGTATATTCTTAATGTACAGATGACAGTGTTAGGGAAAAGGACTCAGTGTATACATTTCAGTGATATATATATATATATATATATATATATATATATATATGGAATAACACTCATTTAGCCTAGGTTCACACTGACAGCGGGAATGAAAGCGTGCGACTTCAGCTGAACTCGCACGATTTCATACCCGCATGTCAGTACGAGTTTGGCAGCGATTTCAGAGACATCTGTGTGGGTTGCTGTACAGATGTCTATAGAAATCGCACCCAGAAATTGCCGAAAGTAGTACAGAAACTACTTTTGGGAATCAGTGCGGCGCCGCAAATGCGGCATCGCACCGATTTGGGTAGTGCCATTGCCGGCAATTGCCGCCGATTTGCCATGCGATTTCACATGTCAAATTGCATGCCAAATTGCTCCAATGTGAACCAAGGCTAAGTGCTATTCCCTATATATAACACTGATATCTATACACTTAGTGGCATTCAATGTACCAGATATCAGTGTGCAATAGGGAATAGCACCTGGTAAATAGGCACAGGGCAAGAAGGAAGGAACAATAACAACACACAGTGACATTCATACACTGCTGTGCTGTCATTATCACACTGACCTGCTGCTGCTGCACACAAGGCAAGTCAGTGTGGCCAATTCCAAGAAGACTCAGTCCGCTCTGTGTGCACTCTGCAGCCTCCAGCTCCATACGGACTGTCCCCCGTGGTAGTGACGTTAGCCCCGCCCCCTCAGCAGAATTTCCCAGGGGGAGAGGTGGCCGGAGCGCCTGTCTCTGCATGCAATCATCCCCGCATGGCTGACGGGGCTCCATGATTGCTTTCAGATCCATCCCGGCCAGCTCGCAACTCTCCTCTCATATAGCTGCATCAACCGCCGGCAAGGATTTGTTCACTGGTTCCTTGGGGTATAGTCCTCTTCTCAATACTGCATCTAAAGATGCGGGCACCTCCAGGGGCAGACTGAGCCGGGCCCCCCCACCTCGGGGCCCTCGATCAGTGCCCGAATGGTCAGTTCGCCCCTGTACTAACAGCAGCATGTTTTTGCTGTGGGTGTGGGAAAGTGTGCAATTTGCAAGTTGTCTTGCACTGCATAGATGTAAACCCTGCCTTATTGTACCCTTCCACCCAAAAAAGGCATTGGGGTTGATTTACTAAAACTGGAGAGTGCAAAATCTGGTGCAGCTCTGTATGCTAGCCAATCAGCTTTCAGGTTTTATTGCTAAAGCTAATTTGAACAAGCTAAAGTTAGAAGCAGATTGGCTACCATGCACAACTGTACCAGATTTTGAACTCTCCAGTTTTAGAAAAAAAACATTGTTTGTAAACAAAATCTGAAATAAGAAAGGTTGAATTTTATATATTATTTGTGTAGCGCCCCCCCCAATATTTGGGGGTGCTATGTGGAAATTTAAGGGCGGTCTGAGCCAGTAATTGGGCTCAGACCAATTATGTTCAATTATTGTTCTGCTCTAGGTGTGATACTGCCCGGCAGTTTTGTTCTCCTTTGCCTGCAGGTGGCACTGTCACCGCCGGCACGGGCTGGACTACGGGGGTATCACAGCACCTTGGGTGTCCTCTCACGGCAGCCTGCAGTGGGCGTGGTCTACCCACTGTGCATGCTGGGAGAGGGTACAAAAGGGGCAGACGCAATTTGGCGTGAGGCGATTCCAGTGGGACCCCAAGGCGTTCAGGGGGACCTTTGGTCCAGTGAGTGTGCCTCGTGGCCCGCATGGCACAAAGTGCGCTAGAGTGCTTAGGCCTTGGGCACCTTCAGCCCGAGGCCCTGTTGATGCATTGTAGGCCCAGCTCAGCTGACAAGGGCCTATGCTTCAGAGAAGGATCCCAGGCTGCCCGTTTGTAGGGGGCCCATATTTAGGAAAGGAGTTCCAGGGGAAGAACAGTGCCGGCGGAGACTAGCGACGGTACTGCTGTCTCGGGGAAAGGCCTGGAGGCCTGCCTAAAGGGGGATTCATCATCTCTGACATCCGTGCTCCATCCCGGCTGCTAGGACCGCTCTCATAGGGACTGTCCGGTTGAGCAGTGCCCACTCAGGCTTGAGTGGCGACGAGTGTAGATACTGGCCTTATTCCTGGAAGATATTGGTGTACCTAGACAACGGAGCTGAAGGATCCACTCGTGGGAGGTAATTGCTGCAGACCCAAAGTAACAAAACCAGTAGATCCCATTAACAAATAGGGGTCTGCGGGTGTGTGGAGACCACGCCGGGTAGCTACATTTGTTTTACCCGTCTGCAACCAGCATGTTTTTATTTTTTTGCAAAATGCATAATTAGCCTTTGAGATCATAAAACAAACTCCCCTTGCAAAAAATAATATTAGAATATTACTTTTGCAGTTGGTAATTGATTTATAAACCCTAAGGTGGAATATGCATTTTGCAAAATATACATTTATATACTGTGTATACTATATAGATATTTATATATCCTAACTATATAACAATAAAGAGTTTTTCTTAAAAGCTAATGCCCATAATAACATAAAAGCAGTAACACATAGCAACCAATCGGGATTTAATCTGCTGAATTCCGACCGGTACAAGATGAATTCTAATTATTGCTATGGGTTAATGGAATAAGGCTGTTTGACATTTACAATTGTATATCATTAATACTTAAAAAAAATTCAGCTATTTCTCTGAATAAAACTTTCTGCTTTCCTGATTCTTTTCTTTTTTTCTTGACTATTCGGCATGGTTCCAATTTATGTAGGGTAATGCTATAATAAAATAATTAATAGTATGTTGCACGGAAGAATATGGATTTTAAATTTGCACACAAGAATGAGCATAATTCACGTAAGAGAGAAACAATTTAAGCCCTGTGAAAAAAAAAGCTCCTACGCACAAACCAGCTGTCAACAGTGCAGCACCTGACTGGTATTTGTTCTGGGGGTAATGAAATTCTCAGTGGGGTAGACTGTATTGTGCTTACTTTTGTATTTCTCTTGAGTTTCAAAGCATTTTCAGAGAAATACACTAACAAAATAATATCCAGAATATAGACAGAGGGAGGTAATCCATTTTGATCTTCTGCAAATATGTCCTCCCTCCAAAGATTTCAAAGAGAAATGTTTTTTACTTCCTTAGGCGATGTAACCCTTTATTTATTTTCATTTTATCATGTCTCTGTGTTTGAGATAAATATTAAAGGCATACTCATGCATTTAAACTCATGCAGGGGACCAAGCCAATCTGCTAAGCATCTCTGAAATGTCATTCTGGCTTTAGGGCCAGTTCACACCAGAACGCAGTGCAGGAAAGGTGTGCTCCATGCATGCTTCCCATACTGCGCTGGAACGCACTGCCCTTGCGATCTGCTGCTGGTGTCAATGTATTGTTATGTTAAAAAAGAATATGTTAAAAAATAAAATATATGCGCAACCATAAAATTATGCAAACAAGGTGCAAATAAGTAGGCATGTGAAAAAAAATGGAAAACAATGCACAACCCTATAATAATACAATCAAAATGCAATATGTGGGTGCTGTTAACCAAACCTAACAGGGTAGGTATAAGTTCATAAATCTGGAAAAAATTTATTGAAACAATGTACATTTAGAATCAGCTACAGAGGTTTTGCTGTGATCAAAAATGCAGAGATGCATACTACAAGGTCAATTATACAAAATCTCTGATTCTGGACCTTGGCCTAAGTGCAGCGACCAAACGAGACCTACAAAGGCAATTCCCCTTCAAGTGGAGTACAAAAGGAATTCCATACCTGTGCGTTACCTTGACACACACTTTCTCTTCCCTAGTCACAGCCAACCTAAACCCACTCATAATCAAGGTAACAGAACAGCAATGACACATCTCAAGGCATGAACTATCCTGGGTAGGGAGGCTGGCAGCCTTCAAGATGACCATACTCTCACAAATTCTCTACTTGTTTAGAGCCTTACCTGTTCACATACCTAATCATTACTTCCAAACCCTGTTTGGCCTCTTTCAAAAAAATTTATGGGACCACAAGAAAGCAAGATGTCAACATTCTAACTTGATCAAACATAGATCAGTTGGGGGAGCAGGAGTGGTAGACATCCGTGACTACTTTTGGGCGGTCCATTTGGATCAACTTAAGTTTTGGCTCAAAGATAAAGACACTCCACTTTGGACTGAAATTGAAACAGCGATTGCCCCCACCTCTAATCTAAGAACCCTTCCTGAATGTGACCTCTGGAAACCATGGGACATCTCAGCACCAACTGCACCTACCCAAGCATCAATCCTAGCTTGGAGATACATGCTCCAACAATTAGGATACACAAACAGACCCACAACTGACTGACTACTCTCTACACATCCTAGAAGCTCTAGATCCCAAAATATCCCTCAGCTTCTTACCACAACATGGGGTAGAGTCTATTACAGATCTCATGCAGGATCATAGACCCAAAACGGTGGAAGCAATAATAACTGAATATGATCTCCCAAGAGAGCATCATTTCACATTTGCTCGCATTGTTCACTTCCTAGCTAAAACTCCCATCCCTAAATTTAATATGCACCCTAAAGCACGAGAATTCTATACCTCACAAAAAACGATAAATAGTAGAATTTCCATTTTTTACAACATCCTCCAAAAAACAAACATACTTTTCAAAAAACCACAACAATGACCAAATGGGAAAAAGACCTTCATTCCACAATGGCAAAGAGCCTTTCGAACAATTCATCAAGCAACTCATTGCACTATGCATTGGGAAATTGCACTTAAAATTACACACAGATGGTACTATACACCATACAGGCTAGCCAAATTCTCAAACTCGTCATCACCCAAGTGTTGGAGAAACTGCGACCAAGTAGGACACCTGCTACACACCCTATGGGAATGCCCCAGCTTGACAAGCTTTTGGAAACAAGTATTTAAATTTATATCCTCAGTGACAGGCATACTAACACCCCCTAATCCAAGCCTAGCACTTCTTAATATCGGTATAGATCTATACCCAAACTCGGATAGAAATGTGGTCACACACATCCTACTTGCAGCCCACTCAATCATTCTTAGAAAATGGAAATCTGACATATCCCCCAACCTTTCAGAGGTGACCTCCTTAGTACAACAACATTATACCTTTCAAAGCATACTAGCCATCAACTCCCTCACTAGTGTGAAATTTAATAAACAATGGGAAATATGGACCAGTAGGATAACAAACTCATCTTCACTCAATTAGTCCAACCAACCTAGAACTAAAACATGCCCCAATAAATTAACATACTATTAACATACTGTAATTTTCTAATGATATAATTCGTAATATATACTTATATTTCTGGGTCTCTCTACTGATGATCCAACGTGCACCAATAGGGGAAAATGGTATGAATACCCAACGGTTGCACTAATGACTAACAGTCGGTATTAATTTCTAATAGTTTGTTCGTATAGTTTGTTCTACCACCTATTAGCTTGTACCATTACAAATTAGTCTATATGTATACTTCAATGTTTGTATTTCCTGTGTACCGTATTTGTATAATCTTTTATACATTTGTATAGCCTTGTATACAGGTCTGTATACCCCCTTTTTTCTTTCTGTATTCCCTTTCTATTATACCAATAAAAAACTATTGTTTAAAAAAAATGCAGAGATGCAAATATTCATCCTATGCTTCCACCAGGCAAATTATGAATAATGGTAGGTATACAAAAAGGCTGCTTATCGGATCACTGGGATCTCTGTCACGGAGATCAAATGGGCTCAGCACACAGGATCACTCAGGAATCGACAGCAGCTGATCATATATTCATCCGAACCCTCTCCTCCACTAGCCGTCTGGGAACTGCAAACAATCTCCTTCAGAAGAATTGGTGTGGATAGGATCGCTCATAAAGCGTAATAGAGAGGGATGTTTGAAAGAAGAAAGAAGTACTTCATGGTGCAGTAAGTTATTTTAAAAGAAATACCCTTTATTTTGAGTACCTGGTAACTGACATCCAAAAGTTTTCAAAACGAACAAGCAAAGTAAAAACAGCCAGCCACAGCTCAAGCCAGCCAGCTGGAGCGTGGTGACGTCAGGATCTTTGGCTCCGCCCGACGCTGCGTTTCTCCGTAAGAGGCGTCTACTGAGAAAGGAGACTGTTATTCCAGCTATTCAGCTATTCAGTAGTTGCAGCACCGTCACACTTTTTTTCAGTTATAAGATACTTGTTACCCTTTAAAGTAAGCAGTATAACCTTTTTTGCACCTTTGCACATTTGATTTTTTTTGGGGGTAGCGCGGATTGTCCACGCTACACATCAATGTATTGTTAATGGCCCCCTAAATGCAGATCACAGCACAGTGGATTTGGGTGACGATTCACATTCAGGCTTATAAGGGGAAGGGAAGGTGCTTGGGGAAGGTCCAGGACCCTTCTTATAAGGGGAAAATAAAATATTGATGGAAAATGTTTTTGTAACTTGTTGCCAGACTCAGCCTAAAGTGGTTGTAAAGGCAGAAGGTTCTATGCATTAAGATAAAAATCCTTTGGTGTGCTTCAGCCCCCCTAATACTTACCTGAGCCCCGTATCGATCCAGCGATGTTGTACGAGACTTGTACATGACCCCCCTCTTCATTGGCTGAGACAGCAGTCCTGCTGCTGTCAATCAAAGTCATTGAGCCAATAAGGAGAACCTGAGCATATAGCCAGAGCTACAATGGAATGGTTTAGATTAAAGCATTATTATGTGTTAGAATGGCCCAGTCAAAGTCCAGACCTAAATCCAATTGAGGATCTGTGGCGAGACTTGAAAATTGCTGTTCACAGACGCTCTACATTCAATCTGACAGAGCTTAGGCTATTTTGAAAAAAATAATAGACAAAAATGTCACTCTCTGGATGTGCAAAGCTGGTAGAGAACTTCCCCCAAAAGACTTGCAGCTGTAAGTGCATCAAAAGGTGGTTCTACAAAGTATTGACTCGGGGGTGCTGACTACAAATGCACGCCACGCTTTTCAGATATTTATTTGTAAAAAGAAATGTTGAAAATCATTTATAATTTTCCTTCCACTTTGTGTTGGTCTATCACATAAAATCCAAATAAAATGTATTTACGTTTTTGGTTGTAACATGACAAAATGTGGAAAATTTCAAGGGGTATGAATACTTTTTCAAGGCACTGTATATTCCAAATCATATACATTTAAAATGATGTTAAAATAATGTACTCATATGATAATAAATCAGAAATAAAATAACTGTTTGCAGACTTCCGGGCGTGATGACGTCACACGGCCCTGCTCCTATAAGTGTAAGGTAAGAGGCAGCTTGAACAGGTGGTGGAGCACAGCGGTAAAACACAGATTTTTTGGGGGTCAATTGAAAGAAAGCACATGTTTGGGGATGCACCTTTTTAATCTGATGGACATACACCAATAGCAGACTGTTTATTTGTTTCTATACCATTTAGTCATTGATTATCACATGAGCATATTATTGTAACATCATTATTTTTATTGTATAAGAAATATATATTAGAGGTGCATACAGTATTGAATTGTTGGTTGTGCTGCACTGTAAATATTAATAATTTATTGGATGTGGGAACACATATCAGTGAATCGCGGCAACTAAACACTTTTATTAATGCACATTTTTATAATACACATCTTGGCACTGTGAAATAATCTTTGGTTGGCGCAGTGTTTGATTTTGCTTTAAGGAATAGAAATAGTTGATACTTCTGATTATGGAGGAGTATATGATTGACTTCCTTACTCCCATGTGACAGTTTTGATGCTTGGCTATTGAACTCATGCAGCCAGCATCAACACTGACGTTGAGCATGTCCTCAGCCCTGTGTAGTCTTCAAATTTAATTAAGGAGACGTAAATATAAGTTGTTGTGGGCCAGCATTAAAGCATTAAAGTGAATCTTTTCACCTAAATGTGAAAATTCAAGTCATTCCCCAGAATTCATAAAGACCGGTGCAGAAAGATTTTGTGAAAGTGTCTGGTGTGCATTCTAATAGTGGTGCAGTGTGTGCCAAATTCATATATCTGTCTAGAACTTCTACTTGAATCTGTCTGCGCCAGTGTCTCTCTCTGTATGGCAAAAAATTATTGGTCTTAATTAGCGCCACTTTTGTAAGATACGAAAGGGTTGGTATTTTATTTTGAACTTGGCACAGGCATTGTACCACAATATAAAAGTGGCACATCTTATGCCCTGTACACACGATTGGATTTCCGATGGAATAAAATCCAATAGATTTTTCCATCGGAAATCCGATGAAGCTGACGTCCATCAGTCTTGCCTACACACCATTAGTCCAAAATCCGACCGTCCCAAACGCCGTGACGTAACACTCCGAAGAGCCAAGAAAAATAAGGTTCAATGCTTCTGAGCATGCGTTGACTTGATTCTGAGCATGCGTGGGTTTTTTCTCCGATGGAGTTCCCCACAGACGATCGGAATTTGCTATAGTTTTTTTTTCCATCAGTATAATTTAAAACATGTTCTATTTTTTTCATACCGATGGAAAAAAGACCGATGGGGCCCACACATGATCGGTTTGTCCGATGAAAAAATCCATCTGTCTTTTTCATCAGAAAACGATTATGTGTATGCGGCATTAGAGCTACTAAAATTTGGCAATCAAGTCGCTGTCAGAACCAAAAGTGTCTCAGATGCTTTATGAATTTGGCACAATACATAAAAAATAGGGTATTTAACATCAGAAAAGTGGCGCAGCAGCTTTATTGTATACCCCCATTGTGTTTTGGTTCCTAACATTGCCCTCTGATGTTTTAAAAATAGTTGTTGGACAGCAGCAAAACATTGTTCAGTCTGATTGCTATGGATTGCATATATGCTTGCATAATGGTAAATTCATTGGGCTTTCTGTCTGCAGCTTAGTTGTAATGTTCCTTGGATCTTATTACAAAATAATTGCATTTATATAGCTCGTAACTAGTTTTTTTGTTGTTATTGTTTGTACAGTAATTTAAATTGCAGCAGGCAAAGGTACCTGGATCTTTTTTGACAAACACATATATTTATAAGCAGCGCTGGCAGTAAACTTGTGTGAAAACTTGTATTAGGAACAAGTCCATAGAGAAAAAAAATATATATATATGGAAAATATATAGTCGGAAGAAGACCCCCGAAGTCGGAAGAAGCCCCCAGAGCTGCCTAATAAATTACTTTAAAAACCTGTGTAGTGTTTTTATTGACATTTTTTTTCCACCAGGTGAATGGGTAGGGGTACGATGTACCCCATACTCATTCACATAGGGTGGGGGGCCAGGATCTGGGAGCCCCCTTATTAAAGGGGGCTCCCAGATTCCGATAAGCCCCCCACCCGCATACCCCGACAACCAATGGCCAGGGTTGTCGGGAAGAGGCCCTGTCCTCATCAACATGGGGGCATGTGCTTTGGGGTGGGGGGGCCTGCCCCAAAGCACCTACCTCCCCCCCATGTTGAGGGCATGCGGCCTGGTACGGTTCAGGAGGGGGGAGGCGCTTGCTCGTCCCCGCCCCCTTTCCTGACCGGCCAGGCTGTGTGCTCGGATAAGGGTCTGCTATGGATTTTGGGGGGACCCCCACACCGTTTTTTTCGGCGTAGGGGTTCCCGTTAAAGTCCATTCCAGACCTAAGGGCCTGGTATGCTCCTGGAGGGGAACCCATGCCGGTTTTTTATTTAAAATTTGCCGTGGAGTTCCCCCTCAAGATCCCTGTTCAGAACGCAACACATGTGCGAATCAGATGCGTGCCCATAGAACATAATGGGCCTGAATTCGCACCTGAGCCGCACCGCAATGCCTACAGAACGCACAAGTTTTTTCAGCAATGCGCAGTGCGAATGCATCGCACATATGTGAACCAGCCTCATTGAAATCAATGTATTTTATAATGTTATGCGAATTGGATGCGGTGTAAGCGGCAACCAATTTGCATAGGTGTGAACCCGGCCTTAAAGTTTAGCACTTTTGGTGCAGCTGCTGCAGCTTAATTGTTATCACATTTTTAATCGAAGCGCCAATTTTCTGTTGTTTTATTCTTTTGACAAACAGCCTTCACTGATGCTTTGCACGGCGTGGAGGTAAATAGGCTGTACTGCTTTGCATGGTGATGTTTAACTAACATTGGAATCTTCTGGAGGAGAAAAGAGGAGGAAGCAAATGTTAAAGCTTGTTTAGTGACAAACTGGGGTGATATTGCTCGGCTGCAGTAAAATCTGCAGGGAGGCCACAAAGAGAACTGTTCAGATGTGGCAGGTGGCAGGTGCATCTGGACCAAAACATCTGCAAGAATGGCAAAATATTTGACCATTTATATGTACTTTTTATTAAATTGTTTGCCTGCAATTCAACTTTAAATTTGTGCTTCCTTATAAAGCCATACATTGTTTTTACATACAACATGAGTTCAAAGCATATAACTATAGAATTGCACACTTGAAAAAACATGGTCAGATCCAGTTAACCTCTCTAATCTCGACATAAAAAGTTTTGCATTACAAATAATATTTTAGTTTTCACCTGTAAAGTTCAATGATTTATCTACATATGGGTCAGCAAGTAACAAAAACCAAAGCCATGCCTGTGGTCCAGGAATGCTGTTCTGCAATTCAAATTGTTCATGTGTGGTTTTGGAGGCTTAACTAAATATTAGTGTTCAATTTTCTAAGAGCAGTGAGGTCACAGAAAGCCTGTGCATGTAAAACAGTTTTGCTAGAGATTATAGTTGACGGAGCCATCCAAAGACCTTAGTAAGCCTGAGGCAAAAGTTACCCATATCACGGCTGTCAAACCTGTAGGACCCATTTTGTTCAGGGGACAACGGAGAGAATAATATGAGAGCTACATACAAGCATCAATTCGACCCTCAAACGACTACTGATTCCTATCATTAGATGACTGACGACAAAATCAGTGATGGCCCATACATAGACCGATGTTTGATGTCAGCAATCAATTAGCATTCTGGCATTTTTAGCAAGTTTATAAATCTGCATTTCCTTTTAAAAAAAATATTTTTATATTCTTCTTTAATGTTTGCAAAATGAACTATGTTTGTTCTGTTTGCTGCACTTCTGGGATTCATGAGGCCCTGTTTACACCTGGGCATAGCAGAAATGTGGGAAGAAAAGAGCGTAACATGCTAAAAAGTGCAACATGTTTGCAGCAACATTATTTCTTCATGGCACCCCAAAGTCGGGCAGTAGATGCGCTTTCCACGCAACATAACGTGCAAAAAACATGCAACGATGCAGTTGGCTTAGTGCCAACATTTGTTACATCAGCTTCTTTTGCGTGTTTTTGGAGTAGAGGGAGTCCCATTCATATGAATTGTGTCGCTCCAAAAACACGTTTAAAAAAGTGCAAAAAAGCGTCAAAAACGCAATGGTGTAGCGTTGCTCAATTGTGAATAGGGCCTGAGAGTGAGGTGAAAAACTTCTGATCCGACTTTGCACTACGACTTCATGTCCGACTTTGATGTGACTTCAATTAATGGGATCCGACTTTTATCTGACAATACCAGGCCCTTTGAGTCTGGTATGAATCTTGAAGGGGGAACCCCACGCCAAAGAAAACCCAGCGTAAGGCCCACCCTCAAGATACATACCAGACTCAAAGGGCCCCCTTGTGACATCACCCCCCATCGTGCCCGGGTGGTGATGTCACAAGGGGGTGGGGTCTCCAACTGATATCACTGGATGGCCACGCCTCATGGCTATTTAAGTAATGGCACAGGCCAGAGCTAACACAACAGTGGAAGATAGTGTCAGGATAAGACATCAGGGGCCAGAGGAAGAAAACAGCAGAGGGAGAAGAACCAGAGGCAGAAGAAACATAGGAAGCAGACAGTGAAAGGAGAAGAACCGGAGGAAGAAGAACCAGAGGAAGAAGACATCACCACATCACCAGAGAGAGAAGAACAGGAGGGAGAAGATTAGAGGGAGAAGACAAAGTGGAGCTACTTTAATAAAGGACTTTGTCAAAAACCTGTGTACTGGTTTTATTTATTTTTGACACTTTTTTGGGTAAATGAGTAGGGGTACAATGTACCCCTACTCATTCACATAGGGTTGAGGGCCGGGATCTGGGAGCCCCCTTGTCAAAGGGGACATTCTTATTCCGATAAGCCTCCTGCCTGCTAACCCCCACACCTGTTTTTTTGGCGTGGGGTTTCCCCTCAAAATCCATACCAGACCGAAGGGTCTGGTATGATCTTGGGGGAGGACCCCACGCCAATTTTTTTTAAATATTGGCTAGGGGTTCCTCCCTCAAGATCATCAGAGCACAATTCGAATGCCACAAGTCGAATCAGTTAAGATAATGATCCGACATGGATGCGATTTACATTCAAATCAATGGGCTGAAATCGTGTCCAAGTTGGACCAAAGTAGCGCAGGAACCTTTTTCAATGTCGGACTGACTTGTCTCGAACCAGTTAAGATGGCTCTCATTGGGAACCATTGATTTATACTCGTCATGTGACATGTGCTCCCAAAGTCGGAGCGTATATCGCACCAGTGTGAACCAGGCCTCAAACCTGAAAGCTGATTGGTTTCTATGCAGAAGTGAGCCTGATTTTGCACTCTCCAGATTTAGTAAATAAACCCCTGTGTCTGTACAGACCACCTCCAGAAACCCCAATTTCCTGTTCAATCCATTGGCTTATGGCATTTCCCAAATATCTGCAAGTCTAGAAGTTGAATTAGAGCCATCTTCTGCAATAAGATCCTTTTTTTTTTTTTTTTTACTGAAATACTATCCAGAACACTTCAAATGGATTGTTAGGGTGATGATAATGATCACCCATTTAGTAGTAATTTAAGAATATATATAATAAGGTCAATGTCAATTTTATGGAGTACTTTTATTGTTCATTTAGACAGAAAAAAGAACCAAACTGAGTGTCATAGTGAATTGCCATTTGGCCACAATGTGTTTGTGTCAGGATAGATTGTGGTCTCACTGTCCATTATTACCTGTCATTGCTTTTCCACAACTTGGCGATTGACTTTAAAACTTAAATTGATGTTGATACCAGGTAAAAAGTAATCTGAAGTTGACATAAGCTGATGGTATAAAGTGGATACTGAACAGTCCTGTTCCACAGTACATCATCGGGCTATCTATCTGCCTCTTGTGCCTGAAATCATCTGTCAGTCTACTGGCTATGTATGAAATTATCTTTCCTGTGTTGTGGCATTAGAAAATGTATTAGGATCATTCAATATTTTTGGTAGTTGAAGATTTTGTGTCTGCATGTTTGCAGTCTGGAAGTCTGCATTTGGCCAATGTATGCCTCTCGATTTGCATACATCGGTGTGCAGCCACTGCATATTTCAGCATATCATTGATTTTGCCAGCTGCCAGCGTCAGGCTGTGACTCCCTGGCACAGAATTACACCTAAATGTGTGCTGTATGGCCTTCTTGTGGCATACCATATGCATGTACCCTTATGGAGATACATCCTATATTAAGACAGCAAGGGATGGGAAATCTCTCCAATAAGAACACAGACAAAAACATAGTTTGAATAAAATGGAGAGGGGTTACCACTTTTGATGACATTTTTATTACTGTCCATTCCTTTCTTTCCCAGTAACTGTTGCACCCCCATTTCTTGTACAGGTGTCAAAGACTCAAAGTTATGGAAAGCGAGTGAAAATCTCCCTAACTGGAACACAGACCAAAATAAAAAACAATAGAAATTTTAAGACATCCCCATCTTAACCAAAACTAAAAAGGAAAACAGCTGAAGGTGTATTCTAATCCAATGCTGCATTCAAAAAAATAATTATTTTTTAACCACTTCGCGCCCGGGCTATATGAAAAAGTCGTCCGCAAAGCGGTCGTCAATTGCTGATAGGACGTCTATGGACGTCCTCCCATTTACTTCCGCGATGCGCGCCACCGCGGGCGCGCATCGGGGAAAAGCTGTGCCCGCCGTGTCAGGCGGGTGCCGATGCGCGTGCCTGGTGGCCGCAATGTCCGCCAGGTACGAGCGATCGGCTGTCACAGAGCCAGGGACGTGGATCTCTGTGTGTAAACACAGAGATCCACGTCCTGTGAGGGAGAGGAGACGGATGGTGTGTCCCTTGTACATAGGAACAACCATCAGTCACCTCCCCCAGTCAGTCCCCTCCCCCCACAGTAAGAACATCTAGCAGGGAACATATTAACCCCTTGATCG
Source organism: Rana muscosa (assembly GCA_029206835.1). NCBI lineage: Eukaryota > Metazoa > Chordata > Amphibia > Anura > Ranidae > Rana > Rana muscosa. The sequence goes on along the minus strand of CM055121.1, from coordinate 430,534,420 downwards.
CCCCCTAGTGGTTAACCCCTTCCCTGCCAGTCACATTTATACAGTAATCAGTGCATATTTATAGCACTGTTCGCTGTATAAATGTGAATGGTCCCAAAAATGTGTCAAAAGTGTCCGATGTGTCCGCCATAATGTCACAGTCACAAAAAAAAAATCGCAGATCGACGCCATTACTAGTAAAAAAATAAATAAATAAATAATAAAAAAAAAAAATCATAATTCTATTCCCTATTTGTAGGCGCTATAACTTTTGCGCAAACCAATCACTATACGCTTATTGCGATATTTTTTTTTACCTAAAATATGTAGAATATGTATCGGCCTAAACTGAGGAAAAAAATAGTTTTTTTTTTTTTTAAATGGGATATTAATTATAGCAAAAATTAAAAAATATTGTGTTTTTTTCAAAATTGTCGCTCTATTTTTGTTTATAGCGCAAAAAATAAAAACCGCAGAAATGATTAAATACCACCAAAAGAAAGCTCTATTTGTGGGAAAAAAAGGACGTCAATTTTGTTTGGGAGCCACATCGCACGACCGCGCAATTGTCATTCAAAGCGTGACGGCGCTGAAACCTGGAATTTCGCCTGGGCAGGAAGGGGGTTATGTGCCCAGTTGTCAAGTGGTTAATACAACTAATATAAATATCTCAGTCTGTCTGTGTCGTTTACATATCTCAATCTATCTGTCTGTCTAGTTTCCTGGAATATCTTGCACGGCAGAATTTAGACTGGGAGTTGCACATTGCTAAAAATTCACCATTAGGCACCTGCTGACAGGAAAGCAGAGTGATGGCTTCATCAGAGTTCTAATGATTCTGCGTTATCCAATTAGCAGTATAAAGTTGGTCATAGATGGACTGTTTTTTCATTTATCTAGTAGGCTGAACAAATAATGAAAAATAAAAAAAAATTCTTCCATCCACACAATTGTGGAGAATAGAGGAATCCTCCCTGTTGAGACATTGTATTCTGAAAATGGGGGCTCTTCGCTGTTAGGATACACTGATCAGCAAAACTTTTCCAACAAACCCATTTGACAGCAGTTGATTGTTAGATCAACTTCTGTTGAGTGGGAGCGGCCACATATGGATCAAAATGTGTCCGCTCCCGTGCTGAATAAGCCAAATTTTGATCCATCAATGGGCAGCTTAAAGTGATTGTAAAGGTAAATAAAAAAATAAAAATAATAATAAACATGTCTATACGTACCTGCTCTGTGCAATGGAATTGCACAGTGCGGCCGCAAACCTCCTCTTTTCGGGTCCCCCACCAGCGCTCCTGGCCCCTCTCCTCTGACCAGTGCCCCAATCGGAAGCCGCTTCCCGAAGGGGGCACTCATGCATGCTCGCACCAGAGCCCCGCTGCTGCTTCCATTGACACATAAAGCAGGACTCGGCCCCGCCCCCCACTCCTTCACAGGCTTTGACTGACAGCACTGGGAGTCTATGGCTCTCGATGCCCCAGCAAAGCCAGTGAGACCCAGAAGTGAGGGGAGAGAAGAGCTGCAGACGTGCACACCCCTGGATCGAATGAAGGCTCAGGTAAGTAAAGGGGGGGGTGCATTAAAGTGGAGGTCCACACAAAAGTGGAACCTTCGCTTTTTGGAACCCTCCCCCCCTCCGGTGTCACATTTGGCTCCTTTCAGGGGAGGTGCATATACCTGTATAACACAGGTATTTGCACCCACTTCTGGGCATAGACCCCTGAGGGAGTTACGTCACTTCCCGCCCCCCCCCCCCCCCGCTGTCTTCTGGGAGACACACGGGTCCCAGAAAAAAGCAGTGACCATTTCCATTTCGATTGCGCAGCGCGAGTCGCACATGCGCAGTAGGGAACCAGGCTGTGAAGCCGCAAGGCTTCACTTCCTGACTCCCTTACCGAAGATGACGGTGGCAGCATCTGAGGACCGAGATACGGGTTGGCCTCGGGTGCTGACATTGCGGGCACCCTAGACAGATAAGTGTCCTTATTTTAAAAGACAGCAGCTGCAATATTTGTTGTTAAAAAAATGTTTAGGCTTTACAAACCACTTTAAGGATAGGTTAGCTGTACTTCTTTTCTGCAGAGGAGAAAGCGAGGTCACCTGATTGTGCTTAGCTGTTTGGAGAATTACAGATCTTTTATGAATTTAGTTTTGTCTCTGGAGTTCACACCTCCTGATATAGTACAATCATTTTTAATGAATGCAGAAGACTTTAAAAAACAGCTCCAGATTCAGTCAAACGTTTATTAATAGAGTTGAGCGAACCCGAACTGTAAAGTTCGGCTTCGTACCGGACTTTTGGGTTTTTTGGTCCCGGACCCGAACCCGACTAATTGACTGTATGTTCGGGTTCGGGTCCGGTGTTCGGCGATGTAATGGCGCATTTTTAAAAGCTGCAGGGCAGCCAATCAACTTTAGTTTAACTGGTGTGCCCTTAGAAGCAATCACAGCCAGGCCTACTAATGCCATGGCTGTGATTGGCCAGTGCAACATGTGACCCAGCCTCTATATAAGCTAGAGGCACACAGCACAGCACGTCACTCTGCATTAGACAGTGTAGGGAAAGGTTCCTGGCTGCTGTTGCTGTGAGGGAGAGAATTACATGATAGGAGTCAGTCCTGATTGTGAAATAGATTCTAATTAGTCAGTGATCTACGTAGATTTAGTTGTGTGGGTGCAGTGCACAAGCTTTTTACACTGCACTGAGAGAAAAGATAGACAGTGTAGGACAAGGTTCCTGTTGCTGCTTTTAGGGAGTGAGAATTATCTAGGAGTCCAGATTCAGAAATCTATTCTAATAACTCAGCGATCTACATAGATTTACCTGGTTGGGTTGCAGTGCACAGATTTTTTACACTGCCATGAGCCCAGTGCCAGAGAAAATATAACTTTTATCTGCAAGCTCAGTGCACCAGCACTGCATATGTTACTGTGAGATACACCCTGTACATACTGTGGGTGTATTCTGCTCTTCCAAAAACCCATTTAGGGCAAAAAAAAAATATTTTGCAGTTTTCTGCATATCTGGAGGTGTGTGATACACAATTTGTATATTTTTCTTCTATTGTGCTATTCCAGAAAAAAAAAAATAGGGCAAAAACATTTTTTTTGAATAGCATTTTTCGCATTTCTGTAGGTTTTGAGATACACTGTTTACATACTCTGGGTGTATTCTGCTATTGCAAAAACACACATTTAGTGCAAAATAAAAAAAAATGCAGTGTTTTCTGCATATCTGGAGGTGTGTGATACACAATTTATATATTTTTCTTCTATTGTGCTATTCAAATAATTTTTTTTAGGGCAAAAACATTTTTTTTTAATAGCATTTTCTGCATTTCTGTAGGTGTGAGATACACCATTTACATACTCTGGGTGTATTCTGCTATTGCAAAAACACACATTTAGTGCGATTTTTTTTATTTTGCAGTGTTTTCTGCATATCTGGAGGTGTGAGATACCCAATTTATATATTTTTCTTCTATTGTGCTATTCAAAGAATTTTTTTTTAGGGCAAAAACATTTTTTTTAATAGCATTTTCTGCATTTCTGTAGGTGTGAGATACACTGTTTACATACTCTGGGTGTATTCTGCTATTGCAAAAACACACATATAGTGCAAAAAAATATTTTGCAGTGTTTTATGCATATCTGGAGGTGTGTGATACACAAGTTATATATTTTTCTCCTATTGTGCTATTCAAATAAAACATTTTTAGGACCCAAAAATTTTTTTGGAATGGCATTTTCTGCATTTCTGTAGGTGTGAGATACACCGTTTACATACTCTGGGTTTATTCTGCTATTGCAAAAACACACATTTAGTGCAAGATCCTAAATTTTGAAACTATGAGGAGAACGTCAAAGAAGGGACGTGGCCCCGGTCGTGGTGCTGATGGTGGAGCTCCTGTTGCAGGGAGAGGACGTGGTCGATCTGTGCCAGCTACACGCACAAGTGAAACACCTTCCTCAGGTGCGAGTAGATGACAGAGCCTGCAGCGGTATTTTGTCGCGCCTAATGAGGCTGTACGAATGTTGAGGCCAGGACAAGTTCAGGCGATAGTAGATTGGGTTGCTGACAGTGCCTCTGATTCCTTCACATTGTCTCCCACCCAGTCTCCTGCTGAAAGATCAGAGTTGGCACCTGCAGCCGATGTCCATCAGTCTTTCACCTCACCCCCTTGCAAATCAGCCAAGCAGTCTGAGCCCCAAATCATGCAGCAGTCTCTTCTGCTTTTCGATAACTCTGTTAGCAGGGTTTCCCAGGGCCATCCACCTAGCCCTGCCCCAGAAGTGGAAGAGATTGTGTGCTCCGATGCCCAACCACTTATGTTTCATGATGAGTACATGGGAGGACCATCGCAGCACGTCTCGGATGATGACGAAACACAGGTGCCAACTGCTGCTGCTTTCGCAATTGTGCAGACCGACAAGGAGGGCAGGGGTGAAGACTGGGTGGAATATGATGTGGAGGATGATAAGGTCCTCAACCCCACATGGAATCAATGTCATGCAGGTGACCAGTGTAGTTCGGAGGAAGAGGCGGTGGTCGCACAGAGCCACCAGCACAGCAGAAGAGGGAGCAGGGTGCAAAAGCAGAGCGTCAACCGCCCAACGCAGCAAGGGACCGAGCACACCAAAGCCAGGTCCAAGGAGTTCCCTAGCGTGGCAGTTCTTCAGACAATGTGCTGATGACAGGACACGAGTGGTTTGCACGCTGTGCAATCAGAGCCTGAAGCGAGGCATAAACGTTCTCAACCTGAGCACAACCTGCATGACCAGGCATCTAAGTGCAAAGCACGAGCTGCAGTGGAGTAGACACCTCAAAAACCAAGAAAGGTCTCTGGCTCCTCCTGCTTCCTCTTCTGCTGCAGTCTCAGCCTCTTCATCCACCTCTGTAGTGTCAGTGGCACCTGCCAACCCGCAAACAGAGGATCTGCCAGCAACACTAGCACATGGGTCACCAACCATCTCCACAATGTCCCATGGAAGCATTCAGCTCTCTATCTCCCAAACACTGGAGTGGAAGAGGAAGTACCCCCCTAGCCACCCGCGATCCCTGGCCCTGAATGCCAGCATTTCAAAATTCCTCGCCTTTGAAATGCTGTCATTCTGTCTGGTGGAGACGCAGAGTTTTAAAAGCCTGATGGCATTGGCTGTCCCACAGTATGTCGTGCCCAGCCGCCACTACTTTTCCAGGCGTAATAAAGCAAAGAATTCGCCCTTTGGGACTTTAAATGAAGTGTGTGACGTTTCCGCCAGTAAATATAAACAGTAGACCCTTCTCCTTCTTTTTTCTACTTTTCCAGGCGAGCCATCCCTTCCCTGATCAACCAAGTGGGGGACAAAATCAGGTGTGCACTGCGCAACGCCATCTGTGGCAAGGTCTCCTAACTACGGATGCGTAGACCAGTAAGCACGGTCAGGGACGTTATATCTCCCTAGCAGCACACTGGGTAAATGCAGTGGCGGCTGGGCCTGAGGCAGATAGCAGTTTGGCGTGTGTCCTTCCACCACCGAGGATTGCAGGACGCTTCAGTTTGCCTCCTGTTGCTAACTCCTCCTACTCCGCTTCCTCATCCTCTACCACCTCCTCATCTGGTCAGCGTAACACCTTCACCACCAACTTCAGCACAGCCAGGGGTAAACGACAGCAGGCAGTTTTAAAACTTTCCTGTTTGGGGGGAAAAACCCCACACCGTGCAGGAGTTGTGGAGGGACATGGAACAACAGACCAATGAGTGGTTGGTGGCAGTGAGCCTCAAGCCCGGCCTGGTGGTGTGCGATAATGGGCGAAATCTCGTAGCAGCTCTGGGCCTAGCCGGTTTGATGGACATCCCTTGCCTGGCACATGTGCTGAACTTGGTGGTCTAGAAGTTCCTGAAAAACTACCTCGATATGCCAGAGCTGCTGCAGAAAGTGCGGGCCGTCTGTGTGCACTTTCGGCGTTCTCACCCTGCTGCTGCTCGCCTGTCAGCGCTGCAGCGTAACTTCGGCCTTCCCACTCACCGCCTCATATGTGAGGTACCCACAAGGTTTAACTCCACCTTGCACATGCTGGCCAGACTGTGCGAGCAGCAGTAGGCGATAGTGGAGTTTCAGCTGCAGCACCCATGCGTGAGTCACTCTGCGGAACAGCACCACTTCACCACCAATAACTTTGCCTCCATGCGAGACCTGTGTGCCTTGTTGCGCTGTTTTGAGTACTCCACGAACATGACCAGTGCCGATGACGCCGTTCTCAGCGTTACTATTCCAGTTCTATGCCTCCTTGATAAAACACTTTGGGCGATGATAGAAGAGGATGTGGCACAGGAGGAGGAGGATGAGGAGGAGGAGTAGGAATCTGGGTCATTTCCAAGGCTTTCAGGGCAGTCATTCACAAGTGGCTATGAGGGTGGGTTCCTGCACCAACAAACGCCAGGTACACAATTGTCCGGCAGTAAGGGCACAGTTCTGGAGGATGACGAGGTGGAAGATATGGAGGAGGAGGAACCATCTTCACAGCAGGGTGGCACCCAGACCAGGTCATGGCCATCACTGGTGCGTGGCTGGGGGGATACAGAGGACACAGATGATACACCTCCCACAGAGGACAGCTTTTCGTTGCCTCTGGGCAGCCTGGCACACATGAGCGATTACATGCTACAGTGTCTCCGCAATGACCGCCGATTTGTCCACATTCTAACTGGTGCTGATTACTGGGTGGCCACCCTGCTGGATCCCCATTACAAGGACAACGTACCGTCCTTAATTCCCGCACTGGAGCATGATCGTAAGATGCGCGAGTACAAGTGCACGCTGGTAGAGGAGGAGGAAGAGGTCGCCAACACAGCCGGGGCACCGCCAGCACCTCAGAAGGCAGGGTTAGCATGGCCGAAATGTGGAAAAGCTTTGTCAGCACGCCACAACAACCAGCACCACCAGCTGATATGGAACGTCTTAGCAGGAGGCAGCATTTCACCAACATGGTGGAGCAGTATGTGTGCACACGCCTACACGTACTGAATGACGGGTTTGCCCCCTTCAACTTCTGGGTCTCCAAATTGGGCACATGGCCTGAGCTTGCCCTTTACGCCTTGGAGGTGCTGGCCTGCCCTGCAGCCAGTGTATTATCTGAACGTGTATTTAGCATGGCAGAGGGCGTTATCTCAGACAAGCGCAGCCGCCTGTCCAGAGCCAATGTGGACAAGCTCACGTTCATTAAAATGAACCAGGCATGGATCCCACAGGACTTGTCCGTACCTTGTGCAGAATAGACATGTATACCGGTATTCTGACAAAAACTGTCCGGCCATCGGATTGTGTCCGGCCCGCACTGCGCAGGCGCAGCGCTTGCGCAGTACGGAGGACAAGGAGATTCACGAAATCTCCGAAGATGAACGGCGCCTGCGCCGTAAGTGCAGGTTCAAGCCCCACCATTCAAGTGGACATACGGTAGCACATAGTAACAGGGCCCCTCACGGGCTCGCTTCGCCTTGCTTGGCTCGGCTTGAACCTCGGATAGTGTGGCTTGAACCTGGACTCACCGCGCAGGCGCCGTTTGTCTTCGGAGATTTTCGAAATCCCCTTGTCCTATGTACTGAGCAAGCGCAGTACAGGGTGGACACTATCCGACAGGGGACAGAATTCGACACATCACCGGCCTTACCAGCCATTGTTGTATTTTTGAACCAGTGTTGGCTACCTCATCCTCCTCCTCGTCCTCCTCCACGGCAGCTTCCACCTACAGAACCACATCCACCGCCACCTCAACCTCCTACTCCATATGGACCTCGTCCTCATAGGTCAAGATTATAATTTTACATTTTTTTAATTTCAAAGTATTTTATTTTCCCACTAGCTTATCCATTAAATTGAATATTTTTTTCCAGAAAGGGCGTATTCTGGGGCATTCCCACCATATGCGTGCCATTGTGCCGTTGAGTTTCTGAGGTTCTTAATGACTTCCTGTACCTCTTCTGCTGAGAAGGGGGCCTCCAGCATATTATTATTTTTTTTATGTTATTTTAAGTTATTTCCCTATCCAAATTTGTTTGCAGAGCACTTGCCATGCTCTTAACAACATTTTGCTGCCATTTGCAGCCCTCTAGCCCTTTCCTTTACTTTTTTTAGAGCCATTTTAGTCCTCAAAAGTTCGGGTCCCCATTGACTTCAATGGGGTTTGGGTTCGGGGTCAAGATCGGGTCAAGTTCGGTCCCAAACTCAAACTTTTTTCCGAAGTTCGGCCAAACCCGTCTAACCCGAACATCCAGGTGTCCGCTCAACTCTATTTATTAATCATGATGTACAGATGTACAAATAAAATATGGTTACATATTTCACCCTGCTGAGATATTCTTAAGTGCAAATTAATTCTTTCTGCAAACCACAACAATAATTTGTTGATAAATGGGAGAACTGGAAGTTGTATTAAATCTAGCATTCTTAGCATCTCTGCTGCAAGGTCTTCTCCTATTGTTCCTGCTGATTATATATACTTGTTCAATGCACAGTGCCATAAGGAGACTAAAAAGAAGAAGGGGACTATTTACATGTCTAGTGCTTCCTGGTATTCATATTATTTAAAATGCTTATGTAAAACAGTTTTGGTGTACTGTATATTCCTAGAATGTTATCTACACTTTCATGGAATAATTTATTTAAAACTAAATAATGTTATGTCTGCAAGTTAACTGGGAGATATTGTCTGCAATATTCTGATACATTTTCTCTTGCTTAAGGTTTCCATTGTAAACCTGATATACTAACCCTACTAAACCAGCCTTTTGTTTGCTGCACTTATACCCGCATTATATAAACTGCTACCATACTTTCTTATAGAATGCTTTGTAGCTGGACATTTGTTATGTGGGAGGGAAAAAAAGTATAAGGACATATTTATATAGTTCTAGTGATAATATTGCTTTTCAAATTGTAAATGGGGTTGCTATGGAAACAGTATGATGGCTACTAATTTTTGCAAATAAATCAGACTGAGAATATAGTTATTTATATAATGGCTTGATATATTAAATAACTGTTTTTTTCTTACCATTGTGTTAATAACTAAAACACATGTTTTATCTTACAATATTTTGTAATCATTGGAATTGCAAATGTAGTGAACCACATTACATTGCCGAACACCGAACCCGAACATACAGTACATTGTTCGGGTTTGGGTGCGGGTACCAAAAACCCAAAAGCCCGGTACGAACCCGAACTTTAAGCCTCGTACACACGGCCGAGATTCTCGTCGAAAAAAACATGTCGTTTTTTTCGACGAGATTCTTGGACAAGAAACTTGTCCCGGCCGAGTGTACACACGCTCGATTCAAAGAACCCGCGGTTCTTTGAATGGAGCGAACGCGGTGACGTCATCGAATACGACGAGCATGCGCTTGTCACATTCGATGCCGTCGCCGCCATCTTGGTATACCCTACCTATGCCTAGGAAGCTACCGCGCATGCGTCAAATTCATTTCGAACATGCGCTGGCTTCCCGGAGGACAGGTAAGTGTACACACACTCACTTTTCTCGTCGAGAAACAGGCTGACGAGAATCTTGACGAGAAAATAGAGAGCAGGTTCTCTATTTTCTCGTCGAGATTACTTGTCGGTTTTCTTGACGAGAAACCATACACACGAACGAATTTCTCGGCAAGACATCTCTGCCAGCAAGTTTCTTGCTGGTTCTTGCCGAGAAACTCGGTCGTGTGTACGAGGCCTTACAGTTCGGGTTCGCTCAACCCTAAACATAATATGTTGAAGAGAAATTGTCCTTGATAAACAATGTGCCGAAACCAATGCTTCTGGGAGTGCCAGTCCATGAGTGTCTCCTGCGATTCAGTAGTTCCTCCTGCAGATCTACAGGTTTATGAAACTACTGTGTCCTAATGGAGGACCCACTATTCACTGCAAGGTATCCAGGATATTAACACTCTTGGAAGTGTTGGTTTTCCAACATACTTAACAAAAGAGTGGTTTTTGGTGGTGGAGGAAGAAGGAAATGTGAGTTTTAACTTTTCTATGTACTGTTGTAGATAACAGATTTATTTGAACTTTTAGTAGGCAACAGAATCATTTTACCAACAGATATACTATATGCATGTTACCACCGAAGAAGCCGCCTGGTACTAATTTGGATTCCCTGTATTGCACTTCCACTTCAAGAACATCCTTGGCTCCTCTGACACATCTGATTAAATGAAAGTCACTGCACGCATTTATAAGAACACAAGTATAGATACCTTTAACTCGGCTGTAAATCAGCACCAGGAAATAGACACAAGACTATTTAGTAGTAAATTAACTCAATGTATTGGTTCAGGTTAGAATAAATTACTTCATCTATTGAACTTCATGCTCAGAAGCCCCCTTCCCTTGATTATATAGCTGTTAACCAGTTCAGCACTGCAAGGGAGCAGCTACATAGAGCAGCTGCAGTCAGTGTTTCTCTAACTCTTCATTCTTAGCCAAGCACCTGGCTACATGAGTATTTATTATGGATTCCTGATGCATTTCATATGCTTCTTGTTGCTTGGAGCAGAAACCTGGCATTGAGTTGATTGGCTCAGTACAGGTGAGTGCTTAGTTTTATGTTATGTTCCATGAAAAAGAAATGTAGAGAAGAACATCTGTGGATGCTGAGTCTGGACTCTGCAGGACCAACTCTGCCTGGTAAACATCAGGACAACTAAAAGACAAAGCACAAGCACTGGATACCTATTACATCCAGTGTCAATATCGCAAGACTAAATTGCAATAAGAAACACTTAGGGCATTTGTGACCCATGCTAAATACTTGTCCATGGAATTGTCTTATTACATGTTTAAGCCATACCAACCTTAAATGTTTTTAATTTTTTTTGTACTGGAAAAAAAAAAGAAATGTCTAGTTATGCTCTCCTGTTTCTTAGGTTAGCACGCTTGACTGGGTACGAGCTGAAAAAATGTATAACCTCTGTGAGGTTCTCTTTAAAGTTAGCAAGGTAGGTGTTCTTCTATAAAATTCAATATTATTAAGATACTGAGACTTGTTACATTTCCTTAGCTTGGCATAATGTGTTATCTACTGTATATATTGTGTAATTATTGAAGATTTTAGGTATTATATTTTAAAAAATACTTTTTTTTTAATTTATATACACAAAAACCCCTGACCTATAACCTCTATAGCATTGGTTTCTATAACCTCTATAGCAGGGATCCTCAAACTATGGCCCTCCAGCTGTTGCGGAACTACAAATCCCATGAGGCATTGTAAAACTCTGACATTCACAGACATGACTAGGCATGATGGGAATTGTATATACTGAACACCAGGAGAGCCGTAGTTTGAAGACCCCTGCTCTATAGCAATGGTTTCCAAACACCAACGATGGGGCATAATTCCTGCCATTGTCACCAACGATGAAGCACTATTCCTTCCACTGACACCAACAATGGAGTAAAATTCCTGCCATTGACTAACGATGTGGCACCATTCCCTCTACTGACACCAATTATGGGGCATAACGCCTGTCACTGACACCAACGATGGGAAACTATTTCTCCTCTAAATGCTAAAGGTGGGGTGTAGTTTACTCCCACTGATGCCAGAAGATTTTCTACTCCTACTAGCTACAATCCTGCCCCTCTAAAATCTGAAAGACAATAAACTGGCCCTTTATTTAGAAAGTATGGAGACCTCTGATCTATAGTATTGAAACTGTGTTTTTACACAGTTTCAGCAATATAAAAATAACATTTATTTTTTCATGCATACCTGGTGTGATGGGTTAACAATGTCTGGTAAAGAGCAGGACACATAAAAAAAAATATATTATCTATTTAAATAAATTAAAAAGTATTAAAAAAACGAACGCTGTAATTGATGAACCTTTGTTAAAACTAAAAGCACACAGTCAACATCCAGCTAAGACCTTCTCATCACTCATATAACTTGTAGTGATTTGACTTTTCAGTCCTGGCAAATTTATTTTCAAATGTTTAGTGAATGTCATGTAAACGTGCAGGGAATGTACCATTCACCCTCCATTTAATAGGGTGACTGTTGCAGTAAACACCTTTTTTGTTAAAGAACAGATTCTACCCATTGTCAGGAAAAAAAAATTCACCCAGAAAATGTTTTACTACTATTCAGTGAATATGCTTTAAAAATAGAGTGAATGTTGGAGAAAACATTTGATTAACATACAGTATTGTTAAATAAAACCTGGCTCTGTTTTACCACATTAATGTGCTAATTAAGTAATGCATGTCCAGTCTTGCATGGAATAAAAGGTGGCAACCCTACCTCTATCTTATCAATATATGATGATTAAAGTATTAGAAATAGTTGTCCCCAACTAATACGCTAAGTACTTAATTTCAGGCTTGCTTGTTCTAATGTTGAGCAGCTTAAGAAGGAGAAGAAAATTGCTTGCAGCAATAAAGATGGCCTTGTCTGTTTTATTGACAGGTTTATATACAGTAGTTATAAGGATGACAGCTTTAGTTTCCTTTGCTCCCACTTTCATAACTAGGCCCCATTAACTCCTGGCACCTGTATCTTTGTTGCTTTGAAACATCATTTAACAGCTTGTAGAATACAGTTCTTAAAGTGGTAATAAACTCCAGAACAAAAATGGAAAATATATTATAGCTTACTGATTCTGAAATATGGTGGCTGCATTTGTTTTTTTAGGCTTTTTTTCCTTTATTTTGACCTGATGATCCAACCAATAACACACTTCCTACCTGTTTCACTGGCGAGAGGTACAATGGAGACATCTAGGGACAGACACAATGCCAATCTGTGGAAAGGATAGTGTTAGATGCACTAGCAGATTGAGATGTACTTGACTAACAAATCAAAGCCAAACTCCAGCTAAATGCTTTTTTAAAGTGGTAATGAAGTCTTCTTTTTGACTTGTACCTACAGGTAAGCCTATAATAAAACTTTCATGTAGGTACAGTGAATATCTCCTAAACTTTCACTGTTTAGGAAATATTCACACTACATGCAGCCGAGGAAGTCACCGCCGCATGCGCTTTGAAGGGATGGCATATCCATGCCATCCTTTTAGAGATCCATGCCAGGGTCATGACACCTGAAGGTGACAAAAGTTTTACATACATGAATAAAAGCTGACTGTTTGAATTTTTGCAATTTTTTTGTGCATTTTCTCTGTCACCCCCATTGAAGTCTATTGAGTCCAGAAATACTTGAAGGTTGTACCTAAAAAGAAGCTGATGTACTTTTTTGAGCTGCAAGCTTCAAGCAACACTATGCTCAGGTGTGAACAGGCACAACTGAAAACCATGTTGAGCATTTTGGAACTTCGAACTACAAAATGCTTAGGTGTCAATGGAGACTAAAGGCTGTTGTCATAAAAAGGTGTGCATCCATGCCTTATCTCCACCCACGCTTCACAATCTTCTGTCAGGCATGTCCATTGGGTCAGGTTCTCATTAGTAATTTCTACCAACTTTCACAGACAGAAAACTGTATGAATCCAGACATCCAATGAGATTACTGCTTATAATTTTGTACAAGGGACTTTTATAAAGAAACAATGTATTTTTACTTGCCTTGGCATCCAAATTTCTGTTTTAGGTTTGGCCTGCTGATGAAATCTGGATTCAAGAAAATCTCTATTTAAATATCAGTCAGAGTGAAGATTTTGAAGAACAGCGACCATACTGTTTTAGTGTGTTGGTTGGTTATGGAAAAAGCCATTACTTCAGCACGGAGCTGGGCAGTGATCTGCCGATGTGGGACAGATCGTTTCAAAAAGCAATCTTCATGGAAGTGCAAAGAGTTGGAGTAAGTAATGACAAAACCATTTTTTCTTTTTTACTGCTACACAATTGTTTTTTTTTTTTAAAGAGGTGCTTGACCCAAGGCCATTTTTACTAGAAAAGAAATAGGGTAGAAACTGGATAATACACTATTATCTGTGATTTTGAGTTTAGCTCCATATCTTAATTATGATATGCATTCCATGGTTCCACAATGAAATGTTATTGAATCTCTACTGTGCCACAGGGTGTGGGAGTATGTATGGAGCCAAATGGAGTATGGGCTGGCATTAAACATTTTTATTGATGAAAGGTTCTCAATAATGCACCTGGCTCCCCCCCCCCCTCCACAGTTAGATTTATTTATTTTGTGGTTTTGACGGTTTCTTTGCTGTAACGCAACATTTACATGAAGATGGATGGTAAGGCGTTTTAATCCTTCCCACCCCCCTGGTCACGCTGCTGATGCTTACAGTTTGCATCATGTGCAAATGTTCCACAAGGATTTATCACCCACTGGGACCTCGTGCTTGTGTTGTCTTTGTCTGTGCCACAAGATGGCTGATCCAGTGACGGGGTGCAATGTCAACTTTGAGGGGGACTGAAGTTCCTCTTTAAGCTATAGTTTTTTTTGGTTGCAAACGATATAGACAGTTCTTGCCAAGCACCTGTATTAGACAAAGGACATAAAGGCAAGCTTGTCAAACAGGACTTTATGAGAACACTGGATTTTTTGTAGATTACCGCGTACTTTATCTGTACTTGTAATGTTTTTAAAGAGACAAAACATGTGCAAATGTGCACGTATTGCAGAAATGTACTGACATGCTCTTTAAAGAAGAACTTCACCCATTTAAAAAAAAATAATAGTCATTAAAATTCAGCAGCTTTAACCTCCTCGCATCCGCGCTAAAGCCAAATGATGGCTGCAGCGTGGACCTACATTGCCGGGACACTGTCATATGACGTCCTCCCATGCATGAGCTGCCTGCGTGTCCCCTGGGGGGTGCACGTGGCGTGCTCTGTGATCACCGAGTCAATGAGATGTGGCTGATCACAGATTGGAGTAAGGAGCCGATCCTGACCCCTTACCACGTGATCAGCTGTCAGCCAATGACAGCTGATCATGTGATGTAAACAGAAGATCAGTATTTTTTTTTCTCCTGACAGCTGACAGCTCGAGGAGAAAAAAAAGCCGATCACTGCCTTCTGTCAAAGGGACATCGGTCCCGAAGAGGAAGAGCCACAGCCACCTCATCTG
Source organism: Rana muscosa (assembly GCA_029206835.1). Lineage (NCBI taxonomy): Eukaryota > Metazoa > Chordata > Amphibia > Anura > Ranidae > Rana > Rana muscosa. The sequence continues at coordinate 430,519,407 of CM055121.1, read as the reverse complement.
TACCCACCAGTGCCACCTTCCAGTGCCCACCAGTGCATATTAGTGCCACCAATCAGTACCCACCAGTGCATATCAGTGCCACCAATCAGTGCCACCTATCAATGCCCACCAGTGGTGCCAATCAGTGCCCATCAGTTCCTAATCATCAGTGCCACCTAGCAGTGATGCCTATCAGTGTCATACATCAGTGCCCATCAGTGCCACCTATCAGTGCCCTTCAGTGCCACCTACCAGTGTCCATCAGTGCCACCCATCAGTGCCATCTCTCAGTGCCCACCAGTGCCACCTATCAGTGCCCACCAGTGCTGCCTCATCAGTGCCCATCAGTGCCACCTATCAGTGTCCATTAGTGCGCCTTATCAGTGCCCATCAGTGCAGCCTATCGGTGCCCATCAGTGTGGCCTCATCAGCGTATATCAGTGAAGGAGAAAAATTACCTGTTTGCAATTTTTTTTACAAAATATAAAACTGTTTTGTTTTTTCACAATTTTCGGTCTTTTTCGTTTTTTTAACAAAAAAAACAAAAAGAAACAGCAGTGATTAACCACTTAAGCCCCGGACCAATACGGGCCATTATGACCAGGCCCTTTTTGCGATTCGGCACTGCATCGCTTTAACTGACAATTGCGCGGTCGTGCGACGTGGCTCCCAAACAAAATTGGCGTCCTTTTTTTCCCACAAATAGAGCTTTCTTTTGGTGGTATTTGATCACCTCTGCGGTTTTTATTTTTTGCGCTATAAACAAAAATAGAGCGAAAATTTTGAAAAAAATGACATATTTTTTACTTTTTTCTATAATAAATATCCCCAAAAAATGTATAAAAAAACGTTTTTTTCCTCAGTTTAGGCCAATACGTATTCTTCTACATATTTTTGGTAAAAAAAAACGCAATCGGCGTTTGATTGGTTTGCGCAAAAATTATAGCGTTTACAAAATAGGGTATAGTTTTAAGGCATTTTTATATATTTTTTTTTTTTTTACTAGTAATGGCGGCAATCAGCAATTATTTTCGTGACTGCGACATTATGGCGGACAAATCGGACACTTTTGACACATTTTTGGGACCATTGTCATTTTCACAGCGATCAGTGCAATAAAAATGCACTGGTTACTGTGAAAATGACACTGGCAGTAAAGGGGTTAACCACTAGGGGCGCTGAAGGGGTTAAGTGTGCCTAGGGGCATGTTACTAACTGAGGGGGGGCGTGGCTACGACTGACACATCACCGATCTCCGCTTTGATTACACAGAGCGGAGATCGCTGACAGTGTCAGTAGAGGAGCGGGTAGATGCTGTGTTTACACATACATCTCCCCGCTCCGAGCCTCCGTGAGACGATCGCGGGGATCCCCGCAGCGATCGAGTCCGCGGAACCCACGGTCCCACTCACGGAGAAGGCAGGGGGGTCGTGAGCGCGCCAACGGCGGCGCGTGCGCGACCCTGATGTCGGCAGTTAAAGGGCCACATACAGGTACGTGATTGTGCCTGTACGAGCCATTCTGCCGATGTATATATGCCGTGAGCGGTCGGCAAGTGGTTAAACACCATCAAAAGAAAACTCTATTTGTGCGAACAAAATGATAAAAAATTCATTTGGGTACAGTGTTGCATCACCACACAATTTTCATTCAAAGTGCTGAAAGCTGAAAATTGGTCTGGGCAGGAAGGGGGTTTAAGTGCCCAGTAAGCAAGTGGTTAAATACTGTAACTTCTGACTTTTAAAAATCAAGTACTTACCAGTCCATGGATGGAGTCCCACAGCTGAATTTAGTAACTGCTGTAGGTCCCCAGTGCCACCATTTTGGATATTGGAGACAGCTGTAACACCTATGGAATATAAAAAAGAAAACACAAAAAGACACTACTCACCAAAATGAGTGAACTACAAATTTATTGAGCAATAGGCTCAAAATCAACAGCATAAAAGTCCTAACTATCCTCATATAATCCTAAAAACCACCTGAGTCCTCCTATTAACCCCTCCCAGACTGGAACCATGGACCATCCTTAGCCCGCTCGCTAGGCGGCAGATTCAAAGCAACGTATATATACGTTGCTTTGCCTGCCCATGCCATTCTGCCGACGTATAAGTGCGTGAGGCAGTCGAAAATCGGTTAACTGATTTACCATGAAGCATTGAAGAGATCCATCAGGCTTGCATGTCATAACACGAAGATTGTAGGCAAAAATCATAATATGCATACTTAACCATTCAATCCCTTCACATTTAGTTACAAAATGTTATAGCTCTCACAAACAGCAGAGATGAATGTGATTGAACTTGAAGAGGTCTGAATGCAATATTTTCTATTGCTATGCCCCTGTATTACTTATTATCTATAAGATTTATCTGACAGTTAAAGTCCAATTCTGGGCAAATACAAAAATATCCCTTGCAGTGGGGCTCCACACACACTGCAAGGGTTAATTGCTAATTTTATGTAGAGGGAAGAATATTTTTTTTTTTTTAGCCTCCATGATCTGGCGGTGGACCGTTCCTCAGCGTCCTCACATTCATTGCAGAAATATGGACCCTGTTCTGGTCTTGATAACTTCAGGACCCTAGACCGACAGAGCATAGTGGTGCAGATGCTGCAGGAACCGGTCTAGCTGCAGGAAAGAGTGGGGGATCACGTAAGTATAGCTCCTTCTATTTTTCCCCTAGGCATAAGCAAGCAATTAACGGCAAGTGATCATTTTTGTTTGGCCCGGAGTTGGGCTTTAAGCATAAAAAATAATAGTAAATGAGTATTTATCACTTCTCAGTTTTAGTAGTGAGTGGAGACCCTTTAAATCAAAGCCTGCTAACCCCAAAGATGTGCAGAATGGCACTACAATTAAAGCAAAGAACAGAAATGGTAATTCAAAGGCATCGTAGTTTTCATTCTCTCTCCTGCAGTATTGCCATTCTAAAGTGTGATTTAAGTAACAGTTAATGCTTATGAAGCCACTGGACCTTTACATTTAAGTTTATAATTCAATTACTGAAAAATGCAATTTAGGCTGTAATTAAGTTTAACAGAAGATTACAGAAGGTGGGGGGGGCAGGTTCAAACTGAAACGTGTCTGCTTTAGTGAACATTTTGCTTTATTTTTTATCTCTTAAGCTACTACTATATCATTTCCAGCATGTTAAATTATTTCAGCTCATTCAACCTTAAGATAACTGCAGCATACTAGTTTCCAACGATGCTTCTTTTGTTTGTTGCAGTCTACAATTATAAAAAGAAAAGTTAATATTACAAAAGTATAAATTATTTATACTCTAATGAAAGTCTATATTAAATACAGATTTAGGTTAACATTGAACACTAGGCAAATATAAAAGACACACATTAGTACAGCTCTATTATCATTATTACAGTACATTGTTACATTTATTTTTAAATAATAAGTGTAAATAACTGAATTTGACCTAGTATCAGCTTCTTGCAGACTACTGTATAGCAGGGCTGAAGTGTGATGGGGAAAAACAGCACAGGGAGCCAATCAGTTCATGTGCTGACAAGAAGTGTGCTGATAGGAAGAGAAATCAGAGTGACAGGCAAGAGAGGTGAGCTCATCACTGTGCTGTGTATCCTTTCACTGTCCAGTCATAGGCTGGGTTGGATCTAGGACAAACTTGGCTCAGAGAAAGTGGGTTGAATAATGCTGAGGACATCTAGGCTTAAAATCACATTATTGGATGTAAATATTGCAGCAAAAGCTGATTTTGTTATCTTGTCTTTTGATGTCTTATATACACTATATTACCAAAAGTATTGGGACGCCTGCCTTTACACGCACATGAACTTTAATAGCATCCCAGTCTTTGTCCATAGGGTTCAATATTGAGTTGGCCCATCCTTTGCAGCTATAACTCTTCTAGGAAGACTGACCACAAGGTTTAGGAGTGTGTCTATGGAAATGTTTGACCATCCTTCCAAAAGCGCATTTGTGAGGTCAGGCACTGATGTGGCTGAGAAGGCCTGGCTTGCAGTCTCCGCTCTAATTCATCCCAAAGGTGTTCTATCGGGTTGAGGTCAGGACTCTCTGCAGGCTAGTCAAGTTCCTCCACCCTAAACTTACTCACCCATGTCTTTATGGACCTTGCTTTGTATACTGGTGCAAAGTCATGTTGGAACAGGAAGGGGCCATCCCCAAACTGTTTCCACAAAGTTGGGAGCATGAAATTGTCCAAAATGTCTTTGTATGCTGACACCTTAAGAGCTCCCTTCACTGGAACTAAGGGGCTAAGCCCCCCCCCATAAAAACAACCTCACACCATAATCCTCCCTCCACCAAATGATTTGGACCAGTGCACAAAGCAAGGTCCATAAAGACATGAATGAACAGGTTTGGGGTGGAGGAACTTGACAGGCCTGCACAGAGTTCTAAAATCAACCCGATAGAACACCTTTGGTATGATTGGAGACTGCGAGCCAGGCCTTCTAATCCACATCAGTCCTGACCTCCCAAATGCGCTTCTGTAAGAATGGTCAAACATTCCCATAGACACACTTCTAAACTTTGTAGACAGCCTTCCCAGAAGAATTTAAGCTGTTATAGCTGCAAAGGGTGGGCCAGCTCAATATTGAACCCTACTGAATAAGACTGGGATGTCATTAAAGTTCATGTGCATGTAAAGGCAGGTGTCCCAATATTTTTGGTAATATAGTGTATTTGTATATAGTTATCTTTGACTGGAATTCTGCCTAAAAAATACATGTCTACATTGCTTTCAACCTACAACAATCCAACAGTTTTAGTTCAGAGGAAAATAAAATAGGCCACTGCGATGAATGTTTACTGTCTGGGGAAAAATAAATCCTTCCTAACCACACAATGGCATTAATTCCTCGAATCAAACAACAATTAAAAAAAGAAAATGATATATATATGTTGCACTACTCCCATAGGAGTTTCCAGAAGTTAGGGTTCCCGCTGCTGCACAGCCAGTCACACCGCATTTCCTTCTTTCTTCCACACACAGAAAATCAGTCTTTGGCTTGTTTTTGTTGTTTTATTAGGGGACGATAACTTGAATAGGGTAAGGGATTATGGGATGACCAGTGTGACAGTAAACAGAACTTGAGGGACAACTTACTCCCTATTTACAGATTCCTCTTTTTGCTTCCTTCTGCACACACTTGGTTCCTCTATGTACAGCTCCTGCTGGTTCACTTTTGAAGGAACTAACAGTATATCACTAGTTCAGCAAAGGCCCATTACAGGCAGGAACTCTCAGTGTTTGACAAAGTAACACAAATGGAGTGAACAGCATAACACATCTCCCTCAGCACTGCTTCTCCATCTTCCACCCGAACTCTCTGCTGCCATTGCCCATGTCTATTTTTGGGCTCTTAGTTCCCTTCCAGGCCCATTCCTGTGGAAGGGCCCATAAATATTCAAGGCAGCTCCTCCTCACCTCCACCCCCTAGTTCCAGAAAATTCTCCAACACTCTGGAAACAGGGGGAGGTACCAGAGAGCTGCCAGGATGAGTCATCCAGCCCTGACCCACATTTAATGACTCAGGTCTAACCCAGAGCCGGCTATCTTTTTTCCTACTCTCACTACTAGTAGCACAAACTAGAAGGTGCTGCATATAATTCCTAGTAAGTAAAATTCTGGAAACATTACTGTTAAATAGGGATGAGCTTCGAGTTCGAGTCGAACATTGCCTGTTCGCACGTTCGCCGAACAGCGAACAATTTGGGGTGTTCGCGGCAAATTCGAAAAGCCGCGGAACACCCTGTAAAAGTCTATGGGAGAAATATAAAGTGCTAATTTTAAAGGCTTATATGCAAGTTATTGTCATAAAAAGGGTTTGGGGACCCGGGTCCTGCCCCAGGGGACATGTATCAATGCAAAAAAAAGTTTTAAAAACTGCAGTTTTTTCGGGAGCAGGCTTAAAGTGAAACAATAAAAGTGAAATATTCCTTTAAATTTCGTACCTGGGGGGAGGGGGGGTTAGTATTCCTTTAAAGCAGCGCTTGTTTCCCTTGCTTAGAACTGTCCCTGCACAAATGTCATTTCTGAAGGAAAAAAAGTAATTTAAGGCTGGGTTCACACTTGTGCGGTGCGAATGTTATCTCTGCAAGGAGATAAGAGAGCTGTTCAGCGTTTTTTGTGCGGTGGAACATGCAAACTTATTGACCTGGGAGAGGGGGGGAAGTGTAGTGAGCATTGAAAAAAGTCCTGTTCAGAACGGAAGACATCTGCGAATCAGGTGCGTGCCCATAGAAGATAATGGACCTGAATTCGCACCTGTTCCGCACCGCAATGTTTAGAAGACGCACGCGTTTTTTTGGTAATGCGCAGTGCGAATGCATCGCACATATGTGAACCAGCCTCATTGAAAAGAATGTATTTTTTAATGATATGCGAATTGGATGTGGTGTAAGCCGCAACCAATTCGCATAGGTGTGAACCCGGCCTCAAAGCACTCGTGGCTATAATGAATTGTCGGCTCCCGACAATACAGAGAAAAGTCATTGATAAAAAAAAATGCGTGTGGGTCCCCCCAAATTCAATTACCAGGCCCTTCAGGTCTGGTATCGATATTAAGGGGAACCCTGCGTCAAATTTAAAAAAAAATTACGTGGGGTTCCCCCCAAATATGCATACCAGTCCCTTCAGGTCTGGTATGGATTTTAAGGGGAATTCCACACCAAATAAAAAAAAAAATTACCTGATGGGGAACTTCCTCCGCAGTCTAAAAAATTAATAGACCCGCCCCTTCTCACGTTTCCCATCAGGTCCGCTCAGCCAATGACGTAGGTGTAAGGCTGAGCGGACCTGATGGGGAACGTGAGAAGGGGCGGGTCTATTCATTTTTTACACTGCGGAGGAAGTTCCCCATCAGGCCGTTCAGCCAATGACGTAGGCGGGGTCTGAGATATGAGGGCACACCCGCCCCCTCGTACCACAGACCCCGCCTACATCATTGGCTGAGCGGACCTGATGGGGACCTTCCTCCGCAGTGTAGATCCGCTCAGCCAATGATGTTTCATGTGGAGTAAAGTCTGCAGCGCTGGACATCGGATCACCGCGGGACACTGGATTACATCGCTGGAGTTGTTTTTTTTATTTTTAATAAAGGACTTTTCCCAACGGTGTCTGTGTTTTTTTTACACTTTCTTAGTGAAATGGTAGGGGTACAATGTACCCCTTACCAATTCACATAGGGGGGGCGGGATCTGGGGGTCCCCTTTGTTAAAGCCCCCTGCCCGCAGACCCCCACAACCACCGGGCAAGGGTTGTGGGGATGAGGCCTTTGTCCCCATCAACATGGGGACATGGTGCTTTGAGGGGTCAAAGACCCCCAAAGCATCCTCCCCATGTTGAGGGCATGTGGCTTGGTACGGTTCAGGAGGGGGGCACTCTCTCGTCCCCCCTCTTTTCCTGCGGCCTGCCAGGTTGCGTACTCGGATAAAGGGTCTGGTATGAATTTTTGGGGGAACTCCACGCCATTTTTTTTACATTTGGGGTGGAGTTCCCCTTAAAATCCATATCAGACCTGAAGGGTCTAGTATGGATAATTGGGGGGGGAACCCCACGTCATTTTTTTTTAAATTTGACGCAGGGTTTCCCTTAATATCCATACCAGACCTTAAGGGCCTGGTAATTGAATTCGGGGGGACCCCCACGCATTTTTTTTTTTTTATCAATGACTTTTCTCTATACTGCCGGGAGCCGACAATTCATTATAGCCGCGAGTGCTTTTAAATGACTTTTTTTCCTTCAGAAATGACATTTTGTGCAGGGACAGTTCTAAGCACGGGAAACAAGCACTGTTTTACAGGCATACTATGCACCCCCCCCCCCCCCCCCCCAGGTACGAAATGTAAAGGAATATTTCACTTTTATTGTTTCACTTTAATCATTATTAAAATCACTGCTCCCGAAAAACGGCCGTTTTTAAAACTTTTTTTTGCATTGATACATGTCCCCTGGGGCAGGACCCGGGTCCCCAAACCCTTTTTAGGACAATAACTTGCATATTAGCCTTGATAATTAGCACTTTTGATTTCAAACGTTCGAGTCCATTGTATTTAATAGGGTTCTAAAGTTTGCGCAAACTTTAGGTCTGTTCGCAGATTCTGGTGCGAACCGAACAGGGGGGTGTTCTGCTCATCCCTAGTGTTAAAGTATTACTAAAGGCATATTTTCTTTTAGTTTGGGATAGTGTGGAGAGGGATTAGAAACACCTGTCAGGTTTATATTTGTGTCTGTGTCCCTGTTAGGGAGATTCACGCTCTCTAAATGTCCTGTATACTGTTATCACCAAAATTAAAAGTTAAACGAAAACCACAAATTTTGGTTTGCTACCAAAACAGGAATAGAGAGGAAATCTTTAAATGGGGACACTAGTTCCTGTGACACCCATGGACTCTCTCACTTTAGCGGTATTTCCTTTCACTTCCTGATTTGGGCATGGAAGAGGACGTAAAGGAAAACCTCCCCAGTGGGACACTGATGGCAAAATTAAAGCTGACAAGGGTTATAAAATCCTCCCTTACTCTGTCTGAAATAAAAAAAAAGTTTTGTATTTAGGGAAATCACTTTAAGGAAATCATCCATTTTTTTTTCCATTGAATATTTTGCCATGAGTAGCTTATGTAAATGTGTGTTCTATGACTAAAAATGATGTCTCTTGTCCTTCCCATTTTCTTTATATTGACCCTGGATATAATTTAAGGGTTTTTATCCTAAATAAACAAGCCGTTTTCCATATTTTGTATTGACATTTCCTACCCCCTTCTTACACTACAAGCTTGACTTTGTACTCTCTTCAAAAGACCTTCTAACAGTAATATACTGAACTTGTGCACCCTCTTGGTAGCCTAACCAGACATTGTGAACATGGATAGTAGCATATAATGGATATTTATTGTAACTAGAGGTACTACCATAGAGATACAGAGACAATAGTCTCATACTCTCTGATAGGCCTTTATTTAATGTTTTTCCATACCAAATTGTACATTTGCATCCGTTCATTAAAATAAATAGGATATGATAGCAATTTTTATCAGCAGGACCAATGATAATGTGACTGAAAAGCCTGAATTTTTAATATGTAAACCCACATGAGAGCCGTAATTCTTTGTCATTTGTACATGATTTCTTCTGTCCACTCTCATAACAAGGAGGACCTCTCACAGGGCGCCTCTTTAACAGCTGTTTATGTTAATATATGAAAAGACTGAATGATTAATATAATGAGAAGGAAATACAAGCTTCAAAAAACAATTATTCAGAGTCACTGATTTATATCTACACCAACACTAATAGAATTATATATGATATCAAACGCCGAGCAAACACTTCAGTCCCTTGAAGATCGATGTGGTTTAGCCAATATGGGCTTTTAATCATTGAAGTAACATTTAAGCTTTGCTCAATATTCATGGTTTTCAATTTGCTTGAACATAGAGTACTGTGATTTTCGCTCATCAGGTGGAGTTTGATATATTACATGGCATAACGAAATTAACAGGGAATTTAACATGTACAGAAAAAAATGTTTAAATCACAGCATGGAGCCAATACACCTCCTTCTGCCGTTGCTTTGATGGTTTATTTGAAGATGGGTGCCATACGCTTTACAAATCTGCATATGTTTATTAACCACTTCCCTTCTGAATTTTTTTCACATATTTTTGGCTATAAAATTACTTACAACCCTCAAAACAATATAGAGACCTTGTGGTATGGTTTCATTTTTTTTACAGTACATGATATTTGTGCATGATATATAACATACTGTATGTGGCACAATCATTTACATAGATTTAACTTTATTGCTAGCACAAGGGGGGCTAACAAACCCTTTATGTGATAGCACTGGGCAGGTGACAGGTACTCTTTATGACCCTAATGTCTACCCTGCCCACTGCTCCAGCTGATCAAGCACAAACTGTACTTGATCCTTTTCAGCCGGGAATTTGAGAGCCCTGGACCCGGAAATGCTGAAAGCTGTCAAGCAGCAGAAGAGATCAGGGAAAGGATGTCCTGCCATGTCTTCCTGCTCGCCATCCTGATGTCATTTGTTGTAGTCCTAGGCTCGTAGAAAGAGCAGGAGAGCTCAGGAATAACTGGGCCACCCAGATCATGTTGATGTAAATAATCTGGTTCTCAGCTTCTACACCCCAGAGGATCTCCAGAGTCTCATTGGCTTGTAGTGTAATGTAACAAAAATTAAAATAGAAATGCCACACCACTGTGAAAAAGTCCAGATACAACTTTACTCCAATATAAGTCAGGGGGGCAATCCAAAAAGTATCAAATGCCTTTTGAGGGTCCAGGAGCGCCCCCTTCATCAGGGCTCGATTGAAAACAATATTTATGCTTTCCAGTGTGATTGCACAGACCTTGTCAGTAGCTGGTTTGGTAGCCAAACCTAGCTGGTGACATTCTGAATAACCCACCCTTTCCTCCCTAGCTAAACTGTGCTTGGCTCACCCCATTTATTTATTGAATTGCTGTCAATTATGAAGGCTGAGCACCACATGTGGGTGGGCTTTACTTAGAACTCCTGACTTTTTTTCCTTTTGATCCTGTCTGTAATAGGCCTTTTCCCAGCATCTTGACCCAGGGTGATAACATTCTGTAAACAGCTCCCTAAACAAGATTTATATATACAGCCCTCAAATTTTCCACTCACCTAGTGGAAAATGAGGGCTGGCGAGCGTGGGCTGCCTTGGAGAAGGGGGGGGGGGCGAGCACCACCAGCAGGCAGGGTTGAACAGGAGCTGTTTTCCCAGCCAGGGGAAGAGAGGAGAGGAAGAGTCAAACTGGCCGATCATCAGAGAGTGGGTATTGCACGCTGTAACAGCTTTCATTTGAATTGCTGGGTTCCCGGTGCCGATCACCGTCGCACAGTCCCGCCTCCTCACCATGCGCCGCTCACGTCACACAGTCCCGCCTCCTTGCCCGGCACATTTTATATACAGAACACCGGTCCAGTGCCTCCCGGCACTGGGCGAGGAGGCAGGACTGTGTGGCGTGAGCGGCGCAGGGCGAGGAGGTGGGACTGTGTGACGTGAGCAGGGCAGGGCGAGGAGGCTGGACTGTGTGACATGAGCTGTGCCGGGAACCCAGTAATTCAAATGAAAGCTGTTACAGCGGGCAACCCCCGCTCTCTGATGATCGGCCAGCTCGACTCTTCCTCTGCACAGGTGAGACTGCACTGACAGGCACAGGTGAGACTGTGCTGACAGGCAAAGGTAAGACTGTACTGACGGGCACAGGTGAGGCTGTACTGATGGGCACAGGTGAGGCTGTACTGATGGGCAAAGATAGGGCTGTATTAATGGGCACAGGTGAGACTGTACTGATGGGCACAGGTGAGGCTGTATTGATGGGCACAGGTGAGACTACTGACGGGCACAGGTGAGGCTGTATTTATGAGCACAGGTGAGATTGTACTGACAGGCACAGGTGAGACTGTATTGATGGGCACTGGTCACGCTGTATTGACGGGTACTGGTGAGGCTGTGCTGATCGGCACTGATAAAGTTGTTGTTAATATATTTTTGTAACTTAATTCTTCATAAAACATTTAAGTGTTATTTCATCAGATAATTTATGAGGGTGTGTTTAGGGGAGGGGGATGGTTGGGGTTGGGTGGGGCAACTGGTGACGAGTAACCCTTAAGGCCTGGCTAGTAGCTCAGGACTTGAAATTTTGAGCCCTGTATATATATATATATATATATATATATATATACTGTATATATACAGTATATATCGCACAACTGTGTGTATATATATATATATATAATTTATTTTTGTGAGGGGAATGATTTCTTACTCTTTAAAGATATACCTATGCTGTATATAAATTATGTTGTTCACAAAAGTCAGATTCCTCTTTCATTTTGAAATGTGCGTTGGAGAACGCCTGTAGGTATCTCTTTGCCAAGGGCAGAATATACGTTCCTTCTTTCAGAAGCTTTAATGAATGAAGTGAGATGTGTTTTTGTTGCTTTGCATTAGGTTTCTAGTCTGGTCATAAGACACATTGATTGCATAATTACCCATTCATATTACACGGGTTGTTGGTGACCACCATACTCATTATCCCTACTTGTGTTTTGCAGTGTTAACTGCATAGATTTGGCTGTTTTCTTCCTTGCTGCAAGGCATTTTGCACATATCAAATATAAAAATAACTTTTAAAAGAAGCTTGACATGAAAAGCTCATTGCCATCAATAAATATATACTCTTTTCAATTATTTCCATGGAAATATATAAATAATATGCTGGAAAAGAGGAACGGTAGGAATGGTAGGGTGCACCCTTACTCTTTTTTTTATATGATTTTGGGAGTTTTGGAAAGGTACTCTTCTGTAGAATGAAGCCATGAAGAAATTGTTTTCACTTTACAACTTCATGCTTCCATTATAGAGTATTCAGCAGTTGAACTTCTTGAGTATTGTTGTGCCTTTTATTTAAATCTTAAACTATAATTCAGAAAGCTGTGGGTTATCAAAGGTTCTTAATACTTCTCTGAGACGTAACATATTCATCCAGTCATTGGCACATTTAGTGGAAATATGTTACATAGGTAATTAGGTTTGAAAAAAAGATTAATGCCTATCAAGTTCAACCTCTCACAGCTCCTGCAGCATCGTTTCAGAGGAAGGCAAAGCAACCCAAAAGGGGGCAACCCCCCACCCCTCCCTGAGGAAACAAGGAAAAATATGTAACTCATTGTTTTAACAGTATTCCTAAATCCTTCTCCAACTCCGATTGCCCAACTGTGTTCTGTGTGAATAATGCAATATTATTGTTACTTTGTCCTAGACACATAACATTAAAGTGACACTAAATTAATTATGTTATTCCAGTATGCATTCTTAACTCAAAAAATAAATAAATACAGTACTTACTATTGTTCTCGGCCTCCTCCAAATCTCCAAAAAAATAAATTTTCTGCTGTGATCTGACTTCCTGTTAGAGGGTGGCTACATTCATTCTTCATTGTCACACTTATGTAAGAATGTAGCCACCCTCTCTTGCATGTACCTAAGATGGACTTGGGACTATGGAGTGCATAGAGCAGAGCATATGACCGCAACTAATGTGCATTGCTTGTTCTAAACAAACGGAAGTAAGGGAAAAAAGGAGATGTTCTGAAGCTCATAAATTATGTTAGAAAGAAGCAGAAAACAGAGAAAGAAACCATGTTAATGAAAAATTAATTAGGGGGCCATTAAATCAGAACTTAAATGTATCAGAGCACCAAAAACTGAAAATGCTATTTAATAAATTATTAATATTCACAGCAAACTCAGAAATAACTTTGAATCACTTCTGATCATTCATGTGGCAGTTACTTCCTGGAATCCATCTACCCTTAGGTCAGGCATGCAGGCAGGACATGTGCTTAGCTGAGAAAACCTCTCCTTTCTTCCTTCACATGAAAGAAAAACATGCCCATAAAGACTCCTGGGGGTATGACATAATTTTGGCCTAGGCTGGGAACCATAAAGCAACTAAAAAATAAATAAAAAAATAGATTTATAACAATTAGATATAATATACCTTCCTATTTATCTACTAAGGCTAGCAGCATACGGCTTAATTGAGAGTGTAAGGTTCTCCTTTAACCTCCCTGGCGGTATGATTATTTCTGATTTTAGGTGCTGAAAGCGGTACAATTATTTTGCATGGAAATTTGGCGTTTTATATTGTAGGCCTGCAATTCTTAGGAATAACTCACTTAAATCTGTCCAAACAAGAGTCTGTCTAGTAGACATCCTGGGTATGATAAATTTTGAAACACAAAATTATAAATTATAATATAATAAATAACTATAAATAATTATAACAAATAATAATGTAATTATAATAAAAATTATTCATTAATGTAATCAAATCAAAAACGCTGAAATTTGCTCAGGTGCAGAATTGTCGCTGTCATTAGATTTAGTGTTTGATGACGAATTTCCCCACAAATCGCTATCGCTCAATTCTGAAAGTGATTCTTATTTATTATCGCTGTTTTCTAGCTGGTCTAAAACCACTTTTGACGTAAACTGACACGTTTTGGTTGCTATGGACCACCTCCAGTTTCCAGGCAGAAAGAACAGTTTTTATAATATACAAGTGCACGCAGGGCACTGGACAGACCACTAGGGACAAAGGCGATGTGTAATTATTTGATACAGTACTGTAATCTGTAAGATTACAGTATACTGCATGTATTGTGTGTTTTTACTTTTTTGAATTTGTCACCGATCTCCACCCCCATGCATCGCGCCGCTCGCAGGGAACGGAGCTCGGCACTGTGTGAATCGAGCGACAAAAAGCTCACATCAGACTTTTCTTGTCGGAAATTCTGATCGTGTGTACGCGGCATTATTGTCATGTTCATAAAACCTCAATAAAAATCTTTAACAAGGAGATTTATGTGTTAATCAATTGCAGTAATTTTCTGTGGTGCTGAAGGGAAGAGACAAAGCTATGCTAAACAAGGTACAAGTGGCACTTGATGTACTTGTAAAACCGTGTCACTTCACCTCCTTGTGCCTGTCACACTAGACTTAATTCTATGACATGCAAAAAAGAACATTCTGGGAAATTCAATGAAGCATTGCCATGACTTTTCTAGTGATAATTTCCTTTAGAACTACTTGCATCTAATTGAGAAAAGCATTTAGACCAGTTTCATTAACTATCAACACATGTGAACCAGTAATGGAAAATGTGTGCCACATTTTTTTTCCTCAGTTAAGGCCGATACGTATTCTTCTACATATTTTTGGTAAAAAAAATCGCAATGAGCGTTTATTGATTGGTTTGCGCAAAAGTTATAGCGTCTACAAAATAGGGGATAGTTTTATGGCATTTTTATTAATATATATTTTTTTACTAGTAATGGTGACGATCAGCGATTTTTATCGTGACTGCGACATTATGGCGGACACATCGGACACTTTTGACACCATTTTGGGACCATTGCCATTTTTACAGCGATCAGTGCTATAAAAATGCGCTGATTACTGTAAAAATGACACTGGCAGTGAAGGGGTTAACCTGTAGGGGGCGCTGAAGGGGTTAAATGTGATCTAGTGATTCTTACTGTTAGGGGGCGTGGTTTGGCATGACATGTCACTGATCGCTGTTCCCGATGACAGGAAACAGACGATCATGACTAAAAGGGAAAGCAATTCTGTGTCCACCACTGTGAGTGCAGGCCAAGGAAGGTGCTCGTTTCAGCTCCAAACAACTGTTGAGCAAAGGATGGATCTCATGAGGCTGCACATCAATGCAGACCCACTGATATTGGAATGAATGGCAGTCTCAGGCTGGGCTCCTGCCAGGCCAAGCCCCCCGGTGGGAGCCCAGGCTGAGACTGCCATTACGTTCAATACCAGTGGGTCTGCATTGTTATCAACACATGTGCCAAATTTGCAAACTAACAGTAATTATGACCAGCTCTGAGCTGGCGTACAAAGGTACACCAGTACTCAGAATAGGGCATGTCTTTGCTAGGAAGCCTGCCAGCGTGACAGTTGCAGTGGTCAGGAAAGGAATAGAAGGAGTATCCAGTATCCACATTCCAACCAGTGATGGACTCTAACAGATTCATGTACTTCTTTCTGAGTTGCACTTGTATTGGGCACAAATATCGACAATTTTGGTGTGGCGGCCCAACAGAATTATAAAGGACTTCTGCAAAGCCCTTGTTCACTGTAAAAATAGAACTAAAGACAACACTTTTTTTTCATTTTAAATAGATTAATGGATTGGGTTATAAACACTTTTTTTTCCACCTGGGTCACCAGAACTTGTGTTCCCATTGGAAGATTCCAGGTATGACTATATTATACATAGTTACATTGATCCAGCTTTGATCAATGTAACTATGTATATACCATACTTGGCTGATCATACTGGAATCTGGAAATCACTGAAGTAGACACCACTACGCCAGTGATCTCCACTTGCTTCCAGGTCCCTTGCTGAGGGACTCTCCTGATGCATTGTAAACACATGAGATTTAACCGCTCGGCACGGGTGCCATTTCGAAAGTGCTTTGAATTTTCGGAAGAAATGCAAAGCATTTTCTGACTGGATAAGGTGGAGCGTGTGACGTCACCACTCTGCCTCTCTGTCTTGTCCAATCAGATAATGGTTTCCATTCAATCAGTAAATTGTGAAACATTCTCTAAATGGTGCCTGTGCTGGGCAGCTAACCTATTATGTTCAGTAATCAGGAGGGCAGCTGCTTGGTCCAAGACCCAGGAACAAGTGGAGATCACAGGAGTAGTGATGTCTACTTCAGTGATTTACAGCTTCCAGGCGCATTGGCCAGTTATGGTATATGCATTTATATGTTACATTGGTTCAAGCTTTGACACAATTAGCAATATTGGGATGTCTCTACCAAGCCAGAAAACGAATTGCCCAGAAATGGTTGTCTCCTTCACCTGCTACTCGTGAAGGGTGGTTAAGAGGGACTAACAACATGATAATAAGGGAAAAGTCAGCATATGTAAGGAGGGAATGTGTGGGCAAATTATATGGAAATCAAGGATAGAAATGACTAGATAAATAACAGGCCTTGAAAATATTAGTGAAGATATCTGAAAATATTTCTAGATGGAAATGTCTGTGTTGGGTTACGTTGGGTCTTCCCTAGGGTTGCCACCTCATCCCTTTAAAACCGAACACATATTAATTACACAGGTTCTGAGGGTGAATAAGGTGGTAATTAAACTCACTTGGTGCCTTATCTGCATTAAATTAGCCTCAGAACCTGTGTAATTCATATGTGTTCGGGTTTAAAGGGATGAGGTGGCAACTCTAGTCTTCCCCCTTTTATTTTTGGGGGGGGTTGGAGGTGAAAGAAAGTTTTGGTATAAATTGATGTAGTATTGTATTACTGTAACAATTCTGTATGTATTAATAACTATGTAAATTTGGAAAAATGTGTTTAATTAAAAAGGATTTAATATCAAGCTGGACTAATGTAACTATGTATAGTATAGCCATGCATGGAATTCTATTTTGAAGTTGTAGGAAAGTAGAAGGGTCAGCCACAGCAACGAATCACTCCATAGCTCTAATTTATAAAGCACCAACAGTTTGCTCAGTGGCTTACGAAATAAAGGGAGAGCGTAGAGTTATGGTACAAAACATTTTAATACAAGAGGGTTATGATTTAAACCAGCTGACAATTAAACAGGCTCTTTTAAACAGTTCATTGGGAGAATTTTAGCAGAGTATTGTGTACTTTATGGACTGGGTTGAAGAATGTGTTGTAGATTACACCCCCACCTTTCCTTCCTACCACATGCTGGAATTTTTCTAACTCTAGTCAACATTTATAACCCTGTTCATGAAAGTACAATGTTGCTTCAAGCCAAAAAAAATTTGGAGCCGTCTGTAAATGAAGGTGCTCTGCCCCTCTGCTCTTTCTCTGATGCACTGCTATATACAGAAGCGTGCTTTGAAATCCTTACAATATACACTATAATTGTAAGTGTTGTCATGAAAGCAGGCTTCACAGGAACTTTTTAGTGAGTTAATTTGACAGTCAGTGGAGAGTGCACATTTCATTATATTGTGAATGTGCTTAGGTTGCAGATCTCACTGCACTTTGTCAGCCATTAGTCACAGACTTCTAACACGTTTATGATCTGATGCTTTAGCGGCCCCCTTGATGTAATACATTATATTCAAATTGTTAATGTTGTTAATCGTACACGCTTAAATAATAGTTCATAATACAATTAGGATTCTTTTTTCAAAGCTTGTGCATTGAATCTATTTCGCCCTTTTACATTCTGTTGTGCAAATAATACAAGCTGGGACGTTATCCCTATCTCAATTATTTATTAAGAATCCAATTAGTTAGTTCAGCATGCAGCAGATGGAACAGAACATTTGAAATATTCTATGGTTCCGATGACACTTACAGGAAAGGATTCAATAATAAAAAAGCAAATAACCATAAAGTACAGTAGTCATCTTTTTATATATATATATTTTTTGGGGGGGTGTATTAACCACTTAAGCCCCGGACCAATATGCAGCATAAAGACCAGGCCCCTTTTTGCGATTCGGCACTGCGTCGCTTTAACTGACAATTGCGCGTGCGATGTGGCTCCCAAACAAAATTGACGTCCTTTTTTTCCCACAAATAGAGCTTTCTTTTGGTGGTATTTGATCACCTCTGCGGTTTTTATTTTTTGCGCTATAAACAAAAATAGTGCAACAATTTAGAAAAAATATTTTTTACTTTTTGCTATAATAAATATCCCCCAAAAATATATATAAAAAAAATATATTTCCTCAGTTTAGGCCAATACGTATTCTTCTACATATTTTTGGTAAAAAAAATCACAATCGGGCGTTTATTGATTGGTTTGCGCAAAAGTTATTGCGTTTACAAAATAGGGGGTAGTTTTATGGCATTTTTATAAACATTTTTTTTTACTAGTAATGGCAGCGATCAGCGTTTTTTTTAGTGACTGCGACATTATGGTGGACACATCGGCCACTTTTGACACATTTTTGGGACCGTTGTCATTTTTACAGCAATCAGTGCAATAAAAATGCACTGGTTACTGTAAAAATGACACTGGCAGTGAAGGGGTTAACCACTAGGGGCGCTGAAGGGGTTAAGTGTGCCTAAGGGCGTGATTCTAACTGAGGGGGGGCATGGCTACGAGTGACACATCACCGTTCTCCACTCTGATTACACAGAGCGGAGATCGGGGACAGTGTCAGTAGGCGAGATGTTGTGTTTACACTAACATCTCCCCGCTCCATCCCTCCGTGAGACGATCGCGGGGATCCCTGTGGCGATCAAGTCTGCGGGACCCGCAGTCTGACTCACGGGGATGACTGCAGGGTCGCGAGCGCCCCACCGGCGGCACGTGCGCGACCACACGGCAGGCAGTTAAAGGGGACATACAGGTACGTGATTGTGCCTGTACGAGCCATTCTGCCGATGTATATATGCCGTGAGCGGTCATTAAGCGGTTAAGAAATTACCCTCCCTAAATAGAATAAGCCTGTAAGTAAATAAGACCCCTTTCACACCGCTCCAAAAGTCCTGCTAGCCGCATCTTTGGAGCGGTGTGTTTACTGCTCCTCCACCACTCCTGCCCATTGAAATCAATGGGACAGCGCGGCTATACCGCCGGCAATGCGCCTCTGCAGAGGCACTTTGTGGTGGTTTTTAACCCTTTTTCGGCCACTAGCGGGGGTTAAAACCACACCACTAACTGCTAAATACCGCCGCAGATCCGACGGTAAAGCGCCGCAAAAAATAGCGGCGCTTTACCGCCACCGCACCTCCCGCCCCAGTGTGAAAGGGGCTTAAGAGAACAAGAACCTTTGCTAAATGATTTAGAAGAGTGGGTTTGTTAATAGTTGGCAAACTTGGCAGTGCCTCCACCCAGGACAAGGGCAAGGCCTCTGTGAACAGAAGGGATTCCCTTCCTGAAAAATAACCAGTAATCTAATAAAGACAATTAAGAGCAGAAGAACTGGGGTTGTTGGTTCAAATCCCAACTACGGCACTACCTGCACAGAGGCTGCTTGTTCTTCCTGTGCCTGCATGGGTTTCCTCTGGGTACTCCGCTTTACCTGAAAAGAGTTCCAAACCTGCCCGCTGTAAGTTTTTTTTGGGGGGGATTTAAATGGAAGGCAATGAGAAAAAAGGGAGAAGGACTCAGGAATATTGGCTAACACTAAGCCAATCACCACAGATCAATGCCAACAAACTCAAAATAAAAACTTGGAGTGATGCTAATATATTATATAGTAATGTAGTATTACCTCTGTATACATCACTAGAAGATGGGATCAAGTTTTGGAAGCCACATTGAATAAAGTACATTCTAGTATTGGAGAGAGTTCAGGGGTGGTTAACTAAATTATTCAAAGGGATAGAAAATCCAACTTACAGTTAGAGATGAATTTAAAAACTTTAATTAGGTATCCTTGAAAAAGAGATGCCTTAGAGGCAACCTAATTACCAAGTTTAAATATATCCAAGGCCAGTATAAAGATATTTTGGAAAATCACTTTTTTTAGTGTACATTGGAAGCTGCTGCAAGTCAGTTAAATCCTGCCTCTTTTTCTGGCTGGAGGACATCCAGCATCATCCAGCACTTCTTGCCCAGCCTTACTATCCCTGAGCTACCCCTTTCATATATTGGATTTCAGTAACGAAAGCTCTGCATCACATGTGATACCAAAGGCAGTCTGCATGCAAACAATGCCTACCTAGTAACGTACCCGGCTGTATCGCTTGCAGTTCTAACACTGCTATATTTATGAGTGTCTCCACAGTGGAAGCACATGCATTCTAATGGATAGATAAGGGACAGGTGGGCCTGGAGATAGCCCAGTCCTCCTTAAAGGCACAGTGGCACATTGGACACCCAGGGTGCTGTAATGTTTTCAGAAAGCTATGGAGAGTACCCTGTTGGCCTCTTCTACCAGCCATGATCTGCTTTCATTGCTTATAGCACATAGACCCAGTAAGGACACCATGTCTAAAATAGAATATGCACTGAGAATGTTTTATTTAAAAATGTAACCGGCATGTTGATGATACGGAAAACAATGAACCAGGAAAGATGTATATTAGCAGATTAATCTTCAACTTTGATGCACTGTACACACGATCGGTTTTACCGATGAAAACAGTCCGATGGACTTTTTTCATCGGACAAACCGATCGTGTATGGGCCCCATCGGTCTTTTTTCCATCGGTGAGAAAAAATAGAACATGTTTTAAATTTATCCGATGGAAAAAAAAACGATAGCAAATTCCGATCGTCTGTGTGGAACTCCATCCGAGAAAAAACCAACGCATGCTCAAAAGCATTGAACTTCATTTTTCTGGGCTCATCAGAGTGTTTTACGTCACCGCGTTTGGGACGGTCGGATTTTTGACTGATGGTATGTAGGCAAGACTGATGGAAGTCAGCTTCATTGGAATTCCGATGGAAAAATCCATCGGATTTGAATCCATAGGAAATCCGATCGTGTGTACAGGGCTTTACAGTGTCATAGGTGTGTTTGCTGCAAATGTGTTCTAAATATATGTGATGGAGGCTCACCTCAAGACTGCCATAATCACAACTAGATCCTGGAAAAATACCACTGTCTCCAAACCCCCAGGCCCTTTAACGTGCTTTACTCATTTTATGAATACATTGATTGCTATTCTTTGATTTCAATGGCCACTTTTTCATACAACTGATTAACAGAACCAAATCAGACATACAGTGGATATAAAAAGTCTATACACCCCTGTTAAAATGTCAGGTTTCTGTGATGTAAAACAATGAGACAAAGATAAATCATTTCAGAATTTTTTCCACCTTTAATTTGACCTATAAACTGTACAACTCAATTGAAAAACAAACTGAGATCTTTTAGGGGGAGAAAGTAAAAATAAAAAACGAAAATAATGTGGTTGCATAAGTGTGCACACCCTCTTACAACTGGGGATGTAGCTGTGTTCAGAATTAAGCAATCACATTCTCATGTTAAATAGGAGTCAGTACACATCTGTCATCATATAAAGTGCCTCTGATTAACCCCAAATAAAGTTCAGCTGTTCTAGTAGGTCTTTTCTGACATTTTCTTAGTCGCATCCTACAGCAAAAGCCATGGTCCACAGAGAGCTTCCAAAGCATCAGAGGGATCTCATTGTTAAAAGGTATCAGTCAGGAGAAGGGTACAAAAGAATTGACAAGGCATTAGATATACCATGGAACACAGTGGAGAAAATATGGCACAACAGTGACATTACCAAGAACTGGACGTCCCTCCAAAATTGATGAAAAGACCAGAAGAAAACTGGTCAGGGAGGCTGCCAGGAGGCCTACAACAACATTAAAGGAGCTGCAGGAATATCTGGCAAGTACTGGCTGTGTGGTACATGTGACAACAATCTCCCGTATTCTTAATATGTCTGAGCTATGGGGTAGAGTGGCAAGACGGAAGCCTTTTCTTACGAAGAAAAACATCCAAGCCCGGCTAAATTTTGCAAAACCACATCTGAAGTTTCCCAAAAGCATGTGGGAAAATGTGTTCTGGTCTGATAAAACCAAGGTTGAACTTTTTAGCCATAATTCCAAAAGATATGTTTGGTGCAAAAACAACACTGCACATCACCATGCAGAAAACAATACCCACAGTGAAGCATGGTGGGGCAGCATCATGCTTTGGGGCTGTTTTTCGTCAGCTGGAACAGGGGCCTTAGTCAAGGTAGAGGGAATTATGAACAGTTCCAAATACCAGTGAATATTAGCACAAAACCTTCAGGCTAGAAAGCTGAACATGAAGAGGAACTTCATCTTTCATCATGACAACGACCCAATGCATACATCCTTATCAACAAAGGAATGGCTTCACCAGAAGAAGATTAAAGTTTTGGAATGGCCCAGCCAGAGCCCCGACCTGAATCCCATTGAAAATCTGTGGGGTGATCTGAAGAGGGCTGTGCACAGGAGATGCCCTCGCAATCTGACAGATTGGAGTGTTTTTACAAAGAAGAGTGGGCAGATATTGCCAAGTCAAGATGTGCCATGCTGATAGACTCATACCCACAAAGACTGAGTGCTGTAATAAAATCAAAAGGTGCTTCAACAAAGTATTCGTTTAAGGGTGTGCACACTTATGCAACCATATTATTTTAGTTTTTAATTTTTACTTCCCTCCACCTAAAAGATTTCAGTTTGTTTTAAATTGAATTGTACAGTTGATAGTTGACATTAAGGCCTCATGCCCACGGACGTTTTTACAGCCGCGTTTTTGAGCGTTTTTTACAGCTTAAAAACGTCTGTCCATGTTAGTCTATAGCTTCATGCCCACCTAGACGTTTTTGAGCTGCAAATAGCAAAGACGTTTTTAAGCTGTAAAAAAAAACCCAGGACCAGTGCGTTCCTCAGCCTCGGAGTTAGGCAGAAAAAAACGCGAGCGTCAAAAAACGCGCACGTCAAAAAAAAAAATACAATAACATGCACAGGCGTTTTTAAGCTGTAAAAAACGCAGCTGTAAGAACGTCCGTGGGCATGAGGCCTAAAGGTGGAAAAAGTTCTGAAATGATTTATCTTTGTCTCATTGTTTTACACCACAGAAACCTAACAGGGGTGTGTGGACTTTGTATATCCACTGTAGCTGCTCGTACATTTTTTTCTGGTTATTTTACTTCTATCTACTATAAATCTTGCTGCCCCTGACCATCTAACAAATAATTTTTAAATTCTAGTCCCTAACATTGTATTGAAACATGAAGTTTGTGTATCATTTTTTTTTTTTTTTTTTACATTTTCACATCTTCCTATGTTTTTCAATAAATCCCAAAATATTCATAATCCTGTAACAGAATGGAGGAGCAGAGACATTTAGTTTGTTTACTAAAGGAAAATACACTGTTCACTTTACAAATTACGTTTCCTCAGATCTCAGTGAACGAGGTGACACTTCAGTTTTGCAAAGAATAACCAATCATGTGTGTAGCACTTACCCCCATTTAAGGGACCGGCTGGTTTTGTTTTGGGTCATGCAAACTACCTCCAAGGCTTCCGTTGTCAGAGTATAGAAAGTCTTTAGAAAAGTCAATGTCCACACAGATGTAAAACCTAAACAGGAAGGCTTTATTTTCTTTTTGCTGTGGGAACTTGTAGAGAAAGCAGGAAACGAGAGAAGTATAGGGGAAGATTCAGGCACGCAGCACTAAAAGCACACTGAAATTGTAAACGTCCTCACTCAAGCCTGAGTGGGTATTGCTCACCCGGATAGTCCCCTCTCACGGTCCTAGCAACCGGAATGATGCACGGATTAAACTTTAGACAGTCTCTGCCCCAAACTGTTGTAGATGAATGAAGGTCTCTGCCACAGACCTGATAAGCTTTAGGATGCGTCCGGGAATCCTCTGCCACAGGATTTTCAAAGTCCTGAACCTCCCGACAAGCAATAATAGAACTTTTGAGTGTATCCTCCCGACAAGCAATAATAGAACTTTTGAGTGTATCCCTCCTTGAACGAGTTTCCAGGCCTCTCCCAAGACATCTGCGCCTTGCCAGTCTGCTCTGGGGTAGTACCTTCCCTGGCTTCCTCCTCAAGAGCTTCCTTCCCATGGATGGACAGCTTGGGATACCCCTCAGAAACGTAGGCCCAAATCAGCGGAGCTGGGCCTGGCGAGCAGAGATGCAGCCTCGGGCAGAAGGTGCCCGGGGCTGGAACACACGCACGCACCCCGTGCCATGAGGGCCACGAGGCGCACAGGAGGACCCCAAACCAATGGCGTCTGTACCTTGTGTACCCCCTCCCAGCATGCACAGTAGGCTAACCACGGCCACCGCACGGCTGTCGAGAAAGGACACTCAATGTGGTGCGATACCCCTGTATTTCAACCTGGGCCAGTGGTGGCAGTGCCACCTACAGGCGAACAGGGAACACAACTGCCAGGCAGTATTACGCCCAGAGCAGAAGCAAAATTTAGAACAATCAGCTGGTCTGAGCCTAACTACTGGCTCAGACTACCCCTAAATTTAACATAGCGCCCCAATATTTGGGAGGGGCGCTACATGTGTAAATAAAAAAAGAGCATTTTTGCTTGCTCATGATTGGATGATAGAAGTCAGCAGAGCTTTACTACATTCACTTAGATCTAGAGAAAGTTCCCTTGCACTGCACTTGCAAAGTGAACAGTCTACTTGTCTTTAGAAAATCAACCCAATTATATCACTATATAACCTTGTAAGAAATAATACCTATATCTGAAGTATTAAAAAGTTTATCTTATTTTGCTTGTTTTATTTTGTAATATATGTAATTCTATATATATTTTCTTTTCAGTCCAAAACATATGTGTGCAATAGTCAAGGAGAAGTTGTTTGTTTCACTGTCGACTTTGTAACAGGATTTACCTGCTTCGACAGCAAATCAAAGGTAAGAAAACAAATGTGATTTGTGAGAATTCTGATGCGACATAAAATCAAGGTCAGAAAAACAAGTGGAGTCTGTAGATGCATTGTTTTCTTTTCTTTTATGCCTAACCTCCTCACTATATCTCTGTTTTGCAGATAAAATGACAGTGCAAAAAATACAGAACTGGTATATGTTAAAACAAAACATTGCCCTCATTTAAAAAATATAAAAGCAGAAAAGATTTTTATTGCAGAAAATAACGTTTTTTTGTTTTTTCCCTTCCTGACTGTTTGCAAGATGATTTAGAATGTATACTGCTCATCTCAGTGTACATTCTTCCCATGCCTTGATGCCAGGATAAATGAACTCCTGTGTGAATTTGCAGGAGTTACTTTAACCTGGGCCAATCAATATGGCCAAAGATGCCAAACCCCAGAAGAAGACCTGGGGAAGATGTTGATGCAGACAACGGAGCATCACTGGAGTGGAGGTAAGTATTGAAGATTTTATTTGCAATTTCCAGTAGAACTAAACCTAAAGTATAAAAAAAAGAAACTGCGAGCAGGCATCCCTATGTTGCAGAAGAGACATGTTATGTAGCAGTTTTCAATAAGACACACTTACATACCTGCTTGCAGACATCTATTGAATGTACACTGAGCTGTATGTGCATTCCTGGCACACGCTGTCTGTGCCAGAATTACTGACTAACATGCGCATGTGCAGGGTGGCACCCAATCCTTCCCACCCCTGGACAATCAAGAGGTTCAAAACTCGGCTCCCAGGAGTAGTCTAGGGAGAAGCTACCAGTGACGGATGAAACCATTGCTTGGTTTGAAGATGCAATGAGCATTTTCCAGAGTTGAGTTCCACTTTAAAACAGATCTGAATAAAATTTTGAAGATATGGGACTTTAAAATTATCATAAAATTTACAACAAACGTTAAACATATTTTTCATTGGTTATCCCAAGTTTAAAAGACACGTGTCAATATGTAGAGATATGAAGTCATATTGCACAATACTGCACTAAAACAAATCATAAACATCATCATCTTACTATTTTTCTTCCAGAACAGTGGTATTGCCAGCAATAAGATGCAACTTTCCATGCAATTTGACCTGCCATGCAATTTGACCTGAACAAGTGCTTGTTCTGACTTCTGTATTTCACTGGTCTTCACAACCATCACACGGAAACCATTAGAATCTTTATCTTTAAAATGGAACAGTAATCAAAAACTTAGCAAGTCCATGTGACATGTTGAGGAGTAATACAAATGCAGCAGGCTAAATATAAATGTGTATAGTGGAATATCTGCGCTACCCTAAAAGAAAAATCAAAAATTACACACTGGTGCTGCAACCTTAAATAGCCTGAATATTCAGCTAATAACATGTATATAAAGAAAAAAAGTGTGCAACCAAACAATATATATAACTCCCCTGGTACAAAAGGGAAAGGTGACAATGGTATGTAATGACAATACATTTTATAAACTTTATAAACACAATAAAAGTCCAAACAAGGTGCTCCAATAGTGAACAATATTGAAGGACACTGGGGAAATCACTTGGTTCTTCTGTCTAGAAGATAAAACAAACAACGCCGCTTACCAGATTCGCCGCATCTCAGATTATAGAGATCAAACACGATCATCAAGAAATCGCTCAGATCAGGGATATTCGTCCATAGGTTCATCCAGTACAGGGATCCTTGTAATGCAGCAAGCTCTCCAGCGGTATGGTTATCCTGCAGCTACGGCGATACCCTTATCCAGGAAATCTCAATTTAGTAGTCCAATGCAATTAAGGCAGATTAGGGAAAAGGATGATAAAAGGGTATTCCTTGAAATCCAGATATCTTCAGCTAGCCTCTTTATGTGGTAAATAAAGTAGTCCTCGATGACAGAGTGTAGCAGATTTGGCAGAAGTTTGATTTATCTTTGTAGTATTATGACTTCCTTCTTTTATGATCCTAAAGGTTTTATCCAATATGGCTACTGGAATCAATAATGTGAACTGGGCATAGGTGTCTGCTTTCAGTGTCCGTTATAACATAGGATTTAACTTCTGTGAGACTACAAGTACCACCAGCTGAACTGTGTGAATGATGTCTAAAAGCAGTGTTCTTAACTAAAACATGGGCTATGCCCACTCACTACTCTGGAACTCAGATGAAGTTGGCAACGATGATGAGAAGACTCCAGCCGGAACTCTCTCTCTGTATCTTGGCTCTGGTAATGGCATCCGCCGTACTACGCTGCAGTCCACTGGAATCTGAATTGCAGGCATCTCTGGATGACCTAGAACACCCTCTGGTCCACTGCACTGAAGAAGCGATGCTGTCCGCAGAGATCCCTCTGGGTAAAGCTGTCTGGCTCCCCGCTGTGTAGGCCGCGAATCATTAGACACTCACTGTCACACAGACCTCCTGCTGGCAGAGTCAAAACGACATCCAGAGAGGCTGATATAGACCACGCCAGCCCCTTTTATATACTTTCCCATCAGTCTGTTCTGTTCACTCAGCATTCTGTTCTTTGTAGTCCTACTGGCATAGTCACTTCAGCATTCTATAACTACACATCCCATGATGCTTTGCTCAGAATCCTCACACAGGAAAAAGAAAATTAACACATAGAGTCCAGCAAACACTAGAGGGAGCCAACTCCATATTAATCACAAAGAAAATGTCTCTAGATTATAGGCATAAAAGCCGACCCTGGCTACCATTGCAATAGAAACAATGATTGCAGTAAAAACAATACGCATCACATCTAAAAATAGGTAAAATAATTTTGGTATACCAAATAGGAAGATTTTCTAATCTGCGCCATCTAGTGGACAATGTCCAAACAACATCAAATGACAAATCTATACCTAAAATGAATACCTGATATAAATAAATTAAAATTAAAATAATGGATAAGTGCAATCCAATGAATATGAAAGATAATGAAAGATTTGAATATTAATAAAGAAAAGGAATACAAAATCTCTCAATTTTGATATCAATTACAAAATGGGTACTAAAATAGTCAATAATCAATAGTTAGTAATAAAACATTTAAGGTCAAGATCTATATTTAATCCCATAGGTTGAAGGGATTGAAGTCTGTATATCCACTCTGTTTCCATTTGGAATACCTTCTTTGTCATATCTGTGCCTCTCCAATGCTGGCGAACCTTTGGGTTCTATACCCACACAGGGTTACGGAATAAGTATGCTTTTAATCCTAAAGGTCCTTCCCATAGGCTATCAAAGTCTTTAAACATTTGGTACAGGAAGATATCAAAGATATCCCCTTTACCAAAAGGAGAAAAGTTAAACAAACTAGAGAAGCAATCCAAAAATGAGAAAAAAACTAAAATATAGTAATTAGAGGTAGAATTTGCAATAAACATTTGTCCTCTCCTCCATTTTGGAATAGTCCCACCAATAGACACCATTCTATCTCTATAAAAGCAAGTAGGAAGCGGCGCAACGTCACTTCCTGAAGACGCTAAGCACGGCATACATACATCGGAGCGGAGGATCCATCACTTCCGGGTCCCGTTTGATACCCCACACAGGCTTCAGTATTCACAGCGAGATGTGAACCTCACGCTACCGCAGGAGACCAAGCCATATCTGTACGCTCTGTTTTACGTAGTGCCAGGCCAAGCACTTTAATATGTGAGTGCAATCTATTTTGTTACTGCTTTTAAAACTTTCAAATAAATATACTACACTGTGAGACTTTTTATCCATATCTCTTGTGGAGTAAGTTTTTACTACCATGTAACCAAGGGGCCATTGGAGTGGAGTGGTGCTGACAGTGGAATCAATGGATATTCCAAATGTGCATTTTGACCAACCTGTAAAAAGGGGTCAAACACCTCTGGTGAGTTGCCATCTTCCCATTGAGCACTCGTGGTGGAACAAATTTAAGTTTTGATTCAGAGCTATTTGTTTTGGTGTTGGGATTATTATCACACACAGACTTTAAGCTTGCTTTTTTCAACCATATAAAGATCTATGTATTTTTTATGTTTTTTATGTCACCTATGTGATTCACTTTGTAATGTTTAATTGATCATTCATTTGTTGTCATACACATGAACACAAAAAGCACCTATTCTTATATTTAATTTTATTCACTCATACTATTGGTGATTTTATCACCTCAAAGGGGGCAGCTATTATTTGTTATCATCACCACACACAGGGCGCTGATTCTAGTTTATTTATTCACTATTGAATAGGAATATGCTCCATCTGTTCTAGCTTATGGAGCCGGTTCACATATCTCCGCAGAGGGTCCGTGCGTCTTTTGGTCTCTCTCTCTCACTCTGTCTTTTTGGTAAATTTCACCTATATTGTTTTTTTCTTCCTTAGTACAAACAAGAACTTGTAAAAATAGTTTCTTTAACTTCTCAAATAGATTTAACCCCACTTTCAAGGAAGTATAGTTAACCAAAATAAGCAAAATATGATTTAGGTATGAGGAAAGTAGCCTAGTGGCCTCAGAGAATTCACTAAAAGTGTAAAATAGTCTTAAAAATTAAGCTTATGACTCAGATCATGAGTAACAAGAAAATATTGAATGTGAACTGCAAGTCAAAAGAGCCTACAGAAAATGCCATGAGGCACTTGGAACGTTTAGCAGAATAATTTCAGCATTAAATCAAAGATAAACTAGTGAAATACCATGTAGATAATATTCACATGCAGATGTTTTATAAGCGTAGGATTTAGGGAAATATCACTTTTAAATGTTACATTTCATGCTGTGCTCAGTAATGTTACTAAAAGCCAGACTACAAAGAGAATGTTGAGAAAAATATATGTATTACCAATAATGTATGCAAATATTTCTACAAATATGTATGGAAAGTGTTCTTGGCAGCCTGGAAAATTAGATATCTGCCATCTATAAAACTTTGCTGTTCAGCCTGTTGACTGGTGTCAGCTGTTAAAGCAAATAAAAAAGGCTTAAAGTCTAAATCTGGGCAAATAAAAAACTATCCCTTGCAGTGGAGCTGTGCCCGCACTGCAAGAGTTAATTGCTTGTTTATGTCTAAGAGAACAATAAGGAAATATACTCATCTCCTCTCTGCAGCTCGCAGCTTCTGTAGCCCTGCACTATAGTGGTCTGGGATCCTGACTAGGAATGAGCCGAACACCCCAAGGTTCGCACCAGAATTTGCAAACAGGCAAAAAAAAATTTGTCTATGGGACACAAACATGAAAAATCAAAAGTGCTAATTTTAAAGGCTTATATGCATGTTATTGCCATAAAAAGTGTTTCCTGCCAAGTGGACATTATCAATGCAAAAAAAAGTTTTTAAAACTGAAGTTTTTTCAGGAGCAGTGATTTTAATATTGCACTTAGTATGCCTGTAAAGTAGTGCATGTTTCCTGTGTTTAGAACAGTACCATAGCAAAATTACATTTCTAATGTGGAAACCTTGCAAAAAGATGGGCAACTACATGGCAAATGAGGTTTAATGTAGAAAAATGTAAAATAATGCATTTGGGTGGCAAAAAATATGAATGCAATCTATACACTGGGGGGAGAACCTCTGGGGGAATCTAGGATGGAAAAGGACCTGGGGGTCCTAGTAGATCAGGGGTGTCCAAACTTTTTTCAAAGAGGACCAGATTTGATGAAGTGAACATGCGCGAGGGCCGACCATTTTGCCTGACATTCTTTGAACCATTAAAATTCAGTCTAAGTGTGTTCGTTCGAGCACTAATACACTGCCCAAAAATAATTATCTTGCCTTTGTGGCTGTGTGTGAGTAAAGAGATGAGCTCGGGCTTTCACTTTCATTTGCCATGAATGCAGCACCCACAATTGCCAGGAATGCAGCACCCACCATTGCTAGGAATGCAGCGCCCACCATTGCCAGGAATGCACCCACCATTGCCAGGAATGCACCCACCATTGGCAGGAAGATACCATCAACCATTGCAAGGAATGCACCCACCATTGCCAGGAATGCACTCACCATTGCCAGGAATGCAGCACACATCATTGCCAGGAATGCACTCACCATTGCCAGGAATGCAGCACCCACCATTGCCAGGAATGCAGCACCCACCATTGCCAGGAATGCACTCACCATTGCCAGGAATGCAGCACCCATCATTGTCAGGAATGCAGCCCCACCATTGTCAGGAATGCAGCACCCATCATTTCCAGGAATGCACTCACCATTGCCAGGAATGCAGCACCCACCATTGCCAGGAATGCAGCACCCACCATTGCCAGGAATGCACTCACCATTGCCAGGAATGCAGCACCCATCATTGTCAGGAATGCACTCACCATTGCCAGAAATTCAGCACCCACCATTGCCAGGAATGCAACACCCACCATTGCCAGGAATGCACTCACCATTGCCAGGAATGCAGCACCCACCATTGCCAGGAATGCAGCCCCACCATTGCCAGGAATGCACCCACCATTGCCAGGAATGCTGCAGCACCCACCATTCCCAGGAATGCACTCACCATTGCCAGGAATGCAGCCCCACCATTGCCAGGAATGCACCCACCATTACCAGGAATGCACCCACCATTGCCAGGAATGCAGCCCCACCATTGCCAGGAATGCAGCCCCACCATTGTCAGGAATGCAGCCCCACCATTGCCAGGAATGCAACCCCACCATTGCCAGAAATGCAGCCCCACCATTGCCAGGAATGCAGCCCCACCATTGCCAGGAATGCAGCCCCACCATTGCCAGGAATGCACTCACCATTGCCAGGAATGCAGCACCCATCATTGCCAAGAATGCACTCACCATTGCCAGGAATGCAGCACTGACCATTGCCAGGAATGCACTCACCATTGCCATCAGTGCAGCCTTGGAGGGGACATGGAGGGGACATGGAGGGGGCAGGACGAGCGCCAAAGATATCCTACAGGAGAATCTCCTGTTTACACAGCAGCCTCTTTAAGAGAAAGTCCAATGGCAGTGCCGGAGACGGGACTTCCTATTACAGAGGCTGCCGTGTAAACAGGAAATACTCCTCCTGTGTGCACGGCACTCGTCCCGCCTCCTCCCTCCAAGGCAGCCAGCCTATATATCTTTTGTGGCCCTGGCGCTGGGAGATCATCGGGGGCCACAAAAGATATATATGTTTAGATAACCAGGCGGGCTGTTCAAAAACGGAACGTGGCCCGCGATTCGCCCACGGGCCAGACTTTGGACATGCCTGTAGTAGATGATAGGCTCAGCAATGGAATGCAATGCCAAGCTGCTGCTAACAAAGCAAACAGAATATTGGCATGCATTAAAAAGGGGATCAACTCCAGAGATAAAACGATAATTCTCCCGCTCTACAAGACTCTGGTCCGGCCGCACCTAGAGTATGCTGTCCAGTTCTGGGCACCAGTCCTCAGGAAGGATGTACTGGAAATGGAGCGAGTACAAAGAAGGGCAACAAAGCTAATAAGGGGTCTGGAGGATATTGTTTGAGGAAAGGTTACGAGCACTGAACATATTCTCTCTGGAGAAGAGACGCTTGAGAGGGGATATGATTTCAATTTACAAATACCATACTGGTGACCCCACAATAGGGATAAAACTTTTTTGTGGAAGGGGTTTAACAAGGCACATTGCCACTTATTAAAATTAGAAGAAAAGAGGTTTAACCTTAAACTACGTAGAGGGTTCTTTACTGTAAGAGCGGAAAGGATGTGGAATTCCCTTCCACAGGCGGTGGTCTCAACGGGGAGCATCAATAGTTTAAAAAAACTATTAGATAAGCACCTGAACGACCACAACATTCAGGGATATACAAGGTAATACTGACATATAATCACACACATAGGTTGGACTTGATGGACTTTTTTTAACCTCACCTACTATTTAACTATGTAAAGGACATTTTTAATTCAAAACTGCTTGCGGCTGTAATGAATTGTCGGATCTAGAACAAAATCATTGAAAAAAACGACATGGGTTCCCCCCCAGTCCATTATCAGGCCCTTTGGATTTAATATGAATATTAAGGGGAACCCCGCAAAAAATGTAAAAAAATATGCGAGGGCCCCCCCAAAATCCATACCAGGTCTGGTATGGATATTAAGGGGAACCCTGCGCCAAAATGAAAAAAAAAGATGCATGGGGTTCCCCCCAAAATCAATACCAGACCCTTATCTGATCACGCAACCTGGCAGGCCGCAGGAAAAAGGGGGGAAGAGAGAGTGCCCCCCTCCTGAACCGTACCAGGCCACATGCCCTCAACATTGGGAGGGTGTTTTGGGGTCCCCCCAAAACACCTTGTCTCCATGTTGATGGGGACAAGGGCCTCTTCCCCACAACCCTTGCCCGGTGGTTGTGGGGGTCTGCGGGTGGGGGGCTTATCGGAATCTGGAAGCCCCTTTAACAAGGGGACCCCCAGATCCTGCCCCCATATGTAAATGGATATCAGGTACATTATACCCCTATACATTCACCCAAAAAACTGTCAAAATGGTAAAGATTACAAGAGACAGTTTGAGACAAGTCCTTTATATAAAAAAAAGTGTCCCACGATATAACTCCATCTTCGATGACAGCGCCCCCTGTCCCACGACTGCAGGCTTTTTGCAATAACAGCTGTTCTATAGCTGAGGGCGGGGCCTTACAGGCCTTAAGCAGAATTACTTAGTGTGGGGTGTGGACTTAGTCCCCTGAACCATGATTAACCAATGACCAAAGGCACCCTGCCTTTGGTCAATCATGGCTCTCACAGCAGAGCATGCTGGGATTGGCCAAAGCATGCAGGTCAAGTGCATGCTTTGGCCAATCAGCATCCGTCAATGCACTGCGATCTTGCAGTGCATTGACGGTCTCAGCGTTCATTATGGGTATTCCGTGGGCACTTGAATTTCCCGCGAATGCCCCATAATGTTCAGTATTCGGCGAACGAGCGAACACCCGATGTTTGAGTCAAACTTACGTTCGATTTGAACATCGGGCTCATCCCTAGTCCTGACATAATCAAGACCACAGCAGGGTCCATAGAGGCCATTGATATCGTTTTTCAGCCTGTGCCTGTGCCGACTGGTCCCTTCATCCTGACATCATCATGCCATTGCGATCTTCTGAATTTAGAGAGTAATTCACTACAGTCTATGTTTCACTGGGGGAATTATTTCTACATTGAGTTACCACCATCTTCAACAAGTTCCCATACACCTCAGTTAGCCCCCCATCCAGATGTTGTTATTATTACTTAGGCAGACTACTCTATAGTGGTCAGAAGAGGAGCAGGATGTAGTTGGAGAGTCTGGAGGGGATGTCCACACACACAAGCAGTTAAGCCATGTAGTGCCAGACGTTAACCACTGTGAAGAGGACAGGAGGATTTTGACTAAATTTCAGATTTAAAGTACCCTTATCACTGGACTCTGTGGACAGTATTGATTTATTTTTCCAAAAATAAGTCCAATATATTGAGATGTCCACTCAGATGGTCAAATATACAACTGAAGATACATAAATGAACAGTTTTACCTAGCTGAAGATTTGTTGCAGGGCAATTTGAGCATACAGTAACAGCATAGCACAAACAAGGTGACACCATTTTTCAGAGGAGATAATTTTGCCCGCTCAATGCCACTGTTCTACCTTCACCTGTCTGCTCTTTAAACTTCTCTCTCTCTCACCTTCCTATAAGCCAGGGGTCTCAAACAGGCCTCTGCCTGTGGGAGTCAGCCTTGCAATGTCTCATGGAACTTGTAGTTTTGCAATAGCTGGAGGGCCACTAGTTTGAGACCCCTGCTATAAGCCCACTGTCAGAAATGTAAATTTAGGGTTTTACAGTCAGCTAGATGGGCTTCAACTCATATTATGCTTGGCCCTCAGTGTGTCACTTTCTAGGCCCATCTTGCAGACTTCTACCCAGAGTCCAAATGCCTGTATAGGAATCCTCTGTGTGAAATACGGCATCCTTTCTGCCTGAGCCACTTCTCTTGAAGTAGCATGATTTCAAAGCCGCAGGTCAGTGCAATTTCAGATGTAATTTGCCTGGCATCTGTGTGACTTCATGCACAGATGTCAGTGAAAGTTGCACCTGAAATCACAAATAAATAGTGCAGAATTTTTTTTCTCAAAATCAGTGAGGCATCGCAAAGTCGGAGTCGCACCAATTTGAATGGTTCTATTGCCACTTGGCAAGTAGCATCAGTGTGAGTGGGGGCTGAAAGCATGTTGGCAAGTACCTGTCAGTAGGCTTTGGCACCAGGCATGTGCAGTCAGGGGAGGCAGGTTGTCGTAGCTTGGCAACCTGAGGTCACAGAGACCCCACAATTTGGGTGGTAGCTAGCCTAAGTCCTACCCCACCACTGGTAAAAATGTATGACCTATGGTTCAAGAGATACGGGGCTCCTTGCGCAGCCTGTCAGAAGCTACATACAGAGCAGCCACTTTAAATACAAGCTGGCACACTCTGTTTGCAGCAGACTGAGAGGTTGAGCTCACAATGCCTCACCTTACTTCTTGTCAGAAGCACTAAGCTCAATGGACAACTTGGAATCTTGGACCAATGGTAAAGTACAATTAGCCCCAGCTGTTCAATAAAAATGCTGCAGTGGAGGCACGCCTCTCACTACAGTGGCATAGAAGGGGCATGTGTCTAAAAGACAAATGCTCCCTTCCAGCCCAACTCAGCCCTCTTAACTAGAAGGAAACACTAGAAGTGCTTATGTGTATAAGATTTACCCACAATCCCATGTTTTTCTCACATAGTTAAGAGGGAGAATGATAATCTGCTGCTGTTGAAAAGGTACTGTTATAATCAATCTAAATCATATATTATTATGCTATATGTTATAAGATAATAATTTATTATTTATCTATTTACTGTGAAATTATTGGTTTGAAGTTATAACTTCAAACTTCAGTAATTTGTCCGTTAAGCCATCTGCTTGAGTACAGTTTTTGAAAATTTTGTAAATTACCTTAAACCAATATATAATAATTATCTGTATATTACTTATGGTTAATAACCCCTTGCCACCCAGGCCAATTCTGTCCCTTCTCTCCTACATCCTAAAAATCATATTTTTTTTGCTAGAAAATTACTCAGAACCCCCAAACATTTTATATACATTATTAAACCCTAGGTAATAAAATGGTGGTAGTTGCGACTTTTTTTGTTAAGCCTCATACACACAAACTTTTTGGTGGATTTTTGTCCGAAGGGAGTTGGCAGCGAACACCCATAGCATACACGCGGCAGGACTTTTCTGCAAACTGTCCCAAAACGTTCCCAACATCACGTGGTTTTTCTGCTCTTTTCTGCTCTTTACCGCCACCCTTTGGTCAACTTCTGCTATTGTTGGTTGATTTTAATATTGGTTCTGGGCATGCGTGTTTTTTTTTTACAGATTACATGTTTAGAGTTACAGAGGAGGTCTAGTGCTAGAATTATTGCTCTCGCTCTAATGATTGCAGCGTATGTAACCTGTGTGTATCTGGCTCTGATACTAGCCAGTGCCTCACCAGCCACTGACCTCACCGCACGTCCCTGGTTGGCACATAGTGGGATTGGGCAAGGTCCTTTATTTATTAGACATTTTGGACACATTCAAGTTGTGTGCTTTAGTGTTTGTTCATTGGTATGACTTTTTTTGGATTGATTTTGGTTGCTGGCCTTGTTTGCTTCTACCTCTGCCTGCCCTCCCTGTGTTTGTTACCTATTTAGATTTTGTTGCCCAGCTTTAATGTTCTGCCATCAATAACCATGTTTGGCAATGACCTGATTGGATATGACACTTAGGGGTTGATTTACTAAAGGCAAAAAGACTATGCACTTTGCAAAATGTAGTTGCACTCCGCAAGTGAAGTTGCTCCAAAACTTAGTACATGAGGTAAGGCTTCACTTTACAAAAAATACTCAATCATGTGCAAGGAAATAAAAAAATGCAATTTCCTTGCACATGATTGGATAATGGAAGTCAGCATAGCTTCTGCTCATTTACTAAACTCTGGAGCAACTGCACTTGCAGAGTGCAAATGCACTTTGCAAAGTGTACAGTCTATTTGCCTTTAGTAAATCAACCCCTTAGTCTGTCTAGCTATCTGCTGCCACCAGCAAGACTATCCCAAGCTGCACTCTTAAAGCCTTTGCCACACAAGTATACAACCCACCATTACAGACACCAGTGAACACTCCCAGAGATTATATGTTGGCAGTTTCAATCCTGTTCTTTTGGACTGGAGTATTCTCCACAATCCTAAGTATCTGTCCCCTTCAGCTTATGACACATTTAAAGCAATTCCACTACCTAAAACTTGATATAATTGAATATCATGGCACTTGAAGGAATATATAAGAGCATTAACCCCTTAGCACCGATGGTACCCAAGTTTGCATTCGTGGCTTGAAGGGGTTATACCGGAGTGATACTTGCAGCTGCAGGCATCACCCTGGTACCGTTTTTTAGAGCCAGCGGTTGGCTTTTTAGTGATAATAACCGAAGTGGCTTAAAGCCGCTCAGCTGTTATTATAAAGGAGCGGGAGAAGACATCCCTCCCGCCGCCTTCCGCTGTTCTTCCTGGGCCTCCCGTCCCACCGGGAGACCTGATCCACGATTCGGCACATCCACCGGCTAGGCTGAGACTGGAATGAAGCCGTAAATGGCTTGGATTGAGTCTCCTATGTAAAAACATGGAAGCAAAGTCACAACGTCCCTTCCAGTTTACTCGGCTCCCAATGGCACCGATTTAAAAAAAAAAATCAGAATGCCCGTTTTTGGCGATCTGAATACTTTAAGTGCAAAGGAGGGATTTGGGGTATTTTAAACCCCCGATCCCTCCATAAAGAGTACCTGTCACCACATATTACTGTCAGAAGGAATGTTTACATTCCCCGTCCCCACATGCTCACGCAGCAAAGAAAGCGCATACGTAAGTTGCGCCCGCATATGTAAACGGTGTTCAAATCTCACAATCGCGATAATCAGAGTGAGAGCAGTAATTCTAGCAAAAAACCTCCTCTGTAACTGTAACCTTGTAACCGTTATTTCTTTTTTAAAGGTATGGAGATTTTTAGGTACCATAATTTGGTGCCATTCCATGAGTGTGCGCAATTTCAAAGCATGACATGTTCTGTATCTATTTACTCGGCGGAACATCCTCTTTCACATTGTACAAAAAAGTTGGGCTAACTTTACAGTTTAGTTTTTTTTTATTCATGAAAGTTTGAAAGACCGCTGCGCAAATACCGTGTGACGTATAATATTGCAACGATCATCATTTTATTCTCAAGGGTCTCTCCTAAAAAAATATATATAATGTTTGGGGGTTCTAAGTAATTTTCTAGCTAAAAATACAGATTTTAACTTGTAAGCAACAAATGTCAGAAATAGGCTTAGGCAATAGGCATGAAAGGGTTTATGAGGTGTTTCTATGTATTTGCATTGTTCTGTAAAGATGAAACATTTCCTTCAAAGGGGAGAGACTTTTCTTATAATTAAAGGAAGGAAGACAATACAGAACTAGATGATGAATAGCTATGCAATTAAATTTTTCAGGAATGGTATATTTTATTGTAATCTTTTGTCCAATAAATTGGTTTGACCGAATTAAAATCGAGATCTGCATATAATACTTTGCTCCAAATCCGTGACACATTCTGCAGTAATTCTTTAAACTGTATCATATTTTTAGCTATTCACAAAGACTGAATCAAAAGTATCTCATACTTTGTACTCTGAAGACAGAAATAAGGAACAAAATATTGGTTGCGATGAAAACTTGTTTGATAAATTGTGTCCTACTTGTAATGATTTCCTTAGAGTTTTTCGGCACATTAGATTGCACAAAATGATATCAAGTCATTAGCCTTCAAAAATCCTGAAATAGAGATGCGTAAAATTATATAAATACATATTAAAATAAATACAATTTTAGCTTACATTAGCATTAATGTAATGCACATGTTTCCAGGGAAATAAAACTTAAGGATAAAAATCCTCAGCTTTCTATTAATATTAAATTATTAAAATAAGGATATATTGAATCTCTTTTAGAAATAGATTTTTAGCCTCTTTTATGTCATCAGGATTCAGCTGATACTGTATATGCCACATTTTACCTGATTTTGCATACATATCCTTTTACTGCGCTTTTTAAAATCATTTTGCGGTAAGATTCCTTTTATGGTAAGTCACAACCCATGTTTCTTTCCTTGTTAGATCTTATTATATCTTACATTAACCACAAGAATATTCATTTTGGATCCTAGCAGTAAACCCCAAAGTGCAAAGTGCAGCGCACAGACAGTGGGGCAAAAAAGTATTTAGTCAGCCACCAATTGTGCAAGTTCTCCCACTTAAAAAGATGAGAGAGGCCTGTAATTGTCATCATAGGTATACCTCAACTATGAGAGACAAAATGTGGAAACAAATCCAGACAATCACATTGTCTGATTTGGAAAGAATTTATTTGCAAATTATGGTGGAAAATAAGTATTTGTTCAATATGAAAAGTTCATCTCAATACTTTGTTATAGATCCTTTGTTGGCAATGACAGAGGTCAAACGTTTTCTGTAAGTCTTCACAAGGTTGTCACACACTGTTACTGGTATGTTGGCCCATTCCTCCATGCAGATCTCCTCTAGAGCAGTGATGTTTTGGGGCTGTCGCTGGGCAACACAGACTTTCAACTCTCTCCAAATGTTTTCTGTGGGGTCGAGATCTGGAGACTGACTAGGCCACTCCAGGACCTTGAAATGCTTCTTACAAAGCCACTCCTCCGTTGCCCGGGCGGTGTGTTTGGGATCATTGTCATGCTGAAAGACCCAGCCACGTTTCATCTTCAATGCCCTTGCTGATGGGAGGAGGTTTCCATTCAAAATCTCACGATACATGGCCCCATTCATTCTTTCATGTAAACAGCCCCAAAGCATGATGTTGCCACCCCCATGCTTCACAGTAGGTATGGTGTTCTTTGGTTGCAACTCAGCATTCTCTCTCCTCCAAACATGACAAGTTGTGTTTCTACCAAACCGTTCTACTTTGGTTTCATCTGACCATATGACATTCTCCCAATCATCTTTTGGATCATCCAAATGCTCTCTAGCAAACCTTAGATGGGCCCGGACATGTACTGGCTTAAGCAGGGGGACACGTCTGGCACTTCAGGATCTGAGTCCCTGGCAGCGTAGTGTGTTACTGATGGTAGCCTTTGTTACGTTGGTCCCAGCTCTCTGCAGGTCATTCACTAGATCCCCTGGTGTGGTTCTGGGATTTTTGCTCACCGTTCTTGTGATCATTTTGACCCCACGGGGTGAGATCTTGTGTGGAGCCCCAGATCGAGGGAGATTATCAGTGGTCTTGTATGTCTTCCATTTTCTAATTATTGCTCCCACAGTTGATTTCTTCACACAAAGCTGCTTGCCTATTGCAGATTCAGTCTTCCCAGCCTGGTGCAGGTCTACAATTTTGTTTCTGGTGTCCTTTGAC
Organism: Rana muscosa; assembly: GCA_029206835.1. Taxonomy (NCBI): domain Eukaryota; kingdom Metazoa; phylum Chordata; class Amphibia; order Anura; family Ranidae; genus Rana; species Rana muscosa. Next base: position 430,479,056 of record CM055121.1, on the reverse strand, counting down.
AGCTCTTTGGTCTTCACCATAGTGGAGTTTGGAGTGTGACTGTTTGAGGTTGTGGACAGGTGTCTTTTATACTGATAACAAGTTCAAACAGGTGCCATTAATACAGGTAATGAGTGGAGGACAGAGGAGCCTCTTAAAGAAGAAGATATAGGTCTGTGAGAGCCAGAAATCTTGCTTGTTTGTAGGTGACCAAATACTTATTTTCCACCATAATTTGCAAAAAAAAATGTGATTGTCTGGATTTGTTTCCACATTTTGTCTCTCATAGTTGAGGTTTACCTATGATGACAATTGCAGGCCTCTCTCATCTTTTTAAGTGGGAGAACTTGCACAATTGGTGGCTGACTAAATACATTTTTGCCCCACTGTAGCCAGGGCCAGATTTATTTATAGCCAATATAGGGAAAGCCAGCAATGTGTGGTCAAACACATAAAGCCATACAGAGAAAATGATTGGTGAAAAATATGATCAAAACATCTGACTTATACCTAAAATGAGACACGAGGTGATAAGAAGGGCAATCTATAAAAGTCCGAAGAAAAATGAAAAGGAAAACTATTATATTAGTGGAAACTGTTAAACTGTTGTGTGTTCTTACATTCATTTCCATTAAGCCTCTACCAGTTATTTGTATCTAGGTCTGACAACCAAATCATTTTGGTGGTAATGAAAGACACCCCTGGGTTGACTTTATGTAGGGAAAAGATTATCTGGGTGAGTGTGAAGGGCTTGTCCAATGCCAATTGTTCCCTCACAGATGAAGTGGCTCCAGGAGGTGTCTACCTGCTTTCCTTAGCTAACCCTCTCTAGTCCCTTAAACAAGTGTGAAATGTGCAAAAAAAAAAAAAAAAGAATGTGTGTGAAATCTTAAATACTGTTGGTGACAAAGTTGAACAAAACAGATTTTAACTATTAAGTTTCGAATACAGTAAATCCTATGACATAGGCGTGTGCACAAGGTGTGTCGGGTGTGCTTGGGCACACCCTAATCACCCCTTGCAGTTTCTGATTACACCTGCTTTCTGTCTCCATCCTGCAGTGCTGCCAGCTTCCCTCCTCTCAGCAGAAGGGGCTGGTAAATATTTAATTGACAGGTCCCTATCTTTTTCTTAATGAACACAGTGAGTGATCTGTAATGATCGCTCCTGTTTTCATTCTTAACTGAAGCATAGTAAACTATGTTTACTGCAGGTTGCAGAGAAAGGGACTGGGAATCTCTGTCCTCAGTTTCTTTCTCTGTCTCAAAAGTGAAACATAAGGGGTCTGTTTAGATCCTTGATATTTCATCCAAAGCCCCATAACAGGGCTCCTAAAAAAAATTGTAAAAAAGTAATAAAAAATAATATTGCAAATAATAATAAAAAAAAATATTGTAAAAAATAATAAAAAATAAAAATAAAAAACGTCTGACACCATCTTTGCTCTACTGACACCATCCACTGCTCTGCTGATATATATGCATGTGTGTTTGTGCTCTGGGGTACAAACCCTAATGCAATAGGCTGTGAACACCAATGACCTATGTTAAGTTTTAAAATAAATAATGTCTCTATATTGTTTTAAAAGTGGTAGAAACCGGTGGAAAATAAAGTGCAGATTATCAGGGGTTATTTTTATGGATTTTTTATTACATTTTCTTTATTTTATATTTATATATTCACTGTTTTATTGTCACAAGATGACAGATATACCCACGTAAAGTGAACCTGTGCCCAGACTCTGGACATTGAACTATTTACATATTCAAGACAAGCTGAAAAAGAGCTATAAAACAAGTTGACATTATTTATTCTCTACAGGGTCCAGTTTCTGTTAGTTTCCAGCAGCTAAGTAACACCTGTTGTACATTTAGATTAGAGGGCTGATAAATTGCCAAGATTCTGTTCTCACAGAAAAATTACTGCCTTTGTTGTGAACTTTGAAAATTAATTTCCTCACAATGTTCGTAGATACCAAGACGAATGAGGGTTTGCATTACTGTTTTATTTGGTATTTGTAACTACTTAAGTGTGCATGAAATGGGCACAGGTCCTATTTAAGAGTGAATGTCAAGAATTATTATTATTATACAAGTAGCTTGTTTGATATTACTTTAATCAAGCTGTGTTCTAGCAAAGGTAATGTTATATAGATAGTGCTGGCAGTTACATAGTTCAAAGCACCAACAGGGTTCTCTTAGAAGTAAATACCAATTTGCCCAGACATAATAATGCTATATTTGAAAATATATTTCTTTGTTTTTTATTGCAGAATATTATTTGGCGGTTTAAGTTTTCCCAGTTGAAAGGCTCTTCGGACGATGGGAAAACTCGTGTAAAGCTGCTTTTTCACAATTCTGACACAAAACAAATTGAGATGAAGGTAAGCAATTTGGTCAGAAAATCAGCTATAATCAATGTAAAGTATGTGGCAGGCCAAGTAATGTGCAACAGATGCTGCAAATGTTACAAAAATGATCATTGAAATTAGGGCACTGTGAAATTGAACATGGGATGTGTTCCTGCAATAGACAGATAGTACACAGTGCATAAATATTTAACTTTAATTTAATCATCCATTTCCCATTTGCACTTCAAACTAAACGTTTTGTAGTTCTCTGGCTTATTATGTCAAGGACACCTAATACCAAACAGTAAAGAGTGTTTGTTTATTTCAAATTTATTCTTATTTAAGGCAATACCACCAGGCAGACAAGAGTAAAGTCTAATAGAGGAATTTGCATTTTTGTATAACAAAATAAAGGTCTTATTAATTGTATTTTATTTAGAGATGGCAATGTCATGCCTCAAGAGAAATAATATGCACACTGTTGCCATCAACTGAATAAAAGGCAACATTAACAAGATAGATGGTTGGCGCATGAAAAATGGAAAAACCATATGTAGAATACATAACTAGGCAGAACCAGACCAATGGGAGCAGCAATGCAATTACCGATTTAGTATATTTGAAAAAGTTGTATACCTGTGGGCTCTCTAAACTCTAGTTAAATATAGAAAATATAATATCACAACTTAGGTATTGAAAAACAAAAAGTTGGCCACCAACATACAGGGGTTGATTTACTAAAGGCAAATTGCTTGCCTTCTGCAAGTGCAGTTGCTCCAGAGCTTAGTAAATGAGGTAAGGCTTCACTTTGCACTGAGTACCCAATTACGTGCAAGAAAAGTATTTGATAGCACATGATTGGATGGTGGAAGTCAGCAGAGCTTCTGCTTATTTCTAAGCTTTGGTGCAACAGCAATTTTTAAAGTGCACAGTCTATTTCCCTTTAGTAAATCAACCCCACAGTTTTAGCTTGGTCCTGGCAAGTAGATCCAGGGATGGAGGGCCAAACCTCCCTCAGAGTGTCTACCCCACAACAGCTGGGTGCTAGCCCTGTCAATGTCTCCACCAGTGGTGGCACCAGGGGAGTGGTGCTTGACAGTGCAACCCCCCAGCACTCCCATAATGCAGAGTCAGAATTTCACCCTTAACTACTGTAAGCAATGCCAGAATTTCATCTGCAAAGTGAGAGGAGACTTGTCCATATGGTCCACAGATAAATTTCACACACTTGACACTTTGTTTATAGTTCTGGCAGGCTACTGGGGCTCAGGGCGGACCACCCCAGTGCAATAATGTGCCCTGGGCTAAAACTGGAGAGTTAGGTTCTGGTGAGAAGGGGAAGCACAGGAAGAGCTTGTGGCATGGGACTGGAAAATAATCTGTCTGACAGTTACCAGAGGGATCCAGTTCAAATATTTAAGTACTTTTAGTATCTTAGGGGAAATTACTAGTTTGCAAGAGGTGTATTGGTGGGGTTATTATTACTAGTGATTACTGCTTCCCCCCAAACTTTCTGGAGGTTATTGCTGGTAGTCCTTAGTAGTGGTTATTGCTGGGGCTTATTGCCAATGGGTTTTATTGGGGGGTGGGACACTTGACAGGGACTCTTGCTGGTGATTATTGCTGGGATGTCTTATAATTTGAGAAATCTGAATTCCCCTCAGAAAAAAATATAAAAGCATTAGAACAGCATTACTACTTACACATTTCTAAAGAGATATGTTTCTGTTCAGCATTAAAAAATTGCTGATAGCATTAAAAATTGGATAATTAATTTAGGCATTTGGTGGATACATTTATGTTTGTTTTAGTGATAGTAAAAGCATCCTATTGTAAGATCTAAACTGATAGCATTTGGAATTTTTTGGGTATTCCATTTGAAAATATGCATGCTGTGCACATTTAACTTTAGTTTGGATATTAAATTATTAATCATTTAAATGATATTTTAGTTATATAAACTTGGAGCAGCTTTGACATTTGTTTAACAATATAATTACAGTATATTGCCTAAATCCTGATACTTTTTGAATTTAATTGCTATTTATTATGCATCTTATTAGCTAAAAGCTTTTTGATCATTAGTTGTATGTTATCTTGTCAGACTGTAAAGCAATTGATATTTTTTTGTAACTTATTCAAATTGTTCATTGGTAGTGATGAGCCAAACTGCCCTGAGTTTGGTTCTGCAGGTGTTCTGCGATTTTGGGATGCTAAACCCAAGCCAGATTGAAATCATTTGGAGCTGAATCTGTAAAAATCCTGGGCTAATAGGCAATGGGGTCTCAAATAGTAGCATGGGGGTACAATCCTGGAAAACATGGAGTACCATGCTTCCATATTCTGGCAAGCCTCCCCACAACCCCTCACGTCCCTTTTGGGGTCATGATGTGTGTATGAGGTTGTCACATACCTGGTTAAGGAGCCTGAAGAGATGAAGATGGCCTCTTTTACACATTCAGTTAAGAGCCTCTGGTAAAGCAAAGTGAACCCAAGGTCACAAAGTGGTGCAAGTTTTTTTTCCAGTTGTTGGTCCAGGTAGACAGGCATATCTGAACCAGTCAGCTCTGAATAATTGTCCCTCAAGAGATGACAGGAGACTGGACATAGAAATTTCAAGCCAGAACTCTGCAGCAGTGACTGAAAACCACAGAATTGCAGACAGGTGGTAGACTGGCACATAGGATGTACCCTGGGCAGGTGTGTAAGCAGTAGTGTTATCCGAGAGACTTTAGGTTGATAATTACTGTGATGCAAAAATGTAGAACTTTTGCAGTCAGGCAAGCTGGGTCAGCAACTGGCAATCAGATCAATATTGTAAGCAGGCCAGAGTCAGTCACAGACAAGTAGGTCAGAAACAGAAGAAGCAAGCAGAAGCATAGAGTAGTTCAAGAGCAAGCTGGGTCAGTACAGGCAGATATAAGGAGCAGTTCAGGGCAAACTAGGTCGGTAATGGGTATGAAGTCACAGATCAGAGATTCACTGGTAATGGCGGCAGAATTTGTGATAGGTGCACAGAACACTCACCTTTTCACACTGTCTGAACATGGATATTTGACCAGAAGTGCATCAACATAGGTACAAGGTATTTGCAAGTGGCAGGGAGACCTGGGCACCTAGCCATACTTGTGAGGTACCAATGTTGAAAGGCATGTGGCTTAATATGGCTCAGAAAGGAGGGGTGCATGCTCATTGCTCTCTCTTTGCTCTCCCTTTCCAGGCCGACCAGGCTGCCTGCCTAGATAATGGCAGTGAATGTGTACCTTCCCTTCCAAGGCCATATGCCTTTCAACATTGGGAAGGTACCTTGAACATTGGGACGGCCAAGCCTTTTCTCCCTTACAAGGACCCTTGTCCCCATGGTGAAGGATGTGGGGGTTTATGGCAGGAGACTTATCAAAATCCACAAGCTCTCATTATAATAAGGGCCCCCCAGATATCCAGCCTCTCTCCCCAGGAAATAAATTTGGGGTACATTGGCATCGCTTATTACTCCCCCCGCCTCAAAAAATAGAAATTTTCCTTGTTTCCTTATTCTGATTGATTGTGTGAATATGTTCTAATACTGGCTTTCTAGATTAACAAGAAATCTTGTCTAGAAGCACAGGAGAGGGATTAGCTGTAATACATTTCTATATAAACTCTTACAGAAGTGCAGTATTAATGATACATTGTAGTAAAGGATTTAAAGTAGGTATACACGTATGTAGGGATATGGACTATCTGAATAGCCTAAATACAATAGCTGACAGGCACATGCTGTGAGGCTATTTCATATAGTGATATGTCTATTCAGTCTCACCAAGAGGCTCTGCTAAAGTGCTTCCATTTCCTCACAGAAGTTATTGGGCAATCTCTCCCGGCCATTCATCCTCTTCCCACAATGCAGTGCCTTGAGTTGTCTACTTACAGGCCTGGGAATTGTCAATGAGAAGCAGGAGGCATGCCTATGGCTATGCAAATACAGATTTTGACAGTCAGTATTTTTATAGTCATTTTGCCTCCAGGCAGACGTGGAGGAACAAAATGTATATTCTTGAAGCTCACGTGTTCAGTTTAGAAGTTCTGTTATGTCTTTCTATTAGCTTCAATAAAAAGGTATCATAGTTAGACAACACTTTTCATACACACCAAAAATACTATGAGTCCTTTCTGACCTTCAGTTTCAGCACTGTAAACCTTACTATGATAAAGCATCCAAATCAAAGTTTCTGTTGAACTTTATAGTAAAATCTGGGAATGTAAATGTAAAATTAATGTGGGAAGCTCAAAGGGCTGCTTATACAAGCAAATGCTAATATATTGCTTAGATGGTCAGATCATAATAAAACAAAACAGCCAAAGCTACAATATAGAAAATATTTAACAATATACTATAATTTAGTCTATGAGGACATACAAGCTGAATTACACACCAGGGACTGATTTGTAGCCATGGATATAAGATTTGTCCTTGGCTAAATGTTCAGATCTACTACAAATCTCTTCTTCTTTCTGGCAAATTTACATTCCTTCCTGAAGCTATAGAAATCTTTGCCAGTGCATGGAAGTTCACAGACCTGTAACTTGTCAGACCCATTATCACTTACAAAATGTGGTAATGCAGTTTACTGCAATGCATGGCAACACCTGTACCACCTTTGTGGTGCATTGTGGTGTCAATAATTTCTAATGGCAACCCAATGACCTAAAACAGGAGTGAGAAATGCACCTGCACGGCAGCACACCAAAATTCAAAATGACATTCCTTTTTTGTGACAAACAAATGCAAAAAAAAAAAATAAGCGTTAAATGAAGGTCCTGCACGATACACCGGACCTTCAGAGCGCATGCACCAGTGACGTCCACCGGCTGCATGCAGTGTGAATATCTCCTATACAGTGAAAGTTTAGGAGATATTTACTGTACCTACAGGTAAGCCTTATTGTAGGTAAAAATTTGATATAAGTAAAAAAAGTGAGTTTGCTACCACTTTAACAAAGTGCACATTGCATACGACACAGCACGTGTTAACACATGTTTGTTAATGTACGGCAGTGCTAAAGTGTGAGTTAACCTTTAGACTTATGTGTCACTGGTAGCATCTAGTCATAGATTGAGAGAGAATGAGAGAAAGAAAGAGAGAGAGATTTGATGAGGATCAATGTGTCCAGCCTGGGGAGAGAGAGAGAGCTGCGTGGGAGCCTGTAATAAGGAATAAGGTAAGTGATCACCAAGGGAGGGGGAAGGGGAGGTCAGGCAGACCAGGAAGAGTCAAATTTTACTGCCATGACCACCAATGTGGGTGTATAAATTTCACTGCCATGACCACCAATGCAACGTTGATCAGTGACAGCGAAAGTTAACCCCCATCCCCTCCCCTGTATTGGTGTACAGTGATAGTGAAAGTTTACCCCTCCATCTCCTCCCTTGAATTAGTAGTCATGTCAGTGAAAATTAACCCTCTCGTATTGGTGGTCATAGGGAGTAAAATTTTAATGCCACTGACCACCAATGCAGGGGGGTGGGGGAATAAATTTCACTGCCTTTATCCACAAAGGGGAAAGGGGTAATAGTACTGATACCAGTGCTGGGGATTATTATTGCATTTACTGCTTCCAATGTTGAGGGTGATTATTTCATCCACTGGTACCAATACTGAGGATAATTATTACTGTCATTGACAACAATGATGGGGGGTTATTATTTTTCTTACTGACATTAATACTGGGGGTAATTTATTGCTGCCATTGGCAAAAATGCTGGGGTTAATGTATTCTAACCTCTTCAACCTTTTTGGCCGTTGAGGTACACTATAGCCTATCTCTTTTTAATTGGTAGCTTAACTTGATGCAATGCACCTCAATGGAAAAAAATGCATTGTTATTGTGTTGCCCACTGGAAGTTATGTAATTTTAAAGAATATACTCCAGTTAATAATAGATCCATAGATCCATCTACTACAGGCGCCTTAGCAAAATCATGTCAATTTAAAGAATAACTGATCCCAAAAATATATTGCAAGCTTTCAGTCCTTAGATGTGGTGGCTGCATACGTGTTTTGGCTTCATTTTCAGTATAGAAAATACCTGTTGATTTAGCCAAAAATGCAAAAATGTGCCCATGTCACTTCCTGTTAGCTTACGAGAAAGAACAAACACATGTATCCTTCTTCTGTAAACTACTAGTCCTCTCAGCCTCAATGAGAGGAGATGGTCAAAGGAAGACATGTTTGAAGTCCAGCCTGGATGGTAACCATGGCTACCTCTATATATTATACAGTATACAGTAGAGGAATTTATGTAGACCAGGTGAAAAGAAAAAAGAAAAGAAAAAGAAAACTAACGAATCACTTCATCTAAGAACTGGTAAGCTGCAATATATTACATTTTCGTTTTTAGGTTTAGATAGGCTTTAAGGTAGGTGATAAATCAAGTGATTGAAGCACCCTCCTTCCTGCTTCGATCAAATTATCAAGTGGGTGTTTGATAGTGCTAGACTGATAAGTGTATGATTCAAATTAATAGATTGTACAGTGCGTAATTCTTGCAGAAAGTGAGTTTGCAAGTAAGATGTGTAAGGGCCCAGTTCTGGGGCTAAGCTGCTACCTCTCTGATGGCAATAGTCATATGCCTCATCAGACAGATAACATCTGGATGTGTGCTAGTACAAAAGTTAATCTCACTTGAAATTCTTTCAAACATGTATTGGTTAACCACTTAAGCCCCGGACCATTTCGCTGGACAAAGACCAGAGCACTTTTTGCGATTCAGCACTGCGTCGCTTTAACTGACAATTGCGCTTCCAAACAAAATTGGACGTCCTTTTTTTCCCACAAACAGAGCTTTCTTTGATGGTATTTTATCACCTCTGCGGTTTTTATTTTTTGCACTATAAACAAAAATAGAGCGACATTTTTTTTTTATTCAATATTTTTTACTTTTTGCTATAATAAATATCCCCCAAAAATATATATAATTTTTTTTTCCTCAGTTTAGGCCGATACGTATTCTTCTAGATATTTTTGGTAAAAAAATCGCAATAAGCGTATATTGATTGGTTTGCACAAAAGTTATAGCGTCTACAAAATAGGGGATAGAATTATGGCATTTTTATTATTATTATTTTTTTACTAGTAATGGCGATCTGCAATTTTTATTGTGACTGCGACTTTATGGCGGACACATCGGACACTTTTGACACATTTTTGGTACCATTGTAATTTTTACAGTGATCAATGTTATAAAAATGCACTGATTACTGTGAAAATGACACTGGCAGTGAAGGGGTTAACCACTAGGTGGCACTGAAGGGGTTAAGTGTGCCCTAGGGAGTGCTTCTAACTGTAGAGGGGATGGGCTGTGTGTGACACGACAGTGATCACCGCTTCCGATTACAGGAAGCTGTGATAACTGTCCTGTCACTAGGAAGAATGGGGAAATGCTTGTTTACATCAGCATTTCCCCGTTCTTCCTCACCGTCACACGATCGCGGGTATGCCCGCGGACATCGAGTCCGCGGGACCCGCGAGCGTCCACAATGCCACTTCTTAAAGGGGACGTATATATATGTCCTTTTGCGCAGCCGCGCCATTCTGCCAACGTATATCGTCGTGCAGTGGTCGGCAAGCGGTTAAGAGCATCAGATACAGCCAATATGTTTTTGAAAGGACTCCTTCTTTAGGGCTAACATAAACAAATAATAAAATACATACAAATATAATAAAAATAACTAGTCAAATTGTATGCTACCTTTCCTTCATCGCTTCTGGAATGCTGGATACTCTTCATTTATTTCTGCCAAGATGGATTATTGGTCCACCTTATCTCCAATTACAAATGTACTATTTTAGTTACAAAATCTCCCATTACCAATCTACAAATGCAAATCTCCACACAATTAAACTAGAGAGGTTAAAAGCATAATCATTTTTTTTATTTCTACCGAACTAGCAACAATATCAAAGAAGAACTTTTATGAGGAAGAGTTTTTTTTTATGCTTTAGAATGCACTTACAAAGTTCAGAGTATAATATTATTTGGATTTTGGCAGTTAGATAATAGGTTGTTTTCATGTGCATCAATATTTTAGGAAAGTGTTTATTTATAACTGTTATACCAGAACTCAACTATTTACGGAGAGAACCCTGTATACACTAAGACAATTTGGTGCGGTTTCTTCAAAAACATATAACATGAAAATCAAATCATGTGTAAAAATTGCAGACTGTGAACATACTGAATGTGGTGGTTAGATTGTGTAACTAACTCACAAGCTCTGGGGATTCGGGTGAGCAATGAAATCAGGCATCGTTGTTGCACATAGAGCTATGCCTAAAAATATATTTGACATTTGAGATTAATTTCAACAGCTATAGTGCCATTAGGGATACAGCACTTCAATGTCTACACACACAAATTGACATGACCAAATTTACAGTGCGTTAAAATAAATATTTTCTAACCTCAAGATAGGAAGCTTGGCTGAATACAGTTAAAATGAGGAAGGGAAATTTACAAGAAACACAAATTATAAATAATTGTAATTAATTAATTGTAAAATAGTTGGAAAGAACACATTTTGAGTGAAAGTTATTAATATCTATGTGATAATATATACAGATCATTTTATCTTTCATCTAGACTTCTGTTTCACATTTTAGGCTTTCCTTTAGCAAAACTTCCATATACAGGGAGAGACTGAAGCCTTTATATATAAAACACAGATTTTTAAATTGTTGAACTGGAATAACAGTCCTTTGGAATTTTGTACAAACATCTGGAGACAAAACTGGTGTATTTTTGGTGTAAAAAAAAGGCTGACATACCTGAAAAACCTAGAGGAAGGGCATAAAAGTAATGCTATGCTACAAATGACTGCCTAACCAGCTTTGCATACTTGGTTTTCCTAAAGCCTATAACGTGTCTTTATAAATGGTACATATTTCTTCAAGATATGCCAAAAAAAGTCAAGATGAAGTTAAAAATGGTCAGGGATTGGTGGTATAGAAATAAGACAAAATACCAAATTTCCCTGGTGAGCAAAACCAATTAGTATGCTATATACATATGTAGCGGGGTCTCCTTTAAGGCCCTGGGACTACGTTACCCAGAACCCCGTTCGGCACCCAGAGTGCAGTTGGCCACCGCAGAGACTCATGGGAGGGGTTATTTAAAAAGGAGGCGAGGCGGAGCTCGGCCTCTTTGGACACCGCGCTGCAAGCAACAGCTTCTTCCTGTGCGGATCTGCAGCAGTGCAAGGCCTGAAGCCTGGGGCCTTGTGCAACTTCTGAAGAGCCTTCCACCCCGCTGCGGAGCCTGGGTGGCACCAGACTGGTCGAGTTAGGACATCAGTTGGATCGGGGACCCGATCATTGCAGACGCTGTGTGCGGAGACACAGCAGGTGGATGTCCCGGACTGGGATCGCATCCAGAGTGGTGAGCGAGCACTTGCTCAATCAAATAGACTTTACCATTTTTAGGCCTATAGACTGCCTTGGCTCATCGATCGTTTGCTTGTAGTTCCACTGGGGGACCGGTAGCAGGACAGAGTTGAAGTGTCCCCCCCCCCAGCATAGTGTTCTTAGTGATTGCCAGTTTGTGGATTACAAATACTATTCATCAAGTGCACCACCGAAAGTTTGCATGCAAAGAAATCCCTATAGGAAGGACTGAGATTTATTCTAGGTCAGGCCTGGCCAAAGGGGGGAGATAGGATATTGTTTAGTATGCCACAGGGCGTGTATACCATAATCGCTATGCGTGGTGGATTACCGTGCAGCGCCATTATTGTGTGCTACATTGATTGCTGCAGGGCTCTGCAAGCCAGTTGTGTGTGTATTATATTCTGCTTAAGCCTTTTTACAACCAAAGTAAAACTGTTATATTTAATCTTTAACATTTGTGTGTTGTCTTACTGTAAAGAGGGTGTCCTTACAATACCAATTGATTATGGTAAAAATATAACCCCTAGACTAGCTGTGCCAGGGTGGGTCGAGCAGATTGCCAGGGGTTGGTGGTGCTGTACACAGGGCCCGAGAACAAATCCAGCGGCTCTCTTAACTGGGGGTGGCGCTACATATATATATATGTAGCACTACCCCCGTAGGAGCTGCTGGATATAATTTTGGGTCCTGCCGTTACCCCACATTTCACCGTCCCAGAAATTAAGAGTTTATGAAATAATTAGAATAGAGGTGATTGCCAGTCACTTCAGTCCTTTTCTCAAATTCTTTATTAAACAACTTCAGGTAGGAGGATAGAGGGTTAGGGGAAGTTCAGATACCTTGGTTTGCAGATCACTAATGTGGTTCTTGAATCCAGATGACAACAGCTTTCTGTCTCTGGTAGTTGCGACAACTGGATATGCCTCTCACACCGACCTAGCAGCCGGTATGAGGCACGGACAAAGTCTCTGCCACAGACTTGAGCGATAAGTGGAAACTCCTGGATAATCCCCTGCCACAGGATTGTTTAGCCAGTAGTCTGTTAGTTAGGTCAGCTGCACTGTACCTGAACCTTTAAGCCATCTGGCAGTACTGTGAGGTAGATTACTTGGGTACATCCTCCAAACAAATCACCAGGCCCTTCCTGAGATACCAGCCATCAGCTCGGTCTTCTCCAGTAAGGTCCTCCCCTGAATTATTATCTGCTTGAGTGGCTTCCTCCCGCAGGACAGACAGCACAGGATCACCTTTCGTTAAGTAGGCCCCAGACAGGCTTCTGGGCTTACTTGCAGCAAGCACAGCAGCATAGCCTCTGGCCTGTAGGGCCATGAGGCAAGAAGGACCCCAAAGCACATGGCACTGCCCCTTAAATATCCTTCCCCCAGCATGCCCAGCTACAAAGAAGCTCCTGATTGGGCTGTTTTCTGGGGGAAAGAATATCCAATGCACTTCAGCTGGCTGTATTTTTCACACTGGCCTGTGACAACCGTGACACCTACTGGCAACAGTGGGAAATGCGCACAAACAGCTAAAGGTGGAACAGAAACCAACAATTTAAATAATCGCTCTGAGCTATTTACAGCTCAGATAATACAAAATTTACAGAATAGCCCCTGTTCAAAAGTAGCAGGGTGCTACATACAGTATATATATATATATATATATATATATATATATATATACTCGAGTATAAGCCGACCCGAATATAAGCCGAGGCACCTAATTTTACCACAAAAAACTAGGAAAACGTATTGACTCGAGTATAAGCCTAGGGTGTCCATCTGCATGCCTCACTGTGTCCATGTGCATGCCTCACTGTGTCCATGACTAGGCTGACGTTTAACATGGTCCCTTAGACAAAAAACTTTGCACACTTATAGAGGAGAAATGGGGCTACATGTGTGCAAAGTTTCGGGTCCAGGGGACCTACGACCGGCCAGTACCGGGTCCCCAAACTCACCGGAGAAATTACAGTTTAACATGGGAGTCTATGGGAGGGGTGCCCGTCTTTGAAAAAACATTGCTCCCCGGCTGTAGGTCCCACGGACAACAAACTTTGTACACTTGTAGAGGAAGAGTGGGGCTACATGTGTGCTAGCACTGGGTCCCCAAAATCCGGGAGATCAGGTGCAAAAAGGTGACTCGAGTATAAGCCGAGGGGGGCATTTTCAGCACAAAAAAATGTGCATAAAAAAATCGGCTTATACTCGAGTATATACGGTATGTGAATAGAACAGAAAAATATAAGGAAAGTTTATAAAAAGGTGACATAAACAGTTATTAGACCCTTTATAAATAGCTTCCCGGAGCTTAGGAGAAACTTCTTGTCTTTTTAAATGCTACCATATTTAAATACTCATTTCGAAAATCAGCAATCTTGCTACCTTCTGTTTAAAGGAACTCTCTTGCTTACATAAAGTGAATATTTCTGTGAGTTTAGGTTTGCCGTATTTACCACAATGCTCAGTGGTTCCTCCCACTGTTCCCTACATCACTGCAGAACACAGGAGGTCAGGAGGAGCAACTGAGCACCATGGGGGACACAGCAAATTAACTCTCCCAGAAGTGTTAGCAGAGGATTTCGCTACATCAGTGCGGTGTTCAGCAGTGTGGGCAGCAACATAGGGGAATATTCACTTTTTTTCTTTTACAGGGTGAACTTTTGGCATGTTTTATTTCCCAAGTGACAGAATCTCCTTAAATATTCAACACTTGTTATAGAGAGAAGCTTATCTACTATGTAGAAACTGCATGGGATTGGAATTTTCACTATTAAATTGGATCTGAACATAGTAGATGTTTCAGATGACAGAAAATAGAGTGAATGTAAAATTATGTTGCAACTTTGTTCAGAACACAGAGAAATTCTTAAAAAATATTTTACTTCGACTAGTGAATTGATGTCCAAGCATTCTCATATAGGTCAGAGAAACACATTTTGAATGATAAAATGATTTTCATCTTAGGAAGATCTGGTGTAGGTGGCAGTTTCTGAAAGGTCACTTCAAACATTCTATTCTTTTTTTCTGTAAATTGCACATCAATTTTCCCTTCTACCCTAAAAAGTCAATGTAATAAAACATGAACATTTACTGGCACAGGTTGGAACAAACAGATACATACTGGCAGATATTGACAGACAAGCACACCTCTGTAAAATCTCAAGTAAAATGAGGCAGTATCAAACAAATTAGTAACCTTAGACAACTTTATTCACTTTTAGTCAAATATTCACCAGAAACCAAGAAGAATTTTCACCTGGATGGATAGGGTTTACTGTATTGGTGGATAGAGTTCAGTGAAATAGTGGTCAGGTCCTAATATCAGAGTCATAGCAGGATCAGACTGTAATCCTAAAGCATGTGTAAAACCAAATTTTTTATTTTGTTTTAGATAGTTTAGGGTAGGGTTAACACTGCAATCAAGGTATTTTTGTTGTCCCACTGAGGAGATTTCCTTTTTACTGCCTGTCCTATGCAACAAGAATTTAGGGGAAATTTCTCCAAAGTGAATAGAATTCCCATCTTAGAGGTTTGTCATTAGAACACTTGTGTCTCCAAATAAAGATGTTCTCTTACTTCTTGCTCCCATGACAATTCAGATTTGTGGATTTCCCCTCTCTCTTCCCCACTCACCAGGACAAATAAGGGGATGATTCTCCCTTTGGGGAGACGCAGAAGGCAATAAAAAGTTAATAAAGAGCCCCTTCCTTCTTCACTCTATCCAGAAAAATGTGTATGCTTTGATGTACATGTGAGCAGTGCGAACTCCTCTGAGCTGTAAATCCACTGGGTTCTTGAGCTATGCCAAGCAGTGTGGGCGGGATCACTCACCCTGCACACGGGTGTACCTTTTCATGCAGAGCGTGCTCATCAGTGCTCGGGATCAGGCGGAGACTTCAGTCATGTGAAGAATCTAACATTAAGGCAGTTCCCGATGTAGAGATGAGCCTTCACTGTGTGCAGCAATTAAAGTACAGAGTTCCTCTGAAAAGCAACTTGTCCCATGTCACTACACATTGTATCTTCTATTAGTACATTAGGAGGGACGTGTTGAGCCTGTGCCCACTCCACCAGTCCAGCATACCTATTACCTCACTCCCAGTAACAGAATGGGGTCCCAACGAGAACCGAACATGGACCTCATGTGTGCGCTCACTTAACTCTTCCCCTTCATACATCATGACCAGGCTATAGATATCTGTAACGCAGGTTAGCATCCAGTTGCTATGGGATACCAACCACTAGGGCGGGAGCTAGAACCTTGTCCTTCTCGCTACCAGAGGACCTGTCACCTTATTAGGTACCATACCTAACGGCTGATTGCTTGCATCTTGTTCCTTCACTTGGTTACCCTTAGCATTGGCTTTACTCTCCCTTGCCTTGATTTGCAACTGACCTGCTTCATACCCTGTACTTTACTGACCCAAAGTATTATAGTGTATCTGCCATAGTACATTCATGCATCAATTTGGTGGGGCAATGGGAGCCTATAGGTGATATCACAACTTTGAGAATCCAGAGCCATAGTTGAGTGCTCCCTTACACAGGGGAGCTGGAGCTGCTGAATCACATGACCAGACCAGAGAAGATTTAACCACTTAAGCCCCGGACCATTTTGTAGCTAAAGGACCAGAGCTGTTTTCAGAATTTTGCACTGCGCTGCTTTAACTAGAAATTGTGCAGACATGCAATGTTGTACCGAAACGAAATTTTCGTCCTTTTCTTCCCACAAATAGAGCTTTCTTTTAATGGTATTTGATTGCCTCTGCGATTTTTATTTTTTGCGATATAAACGGAAAAAGACAGAAAATTTTGAAAAAAAATGATATTTTCTACTTTTTGTTATAAGACAAATCGAATAAACTCAATTTTAGTCATACATTTAGGCCAAAATGTATTCAGCCACATGTCTTTAGTAAAAAAAATGTCAATAAGCGTATATTTATTGGTTTGCGCAAAAGTTATAGCGTCTACAAACTAGGGTACATATTCTGGAATTTACACAGCTTTTAATTTATGACTGCCTATCTCATTTCTTGAGGTGCTAAAATGGCAGGGCAGTACAAACCCCCCCAAATTACCCAATTTTGGAAAGTAGACACCCCAAGGAAATTGCTGAGAGGCATGTTGAGCCCATTGAATATTTTTTTTTTTTGTCACAAGTGATTGAATAATGACAAAAAAAAAAAAATTACAAAAAGTTGTCACTAAATGATATATTGCTCACATGCCATGGTTATATGTGGAATTGCACCCCAAAATACATTTTGCTGCTGCTCCTGAGTACGGGGATACAACATGTGTGGGACTTTTTGGGAGCCTAGCCGCGTACGGGCCCCCGAAAACCAAGCACCGCCTTCAGGATTTCTAAGGGCGCAAATTTTTGATTTCACTCCTCACTACCTATCACAGTTTCGAAGGCCATAAAATGCCAAAATAGCACAAAACCGCCCCAAATGACCCCATTTTAGAAGGTAGACACCCCAAGGAAATTGCTGAGAGGCCTGTTGAGCCCATTGAATATTTTTTTTTTTTGTCCCAAGTGATTGAATAATGACAAAAAAAATAAAAAAATTACAAAAAGTTGTCACTAAATGATATATTGCTCACACATGCCATGGTTATATATGGAATTACACCCCAAAATACATTTTGCTGCTTCTCCTGAGTACGGGGATACCACGTGTGGGACTTTTTGGGAGCCTAGCCGCGTACGGGACCCCGAAAACCAAGCACCGCCTTCAGGATTTCTAGGCACAAATTTTTGATTTCACTCCTCACTACCTATCACAGTTTCGAAGGCCATAAAATGCCAAAATAGCACAAAACCCCCCCAAATGACCCCATTTTGGAAAGTAGACACCCCAAGCTATTTGCTGAGATGCATGGTGAGTATTTTACAGCTCTCATTTGTTTTTGAAAATGAAAAAAAAAAATAAAAAATTTTCTTCATTTTCAAAACTTTGTGACAAAAAGCGAGATCTGCAAAATACTCACCATACCTCTCAGAAAATAGCTTGGGGTGTCTACTTTCCAAAATGGGGTCATTTGGGGGGGTTTTGTGCCATCTGGGCATTCCATGGCCTCCGAAACTGTGATAGGCAGTGAGAAGTGAAATCAAAAATTTACACCCTTAAAAAGCCTGAAGGCGGTGATTGGTTTTGGGGTCCCGTACGTGGCTAGGCTCCCAAAAAGTCTCACACATGTGGTATTCCCGTACTCAGGAGAAGCAACAGAATGTATTTTGGGGTGTAATTCCACATATGCCCATGACATGTTTGAGCAATATATCATTTAGTGACAACTTTGTGCAAAAAATAAAAAATAAAAAAATAAATTGTCTATTTTCCGCAACTTGTGTCAACATATAAAATATTCCATGGACTCGACATGCCTCTCAGTATATAGGTTGGGGTGTCTACTTTCCAAAATGGGGTCATTTGGGGGGGTTTTGAACTGTTCTGGCATTTTATACACAACATTAGGAAGCTTACATCCACTCTTCTAACCACTTGAAGGCAAAGCCCTTTTTCACACTTTTTGTTTACATGAAAACATTTTTTTTTTTTGCAAGAAAATTATGTTGAACCCCCAAACATTATATATATTTTTAAAGCAAAGGCCCTACAGATTAAAATGGTGGGTGTTGCAATTTTTTTTTCTACACAGTATTTGCGCAGCGATTTTTCAAACGCATTTTTTGGGGAAAAAATACACTTTTTTTAATTTTAATGCACTAAAGCACACTACATTGCCCAAATGTTTGATGAAATAAAAAAGATGATCTTAGGCCGAGTACATAGATACCAAACACGACAAGCTTTAAAATTTTGCACAAACGCGCATTGGCGACAAACTACATACATTTTTAAAAGCCTTTAAAAGCCTTTACAGGTTACGCCGTTTTACAGAGGAGGTCTACTGCTAAAATTACTGCCCTCGATCTGACCTTCGCGGTGATACCTCACATGCATGGTGCAATTTCTGTTTACATATGACGCCAGAACGACGCTTGCGTTCGCCATTGGGCAAGAGCAGGGCAGGACAGGGGTGCTTTTTTTTTTTTTTTTTTATTATTAATTTTGCTTTTTTATTTTATTTTTAAATTGTTCCTTCCATATTTTTTTTTTATCATTTTTATTGTTATCTCAGGGAATGTAAATATCCCCTATGATAGTAATAAGTAGTGACAGGTACTCTTTTTTTGAAAAAACTGGGGTCTAGACCCTAGATCTTTCCTCTGCCCTCAAAGCATCTGACCACACCAAGATCGGTGTGATAAAATGCTTTCCCAATTTCCCAATGGCGCTTTTTATATCCGGGGGGGGACATTCCCTCCCACTGCTTGTAAAAGCAGTCCAGAGGCTAATTAGCCACTAGGATTGCTTTTACATGAAAGCCGGCCGCTGGCTGAAAAGAATGATACCAAGATGATACCTAAACCCACAGGCATCATTCTGGTATAAACATTCAAAGTCCAGCAACATACCAGTACGTTGCTGGTCCTTGTTGGACATGTATTGTAATCTTTTTTTTTCATGCAGCCTGTTGGCTGAACGAAAAAAAAAGATTGATCGGTGGGTATGCCCACCATTAGAATACCGCCCTTCATCCACCCACTTCTAATGATGGGCATACATGCACCATTTATATATGCCGAAGCATGGGGGCATCTTCCCGCAAAAGTAATGCCGCGTACACATGGTCAGACTTTTCCACGGGCAAGCCTCCGTCGGAATTTCGACCGTATGTACGCGGCATTAGGAGCTAAATCGCTCCTCCGCCCCTGCTGCCCCAATGCTTCGACATATATGCTTTTTTTTTTTAACTGTGGTGGTGAAAGCACCTCCTACAGCACTGGAGTCGCAGGGATCAGGCCTGTCTCTGCGAACGCTGCAGTTATGTGTGTTGTGTTTTGCAAGTGACAGTGATCGATCGATACTGCACTTGGGTGGCCTGGGCTGGACGGAGGGGCAAAACGCAGGTGCTAGCAGGTATCTGGGCTGATCCCGCTAACACTGCGTTTTTGGGAACCCTAAACTGCTGGGGACGCTAGTATAGATCTGATCAGATCAGATATTGATCTGTTCAGATACTATACCACTAAGGGGGGTGTATGCTTAACGCGTGGGTGTTAGCGCTACTGGCACTAACCTGACGCTGCCTGGGGTGTGACGCAGACCCTCTCTGACGCTAAAACCTAATTGATATCACCTGCCGGGCGATCAGGGGGTTAAACCTTTATTGGGTTATATACGGCGGGTGCCCTGACACTATAAAAAGCAAACTAACTAACCAGCGTCACCCGTAGCACTTATATGATGATCACTGGTGAAAGGGTTAACTAGGGGCAATTAGGGGGTTAAAACCTTTATTAGGTAATATATGGGTGTACCTGACGCTATACAAAAACCTGACGGCGAACCTAAAAAATAATTACTGGCTACCTATCGGCATCACCGACACTAAGACAACGATCATAAAAACGATCGCTTAGCGACAGTGGTGATAGGGGGTGAAAGGGTTACCTGTGCGGCAATCAGGGGGTTAAACCTTTATTAGATAATATATGGGGGTACCTGACGCTATAAAAACCTGCGGCGAACCTAAAAAAAATTACTGGCTACCGATCTGCATCACCGACGCTAAGACAGCGATCAGAAAAATGATCGCTTAGCGACAGTGGTGATAGGGGGTGAAAGGGTTACCTGGGGGGCGATCAAGGGGGTTAAACCTTTATTAGGTAATATATCAGGGTACCTGACTCTATAAAAACCTGCGGCGAACTTAAAAAAAATTACTGGCTACCGACCTGCATCACCGACGCTAAGACAGCGATCAGAAAAATTATCGCTTAGTGACAGTGGTGATAGGGGGTGAAAGGGTTACCTGGGGGGCGATCAAGGGGGGTTAAACCTTTATTAGGTAATATATGGGGGTACCCGACACTATAAAAACCTGCGGCGAACCTAAAAAAAATTACTGGCTACCGATCAGCATCACCGACGCTAAGACATCGATCAGAAAAATGATCGCTTAGCGACGGCGGTGATAGGGGGTGAAAGGGTTACCTGGGGGGTGATCAAGGGGGTTAAACCTTTATTAGGTAATATATGGGAGTACCCGACGCTATAAAAACCTGCGGCGAACCTAAAAAAAAATACTGGCTACCGATCAGCATCGCCGACGCTAAGACATCGATCAGAAAAATTATCGCTTAGTGACAGTGGTGATAGGGGGTGAAAGGGTTACCTGGGGGCGATCAAGGGGGTTAAACCTTTATTAGGTAATATATGGGGGTACCCGACGCTATAAAAACCTGCGGCGAACCTAAAAAAAATTACTGGCTACCGATCAGCATCACCGACGCTAAGACATCGATCAGAAAAATGATCGCTTAGCGACGGCGGTGCTAGGGGGTGAAAGGGTTATCTGGGGGGTGATCAGGGGGTTAAACCTTTATTAGGGGGGGGGGGGTTAGGGGGCTGCACTGGACCTAAAACTAAATGTAGTGACACTTTTACAGTCACAAATGTCACTGATTGCAGTGATCACTAAATAAATGGTCACTGCAATCAGTGACACTGTGACTGGGGGCTGGGGGGTGATCTGGGGGGTGATCTGGGGTGTCTGGGGGGGCGATTTATGTGCCTATGTGTCCTGGTGTCAGTGTGCTGTTTTGTGCACTAACCTGCATCTTCTCCTGTACGGCGCTCGGTATATGTGAGCGCCGCAGGAGAGATGACATCACTTCCTCCTGCCTGTGTAAACAGTACACAGGCAGGGGAAGCTCTCTCATTCACCGGGAGCGATCGAGAGGGGGGGTCGTAATTGAACGGCCGTCCCCTCATGCCCGATCGCTCCCGAAGTAAAACGACCACCCACTGTAAAGAAGGGGGGTCCGATCGGACCCCCCAACTATACAAAGGCAATCACGTATATGTACGTGATTCTGCCTGTCGGTGCCATTCTGCCAACGTATATTTACAGTGGGCGGTCGTTAAGTGGTTAAAAATAAGTAGACATATCTTTTTTTATACAGGAATCGGATATACAGTATGGATGGGAGGAGGGGAGAGAACATTTTTAAGAATAGTTCGGATTAGCCTTATTTTCAATGTTTACGCACATAAAATGGACCAATTATTAAAAAATATTAAACTGTTTCAACTCCCTTAGGGCCTTTAGTGCTGACAGGGTTGTTTATTTCTTCAGATGGGTTTTGTAGTCCCAAAAAAAGTCCATGAGAAAGAAAATCAGCTTGAAGTAGGTAACATGCATGTCTGAAGGAGGTCAGCTAAACCTATTAAATTGGATGAATTCTCAATAATCTCAGAAGTCTCCAGCTGATGTCAAACTGATGCCATCGACACAACCCCAAAACCCATTAACACACATAAGTAAAAAAAATATGTATTCTGGAGAGATATGTAATACCTGTATTAGACAGGTATCTGCTCCCCCCTCCCCCCTGAAAGGTGCCAAATGTGACACTGGAGTCGGGGAGGAATCCGAAAAGCGGAAATTACATTTTTGGGTGGAACTCCGCTTTAACTCAGTTAAATACATTCTAGGACTGCTGTGTCAAAGTTAGAACTGCATAATCAGCAAAGCTCACACTCCCTGTTGATTGGAGAGCACTAGCTCTACCTTGGCAGGGAGTTTATGGCACCTCTACAGGGAGACTACTGCTTTAACACAAAAAGCAATAGGCCTTCTCTACAGCATGCTGGCAGAGGACATACTTTTCTACTCTACAGCTAGGCTAAAAAAAAAAAAGCAATCTGTAAGACTTTGAAAACCTTTTGCTTTGATGTACCTGGAATGTATTTAACTGATTTAAACTGAAAGTTCAGTTGGGTTTTATTGATACAACATACAAATGACAAAAAACAATAGTAACAGACCAGGAATAATGAAAGACTCTCACTATTGAAGTGTGATGGTTGTTGTTTTTAACTGCATCTACTCTTTGCCATTATTAAATACTGTATGTTTTAAAATCTTTAGAGTTAATGCACAAACATATTAGTAAAAAAAAAAAGAATCATTTAATGCATTACCTGAACTGCTTCAACTTTGTAGAAAATACGTCATAGTGAAATATTTCCTGGAAGAAACAATGGTTTCTTGGTACAAGAATAAACAATAATTACATGGTTTGAAGATGTGTCTACAATCCTAATATATTTATTCTGCTTCACAGAAAACTGTTCTTGTAACTGTCATTGTCAAGATATGAACTAATAAAGCTGAGTAGAATAAAAGTACTATAATCACAGCAAATAATCTAAATTTCATTACGTAAAAACACATCATTAACAGTGTGCAGTGGCGCAGAAACACGGGTCATGTTTTCATTTGAATTAGCCCTAGAACTAAACTAAATACATACATAATGAGATTAATATGAATATAGTTTTGGAAATTCTATTCTATGTAGTTTAAATCCTTTAAAAAGGAAGCTACAGACATGTGGGGAATACACAATATTAGGGTGAAGGAATACACTTTTTTTTCTCATCCCCATAATAGCTATGCTAGATTAGATTAGATTCTATCGACCCCTATTATTTTAGCAAACTCAACTGCTGCCTCCATACATAAATGTGTTTGGTCTGACCACCAGATTACCTCCTTTGCCACCGAATTTATCAAACTTGCCCCCACACTATATACACTGCTCAAAAAAATTTAAGGAACACTTTTGAATCAGAACTCCTGGGAATTCCTGGGATATTGATCTGGTCAGTTAAGTAGCAGAGGGGGTTGTTAGTCAGTTCCAGCTGCTTTTCTGTTAATTTAAATTAACAACAGGTGCACTAGATGGGCAACAATGAGACGACCTCCAAACCAGGAATGTTTTTTCAGGTGGAGGTGTCTGACATTTTTTTTCCCTACTTATCTTTTCTGACTGTTTTTCACTAGTTTTGCATTTGGCTAGGGTCAGTGTCACTACTGGTAGCACGAGGCGATACTTAGACCCTATAAAGGTTGCACAGGCAGTCCAACTCCTCCAGGATGGCACATCAATTCGTGTCATTGACAGAAGGTTTGCAGTGTCCCCCAGCACAGTCTCAAGAGCATGGAGGAGATTCCAGGAGACAGGCAGTTACTCTAGGAGAGCTGGACAGAGCCGTAGAAGGTCCTTAACCCATCAGCAGGACCGGTATCTGCTTCTTTGTGCAAGGAGGAACAATATGAGCACTGCCAGAGCCCTACAAAATTACCTCCAGCAGGCCACTGGTGTGAATGTCTCTGACCAAACAATCAGTAACAGACTTCATGGGGGTGGCCTGAGGGCCCGACATCCTCTAGTGTGCTCTGTGCTCACTGACAGACACTGTGGAGCTCGAGTGGCATTTTCCATTGAACACCAGAATTGTCAGGTCCTCCACTGGTGCCCCATGCTTTTCACAGATGAGAACAGGTTCACCCTGAGCATATGTGACAGACGTGAAAGGGTCTGAAGAAGCCACGGAGAACTTCATGCTGCCTGTAACATCATTCAGCATGACCGGTTTGGTGGTGGTTCAGTGATGGGAGGCATATCCATGGAGGGATGTACAGACCTCTACAGGCTACACAATGGCACCCTGACTGCCATTAGGTATCGGGATGAAATCCTTGGACCCATTGTCAGACTCTACGCTGGTGCAGTGGTTCCTGGGTTCCCCCTGGTGCACGACAATGCCCGGCCTCATGTGGCGAGAGCATGCAGCCAGTTCCTGGAGGATGAAGAAATTGATACCATTGAATGGCCCCCACGCTCACCTGACCTAAATCCAAAAGAACACCTCTGGGACATTATGTTTCGGTCCATCCGGTGCCGCCAGGTTGCACTTCAGTCTGTTCAGGAGCTCAGGGATGCTCTGGTCCAGATCTGGGAGTAAATACCCCAGGACACCATCCGCCGTCTCATTAGGAGCATGCCCTGATGTTGTCAGGCATGCATACCAGCACTTGGGGGCCATACAAACTACCGAAAACCATTTTGAGTTGTTGCAATGAAATTTCAGCAAAATGGACTAGCTTGCTGCATAATTTTTTCACTTTGATTAACGGGGTGTCTTTGAATTCAGCCCTCTGTAGGTGGATAATTTTAATTTCCATCAAATGATGTGCCATCCTTTCATTCCTAACACATTACCCAGTCCATATCAGTATAGGTATCCAGCATGAGATTTTGCACTGTTGAGATTCTGATGTGTTTTCAAAGTGTTCCTTTAATTTTTTTGAGCAGTGTACATGAAGACTGAATGAGGCACTCCTTTCGGATGCGTTGATCGAGGCGGAGGTTTCACGAGCAATAGAGCATTATTTTTAATTGAATGCCTCACCAGAGACCCCCATTTCCACAGAATGGGTTGCCCATTAGGCAGCTTTGAGGGGTAAACTCATTAGTTTAGTAACTGCTCATAACAAAGCTAATAGACAGAAAATATTATCGCTCACATGTGAATTGGATCGATTGTATAAAAATTCCATATGCCTTAACCACTTGCTTACTGGGCACATATACCCCCTTTCTGCCCAGGCGAAATTTCAGCTTTCGGCACTGCGTCGCTTTAACTGACAATTGCGCAGTTGTGCGACGTGGCTCCCAAACAAAATTTACGTCCTTTTTTTCCCACAAATAGAGCTTTCTTTTGGTGGTATTTGATCACCTCTGCAGTTTTTATTTTTTGCGCTATGAACAAAAAAAGAGCGACAATTTTGAAAAAACACAATATTTTTTACTTTTTGCTATAATAAATATCCGAATTTTTGAAAAAAACAAAACATTTTTTTCTCAGTTTAGGCCGATACGTATTCTTATACATATTTTTGGTAAAAAAAAAATCGCAATAAGCGTATAGTGATTGGTTTGTGCAAAAGTTATAGCGCCTACAAAATAGGGGATAGAATTATGATTTTTTTTTTTATTATTTTCTTTTTACTAGTAATGGCGGCAATTTTTATTGGGACTGGGACATTATGGCGGACACATCGGACACTTTTGACACATTTTTGGGACCATTCACATTTATACAGCGATTAGTGCTATAAATATGCACTGATTACTGTATAAATGTGACTGTCAGGGAAGGGGTTAACACTAGGGGGCGAGGAAGGGGTTAAATGTGTTCCCTAGGAGTGACTGTTACTTTGGGGGGAGGAGACTGACTGGGGGAGGTGACCAATCTGTGTCCCTATGTACAAGGGACACAGCATCGGTCTCCTCTCCCTGACAGGACGTGGATCTCTGTGTTTACACACAGAGATCCACGTCCTTGTCTATGTACTGGCCGATCGCGGGTACCTGGCGGACATCGCGGCTGCCAGGCACGCGCATCGGCATCTCAGTGATGCGCCGGGCACGCGCGCGCCGCCAGCGGCGCTCGCGCGCCCCCCAGTGGCCGGAGGAGCCAAGGCCATCTATTGACGGCCTCCCGGATTTCTAGAGCCACCTTGTGGCCGTCATTTGTATATGGCCCGGGCTCCAACAAGTTAACTTAGAGACCACCAGGCTCACTATTGAACAGAAGCGACTTAAATTGGATTCATTAATCATGGCCAAAGTAGAAAAGGCCCTAAGATGGTCCATGGCAAGATTTTTATTACATAGTAATTCCTCTTCAACTATGTTTGCTAGAAAACTAAACCAGTCTCTCCGCCCCCCACATGTCTACAAATTGACCACCCCTTCGGGTTTGACTACATCTCACCCACAGGAGGTCCTAAAAATAATTGAAAACTTATACTCATCACTGTTGGCTCCTCCCCAAAATGGTCCCTTAGTTGGCAGTCTCTTTTGGTTTGACTCTATTCCAATTCCCACTCTTACCATCTCACAGTTCGAATCTCTTAACTCCCCAATTACTCAACCAGAAGTGCTGAAAGTCATGAAGTCTCTAAAATCTGGTTCTGCTCCCGGTCCAGATGTGTTTACCTCCCTCTATTATAAAAAATGTTCCTCTCAATTATCACTGGTAGACTGGTTCGTTTTTTTAACTTTGTTCTTCAAGGTAATGGTATACGCAAGGAAATGCTTTTGGCAAACATGTGGCTGATCCCAAAACCTAACAAAGGCCATACCCAACCCCAAAATTTTAGGCCTATGTCGGTTATTAATGTAGCGGGGTCCTCAAATTGATGGGATACACCTGGGCAATAGTGTGACCCAGGTGTGTAATTGTGTTGGGATTCAGACCCCTTTTTGTTTCGTGGAGGATTGGAGGATGTAATATTCTCCTTTGCCTGTGGGTGGCGGGGTACCCACGGGCTTCAGGTAGAATCATCCCCTGCAGTGCTCCCTGTTTGGTCTCTTCCCGGAGATGGTATGGCTGGGGCGGGGAACCCGCCGGGCCGTTGAAGGGAGGAGATAAAAGGGGGAGACGCCCTGACCACGAGGTCGTCGTCTTGCGGAGAAGGAGGTCCTCGGAGGAGGAGGGTTGCGGTCCGCACCCAGGGCCCTTAGGCCTGGGTGCGGGAGATCCAGGAGTCTGGTCCAGGTGCCCATGGCCTGGTCCGGAGTCGTGTTGGCGTCCATCCCAGGCACCTTTAGCCTGGGGTGAGGTACTATCGAGGAGGCCTGGGGCCCAGTACCTTCGACTGGGTCCCGCTAGGGTGGACTGTCCGAGGGTCCCTGAGCGGAGGGACTCGTACCTGAGGTGAGGAGGCCGGGGAGGTTACCCACTGGAGACCCGGAGCAGCACCAACCCGGTGACAGTGGGCCTCTGGGAACTCGCTTGGGAGGACACATCCCCCTGATAGGGGCCACAGCGTATCGAAGAGGGCTCCATTGCTGTTCATAGGGGTTGCTGGAAGAGACCCCATCCTTCCTGTTCTGTAACAGCCGGATTGGCTTAGGCGCCGCTGGTCATAGTACAGTGGCATAGAACTCAAACTTTAGGAAGTGCCTCGATCTGCTCGCCCCACCGTTGGCAAGGTTATAGGTCCCAACCAGTTTGCTGCAAAAGAACTGTTTATTGTGCTTTGCGTATTGGAGTGTCAAATAAACAAGTGTTGGACCTTTCTCCGGTGTGTGAACTCCAGTTACTGGAAGCAAAGGGGAGGCTGGTGAGCTTGCAATTACAGACTCAGTGCATTCACAGAACACACCGGCCCGAGGAAACATCAGTAAGTGGCCTTCACCTCCCTACTACAATGGGGAGGACATGGGCCGTGGCGCATCTCACTCTCACAACCCAGGAACCCCTAGACATGAGTTGGTGTGTAACCGATGAAGAAGTTGGAGAGAGGGTGAGGCCGCTACATTAACAATGACCTAAAATTTTTGAGCAGAATCTTAGCTGATAGACTAGCGGGAGTGAGCTCCTCTTTGATCTCTCCATAGCAATCAGAGTTCATTCCCAATCTCATTACAGACAATATTCGCCTTTCAACTAATATTATCCAGGATGCCAACCTTTTTTTTTTTAAATGTTAATGCTAAGCCTTGACATCCACAAGGCATTTGAGTGTCTTGGAGCTAAGTGTCTCTCCTTTTACAACGCTACAGATTTTAGGGAGAATTCTTTCATGCATATCAGGCTCTTTACCAGAACCCCAGGACGTGTATCAAGATCCCGGGATGTAGCTCAGACTTTTTCTAGCTCGGTAGGGGCACCAGGCAGGGGTGTCCTCTGTCCCCACTGATATTCGCCTTGGCCATTGAACCCTTGGCCACAACCATTTTGCACCACCCTGAACTTTCAGGTTATAACAAAGCATCCTTGACTTTTAAACTCTGCATGTATGCGGATAATGTACTACTATTTCTTACCAATCCCACAGTCACATTGCCGATTCTTCTTAAAACCCTTTCTTTATTTGCTAACTTGTCGGGCCTTTCTATAGCTCTTCCTGTGGGGTTCGCCCCCGCCGAGCTGGAGAATTTGAAGAAATTGTTTTTTTTTATCTGGGCTCATTCATCCCTTTTTTATTTAGGTATAATACTCCCAAGAGATTACAAATTATTATTTGAATATAATTTCCCTCCTACAATAACTAAACTAAAGCAGTTACTTAAAACCTGGTCAGCCTATCAGATCTCCTTCCTAGGGAGAATGACAGCAATTAAGATGACGATACTCCCTAAACTGCTATACTTATTTTGTGCCCTTCCTATTATGATTTCTAATTCCTATCTCCTTAAACTTCAAGCATACTTTAATAAATTATTTTGGAACAGTAAACCCCCAAGATTCTCCAGGGAGGTGTTGTACCGGGCCAACTGGCTGGGAGGTTTGGGAGTACCTCAGGTGTGGCTGTATTATATCGCTAGCAAATTCTCGCAGTTGGCCCAATGGAATATCAAAGACTCACAGGTCCCTTGGATTAGATTTGAACAAGTGTCGATTGCCCCATTCTACCTTCCGAGAATACTGTGGTCCACTAAATCCCACGCCTCGGAAGTAGGTATTCATAATTTGGTAGTATCCCACTCGCTAAACTTGTGGGAACTTTATAGGTTTAAATTGGCACTAATCTCTAAACCCTCCCCCAAGCGCTTCCTTTCTGGGGGATCCCAGGATACCCATAGCCTTTGAAGATCCGGAAGCTTTTCAGAGCTGGACTGCCCAAGGTTTGACCACATAAAAGGATTTTCATCTTGACTCACAATGTATTTTGTTTTCCCAGTTGCAGTCCCCAAAAAATATTCCAGGAAGGGAATTTTATCATTATCTCCAAATTCACCATTTATATCTGACACGCTATTCTTTAGCTCTTTCAGACTCTCAAACCTCCTTTGAATTTCCATGCCAGAATGCCCACAGACAGAATGGTTTAGTTTCTGAGCTTTATAAGTCTATAGTGACGATAGAAATAGCCCCAACTTGAAACTAGGGATGAGCCAAACACGGGGGCACCAGAACCTGCGAACGGACCGAAAGTTTGCGTGAACTTTAGAACCCTATTAAAGTCTATGGGACTCGAACGTTCAAAATAAAAAGTGCTAATTATGAAGGCTAATATGTAAGTTATTGTCCTAAAAAGGGTTTGGGGACCCGGGTCCTGCCCCAGGGTACATGTATCAATGCAAAAAAAAGTTTTAAAAACCAAAGTTTTTTCGGAAGCAGTGATTTTAATGATGCATAAAGTGAAAAAAAAGAGTGAAATATTCCTTTAAATATCGTACCTGGGGGTGTCTATAGTATGCCTGTGAAGTGGCACGTGTTTACCCTGTTTAGAACTGTCCCTGAACAAAATGAAATTTCTAAAGGAAAAAAAGTCATTTAAAACTGACCGCCTCCTGTAAACATACGTTGGCAGAATGGCATGGACAGGCACATCAACGTACCTGTACGTCCCCTTTAAATGCCTGTCCGCGTGGTCGCGTGCGCGCCGCCGGCGGTGTGCTCACGACCCTGCCGCCATCCCCATGAGTCGGACCGCGGGCCCCGCGGACTCGATCGCCGTGGGTATCCCCGCGATAGTCTCACGGAGGTATAGAGCGGGGAGATGCTTGTGTAAACAAGCATCTCCCCACTCTGACTAGTGACAATGACACTGATCTCGGCTCCGTGTACTCGGAGTGGAGATCGGTGTCATGTGACACAGAGCCCATCCCCCCTACAGTAAGAAACACTATACAGGGAACACTTAACCACTACAGCGCCACCTAGTGGTTAACCCCTTCACTGCCAGTGTCATTTTCACAGTAATCAGTGCATTTTTATAGCACTGATCGCTGTGAAAATGACAATGGTCCCAAAAATGTGTCAAAAGTGTCCGATGTGTCCGCCATAATGTTGCAGTCACGAAAAAAATCACTGATCGCCGCCATAACTAGTAAAAAAATTTTTTTTTATAAAGATGCCATAAAACTATCCCCTACATTGTAAACGCAATAACTTTTGCGCAAACCAATCGATAAACGCTGATTGCGATTTTTTTTCCCCAAAAAATATGTAGAAGAATACGTATCGGCCTAAACTGAGGAAAAAAATAAATTTTTATATATTTTTTGGGGGAATTTATTATAGCATATTTTTTCAAAATTGTCGCTCTATTTTTGTTTATAGCGCAAAAAATTAAAACCGCAGAGGTGATCAAATACCACCAAAAGAAAGCTATATTTGTGGGAAAAAAAGGACGTAAATTTTGTTTGGGAGCCACGTCGCACGACCGCGCAATTGTCAGTTAAAGCGACGCAGTGCCGAATCGCAAAAAGTGGCCTGGTCTTTAACCAGCCAAAATGGTCCGGGCTGAAGTGGTTAATGTAATGTCTGGTCCTGGCAATATGGATGAAAATCATTGAGAAAAATGGCATGGCTATCCCCCCCCCCCCAGCCCATTACCAGCCCCTTTGGGTCTTGTATGGATATTAAGGGGAATCCCGCACCCAAATTAAAAAAAGGAAATGCATGGGGCCCCCAGGCCCTATCTACTCTGAACAGCAGTATACAAGCGGTGCAAACAAGACAGGGACTGTAGGTTTGTTGTTACGTAGAATCTGTTTGTAATTTTGAACTCCCTGCCTGTTGTATTAGTATGAGAACACCAGCAAATGTATTCAAGTACACTTTAGGTGCACACTGTGCAAAGGAAACTAAATCAAAATACTGCAGCTCCCTGCCTGTATTTGTATCAGAACACCAGCAATTGTATTGAGGTAAGCTTTAGGTGCACACTGTGCAAAGAACACTAAAGCAAAATACTGCAGCTCCCTGCCTGTATTTGTATCAGAACACCAGCAATTGTCTTGAGGTAAGCTTTAGGTGCACACTGTGCAAAGGACACTAAAGCAAAATACTGCAGCTCCCTGCCTGTATTTGTATCAGAACACCAGCAATTGTATTCAGGTAAGCTTTTGGTGCACACTGTGCAAAGGACACTAAAGCAAAATACTGCAGCTCCCTGCCTGTATTTGTATCAGAACACCAGCAATTGTATTGAGGTGAGCTTTTGGTGCACACTGTGCAAAGGACACTAAAGCTAAATACTGCAGCTCCCTGCCTGTATTTGTATCAGAACACCAGCAATTGTATTGAGGTAAGCTTTTGGTGCACACTGTGCAAAGGGCACTAAAGCAAAATACTGCAGCTCCCTGCGTGTATTTGTATCAGAACACCAGCAATTGTATTCAGGCAAGCTTTTGGTGCACATTGTGCAAAAGACACTTAAGCAAAATACTGCAGCTCCCTGCCTGCATTTGTATCAGAACACCAGCAATTGTATTCAGGTAAGCTTTTGGTGCAAAGGACACAGTACACTAAGTGAAACACTGCAGCTAGCACAATCACCTGCCTGCCTGTCAGTATAGAGAATAACAGGAACGGATCTAGCTAAACTCAATACAGCATGTAAATATATATACAACACCTAGGATGCATATATATCCTCTACACACTGTAACTGCAGCTAACTGACTCGCCTGCCTGCTCTATCTAACTCAAATCAAATTACACTGTCTCTCTCTCTGTCCTTTAACCAACGCCAACACACTACACAAGGCCGCCAAGCCAGTGGCCTTATATTGTGTGAGGCGTGTACCTATTCCTCTGAGCCATGATTGGCCAAAGCCCCCCTGGCTTTGGCCAATTACGGCTCTCTGTACCTACAGCGCTGTGATTGGCCATGCATGCGGGTCATAGTGCATGCTTGGCCAATCATCAGCCAGCAATGCACTGCGATGCCGCAGTGAATTTTGGGCCGTGACGCGCCATTCGAATTTGGCGCGAACGGCCCATAATGTTCGAAATTCGACAAACCGTCAAACAGCCAATGTTCGAGTCGAACATGGGTTCGACTCGAACTGGAAGCTCATCCCTACTTGAGACACATGGCTGTTTGGGAATGGGAGTTGAATTTAGAATTTGACATACAGAACTGGGAATCTTATTGGCAGAATATGCATAATTGCAGTAAATCCCTAACTAGATGGGAAACAGCGATTAAATATTTACTCGCTGGTACTATACCCCCTCACATTTACACACAATTTACCCACAAGTCTCCGCATCCTGTTTTCGGGATTGTGCTCTCCCGGGATCCCTTTTACATGTGTTTTTTGGAATGTGAAGTTTTACAGCCTACCTGTATAGATAAGCTGCCGGGAAGACATATGGCTCTGACTCACATACACTGCCTTTTATTTGGGAAAATCACAGATGTTTCTAAACACCTACTGAAGCTTATACACACTGTTTGTACAGCTATGCAATGGGCCCTAAACTGGAAGTCTAATATAGTTCCATTTACGCAAGTGATTACTCGTATAGACCAGATAATGTTGACGAAAAAATATTAAGTGGGACCCTTGGTTTAATTACCATCATCAAGATTGACTTAATTGAGTTAAATTATTTCTATATTAGTAGATTTGTAGTTTATGGTTTATATTTTGTTTTGAATTGCACAGATTTTGCATAGATTACCACCTAATAATAACTTTTAGTCTAATGCTAGAAATATGGGCACTCTGATGACTTCAGTACAACTGTTTACTGTACATCAAAGCTTTGTTGAACTGGTTTTACAAAGATGTTCTTTCATAAGCAATAGTCTACAGTCACCCTCCTGGATTGTTGTGATTTGTGTTTAAGATGGTTTATCTTTCAAACTATTATGTACTGTAAACATTTTTGTTTATCTCAATAAAAACGTTTAGTAATAAAAATAGAAGCTACAGAGGCAGGAGGGGGCCTTGTTATAGACCACATCATGCATAGTTACTAGTTAATCCTGTTAATCCTGAGGAAGGGATGATAGTGTAGGAATGTTTAAGCTCCTACCAGGCTTGTTTTTTTCACAATCTGTATCCAACTGAATACATTTTCCTTCCCTAAAGACCCAACAGAATGCGGGAGGAAATCTTTCTAAAGTGAGGGAAATGCCCTCTTAGACAGCTGCTACCAAAATATGTGTCTCCATTTCAAAATGTCTTCTTTTTTCAAACTCTGGTGACAATGTGACCACGGTCAGCAATAAAAACCTATCATCAGTGCTAACCACGCTATCCATAAATAAAACAAAAAGTTTTGGCCCTAAAATATATCTTAACCCATGAATAAAAATGTAATATATTGTAGCTCATCAGTTTTTGGATGTACTGGATCATTAGTTTAAATTTTTTCAGGTTAAGAACATTAATAGCCAGTATAGAAAATACTTGTTGAGCTCGCCAAAATGCAGTTCCTATGGCACTTCCTGTGAGCTGAACGAAAAACACCAACAGTATTATCTTTCTTCTGAAAACTACTAATAGCCCCATCCCCATGTAAAGGAAAAAAAGAGATGAAGGCATGTTTGAAGTCCAGCCTAAGTAACTATAGCTCCCTTCATACATACAGTGAATATGTGAGTGTAACCACTGGACAGTAATGCCTTGTACACACAATCTGAATTTCCGATGGAAAAAGTCAGAAATAATTTTTTAATCGGATATTCTGACCGTGTGTGTGCCCCATCAGACTTTTTTCCGTCGGAATTTAGAAAGAGAACATGATCAAAAACTCCTTTCGTCTGTGTGAAACTTCGACGGAGAAAAAAACATGCATGCTCAGATACAAGTCGACGCATGCTCGGAAGCATTGAACTTTATTTTTCTCGGCTCGTCGTAGTGTTGTACGTCACCGCGTTCTTGACAGTCGGAATTTGGTGTGAGTGTGTATGCAAGACAGCTTGAACGGAATTCCGTCGGAAAAATCAGTCGTAGTTTATCCCGACGGAAAATCCGATCGTGTGTATGCGGCATTAGTGTGCTATTCGCAGGTATACCAGGTGAGAATAATGGAAAAAAGCCTTACAATAGAAAACATATGAAGACATTCCATCTCAGGACTGGTAAGCTAGAATATATTACACTTTTGGATTTAGACATGCATTACTTACACTTTAAGTTACCTAATCTAACTTGACATTATTTTGTCTTCTCTTACTAGGTTACTAACCTCTGGCTTCTCTTTCCCTACAGGAACTTGAATTTCAGGATCTTACGGGTGTTTTACACTGTATTCATTCTTTCATTGCTGCTAAGGTTGCATCTATGGACCCCATGTTCATAAACAGCCAAAGTGCTGCAAGAAAATACATCTACAACACGTAGATCGAATTAACACAATATTCAGAAGAAAGTTATTTTGCTATGGGATTTATTTCATGCACAATCCATTTTATTGACAAAAACTTTCGGAATACAAATGATTATATTTCCCCCCAAGTCCGTCTGTACATTTCTCTCATATTTGTTTTATGTAAATGTGTATCATGAAACAGTTAAAAGCACATTTTTATCTACTTCTAATTTAAAAATGATGATGAAATAGCACTTTAAGATACTATTCCAGGTTTTTGAACAGTATTTAGGAACTGTACGTTTACAATGCTAAAGAGATTTAAAGATAGGGTCATGCTGTATATACGTATAGATAGCATGCTAATTATATTTTAGATTTTTTTAGTTATTTAGGGATTTCACTGCTACAATCAGCAGTGATCAGCTTCAATGTAATATTTTGTTAATAGAATTTATGATTTTACCTACATGTATTTATGAAGTAAAATACAGATGGCCCAGGCATTTATGTATTTTGATAAGATATTGCATATTGTATATTTAATTGGTGTGTTATAAAGCTCATGGAAAATGCAAACTCTTTTAAAGATTTACTTTCAAGAATATGCTGTCCTTTTCTTTGTTCTGTGTGACAAGTTAAGTGGTGACTGTTGTAGAGGAATCGGTAGATTCTGAAATTTGCACTGGGCATATGCTTTGCATAGCACAATCTTTGTTTTTAAAATATAACACTGCAATAATTCTATAACATGCTATGGTTGATTCTTACAAAAGTTACATTTTTCTTGGGAACTCCAGAGGATGAAAGATCATTCTGCTCAACTTCCTTGCTTTGTTTTTAAAGCAAAAAAGTATATATACTGTATATATTTGCAGTACATCTCTGCAATACAACCATGCTTCTCTATGTGTTATCCCTTTAACATACTGCAAGAACAAAAACGACCTGTTCCTGCCAGAAAGCCAGTGAAGTCCTAACTTCTTTTAGTGAGCTAAAAACTGCTGCACTGAAATCTCAAGCTCTGCCTGCTGGACTACAGAATCTCACCTATCCCTCTTCCCTCTCTGTCCATTTCCACTTTCATACAATTATCTTTTTCTTGGTATAACAATTATACTGCCTTGATTGCCAAGATCCTGTCCAAAAACTGTATGTAGGGAAAGGGCTCTTGGGAGTTGTGGTTCTGGGGGTGTGTAATGTCACTAGGAACTGAGCTCCCTGCAGCTGTCCCTGTATGACATTTACAAGCCTGGTGATGGCATCACAAGAAGTAATAAAAGCTGTTTCTCCCCAAAGCAACAAACCATAAGAAAACATAAATGCTGGGACATGCTCTACAAGGGAGTCATGTCATTACAAAACCCTTAACTGTAAAAGAGTCTCATTTAGATGTACTTTTTCTGTATAACATTTGGATTTTTAATGTCAAACAAATGCAAAATCCATAAAGTCAGTGAGAAGACCTCATAATGGCTGAGAAAGAACCTGCAAATGTTTTCATGTGGAAGCCTGTATCATGAAAATCTATTAAACCTTTTTGATTGAAGTCCCAGCAAAAGTACAGACACAGATCATTGTTGGGATGGATTTTGGGCTTGCATGTGTATTTCTGTCCAACCATTTCTGAGTTTTACACATCCCTGTGACTGGACAGTGGACAGGGAACTGTTGGACTCATTTTTACATAACTCTTCGTTTTTGGCCTTAGCATTTTGGCACAGCAGTGCATTTGTCTGGCTACTTGTGCTACCCTTTCCAGACTAAACTCTGTTCTACAGGGGGTTGCAAGAGGCTGATTCCAGGTCAAATTAATGTACTTACACTGCTTACATTGAAACAAAAATACAGTTATTAAATGTAATCCTTTTCTCATTGATATGGAGCTGAATTAATTTATTTGTGTCTCTTGTAACTACTTGGAGTTCAGCTTTAAGTTACACACCCACTACTATGCAGAACTCGTATGCCAAAGCAAGGGATCTCTTCTGGTTAGCAATAGGAAGTTCTATACAATATTGCACTCTCTTTGGTGAGTTTAATAAAGTAATTGGCAGGGCAAATAGCCATCAAATGAACAAATAATGGAAAATAAAAACATAGACACTAAACAAACAAATGCAACCATAAATATACCATAAAGCCCATTGCTTCAAATAAAGGGAAACAAATAGAACATTTTGTCTGAGCAGCTAAGTGAGAAAAACCGATGCCTGTACACACGACCGTTTTTTTCAACGGGAAAACTGCTATGAGAGCTTTTGGCTGGGAATCCTGGCTGTGTGTATGCTCCATCGCAGTTTTTCCGACGGGAAAACTGCCGAACAAAAAAAGAGAGCAGGATCTCTTTTTTCCCATCAGGAAAAAATCCTGGCGGGAAAACCGTTCGTCTGTATGCTTTTCCGAGGGGAAGAAAACTGCACATGCTCGGAAACAATTTGGTGCATGCTCGGAAGCATAGAACTTTATTTTGTAGGCTTGTCGTAGTCTTTTACATCACCGCGTTCTTGGCAGTCAAAAGTTCACCGGACTTTTGTCTGAGCGTGTGTATGCAAGGCAGGCTTGAGAGGAATTCTGTTGGGAAAACCGTCGTTTTTTTATCCGATGGAAAAACCGGCCGTGTGTACTAGGCATGGGAGTTTCTTTTGCTAAATTTTCACTGACGCGTATTCAAGAATCGATTTCTTCCTGATTGAGCATAGGCTGTTGGAGGCAGTAGCTAGTACTAATATTGAAATTATGACCTTCTCAGATCATGCGCCTGTGACATTGAAAATGAAAATAGGAGGGGTTCGAAACAGGGATAATATCTGGAGATTAAATGAAGAGCTGCTACAGGATAAAGCTGTAGAAGATAGAATAAAGGAAGAACTCAAGCAGTATTTCAGTATTTCAAAAATATTGATACTGAGGAAATAGCAGAAGCCACTGTCTGGGAGGCACACAAGACCTATATTAGAGGTGTCCTGATTGCGATTGGATCAGAAAAAAATAAGTATAAGGAAAAATAATACTATCCAAAGAAATTCTGGCGCTGGAGCAACAACATACGAAAATGGGAGAAAGGGAATTGATATTGGCAGTTACAATAAAAAGGAGGGAGATGAAAGAATTTGTTGAACAGGAATCCCGAACGGCCTATAATAGAATTAGGAAAGAGAGGTACCAGGGGGGCAATAAGACCGGGAAATTTTGGGCCAAAATATTAAAAAATAAAATAACGGCAAACTATTTAGAGAAAATCCAAACTAGCACCGGGGTAATGGTGCATACTACAGCAGAAATAGCTAGGACCTTTCAGGACTATTACGGGAAACTTTATTCAATTAACCAAAAAGATACACCAGGAATGATAAAAGAGTGGAATGAGAAAACTAAAGCTTTCTTAGATGAGGTCTGCCTAAATATAATCCCGGAGGACAAATTTTGTGTCTTAGAAGCTCCTATAACAGAAGAAGAGATAATACATTTCCTAAAAGATTCGTTAGGAGAGAAAAGCCCGGGCCCAGATGAGCTGACGACTCTTTATTATAAGAAATTTAAAGATATATTAATCCCCAAATTGTGTTCTTATATGAACGGGATAGGGACAAAATGGGGGATGCGGAGGGAGTCCCTGGAGGCCGCTGTTACCATTATCCAAAAAGAAGGTAAAGATGCCACACTGTGTTCTAGTTATAGGCCCACCTCACTGCTTAATGCGGACACAAAGTT
Source organism: Rana muscosa (assembly GCA_029206835.1). Lineage (NCBI taxonomy): Eukaryota > Metazoa > Chordata > Amphibia > Anura > Ranidae > Rana > Rana muscosa. The sequence goes on along the minus strand of CM055121.1, from coordinate 430,440,584 downwards.
ATTTGCGAATGTACTCACAGGGAGAATGAAATCAGTAATGAACGAGCTGGTCCATGCAGACCAGGTAGGTTTTATACCAGGAAGAGAAGGTAGGAACAACGGAATTAGAACGCTCCTGGCGGTGGAGAAAATTAAAAAAAGTAGGGCCCCAGGACTGCTCCTGTCAACCGACGCCGAAAAAAACTTTTGACAGGGTAGACTGGGGCTTTTTGCAGAGTACATTAGAGGCAATGGGTTTAGGCCCAAGAATGAACACATGGATCAAGGCACTATACAATCAACCTACAGCAAGGGTGAAGGTAAATGGGACAGTCTCAGGACCTTTTGAGATGTACAATGGCACGAGACAGGGGTGCCCCCTATCCCACCTGTTATTTGTTCTGACTTTGGAACCATTGTTGGTGGGGATTAGACAGAACTCAGATATTAGGGGGATTAAGGTAGGGGAAGAGGAACATAAATTAGCGGTTTATGCTGACGATATTTTATTTTTTATAACTAATCCCAGGATAACCCTCCGAAACCTAATGAAATCCCTAAAATTGTATGGAGAGATTTCAAACTTTAAAATGAACCTGACTAAATCAGAAACTTTAAATATCAATGCATATAAACGGGAAGAGCTGTCATATCTAAAAGACTTTCCTTTCGTTTGGGGGAAAAAATAATTAAATCATTTAGGAGTCAAGATAACAACATCAAACGAGACAATGTATCAACTAAATTTCCTCCAGCTACTGAACGATATTAAGTTAGAACTCAATAAAATTGCACAAAATCAGCTATCATGAATGGGAAGAATTAATATCTTTAAATTGGTAATTTTACAGAAGATCATATAAAATGCAAATGCTTCCAATCTCTCTCCCACAGGTGTATTTTGAAACACTGCAAACCCTGCTATTAAGGTTTATTTGGAGAAGAAAGAAGTCACGTATTAGTTATGCTTTGCTGACTAAGGAAAGAGGCCAAGGTGGCCTAGGGGCACCTGACCTCAAAAATCACTATAATGCCATATTTCTTGCATGGGTGATAGAATGGGCAAAAAACAATAAAGAAAAAAGGTGTGTTAAAATGGAAAGTACTATTAGTAAAGTTACACTGGAGAAAAAAATATGGATTCCTGCACAATTAAGAGAATTAAGTGAGGCGACACATAATATTACACATAAAGCACTGCTGACTTGGGATATGATACACAAAAGGGGAAATTGGGTATATAATTCCCCCCTGATACCACTAAAAGATACAAAATATTTCACACCTGGAATGGGGATAATGTTTGGTAATTGGATTACACAAGAAAATGCACAATTAAAAGATATAATGGAAAAAGGTAAAATCTGTACTTACCAGGATCTAAAACATAAAAGTGAACTCATGGTGATTGATAGGTGGCGGTTAGGGATGAGCCCGATGTTCGAGTCGAATGTAAGTTTGATTCGAACATCGGGTGTTCGCCGAATAGCGAACATTTTGGGGTGTTCGCAGCAAATTCGAAAGTAACGGAACACCCTTTAAAAGTCTATGGGAGAAATCAAAAGTGCTAATTTTAAAGGTTAATATGCAAGTTAGTGTCATAAAAAGTGTTCGGGGACCTGGGTCCTGCCCCAGGGGACATGTATCAATGCAAAAAAAGTTTTAAAAACTGCAGTTTTTTCGGGAGCAGTGATTATAATAATGCTTAAAGTGAAACAATAGAAGTGAAATATTCCTTTAAATTTCGTACCTGGGGGGTGTCTATAGTATGCCTGTAAAGTGGCACATGTTCCCCGTGTTTAGAACACTGCCTGCATTTCTAAAGGAAAAAAAGTCATTTAAAACTACTCGCGGCTATAATAAATTGTCGGGTCCCTGCAAAACAGATAAAAGTCATTGAAAAAAATGGCATGGGTTTTTTTTTTCTTTTTTAATAAAGGACTTGTCCTAAGCTGTGTATTGTGTTTTTTTACAATTTTTTTTTGTTTCAAAGTCTTACATACAATTATACATCATAAAGTACGTATCGAAGTATAATACATTCAATATATAAATTAATAGATACGGCAAAATATTCATCCAAATACAACAATGAAAATACAATTTCTGATAATTAGATTGTAATAATATGGCTTCAATGACCTAAATTTTTCCAAGGATGAGGGAGGGAGGAAGATCAAAGGAAAAAACGGGGATGCCTGTGACTAAACCTCCGTAGATTAATGATATTGTATTAATATGGTTACTTTTCCAGATCAAGCTATTATGGGGCATTAGATAGAGTATGAAATTCTGTGGAATTTACAAAGAGGATCCAGCAGGCCCATTTTTCATTAAATTTTTTCGGGGAGTCTCTGGCTTGTTGGATCAAATCCTCAATTTCAGCGATTCTCCCAATCCTCTGAAACCATTCAGAGATACTGGGAGGTGAAGTGTCTTTCCAATGAACCAGTATACAGAGCTTAGCTGCATTAATGAGATGTAAAATGAAAGATCTTTTGTATGTCGAATGAGGTAAGGAAGTATGATGTAACAAATATTGGGCTGCTGTAAAATCTGGAGTATAGGTCGTGATATGAGAAATAAGGCGGTGTACTTCCTTCCAAAAGGGCTGTATACGGAGGCAATCCCACCAAATATAAAGAAGTGTCCCATGGGCAGCTTCACAACACCAACATACAGGTAGAACACTAGGATTGAATTTATGAATTATATTGGTGTTCTGTACCACCTGGAGTACAATTTAAAGACGTTTTCTTGTGACAAAACATTCATGGAACCCTTATGCATGTATGTAAAAATATGTTCCCAGTCTTCGTGAGAGAGATCTATATCAAGTTCCCTTTCCCATTTTTGGCAAGTCACATTGTCTTTGGGGTTGACTGTTGCAAATAGAAGAGCATACATATTTGAAATTAAATGTCTTTGGGGATCGAGCTTAACACATACGTTTTCAAAGGGGGTTTTCTTTCTGTAACATGAGGAGGACGATTTGGAAGAAAGTAAGGAAGATTTAATCTTTTCATAATCTAAATAAGAAATACCGTTGTCAGGATATTTGAGAAGAAAATCATTGAAAGAAATGAACTTCCCCTCATCAAAAAAGGTTTCTGCCCTAATTGAGGAAATTGGAAAATAATCAGGGGTATGAAATCTAGAAGTGGTCATGGGAAAGTCTGGATTATGATTAATAGGGATAAGGGGTCCAGGAGACGAGGAAATGCTAAACTTGTCACAAAGTGATCTAAAGATTTGCAATGTGGGACCAGTAAGAGGATGTAAACTAATGTCACGTGGTATTTTGTGAGAGCTAATCCAAGGTAAATGGTGTAATGGTAATTTAGAGGTCGACTCTTCAAGGTCAATCCAGGCTTTTGTTTTGGTATGGAGGTGCCAATCAATTATTCGGGTTAAGTGGCCGGACCAATAATATTTCCGGATGTCAGGTAAACCGATGCCACCCAATAATTTAGGGAAAATGAATTTGTCCCATTTTATCCTAGGTTGTTTGGATGCTCAAATGAATTTAGAGCATAATTTTTTGTACGTGTTAAAGAAAGAAGCAGGCAATCTGATCGGGATGGTTTGCAGGAGGTACAGGAGTCTAGGGAGGATATTCATTTTTACTATAGCTGCCGGAACCAAGAGAAAAGACCCTTATCCCAATTCAGGAGATCCTTTTGGATAGTTTTAAGTATAGGGAGGACATTTTCGGAGTATAGGTTCTGGAGTCTCAGAGGAATTTGGATACCTAGGTAAGTAAGGGCATGATCTTCCCAACCAAAGGGGAAATTATGTTGGCATAGAGAAACTATATTAGCAGCAAGTGAAATATTAAGTGCTCTGGATTTTACAAAATTAATTTGTAAATTCGAGATTAAATTAAAGAAAGAAAAATCTTTTAATAAATTGGGTATCGTGGTGATTAGGGATGAGCTTCGTGTTCGAGTCGAACATACGCTCGACTCCAACATCGGCTGTTCGATCGTTCGACGAAGATCGAACGATTTGGGCCGTTCACGCCAAATTCGAGTGACGCGAACGGCCCACAATGCACTACGCCATCGCAGTGTCATCCAGGCGCTGAGATTGGCCAAGCATGCACTGTGACCCCGCATGCTTGGCCAATCACAGCGCCGGCAGCGAGGAGAGCAATGATTGGCCACAGGCAGGATGCCTGTGGCCAATTATTGCTGAGGGGGTTTAGTACACGCCCCACACTATAAAAGGCTGCCAGCGCGGCGGCCTTGTGTAGTGTGTTCCGGAGCAGGGAAAGAGAAGCACAGGCAGGGACAGTGTCATTTTTTCCTTTACTAATCCTGGATTCCTTGTGTTTAGGGACAGAGAAGGATAGGTAGGGAGAGTGTCAGTGTGTTATTCTGTGCTAAACCTTGTTTGTAGGGACAGAGAAGGACAGTGAGGGAAAGTGTCAGTGTGCTATTCTGTGCTAAACCTTGTTTGTAGGGACAGAGAAGGACAGTGAGGGAAACTGTCAGTGTGCTATTCTGTGCTAAACCTTGTTTGTAGGGACAGAGAAGGACAGTGAGGGAAAGTGTCAGTGTGCTATTCTGTGCTAAACCTTGTTTTTAGGGACAGAGAAGGACAGTGAGGGAAACTGTCAGTGTGCTATTCTGTGCTAAACCAATCTTGCTGAACCGTATTTGAAATCCTTGAGTTTAGGGACAGAGAAGGACACTCGGGGAAACTATCAGTGTGCTATTCTTTGCTAAACCTTGTTTGTAGGGACAGAGAAGGACAGTGAGGGAAACTGTCAGTGTGCTATTCTGTGCTAAACCAATCTTGCTGAACCATATTTGAAATCCTTGAGTTTAGGGACAGAGAAGGACACTCGGGGAAACTGTCAGTGTGCTATTCTGTGCTAAACCTTGTTTGTAGGGACAGAGAAGGACAGTGAGGGAAAGTGTCAGTGTGCTATTCTGTGCTAAACCAATCTTGCTGAACCATATTTGAAATCCTTGAGTTTAGGGACAGAGAAGGACACTCGGGGAAACTGTCAGTGTGCTATTCTGTGCTAAACCAGTCTTGCTGAACCGTATTTTAAATCCTTGAGTTTAGGGACAGAGAAGGACACTCGTGGAAACTATCAGTGTGCTATTATGTGCTAAATCTTGTTTGTAGGGACAGAGAAGGACAGTGAGGGAAACTATCAGTGTGCTATTCTGTGCTAAACCTTGTTTGTAGGGACAAAGAAGGACAGTGAGGGAAACTGTCAGTGTGCTATTCTGTGCTAAACCAATCTTGCTGAACCATATTTGAAATCCTTGAGTTTAGGGACAGAGAAGGACACTCGGGGAAACTGTCAGTGTGCTATTCTGTGCTAAACCTTGTTTGTAGGGACAGAGAAGGACAGTGAGGGAAAGTGTCAGTGTGCTATTCTGTGCTAAACCAATCTTGCTGAACCATATTTGAAATCCTTGAGTTTAGGGACAGAGAAGGACACTCGGGGAAACTGTCAGTGTGCTATTCTGTGCTAAACCAATCTTGCTGAACCGTATTTGAAATCCTTGAGTTTAGGGACAGAGAAGGACACTCGTGGAAACTATCAGTGTGCTATTCTGTGCTAAATCTTGTTTGTAGGGACAGAGAAGGACAGTGAGGGAAACTGTCAGTGTGCTATTCTGTGCTAAACCAATCTTGCTGAACCATATTTGAAATCCTTGAGTTTAGGGACAGAGAAGGACACTCGTGGAAACTATCAGTGTGCTATTCTGTGCTAAATCTTGTTTGTAGGGACAGAGAAGGACAGTGAGGGAAACTGTCAGTGTGCTATTCTGTGCTAAACCAATCTTGCTGAACCATATTTGAAATCCTTGAGTTTAGGGACAGAGAAGGACACTCGGGGAAACTGTCAGTGTGCTATTCTGTGCTAAACCTTGTTTGTAGGGACAGAGAAGGACAGTGAGGGAAAGTGTCAGTGTGCTATTCTGTGCTAAACCAATCTTGCTGAACCATATTTGAAATCCTTGAGTTTAGGGACAGAGAAGGACACTCGGGGAAACTGTCAGTGTGCTATTCTGTGCTAAACCAATCTTGCTGAACCGTATTTGAAATCCTTGAGTTTAGGGACAGAGAAGGACACTCGTGGAAACTATCAGTGTGCTATTCTGTGCTAAATCTTGTTTGTAGGGACAGAGAAGGACAGTGAGGGAAACTATCAGTGTGCTATTCTGTGCTAAACCTTGTTTGTAGGGAAAGAGAAGGACAGTGAGGGAAAGTGTCAGTGTGCTATTCTGTGCTAAACCAATCTTGCTGAACCATATTTGAAATCCTTGAGTTTAGGGACAGAGAAGGACACTCGGGGAAACTGTCAGTGTGCTATTCTGTGCTAAACCAATCTTGCTGAACCGTATTTGAAATCCTTGAGTTTAGGGACAGAGAAGGACACTCAGGGAAACTATCAGTGTGCTATTCTGTGCTAAACCTTGTTTGTAGGGACAGAGAAGGACAGTGAGGGAAAGTGTCAGTGTGCTATTCTGTGCTAAACCAATCTTGCTGAACCATATTTGAAATCCTTGAGTTTAGGGACAGAGAAGGACACTCGGGGAAACTGTCGGTGTGCTATTCTGTGCTAAACCAATATTGCTGAACCGTATTTGAAATCCTTGAGTTTAGGGACAGAGAAGGACACTCGTGGAAACTATCAGTGTGCTATTCTGTGCTAAATCTTGTTTGTAGGGACAGAGAAGGACAGTGAGGGAAACTATCAGTGTGCTATTCTGTGCTAAACCTTGTTTGTAGGGACAGAGAAGGACAGTGAGGGAAAGTGTCAGTGTGCTATTCTGTGCTAAACCAATCTTGCTGAACCATATTTGAAATCCTTGAGTTTAGGGACAGAGAAGGACACTCGGGGAAACTGTCAGTGTGCTATTCTGTGCTAAACCTTGTTTGTAGGGACAGAGAAGGACAGTGAGGGAAAGTGTCAGTGTGCTATTCTGTGCTAAACCAATCTTGCTGAACCATATTTGAAATCCTTGAGTTTAGGGACAGAGAAGGACACTCGGGGAAACTGTCAGTGTGCTATTCTGTGCTAAACCAATCTTGCTGAACCGTATTTGAAATCCTTGAGTTTAGGGACAGAGAAGGACACTCGTGGAAACTATCAGTGTGCTATTCTGTGCTAAATCTTGTTTGTAGGGACAGAGAAGGACAGTGAGGGAAACTGTCAGTGTGCTATTCTGAGCTAAACCAATCTTGCTGAACCATATTTGAAATCCTTGAGTTTAGGGACAGAGAAGGACACTCGGGGAAACTGTCAGTGTGCTATTCTGTGCTAAACCTTGTTTGTAGGGACAGAGAAGGACAGTGAGGGAAACTATCAGTGTCCTATTCTGTGCTAAACCTTGTTTGTAGGGACAGAGAAGGACAGTGAGGGAAACTGTCAGTGTGCTATTCTGTGCTAAACCAATCTTGCTGAACCATATTTGAAATCCTTGAGTTTAGGGACAGAGAAGGACACTCGGGGAAACTGTCAGTGTGCTATTCTGTGCTAAACCTTGTTTGTAGGGACAGAGAAGGACAGTGAGGGAAAGTGTCAGTGTGCTATTCTGTGCTAAACCAATCTTGCTGAACCATATTTGAAATCCTTGAGTTTAGGGACAGAGAAGGACACTCGGGGAAACTGTCAGTGTGCTATTCTGTGCTAAACCAATCTTGCTGAACCGTATTTGAAATCCTTGAGTTTAGGGACAGAGAAGGACACTCGTGGAAACTATCAGTGTGCTATTCTGTGCTAAATCTTGTTTGTAGGGACAGAGAAGGACAGTGAGGGAAACTATCAGTGTGCTATTCTGTGCTAAACCTTGTTTGTAGGGACAGAGAAGGACAGTGAGGGAAAGTGTCAGTGTGCTATTCTGTGCTAAACCAATCTTGCTGAACCATATTTGAAATCCTTGAGTTTAGGGACAGAGAAGGACACTCGGGGAAACTGTCAGTGTGCTATTCTGTGCTAAACCAATCTTGCTGAACCGTATTTGAAATCCTTGAGTTTAGGGACAGAGAAGGACACTCGGGGAAACTATCAGTGTGCTATTCTGTGCTAAACCTTGTTTGTAGGGACAGAGAAGGACAGTGAGGGAAACTGTCAGTGTGCTATTCTGTGCTAAACCAATCTTGCTGAAGCATATTGCAAATCCTTGTGTTTAGGGACAGAGAAGGATAGGCAGGGGACAGTGTCAGTGTCATTGTTGCTAAGCCTCCTGCACAGTATACACCTGAAGGTAGCCCTTATTGCTGTTTTTCCCATCTCCCTGCAGGCCATCCATTAAAATGTCTGGAAGGCAAACAAGGAGAGGCAGACAGTCAGGAGGCAAAAAAAGAGGGCAAGCAGGCTCTGTGTCTGGGGGCAACAGTGCTGGTCGTGGACGCGGTGCATTGTCATCAGCACATGGCCATGGGACACGCTTGTCCTTCTTTTCGGCAGCTGGACATGTTGAGCCACATCATGCCGAAGACTTGGTAGAGTGGATGACCAAGCCCACCTCATCCTCCTCATCCTCTCTCACCCAGGCTCAGGGTACTGGCAAAGCAGCTGCCAAAGCGTCCTCTTCTCTGGTATCAATGTCATCATTAGTCACTCCTTCCCTAGACCCACCATGTCCTCCTCCTGAGGAGTCCCCCGAACTGTTTGAGCACAGTGTTGGGTACATGCTCCAGGAGGATGCCCAGCGTTTCGAAGGGTCTGATGATGATACCCAGCTAGAGGAAGGCAGTAGCGTGAGAGCAGAGAGAGGGGATGCTCAAGAAGGACACCAATCTGGCAGTCATGCTCCAGCAGCTGCAGCATACTGCCAGATTGGCTCCAGTGATGAGAAGGGAGGGGATGATGAGGTCACTGACTCCATGTGGGTGCCTAATAGGAGAGAGGAGGAGGAGGAGGATGAGGAGGAGGCACATCTCCAACGAGGCAGGATGCCCTTGGGTGGCCAGCGTATGGGCAGCACACCGACGGAATCACACCGCAGAGCTCCGCCTGTGCAGGGCGCTGCCTCTGCCCGTCATTCAAAAAGTTCTTTGGTGTGGGCCTTTTTTGAGGCGAGTGCATCAGATCGCACAGCTGCTGTTTGCAACATATGTCTCAAGCGTATATTCGCGTGGCCAAAACATCAGCCGCTTGGGCACCACATGCTTGATCAGACATATGTTGACCTGCCATGCAGCTCGTTGGCAAGCCTACCTTAAAGACCCACACCAAAGAACAAAGCGGACCTCTCCTTGCACCGCATCAGCTGGGATCTCCAACCCCACTATACCTTCAGTCCTCTCTGAAACCTGCACTGAGAGGAATGAAGGTGTAGAATTAGGTGTGTCACAGCCAAGTACTTGCGGCCACTCTGCTAGCAGTACACCGACGTCCGATTCTAGCAGGCAAATTTCCCTGCCCCAGCTGCTGGACCGTCGAAAGAAGTTCACTCCCAGCCATCCACATGCCCAGCGGTTGAATGCTAGCTTGGCTAAATTGCTAGCGCTTCAACTGCTGCCTTTTCAGTTGGTAGACTCGGCCCCCTTCCGTGAGTTTGTGCAATGTGCGGTTCCTCAGTGGCAGGTTCCCAAACGCCACTTTTTCTCACGGAAGGCGATTCCGGCTCTCTACAGGCATGTGGAAGGCAATGTCTTGGCCTCGCTGGACAGGGCGGTCAGCGGTAAGGTGCATATTACCGCTGACTCATGGTCCAGCAGGCATAGACAGGGACGTTACCTTTCTTTCACGGCCCATTGGGTCACTCTTTTGGCAGCTGGGAAGGATGCAGGACAAGGTGCAGTAGTGTTGGAGGTTGTTCCACCACCACGCCTCCAAAATGCTACTACTGGTTGTGACACACCTCTCTCCTCCACCCCCTCCTCTTCTTCTTCCTCCATGGCCTCTTCCTGTGCTTTGTCCTCGGAACCAGCGGTGCTCCGTAGGCGTTCAAGGGGCTACGCAAGTATGCAGGCAAAAAGATGCCATGCCGTGCTTGCGCTGGTGTGTTTGGGGGACAGGAGCCACACTGGGGCAGAGGTCCTGTCTGCTCTGCAGGGGCAGGCCGAGAGGTGGTTGACGCCACGCCAGCTTAAGCCAGGAATGGTGGTTTGCGACAATGGCACCAACCTCCTCTCCGCCCTCCGACAGGGACATCTGACCCATGTGCCCTGTGTGGCTCACGTCCTTAACCTGGTGGTGCAGCGGTTCTTGGGCAGGTACCCGGGCTTACAGGATGTCCTGAGGCAGGCCAGGAAAGTCTGTGTGCATTTCCGCAGATCTTATAATGCCAGTGCTCGCCTGGCTGAGCTGCAAAAGGAGTTGAACCTGCCCAAGAACCGCCTTATATGTGACATGCCCACCAGGTGGAACTCAACGTTGGCCATGCTGCAGCGGCTGCACACGCAGCAGAGGGCCATCAATGAGTACCTGTGCGACTACGGCACCAGGACAAGGTCAGGGGAGCTCGGGTTTTTTTCACCACACCAGTGGGGCATGATCAGGGATGCATGCACTGTCCTGGCACCATTTGAGGAGGCCACGAGGATGGTGAGCAGTGACAGTGCATGCATCAGTGACACTGTACCTCTTGTCCACCTGTTGGAGCACACGCTGCGTGGAATAATGGACAGGGCACTTGAGGCAGAACAGAGGCAGGAAGAGGAGGACTTCCTTGCCTCTCAAGGCCCCCTTTACCCAGACAGTGTTCCTTCTGTCCCACCCATCGCACAGGAAGAGGAGGAGGAGGAGGAGGAGGAGGATTGTGTCAGCATGGAGGTGGAGGCTGGCACTCAGCATCATCAGCAGCAGTCTTTTAGGGATGATTTACAGTCCCAAGAAACCAGTGGACTTGTACGTGGCTGGGAGGAAGTGGCTGCGGATCATGTCGTCCTTTGTGACCCAGAGGACTCCGGACTGAATGCCTCAGCTAACCTACGCTGCATGGCCTCCCTGATCCTGCAAAGTCTGCGGAAGGATCCTCGTATTCTTCGGATCAAGGAGAGGGACCATTACTTGCTGGCCACTCTCCTTGATCCACGGTACAAGGGTAAGGTTGCGGACCTTATGTTACCGTCGCAGAGGGAGCAGAGGATGAGACAACTCCGGGAGGCCTTGCAGAAAGATCTGTGCAACGCGTTCCCAGAGACTGGGAGGTTACAAACTCCTGGTCCTGGACAACGAGTTGCTGAGGCTTCGGGCAGTCAAAGAAGGAGCGGTGGGGAAGGTGGTCGTCTGACCGATGCGTTCAGACAATTCTTTAGTCCGCAGCCCCAAAGTATGATCGGTTCCAGCAACCATCGCCAGCGTCTGATATACATGGTGCAGGAATACCTAGGGGCAAGGTCAGACTTGGACACCTTCCCCACCGAAAATCCTCTGGCTTACTGGGTCTTGAGGTTGGATCACTGGCCAGAGCTTGCACAGTATGCAATTGAGCTACTGGCCTGTCCTGCATCCAGCGTTCTTTCAGAACGCACATTCAGTGCTGCTGGAGGATTTGTCACGGATCACAGGGTGCGCCTGTCCACCGACTCGGTTGATCGACTGAATTTCATCAAGATGAACCAGTCTTGGATCACCACCAGCTACCACACACCTGATGCTGATATAACAGACTAATTGATTTTAAAATGTCACATCCCTTCAAGACTGATGCTGATGCTGAGTGCCTGTGCTGTTATGTTGACTGGCTATCCTCCTCCTCCTCCTCAATGATCCGATTATTGATGATAGCTTGGAAGATCATTTTGGTTTATGGGTGCCGCCACCAGTGGCTAAGGCCCAATTTTTCAGCCCCTGTTTAACAGGGGCGTGTAATTACAATTTTTGATGCAATACTTTGCAACAGGGCTCATTGCTGTGCTCCAAGTACAGTATCTGTGAGGGGTTGCAGTGTTGTGCCACCAGTGCCTAAGGCCCAATTTTTCAGCCCCTGTTCAACAGGGGCATGCAATTATAATTATTGATCTAATAATTCACAGCAGGGCCCATTGCTGCGCCCACCAAGAGTAACTGTCAGGCCTTACAGTGTTGTGTCAACACCACCACCAAAGGCCCAATTTTTCAGCCCCTGTTCAACAGGGGCATGCAATTATAATTATTGATCTAATAATTCACAGCAGGGCCCATTGCTGCGCCCACCAAGAGTAACTGTCAGGCCTTACAGTGTTGTGTCAACACCATCACCACCACCACCACCACCACCAAAGGCCCAATTTTTCAGCCCCTGTTCAACAGGGGCATGCAATTATAATTATTGATCTAATTATTCACAGCAGGGCCCATTGCTGCGCCCACCAAGAGTAACTGTCAGGCCTTACAGTGTTGTGGCACCAGCACCACCATCAAAGGCCCAATTTTTACTACCACTGTTCAACAATTATATGTTATTACAATTCCTGATATAATAGTTGACAGCAGGGCGTTCCAGCACCCACCAAGAGTAACTGTGAGTGCTTACAGTGTTGTGCCAACACCAACACCTAAGGGGCCAATTTCTGCAGAGTATATACGGCAGGTCCCTACTTTCAAACATCCAACTTACAAACGACTCCTACTTGCAAACGGAAGAAGACAACAGGAAGTGAGAGGAAATCTACCCCTAGGAAGGAAAATTCTCTCCTGTAAGAATTAATATGGGAGAAAGGTGTCTCCTCTCTACTGATGCTTTATCACCAATCCTTGTTTCAATAAAAACACCACATTTCAAAAACAGTTGTCATTGGGACGCAAAGTGAGGTGAAATGTTCTGAACAGGGGCACAGACAGCAAAACAAATGTTACAGGGGTGATAACCCTTCCCTATGTTTTCCAAAAAGCTTAAAAATAGATTTTTTGGTTGGAGCTACACTTAAACAATGTACGTGTTCAAAATTACAAACAGATTCTACTTAAGAACAAACCTACAGTCCCTGTCTTGTTTACACCGGTCTTGTTTACACCGCCTGTATACTGCTGTTCAGAGTATATAGGGCCTTTTTTATTTTGTGTTGCGGGGTTCCCCTTAATATCCAAACAAGACCCAAAGGGGCTGGTAATGGGCTGGGGTAGGGGGGGGGGGGGGGTTGTGATGGGGTAGCTATGCCATTTTTCTTAAAGATTTTCATCCATATTACCGGGACCAGACATTACATTAAAGCCGCAAGCAGTTTTAAATGGCTTTTTTTTCCTTTAGAAATGTCATTTTGTGCAGGGACAGTTCTAAACACGGGAAACACGTGGCACTTTGCAGGCATACTTTAGACACCCCCCAGGTACGATATTTAAAGGAATATTTGACTTTTTTTTTTTTCACTTTATGCATCATTAAAATGACTTCAGTTTTTAAAACTTATTTTTGCATTGATACATGTCCCCTGGTGCAGAACCCGGGTTCCCAAACTCTGTTTAGGACAATAACATGGATAATAGTCGTTATAATTAGCACTTTAGAATTCGAACGTTCGCATCCATTGTATTTAATAGGGTTCTAATGTTCGTGCGAACTTTCGGTCCATTCGCGGGTTCTGGTGCGAACCGAACCCGGGGGTGTTCGGCTCATCACTAGTGGTGATAGGTTCAGTGAGAAAAAGTAAAATGTCGTCCGCGTACGCAGCTAATTTATGGTGTCTTTTCTTAATGTCAATACCCTTAATGTCTGGATTATCTCGAATTCTGCGAAGAATAGGTTCTAAAGTAAGTATAAAGATAATAGGAGATAAGGGGCAGCCCTGACGTGTGCCGTTTGACACGGAGAAGGCGTCCGACAAGCAACCATTAATCTTGAGTCTCGCAGTAGGCGATGAATAGAGTGTAAGGATAAATTGAAGCATCCGATCCTTGAACCCCAGTGTTTTCAGAGCTTCTGTCATATAGTCCCAAGCCACCCTCTTGGCGTCAAGAGAAAGGAAGTAACCCGGCTTAGAGGATTTAGATAACCAGTGATGTATGTTAATGGCTTTCAGGGAATTACCCCTAGCTTCCCTCCCGGGAACAAATCCTACCTGGTCTAAGGAGATTAAATTAGGGAGTAAAGGAAGTATTTGATTAGCATGGATTTTTGCGTAGAGTTTCACATCAACATTAAGAAGAGAAATGGGCCTATAATTAGAAACTAGTGAAGTGTCTTTACCAGGTTTCGGGATCATGGAGATATGTGCCTCAAGAAGATCTTAATTACCTTGGGAAGAGGTAGGAATAGAGTTAAATGTTTTCAAAAAATAGGGGATGATAGTGTCTGTGAAAGATTTATAGTAACTAACAGATAGACCATCAGGACCAGGACACTTGCCTGTTTTCATTTGTTCAAGGGCCTTAATTGATTCCTCCCATTCAATCGGTCTTTCCAGATACTCAGCTTCCGCCTGGGCAATGGAATTCGGACTATATTGTGACAAAAAATTGGCTATCAAATCTTTTCTGTGTGTGGCGTGATCTGTAGGGGTTGGTGTCGGCAGATTATATAATTTGGAATATAAATTTTTAATCTGTTTAGTAATATCAGAAGAAGTGCAGAGTTTATTACCCGAGGGATCCGAAATGGAATGAATAGTCGAATTAGCTTTTGTAGTTTGAAGGGCTCTAGCAAGCAGTTTCCCTGACTTGTTGCCAAATTCATAAAAAAGTTTACGTGTTAATGCAAATTTGCGTCTGGTCTTTTTTCCTAGTTCCTCAAGTAGGGACTCTCTAGCTTTTAAGAGCTCTGTAAAAGTTTATGTCGCCAAATAGGGATGAGCTCGGTGTTCGAGTCGAACACACGTTCGACTCGAACATCGGCTGTTTGCTTGTTCGACGAAGATCGAACGTTATGGGCCGTTCGCGCCAAATTCGAGTGACGCGAACGGCCCACAATACACTGCGCCATCGCAGTGCAATCCCGGCGCTGTGATTGGCCAAGCATGCACTGTGACCCCGCATGCTTGGCCAATCACAGCGCCGGCAGCGAGGAGAGCCATAATTGGCCACAGGCAGGATGCCTGTGGCCAATCATAGCTCAGGGGGGATTTAATACACGCCCCACACTATAAAAGGCCGCCAGCGCGGCGGCCTCGTGCAGTGTGTTCCGGCGTGCAGGGAAAGAGTTAGATAGGCAGGGACAGTGTGTTCTGTGTTCTATTTTTTTCTCAGGCATCTGCAGGAGTTAGTGGGTGTTGTGTGCCTCCAGCACAGTATACACCTGGATCTAAACTTTATTGCTGTTCTCTTAGCTAGGTAGGCAGGCAGGCAAAGAGATACATAGGCAGGGACAGTGTGTTCTATGTTCTATTGTTTTCTCAGGCATCTGCAGGAGTTAGTGGGTGTTGTGTGCCCCCAGCACAGTATACACCTGTATATATCCGTCATTGCTGTTCTCTAATACAGGCATCTGCAGGAGTTAGTGGCACAGTATACACCTGTATATACCCGTCATTACTGTTCTCTAATACAGGCATCTGCCGGAGTTAGTGGCACAGTGTACGCCTGTATATACCCGTCATTACTGTTCTCTAATAAAGGCATCTGCAGGAGTTAGTGGCACAGTGTACCCCTGTATATACCCGTCATTACTGTTCTCTAATACAGGCATCTGCAGGAGTTAGTGGCACAGTGTACACCTGTATATACCCGTCATTACTGTTCTCTAATACAGGCATCTGCAGGAGTTAGTGGCACAGTGCACACCTGTATATACCCGTCATTACTGTTCTCTAATACAGGCATCTGCAGGAGTTAGTGGCACAGTGTACACCTGTATATACCCCTCATTACTGTTCTCTAATACAGGCATCTGCAGGAGTTAGTGGCACAGTGTACACCTGTATATACCCATCATTACTGTTCTCTAATACAGGTATCTGCAGGAGTTACTGGCACAGTGTACACCTGTATATACCCGTCATTACTGTTCTCTAATACAGGCATCTGCAGGAGTTAGTGGCACAGTGTACACCTGTATATACCCATCATTACTGTTCTCTAATACAGGCATCTGCAGGAGTTAGTGGCACAGTGTACACCTGTATATACCCGTCATTACTGTTCTCTAATACAGGCATCTGTAGGAGTTAGTGGGTGTTGTGTGCCTCCAGCACAATATACACTACCCAATTGCTGGTTTTTCCCATCTCCCTGCAGGCCATTACTATGTCTATGTTCTATTGTTTTCTTAGGCATCTGCAGGAGTTAGTGGGTGTTGTGTGCCCCCAGCACAGTATACACCTGTATATATCCGTCATTGCTGTTCTCTAATACAGGCATCTGCAGGAGTTAGTGGCACAGTATACACCTGTATATACCCGTCATTACTGTTCTCTAATACAGGCATCTGCCGGAGTTAGTGGCACAGTGTACGCCTGTATATACCCGTCATTACTGTTCTCTAATGCAGGCATCTGCAGGAGTTAGTGGCACAGTGTACACCTGTATATACCCGTCATTACTGTTCTCTAATACAGGCATCTGCAGGAGTTAGTGGCACAGTGTACACCTGTATATACCCGTCATTACTGTTCTCTAATACAGGCATCTGCAGGAGTTAGTGGCACAGTGTACACCTGTATATACCCGTCATTATTGTTCTCTAATACAGGCATCTGCAGGAGTTAGTGTTACAGTGTACACCTGTATATACCCATCATTACTGTTCTCTAATACAGGCATCTTCAGGAGTTAGTGGCACAGTGTACACCTGTATATACCCGTCATTACTGTTCTCTAATACAGGCATCTGTAGGAGTTAGTGGGTGTTGTGTGCCTCCAGCACGATATACACTACCCAATTGCTGGTTTTTCCCATCTCCCTGCAGGCCATTACTATGTCTGGAAGGCCAACAAAGAGAGGCAGACAGTCACAAGCCAATAAAAGAGGGCAAGCAGGCTCTGTGTCTGGGGGCAACAGTGCTGGTCATGGACGCGGTGCATTGTCATCAGCACTTGGCCATGGGACACGCTTGTCCTTATTTTCAGCAGCTGGACGTGTTGAGCCGCATCATGCCGAAGACTTGGTAGAGTGGATGACCAAGCCCTCCTCATCCTCCTCATCCTCTCTCACCCAGGCTCAGGATACTGGCAAAGCAGCTGCCAAAGCGTCCTCTTCCCTCGTATCAATGTCATCATCAGTCACTCCTTCCCTAGACCCACCATGTCCTCCTGAGGAGTCCCCCGAACTGTTTGAGCACAGTGTTGGGTACATGCTTCAGGAGGATGCCCAGCGTTTCGAAGGGTCTGATGATGATACCCAGCTAGAGGAAGGCAGTAGCGTGAGCGCAGAGAGAGGGGATGCTCAAGAAGGACAGCAATCTGGCAGTCATGTTCCAGCAGCTGCAGCATACTGCCAGATTGGCTCCAGTGATGAGGAGGGAGGGGATGATGAGGTCACTGACTCCATGTGGGTGCCTGATAGGAGAGAGGAGGAGGAGGAGGATGAGGAGGAGATACATCTCCAACGAGGAAGGATGCCCTCCGGGGGCCAGCGTAAGGGCACACCGACTGAATCACACCGCAGAGCTCCGCCTGTGCAGGGCGCTGCCTCTGCCCGCTATTCCAAAAGTTCTTTGGTGTGGGCCTTTTTTGAGTCGAGTGCATCAGATCGCACCGCTGCTATTTGCAACATATGTCTCAAGCGTATCTCGCGTGGCCAAAACATCAGCCGCTTGGGCACCACTTGCTTGACTAGACATATGTTGACCTGCCATGCAGCTCGTTGGCAAGCGTACCTTAAAGACCCACACCAAAGAACAAAGCGGACCTCTCCTTGCTCCTCATCAGCTAGGATCTCCAACCCCACTATACCTTCAGTCCTCTCTGAAACCTGCACTGAGAGGAATGAAGGTGTAGAATTAGGTGTGTCACAGCCAAGTACTCACTCTGCTAGCAGTACACCGACGTCCGATTGTAGCAGGCAAATTTCCCTGCCCCAGCTGATGGACCGTCGAAAGAAGTTCACTCCCAGCCATCCACATGCCCAGCGGTTGAATGCTAGCTTGGCTAAATTGCTAGCGCTTCAACTGATGCCTTTTCAGTTGGTAGACTCGGCCCCCTTCCGTGAGTTTATGCCATGTGCTGTTTCTCAGTGGCAGGTTCCCAAACGCCACTTTTTCTCACGGAAGGCGATTCCGGCTCTCTACCGGCATGTGGAAGGCAATATCCATGCCTTGCTGGACAGGGCAGTCAGTGGTAAGGTGCATATTACTGCTGACTCATGGTTCAGCAGGCATGGACAGGGACGTTACCTTTATTTCACGGCCCATTGGGTCACTCTTTTGGCAGCTGGGAAGGATGCAGGACAGGGTGCAGTAGTGTTGGAGGTTGTTCCGCCGCCACACCTCCAAAATGCTACTACTGGTTGTGACACACCTCTCTCCTCCACCCCCTCCTTTTCTTCTTCCTCCATGGCCTCTTCCTGTGCTTTGTCCTCGGAACCAGCGGTGCTCTGTAGGCATTCAAGGGGCTACGCAAGTACGCAGGCAAAAAGATGCCATGCCGTGCTTGCGCTGGTGTGTTTGGGGGACAGAAGCCACACTGGGGCAGAGGTTCTGTCAGCTCTGCAGGGGCAGGCCGAGAGGTTGTTGACGCCACGCCAGCTTAAGCCAGGAATGGTGGTTTGCGACAATGGCACCAACCTCCTCTCCGCCCTCCGACAGGGACAACTGACCCATGTGCCCTGTGTGGCTCACGTCCTTAACCTGGTGGTGCAGCGGTTCTTGGGCAGGTACCCGTGGTTTACAGGATGTCCTGAGGCAGGCCAGGAAAGTCTGTGTGCATTTCCGCAGATCATATAATGCCAGTGCTCGGCTGGCTGAGCTGCAAAAGGAGTTGAACCTGCCCAAGAACCGCCTTATATGTGACATGCCCACCAGGTGGAACTCAACGTTGGCCATGCTGCAGCGGCTGCACACGCAGCAGAGGGCCATCAATGAGTACCTGTGCAACTACGGCACCAGGACAGGGTCAGGGGAGCTCAGATTTTTTTTCACCACGCCAGTGGGGCATGATCAGGGATGCATGCACTGTCCTGACACCATTTGAGGAGGCCACGAGGATGGTGAGCAGTGACATTGCATGCATCAGTGACACTGTACCTCTTGTCCACCTGTTGGAGCATACGCTGCGTGGAATAATGGACAGGGCACTTGAGGCAGAACAGAGGCAGGAAGAGGAGGACTTCCTTGCCTCTCAAGGCCCCCTTTACCCAGACAGTGTTCCTTGTGTCCCACCCATCACACAGGAAGAGGACGAGGAGGAGGAGGATTGTGTCAGCATGGAGGTGGAGCATGGCACTCAGCATCAACAGCAGCAGTCTTTTAGGGATGATTTACAGTCCCAACAAACCCGTGGACTTGTACGTGACGGGGAGGAGGTGGCTGCGGATCATGTCGTCCTTAGTGACCCAGAGGACTCCGGACCAAATGCCTCAGCTAACCTACGCTGCATGGCCTCCCTGATCCTGCAAAGTCTCGTATTCTTCGGATCAAGGAGAGGGACCATTACTGGCTGGCCACTCTCCTTGATCCACGGTACAAGGGTAAGGTTGCGGACCTTATCTTGCCGTCGCAGAGGGAGCAGATGATGAGACAACTCCGGGAGGCCTTGCAGAAAGGTCTGTGCAACGCGTTCTTAGAGACTGGGAGGTTACAAACTCCTGGTCCTGGACAACGAGTTGCTGAGGATTCGGTCAGTAGCAGAAGGAGCGGTGGAGAAGGTGGCAGTCTGACCGATGCGTTCAGACAATTTTTTAGTCCGCAGCCCCAAGGTATGATCGGTTCCAGCAACCATCGCCAGCGTCTGATACACATGGTCCCGGAATACCTAGGGGCAAGGTCAGACTTGGACACCTTTCCCACCGAAAATCCTCTGGATTACTGGGTCTTGAGGATGGATCACTGGCCAGAGCTTGCACAGTATGCAATTGAGCTACTGGCCTGTCCTGCATCCAGCGTTCTTGCGGAACGCACATTCAGTTCTGCTGGAGGCTTTGTCACGGATCACAGGGTGCGCCTGTCCACCGACTCGGTTGATCGACTGACCTTCATAAAGATGAACCAGTCTTGGATCACCACCAGCTACCAAGCACCTGAAGCTGATATAACAGAATAATTTATTTTCAAATGTTACATCCCTTGAAGACTGATGCTGATGCTGACTGACTGTCCTGTTATGTTGACTGACTATCCTCCTCCTCAATGATCCGATTCTTGATGATAGCTTGGAAGAACTTTTTTGTTTCTGGGTGCCAGTGGCTAAGGCCCAATTTTTCAGCCCCTGTTTAACAGGGGCGTGTAATTAAAAAATTTTATGCAATACTTTGCAACAGGGCTCATTGCTGTGCTCCAAGTACAGTATCTGTGAGGGGTTGCAGTGTTGTGGCACCAGTGCCTAAGGCCCAATTTTTCTGCCCCTGTTTAACAGGGGCGTATAATTAAAAATTTTGATGCAATACTTTGCAACAGGGCTCAGTGCTGTGCTCCAAGTACAGTATCTGTGAGGGGTTGCAGTGTTGTGGCACCAGTGCCTAAGGCCCAATTTTTCTGCCCCTGTTTAACAGGGGCGTGTAATTACAAATTTTGATGCAATACTTTGCAACAGGGCTCATTGCTGTGCTCCAAGTACAGTATCTGTGAGGGGTTGCAGTGTTGTGGCACCAGTGCCTAAGGCCCAATTTTTCTGCCCCTGTTTAACAGGGGCGTATAATTAAAATTTTTGATGCAATACTTTGCAACAGGGCTCAGTGCTGTGCTCCAAGTACAGTATCTGTGAGGGGTTGCAGTGTTGTGGCACCAGTGCCTAAGGCCCAATTTTTCTGCCCCTGTTTAACAGGGGCGTGTAATTACAAATTTTGATGCAATACTTTGCAACAGGGCTCATTGCTGTGCTCCAAGTACAGTATCTGTGAGGGGTTGCAGTGTTGTGGCACCAGTGCCTAAGGTCCAATTTTTCTGCCCCTGTTCAACAGGGGCATGTAATTACAATTCTTGATCTAATAATTCACAGCAGGGACCATTCTTGCGCCCACCAAGAGTAACTGTGAGGGCTTACAGTGTTGTGGCAACACCACCACCACCACCACCAAAGGCCCAATTTTTCTGCCCCTCTTCAACAGGGGCATGCAATTACAATTCTTGATCTAATAATTTACAGTAGGGCCCATTCATGCGCCCACCAAGAGTAACTGTGAGGGCTGACAGTGTTGTAGCACCAGCACCACCACCAAAGGCCCAATTTTTCCTACCACTTTTCAACAATGGCATGTAATTACAATTCCTGATATAATAGTTCACAGCAGGGCGTTCCAGCGCCCACCAAGAGTAACTGTGAGGGCTCACAGTGTTGTGGCAACACCAACATGTAAGGGGCAAATTTCAGCAGAGTATATACGGCAGGCCCCTACTTTCAAACATCCAACTTACAAACGACTCCTACTTGCAAACGGAAGGAGACAACAGGAAGTGAGAGGAAATCTACCCCTAGGAAGGGAAATTCTCTCCTGTAAGAGTTAATATGGGAAAAGGTGTCTCCTCTCTACTGATGCTTTATCACCAATCCTTGTTTCAATAAAAACCCCACTTTTCAAAAACATTTGTCATTGGGACGGAAAGTGAGGTGAACTGTTCTGAACAGGTGCACAGACAGCAAAACAAATGTTACAGGGGTGATAACCCTTCCCTATGTTTTCCAAAAAGATTAAAAATATATTTTTTGGCTGGAGCTACACTTAAACAATGTACCTGTTCAAAATTACAAACAGATTCTACTTAAGAACAAACCTACAGTCCCTGTCTTGTTTGCACCGCCTGTATACTGCTGTTCAGAGTATATAGGGCCTTTTTTTATTTTGGGTGCGGGGTTCCCCTTAATATCCATACAAGACCCAAAGGGGCTGGTAATGGGCTGGGGTAGGGGGGGGTGATGGGGGTAGCCATGCCATTTTTCTCAAAGATTTCCATCCATATTACCGGGACCAGACATTACATTAAAGCCGCAAGCAGTTTTAAATGGGTTTTTTTCCTTTAGAAATGTCACTTTGTGCAGGGACAGTTCTAAACACGGGAAACACATGCCACTTCACAGGTATACTTTACACACCCCCGAGGTACGATATTTAAAGGAATATTTCACTTTTTTTTTTCACTTTATGCATCATTAAAATGACTGCTCCCGAAAAACGAACGTTTTTAAAACTTCGTTTTGCATTGATACATGTCCCCTGGGGCAGAACCTGGGTCCCCAAACCCTTTTTAGGACAATAACATGCATATTAGTCGTTATAATTAGCACTTTAGATTTCAAACGTTCGCGTCCATTGTACTTAATAGGGTTCTAACGTTCGTGCGAACTTTCGGTCCGTTCGAAGGTTCTGGTGCGAACCGAACCGGGGGGTGTTCGGCTCATCCCTATCGCCAAAGATTGTTTATGTTTACTCTCAAGAGAATGGATCCGATCCGAAAGAGCTGCAATGTGGGCTTGTCTGGCTTTCTTTCTTTTGGAAGCAATGGAGATAAATTCCGCTCTAATTACACATTTATGTGCCGACCAGTGTTGCCAACCCCCTGAAGTGAAATTTACTGGCAAGGATGCCAAAATTTCTGTACGGCACCAATTTCTTACTGGCAAAAAAAATGAAGATTACTGGCAGAGCCGCATTTTTTACTGACGCTGCAAAAAAAGTACCTAAAATTACTGTTTTTAGTGCTAAACAGTGCAAATATCAATATTTCAACTATAAACACACAGCTAATGCTAATATCAATGTGTTTCAGTTAAACAAAAGTAAAAAAAACATATTTCTCAATTCACATGAAGGTTAGGTTACTATAACCCAGCCAGCACAGAGTTCCCACTTACATCAGAGTCTGCAGGATGCCCCCTTACAGTGCAAGGGAACTCTTATGTAAAGGGGAACGCTGCAGATCATGATGTAAGGGGGAACTCTGATGTGGAGGGGGGCTCTGGTGAATAGAGACAACCTTCCACAGAGTGAATACACTAAGGTAAGGGGGGGGACTAATATAGGGGGGACCTTTTATATCAGTGCCCCCTTACATTATTGTATTTACTCCCCGCCTTAGATCAGTGCCCCCCCCCCCCTCAGACTGGCCTGGCGGCGCTGTCACTGACCTGCTCTCAGGTCCACAGTGCGGGGCTCAGTCAGACGGCTCCAGCTTGGCGGCTCTGACCTCCTCTCCACAGTCCACACGTCCGTTTCTTCCCGTAACCCCCATCACGGCGCTACCACTCTTGACATCTTTCTAGGATCCCCTCAGAGACTGCAGACATAAAAGACAGGAGATGGTCAGAGGCTGCGGACATGATACAGGAGGTGGACAGAGGCTGCAGAGTCATGACACAGGAGGGGGATAGAGGCTGCGGACATGACACAGGAGGGGGACAGAGGCTGGGGACATGACACAGGAGGGGGACAGAGGCTGCGGACATGACACAAGAGGTGGACAGAGGCTGCGGACATGACACAGGAGGTGGACAGAGGCTGCGGACATGACACAGGAGGTGGACAGAGGCTGCGGACATGACACAGGAGGGGGACAGAGGCTGCGGACATGACACAGGAGGGGGACAGAGGCTGCAGAGTCATGACACAGGAGGGGGACAGAGGCTGCGGACATGACGCAGGAGGGGGACAGAGGCTGCGGACATGACACAGGAGGGGGACAGAGGCTGCGGACATGACGCAGGAGGGGGACAGAGACTGCGGACATGACGCAGGAGGGGGACAGAGGCTGCGGACATGACACAGGAGGGGGTCAGAGGCTGCGGACATGACACAGGAGGGGGACAGAGGCTGCGGACATGACACAGGAGGGGGACAGAGGCTGCGGACATGACACAGGAGGGGGACAGAGGCTGCGGACATGATAGGGTCCGCCTTACCCCCTCACAGTGGCCTCCTCCTCTGTCCACCATCATATAACTTCTCCTCCACATCATCAGTATGCTGTGTCCTCCTTCTGTGCCCCTTTCACCTCTCCACAGGTCAGGGCAGCTCTGACATGTGGAGAGGTGAAAAGGGCACAGGAGGAGGACACAGCATACTGATGATGTGGAGGATAAGTTATATGATGGTGGACAGAGAGAGCACATCAGTCTCTGTCCCTCCCCTGCATGCCATGGCCGCTTCACCCTCCGGGCTCCCACTCCCAGCGCAGTCCTCCTCTTACTTTATATCCCTCCTCCTCCTCCTCCTCACCCCTGCTCGGCCGAGTCCTCTCCTCCGGCGACTGCGAGACACTGTAGCCCGCCCCGCGAGCACTCCCGAGTCCCGTCCTGGCTGAAAGACTATTCAAAAATGGCACCGGGCGGCGCCATTACGTTACTGCGCATGCGCCGCTCGGCCGAACGCATACGAGCTTTCCTGAGTCCGGCCGGCTTCGCAACGGCGCATGCGCAGTTGCATGGTCGGCTCGCGGCCATCTTTTTTATGGGCAGCCGATGCCCACAACGGACTTTACGTACACCCGAAAAAGGGGGGGTAAATTTACGTGCTGTACGTAAATTAACGTACGGTTGGCAACACTGGTGCCGACCAAAGAGTCAAAGGATGAATTTCGGAGGATTCATTCTCTTGAAAATATTGATGTAGGCGAGAGTCCACAGATTTTATATTATCAGGATCATTAAGAAGGGAATTATCAAGTCTCCAAATTGGAGACCTAATGGGCATTGTGGAAAAGGTTAGGGTGATTGAGATAGGGTGGTGATCTGAGAGGACCATAGGATCTATAGTAGCCGTGACCAGAGAGTCAAGGTCTGCTTGTGTTAAGAAAAAATAATCAATCCTCGAGTACCTGTTATGAGGTGGTGAAAAAAAAGTGAAATCTTTAGTATGATGCCGCATACACACGATCATTTTTCCCGTCGGGAAAAATTAATTATTTTTTATTTAACAAGAAAAACGACCGTCTGTGGGCTTTTTGTCATTTTTCCCGACGGGAAAAACGGCATTAATCACGACGAGAAAAATTAGAACATGCTCTAATTTTTCTCGTCGTGATTCTCGTTGTTTTTTTCCGCGGCAGTTTTCCCATAGGGAAACACTGCCAGGGAGCCCACACACGGTCGTTTTTCTCGACCAAAAAAAAAAATGTCGGGAAAAACGGACGTGTGTAGGGAACCAAGCCGTTCCCTCGTTTTTCCTGACGATTTTCTCGACAGTGTTTTCACCGTCGAGAAAATCGATCGTGTGTACGCGGCATTAGGGTGTAAAGTGCGCCAGGTATCATGGAGAGTTAGTCCCTTAAGCAGTGTTTTAACGGTTCGAAGAGCATTGTAAGGTAAAGAGGAAGAGCTTGAGGAAGTGTCAATCAAGGGGGTAAGGGCCAAATTAAAGTCTCCACCCAGAATGAGCAGACCAGATTGAAAGGAAGTTAGAAGCTGAGTAATATTTCGGAAAAAGGGAATTTGTTGTGTATTTGGAACGTAAATGTTAGCTAATGTAACAGATTTATTGTATAAAGTACCTTTTAAAAAAATGTAGCGTCCTGTACTGTCAACCAGGGTATCTTGGATTTGGATTGGGCAATTTTTTTAAATTAAGATAGAAACCCCTTTAGATTTAGATTCTGGGTTAGTAGCGTGATACGTAATGGGAAATAGTTTACTGTGTAGATTCGGTACGTTATTTGTTTTAAAATGGGTCTCTTGAAGGAAAACTATGTCAGCTCTGGCTTTACGTAAAAGTAGAAGCAACTTAGATCTTTTTTCGGGTACATTTAGTCCCTTGATATTCATTGAGTATAACTCGACCTGGGGAGGCAGAAGTACATTGTTCAAGGGAGGCATTGTGTATGTAGTAACTCTTACACTAGTATGGTATAAAGGATATACTGTATCAAGAAGTCAAAGGAAAAATGAAAAAAAAAGGGGGGGGATTAGAAAGGTAGAGGAATGGGGGAAAAGCGGGAGATATATACTCCCTACCAATGGACCGAGAAGAAATGGAACCTGCCCTCTCTTCAATATTTATTAAAGACGGTAAGGTACAGTATAGAGGAAGGATAGTGGATGGCCACCCGAAGGAAGCAAAACACTATACTTTACCACTATGTGGGGGTTGAAAAAAACCCTAGCTGGAGAGATGTAAACGGGTGTCAAGACAACCTTCCGCTACAGAACATCACAATCTTATGAGAAAAACAAAGAGTGTGCCAAGAATTGAGTGTAGATGGGGTAGAAAAAAGAACCAGTAATGAAACCTTCCATAAAGCATAGTTTAAACCTTTCAACCATGTCCACAGTAGTGGGAGAGGGAAGAGGTGTCGAAAATCTGTGAACAAGAAGTTTGATTTAGATGATATAACACATCTATAAGTGTTTGACTAGGAGCAACCTATGTCAATTAGATGACAAAAATAACCTATAAAATATCTTATCATTTACTGGTGAAACTTCAAAACAATCACAGCAAAAGTAATTGAAGAAAGATAAATAAACAGTCTATCCTTAGTATATATGCAAGAGTAGTGGGATGGTGAGTGGATTAACCTCCACCCATCATAAGCATGTGAACTCTGTATGTAACCTACTGCAGTGTTTCTCAACTCCAGTCCTCACGGCGCACCAACAGGTCAGGTTTTCAGGATTTCCCACAGCTGTGGTAATTACTAAGGCAGTAAAACTGATCAAATTACATGTGCAAACAAATGTAAATCCTGAAAACATGACCTGTTGGGGTGCCTTGAGGCCTGGAGTTTAGAATTACTGACCTACTGAATAGATAAAAACCAAAGGTACTGACAGGTCTGAAGAAACAAAGCGAAATTTCCTTTCTCCCCTCTAGAAAAGATCAAGAGAAAGGCCATACCTTCTAATACATGCAAGCACCTTCCAAGTGCCTCATTGAGTTACAAATCTGTAAATAACCATATGATACAGATACTCAAACAAAAACTAAAACTAAAACTGAGTCCATACTTCACAGCAAGTCATGTAGAATTCCCCAAAAAATAATGTACAACAATGTAGAAAACTTCACTGGGAAAGGCGAATAATCTATATTATATATAGAAAAAAACGGAGGGAAGGTGTATGTAGTTTTGTAGGAACATCCATAACATGGAGGAGAACTCTAGCATTCTGACCTATTAGTCGAAAGGTGACAATGGGAGAAGGGAGGTGATAGCATTTAGTAGGTATAGAATTGCTACCTTCACACAATAGCATCAGTCAAAATGTTTGCTATTCTCACCACCAACACAAACCTGTAAATCCTATCGTTGGGCAAAGGAGGTGGGTCCAATGGTCATTGGAGTGTGCGAGAATAACAAAAGAAAAAAAATAACTTCTGAAAGATGTATGTTATTTGTTATAGAAAAATCCTCAATTGGGTAATTTTACATAGCCAATTCTCCACTACGGAATGTAATCAATATTGTTAAAGTGGTTGTAAACCCCACTTGCACAACATGCACCTACAGGTAAGCCTAGATTAAGGCTTACCTGTAGGTGCATGAAATATCTCCTTAACCTACACGGTTAAGGAGATATTTGCTTTTAAAACCTGCGCCGCTGACGTCACGCGCATGTGCACTATCGGGCCGGCATAGTAGCTGGATTTCTGAATAGAGCTTGCCGGCCCGAACGCGCATGCGTGTGACGTCATCGCCGCTCCGGGGCCAATCACAGCGCCGGAGCGGTGATACACAGAAGGCAGAGGGCAGCAACATGGTGGCGGCGACGGAGGTGTCCGAGCACCGCTGCGGGGGCTTCGATCTCAGGTAAGTGATTGATAATGAGCTAGTATGCTATGCATACTAGCTCATTATGTCTTTCTTTTGCAGGTTGTAAAAAAAAAAAAAAAAGGATTCGGGGGTAGTGATGAGCTGAACACCCCCGGGTTCGGTTCGCACCAGAACCCGCGAACGGACCGAAAGTTCGCACGAACTTTAGAACCCTATTAAATACAATGGATGCGAACGTTCGAAATCTAAAGTGCTAATTATAATGACTGTTATGCATGTTATTGTCCTAAAAAGGGTTTGGGAACCCGGGTTCTGCACCAGGGGACATGTAGCAATGCAAAAAGAAGTTTTAAAAACGGCAGTTTTTCTGGAGCAGTCATTTTAATGATGCATAAAGTGAAAAAAAAAAGTCAAATATTCCTTTAAATATCGTACCTGGGGGGTGTCTAAAGTATGCCTGTGAAGTGCCACGTGTTTCCCGTGTTTAGAACTGTCCCTGCCCAAAATTACATTTCTAAAGGAAAAAAAGCCATTTAAAACTGCTTGCGGCTTTAATGTAATGTCTGGTACCGGTAATATGGATGAAAATCTTTAAGAAAAATGGCATAGCTACCCCATCACACACCCCCCCCCCCTACCCCAGCCCATTACCAGCCCCTTTGGGTCTTGTATGGATATTAAGGGGAACCCCGCACACAAAATAAAAAAGGCCCTATATACTCTGAACAGCCGTATACAGGCGGTACATACAAGACAGGGACTGTAGGTTTGTTCTTATGTAGAATCTGTTTGTAATTTTGAACAGGTACATTGTTTAAGTGTAGCTCCAGCCAAAAAATATATTTTTAAGCTTTTTGGAAAACATAGGGAAGGGTTATCACCCCTGTAACATTTGTTTTGCTGTCTGTGCAGTGTGCACCTGTTCAGAACAGTTCACCTCACTTTCCGTCCTAATGACAAATGTTTTTTGAAAATTTGGGGCTTTTATTGAAACAAGAATTGGTGATAAAGAATCAGTGGAGAGGAGACACTTTTTTTCCCATATTAACTCTTACAGGAGAGAATTTGCCTTCCTAGGGGTAGATTTCCTCTCACTTCCTGTTGTATCCTTCCGTTTGCAAGGAGGAGTCGTTTGTAAGTTGGATGTTTGAAAGTAGGGGCCTGCCGTATATACTCAGCTGAAATTTGCCCCTTACATGTTGGTGTTGCCACAACACTGTGAGCCCTCACAGTTACTCTTGGTGGGCGCATGAATGGGCCCTGCTGTGAATTATTAGATCAAGAATTGTAATTGCATGCCCCTGTTGAACAGGGGCTAAAAAATTGGGCCTTTGGTGGTGGTGGTGGTGGTGGTGTTGACACAACACTGTAAGGCCTCACAGTTAGTCTTGGTGGGCACAGGAATGGGCCCTGCTGTGAATTATTAGATCAAGAATTGTAATTACATGCCCCTGTTAAACAGGGGCAGAAAAATTGAGCCTTAGGCACTGGTGCCACAACACTGCAACCCCTCACAGATACTGTACTTGGAGCACAGCAATGAGCCCTGTTGCATCAAAAATTGTAATTACACGCCCCTGTTAAACAGGGGCTGAAAAATTGGGCCTTAGCCACTGGTGCTGGTGCCATGACACTGCAACCACTCCCATATACTCTAGTTGGAGTGCAGGAATGAGCCCTGCTGCAAAGCATTGCATAAAAAATTGTAATAACACACCCCTGTTAAACAGGGGCTGAAAAATTGGGCCTTAGCCACTGGTGGCGGCACCCAGAAACAAAAATGTTCTTCCAAGCTATCATTGTCAATCGGATCATTGAGGAGGAGGAGGATAGTCAGTCAACATAACAGGACAAACTCTCAGCATCAGCATCAGTCTTGAAGGGATGTGACATTTGAAAATAAATTAGTCTGTTATATCAGCTTCAGGTGTTTGGTAGCTGGTGGTGATCCAAGACTGGTTCATCTTTATGAAGGTCAGTCGATCAACAGAGTCGGTGGACAGGCGCACCCTGTGATCCGTGACAAATCCTCCAGCAGCACTGAATGTGCGTTCTGAAAGAACGCTGGATGCAGGACAGGCCAGTAGCTCAATTGCATACTGTGCAAGCTCTGGCCAGTGATCCATCCTCAAGACCCAGTAAGCCAGAGGATTTTCGGTGGGGAAGGTGTCCAAGTCTGACCTTGCCCCTAGGTATTCCTGCACCATGTATATGAGACGCTGGCGATGGTTGCTGGAACCGATCATACCTTGGGGCTGCGGACTAAAGAATTGTCTGAACGCTTCGGTCAGACGGCCACCTTCCCCACCGCTCCTTCTTTGACTGACCGAAGCTTCAGCAACTTGTTGTCCAAGACCAGGAGTTTGTAACCTCCCAGTCTCTGGGAACGCGTTGCACAGACCTTTCTGCAAGGCCTCCCGGAGTTGTCTCATCCTCTGCTCCCTCTGCGACGGTAAGATAAGGTCCGCAACCTTACCCTTGTACCGTGGATCAAGGAGAGTGGCCAGCCAGTAATGGTCCCTCTCCTTGATCCGAAGAATACGAGGATCCTTCCGCAGACTTTGCAGGATCAGGGAGGCCATGCAGCGTAGGTTAGCTGAGGCATTCAGTCCGGAGTCCTCTGGGTCACTAAGGACGACAGTATCCGCAGCCACCTCCTCCCAGCCACGTACAAGTCCACTGGTTTCTTGGGACTGTAAATCATCCCCAAAAGACTGCTGCTGATGATGCTGAGTGCCAGGCTCCACCTCCATGCTGACACAATCCTCCTCCTCCTCCTCCTCCTCTTCTTCCTGTGCGATGGGTGGGACAGAAGGAACACTGTCTGGGTAAAAGGGGCCTTGAGAGGCAAGGAAGTCCTCCTCTTCCTGCCTCTGTTCTGCCTCAAGTGCCCTGTCCATTATTCCACGCAGAGTATGTTCCAACAGGTGGACAAGAGGTACAGTGTCACTGATGCATGCACTGTCACTGCTCACCATCCTCGTGGCCTCCTCAAATGGTGCCAGGACAGTGCATGCATCCCTGATCATGCCCCACTGGCGTGGTGAAAAAAAACCGAGCTCCCCTGACCCTGTCCTGGTGCCGTAGTCGCACAGGTACTCATTGATGGCCCTCTGCTGCGTGTGCAGCCGCTGCAGCATGGCCAACGTTGAGTTCCACCTGGTGGGCATGTCACATATAAGGCGGTTCTTGGGCAGGTTCAACTCCTTTTGCAGCTCAGCCAGGCGAGCACTGGCATTATAAGATCTGCGGAAATGCACACAGACTTTCCTGGCCTGCCTCAGGACATCCTGAAAGCCCGGGTACCTGCCCAAGAACCGCTGTACCACCAGGTTAAGGACGTGAGCCACACAGGGCACATGGGTCAGTTGTCCCTGTCGGAGAGCGGAGAGGAGGTTGGTGCCATTGTCGCAAACTACCATTCCTGGCTTAAGCTGGCGTGGCGTCAACCACCTCTCGGCCTGCCCCTGCAGAGCAGACAGAACCTCTGCCCCAGTGTGGCTCCTGTCCCCCAAACACACCAGCGCAAGCACGGCATGGCATCTTTTTGCCTGCGTACTTGCGTAGCCCCTTGAACGCCTACGGAGCACTGCTGGTTTCGAGGACAAAGCACAGGAAGAGGCCACGGAGGAAGAAGAAGAGGAGGGGGTGGAGGACAGAGGTGTGTCACAACCAGTAGTAGCATTTTGGAGGCGTGGCGGTGGAACAACCTCCAACACTACTGCACCTTGTCCTGCATCCTTCCCAGCTGCCAAAAGAGTGACCCAATGGGCCGTGAAAGCAAGGTAACGTCCCTGTCCATGCCTGCTGGACCATGAGTCAGCGGTAATATGCACCTTACCGCTGACCGCCCTGTCCAGCGAGGCCAAGACATTGCCTTCCACATGCCGGTAGAGAGCCGGAATCGCCTTCCGTGAGAAAAAGTGGCGTTTGGGAACCTGCCACTGAGGAACCGCACATTGCACAAACTCACGGAAGGGGGCCGAGTCTACCAACTGAAAAGGCAGCAGTTGAAGCGCTAGCAATTTAGCCAAGCTAGCATTCAACCGCTGGGCATGTGGATGGCTGGGAGTGAACTTCTTTCGACGGTCCAGCAGCTGGGGCAGGGAAATTTGCCTTCTAGAATCGGACGTTGGTGCACTGCTAGCAGAGTGCCCGCAAGTACTTGGCTGTGACACACCTAATTCTACACCTTCATTCCTCTCAGAGCAGGTTTCAGAGAGGACTGAAGGTATAGTGGGGTTGGAGATCCCAGCTGATGCGGTGCAAGAAGAGGTCTGCTTTGTTCTTTGGTGTGGGTCTTTAAGGTAGGCTTGCCAACGAGCTGCATGGCAGGTCAACATATGTCTGGTCAAGCGTGTGGTGCCCAAGCGGGTGATGTTTTGGCCACGCGAAATACGCTTGAGACATATGTTGCAAACAGCAGCTGTGCGATCTGATGCACTCGACTCAAAAAAGGCCCACACCAAAGAACTTTTTGAATAACGGGCAGAGGCAGCGCCCTGCACAGGCGGAGCTCTGCGGTGTGATTCCGTTGGTGTGCTGCCCTTACGCTGGCCCCCCGAGGGCATCCTGCCTCGTTGGAGATGTGCCTCCTCCTCATCCTCCTCCTCCTCCTCTCTCCTATTAGGCACCCAACGTGGAGTCAGTGACCTCATCATCCCCTCCCTCCTCATCACTGGAGCCAATCTGGCAGTATGCTGCAGCTGCTGGAACATGACTGCCAAATTGGTGTCCTTCTTGAGCATCCCCTCTCTCTGCTCTCACGCTACTGCCTTCCTCTAGCTGGGTATCATCATCAGACCCTTCGAAACGCTGGGCATCCTCCTGGAGCATGTACCCAACAGTGTGCTCAAACAGTTCGGGGGACTCCTCAGGAGAACATGGTTGGTCTAGGGAAGGAGTGACTGATAATGAGATTGATACCAGGGAAGAGGACGCTTTGGCAGCTGCTTTGCCAGTACCCTGAGCCTGGGTGAGAGAGGATGAGGAGGATGAGAAGGGCTTGGTCATCCACTCTACCAAGTCTTCGGCATGATGCGGCTCAACACGTCCAGCTGCCGAAAAGAAGGACAAGCGTGTCCCATGGCCACGTGCTGATGGCGATGCACCGCGTCCACGACTAGCACTGTTGTCTCTAGACACAGAGCCTGCTTGCCCTCTTTTTTTTGGCTCCTGACTGTCTGCCTCTCCTTGTTTGCCTTCCAGACATTCTAATGGCCTGCAGGGAAATGGGAAAAGCAGCAATACAGGCTAAGTTAAGGTGTAATATGGTCAGGAGGCACACTCCGCCCGCTGTAAGTGCCGCAAAATCCTGTTTGTGTAACACACCAGAAAAAAGCAGCAATACAGGCTAAGTTAAGGTGTAATATGGTCAGGAGGCACACTCCGCCCGCTGTAAGTGCCGCAAAATCCTGTTTGTGTAACACACCAGGAAAAAGCAGCAATACAGGCTAAGTTAAGGTGTAATATGGTCAGGAGGCACACTCCGCCCGCTGTACGTGCCGCAAAATCCTGTTTGTGTAACACACCAGGGAAAAGCAGCAATACAGGCTAAGTTAAGGTGTAATATGGTCAGGAGGCACACTCCGCCCGCTGTAAGTGCCGCAAAATCCTGTTTGTGTAACACACCAGGAAAAAGCAGCAATACAGGCTAACTTCCGGTGTATAATGTGCAGGAGGCTTAGCAACAATGACACTGACACTGTCCCCTGCCTATCCTTCTCTCTCCCTGCACACGAGGTTTATCAAAGTATATGACACCGACACTCTCCCTGCCTATCCTTCTCTCTCCCTGCACACAAGGTTTAGCAAAGAATATGACACTGACACTGTCCCCTGCCTATCCTTCTCTCTCCCTGCACACAAGGTTTATCAAAGTATATGACACTGACACTCTCCCTGCCTATCCTTCTCTCTCCCTACACACAAGTAGGGATGGGCCCGGTGCTCGATTCGAACCCATGTTCGAATCGAGCATCGGGCGTTCGCTCGCTCGTCGAGCCCAGAACTATTTGGGCCGTTCGCATCACATTCGTGTGATGCGAGCGGCCCCGCAATGCATTGCGGCCGGCGCGGCCGGCGCAGTGCATTGCTGGCTGATGATTGGCCAAGCATGCACTGTGACCCCGCATGCTTGGCCAATCACAGCGCCCGAAACTCGGAGAGCAATAATTGGCTACAGGCAGGACGCCTGTAGCCAATTACAGCTCAGGGGCTTTAGTACACGCCCCACCATTTAAAAGGCCGCCACGCCATCGGCCCCGGTCACATGAGTTCCGGCTTTAGGAGAGATTAGTCTGCTGATTCTGTCTTTGCTTGATACTGAAAGATTTGCTCTTCTTTGCTAAACCATTGGCTATTTCTTTGCTAAACCATTGCTACCTAAGTCATTGATCGTTCATTGCTGCTGATTGCACAGTTAGTGTGTTATTAGCTGCTGCTGGGGATTAGTCTGGTGCGTGCTTACTGTTAGTACAGTATTGCAGTAGTACCAACCGCAGTGCTGTTAGCACAGCATTGCACCCCAACAGCACCCATAGGACTTCTAGTGTGTTAGTGGCAGCAAACAGAGCTCCTATATTTTCTTCTCAGCAGCACCCATAGGACTTCTAGTGTGTTAGTGGCATCACACAGAGCTCCTATATTTTCTTCTCAGCAGCACCCATAGGACTTCTAGTGTGTTAGTGGCAGCAAACAGAGCTCCTATATTTTCTGCTCAGCAGCACCCATAGGACTTCTAGTGTGTTAGTGGCATCACACAGAGCTCCTATATTTTCTTCTCAGCAGCACCCATAGGACTTCTAGTGTGTTAGTGGCAGCAAACAGAGCTCCTATATTTTCTGCTCAGCAGCACCCATAGGACTTCTAGTGTGTTAGTGGCATCACACAGAGCTCCTATATTTTCTTCTCAGCAGCACCCATAGGACTTCTAGTGTGTTAGTGGCAGCAAACAGAGCTCCTATATTTTCTTCTCAGCAGCACCCATAGGACTTCTAGTGTGTTAGTGGCATCACACAGAGCTCCTATATTTTCTTCTCAGCAGCACCCATAGGACTTCTAGTGTGTTAGTGGCAGCAAACAGAGCTCCTATATTTTCTTCTCAGCAGCACCCATAGGACTTCTAGTGTGTTAGTGGCATCACACAGAGCTCCTATATTTTCTTCTCAGCAGCACCCATAGGACTTCTAGTGTGTTAGTGGCAGCAAACAGAGCTCCTATATTTTCTTCTCAGCAGCACCCATAGGACTTCTAGTGTGTTAGTGGCAGCAAACAGAGCTCCTATATTTTCTTCTCAGCAGCACCCATAGGACTTCTAGTGTGTTAGTGGCAGCAAACAGAGCTCCTATATTTTCTTCTCAGCAGCACCCATAGGACTTCTAGTGTGTTAGTGGCAGCAAACAGAGCTCCTATATTTTCTTCTCAGCAGCACCCATAGGACTTCTAGTGTGTTAGTGGCATCACACAGAGCTCCTATATTTTCTTCTCAGCAGCACCCATAGGACTTCTAGTGTGTTAGTGGCAGCAAACAGAGCTCCTATATTTTCTTCTCAGCAGCACCCATAGGACTTCTAGTGTGTTAGTGGCAGCAAACAGAGCTCCTATATTTTCTTCTCAGCAGCACCCATAGGACTTCTAGTGTGTTAGTGGCAGCAAACAGAGCTCCTATATTTTCTTCTCAGAAGCACCCATAGGACTTCTAGTGTGTTAGTGGCAGCAAACAGAGCTCCTATATTTTCTTCTCAGCAGCACCCATAGGACTTCTAGTGTGTTAGTGGCATCACACAGAGCTCCTATATTTTCTTCTCAGCAGCACCCATAGGACTTCTAGTGTGTTAGTGGCAGCAAACAGAGCTCCTATATTTTCTGCTCAGCAGCACCCATAGGACTTCTAGTGTGTTAGTGGCATCACACAGAGCTCCTATATTTTCTTCTCAGCAGCACCCATAGGACTTCTAGTGTGTTAGTGGCAGCAAACAGAGCTCCTATATTTTCTTCTCAGCAGCACCCATAGGACTTCTAGTGTGTTAGTGGCATCACACAGAGCTCCTATATTTTCTTCTCAGCAGCACCCATAGGACTTCTAGTGTGTTAGTGGCAGCAAACAGAGCTCCTATATTTTCTTCTCAGCAGCACCCATAGGACTTCTAGTGTGTTAGTGGCATCACACAGAGCTCCTATATTTTCTTCTCAGCAGCACCCATAGGACTTCTAGTGTGTTAGTGGCAGCAAACAGAGCTCCTATATTTTCTTCTCAGCAGCACCCATAGGACTTCTAGTGTGTTAGTGGCAGCAAACAGAGCTCCTATATTTTCTTCTCAGCAGCACCCATAGGACTTCTAGTGTGTTAGTGGCAGCAAACAGAGCTCCTATATTTTCTTCTCAGCAGCACCCATAGGACTTCTAGTGTGTTAGTGGCAGCAAACAGAGCTCCTATATTTTCTTCTCAGCAGCACCCATAGGACTTCTAGTGTGTTAGTGGCATCACACAGAGCTCCTATATTTTCTTCTCAGCAGCACCCATAGGACTTCTAGTGTGTTAGTGGCATCACACAGAGCTCCTATATTTTCTTCTCAGCAGCACCCATAGGACTTCTAGTGTGTTAGTGGCAGCAAACAGAGCTCCTATATTTTCTTGTCAGCAGCACACATAGTACCTATAGTGTGTTAGTGTCAGCACCCATAGGACCTACAGTGTGTTGTGAGCACACATAGGAGTTCTATTTTTTATACTATATACACTACCGACTACAATGGCTGGAAGACCGCCAAGGAGAGGCAGAGCGTGCCGAGGCAAGAACACAGGGCAGGCAGGCTCTGTTTCTAGAGACAACAGTGCTGGCCGTGGACGTGGTCGTGCATCGTCATCAGCGCGTGGCCATGGGACACGCTTGTCTTTGTTTTCGGCAGCTGGACATGTGGAGCCGCATCATGCCGAAGGCTTGGTAGAATGGATGACCAAGCCCTCCTCATCCTCCTCATCCTCTCTCACCCAGGCTCAGGGTACTGGCAGAGCAGCTGCCAACGCGTACTTAATGGCATCATCAGCCACCCCTTCCCTAGACCCACCATGTCCTCCTGAGGAGTCCCCCGAACTGTTTGAGCACAGTGTTGGGTACATGCTCCAGGAGGATGCCCAATGATTCGAAGGCTCGGATGATGATACCCAGCTTGAGGAAGTCAGTAGTGTGCGCGCAGAGAAAGGGGATGCTGAAGGACAGCAATCTGGCAGTAGTGTTCCACCAGCTGCAGCTTACTGCCAGGTTTGCTCTAGTGGTGAAGAGGGAGGGGATGATGAGGTCACTGACTCCACGTGGGTGCCTGAAGGGAGAGAGGAGGAGGAGGAGGAGGATGCAGCGTCACATGTCCAACGAGGCAGGATGCCCCCTGGAGGCCAGCTAGAGGCCAGCACAGCAACTGTACCACACCGCAGAGCTCCGCCTGTGCAGGGCGCTGCCTCTGCACGTTATCACAAAAGTTCTTTGGTGTGGGCCTTTTTTGAGACGAGTGCATCAGATCGCACCACTGCTATTTGCAATATTTGTCTCAAGCGTATCTCGCGTGGCCAAAACATCAGCCGCTTGGGCACCACAAGCATGAGCAGACATATGTCGACCTGCCATGCAGCTCGTTGGCAAGCACACATAAAAGACCCACACCAAAGAACAAAGCGGGCCTCTCCTTGCTCCTCATCAGCTGGGATCTCCATCCCCACTATATCTTCAGTCCTCTCTGAAAGCTGCTCTGAGAGGACTGAAGGTGTAGAATTAGGTGTGTCACAACCAAGTACTTGCAGTACACCGACGTCCGATTGTAGCAGGCAAATTTCCCTGCCCCAGCTGCTGGACCGTCGAAAGAAGTATACTCCCAGCCATCCACATGCCCAGCGGTTGAATGCTAGCTTGGCTAAATTGCTAGCACTTCAACTGCTGCCTTTTCAGTTGATAGACTCGGCCCCCTTCCGTGAGTTTGTTCAATGTGCGGTTCCTCAGTGGCAGGTTCCCAAACGCCACTTTTTCTCACGGAAGGCAATTCCGTCTCTCTACTGGCATGTGGAAGGCAATGTCCATGCCTCGCTGGACAGGGCGGTCAGCGGTAAGGTGCATATTACCGCTGACTCATGGTCCAGC
This sequence comes from Rana muscosa, assembly GCA_029206835.1. Lineage (NCBI taxonomy): Eukaryota > Metazoa > Chordata > Amphibia > Anura > Ranidae > Rana > Rana muscosa. The sequence goes on along the minus strand of CM055121.1, from coordinate 430,402,851 downwards.
AGGCATGGACAGGGACGTTATCTTTCTTTCACGGCCCATTGGGTCACTCTATTGGTAGCTGGGAGGGATGCAGGACAAGGTGCAGTAGTGTTGGAGGTTGTTCCGCCACCACGCCTCCAAAATGCTACTACTGGTTGTGACACACCTCTCTCCTCCACCCCCTCCTCTTCTTCTTCCTCCATGTCCTCTTCGAGTGCTCTGTCCTCGGAACCAGCGGTGCTCCGTAGGCGTACAAGGGGCTACGCGAGTACGCAGGCAAAAAGATGCCATGCCGTGCTTGCGCTGGTGTGTTTGGGGGACAGGAGCCACACTGGGCCAGAGGTTCTGGCAGCTCTGCAGGGGCAGGCCGAGAGGTGGTTGACGCCACGCCAGCTTAAGCCAGGAATGGTCGTTTCTGATAATGGCACCAACCTCCTCTCCGCCCTGCGACAGGGGCAGCTCACCCATGTGCCCTGTATGGCTCACGTCCTCAACCTGGTGGTGCAGCGGTTCTTGGGCAGGTTCCCAGGCTTACAGGATGTCCTGAGGCAGGCCAGGAAAGTCTGTGTGCATTTCCGCCGATCTTATAATGCCAGTGCTCGGCTGACTGAGCTGCAAAAGGAGCTGAACCTGCCCAAGAACCGCCTAATATGTGACATGCCCACCAGGTGGAACTCAACTCAGACTTCCTTGTCTCTCAAGGCCCCCTTTATCCAGACAATGTTCCTTCTGTCCCACCCATCACACAGGAAGAGGAGGAGGAGGAGGAGGAGGATTGTGTGAGCATGGAGGTGGAGCCTGGCACTCAGCATCAGCAGCAGCAGTCTTTTAGGGATGATGTACAGTCCCAACAAACCAGTGGACTTGTACGTGGCTGGGAGGAGGTGGCTGGCGATCATGTCATCCTCAGTGACCCAGAAGACTCCGGACCGAATGCCTCAGCTAACCTACGCTGCATGGCCTCCCTGATCCTGCAAAGCCTGCGGAAGGATCCTCGTGTTCTTCGGATCAAGGAGAGTGACCATTACTGGCTGGCCACTCTCCTTGATCCACGGTACAAGGGTAAGGTTGCGGACCTTATCTTGCCGTCGCAGAGGGAGCAGAGGATGAGACATCTCAGGGAGGCCTTGCAGAAAGGTCTGTGCAACGCGTTCCCAGAAAGTGGGAGGTTACAAACTCCTGGTCCTGGACGACGAGTTGCTGAGGCTTCGGTCAGTAGCAGAAGGAGCGGTGGGGAAGGTGGACGTCTGACCGATGCGTTCAGACAATTTTTTAGTCCGCAGCCCCAAGGTATGATCGGTTCCAGCAACCATCGCCAGCGTCTGATATACATGGTGCAGGAATACCTAGGGGCAAGGTCAGACTTGGACACCTTTCCCACCGAAAATCCTCTGGCTTACTGGGTCCTGAGGATGGATCACTGGCCAGAGCTTGCACAGTATGCAATTGAGCTACTGGCCTGTCCTGCATCCAGCGTTCTTTCCGAACGCACATTCAGTGCTGCTGGAGGATTTGTCACCGATCATAGGGTGCGCCTGTCCACCGACTCGGTTGATCGACTGACCTTCATAAAAATGAATCAGTCTTGGATCACCACCAGCTACCAGACACCTGAAGCGGATATAACGGAATAATTTATAATGTCACATCCCTTCAAGACTGCCTATGCTGATGCTGAGTGACTGTCCTGTTATGTTCACTGACTATCCTCTTCCTCCTCCTCAATGATCCATGCCACCACACCAGTGCCTAAGGCACAATTTTTCAGCCCCTGTATAACAGGGGCGTGTAATTACAATTTTTTAAAAAGATGCTTCGCAACAGGTGTGACTGCTGTGCTCAGAGTACAGTATCTGTGAGGGGTTGCAGTGTTGTGGCACCAGCACCAGTGCCTAAGGCACAATTTTTCAGCCCCTGTTGGGGCGTGTAATTACAATTTTTAGGCAATGCTTTGCAACAGGTCTCATTGCTGTGCTCAGAGTACAGTATCTGTGAGGGGTTGCAGTGTTGTGGCACCAGCACCAGTGCCTAAGGCACAATTTTTCAGCCCCTGTATAACAGGGGCGTGTAATTACAATTTTTTAAAAAGATGCTTCGCAACAGGTGTGACTGCTGTGCTCCAAGTACAGTATCTGTGAGGGGTTGCAGTGTTGTGGCACCAGCACCAATGCCTAAGGCACAATTTTTCAGCCCCTGTTTAACAGGGGCGTGTAATTACAAATCTTGATCTAATAGTTCACAGCAGGGCCCATTCCTGCGCCCACCAAGAGTAACTATGAGGGCCTACAGTCTTGTGGCAACACCGTCCACCACCACCACCACCACCAAAGGCCCAATTTTTCTGCCCTGTTCAACAGGTGCATGCAATTACAAATCTTGATCTAATAACTCACAGCAGGGCCCATTCCTGCACCCACCAAGAGTAAATGTGAGGGCTTACAGTCTTGTGGCAACACCGTCCACCACCACCACCACCACCACCAAAGGCCCAATTTTTCTGCCCGGTTCAACAGGTGCATGCAAGTACAAATCTTGATCTATTAACTCACAGCAGGGCCCATTCCTGTGCCCACCAGTCTTGTGGCTACACCAACATCTAATAGGGCAAATTTCTGCAGAGTATATACGGCAGGCCCCTACTTTCAAACATCCAACTTACAAACGACTCCTACTTGCAAACGGCAAGAGAAAACAGGAAGTGAGAGGAAATCTACCCCTAGGAAGGAAAATTCTATCCTGTTAGATTTAATTTGGGAAAAAGGTATCTCCTCTCTACTGATGCTTTATCACCAATCCTTGTTTCAATTAAAACCCCACTTTTCCAAAAACATTTGTCATTGGGACGGAAAGTGAGGTGACATGTTCTGAACAGATGTGCAAAGACAGCAAATGTTACAGGGGTGATAACCCCTCCCTATGTTCTCCAAAAAGCTTAAAAATTGATTTTTTTGGGATGTAGCTACACTTCATAATGTACCTGTTCAGATTCTACTTAAGAACAAACCTACAGTCCATGTCTTGTTTGCACCACCTATATACTGCTGTTCAGAGTATATAGGGTTGTAGGTATAGGGTTTTATTTTGGGTGCGGGGTCCCCCTTAGTATCCATACAAGACCCAAAGGGGCTGGGGTGGGGGGGGGGGTGATGGGGTAGCCATGCCATTTTTCTCAAGGATTTTCAGCCATATGGCGGCCAGGACAAGACATGACATTGAAGCCGCAAGTGGTTTTAAATGGCTTCTTTTTTTCCTTTACAAATGTCATTTTGTGCAAGGACAGTTCTAAACACGGGAAACACATGCCACTTCACAGGCATACTTTAGACACCCCCCAGGTACCGTATTTAAAGGAAAATTTCACTTTTTTTTTTTTCACTTTATGCATCATTAAAATGACTGCTCCTGAAAAAACTTTAGTTTTTAAAATTTCTTTTTGCATTGATATATGTCCCCTGGGGCAGGACCCGGGTCCCCAAACCTGTTTTATAACATTAACATGCATATTGGCCGTTGTAATTAGCAATTTTGATTTCGAACGTTCGCGTCCATTATAACGAATAGGGTTCGAAAATTCGCGCGAACTTTCGGTCCGTTCGAAGGTTCTGGTGCGAACAGAACCCGGGGGTGTTCGGCTCATCCCTACACACAAGGTTTAGCAAAGAATATGACACTGACACTCTCCCTGCCTATCCTTCCCTGTCCCTACACACAAGGTTTAGCAAAGAATAGATTTGACAAGATTTGACACTGTCCCTGCCTATCCTTCACTTTCCCTGCTCCGAAACACACTACACAAGGCCGCCACGCTGGCGGCCTTTTATAGTGTGGGGCGTGTACTAAACCCCCTGAGCTATAATTGGCCACAGGCATCCTGCCTGTGGCCAATCATTGCTCTCCTCGCTGCCGGCGCTGTGATTGGCCAAGCATGCAGGGTCACAGTGCATGCTTGGCCAATCACAGCGCCGGGATTACACTGCGATGGCACAGTGTATTGTGGGCCGTTCGCGTCACTCGAATTTGGCGCGAACGGCCCAAATCGTTCGTTGTTCGCCGAACGCGCGAACAGCCGATGTTCGAGTCGAACCTATGTTCGACTCGAACACCGAGCTCATCCCTATTCGAGGGTTTACAACCACTTTAAGAAATGCACATAAACTCAAATGTGTAATAAGACACGAACCTGAGTGACAATACCCAACAAGGGAACCTTACAGTATAAGGATGTAAACGGTGGAGTTATTTTTTCCTTATTCATGTGGACCAAATCTCAAAAGTTCAGTCATGTTGACAAAGACCGGCCTCTAAAGACAACCAGTTACAGTCAATTCAAATGACAAGTCATTAATTCATCAGTAATCACATGGGATCCTTCTTGAGCGCGGAGTATCAGTCGGGCTCGATCCATCATGAGATCCACGGGTTGTAGTATGAGATATGTCCCCGGATGGGGAACGCCTTCTGCGATATCTGGTCATCTGGGCTTCCATAGGCTCTTCATTTTGTTGTTCTCTTCTCGTAGTTGTGTGACGAAATTCTGCGTACCAATTTGGGACATCAACCACCGGGATGCCCAGGGTGTCACAGAACGGTATAATGTCTTCAGGTACCCTCAACAGCGCTGTACGGCCTTGATTAGTGGCTAAAAGGCCAAAGGGGAACTTCCACCTGTAAGTTATGTCCTTATCACGTAAAGCATCCAGCAAAGGCTTTAGATCTCTTCTATGTTGCAATGTAATGCTGGAAAGATCTTGATATATGTGAATATCCAAGCCTCCATGAGAAATTTGGATTCTGTTTCTGGCCTTTCTGAGAATTTCCTCTTTTAGTTTAAAATCCACAAGGCAACAAATTACATCCCTGGGAGGTTCTGTGACTCTCCCCTTAGGCCTAAGGGCACGATGGATATGCTCCATTTCTATGACCGTCTGTAATGGTCTGTCCAATAGGTAATTGAATACTCCTGTAATGGCGGTAGTAAGCTGTTCGGTATCCACTGCCTCAGGTAAACCCCTGACACGTAGGTTGTGGCGTCTTCCTCTATTGTCGAGATCTTCCACATGGCATTGTAGATCTCTAAGTTGTAATGTGTGGGTATCTACCTTGCGGGTCACTCGACGGAGGACCATGCCATGTTGTTCAGTAGTTTTTTCCACATCCTGTACCCTGTCAGTAATGGCGCGTATGTCTATGCGCAATTCAGCTATAGCAGCTGACAGGGTATCCTTAATGTCTGCCGCCACCGAACGGAGGTCATACAAGCTGGGGTGTTGTTGTCTCTGAGCCGAATGTTCCCCTGGTTCAAGAGTGGACATGAGAGGATGCGTCTCTGTCAGTGGCGGTATTGAATCCTGCGAGGGGCCTTGTTGAGAAGCCGCCATGTTGCGCCTCTGAGACCGGGATGCACGAGGAGTGTAATGCCTTATACCGCTCGTTTGTCTGCGTGGAGACCGGGAACGTGAGGCAGAGGAGTTCCGCGAAGCTGTCCCCATAGTCATGAGACCATATATGCGGTAAGGGGCTCTCCTTCAGGCTGGGAGAAACTGCAACGGCGGGAGCTCTGAGTTTAAGCGGCCATCTTCCAGCGAGGTCAGACCACGCCCCACTTTTTACAATTTTTTACACTTTTTTTTGTGAAATGGTAGGGGTACCCCGTTACCAATTCACATAGGAGGGGGGTGGGATCTGCAGGTCCCCTTTGTTAAATGGGGTTCCACATTCCGATAAGCCCCCCCGCCCACAGACCCCCACAACCACCGGGCAAGGGTTGTGGGGATGAGGCCCTTGTCCCATTCAACATTTTTTTTTATTTTAGTTCGGGTTTCCCCTTAATATTCATACCAGACCCAAAGGGCCTGGTAATGGACTGGGGGGGAACCCGTACCATTTTTTTCAATGACAATTCATTATAGCCGCGAGTAGTTTTAAATGACTTTTTTTTCCTTTAGAAATGTCATTTTGTGCAGGGACTGTTCCAAACACAGGAAAAATGCGCCACTTTACAGGCATACTCAGGGCCGCTGATAGGGGGGGACCACCGGTCCTTCTGTACGGGGTCCGCACACACACAGGGGCCCGGACAGGGAGGCAGATCGGTGCAGTATGACAAATACAGAAACGATCCATCTAGCCGATTTCTCTCCCTCCTGTCGGTTTTCAGCTGCTAGATGCATCTGAAAGCAGCGCTGCCTGTTTTCCTCTGGTGGAACATAGAGAGATGTGTTAGGACACTGAGAGCGGGGGAAGTGCCGGTGGAAATGTCATTTACGGCCCCTTCCTAAGCCTGTCTTAATACACAGGCACCTCTGAGAACTGCCCAGGGGTCCTTAGTTCTTGGGGGGGCCTAGAAGTTTCCTCCCACTGCTCCCAGCAGTACTCTGGTAACAAGTTCCCCTCACTTTGGCCGGCTCTTTTCGTACAGGTCAGTTCTGTAATGTATCTTGTGTCCAGCTGTCCTAATGTCTGTCTCTCTCCCTCCCTGGCATCTTCCTCCCTGCCTCAGCCCTTATCTCCTCCTGCTTTCCTTTCATCCTCACACAGGTCACCCATCAGTCTCTGCCTGTCACGCTGCTCTTCTCCCAGATGTTAACCCTCGCTGCTCACTCCCTGCTAATTTTCAGCCTCTTCTCCAGCCGTCCAGACTTTCTTTTCCTGACACTTTACAAACAATAGTCCCTCACTCCCCTCCCAGTCTTCTCTGCAGACACTTCACCTTCACACAGGTGTGTGCCCTCCCCATACACAAACACTGCAACTGTCTGGAATCCCCCACCCTGCACACTGAATCTTTACTAGTTAATGGAATCTCACCCTCTCCCCCTCCCTGACAGAAATCCTATTTGCTTTTATTATACTGTGGCTATTCCTCACTAGCCAACAGTATTCCTCATGCCCATCACTGACCATCCCTCTTCAGTCCCCTCCACCCCCATCTATATCCCCCTTCCCTCATTCTATCACAAATCCTCCTCCTTTTTTTTTTTATCCCGATACAGACCAGAATTCCCCCAGTCTCACTCCAGTTCTTCTCTACCCATCCCCCATCTCCTACCCACCTCCACCCCCTCCTCCTTCTCCCTTACCCCATGGTTCCCATCTCCATCCCACCCCCCCCCCCCAATTTTTCAGGGTTAAGGAAGAACCCCAAAGTGGAGCATCCTATTACTGCTGCTGCTTGTGTGGGTGGGATGTGTACTGCGCCAATCCCTGCTGACCCTCCTCTCCTATTCATCCCATGTGATTGGCGCAGTACACATCCCACCCACACAAGCAGCAGCAGTAATAAGATGTTCTGCAGGGGTTAAGGAAGAACCCCAAGGCAAAGTGCCAGAAGAGACCCAGAAACTCTGGAGGGGAAGGTAGAGAGGGAGTTGTTCTTCCATTTGTAGATTTAGCCCAGTGGCAGCCTGCCAAAATCTATGATGTCAGCTTCCCTGCACAACTCTTCTTCAGGAGTGCATATCTGTATAATACATTATTGCCCCTACACTGTACCCTATACTGTACCCTCCTGCCCCCTATACTGTGTCCACTTACCCTCCCCTGTACTGTACCCTCCTAACCACTGTACTGTGCCCTCCTCCCCACCCATACTGTGCCCTCCTGCCCCCCAGTACTGTACCTTCCTGTCCCCCTGTACTGTACCCTCCTAACTGCTGTACCGTGCCATCCTGCTCCCCCCTGTACTTTGCCACCCAGCCCCCCCTGACTGTACCCTCCTGTTCCCCCCATAAGTTTGTAAGTTATGTTCTGTTTGTGTCCACTAATGATGATTTTTGTGTATTTTTTGCAAAAATATTGCTTTGATATTTTTTAGGGGGGCCCTGTCAGGTAAGCTGTACGGGGCCCCGTGATTTCTAACAGCAGCCCTGGGCATACTATAGACACCCCCCAGGTACGAAATTTTAAGGAATATTTCACTTTTATTGTTTCACTTTAAGCATTATTAAAACCACTGCTCCCGAAAAAACGCCAGTTTTAAAACTTTTTTTGCATTGATACATGTCCCCTGGGGCAGGATCCAAGTCCCCAAACACTTTTTATGACAATAACTTTATTTTTCACATTCGTGTCCCATAGACTTTAACGGTGTTCGCGTGTTCAAACTAATTTCTTGCCTGTTCGCATGTTCTGCTGCGAACCAAACCGGGGGGTGTTCGGCTCATCCCTTGTGGCCGTATTTCCAATTGAAACACTTTGCCCCAGCCAATTGAGACTTTGCCCCAGCCAATTAGAACTGCAGAGAACCTACTCCCCCTAGAGCAACTATGTATAGCTACAGAAAAGGAGAGGGTGATCTCTAAGACATATACAATTCTGACTGATATGAAGGGGCAGGAAATACCGCCATTTACCAGGAAATTGGAAAAATAATTGGGAACACGGGTGAATAATCTAGAGGTCAGGCAAATACTGAGGAGGGCACATACTACGTCAGTATATTGCAATATGATATAATTGAACTATAATTGTGTGGCTCGTTGATATATACTGTATCTCCAGATTAAGGCACATACCTGTAAATGTCAAAGGGAGATATCGCAGCTATGTTGGCAGGGGTGTAAGGAGATAGGAACCATGACTCATATATTCTATATATGTGATTCAGCGCCACTGGATAAAATTATTAATAATACTATATATAATAATGAAAAAGCTGCTCCCCTGCGGATGGAGTATTGGATCTCCTATCTGAGAATTGTTTGTATATGAAAGGGGGTGCTATTCACACTTAATTAAAAATAAATACTATGTGATACCATATATCTTTGAATTAATAAAGTGGAAAAAAGTGAATATTATAAACACCACGGTTGTGTGATATTTGATAAACACCAGGAGATTTGTTTTGGCATTCAACCATACAAAAGTTATTAGACAATAATTATAATTGTATAATATTTAGTCCCAATAGTGGTGATTAGTGTGCTCCCACACAAAAAAACAATAAAAAAGTAAAAATAAAAAAATATGAAGAAAGTCCCCTTTAAATGTAGAAAATAGATCGGTGTTGCTTCAAATCCGACAAATGAAAACACCTTCAGTAAATAAAGTTCATGCTATACTGTGATTCTTCCTTCAAAGGAGTGCACAAAATTATTCCTTCACCAAATCTTCATATGAAGTGGACCTCTTTACTTAAAAAGATGGTCACAGACAGCTTGAGCAGGATTGTGCCTGCACACATATGGACAGATACTGGTGAAATATGAATCTCCTTCCTCGGTCTCAGGCAAAGGATATGAAACACAAAATGGAAAACTCCATAGTATAACCCATAAATTTATTTATAAAAAACAATATAAAATAAGTAAAAAACGTATGGCCTGATTGGCCTCTTACATTAAAAAGTGCCCATCCCGGCACTGGGCTGCAGGCATGTAGTTTGGAGCCAGTGGCTCGTGACCAGGCTACGCCACCGATGTACGTTTCGTAGTGATTACGTCTTCAGGGGGGCATGTGCCTGGTTACTAAGGTCACGTGTATTTATTTGTTAATGGAGATGGAGCGTGATTGGTGGGCAGGAACGGAAAGCCAAATCTTCAGTGCAGCCGCAGTGCTGAGAAGAAATCCTGCATAATATACAAATACCACCATTCATAGACAATAATTGATGTACATGCCCAAGTCAACAATATATAGATTAGTTTGTAAAATAAGTTTGACCAAAGTTCTATCCAATCAGTTTAAGATGAAGCAATAGCGATTTGTACATCAATTATTGTCTATGAATGGTGGTATTTGTATATTATGCAGGAGTTTTTTTGATTGTTTTTTTTGTGTGGGAGCACGCTAATCACCACTATTGGGACTAAATATTATACAATTATAATAATTTTCTAATAACTTTTGTATGGTTGAATGCCAAAACAAATCTCCTGGTGTTTATCAAATATCACACAACCGTGGTGTTTATAATATTCACTTTTTTTCCACTTTATTAATTCAAAGATATATGGTATCACATAGTATTTATTTTTAATTAAGTGTGAATAGCGCCCCCTTTCATATACAAACATGACTCATATATGATGGACCTGTCCCAAGAATAAAAAATATTGGGGAGAGGTAAGACAAGTAATTAAGGAAATAACGAGCCTAGAAATACCATATGACCCGTGGGGATATCTGTTTCACGGGGCTAAAATGGCAACTAAGATATATAAGAGATCATTGCTCCCTCAGCTACTAAATGCCGCCAAAAGCTTAATACTGAGACAGTGGCAGTACCCAGAGAGGCCCACAATGAAGAGTTGGTGCAATAAAGTAAACAAAATGTATAACTTAGAATAGCTAAGGTTCAGTGGCGAGGAGGGAATGGAGAGTTTTGAAGTGAAGTGGAGAGATTGGATAAAATATAAGTACTCAATAAGATTCGCTGAACTTCTAGGAATAGAAAGTTGAGGGAGAAGAACAGGAGACACAGTAGAGATCAGGCAGAGAAAGCAAGAAAATGAAGTATCAGAGAGGCAGGGGGAGGGGTCCCAGGGGGAGGTGGGGGGCGAGGGGGGCGGAGGACCATAAATGTATTATTTTTTGTAATGGGTGGAAAATGTGATGCTAGGTCGACGAGAGTCGCTCGGCTTATGTACTTGTGTATTTTTATTTTTTTATAAGCTTGAAGAAGTTAATAAAGAAATTGAAAATATATATATATATATATATATATATATATATATATATATATATATATATATATATAAAGTGGCATTTAACAAATAGCCATCAAATGAACAAATAATGGAAAATAAAGATATAAACACTAAAAAAACAGATGCAACCATAAATATACCAGGGCTCAAAATTTCAAGCCCTGAACTACTAGCCAGGCCTTAAGAGTTACTCGCCACCAGTTACCCCACCCAACCCCTCCCCTGCACCACCCCTAAACTCGAATTAACATACAATGTAATTATAACCCCCAGCATTGGTGTCAGTGGACGCTATAATAACCTCCAAAACAGGTATCAGAGGCTGTGGTAATAACCCCCAGCATTGACGTCAGTGGATGCATTTAAAAAAAAAACAGCACTGGTGCCAGACGCAATAATAACCCCCAACGCAGGTATCAGAGGACACCTAAATAACCCCTAGCATTGATGTCAGTGGACATCAAATTAACCCCCAACAGTGGTATCAGACGACGCATTAGTAACTCTGAGTATTGAAGTCAGGGGACACATTAATAACCGCTAGCACAGGTGTCAGTATTAATATCCCCCTCTCCTACATTGGTGGTTAGTGGCAATAAAATGTAACCCCCTCCCATGACCCCCAATGTGTGGGGAGTGGATTAACTTTCACTGACATTACCACATGCAGAAGGGGGTGGTGGGGAAGAATTTCACTGCCATGAGGATCAGTGCAAGGTGGGGTGGGGGATGAGGAGATTAACATTCACTGCCATGAAGGCCAATGCATGTGGGGGGGTTAACTTTCACTACCACTGACCCTCCCCCCCCCACATCCCCCACCTGCATTGGTGGACATGGCAATGCTAACCTCTTCCTCAATTTCAGCCTGTTCCAGTCCCATTAGCCTAACGCTATGGTGCTGGACAGGGAGCCAGAGCAATGAAACAAGTAGTTAGCTGAGCTTACCTCAGCACACACTCGGTCCTGATAAGTTCACATATCCCTCTTTCAGGAGTGCAGGTGGACGGGTGGGCGGTTCAGGCAGATGGGCGGGTGAGCAGGCGGGCGGTTCAGACAGATGGATGGGCAAGTGGGCGGGTCAGTAGGCAGATGATTAAGGCAGGTGGGCGGGGTCTCAGAAGATTGCTGCACCCCATCCCGCCCACACAACAAGCAGCCAGAGCCTGAAACTGCCAGTCAAAGCTGGAGGGAGGGGGAGAAAAATCCCCCCTCCACCAGCCATCGGAGCCTGCACTGTGTGGTGCTTGTGCTCGGAACGATAGCAGTGATGGCGGTGTCACTCCTATCGTTTAGGCAGCTGGAGAGCCGGGCACTCAGTGTCACTCATCTGCTCTTAGCGCCCCCTCTCCACTCGCCTCCAGCAAATTTTGACTCGCTAAATGCGAGCAGGCGAGTGAAAATTTTGAGGGCTGAATATACCATAATACACATTGCTTCAAATAAAGGGAAATAAATAGAACATTTTGTCTGAGCAGCTAAGTGAGAAAAACTGAGAGTTTCTTTTGCTATATTTTCACTAATAGAGTAATCAATAGGGCAACAAAATAAATTTTGCTGAAATCACCTGGATCATCCCTAGCAAATAGTTATATCAATACAGGATGGGTAAAGCAGAAAAACCACTCTTTGAGGGCAGACAGATATCATAAGATATTGTTGTATTTGTCCTCCTCTCGCCAGTAATAGCTTGCAGTGTCTTTGCTGTGTGTAACTTTCATACATTGCAATCAGAATTACAGCTTGTCAAACAGGTTGTTTTTTACAGCAATATCTCCTTACTAATACGTTGATCTATTTCATACTTGTCACTAAAAATGAATGTGTTTTTTGCAAAACAACTGGCATAGTATTTTTTATTTATTTTTTGCTCAGAAAAAGGTGCACGTAGCCTTTTTTTAATCACAATCACAGTAACAAATGTCGTCCTGTATTCTTTGGAAACATTGCAAACATCCAGCATTATTAATGTAAGCTATTCACTTTCTATGGATTTACCTGAAACAGGATTAGACACCCTGCAGATTTACAGCTGTCACTTAACTACAATACCCAGCATGCTTTGACAGCTGAGGAACCACAGGTAGACTGCCTCCTGCCTAATGCATTTCTACTGTATTAAAACAAAAAATATACCCAAGGACCTATATGTTTTAAAAACAAAATGTAATTAGGTTTTTATAAAGCTTTACATGCCTTGGAATTTTTTTTTTTTAACTGAATAGTTACTAAAGGTGATTGTAGAAAGTAAAGTTTTAAAGATCTTAACCACTTCAGCCCTGGACCATTTCATTGGTCAAAGACCAGGCCACTTTTTGCGATTCGGCACTGCGTCGCTTTAACTGACAATTGCACGGTCGTGCAACGTGGCTCCCAAACAAACTTGATGTCCTTTTTTTCCCATAAATAGAGCTTTCTTTTGGTGGTATTTGATCACCTCTGTGGTTTGTTTTTTTGCGCTATAAACAAAAATAGAGCGACAATTTTGAAAAAAATGCAATATTATTTCGTTTTTGCTATAATAAATATCCCCAAAAAATATATAAAAAAAACATTTTTTTCCTCAGTTTAGGCCGATACATATTCTTCTACATATTTTTGGTAAAAAAAAATGCAATAAGCGTTTATTGATCGGTTTGCGCAAAAGTTTTAGCGTCTACAAAATAGGGGATAGTTTTATGGCATTTCTATTAATATTTTTTTTTTACTAGTAATGGCGGCGATCAGCGATTTTTATCATGACTGCAACATTATGGCGGACACATCGGACACTTTTGACACATTTTTGGGGCCATTGTCATTTTTACAGCGATCAGTGCTATAAAAATGCACTGATTACTGTGAAAATGACACTGGCAGTGAATGGGTTAACCACTAGGTGGCGCTGAAGGGGTTAAGTCAGTACTAGGGAGTGTTTCTTACTGTTAGGGGGCGTGGCTACACGTGACACGTCACTGATGACCGTTCCCGATCACGAGGGAACAGTCATCAGTGACAGTGTCACTATGCAGAATAGGGGAATGCCTTGTTTACAAAGGCATTCCCCTGTTCTGCCGTTGCCGACCGCATTCGCGCGAGCACACAAATTTAAAGGGAAGTACTTGTACGTCAATGTGTCTGCCCGTGCCATTCTGTCGACGTACATCGTCGTGCGGCGGTTGGCAACTGGTTAAAGCATACTTTTAATTTTGGGTAAAGTAATAAATAGTTAAATTCCCTGACATTTTTTTTTACTTTTTCTGCTATGCTTAGGTGTAAGTAGAGTACAAACACATTTGTGCTCTACTTTCTCAGCAGGGAATTCTCAGCCCCGCCGGCTCACTGTAGCTATCAGATCAGAAGAGGGGTGGGCGGGACTGATAATTCCCCGCTGACGTCAGGAGAAACGTGAGAGGAGAGAAGAGAGAGGCGAGCCGGGCAGTCACATGAGCGGCATGTACACACACTGAAAAATGTGGTATAAAGCTCCAGATTTTTTTTAAAACACATACAGCGGGGCACTTAATAGATTGTAACACAGGATTTATAAAAACACAGTTATTTTAACAACTATATGCCCGGAGCGCTCTCCCGGGAGGGGCGGGGAAAGTCGGGATGACATCACCAGGCAATCGATTTTTCCAGTCGTATGCATCCATGCCGCATCGGGGACACCCAAATGATGATGCATCGATGCAGCAATTAATTTCAGCACCCCTAATATATACAGTGGAACCTTGGTTTACGAGTAACGCGGTTAACAAGCGTTTTGAAAACCGAGCAAATTTTTTTTTTAACTCTGACTCGGTTTGCGAGTGCCGTCTCGCAAAACGAGCAGAATTCAAGTGAATGGGGTGTGCATTACCGCATTTGGCCAGAGGTGCGGGAACGTCGGTGACGCTGAGAACGGTTCGGAGCTGTTCTGAGCCGTTCGGAAATACTCGGAATCACTCGGAAACACTCGGAAATACTCAATTCCCGAGTGTTTCCGAACCTTTCCGAGGGTTTCTGAGATCAGCCAAGCTGTCCCTGAGTATTTCCAAGGCTCTCCGGTGCCCCCCCACCTCTGGTCACATGCGCTATTGCATGCCATAGAAGTCAATGCGGATCAAATTATCTTTGTTTCCGTTGACTTCTATGGGGAAACTCACTTTGATATGTGAGTGCTTTGGATTACACACATTCTCCTGGAACGGATTATGCTCGTAATCCAAGGTTCCACTGTATATATATATATATATATATATATATATATATATATATATTCCTACTCTTATTGTTATAGCTGATAGCTGAAAGGTTTTTCCTTGTGCTGAATTCATCAGTCCTCCAGAAATCATGGAAGTGGTAAATGGTTGCCTCCCCCAGCTTGCTGATTGGACAGTTAAGAAACAACAACCCAATTTTGAGGTCACCCCTGTGTGTTTCCCCTCATGCAAAACAGACCCACTCAGCCTACCAGCTACACGATGCGGACTGACAAACCTTCTGCTGCAGCTATTGTATTTTGACAGCTGGCCTCGCCTCATTGGATGCAACCAATGTTCGGCTGACAATTTTCCACCTAGCTCTTTTCATTTTTTAATTGAAGGAATGTCAGTCAGGAGGCAGCTGAAAGGGCTAACCACAGAGCAAATTTCAGTCAGTTCGTCAGAAAGTATGGCCAGCCTAAGAAAAGTCTTAGAAAACAATAATGTTATTTTGTAAACTTCGTCAACATATTGGAGGCAATTCATGAAGAGTGTTGTAAATAGGGATGGGCCGAACACCCCCCGGTTCGGTTCGCATCCAGAACATGCGAACGGACCGAAAGTTTGCATGAACATTCAAACACCGTTAAAGTCTATGGGACTCGAACTTGAGAAATCAAAAGTGCAAATTTTAAAGGCTAATATGCAAGTTTTTGTCCTAAAAAGGGTTTGGGGACTCAGGTCCTACCCCAGGGGACATGTATCAATGCAAAAAAAAGTTTTAAAAACTGTAGTCTTTTTCGGGAGCAGTGATTTTAACCACTTGCCGACTGCCGCACGCAGATGTACGTCGACAGAATGGCACGGGCAGGCAAATGGACGTACCTGTACGTCCCTTTAAATTTCCCGCCCCGCGTGCCTCACGAGCGTGTTTGAGGGTATCGGGAACTCAATGTTCCCGGGCGGCCCGCGATTGCGGTCGGCAAAGGCAGAACAGGGGGATGCCTTTGTAAACAAGGCTTTCCCATATTCTGCCTAATGACATGTTTCCCCGTGATCGGGAACAGTCATCAGTGACATGTCACATGTAGCCATGCCCCCTAACAGTAAGAATCACTCCCTAGTACTGACTTAACCACTTCAGCGCCACCTAGTTGTTAACCCCTTCACTGCCAGTGTCATTTTCACAGTTATCAGTGCATTTTTATTGCACTGATCGCTGTAAAAATGACAATGGTCCCAAAAATGTTTCAAAATTGTCCGATGTGTCCGCCATAATGTCGCAGTCATGATAAAAATCGCTGATCGCCGCCATTACTAGTAAAAAAAACTATTAATAAAAATGCCATAAAACTATCCCCTATTTTGGAGACGCTATAACTTTTGCGCAAACCGATCAATAAACGCTTATTGCGTTTTTTTTTTACAAAAATATGTAGAAGAATACATATCGGCCTAAACTGAGGAAAAAAAATGTTTTTTATATATATTTTTTGGGGATATTTATCATAGCAAAAAGTAAAAAATATTGAATTTTTTTCAAAATTTTCTTTGTTTATAGCGCAAAAAATAAAAACCGCAGAGGTGATCAAATACCACCAAAATAAAGCTCTATTTGTGGGAAAAAAAGGACGTCAATTTTGTTTGGGAGCCACGTCACACGCGCAATTGTCAGTTAAAGCGGCGCAGTGCCGAATCCCAAAAAGTGGCCTAGTCTTTGACCAGCAAAGTGGTCCGGGGCTTAAGTGGTTAATGATGCTTAAAGTGAAAAAATAAAAGTGAAATATTCCTTTAAATATCGTACCTGGGGGGTGTCTATAGTATGCCTGTAAAGTGGCGCGTGTTTCCCGTGTTTAGAACAGTCCCTGCACAAAATGACATTTCTAAAGGAATAAAAGTCATTTAAAACTGCTTGTGGCTTTAATGTAATGTCCCCAGGCCCTCTATACTCTGAACAGCAGTATACAGGCGGTGTAAACAAGACAGGGACTGTAGGTTTGTTCTTAAGTAGAATCTGTTTGTAATTTGGAACAGGTACATTTTGTAAGTAGAGCTCAAGCCAAAAAATCTATTTTAAAGCTTTTTGGATAACATAGGGAAGGGTTATCGCCCCTGTAACATTTGTTTTGCTCTCTGTGCCCCTGTTCAGAAGATTTCACTTCACTTTCTGTCCCAATGACAATTGGATTTTGAAAATTTGGTGTTTTTAGGGAAACAAGGATTAGTGATAAAGCATCAGTGGGGATACCTTTTTCCCATATTAACTCTTACAGGAGAGAATTTCCCTTCCTAGGGGTAGATTTCCTCTTACTTCCTGTTGTCTCCCTTCATTTGTAAGTAGGAGTCATTTGTAAGTTGTATGTTTGAAATTAGGGGACCGCCTATATATACACTATACGGCCTGCCCTATATACTCTGCAGATATTTGGGCCTTAGGTGTGGGTGGTACCAGAACACTGTAATCCCTCACAGTTACTATTGGTGGGCGCTGGAACGGGCCCCTCTGTGAAATATTATATCAAGAATTGTAATTACATGCCCCAGTTGAACAGGGGTAGAAAAATTGGGCCATTGGTGGTGGTGTTACAACATTGTAAGCCCTCACAGTTACTCTTGGTGGGCGCTGGAACGGGTTCTGCTGTAAAATATTATATCTAGAATTGTAATTACATGCCCCTGTTGAACAGGGGTAGAAAAATTGGGCCTTTGGTGGTGGTGGTGGTGCCACAACACTGTAAGCCCTCACAGTTACTCTTGGTGGGCGCAGGAACAGGCCCTGCTGTGAAATATTAGATCACAAATTGTAATTACACACCCCAGTTAAACAGGGGCAGAAAAATTGGGCTTTAGGCACTGGTGCTACAACACTGCAACCCCTCACAGATACTCTAGTTGAGTGCAGGAGCAAGCCCTGCTGCAAAATATTACAGCAAAAATTGTAATTACACGCCCCTGTTAAACAGGGGCAGAAAAATTGGGCTTTAGGCACTGGTGCTGGTGCCACAACACTGCTTAGGAACGAGCCCTGCTGCAAAATACTACAGCAAAAATTGTAATTACACGCCCCTGTTAAACAGGGGCAGAAAAATTGAGCTTTAGGCACTGGTGCTGGTGCCACAACACTGCAACCCCTCACAGATACTCTAGTTGAGCGCAGGAACGAGCCCTGCTGCAAAATACTACAGCAAAATTGTAATTACACGCCCCTGTTAAACAGGGGCAGAAAAATTGGGCTTTAGGCACTGGTGCTGGTGCCACAACATTGCAATCCCTCACAGATACTCTAGTTGAGTGCAGGAACGAGCCCTGCTGCAAAATATTACAGCAAAAATTGTAATTACACGCCCCTGTTAAACAGGGGCAGAAAAATTGGGCTTTAGGCACTGGTGCTGGTGCCACAACACTGCAACCCCTCACAGATACTCTAGTTGAGCGCAGGAACGAGCCCTGCTGCAAAATTTTACAGCAAAACTTGTAATTACACGCCCCTGTTAATCAGGGGCTGACAAATTGGGCTTTAGGCACTGGTGGTGGTGCCCAGAAACAAAAATGTTCTTAGAAGCTATCAACATGAACATTGAGGAGGAATAGGATAGTCACTCAGCATAACAGGATAGTCACTCTGCATCAGCATAGGCAGTCTTGAAGGGATCTCTGTGATCGGTTACAAAGCCTCCAGCAGCACTGAATGTGCGTTCCAAAAGAACGCTGAATGCAGGACAGGCCAGTAACTCAATTGCATACTGTGCAAGCTCTGGCCAGTGATCCACCCTCAAGACTCAGTAACCCAGTGGATTTTCGGTTGGAAAGATCTCCAAGTCTGATCTTGCCCCTAGGTATTCCTGCATGTAAATCAGACGCTGGCAATGATTGCTGGAACCGATCAGACCTTGGGGCTGCGGACTAAAAAATTGTCTGAACGCATCAGTCAGACGGCCACCTTCTCCACCACTCCTTCTGTGACTGACCGAAGCCTCAGCAACACGTTGTCCAGGACTAGGAATTTGTAACCTCCCAGGCTCTGGAAACGCGTTGCACAAACCTTTCTAGAAGGCCTCCCAAAGATCTTTCATCCTCTGCTCCCTCTGCAATGGCTGGATAAGTTCCGCAACCTTACCCTTGTAACGTGGATCAAGAAGGGTTGCCAGCCAGTAATGATCCCTCTCCTTGATACCACGAATCCGAGGGTCCTTTCGCGGGCTTTGCAGGATCAGGGAGGCCATGCAGCGTAGGTTTGCTGAGGCATTTGGTCCGGAGTCCTCTGGGTCACTAAGGACGACATGATCCGCAGCCACCTCCTCCCAGCCACGTACAAGTCCATGGGTTTCTGGGGACTGTAAACGATCCCTTGAAGACTGCTGCTGATGCTGAGTGCTAGGCTTCACCTCCATGCTGACACAATCCTCATCCTCCTCCTCCTCGTCCTCCTCCTCTTCCTGTGTGAGTGGCAGGCCCGCAGGAATAGTGTCTGGATAAAGGGGGCCTTGAGAGGTAAGGAAGTCCTCCTCTTCCTCCCTCTGTTCTGCCTCAAGTGCCCTGTCCATTATTCCACGCATCGTGTGCTCCAACAGGAAGACAAGAGGGACAGTATCACTGATGCATGCACTGTCACTGCTCACCATCCTTGTGGCCTCCTCAAATGGTGACAGGACAGTGCATGCATCCTTGATCATTACCCACTGGCGTGGCGAAAAAAAGCCAAGCTCCCCTGACCCTTTCCTGGTGCCATAGTCGCACAGGTACTGATTGATGGCCCTCTGCTGCGTGTGCAGCTGCTGCAGCATTGCCAACGTTGAGTTCCACCTGGTGGGCAGGTCATAGATGAGGCGGTTCTTGGGCAGGTTGCATTCCTTTTTGAAGGTCAGCTACCCGAGCACTGGCATTATATGACCGGCAGAAATGCCCACAGACTTTTCTGGCCTGCCTCAGGAGATCCTGTAAGCCCAGGTACCTGCATAAGAACCGCTGCACCACCAAATTAAGGACGTGAGCCAAACAGGGCACATGGGTTAAGTGTCCCTGTCGGAGGGCGGAGAGGAGGTTGGTGCCGATGTCGCAAACCACCATTCCTGGCTGAAGCTGGTGTGGCATCAACCACCTCTGAGTCTGCCCCTACAGAGCTGAGAGAATCTCTGCCCCAGTGTGGCTCCTGTCCCCTAAGCAGACCAACTCAAGCACTGCATGGCAACTTTTTGCCTGAGTGCTTGCATAGCCCCTAGAACGCCTACGGAGCACCGCTGGTTCTAAGGACAAATCTGCACAGGAAGAGGACATAGAGGAAGAAGAAGAGGAGGGGTTGGAGGAGAGAGGTGTGGCAGAATCACCACTACCAGCATTTTGAAGGCATGGTGGCGGAAAAAGCTCTAACAATACTGCACCCTGTCCTGCATCCTTCCCAGCTGCCAGCAGGGTTACCCAGTGCGCCATGAAAGAAAGGTAACGTGTCCATGCCTGCTGGACCATGAGTCAGCCGTAATATGCACCTTACCGCTGACCGCCCTGTCCAGCGAGGCCAAGACAATCCCTTTCACATGTCAGTAGAGAGCCGGAATGGCCTTCCAACAAAATTGGCGTTTGGGAACCTGCCACTGAGGTACCGCACATTCCACAAAGGGGGAAGAGTCTACCAGCTGAAAAGGCAGCAGTTGGAGTGCTAGCAATTTAGCCAAACTAGCATTCAGCCACTGAGCATGTGGATGGCTGGGACAAAATTTATTTCACCGGTTTAGCAACTGGGGTAGGGAAATTTGCCTGCTACAATCGGATGTTGGTGTTCCGCTAGCAGATTGCCCGGAAGTGCTTGGGACACCTAATTCTACAACTTGATTCCTCTCAGTGCAGGTCTCTGAGAGGGCTGAAGTTATAGTAGGGTTGGAGATCCCAGCTGATGAGGAGCAAGGAGAGGTCCACCTTGTTCTTTGGTGTGGGTCTTTTAAGTAGTATTGCCAACGGACTGCATGGGAGGTCGACATATGTCTGATCAAGCATGTGGTGCCCAAGCGGCTGCTGTTTTGGCCATGCTTGATACACTTCAGACATATGTTACAAACAGCAACAGTGCGATCTGCTGCACACGGCTCAAAAAAGGCCCACACTGAAGAACGTTTGGAAAAACGCGCCCTGCAAATGCGGAGCTCTGCGGTGTGATGCAGTCGAATGGCTGCCCTTAAGCTGGCCCCTGGAGGGCATCCTGCCTTGTTGGAGATGTGCCTCCTCCTCCTCCTCCTCTTCTTCTCTTCTATCAGGCACCCACGTAGAGTCAGTGACCTCATCATCCCCTCCCACCTCGCCACTGGAGGAAACCTGGCAGTATGCTGCAGCTGGGGGAACATGACTTCCAGTTTCTTGTCCTTCTTTGACACCCTCTCTCTCTGGGCTCACGTTACTGCCTTCATCCTCAACCTGGGTATCATCATCAGAGCATTCAAAACGCTGCGCATCCTCCTGCAGCATGTACCCTACACTGTGGACGAACAGTTCAGGGGACTCCTCAGGGCATGATGATAGGGCTAGGGAAGGAGTGACTGATGACATTGAGCCGATGGAAGAGGCCGCTTTGGCAGCTGCTTGGCAGACAAAGTACCCAGAAGATGAGGAGGATGAGGACGGCTTGGTCATCCACTCTACCAACTCTTCTGCATGTTGTGGCTCAACACAGGCCAGCTGCCGAAAAAAAGCACAAGCGTGCCCCACGACCAGCACTGTAGACAGAGAGCCTGCTTGCCCTCTTTTAGTGGCATGTGAGCGTCTGCCTCTCTTTTGTGGCCTTCCAGACATACTGTACAATTAGATTAGCAAAACAACGCCTGAAGTTTACTAAAAACAGTACACCAGGAATGGCCTACAGTCAGGTATAGGCTTGGCTGGACTACAATGCAGTGGATATATATTTTATGAACTGCAGCTCACTGAGTCGCCTGCCTGAAAGTGTCTTTGAACAAGTGCAACAGGAATGGCCTACAGTCATGTATAGGCTTGGCTGGACTACAATGCAGTGGATATATATTTTATGAACTGCAGCTCACTGAGTCGCCTGTCTGAAAGTGTCTTTGAACAAGTACAACAGGAATGGCCTACAGTCAGGTATAGGCTTGGCTGGACTACAATGCAGTGGATGTATATTTTATGAACTGCAGCTCACTGAGTCACCTGCCTGCCTGCCTGAAAGTGTATTTGAACAAGTACAACAGGAATGGCCTACAGTCAGGTATAGGCTTGGCTGGACTACAATGCAGTGGATATATATTTTATGAACTGAAGCTCACTGAGTCACCTGCCTGAAAGTGTCTTTGAACATGTAGAACAGGAATGGCCTACAGTCAGGTATAGGCTTGGCTGGACTACAGTGCAGTGGATATATATTTTATGAACTGCAGCTCACTGAGTCACCTGCCTGAAAGTGTCTTTGAACAAGTACAACAGGAATGGCCTATAGTCAGGTATAGGCTTGGCTGGACTACAATGCAGTGGATATATATTTTTTGAACTGCAGCTCACTGAGTCGCCTGCCTGAAAGTGTCTTTGAACAAGTATAACAAGCCTGTATATATATATATATATATATATATATATATATATATATATATATATTAAATGCACTGCAGCGAGCTGAATCATCTGCCTGCCTGAAGTATATTAGAAACAGTACACCAGGAACGGTCTGAAGTGAGATCTAGCTGCACAGGATACAGTGTATATAATATATATATATATATATATATATATATATATATCTATATATTGTGACAGCAGGAAGGTAAAGTCACCTGGTTGCATCCAGGGGGGTAGATATATTTCTCCCAGATTCAGGCTTTATGCTGACTTATACAACTAGGGTGGAGAGTTGTATAAGCCCAGCTGAGGCTAGTAGGCTCATGGATGACTCATACCTCTAGGGAGAGTGTGGGGCGTCGTACAGACAGGGAGTTGATGAGGCCAGCTGAAGCTTGTCAGCTCATTTAGGCCTCTATAAGAACTCCCAGATTCATTAGGTGTTAGCTCATGCCTGGAAGCAGACCTGTGTGGACTTCCTGGAGAGAGTGAACCCTTGTCCGGTGAGACAAAGCCTGTGTGGCTATTTGCTTGGACATTTAAAACCAGGGACTTAGGGACTAGGACAGCACTAGGCTGATCCCAGTTGTTAGTTAGGAAACCTGTATGTTTAGTCAGAGGTCAAGTTGACCAGGATTTAATTTGTTTATGTTTCTTTTGGCTTTGCTGTGTTTTGTCACTGTAAATAGAAAATAAACCGCACCTTTTTTTTTTTTTTTTGATTTTGAAAACCACAACCTCCATTTGCTGGGCCTGTTTTTGTGTGGGGAGCCCATCCCGGGGGGGTCACACACACCCGCTGCCAAGCTAACCCCCTCACAGTTGGTGGAGAACCAGTGGCAGTTTTTTTTTAAGCCAGCATGGAGGAGATACTGAAGCAGCTGGCTCTAGCAAATGCCAATCAACAGCAGACAAATGCAGGTTTGCAAAAGAGCCTTGCAGCTCAACAACAGAACTTCGCAGCCCAGCAGCAAGCTCATCAACAGAGCCTTGCAGCTCAGCAACAAGCCCAGCAGCAATCTGAGGCCCGCTTCATAGACCTGTTAGAGAAGCAAGAGCAGAGACTACAACAAATGGAAGCAGTAATGCAGCAACGTCCGCAGACCAGTGAGGAAAGCCGTCCCACTAATACCGCGTCCTTTGGGGTGAGTCGTTTATTGACAAAAATGACTGGAGAGGATGATCCAGAGGTATTTTTGACCACATTTGAAAGGACTGCTGAAAGAGAAAAGTGGCCTGAGGAGCAGTGGGCTGGACTGGTGGCTCCTCTGTTAACTGGTGAATCGCAGAAGGCTTACTATGACCTAGAGCCTGACCAAGCAAAAGACTATGTGATGCTAAAAGCTGAAATATTGGCAAGGCTGGGTGTCACCCAGGCTGTCCGGGCTCAGCGTGTGCATAACTGGACTTTCCAGCTTGGAAAACCCCCCAGGTCTCAAATGTATGATCTCATTCACCTAAGCAGAAAGTGGCTACAGCCAGAGACTTTGTCCGCACCAAAGATTGTGGAACGTGTTGTAATGGATCGGTTTTTGAGAGCTCTTCCTACTGCCATCCAAAAGTGGGTAAGCCATGGAGACCCAGAGACGGCCGATGGTCTTGTGGATCGTGTGGAGAAATACTTGGCTACAGAGAACCTGACGGCCTCTTCCAGAGACACTCGGACTTTCCACCCTAAGACCAGACCATCCCCAGGGGCGGATAAGAGGATTCCAAGGGGTGAGGGTGGAGAGAGTGAGAGGGTGGGAGCTCTACCCCAAGTTTGGCGAGAACAGCCTGGGAAATCAGCGGCTCAAGAGGCGGCAAGAAGGATCGTTTGCTACCGCTGCCGGCAAGCGGGACATATTGCAGCCAATTGCCCGGTTGTGGAGGAACCCATGCAGTGTGACTTTCTGATGGGCAGACGTCAGTCGCTGTGTGCGACAGTCGCATGCACTGCCATTCGAGGAACTGAGAAACATTTATGCAAAATGTGTGTTAATGGTAGAAATGTTGTGGTATTGCTGGATTCAGGTAGCCTTGTGACCCTGATAAAGGCTGAGTTAGTTAAAACAGAGGTCTCTGGGAATAGCAAGGTAGCTGTTATTTGTGTGCATGGGGACACCCGAGAGTATCCAGTGACTACAGTGTGTTTCGAGACCCCCAAAGGTACCCTCTCTCATCCAGTGGGCTTAGTATCTCAGTTACCGCATGACGCCATTGTGGGAAGGGATTTTCCGAAGTTCTGGGAACTGTGGGATGATCCTGAGCCCCCCACTGGTGCCCCTATGTACCAGGAATGGGATAGCCAGAACTCCCCTGAGAGTGGTGAGGACTCTCCGGAATTTCCCTTATCAGTATTGGCAGGGGAGACTCAAGAAACTGGAGAGGAGCCCACCTCCTCAGACGAAAACCTACCGTCTGTGGAGTTTTCTGATCTTGAGGTTCACAGGGAAAACTTTGCCACAGAACAGTTGAAAGACCCCGCCCTAATAAAGGCACGGGAAAACGTAGTGAAAATAGATGGCGAGTTAGTGAACCCAGATAATACCTGCACTTACCCATACTTCAGCGTAGAGAAGGACCTACTGTATCGGGTGGCAAAAAGGGCAGAAGAAACCGTTGAGCAGCTTGTGGTGCCCAAACCTTACAGGAAGTTGGTGTTGGAGTTGGCCCATGGGCACATTCTTGGAGGTCATCTGGGGACAGAGAAAACCCGAGAGAGGGTATTACAGAGATTCTATTGGCCGGGGGTGATAAAGGACATAGAAAATTATTGTTCCTCCTGCCCTGTGTGTCAGAGGTCGGCCCCGATGCCACATTTCCGTAGCCCGCTGGTCCCTCTACCCATCATTGAGGTCCCGTTTGAGAGGATCGCCATGGATTTGGTAGGTCCTATAATCAAGTCCGCTAGGGGGCACCAGTACATATTAGTTATAATGGACTATGCCACCCGTTATCCAGAAGCGATCCCTCTCCGAAATACCTCGGCCAAAACCATAGCCAAAGAGCTATCTCTTGTGTTTAGCCGGGTGGGTATTTGTAGAGAACTGCTTACGGACCAAGGTACACCCTTTATGTCCCGGGTTATGAAGGAGCTGTGTAAATTGTTCAAAGTGACGCAATTACGTACATCTGTGTATCACCCCCAAACCGATGGGCTGGTTGAAAGATTCAACAAAACCCTAAAGCAAATGTTGAAGAAAGTGGTGGATAGAGATGGAAAGGATTGGGACTGTCTACTTCCTTATCTGATGTTTGCTATTAGGGAGGTGCCCCAATCCTCTACGGGATTCTCCCCCTTTGAGTTACTGTATGGGAGACACCCAAGAGGGCTGTTGGATATTGCCAAGGAAACTTGGGAAAGTGAGAGTTCTCCCCACAGGAGTGTGATTGAGCATGTCGCCCTGATGCAAGACCGAATTGCACAGGTAATGCCCATCGTGAAGGAACATTTGGCCCAAGCGCAGTTAGCACAGCAGAGAGTGTACAACCGTGGAGCCAAGACCCGTACCTTTTCCCCGGGGGATAGGATACTGGTACTTGTCCCTACGGTTGAAAGTAAATTCCTTGCCAAATGGCAAGGCCCCTACGAGATAATGGAAAAAGTGAGCGAAGTGAATTACAAGGTCAGACAACCAGGAAGGCGAAAGCCCGAACAGATCTATCACGTTAATCTGTTGAAAGCCTGGAGGGATAGAGAGTCCCTAGTCGCAGACACTTGGTCACCAGCTCAAACTGGTTGCGTGATTCCTGAGGTTGGAATAGCAGCCACCTTGTCACAACCCCAACAACAGGAGGTTAAGGAGTTTGTGCTTCGCAACAAGGAGGTATTCTCTGAGCTGCCGGGACAAACATCTGGGGTAGAGCATGACATCATTACCCCGCCCGGTGAAAGGGTGAAGTTAAAACCCTATCGGATCCCAGAGGCCCGACGGGAGGCAATACGGGAGGAAGTACAGAAAATGCTGAACTTAGGGGTGATAGAGGAGTCCCAAAGTGATTGGTCTAGTCCCATTGTGTTGGTGCCTAAACCGGATGGGAGCTGGCGATTTTGTAACGATTTTCGTCAGTTGAACAAAGTTACAAAATTTGACACCTACCCCATGCCACGTATAGATGAGTTGATCGACCGGCTGGGAACAGCCCGATACATGACGACTCTTGACCTCACAAAAGGGTATTGGCAAATCCCCCTGGCCAAATTGGCCAAAGAGAAAACCGCATTTGTAACCCCAGACGGGGCGTTCCAATATAAAAGAATGCCGTTCGGGTTACAGAATGCGCCGGCCACGTTCCAGCGGAAAATGGACCAGATGCTGAGGCCCCATCGGAAGTATGCTGCGGCTTACCTGGATGACGTAATTGTCCATAGCACAGATTGGGCCTCACATCTGCCAAAAGTGCAAGCAGTCCTGGACTCTGTTCGGGAAGCGGGGTTTACGGCTAACCCCAAGAAGTGTACCATTGGGCAGGAGGAGGCCAAATATCTTGGGTACACCATTGGGAGGGGAGTAATAAAACCCCAACTCAACAAAGTCGAGGCCATCCAGAGTTGGCCACGTCCCAACAGCAAGAAGCAGGTACGAGCCTTTCTGGGAATCGCTGGGTATTATCGGCGATTCATTCCCCACTTTGCCTCTAAGGCTGTGCCCCTAACCAACCTAACGAAGGGGAAAGGGTCGGTCATGATTAAATGGACCCCCGAGGCTGAGGCAGCATTCCAATTCTTGAAACAAGCCTTATGTAGCCAGCCAGTGTTGTACTCACCCGACTTCTCTAAAGACTTTGTCGTACAAAGTGATGCGTCAGATGTGGGGTTAGGAGCAGTATTGTCCCAGGTCTGGAACGGGGAAGAGCACCCAGTCATTTACCTCAGCAGGAAGTTGAAGTCCCATGAGGTATATTACGCCACCGTTGAAAAGGAGTGTTTAGCGGTGAAGTGGGCTCTAGATTCCCTTCGGTACTACCTGCTAGGTAGGCACTTTGACATGGTTACGGATCACGCTCCGTTAAAGTGGATGGCTCAAAACAAGGAAACAAATAGAAGAGTGAATAGGTGGTTCCTGGCCCTCCAGGAATTCAACTTCACAGTAAAGCATCGCCCTGGCGTTCAAATGGGGAATGTGGATGCTTTGTCTCGAGTACATGAATGCCTGATTGCTGGTGTTCCAACCCTGAGGTTAAAACAAGAGGGGGGGGTATGTGACAGCAGGAAGGTAAAGTCACCTGGTTGCATCCAGGGGGGTAGATATATTTCTCCCAGATTCAGGCTTTATGCTGACTTATACAACTAGGGTGGAGAGTTGTATAAGCCCAGCTGAGGCTAGTAGGCTCATGGATGACTCATACCTCTAGGGAGAGTGTGGGGCGTCGTACAGACAGGGAGTTGATGAGGCCAGCTGAAGCTTGTCAGCTCATTTAGGCCTCTATAAGAACTCCCAGATTCATTAGGTGTTAGCTCATGCCTGGAAGCAGACCTGTGTGGACTTCCTGGAGAGAGTGAACCCTTGTCCGGTGAGACAAAGCCTGTGTGGCTATTTGCTTGGACATTTAAAACCAGGGACTTAGGGACTAGGACAGCACTAGGCTGATCCCAGTTGTTAGTTAGGAAACCTGTATGTTTAGTCAGAGGTCAAGTTGACCAGGATTTAATTTGTTTATGTTTCTTTTGGCTTTGCTGTGTTTTGTCACTGTAAATAGAAAATAAACCGCACCTTTTTTTTTTTTTTTTGATTTTGAAAACCACAACCTCCATTTGCTGGGCCTGTTTTTGTGTGGGGAGCCCATCCCGGGGGGGTCACACACACCCGCTGCCAAGCTAACCCCCTCACAATATATATATATACAATGCTGATATATATATATATATATATATACAATGCTGATATATATATATATATATATATATATATATATATGTAGCGGAGCCCACAAATTTGAGGGTCGCTATGTTCTAAATTTAGGGGTAGTATGAGTCATAGTTGGCTCAGGTTCTCTAATTTTGCTAGGCATGGACTCTGTTCTGCTATGGTGTTGCCTGGTGTATAGTTCCCCTTGTCCTGTGGTGGCGCTGTTGCCCAGGTCTCGGGTTGAACCACGGGTGGCATTGTGGTGTGATTGGGTGTCCTCTCTCGGCTACCATGTGGTGGGCGGGTTTCGCCTGCTGTGCATGCCTGGAGAGGGTACATAAAGGCCAGACGCCATGATCTGTGGTGTGTGCTGGGGGAATTCCAAGGAGGATCCCTGGTGGCGAAGTCGTGCCCTTTGGCCCTGCTGGCCGGGGGGTGTTTGAACTGGCCGAGGAGTCTCTGGCACCTTTAGCCCGAGGCTACAGCGTTCCAGGTAGGCCCGGTACCTTCAACTGGGTCTACAGCCAACACACTGGAGTCCCAGGGAGCCCGTGTGAAGGTGGCCCGCTCTGAAAGAGAGGAAACCGGGGGAGGACCTGTCCGATGGATCGGTGACGAAGTTCGCGATGAAGGAGAGGCCTGGTTACCTATCAGAGGAAGGATTCATGAGTTGCAGTATAGCCCCTGTAGTGTGTCCCACTGACACCTATGGTCTCTACTAATCTACAGGGTTTTGTTCAGAAGTCATAATTCAATCATTAAGGATTCTGTGGCAGAGGATCTCTAGGACTTGTCCGTGAAGGGGACTAAATTCAAGTAGCAACTGTTCGTGCTTTACTCTGGCTGCTAGGACTGTGAGAGGGATCTATCCGGGTGAGCAAAATTCATACTCAGGCTTGAGTGAAGAATAGGGTAACTGGGTGCCGCGTGCCTGAACATATCTCCCTACCTACTTTGTCGCTATCTTCAACCTGTTCCCAAATCTGTTTGAGCAAGATAAAAATAAACTCGGCTGTTTGGTGTTTGAACACTGTTTGGACATTGAGTTTCTTTGGGGAAAGAGCACAGACTTTTCCCTATATTCTAGGGACGAGAACCAGTGAACGGGAGGTAACTCGCTGCAGGACCCAAAAATAAAGAACACCGCTCAACCTTCTAAACTAGGAGGATCCGGGAAAGTAGCATGGTGTGCCTTTATCCCTGCAAGGAGAAGGTAGGCAGGAGAAAAGGGTCCATGTGCTACATATATATACTGAATACACTGCAGCTAACTGAATCAACTGCCTGCCTGAAGTATTTTAGAAACAGTACACCAGGAACGGTCTGCAGTGAGATCTAGCTGCACAGGATACAGTGTATATAATATATATATATATATATATATATATATATATATATTTATATACACAAAGCTGAGATGTATATATATACTGAATACATTGCAGCTAACTGAATCAACTGCCTGCCTGAAGTATTTTAGAAACAGTACACCAGTAACGGTCTGCAGTGAGAGCTAGCTGCACAGGATACAGTGTATATATATATATACAAACCGGGATGCATATATATACTAAATACACTGCAGCTAACTGAATAAACTGCCTGCCTGAAGTATTTTAGAACCAGTACACCAGGAATGGTCTGCAATGAGATCTAGCTAAACTGGATACAGTGTATATATATATATATATATATATATATATATATATATATATATACAAAACCGGGATGCATATATATACTAAATACACTGTGACTGCAGCTAACTAAATCGCCTGCCCGCTCAAAGGAAAGTAAAGTAAATGACACTCTCTCTCTGACACTCTCTCTCTCTATCTCCGCCGGAACACACTACATAAGGCCGACGTGCAGGCGGCCTTATATAGTGTGGGGCGTGGACTTAACTCCTGAGCCATAATTGGCCAAAGGCACCCTGCCTTTGGCCAATTATGGCTCCCTTTGCTTATGGCGCTGTGATTGGCCAAAGCATGCGGGTCATAGTGCATGCTTGGTCAATCATCAGCCAGCAATGCACTGCAATTACGCAGTGCATTATGGGCCATGATGAGCCTCTCGAATTTGGCGCGAACGGCCCATAATGTTCGATCTTCGGCAAACGATCGAACAGCCAATGTTCGAGTCAAACTCATGTTCGATTTGAACAAATAGCCCATCCCTAGTTGTAAACACTCTTTGGAATTCTGTTGGGCGTCTGCACCAAAATTGTTAGTGCTTGTGCCAGATTACAAACTCTGCTCACGAACATGCCCCACTCTGAGAACTGGTATCTCTCTGTACACCAGTTTAGAGTTGGTCTTAATTCACGGGCTAGGAAAACGGTGGTAACGCTTTAAGAATCTGTTGCAGCCATTGCGACAGGTTTTTAAAGTGGTGGTAGTAAGAGCTACCTAAATTTGTCACATGCACGGTTACTGTTACCGAAACTGGAACAAATGTTTGCCTGAATTAGGCACAGGTAGTTTTAAAGACAACTACCACCAGAATAGTGTCATTAACATTTTTTTTCTTTACTTTTTACTTTATTGAATTCCCCAAATTTTGTTATACAGATCAGGAAGCCAGCAGGAGGTTTAATACGTGTATATGTATGGTGTTTAGTGAAGAATCAGCAGGAATGTTGGTAGTTTGTACCACACCCACTCTTAATACTAACTGTTCAGGCCATAGATATAATCTCAGAATTAGCACTGGAAGCAAAGCAGAGTTTTCAGATACAGATGGCCAACATAAACAATACACGACTTTTCATTTTTGCTGTGATTGAAGCCCACACAGGGTGTTTTTTCCACATTACTGGCTGTAATTTGAAGCTGCTCAGGAGAGAGGAAAGGTAAGTAAATGCTGTTGGGGAGGATAAAGGAAAAAGTAATTTTAAAGCACACTGGTCACCCAATTAAATTTATGTTTAATCTTTTTTTATTAAAGTGATTTTAAACAATCACCTTGTAGAACAACTTATTCCGTTTAAAATAGAATTGAAAGGCAAACCATTGTTGTATAGATATAAAAAATATATAATTAATTGTTTTCCCTTTTTTATAAATGATCACATTCCCTCTGTTCGCTCTGTTCTCAGCTGCATAAGAGCTGAGGGAGGAGAAGCAGCAGCACACTGAGCTTGCCAGCGAAAGGTTGTGCAGTGGGGGCGTGTCAGGACAAGTCTGATCATTGGAGGAGAGTACACTGAGTTCCCAGCATAGCTAGAAAACTGACCACGGTGTGCTCTCCTGTGGTCAGTTTTTAATAAGAAAGCTAGAGGACTAGCAAGAACACCAGGGATTTCACAGAAAGGAAACAATACAAAGATAACAGGATACTTTCTCATATAAGTACATGGTACAGCAGACACACATCAGGAATATGAAGTGTTGGGGTAACAAATGTTTTAAGTATTTGCTAAAAATACAGGTTTGCAATACAAATACAGATCATAACTGAACAAATGTATCCAGATTTGTGCATCCACCTTATGAGCAACATATAATGTAGAACAGAAGAAAAATATATAGCTTTAAACAGTGGTTATAAGAAACCAATTCTAAAATAGTGTCCAACCCTACAGGTTATCAGAGGCCACTGGACTACATTAAGAAAACAGTAGATGTAAGAAAAAAAAAAAGGGTGTGCACCATAAGGGATACCAAACAGTTACATCTGAGGGACATGATACCTGGGATATTAGGCAGCACAATGATGCTATCTTTCGATTGAAATATATGGGAAGAGTAGTAATAAATGTAAAAAGAAGGGGAAAAAAGAAAAGCAGAGTAGTAAGAGAGGAGGGGGAAAGAGAAAAAAAAGGGAGGGGGAATGCCAGGAAAGAGGAATATCAGAAGAATATTGGAAATTAGACCATACTGTCCACATAAGTTTGTGTGATTTGGATTTATTCTCATCCCATGCGATTACACGTTCCACAAGCTTAATTTTGTCCAACTCAAAAGCCCATTCAGCCATCGATGGAGCCTCGGCCTGGCTATCACAGAAAGAGCCACTGTGATAAATTGCCTAACTACGTTTCTCTTTCTTTGTCTATAAAAGCCTGGCAGCATGGACAGCACTGTAATCTGAGTTTTTTTTTAAATTGTATCACCTATTAATTTACAAAGCAAGTGTAATATTTTATCCCAAAATGGGAGAATTTTCAGACAAGTGCCCCAAATATGGTTCGTGTTGTCAGGTCTTTGGGGGTCTCTGATCAGGTTCATCATTCTCCAAATGAGTCCACAACTTAGTGGAATGGCCATGATACCAGTCAACCACTCTACCCAAATAAACAACTAACTCCAAAAAAGTTAACAGCAGTATAAGTACTTACATACATCTTTTATATAATTTTCAAGCACTTCTGGTGCCAGGGCAATCTATGTTCTTGATATAATTCACACATTCTGAACCCTTATTCATGCACGGCACCATTTAAAAGTGTAGCACCCTCTAGTGTGTGCTAGAAGTAGTGTAAATTGTGTTAGAGTAGGTAAATTTAGGTTAGCTCAGGGCAAAGCCTGAGCTTTGGAATCTATGTTAGGGTTCAGTGACTCAAGGCTGGGTGACTCATCCTGACAGCTCCTCTGGTGTCTCCCCCTGTTTCTGGGATATTAGAGAATGTTGTAGAGCTGGTGGGTGGAGGTTGGGAAGAGCTGCCTGGAATATTTATGAGGCCTAGGCCAATCCCCAGTAGTGAGCTGGCAGGGGGCAGAGTTTACCTCCTAAATAGTCATGACCCATGCCAGCAGGGCAGTTGGGTGGAAGATGGAGATACAGTGCTAAGTATGCTGTTGGTGGCCGGTCAGGGGTGCCCTCTAGTCTGGGGGGGGGGGGGTTGTCCTGCCTTGGACCAGGGCTTGGGTGATGGAAGAATCCTGCCACAACACACAGGAGGAAGCCCTTCCTGGTGGCACCAGAACAAGAGAGAGGACAGTGTGAGTAGATCAGCACTGCTGGGGACTAACAAGGGGGAGACTCCTTGAAGACAGCGGTGTGCTTAAAGTGATTGTAAACCTTTGTTTTTCGTTTTTGTTTTTAAATAACAAACATATCAAACTTACCTCCACTGCGCAGTTTGTTTTGTACAGTGTGGACCTGAACCTCCTCTTCTGGGGTCCCCTGGCAGTGCTCGTGGCTCCTACTCGCATCAGTAAACCCCCTGGGAGAAGCACTCTCCCTGGGGGTTACCTTGCGGGTGCGCTCCCGAGTCCAGGATGCATTAAAGTGAAAAAACACGAGTGTTTACAACCCCTTTAAGTCTCCATACTTCCCTGGGATATCTCTTGAGAGTCAGCCGAGTGGGCTGTGAGAGTCAGCCGGGTGGGCTGGTGAAGAGTCAGTCTGGAGGACTGGTGTGGAGAAGTTAGTCTGGAAGGCTAGTGAAAGGGGCAGATGCAGCCAGGTGGATTGGCAATGCCTGAAGAAGTGGTCCTGGAATCAATAGCCACAGAGGAGAAGGGCAATTGCTAAAAATCTGACTGAGAGCCTGTCAGATCAACTAACAGTGATTCAGATGGAGTCTGCAAGCAACTATATATAGACTGTATAAAGGAAGATGTCGCTGAAGTTGTTGCCAAAGTTTTGTTGCTGAAGTCAAGTGGGCATCCCATAACCTCCCATTCCTATCCAAGTTAATTAACCCTCAATAAATAACAAAAACAAAGTCACGGACTGTTCTCTGACTCTGGAGTGCCTGTGAAAATGTGTTGTGTGCCTGGCTGTGCAGGAGTGGGGGATCCTTAGGGGGTGCACTACAAAAATATGTAAAGTCTTGAAGCAACATTGTCCAAAATGTAAACAAAGTAATTGTTACATAGCAATGGAGAACCTGAGCTGCCTTGATGACATTAAGTTCACATCAGGAGCCCCTTTCATATCAGAAGCCCACCTGCACATCAGAGACCCCCCATCACGTCGCAGGCCTCCCTTCACTTTAGGCCCTCCATCATGTCAGAGGCACCTCCATCACATTTGAGACCCGCCTATACATGCAGGGCCGCCATCAGGGGGGTACAGGCAGTACACCTGTAAGGGGCCCGGAGGTCCCCAGGGGCCCGGGTGGCAACCCCCCTTTTTTTTTGTAAGGGGCCTGGAGGTCCCCAGGGCCCCGGATGGCAACCCCCCTTTTTTTTTTTTATTTCTTTCTTTTTTTATTATTCTTTTTTTATTTTATTTTATTTATTTTTTTTTGTAAGGGGCCCAGAGGTCCCCAGAAGCCCGGAGGTCCCCAGGGGCCCAGATGGCAACCCCCCTTTTTTTAAAATAAAAATAAAAATTTTTTTGTAAGGGGCCCAGAAGCCCGGAGGTCCCCAGGGGCCCGGATGGCAACCCCCCTTTTTTTTTTGTTTTATAAAAAAATATATATATATATTTTTTTATTCTTTTCTTATTTGTTCTATTTTATTTTTTGTAAGGGGCCCAGAGCTCCCCAGAGGCCCAGATGGCAACCCCCCGACCTCAATAATTTGTGGCTGTAGCACTCAATTCGTGGCACCCCCCCCGCTTCTCAATTAGCAGCGGCAGCACCCCCCCTGAAGCTATGTAAGGGACCCCAAAATTCCTGATGGCGGCCCTGTATACATGAGAGCCCTATATGACATAAGATTACCCCATGACAGAGTCCCCTATCACATTAGAGCCCTCAATCTCACACAGTCTCTCCCCCAATTACAAAATCCCATACCTTTTGACTCCATCAGTCAGGCAAAGGGTGGGAGGTGGAACAGGTCTGGAGGAGGCTGAAATCTATCCCCTCTAAGTTCTGGGGGTGGCCCTGTATGCCACTTGCTGGTAATTTGAATATTAACAGGTTCAGGGCTCTTGCACATGCTTGAATAGGGCTGGACTCCACCCAGATCAGTGTATTTCTGTGAAGGGTAGATCAAGTATTTCCAATCAACCGAGGACAGGAAGCCTGTACAAATAAATGAATATCCATGGCTATCACTTGGAGTAATTACCTGTGGTTAGGGATGAACTTGTAATCTGGGTGCAGACAGTTGGCACCCAGAGATGTACATTATTCCCTAACTGCAGGTAATTGGTCTATGTGCGATTACAGGCATACATCTTCAGATATCTGCGGACAGTGTCAGCCTGTCATTTTATTTTGTACAGGTTTCCAATACATGGCTAATCAGGAACACCTACTGTAGTTGTACTGTCCTCAAAAAAATACTGATCTGGGTGATACATCGCCCTAATCGTCCATGTGCCTTTGGAAGCTTAGACAAAATTGTAAATAAGGTTTATTTAGAGACCTATATAGCCTTTCCATTTGAAGCTGTAGAACAATTTCTGTTTACATTGTAATTGTTCTTTAAGTATGAAAATGTGCCATCCTGAACAGCAATTCTCATTTTTTATTGTGCAGTATATGCTCTTTATATATTCAGAATTATCATGAATTTTAAATTCCTGCAGTGGCAACAAGTAATTGCTATTCCCCTGATAACATGTTTTCTGGTTTAAGCAACTCTTGCATTTATTAATAAATATGTATAACAATAAAGGAGAGGCATTAATTAAAATATGCATACATTTTTTACATACTGTATTTATTGGCGTATAACACTCACTTTTTTACCCTGAAAGTAGAGGGTAAACTGTGCCTGCGTGTTATACGCAGGGAGCTGTGGAAAGTTTTTTTCCTGAAACTTCCCACTTAAAGTTAGGGTTGCATGTTATACGCCTGTGCGGGTTATACACCAATAAATACAGTAAATATTTGGTTCTTAAATAGCAGAAAGAGTCACCAAGTGCAAACAGTTAGAGATAAAACAATAAATCAAACCTGATTTATAGAGAGCACTGCAAAAAGGGAAGAAATGTTACACCACTTGCAGTGCTTAAAGCCCTATGCCAGGCAATTTCCTTTTTTTTAACTTTCATATGTGGGGAAAAGTCAGGAAGCCTGTCTGGCCTAAAGTTCTACCTGTTACTGCATTGGAATGATTTATTATCGTGCTTTATGTCTGAGACAGCAGATCAAGGGGAAATGGAGCCCCTGAGACAAAAAAGAGACAGCAGTAAAAACTTGACAGAGCCTATGACCTTTCCATGATCAACTAATAAAAGTTTTTTTGTTGCTGTTTTCAATCCTTTAAGAGAATTTTTACATAATTTCCTTTCTCTCTGGCCTTCACCTGGACAGAATAGGGTTGATTTACTAAAACTGGGGTGTTCAAAATCTGGTTTAGCTGTACATGGTAGGCAATCTGCTTCTAACTTCAGCTTGTACACTTAAGCTTTGACAAACAACCTTGAAACTGCTTCGTTTTTATGCAGAGCTGCACTAGATTTAGCTTATACCTGTGATCTATATATGAATGAAACAGCAAATACATTTTAACAATACATTGTTACACTGTATACTTGCAGAGTGCAGACTATCTGCAAATTTAATTTTACACAGTACCAACTGCACTCAACCTTCTTTCAACTTCTGGTCCAACTCCTCCAAAGACCACATCGCCACCGCCTGCATCAACCAACTAGAAAAAATAGGTTTGCAACAACTGATAAATACTCCTACACATGTATCAGGTCACACTCTCGACCTAATCTTCAAACAAAATATGGACATCCACACACTGGACAACCTGCCCCTACCATGGACAGACCACCAAGCCATCAAATTTATTATAACCACCAACAACACCCCCCAAAAACCAATACAATCAAAAACAACACACTGGACAAGATCACAGAAGAAACTACACTTTGAGCTTTTCAAAACCACACTACTGAACAAAATGGCAATGCTAAACCAAAACCACTCATTGGAAGAAACACTCAACTCCCTGAACAAAGCTTTGCTACAGACAGCAGACACAGTTGCTCCAAGACGCAGAGCACTCATCCGCAAAACCAACGCAGGCTGGTTCAATGATGCTCTTACTTTACTGAAACAAGAACGCAGAAGAGCAGAAGGAGCCTGGAGAAGAAACTCAACAAAGGAGAACTACACAACCTACAAAGCACTCACCAGGAAATATCATAAAGCAATCTTCAAAGCGAAAAAATACCATTTCTCCAACACCATCGCAAAAGCTCGAAACCGTCCCCGCGAACTCTTCAAGCTAGTGGCTCAGACCATGAATCCCACTTGCCTAAGGTCCTCAGCAAATGAAACACAGGAATTCTGCAATGAACTTTCAAATTTTTTTATCGACAAAATTGATAACATTCGGAAAAGAATTCAGCAGAAAAAATCCAACAACCCCTCTCGGCCAAAGGAAGAAAAAAACCACAGTAGTAATCTGCAATCAAATAAATTTACTCTGGTCCCAATCACAATCAACACCACCAAAAGCATCATCAGAAGCCTCCGAGATAGCACCTCACCGAACGACATCATTCCGGCAAAACTACTGAAAGAATGTACTGACATTTTGGTACCCCCCATAACACACTTCATAAATCAATCGTTCAAAGAAGCTATTGTGCCGACTTCCCTCAAGCAAGGAATAATCAAACCCCTCCTAAAGAAACCCAACCTCGACCCGAAAGACCCAAACTTTAGAAGACCGGTAACAAGCCTGAACACCATGTCCAAGATCATCGAGAAAGTAGTAACACAACAGCTACAACTCCATTTGTATACCCACAAACTCCTAGACCCACTACAATTGGGGTTCCGCCCAGGCCACAGGACGGAAACGGCACTTCTCAAAATATGGGACGACACATTTGAAGCAGCAGATGACAGAGAATCGTGTCTCCTGGTGCTGCTTGATCTCAGTGCAGCCTTTGACACAGTAGATCACAAAATACTGCTCACGCGCCTCACAGAAGTAGCAGGAGTCGCAGACACGGACCTACCATGGTTCGCATGCTTCCTAGAAAATCGTTCCCAGACAGTGAAGCTGGGAGCCTTCGCCTCGGCACCACGCACAAATACATGCAGAGTCCCTCAGGGATCACCCCTGTCACCGGTACTCTTCAACATCTACCTCCGGCCACTCCTCAAAATCATCAGCGAACAGGACCTACGCTATCACTCCTATGCAGATGACACGCAACTTTACCTCGCATCAACAACAAAAAAGATCAATATTACAGACTGGAAAAATGCCTTACGTTGATCGACAGTTGGATGACAGAGAGCTCCCTCAAGCGTAATGGATCCAAAACAGAACTGCTCATTTTCAACACTAACCGAAAGAAAAATTCTAGGACCACATGGACACCACCCACCATCCTTGGACAAAACATTACCCCAAGCACCAAAGTTAAAAGTCTTGGAGTCATCTTTGACTCATTCATGACTATGGACGCACAAATGAGATCAGTAGTCAGCGGATCCCACCACCTTCTCCGCCTGCTACGAAGACTTATCCCCTTCATCCCGGAAAAAGACAGAGCAGTAGTAGTCGGAACACTCATCAATTCCCGGCTGGACTACGCTAACTTTACCTAGGACTACCTAAATACCAGATTGCACGTCTACAAGTCATCCAAAACACAGCGGCCAGACTGCTAACAGGAAAAACACCCTGGGAATCAATCGCACCATCCCTGAGAAGCCTCCATTGGCTAGCCGTAATGGATCGGGTCACATTCAAGACCCTCTGCCTCACACACAAATGCACACAGGGAAACGCACCTCATTACTTATGCGAGAAAATAAAATACTACACCACTACTCGCGACCTCCGATCAACCAACCAAAACCTCCTCCACATCCCCAAGACTCGCTACAAAGCTAAGGGAGAACGAAGGTTTGCTGTCCAAGGACCGAGGCTATGGAATGCGCTACCCACGAACATCTGCATGGAAGAAAACCATCGGGCCTTCAGGAAAAAAATAAAGACCCACCTCTTCTGAAGGATCTCAACGACACTGGATGCAAAGCGCATTGAGGCGATTTAGTTTGCATTTGCAGCGCTATACAAGTTATTCACTCACTCACTATATAATACATAGCAAATCCCGTCTGTCATTTTGACAGCTGGTAATTGCCACTAATTTTAGTGGGAGCAGCAGCAGCAGGAGAAGAAGGATTGGACATAGGAGATGGGTCCTAGAACTTTGTTGATATTTTTGAGGACGTATCTCGTACATTTAAAGTCCTGAAGTGAGAAGGGAGAAGAAAAATTGTATTTAAAGGCTTCCCAAGTAAAAATTTGTCACAAATCTTAGCATGCAGGGATACAGGACTAAAAAGAGTCTTTACCTGTAGAGTTTAGCAAATGGATTAAAGGAGAAGTACAGCCAAAGCTGGTTTGGCTGTACTTCCTCTGTGGATCACAGGATTGCAATTAGTTTTGCATTCCTGTGACCTGTTTTCAGCAGAGAGCAGGCTGAGGTCCGCTCTGTGGTGATGTCACAGAGTCGGTCCAGGCTCGGGTGTCATCATGACCATAGACTTGGAAACCACCCAGATCCCTGGACCGGCACCCGGCTCAGCCTCTCAGCGAGCCGCTGAAAGCCTGAGTCGACCGCTCATGCCCCCTCCACAGTCCAGCGCTCCAGTAAAGGGGAAGCAGGGCAGAGAGCCCTTGACTGACAGTCAGTGGCTCTCTGCTCACCGAGCTGTGAGAACTGAGTTTGATCATTTGGTTCTCAGTGTTAGAGGCGCCGGGGGACATATGCAGCATCAGACTGATGCTGCATCCACTTAGGTAAGTATGGTTCTGAAAAAGAAAATCCAAACATCTCCTTTAAGAATGATTTACGAAACCTTCTCATATTTATGTGTACCTCTGTAAACCTATGAAAAGCAGTAAACATTTTTTTGATTTAGAAAATAAAAACCAAAAGTGCCATAGCATACACACAAAGAAAATATTTTCAAACCTGACATTCTAATATTGCATTAGTTTCTTTAAGAGAGATGTATGATTTTTTTTTTTCTTTTAAGGTGGTTGTAAACCCTTATAGACCACTTTTCACTATAGCTAAGCCTGTAATAAGGCTAATGGAAACACACATGAGAGAGATGTGAGCGCTGCAAACCCCGGTATATATGATAATGGATGTTTTCCCCAATGGGGCTTTGGACAGCAATATAGTATGTCAAATTTAAAGTATAAAACATATTTATTTGAAAGTTGTCAAAAGACACAATTGGGTTACAATAAATAAAACACGTAAAACGGTCTGGCCAGATAAATTCCTGCATTCATTAATCCAATATTACCATACATGCAAAATGTGAAACAAGATTGCATAACAAATGTATGTGGGTGTAAATCCCTGACGCGTTTTGACCATTCGCTGGACATCTTCAGGGGGATCGTTGACTCTAAGAGACATATAAAATAACTTCAAATATTGGAAAAATATATAATCATACATCACAGTACAAGTATGGTATGGCGATATAGTTACCGCTTAAAAATGGAGTAGACAGTTGCATGGCCAGAAATGTCAGGAAACCGTGGAGCAATCCGGAGGGTCATGTAGTCGCCCACCACCGCCACACACACAGGGGGAAATAGCCCGATCCTTTGGGCTTACAAGAAGCCACACCGATGACGCCTGCCAGAAGGCAGGAGAGGACAGGAGAAACACCTGCAACAAGTTCCCAAATTAATGACCATATATTAAATAAGGAGATAGGGTAAGTTAGCTCTTGGCTGTATTGCAAGAGTGCTGAATGGGAATTATATATATTAAGTATATGGACTAGCTGCGATCTTATCTATAAATGTATATGCATCGAGATGTCCTAGGGTTGCAATAATATGGTAGGTCAATGTAAAATAAGTGATAATGATACTTGAATCATGTGTGAAAGAATGGGAAGTGAATGGACTAAAAGTAAAAAAAATAAAAATATATTGTTAAGTGAGCGTCAGTGAAGTGATAAAAAAAAAAAAAAAAACGCACAAACTGCATGGTGGTAGGTCAAGCTGCCCATAAAAGGCTGTAGGATAGTAGGAAGTGTTGGTAATGTGAGTATATGCTGTGAATGAATGAAATGCATGTCAACAGCTAATGAAGCATGTGAGAGAAGAGTAAAAATCGCACAAACTGCCTGGTGATAGGTATAACTGCCCATAGAGGGCTGTAAGATGGTAAAAAGTGTTGGTGATGTGAATATATACAGTGAATGAATGAAATGCATGTCAACAGCTAATGAAGCATGTGAGAGAAGGGTGAAAATTATGTAGAAATGTGAAGGGAGATCAGCAGTGTGCTGATGCTGGTGAAAAAGGTGTGAGATGAGGATGATTCAAGAATGATTATGAATGGTAGATCTAATGTTATAGTTTACCTTATACGGCCTATAGTGGCTTGTATGGATGGAAGGTTGAATATAGTTGGAACCTGGCTATAAAAAAGTAAAAGCTCAGGAGCCCAGACAAGATGTGTGCAGTGCCGTCCGTCTTTGCCAGAGTGGAATCATGGTTTGATCCACAAACAGGCAGTCATTAATATATGCCTCAAGGCAATTAGGGTAGGTGTGCACAGGTGTGTTCTCCCTCCCCTCAGAGCTGTGGCGTGGAGGCCGTATTGATGACGGCCCATAGTGTGGCTTCCTCGGCGTCCCGGAAGGCAAATAAATAAAAATAAAATTTCTATTATTGCCTCGGCTGCTGCCGTCATATCCAATGCAAAACGCAAGGCGTCACGGGACAGTGCGCATGTCGAGATTCCTCGCACATGCGCACCGCACCGCGAGCGACCCGGAGATAGTCGCAGGACGCCAGGAAGGCTTACCTGTAGCTACCGTGGATATCTCCTAAACCTGCACGGTTTAGGAGATATCCCTTGTATCAGCATGTGCTGACGTCATCGACACATGCGCACTGAAGCAACGGCTCGTTCGTGCCGTTGCTTCAGCTGATGTGCCGTAACTGGCGGCTACCATATGCATGTGCAAGAGTGTGGTCATCGTGGCTGCGGCCAATCACAGCAGCGGAGCCCTCGATACCCGGAAATAACTTCAGGAGACATGTCGCCGGGCACAGCAGTGTGGCGGGACCGCTGCGGGGGCTTTGATCTAAGGTGAGTATTTCATAATGAGCTAGTATGCTATGCATACTAGCACGTAATGCCTTTGTCTTGCAGGTTTTTTTTTTTTTTTAGGATTT
Organism: Rana muscosa; assembly: GCA_029206835.1. Classification (NCBI taxonomy): domain Eukaryota; kingdom Metazoa; phylum Chordata; class Amphibia; order Anura; family Ranidae; genus Rana; species Rana muscosa. The sequence continues at coordinate 430,360,621 of CM055121.1, read as the reverse complement.
ACAACTTTAAGATTCATGCTTACCTAGGTGGATGCAGCAGTCTGATGCTGCATTTATCCCCCGGCGCCACCAACACTGAGAAACGTGAGATCGAACACCGCTAATCACTTTTTTTCTCACAGTTACCTGAGCAGCTGGGCTGTGGAGGGGGTGGGAAGGGGTCGACTCAGGCTCTCATCAGCTCCCATGTGGGCGGATCCCGACTTCATCTCGCCCAGAGCCTGGACCTGTTCTGTGATGTCAGCTGACAACCAATGTCAGCTTCAGCCCCCTGTCTGCTCTAAACAGCTTACAGGAGTACAAAATTATCTGAAATCCCGTGATCCACAGAAGTACAGCCAAACGAGCTTTGACTGTACTACTCCTTTAATGATTTCTTTCACATGACTATCTTTAGCTGCATTTCTGAAAATACTGGTGGACAGATGTCTGTGCCAATAACAAGGGAGTGCATGGAGAAAGGCACATCTATGAAATTGAGAGGATGAACAAGACAAAAAATCAATCAGTTAATTATACAAATTTATTGCATTCTTCAGAAACAGCACACGCTCTTTTAATTGTAATGTAAACTATTAGCTTGAATATCAGCTAATGTTTAAAGAGAAAGAGCAAAGGAAATTCTCTGCAGGAACTAGAATGATTTTCAGCATGAAAGCAGCTCGCTAAATAATAAAGTCTACTTCAAAATACAGAATATGCTGATGTGATAAATTACAGTATGACAATTTTAACCTGTATGAAGTTGTTAGATGTAACAAGAAAGGGAATGGAGCTTTTTTTAATAGGGCAAAGAACATTTTAGAAAGATTTAAATAACCAAAATGATTTGCACGATTGCTTTGCACAGCTGAGGTCTTTGTTTTAGTTATCATGCAGATTGACAGTGGGACTAATGCAATGGCGTAAGTACAGGGGTTGCAGGGGTCGCAATTGTACACCTGGATAGGAAGGGTGGCTGGGCCAGCGGCATATAGAGGAACCGATCTCCTCCATGTTCCTCCTGCAGCCTCTGAATGCCCACCTTTTCTCCTCTCCCTCCTGCAAGCATTCAGCAGCTGCCAGAGAAACATAGAGGAGATTGGTTCCTCTATAAGCTGCTGCCTCACCGCCCTTCCTATCCAGCTTTTCTCTGCTGCCCCAGGGCCCCTGTGCTCTCTCCTGATCCCCCCTTGTCTCCCCTCCCCTCTCCCATCGGCTGCTGTGGGGGATGCTGTTAGGATGGAGAATAGACAGTACCAATCACTGACTCTGTTCATTCATAACTGAAGCCCCCCAACATACTCCTAAAAAAAATGGAGGGAAAATTTGTAAATAAAACAAAATACAATAGTAAAAAAAAATGAAAAGATAAAATAAGAACAAAACTACTGACACCAGTGGTGAAACTACCAGGGTCACAAAGGTCGCAATAAAGATTCTAGTTATATTCTGGACTAATGTGTTGGCTGCCCACCCCTACCCCACACCTCCTGCACTGGGGTCACATTAGCTGAGTGAGCGAGAGAAACCGAGGGAGCAGGGAAACCCTGGAATACTATTCAGTACCAATGTGCATAGGAGTATTTGCCTTGGAAGATTACATCACCTATAATGTTGGGTGTCCTACATGTATGGATGTTGTTGCATTATGTAAAGCTATTAGTTTCGTTTTTTTTACATTTTATAATGGGTTTGTCATGGTTATGCAGTAATGTTTGTCTCTCAGCTTACCTTTCCATGTGCTCAGATTAAGAGGTCAGCCACTCTCACCTGGCTGCTTAAATAAACTCTCCTCTAAGCATGGCTCCACCCCAGGTCCTATCAGGGAACACTATATTAACCTGTGCACTGCAAGCCAGCCATGCTCATCAACGTTGTTTGTTAAGCATTGTGTGTTTGGATTCCTGCTTGCTGTGTGCTACGTCTGTCTCTGTGTACCGATCTTGGCTTGTTCTCGACTATCCCTGTCTGCTTGTGACCTTGACCTTTGGCTTGTCCTTTGTTTATCCTTGTCTGCTTGTCGCCCTAACCTTGGCTTATCCCCTCACTATCTCTTGTATCCTGAGCTGCTGCTTTCCCTCTATCCTCTATACCCTACGGAGCGTGAGCTAGAGGACTCTGGGGGCCACGACCTGGATCCAGTTGCAGCTCAGTCCATCCTCACCACTAGAGGTTCTGGTAAACACCTGCTGGATCTTAGACTCTGCGCCCTGGGGAATCTTGGGCTCTAGCTCCCTGTGGGATCCCTGTTTGTGCTCCAGTGGACCTGCCTTCCTTAACCACCCAGTGTTCCATCCGCAGCAGTCAGCCATAGGGTTCACTACCTTAGCGGTGCACTCCTGTCCCCAACGGTGTGCATCTGTCACCTGGCTTCAGGTGACCTGACAGGGTTGCTTTGAGATTGTGCAGGATTTTAAAGGGTGCCTTGACTGAAAAAAGGTTGAGGAACACTGGTCTAGAGGACAGAAAAGGAGATAAACCTTTATCAGATTGTGACAGACACCTATATGTAGATGGTTCCAGATTTTACATTGATGATGGTCAGCCACACATGGTATTTGCTGTAACCACTATTGAAACTATTTTACATCAGGAAGCATTGACACCCCAGATGTCAGCACAGGAAACTGAGTTGTGTACAGCAGTGGTGGTGCATCCATTAGGGGCGCTCGGGCACCACCCCCTCTATCACACCACCCCCCTCTGTGTAGTATCCATCACCGCCGCCACCCCCTATTTAGGCGCTGGACCCATTTCTGATGCCGGGCGCCTGAATTCCAGCGGGGTGGGGGTGTTTTTGAAGCACCTGATTAGAGCCATAGGCTCTAATGGGCTTCAAAAAAGGTGAACTTGTGGCGCAGAGCAATGCACTACAAGCCCACCCAGATGTGTTAGAAAAGCAAATGAATATTTGCTTTTCTAACACTGAACCACCTCTCAGCCAATCAGGAGGCGTGGATCTAATACCCGTCACCTGATTGGCTGAAGGCGCCGGCACTGTGATTGGACGCTTGGCAGAAGGAAGACGAGGCATAGCAAGGCATAGCAAGGCATAGCCTGGTCACGTGATACACACCGAGTGCTCCATCCGCCGCTCCTACAGGGTCACGAGCCGCTGGCTCTATACCATACGCCTGCAGCCCCAGTTACATTTTAATGTAAGGGGCCATCTAGGCCATACGTTTTTATATATATATTTTACTGCTTTTTATAAATAAATTTATGGGTTGCACTATGGAGTCTTCCATTTTGTGTTTCATAACCTATGCCTGAGACCGAGAAAGGAGACTCATTTTCACCAGTATCTGTCCGTATGTGTGCAGGCACAATCCTGCTCAAGCTGTCTGTGACCTTCTTTTTAATTAAAGAGGTCCACTCCATTTGGTAAGCGCAATCCACTACCTATGCACTTTTGGTGTATATCTTCAATTGAAGATTTGGTGAAGGAATTATTTTGTGCACTCCATTGAAGGAAGAATTACAGTATAGCATGAACTTTATTGAAGGTGTTCTTACTTGTTGGATTTAAAGCAACACCGATTCTTTGCACAGATAAAGGGGACTTTTCTTCACACCATTTTATATATATATTTTTATATATATATATATATATATATATAAACATTTTTTGATTGTTTTGTGTGTGGGAACACGCCAATCATCACTATTGGGACTAAATATTATTTAACCACTTGACAACCCCCTTCCTAACCAGACGAATTTTCAGCTTTCGGTGCTCTCACATTTTGAATGACAATTACTCAGTCATACAACACTGTACCCATATGAAATTTTTGTCCTTTTTTTCACACAAATAGAGCTTTCTTTTGGTGGTATTTAATCACTGTTGGGTTTTTTATTTTTTGCGCTATAAGAGAAAAAAGACTGAAAATTTTGTAAAAAAATGAATTTTTCTTTGTTTCCGTTATAAAATTTTGCAAATTAGTATTTTTTCTTCATACATTTTGGCCAAAATTTATACTGCTACATATCTTTGGTAAAAATAAGTACAAATTGGTGCATATTTTTTGGTCTTTGTGAAAGTTATAGAGTCCACAAGCTATGGTGCCAATATCTGAAAATTGATCACACCTGAAGTACTGACGGCCTATCTCATTTCTTGAGACCCTAACATGCCAGAAAAGTACAAATACCCCCCAAATGACCCCTTTTTGGAAAGAAGACATTCCAAGGTATTTAGAAAGAGTCATTGTGAGTTTTTTGAAGTTGTCATTTTTTCCCACAATTCTTTGCAAAAATCAAGATTTTTTTTTCTTTTTTTTTTTTCCACAAAATTGTCATATTAGCAGGTTATTTCTCACACACAGCATATGCATACCACAAATTACACCCCAAAACACATTCTGCTATTCCTCCCGAGTATGGCGATACCACATGTGTGAGACTTTTACACAGCGTGGCCACATACAGAGGCCCAGCATGCAGGGAGCACCTTCAGGCGTTCTGGAGCACCGAGGCCAATTCTGACATTTCTCTCCTACATGTAAAAATCATAATTTGTTTGCTAGAAAATTACATAGAACCCCAAAACATTATATATGTTTTTTTAGCAAAGACCTTAAAGAATATAATGGTGGTCATTGCAACGTTTTATCTTGCACGGTATTTGCGCAGAAATTTTTCTAACGCGTTTTTTACGGAAAAAAACTGTTTTGTGCCTAAAAGAAAAAAAAAACAGTAAAGTTAGCCCAATGTTTTTGCATAATGTGAAAGATGAAGTTACGCCGAGTAAATAGATACCTAACATGTCACCCTTAAAAATTGCACACGCTTGTGGAATGGCGCCAAACTTCGCTACTTAAAAATCCCCATAGGCAACGCTTTAAATATTTTTACTGGTTACATGTTTTGAGTTACAGAGGAGGTCTAGGGCCAAAATTATTGCTCTCGCTCTAACGTTCGCAACGATACCTCACATGTGTGGTTTGAACACCGTTTTCATATGTGGGCGGGGCTTACGTATGCGTTCACATCTGCATGCGAGCTCGCGGGGGCAGGGGCGCTTTAAAAAAATATATATATATTTTATTGTTCATTTTACTTTATTTATTTTAGTTTGACATGTTTTTCCGCCCCAAATTTTTTTTTGATCACTTTTATTCCTATTACAAGGAATGTAAACATCCCTTGTAATAGGAATATGGCATGACAGGTCCTCTTTACAGTGAGATATGGAGGTCAATAAGACCCCACATCTCACCTCTAGGCTGGGAAGCCTGAAAAAAAAACAAAAAAAAAACAATCCTGGCTTTGATCGTAGCGGTGAGTCGGTAGAAGCACCGGAGGGCAGCGGGAGGGGGGGGCATCCCCTCTCACCTTCCGTAAGAGCGATCAAGCGGTGGAACAGCCGCTATGATCGTTCTTATGGTGCAGGGAATCGCCAGCTGAAAAAGCGAATATCTGAATGATGCCTGTAGCTGCACCCATTATTCAGATATCTCCGCACAAAGTCAAGGACGTCATATGACGGCCGGCGGGCGGGAAGTGGTTATTGCAGAGTATTGCTGGGTATTGCGGAGTATTGCCGGGTATTGCGGAGTATTGCCGGGTATTGCAGAGTATTGCCGGGTATTGCGGGGTATTGCGGGGTATTGCCGGGTATTGAGGAGTATTGCAGGGTATTGCGGAGTATTGCAGGGTATTGTGGAGTATTGCCGGGTATTGTGGAGTATTGCCGGGTATTGTGGAGTATTGCCGGGTATTGTGGAGTATTGCAGGGTATTGTGGAGTATTGCAGGGTATTGAGGAGTATTGCGGAGTATGGCAGGGTATTGCGGAATATGGCAGAGTATTGCACAGTATGGGCAGAGTATGGGCAGGGTATTGCACAGGGTATTGCACAGGGTATTGCAGAGTATGGGCAGAGTATGGGCAGGGTATTGCACAGGGTATTGCAGAGTATTGCACAGGGTATTGCAGAGTATTGGCAGGGTGTATTGCAGAGTATTGGCAGGGTGTATTGCAGAGTATTGGCAGGGTGTATTGCAGAGTATTGCACAGGGTGTATTGCAGAGTATTGGCAGGGTGTATTGCAGAGTATTGGCCAGGGTATTGCAGAGTATTGCACAGGGTATTGCAGAGTATTGCACAGGGTATTGCAGAGTATTGCACAGGGTATTGCAGAGTATTGCACAGGGTGTATTGCAGAGTATTGCACAGGGTGTATTGCAGAGTATTGGACAGGGTGTATTGCAGAGTATTGGCAGAGTATTGCACAGGGATGGCTGAGCAGGGATGGATGGATTGCTGGATCTGTGACTGCAATTGTCACAGATCCAGCCCACAGCTGACATGGGGGAGGGAGCGGACATGATCCGCTCCCTCCCCTCTCCTCTCACACTGTACCGATCGGTACAGAGAGGGGAGAGAGGAAACCGGCGTCATCACATGATGCCGGTCTGTTTACAAGTGATCGCTCCGTCATTTGACGGAGCGATCACGTGGTAAACGGCCGCGATTAGCGGCCATCTACCGTGATCCGTGATGCGCCGGGTCTTCCGGACCCGGGGGTCACGGTCATATCCTGGAGCGTGCCCCAGGGGGCGCACGGGAGCAAGATTCTGTGAGGACGTCCCTGGGACGTCCACTCAGGATAACTCGACCGCGCTGTGGACGTCTTTTGTTCATGGCGCGGTCGGGAAGTGGTTAATCATTGTTTAATTAATTTTGTATGGTGATTGATAGAATTTATATATTTTTTTGGTGTGTATCAAATATCACAATACTGTGGTGTTTTCAATATTCACGTTTTTTCCACTATATTAATTTAAAGATACATGTTGTCACATAGTATTTAACATTAATTAAGTGCCAATAGCGCCCCCTTTACACATCAATTATTCTCAGACAGGAGATTCAATACTCCATCCATAGGGGGCAGCATTTTTTATTTAATATTTTTATAGTAATAATTTATTTTTTGTGGCGCTGAATCACTTATAAAAAATAAAATAATTATAACAAATAATAATATAATAATAATAAAAGTGTTTTTCAGTGTTTGATGACGAATTTCCCCACAAATCGCTATCGCTCAATTTTGCGAGTGATTCTAATTTATTATCGCTGTTTTTTAGCTGGTCTAAAACCACTTTTGACATAAAGGGACACTTTTTGGTTGCTATGGACAATCTCCGAATTCCAGGCAGAAAGAACAGTTTTTATTATATAAAAGTGCATGCAGGACACTGGGCAGACCACTAGGGACAAGGGGGGGGGGGGGTGCAATTATTTTATACAGTACTGTAATCTGTAAGATTACAGTGTACTGTATGTGTACTGTGTTTTAACTTTTTTGAATTTGGCGCCGATCTCCGTCCCCGTGCGTCGTAACGTCGCAGGGAACGGAGCTCGGCGGCACTCGGGCACTGTGTGAATCGAGCGAGGAGACAGCTCGATCACACAGCGGGGAGGCATCGCAGGATCCAGGGGACAAGGTAAGTAACTCTGCCTAGATTACTGCGATGCAATCCCTAGTCGGGCTCGGGGTTACCGCTTTTGGTGCTGAAATTTCACCCGAGCCAGACTCGGGAATACCGCCAGGGAGGTTAAGCATTTAGAACCACCTTAAATTCAGTTGCAATACAAGATGCCTGACAAAGAGAAGAATAAGTAGATCAAATACACTGCTACCCAAAATAAGCAAGCCCAGGAGAGCTAAGAACAGATGGTGTTTACTCAGGAGTTTGTACCCAGTTCTAGCACAACTGCCACATGGCGTCAGTCATCTTGCTAAGGGCACGATGGTGGCACTTATTGACTTCTATTGGATAGCACCTGGATTTAATGTATTTGCAGCCAGGTTTTGTGCTTCATTTCTCACTTGTGCTCTGTACAATACAAGGAGGCCTGTTCATGTTCCCCAAAAGCATTCTCCAATATCCCAAAAATCTAAGAAAAAAGGGTCACTTCTCTGGCGCTCAGGTGTAAATGTAATCCTTATTAAACTAAGCAACTGCTGTATTACCACTTCAGCCCCGGACCATTTCGCTGGCCAAAGACCAGAGCACTTTTTGCGATTCGGCACTGCGTCGTTTTAACCGACAATTGCACGGTCGTGCGATGTGGCTCCCAAACAAAATTTATGTCCTTTTTTTCCCACAAATAGAGCTTTCTTTTGGTGGTATTTGATCACCTCTGCGGTTTTTATTTTTTGCGCTATAAACAAAAATATAGCGACAATTTTTAAAAAAAATCAATATTTTTTACTTTTTGCTATAATAAATATCCCCAAAAAATATATAAAAAAACATTTTTTTCCTCAGTTTAGGCCGATACATATTCTTCTACATATTTTTGGTAAATAAAAACGCAATAAGCGTTTATTGATTGGTTTGCGCAAAAGTTATAGCGTCTACAAAATAGGGGGTAGTTTTATGGCATTTTTATTAATATTTTTATTTTTTTACCAGTAATGGCTGCGATCAGCGATTTTTATCGTGACTGTGACATTATGGCGGACACATTAGACACTTTTGACACATTTTTGGGACCATTGTCATTTTTACAGCAATCAGTGCTATAAAAATGCACTGATGACTGTGAAAATTACACTGGCAGTGAAGGGGTTAACCACTAGGTGGCGCTGTAGGGGTTAAGTGTGTCCTGGGGAGTGCTTCTATCTGTAGGGGGGATGGGCTGTGCCTGACACGACACTGATCACTGCTTCCGATTACAGGAAGCTGTGATCAGTGTCCTTGTCACTAGGAAGACTGGGGAAATGCTTGTTTACATCATTTTCATTCGCTGTTGTAACACCTGGGTGGGCTCTGCACCCCGAGCCCACCCTATTTTGAAGCCTATTAGAGCCCATGGCTATAATAATGTGCTTAAAAAAACGCCCGGCGTCCTGAAAGGGGCCAGACGCATGAATAGGGAGTGGCCACGGCGGCCGTGGATAGATTCATGCTATGCATGAATTTATCCATTATTCATATAGGGGGTGGCATGGTTAGAGGGGGCGGTGCCCGAGCGCCCCTAATGGACAGGCCGCCACTGACCGCATGTAAGAAATGTAAGCAAATAGAGCTCCAACTGTGTTTGGGATAGACTCTCCTTAACACAGCTTCATCACTGTTAACATATGCTGAGACTGTGTTCAAAAGAAGCAGTCAGCGTCTTCTTATTCCTCCCCCATAGCTCTGCAGTTTGTAAATAAAACCATTGGAGGAAATGGGAACTACAAATAAAACTATTATTTTAGCAAATTAAAAGATAGCATTTGTTCTGATGACAGAGACTTTTGAAGCACCCACAAGGGTTCAATGACTGATTAGCTAATTGATACTGGAAAGCCCACAAACGCCAACATTGTGGTAAATGACCAAATTGCTAGCAATGCCAGTTCACCCAGACAAGTACTTTCCAATTATTTTCAAGATAATAAAAACAAAATCTAAAAAGCCCTAAAACACAATAAAGTTCAAAATAGCCATGTCCATTCAATATAGTGACAGAGAGAAAGTCTGTTGGAGTGGTGATTTTTTTGTGATTTATTTGGTTTTGTGCTATTTAATTTTTTCAATTTGCACTCCTTTCCCTTGATGACATCTACAACACTCCAATTAGCATCAACACTTACTTGCTGAGTGCTCCGAGTGGATAAGAGCTGATCACACAAGGGAATATGTGAATGGCTGCCGGGGGTTATATTTTGCGAGCACACGCACCCACACATACACAAGGTGCATGCACACAAACATAAACAAGGTGGATGTGTGCGCACACGCGTACACACAGCTCTGTGGGTTTTTTTTAAACCCATTTTAATATGATGGTGTCATTGTTTGTTGCTAATATTATAATTTAAAAGCAAGATTGTTTTTAAAAGTACAGGTGGTTCCTTGTAATTAAGCAGAATTTGGAACAACTTGAGATAAAGTGTATGATTACAAAATACATTAGGATATTTGAAAGTATGTTCTGTACATTTCTTCTATGCAGACCTGGCAAATGGCAGTCTTAAGTGTATTTTCCATTAAATCGTTTTATTCATTTATTTCATAAGCTTTCAAGAGCAAAGGAAGTTGTTCTTACAAATGTTCTTAACCTCGGTACAAAGTGCTCAGTCTACTAATCAAAGCACTGGAACATAGAAATGTTTTGAAAGAGCTTGTCTTATTACGTCAAATGGACCCACATTTTCAGGAGAAGCCTCACTCTCCCTAAGGAAGCCAGCATTTTAACATGAATAAATCAGAGATCTGAATTAATTGCCTCAATTCACCAAATGGCATATGCTGAGGATTTAATGAATCACAACAGATACTTCCTTCTGATATAAGTCAAAAGCAGAGTTAATTTCTCATTAGTATTATTTCAGATACATCACGTTTGGCGTCTTCAAAGCAGGACAGTGCTTAAGGCTATGTTGGAGGAAGTCAACTAGGCTTTAATATTTTATTGCAAGTGTAACTAATCAGAAAAGTATTCCTCAATAGTAGCAGAGCTGTGTAATGCAATCAGCCATAATGTTAGAAAAAAAGAGACAGACTGTTCTGTATTTCCAGATATGACATAATCCAGTTTGTCAATGAAAAGACTTTTCATACCCCTGTTTATCGGATTCTTGTAAATAAATATTCTGCTTTCTCGAGAAAATATTTAAAGATGACTCAATGGTTTCATGAACACATGTAAAATATATATAGCAGCTTGCCTATTACAACTACTATTTATCTTATCTGTCTTTGTTAGGTGTAAAATAAACACAATTGTTCCAGGGTCTTTCAATCCTACGCTAGGGTCCAAGGACCGATGCAAACTTACGGCCGGTACACACGATTGGATATTCCGTCAACAACTATCCGATTGGATATTCCGACCATCTGTATGCTCCATCGGACAATTGTTGTCGGAATTTCCGACAACAAATGTTGGCTGGCCATGCTCTCTCAAATTGTCGGACAACAAATGTGTTCCGTCGGATTATCTGATCGTGTGTACACAAGTCCATACACAAGACTAAAATCCAAAGTACAAACACGCATGCTCCGAACCAATGCTAACCATCAGACAACATTTGCGGAAGTTGCCCAAAGGGTGGCACTAAAGAGCTGAAAAAACACGTAGTTTTGTGTATGTTGGCTGAAAAAGTTCTGCCGTCTGTATGCAGAACAAGTTCACGGCCAACTCCCTTCGCACAAAATTCCACGGATTTGTCCAATAGAAGTCCTATCGTGTGTATGAGGCTTTAGAGACAAGGAATGGGAAACATAGCACTGTTATCCAAAAATAGTTATGCCCATAATATAGGTGGCTGTACTAAAAATGAATTCTTTAAAAACGACTTAGGTTATCTGAAATATGTGAGGGTATAAATAGATTTTCCCAAGATTTGTAAGAGTACAGTTCCATCAGAAGAGAATCCAAAGCACCTTAGCTCTCAGCGCCACACTCTTGGCCATAAGTCTATGCCATCTCTGTAGAAATATCTGCTTGAAGCTGGAAAATATGATAGTTCTTTAGTGGAGAGAAACTGTGAAAAATACAGTATATTACCAAGTACTGACCTAATTGATGGTTAATGAATATCCTATGTTGAGCAGTGGTCAAAGTTCTGTATACTTCTCTTAGTTTTTCTATAGATATAAATGATATCTATATCTATAGACATAAATATAGGGCAAATATTTTGTTGAGTGATGAGTGTTTGTTTCATTGGTTAATGTGAGTAAATACTGAGGTCTGATTGGTCTGGTGCTAACACCAAAAACGTCACCCCCCCACATTCATGCAATATCCTGAAGAGGTAGAATGGTAAAAACACAACTCAAACATCAATAAAATATGCATTTGTTTTTAAATTGCCACTGTCATGAAGTATAGGTGTTCTAAAAATGGTATTTGGTTATTATGTGTAATGATGGCATTGAGTGCATACTCTTTTATGCAAATGCCTTTTTTTTATATTTTACACATTTACACACAGACCAGACTGTCCAAGAAAAGTGACAATGACAAACTCTATCACTGACAGGGGTGCTAAAGCAGCAGCAGCAGTTTTCCAAAAAAATAATAAAACTATATGAATAAAAGGTGACTGTTACAAGCACTGCTGGCATGGATATAGTTTGTCCAATCTGTTATTGTCTATTTTACTGAACAGCTTGGTTGACATGTAAATCTAGAGGAAAACATAAATAAAAGCATCTACTGTGTAATGAAAAATAAGTTCATAGGCAGAATAGTATTAGTACATGTAATATGTATTATACAAATGGAAGAGAAGGGTTTAAGAAATTAAAGTGTAATTTCATAGAAATTCTAACTAAGACTAAATCTACGCCCACCCCATTCTAAGACTATTCTATCTACTGCGTAAAAGAAAAGATGTGTATATTTACCTTTTCTGAAACCTCGGTGGTCCAGTCACATGATTGGGTCCCTGCACTAGCTTCAGTATAGAGGGGAGGCAGTTACAATGGCTGCAGAGCTTGGACGATGACGTCACCCATTGGCTTGCTATGGGGTAGCCATTTTCGGCGGTCCCTCCTCTACACTGAGCAGGTGCTGGAAGCCGGTCATGTGACCAGACTGTAGCTGCTTCAGAATAAGTAAATGTACACATCTTATTTACACATATTTTCTTTTACAGGGTAGATAGAATATAGGCTTAGAATGGGGTTGGATGTAGATTTAGCCTTAGTTAGAATCTGACTGGAATTACACTTTAAACAGTAATGCTAATAGCAATGTACTAAAGGTGCCTAGGTGGCTCACAGAAATCTGGGTTTAAAACAGACTATAAAAATCTAATCACCGTTACCAGATGACTTACGCCCACGAGTCACCAGAGAGCATAGCCCTATTATAGCTAGGCTATTGCGCCTAATTTTTAAGGACAACTTACTGACTGGAATGGTACCAAATAATTGGTACACTATATACAGTATGTGCTTCCATTATTCCAAAAAATATTGAGATGTATAGGGAACTAGAGATCACTCGAACATAGACCTTCAAATATAGAGAAACGTGAATGAACAATATCTCTCCTTATTTTTATTTCCCTTCCTTCTATTCCCTTTCATTTCTATCATTATACATTCTTCTATGGGCTTCTCCCTGAGGTCCACAAAGTTTTACTTTTGTTCCTTTCTTTTTGAGATTAAATAATCAATTTTTTCTACAAATATTCAGAGTATTTCTAAATAGACTATCGATGCAATGATCGGTTAATTACGAAGCCACTTCAATGATTTTATTATTAAAATACTCTACTATTGAACTCAATTATACAATGTTATACTTTTATATGATACTTATGTACAAATGCTAGTATGATTGAACAAATTTTATTATTAAGCATTAATAAAAGCTTTATGGTATAAAAAAAAGGGATCAATCAGCTTAACATCAATACTGTAGTATGTAAAGTATGGGAATGGTAAGGAACTATATGAACCACTTCAGCTAAGGAAGGTTTTACCCCCTTCATGACCAGGCAATTTTTTTCCTATTTAGCACTGCTCTACCTTAACCACTTCAATACCAGGCACTTACACCCCCTTCCTGCCCAAGCCAATTTTTAGCTTTCTGCACTGTTGCTGTTTAAATGACAATTGCGCAGCAATGCTACACTGTACCCAAACAGAATTTTTATCATCTAAAATTGTGGGAAAAAAAAAACCTTTTTTCTTTTGTTTCTGTTATAAAAATGTGTAAATAAGTAAGTTTTCTCCTTTACTGATGGGCACTGATAAGATAGCACTGATGGGCACTAATAAGGTGGCACTGATGAGGTGGCGCCAATGAGGTGGCACTGATGGGCACTGACGGCACTGATGATGGGCACTGATATGCTGCATTGATAGGCACTGGTAGGCGGCACTGATGAGTGGCACTGAAATGCAGCACTGATGGGCATTGATAGGCGGCACTGATGGGCACTCATGGGTGGCACTGGTGGGCACTGATAGGCGACACTAATGGGCACTGAAAGGCTGCACTGATGGGTACTTATGGGTGGCACTGATAGGCGGCACTGATGGGCACTGATAGGCGGCACTGCTGGGAACTGATGGGCATTGATACCTGGCACTGATGGGCACTGATATGCAGCACTTATATGCGGTACTGATAGGCATCCCTGGTGGCACTGGCACTGGTAGGCATTGTGGGTGGGCACTGATTGGCAGCTGCCTGGGCATTGATTGGCAGCTGCCTGGCACCAGATTGGCATTTCCCTGGTGGTCTAGGGGGGCATACCTGGTGGTCCAGTGTGGTGGCCATCCCTGGTGGTCCCGGTGGCATCCTGGTGGTCCTGGGTGGGCATCCAAGGGGGACTGCGCTGATAAACAATCAGCACAGATCCCCCTGTCAGGAGAGCAGCCGATCGGCTCTCCTCTACTCATGTCTGTCAGACACGAGTGAGGAAAAGCCTGATCAACGTCTTTTCCTGTTTACATCGTGATCAGCCGTGATTGGACGTGGCTGATCACGTGGTAAAGAGCCTCCGTCGGAGGCTCTTTACTGAGATCGATGTAGCGGTGTGTCAGACTGACACACCGCACCACCGATCGCCGTGATGCGAGCCCCCACGGGTGTGCCGCGGCTGTTATCCTGCTGGACGTCATATGACATCCAGTCAGGATAACTGAACCACCGCCCGGCCGTCATTTTGCTATAGGCCGGGCGGGAAGTGGTTAACTGGTAATTGCACAGTCATGCAATGCTGTACCCAAACAAATGTTATATCATTATTTTCACGCAAATATAACTTTCTTTTGGCGGTTTTTGATCACTACTGTTTTTTTATGTTTTGCAATATAAATTTAAAAAAAAGACCGGAAATTAAAAAAACAAAACAATGTTTTTTACATCTGCCATAAAACATGTCCAATAAAAATATATAAAAAATAAAAATATACTTATTATTATATATTTGTGCCTAAGCCTTTAGGCAATAAAATAATTCTGCACAAAAACATACAGTGCTAAGTTGGCACTGATAGGCGGCAGTCTATTTAACCTACCAAACACATGCTGGTAGGTTAATTGGATCTTGTCCAAATTGGCCCAGTATATATATGTACGAATGTGTGTCCCAAGCGTGTCGAGATCCTACGGGGTTAATGACCGCACCTTCCAAGCAGACACTGGCTGCAAAAAGCGCCTTGAGGCGATTCAGTTCGCATTTATAGCGCTATACAAGTCATTCATTCATTTATTCGAGTTACTGCATTCTTTCAACAGTTAAATCTTCATTTTAAACTGGACCTGATAAATCAAATAACGTCAAATAACGTCAGAAGCTTACATTCAAAAGTTTTTCTTATTCGTGGGTGGAATCATATCTCTTAAGTTAGCTAAACACATTTGCAACTTTTTTGTAGTGCTTTTTTTTTATCAACAATGAATGTGTCCATTTTAAGTGGACCAAACCATTGTATAGTTGTGTGTAATACAGAAAAAATATTGTACAATCAGACTGGGAATCGCATGGAGTGTTTAAAAACAGGATCTGTGCTTTGCCAGGCAGGAGGAAGCAACTGGTTAAATTAAATAGCGGTCCCACTGTTTATCAACTGGAAGGTAAAAAACCTTTCCAGATTCGATAAGCCCCCTGCCCACAGAACCCCATAACCACCGACCAGGGTTGTGGGGAAGAGGTCCTTGTTCCTATTAACATAGAAACGAGGTGCTTTGGAAGACCCCCGAGCCCAATCACCCACTCCCTCATGTTGAGGGAATGTGGCCTGGTATGGTTCAAGGGGGGGGTGCTCTATTGCCACCCTTTTCCTAACCTGCCAGGCTGCATGCTTGGATAAGGGTCTGGTATGGATTTTGGGGGGCCCCACGCCTTTTTTATTTTTGGTGTGTGGTTTCACCTCAATACCCATACCAGACAAGGGTCTGGTATGGTCTTGGAGGGAGGGGGCTCACGCAATTTTTGGGGGGTTTTTACATTGCTAACATTGCATACATTTGATCTCAGAGCACAAGTCGCATGCCACAAGTCGGATCAGCTAAGATGGTGATCTGACTTAGATGTGACTTCCATTCAAATCTATGGGCAGAAATCATGCCCAAGTCAGCCCAAAATAGTGCAGGAACCTTTTTCAAAGTTGGACCAACACAAGTCGCACTAGTTAAGATGGCTGTCATAGGGAACCATTGATTTTGATATGTCATGCGACTTGTGCTCTCAAAGTCGGAGTGCTTGTCGGACCTGTGTGAACCGGCTCTCTGCTGTGTTGTAGAACTTTTTGATATAATAAAGAAATCTTGTTAACTTCATAAGTAACCAACATAAAAAAGTGCAACTACAGAAAAGTACCTGTTGATCCTATCAGAAATCCACTGTGCTTTTAACTTTCTGTTATGAGTTGACAATCCAGCCTCTGACAACAATACTTGTGATTTCAGAGCAGGAAAGGCAGTGTTGTCAGACTACAGCAAGAAGTTAGAAACTGAAGGCATGTGTGGTAGTTCAGAGATTTTTCTGTACTTGCAATGCTTATGATGCACAACAGCACTCCTTTGCCCTCTGCCTTCAGACGAGCGTATGCTAGCCCATTACGGGCGTAGCATAACGCTTGCCCGAAGGCAGAGGGCAAAGGACTCAAAAGGGGCTTAGCATACACTTGCCCGATGGCAGAGGGCAAAGGACTCCTTTGCCCTCTGCCTTCAGACGAGCGTATGCTAGCCCATTACGGGCTTAGCATGCGCTTGCCCAAAGACAGAGGGCAAAGGACTCCTTTGCCCTCTGCCTTCAGACGAGCGTATGCTAGCCCATTACGGGCTTAGCATGCGCTTGCCCAAAGACAGAGGGCAAAGGACTCCTTTGCCCTCTGCCTTCAGACGAGCGTATGCTAGCCCATTACGGGCTTAGCATGCACTTGCCCAAAGACAGAGGGCAAAAGACTCCTTTGCCCTCTGCCTTCAGACGAGCGTATGCTAGCCCATTATGGGCTTAGCATGCGCTTGCCGAAAGACAGAGGGCAAAGGGCTCCTTTGCCCTCTGCCTTCAGACGAGCGTATGCTAGCCCATTACGGGCTTAGCATACGCTTGCCCGAAGGCAGAGGGCAAAGGACTCAAAAGGGGCTTAGCATATACTTGCCTGAAGGCACAGTCAAATGGACTTGTTGAACAATCATTGAAAAATTGACAAATCTTTTTTAAATGATTTATTTCCAAGAAAACACAAGAAAGTTAAGCTGTATACATCTGTATTGAAAATGTATCAGAATCTATATCTGTATCAAATTTTTCTGAATCTGAATACATCTGTATTCGGTTTTTTTAAATTACACATGATCATTCTGCCATGACAACTCTCCATCAGGGGATTCAAAGAATGCAGCAAATTGGTTTTGAATGCTCATGACACGTGCCATTGAACGCAAGTCCATAAATTGGACCCTCTGAGTTTGGTTACTGGGCTCCGGTTCAACATTGCTGCTGTCACTGTCCCTTAGAAAGTTATGCAAAACGCAGCATGCCAGGACTACTTTAATTGCGTTCTCCACATCCAGTTGCATACTTGTGAGCAAAACTCACCATTTGGCCGTGCACACCCCAAATGCACATTCAACAACACGGCGTGCACGGCTGAGCCTGTAATTGTAGATTTTTTGACGATGGCTGAGACCATAGCCACTGTATGGCCTCATAAGATTTTCAGCCAGTCCAAAGGCCTCGTCTGCCACCATCACTAAGGGTAAGCTGGGTTCCTCAGTGCAGGGTAGAGGCCTGCTTTCAGGGATATTGAGTCGTCCCTCATGTACACGACGTCCGAAGGCCGACTCACGGAATATACGGGCATCACCTTGGCTTCCATATGCTCCCACATCCACAAAAATAAATTTGAGATGTGCATCGGACAATGCCAGGAGGACCACTGAAAAATATTTTTTATAATTAAAATATGATGATCCAGAATGGGGAGGCTTCTTCACCCTGATGTGTTTCCCATCAAGGGCACCAATACAATTTGGGAACTGAGTTTTCTCCCAAAAAGTGTCAACCACTGATTCCCAGATCTCTTCTGTGGGCTCTGGCATTACCACCTCATGTAACTCCTCCCATATTGCCACACATGTTTCCCTTATTACCCTGGACACCGTTGTGAGGCCAAGTAGAAAGTAATGATGCAGGGACACGTAACTTTGTCCTGTGGCAAGGAACCTAAGATAAGATAAAAATTTCACATATTAAAAAACGATTGAATAAAAATAAAAACTTTCCCTTCCCTTAACCCTAACCCTACACCCTAACCCTATCCCCTAACCCTATCACTTAACCCTAACCCCTAATCCCTAACCCTATCACTTAACCCTAATCCCTAACCCTATCCCCTAACCCTATTCCATAACCCTAACCCTGTCCCCTAACCCTATTCCATAACCCTAATCCCTAACCCTATCCCCTAACCCTGTCCCCTAACCCTATTCCATAACCCTAACCCCTAACCCTAACCCTATCACTTAACCCTGTCCCCTAACCCTAACCCTATTCCATAACCCTAACCCCTAACCCTATCACTTAACCCTATCCCCTAACCCTATCACTTAACCCTAACCCCTAACCCTATCACTTAACCCTAACCCCTAACCCTATCACTTAACCCTAACCCCTAACCCTATCCCCTAACCCTATTCCATAACCCTAACCCTGTCCCCTAACCCTATTCCATAACCCTAACCCCTAACCCTATTCCCTATCCCCTAACCCTGTCCCCTAACCATATTACATAACCCTAACCCCTAACCCTATCACTTAACCCTGTCCCCTAACCCTATTCCATAACCCTAACCCTATCCCCTAACCCTGTCCCCTAACCCTATTCCATAACCCTAACCCCTAACCCTATCACTTAACCCTATCCCCTAACCCTATTCCAAAACCCTAACCCTGTCCCCTAACCCTATTCCATAACCCTAACCCCTAACCCTATCACTTAACCCTATCCCCTAACCCTATTCCATAACCCTAACCCCTAACCCTGTCCCCTAACCCTATTACATAACCCTAACCCCTAACCCTTAACCCTATCACTTAACCCTAACCCCTAACCCTTAACCGTATTCCCTAACCCTAACCCAAATGTGTATTGCACTTACCTGAGTGTCACTAGGAGCAGTTCCTCCGGTGACACAGAGATCCACATCACTGTGTCCATCCTGGTCAGTCTTGGCCTAAGCTTCTCCAGCAGGTCATCGAAGCGTGGCACTGACATTCTTGTGAAATTATGGAACTTTGAAGGATATACCCGCAGTTGCGAATACATGTTAGCAAAGTACCCCGTTGACACCCGATGGTATACCATTGGATGCATCCAATACTAACGGGTTCTCCTCCTTCTCTCCTCCTCCTGTCTCCTTCTCCGTATCCTCCGCAAGATGATCAGAAGGATTGCCTCATCAATTTTCAACATTACAGGATCCATATTACTCCCGAAAGCTAAAATGCTATAATAGGCTGTGTAATGCTCTCTCCTCTCTCTCTCCTACCAAAATGGCACCGACACATGCTCTGTAACATGTTTTCTTTGTTTTCTGTGGCATTGTGGGAAATTTGGAAGTGTATATAGCCTAGAGATGTGTTTTTCTTTAAAAAGCGCTAACTAACGCTGACGCTAAAAAACGCTCAAAAACGCGCACTAACGCGCACTAACGCGAATGAAAAACGCGGTAAATTTTGCGTTTTTTAACGCCTGTTTTCCTGGCGTCCAACCTAGATTTACAGCTCGTTTTTAAAAACATCCGTGGGCATGAGGCCTTATAAAGAAACCAAACTTGAAATTGTGCACGTATTGCAGAGGTCTACTACATATATTTTTTCTTTTTGCCTAAACATGAGGAATAAGGAAATAGCAAATATTTTTTCGAGCAATTTTTTCATCAAGTTATTCAATACTTTTATGATTTAATTATCGAGTGTATTACCCAGCATGGAAATCAAAATAAACTGTGTTTAAAATTTTATAAATGATAAACAGTCAATAGGATATTATGTTTGTAGCAGAGTGAATGCTTGAGGTTATATGTAATCCATAACAGAAAATTATTTTCCCTTAACCAATTTAAAACTTATTGGTGCATGAAAGAGGTTAGCACTAAACAGCCTCTGGGTACGTCTGGTTTTCATTGTAGGACACTGCATTAACAGCTTCGCTTACTCTTACTAACAGCTGAGAAAGATTGCACAGAAAGGTACGAGACTCATTTGTATTCATTTGTGTTGCTTGACAAAATGTATTGTTATCATAAACCATTATTAGTTTTACAGTTGTATAGTTTCATTAGTTTTTTATTTAATTTTCTTATTAATTATAATCACATGATAATAAAAATAATGTTTTATTGGGAATATTAAAAAGGTACACTTTTTGGCCCGAAGAATATTTTTTTCTCTTAAAACATGGCTATAATATAGAAAGGAAAATCTATGTAAAGATAGCTGGTGCTAATGAACATCCAGGAAAAGTAAAACTTGAATAAAATGGTCCACATTAATATTCATCAAATTATTTATGTAATATTGTAATGCAGTGATTACTTACTAAGCAGTGAACAAAAAAAAAAAGTTTTAGTGATGTTAGATCTTAGTGTTACAGAACTTTTTAATATTATAGAAATCTAATGGATTTAAGAGCTCTCAACACATCAACACGTCCTGTGTGATGAATATGTGGGGGTGTTAATTAAAAATAAAGGACAGGCTTAATTACTGCCCATTAACAGGCTCAACTAAAGTCAGCTTAACTTAAGTCGGTATTAATTATTTAATAAAGGATTATTTATTACTTTTGATGATCGTTCACATTAGGGATGAGTGAAATGATTTTACATATTGCCATGAAGTCACTGATGCCGTGAAAATACAGATTTTCACATTCACCCAAGCAGAAACTCACAGTTTTGCTCATTAGGCTACTTAGGTGAAAGTGGCATGGAAAAAAATGCTATTCTTTTTTTTTTTTTTTAGGAGGGTTTTGTTTATTTAATTTGGTATACTTTATGCTTGTATACTTTATGCTTCTGTTTTTTAACTTTTTTTGTATATTTTATTGTTTACTTTCCCTACATTTATTCACTTTTTTGGGCTGTCTATATCTAATTTCTTAAAAAAATAAATTAATTAAGCAGTATTCTGGCACATGAACCAGTCCAGGATTGTTAAAAGAAACTTCCCTAACTGTCAGGAGCTATTTATGCCCATTGCACTCCTACAAACTACAAAAAAGCATCTTAACCACGTCTTCCCATTGGCTCTCACATAAAATTTGCAATTTTTTAAATTATATTTTGGAGAAAACAGAAATCCTTTGTTCACATCATATACCTATGATGTGAACTAAGCAACCAATCAAACTAACAATCAATTCATCAATAAATCAAACAATTAAATCATTGTATTTCAATTATACATGTACAGTGCCTTGAAAAAGTATTCCACACCCCTTAAAATTTTGCACATTTTGTCATGTTACAACCAAAAACGTAAATTCATTTTATTGGGATTTTATGTGATAGACCAACACAACATGGCACATGATTGTGAAGTGGAAGGGAAATTATAAATGGTCTTCAACATTTTGTATAAATAAATATCTGAAAAGTGTGGCCTGCATTTGTATTCAGCCCTCTTTACTCTGATACCCATAACTAAAATCTAGTGGAACCAATTGCCTTCAGAAGTCACCTAATTAGTAAATAGAGTCCACCTGTGTGTAGTTTAATCTCAGTATAAATGCAGCTGTTCTGTGAAACCCTCAGAGGTTTTTTAGAGATTCTTAGTGAACAAACAGCATCATGAAGGCCAAGGAACATACCAGACAGGTCAGGAATAAAGTTGTGTAGAATTTTTAAACCAGGGTTAGTTTATAAAAACATATCCCAAGTTTTGAACATCTCACGGAGCACTGTTCAATCCATCATCCGAAAATGGAAAGAGTATGGCACAACTGCAAACCTACCAAGACACGGCCGTCCACCTAAACTGACAGGCCAGGCAAGGAGAGCATTAATCAGAGAAGCAGCCAAAAGGCCCATGGTAACTCTGGAGGAGCTGCAGAGATCCACAGCTCATGTAGGAGAATCTGTCCACAGGGCAACTATTAGTCGTGCTCTCCACAAATCTAGCCTTTATGGAAGAGTAGCAAGAAGAAAGCCATTGTTGAAAGAAAGCCATAAGAAGTCCCATTTGCAGTTTGTGAGAAACCATTTGGGGGGGGGGCACAGCAATCATGTGGAAGAAGGTGCTCTGCTCAGATGAGACCAAAATTGAACTTTTTGGCCTATAAGCAAAACGCTATGTGTGGCGGAAATCTAACACTGCACATCACCCTAAACACACCATCCCCACTGTGAAACATGGTGGTGGCAGCATCATGTTGTGGGGATGCTTTTTTTCAGCAGGGACAGGGAAGCTGGTCAGAGTTGATGGAAAGATGGATGGAGCCAAATACAGGGAAATCTTAGAAGGAAACCTGTTAGAGTCTGCAATAGACTTGAGACCCTAAACATACAGCCAGAGCTACAATGGAAAGGTTTAGATCAAAGCATATTTATGTGTTAGAAAGGCCCAGTCAAAGTCCAGACGTAAATCCAATTGAGAATCTGTGGAAAGACATGACAATTGCTGTTCCCAGACGCTCTCCATCCAATCTGACAGAGCTTGAGCTATTTTGCAAAGAAGAATGGGCAAAAATGTCACTCTCTAGATGTGCAAAGCTGGTGGAGACATTCCCAAAAACACTTGCAGCTGTAATTGCAGTGAAAGGTGGTTCTACAAAGTATTGACTCGGGGGGGGGGGGGGGGGCTGAATACAAATGCACACTACACTTTTCACATATTTATTTGTACAAAACTTTGAAAACCATTTATCATTTTCCTTCCACTTCACACTGATTTGCCACTCTGTTGGTCTATCACACAAAATCCCAATAAAAGACATTTTCCTTTTTTGGTTGTAACATGAAAAAATGTGGAAAATTTCAAGGGGTGTGAATACTTTTTT
This sequence comes from Rana muscosa, assembly GCA_029206835.1. Taxonomy (NCBI): domain Eukaryota; kingdom Metazoa; phylum Chordata; class Amphibia; order Anura; family Ranidae; genus Rana; species Rana muscosa. The sequence goes on along the minus strand of CM055121.1, from coordinate 430,337,651 downwards.
TAAGGCACTGTATACCTGCACTTATATGTATTTGCATACCGGTATATTAAATTTATTCAATTTGACACATTTTATTAAGCTGTTGTACAGACATACTGATTTTCTGTTTTTTACCTTTATGTTTAATTTGTTTTACTGTTCTTACAGAATGAAGTTATTACACTTGTTTGGAGCTCAACTAATAATGGCATTTGTCTATCTCTTTTATGCTAAGAAATATAACTGTACTTTTCAAGGTATGGTTATAGTGTTCTAATCATCGTTGTCATTGTCATTATAATCAGTGCATGATACTTGAAAGATATAAAAATGTAATGATTAAAATAAAGTTATAAAAAAGGTACTCATTTTGAAAAGGTTTCATATATTCTTCAGTGATATGTTACCTACCGTATATACTCGAGTATAAGCCGACTCGAGTATAAGCCGAGGTACCTAATGTTGCCACAAAAAACTGGGAAAACTTACTGACTCGAGTATAAGCCGAGGGACAACAATGCCTCAGTGTTCCCATCCTTACTGTTCCCATCCTCACTGTTCCCTATCCTCACTGTTCCCTATCCTCACTGTTCCCTATCCTCACTGTTCACTATCCTCACTGTTCCCTATCCTCACTGTTCCCTATCCTCACTGTTCCCTATCCTCACTGTTCCCTAGCTCACTGTTAACTATCCTCACTGTTCCTATCCTCACTGTTCCCTATCCTTACTGTTCCCTATCCTCACTGTTCCCTATCCTCACTGTTCCCTAGCTCACTGTTAACTATCCTCACTGTTCCTATCCTCACTGTTCCCTAGCTCACTGTTAACTATCCTCACTGTTCCTATCCTCACTGTTTAAATTTTACATGTAAATAGTACCTGAAAAAAAGTTGCGGCTGCGGCGTCCATCGTTCAAATTCCGCGGTCTCTTCCTGTTCCTTCCGTGATAGGCGATTCTCATCAGACACTCTCCGCCTATCATGAACGTTCTCTCATCCTCAGTTTCCCAGCAGACACTGTGTTGGGTGTTCCGCCAATCACAGACGTCTGCGGGGAAACTGAGGATGAGAGAACGTTCGTGATAGGCGGAGAGTGTCTGATGAGAATCGCCTATCACGGAAGGGACCAGGAAGAGACCGCGGGATTTGAACGATGGACGCCGCAGCCGCAACTTTTTTTCCAGGTACTATTTACATGTAAAAACTTTCGCTGACTCGAGTATAAGCCGAGGGGGGGACTTTCAGCCCCAAAAAAAGGGCTGAAAATCTCGGCTTATACCTCGAGTATATACGGTATTTATTAAATTGACATATGCAGATGTTAACAAGCATTTACATGATAAAAAATAATTGTTAACACACATTTTCATATGCCTTGCAAATATAAGATAATGTTCTGTTGCTATGTTTTAGTAGATTTTCTTTTCGTAAAATAATTTTCAGTAATTTATGGGTAAAGAACACTCATTTTTGTAATGCTAGAATATGTTCATACAATTTGTTATGATCATTTATTCGCCTTACAGATGTAATGTTAGTTATAATAAGAAAATAAGGCTCAAGTATTTACTACCATGCTTTTTTAAGCCCAACAAACGTTCATACGCAGAGAGGTAGGTTGTAGTAATAGAAAAATAAACTATACATTTACTTTTACATTTAAAAAAGCTCCAATGAAAACACATGTTGTACGTTGGCTGATCCTAACACATTTTTAGCTAATAAGGTTGATTTACTAAAGAAATAGAGACTAATCACTAAGTGAAGTGAATGTTCATTGAGCTTAGTATAAAAACACAATGCTTTCTTCACTCCTATCAACGAATCATGTGCTAGAAAAAATTCTGTTTCGTTATTTCCATGCATATGGTTGGGAATTCAAAGTGAACACAGGTTTATCTTATTTACTAACATTCTCTCTGCTAGGTCGGCAGCTTCTTCTCCTTTAGTAAATCCAACCCAATGTCTTCACAAAATATGGTGCTAGATACTAAAGCTGAACTCTAGGCAGATAAAAAAACACAATTTAATGCAGCTCTGTAATCGTTAATACATACATCAATAAATGTATTTTTAAATGCAAGCGGTGTAAATATGACCAGATATCAGCCTCTTCTACTGCAATAACTTTAACCACTTTCATACCGGGCCTATTCTGGCACTCCTCTCCTACATGTAAAAATCATAATTTTTTTGCTAGAAAATTACTCAGAACCCCCAAACATTATGTATGTATTTATATCTTTTTTTAGCAGAGACCCTAGGGAATAAAATGGTGGCCGTTGCAGTATTTGCACAGCAAATTTTTTAAACGTGTTTTTTTTTTTTAAACTGTTTCATGAATTTAAAAAAACAAAACACAAAAGTTTTCCCAATTTTTTGGTAAAATATGAAAGATGATGTTATGTGGAGTAAATAGATACCTAACATGTCACGCTTTAAAATTGTGCACACTCGTGGATTAGCACAAAACCTAAGTTAGAGTTACAGAGGAGGTCTTGGGCTAGAATTGTTGCTCTTGCTTTAACTGTTGCAACGATACCGCACATGTGTGGTTTGAACGCCGTTTACATACTTGGGCACGACGTACGTATGCGTTCGCTTCTGCATGCTAGCACGGGGGGAGGGACGCTTTGAATTTTTTTTTATTGTTTATTTTATTTAAAAAATAATCATTTTAGAGCCCATTCACACAGGGGCAACACAACTTCCAGCGCGATTTTATGAGGCAACTCAGACACGACTTGAGTATGAATCACAGCGCGACCTGGAGCTACTTACAAGGCAACTTCAAGTTGCCTGCAGGACAGGAGACATTCCAGTGGCCAATCAAACAAGAATCAGCTCTGTGGGGGGGAGGGAGAGGTTTGCCTGAGAAATGTATTTTCTCTTCCTGGAGAGTTGCTCCTATTAAGACAGTGATCCGACTTCAGAGGCAACTCCCATTGAAATGAATGGTTACAGGTCGCCTAGGAGTCGGATTGAAGTAGTACAGGGACCTTTTTTGAAGTCGGAGCGACTGCAGTAGTGTGCATTAAGACGGCTCCATTAACTTACATTGATTTCCTCAGCCAGTGCGACTTGAGGCAACTAGGGGCGACCTGGGGCGATTTGAAGTCGGATCCAAAGTTGCCCCTGTGTGAATGGGCTCTAACACTTTCCCTTTGAATTTTTTCTTTTACCACTTTTATTGCTATTAAAAGGAATGTAAACATCCCTTGTAAGAGGAATAGGGCACGACAGGTCTTCTTTATGGAGAGATGTGAGGTCTATAAGACCCCACATCTGTCCTCTACCCTGGAAAGACTGAGATAAAAAAAAGCGATCTCAGCCTTTCCAGCAGAGTACATGGCAGATGTAACATCTGCCGGGCCGGACATGGCGTCATAATGGCGTGCCCAGTCTCCAAAGTGACTCACTGGGGCCATCTGGTCCGCGGTATTCTCTATGGTAAACTTTCAGCGCTGGCAGATTCCTTCTCCTACTCCTGCTCGCCAAATGCATGGGCGAGCCAGTAGAAGCACCGGAGGGCAGATGGAGGGGGGCTTTCCCCTCCCACCGCCTGTAAAAACAATCAAGCGGCTGAACAACTGCTATGATTGTTTTTACGGTGCAGGGAATTGCCAGCAGGAAGAACATATCTGAATAATGTCTGTAGCTGCACTCCACTCAAAGTACAGGACGTCATATGACGGCCTTGGGTGGGAAGTGGTTAAATACACTACTGTGCAAAAGTTTTAGGCAGGTGTGAGAAAATGCTGTAAATTAAAAATGCTTTCAGAAATAGAAATGTTAATAGTTGTTTTTTTATCAAGTAACAAAATGGAAAGTAAATGAACAGAAGAGAAATCAATATTTGCACACAGTTTTTGAAGGAACTCAGCAAGCAGGTTGTTTTTAACATCTTGGAGAACTAACTACAGATCTTCTGTGGATGTAGGCTGCCTAAAATGCTTCTGTCTTTTTATGTAAACCCAGATAGACTCGATGATTTGGGATCAGGGCTCTGTATGGGCCAAACCATCACTTCTAGGACTCCTTGTTTTTCTTTACGCTGAACATAGTTCTTAATGACATTGGCTGTATGTTTGAGGTCATTGTTCTGCTGCAGAATACATTTGGGGCCAATTACACACCTGCCTGATGGTATGGCTTTATGGATACATTTCTGCCTGTATTTCTTATCATCGATGACACCATTCATCATGACCAAATCTCCATCTTCATTTTCAGAAATGCAGTTCTAAACTTGTAAATAACCTCCACCCTGTTTCACTGTTTTCTACAGACACTCATTATTGTACTGCTCTCCAGCCCCTTGGTAAACAAACTGCCTCCTGCTACAGCCAAATATTTCACATTTTGACTCATCAGTCCAGAGCGCCTGTTACCATTTTTCTGTACCCCAGTGCCTAGGTTTTTGTGCATAGTTGAGTCGCTTAGCTTTGTTTCCATGTCAGAGGTATGGCTTTTTGGTCACAGTTCTTCAATGAAGACCAATTCTGGCCAGACTTCTCCAGACAGAATTTGGGTGTACCTGGGTCCCAGTTGTTTCTGGCAGTTCTGTGCCAATGGCACTGCTGGACATCTTTCTGATGTCGAAGGGAAGTATACATGCTGTGTCTTTTATCTGTTGCAGTAAGTTTCCTTGGCTAATCACTGCATCTACGGTCCTTAACATTGCCCATTTCTTTGTCCTTCTTCAAAAGAGCTTAAACAACACATCTTGAAACCCCAGTCTGCTTTGAAATCTTTGCCTGGGAGAGACTCTTCTGATGTAGTGAAACTACCTTGTGTGCTCAGTCTTGTGTGTATGTCCTGTGACATGAAACTGTCTTCTACAACCTCACCTTAGCCCAGGTTCACACTGGGGCTGCGGGAGTGAAGCTGTGCAAGTTCACCTATACTCACACGATTTCACTCCTGCCTGTCAGTCCCGATTTCAGCTCGATTACAGAGACATCTGACACAGATGTCAATGTAAATCGCAAAAAGTAGTACAGAAACTACTTTTTGAAATCGGTGCAGTGCCGCAGATGCGGCATTGCACCGATTAGGACGTGCCATTGCCCGCAATTTGCGGCAAATATCGCCGATTTGACATGCGATTTGACATGTCAAATCGCATGTCAAATCGCACCAGTGTGAACCAGGGCTAAGTTGCAGAATTTGGCTGTTTCTCACCTAGTTTTAAGCCTCATACACAGCTGTGTTTGTTTCAGTTAACCACTTAAGCCCCGGACCATTTTGTAGCTAAAGGACCAGAGCTGTTTTCAGAATTTTGCACTGCGCTGCTTTAACTGGAAATTGTGCGGACATGCAATGTTGTACCGAAACAAAATTTGCGTCCTTTTCTTCCCACAAATAGAGCTTTCTTTTAATGGTATTTGATTGCCTCTGCGATTTTAATTTTTTGCGATATAAATGGAAAAAGACCGAAAATTTTGAAAAAAAATGATATTTTCTACTTTTTGTTATAAGAAAAATCGAATAAACTAAATTTTAGTCATACATTTAGGCCAAAATGTATTCAGCCACATGTCTTTAGTAAAAAATATGTCAATAAGCGTATATTTATTGGTTTGCGCAAAAGTTATAGCGTCTACAAACTAGGGTACATTTTCTGGAATTTACACAGCTTTTAATTTATGACTGCCTATCTCATTTCTTGAGGTGCTAAAATGGCAGGGCAGTACAAAACCCCCCCAAATGACCCCATTTTGGAAAGAAGACACCCCAAGGAAATTGCTGAGAGGCATGTTGAGCCCATTGAATATTTTTTTTTTTGTCTCAAGTGATTGAATAATGACAAAAAAATAAAAAATAAATTACAAAAAGTTGTCACTAAATGATATATTGCTCACACATGCCATGGTTATATGTGGAATTGCACCCCAAAATACATTTTGCTGCTTCTCCTGAGTACGGGGATACCACATGTGTGGGACTTTTTGGGAGCCTAGCCGCGTACGGGCCCCCGAAAACCAAGCACCGCCTTCAGGATTTCTAAGGGCGCAAATTTTTGATTTCACTCCTCACTACCTTTCACGGTTTCGAAGGCCATAAAATGCCAAAATAGCACAAACCCCCCCCAAATGACCCCATTTTAGAAAGTAGACACCCCAAGGAAATTGCTGAGAGGCCTGTTGAGCTCATTGAATATTTTTTTTTTGTCCCAAGTGATTGAATAATGACAAAAAAAAATACAAAAAGTTGTCACTAAATGATATATTGCTCACACATGCCATGGTTATATATGGAATTACACCCCAAAATAAGTTTTGCTGCTTCTCCTGAGTACGGGGATACCACATGTGTGGGACTTTTTGGGAGCCTAGCCGCGTACGGGAACCTGAAAACCAAGCACCGCCTTCAGGATTTCTAGGCACAAATTTTTGATTTCACTCCTCACTACCTATCACAGTTTCGAAGGCCATAAAATGCCAAAATAGCACAAAACCCCCCCAAATGACCCCATTTTGTAAAGTAGACACCCCAAGCTATTTGCTGAGAGGCATGGTGAGTATTTTACAGCTCTCATTTGTTTTTGAAAATGAAGAAAGAAAATATTTATTTATTTATTTATTTTTTTAATTTTCAAAACTTTGTGACAAAAAGCGAGATCTGCAAAATACTCACCATACCTCTCAGAAAATAGCTTGGGGTGTCTACTTTCCAAAATGGGGTCATTTGGGGGGGTTTTGTGCCATCTGGGCATTCCATGGCCTCCGAAACTGTGATAGGCAGTGAGAAGTGAAATCAAAAATGTACACCCTTAGAAAGCCTGAAGGCGGTGCTTGGTTTTGGGGTCCCGTACGCAGCTAGGCTCCCAAAAAGTCTCACACATGTGGTATCCCCGTACTCAGGAGAAGCAACAGAATGTATTTTGGGGTGTAATTCCACATATGCCCATGACATGTTTGAGCAATATATCATTTAGTGACAACTTTGTGCAAAAAAAAATAAAAAAAAAAAAAATTGTCTTTTTTCCGCAACTTGTGTCAACATATAAAATATTCCATGGACTCGACATGCCTCTCAGTATATAGCATGGGGTGTCTACTTTCCAAAATGGGGTCATTTGGGGGGGTTTTGAACTGTTCTGGCATTTTATACACAACATTAGGAATCTTACATCCACTCTTCTAACCACTTGAAGACAAAGCCCTTTCTGACACTTTTTGTTTATGTGAAAACATTTTTTTTTTTTGCAAGAAAATTATGTTGAACCCCCAAACATTATATATATTTTTAAAGAAAAGGCCCTACAGATTAAAATGGTGGGTGTTGCATTTTTTTTTCTACACAGTATTTGTGCAGCGATTTTTCAAACGCATTTTTGGGGGAAAAAATACACTTTTTTAAATTTTAATGCACTAAAACACACTATATTGCCCAAATGTTTGATGAAATAAAAAAGATGATCTTAGGCCGAGTACATAGATACCAAACACGACAAGCTTTAAAATTTCGGACAAACGCGCATTGGCGACAAACTACATACATTTTTAAAAGCCTTTAAAAGCCTTTACAGGTTACCACGTTAGATTTACAGAGGGGGTCTACTGCTAAAATTACTGCCCTCGATCTGACCTTCGCGGTGATACCTCATATGCATAGTGCAATTGCTGTTTACATATGACGCCAGACCGACGCTTGCGTTCGCCATTGGGCAAGAGCAGGGCAGGACAGGGGTGCTTTTTTTTTATTATTATTAATTTTGTTTTTTTATTTTATTTTTAAACTGTTGCTTCCATATTTAATTTTTTTTTTATCATTTTTATTGTTATCTCAGGGAATGTACATATCCCCTATGATAGCAATAGGTAGTGACAGGTACTCTTTTTTTGAAAAAAACTGGGGTCTATTGGACCCTAGATCTTTCCTCTGCCCTCAAAGCATCTGACCACACCAAGATCGGTGTGATAAAATGCTTTCCCAATTTCCCAATGGCGCTTTTTATATCCGGGGGGGGGACATTCCCTCCCACTGCTTGTAAAAGCAGTGCAGAGGCTAATTAGCCACTAGGATTGCTTTTACATGAAAGCTGGCCGCTGGCTGAAGAGAATGATACCAAGATGATACCTAAACCCGCAGGCATCATTCTGGTATAAACATTCAAAGTCCAGCAACATACCAGTACGTTGCTGGTCCTTGTTGGACATGTATTGTAATCTTTTTTTTTCATGCAGCCTGTTGGCTGAACGAAAAAAAAAGATTGATCGGTGGGTATGCCCACCATTAGAATACCGCCCTTCATCCACCCACTTCTAATGATGGGCATACATGCACCATTTATATATGCCGAAGCATGGGGGCATCTTCCCGCAAAAGTTATGCCGCGTACACATGGTCAGACTTTTCCACGGGCAAGCCTCCGTGGGAATTTCGACCGTATGTACGCGGCATTAGGAGCAAAATTGCTCCTCCGCCCCTGCTGCCCCAATGCTTCGGCATATATGCTTTTTTTTTTTAACTGTGGTGGTGAAATCACCTCCTACAGCACTGGAGTCGCAGGGATCAGGCCTGTCTCTGCGAACGCTGCAGTTATGTGTGTTGTGTTTTGCACGTGACAGTGATCGATCGATACTGCACTTGGGTGGCCTGGGCTGGACGGAGGGGCAAAACGCAGGTGCTAGCATGTATCTGGGCTGATCCCGCTAACACTGCGTTTTTGGGAGCCCTAAACTGCTGGGGATGCTAGTATAGATCTGATCAGATCAGATATTGATCTGTTCAGATACTATACCACTAAGGGAGGTGTATGCTTCACGCGTGGGTGTTAGCGTTACTGGCACTAACCTGACGCTGCCTGGGGTGTGACGCAGACCCTCTCTGATGCTAAAACCTAATTGATATCACCCGCCGGGCGATCAGGGGGTTAAACCTTTATTGGGTTATATACGGCGGGTGCCCTGACACTATAAAAAGCAAACTAACTAACCAGCGTCACCCGTAACACTTATATGGTGATTACTGGTGAAAGGGTTAACTAGGGGCAATTAGGGGGTTAAAACCTTTATTAGGTAATATATGGGGGTACCTGACGCTATATAAAAACCTGACGGCGAACCTAAAAAAAAATTACTGGCTACCTATTGGCATCACCGACACTAAGACAGCGATCAGAAAAACGATCGCTTAGCGACAGTGGTGATAGGGGGTGAAAGGGTTACCTGGGGGGCGATCAAGGGGGTTAAACCTTTATTAGATAATATATGGGGGTACCTGACGCTATAAAAACCTGCGGCGAACCTAAAAAAAATTACTGGCTACCGATCTGCATCACCAACACTAAGACAGCGATCAGAAAAACGATCGCTTAGCGACAGTGGTGATAGGGGGTGAAAGGGTTACCTGGGGGGCGATCAAGGGGGTTAAACCTTTATTAGATAATATATGGGGGTACCTGACGCTATAAAAACCTGCGGCGAACCTAAAAAAAATTACTGGCTACCGATCGGCATCACCGACACTAAGACAGCGATCAGAAAAACTATCGCTTAGCGACAGTGGTGATAGGGGGTGAAAGGGTTACCTGGGGGGCAATCAAGGGGGTTAAACCTTTATTAGGTAATAAATGGGGGTACCTGACGCTATAAAAACCTGCGGCATATGAAATTGATGATCATTAACACATGCTTGGTATAACTGGTTAGTCATACACCTAACTCAACTCCTACAAAACCCCTGACTTTGTGCAAATATACAAAGTGTGCAAGTGTAAGAATTGATGCTGGTTTAAAGCCAAAAGTAGTCACGCCAAATATAGATTTTTTTTTTTTATGTAATCTTTATTTTAAAATATATATTCAGAGAACAAACATAGAAACAATGGACAAAGTAGAAAAGCTTAGGACATCAATACAAGAGGAGCCCTTCACCGGGTACAATCAGTCAGCAAAAAAAAAAAAAGAGGTAATCAGGAAAGCATACAGTTTGGAAACTATACCTGGGGGAATAATAATCAACATATGACCACAGTGTTATGAATTCAAGCATGCATGGATCACCCCATTCGACCCCGTCTGGTACACCACCGTCGGGGGTACCAACCCTCTTGTAAAGGGTATGATCAGGCTGGGTCCCCAGTTACCAGGCCCAAAAACACAGGAATAATAAACTAAGAAGTAGTGGGGGAATAGAAAAGGGATAAAGCAAAAAACAAAAAAAAACAAAGGGGAAGGTAACACCACCTAGTGTAATACATCAGTTTGAGCTGCTGTAGGTTTGTGAAAGCTCAACTGTCTCTTCATTGTCCGATCTGCAGCCTCCCGTCCCCCCCCGACCCAGCCCCATTACATGGGCGGAGCCACAGCCGGAGAGGAACCTGGGACACATAGCCCAGGTGGGCTTGCATAGTTTATCCAAGTGGCCCATATGGAGTAGAATTTCTTGTATCCATCTTTACACTGAGCCATCCATTCCTCAGCAGCCATGATATTATTAACTAAATTTATCCATTCCGTGCGGGAAGGTACCTGAGGTGTCTTCCAATAAATTGGTATCAGCCGCCGGGCCGCGTTAAGCAGATGGGGCAGGATGGATTTACGATATTGGCTAAGAGGAATGGTGGGAAAGTGCAATGGGGAATCTGGGAGCTCCAGATCCAAAATTTATTTGATCTGTGCATGGACACCAAGCCAGAAGGGCTTCAGCTTGGGGCCCAGATGTAAAGGAACGAGCCTCTGAGGCCACAGCCTCTCCAACAAGCATCTGAAAGAGGGGTATATCTTAGCAAGCTTGGACGGAACCCTATACCACCTGGTCAGAACCTTGTAGCTATTCTCCTGCATTTTAGTATCCACTGTGCTCGAGTATGTTAAGCTATACAGGTGATCCAGTTTAGGTTCAGTAAAGGTGTGCTGAAGGTCTCTCTCCCACTCACCAATGAATCCCGGTTTCCCCTCAGTATGCAAGGATTGCAGCAAATGATATATCACTGAAATGGCATGGGGGATAGCGGAGGTAGACATGCATAAGCATTTAAAGGGAGAAGCTAATGTGGGGGACCAAACCTCCCGGGGCAGGCTAGTAATAAAATGCTGGAGCTGTCTATAACGCCACTCATTCATGGGGAAGCGGCCATACTGGTTCCGTAGCGTGGCTAGTGGCAATAGGCCTTGATCATGAACAAATCTGCCACATCTGGACTCTCCATCCACCACCCACGTCCGGAAGAAGGAAGGTTGCTCCCCTGGAGCGAACCAGGGGAAGGCCCCCAGGGGCGCCAGAGGAGAAGTCGGGGGTGCAAGCAACCCCTGTTTATTCAATCTATCCCAGGTCGCTAGAGAGAGACCAGAGCTGGCCAAATATAGATTTGATTGAGGCTGGGTTCACACCATGTGCGACGCAGGGCACAGCAGGGGTCCGGTGCATTCTCATTCACTGTTTCAGGTCCCAATTAGGTCAGAATTTGTGGCTGAATTCTGACCTGAAACGGAGCCAAAGACACACAGGACTCCTCTGCAGTGTGCTCAGTGGCCGCCCCGGATATGTGTGAACTGGCTTCATTGAGAGATGGTCACACTCTCCCATCATGGGAATTGGGTACATCCAATTTACAATAGTGTGAACCCAGCCTTAGATTTTTCTTCTGCTCGCTTACTATGCATTATGTATGTAGCGCCCCCCCCCCCCAATATTTGGGGCGCTATGCTTAAATTTAAGGGTAGTCTGAGCCAGTAGTTGGGCTCAGATATTTTGATTGTTCTAAATTTGCTTCTGCTCTGGGTGTGATGCTGCCTGGCAGTAATGTTCCCTGTTCGCTTGTTATGTGGCACTGTCACCACCGGCTCAGGTTGAACTACAGGGGGTATCACAACACCTTGGGTGTCCTTTCTCGGCAGCCGTGCAGTGGGCGTGGTCTACCCGCTGTGCATGCTGGGAGAGGGTACATAAGGGGAAGACGCCATTAATTGGGGTCCGTTCTGGGGTTCCGTCCTGGGAAACCACCCGTTGGTGTGCGCGCCTCGTGGCCCGCACGGCACGGGGTGTGTGTGTGTTCTGGCCCCGGGCACCTTCAGCCCAAGGCTACATTGCTACATGTTAGGCCCAGCTCTGCTGGCTGAGGCCTACACTTTTGGAAAGGATCCCAGGCTACCCACCTGCGGGAAGCCCACTCTTAAGAAAGGAGGCCAGGGGAGGATCTGCCCCAGAGGAGACTAGCGACGGTACTGCTGTCTCGGGAGGAGGCCTGGAGACTCACCTAAGGAGGGATCCATTACTACAAGCCCTGCAATACGCCAATCCAGCCTAAAGGTTCTCTATTATTGCTTGGCTAGGAGGTTCTTTGTTAATCCTGTGGCAGAGGATTCCTGATCGCATCCTTACGTTTTTCAGCTAAAATGTATCTGTGCATCATCCCGGCTGCTAGGACCGGTGAGAGAGGGACTATCCGGGTGAGCAATGCCCACTCAGGCTTGAGTGGCGACGATTGTGACTTTAGTGCTGCGTGCCTGAACCTTCCCCTGTGTTCTTTTCTCTCGTATCCTACTTTCCTCTCAAGTTTTCCTCAGCAAAGTAAATAAAGCCTTTGGCCTCGTACACACGACCGATTTTCTCGGCAAGAACCAGCAAGAAACTTGCTGTCAGAGAGGTCTTGCCGAGTAAATCGGTCGTGTGTACGCTGCTATCGGGTTTCTCGTCGAGAAAACCGACAAGAAACCTCGACGAGAAAATAGAGAACCTGCTCTCTATTTTCTCGTCGAGATTCTCGTCGGCATGTTTCTCGACGAGAAAAGTGAGTGTGTGTACACTTACCTGTCCGCCGGGAAGCCCGCGCATGTTCAAAATGAATTTGACGCATGCGCGGTAGCTTCCTAGGCATACGTAGGGTATACCAAGATGGCGGCGACGGCATCGAATGTGACGAGCGCATGCTCGACGTAGTCGATGACGTCACCGCGTACACTCCTTTCAAAGAACCGCGGGTTCTTTGAAACGAGCGTCTGTACACTCGGCCGGGACAAGTTTCTTGTCCAAGAATCTCGTCGAAAAAAACGACATGTTTTTTTCAACGAGAATCTCGGCCGTGTGTATGAGGCCTGACTGTTTGGGTTTTACATTGTGTGGACATTGGCCTTTCTAAAGACTTTTCTATACCCTGACAACAGAAGCCTTGGAGGTAGTTCGCAGACCATCAAAACCAGCCGGTCCTTTAAATGGGGGTAAGTGCTACTTGTAAATTAATAAAAGCAATCAATTAAAATATATATTTGTGAAAGCATTCTTACTTTACAGCATTTCTTCGCAGCTGCCTAAAACTTGCATTCAGCATATCAGTACTATTATACAATAGGTGCACATATCCAAGTACTGTATGTCATATCACATCAGGCATGATACAGCAAAAATATCCATATAGTAGTTGATGTTCATAAATACACATAGGAAGTCTAAATCGAATTATGAAAAAGAGAGCAAAGTCAAGCCCTGGTGAAAGAAGAGAGAAGAATGAAGAACCCAATGTTTCAAGAGTGTAAAACCCCTCTATCTCAAGAACCTTCTGCAAAGTGGATTTCTACATCCCTGATACATTGGAGTACTGATTTCCTGTATGTATTTGTAAACATCAACTGCTCTATGTATAAGTGGCTCTCACTTTATGGTATTCTGCACTTCATTTTCTGTTCTGGGGCAAATTCCTTTGAAAAGTGTAACTTTCCTTCCACATGATTGCATGATGGAAGTCACAAGAGCTCCACCTTGTTCAGCTCTAGGAAAAATTCCCATGCAAAGTTCACCTTCCCTTGCAAAGTGAATAGATGTTTTGTCTTTAGTAAATCAACCCCCTGGTGCCTAAAGCCCTGTACACACGATCGGACAAAACAACTAATGTTAAAATCAACCAACAATAGCAGAAGTTGACCAAAGGTTGGCGGTAAAGAGCAGAAAAACCACGTGATGTTGCAAAAAGTTTTGGGAGTTTGCAGAAAAGTCCTGTGGTGTGTATGCTATTAGTGTGCCCGGCCAACTCCGTTCGGACAAAAATCCAGGGAAAAGTCAGATGGAAGTCCGACCGTGTGTATGGGGCTTAAGTGTTGGTAAAAGTGTGTGTGTGCACACCATCTTTTTGTTCCTGTTCTGAAACTTCTATTTTCTTTTCCAGTAACCAATGAAGGTACTTTCAGAACAGCGCATAACATATTGAAAAGGTAATATATGTCTGTCCTAATTGTCAAGTGATTTAAATGTAATTTTCTTTAACATCAATCACATACTTAGAAAATAATAAAAAAGAACAACAAAGTACAAAGTTTGGAAGGTAAAAATAATAGGCACAGAGTGGACTCTGATAATATAAACACGTGAGCCCTCGGAAATAAAGAAAGAACATAACTCATGTAAATTAGTATTAAGTTGATTTCAATTATGTTTGCACATGGATTTCCATTGATCTTCACAGTGGGAAATATGACTTGCTGCCCATTACTTTCATAATTATGTCATCATTAGAAGGCATGCATTATTAACTCAGTGAAATATCACTTTTTAATAGAACACTCTGTTGGCGGTTAGAATGTATGCCCTTATAACTAGAAACAAATGATTTCTATATATTTGGAGCAGTATGTAATTAACTGTACATTAGCTTATCAGTCATATCACTTATGATCACTGCTCTGGTATATATGCCAAATGTACTTTTATCAGAGAGGAAGCTGAAATGTTTAATTTCTGCGTTCTATGGTCTTCTGATAGCCATCCAAGACTGTCTTTATATATTAGCAAAAAAGACCTGTTTATTAAAGTTGAAAGATGAAAAAATTGTGTACTGGTTAAACACAAGTCTGTCTTTAAACGCAGATGAACCTTAATGGCATCCAAGTCTTAGTCCGTAGGGTTTAATATTGAGTTGGCACACCCTTTGCAGTTATAACAGCTTCAACTCTTCTTGGAAGGCTGTTCACAAGGTTTAGGAGTGTCTATGGGAATGTTTGACCATTCTTCCAGAAGCAAATTTGTGAGGTCAGGCACTGATGTGGACAAGAAGGCCTGGCTCAAAGTCTCTGCTCTAATTCATCCAAAAGGTGTTCTATTGGGTTATGGTTAGGACTATGTGCAGGCCAGTCACGTTCCACCACCCTAGACTCGCTCATCCATGTCTTTATGGACCTTGCTTTGTGCACTGGTGTACGGTCATGTTGGAACAGGAAAAGGCCATCTTCATATTGTTCCCACAAAGTTGAGAGCATGAAATTGTCCAAAATATCTTGGTATGCTGATGTCGTAAGAGTTTCTTTCACTGGAACTAAGGGGCCAAGCCCAACCCCTAAAAAACAACCCCACACCAAAGTCCCCCCCTCACCAAATGATTTGAACCAGTGACAAAGCAAGGTCCCAATACTTTTGACAATATAGTATACATGTAAATTATATATATATATATATATATATATATATATATATATATATATATATGCATAATGGATGTACTTGCAATCTTCATTTCAGAGTGTGCATTTATTCAGAGCCTAGCCCGAAAAGCTAAAAAATATTGAAATCCAAAGCAGTGGGGGTTTGCAGCATTAAGTCTAAATTTATTTAATTCAAGAGAGCATATAGGAATTGGCTACAGTTCCGGGCGTCATGCCTTTCATCCAGCCAAATAACAGATCTGAAACATTGTACGAACAAATCCCATAAATAGGAGTAGGAGCAGAAGTAGTAATGTGATGCAAACATTCAACATTACTTTCTTTTCAAACTAACCACAAGCGTCAAGATGCTAGTGACCTAAAAAGAAAATAATAATAAATATAGTATTATTATCAATAACAATAATATTAATAATAATAACCAACAGTTATAAAAAGAGCTATTAAAATAATGATTTATTTCTGGATGTATCACATCGCTCCTTGCTTTTTATGTTGTAGTAATAATGTCGTATACCCTTCACTCTCCAGACACTTCAGCCTCGTACACACGGCTGAGATTCTCGTCAGGAAAAAAAACATTGTTTTTCCTGACGAGAATCTTGACAAGAAACTTGTCCCGGCCGAGTGTACACACGTACGATTCAAAATAACCGCCATTCTTTTGAATGGCACAAACGCGGTGACGTCATCGACTACGACGAGCGTGCGCTCGTCACATTCTATGCCGTCGCCGCCATCCTGCTACACCCTATGCCTAAGAAGCTACCGCGCATGCTTCAAAGTCATTTCGAGCATGCGCGGGTTTCCACAGCGACAGGTAAGTGTACACACGCTCGGGTTTCTCGTTGAGAAACAGGCCGACGAGATTCTTGACGAGAAAAAAGACCGCAGGTCTTCTTTTTTCTCGTTGAGAATCTGGGCAGTTTTCTTGACGAGAAAACTGAAAGCCGCGTACACACAGCTGGTTTTCTCGGCAAGAAAGCTCTCCCGGCAGTTTTCTTGTCGTTTTTTGTAGAGAAAACCGGTCGTGTGTACGCGGCCTTCCTGTTATAGAGTGAAAACACGCATTGTACAAGCATGGTCTGCCATTGTCACTATAAGAATTTGGTCCAGAGCAATGATGTACATCCAATGCTGGAGTATATGCATGTAGACAGGAAGTGTCTGAAAGAGGCTTCAGGGGATCAGCAGCACTAGGAAACAAAAAAAAGTTGAATTTGTTTTCTTTTTTTCAGGCTAACAACATTTTCAGCAAATACAAAATACATGTTAATTTTGTAAGAAATGCTGTGTCCTAGTCACTTCCCGTGAGCTGAAAAAAAGCATTAATCCACCATGAACAAAGACATGTTTAAAGTCTAGCCTGCGTGACAACCATTGGCTTGTCCCATAAATACCATGGAGAAATGAGTGTAGAAAGAAAAGGGACAGGAAGCGTGCAGCATTACTGGTAGTAAAACGCAAATAACATTTTTAAAGGAAAACGAATGCAGCCACCACTGGTAAGCTGCAGTATATTGTTAATTTTTTGGGTTTTAGATATTTTTCATAGCTAGTAAGTCTTACCGAGAATTTCTATCCACTTCTTTTTTAGTTCTGTCATCATTTCCTGTCAGACAGAAAAAAATATATAAGTGTGTTAAGTATGCATTGATAGATATCTCTACTATAGGTACAATTATGTTCACTTAGTGGCTCATTTATAAATAAAATTCACTGTTCGAATGCCTCAAGCATTTACACAGCCGCCACACAAATCCTATGATTGTGAGCTCCATCTAGTGGTTGATTGAGCGATTTCAGAAAAATAGTGCAATATGGCCACTGGATGGAGCTGATGGTCATAGGAAACAAACATATACACTACATTACAGCGATTATTCAGGATGGCTGTGCGAATGCTCGAAGCATTTGTAGAGCAGATGTTTGAAAAAAATAGACCCATTTGTGTTAAATTATTTGGAGGCATACTTCTGTATGTAAGGCCCCTTTCACACTGAGGCGCTTTGCAGGCGCTATTGCGCGAAAAATAGCGCCTGCAAAGCGCCCTGAAAAAGCCGCTACTTTGTATCCAATGTGAAAGCCCAAGGGCTTTCACACTGGAGCGGTGCGCTGACAGGAGGGTAAAACTCCTGCAAGCCGCATATTTGAGGAGCGGTAGGAGCGGTAAAAATACCGCTCCTATAGCGCCTCTGCCCAATGGGGTAGCGCCTCCAAAACGCTTGCAAAACGCTGCAAAGATGTGTTATTGAGGGCGTTTTTAACCGTTTTTTTTGCCCGCTAGCGGGGGTTAAAATCCCCCGCTAGCGCCCGCAAATCGCGGCAAAAACTACGGTATAGCGGCGCTAAAAATAGCACCGCTATACCGCCAGCGCATCCAGCGCTTCAGTGTGAAAGTAGCCTTAGATCCATTTACTGCTATATTTGCACTCTTGTAATGCAACGTTAACTCAACTTAACGGAACCATGATAAACTTACACTGTGCTAATTGTAGCTACCTCCGAAACAATATAAATATGACTTCCTGCTATATTTAAAATACTGCAACTATCTTGCATCTAAAGTAAGCTGTTTCACAGCTACACAGACTAGTGCACAGTTTAAACTGTTCTGGACATTACTGTACCAAATTAAATAGAGTAGACCCTTTAACTAGTTTGCATTTATAGGCATGGATAAGACTTTTTAATTGCAATGAAGGTGTGTATGAAAAATAGTTTGTACTGAAAAGTGGATACACAGATTACATATTTGGTTCCTTATGGTCATTTGGTTCCTTATGGTCATTTGGTTCCTTATGGTTTCTTATGGTTATAGTCATTGGCTATAAAAACATCCCTCAAATGCCTGCTTTCAATGTCAGTGTGAACTAGGCCTTATGACCAGGTCTCTTCTACACTATGTTCAGAAAAATAAATATGAACTGTTCTACCTAATAAAAAGCAGATCTTCAGTTTAGGGTTGGGTTCACACTATTTGGTTCCCTGCATCCAATTCGCAATAGCAGGATATTTTGGCCGGCTCTCTATGTAGTCGGTTTACATAGCTCCGCTGCAGCTCTGGTGCGTCTTTTGGTCCATTTGAGGTCCGAATTCAGCCCAAAATTTGGGGTGAAATCGGACCTGAAATGGTGATCGGGGACACACCGGACCCCTGCTGTGACCTGCATGAGGCAATAGTGTGAACCCAGCCTCAAACAATGTGAAAAAATATAATCTATCCCCTTTCACACATTATTAAATAATTACCCATATTCTTCCAGTGGGTCATTGACTTCCTTGGGTCCTTTTCTACTGCTTTCTTGTAGCAGCGACATTCAATACTGCAAAGAGCTTCATCGATGTTCAGTTCAGATCTCTGCAGTATTGTACTGTGCGTCCGGTTTGATGTGATGATGCAGCCTCAGGATGTGTCCATGACTACCTTGGTTTAAGCTATCTTTCGACTCAAAAGAGGACCATCGTGGATTATCGGAGGTTGCAAATATGTGAAGTCACCAGCACTCGAAATAAGCGCATTTCTCAAGTGAAGACAGCACCACATAAGGCAGTGGTAGGCAACCTCAGCACTCCAGCTGTGATGAAACTACAAATCCCATCATGCCTCTGCCTCTAGGAGTCATGCCTGTGATTGTCAGGGTCTTGCAATGTCTCATGGGACTTATAGTTTCACCACAGCTGAGTGGCCAAGGTTGCCTACCCCTGACATAAGGCATAAGAAACCAACATTCAGGGCCTCACAAGTCCCTTTCAAAGGCAACATTATGACTTCATAGTACTGGTGACTTCACCTTTCTGCATCTGGTTCTGGAACTGCAAAATCCATGACATCCAATACAAGGTCCAGGACTATGAGGAGTGTAGCTTCACTTTAGACTTCAAAGAGTATCATTAGAGGACATCACTGGAAGCAAGGTGAGTTTTGCAGTGGAAGCTGCTGTTGGCTATTTATTTAAACTATTTATTTTAAACTATTTATTTTAAACTGGACTTTCATGCACCACAATTACATAATATAGCAGGTCTTGTGACAACATTATTTAGTGTTTCCGTTTTGCCATTTCTAGTGTTAGCTTGAAAGGGGGCTGTTAGGACAATAGGTGAACGAAAGTAAGGCCTCGTACACACGACCGGTTTTCTCGACAAGAAAACTGCTGGGAGAGCTTTTTGCAGTGAAAACCGTTCGTGTGTATGCTTTCTCGTTGTGAAAACTGCTGGGAATCCCGTCGAGAAAAATAGAGAACCTGTTCTCTATTTTCTCGTCGTGAAAACCGGTCATGTGTATGCTTGTCCGAGGGGAAAATGCGCATGCTCAGAATCAAGTATGAGATGGGAGAGCTCCTTCTGGTAAAACTAGTGTTCGTAATGGAGCTATCACATTCATCACGCTGTAACGGACTGAAAAGCACAAGGCTGAAAAGCGTGAATCGTCTCTCACCAAACTTTTACTAACACGAGATCAGCAAAAGCAGCCCAAAGGGTGGCAGCATTGGAATGGAACTTCCCCTTTATAGTGCCGTCATACGTGTTGTACATCCCCGTGCTTTAGAATGACGGGATTTTGAATGTAATGCCGCGTACACACGATCATTTTTCCCGTCGGGAAAAATGAATTTTTTTTTTTCGCCGAGAAAAACGATCGTCTGTGGGCTTTATGCCGTTTTTCTCGTTGAGAAAAACGGCAGGAAAAACGACGAGAAAAATTAGAACATGTTCTAAATTTTCTCATCGTTTTTTCCATCATTTTTTTCCGCGGCAGTTTTCCCATAGGGAGACACTGCCGCGGAGCCCACAGACGGTCGTTTTTCTCGTCAAAGAAAAAAATGACGGGAAAAACGGTCGTGTGTGGGGGAACATGCCGTTCCCTCGTTTTTCATGCCGTGATTCACGGCGGTGTTTTCACCGCCGTGAATCACGATCGTGTGTACGCGGCATAAGTCTGTACGCAAGACAAGTTTGGCAGAATCCCGTCAAGCTTGGCAGGAATCCCGTCGGGAAAACCAACGTTTGTTTTTTTCGACGGGAATCCCGGTCGTGTGTACAGGCTTGAGGGTTTTTAACTGTGCACACACAAAAGTAAACTTGTCCACAGAGTAGCCAAAGAAATGCTTGTCATAAAAAAATTAAATGCACACCTGTAGATGCATCAGGGACGTCTCTGAAATCTTCATTTCCATTTCTAATTGCTGTTGTTGCATCTAACAATAATATATATGCAAAAATTAAAACATTAGGAAATGTTTTTCACAATACACTGCCAGTCAGGGTGAGATCTAAGGGTTAGTTTAGGGGAAATGTTTTGATTTAGGGGTTAGTTTGAGCTTTAGGCTCCATGTACACAGAGCTCAAAAACTGTCGTTTTTAAAGCAGCAGAAAAAGCTAGCTTTTATCAGCGTTTTTTTACTAGCGTTTATTAGCGTTTTTCAGTGTAGCGTTTTTTACCTTTTTTTTTCCAATGGATCAAAAAACGCTAAAAAACGCTCGCCACCAGCATTTTTGAGCGTTTATAAACGCTTATAAACGTTTATAAACGTTTATGAAAGTTTTTCGGCGTTTTGCGTTTGTTTTGCGTTTTTTTCTGCCGAAAAACGGCACTTTGAACGCAAATTTCTTGCGTTCAGAAAAAAGCCTATTAACTCCACTGCTCATTAAAGCTAAAAAAACGTTATGTGTACATGAACACATAGGCTAACATAGAGTGCAGTTAATGGGCTTTTAAAAAAAATGCCAAACGCCAAGAAACTGCAGTTTATCAGCTTCAGTGTACATGGAGCCTTATGGTTAAGGGGTCAATTTACAATAACATAACAATTATTTGAATGATACTTTTTATTTGATATGTTACCTAATTAAATGTAATATATTGCATCATTTTGTTTACCTTGAAATGCTCAAATGCTTCACGTTCAGTTAGCAATTTGGAAAAATAATACGCCAGACCTAAAAATATATAAGTAAGGGATATTCTTTATATAAATTACTGATAGGGGAATAAACAAATACATGTTATTAGAAATAAAATGGTGTAAAATATACAGAAGGAATTTACATTAAAGGAGCTAAATAGTAGGATTTTTAAAACAGCTTACCTGTAAAATCCTTTTCTTGGAGTACATCACGGGACACAGAGCAGCATAGTCATTACTATGTGGGTTATATAGAATTACCTTCAGGTGCTGGCACTGGCAACTTCCAAAACAGGAAGTACCCTCCCCTATATAAGCCCCTCCCATCCGGGAGTACCTCAGTTTTGTAGCAAAGCAATACGTGTCCCCAAAAGAGGGGTGGGAGCTCTGTGTCCCGTGATGTACTCCAAGAAAAGGATTTTACAGGTAAGCTGTTTTAAAAATCCTACTTTCTTGTTCATACATCACGGGACACAGAGCAGCATAGTCATTACTATGTGGGACGTCCCAAAGCAATGCCACATGAGGGGGGGATACACCATACATAAGCTGGGCGCCATCAGGCATGAGGATCTTTTGCGGCCTGCAACACACTGCGCCCAAAGGCGACATCCTCCTGACTTCTCACGTCCACCTGGTAGAACCTAGTAAACGTGTGTACTGAAGACCATGTTGCGGCCTTACAAATTTGCGCCAGGGAGGCCTGGTGATGCACTGCCCATGAAGTTCCAACTGCTCTCGTGGAGTGCGCCCTAACTTTGAACGGAGGCGGTCTACTTCTCAAGCCATAGGCTTGTATTATGACCTGTCGAATCCACTTGGCTAAAGTAGATTTTGATGCTGCCTGACCCTTTCTGGGGCCTTCCGGCAGAACAAACAGAGAATCCGTTCTACGAATCTGAGCAGTGGCTTTTAGATAAGCTTTAACTGCTCTTACTACATCCAAAGAATGCAATAACTTTTCCTCTACCGAGCTTGGTTTGGGGAAAAAAGAAGGAAGAACCACATCCTGGTTCAAGTGAAACCTCGATACCACCTTAGGAAGAAAGGCTGGGTGAGGACGTAATACTACTCTGTCCTTATGGATAACCAGATATGGCTCTTTACAGGACATGGCGGCTAATTCCGACACTCTTCTAGCCGAGCATATGGCTACTAAAAATATCAATTTCCTGGTGAGTAGAACCAAGGAAATGTGCCGCAAAGGTTCAAATGGCTGCTTCTGCAGAACCGACAGAACCAAATTTAGATCCCATGGGCATATGGGAGCCTTAATCGGTGGAATAATACGAGTCACACCTTGCATAAAGGATTTGACAAGTGAATGCATAGCCAGGGGCCTTTGAAATAGTATTGACAAGGCCGAAACCTGGCCCTTGATAGTACTTAAGGCAAACTTCCTGTCTACAGCCCACTGCAGGAAGTCCAGAATTCTGCCTATAACGTACTTACGTGGATGCCATTTTCTGGCCTCGCACCAAGTGATGTACGCCTTCCAAACTCTATAGTAGATCTGCCTGGATACAGGCTTCCTGGCATTGATTATAGTTGATACCACAGAGTTAGAGAGACCTCTCTTCTTTAGGATGTGGGATTCAATAGCCAGGCCGTTAAACTTAGAGTTAGTAAGGAAGGGTGGTATATCGGTCCTTGCGAAAGCAGGTCCGGACGACGTGGAAGGGTCCAAGGACTCCCCACAGACATTTTGATGATCTCCGCGTACCAGGCCCTTCGGGGCCACGCTGGAGCCACCAGGATCACCGGCTTCTTCTCCAACCTGACTCTGCGAAGGAGTCGAGGCAACAATTGTAGCGGAGGGAATGCATATATCAGTCTGAACTGATCCCAAGGGAACACCAGAGCATCCGAGCCGCAAGCGAGGGGATCCCTTGTCCGGGAGACAAATCTGTCCACCTTTGCGTTGAATCTGGATGCTAGCAGATCTACATCCGGTGTTCCCCACCGCTGACATATTGCTCGGAAGACCTCGGGATGAAGGGACCATTCCCCTGGGCATAACTGTTGGCGACTCAGAAAGTCCGCCTTCCAATTCTACACCCCTGGAATGAAGACAGCTGATATACATGGGACATGCTTTTCTGCCCATTCCAGGATGTGACTTACTTCCCTCTGGGCTGCACGACTCCTGGTGCCTCCCTGATGATTGATATATGCCACTGCTGTGGCATTGTCTGATTGAATTCTGACAGGGGACCCTTGGAGTCTGGATGTCCAGGCTACTAGGGCGTACCGGGCTGCTCGTATCTCTAAGAGATTGATGGGCAGGGTTTTTACTACATTTGACCATCTGCCCTGGAGAGACCATTGCTCCAGTACTGCCCCCCAGCCTGTAAGGCTGGCATCTGTAGTGACCACCTTCCAAGATATCGGGCTGAAGGGTCTTCCCTTCTGGAGATTCTGGGGGATCAACCACCAGCAGAGACTCTTCCGAACGGAAGGGGACAAAGCCATGGGGAAGTCTAGAGCCTGAACCTTTCCGTTCCAGGCTGACAATATGGCCCTTTGTAAATTCCTTGAGTGGAATTGGGCGTATGGCACAGCTTCGAATGATGCTACCATCTTTCCTAGCAGCCTCATGCACAGGCGTATGGACGGCTGTCTTTTTGCACAAAGCAGACGGACCAAGCCCCTCAAAGAGGATACCTTGTCTAGAGGTAAGAAAATCTTCCTCTGGTCTGAATCCAGCCGTAGCCCTAGATATACCAGGTTTTTCACTGGCTGTAGGGCTGACTTGTCCAGGTTGATGACCCAACCGTGAGATTCTAGATACTTGATTGTATCGACAATTACCACTTCTAGCTTGGCAACTGAGTGGTCCATCAACAACAGGTCGTCTAGGTATGCCATTATCGTTTACACCCCGTGTTCTTAGATCGGCCAACAGTGGGGCCAGAATTTTTGTGAACACTCGTGGTGCTGTGGCCAGACCGAATGGTAAGGCTCTGAACTGAAAATGGCGCCCTTCTACTGCAAAGCGTAGGAATTTTTGATGACCTGGAAAGATGGGAACATGCAAGTAAGCATCTTTGATGTCGATCGAGGCTAACCATTCCTCCCCTTGTAGGGCAGCGGTGACCAATCGGATCGACTCCATCCGGAAAGACCGGACGTTTAGAAATTTGTTTAGACTCTTTAGGTCCAATATGGGTCTTATTTCCCCGTTTGGCTTCGGGACTGTGAAAAGGTTTGAGTAGAAACCCAACCCCCACTCTTCCATAGGAACCTCCATAATTACTCCTTGGAGCAATAGTTGTTCTAACGCCAATAGGAGAGACCGTCTTTTCAGAGGGTCTCTTGGCATGCCTGACCACATAAAATGGGACGGAGGAGACTCTTTTAACTCCAACTTGTATCCCAGAGTTACTGCGGAGAGCACCCATCTGTCTTTGATCGTCTCCCGCCAGGTCTCTGCGAACAACTGAAGTCTTCCCCCCACCCGTTTGAGTGGGGGCAGCCCTTCATAGGCTTGACTTGGAGGCTGGTTTAGTACCTCTTCGGATCCAGGGCTTTTTATTACCCTGTGGCTGTCCCTGATTTTTACCTCCTGAGTTTGACCGAGGAGGCCGTCGGAACTGCTTAGTAGCAGACGTCGCAGGGATAGGAGAGGTAGTCCTCTTAAAAGATGGACCCCTAGACCTCTTCTTACTGGGTAAGAGAGTACTTTTACCACTGGAAATCTTCTGGATATACTTATCCAGGTCTTCGCCAAAAAGGCGTTCCCCATGAAATGGGAAGCTAACTAAGAGCTTCTTACAGGGAGCTTCAGCAGACCAGTTTTTGAGCCACAGAAGCCTACGCATATGTACCAAAGACAGCGTGAGGCGGGAGGCCTGATGGATAGAATCCTTGATGGCGTCAACCGCAAAGCATAATGCTCTAGGCAGATCAGCCAGAGCCTGGGCCTGTTGGTCTGGCAAATCCCTCAGGACCATTTTCATTTGATCCTTTAAAGCTTAGCAGACTCCAATAGCTGCCACTGCTGGCTGTGTAACAGCCCCTGCTGTGGAAAAAGCAGATTTTAATAAAGATTCCAATTTTTTATTCACTGGATCTTTGAACATTTGAACATTATCTACTGGACATGTCAGTGATTTGTTCACAGAAGAGATGGCTGCATCCACCGTAGGAACATTCCATCTCTGGGTGAACTTTTCCTCCATGGGATAGATCACCGGAAACCTTTTAGGCGGAACAAATAGTTTATCAGGATGTTCCCAGTCCTGGCATATAAGTCCTTCCAAAAATGGATGTATTGGAAAGGAGCAATTAACCTGGGGAGCTTTTAGCGACCCCAATGAGGAGACAGCAGTAGTTGATGGTTCAACAAGAGGCATTTTAAATGCAGATCGAACCATGTCAGTTAGGGTCTGGACCCACAATCTTTCAGTCTGTGATGCTGAAAATGGTTCATCTACTGTCGATTCCTCAAAAACAGAGCTAACCTCCTCCTGATCCCCTTCAGGTAGGTCGGTCCCTTCCTGGGACTGTTGCTCTGCCAACAGGCACTCTAATGGAGGTGATGGAGATCTGGCGCGCTTTCTTTCCTGTAGAGAAGAAGCGATCAATGCAGCCAATCTCTGCTCCAATCCCTCCAGAGTTGAGGAAAAAACCTCCTCCTACCTGGCACTCCCGGGGGTTCCTTATGGGTATTAACCTCTGATTTCTCAGGGGAGGAGGGTGCAGATGACTGCTCCAGATCCTCAGAGCCCGATGGAGACCCCCTACACTTCCTGAGAGGTATATCTCGGAGTTTTTTAGGCGGCATATTCCTTAGTTCAAAGCTGAGGTATTCCAGCCGCAATACACCCCTTACTGAAATAGTCTAATGCAATTTGCTGCTATGTACATCAGTGGGTGTCTACTAATGCATCTTTCTGGGGATGCCTGTATCAACCGCCCGCTGTAAGCCCCTATACCATGCTACCAGCTCCTTTTCATGCTCTGTGTCCATAGCAAGCAGCGTGGACTGAGTCCTTTTATCTTGCTGGGACGCCCGCACATGCGCAGAAGCGCTGGGCGCACAGAGCGCGTCATCCGCCAGGCTCCGCCCCCTTTTTTGAAGCTAAACCTTATAAAAAGAAAGCATGTGTGCGCGCGCGCGCGTGCACGTGTGCGCTCTTGGCGCCATGTAGGGAGAGGAGCCAGGGTCCCTGTTTCACCAGGACTCGGGGATGGAAGGAAACTACTTGGCAGCATGACAGAGGAATGCAGCTTCCCTGATAGAGAGCTCACTCATCTGCCTGGACTTTCACCATGGAAGGAATAGTCCCAAGAAAAAAGACGTTCCACAGCGGCCTCTAGTGGACAAACACAGGTACCGCACTTTTGTCTTTTTTTTTTTTTTTAAAAACCTCCTTTATGAAAAACATTTCCAGGTTTACAGTTTTTTTAAAACTTCCCTTATGAAAAAACATTTCTAGGATTTCTTAGGCATATACAGCTATTAGCGGGAATACCCTTTAGGTAACAGGCAGAAAGACATATTAGGCTTGGGGGTCCCCTCAATAGAACCAAGTTCCTGAGGGGCCCCCACTTACCTTTTCCCCGCCGCAGGACTTTGTTTGGTCCACAGAAGCCCAAACTTCACCTCTCACGGCAGGCATTGTACTAGACCTTCAGTGACCGGGTTCCCAAGGATTCCACTCCCCTGGACCTGTATAGCACCCTGCACAGATAGCCTCTTGGTTTTGGGTATGACCAGAGCTCTGGATCCCAGGGTCCAGCCCTCCTAAGAGAGGCATTACAGGCAAAACCCTGCTCTTCTCTGCAAGGCCCGGGTACCGACCGTTTAGCTATGAAGCTTTTTTGGTCGGATCCGGAATAGCTTGCTAAGGCCCAGAGAACCTGTACACAAGCCCAGATGAATACATGTTAACCTTGGCCAACACCTTAGACACTGGCAAAAAACTGAGGTACTCCCGGATGGGAGGGGCTTATATAGGGGAGGGTACTTCCTGTTTTGGAAGTTGCCAGTGCCAGCACCTGAAGGTAATTCTATATAACCCACATAGTAATGACTATGCTGCTCTGTGTCCCGTGATGTATGAACAAGAAAATAGGATTTTTTTTTACTCACCGTAAAATTCTTTTCTCTGACGTCCATGGACTGACACAGCATCTTCAATCTTGACAAAGTGGGTTATGTTCCTGCTCATAGGAGAAGATCCTATGAGCAGGAACATAACCCACTTTGTCAAGATTGAAGATGCTGTGTCAGTCCATGGACGTCAGAGAAATGGATTTTCCTGAATGTAATGCAGTTCATCTCAGCTATAGTCCCCTTAAGTACCTGTACAGCATGCCAAGTTTTCAAGACCTCCCTCAGTGGGAACAGTTGTGGGAATTACATATGCAGCGATACAGATTAATAAAACCCTGAACATATGACTGGTTTGGGGTACATGAGGACTGGAAGTTAATATGTAAACCCAACATTTCATATTCTTGATATGTGCCTTTTGTACCATGTCCTTGTATGAAAAAGTATCCTGCTCTCCATGTATTGCTTCCTTAGTGTGAAATCCCTGGTGTTCCTGCTAGACCCCCTGCGTTCCTATACTGGGAAGATGAGCACACCATGATCAGTTCTTTAGCTATGCTGGGAATTAGCCTGCTCTCCTCCAATGATCAGACCTCTCCTGATCATTGGATCAGGCCCAACACGCACACACACACAGCCATTTGCTGGGAATCTCAGTGTACTGCTGTTTCTCCATCCCCCAGCTCCTATGCAACTGAGAACAAAGGGAATGTGATTACTTTTAAAAATAGGAGAAAAAAGGTATCATTATTTATATAATGTTTTTTATATCTATACACAAGAGGTTTTGCTTTTCATTTCTATTTTAAACTGAATGAGTTGTTTTACAAGGTAAGGGTTTACAATTACTTTAAGCCTGCCTTCTTCCAATGGATGGTTCTGTGGTGTTGTAAGCCCATTAATCTGACTACTGGTGGCTTATGTTGAAATGTCATCAGATAGGAAACAAAAATTACACTAAATGCACTGAATTATTGCCTGGGCAAAAAAGCTTCTTGTATTTAAAGCGGAGATCCAGTCAAAATTTTTTTTATTTTTTTTGCACTGATTGGAATTGCTACCTATCATATTCCACATAACATAGGAATCGCTCCCCAGCCGTTTAGTTAAAATAGTTTATCAGTCAACTTGTTTGTTTCAGCTCCTGATCTCGCCGCAACCATGATGAGTGTGGGCATTGTGAAGCCCAGCTCGTTTTCCTTCCTGGAATTCATCCAGCGTTGCATGCTGGGTAACCATCGCATTCGAACGGCACTCATAGCGATGTTTGTTTATTTATGTAGCCATGACAACGGGCGGCGACGGAGGAACATCCCGCCCCGTTGTAACAAAAGCTACATTACAATAAAAGTCCCATCCCCTTTCCAAGCAGTCTGTGCAGCGCTTGGCTAAGGTAGTTAGAACCATGACGATTTTAGGCAAAGTAATGCCTAGATATTCCTGAGGAAATTACTGTAATAATTTCCCAGGAGGCAATGCATCCTAGGACAGGAAGTTCTCTCACCGCGGACTAGGAACTAGGCAGAAAACGTATTCTGCCTAGCAACAGAGAGATAGAAGTGTCCAAATTTTTATTTTATTTTTTAATTAAAAGACAGCTGTTCATGAAAAGTTTATTTTAGGGTGGACTTCCGCTTTAAGTATACATTTTCTGTTTTCTATATATATATATATATTTAAGAACTTACCAAATATGATTGCTAATGCAATTATACACCTATACTGTATTCTCCATAGTTGCCTAAAAGAGATAAGAACCAAATGTTTAGTTGGCAGTTTCATTGTTTTTAGTTATTTAATACAAGCATTTATATTGCACCATGTATGCAGCGCTTTTACATATTGTACATTTACAGCATGTCTCTGCCCTCAAGAAGCTTACATACATACACATACTAGGGCCGACTTAAATCCAATTATCATATCAGCATGTTTTTGGAGTATGAAGCCTCGTACACACGACCGGTTTTCCCGGCAGGAAAACTGCCATGAGAGCGTTTGGCCGGGAAAACTGCTCGAGAAAAATAGAGAACCTGTTCTCTATTTGCCCGTCGGGATTCCCTGCGGTTTTTTTTTCCCGCCAGATTTACTAATACTTTCCTATGGGAAACACTGCGAGGCAGTGCCGATGGAGCATACACACGGCTGAAAATCCCGGCCAAAGCTCTCATGGCAGTTTCCCTGTCTGGTTCTCGGCTTTCCCCTCGGTTTTCACAGCTGACTTTTTACCGCCGGGAAAACCGAGCGTGTGTACAGGGCTTGAGAGAAAATTCACACAGGCACAGGGAAAAAATGGAAACTCCATGGAGAGAGTGTCATGGTTGGGATTCAAACCAAAGACCGTAGCGCTACAAGGCAGGAGTGCTAACCACAAAGCCACTCTGTTGCATATTGTATCGTATCATATCAATCATCCCAGAAGCAGTAAATGATTTTTTATGACAGGGAGACAGTGGGATTAAAAAAGTCATAAAAGTAAAAACAACCAGGAGCAGAACATATGGACAATTGCACTGCAGTGGAAAGGAAAGTATGTGTATACAGTCCTTGTAATAGGTGGTTAAGTTCCAAAATCCAGGAGAAAAGTCATGAATGGAAGATTAAAAATGATTTTAGGTGGCAGCCATCAGCAGAGTGTGTCCAAGACTCTGTAGAAAACAACAGAAAAAATGGGTAAGTGTAGTATTAGTAACACAGTTTATTGCACAAGATACATTGCACTTACAAGATATAGGCAGAACACACGCATTGTGTTAAGGAATCATCATCCTCAAAGACTGCCACAGTTCAGTGTAGTTCCCGGGGTCCAGGTGGCTGTGGAGAGAGCTGGGACATAGGAAGAGACAGGAAGTTTGGGCTGCTCCACATGGACCAGACAGGAGAAAGTGATGTCATCCAGATCATGGAGAAGACAGGCCTCCTGTGTCCCAGCTCTCTACTCCACAGTAAGTGCAATGTATCTTCTGCAATAAACTTTGTTACTAATACTACACTTAGGTGCGCCTCCCTCTCCCCTCCTTTTCAGTGAGATTAAAAAGGAAGACTAAGTGAAGTATAGGAAAGGTGCAGTAATATTAGAGTATTCGGATTTGTAGGTTGTAAGACAATATGCCTGATTTATTAAAGTAAGGTGAAGAGATCCTGTATTCAATTCAAACATCTAATCGGTTCCAGTTTTACTCCACTTCAACTCACTTTGCATATCATAAATAAGCACAATGTAAATGGCAAAAGTCATAATGGCATTGCTTTGATCTAGTTAGCATTGTAGGTATGTGGTCAAGAATCAGGGAATTAAAAAAACTGAGGAGAGTAAAAAGATTTATAAAGCATTGCGGGCAGTCCAAGGTAGAAGATGGCAGTTCATGGAGGCAGTAAAACATGGACTGCAGAAACAGACTGCCACAGAAGCATTAGCCTGCAAAGGATGGAGAACGGAGGTTACTCAAGAGCAGTGAGGACAAGGTAAAAACAGAAGAAAAGTAAAAAGTGGAGCTCTGGAGCAAAAAATAAGGAGTTTGAATATGTCAACAAGAAGTGACTATTCAGGGTTAACAGACAGCAGCAGGGCCTTACTGACAGCCCCCCACCCCTATATACGTTAACCCCTCAGTCCTCTCCATAAACTATTAGCACCCTTTTTCTAATGCCTGGTGTTTCCTCACACATACTTCAGAAGGTTTTTGAAAGTACAGAGGCTGGGAGCTACCCCAGTTGCCAATGTGCACACAACCCAGCAGGACTTGCCCAAAGCTTGCATCCAACTCCTGCACACCTGTTAAAAAGGGATATAAAAAGAGAACTTCTGGCATTGATAGGACTTATGTATGGACTTCCGGCATGGATAAGACCTAGGAATGGGCTGTTTCTTCAATAGGTTATCGTACACAGTCAACCATTACTTATGTAGATCTACTGTGCAGATCATCTCTCCACAGTACAGACCACACAGCTTCTTGGGTTTAGATGTGCATGTGTTTTGGGTTGGAAATACAAGCATGTGGGAAGTCTGTAAACATTTTGCAAGTCCCACCTATGCAGGAAGCCTCTATTGGGCCTGGCCCCCCCTGCTGACCTAATGAGGCATGGGTCTGGTGGTACTGCCTGTACCCTCCATCAGTGGCCCTAGATGGTAGTATGGTAGGAGTTTGGAATATTTAATGTGGATGTAAACCCTCACATATACCCAGTGAAGTGAGCTGTCTCAGAGGACACAGAGATGAAACACATCACCCTAAATACGTTTTACATGTATATCTGCTGTCTTCAGCTGTATATATCCTTTAGAAAGTGCTCTCCATGTTACAGATTTTCTCTTCCTGGTCAGCACTGGGTAAGAAGTCTGGGCATACAGCCAAGACAGCTGATTGGAGGAAAGGCACACATCCCCACTCCACATTTGCCAAGGAAGAAAGGAATGTGCAGAGCTCTGCTGTGAGATGGCAAGCTGACTGCTAATCTATTTATAACAACCTCCTACGACACACACTTCAGGCTGATGTCTCGAAGAACTTGTCAGAAGTTATCAGGCTGATAACAGAAGAACGGAGCAGGAGACAGCTACGGGACTCAGTGCTTTGAAGAGAGATAAGAAAAACACTGCAGATATATGTACCCGGCAAAAAATTTATGAATCGGGTTTACATCCACTTTAAACAACAGGGTATGTTACAGACATTTTACATAAAAAATAGGTAGAATTATTATATAATTGATAAGGGTAATAATGAGTATTATTACTTATTATGGTGAAACATTGAGAACGTTTTCGAAAAGTGAGAAGGCCTAGGATAGTAGGTTGGGAGCTTACAGAGGCTACACTGAGTAGGAATAGGGAAATGTCTACCAATTCTGAAGAAAGTATCAGGTGCCGAAACAAGTATTTTGAAGATCATATACATTATGAACAAGCCATTCTGTTAGGATCGAGTGAGGGAAACTTTGCATACCACCTAAGGATAGAGTGAGGAAAACTTTGGATACCACATTCTATTTGGTCTCTGAATGTGTGCAGTGGTCATCTTGTCTGTTTACCTACAAGGCTAAATTATGTCTCTAGTAT
Source organism: Rana muscosa (assembly GCA_029206835.1). Classification (NCBI taxonomy): domain Eukaryota; kingdom Metazoa; phylum Chordata; class Amphibia; order Anura; family Ranidae; genus Rana; species Rana muscosa. Next base: position 430,305,259 of record CM055121.1, on the reverse strand, counting down.
TATTCATTGCTTTACATACATTTTATTATGTCATAATACTGTGAAATATGAAATAATCACTAACCATATGAATGTAAATGTATGGACGCAAATGAGCGTGAATATAAAGGAACACCAACCATGCCCTTCAATATGTAACATTCCTGTAGATGAAAAACAAGTTATAAAACATTATAATGGAAGGTTAGACAACATTCTGTACATTTCAAGTGCTAGAAGTAAAATTGAATTGAACTTACAAGAACGTGGTAAAGTGTAAAAGATTTAACAAAAAGAAAAGCACAAGGTAACACTATTTAGGTATGTAGGAAATCTGGTTCTTAACCACTTCAATACCGGGCACTTTCCCCCCTTCCTGCCCAAGTCAATTTTCAGCTTTCAGCGCTGTCGCTGTTTAAATTACAATTGTGCGGTCATCCTACACTATACCCAAACAAAATTTTTATCATTTTGTTCCCACAAATAGAGCTTTATTTTGGTGGTATTTGATCACCTCTCCGGTTTGTCATTTTTTCTAAACAAATATTTTTTTTTAGAAAAATACCTGGTGGTCATCAGTGGTGGCCATCCCTGGTGGTCCTGGTGGCATCCCTGGTGGTCTAGTGTGGGCACCCACGGGGGGGGGGGACTGTAGACCCCCTTTTCAGGAGAGCAATCGATCTGCTCTCCTCTATTCGTGTCTGCCAGACGCGAGTGAGGAAGAGCCGATTAAGGGCTCTTCCTGTTTAAATCGTGATCAGCCATGATTGGACATGGCTGATCACGTGGTAAAGAGTCTCTGTCAGAGAATCTTTACCTAGATCAGAGTTGCGGTGTGTCAGACTGATACGCCGCAACAACGATGGCCTCAATGCGCCATTATTTATTTTTTTTGATAGACTAGGGTATGAAACCCAGTCAGTTTTTTTTTAAAGTGTATGTAAACCCTAATAATGAATTTTTCTTATTTGCTCCCTTTTGGTTTGGTAAATGTGCCATTGAAAGCATTTATTTTTTACAGTATATCCTTTCTTTAAGTGAAAAAAAAAAAAATATCCATGGATTACATCACAAATTCAAAGCTGTCCAGTGTACACTTCTTGTGTTTCTTAAAGTGGAACTTTATGAAAATAAAACATAAAATTGTGAAACAAGCAGGATTTTTAGTGCAGAAGAGACATAGTATGTCACTTCTGCATTAACCACTTGAAGACCAGGCCTATTCTGACACTTTTTGTTTACATGTAAAAATCTGTATTTTTTTACAGAAAGTTACTTAAAACATTATATATATATTTTAGCAGAGGCCCTAGAGAATAAAATGGTGGTCGTTGCAATTTTTTATGTCACACGGTATTCGCACAGAGGTTTTTCAAATATAATTTTTTTGGAAAAAATACACAATATAGAGCCCAATTTTTGGTGTAATATAAAAGATGATGTTACGCAGAGTAATAGATTCTTAAAGGAGTTGTAAAGGCAGAAGGTTTTTTTATCTTAATGCATTCTATGCATTAAGATAAAAAACCCTCTGTGTGTAGCAGCCACCCCAGCACCCCCCTAATTACTTACCTGAAACCCATCTTTCTCCAGCAATGTCCACGAATGTCTAAGCCACCCGGAACACTCCTCCTGATTGGCTGAGACACAGCAGCAGCACCATTGGCTCCCGCGGCTCTCAATAAAAGTCAGTTAGCCAATCAGGGGAGAGAGGGGGTGGGGCCGGGGCAGGGCTCCATGTCCGTTTGGACACACTTTGCTTTGACTCAGCTCCAGTGCCCGCATGGGAAGCTGCTGACTGTGGGGGAACTCGATAGGAGGGAGGGGCCAGGAGCAGAAAAGAGGGACCCAGGAAGAGGAGGATCCAGGCTGCTCTGTGCAAAACCAACTGCACAGAGGAGATAAGTATAACATGTTTGTTATTTTTTTTTTTGTTTTGTTTTAAAGAGATTTTACAATCACTTTAATATGTCACTCTTGTGGAATGGTGACAAACGATCAAACTTCAAAATCTCCATAGGTAACACTTTAAAAAAATGTTTACAGGTTACAAAGAGTTATAAAGAAGGTCTAGCACTAGAATTATTGCTCTCGCTATAACGTTTGAAGCGATAATCTATGTATGCATTCGCCTCTGCGCGCAAGCGCAAGGTGGGGACGCTTAATTTTTTTTTATCGTAATATTTATTTTACTTTTTTATTTTTACACTGTTTCTTTAATTTTTTCATATTACTTGTATTGCTGTCACAAGGAATAGCAAGACTCTGAAAACCACAAGCATGACACCCAGAGGCGGAGGTATGATGGGACTTGTAGTTTTGCAACAGCTGGAGGTCTGCTAATTGCATATCCCTGTCCTAGACCATAGAGGTCATCAGAGATGATCAAGTCTTCAGTCACATTTATTGTATATAAATGGGAGAGCCCGGAAAGGCACCATAGGGCTAATTGCCCCATACACTGAGCTGTGAATGAACAGCTCATTATACAATTTCAGCAATGCTGAGATGAATGAACTCCCACGCATGCACGGGAGTGATGTCATTTTGGGCTGGCTAATGAAAGCAGCTGGTAATTGGTACCTGGAAGCCAGCTGCTTGAAGATGTCAGCGGCTGGCTGGGAGCTCTGGGACACTACATTGCTGGAGCAAAGTTAAGTATAGCTCCGCTTTAAGTAGTCTAATTTGCCCTTCTATTTGTTGTCTTGGACTATAGGTGTGCGCAGCCTATTGCATTAGAGCACCACAAAGATCAAACACATAGTACCGATCACTCATGATGAAAGGGAAGGGGCTGGTAAGTTACATATTTACCAGCCCCTTCCCCCACTCATCAGAAAACATCCCCGCGGGAGGAAAGAGGGGGGAGCCAGGGCAGTAGGGGGAATCTGTGTTGCACAAGGTGATTAGGGTGTGCCTGGGCACACCTATCACCCCCTGTGCGCACACCTTTGTCTTGAACTACAGATTAATTGGTGTCTATGTTGTGGACAATAGGGTAGGGGGAGGGTTTGAGCATTTTAGCAAAAGACAATGGGCAATGCACCACCTAGTCCACCAAAAAGCTGTTTATTGTCCACACACAACAAGAGCTGGGTGTATTTCTTGCAGATCAACAGGTATCTCTCCATACTTGCAGGGTATTTTAAAAGATAAAACATGGGGAAATGCACATGTATTGCAGAGACAGACTGTTTTTTGTTTTTTTTATTTGCCTTGAGTTACATTTTAACCTGTCTGTGCCCACACTGAAAAGATTCACCCTTGGTCCTAACCAGGACAGAAAGCGGGGGAAAATCCAAAATTTGTAGTTGTCACTGGTACACACAGGTAAATTATCTAATGGGGAAATTTATTGCAGTGACAGAGGGATTTCTCAATGCTAAAAAAGCCCCAAAAAGTAGATAAAAGTGACTTACTCTACTGCACAATTTGCAAATAATGATCAATCCATAGTCCGCCTGTGGTGCCTCAATTTGCGCCATTTTAACCACTTCCCGCATGCCATATAACAAAATTACAGCCGCAAAGTGGTTAAGTTATCCTAACTGGACGTCATATGACGTCCAGCAGGCTAAGCCGCCAGCGCATGCTCGCAGGGGCGCGCAGTGTGGTGATCGGTGATGCGGTGTGTCAGTCTGACACACCACATCTCTGATCCTGTTAAAGAGCCTCTGACGTCGGCTATTTACCATGTGATTAGCTGTGTCCAATCACAGCTGATCACAGAGTAAACAGGAAGAGCTGTTTAACGGCTTTTCCTTCACTCGCACTTACAGATGCGAGTAGAGGAGAGCCAATCGGCTTCTCTCCTGACAGGGGGGGTCTGCGCTGATAATCAGCACATTGATTATCAGTGCAGACCCATCGAGGATGCCCACTGGAGACCACCAGGGATGCCTACTGGAGTCCACCAGGATGCCCACTGGAGACCACAATGTGAGCCCACCAGGAATGCCAATCAGTGCCCATTATGATGGCACGCTGTGCCCATCAGTAATTGCCTGTCAGTGCCTCCTGATCAGTGCTGCCTATCAGTGCCATCTATCAGAACCACCCATCAGTGCCATCCATCAGTGCCCATAATAGCCGCCTATCAGTGCCCACCAGTGCTACCTATCAATGGCAACTATGAGTGCCCATCAGTGCCACCTATGAGTGCCCATCAGTGCCACCTATCAGTTCCCATCAGTGCTGAATATCAGTGCCACCTATCAGTGCCCATCAGTGCTGAATATCAGTGCTGCCTATCAGTGCCCATCAGTGCTGCATTTAAGTGCCTCATCATCAGTGCCCATCAGTGCCACCTCATCAGTGCCAATCAGTACTGCCTCATAAGTGCCCGTCAGTGCAGCCTTATCGTGAAGGAGAAAACTTACTTATTTACAAAGTTTTGTAGCAGAAACAAAGAAAAACTAAAAAAAAATCAAAATTTTCTGTCTTTTTTTATTTGAAGGGCAAAAAATTAAAACCCCAGTGGTGATCAAATACCACCAAAAGAAAGCTCTCTTTGTGGGAAAAAAATGATAAAAATTTAGTTTGTGTACAGTGTTGCATGACTACCCAATTGTCATTCAAAATGTGACAGGGCTGAAAGCTGAAAATTGGACTGGGCAGGTAGGAGGTGAAAGTGCACAGTATTAAAGTGGTTAAAAATGTGTGAGAATTTGTTGTGGGATTGGTGGATTTCATGGTATTGTTTCTGCCCTAGGGACAGCGTGCAAGCCTCCATCTATAATAGGAATTTCAACAACAAAAAAAATGCTAGCACATGGGTACAGTCTGTCAGTCAGTGGTGGCTCCAGTGAGTGATTCAGTGTGCACCTCCATCTTATCAGCAGCAAGTGCCATAAACAATACTTTGATGTACAGTATTTAGCATGGCAGGCTCTGCTTTTCACATTCAAAATGTGAAGAGACAGCAGGGACTTCTTTGTTTACTTGTTCCCCAGAAGAATCGTGTGGCTTTCTGTGGGTTGTGGTTTCTGTTAATGAAATTTTAGTTCTGGCACCATCTATGGCTATGGCTTAGGGCTGTCCTCAGTGGATGATATGCCAACTCTAGAGACTGCACGGAATCATTCTGACTACCCTGTGTTCATAGTACTAACTGTGCACTGTGGGGTTCATTTACTAAAGGCAACTAGACTGTCCACTTTGCAAAGTGCAGTTGCACTCTGCAAGTGCAATTACTCCAGAGCTTAGTAAATGAGGTAAAGCTTCACTTTGCAAAGAAAACCCAATCATGTGCAAGGAAAATAAAAAAAAAAACATTTTTCCTTGCACATGCTTGGATGATGGAAGTCAATAGAGCTTATGTTCATTTACTAAGCTCTGGAGCAATTTCTTTTGCAGAGTGCAACAGTCTTTATATTACAATGTTTTGTTTTTTTCAGATCAGTTTTTAAAACAATGTGTTAAAAACCTTGTGGAATAGAGACTGAGAGCACAGTTAGTCATATAAACACAGGGCAGTGGTAGAGAGAAGTGAAAGCAGTGCCATGTGAAGTTATAATCCCCTCAACACTACCTTTATAGTCCCGGCACTGAGGAGGGACCCACAAGGAGATGGCCAGCAGCGCAGGACCACTGCATCGTCTTTCATGTAAATAACCACTGAGCACCAATGATTTCTCTTTCTAAGCTCCCACTGAGCAACAACAAAATCGTTCCGATGGAGGGGCAGTGACCACTGATCATCAATGCTGAAGGAGTAAGGAATGACCACCAATGATGAAGGAAGCATTGACCACTAATGACACAGTGGACACTGGCCACCAATACTGGAGGTGTGAGCACTGACCACCATTTCTTGGGATATGAGCACTGGCCACCAATAAAAAATGGAGCCCTGACCACTAATGCTATAGCTCCTATAGGTGGGAGACTGCACTGGACTGACTTACTCAGTTGAAGGTCTGTGAGTGAGTGGTGGTGGGAGCGTATTGGAGAAGTTCGCTCCCAGTTAATCTGGCTCAACTTGGCAGAAAGGTGGTGGTGAGCCCTTTAGAGGGGCTTGGGCTGCTACCTCTGAGTATTGTCTATGTGGCCACACCCCAGAAAATACAGGCACTCTCCTGATTTCAGTGTCACAGACACACCAGTTTGGGTACACTCCATTCATCATAGCATACAGCAGCAGCTCTGAAGAGGGGGAAGTCTTTGTTCCCCCGAAATGCGTTTGTTTTATCATGCTTAACTACTTTCTATAAAACAACTACATATTCATCTTTATTTCACTACTAATTGGATACTGGGCACTCCTTTTACCTACCCCCACATAAATGCTATAGGGGACTCTGACCACTAATGCCGCAAGGGGAACTGGCCACCAGTGTTGAAAGGGGGACATACAACTAGTGCTGCAGAAATCACTGGACACCAATGCTGAAGGATATACTGACCATCAATGCTACAAAGCACACTGATCAACGATGTGTCAAAGGACATTGACCACCATTCCTGAAGGGAGCCATCCCCACTAATGCTGAAAAGGGCAGTGATCACCAATACTGTAGGGAGCACTAAACTTCAATGCTGCAAGAGGTGCTGACCACCGATGCTGAAGGGGGATACTGACCACTAATGCTGAAGAGGACACAGGCTGCCAGTCTACAATGGGGCACTTGGTGACAATGCTGCAGCAGGCACTGACCACCTATGCAGCAGAGGTCCCTGACCACCACAACTGAGGCATGAGTGTTAAAGAGGGTTTATACAAGTCTTATTATTTGTTTTTATCAGTTTACAGCAGCTTTTTTCAACCAGGGTGCCCAGGCCCCCTGGGGTGCCTTGAGGTTTCTTCAGTGATGCCTTGGCAAAATGCCTAAAAATGTATAAAAAATTGTATACAAGCCAGCGGGTGGATGAAGCCTGCCTTTTAGTTACACGTGACAAAGCCACAGGCTTTCATTATGCACCATTGCTACTTTACAGACACTGGCATCCTAACAACCAATGACGTCATCAGTTGATAAGTATGATATACGTCACCTCCACAGCATCCTAGTTTTTTACATTCTAGAATGGCACGCCTCAAGACTGTCCATAATTTTAAAGGGTGCCATGATTGAAAAAAAGGTTGAGAAACACTGGTTTAGAGCTCTTATCCCCCTCAAAACGAATCAGCCTAAGATCGAAATACAGGACAAACTTTTTATTTTTATTTTGGATAGAGTAAGGAAAGGTTTTAACCTCTGTCAGTTAATTTTTCCCATCTGTGTCCCATTGGGGAGATTTCCCTTAACTTCATGTCCCATAGCGACCAGGGTCACCAGAACTAGTGTTCCCATTGGAAGATGTCCCTTCTACTTCTGTTCTGGTGACAACAACCCAAAATGTATGATATTGTTTCATTTTGACTCTCAGTGATAAGAGTAAACAGGACAACTAGAGAGAAAGAATCGCTCTAAGAGGGGGACAGACAGGTGTTCTAATCCCTCTCCACTCCACCCAAAACTAAAAAAAAGTTGAGCCATTAATTAAAAGGGCCTCTCCAATGAGCTATAAGCTACTTCAACAGCATAGGTTGCAGGTCCTGCCCTTTTAATGCCCCTCTCCTGCTGAAGTTCCTAAGGTGGGTCATCTCCTCTGCCTATCCCTGGGCCCTGTTAATAATTGTACATTAATACAATATGAAGAAGTTATGAATCCAAGTAGTTAAACAGTTAAATAAATGCCTTACTTTGTCTGGGGCGTTCCACCTTTGCCATTTATTTTGTTCTGTAAGGAAAAAAAAATGCTCATTTAAGTATGTAGTCATTACCCCCATTTTCTAAAATAATACTGAATGTCACATATATGTCATATACAGACTTCCATTATCAAATATGCCTATTTGTACACATTCTCTTTAAAGCGGAGTTCCACCCTAAAAATGTAAAAAAATAAAAATATTTTATTTATTTATTTTACTCACTTCTGTCTGGCTGTTACAAGGCAGATTTTGTAATCTAGTTCCTAGTCCTAGGGGGTTCAACTTCCTGTCCTAAGACCACATTGCCTCCTGGGAAATGATGACACTCATTTCCCAGGAGTCTCTGGGCATTACTGTGCCTAAAAATCACCCAGCATGCACCTCTCCCTGAAAATCAGGAAGAAAAAGGAACTGGGCTTCACATGCCCACACATATGATGGATACGGCCACAACATGAGCTGGCGGATATAAGGCAAGTGTTTGCAATGATTTCTGGAACGATTGGGGAGCTATTAATATGTTTTAGGGACTATTTAAAGGGGTTGTAAAGGTTTGTTTTTTTATTTTCCAAATAGGTTCCTTTAAGCTAGTGCAGGGATATGCAATTAGCGGACCTCCAGCTGTTGCAAAACTACAGGTCCCATCATGCCTCTGCCTCTGGGTGTCATGCTTGCTGCTGTCAGAGTCTCGCTATGCCTCATGGGTCTTGTAGTTTGGCAACAGCTGGAGGTCCGCTAATTGCATATCCCTGAGCTAGTGCATTGTTGGTTCACTTACCTTTTTCTTCTATTTACCTTTTAAATGTTTTTTTTCTTTGTCTGAATTCCTCACTTCCTGTTTCTCCTCAGTAAACTTCACACCATCATCCGAGTGGTGTTTAGTCAGCCAGAACAGCTTACTGAACAGCTTACTGAGGAGGAACAGGAAGTGAGAAATTCAGACAAAGAAAACAAAGAATAAAAACATTTAGAAGGGAAATATAAGGAAAAGGTAAGTGAACCAACAATGCACTAGCTTAAAGGAACCTATTTAGAAAATAAAAAACGAACCTTTACAACCCCTTTAATGTGATTAATTTTAGCTTGCAAAAAAAATTATGCCCGGAACCCCGCTTTAATCATTTGCACACATATTTACCAATGTATAAATATGGTACAATGTAAGCCAAGTATAATAAAAACAAATAAGAGAAAGTGTTGACGTTTTGTAAACAATTGCACATAAATATATGTAGATAAAAAAAATATCCATTATACTGTATAGATATAGATATACTTTTTTTCTTGGATTTAAATACATTTTCATCCTTCATCCTGGCTACACAAACAGCAATGATCAGACAACATAAATTACTGTAAAACCCATTCCCGCCGAGCGTACGCATATATGCGGCCTCGGCTTTCAGGGGTTATACTGGGATGATGCGTACAGCTGCAGGCATCATCCCGGTACCATTTTTTAGAGAAGGCGGTATGCTCTTCAGGGATAACAACCGATGTGGCTAAAAGCCGCTCGGCTGTTATACCGGAGGAGCGAGAGGGGACATTGCTCTTACCGGACCTCCCGTGCCACCGGGAGACCCAATCAGCGATCCGGCACTTCCACCAGCTAGAGTGAGACTGGCACGAAACCGAAAAAGGCTTTGTTTCAGTCTTCTCTCTGTAAACACGGAAGTGACGTCACAACGTCACTTCCTGTTTACTCGGCTGCCAATATCGCAGTTTTAAAAAAAAATATTACAGTATTCAGAATCACAGTTTTTGGCAATCTGAATACTCTGAAGTGTAAAGGAGGGATTTGGGGTCTTTTAGACCCCGGATCCCTACATAAAGAGTACCTGTCACCACCTATTACTGTCACAAGGGATGTTGACAGCAATAAAAGTGATACATTTTTAATTTTTTTTAAACTAACAAAAAAATAAAAAAATAAAAAATAAAATAAATTATAAAAAAAAAAACTTAAATCGCCACAGTCCCTGCGAGCTCGCGCAGCAAGGAAAACGCACACGTAAGTCGCGTCGTCGTTCAAATCACACATGTAAGGTATCGCCGCGATCGTCAGAACAAGAGCAATAATTCTAGCACTAGACCTCCTCTGTAACTCTAAACCGGTAATTGTAATTATGGAGAATTTTAGGTACCGTAGTTTGTCGCCATTCCACGAGTGTGCACAATTTCAAAGCATGACATGTTGGGTATATATTTACTCGGCGTAACATCATCTTTCACATTATACAAAAACAAATTGGCTAACTTTACTGTTTCAGGTTTTTTTTAATTCATGAAAGTGTCTTTTTTCCTAATAATTGCATTTGAAAGATCGCTGCGCAAATACAGTATGACATAAAATATTGCAACGATCGCCATTTTATTCTCTAGATTCTCTGCTAAAAAATATATATATATATAATGTTTGGGGGTTCTAAGTAATTTTCTAGCAAAAAATACAGATTTTAACTTGCAAGCAACAAATGTCAGAAATAGGCTAGTGCCGCGTACACACGATCGGAATTTCCGATGAAAAAAGTCCGACTGCGTTTTTTCATCTGATATTCCGACCGTGTGTGGGCCCCATCTGACTTTTTGCCGTCGGAGTTTAGAAATAGAGCATGTTTTATTTTTTTCCGATGGAAAAAAATCCTATGGGAAATTCAGATCATCTGTGTGGAACTCCGTCTGAGAAAATTCCACGCATGCTCAGAATCAAGTCGACGCATGCTCGGAAGCATTGAACTTAATTTTTCTTGGCTCGTCGTAGTGTTGTACGTCACCACGTTCTTGACTGTCGGAATTTGGTCTGACAGTGTGTATGCAAGACTGATGGAAGACAGCTTGAACGGAATTCCGACGGAAAATTCCATCGGATTTTATCCCATCGGAAATTCCGATCGTGTGTACAAGGCATTAGGCTGCTTTCACACTGAGGTGCTTTGCAGGAGCTATAGCTCTAAAAATAGCACCTGCAAAGCGCCCTGAAAGAGACGCTCTTTTCACTCCAATGTGAAAGTCCGAGGGCTTTCACACTGGAGTGGTGCGCTGGCAGGACAGTAAAAAAAGTTTGAGGTGTATACACCACTCCTAAAGCGCCCCAGCCCAATGAAATCAATGGGCAGCGCCGCCAAACCACCAGCAAAGCGCCACTGCAACGGAGCTTTGCGGGCGGTTTTAAACCTTTTTCGTCCGCTAGTGGGGGTTAAAAGCTCCCCACTAGCGGCTGAATAGCGCCACAAAAACAACGGTAAAGCGCCGCTAAAAATACCGGCGTTTTTACCGCCGACGCCGCCGAAGCATCAGTGTGAAAGTGGTCTTAGTCATGAAAGGGTTAAATGAGCTTTTCACTGCAAAGGTAAATTCCACAATACAGTGGAGAAGGGTTGGACCCCTGTCACACTGGAGGTGCTTTTTAGGCGTTTTAGCGCTAAAAAGTAGGATTTTTAAAACAGCTTACCTGTAAAATCCTTTTCTTGGAGTACATCACGGGACACAGAGCAGCATAGTCATTACTATGTGGGTTATATAGAATTACCTTCAGGTGCTGGCACTGGCAACTTCCAAAACAGGAAGTACCCTCCCCTATATAAGCCCCTCCCATCCGGGAGTACCTCAGTTTTGTAGCAAAGCAATACGTGTCCCCAAAAGAGGGGTGGGAGCTCTGTGTCCCGTGATGTACTCCAAGAAAAGGATTTTACAGGTAAGCTGTTTTAAAAATCCTACTTTCTTGTTCATACATCACGGGACACAGAGCAGCATAGTCATTACTATGTGGGACGTCCCAAAGCAATGCCACATGAGGGGGGGGATACACCATACATAAGCTGGGCGCCATCAGGCATGAGGATCTTTTGCGGCCTGCAACACACTGCGCCCAAAGGCGACATCCTCCTGACTTCTAACGTCCACCTGGTAGAACCTAGTAAACGTGTGTACTGAAGACCATGTTGCGGCCTTACAAATTTGCGCCAGGGAGGCCTGGTGATGCACTGCCCATGAAGTTCCAACTGCTCTCGTGGAGTGCGCCCTAACTTTGAACGGAGGCGGTCTACTTCTCAAGCCATAGGCTTGTATTATGACCTGTCGAATCCACTTGGCTAAAGTAGATTTTGATGCTGCCTGACCCTTTCTGGGGCCTTCCGGCAGAACAAATAAAGAATCCGTTCTACGAATCTGAGCAGTGGCTTTTAGATAAGCTTTAACTGCTCTTACTACATCCAAAGAATGCAATAACTTTTCCTCTACCGAGCTTGGTTTGGGGAAAAAAGAAGGAAGAACCACATCCTGGTTCAAGTGAAACCCCGATACCACCTTAGGAAGAAAGGCTGGGTGAGGACGTAATACTACTCTGTCCTTATGGATAACCAGATATGGCTCTTTACAGGACATGGCGGCTAATTCCGACACTCTTCTACAGGGGCATATGGCTACTAAAAATATCAATTTCCTGGTGAGTAGAACCAAGGAAATGTGCCGCAAAGGTTCAAATGGCTGCTTCTGCAGAACCGACAGAACCAAATTTAGATCCCATGGGCATATGGGAGCTTTAATCGGTGGAATAATACGAGTCACACCTTGCATAAAGGATTTGACAAGTGAATGCATAGCCAGGGGCCTTTGAAATAGTATTGACAAGGCCGAAACCTGGCCCTTGATAGTACTTAAGGCAAACTTCCTGTCTACAGCCCACTGCAGGAAGTCCAGAATTCTGCCTATAACGTACTTACGTGGATGCCATTTTCTGGCCTCGCACCAAGTGATGTACGCCTTCCAAACTCTATAGTAGATCTGCCTGGATACAGGCTTCCTGGCATTGATTATAGTTGATACCACAGAGTTAGAGAGACCTCTCTTCTTTAGGATGTGGGATTCAATAGCCAGGCCGTTAAACTTAGAGTTAGTAAGGAAGGGTGGTATATCGGTCCTTGCGAAAGCAGGTCCGAACGACGTGGAAGGGTCCAAGGACTCCCCACAGACATTTTGATGATCTCCGCGTACCAGGCCCTTCGGGGCCACGCTAGAGCCAACAGGATCACCGGCTTCTTCTCCAACCTGACTCTGCGAAGGAGTCGAGGCAACAATTGTAGCGGAGGGAATGCATATATCAGTCTGAACTGATCCCAAGGGAACACCAGAGCATCCGAGCCGCAAGCGAGGGGATCCCTTGTCCGGGAGACAAATCTGTCCACCTTTGCGTTGAATCTGGATGCTAGCAGATCTACATCCGGTGTTCCCCACCGCTGACATATTGCTCGGAAGACCTCGGGATGAAGGGACCATTCCCCTGGGCATAACTGTTGGCGACTCAGAAAGTCCGCCTTCCAATTCTCCACCCCTGGAATGAAGACAGCTGATATACATGGGACATGCTTTTCTGCCCATTCCAGGATGTGACTTACTTCCCTCTGGGCTGCACGACTCCTGGTGCCTCCCTGATGATTGATATATGCCACTGCTGTGGCATTGTCTGATTGAATTCTGACAGGGGACCCTTGGAGTCTGGATGTCCAGGCTACTAGGGCGTACCGGGCTGCTCGTATCTCTAAGAGATTGATGGGCAGGGTTTTTACTACATTTGACCATCTGCCCTGGAGAGACCATTGCTCCAGTACTGCCCCCCAGCCTATAAGGCTGGCATCTGTAGTGACCACCTTCCAAGATATCGGGCTGAAGGGTTTTCCCTTCTGGAGATTCTGGGGGATCAACCACCAGCAGAGACTCTTCCGAACGGAAGGGGACAAAACCATCGGGAAGTCTAGAGCCTGAACTTTTCCGTTCCAGGCTGACAATATGGCCCTTTGTAAATTCCTTGAGTGGAATTGGGCGTATGGCACAGCTTCGAATGATGCTACCATCTTTCCTAGCAGCCTCATGCACAGGCGTATGGACGGCTGTCTTTTTGCACAAAGCAGACGGACCAAGGCCCTCAAAGAGGATACCTTGTCTAGAGGTAAGAAAATCTTCCTCTGGTCTGAATCCAGCCGTAGCCCTAGATATACCAGGTTTTTCACTGGCTGTAGGGCTGACTTGTCCAGGTTGATGATCCAACCGTGAGACTCTAGATACTTGATTGTATCGACAATTACCACTTCTAGCTTGGCAACTGAGTGGTCTATCAACAACAGGTCGTCTAGGTATGCCATTATCGTTACACCCCGTGTTCTTAGATCGGCCAACAGTGGGGCCAGAATTTTTGTGAACACTCGTGGTGCTGTGGCCAGACCGAATGGTAAGGCTCTGAACTGAAAATGGCGCCCTTCTACTGCAAAGCGTAGGAATTTTTGATGACCTGGAAAGATGGGAACATGCAAGTAAGCATCTTTGATGTCGATCGAGGCTAACCATTCCTCCCCTTGTAGGGCAGCGGTGACCGATCGGATCGACTCCATCCGGAAAGACCGGACGTTTAGAAATTTGTTTAGACTCTTTAGGTCCAATATGGGTCTTATGTCCCCGTTTGGCTTCGGGACTGTGAAAAGGTTTGAGTAGAAACCCAACCCCCACTCTTCCATAGGAACCTCCATAATTACTCCTTGGAGCAATAGTTGTTCTAACGCCAATAGGAGAGACCCTCTTTTCAGAGGGTCTCTTGGCATGCCTGACCACATAAAATGGGACGGAGGAGACTCTTTTAACTCCAACTTGTATCCCAGAGTTACTGCGGAGAGCACCCATCTGTCTTTGATCGTCTCCCGCCAGGTCTCTGCGAACAACTGAAGTCTTCCCCCCACCCGTTTGAGTGGGGGCAGCCCTTCATAGGCTTGACTTGGAGGCTGGTTTAGTACCTCTTCGGATCCAGGGCTTTTTATTACCCTGTGGCTGTCCCTGATTTTTACCTCCTGAGTTTGACCGAGGAGGCCGTCGGAACTGCTTAGTAGCAGACGTCGCAGGGATAGGAGAGGTAGTCCTCTTAAAAGATGGACCCCTAGACCTCTTTTTACTCGGTAAGAGAGTACTTTTACCACTGGAAATCTTCTGGATATACTTATCCAGGTCTTCGCCAAAAAGGCGTTCCCCATGAAATGGGAAGCTAACTAAGAGCTTCTTACAGGGAGCTTCAGCAGACCAGTTTTTGAGCCACAGAAGCCTACGCATATGTACCAAAGACAGCGTGAGGCGGGAGGCCTGATGGATAGAATCCTTGATGGCGTCAACCGCAAAGCATAATGCTCTAGGCAGATCAGCCAGAGCCTGGGCCTGCTGGTCTGGCAAATCCCTCAGGACCATTTTCATTTGATCCTTTAAAGCTTGGCAGACCCCAATAGCTGCCACTGCTGGCTGTGTAACAGCCCCTGCTGTGGAAAAAGCAGATTTTAATAAAGATTCCAATTTTTTATCCACTGGATCTTTGAACATTTGAACATTATCTACTGGACATGTCAGTGATTTGTTCACAGAAGAGATGGCTGCATCCACCGTAGGAACATTCCATCTCTGGGTGAACTTTTCCTCCATGGGATAGATCACCGGAAACCTTTTAGGCGGAACAAATAGTTTATCAGGATGTTCCCAGTCCTGGTATATAAGTCCTTCCAATAATGGATGTATTGGAAAGGAGCAATTAACCTGGGGAGCTTTTAGCGACCCCAATGAGGAGACAGCAGTAGTTGATGGTTCAACAAGAGGCATTTTAAATGCAGATCGAACCATGTCAGTTAGGGTCTGGACCCACAATCTTTCAGTCTGTGATGCTGAAAATGGTTCATCTACTGTCGATTCCTCAAAAACAGAGCTAACCTCCTCCTGATCCCCTTCAGGTAGGTCGGTCCCTTCCTGGGACTGTTGCTCTGCCAACAGGCACTCTAATGGAGGTGATGGAGATCTGGCGCGCTTTCTTTCCTGTAGAGAAGAAGCGATCAATGCAGCCAATCTCTGCTCCAATCCCTCCAGAGTTGAGGAAAAAACCTCCTCTGTTATATATGCAGGAGCAGGTGGACTGAGGACAGCCGCAGTACCTGGCACTCCCGGGGGTTCCTTATGGGTATTAACCTCTGATTTCTCAGGGGAGGAGGGTGCAGATGACTGCTCCAGATCCTCAGAGCCCGATGGAGACCCCCTACACTTCCTGAGAGGTATATCTCGGAGTTTTTTAGGCGGCATATTCCTTAGTTCAAAGCTGAGGTATTCCAGCCGCAATACACCCCTTACTGAAATAGTCTAATGCAATTTGCTGCTATGTACATCAGTGGGTGTCTACTAATGCGTCTTTCTGGGGATGCCTGTATCAACCGCCCGCTGTAAGCCCCTATACCATGCTACCAGCTCCTTTTCATGCTCTGTGTCCATAGCAAGCAGCGTGGACTGAGTCCTTTTATCTTGCTGGGACGCCCGCACATGCGCAGAAGCGCTGGGCGCACAGAGCGCGTCATCCGCCAGGCTCCGCCCCCTTTTTTGAAGCTAAACCTTATAAAAGGAAAGCATGTGTGCGCGCGCGCGTGCACGTATGCGCTCTTGGCGCCATGTAGGGAGAGGAGCCAGGGTCCCTGTTTCACCAGGACTCGGGGATGGAAGGAAACTACTTGGCAGCATGACAGAGGAATGCAGCTTCCCTGATAGAGAGCTCACTCATCTGCCTGGACTTTCACCATGGAAGGAATAGTCCCAAGAAAAAAGACGTTCCACAGCGGCCTCTAGTGGACAAACACAGGTACCGCACCTTTGTCCTTTTTTTTTTTTTTTTAAAACCTCCTTTATGAAAAAACATTTCCAGGTTTACAGTTTTTTTAAAACTTCCCTTATGAAAAAACATTTCTAGGATTTCTTAGGCATATACAGCTATTAGCGGGAATACCCTTTAGGTAACAGGCAGAAAGACATATTAGGCTTGGGGGTCCCCTCAATAGAACCAAGTTCCTGAGGGGCCCCCACTTACCTTTTCCCCGCCGCAGGACTTTGTTTGGTCCACAGAAGCCCAAACTTCACCTCTCACGGCAGGCATTGTACTAGACCTTCAGGGACCGGGTTCCCAAGGATTCCACTCCCCTGGACCTGTATAGCACCCTGCACAGATAGCCTCTTGGTTTTGGGTATGACCAGAGCTCTGGATCCCAGGGTCCAGCCCTCCTAAGAGAGGCATTACAGGCAAAACCCTGCTCTTCTCTGCAAGGCCCGGGTACCGACCGTTTAGCTATGAAGCTTTTTTGGTCGGATCCGGAATAGCTTGCTAAGGCCCAGAGAACCTGTACACAAGCCCAGATGAATACATGTTAACCTTGGCCAACACCTTAGACACTGGCAAAAAACTGAGGTACTCCCGGATGGGAGGGGCTTATATAGGGGAGGGTACTTCCTGTTTTGGAAGTTGCCAGTGCCAGCACCTGAAGGTAATTCTATATAACCCACATAGTAATGACTATGCTGCTCTGTGTCCCGTGATGTATGAACAAGAAATAGTGTCTGTAAAGCACCTGAAAAGTGCCTCTCATGCCTCCCAAGTGTGAAAGCCTGAGAGCTTTCACAATGGGGAGTTGCGCTTGCGGGACAGGAAGAAACGTTTTTGGAGCAGTGTATACATTGAAATGATTGGGCAGAGCTGCCGAAACGCCTGCAAAGCGATTTGGCAGCCCCGCAACACGGGCGCTTTTAACCCATTCTTCGGCCACTAGCAGGGGTTAAAAGTGCCCCGCTAGCGGCCAAAAAGCGCTGCTAGAACTACGGTAAAGCGCCGCTACATCTAGCATCGCTTTACCGCTAACGCCGGGTGCTTTCAGTGTGAAAGTAGCCTTAGAACTTCTGCTGGCCCAGAAATGCTGTCTGTAGAGATATCAACTGAGGGGAACAGATTACAGGGTGATAAAGAAGTGACATGGCTGATGCTTAAAAGAGCATCGCTTAAAGGGGTTGTAAAGGTTTGTTTTTTTATTTTCTAAATAGGTTCCTTTAAGCTAGTGCATTGTTGGTTCATTTACCTTTTTCTTTGATTTACCTTCTAAATGTTTTTTTTCTTTGTCTGAATTTCTCACTTCCTGTTTCTCCTCAGTAAACTTCACACCATCATCCGAGTGGTGTGGAGTCACCCAGAACAGCTTACTGAACAGCTTACTGAGGAGGAACAGGAAGTGAGAAATTCAGACAAAGAAAACAAAGAAAAAAAATATTTAGAAGGGAAATCTAAGGAAAAGGTAAGTGAACCAACAATGCACTAGCTTAAAGGAACCTATTTAGAAAATAAAAAAAACAACCTTTACAACCCCTTTAAGTGTTGCTAAACCCACAACAGTAAAATCTGTCTGTATATGCAGTAAAGCATGCTTGTTATAATCAATGTGGAACCTAAGGGGGTTAATCGTCTGCATTGTGTAAAAAAACTGTCTGATCCTGACTTATCTAATCCCACCCTTCTTCCACTGTCCCCAAAAAATAACCTGATATTTACAGAGCCAGGGGACGGGCTGCACATGCTCAGTTTGGTGTGTATTGCTAGAGTTTTGTTTTTTCTTAGTAGAGTGCATATGATCAGCACATGGCCAATCGGCACTGTCCAGATAGAGATTCAGGGGTCCTGCATTCTCATTCTCATTGGACAATCATGGGAAAATGAAAACACCTTCTACAAGCTTTAACTAGACACTGACCGAAGTCACAAGACTGCTCTAACTGCTGATGAGAAAAGATATTTAGCAGTTTATATTCACTAAAATAATTGCATTTTCATGATCTGTGTACTATGGGAGACCAGATATAGTAAATGCAGGCTCCTGGGTTTAGTAACACTTTACCACAGTATTAAACCCAAAAACAAACATTTATTATATTGCAGCTTACTAATTCTTAGATGTGATGGCTGCATTTGTTTTCTTTTTCATACTTTCTTTCTTCTTATTTCATTTGGTGATCTGGCCAGTAAGTCTGCTGTTTTTCTAAAGAACAAGCTCTCTTCCAGATGTATCAGTTTACATGGATGAGACAAATCATTAACACTGACAGGGTTGCTTACAATGATCAGCTTTTATTGTTCATGTAAACTTTTATCCCAAAATAAAAAACTATTTTCTGTAACTGGTTATAGAGTATGAGCTGGAGTTTGGCTCCAGTTTGTTAGAGGTTTGGTGCAAAATCTGGTGCAGCTCTGTGTAGAAACCATCAGCTTCCATTTTTTTCCCCTTATATATATACTGTATTGGGCGACAAGGCAACCTGTACGTGATCCTGCACTTCTAGGTCTGGGGCAGGCACACGTGCCGCCGGCGACCCGTTTTCACTGTGATTGGACACAGCGGGAGCCAATCAGCGGGTCTTGCGGACATGATGTCTGCCAGGACCCGCCAAGCATTCGGGACACAGGCAGAATGATGATCTGCCTATGCAAACAAGGTAGATCGCTGTTCTGTGAGAAGGGAAGGTTGTGATCCTGTGTTCCTCCAAAGCAGGAACATGGATCTCTGCCTTCTTATACTACAAGCACCCCCCACACAGTATACACAAGCACAGGTTAAGCACACAGTTAACCCCTTGATCGCCCCTGATGTTAACTCATTCTCAGCCAGTGTCATTAGTACAGTGACAGTGCATATTTAGTCACTGGTTCACAAAAAGTGTCACTTAGTGTCTGATTTGTCTGCCACAATGTCGCAGTCCCACTATAAGTCGATGATCGAGGCCATTACTAGTATAAAAAAAAATAGCACAAAAAATAAAAACCGCAGAGGTGCTCAAATACCACCAAAAGAAAGCTCTATTTGTGGGAAAAAAAGGACGTGTTTTATTTGGGTACAATGTCGCACGACCACGCAATTGTCAGTTAAATTTATCACAGTGCCGTATTGCAAAAAATGGCCTGGTCATGAAGGGGGGTAAACGTTCCTGAGCTGAAGTGGTTAAAGGAACAAGCTGATTGGCTACCATGCACAGCTACACCAGATGTTGTACTCTCCAATTTTAGTACACCTACCCTTTAGCCCCGGTTTGCACTGCAGTGACTTCAAAGTCATGCAACTTTGAAGCCGACATCCCTGCGCGACTTCATCGCGGTTTGCATTTGACTTTTTTAACCACTTGCTTACTGGGCACATATACCCCCTTCCTGCTCAGGCGAAATTTCAGCTTTCGGCACTGTCACGCTTTGAATGAATATTGCGCGGTCGTTGCTCCCAAACAAAATTTACGTCCTTTTTTTCCCACAAATAGAGCTTTCTTTAGGTGGTATTTGATCACCTCTGCGGTTTTTATTTTTTGCGCTATAAACAAAAAAAGAGCGACAATTTTGAAAAAATCGGAATATTTTTTACGTTTTGCTATAATAAATATCCCAATTTAAAAAAAATATAATAATAATTTTCTCAGTTTAGGCCGATACGTATTCTTCTACATATTTTTGGTAAAAAGAAATCGCAATCAGCGTATAGTGATTGGTTTGTGCAAAAGTTATAGCGCCTACAAAATAGGGGATAGAATTATGACATTTTTTTTTAATTATTTTTATTTTACTAGTAATGGCGGTTATCTGCTATCTCTGTCAGGACTGCTATATTACGGCGGACACATCGGACACTTTTGACACATTTTTGGGACCATTCACATTTATACAGCGAACAGTGCTATAAATATGCACTGATTACTGTATAAATGTGACTGGCAGGGAAGATGTTAACACTAGGGGGCAATCAAGGGGTTAAATGTGTTCCCTGGGAGTGATTCTTACTGTGGGGGGAGGGGACTGACTGGAGGAGGTGACCGATCTGTGTCCCTATGTACAAGTTTACACACAGAGATTCACATCCTTGGCTGTGTAACGGCCGCCAGACACGCGCATCGGCACCTCAGTGACACGGCGGGCACGTGCGCGCGGCGGCGCACGCGCGCCCCCCAGTGGCCGGAGGAGCCGAGGCCGTCAATAGATGGCCTCCCGGACCTGAAGAGCCACCTTGTGGCCGTCATTTCACAATGACCCGGGCTCCAAGAAGTTAATAGAAGTCAATGCAAGTCATGTTGAAGTCGCACCAAAGTAGTGCAGGAACTTTTTTCTAAGCCGGAGTGACTTGATTCGCACAGATTCGAATGGTTCCATTGCCGTTAATGGCAATTTGAACTCTCAAGTCGCATGACAAGTCACGGCGGTGTGAACCAGGGCTTAGTATATCTCAATCTGCTAGTACATTTAACATTACTCTCCCTCCCCAGACTGACAATGTTGCTGTCTGCTGTGTCCCTGTGCTCATTCCTTCAGAGTGGTGCCACTATAGCACAGAAGATGTGTTACTGGCCAGATAACCAGGTGAAAACAGAGGGGGAAAAGGACTAAAAAAAGAAAACGAATGCAGCCACCACAACGAATTATTGACAAGCTGCAATATATTCCATTTTTGGTTTGGGGTTTAACTCCACTTTAAAGTATAAATAAAGGAAATACATTATTTTTAAGATTGGATAGAGTGTTGAGAGGTTATAACCTTGGTCAGGTTTATACTGTTGTAATAGGTCAAAGAGGGCACCAAATGAAAAATCTTTAGGAGACCAAAGTCGTTCATGTTCAACTGGTTACAACAATCAGGGACTTCCAACTCATTTTGGGGGCAACACAATTCCCCTTTGTCATGGCTAGGTGAAATGCCACTAAAAATGTACCCCTAAGTTCTCCTAAGCAGACTGATCTGCAGGCAGAGGGTGTTATAGATCAGTGGTCTCCAAACTGTGGCCCGGGGGCCAGATGTGGCCCCTTTCTTATCTCTATCTGGCCCTTGGGGCACTATTCTTTCCTCCGACAAATAAAAAGGCAATATTTGAGCAATGGGTTTCTGAAACCCTGGCTGGTCATATTTTACCTTGTTTGCTAAGTAATCACCATTTTGTGGGGAATGAGTTACTCCCCTTATTCTATTCTGTCTGCATTTTTGGTTGTTAACCCTTCCCCCGTGCACTTATATATCATTTACACATGTCTCCCAATAGTTTACTAACCTGTCTGTTGTCATTTTGATGCATTTATGTTATAAAACAATTTTAACAAGAAAAAGGCACTATTCTCCCCACCATAGGTGAGCGCTAGGGTGTGGGGAGAATAGTGCCTTTTTGGGGTGCACTAGGGTGTGCACCCCAAATCTCAAACACACATGCCTTTCTCTGCAGCCTCAGCTGGACTGGACAGCGAATGAATGGGAAGTGCTCTGTGCTGAGCGGCTTCCTGTTCATTCACAAACTGAAGCATAGTAAACATAGTTATTATGCTTCCGTTATGAAGGAGCACAGTGAGTGTGTTAACTGTGTTCATTTAGAAAAGGAAGGAGAAGGTAAATGACATATTTACTAGCTCCTTCCCCTGCTCTCAATTCTGAAACAACCCCCACAGCAGCTGGGGGGGAGAGGAGAGGAGGGAAGCCAGCACCACTGCTGAGGAAAAAAGTGCAACACAGGGGGAAGCCTGGGCAGTAGGGGGAATCCGAACATAGTGATTAGGGTGTGCCCAGGCACACCTGGCACACCCCCTGTGCACGCCTATGCTCCCCACTGACACCAACCATGGAGCATAATTTCTGACACCAACAATGGGCCATTCCTCCTTTTGACACCAATGATGAGGCACTATTCCTCCTACTGACATCAAAATTGGGGCACTATTTCTCCCACTGACACCAACGATGGGGGACTATTCCTCCCACTGACACCAACATTGGGGCACTATTCCTCCCACTGACACCGATGATGGGGCACTATTCCTCCTACTGACATCAACATTGGGGCACTATTTCTCCCACTGACACCAACGATGGGGGACTATTCCTCCCACTGACACCAACATTGGGGCACTATTCCTCCCACTGACACTGATGATGGGGCACTATTCCTCCCCCAAATACCAAAGATGGAGCATTGTTCACTCCCACTGACCCCAAGACATTTTCTACTCCCACTGACCACAGTCCGACCCTTCTAAAGTCTGAACCGGCCCTTTGTGTAGAAAGTTTAAAGACCCCTGTTATAGACAATAGTCAGTAACAATTATGGGATATCTGTACATCCAACCTACAGCATGAGAATACAGGGTGACTCCCTGGATTTTAGGGTGACCCAGCTGTCTCGGTGTCCCTGTCTTCCAGTTCTTTGAAAGGCCCGTTCACACTGTAGTGTTTCAATACACCCAAACATGTGTGTCTATAGTCATAATCTAGTAAATACATTAGGTGGAGATGTACTAAAAGCGTTGCACTCATAATCTGGTGCAGCTGTGCATAGTAACCAATCCGCTTCTAACTTCAGCTTGTTCAATTAACCTTTGACAATAAACCTACATTCACATCGGCTGTTTTGACATGCAATTTGACACGTCAGAATTGGTGCAACGCCGACTTTGCGATTCCCAAAAGTTCCTGCACTACTTTTGGTAACTTCAGGGGCGATTTAAATAGACATCTGTACATGAACCCGCACAGATGTCTGTCAATTCGCCCCCAAAGTCGGACTGCATTGCTGGTTTGAAATGGTGCGAGTTCAGCTGAACTTGCGTGATTTCCAACACGCCCTCAATGTGAACCAGGGCTAAGCCCAGGTTCACACTGGGCTGCGGGAGTGAAGCCGTGCGAGTTCAGCCGAACTCGCACGATTTCACTCTCGCTGGTCAGTCCCGATTTCGGGCGCGATTACAGGGACATCTGTGCAGGTTTCTGCACAGATGTCATTGTAAATCACGGCCCGAAATCGCAAAAAGTAGTACAGAAACTACTTTTTGAAATCGATTAGAACGGTGCCATTCCCGGCAATTTGTGGCAAATACAGCCGTTTTGACATGCGATTTGACATGCCAAATCGCATGTCAAAACGCACCAGTGTGAACCAGGGCTAAAACCTAGAAGCTGATTGGTTACTATGCACAGCTGCACCAGATTTTGTGTGTACCAGTTTTAGTAACGCACACCCCCCCCCCCCCCGCCATACTGTACCACATATGCAACTTGTCACAGCCCAGTGAAAAATATGACCTGTTTTTTTTCCCCTGTTCTACTGTGGGTTCCATCAGAATCGATGACAACGCATGAAAATAAATACTGATGCGTTGCCAGTCCCTGGTTACAAGCACCGCCCCTGGATACCTGCCATGTGTTCTGGAGGGGAGAAAGAGGAGAGAGCTTGCAGGGACTTAACTGACACAGCAATGTTTATAAGGGGGTGAGGGGTGTACCCCTTTCTATGATCCCTCCTATATGAAAAGACAGAAAAAGGAGGAGCCATCCATTACTGTACTGAGGCAGCCAATCAGCTCACTCATCACAATATGAGCACACAACAAAAACACTCATAACAGGTCTGATAGGGTACCAATGTAGTGTAAACATAAAACCATGGAAACAAGGCCCAAGACCATTGCATCAGAGTCAGCTGACTGCTGACTGGTAAATGCTACATAAAAAAACACAATAAAAACATAAAAAAGGCATTGACATGTTTGTATAAACACACAATGGCATGTTATGACGCACATATTTTTATATAAAGCAGAAATAAGTTGTGACACATAGATGAGCATGGGTCCTTACCCATCTGGACAGGAAGTGAGAGAAAATCAACAACATTAAGCCTGGGTTCACACTGACTGTGGGTTAGAAATCGTGGGAGTTCAGCTAAACTTGCACAATTTCAGCCTGCATGTCAGTCCAAATTCGAGAGCGATTTCTGAGACATCTGTGCCGGTTCCTTCACATATTTCTATTAAAATCGCCCCCGAAGTCACCAAAAGTAGTGCAGGAGCTACTACCGACTTTGCGGCGTTGCGCCGATTCGAACTGTGCTTTTGCCGGCAATAGCCGCCGATTTGACATGCGATTTGACATGTCAAATCGCATGCCAAATCGTCCCGATGTGAACGTGGGCTAAAACGAATAGCCAGCTCACACTTTGACTGTGAACACCAGCACATACTGTTAGACAGGCTATTTCGGTTGGTAAGCAGACTGGTTGGTGAGTTGAGCTGGGAATTTCTCACGTAAAAAAATTCCCTGCACATTTCCAAAAATTGCACCAGTGGAAACTGCATAGATATGAGCGTGACCCATAGGAACTAATGTTAATTGGACTGTAGTGCGTTTCTGTAAATCTGCAAACGCACTGCGAAACGCATAGGTGTAAACCTAGCCTAAGGTAGATCAACGAAAACCTTACCAATATTTAATGACAAGCAGAACTATCCTTATGCCACTCAGATACTGTGTAGTACTACAAAGCCCAGCATACTGTACTGACTAAATCAACACAGCCATATAACACTTCCAGCTATGTCTGCCTATGGAGGACACCCCATAATATACAGAACACATTACACCACCCTGACATGTCATAAAACAATATAATAGAGGAAGAACACTTACTATGGCCCAACAGAGCACAGCAGAGGCTGACCAGTAACACCACCAACTGAAGGATTTCTATTCTGACATAGGGGAGGGGCTTCTATCTCTGACAGAGGGGAGGGGCTTCCTTCCCTGACAGGAGGGAGGATCTTCCTTCTCTGACAGAGGGGAGGGGCTTTCTCCTATGATAGAGGGGCAGGGCTTCCTTGTCTTACAGAGGGGCAGGGCCTCATTCACACTGGCATTGACTAATCTGCTTTTCTATGTGTTTTTTTTAGGACATTTCTAAATGCATATACATTCTCAAAATTATCTTAAATGCTATAATTCACACTGTGGGATGACATTTCTCAAACCTGGAGCAGACAGAATCTGAAAACAGTTGCACATGGCAACCAGCCAGCGTCTATCTTCAGCATGCTCAGTTAAAGTGTAACTAAAGCCAAACTTCTTTTTTTTTTTAGTTTTGGATAGAGTGGAGATGGATCAGAACACCTTTCAGCTTTTTTATTGCTGTCTGTGCCCCCATTAGGGAGATTTACCCTCTCTATTTGTCCTGTTTACCGTTTTCATTAAAAGGAAAAGTAAACAAAAATCCCAAATTTTAGGTTGTCCCCAGAACAGTAAATGCTGGGAAATCTTCCAATGGGGACACTAGATCTGGTGATGCTGATGACTTCAAAGAGGAAGTAAACCTCTCTAATGTTTGTACCTATAGCTAAGCCTATAACAAGGCTTACCTATAGGTACTGTAAATAACTTGCACCGTTTAGGAGATTTTTACTGTATACTGCACTGATTACATCATCGGCGCATGCGCTCTGAAGGAGCAGCCGCTGGTACAGTTTCTTCAGAGCCCTGTGCTGTGACATGTGGCTCCCGCACGCATGCATGGGAGTGACGTCACGTGGCTCTGGCCAGTCACAGAGCCGGAGACCGTGGACCCAGAAGGAAGACAGGTGAAGATGGATGTGGCCTGCACCGGGGACGCCGAGGGCTTCGTTTGCAGGTAAGTGTCACATAATGTGCTGGTATGCGATGCACATTAGCACATTATGCCTTTACTTTGCAGGTAAACAGAAAACAAAAAAGATACAGCAGAGTTTACTTCCTCTTTATAGTAAGGTGACCAGATTTTTAAAATGAAATCCGGGGACATTTTTTATTTTTTTTTTTATTGGAAAATGGTAAAACTATTTTATAAGCATATTTTCCACCAATGATATATGCAGTGTATGTGGTATGTATTTATGGAATGATTGTATGATATATATGTTATTTCTCACATTTCCTCCATGAGATAAATAAAAGATGCTTCTTAGAATTTTTTGGGATAGGACTACTAAATGCTAAGAAAATAAGAAACTTGGAGGGAGGGGGTGGAAAAATTCAAATCTAATCCAGGAAGGGGTGGCTCCAGACCATTTTTTTGGGGGTGCTATGGTGGTGCTTGAGGTAAAAGTGAGGGTGCTAATGCAGCGGGCTACCGCACACCTGTGGATGTGGCCAAAAAGTTGTTTTGCCCAGCAACTGGGCGTGGCCTGAAAGCAGAGGTTTCTTCATGGCGTACAATAGTGATCAGTATGTCCTGGCCTCTGTATACCAATACACAACTCTACACTTCCTTTATACAATTCTACAAATGGACTTATAAGTGCAATGGTAAAACCTATAAATGAATATCCAGTGCAAATCAACCAATGTATTGCAATATAGTAAGTGATGGTGTCACCCCCGCTGCAAAAATATTTAGAGAAATTGCAAAATTGCAGCGCTTCAATGTGCAAATAGTGGTGAAACCCCCTGCATACAATAATAACAACAGAGATGCAAATCAACCCATGTATTAGGACATAGTAGTGATGGTGTCACCCTCTCTGCAAAAGGTAGGACTTATTGCAGAGCTGCAATGTGCAAAATCATAATAAAATGTACAATTGATGTACATATTTTATATTTTATTAGGATTATATATGGGGGGGTTTCACCACTATTTGCACATATTTTCTACCATTTGCAGAGGGGGTGACACCATCACTACTATATTGCAATATATTGATTGATTTGCACTGGATATTCATTTATAGGTTTTATCATTGCACTTATAAGTCCATTTGTACAATTTTAAAGATGAAGTGTAGAGCAGTGCTGCATTTTTTGCTTTTTATTGATTTGTGCTAGATGAGGGAACCAGCTAACAAGATTCTCTTATTGCTTTTGACATTTTTTTTGGTTGTATGTTAGTTATTTTACTTGATTTGTTATTTCCTCTTATTGGTGGTCAGTGTGCCCCCTGTATGCTGGTGGTCAGTGTTCCCCCCTCTGTATGCTGGTGGTCAGTGTTCCCCCCCTTTGTATGCTGGTGGTCAGTTCCCCCCCCCTGTATGCTGGTGGTCAGTGCCCCCCCCTGTATGCTGGTGGTCAGTGTTCCCCCCTCTGTATGCTGTTGGTCAGTGTTCCCCCTCTGTATGCTGTTGGTCAGTGTGCCCCCCCTGTATGCTGGTGGTCAGTGTTCCCCCTCTGTATGCTGTTGGTCAGTGTTCCCCCTCTGTATGCTGTTGATCAGTGTGCCCCCCCTCTGTATGCTGGTGGTCAGTGTGCCCCCCCTCTGTATGCTGGTGGTCAGTGTGCCCCCCCTCTGTATGCTGGTGGTCAGTGTGTCCCCCTCTGTATGCTGGTGGTCAGTGTGCACCCCCTCTGTATGCTGGTGGTCAGTGTTGCCCCCCCCTCTGTATGCTGGTGGTCAGTGTTCCCCCCCTCTGTATGCTGGTGGTCAGTGTTCCCCCCCTCTGTATGCTGGTGGTCAGTGTTGCCCCCTGTATGCTGGTGGTCAGTGTGCCCCCTGTATGCTGGTGGTTAGGGATGAGCTTCGTGTTCGAGTCGAACATACGTTCGACTCGAACATCGGCTGTTCGATCGTTCGACGAAGATCGAACGATTTGGGCCGTTCGCGCCAAATTCGAGTGACGCGAACGGCCCACAATGCACTACGCCATCGCAGTGTCATCCAGGCGCTGTGATTGGCCAAGCATGCACTGTGACCCCGCATGCTTGGCCAATCACAGCGCCGGCAGCGAGGAGAGCAATGATTGGCCACAGGCAGGATGCCTGTGGCCAATTATTGCTGAGGGTGTTTAGTACACGCCCCACACTATAAAAGACCGCCAGCACGGCGGCCTAGTGTAGTGTGTTCCGGAGCAGGGATAGAGCAGCATAGGCAGGGACAGTGACTGTTATTTCGTTCTTGCTTAACCTGGATTCCTTTAGTTTAGGGAAAGAGAAGGATAGGTAGGGAGAGTGTCAGTGTGTTTTGTGCTTGTGCTATAGTGTGCTTAAAAAAAACATTTATTCTAGGGACAGAAAACTGTAGGTAGGGACAGTGTCAGTTTCTTTCACTCTGCAAGTCCTTGTTTCCAGGGACCTGGAAGGACAGTGAGTGAATTGTCCTTGTGCTATATTGTGCTTAAAAAAACATTTATTCTAGGGACAGAAAACTGTAGGTAGGGAGAGTGTCAGTTTCTTTCACTCTGCAAGTCCTTGTTTCCAGGGACCTGGAAGGACAGTGAGTGAATTGTCCTTGTGCTATATTGTGATTAAAAAAAACATTTTTTCTAGGGACAGAAAACTGTAGGTAGGGAGAGTGTTTTTTTTCTTTCACTCTGCAAGTCCTTGTTTCCAGGGACCTGTAAGGACAGTGAGTGAATTGTTCTTGTGCTATATTGTGATTAAAAAAAACATTTTTTCTAGGGACAGAAAACTGTAGGTAGGGAGAGTGTTTTTTTTCTTTCACTCTGCAAGTCCTTGTTTCCAGGGACCTGGAAGGACAGTGAGTGAATTGTCCTTGTGCTATATTGTGCTTAAAAAAACATTTATTCTAGGGACAGAAAACTGTAGGTAGGGAGAGTGTCAGTTTATTTCACTCTGCAAGTCCTTGTTTCCAGGGACCTGTAAGGACAGTGAGTGAATTGTCCTTGTGCTATATTGTGATTAAAAAAAACATTTTTTCTAGGGACAGAAAACTGTAGGTAGGGAGAGTGTTTTTTTTTCTTTCACTCTGCAAGTCCTTGTTTCCAGGGACCTGTAAGGACAGTGAGTGAATTTTTCTTGTGCTATATTGTGATTAAAAAAAACATTTTTTCTAGGGACAGAAAACTGTAGGTAGGGAGAGTGTTTTTTTTCTTTCACTCTGCAAGTCCTTGTTTCCAGGGACCTGTAAGGACAGTGAGTGAATTTTTCTTGTGCTATATTGTGATTAAAAAAAACATTTTTTCTAGGGACAGAAAACTGTAGGTAGGGAGAGTGTTTTTTTTCTTTCACTCTGCAAGTCCTTGTTTCCAGGGACCTGTAAGGACAGTGAGTGAATTTTTCTTGTGCTATATTGTGATTAAAAAAAACATTTTTTCTAGGGACAGAAAACTGTAGGTAGGGAGAGTGTTTTTTTTCTTTCACTCTGCAAGTCCTTGTTTCCAGGGACCTGTAAGGACAGTGAGTGAATTTTTCTTGTGCTATATTGTGATTAAAAAAAACATTTTTTCTAGGGACAGAAAACTGTAGGTAGGGAGAGTGTTTTTTTTCTTTCACTCTGCAAGTCCTTGTTTCCAGGGACCTGTAAGGACAGTGAGTGAATTTTTCTTGTGCTATATTGTGATTAAAAAAAACATTTTTTCTAGGGACAGAAAACTGTAGGTAGGGAGAGTGTTTTTTTTCTTTCACTCTGCAAGTCCTTGTTTCCAGGGACCTGTAAGGACAGTGAGTGAATTTTTCTTGTGCTATATTGTGATTAAAAAAAACATTTTTTCTAGGGACAGAAAACTGTAGGTAGGGAGAGTGTTTTTTTTCTTTCACTCTGCAAGTCCTTGTTTCCAGGGACCTGTAAGGACAGTGAGTGAATTTTTCTTGTGCTATATTGTGATTAAAAAAAACATTTTTTCTAGGGACAGAAAACTGTAGGTAGGGAGAGTGTTTTTTTTCTTTCACTCTGCAAGTCCTTGTTTCCAGGGACCTGTAAGGACAGTGAGTGAATTTTTCTTGTGCTATATTGTGATTAAAAAAACATTTTTTCTAGGGACAGAAAACTGTAGGTAGGGAGAGTGTTTTTTTTCTTTCACTCTGCAAGTCCTTGTTTCCAGGGACCTGTAAGGACAGTGAGTGAATTTTTCTTGTGCTATATTGTGATTAAAAAAAACATTTTTTCTAGGGACAGAAAACTGTAGGTAGGGAGAGTGTTTTTTTTCTTTCACTCTGCAAGTCCTTGTTTCCAGGGACCTGTAAGGACAGTGAGTGAATTTTTCTTGTGCTATATTGTGATTAAAAAAAACATTTATTCTAGGGACAGAAAACTGTAGGTAGGGAGAGTGTCAGTTTATTTCACTCTGCAAGTCCTTGTTTCCAGGGACCTGTAAGGACAGTGAGTGAATTGTCCTTGTGCTATATTGTGATTAAAAAAAACATTTTTTCTAGGGACAGAAAACTGTAGGTAGGGAGAGTGTTTTTTTTCTTTCACTCTGCAAGTCCTTGTTTCCAGGGACCTGTAAGGACAGTGAGTGAATTTTTCTTGTGCTATATTGTGATTAAAAAAAACATTTTTTCTAGGGACAGAAAACTGTAGGTAGGGAGAGTGTTTTTTTTCTTTCACTCTGCAAGTCCTTGTTTCCAGGGACCTGGAAGGACAGTGAGTGAATTGTCCTTGTGCTATATTGTGCTTAAAAAAACATTTATTCTAGGGACAGAAAACTGTAGGTAGGGAGAGTGTCAGTTTATTTCACTCTGCAAGTCCTTGTTTCCAGGGACCTGTAAGGACAGTGAGTGAATTGTCCTTGTGCTATATTGTGATTAAAAAAAACATTTTTTCTAGGGACAGAAAACTGTAGGTAGGGAGAGTGTTTTTTTTCTTTCACTCTGCAAGTCCTTGTTTCCAGGGACCTGTAAGGACAGTGAGTGAATTTTTCTTGTGCTATATTGTGATTAAAAAAAACATTTTTTCTAGGGACAGAAAACTGTAGGTAGGGAGAGTGTTTTTTTTCTTTCACTCTGCAAGTCCTTGTTTCCAGGGACCTGTAAGGACAGTGAGTGAATTTTTCTTGTGCTATATTGTGATTAAAAAAAACATTTATTCTAGGGACAGAAAACTGTAGGTAGGGAGAGTGTCAGTTTATTTCACTCTGCAAGTCCTTGTTTCCAGGGACCTGTAAGGACAGTGAGTGAATTGTCCTTGTGCTATATTGTGATTAAAAAAAACATTTTTTCTAGGGACAGAAAACTGTAGGTAGGGAGAGTGTTTTTTTTCTTTCACTCTGCAAGTCCTTGTTTCCAGGGACCTGTAAGGACAGTGAGTGAATTTTTCTTGTGCTATATTGTGATTAAAAAAAACATTTTTTCTAGGGACAGAAAACTGTAGGTAGGGAGAGTGTTTTTTTTCTTTCACTCTGCAAGTCCTTGTTTCCAGGGACCTGGAAGGACAGTGAGTGAATTGTCCTTGTGCTATATTGTGCTTAAAAAAACATTTATTCTAGGGACAGAAAACTGTAGGTAGGGAGAGTGTCAGTTTATTTCACTCTGCAAGTCCTTGTTTCCAGGGACCTGTAAGGACAGTGAGTGAATTGTCCTTGTGCTATATTGTGATTAAAAAAAACATTTTTTCTAGGGACAGAAAACTGTAGGTAGGGAGAGTGTTTTTTTTCTTTCACTCTGCAAGTCCTTGTTTCCAGGGACCTGTAAGGACAGTGAGTGAATTTTTCTTGTGCTATATTGTGATTAAAAAAAACATTTTTTCTAGGGACAGAAAACTGTAGGTAGGGAGAGTGTTTTTTTTCTTTCACTCTGCAAGTCCTTGTTTCCAGGGACCTGTAAGGACAGTGAGTGAATTTTTCTTGTGCTATATTGTGATTAAAAAAAACATTTTTTCTAGGGACAGAAAACTGTAGGTAGGGAGAGTGTTTTTTTTCTTTCACTCTGCAAGTCCTTGTTTCCAGGGACCTGTAAGGACAGTGAGTGAATTTTTCTTGTGCTATATTGTGATTAAAAAAAACATTTATTCTAGGGACAGAAAACTGTAGGTAGGGAGAGTGTCAGTTTATTTCACTCTGCAAGTCCTTGTTTCCAGGGACCTGTAAGGACAGTGAGTGAATTGTCCTTGTGCTATATTGTGATTAAAAAAAACATTTTTTCTAGGGACAGAAAACTGTAGGTAGGGAGAGTGTTTTTTTTCTTTCACTCTGCAAGTCCTTGTTTCCAGGGACCTGTAAGGACAGTGAGTGAATTTTTCTTGTGCTATATTGTGATTAAAAAAAACATTTTTTCTAGGGACAGAAAACTGTAGGTAGGGAGAGTGTTTTTTTTCTTTCACTCTGCAAGTCCTTGTTTCCAGGGACCTGGAAGGACAGTGAGTGAATTGTCCTTGTGCTATATTGTGCTTAAAAAAACATTTATTCTAGGGACAGAAAACTGTAGGTAGGGAGAGTGTCAGTTTATTTCACTCTGCAAGTCCTTGTTTCCAGGGACCTGTAAGGACAGTGAGTGAATTGTCCTTGTGCTATATTGTGATTAAAAAAAACATTTTTTCTAGGGACAGAAAACTGTAGGTAGGGAGAGTGTTTTTTTTCTTTCACTCTGCAAGTCCTTGTTTCCAGGGACCTGTAAGGACAGTGAGTGAATTTTTCTTGTGCTATATTGTGATTAAAAAAAACATTTTTTCTAGGGACAGAAAACTGTAGGTAGGGAGAGTGTTTTTTTTCTTTCACTCTGCAAGTCCTTGTTTCCAGGGACCTGTAAGGACAGTGAGTGAATTTTTCTTGTGCTATATTGTGATTAAAAAAAACATTTTTTCTAGGGACAGAAAACTGTAGGTAGGGAGAGTGTTTTTTTTCTTTCACTCTGCAAGTCCTTGTTTCCAGGGACCTGTAAGGACAGTGAGTGAATTTTTCTTGTGCTATATTGTGATTAAAAAAAACATTTTTTCTAGGGACAGAAAACTGTAGGTAGGGAGAGTGTTTTTTTTCTTTCACTCTGCAAGTCCTTGTTTCCAGGGACCTGTAAGGACAGTGAGTGAATTTTTCTTGTGCTATATTGTGATTAAAAAAAACATTTTTTCTAGGGACAGAAAACTGTAGGTAGGGAGAGTGTTTTTTTTCTTTCACTCTGCAAGTCCTTGTTTCCAGGGACCTGTAAGGACAGTGAGTGAATTTTTCTTGTGCTATATTGTGATTAAAAAAAACATTTTTTCTAGGGACAGAAAACTGTAGGTAGGGAGAGTGTTTTTTTTCTTTCACTCTGCAAGTCCTTGTTTCCAGGGACCTGTAAGGACAGTGAGTGAATTTTTCTTGTGCTATATTGTGATTAAAAAAAACATTTTTTCTAGGGACAGAAAACTGTAGGTAGGGAGAGTGTTTTTTTTCTTTCACTCTGCAAGTCCTTGTTTCCAGGGACCTGTAAGGACAGTGAGTGAATTTTTCTTGTGCTATATTGTGATTAAAAAAAACATTTTTTCTAGGGACAGAAAACTGTAGGTAGGGAGAGTGTTTTTTTTCTTTCACTCTGCAAGTCCTTGTTTCCAGGGACCTGTAAGGACAGTGAGTGAATTTTTCTTGTGCTATATTGTGATTAAAAAAAACATTTTTTCTAGGGACAGAAAACTGTAGGTAGGGAGAGTGTTTTTTTTCTTTCACTCTGCAAGTCCTTGTTTCCAGGGACCTGGAAGGACAGTGAGTGAATTTTTCTTGTGCTATATTGTGATTAAAAAAAACATTTTTTCTAGGGACAGAAAACTGTAGGTAGGGAGAGTGTTTTTTTTCTTTCACTCTGCAAGTCCTTGTTTCCAGGGACCTGTAAGGACAGTGAGTGAATTTTTCTTGTGCTATATTGTGATTAAAAAAAACATTTTTTCTAGGGACAGAAAACTGTAGGTAGGGAGAGTGTTTTTTTTCTTTCACTCTGCAAGTCCTTGTTTCCAGGGACCTGTAAGGACAGTGAGTGAATTTTTCTTGTGCTATATTGTGATTAAAAAAAACATTTTTTCTAGGGACAGAAAACTGTAGGTAGGGAGAGTGTTTTTTTTCTTTCACTCTGCAAGTCCTTGTTTCCAGGGACCTGTAAGGACAGTGAGTGAATTTTTCTTGTGCTATATTGTGATTAAAAAAAACATTTTTTCTAGGGACAGAAAACTGTAGGTAGGGAGAGTGTTTTTTTTCTTTCACTCTGCAAGTCCTTGTTTCCAGGGACCTGTAAGGACAGTGAGTGAATTTTTCTTGTGCTATATTGTGATTAAAAAAAACATTTATTCTAGGGACAGAAAACTGTAGGTAGGGAGAGTGTCAGTTTATTTCACTCTGCAAGTCCTTGTTTCCAGGGACCTGTAAGGACAGTGAGTGAATTGTCCTTGTGCTATATTGTGATTAAAAAAAACATTTTTTCTAGGGACAGAAAACTGTAGGTAGGGAGAGTGTTTTTTTTCTTTCACTCTGCAAGTCCTTGTTTCCAGGGACCTGTAAGGACAGTGAGTGAATTTTTCTTGTGCTATATTGTGATTAAAAAAAACATTTTTTCTAGGGACAGAAAACTGTAGGTAGGGAGAGTGTTTTTTTTCTTTCACTCTGCAAGTCCTTGTTTCCAGGGACCTGGAAGGACAGTGAGTGAATTGTCCTTGTGCTATATTGTGCTTAAAAAAACATTTATTCTAGGGACAGAAAACTGTAGGTAGGGAGAGTGTCAGTTTATTTCACTCTGCAAGTCCTTGTTTCCAGGGACCTGTAAGGACAGTGAGTGAATTGTCCTTGTGCTATATTGTGATTAAAAAAAACATTTTTTCTAGGGACAGAAAACTGTAGGTAGGGAGAGTGTTTTTTTTCTTTCACTCTGCAAGTCCTTGTTTCCAGGGACCTGTAAGGACAGTGAGTGAATTTTTCTTGTGCTATATTGTGATTAAAAAAAACATTTTTTCTAGGGACAGAAAACTGTAGGTAGGGAGAGTGTTTTTTTTCTTTCACTCTGCAAGTCCTTGTTTCCAGGGACCTGTAAGGACAGTGAGTGAATTTTTCTTGTGCTATATTGTGATTAAAAAAAACATTTTTTCTAGGGACAGAAAACTGTAGGTAGGGAGAGTGTTTTTTTTCTTTCACTCTGCAAGTCCTTGTTTCCAGGGACCTGTAAGGACAGTGAGTGAATTTTTCTTGTGCTATATTGTGATTAAAAAAAACATTTTTTCTAGGGACAGAAAACTGTAGGTAGGGAGAGTGTTTTTTTTCTTTCACTCTGCAAGTCCTTGTTTCCAGGGACCTGTAAGGACAGTGAGTGAATTTTTCTTGTGCTATATTGTGATTAAAAAAAACATTTTTTCTAGGGACAGAAAACTGTAGGTAGGGAGAGTGTTTTTTTTCTTTCACTCTGCAAGTCCTTGTTTCCAGGGACCTGTAAGGACAGTGAGTGAATTTTTCTTGTGCTATATTGTGATTAAAAAAAACATTTTTTCTAGGGACAGAAAACTGTAGGTAGGGAGAGTGTTTTTTTTCTTTCACTCTGCAAGTCCTTGTTTCCAGGGACCTGTAAGGACAGTGAGTGAATTTTTCTTGTGCTATATTGTGATTAAAAAAAACATTTTTTCTAGGGACAGAAAACTGTAGGTAGGGAGAGTGTTTTTTTTCTTTCACTCTGCAAGTCCTTGTTTCCAGGGACCTGTAAGGACAGTGAGTGAATTTTTCTTGTGCTATATTGTGATTAAAAAAAACATTTTTTCTAGGGACAGAAAACTGTAGGTAGGGAGAGTGTTTTTTTTCTTTCACTCTGCAAGTCCTTGTTTCCAGGGACCTGTAAGGACAGTGAGTGAATTTTTCTTGTGCTATATTGTGATTAAAAAAAACATTTTTTCTAGGGACAGAAAACTGTAGGTAGGGAGAGTGTTTTTTTTCTTTCACTCTGCAAGTCCTTGTTTCCAGGGACCTGTAAGGACAGTGAGTGAATTTTTCTTGTGCTATATTGTGATTAAAAAAAACATTTTTTCTAGGGACAGAAAACTGTAGGTAGGGAGAGTGTTTTTTTTCTTTCACTCTGCAAGTCCTTGTTTCCAGGGACCTGTAAGGACAGTGAGTGAATTTTTCTTGTGCTATATTGTGATTAAAAAAAACATTTTTTCTAGGGACAGAAAACTGTAGGTAGGGAGAGTGTTTTTTTTCTTTCACTCTGCAAGTCCTTGTTTCCAGGGACCTGTAAGGACAGTGAGTGAATTTTTCTTGTGCTATATTGTGATTAAAAAAAACATTTTTTCTAGGGACAGAAAACTGTAGGTAGGGAGAGTGTTTTTTTTCTTTCACTCTGCAAGTCCTTGTTTCCAGGGACCTGTAAGGACAGTGAGTGAATTTTTCTTGTGCTATATTGTGATTAAAAAAAACATTTTTTCTAGGGACAGAAAACTGTAGGTAGGGAGAGTGTTTTTTTCCTTTCACTCTGCAAGTCCTTGTTTCCAGGGACCTGTAAGGACAGTGAGTGAATTGTTCTTGTGCTATATTGTGATTAAAAAAAACATTTTTTCTAGGGACAGAAAACTGTAGGTAGGGAGAGTGTTTTTTTTCTTTCACTCTGCAAGTCCTTGTTTCCAGGGACCTGTAAGGACAGTGAGTGAATTTTTCTTGTGCTATATTGTGATTAAAAAAAACATTTTTTCTAGGGACAGAAAACTGTAGGTAGGGAGAGTGTTTTTTTTCTTTCACTCTGCAAGTCCTTGTTTCCAGGGACCTGTAAGGACAGTGAGTGAATTTTTCTTGTGCTATATTGTGATTAAAAAAAAACATTTTTTCTAGGGACAGAAAACTGTAGGTAGGGAGAGTGTTTTTTTTCTTTCACTCTGCAAGTCCTTGTTTCCAGGGACCTGTAAGGACAGTGAGTGAATTGTTCTTGTGCTATATTGTGATTAAAAAAAACATTTTTTCTAGGGACAGAAAACTGTAGGTAGGGAGAGTGTTTTTTTTCTTTCACTCTGCAAGTCCTTGTTTCCAGGGACCTGTAAGGACAGTGAGTGAATTTTTCTTGTGCTATATTGTGATTAAAAAAAACATTTTTTCTAGGGACAGAAAACTGTAGGTAGGGAGAGTGTTTTTTTTCTTTCACTCTGCAAGTCCTTGTTTCCAGGGACCTGTAAGGACAGTGAGTGAATTGTTCTTGTGCTATATTGTGATTAAAAAAAACATTTTTTCTAGGGACAGAAAACTGTAGGTAGGGAGAGTGTTTTTTTTCTTTCACTCTGCAAGTCCTTGTTTCCAGGGACCTGTAAGGACAGTGAGTGAATTTTTCTTGTGCTATATTGTGATTAAAAAAAACATTTTTTCTAGGGACAGAAAACTGTAGGTAGGGAGAGTGTCAGTTTCTTTCACTGTGAAAGTCCTTGTTTCAAGGGACAGAGAAGGACACCTGAAGGTAGCCCTTATTGCTTTTTTCCCATCTCCGTGCAGGCCATCTATTAGAATGTCTGGAAGGCAAACAAGGAGAGGCAGACAGTCAGGAGGCAATAAAAGAGGGCAAGCAGGCTCTGTGTCTGGGGGCAACAGTGCTGGTCGTGGACGCGGTGCATTGTCATCAGCACATGGCCATGGGACACGCTTGTCCTTCTTTTCGGCAGCTGGACATGTTGAGCCACATCATGCCGAAGACTTGGTAGAGTGGATGACCAAGCCCTCCTCCTCCTCCTCATCCTCTCTCACCCAGGCTCAGGGTACTGGAAAAGCAGCTGCCAAAGCGTCGTCTTCCCTGGTATCAATGTCAGACAAATCATCAGTCACTCCTTCCCTAGACCCACCATGTCCTCCTCCTGAGGAGTCCCCCGAACTGTTTCAGCACAGTGTTGGGTACATGCTCCAGGAGGATGCCCAGCGTTTCGAAGGGTCTGATGATGAAACCCAGCTAGAGGAAGGCAGTAGCGTGAGAGCAGACAGAGGGGATGCTCAAGAAGGACACCAATCTGGCAGTCATGTTCCAGCAGCTGCAGCATACTGCCAGATTGGCTCCAGTGATGAGGAGGGAGGGGATGATGAGGTCACTGACTCCACGTGGGTGCCTAATAGGAGAGAGGAGGAGGAGGAGGATGAGGAGGAGGCACATCTCCAACGAGGCAGGATGCCCTTTGGTGGCCAGCGTAAGGGCAGTACACCGACGGAATCACACCGCAGAGCTCCGCCTGTGCAGGGCGCTGCCTCTGCCCGTCATTCAAAAAGTTCTTTGGTGTGGGCCTTTTTTGAGGCTAGTGCATCAGATCGCACAGCTGCTGTTTGCAACATATGTCTCAAGCGTATATCGCGTGGCCAAAACATCAGCCGCTTGGGTACCACATGCCTGACCAGACATATGTTGACCTGCCATGCAGCTCGTTGGCAAGCCTACCTCAAAGACCCACACCAAAGAACAAAGCGGACCTCTCCTTGCACCGCATCAGCTGGGATCTCCAACCCCACTATAACTTCAGTCCTCTCTGAAACATGCACTGAGAGGAATGAAGGTGTAGAATTAGGTGTGTCACAGCCAAGTACTTGCGCCCACTCTGCTAGCAGTACACCGACGTCCGATTCTAGCAGGCAAATTTCCCTGCCCCAGCTGCTGGACCGTCGAAAGAAGTTCACTCCCAGCCATCCACATGCCCAGCGGTTGAATGCTAGCTTGGCTAAATTGCTAGCGCTTCAACTGCTGCCTTTTCAGTTGGTAGACTCGGCCCCCTTCCGTGAGTTTGTGCAATGTGCGGTTCCTCAGTGGCAGGTTCCCAAACGCCACTTTTTCGCACGGAAGGCTATTCCGGCTCTCTACCGGCATGTGGAAGGCAATGTCTTGGCCTCGCTGGACAGGGCGGTCAGCGGTAAGGTGCATATTACCGCTGACTCATGGTCCAGCAGGCATGGACAGGGACGTTACCTTTCTTTCACGGCCCATTGGGTCACTCTTTTGGCAGCTGGGAAGGATGCAGGACAAGGTGCAGTAGTGTTGGAGGTTGTCCCACCGCCACGCCTCCAAAATGCTACTACTGGTTGTGACACACCTCTCTCCTCCACCCCCTCCTCTTCTTCTTCCTCCATGGCCTCTTCCTGTGGTTTGTCCTATGAACCAGCGGTGCTCCGTAGCCGTTCACGGGGCTACGCAAGTACGCAGGCAAAAAGATGCCATGCCGTGCTTGCGCTGGTGTGTTTGGGGGACAGAAGCCACACTGGGGCAGAGGTCCTGTCTGCTCTGCAGGGCCAGGCCGAGAGGTGGTTGACGCCACGCCAGCTTAAGCCAGGAATGGTGGTTTGCGACAATGGCACCAACCTCCTCTCCGCCCTCCGACAGGGACAACTGACCCATGTGCCCTGTGTGGCTCACGTCCTTAACCTGGTGGTGCAGCGGTTCTTGGGCAGGTACCCGGGCTTACAGGATGTCCTGAGGCAGGCCAGGAAAGTCTGTGTGCATTTCCGCAGATCTTATAATGCCAGTGCTCGCCTGGCTGAGCTGCAAAAGGAGTTGAACCTGCCCAAGAACCGCCTTATATGTGACATGCCCACCAGGTGGAACTCAACGTTGGCCATGCTGCAGCGGCTGCACACGCAGCAGAGGGCCATCAATGAGTACCTGTGCGACTACGGCACCAGGACAGGGTCAGGGGAGCTTGGTTTTTTTTCTCCACGCCAGTGGGGCATGATCAGGGATGCATGCACTGTCCTGGCACCATTTGAGGAGGCCACGAGGATGGTGAGCAGTGACAGTGCATGCATCAGTGACACTGTACCTCTTGTCCACCTGTTGGAGCACACGCTGCGTGGAATAATGGACAGGGCACTTGAGGCAGAACAGAGGCAGGAAGAGGAGGACTTCCTTGCCTCTCAAGGCCCCCTTTACCCAGACAGTGTTACTTCTGTCCCACCCATCGCACAGGAAGAGGAGGAGGAGGAGGAGGAGGAGGAGGATTGTGTCAGCATGGAGGTGGAGGCTGGCACTCAGCATCATCAGCAGCAGTCTTTTAGGGATGATTTACAGTCCCAAGAAACCAGTGGACTTGTACGTGGCTGGGAGGAGGTGGCTGCGGATCATGTCGTCCTTAGTGACCCAGAGGACTCCGGAGCGAATGCCTCAGCAAACCTACGCTGCATGGCCTCCCTGATCCTGCAAAGTCTGCGGAAGGATCCTCGTATTCTTCGGATCAAGGAGAGGGACCATTACTGGCTGGCCACTCTCCTTGATCCACGGTACAAGGGTAAGGTTGCGGACCTTATGTTACCGTCGCAGAGGGAGCAGAGGATGAGACAACTCCGGGAGGCCTTGCAGAAAGGTCTGTGCAACGCGTTCCCAGAGACTGGGAGGTTGCAAACTCCTGGTCCTGGACAACGAGTTGCTGAGGCTTCGGCCAGTCAAAGAAGGAGCGGTGGGGAAGGTGGCCGTCTGACCGATGCGTTCAGACAATTCTTTAGTCCGCAGCCCCAAAGTATGATCGGTTCCAGCAACCATCGCCAGCGTCTGATAAACATGGTGCAGGAATATCTAGGGGCAAGGTCAGACTTGGACACCTTCCCCACCGAAAATCCTCTGGCTTACTGGGTCTTGAGGATGGATCACTGGCCAGAGCTTGCACAGTATGCAATTGAGCTACTGGCCTGTCCTGCATCCAGCGTTCTTTCGGAACGCACATTCAGTGCTGCTGGAGGATTTGTCACGGATCACAGGGTGCGCCTGTCCACCGACTCGGTTGATCGACTGACTTTCATCAAGATGAACCAGTCTTGGATCACCACCAGCTACCACACACCTGATGCTGATATAACAGACTAATTGATTTTAACATGTCACATCCCTTCAAGACTGATGCTGATGCTGAGTGCCTGTGCTGTTATGTTGACTGGCTATCCTCCTCCTCCGAGTCCTCAATGATACGATTGATGATGATAGCTTGGAAGATCATTTTTGTTTATGGGTGCCGCCACCAGTGCCTAACGCCCAATTTTTCAGCCCCTGTTTAACAGGGGCGTGTAATTACAATTTTTGAAGCAATACTTTGCAACAGGGCTCATTGCTGTACTCCAAGTACAGTATCTGTGAGGAGTTGCAGTGTTGTGCCACCAGTGCCTAAGGCCCAATTTTTCAGCCCCTGTTTAACAGGGGCGTGTCATTACAATTTTTGAAGCAATACTTTGCAACAGGGCTCATTGCTGTGCTCCAAGTACAGTATCTGTGAGGGGTTGCAGTGTTGTGCCACCAGTGCCTAAGGCCCAATTTTTCAGCCCCTGTTCAACAGGGGCATGTAATTACAATTCTTGATCTAATAATTCACAGCAGGGCCCATTGCTGCACCCACCAAGAGTAACTGTCAGGGCTTACAGTGTTGTGGCACCAGCACCACCATCAAAGGCCCAATTTTTACTACCACTGTTCAACAATTATATGTAATTAAAATTCCTGATATAATAGTTGACAGCAGGGCGTTCCAGCACCAACCAAGAGTAACTGTGAGTGCTTACAGTGTTGTGCCAACACCAACAACTAAGGGGCCTATTTCTGCAGAGTATATACGGCAGGTCCCTACTTTCAAACATCCAACTTACAAACGACTCCTACTTGCAAACGCAAGAAGACAACAGGAAGTGAGAGGAAATCTACCACTAGGAAGGAAAATTCTCTCCTGTAAGAATAAATATGGGAGAAAGGTGTCTCCTCTGTACTGATGCTTTATCAGCAATCCTTGTTTCAAGAAAAACACCACATTTCAAAAACAGTTGTCATTGGGACGGAAAGTGAGGTGAAATGTTCTGAACATGGGCACAGACAGCAAAACAAATGTTACAGGGGTGATAACCCTTACCTATGTTTTCCAAAAAGTTTAAAAATAGATTTTTGGTCTGGAGCTACACTTCAACAATGTACCTGTTCAAAATTACAAACAGATTCTACATAAGAACAAACCTACAGTCCCTGTCTTGTATGCACCGCCTGTATAGGGCTGTTCAGAGTATATAGGGCCTTTTTTATTTTATGTGCGGGGTTCCCCTTAATAT
The DNA here is from genome assembly GCA_029206835.1 of Rana muscosa. Lineage (NCBI taxonomy): Eukaryota > Metazoa > Chordata > Amphibia > Anura > Ranidae > Rana > Rana muscosa. The sequence continues at coordinate 430,263,329 of CM055121.1, read as the reverse complement.
CCATACAAGACCCAAAGGGGCTGGTAATGGGCTGGGGTAGGGGGGGGGGGGGGGGGGTCATGGGGTAGCTATGCCATTTTTCTTAAAGAATTTCATCCATATTACCGGGACCAGACATTACATTAAAGCCGCAAGCAGTTTTAAATGGCTTTTTTTTCCTTTAGAAGTGTCATTTTGTGCAGGGACAGTTCTAAACACGGGAAACACGTGGCACTTCACAGGCATACTTTAGACACCCCCCAGGTACGATATTTAAAGGAATATTTGACTTTTTTTTTTCACTTTATGCATCATTAAAATGACTGCTCCCGAAAAACGACCGTTTTTAAAACTTATTTTTGCATTGATACATGTCCCCTGGTGCAGAACCCGGGTTCCCAAACCCTTTTTAGGACAATAACATGCATAATAGTTGTTATAATTAGCACTTTAGAATTCGAACGTTCGCATCCATTCTATTTAATAGGGTTCTAATGTTCGTTCGAACTTTCGGTCCGTTCGCGGGTTCTGGTGCGAACCGAACAGGGGGGTGTTCGGCTCATCACTACTGGTGGTCAGTGTGCCCCCTGTATGCTGGTGGTCAGTGTGCCCCCTGTATGCTGGTGGTCAGTTAGCCCCCTGTATGCTGGTGCTACGTGCAGGAGGATTCTACGTGCAGAATTCAGGAGCATGCTAGGCGCAGAGTGCAGGGCTCAGGAGCATGCTAGGCGCAGAGTGCAGGGCTCAGGAGCATGCTAGGCGAGGAGTGCAGGGCTCAGGAGCATGCTAGGCGCAGAGTGCAGGGCTCAGGAGCATGCTAGGCGCAGAGTGCAGGGCTCAGGAGCATGCTAGGCGCAGAGTGCAGGGCTCAGGAGCATGCTAGGCGCAGAGTGCAGGGCTCAGGAGCATGCTAGGCACAGAGTGTAAGGTTCAGGAATGCATTACACAGAGTGCAAGGTTCAGGAATTAGTTAAACTGCAAAGATCCCAATTAATTAAACATAGCACACTTATCTTCTAAAATCTTGATTACCAGCATACAAGAGCCGAGGCAAGAATGGCAGCATCAGATGGATCCCCCCACAGAAAATATTGAAGCAATATTTTGCTAAAAATACATTAAATGCATTATTAGCTGACACAAACACAACATAACTTACAACATTTCTGCTACCCCCCACAGATTAATGATTATTCAGCCTAGGTTCGCATTGAAGCGATTTGGCATGTGATTTGACATGTTAAATTGCATGCCAAATCGGCAGCAATGGCACCGTCCGAATCGTTGCGATGCCGCATTTGCGGCGCTGCACCGATTCCTAAAAGTAGTTTCTTTACTTTTGCCGACTTCGGGGTGCAATTTCCATAGACATCTGTGCCGCAACCCACACAGATGTCTCTTAAATCGCCTCTGAAGTCGGGACTGACCTATGGGAATGAAATCGTGCGAGTTCAGCTGAACTCGCACGATTTAATTCCTCCTGTCAGTATGAACCTGGGCTCAATATTCATTTAAAAAATGTTTTAAAAATTCTGAAAAAATAAACAAATAAAAAATAGAAATATAGTGAAATGATTAAGGCTGGGTTCACACTGGTGTGATGTGAGAAACCCTGCGAATCCTGTGCGGGTTCCCACATCGCACCTGACTCAGGCGGTTCACACTGACATCTGTGAATCGCTGCGGGTGTCAATAGAAAGCCAATGACACCCCCAGATCGGTTCTCAGATCGCAGTGTGAACTGTAAAATGGTGCAGGAATCGGATCGCATGGATATTCACATCCAGAAGTGTTCACACCCAGAGTGCGGAACAAAAGGACTCCTGCACCATTCTGGTGTAAATGCGATTTCAGCCATACAGTTTGTATACAGTTTGTATGGCTGAATTTGCATCGCACAGACATCACATGTGATGTGCACAGCAATGTGGTGCGGAACACATGCGATGTCTGTGATCGCACAAGTGTGAACCCAGCCAGAAGGTTATTATAGGTGAGGAAATAGGACTGACCTGTAGTTATGGATACAATTGGACTATTGCTCAGATTCCATTAAGAATCCCATAATGACAGATCTAAGCTATGGGGGAAAGAAAATGACACATTAACCAGATCAGTCAGTAAAGGGTTACATAGTGGTGTCTGTGTGCAGTGTGATACATGGATTTGTAGAAGGGAATGGAGTGTGTAAGGGGTGATGATAGTGTAGAGGGGGAGTAGAAGTTACATTAGATAGGGGGATGGGAGATTTGTATCAGAACTGAGGAAGAATGACACTAGAAGAGAGGAGTGAGAAGCCATGCTGGAGAAAGATAGGCTGGGTCAGGGGGAGAGCAGAAAAGAATACACAGGCTGGGGGCAGTGAGTTGGAGGAATGAGATCCACTGTGAGACAGAGAAGGAGAGTACAGGAGAGACTGCATGGAGACATATTCTGGGCACTATTAGTGGGACAAAGAAGGAAGAATGTAAGCAGGACAAGTATCTGGAAAGGGGAGGAGTAACAAACGTACAAGGTAAATAGAAGATCATGCAGGGAAGGGGAGCTGACATCAGAGCACTGAGCTGAGTGCAGGGAGAGAATACCAGGAGGCTGGCTGGGGATCGGCTGCTATTGTAGCAGAAAGGCAGAAGGAGAGAGACACTTGTCAGCTGCAGTGCTGGGCCCCTTCACTTCCTGTTCTTCTTGCTCACTATGCTCTGGGTTGTCCAACAAAGGGGGCGGAGCTCCAGATATTGGCCCGCCCATCCCGACATCAGACCTTCAATCTGACAGGTCCACTCACTCTCCCTGCATCCATATGCCCCCGGCTTACCCCCCAATCACTGGATCACTGGATCCATGGTCATTGGTCACACTGCTGCATGTCCTGCTAGCTAGCTAGATAATGTCAGCAATGGGTTTGGGTGCCACCAATGAATCCGGGGACAAATCCGGGGACACTCAGGCTCAGGGGACAGTGTCCTCAATCCGGAGACTGTCCCCGGAAAACGGGGACGTCTGGTCACCCTACTTTATAGGGAGTTCTTCTCACTTCCTGTTTTGGTTATTGGGCAGGAAGTGAAAGGACATCCCCCCAATGCAGATGGCAAACAAAAAAAGCTTTCTTTTGGTGGTATTTAATCATCACTCTTTTAAACAAAATAAGGGCGAAAATTTTGAAAAAAACCACAATATTTTTTACATTCTGCTATAAAACATAACCAATTAAAAAAAAAAAAAGAAATCGAAGTTCTTCATTAATTTAGGCCAATATGTATTCTGCTACATATTTTTGGCAAAAACCTGATTAAGAGTATTTGGTTTGCGCAAAAGTTATAGCGTCTACAAACTATGGGATATTTTTATTTATTTATTTTTAAATAGTAATGGCAGCGATCAGCAACATATAGCAGGACTGTGATATTGCGAGGGACAAATTGGACACCTAACTGACACTTTTTTGGGGGACCAGTGACACTAATACAGTGACCAGTGCTAAAAATATGCACTGTCACTGTACTAATGACACTGGCTGGGAAGGGGTTAACCTCAAAGAGTTAACTGTGTGCCTAGCTTGAGCTTACTCACTGTGTGGGAGGTGATTTGACTAGGGGAATGAAAAGATCTGTGTTTCTTTGCAGAAACACAGGATCCATACCTTCCCTTCTGACAGAACGGCAATCTTCCTTGTTTACATAGGCAGACTACCATTCTGCCTTTGTACTGTGTAATCAGCGGGTGCTGGTGGACATCGAGTCCTCGGTACCCATCACTGTGCTCCCGCTGTCTGTGATGTGCGGAAGACATGTGCATGGCGAAAAAATGGCGAAAAAATTAGTTCTGTTTAGCTTCGATGTGTTAAGCTAGTTATTTTGTTTTGTTAAATGTAGTTGATTAATTCAATTCATATTCGGGATTTGTGTACGGAATTCGTATTTGAAATTCGCTTTGTCTCTTTTTAAAAAAAAAATTTAAATTACATTTTTTTTCCGATACGAAAGTTTGAATCGATAAATTTTGAATCGATCAAATTGAAAACTTTTTTTTTTTTTTGATTCTAATGTGGCAAAGTGAACAAAAAAAAAAGAAAAATCTTCATCAAATAATTACAATGACTCTTTAACTCCCTGGCGGTATGATTATGTCAGATTTTTGATGCTGAAAGCGGTTCCATTATTTTGCAAGGAAATTAGGCGTTTTATATTTTAGGCCTGTAATTCTTAGTAATCTCACTTAAATCTGTCCAAACAAGAGACATCCCGGGTATGATAAAGTTTGAAACACAAAATCATAAATTATAATATAATAATGTAGCGCCCTCACCTCTCTCCCTTGCTTTATCGGTTATGTGGCTGTTGTCTAGGGGTACCTGGGAGAGAGAGATGATACACACCACGGCCCGTGTCCTCCTCTTACTAGGAGATGAAGGCCAGAAGATTGGGCCTTTGTGTAGGTGTCCTAGAGTCAAGTCCAGTCCTTCGTCCCCGACTCCTTTGCTTAGTAACCCAAGTTCCACACAGTGAATAGGTACAACTCAGTTTTATTCTTCTTGCCAAGCAATAAAACAATCTTTCTCCTTTTGAATAATGGGGAAACAGATCGAGGCACAATCCTTTCCCTTCTTGCTGCTGCCCACGGTGCTGTCACCAGTGGTGAATAGTCACTGCCACTGACTAGGTAATAGAACGTGAATTTACCTTCGCTCAGTTTTCCCCTGTCAGGGGAAGAAATCCGTCCAAGGGAGAAGTGGAGGCCTCTCCGTCACCAGCGATGCTGCGCCAGACTCTCCGGAGAAGTTACTGCGCACCAGTCCTCACAAACTCAGACACGGGCACCCAAGGCATTAGGGCCCCCTCGAATTCCTCCACCCTCGCGGAACTCAGTCGAAGGTACTGAGCCCCAGGCATCCGCCATAGTACCTCACCCCAGGCTAAAGGTGCCTGAGATGGACTCCATCTCTGCTCCAGCTAGGCCAAGGGCGCCTAGGCCTGGAACACCGGAACGCCAGCACCCAAGCTGAAGGTGCCTGGGCGCGGCCACGTCCTCCGACTCTCTCCCCGAAAACAGGGCCTCCGCCCCTTTTATGACCTCTCCCTTTGCATCACAGAGGGTTCCCCGCCCCGCTGTACCAGCTCCAGGGGAGGACAAAAAGGCACGGTTTGCGATGCATGTTCAGCTCGGGCCCAAGGCAACAGCGCCACCCAGAGACCCCAGGGAACTTCACACCACCCAAGTCCTTACAAATTCAAATACCCGCTACACACTCCCCCTGGTGATTTGACACTGGTCCCCAGTGTCTGGTACAAACTCACACCCCACAAAAGGTGGTGTCATAAGTTCAGCCCAGAAACCAACTACACAATTTAACCCTGGATTGTGCCACAACCTGAATGGGAAAGGAATACAACTATAAAACTTTTCAATCAAACACCTTAAACATCTCACATATTTACATTCTTCCCACTGACTATCTGAAGACCACCCACTCTCAATAGTCTTGACAAACGAATCTCCTGCAGAGGGAAAGAAAAGAAACATACATCGTACCATCATGTGTGTTTGCTTGGGATGAATGAGTCTATCCTAGGAGAAACCCATTCACTCCAATAAGTGCTGCATAATGTAAAAAAAAAAAACAATCGTTGCGCAACTCTGCCACCTGGTGACAATGCCGCGGTCAAGACACTCATTACTTCCAGATGAACTTTCCGCTTGAACATCTTCTCTGTGACCCTACACTATCTAAAACCCAAAGTCACTGATTTCTTTTGAGTGCCAGGAGAAGGAGGGAGAACAAACAAAAACAGCTCCCATATCTCCAAAGAGTAGGATTGCCCAAATACAAAAAAAACTAGGGCACAGCCTCTGTGTTCTGGAAAGGGCACTCTGGAAAGTTCAACCAGGAATAGAAAAGACAGCAACCAAGTGTCTTTTTCTCTCTTCTTCTCTTACAGGTAAAACCTTGGATGAGGCAATGATATAGGCTTCAAATGATCGTCAAAAGCCTCCACATGGTACTCAACACTCTTTCCTTCTTTGCGACAAATCACCACTTTGTCTGCATGAATGTGTCTTCCCAGCATCCACTTAGCTTTACAGTCCTGAAACTTCTTGGTGACCGTTGGTGAACAGGAAAGGTACCGCCGTGCTTGCTGTACTTTCAGTTTGTCCCACACAAAGGTATCATACCATCTTTGCCGAAAGACCTCCACCTCATAGAGCAGTTCCCGAGGCAGATATGGGTATTCCCACCCATATTCCTGAGCAACCTTCTGGCCAAAGAGACGTTGCAGTCTTGACAAAGGTGGCATAGTAGCTCGGTCTCCTTCTCCGGGTAGAACAATCGCTTCTGGATGGCGAGGTGCGCTCACCACCTCGGTAGACCTGGGCCTAGGAGCCCGCAGTGATTGGCGTTGCACTCCCGCAGCAGGAGCGGGAGAAATGGAAGTTGAATCCAGAAGGGGAACTCCAGACAGAGGACTAGCTTCCTCCCTCAGCGCCGGGGCCTCCACCCGAGGTGTACTTTCTCCAGTAGACATAGGCAGGTCCCTCGTAACACGGGCCAAGGGTAGCTTCATCCTGTCCCATCCCTTCTGTTGGAAGATCTCATCTATCTCCCCATCATCGCCATTGTCAGACAATGAATCCAGGTCAGAGGTGTCGTAGCACTCAGCGGGCAGATAATTCCCAGTCACGGAACTATCCCCCTTGACGGCCTCTACCAACTGTGGGCTTCCGCCACTTTCTACCACACAGACAGTCCCAACCTCTGGCTCACCTGGGCCTTTTGAAGAACAGGGATGTCCAGGAATTTTCCTACCGGAGCCATCCAGACCAGGCAAGCAGTGGGGCGAAGCTCTTCCACGACCACACGAGGCCATCACCAGGCCGACTTTCCTCTTCGGCGGCCGGAGCAGGGAGCTGCTGGTGACCGAGGCAGCATCCTCTGATTTTTCTCTTTTCACCTCTGTTTGGGCAGGCACTTCGCCCGGATCAGTGCGCACGGGGAACGCACCAGCATCGATCTCTCCTTCCAGAGTGGCAGTCCCTGTGAGGTAGTTGAGGTGGAAAACCCGAGGCTTTTCTGTGGATAGTTCCACCTCGAAGAGGAATTCTTTGCAGACCTCACAGCGCCTAAACGGCTTCAGCTGGACCACCAGTCCCGAACAGCTGGGACAGATCACACCGAGGGCCTCCATGTCTCTGCAGGTGTACAGAGCCAATCGCCCCCGGGGCCTTAGTCTTATCCCCGTATCCATAATCGGAGCAGCCAGAGAAGACATATCCGCAAAGGAAGGAACGGAAATCCACGGAGCACTTGAAGCCATCCTCTCTCTTTGCTGCTCCATTGCGCACTGACCCACCTGCGCCGGAATCTCCACTTGCGTACGTCCACATGGGCAGACTCCTCCACGTTCTGCACTTGTTCGCGGGCTTTTCCCTTTCCCCGCCCACGAACTCCGCAGTTGTGAGTTGCCTCGTGGCGCGTTGGCCAATATGGCCGACCTACTCGGAACTCCTCTGGGCAGCAAAGTTCAATTTCAGACACCATACACATATCCCGGATACAATGCCCCCATGTGTAGCGCCCTCACCTCTCTCCCTTGCTTTATCGGTTATGTGGCTGTTGTCTAGGGGTACCTGGGAGAGAGAGATGATACACACCATGGCCCGTGTCCTCCTCTTACTAGGAGGTGAAGGCCAGAAGATTGGGCCTTTGTGTAGGTGTCCCAGAGTCAAGTCCAGTCCTTCATCCCCGACTCCTTTGCTTAGTAACCCAAGTTCCACACAGTGAATAGGTACAACTCAGTTTTATTCTTCTTGCCAAGCAATAAAACAATCTTTCTCCTTTTGAATAATGGGGAAACAGATCGAGGCACAATCCTTTCCCTTCTTGCTGCTGCCCACTGTGCTGTCACCAGTGGTGAATTGTCACTGCCACTGACTAGGTAATAGAACGTGAATTTACCTTCGCTCACTTTGCCCCTGTCAGGGGAAGAAATCCATCCAAGGGAGAAGTGGAGGCCTCTCCGTCACCAGCGATGCTGCGCCGGACTCTCCGGAGAAGTTACTGCGCACCAGTCCTCACGAACTCAGACACGGGCACCCAAGGCATTAGGGCCCCCTCAAATTCCTCCACCCTCGCGGAACTCAGTCGAAGGTACTGAGCCCCAGGCATCAGCCATAGTACCTCACCCCAGGCTAAAGGTGCCTGAGATGGACTCCATCTCTGCTCCAGCTAGGCCAAGGGTGCCTAGGCCTGGAACACCGGAACGCCAGCACCCAAGCTGAAGGTGCCTGGGCGCGGCCACGTCCTCCGACTCTCTCCCCGAAAACAGGGCCTCCGCCCCTTTTATGACCTCTCCCTTTGCATCACAGAGGGTTCCCCGCCCCGCTGTACCAGCTCCAGGGGAGGACAAAAAGGCACGGTTTGCGATGCATGTTCAGATGGGGCCTAAGGCAACAGCACCACCCAGAGACCCCAGGGAACTTCACACCACCCAAGTCCTTACAAATTCAAATACCCGCTACACACTCCCCCTGGTGATTTGACACTGGTCCCCAGTGTCTGGTACAAACTCACACCCCACAAAAGGTGGTGTCATAAGTTCAGCCCAGAAACCAACTACACAATTTAACCCTGGATTGTGCCACAACCTGAATGGGAAAGGAATACAACTATAAAACTTTTCAATAAAACACCTTAAACATCTCACATATTTACATTCTTCCCACTGACTATCTGAAGACCACCCACTCTCAATAGTCTTGACAGACGAATCTCCTGCAGAGGGAAAGAAAAGAAACATACATCCTACCATCATGTGTGTTTGCTTGGGATGCATGAGTCTATCCTAGGAGAAACCCATTCACTCCAATAAGTGCTGCATAATGTAAAAAAAACAAACAATCGTTGCGCAACTCTGCCACCTGGTGACAGTGCCGCGGTCAAGACACTCATTACTTCCAGATGAACTTTCCGCTTGAACATCTTCTCTGTGACCCTACACTATCTAAAACCCAAAGTCACTGATTTCTTTTGAGTGCCAGGAGAAGGAGGGAGAACAAACAAAAACAGCTCCCATATCTCCAAAGAGTAGGATTGCCCAAATACAAAAAAAACTAGGGCACAGTCTCTGTGTTCTGGAAAGGGCACTCTGGAAAGTTCAACCAGGAATAGAAAAGAAAGCAACCAAGAGTCTTTTTCTCTCTTCTTCTCTTACAGGTAAAACCTTGGATGAGGCAATGATATAGGCTTCAAATGATCATCAAAAGCCTCCACATGGTACTCAACACTCTCCTTCTTTACGACAAATCACCACTTTGTCTGCATGAATGTGTCTTCCCAGCATCCACTTAGCTTTACAGTCCTGAAACTTCTTGGTGACCGTTGGTGAACAGGAAAGGTACCGCCGTGCTTGCTGTACTTTCAGTTTGTCCCACACAAAGGTATCATACCATCTTTGCCGAAAGACCTCCACCTCATAGAGCAGTTCCCGAGGCAGATATGGGTATTCCCACACATATTCCTGAGCAACCTTCTCGCCAAAGAGACGTTGCAGTCTTGACAAAGGTGGCATAGTAGCTCGGTCTCCTTCTCCGGGTAGAACAATCACTTCTGGATGGCGAGGTGCGCTCACCACCTCGGTAGACCTGGGCCTAGGAGCCCGCAGTGATTGGCGTTGCACTCCCGCAGCAGGAGCGGGAGAAATGGAAGTTGAATCCAGAAGGGGAACTCCAGACAGAGGACTAGCTTCCTCCCTCAGCGCCGGGGCCTCCACCCGAGGTGTACTTTCTCCAGTAGACATAGGCAGGTCCTTCGTAACACGGGCCAAGGGTAGCTTCATCCTGTCCCATCCCTTCTGTTGGAAGATCTCATCTATCTCCCCATCATCGCCATTGTCAGACAATGAATCCAGGTCAGAGGTGTCGTAGCACTCAGCGGGCAGATAATTCCCAGTCACGGAACTATCCCCCTTGACGGCCTCTACCGACTGTGGGCTTCCGCCACTTTCTACCACACAGACAGTCCCAACCTCTGGCTCACCTGGGCCTTTTGAAGAACAGGGATGTCCAGGAATTTTCCTACCGGAGCCATCCAGACCAGGCAAGCAGTGGGGCGAAGCTCTTCCACGACCACACCAGGCCATCACCAGGCTGACTTTCCTCTTCGGCGGCCGGAGCAGGGAGCTGCTGGTGACCGAGGCAGCATCCTCTGATTTTTCTCTTTTCACCTCTGTTTGGGCAGTCACTTCGCCCAGATCAGTGCGCACGGGGAACGCACCAGCATCGATCTCTCCTTCCAGAGTGGCAATCCCTGTGAGGTAGTTGAGGTGAAAAACCCGAGTCTTTTCTGTGGATGGTTCCACCTCGAAGAGGAATTCTTTGCAGACCTCACAGCGCCCAAACGGCTTCAGCTGGACCACCAGTCCCGAACAGCTGGGACAGATCACACCGAGGGCCTCCATGTCTCTGCAGGTATACAGAGCCAATCGCCCCCGGGGCCTTAGTCTTATCCCCGTATCCATAATCGGAGCAGCTAGAGAAGACATATCCGCAAAGGAAGGAACGGAAATCCACAGAGCACTTGAAGCCATCCTCTCTCTTTGCTGCTCCATTGCGCACTGACCCACCTGCGCCGGAATCTCCACTTGCGTACGTCCACGTGGGCAGACTCCTCCACGTTCTGCACTTGTTCGCGGGCTTTTCCCTTTCCCCGCCCACGAACTCCGCAGTTGTGAGTTGCCTCGTGGCGCGTTGGCCAATATGGCCAACCTACTCGGAACTCCTCTGGGCAGCAAAGTTCAATTTCAGACACCATACACATATCCCGGATACAATGCCCCCACGTGTAGCGCCCTCACCTCTCTCCCTTGCTTTATCGGTTATGTGGCTGTTTTCTAGGGGTACCTGGGAGAGAGAGATGATACACACCACGGCCCGTGTCCTCCTCTTACTAGGAGGTGAAGGCCAGAAGATTGGGCCTTTGTGTACGTGTCCTAGAGTCAAGTCCAGTCCTTCATCCCCGACTCCTTTGCTTAGTAACCCAAGTTCCACACAGTGAATAGGTACAACTCAGTTTTATTCTTCTTGCCAAGCAATAAAACAGTCTTTCTCCGTTTGAATAATGGGTAAACAGATCGAGGCACAATCCTTTCCCTTCTTGCTGCTGCCCACTGTGCTGTCACCAGTGGTGAATAGTCACTGCCACTGACTAGGTAATAGAACGTGAATTTACCTTCGCTCACTTTGCCCCTGTCAGGGGAAGAAATCCATCCAAGGGAGAAGTGGAGGCCTCTCCGTCACCAGCGATGCTGCGCCGGACTCTCCAGAGAAGTTACTGCGCACCAGTCCTCACAAACTCAGACACGGGCACCCAAGGCATTAGGGCCCCCTCGAATTCCTCCACCCTCGCGGAACTCAGTCGAAGGTACTGAGCCCCAGGCATCCGCCATAGTACCTCACCCCAGGCTAAAGGTGCCTGAGATGGACTCCATCTTTGCTCCAGCTAGGCCAAGGGTGCCTAGGCCTGGAACACCGGAACCAGTGTTGCCAACCGTACGTATTTTTACGGACATTACGTAAAAACAGGCACTTTTTCACCCGTCCGTAATTGTCCGTGCTAGCGGGGAAGTGCCAGTAAAAAATAGCCCTGACCGTTCCGACTTGGAACTGCGCATGCGCAGTTCCGGAGCTTGCCGAGCCGATCCTGTATTCGGCCGGGCCCGGCAGGGGGGCGGATCTCACAGGGGCTGTGCGGCGCGCTATGCTGACGAGGCGAGTGATGTAATAACACATCCCGCCACAGCGCCAGTTTTTAAAATTGTAACCAGGAGCACTGGAGCAGCTAGAAGGCTAAGCACTACAGCACGCGGAACAGAGGAGCCCTGCATCCAGCTTCGGGCATGGAGTGACAGCCCAGCCAACGACGGTGACAGATGACTGCAGGTGATGGTAGCAGGCCGCAGAGGGGGGTGAATGATGGTGGCAGAGGGGGATGGACTCGAGGCAGCAGGAGGTGTTGGAGGCAGTTGGTGTTGATGGTGACAGGGGATGATGATGGTGACAGGGGAGGGGATGATGATGGCGACAGGGGATGATGATGGTGACGGGAGGGGATGATGATGGTGACAGGGGATGATGATGGTGACAGGGGATGATGATGGTGACAGGGGAGGGGATGATGATGGTGACAGGGGATGATGATGGTGACAGGGGGTGATGGATGGAGGCAGGGGCTGATGGAGGCAGGGGGTGATGGAGGCAGGGGGTGATGGAGGCAGGGGCTGATGGAGGCAGGGGCTGATGGTGACAGGGGGTGATGGAGGCAGGGGGTGATGGAGGCAGGGGGTGATGGAGGCGGGGGTGATGGTGACAGGGGCTGATGGTGACAGGGGGTGATGGAGGCAGGGGGTGATGGAGGCAGGGGGTGATGGAGGCAGGGGGTGATGGAGGCAGGGGGTGATGGTGACAGGGGCTGATGGTGACAGGGGATGATGGTTCAGTTTTTAAATTTTGTTTAACTTAAACACATTGCTAATAGCTTTGGCTACATGTTTATAGTTTAAATACTAAAAGTTGCACAGTTTAGCACTGAAAACAGGCATTTTAAGTTATTTTTGGAAGTGTCAGTAAAAAAAAATCGGTGTTGTTCGTAATTTTTAGGCATCTTGTCAGTAAATTTAACTTGGGGGGGTTGGCAACACTGACCGGAACGCCAGCACCCAAGCTGAAGGTGCCTGGGCGCGGCCACGTCCTCCGACTCTCTCCCCGAAAACAGGGCCTCCGCCCCTTTTATGACCTCTCCCTTTGCATCACAGCGGGTTCCCCGCCCCGCTGTACCAGCTCCAGGGGAGGACAAAAAGGCACGGTTCGCGGTGCATGTTCAGCTCGGGCCCAAGGCAACAGCGCCACCCAGAGACCCCAGGGAACTTCACACCACCCAAGTCCTTACAAATTCAAATACCCACTACAATAACTATAAATAATTTAAAAAAATAATAATATAATAATTATAATAAAATGAATTTCCCCACTATTTACCATTGCTCAATTCTGCAAGTGTTCTTATTTACTATCGCTGTTTTCTAGCTGGTCTCAAACCACTTTTGACATAAAGGGACACTTTTTGGTTGCTATGGACAATCACAAGTTTCCAGGCATAAAGAACAGTATATATAATATAAAACTGCATGCAGGGCACTGAACAAAACACTAGGGACAAATGGGATATGAAATAATTTCATACAGTAATGTAATCTGTAAGATTACAGTGTACTGTATGTATTATGAATTTTGTCATTTTTGAATTTGCCACCAGGCTCCATCCCTGTGCGTTGCGACGCTCGCAGGGAACGGAGCCTGGCACACAGAGGCATCGGGCGGAGGACACAGCCCGCGGACACAGTGGGGGGACATCGCAGGATCCTGGGGACAAGGTAAGTACACTGCACCAGGATCCTGCGATGCGATCCCGAGTGTGGCTCGGGGTTACCGCTAATGGTACTGAAATTTAACCCTGAGCCACAATCGGGATTATCGCCAGGGAGGTTAAATCACCTTTGGCTTAACAAAAAGGGCATTATTTCGAAATGGTACTCTAGTAACACACACAGGGGGGGATTTACTAAAACTGGAGCACTCAGAATCTGGTGCAGCTGTGCATTATAGCCAATCAGCTTCTAACTTCAGCTTGTTCAATCAAGCTTTTACGATAAAACCTGGAAGCTGAATGGTTTCTATGCAGAGCGGTGCCAGATTTTTTGTGCACCGGTTTTAGTAAATCTTCCCCACAGTCTTTGATTTCAGCAATGTGTACAGTTAGAATTCGACTGGAGTTCAATGTAAAATTAGATTCAAATTTCAGTCCGAATTTTCAAAATTCGGACAATTTTTGTTTCGTTATTCGGAGCGTTCGGTAAAATTTGTTTATATTGTAATTCGGTATTCGGATATATCCGAATCTCCAAAAATGAAAAATGTGTCTGAATATTAATTCATAACGAAACGAACCGCACATGTCTAATGTGTGGAAGCGGGTTGCTGGCGCCACGCGCCACAAACCTGGAAGTGTCAGATCACGTACTAGGTACATAATCTGGCACAGAGCGGCCGCCCTGCCGCATTATATCTTTGGCAGGTGGTCCGCAAGTGGTTAAGCTTTGCATATGAAAGATTTAAGCTGACTAATTTCCATAAAGAGTGGCTCCAGATTCTGTCTGCTCCAGTTTTGCTCGAGTCAATTCCCCTCTCTGTGTGTTTACTTGCATACAGTTTAGCTGCATTCAGGTCTCGAGCACATGGATGGTCTGAGGCTTAAAATCTGCACTAGCAGAAAATCTTGGCCACACTTGAGAAGCTGCACGTGGACCATACAGTTACACCCATTACTTTTGTGCATCAGTGTAAACACTGAAATGCATATATTATATATTTTCCCTAATGCAGAAGTTCTATGTTTGGGGATTACGTCATCTGTGAATGCACATGCTGGCGCTGATGCACAAAATAGCGTATATCCTAGTACAGGGTTTCTCAACCAGGGTTCCATGGAACTGTAGGGTTCCTCCAAAGGTTGGTAGCGGTTCCTTGAGCAAGGAGCAATTTCTTCCTCTCTGATAAGTTCCCACTGACACCATTGATCGTTTTAGTTTTCTGTAAGGGGTTAATTCTTCCCAATGACCGCAAGTGTAGGGGGCATTCTTCCCGCTGACCATCACACAAATTTTTCATCATGAGTTGTAGCTATAGTAATTTTTAGAAGGGGTTCCCTGAGACCGGAAAGTTATTTCAACGGTTCCTCCTTCTTTGGTCTGATTTATGCACCACTCCAGGTAGGTATAAAACACCAGGATTTTACACTAGTGCATTTTTTCACCCTTAAACCATTTGTGCACATGAGACCTTAGAGGAAAAATAATTTCATGTGGCCAGGAGCAGATTAGATACTCTAACTATTTCTAAACACAATGTAAATAAACCTGAGTAAACTCAGGTACATCTAAACACAAGAGAAATGGATCTAGGCAGGGCTTTTTTTTCAGCAGAAATGGAGGGGAACGCAGTTCCGTTACCTCCAGCACTGAATGTATGTAATGGCACAGGGGTGTTGGGGTGTGCTGGAGCGTCTATTGATGCTGACTGCTGGGGAATCTATTGTCCCTGGGGGAGATCTATTGTTGCAGGGGGGTCTATTGTTGCTGCGGAGCGGTTCAATTGTTTCTGGGAGGGATCTACTGTTGTAGGAGGGGTCTACTGATGCTTGCTGGCTGCTAGAAGAAATGTTGTTGGGGGGTCCATAGTTGCTAAGTAGGGTGATCTATTGTTGCTGGGGTTATATTGTTATGGGGGATCTATTTTTGCTGGATGATATCTATTGTTATCAAAAATTGAGAAACAATAAAACAATGTTCTATATCTCTCCCTCAGCGCTCACAGAGATTTGTTAAAAAACAAAGCAGCTACTATAATATAGAGAAATTGGATCAAATATATGTCAGAGTACTAATACTACTACAACATTAGCAGCGCTAATAAAACTAACAAAAAATAAAAAAATATTTAAAATATATAAAAGATATATATAAAATCCGGAGAAATTAGCACATTATAAGCTTCAAGTCCGTTTAACATATGGTAATTCACTTGGTGAAAAGTCCATAAAAGAAAGGTGAATGTGATATAAATCATCAAAATAGGAAGGCATAAGCACTCATTCCAGCTTGATACGATTTCCTCCGCCACACAACTTTGTGTTCACGCCCTATGGGAAATCCACTTACCAGATTGCACTGGTGTGTAAGCCTGTCAGTCAAAGGAGATATTCACAGGATACTGGGCATTTCCATCTGTATTATGCTCGTCATGAGCCATAAACAAAAGAATTCCATATAGCGTGATACCGTACAACACAAATTTATTGATAAAATTCTCACAATAAAACACCCACATTATGTGCATAAATATAAGGCAACGATGCAATCATAGTCGTATGCTCCCGTCACCGCTCCTGCGGTGTTTCCGCGAAGGAGAGGCGAGGAGATACCGACTGAATGGCGTCGCTACGCAGCTATTGCTATTGCTGCTGGGAGGATCTATTGTAGCTGCGGAATTTTATGTTTCTGGCTGCAGGGGGTCTATGTTTTTGGGGCAGGACATTTGATACTGACATCTTGCCGCTGTGCGATTCAGGGTCACCATCGGCTTTTCATGTAAGTGATTTTTATCTTTGTTTATGCTGTTTTTACCTTTGAAACATTAAAATATACTACACTATGGAAAATCCATCTGGGCTCCTGGTGAGCTTTATTCATTCTCAGTTGGACTCCGTTTAGAGCTGTCTGCGGGAGTTATATGCTGTGATACTTCCAGAGAGATTTCCACATATTTTGTAAGGCGCACGTACTGCTGCGACTGCAGCCATTTGTTCCAGTGAGTTTGTAATTAACTCGATGGTGGTGGTTCAGCCATTTGGACACAACTTAATATATACCTTTAAATTCACTGGAGTGGTGGCATCATTTTCATTTTTTCTTTTATTTTATGCATTTGGACTATGCTTTGGTACTTTATGAGCTTATCCGCGGACTATGTGCAACCTTGATAATCACCATCAGTCTAATGATTTAGATACCACATTTACTTTGTAACTTTTTACCCTATTGGAATATGCTTTGGCATTTATGTGAATGTTTATTTATTAACTTTTTGCACCTATGATTGCCATAATCAGTTTCATGATTTAGACAACGCTGTAGCGGTCTGCCACTTGCAGAGGCTGATGATAGGAAGAGAAAAGAGCTCTGAGTTCCGCAAGTGGCGGAATGCTACAGCGCAGGCTTAAAAAGCCCCTTCACCCGCTGATGTTTCAGGGATTAATTTTCGTGAGATATGTGTCAGGAAAGGTTCCATCCGCTGGTGATATTTATTATTTGGCTTGCAGTACTGTGGCCCACCAGCAGGTGTCTCCTGGCAGTGTGGAACTGTCAGGAGAATTTCTCCCTGCTTGTATTATATTATCCTTTGGACGCAGTACTGGTCTCCACCAGCGGATGGATCCTGGCAATGTGGAGCGGACTGCTCTTCCTGCACTCAGGTGTGACTTGAAGCCAATTACAAGCCTTCCTATTTATACCCAGCAAGTACAAACATACCTTGCCCTGGTATCTCTCTCCCTGACCTAGAACCTGCGATCCTGACTTTGAGCCTGCATCCTACCTAACCCGATCCGACCCGATCCCTATCCTGAGTCCATCCTGCACCTGTCCCTCCTGTCTCCTAAGAACCATGGTCACCTGTCTTCCTGTTACCTGAGTACTTTTGATCCCTGCTCTGCAGCCTACCCATCTGTCCCCTCCCTGTTCCTGTTTGTCTCCCATCCTTACCCATCTGCTGACATCCCCTTGTGTATGACCTTGGCCTGGCTTTACTACGATTCTGGTATCTCCCAATATTGTACATATTATCTATAGTCACTGTTTATTGGTTGATTTATTGCACAGTGTTCTGTTGGAGGTGGTTGTGTGTAATGAACAAAGGTGTCCTCCCAAGAATTCTCTATCTCCTACAAACTTTGCCAATCAAAATCCCAACTGCATTCTTCACCTCATATAAACAGATATGCACAATGTGAACTTAGCCTTTAAGCCTCATCTCTTACACAGTTTAGCCACACGCAGTTTGTGCTACAGCACATACCACTTTAGTTATCACCTCATATAATCAGATAGTCAAGGCCAGACTGGTAATAATACTGGCAAGGAGGAGGGTGAAGGAGTGATATTTAAGGGGCATAACGTGTGTTCTGAAGGCCTTGAAGCTCTGGAATTACTAGTTACACAACATTCCAGCAGGTCCTGGAGTCATTTCATTGGGAAAATGGGTTGGGGGAGGGGTGCAGCACAGGGCACTTAGGATACAAGTGCCAGGCTTCATATACTGTTCCTATGAAAAAACAACCTTAATGTATTACTAAACCCACAACAGTAAAATCAGTCTGTATATGCAGTAAAGCATGCTTGTTATACTCACTATGGAACCTAAGGGGTTAATCCTCTGCATTGTGTAAAAAGGCTGTTTGATCCTGTATGCACAGATCCTCCTCTTCTTCTACTGACTTCAGAACATGTCCAAGTAATACAGAGCCTTTGGAGTCAGGCTGCACATTTTCAGTTTGGTGTGTATTGCTAGAGAGGGTTTTTTTTTCTTGGGAGAGTGCATGTGATCAGCACAGGGCCAATCAGCACTGTCCAGACAGAGGGTCAGGGGTCCTGCATCCTAATAGGACAGCTCAGTGCAGTATGAAAACTGCTCCTACAAGCTTTACCAGGAACTGATAGAAGTCACAAGATTGATATATACTGCTGATGCAGGGTCCTAGGTTTAGTAACACTTTAAGTGATCCCAATAGGAGGAGATTGCAGCACAGACCACATAGGGAAGAAGTGACAGGCTTCATATACTGTTCTATTGAAGAACTAACCTCGAGTGAACCACCTGGCGGAGGGGGGTCATTACAGCAAAGGGCACTTGGGGTAGAAGTGACAAGTTTCATTTACTGTTCAATCAAAGGGTGAATGATCCCACTGGGGATGGAGGGGGGGCGAGGGGTTTTGCAGCAAAGGGCACTTGGAGTCAAAATAAAGCAAGTGATAGATAACCCACATAGGAAAACTGATAAAATTCAAAGCATTTTAATGTCCCAGGGGGTACTGTACAGCTCCATACTTTATTTGCCTTATATTTCTAGCTCAGGCTCCACCCTCCAATGAGTGAGATAGCACCTTATATTCATCAAAGTAGTATATCAAGCACCATATCCATATGTTTCAATGTATTGTTTGGTTGTCCACCACTCTCAGAGGAAGTCCTAGATTGCAGGAAGGAAGCAAGATGGAAATGTGTTAGGAAGATGTGTGCTTGTATGTGCATATCCCATTTTCCAATATTGATATCTTGAGTATCTGCACTAGCAAAGTGTGGACTGCACTGAGGGGTGGTTACTGTGCAGTAATTTGGAGGGAGTCAGCTTGGACATTTATCGTTCCATCACGGTGCATCTGTGATAACCTCTACACCCCCCCCCACAATCTTCTATTGCAGGTGCATATTGTGATTGAGGCATTTCTAAGTGACATCCCGTTTTGTGATTATTAGCATCCTGTGTAAACACATAAGGGGTGACCCTATTGACCATGAATATACCAGAGGAGGTATCATTCCTGAAAGTATATACCAAAACAAAAGCCAAAAATGTGGGACATCATATATACCTATTGCATATACTATTGGCGGTATATATAAAATCACACATTTATGACTTTTGTTTTGGTTTATTAGCATCCTGTGGTTCACACAGTCCTCAATTAAAGTAGAGCTGGGACTGCATTGTGAACCTGGGTGGTTTTGCTTTTACACAGCTGCAACAATTATGTTTCTAAGATAAACAGAGAGAGGTGTACAACAATCATGTTTCTAAGATAAACAGAGAAAGGTGTACAACAATTAATACACCATATTGCCAAAAGTATTGGGACATCTGCCTTTACACGCACATGAACTTTAATGACATCCCAGTCTTAGTCTGTAGGGTTCAATATTGAGTTGGCCCACCCTTTGCAGTTATAACTGCTTAAACTCTTCTGGGAAGGCTGTCCGCAAGGTTTAGGAGTGTGTCTATGGGAATTACCATTACCACAGAATTTGACCATTACCACAGATACATACGTGAACAAAACGTCAGTCATCTGGTAGAATTCAAAAATGTATACTAGGGTAACGGTATTATAATTGTCTAACTGTTCTTTATCTCTTAGGCCCCATTCATACTTGGCTTCTGCTTGAAGCTTGTAGCACTAAGACATTCAAACAGCCTAATCCCATTCATTTCAATGGCCCCTGTTCACATCTGAGCGTTCCGTTGCCTGAAGCAAAACACCTGAAGCTCAAAAAAGTACATGAGCTTCTTTTTGGCAGATTACAAGCATTTTTGGCCCCATAGACTTTAATAGGAATGTCTGACTTCAGAGTTTTACGAGCGTTTTCTGCTTAAAAAGTAGCTCTCCACCCGCTTGTGATATGCTTCTAAAAAGCTGGTAAAAAGCTGAAAAAAAGCTTAAAAAAACGCCCAAAAAACTCCAGTAAATTTATACGCTCAGGTGTGAATAGAGCCTTAGTATGCTAATGTATATTCAACATATACATTAGCATATACATTCAAACATAGCCCCCAAATAACTACTTTTATAGAGAATAGTAGACAACAAAAAATTTGGGGACATTTAGGAAATGTCCCTTATCCAAACATATATATGGTTATTTTGTCAGTGGGGATTTGCCACTCCAGATAATTTGAGACTGTACACACAGCAGAGTTTGCTACACATCTGTAAAAACCCTCCATTTCTTTACCATCTAAGCATTCCTTGGCTAATATTCACTGCTTTCCTGCTTCCTATTCCTTCTTAGAAGTTCAGGTACTGGTGATGACCCCTCTTCAACCAACCCAGAAGACAAAAAGAATTTCAAAACTAAAGAGAAAAGAAAGCATACAATGCAAGCTATAAAGAATGGAGCCTACAAAAGTTCCCCTCACTCAGTTGGTAATTATGTTCCTTATTTATATGTATCAAGAAAAATATTTAAAAGCATGATTTAAATATTCAAGAGAATACAATAGGCAAATTGCCAAGGTACAAATTTTCTACTGTGGTAATACGTCTTAAAACATCTATAATAGTAGGTGCATAAATAGAGATCTTTGTGCAAAGGCCTAATACATATTAACAGATATACTACTCAGCTATATTTCCATGCAAATGTCAGACTGAAAAGGCACCTGTTTTAAATTAGTACATTCAGTGGTAGAAATCACATACATTTCTTGTTTTTTTAATACACTTTAATGGATTTTACTTTGTAAAGCTATTGAAAATATTCACTTGATATGTAATTAAATAACAAAATGTTATTGTAAAATGACAATATTGGGTTTCAATGTTAAAAATGAAAAAACGACTTTATGGTCCCTGAAGTATACAAAAAAGGGTAGCATTTCTTAAATGAGAACAGCAAGTATAAACACATATAAATGTAAAAAATAATTCATTTAGGTTCAGAGTTTCCAGATAGGTAGAACTGTATCTGTATCTGTAACTGGCACTGGATGTTGTTCCCCATTTTGGCCACTAAATGTCACCACCACCAATATGTGATCCTCAGCTTTAAAAGCTGTCTTGGTGAGTTGGTAGCTCTGCCTCTGCTAAGTGAAGGGTAGTCTGGAAAATAAGATATTAGAGAAAGGCTCAGGCGAAAAAGGAAAAGTCAGGTCCACCTTAAAGGCTAAGCTGTCCTTTAAGAAAAAAAATGATAAATGCACATATTTTTGCAGGAAAAAAAATGTGCTTTATTATTTTATCCTGATAAGCCTGCAGAGCATTGCACCCACAATCAGTAGGTTGTGGATGCATAATAAGGCAGCTGCAGACAATGCCTCCAGCTTGCCTACCCATACCGCCATACGGACAGACCGATACAAAGCTGGAGGAAGTGTCAATGAACTAGGAGGGCGCTCATTAGCACCCTCCTAGTTCATTGAGAACTACAAACTGTCTGCCGCGGTGGAATACAGGACTTGTAGTTCATTCATTCACTGTGGATGAATTACGGGGCTGTGTGGGCATAGCCCCACACATCTGTGCTGTTTTTGAAATGTGACAGCAGGTGCGGGGAGAGGATCCCCACCTGCTGTCATGGGGGAGATCAGAGGGATGCGGGAGGAGCAGACCTGGACCATGTCACATGTTACTCCAAAAATATGGATGTAATGTGCTCCAAATGAACGTATCCTTTAAAACCTAATGAATAAGCACAGGGATGTGACAAACTAATACTTTAGAAAAGTAGCTCCTTACCTTTTGTCACCTAAACCCACCTCTAAGGTAGCCTGCTTAGCCACTTACTAATAAGTGTTGAAACATCAAGAATGCTTTTCAGTGATGGAAGTCACCTTTATAAGTGTTGTAGCAGGTGAGCACAGCTGAGAACATGGGGTCATTGTAGGAGTCCTCAAAATAGACCTACCTTTTACATTTCTTTCCATTTAGAGTTCCCATATGTTGGTTTTTCCTGCCATAAACAATAAGTTAACTTTGCGTTCTACATCAAACATATAATTCCCCAGTGTACTTGTAGAAAATAAAGTGGGTCAACTTCTATTAGGTGCTGTCATGTCTGATATGACTTTTGGCATTTGCTGTGGAGCTATCTACTATTCCTGCCAAGATATTGCAGTCTCTTTGCCTAGTTTGCTAACTTGATGAAGAACTCCTGAAATATCATACTAGGATTTAAAAAAATATATATATAGATCCCATATTTCCCACATAAATGTACCTGAAAAGGAAAGTCTGATTAATAACATGGTTCCATTCAAAACATTTTTTAATAGAAAATGTTCTTTAAAAATATGTTTTGATAACCCAGCAACATCTCTAGAACCATAAGCAGGTTTAAATTCTCTAGGAATAGTTTGATTCTACAAACAGAAGATACCCTGTGTGGCATCGCTGCCCTCAAAAATAAAAATAAATAAAGAAGCGTACAATTACTCAATTAGCTCACTGCCACAAAGAGAAGGGATGCTCACTCTCTAAAAAAATTGAATTCTAAACCCATGATCTCCACTGACTTTAGGTACTCATTTACAATAGCTTCACCTTCTGAAAAGTCCACTTTTCAGAGGGTATTTGACAGGTGGTACGAAGACATTTTATAGCTTCCTCCAGGGGTGTACTTAGAACCTTCAGAGCCTTGGTGCAAGAAACCATGAACCTAACCCCCAGCCCGAGCCGTTCCCTCCGAGCCCGGTGGTGGAACTCCAGGGCCCGGTAGCAAGTGCAACCTTTGTGACCCTGGTAGTTCCGCTCCCGGGGGGCATTGGTGGGCTTTGCTGAAATATCAAGGGTCTAAACAGACCTCTGATGGTTCACCTTTAAGACAGAGAAAGGAGATGGAGGACACAGCCTTTAATCTTTATCTCTGCAGCCCCAGCTGCACAGAATGAATGGACAGGAATAGCTCTGTACAGAGCTTTCTATTCATTCACAAACTGAAACATAGTAAACTTTACAAAGTTTACTATGCTTTAGTTATGAATGGATAGTGTCAGAGCATCATGGGCTCACTCCCTGAAGGGGTTTCCTTCTTTTACAATGCATTGGTTGAGAGAATGGTGATTAGGTCTCTACATCAGAAAGGACCACCCACCAAAGAGAAGAGGCATCACATGACCAACTGAATGACTTCTGAAAAGATTAAGTAAAATAATAACATGTTAAAAATAATTGCATAAAAAAATTATTGGGAGAAGAAGCAGGGGTAGCCTAGGGTGTGGGATGGGGGATGGAGGGTTGCATTTGGAGTTGGGTTTTAAGTACTCATTTCTATCTGTTCCACCATTGAGGAGATCCCTCTCACTTTCTGTCCCAATGACAGGGGTCCAGAGGGCCAGGAGGTGATGGAGAATATCTCCAATGGGGAAAAGGAAAAAAAAAACAGCAATAAAAACTCATCACCGGTACTTACTATACCTCTATTCTTCCCCAAAAAAGAGAATGAAAATATATCCGGGGGGGGGGGGGGGGGTTGTTTATAAATAATATTTTTTTTTTTTTTTTTTTTTAGAAACTGATATTCTCAGTATTATTGTAAATATCACCGGTTGCATTCCTCCATATAAATCAACAACTTGTGCCAACAATTGCCTGGCATCTAAATACAGGCAAATAAATGGAGCCTGCAACAACAGGTAAAGCTTTTTAAAATGTATTGTATACAAGTAATTTTTTATTAAAGCGTTTCTGTTGCAATTTAAAACATTCTCAACAAAGGCATTACTCTAACTACAATTAATAGATTGCAGCTTTTGGCTAAAAGGAAACACTCATGGCTAGGGAGAATGACAATATACAAGATGGATATTTTGCCACGTTTCCTATATTTATACCAAACACTGCCTATAGCTCTACCACTGACTTTTTTTTGATCTCTAAGATCGAGTTTACTTCGCTATCTTTGGTGGAATTCATCGGCAAGATTGCAATATGATATTCTGGTAAAGCGGAAGACAGAGGGGGGAGCAGGATTACCACAGATGGAACTATATTATATAGCTACAGTGCTGGCTAGAATATTGGATTGGTTCCACTGTGGGAGTACAAAACTATGGATAGCCATAGAACAGCAAATAATAGAACTCCCGCTGGTCTCTCTTCCATGTTCTTTTTAATGAAATTGTGTTTTTTGCAACAAACACCTCCACCTTTGACCCAGTCCTTATTGAAAGTTTGGGATAGAACGGTAAGAAGATGGTGTGTTTCTTCAATACCAGGTCCATTAACCTCAATAATGGGTAAGCCAGATTTTCCATCCGCTTTGTTACCAGATAGGTTTTTAAAATGGATAAGGCAGACTCCCTCTCCAATAATACAAGCTTTGTCTTCAAAAGGACTACAGCCACTTAACATGATAATGAACAATGAACGCAGATATGCTGTTCAGTGGTTTCACTATCTTCAGCTTCAACACTATTATAGTCATCTATCTAAAATCACTCTATTACACAGGGACTTAACACCATTCGAGTCCCTGTGTAATAGGACGACAGGGTGTTCTAACACCATCTCCAGGATATATGATATACTGCTGTCATACGCTACCCCAACTAGCCCCTACTACATCAGAGATTTTGAGAGAGAATTGGGTCATTCGATTTCTGTAGAAGATTGGAAGAAAGCTTATGTGTTAACTTTTAAATCTAGCTCTGCGACTTTTATACAAGAAAATAATTATAAAATATTAACTAGATGGTATAGATGTCCGGCAAGGCTACATAGAATCTCCCAGATTTTTCCTGAGGAATGCTGGCAATGTGGAGGAGATGTGGGCACAATGATCCATATCTGGTGGACATGTCCCCAGATTAAAGAATTTTGGGATATTGTATTCCAGGTCTGCTCCTGTGTGACCGGGGTATCTTATCATAAATCTCCAGAAATAGCTTTACTATCCTATCTAATCTAATATCGGCCGCGCGAATAATCATACCCAGATACTGGAATACAAGAGTTGCCCCCACTATCCAAGAGTGGGTAGCCGAAATTAACCAAATAAAAAGAATGGAGGAAATATCAGCAAGTAATCAGAGACACTATCATAAGTTTATAGAAATTTGGTCACCTTGGATCGAGTTCCTAAACTTGGAGACTCTGAGACTCTACCTGTGAAAACGAGTATGATGAGGACTTGACTGGGCTAGGTAGGCGTGGCATGGTGTGGTAGAGAGTCGGGAGGGGGCCTTCCAGAGGAATGTGTAGGTATGTCTAGGGTCTATATCTGTTTTTTTTGTGGTTTTGTGTTTTTGGTTTTGTGTGTCTGAGCTGATACGATTCAGAACTACTTGATAGCACTAAGAAATTACTATGAAGGAATGGATAAAAATCTTTAATAATTTAGGATCTCTCTGTTTTGTATTTTTGTTTTTCGTTCTGATAGTAGTTATGCAATAGAGAGTAAAACTCTGGGTGATGTTTTGGGAATAATCCAATCTTAAAACAGGTATATATACACATTATGTTTACTATGTGCTATGAGTGGAATCTGTATGTAAATTTAAAAAACTTATAATAAAATATGATTAAACAAAAAACATTACTGTAAAAGAAGATGGTAAATACATACCTTTCCTGTCGACCGCACCACTGTACTCAACTCTGATCCTGAGAAATTATCCTCCAAATCTTCTGTGGAACTGACACTTTTGAAAGTATTGATTTCCATGTTTTTCTACAGCTGTCAATGCTTCCTCCCCTCTGATTCCCACTCATTACAGGATTCAGTAGTGACATGAATCAGCAGGAGGAACCAGTGAGACAAGCCAAGACATCATTGGAAAAAAAATTCAAAGTGAGGCAAATCTCCTCTTGGACTACAACTAGTGTCATCATTGGTAGAATATCCTTTAGTTCAGTGATCATCAACCCTGTCCTCAGGGCCCACTAACAGGCCAGATTTGAAATATTTCCTTGGGGAGATGCAGACTAGAAGGCTGAGCAGCAAATTATATCACCTGTGATGTATTTTAGTTATCTTGCAAACCTGGACTGTTAGTGGTCCCTGAGGACAGGGTTGATGACCACTGCTTTAATTGCTATTCTGAGGATAACTCAACATTTTTGATGTTCCCCCCTTTTTTCATCCCGGTGACCATGGTTACAAGGGCCAAAAGAGAGGATAAATCTCCATGGAGACACAGACTGAAATAAAAACTTGACAGAAGTTCTAATCCTTGTTCTATTCAAAACTGAAAAAAAGATGTTTGAGCTTTAGGCTTAGTTCAAATCTATGCATGTCTGGTTCCCAACCCACACAGAAATGCACTGCAAACTTTATTGCAAAACTTCATGCATCAGCAAATTGTACACATTTTCCCACATGCCAAACCATGTGGTGCCAAATCACCATGCGCTTTGGAGTGACGTGACTTTATAAAAAGGATCATGGACTTCTTTTCCCACGTTTCTTGCATGTAGGGCAGCCCTGCACATGACATGTGGGCACAAACATGCATGCATAGGTCTGAGCATGCCTAAGATACACATGAATCAGAGAGGGGTATCAGAAGGCTAATATAGGTAGTAGTAGGAATTAGTGATAACCTGAGTTTCCTAGCACACAGAAAGATTTGCCTAATATAAATGGTCAATGAATTGTTATATGCTTAATGCAGGGTTCTTAAAATGAACCTGTGCTCCATTTTAAAATTTCTAAATAGCTTTAGATCAGATACCACAAGATGTCCACTAATGATGATCTAAAGTTCAGGCCAAACCCAGTTCAACCCAAACCCATGAGAAGCTGTCACATGATAGCAAGCTGCCAGCCTAATAAATCACAGCAAGCAAGTCCCACACCCCACAGCCGCATGTATAAATGGGACAGGGATGCTGGAGTAGGACATTATCCAGATTTGACAACATGACCATATTTGGCTAATGTCATAGTCTAAATATGACCATGTGGTCATGTTAGGTTAATAATGTCTCCAGCATCCCTGCTCCTTTGTTACACCTGACAAAGACTTCCCCTACTGCAGCTGATTGGGCTAGCAGCCTGCTATCATGTAACAGCTTCCCACAAGTTTGAGCTGAACTAGGTATGACCCGAACCTTAGATCGTCATTAGTAGGCATCTTGTGTCTAATCTTAAGCAATTTAGAAACTTTAAAATGGAGACCAGGTTCACTTTAAAAACCCCGCAGTGGGCATTTCAAAATCACATGCAAACAGCTTAGGAATGCTGTTAACACTTTATAATTTCATAATGCAGCTTAAACACACATTTTTGGGTTTAACAAAAGATACATTGATTTTATCAGTAAGCTAAGCATTTTGTACCTTATGGGTTATGTCCTCCCAGGGTGTCTGCTATTACACTCCACAGATTCCTTTAGCTGTGCAATAGTAAGTGATGGAAGGCTCCTATTTAATTTGTGTGTCAAAATTAGTTATACTATAATGCAAACTATTGAGTCAAAATTTTGTTTTTCTTTCAGTTCTTACATACATCATTTATAATTACACACAGAGAAAAATGCCTGAATGAATAACTTTAGATTTTTAGGTGCCTAATTAACGCAATAAATTCACAACACACTTACCGTATGTTTGTCAGTAGGAATAACAAAAACCCCATAGAAATAAGAAATACAGAAATGTTGGTGGCAGCATTCATAACATAGATACATAAATAAATAGTACAGTTGTTGTTGTATTATGATAAAGTCTAATACTTAATACGGTATTATGCACTAAAGGAATCCATTATGTACAAATGCTTTCTAAAAAGGTTAATTTTCATCTCTGGCTTACAAAAAAACAAGGCCAGCCCTTTTACATCCCCTTTGTGTAACCATCCAAAGACTCAATTTGAAATATACTAAATTATACATACCTTAAAGAAAAAGTTTGGGGCTTAAAAAAATAACAAACATGTGTAGGCTTATCCTACCGGCAGAAGGCTTCACCTATTTAAAAATGAGGGAAAATCACACCGCAGAGTTTAAAACTACATTAACAGCCTTAGTCCGTAGAGGAGTTAGTCTGGAGGCACTTGTCCCACAAGCACCATTGGTCCAGGTCTTTTATCACCTTCCTAAGACCCAGAAAGGGTTAATTCCCCTATGGTAGGCCCATAGTGGCCGATATAGGGACCCTTAATGAGAGAATTGGTTTGATACTTGCCAGTTACCTGAAAGACACAAAACAACTTTTAAATATATGTCAAGACTTAATTTGGGAGAATGGAGATGTTTGGGTTACATGCGACGTACTCAGTCTCTCTTCGTCGATTCCTCATTCTATGGATCTCTTTCTTGCGTGATTATACTTTGCTCCATAGAGAATTTATTTTGGAATGCTTGAAGTATCTGTTAGCCCCTAACTTTTTCTTTTTTTATGAGAATTTTTACCTCCAAAGATGCAAAGCTGCTAGGAGCACTCGTTTTTCACCCTCTCTCGCCAATCTCTGTATGGGGTGGTGAGAGGGAACCCACGTCTTTCTGGATGAAAATCCTTTCATATCAAATTTAAAATTTTACTGTTGTTACATTGATGGTTTATTATTCATTTTCTCTAGTAGTGTGGATGCTATAAAAGAGTATTGGGTATATCTTAATCATAACTCCTTGCAAATAAATTTTTACAGGATGGATGAGTACAGATTCTAATCTTTTTCTTGATGTGACCCTCACATGTAAAGGAGGACCTGTCATTACTAGTCTTTACAGGAAATAACTTTCGGGTAATACAGTGTTGGGAGCAGATTCCGGGCACCCTGGTCACATCTTTAGGGGTGTACCAATATGTCAGGGCCTTAGACTACACAGAATTTGCCAGGATGATGGTGATTTTGAGAGAGAAATGGCACAAATGTGTGATTGATTCCTTCGGCATGGGTATTCAGATGTGTCCTTAAAGAAGGCAACACATTAAGCTAGAATGGCAGATAGGAGATATCTGCTACAGGAGAGAACCAAAGATTTTGATTCACAATGGTGTTCTCCACAGCTTATAGCTTTGAGTTTGGGAAAACTTAGAACATTATATAACAGTACATACCTTTACTATACGAGGATGACATCTATGCCCGGATTTTATCTGAAGGGATTAAAAATGTTTCCCGATGAGCCCCATCTTTAGGACCTTTTTTCTTTCCAAGTTATTTTTCCTTGAGGGTGACAACAGGTCACAAATTGCTCCATTTTAAAGGTAATTATAGATGTGGAGAGGATAGGTGTCCCTGTTGGCCACGTCTTTTTTAGGATCAATGAGTCTGTTTTAACTATGAACAAAAGGAGATTCAAGACTAAAAGATACTGGTATATTAATTGCATACAGAGGAACCTTGCTGAGGTGCAGCTGCTTCTACATATTTGCAAATATGTGCAACTACTGTAAATACTCAGTTTTTAATGTGAATTGTTAGACAGGGACAATGTGTTGTTGTTTTTGCAGACTAGATTGTAAGTGTGCTGGGAAACATTTTGTTTGATTATAATGTGTATCAGTACATGTGCACCTTACTGCAAAGGCTAGTTTTAAATTGTGGTGGTTGCCATCTTTTTTGTATAGCTTGCTTGCTGTCGGCAGATCCTGGGTTACAGGAGAGCAAAAATAAGTGCACTCCTGTGACCCAAAAGAGAAGCATAGCCACAAAGCTTTGGTCATACTTCTCTTTAATTCTGAGTATCTTTCACACTGTTTTTCTTCCTCTTCCCCAGGATTAGGTGGTGGGTGGGCTTTATTGCTTCAAAGAATGACACTCAAACATCACAACATTGTGACAAGTGTAAGTAACTGACAAGGTGTAGTTCTGTGCAGCAGTACAGTGCGAGCCCAGACTGTGTGAAAATGCTGAGCCCAGTTGTTGTGTGCATGATAGCAAATGTTCACAAGAAAAAATTGAATGATGTTAGGTGAGATTCAACCTGATGGTGAGACCAGTGGCAGAGCAGTAAATGGAGGAGGAACAACGCTGGGGCTGTAAAGGAAAGTATTGAATTTTAAACTTTTTTTTTTCAGTCTAGAGGGAAAATGATATTATTAATTTATAAAAAAGCATTGGTAAAAAATTAGATAACATGTGAAAAGTACTTGTTTCAGAGTAAGCCTAATCTAATATATCAAAATCAAATTGGTTCTGATATATCAGAGTGCATTTACAGACATTGCATAGATAATCAAAAGTTCTGAGGAGTGTGCGGAATAGGTGTTGAAGAATTGTATGATGTTCAGCAGACATATCATTAAAGCGGAGTTCCACCCAAAAGTGGAACCTATTCTTAACTGACTCCTCCCTCCCACCAGTGCCACATTTGGCACCTTTCAGGATGATGGGGGAACAGGTACCTGTTTTTGACAGGTACTTGTCCCTACTTCTGATAGACAGCGCTCTGAGGTATAACCAATCTGTTTCCTTCACAAATTCAGGCTATTTATAGCTGACAAATAATTCTGTTTTTCTGTGTATTACAGCCATGCTATCATGACAATTATCATTATAGACAATTATTATGTACTTATTAATTTAGCAACGTCATACTAACCAGTGCTTTACAGAATATAGTAGATGATAAATTACAGTTAAATTCAATTTTAGTGACCAAATAACTTCAAACTGCTATGTATTGACTATATTATTGGTATTATACAGGATTTATATAGCACCAACAGGTTGCGCAGAGCTTTACAAAACAACAGAGACAATAGAGTTACAATACAATTTGAAACAAGCAGGTCAAGAGTTCCTTGCTCGTGAGAGTTTACAAACTAAAGGGAGGGAAGCAAGTGATACAGAAGGCATTACCTGTGAGCGATGAACTGATCAAGAAAGTGAAAGTACAATTTTTAGGTAAATATGGGATAGGCTTCCTTGAAGAGATGAGTTTTCATGGATCACCTAAAGGAGGAGAGCCAGATAGACTGGAGTAACCCGTTCCAGAAGCAGGGAGAGGTTCAGGAGAAATCCTGGAGATGTACATATGATGAAGTGACAATAGAGCAGAAAGGCTCCGAAGGAGAGAAAATGGTGGTGTAGGTGATATTTTGAGAAGAGGTTGGTGATGTAGCTTGGATGCAGATATGTGCATGGTTTTGTTTGTTATTGTTAGTATTTTGAATTTTCTTTAATGGATAATCCGAAGCCAGCAGAGGGTTTGACAGGGGGAAGGGGGGAGTGGTGGCTACTTATCAGCTGGTAAGGTGAATAAGTCTGGCAGCAGAATAGCCTGTGTAGTTGAAGTGTGGTGTCAGAGAAATGTTCTCCATGAGTAAGCACCAGTGGGCGGAGTAAAACGCGTTGGGAACATTGCCTGCCTATCTGTCAGAGAAATGTTGCAGAGGTTAAGGCGGTAATATTTGGACAGTGATTGTACATATGCTTTAGACCACACCCTTGGGGCCTGGTATGGATTTTAAGGGGAACACCACGCCAAAATGAAAAGCAAAAAAACAACATAGGGCCACCCTCCAAAATACATGGCAGTCCCTTATCTGAGCATGCAGCCTGGCAGGTCAGGAAAGGGGGGGATTAGTGAGCACTCCTTCTCCTGAACCATACCAGCCCACATGCCCTCAACATAGTGGGGTGGTTTCGGTAGGGGGCACCTCAAAGCATCCCGGCGAAGGCACCCACCATCTGACAGCTCCACCATCTACAGTTCTTAAATAACTAACGGGGCATACTGGGTCTATGACGTCACAAGGGAGCGGGTCAACTGATGTCATAACCTTAGTTATTTAGGAACTGTCAGACGGCAGGAGCCTTCGTCGGGTGTGGACCTCTTTTTTTTTATTTTTTTTGGGGGGTTGTCAGCAGCAGCATTCATCGTGATTGGTGACTTGGAATTATGTTGGGGGACATTGTTTTTGTTTTTTTTAATAAAGGAAATGTCAAAAGCTGTCTCAAAAACTCTGTGTTTTTATTTATTTTTGACACTTTTTTTGGTGAATAGGTACGGGCACAAATGTTCTTACAAATGTTCTTACAATTTGGAATTATTTAGAAAAAGAATAAAAGATACTATTGTTATTAGAAATTAAATAACTAAAAACTTATCTGAATTTTGATTCAGAGCGAAACAAATTGCACATGTCTAACAGTGATTGGATGTGGGGACGAATGGAGAGGTTAGAGTCCAGGGTTACACATTGGGCGGAAGTGAAGTTTTGACGTCGCTTTCTCCCTGCAATGATACGGAGATGGATGAGGGCCATCTTCCCCGCACTCGTCTTCATGTCAGCCTAGGGAGAGGACGCAATTGCCTCTGCCTCTACCGATGGCTCCGGTAAGCGGCAGAGGGCACCGGAGAATGGTGGGAGGGGCCCCTCTCCCGCTGCCGATAAAAGTGATCTCATGGTGAGTCCCCCGCAGAGACCGCTTTTTACTTGAAGTAGACCGCCCACTTTTGAAGAGGATACCGGGGTTATGGTAGCTAGCTGCTACCATAACAACGGTATTCCTCTTCAAAGCAGCAACGTAAAACAACGGCAGGTGGTCCGGTAATGGTTAAAAAATAATCTGTTAAATTTTTGTCACACATCACATCCCCATTAAAACCAATCTGAATGTTTTAATCTATCTAATGCTTTCCTATTTAATTCCACCTAAAAATCAATTGAAAGTTATCTTGAGTGTAGCACCATCCTAGCATAGGTTGCTAGGCAAATTTAGCTGTGGCTCCTTATGTAATCAAGGGAGCAGTATAGCCTGTTCGGGGTCTCATAATTTGAGCGTTTGATTGCTTCCCCCTGCCCCTGGAAGAAGCTTCCAGGAACCTATGGTGGGAGATTCAAATCAACCAGCCTGAATATTTATCGAGCTCCAGACTATACTAGGAGGGGAATTGTCATGCACATCTTACAATAGATATAAAACCTGATGAACGGATGGAGACATTTGTTTTTCTTCCCTCTTACCTTCAATACAACTGCGTTACTCTACTTACAATTTCCTCGTTGTTTATCTAGATATGCATAGCAACATGACAATTTGAATAACAAATTATCCTATTTGTTAAATTATATTTGTCGTCAGAGTCTTCGAGTCCTCGAGTGTGACAGTGATAACCCTAATGCACCAAGGCCTGAGGTGTGCCTTGGCCTAGCTGGTCAGTATGCCTGAAAAGTGGGCATACCCTGAATGTAAGAATAAGAATAAGGAAAATAGAATGAGTATGCATGAATCTGGGGGAACGGGTGGGTGGGAGCCCAGAAATGACGGCAACCCAGACCCGACAGGGGAGGAGGCTTAAGTAGCCCTCTCAGTCTCCTCCCACAAATACAGGCTGGCCTGCGGCCAGCCTTACCACTTGTCGTCAGAGTCTTCGAGTCCTCGAGTGTGACAGTGATAACCCTAATGCACCAAGGCCTGAGGTGTGCCTTGGCCTAGCTGGTCAGTATGCCTGAAAAGTGGGCAAAAAGAGACAACTGTAGGTGAAGAAGGGAAGGTAACGAACAGAGAAGTAGCACGCACCCGGACGGCAACAGTATCTGAACCCGGTCCCATGCAAGAATGGAATAAGCCTGATGCCCGGCACAATCCAAACATGAGAATGACCTGCTAGCAAATGAGAGGATACGTGGGGGAAAGGAAGCAAAGGCTGGCCCGAGGAGCCTCTGCAACCGATGGGCGAGTAGATCGTAATACTCCAACCGGACATCAAAGATGTGCCTCCGGCCTACCCATACTAGGTATGGGGAAGAGAGGGAGAGGGCAAAAATTGACGACTGGCAGGAGTTGTAGGACTGGATACCTGGAGGATGGGTTGCCGGAGTAGGCGGAAAAGGCCAAGCGCCACGGCAATGAGCATCGTCAAGCATGGGAGAAACATGCCAGACACAGAACACTGGTCCCACCTGACTCAATCGGATCGTGCCACCGCCTGTGACCTGACAAGCGACTGAATCCTGAACCGAGAAAGGAAGGTCAGACTCCATCCCGGGCAAGAAGTCTCATGGCATGATGCAGACATGCCTAGACAAAAGATCAGAGCCGCTAGCGGAACCCCAAACCCACCCCTGTGGCCGACAAGGGGCCGTGGCTCAGCACACACCCCGAGAAAGACTGTGAAACCCTAGGTGGTGACCAGGGCCTCAGCAACAGAACGATGATTTTTATAAAATGAAGATTGCTTCCTACCCAAGGGTGAACCCAGTGATGAATGACATCCGCACCAATCAACTAGCCCTGGCAACGGGCAGGACTGATGGAAGCGAGTGCAAGCAATGTTTGATGAAGGCGAAGATGCCAGCGCAGCCCAACCTGAGAACACAAACCAGAGAAATGACAGACAACCAGACATGAAAACAACAACGAGCCTACCTAAGAAGAGAACATGCAGAAGTGACAAGACCACCGCGCGTACATGAACCTGATGACGGATGACCCCCCCCCCACCTAGTGTGAGTGGCGAGTGAGCCCGAGTAACCTGTAGCGCAGAGACAGGCAATTAACTGAACACTCAGGGCTGGTGTACCCACGGACCGTGGTGGGTGATCGTATAGGTGTAAGAATGAACGTGCATCGTATGACGTATGGTATACGGGCGAGAAGATTGTGGTCAACAATCATTAAAAACGAAACCTCAGCCCGTATGGATCTGTAGACGTGACAGATCCGGAAATGTGTGCCCTAACTAACCCAGGTACAAACATGGACGAAGATAACATGACACATAGTAACCAACAAAGAGAACAGCTACCGGAGTATGCCGTGACTGGACCACAACACCCCTCTGGAACGCTAAGACTGAAACGTTGCAACGGAAATGCTGAGACTGAATGCTGAGGCGGAAATGCTACGACAGAAATCTAGGGGCAGAAATGCGAGGACAGAAATCCTGGGGCAGCAAAACGCAACGACAGAAATCCTGGGGCAGCAAAATGCAACGACAGAAATCCTGGGGCAGCAAAACGCAACGACAGAAATCCTGGGGCAGCAAACGCAACGACAGAAATCCTGGGGCAGCAAAACGCAACGACAGAAATCCTGGGGCAGCAAAACGCAGCCAGAAATCCTATGAGCTATGAGTAAGCATCATACCCTGATGTGAAACGCGTTAGCCTTGCCCTGCATGAAGTGACAAGACCACCAGAAATCCTGGGGCAGCAAAACGCAGCCAGAAATCCTATGAGCTATGAGTAAGCATCATACCCCGATGTGAAACGGGTTAGCCTTGCCCTGCATGAAGTGACAAGACCACCGCACGTACATGAA
This sequence comes from Rana muscosa, assembly GCA_029206835.1. Classification (NCBI taxonomy): domain Eukaryota; kingdom Metazoa; phylum Chordata; class Amphibia; order Anura; family Ranidae; genus Rana; species Rana muscosa. The sequence goes on along the minus strand of CM055121.1, from coordinate 430,228,037 downwards.
ACCTGATGACCCCACCCTTGTGTGCGGGGCGAGTGAGCCAGAGTAACCTGTAGCGCAGAGACAGGTAATTATACTGAACACTCAGGGCTGGTGTACCCACGGACCATGGTGGGTGATCGTATAGGTGTAATGAATGAAGGTGCATCGTATGACGTATGGTATACGGGCGAGAAGATTGTGGTCAACAATCATTTAACAACGAAACCTCAGCCCGTATGGATCTGTAGACGTGACAGATCCCAAAATGTGAGCCCTAACTAACCCAGGTACAAACATGGACGAAGATACAAAGATACATGGTAACCAACGAAGATAAGAACGGAAGAACAGCAGAAATGCCGGGGCAGAAATGCAATGACAGAAATGCCGGGGCAGAAACGCAATGACAGAAATGCCGGGGCAGAAACGCAATGACAGAAATGCTGGGGGCAGAAATGCAATGACAGAAATGCTGGGGGCAGAAATGCAATGACAGAAATGCTGGGGGCAGAAATGCAATGACAGAAATGCCGGGGCAGAAACGCAATGACAGAAATGCCGGGGCAGAAACGCAATGACAGAAATGCTGGGGGCAGAAACGCAATGACAGAAATGCTGGGGGCAGAAATGCAATAACAGAAATGCTGGGGGCAGAAATGCAATAACAGAAATGCTGGGGGCAGAAATGCAATGACAGAAATGCTGGGGGCAGAAATGCAATGACAGAAATGCTGGGGGCAGAAATGCAATGACAGAAATGCTGGGGGCAGAAATGCAATGACAGAAATGCTGGGGGCAGAAATGCAATGACAGAAATGCTGGGGGCAGAAATGCTGGGGGCAGAAATGTAATAACAGAAATGCTGGGGGCAGAAATGCAATGACAGAAATGCTGGGGGCAGAAATGCAATGACAGAAATGCTGGGGGCAGAAATGCAATGACAGAAATGCTGGGGGCAGAAATGCAATGACAGAAATGCTGGGGGCAGAAATGCAATGACAGAAATGCTGGGGGCAGAAATGCAATGACAGAAATGCTGGGGGCAGAAATGCACTGACAGAAATGCTGGGGACAGAAATTTAATGACAGAAATGCTGGGGGCAGAAATGCAATAACAGAAATGCTGGGGGCAGAAATGCAATAACAGAAATGCTGGGGGCAGAAATGCAATGACAGAAATGCTGGGGGCAGAAATGCAATGACAGAAATGCCGGGGCAGAACGCAATGACAGAAATGCTGGGGGCAGAAATGCTGGGGGCAGAAACGCAATGACAGAAACGCTGAGGCAGAAACACAATGACAGAAATGATGAGGCAGAAACGCAATGACAGAAATGCTGGGGCAGAAACGCAAGGACAGAAATGCTGGGGCAGAAACCCAACAACAGAAATGCTGGGGCAGAAACCCAATGACAGAAATGCTGGGGCAGAAACGCAATGACAGAAATGCTGGGGGCAGAAAACGCAATGACGGAAATGCTGGGGGCAGAAAACGCAATGACGGAAATGCTGGGGGCAGAAACGCAATGACAGAAATGCTGGGGGCAGAAACGCAATGACAGAAATGCTGGGGGCAGAAACGCAATGACAGAAATGCTGGGGGCAGAAACGCAATGACAGAAATGCTGGGGGCAGAAACGCAATGACAGAAATGCTGGGGGCAGAAACGCAATGACAGAAATGCTGGGGCAAAATGAAACGACAGAAATGCTGGGGTGGAAATGAAATAACAGAAATACTGGGGAAGAAAAAACTGGGGCAAAACGCAACCCCCCCCCATGATACCCCACGTGAGTAACGGGTGGTGAGCAGGCGAGTGAGCGCCCCCCCCCCCCATGGAGCCAGGGTGAGAACCAGGAGGCGGGCAGGTGTCCCCTCCATGATGCACGGGGTGGGTTCCAGGGAGGTGAACTCGACACCAGCATGGCCGGCCCCCTCCTCATGAAACCAGCATGGACAGCCCCCCCCCATGACACCAGCATGGACGGCCCCCCCCCTCCTGACACCAGCATGGACGGCCCCCGCCCTCCTGACACCAGCATGGATGGCCCCCGCCCTCCTGACACCAGCATGGACGGCCCCCCCCTCCTGACACCAGCATGGACGCCCCCCCCCCCTCCTGACACCAGCATGGACGCCCCCCCTCCTGACACCAGCATGGACGCCCCCCCTCCTGACACCAGCATGGACGCCCCCCCTCCTGACACCAGCATGGACGCCCCCCCCTCCTGACACCAGCATGGACGCCCCCCCTCCTGACACCCGCATGGACGCCCCCCCCTCCTGACACCAGCATGGACGCCCCCCCCCTCCTGACACCAGCATGGATGCCCCCCCCTCCTGACACCAGCATGGACGCCCCCCCCTCCTGACACCAGCATGGACGCCCCCCCTCCCTCTTGATACTTTGAGCCCCGGGAGATGTGACAGGTGGACAGCCTCCCACCCCCATGCTGCCAACATGAGCCTGGGACGAGTCAGCTAGAGCCCCATGAAGACAGGGAGAAGGAGGGCGGCCCTGCAAGGACACCAGCCGCCAAGCCACCGCGCTGAACATAGAAACTCTTCTGACATGCATGGAAAAACTGGCTTATGCCAAGAATACTAAGTGGCAAGGTGGTAACACCTGACGGTGGGGGACAGCGGACTGCTGGGAGTGCTGTGCAATCCATGGCGGCTGGCTAAGCAGGGCCCGAGGACTAAAAAAGGCCCCCCCCAGGCTAAACTGAGGCGGTGGATGCCCGGGAGGTTAGCAGGCGGGTGAGCGCCCCTCCGCAGCCGGCGTGAGAACTGGGAGGCATGCGGGCATCCCCTCCATGCCTGACATGAGATCCAGGGAGGTGAACTGGCGGTGAGTGCCCCCCCCCTCCCCAGATGGAGCGGCGTGAGAAACGGGCGGTGAGTGGCTCCCCCTACCCCTGCTGCTCAGCATGAGGACCGGGATAGCAGGCAGGCAGGCAGCCCCCCCCCCCCCGATACCCGGCGTGAGCACCGGGAGAGGAACCGCCACGAGACTCCATCGGTCGATCAGCCGTAACCGGAAGTGACACGGTCCCCGAAAAATGACGGCAGGAGGAGGGGCTGGCTGCAGCCCAGAAATGACGGCAACCCAGACCCGACAGGGGAGGAGGCTTAAGTAGCCCTCTCAGTCTCCTCCCACAAATACAGGCTGGCCTGCGGCCAGCCTTACCACATGTATACATTGGACAATACCCTATGTAAGTTGATTATATACATTGCAGAATACCCTATGTACTCTACATGATTGTACAACACATGGGAAGTCTTTATTTCCATGGTGATATGTTAATCCGACTTTGTACGTTCCCTTTAAATGCATGCATCGTTTTCAATGAAATGCAAACAAACAAAGAAAAAACAGGTATTTACTGTATATAGCTCTGACACAGTACACAATTTTACAATATTACCCTTGTTAAACACCATGGGGTGTCTAATTTTCAAATGATGTCTGTTTGGGAATTTTTTTTATGTTCTGCCATCATTAGGCCACAGTAAACACAGTGTGGTGTTATAAAATGAACAATGAAAATGATGCAAATTGAAAGCCAAAATAGACCACATTTATTCCAGACCCTGGAAGTTACAGCAGGTAAAACACACATGGGATATTCTCATAATCACAACACATAGCTGTACAAATATTGTTTGATGTTATAATCAGTTTGTTGTGGGAAAAAAATAATAACCTCTAATTTGAGAACTCAGTAAAAGAAATGTCATTTTTTTTAATCATCAGGTCATAATTCAATGAAACTTGGAATGCCAGTTTTACAATCGTGTGTATTTTTTTTTTTTGTCGGATATTTTTGGTTTACACAATTATATTACTTTATCTTATTCACTTGGCTTAGTAAATAAAGTGAAACTGTTCTACTCCCAAAAGGGCCGTTGGTATTAACTTGTTATTCCTTAAAAGTACAGAGGCTGCTTACTACCACAAGCACCAATCAATTCACACCAGCTCCATCATAGCCCAGGGGATGTCTTTTTAGTATTTATTTCTTGAATAAACCTTAACAGAAAAGAGGTTTGGGGTCACAGAATACTCTAAAACGGTAGCAATAATGGGAGTACAAACCTCTCACTAATCTTCCTAAAGTAGCCTTTCCTGGAGGTAACAGGGAATGGCCAGTATGTCTAGGAATCAGTGCAGCCCCAGTCCTTGTAGCAACCTCTGGCACATAGGTGTACGTTTAATAATCCGTGATAAGCCGAGATCATGATGATCACCGCTTATCTCAGAGCACTGCCGGTTTAATAAGCTCAGATAAGGAGCAGAGAACATGTTCTCTGCTTCTCATCACAGCACATGACCGTTTTGTCACAAACGGCCAGTTTAATAAAGTGTGATCTGAAGATCTCACAGCCTTTCCACTGAAATATCTCTCTTCCAGATTCACCAACTCAGAGGTGGAGAATCTGGGAGAGAAGCTGGTGTGATTAGCGAAAGAAGGCTTATTTCTTCCTAATATCAGAACCAGTGGGTTAAAAATAGGGTTGTCCCGATACCGATACTAGTATCGGTATCGGTACCGATACCGAGCATTTGCCTGAGTACTTGTACTCGGGCAAATGCTCCCGATGCTTCACTCGATACTTGTACAGTCAGCGGTGATCAGTGTGGTGGGGGAGTTACAAGCACCGATCACCGCTGTATAGATTTAAAAGTCGTTTCTCCGCTTCTCTCCCCCCCCCGCGCGGCTTTCAGCTGCTTTGAAATCAGCGGTGATCGGTGCTTGTAACTCCCCCACACACGATCACCGCTGATTGTCCCTGTATCCTCCTCCAGCCCCCCTCCATTTTGCTGCTGTCTCCCTTCCTCCGTGTCCCCCTCCATGCTGCCGTCTCCCTCCGTGTCTCCCTCCATGCTGCTCTCTCCCTCCATGCTGCGGTATCCCTCTGTGTCCACTTCCATGCTGCTGTTCCCCTCTGTGTCCCCCTCCATGCTGCCGTTCCCCTCCGTGTCCCCCTCCATGCTGCCGTTCCCCTCCGTGTCCCCCTCCATGCTGCCGTTCCGCTCCATGTCCCCTTCCATGCTGCCGTCCCCCTCTGTGTCCCCCTCCATGCTGTTCTCTCCCTCCGTGCTGCTGTCCCCCTCCATTCTCCTCCTCTACCCCCTCGATTTGTCAGGATGGTAAATCCGGCTCCTTACTGTTCGGAATGTACAGAGTCAGTGATCACTGACTCTGTACATTCACATAACTGAAACATCGTAAACTTTGTTTACAATGTTTCAGTTTATGAATGAAGAGGAGCCGCTGTCTTCTCTCCATTCATTTTCAGCGCAGCTGAGGCTGCTGAGAAAGGAACTGGGGAATCTGTGTCCTTAGTCCCTTTCTCTGTCTCAAAGGGGAGATGTCAGAGGTCTGACCCCTGATATCTCACCAAAGCCCCCCAACAGGGCTGATAAAAGATAATAATAATAAAATAAAAATAAAATAAAAATTAGCTGTAAAAAATAATAAAAAATAAAATAAAAGACACACTGACACTGTCCACCCCCCCCCCCTTAAAAAAATAAAGCATTGTAAAAAATTAAAAATAAATAAATAAAATAAATTGTAAAAAATAAAACTACTGACACATGTGCCACTGTCACATGAGATTAAAAAAAAGTATCGGTAATCGGTATCGACGAGTACTTAAAAAAAAGGATCGGTACTTGTTCTCGATCTTAAAAAAGTGGTATCGGGACAACCCTAGTTAAAAATAAATATTAACAACATTATATATATATATATATATATATATATATATATATATATACACAAATATATATATAGTATCTATATACACACACACGTGTATGTGTGTGTATATATATATATATATATATATATATATATATATATATATATATATATACAGTATTTATATATATGTATACACACATATATACACTATTTATATATATGTATACACACACATATATACAGTATGTATATATATGTATACACACACGCACACATATATACACAAACACATGAATATATATATATTCATGTGTTTGTGTATATATACATACCGTATATACTCGAGTATAGTGATGAGCCGAACACCCCCGGGTTCGGTTCGCACCAGAACCCGCGAACGGACCGAAAGTTCGTACGAACATTAGAACCCTATTAAATACAATGGATGCGAACGTTCGAATTCTAAAGTGCTAATTATAACAACTATTATGCATGGTATTGTCCTAAAAAGGGTTTGGGAACCCGGGTTGTGCACCAGGGGACATGTATCAATGCAAAAAGAAGTTTTAAAAACGGTTGTTTTTCGGGAGCAGTCATTTTAATGATGCATAAAGTGAAAAAAAAAAAGTCAAATATTCCTTTAAATATCGTACCTGGGGGGTGTCTAAAGTATGCCTGTGAAGTGCCACGTGTTTCCCGTGTTTAGAACTGTCCCTGCACAAAATTACATTTCTAAAGGAAAAAAAGCCATTTAAAACTGCTTGCGGCTTTAATGTAATGTCTGGTCCCGGTAATATGGATGAAAATCTTTAAGAAAAATGGCATAGCTACCCCATGACCCCCCCCCCCCCACCCCAGCCCATTACCAGCCCCTTTGGGTCTTGTATGGATATTAAGGGGAACCCCGCACATAAAATAAAAAAGGCCCTATATACTCTGAACAGCCGTATACAGGCGGTGCATACAAGACAGGGACTGTAGGTTTGTTCTTATGTAGAATCTGTTTGTAATTTTGAACAGGTACATTGTTGAAGTGTAGCTCCAGCCCAAAAATCTATTTTTAAACTTTTTGGAAAACATAGGTAAGGGTTATCACCCCTGTAACATTTGTTTTGCTGTCTGTGCCCCTGTTCAGAACATTTCACCTCACTTTCCGTCCCAATGACAACTGTTTTTGAAATGTGGTGTTTTTCTTGAAACAAGGATTGCTGATAAAGCATCAGTACAGAGGAGACACCTTTCTCCCATATTTATTCTTACAGGAGAGAATTTTCCTTCCTAGTGGTAGATTTCCTCTCACTTCCTGTTGTCTTCTTGCGTTTGCAAGTAGGAGTCGTTTGTAAGTTGGATGTTTGAAAGTAGGGACCTGCCGTATATACTCTGCAGAAATAGGCCCCTTAGTTGTTGGTGTTGGCACAACACTGTAAGCACTCACAGTTACTCTTGGTTGGTGCTGGAACGCCCTGCTGTCAACTATTATATCAGGAATTTTAATTACATATAATTGTTGAACAGTGGTAGTAAAAATTGGGCCTTTGATGGTGGTGCTGGTGCCACAACATTGTAAGCCCTGACAGTTACTCTTGGTGGGTGCAGCAATGGGCCCTGCTGTGAATTATTAGATCAAGAATTGTAATTGCATGCCCCTGTTGAACAGGGGCTGAAAAATTGGGCCTTTCGTGGTGGTGGTGGTGGTGGTGGTGTTGCCACAACACTGTAAGCCCTCAGAGTTACTCTTGGTGGGTGCAGGAATGGGCCCTGCTGTGAATTATTAGATCAAGAATTGTAATTACATGCCCCTTTTGAACAGGGGCTGAAAAATTGGGCCTTTCGTGGTGGTGGTGGTGGTGGCGTTGCCACAACACTGTAAGCCCTCAGAGTTACTCTTGGTGGGTGCAGCAATGGGCCCTGCTGTGAATTATTAGATCAAGAATTGTAATTACATGCCCCTTTTGAACAAGGGCTGAAAAATTGGGCCTTTCGTGGTGGTGGTGGTGGTGGCGTTGCCACAACACTGTAAGCCCTCAGAGTTACTCTTGGTGGGTGCAGCAATGGGCCCTGCTGTGAATTATTAGATCAAGAATTGTAATTGCATGCCCCTGTTGAACAGGGGCTGAAAAATTGGGCCTTTCGTGGTGGTGGTGGTGGTGGTGGTGTTGCCACAACACTGTAAGCCCTCAGAGTTACTCTTGGTGGGTGCAGCAATGGGCCCTGCTGTGAATTATTAGATCAAGAATTGTAATTACATGCCCCTTTTGAACAGGGGCTGAAAAATTGGGCCTTTCGTGGTGGTGGTGGTGGTGGCGTTGCCACAACACTGTAAGCCCTCAGAGTTACTCTTGGTGGGTGCAGCAATGGGCCCTGCTGTGAATTATTAGATCAAGAATTGTAATTGCAGGAGGATAGCCAGTCAACATAACAGCACAGGCACTCAGCATCAGCATCAGTCTTGAAGGGATGTGACATGTTAAAATCAATTAGTCTGTTATATCAGCATCAGGTGTGTGGTAGCTGGTGGTGATCCAAGACTGGTTCATCTTGATGAAAGTCAGTCGATCAACCGAGTCGGTGGACAGGCGCACCCTGTGATCCGTGACAAATCCTCCAGCAGCACTGAATGTGCGTTCCGAAAGAACGCTGGATGCAGGACAGGCCAGTAGCTCAATTGCATACTGTGCAAGCTCTGGCCAGTGATCCATCCTCAAGACCCAGTAAGCCAGAGGATTTTCGGTGGGGAAGGTGTCCAAGTCTGACCTTGCCCCTAGATATTCCTGCACCATGTTTATCAGACGCTGGCGATGGTTGCTGGAACCGATCATACTTTGGGACTGCGGACTAAAGAATTGTCTGAACGCATCGGTCAGACGGCCACCTTCCCCACCGCTCCTTCTTTGACTGGCCGAAGCCTCAGCAACTCGTTGTCCAGGACCAGGAGTTTGTAACCTCCCAGTCTCTGGGAACGCGTTGCACAGACCTTTCTGCAAGGCCTCCCGGAGTTGTCTCATCCTCTGCTCCCTCTGCGACGGTAACATAAGGTCCGCAACCTTACCCTTGTACCGTGGATCAAGGAGAGTGGCCAGCCAGTAATGGTCCCTCTCCTTGATCCGAAGAATACGAGGATCCTTCCGCAGACTTTGCAGGATCAGGGAGGCCATGCAGCGTAGGTTTGCTGAGGCATTCGCTCCGGAGTCCTCTGGGTCACTAAGGACGACATCATCCGCAGCCACCTCCTCCCAGCCACGTACAAGTCCACTGGTTTCTTGGGACTGTAAATCATCCCTAAAAGACTGCTGCTGATGATGCTGAGTGCCAGCCTCCACCTCCATGCTGACACAATCCTCCTCCTCCTCCTCCTCTTCCTGTGCGATGGGTGGGACAGAAGGAACACTGTCTGGGTAAAGGGGGCCTTGAGAGGCAAGGAAGTCCTCCTCTTCCTGCCTCTGTTCTGCCTCAAGTGCCCTGTCCATTATTCCACGCAGCGTGTGCTCCAACAGGTGGACAAGAGGTACAGTGTCACTGATGCATGCACTGTCACTGCTCACCATCCTCGTGGCCTCCTCAAATGGTGCCAGGACAGTGCATGCATCCCTGATCATGCCCCACTGGCGTGGAGAAAAAAAACCAAGCTCCCCTGACCCTGTCCTGGTGCCGTAGTCGCACAGGTACTCATTGATGGCCCTCTGCTGCGTGTGCAGCCGCTGCAGCATGGCCAACGTTGAGTTCCACCTGGTGGGCATGTCACATATAAGGCGGTTCTTGGGCAGGTTCAACTCCTTTTGCAGCTCAGCCAGGCGAGCACTGGCATTATAAGATCTGCGGAAATGCACACAGACTTTCCTGGCCTGCCTCAGGACATCCTGTAAGCCCGGGTACCTGCCCAAGAACCGCTGCACCACCAGGTTAAGGACGTGAGCCACACAGGGCACATGGGTCAGTTGTCCCTGTCGGAGGGCGGAGAGGAGGTTGGTGCCATTGTCGCAAACCACCATTCCTGGCTTAAGCTGGCGTGGCGTCAACCACCTCTCGGCCTGGCCCTGCAGAGCAGACAGGACCTCTGCCCCAGTGTGGCTTCTGTCCCCCAAACACACCAGCGCAAGCATGGCATGGCATCTTTTTGCCTGCGTACTTGCGTAGCCCCTTGAACGCCTACGGAGCACCGCTGGTTCCGAGGACAAACCACAGGAAGAGCCCATGGAGGAAAAAGAAGAGGAGGGGGTGGAGGAGAGAGGTGTGTCACAACCAGTAGTAGCATTTTGGAGGCGTGGCGGTGGAACAACCTCCAACACTACTGCACCTTGTCCTGCATCCTTCCCAGCTGCCAAAAGAGTGACCCAATGGGCCGTGAAAGAAAGGTAACGTCCCTGTCCATGCCTGCTGGACCATGAGTCAGCGGTAATATGCACCTTACCGCTGACCGCCCTGTCCAGCGAGGCCAAGACATTGCCTTCCACATGCCGGTAGAGAGCCGGAATAGCCTTCCGTGAGAAAAAGTGGCGTTTGGGAACCTGCCACTGAGGAACCGCACATTGCACAAACTCACGGAAGGGGGCCGAGTCTACCAACTGAAAAGGCAGCAGTTGAAGCGCTAGCAATTTAGCCAAGCTAGCATTCAACCGCTGGGCATGTGGATGGCTGGGAGTGAACTTCTTTCGACGGTCCAGCAGCTGGGGCAGGGAAATTTGCCTGCTAGAATCGGACGTCGGTGTACTGCTAGCAGAGTGGCCGCAAGTACTTGGCTGTGACACACCTAATTCTACACCTTCATTCCTCTCAGTGCATGTTTCAGAGAGGACTGAAGTTATAGTGGGGTTGGAGATCCCAGCTGATGCGGTGCAAGGAGAGGTCCGCTTTGTTCTTTGGTGTGGGTCTTTGAGGTAGGCTTGCCAACGAGCTGCATGGCAGGTCAACATATGTCTGGTCAGGCATGTGGTACCCAAGCGGCTGATGTTTTGGCCACGCGATATACGCTTGAGACATATGTTGCAAACAGCAGCTGTGCGATCTGATGCACTAGCCTCAAAAAAGGCCCACACCAAAGAACTTTTTGAATGACGGGCAGAGGCAGCGCCCTGCACAGGCGGAGCTCTGCGGTGTGATTCCGTCGGTGTACTGCCCTAACGCTGGCCACCAAAGGGCATCCTGCCTCGTTGGAGATGTGCCTCCTCCTCATCCTCCTCCTCCTCCTCTCTCCTATTAGGCACCCACGTGGAGTCAGTGACCTCATCATCCCCTCCCTCCTCATCACTGGAGCCAATCTGGCAGTATGCTGCAGCTGCTGGAACATGACTGCCAGATTGGTGTCCTTCTTGAGCATCCCCTCTGTCTGCTCTCACGCTACTGCCTTCCTCTAGCTGGGTTTCATCATCAGACCCTTCGAAACGCTGGGCATCCTCCTGGAGCATGTACCCAACACTGTGCTCAAACAGTTTGGGGGACTCCTCAGGAGGAGGACATGGTGGGTCTAGGGAAGGAGTGACTGATGATGAGTCTGACATTGATACCAGGGAAGAGGACGCTTTGGCAGCTGCTTTTCCAGTACCCTGAGCCTGGGTGAGAGAGGATGAGGAGGAGGAGGAGGGCTTGGTCATCCACTCTACCAAGTCTTCGGCATGATGTGGCTCAACATGTCCAGCTGCCGAAAAGAAGGACAAGCGTGTCCCATGGCCATGTGCTGATGACAATGCACCGCGTCCACGACCAGCACTGTTGCCCCCAGACACAGAGCCTGCTTGCCCTCTTTTATTGCCTCCTGACTGTCTGCCTCTCCTTGTTTGCCTTCCAGACATTCTAATAGATGGCCTGCAGGGAGATGGGAAAAAAGCAATAAGGGCTACCTTCAGGTGTCCTTCTCTGTCCCTTTACTTAAGGATTTCTAAATATGGTTGAGGATGATTGCTTTTGCACAGAATAGCACAACGACAATTTCCCTGACTGTGCAAAAAAACAAGGATTTCAAAGATGGTTGATGAGGAATGCTTTAGCACACTATAGCACAAGGAGAATTCCCTCACTGTCCTTCCCTGTCCCTAGAAACAAGGATTCGCACAGTAAAACACACTGACACTCTCCCTACCTATAGTTTTCTGTCCCTAGAAAAAATGTTTTTTTAAAGCACACTATAGCACAAGGAGAATTCCCTCACTGTCCTTCCCTGTCCCTAGAAACAAGGATTCGCACAGTAAAAGACACTGACACTCTCCCTACCTATAGTTTTCTGTCCCTAGAAAAAATGTTTTTTTAAAGCACACTATAGCACAAGGAGAATTTCACTCACTTTCCTTCTTTGTCCCTAGAAACAAGGTTTATCACAGTGAAAGAAACTGACACTCTTCCTTCCTATAGTTTTCTGTCCCTAGAAAAAAATGTTTTTTTAAAGCACACTATAGCACAAGGAGAATTCCCTCACTGTCCTTCCCTGTCCCTAGAAACAAGGATTCGCACAGTAAAACACACTGACACTCTCCCTACCTATAGTTTTCTGTCCCTAGAAAAAATGTTTTTTTAAAGCACACTATAGCACAAGGAGAATTCCCTCACTGTCCTTCCCTGTCCCTAGAAACTTGGATTCGCACAGTAAAAGACACTGACACTCTCCCTACCTATAGTTTTCTGTCCCTAGAAAAAATGTTTTTTTAAAGCACACTATAGCACAAGGAGAATTTCACTCACTTTCCTTCTTTGTCCCTAGAAACAAGGTTTATCACAGTGAAAGAAACCGACACTCTTCCTTCCTATAGTTTTCTGTCCCTAGAAAAAAATGTTTTTTTAAAGCACACTATAGCACAAGGAGAATTCCCTCACTGTCCTTCCCTGTCCCTAGAAACAAGGATTCGCACAGTAAAACACACTGACACTCTCCCTACCTATAGTTTTCTGTCCCTAGAAAAAATGTTTTTTTAAAGCACACTATAGCACAAGGAGAATTCCCTCACTGTCCTTCCCTGTCCCTAGAAACAAGGATTCGCACAGTAAAACACACTGACACTCTCCCTACCTATAGTTTTCTGTCCCTAGAAAAAATGTTTTTTTAAAGCACACTATAGCACAAGGAGAATTTCACTCACTTTCCTTCTTTGTCCCTAGAAACAAGGTTTATCACAGTGAAAGAAACTGACACTCTTCCTTCCTATAGTTTTCTGTCCCTAGAAAAAAATGTTTTTTTAAAGCACACTATAGCACAAGGAGAATTCCCTCACTGTCCTTCCCTGTCCCTAGAAACAAGGATTCGCACAGTAAAACACACTGACACTCTCCCTACCTATAGTTTTCTGTCCCTAGAATTTTTTTTTTTTAAAGCACACTATAGCACAAGGAGAATTTCACTCACTTTCCTTCTTTGTCCCTAGAAACAAGGTTTATCACAGTGAAAGAAACTGACACTCTTCCTTCCTATAGTTTTCTGTCCCTAGAAAAAAATGTTTTTTTAAAGCACACTATAGCACAAGGAGAATTCCCTCACTGTCCTTCCCTGTCCCTAGAAACAAGGATTCGCACAGTAAAACACACTGACACGCTCCCTACCTATAGTTTTCTGTCCCTAGAAAAAATGTTTTTTTAAAGCACACTATAGCACAAGGAGAATTCCCTCACTGTCCTTCCCTGTCCCTAGAAACAAGGATTCGCACAGTAAAAGACACTGACACACTCCCTACCTATAGTTTTCTGTCCCTAGCAAAAATGTTTTTTTAAAGCACACTATAGCACAAGGAGAATTTCACTCACTTTCCTTCTTTGTCCCTAGAAACAAGGTTTATCACAGTGAAAGAAACTGACACTCTTCCTTCCTATAGTTTTCTGTCCCTAGAAAAAAATGTTTTTTTAAAGCACACTATAGCACAAGGAGAATTCCCTCACTGTCCTTCCCTGTCCCTAGAAACAAGGATTCGCACAGTAAAACACACTGACACTCTCCCTACCTATAGTTTTCTGTCCCTAGAAAAAATGTTTTTTTAAAGCACACTATAGCACAAGGAGAATTCCCTCACTGTCCTTCCCTGTCCCTAGAAACAAGGATTCGCACAGTAAAAGACACTGACACTCTCCCTACCTATAGTTTTCTGTCCCTAGAAAAAATGTTTTTTTAAAGCACACTATAGCACAAGGAGAATTTCACTCACTTTCCTTCTTTGTCCCTAGAAACAAGGTTTATCACAGTGAAAGAAACTGACACTCTTCCTTCCTATAGTTTTCTGTCCCTAGAAAAAAATGTTTTTTTAAAGCACACTATAGCACAAGGAGAATTCCCTCACTGTCCTTCCCTGTCCCTAGAAACAAGGATTCGCACAGTAAAAGACACTGACACTCTCCCTACCTATAGTTTTCTGTCCCTAGAAAAAATGTTTTTTTAAAGCACACTATAGCACAAGGAGAATTCCTTCACTGTCCTTCCCTGTCCCTAGAAACAAGGATTCGCACAGTAAAAGACACTGACACTCTCCCTACCTATAGTTTTCTGTCCCTAGAAAAAATGTTTTTTTAAAGCACACTATAGCACAAGGAGAATTTCACTCACTTTCCTTCTTTGTCCCTAGAAACAAGGTTTATCACAGTGAAAGAAACTGACACTCTTCCTTCCTATAGTTTTCTGTCCCTAGAAAAAAATGTTTTTTTAAAGCACACTATAGCACAAGGAGAATTCCCTCACTGTCCTTCCCTGTCCCTAGAAACAAGGATTTGCACAGTAAAAGACACTGACACTCTCCCTACCTATAGTTTTCTGTCCCTAGAAAAAATGTTTTTTTAAAGCACACTATAGCACAAGGAGAATTCCCTCACTGTCCTTCCCTGTCCCTAGAAACAAGGATTCGCACAGTAAAAGACACTGACACTCTCCCTACCTATAGTTTTCTGTCCCTAGAAAAAATGTTTTTTTAAAGCACACTATAGCACAAGGAGAATTTCACTCACTTTCCTTCTTTGTCCCTAGAAACAAGGATTATCCCAGTGAAAGAAACTGACACTCTCCCTACCTATAGTTTTCTGTCCCTAGAAAAAATGTTTTTTTAAAGCACACTATAGCACAAGGAGAATTCCCTCACTGTCCTTCCCTGTCCCTAGAAACAGGGATTCGCACAGTAAAACACACTGACACTCTCCCTACCTATAGTTTTCTGTCCCTAGAAAAAATGTTTTTTTAAAGCACACTATAGCACAAGGAGAATTCCCTCACTGTCCTTCCCTGTCCCTAGAAACAAGGATTCGCACAGTAAAACACACTGACACTCTCCCTACCTATCCTTCTCTTTCCCTAAACTAAAGGAATCCAGGTTAAGCAAGAAAAAAATAAATGTCACTGTCCCTGCCTATGTTTCTCTTTCCCTGCTCCGGAACACACTACACTAGGCCGCCGTGCTGGCGGCCTTTTATAGTGTGGGGCGTGTACTAAACACCCTCAGCAATAATTGGCCACAGGCATCCTGCCTGTGGCCAATCATTGCTCTCCTCGCTGCCGGCGCTGTGATTGGCCAAGCATGCGGGGTCACAGTGCATGCTTGGCCAATCACAGCGCCTGGATGACACTGCGATGGCGTAGTGCATTGTGGGCCGTTCGCGTCACTCGAATTTGGCGCGAACGGCCCAAATCGTTCGATCTTCGTCGAACGATCGAACAGCCGAAGTTCGAGTCGAACGTATGTTCGACTCGAACACGAAGCTCATCCCTACTCGAGTATAAGCCAACTCGAGTATAAGCCGAGGTACCTAATGTTGCCCAAAAAACTGGGAAACCTCACTGACCCGAGTATAAGCCGATGCCCCACTGTTCCCTGTAAAAAGAAATTTTTACATTGTAATTATTACCTGTAAAGAAGTTGCGGCTGCGGCGTCCATCGTTCAAATTCCGCGGCGTCCATCGTTCAAATTCCGCGGCGTCCATCGTTCGAATTCCACGGTCTCTTCCTGTTCCTTACTTGATAGGCGAGTCTCAGCAGACACTCTCCGCCTATCACGATCATTCTCTCATCCTTAGTTTTCCCAGCAGACACTGTGTTGGGTATTCCGCCAATCACAGACGTCTGCTGGAAAACTGAGGATGAGAGAACGTTCGTGATAGGCGGAGAGTGTCTGCTGAGACTCGCCTATCAAGGAAGGAACAGGAAGAGACCGCGGAATTTTGAACGATGGACGCCGCGGAATTCGAACGATGGACGCCGCAGCCGCAACTTCTTTACAGGTAATATTTACAATGTAAAATTTATATGACTCGAGTATAAGCCGAGGGGGGACTTTCAGCCCCAAAAAAAGGGCTGAAAATCTCGGCTTATACTCGAGCATATACGTTATATACTGTACTGTATATATGTGTGTATACATATATATAAATACTGTATATATTTGTGTATATATGTATATATATATATATATATATATATATATATATATATATACACACATGTGTATATATACAGGATATATATATAGTTATCACATGTCTAAAAACATGTAATTACATGTTCTTTTAAACTTTGGTTTCACTTTTTGAACTCGGCTGCACCGTAATCTCACAATATCTCACGAGATTACAGGCAGCCCACCCACTTTTGCACAGATCTTGGCCGTTTTCAGAGGAAACACTTCTCCTCTTTTTTCCCTCTGAGAACTGAAGTTCTCAGTTTATTATACTGGCTGCAGAGGAGATAATTTTCCTCTGAGAACTGCCAAGATCTGAACTGAGAAAAAACTTTTCAGTTTATTAAACGGACACCCTAGATAGCTCCCTTCTAGCACAAGCGCACCCAATGTCCACAGCAAGGTCTTTACTCACAATGTCCTTAAAGCTGTCTGCAACCCAGCCTCCACAAGTAGATCCATAGTGAGAGAGAGAAAAATATCCTTCTCCAGACCCAGGACTTCAGAACAGTGCTTTCCAGCAAATACTCCTTTATCAGTCTTTCCCATGCCCTCAGCCCAGCTCCTGCTGAGACCCAGACTGCAATCTCCTGTTTTACAAAACTCTCTCCTAGGGGCTTTAGCCCCCCAGGAAACTTGAATTTTCCTTGAAGAGGAATGACACTCACCCAGATCTTACCAAACATTTACCACTTTCCCAGCCTCCTTCTGGACTCCTCCTTCTCAGGATTGGCTAGGGAATGATAAATAATCATACTGGCCATCTGCATCTCTTTGCCCTGTATTCTGGAAGCTTTTTCCAAAAACAGGTGGGAGAAATCAAACACCCGGAGACAGCCTGGGGTATGTGGGAGTCTCGGGCCACTCAGATCCAGCATCGCAGACCCCGGCAGCCATCCCCCACTGCAGTACACAAACAGGAAGCATGTCTCTCTCACAGCCATCTAAATTCTCGCGGCCACCAAAGCATAACCATGTTAACCCTCTGCATGGCTCGCGAGAGTTGAGCTGACAGGAATCTGAGGTGACAGGTAAAAATGCTTTCAAATGGCAGAGAGGGAAAAAGAGTGTGTGTGTGTGTGTGGGGGGGGGGGGGGTTGAGCAAAAATGCACACTGTCTGACACCCCTTGTCCCAGCCCTGAATACAGCCCAGAATTTCAGAAATCAAAATTCAACCTAAATAATGTAAAAGACAATTGTTAGTTCCCAATAATGGATAGGAGATATGAAATCTTTCATTAATGAAATGAGAAAGAATGTAAAAAAAACAAAAAAGGGTCCTGTGCGAGTTTGGACCGAATGCGATGCAATTACAATCTGTATGGCTGAAATTGCATTGCTCGGACATCTTATTAAACAATGCTTATAAACGCAGTCTTACCCGTGGGCCTCGATGCGTATGACCATAGTGAGCAGGAGATACTGATATTCTTAATCTAGCTCCTTTTACTGGCCAGGATGTAGTAAAAGCGCTACAATGCGAACTGGTTTGCCTCAAGGCACTTTTTGCAGCCAGTGTCTTGCTGGCTGGTGTGGTCATTTACCCCGTAGGATCTTGACACGCTTGGGACACACATACGTACACATATATACTGGGCCAATAATTTTTTTGGACAATCCAATTAACCTACCAGCATGTCTTTGGAGTGTAGGAGGAAACCGGAGTACCCGGAGAAAAGCCACGCAGACACAGAGAGAACATGCAAACTCCAGGCAGATGGTGTCGTGGTCGGGATTCGAACCAGTGACCCTTTTGCTGCTAGGTGAAAGTGCTAACCACTACATCACATGCGATCTGCAGTTGTTTATTTAATATTTTGGTTTTTTTTCCTGAAACTTCCCTCTTAAAATGAAGGTGTGTGTTATACGCCGATAAATACGGTAGTTAAAAAAAAAAAACTATCGCTGGGGAGGGGTTCTGTACAGCTGGCTGGAGCACATGTACCAGATGTGAGCTGCATTCCAAATACAACTAAAAACACACATTTTTGGAGCACAGCATACAGCAAACAGCCAGTCACCCACTTATCTGAAAGGGAGGGAATATGTGAGCATGCTGGAGTTTTTTTTACCTGTCTCCTTCAAACTTTGAGAGGTCTGCTGGTCTTCAGACATCCAATGCTGACCTTTAACCTCTCTGGCGGTAATCTCGAGTCAGGCTCGGGGTGAGTTTTTGATGCTAAGAGCGGTAACCCCGAGCCAGACTCGGGATTGCATTGCAGGATACAGGCAAGTTACTTACCTTGTTCCCTGGATCCTGCAATGTCCTCCCGCAGTGTGTGCGAGCCGTCTCCTCGCTCGATCCACACTGCCATGTGCCGAGCTCCGTTCCCTGCGACGTTGCGGCGCACGGGGACGGAGTTCGGCGCCAAATTCAAAAAGTGAAAAACACAGTATAGATACAGTATACTGTAATCTTACAGATTACAGTACTGTATCAAATAATTACACACCCCCTTTGTCCCTAGTGGTCTGTCCAGTGTCCTGCATGCAGTTTTATATTATAAAAACAGTTCTTTCATTATGTTGTAGCTCTGGCTGTATGTTTAGGGTCGTTGTCCTGCTGGAAGGTGAACCTCTGAGGCTCTTCCCCAGTCTCAAGTCTTTTGCAGACTCTAACAGATTTTCTTTTAATATTGCCCTGTATTTGGCTCCATCCATTTTCCCATCAACTCTGACCACCTTCCCTGTCCCTGCTGAAGAAAAGCATTCCCACAACATGATGCTGCCACCACCATGTTTCACGGTGGGGATGGTGTGTTCAGGGTGATGTGCAATATTAGTTTTCCGCCACACATAGCGTTTTGCTTTAAGGGCCAAAAAGTTAAATTTTGGTCTCATCTAACCAGAGCACCTTCTTCCACATGTTTGCTGTGTCCCCCACATGGCTTCTTGCAAACTGAAAACGGGACTTCTTATGACTTTCTTTCAACAATGTCTTTCTTATTGCTACTCTTCCATAAAGGCCGATTTGTGGAGCGCAAAACTAATAGTTTTCCTGTGGACAGATTCTCCCACATGAGCTGTGGATCTCTGTAGCTCCTCCAGAGCTACCATGGGCCTCTTGACTGCTTCTCCGATTAATGCTCTCCTTGCCCGACCTGTCAGTTTAGGTGAACTGCCATGTCTTGGTGGGTTTGCAGTTGTGCCATATCTCTTTCCATTTTCAGATTGAACAGTTCTTTGTGAGATGTTCAAAGCTTGGGAATTTTTTTTTTTATAACCTAACCCTGATTTAATCATCTCCACAACTTTATCCCTGACCTGTCTGGTATATTCCGTGGCCTTCATGGTGCTGTTTGTTCATGAAGGCTCTCTAACAAACCTAAGAGGGCTTCACAGAACAGCTGTATTTAGGCCGGGTTCACACTGGTATGACAAACACTTCGACATTGGGAGCTTATGTCGCATTACGTGTGAAAATCAATGTTTCCCAATGGGAGCCGTCTTAACTGGTCCGATACAAGTCGATCCGACTTTGAAAATGCTCCCTGTACTACTTTGGTCCGACTTTGATCCTACTTCAGCCCATTGAGTATCACTGAAGATGGATCAAAGTCGGATCGCCGTCTTGACTGATCTGACTTTGGCATGCGACTTGTGCTCTGATGATCTTGAGGGGGAACTCCACGCCAAATAAAAAAAAAACGGCATTGGTTCCCCCTCTAAGAGCATACCAGGCCCTCCCGTCTGGTATGGACTTTAAGGGGGACCCCTTACGCCCAAAAAGCGGTGTGGGGGTCCCCCCAAAGTTCATACCAGACCCTTATCCGAGCACACAGCCCGGCCGGTCAGGAAAGGGGGTGGGGACGAGCAAACGACACTCCCCTCCTGAACCGTACCAGGCCGCATGCCCTCAACATGGTTGGTGGGTGCATTGGGGCACCTTTTCTCTATTAGACCTGGTGACTATTGTCAGTTGTCACCAGAACAAGAGGTGAAGATAAATCTTACAATGTGGACACCTGCTCCAATGGCAAAAGGCCTCATTCACACAATCATGCAATTTTGCGCAATCATATGCATTCATAGGACATTTCTAAATGAATATAAACTCATGTAATCATTCTAATTAGACAGTGCACACTGCGTGTGTTCAGGTGCAAATTAGGTTAGCTGCATTTATAAAAAATAGAAATCTGGATATCTATGGGTGAACTACATACTCTGAATGCATTTAAAAGACATGTACATTTAAAAACAGAGCTTGATCTGGAAACTATAGTTTGTTGTTGTTTATAAAACAAAATTGTGTGTAAAAAAAAAAATAATAAATCAAAAATAATAATATGAATAAAAATATACAGATAAAATAGCTAGATCAAGGTTTGTTCTAGATCAGTGTCAGGGTTAGAGTTAGGGTCAAGGTTGGGTCAAAGGTTATGGTCAGAGCCAAAGGTTGGGGTCAAAGGTCAGGGTCAGTTTATTTTAGGTAGGTTTTTTTTTTTTAAAGCATTTTTTAATTCAGTATTAGTGACAGTCTGCCAGATAGGGGGAGAATTACTAAAACTTGAGCACTCAGAATCTGGTACAGGTGTACATGGTAGCCAATCAGCTTCTAACTTCAGCTTGTTCAATGAAGCTTTGACAATAAAACCTAGAAGCTGATTGGTTTCTATGCAGAGCTGCACCAGATTTTGCACTCTCCAATCTTAGTAAATCTCCCCCATAGTGTCAGTGTCAGTATGTTTTAGGTAGGATAAAAAAAAGCAAAACACTATTGTATATGGGCCCCACTACGGGTATAAACAACAAATAATATACACACATGTGGTATTGCTGTGATTGTCAGGAGCAATGATATTTATTTTGATTTGCTTTTAGATGGTAGGTTACGACAATAGCAAGAAGTATACAACTACATTTAATTTTTTTACTATTTTGTGACAGTTTTAATTTGATAATTAACCACTTAAGCCCCGGACCATTTGGTAGATAAAGGACCAGAGGTGATTTCAGAATTTTGCACTGCGCTGCTTTAACTGTAAATTGTGCGGACATGCAATGTTGTACCCAAACGAAATTTGCGTCCTTTTCTTCCCACAAATTGAGCTTTCTTTTAATGGTATTTGATTGCCTCTGTGATTTTAATTTTTTGCGATATAGACCGAAAGTTTTGAAAAAAATGATATTTTCTACTTTTTGTTATAAGAAAAATTGAATAAACTCAATTTTAGTCATACATTTAGGCCAAAATGTATTCAGCCACATGTCTTTAGTAAAAAAAAATGTCAATAAGCGTATATTTATTGGTTTGCGCAAAAGTTATAGCGTCTACAAACTAGGGTACATTTTCTGGAATTTACACAGCTTTTAGTTTATGACTGCCTATCTCATTTCTTGAGGTGCTAAAATGGCAGGGCAGTACAAAACCCCCCCAAATGACCCCATTTTGGAAAGTAGACATCCCAAAATTGCTGAGAGGCATGTTGAGCCCATTGAATATTATTTTTTTTGTCTCAAGTGATTGAATAATGACAAAAAAATAAATAAAAATTACAAAAAGTTGTCACTAAATGATATATTGCTCACACATGCCATGGTTATATGTGGAATTGCACCCCAAAATACATTTTGCTGCTTCTCCTGAGTGCGGGGATACCACATGTGTGGGACTTTTTGGGAGCCTAGCCGCGTACAGGCCCCCGGAAACCAAGCACCGCCTTCAGGATTTCTAAGGGCGCAAATTTTTGATTTCACTCCTCACTACTTATCACAGTTTTGAAGGCCATAAAATGCCAAAATAGCACAAAACCCCCCCAAATGACCCCATTTTAGAAATTAGACACCCCAAGGAAATTGCTGAGAGGCCTGTTAAAACCCATTGAATATTTTTTTTTTTGTCCCAAATGATTGAATAATGACAAAAAAAAAAAAAAAATTACAAAAAGTTGTCACTAAATGATATATTGCTCACACATGCTATGGCTATATGTGGAATTACACCCCAAAATACATTTTGCTGCTTCTCCTGAGTATGGGGATACCACATGTGTGGGACTTTTTAGGAGCCTAGCCGCGTACGGGACCCCGAAAACCAAGCACCGCCTTCAGGATTTCTAGGCACAAATTTTTGATTTCACTCCTCACTACCTATCACAGTTTCGAAGGCCATAAAATGCCAAAATAGCACAAAACCCCCCCAAATGACCCCATTTTGGAAAGTAGCTATTTGCTGAGAGGCATGGTGAGTATTTTACAGCTCTAATTTGTTTTTGAAAATGAAGAAAGAAAATTTTTTTTTTTTTTTTTTTTTTTTTCAATTTTCAAAACTTTGTGACAAAAAGCGAGATCTGCAAAATGCTCACCATACCTCTCAGCAAATAGCTTGGGGTGTCTACTTTCCAAAATGGGGTCATTTGGGGGGGTTTTGTGCCATCTTGGCATTCCATGGCCTCCGAAACTGTGATAGGCAGTGAGAAGTGAAATCAAAAATTTACACCCTTAGAAAGCCTGAAGGCGGTGCTTGGTTTTGGGGTCCCGAACGCAGCTAGGCTCCCAAAAAGTCTCACACATGTGGTATCCCCGTACTCATAAGAAGCAACAGAATGTATTTTGGGGTGTAATTCCACATATACCCATGGCATGTTTGAGCAATATATCATTTAGTGACAACTTTGTGCAAAAAAAAATTAAAAATAAAAATAAATTGTCTTTTTTCCGCAACTTGTGTCAACATATAAAATATTCCATGGACTCGACATGCCTCTCAGTATATAGCTTGGGGTGTCTACTTTCCAAAATGGGGTCATTTGGGGGGGTTTTGAACTGTTCTTGCATTTTATACACAACATTAGGAAGCTTACATCCACTCTTCTAACCACTTGAAGACAAAGGCCTTTTTGACACTTTTTGTTTACATGAAAACATTTCTTTTTTTTGCAAGAAAATTATGTTGAACCCCCAAACATTATATATATATTTAAAGCAAAGGCCCTACAGATTAAAATGGTGGGTGTTGCATTTTTTTTTCTACACAGTATTTGCGCAGCAATTTTTCAAACACATTTTTTGGGGAAAAAATACACTTTTTTTTATTTTAATGCACTAAAACACACTATATTGCCCAAATGTTTGATGAAATAAAAAAGATGATCTTAGGCCGAGTACATAGATACCAAACACGACATGCTTTAAAATTTCGCACAAACGCGCATTGGCGACAAACTACATACATTTTTAAAAGCCTTTAAAAGCCTTTACAGGTTACGCAGTTAGATTTACAGAGGAGGTCTACTGCTAAAATTACTGCCCTCGATCTGACCTTCGCGGTGATACCTCACATGCATGGTGCAATTGCTGTTTACATATGACGCCAGACCGACGCTTGCGTTCGCCATTGGGCAAGAGCAGGGCAGGACAGGGGTGCTTTTTTTTTATTATTATTAATTTTGCTTTTTTATTTTATTTTTAAACTGTTGCTTCCATATTTATTTATTTTTTTTATCATTTTTATTGTTATCTCAGGGAATGTAAATATCCCCTATGATAGCAATAGGTAGTGACAGGTACTCTTTTTTTGAAAAAACTGGGGTCTATTGGACCCTAGATCTTTCCTCTGCCCTCAAAGCATCTGATCACACCAAGATCGGCGTGATAAAATGCTTTCCCAATTTCCCAATGGCGTTTTTTATATCCGAGGGGGGGGGCATTCCCTCCCACTGCTTGTAAAAGCAGTCCAGAGGCTAATTAGCCACTAGGATTGCTTTTACATGAAAGCCGGCCGCTGGCTGAATAAAATGATACCAAGATGATACCTAAACCCGCAGGCATCATTCTGGTATAAACATTCAAAGTCCAGCAACATACCAGTACGTTGCTGGTCCTTGTTGGACATGTATTGTAATCTTTTTTTTCATGCAGCCTGTTGGCTGAACGAAAAAAAAAGATTGATCGGTGGGTATGCCCACCATTAGAATACCACCCTTCATCCACCCACCTTCTAATGATGGGCATACATGCACCATTTATATATGCCGAAGCATGGGGGCATCTTCCCGCAAAAGTTATGCCGCGTACACACGGTCGGACTTTTCCACGGGCAAGCCTCCGTCGGAATTTCGACCGTATGTACGCGGCATTAGGAGCAAAATCGCTCCTCCGCCCCTCCGCCCCTGCTGCCCCAATGCTTCGGCATATATGCTTTTTTTTTTAACTGTGGTGGTGAAATCACCTCCTACAGCACTGGAGTCGCAGGGATCAGGCCTGTCTCTGCAAACGCTGCAGTTATGTGTATTGTGTTTTGTAAGTGACAGTGATCGATCGATACTGCACTTGGGTGGCCTGGGCTGGACGGAGGGGCAAAACGCAGGTGCTAGCAGGTATCTGGGCTGATCCCGCTAACACTGCGTTTTTGGGAACCCTAAACTGCTGGGGACACTAGTATAGATCTGATCAGATCAGATATTGATCTGTTCAGATACTATACCACTAAGGGAGGTGTATGCTTCACGCGTGGGTTTTAGCGCTACTGGCACTAATCTGACGCTGCCTGGGGTGTGACGCAGACCCTCTCTGACGCTGAAACCTAATTGATATCACCCGCCGGGCGATCAGGGGGTTAAACCTTTATTGGGATATATATACGGCGGGTGCCCTGACACTATAAAAAGCAAACTAACTAACCAGCGTCACCCGTAACACTTATATGGTGATCACTGGTGAAAGGGTTAACTAGGGGCAATTAGGGGGTTAAAACCTTTATTAGGTAATATATGGGGGTACCTGACGCTATATAAAAACCTGACGGCGAACCTAAAAAAATTACTGGCTACCTATCGGCATCACCGACACTAAGACAGCGATCAGAAAAACGATCGCTTAGCGACAGTGGTGATAGGGGGTGAAAGGGTTACCTGGGGGGCGATCAAGGGTGTTAAACCTTTATTAGATAATATATGGGGGTACCTGACACTATAAAAACCTGCGGCGAACCTAAAAAAAATTACTGGCTACCGATCGGCATCACCGACACTAAGACAGCGATCAGAAAAATGATCGCTTAGCGACAGTGGTGATAGGGGGTGAAAGGGTTACCTGGGGGGCGATCAAGGGGTTAAACCTTTATTATATAATATATGGGGGTACCTGACGCTATAAAAACCTGCGGCAAACCTAAAAAAAATTACTGGCTACCGATCGGCATCACCGACACTAAGACCGTGATCAGAAAAACTATCGCTTAGCGACAGTGGTGATAGGGGGTGAAAGGGTTACCTAGGGGGCGATCAAGGGGGTTAAACCTCTATTAGGTAATATATGGGGGTACTCGACGCTATAAAAATCTAGGCCGAACCTAAAAAAAATTACTGGCTACCGATCGGCATCACCGACGCTAAGACAGCGATCAGAAAAATGATCGCTTAGCGACAGTGGTGATAGGGGGTGAAAGGGTTACTTGGGGGGCGATCAAGGGGGTTAAACCTTTATTAGGTAATATATGGGGGTACCTGACACTATAAAAACCTGCGGCGAACCTAAAAAAAAATAACTGGCTACCGATCGGCTTCACCGACGCTAGGACAGCGATCAGAAAAATGATCGCTTAGCGACAGTGGTGATAGGGGGTGAAAGGGTTATCTGGGGGGCGATCAAGGGGGTTAAACCTTTATTAGGTAATATATGGGGGTACCCGACGCTATAAAAACCTGCGGCGAACCTAAAAAAAATAACTGGCTACCGATCGGCATCACCGACGCTAAGACAGCGATCAGAAAAATGATCGTTTAGCGACAGTGGTGATAGGGGGTGAAAGGGTTATCTGGGGGGCGATCAGGGGGTTAAACCTTTATTAGGGGGGGTTAAGGGGCTACACTGGACCTAAAACTAACTTTAGTGACACTTTTACAGTCACAAATGTCACTGATTGCAGTGATCAGTAAATAAATGGTCACTGCAACTGGGGGCTGGGGGGTGATCTGGGGGGTGATCTGGGGGGGCCTGGGGGGGCGATTTATGTGCCTATGTGTCCTGGTGTCAGTGTAGTGTTTTGTGCACTAACCTGGCATCTTCTCCTGTGCGGCGCTCGGTATATGTGAGCGCCGCAGGAGAGATGACATCACTTCCTCTGCCTGTGTAAACATTACACAGGCAGGGAAGCTCTCTCATTCGCCGGGAGCGATCGCGAGGGGGTGGCCGGAATCGAACGGCCGTCCCCTCATCCCGGATCGCTCCCGAACACTTAACCACCGCTCACTGTACAGAAGGGGGGTCCGATCGGACCCCCCAACTATACAAAGGCGATCACGTAGATATACGTGATTCTGCCTGTTGGTGCCATTCTGCCGACGTATTTTTACAGTGGGTGGTCGTTAAGTGGTTAAAAAAAAGAATAGTAGATACCCATTACCATTTACCACCAAATTATATGTACAGTTTGGATTTGTTTTACCTTCCGTCATGAAGGGTTAAATGGAGGTTAAAGAGGAATTTCATTCTGGATTTTTTTTTTTAAGTCAGCAGCTACTAATACTTTCTATATTAGTAGCTGCTGACTTAAAAAAAAATCCAGATACTAATACTGTAGCTGCTGACTCTTAATAAACATGCACTTACCAGTCCAGGGGTCCAGCGTTGTCCTCACCCAGGTTGGTTCTTCACCAGTCTTTGGCTCACCAGCATCTCCGTCTTGAATGTGGAGAGTCGGCTGTGACTTTCTGGTGCTTTGCAGCCGGCTTCCCACTGCACTTGTGCGAGACATGCTGCCCCCTCTTAATGGTCTTGCAGTCTCCTGGGACCTGTTACGTGTCCCAGGAGGTTGCAGGCAGAGAGGAGGACCAAAACTTCCACTTGGCTCACCTAAGCAAGCTGAGCAGGAGCAGGTACCTACAAGACATAGGTACCCACTCCCAGAAAAAAAAAACATCCAAAAGTGGGAGAAGAGGAGGGGAGAAGGAGAAAAAGCAGAATTTCCCTTTTAAGGAAAAATTCTACTTTAAAGCGGAGTTCCACCCAAAAGTGGAACTTCCACTCATTGTACTTCTTCCCCCATCTGGTGCCACATTTGACACCTTTCTGGGGGAGGGGAGACAGGATACCTGTCCCCCTACAGGTATCCTTTCCTAACTTCCGGGAGCCTCAGTCGCGGATATTTGCGTCACCGCTCGGGCTCAGTCCTCCTCCCTCCTCCTTCCACGGCCGCCGGGCCAGTAGGAGAGAGGAGTGGAGCCTCGCGCATGGGCAGTAGGGTTCCCGGCATGAAGCCGTAAAGCTATACTGCCGGGTTTCCTTACTCGCAATGGAGGCGGCAGCACCCGACAGCTGATGGAAACATCAGCTGCGGTACTCACATCGCTGGACTCCAGGACAGGTAAGTGTCCTATTATTAAAAGTCAGCAGCTGCTGGCTTTTAATTTTTGCAGCGGTGGGCTGACCTCCACTTTAAGTAAACTAAAAAATATGAAAAAATAAATAAAAAACTGGGTATCTTAGGAAACAGAAGAGTATTGCATCTTTAAGGAGAAATTAGCAGGAATCATATCAACACATCGGTTATTATTTATGCACTCTGCTGGTAATAAAATGAAAGCAACTCATAATGGCATTATTAGGCAACAGGCTCATTTTTTATAATGGAACTAACAAATTCTTGAAACACTTGTATGGATTAATTTGTGATTGTTTAAATAATTAGAATAAATCTAATTGTCCAAACACCTCCAGAAAATTATAAAAACATGCAAAATTAATCATTCTAATCTATTTTTAAACATGTTCTTTCTATGATATACAAACAGTAGCAATCAATTTAGCTGCAATCATTTCACCAGGATTGGTTTAATTTGCCTTTGCCTTAATCTATAATTAATATATTCCATATAATAAAATCATAGTTTGTTTTCTCTATGTAATTAGTACATGAACTGTGTTTATAAATTAACCTATTCAAAGTCTTGTATTTAATCAGTTTAAAGTGGAAATCCACATTAATACCTCAGAATGAAAATAAAAATATATGCTTAAAGCCTAGCTTATGTGAACACATTTTATTTTGTTTTGGATACATGTAAGAGAAGCCCCTCTCAGATTTTTCTTTCCATGGGGGTTCCAAGTAGGAACATTCACTGACTACCCACAGGGGACCGAAAACACCATCTCCCTCTCTCTCTCCTAAAGTATCAAGCCGCACAATGCCACTCACATTTCCAGTCATATTTAATCACAAAGAGCAGACGCAAGGGACTTCTGGAAAATGAAAATATAAGAGTTGGGATGGATTATGTAGTGCTACCCCCTTAGCGGCAGCTGGATTTTAGGTCCCCCTTTGCATGTACAGACAGGCAACAAGTATTTTCGCAAGCACACTGTAGTCAGAAACCCAGTCCAAGGGCTTTGTTTTAGTTTATTAGGGAAATCAACTTGGATGGGGTTGGGGTGGAACGGGATGCCCAGAACGGTGATAAAGTAGAACTTAAATATATTGTAACTTTCTGACTTCTTGGTGTGAAAAAATTGAGGTTACTCATTCAGTCTCTTGTAAAGATCCTGTAACACATATGGTGACTTATGAACAGGCCTCCTGCTGGACAGGTCCCAATGGTTTCCAGGGTGGCTCAGTCCATCCTAGCTCAGGCCTAAGCGTATGAGGATTCCTCTACTGCTTTCTCTCTCTTTTTCTCTTCCTCTCTGGTGCCTTCTGCCTGGAGGCAAAGCCCCCCAGCACAGGAGTCTCCTCCTAGGCCACTGTAACCTGGACGGTGCTTTCACATGGTTAGGCTCCATAATTTGTAAGGGCTATCATTCCACCTTCTTGGTTGTCCTCACCCAGGGATTGGAAGAGACCCCATGAATATTGAGGCATTATCTCTGCTCCTCTGCCCTCTAAGTTCCAGAACTTTCCTAAGTTCTAGAAGCCACGGGGAGGAGACAGAGACTTAGACCTTGGAGCACTGCCAACCTAACTATCAACAACAAATTACCCTGGTTCCTCTGGCTAGAGCCGGAGCCCAACTAAATGAACTTACTGTACACTGGAGATGCTACAATTAGAACTCTTGTCAGGTGTTTACTGTTGTCTGGAGATCTGTTAGAGAGATTTATGCTTACCGTATTTTCTGGCGTATAAGACGACCTTTTACACCAAAATTACACAGCCAATCAGCGGGGGTCATCTTATACGCCGGGTGAAGTGACCCCCAGATGGATATCAGCCCGCCGGGTGCTCTGTAAAGCTGTATGTATTCAGTATATGCGCCGCTCAGCCAATCCCGGCGGGTGATGCACTCTGTTGATGACTACAGAGCCTGCTAAGCCTGCTCGGATTGGGGTAACAACCTCTGCCAACTTCTATAGTCATCAACAGAGTGCATTGCCGGCTGGGATTGGCTGAGCGGCGCATATACTGAATACATACAGCTTTACAGAGCACCCGGCAGGCTGATATCCATCTGGCGGCCTCTTCGTTTCTGAACATACAGTATTACCACACAAGGGGGTCGTCTTATATGTTGACTACAGCACAAAACCAACGTTTTAAACTGAAAATTAGGGGGTCGTCTTAAATGCCCAGCCACCTTATACGCCGGGAAATACGGTACTTCCTTTCCTGCTGACATCGGTTTCACGAGGCAGGAGGTGAAGGAAGCTATTCAACAGTGACACAGACAGAAGGTAAAATCTGACAGGGGTACTAGCTTTTCTCCTCTCTACGTAAGAATTTTTTTTTCTATATCCGTGTTGCTGTTGAATTATCCTATAAATTAAAAAATGCCCATACACAATTGGTTACAGACCGTGGGAACAAGAGACAGTTATAACTACAAAATAAGTAGATTTCAAATAAAATGCACCAAGATATGCATGTACTGCCATTGGGCCACTGCCACTGGGGATGTCAGTTAACCAGTAGGGATGAGCTCGGTGTTCGAGTCGAACATAAGTTCGACTCGAACATCGGCTGTTCGACCGTTCGGCGAACATCGAACGATTTGGGCCGTTTGCGCCAAATTCGAGTGACGCGAACGGCCCACAATACACTGCGCCATCGCAGTGCAATCCCGGCGCTGTGATTGGCCAAGCATGCACTGTGACCCCGCATGCTTGGCCAATCACAGCGCCGGCAGCTAGGAGAGCCATAATTGGCCACAGGCAGGTTGCCTGTGGCCAATTATAGCTCAGGGGGTTTAGCACACGCCCCACACTATAAAAGGCTGCCAGCGTGGCGGCCTTGTGTAGTGTGTTCCGGCGCAGGGAAAGAGTTACATAGGCAGGGACAGTGTTAGTGCTATTTGTACCTTAAACTTGTGTGTAGGGAGAGAGAAGGATAGGCAGGGAGAGTGTCAGTGTCATATTCTTTGCTAAACCTTGTGTGCAGGGAGAGAGAAGGATAGGCAGGGGACAGTGTCAGTGTCACATTCTTTGCTAAACCTTGTGTGCAGGGAGAGAGAAGGATAGGCAGGGAGAGTGTCAGTGTAATATTCTTTGATAAACCTTGTGTGCAGGGAGAGAGAAGGATAGGCAGGGAACAGTGTCAGTGTCATATTCTTTGCGAAACCTTGTGTGCAGGGAGAGAGAAGGATAGGCAGGGAGAGTGTCAGTGTCATATACTTTGATAAACCTTGTGTGCAGGGAGAGAAAAGGATAGGCAGGGGACAGTGTCAGTGTCATATTCTTTGCTAAACCTTGTGTGCAGGGAGAGAGAAGGATAGGCAGGGAGAGTGTCAGTGTCATATACTTTGATAAACCTTGTGTGCAGGGAGAGAGAAGGATAGGCAGGGGACAGTGTCAGTGTCATTGTTGCTAAGCCTCCTGCACATTATACACCTGAAGTTAGCCCGTATTGCTGTGTTTTCCTGGTGTGTTACACCAACAGGCATTTGCAGCACTTACAGCGGGCGGAGTGTGCCTCCTGCACCTTATACACCTGAAGTTAACCTGTATTGCTGCGTTTTCCTGGTGTGTTACACCAACAGGCATTTGCAGCACTTACAGCGGGCGGAGTGTGCCTCCTGATCATATTATACCTGAAGTTAGCCTGTATTGCTGCTTTTTCCTGGTGTGTTACACCAACAGGCATTTGCAGCACTTACAGCGGGCGGAGTGTGCCTCCTGATCATATTACACCTGAAGTTAGCCTGTATTGCTGCGTTTTCCTGGTGTGTTACACCAACAGGCATTTGCAGCACTTACAGCAGGCGGAGTGTGCCTCCTGCACCTTATACACGTGAAGTTAGCCTGTATTGCTGCCTTTTCCTGGTGTGTTACACCAACAGGCATTTGCAGCACTTACAGGGGGCGGAGTGTGCCTCCTGATCATATTACACCTGAAGTTAGCCTGTATTGCTGCGTTTTCCTGGTGTGTTACACCAACAGGCATTTGCAGCACTTACAGCGGGCGGAGTGTGCCTCCTGATCATATTACACCTGAAGTTAGCCTGTATTGCTGCTTTTTCCTGGTGTGTTACACCAACAGGCATTTGCAGCACTTACAGCGGGCGGAGTGTGCCTCCTGATCATATTACACCTGAAGTTAGCCTGTATTGCTGCATTTTCCTGGTGTGTTACACCAACAGGCATTTGCAGCACCTACAGCAGGCGTAGTGTGATTCCTGCAAAATATACTCCTGAAGCTAGGCCTTATTGCTGGTTTTCCCATTTCCCTGCAGGCCATTAGAATGTCTGGAAGGCAAACAAAGAGAGGCAGACAGTCAGGAGCCAATAAAAGAGGGCAAGCAGGCTCTGTGTCTAGAGACAACAGTGCTGGTCGTGGACGCGGTGCATCACCATCAGCACGTGGCCATGGGACACGCTTGTCCTTCTTTTCGGCAGCTGGACGTGTTGAGCCGCATCATGCCGAAGACTTGGTAGAGTGGGTGACCAAGCCCTCCTCATCCTCCTCATCCTCTCTCACCCAGGCTCAGGGTACTGGCAAAGCAGCTGCCAAAGCGTCCTCTTCCCTGGTATTAATGTCATCATCAGTCACTCCTTCTCTAGACCAACCATGTCCTCCTGAGGAGTCCCCCGAACTGTTTGAGCACAGTGTTGGGTACATGCTCCAGGAGGATGCCCAGCGTTTCGAAGGGTCTGATGATGATACCCAGCTAGAGGAAGGCAGTAGCGTGAGAGCAGAGAGAGGGGATGCTCAAGAAGGACACCAATCTGGCAGTCATGTTCCAGCAGCTGCAGCATACTGCCAGATTGGCTCCAGTGATGAGGAGGGAGGGGATGATGAGGTCACTGACTCCACGTGGGTGCCTAATAGGAGAGAGGAGGAGGAGGAGGAGGAGGAGGAGGCACATCTCCAACGAGGCAGGATGCCCTCGGGGGCCAGTGTAAGGGCAGCACACCGATGGAATCACACCGCAGAGCTCCGCCTGTGCAGGGCGCTGCCTCTGCCCGTTATTCAAAAAGTTCTTTGGTGTGGGCCTTTTTTGAGTCGAGTGCATCAGATCGCACAGCTGCTGTTTGCAACATATGTCTCAAGCGTATATCGCGTGGCCAAAACATCACCCGCTTGGGCACCACATGCTTGACCAGACATATGTTGACCTGCCATGCAGCTCGTTGGCAAGCCTACCTTAAAGACCCACACCAAAGAACAAAGCGGATCTCTCCTTGCACCGCATCAGCTGGGATCTCCAACCCCACTATACCTTCAGTCCTCTCTGAAACCTGCACTGAGAGGAATGAAGGTGTAGAATTAGATGTTGCACAGCCAAGTACTTGCGGGCACTCTGCTAGCAGTACACGGACGTCCGATTCTAGCAGGCAAATTTCCCTGCCCCAGCTGCTGGACCATCGAAAGAAGTTCACTCCCAGCCATCCACATGCCCAGCGGTTGAATGCTAGCTTGGCTAAATTGCTAGCGCTTCAACTGCTGCCTTTTCAGTTGGTAGACTCGGCCCCCTTCCGTGAGTTTGTGCAATGTGCGGTTCCTCAGTGGCAGGTTCCCAAACGCCACTTTTTCTCACGGAAGGCGATTCCGGCTCTCTACCGGCATGTGGAAGGCAATGTCTTGGCCCCGCTGGACAGGGCGGTCAGCGGTAAGGTGCATATTACCGCTGACTCATGGTCCAGCAGGCATGGACAGGGATGTTACCTTTCTTTCACGGCCCATTGGGTCACTCTTTTGGCAGGTGGGAAGGATGCAGGACAAGGTGCAGTAGTGTTGGAGGTTGTTCCACCGCCACGACTGCAAAATGCTACTACTGGTTGTGACACACCTCTCTCCTCCACCCCCTCCTCATCTTCTTCCTCCATGGCCTCTTCCTGTGCTTTGTCCTCGGAACCAGCGGTGCTCCGTAGGCGTTCAAGGGGCTACGCAAGTACGCAGGCAAAAAGATGCCATGCCGTGCTTGCGCTGGTGTGTTTGGGGGACAGGAGCCACACTGGGGCAGAGGTTCTGTCTTCTCTGCAGGGGCAGGCCGAGAGGTGGTTGACACCACGCCAGCTTAAGCCAGGAATGGTAGTTTGCGACAATGGCACCAACCTCCTCTCCGCTCTCCGACAGGGACAACTGACCCATGTGCCCTGTGTGGCTCACGTCCTTAACCTAGTGGTGCAGCGGTTCTTGGGCAGGTACCCGGGCTTACAGGATGTCCTGAGGCAGGCCAGGAAAGTCTGTGTGCATTTCCGCAGATCTTATAATGCCAGTGCTCGCCTGGCTGAGCTGCAAAATGAGTTGAACCTGCCCAAGAACTGCCTTATATGTGACATGCCCACCAGGTGGAACTCAACGTTGGCCATGCTGCAGCGGCTGCACACGCAGCAGAGGGCCATCAATGAGTACCTGTGCGACTACAGCACCAGGACAGGGTCAGGGGAGCTCAGGTTTTTTTCACCACGCCAGTGGGGCATGATCAGGGATGCATGCACTGTCCTGGCACCATTTGAGGAGGCCACGAGGATGGTGAGCAGTGACAGTGCATGCATCAGTGACACTGTACCTCTTGTCCACCTGTTGGAACATACGCTGCGTGGAATAATGGACAGGGCACTTGAGGCACAACAGAGGCAGGAAGAGGAGGACTTCCTTGCCTCTCAAGGCCCCCTTTACCCAGACAGTGTTCCTTCTGTCCCACCCATCGCACAGGAAGAGGAGGAGGAGGAGGATTGTGTCAGCATGGAGGTGGAGCCTGGCACTCAGTATCATCAGCAGCAGTCTTTTAGGGATGATTTACAGTCCCAAGAAACCAGTGGACTTGTACGTGGCTGGGAGGAGGTGGCTGCGGATCATGTCGTCCTTAGTGACCCAGAGGACTCCGGACTGAATGCCTCAGCTAACCTACGCTGCATGGCCTCCCTGATCCTGCAAAGTCTGCGGAAGGATCCTCGTATTCTTCGGATCAAGGAGAGGGACCATTGCTGGCTGGCCACTCTCCTTGATCCACGGTACAAGGGTAAGGTTGCGGACCTTATCTTACCGTCGCAGAGGGAGCAGAGGATGAGACAACTCCGGGAGGCCTTGCAGAAAGGTTTGTGCAACGCGTTCCCAGAGACTGGGAGGTTACAAACTCCTGGTCCTGGACAACGAGTTGCTGAGGCTTCGGTCAGTCAAAGAAGGAGCGGTGGGGAAGGTGGCCGTCTGACCGATGCGTTCAGACAATTCTTTAGTCCACAGCCCCAAGGTATGATCGGTTCCAGCAACCATCGCCAGCGTTTCATATACATGGTGCAGGAATACCTAGGGGCAAGGTCAGACTTGGACACCTTCCCCACCGAAAATCCTCTGGCTTACTGGGTCTTGAGGATGGATCACTGGCCAGAGCTTGCACAGTATGCAATTGAGCTACTGGCCTGTCCTGCATCCAGAGTTCTTTCAGAACGCACATTCAGTGCTGCTGGAGGTTTTGTCACGGATCACAGGGTGCACCTGTCCACCGACTCTGTTGATCGACTGACCTTCATAAAGATGAACCAGTCTTGGATCACCACCAGCTACCAACCAAACACCTGAAGCTGATATAACAGACTAATTTATTTTCAAATGGCACATCCCTTCAAGACTGATGCTGATGCTGAGAGACTGTCCTGTTATGTTGACTGACTATCCTCCTCCTCCTCAATGATCCGATTGATGATTAGAGCTTGGAAGAACATTTTTGTTTCTGGGTGCCGCCACCAGTGGCTAAGGCCCAATTTTTCAGCCCCTGTTTAGCAGGGGCATGTAATTACAATTTTTTATGCAATGCTCTGCAGCAGGGCTCATTCCTGCACTCCAACTAGAGTATCTGGGAGAGGTTGCAGTGTCGTGGCACCAGCACCAGTGGCTAAGGCCCAATTTTTCAGCCCCTGTTTAACAGGGGCGTGTTATTACAATTTTTTATGCAATGCTTGGCAGCAGGGCTCATTCCTGCACTCCAACTAGAGTATCTGGGAGAGGTTGCAGTGTCGTGGCACCAGCACCAGTGGCTAAGGCCCAATTTGTCAGCCCCTGTTTAACAGGGGCGTGTTATTACAATTTTTTATGCAATGCTTTGCAGCAGGGCTCATTCCTGCACTCCAACTAGAGTATCTGGGAGAGGTTGCAGTGTCATGGCACCAGCACCAGTGGCTAAGGCCCAATTTTTCAGCCCCTGTTTAACAGGGGCGTGTAATTACAATTTTTGATGCAATACTTTGCAACAGGGCTCATTGCTGTGCTCCAAGTACAGTATCTGTGAGGGGTTGCAGTGTTGTGGCACCAGTGCCTAAGGCCCAATTTTTCTGCCCCTGTTCAACAGGGGCATGCAATTACAATTCTTGATCTAATAATTCACAGCAGGGCCCATTCCTGCGCCCACCAAGAGTAACTGTGAGGCCTTACAGTGTTTTGTCAACACCACCACCACCACCACCAAAGGCCCAATTTTTCAGCCCCTGTTCAACAGGGGCATGCAATTACAATTCTTGATCTAATAATTCACAGCAGGGCCCATTCATGCGCCCACCAAGAGTAACTGTGAGGGCTCACAGTGTTGTGGCAACACCAACATGTAAGGGGCAAATTTCAGCTGAGTATATACGGCAGGCCCCTACTTTCAAACATCCAACTTACAAACGACTCCTCCTTGCAAACGGAAGGATACAACAGGAAGTGAGAGGAAATCTACCCCTAGGAAGGCAAATTCTCTCCTGTAAGAGTTAATATGGGAAAAAAAGTGTCTCCTCTCCACTGATGCTTTATCATCAATTCTTGTTTCAATAAAAACCCTAAATTTTCAAAAAACATTTGTCATTAGGACGGAAAGTGAGGTGAACTGTTCTGAACAGGTGCACACTGCACAGACAGCAAAACAAATGTTACAGGGGTGATAACCCTTCCCTATGTTTTCCAAAAAGCTTAAAAATAGATTTTTTGGCTGGAGCTACACTTAAACAATGTACCTGTTCAAAATTACAAACAGATTCTACATAAGAACAAACCTACAGTCCCTGTCTTGTATGCACCGCCTGTATACGGCTGTTCAGAGTATATAGGGCCTTTTTTATTTTGTGTGCAGGGTTCTCCTTAATATCCATACAAGACCCAAAGGGGCTGGTAATGGGCTGGGGTAGGGGGGGGGGCTGTGATGGGGTAGCTATGCCATTTTTCTTAAAGATTTTCATCCATATTACCGGGACCAGACATTACATTAAAGCCGCAAGCAGTTTTAAATGGCTTTTTTTCCTTTAGAAATTTAATTTTGTGCAGGGACAGTTCTAAACACAGGAAACACGTGGCACTTCACAGGCATACTTTAGACACCCCCCAGGTACGATATTTAAAGGAATATTTGACTTTTTTTTCACTTTATCCAGTTTACAACCACCTGCCGACAAATAACGTTACATAACGTCCTCCCAGAATCGCTCTCCCGCGCGCCCCCTGGGGCGCGCACTTGGGAATCTCCATGACCGCCGGGTCCAGAGGACCCGGCGCATCACGAATCGCGGTAAATCGCCACTGATAGCGGCCGTTTACCACGTGATCGCTCCGTCAAATGACGGAGCAATCACTTGTAAACAGACCGGCGTCATGTGATGACGCCGGTTCCTCTCTCCCCTCTCTGTACCGATCGGTGCAGCAGCACTGGGCTGGATCTGTGACAATTGCAGTCACAGATCCAGTCATCCATCCATCCCTGCTCAGCCATCCCTGTGCAATACCCTGCCAATACTCTGCAAAATACCCTGCGCAATACTCTGCAAAATACTCTGCAATACCCTGGTGCAATACTCTGCAATACTCTGCATTACCCTGCGCAATACTCTGCAATACCCTGCGCAATACTCTGCAATACCCTGCGCAATACTCTGCAATACTCTGCAATACCCTGCGCAATACTCTGCAATACCCTGCGCAATACTGTGCAATACCCTGCAATACTCTGCAATACCCTGCGCAATACTCTGCAATACCCTGTGCAATACTCTGCAATACCCTGCGCAATACTCTACAATACCCTGCACAATACTCTGCAATACCCTGCGCAATACTCTGCAATACCCTGCGCAATACCCTGCACAATACTCTGCAATACCCTGCGCAATACTCTGCAATACTCTGCAAAATACTCTGCGCAATACCCTGCGCAATACTCTGCAATACCCTGCACAATACTCTGCAATACCCTGCACAATACTCTGCAATACCCTGCACAATACACCCTGCGCAATACTCTGCAATACCCTGCGCAATACTCTTCAATACCCTGTGCAATACCCCCTGTGCAATACCCCATGCAATACCCTGCCATACTCCGCAATGCCCTGCAATACTCCGCAATGCCCTGCAATGCCCGGCAATACTCTGCAATAACCACTTCCCGCCCGCCGGCCGTCATATGACGTCCTTGACTTTGTGCGGGGATATCTGAATGATGGGAGCAGCTACAGGCATTATTCAGATATTAGCTTTTTCAGCCGGCGATTCCCTACACCATAACAACAATCATAGTGGCTGTTCCACCGCTTGATCATTCTTACGGGAGGCGAGAGGGGATGTCCCCCCCGCCGCTCTCCGGTGCTTCTACCGACTTACCGCTACGATCAAAGCCAGGTATGTTTTTTTTTTTGTTTTTTTTCAGGCTTCCCAGCCTAGAGGAGAGATGTGGGGTCTTACTGACCCCATATCTCACTGTAAAGAGGACCTGTCATGCCATATTCCTATTACAAGGGATGTTTACGTTCCTTGTAATAGGTATAAAAGTGATCAAAAAAAATTTTGGGGCGGAAAAACATGTCAAACTAAAATAAATAAAGTAAAATGAACAATAAAAAAATATATATTTTATTTTAAGCGCCCCTGTCCCCGTGAGCTTGCATACAGAAGCGAACGCATACATAAGTCCCGCCCACATATGAAAACGGTTTTCAAATCACATATGTGAGGTATCACAGCGAACGTTAGAGCAAGAGCAATAATTTTGTCCCTAGACCTCCTCTGTAACTCAAAACATGTAACCAGTAAAAATATTTAAAGCGTCGCCTATGGGGATTTTTAAGTAGCGAAGTTTGGCGCCATTCCACGAGCATGTGCAATTTTTAAGGGTGACATGTTAGGTATCTATTTACTCGGCGTAACTTCATCTTTCACATTGTGCAAAAACATTGGGCTAACTTTACTGTTTTTTTTTTTTAAGCACAAAACATATTTTTTCCGTAAAAAACCCGTTAAAAAAATTGCTGCGCAAATATCGTGTGACATAAAAAGTTGCAACAACCACCATTATATTCTCTAAGGTCTTTGCTAAAAAAACATATATAATGTTTTGGGGTTCTATGTAATTTTCTAGCAAACAAATGATGATTTTTACATGTAGGAGAGAAATGTCAGAATTGGCCTGGGTGCTCCAGAACGCCTGATGGTGCTCCCTGCATGTTGGGCCTCTGTGTGTGGCCACGCTGTGTAAAAGTCTCACACATGTGGTATCGCCATACTCGGGAGTAATAGCAGAATGTGTTTTGGGGTGTAATTTGTGGTATGCATATGCTGTGAGTGAGAAATAACCTGCTAATATGACAATTTTGTTAAAAAAAAAAAAGAGAAAAAAAAAATCTTGATTTTGAAAAGAATTGTGGGAAAAAATGACAACTTCAAAAAACTCACAATGCCTCTTTCTAAATACCTTGGAATGTCTTCTTTCCAAAAAGGGGTCATTTGGGGGGTATTTGTACTTTTCTGGCATGTTTGGGTCTCAAGGAATGAGATAGGCCGTCAGTACTTCAGGTGTGATCAATTTTCAGATATTGGCACCATAGTTTGTGGACTCTATAACTTTCACAAAGACCAAATAATATGCACCAATTTGTACTTATTTTTACCAAAGATATGTAGCAGTATAAATTTGGGCCAAAATGTATGAAGAAAAAATAGTAATTTGCTAAATTTTATAACAGAAACGAAAAAAAAATCATTTTTTTACAGAATTTTTAGTCTTTTTTCTCTTATAGCGCAAAAAATAAAAAACCCAACGGTGATTAAATAACACCAAAAGAAAGCTCTATTTGTGTGAAAAAAAGGACAAAAAAATCATATGGGTACAGTGTTGTATGACTGAGTAATTGCCATTCAAAATGTGAGAGCACCGAAAGCTGAAAATTGGTCTGGTTATTAAGGGGGTTTAAGTGCCCAGTGGTCAAGTGGTTATGCATCATTAAAATGACTGCTCCCAAAAAACGTCAGTTTTTAAAACTTTTTTTTGGATTGATACATGTCCCTTGGTGCAGAGCCCGGATTCCCAAACCCTTTTTAGGACAATAACATGCATAATAGTCGTTATAATTAGCACTTTAGATTTCGAACGTTCGCATCCATTGTATTTAATAGGGTTCTAAAGTTCGTGCGAACTTTCGGTCCGTTCGCGGGTTCTGGTGCGAACCGAACCCGGGGGTGTTCGGCTCATCACTATTAACCAGGGACTGTCCTAAAATGGGGACTGCCCCCCGGTAGATGGGGATGAATAGTGAGTGACCTTACATTAACTTTGTAACCAGGACAGGAAGGGGAAATCTCAGATAATGTAGTGTATGTACACTGGTAAAGTGTAGCACATTTCCCACTCCATACAATACAAAAAAAATGCTTTGGCTGGACTTACACTTTGCAGACCCCACTTACATATACGCAGTATTTTAGACTGCACTCTAGGTCACAGTCAGCTGGGACTATGATATTTGTGGATTGAAGATCTTTACCCATGTCAGACCTTTACAGACAGACCACTGCATATACAAAGAAAACAACGGTTCTTCTCTGCAGCATACTGACAGCAGACAACCTTTTTTATTCAGGCTGTGGCTGCTTTCTCAAAAAAAAAAACTATAAGGCTTTACACCCCTTTTGTTTTGATACATCTGAAAAAAATGTAGTTAATTTAAACTGAAAGTTCAATATGGCTTAAAAAAAAGATTACAGATCAATACATATAGCGTAATCTGAAAAATAATTATTATATTGTCTATAATCTGCTTATTCAAAAAAATATTTACTTTTTATTGTTTTTTATTCAGTAATAACATTAGAGTTTAGTGTGGATGAAACTTATTTTTATAGTGTTTAAAACATGAATGCATACAAACAACTGTTGACTTTTATTTTTTTTAAGAAATCACCCTTCCTGGGGGGCATCAAATACTATACTTTCTCGGTGGCTTCCATCACAATACGAAGATGGGATAAATGAGCCCATGGGCTGGAATCCAGATTTTCTCCATAACAGCTTTCTTCTCCCGCCAGTAAGAATCTTTCAAATTGGTTTAGTTCACAATGTTCACAGTCTGCTTTAAAGATGTGATATAAAAATCAGTGTGTTACAGTATGTCTCAGTATGATAGGCATTCTGAACATGTTTAAGTAATACGTCAAGTTGTTGGTAGAATTTTATTTAATTGCATTACCCATCGTAATGATTTAACTTCAAAAGGGATTTGTTTTGTACTGCTAGTGAAAGCCCACACAAAAGTTCAAGTTTCAAACTGCCAACAACCAGCTTTGTTGTGTTTCCAGCATTGAATGAATGCATTAACTCATCTTGACAGCATTAACAGCATCTTGAAACCCTCCATAGAAAACAAAAAAAATCATAAAACACAAAGTAAACCCCAGGCTGTCCAGTACATAGTCAAGTCCCCCTCTACCAGGAGGGTAGACTTGCAGCCCAAGCTACAAAAGATATGGTTTTACAAAGCTACCACTGTGAAGTACCTCTTTCTCTATCCCTCTCTCTCTCTTCAGGTTAGTGTGGCCTGGCTTCCTCCCCAACAGTTGAAAAATGTCTTGTGAAGGCAGTTTCTTTTTACAGCATAAAGATATATGTATAATATAATGATTAGTCATTATTTATAATATAATAGATGAGCCCCGATTGTGAAGCACCAGCCCAATACAGATAGCAGCACAGAAGGAGGTCTGTATGCTTGCGGTGTTAGTTGTTGGTATACCAGCATGTATTGCTGGTGTGCTGTTCTGATATTAGTTGGGAACTCTATTTATGTCACTTTATAAAATTCCTCTACAGTTTAAAAAAAAGGCACTCATTATCAGCAGCAAAGTGGGTTATATTTATATATCACCTTGTGCAAAACAGCCAGACTCGGGTCTTGGCAAATCAACTCACTCATCACTAATAATCAGTAAAGTTGGTTCTTGAATCTTACACCTTTCAAAGGTTGTGCATTAAGACTGGGAGTACTGTGTATTTTATAATCATTAATTTATAACTGGAGATGAGCAAACTTTGCGATGTGTTCTCAAATCTGCTGCTACCTTTCAGTTAATTTGCGGGGTTATTGTGTTCACAGCTTCTGTCTGTTTAGTCCCCCAAGAGCCCACTGTTTAACATCCAGTTTCATCAATCTATGGTTTCCTGAGGGAATAAATGCTACAGAGGGCTCTGCAAATCACTTCCAGACAGACTGGAAGATCAGCATATATTCACCTAGCAAATCAAGAAGAGGAAGAAAGTTTTACCAGTCCACTCATCCCTATTAGCAACATTGCTGGGTGAATTTAAAGTGGAACTATATCCAAAACAAGAAAATTTCAGTGTCTTTTGGTAGCGTTAACACAGCAGTTTTTGTTTTTCTGAGCCCCTTTGTAATAGCTTATGACCTGTCAATCCTGCCTGTAGCAGTGTAATATCCAGCAAAAGTGGGAGTTACAGGGAGGGCCAGAAAAAGAGGGGTACAGGCAGCCCTCCTGTACTGGACCTGGGAGTCAGCAGGGAGGCCTGGGCCCAGCATGTGTGGTATCAGTGCAGCATTGTCAATTGTATT
Source organism: Rana muscosa (assembly GCA_029206835.1). Taxonomy (NCBI): domain Eukaryota; kingdom Metazoa; phylum Chordata; class Amphibia; order Anura; family Ranidae; genus Rana; species Rana muscosa. The sequence continues at coordinate 430,185,821 of CM055121.1, read as the reverse complement.
TGTGGCCCCAGGGATTCTGCAAGCAACTTTCCTTGACTGACATAGCAGAAAAGCACGAAGAGAACTTCTACCTGCCACTGATTGGAGAAGAAGGTGACTGCCCATTAAAACTGCAGTGCAGAAAGAGAGACTCAGTGGCTTCGTTCACATGCTGCTGATTGGAGGTAGCCGGGACTCTCATTTAAACTCCAGAGCAGAACGACAAACTTCAGGCCTCTCCCAGTTGCTGCTGAAGGAGGGTGGTACTAGAGGCAGGGTCAGTCCATTCAACACTCTGCAAACAGAGAATGTGTGAGTGTGTGTGAGTGTCTGTCTGTGTATGTGAGTCTTTGTAACATAGATCTATACTCAGGCAAAACAGTAAACAAAAAAAAATTATAAAAAAAAAAAAACGGGCAGACTTGATGGATCACTTGGTCTTTTTTTGTCATCACTTTGCTATGTTTGTATGTGTGTGTGTGTGTTAGTGTGTGTTTGTTCTCCTTAAGAGCCGGGGTTCCAACTGACACCAGGGGCCCCTGTGTCTGTATTACCTCTCCTCCCTTCATCTATTGATCCCTGTTGGCTCTCATCTGCAGAGTTTGGGGTGTAGATGGTGTCCAAACCCCCCAGTTTGTCCATAGCTTAGGTATCACTATTGCAGGGCATTACCGCTGTTCTCGGTGCCCTATAGGCATTACATACCTCTGAACCCTGCATTATGTACATTACACACACCTGACCCTTGCACTCTGTACGTCACTTACTCCTGACAAATGCACTCTGTAAATTACATATTTTAGAGCCTTGCACTCTCTATGTAAGCTCAAGTTTTAAGCCTCTCCCACTGCAATTTTGCTTCATGGAGAACACACCACCCCATTTTAATCCTCTGGCTACCCAATTATTGCTTTCAAATTTTTACAACTCTGAGCAACGCTGTATCCTGGCCTAGGCCAACAAGGCCCAGGCCTAGGGCAGCACTTTGCAGGGGGGCAGCATGGAAAGAGTCCCCGCCAGCTTGCGCTACACTATTAGTGTAGTGCCATACTTATGAGACGGACTGGGCTGAGAAGAAAATTAGTCTTGCGCCCCCATAAAGCGGCCGCACTGCTTCGGGTATGCGGGCGGCTGCCATTCCGCAACTGTGGGGGGCGCCGCTTATGTTTTCTGCTGTAGCATTGGCATGGTTATATCTTCTTAGTCCTCTCCATCAAATTATCAGAAACTTGTGCTTAAAGTAGAACTATAGGCAACATTTTTTTTTCACTTTGGATAGAGTAAGGGAGGGTTATATCCCGTCAGTTTATTTTTTACCATCCCTTTCCCATTGCAGAGATTTACCTTCACTTCCTGCCCCATAGCCAAACAGGAAGTGAGAGGAAATCTATGCAAATTAAGGGAATTCATTGCCCCCCCGCCCCTGGCCCTCAGCTCCCCACTCGGAAATTTCAGGGCGGGTCTTAAACAGCAAGGGGTGTGGTCGTGACAGAAAGGGGTGGGTCATATTTAAATAAGGGGTGCACGAGTTTAGTCAGGCCTAGGGCAGCACAAAACCTAAATACACCACTGCCTCTGAGACAGGTTATAAAAAATGTTACAAGTGAAACTGTTGTGTTAATGCTGCTAACGAACAGTATCACATCACTTGTTATTTTGCCTATAGTTCCATAATGGAAACATAGACATGACATAGATCAAACAGGGTAGTGATCATGTGATCAGTAGTAAAAAAATATAATTTTCTTCACAAAAAAAAAAAAGATAAAATTCAAACTGGGCACAATCAATGTTTCTTTTCACCATTTTATGTTTACATCCATATAACTATGCATTTCAATACTTCATTGCAGCAATTGTATTATGTTTTAGTTTATATAATAGCATTTTTAATTTCGTTTTCACTTTTTTCAGGTTAGAGAAGTTACAAAGAAAACAATCCATGCATCAAACAAAGATTTTCAGGATGATGGTTTATATTCCCATATAATCATTGAATGGGGCCAGTATATAGCCCATGACATGGCTTTTACACCACAAAGTATCACAAAATGGCCAACAATGTGGGGAGTCGACTGCCGCTCTACATGTGACAATCAAAAGTCCTGTTTTCCCATTAAGGTAATCCTAACATTTAATTTTAAAGCTGTGTGAAATGATGAGGCAAATAAGGTTAATGAAGAAAATTCTAGTATGGATCATGACCATCAACAGATAAGCTAAAAGGTAAAGAAAAAAAATAAACTGGTATATAATTATATGTAGCGCCCCCCTGGGTCTACTGGGAGCAAAGAGGTATCTCCAGAGGCAGGGAGCAAGCTTACATTCACCCCAGGGCTGAGTCCATGGATATAATGGGAAGTTAGAACAGAATTTGGGCTCCAGTCACTTTATATATTTCCAATGCTTTAATGGAGTACTTGAAAGAAGTAGTAGGAGAGAGGGTTAGGGGAGGTTTCAGATACCTTTTAGCAGATCACTTACAGACTCCTTGAATCCAAAGACAAAAACAGCTTTCTCTTAGAAGATCTTGGATACCTGGATAGGTCTCTCTCACAGACCTATCAACCGGTATGATTTCTGGATAAGACTCTCTCATAGGACTTAGCAGCCAGTAGAATTCCTGGACAAGTCTCTCTCACAGACTTAGCAGCCAGTAGCACTCTCGGATAAGTCTCTCTCATAGACTTACAGTAGCAGCCAGGAGCTAGTTACCTTGATTTAGAATTGTAGAACAGCTTCACAGTACCAGAACCTTCAAGCCATCCAGCGGTACTGTAAGGGTAGTTTAAATGTAGGTGCGTCCTCCAACTGAGTCACCAGGTCCTCCTGATAGACCAGCCTTCATCCTGGATCTTTCCAGCAAGGGTCCTCCCCTGGATCTCCTCAGCTTGGCTCGTCTTCTTCCAAACATGCAAAATAGTCTAGGACCACTTCAGGATTAATAGGCCCCAGACAGGCTTCTGGGCCTATTTGCAGAGCTTTCAGCAATGTAGCCTCAGCCCCGGAGGGCCACGAGGTGAGGACTGACTAGTACACATGGCATCTGTACCATAAATATCCCCTCCCAGAATGCACCTCGGCCAGGAACCTCCTACTGGGCTGTTCTGGGAAAAAGAATATTAATTACAGCTCAACCTTGTTGTAAATCTCATACTGGCCTGTGGTACCGATGACCCCTACTGGCAACAGTGAGAATTGCACAACTCAGCCAAGTTTAGAAAATAAGCTAATAAACTATATACAATCAATCTGAGCTGTTTACAGCTCAGCCAAAAACTAAATTTACATTATAGCCCCATTTTTAGGAACAGGGGGCTACATATATTTTAAGAAGACTTTAAAAGTAATAGCTATAAGAAATGTAGAGCAGTGTAAATAATAAGGTTACTACCTAAAATAAGCAAATTGGACATGTGATCTCAAAAAGTTCTACACATCTAGGGACGTATGGTAATACCTGCCTATATTTATTTACAGTATATTGTTTGCTTACTTACATGTGTAATGCACATCACCACTAAGGATGAACCTCGGATTTGAATCAAGAATGGTTTCACAGTTCACAGACCAATTTCCTATAATGCACTGCATGGCCTTCAAACTGGATGGATTAGAATGGCCAATAATAGGGCTTTCTTATGTGTCAACCACCTCACTATGAAAAGCAGGATTCCCAACAGCCTTTTGTCATTGTGTGTTGAAGTAGGTAGGGAGAGCGGACAGCTATACACCGTGCTGTATGCTAAATTCTGCAGGGCAAGATAGTTGCTGCTTTACAGTTTTATACACAAGGCTTTACAGAGTGTTGTATTGTGCTAAGTTACTACAACTTGAAGTGTGGTTGGTGTCTTACAAATTATTGTGTACCCTTGACTGCATAAACCCAACAGTCCTTTTTAGGCTCCTCTTTGTTATGTGTAACAACTTCAATTACTGTTTAGGTACTGGGCCCCAAATAACATTTTTTGAGTAATTTTTAAATTTCAAGTGTTTATATATTCTTTTTACTTTAAGCTAGGTAAAAATATATATATATAGTATTAAGGTTTATGCCCTGTACACATGATCGAATTTCTGATGGGATAAAATCCGATGGAATTTTCCGTCAGAATTCCGATGAAGCTGACTTTCATCAGTCTTGCCTACACACGATCAGACACAATTCCGACCGTCCAAAACGCCGTGACGTAAAACACTCCGACAAGCCGAGAAAAATGAAGTTCAATGCTTCTGAGCATGCGTTGACTTGATTCTGAGCATGCGTGGGTTTTTTCTCCGTTGGAGTTCCACACAGACGATCAGAATTTCCTATCGTTTTTTTTTTTCCATCGGAAAAATGTAAAACATGTTCTATTTTTTAACACCGATGGAAAAAAGTCTGATGGGGCCCACACACGATCGTTTTTTCTGATGATTAGTGTTTTAGCTTTAATTTGTTTTGGGGAAAATATTTCTTATTTTAATATAATTTTACTAGTGTCTTTTGTATTAGGACAAGCTACCCCTTGCTTGTAACACCTCACTACACACTTGTGTAGTACAATCTAGTTCACCAAATCACCACATTCTTATTTAACACATGCATCTGCAAATTAAAGCACTTAGAAGAGGGGCTGTGGTAGGGGCTCCTGGCCGCATTTTCATATCGTGGCAGGACCCTCCCTCATGCCCAACATGCCTCTAATCCTCAGATCACTAAAGGAGGAGCAGTGTGTCAGTGGCTGCCTCTCTAACTATCTAGATTCTAGAGCTAATGAGGATACTATTCAAAAATGAGGATCTCATGGACTATTGGGTATCCTGGTTGAACTGCTGGCACACTGTTTGCACACTATGCACTGGAACTTCTAGCTGTCCTACGATCAATGTGCTGTCTGAGAGGCCTTCAGTACAGCAGACTGTTTTGTGAAAGAAAGACAAATCTGCCTATTTCTAAACGCTCTGGTCTCACTCACTTTCATAAAAATTAACCCGTCCTGGATCAGCAATGATTACAAAACCCCTGCTACTGATATATTATAGCTATAGGTTAAATAAGTAATATAATCTGGCCACCTAAGAAATTTTACCTTACACCATGACCAGCTCCTGCCAGTGTAGCTGGCCTGCCACTATTACCAGCTCCTGCCACCTCTGATGGACTTCCACTATTACCAGCTTCTGGCACCTCTGCTGGCCTGCCACCATTACCATCTCTTACAATTTCTGCTGGCCTGCCACCATTACTAGCTCCTGTGAGACTATCCTGGCCTTTTTCATTGCCTTGGCACTGTAAAGTGCAATACACGTGATGTTTTCGCAGTAAGGCCTCAGATGCAAAACTTCTAATATTTGCTGCAGGCTAAACCAGTCTCTGTCTATCCTAATATGTGGCCTATTCCAGTGGCTTTTGTCTCTCTGAAATAATACACGCTAATGTTTAATTAAAAATAAAATGGCCTTCTCTCTTCCTGCTACATTGTGACATAAAAAAAAACAGTTTACATACTGTACAGCAGTTGTACAATATTTTTGGGTGTTGTCTGGGAAATAATACATTATCATTGTTATTTCTTGACAAAACCTGTCTCTCCCTCTTACAGTGCCTTGAAAAAGTATTCATACCCCTTGGAATTTTCCACATTTTGTTACAACCAAAAACGTAAATGTATTTTATTGGGATTTTATGTGATAGACAAACACAAAGTGGCACATAATTCTGAAGTGGAAGGAAAATGATAAATGTTTTTCAAAAAGTTTTACAAATAAATATGTGAAAAGTGTGGCATGCATTTGTATTAAGCCCCCTTTACTCTGATACCCCTAACTAAAATCTAATGGAATCAATTGCCTTCACAAGTCACCTAATTAGTAAATAGAGTCCACCTGTGTGTAATTTAATCTCAGTATAAATACAGCTGTTCTGTGAATCCCTCTGAGGTTTGTTAGAGAGCCTTCGTGAACAAACAGCATCATAAAGGCCAAGGAATACACCAGACAGGTCAGGGATAAGGTTGTGGAGAAGTTTAGATCAGGGTTTAAAAAAATATATATCTCAAGCTTTGAACATCTCACAGAGCACTTTTCAATCCATCATCCGATAATGGACAGAGTATGGCACAACTGCAAACCTACAAAGACATGGCCATCCACCTAAACTGACAGGCCGGGCAAGGAGAGCATTAATCAGAGAAGCAGCCAAGAGGCCCATGGTAACTCTGGAGGAGCTGCAAAGATCCACAGCTAAAGTGGGAGAATCTGTCCACTATTAGTCGTGCACTCCACAAATCTGGCCTTTATGGAGCATTGGCAAGAAGAAAGCCATTGTTGAAAGAAAGCCAAAGGAAGTCCTGTTTGCCATTTGCGAGAAGCCATGTGAGGGACACAGCAAACATGTGGAAGAAGGTGCTCTGGTTAGACTTTTTGGCCTAAAAGCAAAATGCTATGTGTGCCAGAAAACTAAAACTGCACAACATACCCACTGTGAAACATGGTGGTGGCAGCATCATGTTGTGGAGATGCTTTTCTTCAGCAGGGATAGGGAAGTTGATCAGAGTTCATGGGAAGATGGAGGGAGCCAAATACAGGGCAATCTTAGAAGAAAACCTGTTAGAGTCTGCAAAAGACTTGAGGCTGGAGCGGAGGTTCATCTTCCAGCAGGAAAACGACCCTAAACATACAGCCAGAGCTACAATAGAATGCTTTAGATCAAAGCATATTCATATATTGGAATGGCCCAGTCAAAGTTCAGACCTAAATTCAATTGAGAATCTGTGGCAAGACTTCTAAATTCCTGTTCACAGATGCTCATCATCCAATCTGACAGAGCTTAAGCTATTTTGCAAAGAACAATGGGCAAAAATGTCACTCTCTAGATGTGCAAAGCTGGCAGAGACATCCCCAAAAAGACTTGCAGCTATAATTGCAGTCAAAGATGGTTCTATAAGTATTGACTCAGGGGGCTGAATACAAATGCACGCCACACTTTTCACATATCTATTTGTAAAAAAAATTAAAAAACATTTATCATTTTCCTTCGACTTCACAATTATGTGCCACTTTGTGTTGGTCTATCACATAAAATCTCAATAAAATACATTTCAATTTTTGGTTGTAACATGACAAAATGTGGAAAATTTCAAGGGATATGAATACATTTTCAAGGCACTGCACATTGTGGTCTAATAGAGCTGCCTACATACTATGCATTGACTGTACAATAGTTCTGGCTATTGTTGGTGAAATAATACACTTTAAATTTTCATTTCTGATAAAAACCTGCCTTGTCTCTCTGTCTTAAATTGCTGATCAATCAGTTTCAATTTTTATGCAATCAGGCAGGCCCTTGCACTACATGGTTTTGATAAATCTGAAGACAAAAATCTGCAGAAAATCTAATAGTGTGTATAGCAGGGATATGCAATTAGCGGACCTCCAGCTGTTGCAAAACTACAAGTCCCATCATGCCTCTGCCTCTGGGTGTCATGCTTCTGGTTGTCAGAGTCTTGCGCTATGCCTCATGGGACTTGTAGTTCTGCAACAGCTGGAGGTCCGCTAATTGCATATCCCTGGTGTATAGAGTCTTACTCTGCATCAGCTCAACTGTACAATCGTTCTGGCTATTGTCTATGTAATAATACACTTTATTTTTTATTTTTTTACCAAAAATCCATCCTCATCTCTCCACTAATAATTCCGCCGACTGTACCCAATCTTTGGCTTAATTTTAATCACCTGATAAAAGCTGCCTCATTTTTCCCTCTTGTTGTAAGTGAGTAGATGTAAACTTTTACTGATTGCTGTGTATCTTGTAAAAATATGGGTTGGAAGAGGGAAGAATTTTGACATGTTAAATCTGCTCCAGCAGCCTCTTTATAGCCTCTTCACATTCACTGTCTGCAGTCATAACAGGCTGAATTTGTTCATTAAAAAAGTGGCTTTCATGCAACCTTCAGAAGGAGGAAGAGGAAAATGGTGCAATAGCATAACTCTAAAAGAAAGTGAGTGCTATGCACTGCTATGCACCCTTGAGATAAAAGGAAGTCATGCCTTTTGCTGCCAAATTGTTTCTATGAGCCGCTGATCACACCAAACTCTGTGGTGCACAGTCATGTGTGCCCTCACGCATGTGGTACCTAAATGGCTGTTACTTTTACCACGGCTGATACGCTGCATGTAAAGGCTGCAGACCACAAAGATACTGTTGGCAGCTGATATATTAAAAAAGCCCACACTGTAGAGCCCACACTGTAGAGCCCACACTGTAGAGCTCTTTCTGTTTGCAAAGGAAAAAAATCTGGATCTCCTTATCTCTATTGATAGTGGCAGATTGAGGACCAGGATGTTTAGAAATGAGACAGTGGCCAATACTCCCTTGGGAGCCTTAAGCCACCATCCAAACTCCCTGATTAAGGGGATATCGATAGGACAGTTTCTGTGGATTCAAAGAAACTGTTCCTGTGATGACAACTATAGGTTGAACTATATAAGAGAAGAGATTCAGGGAAAGGGGCTATTCCCATAAGGTGCTCAGGCACTCTAAGCCTCTATATAGCCACGTTGAGAGTTGCTAAAAACTTATGACAATGGCCAAATCCTACAGCAACACAATCAGGTAAGAATTATTATGCAATTTGGCTCCCAGTGGCAGGAGGTTAGGGCCATGCTGGCTAAACACTTGCACATACTAACTAGGTCACCAGAACTAGCTAAGATTGTTGACCCAAGACCTCTGCTAGTAGCAAGAAGGGCTAATAAGTGGTCCAGAGGGAAATACTGTATATACTTGAGTATAAGCCGACCCGAATATAAGCTGAGGCACATAATTTTACCACAAAAAAATGGGAAAACGTATTGACTCGAGTATAAGCCTAGGGTGTCTTCCTCTGCATGCCTCACTGTGCCTCACTTTGCCTCACTGTGTCCATGTGCATGCCTCACTGTGCCCATGCCTCACTGTGTCCATGACCAGATAGACGTTTAACATTAGAGTCTATGGAAGGGGTGCCCGGATTTGAAAAATCGGTGCTCCCCGGCTGTAGGTCCCCCAAACTTTGCACACTTATAGAGGAAAAATGGGGCTGGATGTGTGCCAAGTTTCGGGTCCAGGGGACCTACAATCGACCGGTACCGGGTCCCCAAATTCACCAGAGAAATTACCGTTTAACATGGGAGTCTATGAAAGGGGTGCCCGGGTTTGAAAAATCGGTGCTCCCCGGCCGTAGATCCCCTGGACAACAAACTTTGCCCACTTGTAGAGGAAGAGTGGGGCCACATGTGTGCCAGGATTGAGTTCCAGGGGACCTACAGCCGGCCTGTACCGGGTCCCCAAAATCCGGGAGATCAGGCGCAAAAAGGTGACTCGAGTATAAGCCGAGGGGGGCATTTTCAGCACAAAAAAATGTGCTGAAAAACTTGGCTTATACTCGAGTATATACGGTATGTTGAAGAATAATCTATTTATTTTACAGTAAAAGATTAGATTATTGATCTAGTTTACACCTGTCAAATCCATGTGAGTTATGTTGTTATTCCCTTATGGTGATGGTAATATGATAGCAAGGCGCCCCCTGCTGGAGTAATAGTGGTACTGCGGCGGAGAGCCCTTTATATTCCAGTAGATCCACTGCTGATTCATCCTAAGAAAGCTCACGTGATCAGTGAGCGAAACATGATGTAATAGTATACCTACAGTATATGGCTGCAATTGCCGACTGATATAGCACTGTGGCTATCAGTTGGGATTAGTCCCTTTGAATTCTGATCATCTGCTGGTCTTCAGCCCTATCCCAGTTAAGCATATTACATTCCAATTCCAGTGGTAGCTAGGATTATTACATATATATGTAACACATGTATGATAGAGGTGTGTGTGTGTGTGCCCGGGCAACAATTTTTTACATTTTGCAATGTTGTCATATGTTTTTAATGGTGAATGGTAGAAGTTCTTTTGTTATCATTTCTTAAATTTTGCATGATTATTTAAAGTTTGTAATAAAGTTTATGCTTTTTTGGAAAGAAAAAACAGTGGTTATAGTATACCTGTGTGTCACACATAAAAGTCCTGATGACTAGTGTTGAGCGAGCAGTTCGGAAAGAGCATTAGTTTGTCTCAAACATTGCCCGCTCGGGTTTTGTGGGGCACTCATGGGATGCTCGGCCCTACATGGCCCTAATTGGATGAAGCAATGTACCTGATTGCTGGTCAGTTGCAAGGCCTTGCCCAATCAGGGCACAAAGCACTGTCAGAGCCCTGATTGGACAAAGTCATGATGATTTTGCCCAATCATGGCTCAGCGTTCATAGTCCCATTCTACCCACAGGAACCTTTTACAGTGTGTTGTTGGAGTGGAGATACAGTGGGGGGAAAAAGTATTTAGTCAGCCACCAATTGTGCAAGTTCTCCCACTTAAAAAGATGAGAGAGGCCTGTAATTGTCATCATAGGTATACCTCAACTATGAGAGACAAAATGTGGAAAAAATCCAGACAATCACATTGTCTAATTTGGAAATATTTTTTTTTGCAAATTATGGTGGAAAATAAGTATTTGGTCACCTACAAACAATCAAGATTTCTGTCTCTCACAGACCTGTATCTTCTTCTTTAACCACTTAAGCCCCGGACCAATACGCAGCATAAAGATCAGAGGTGATTTTACAATTTGGCACTGCGCTGCTTTAACTGGAAATTGTGCGGACATGCAATGTTGTACCCAAACAAAATTTGTGTCCTTTTCTTCCCACAAATAGAGCTTTCTTTTAATGGTATTTGATTGCCTCTGCGTTTTTTTATTTTTTGCGATATAAACGAAAAAAGATCGAAAATTAAACTCAATTGTAGTCATACATTTAGGCCAAAATGTATTCAGCCACATGTCTTTAGTAAAAAAAATGTCAATAAGCGTATATTTATTGGTTTGCGCAAAAGTTATAGCGTCTACAAACTAGGGTACATTTCTGGAATTTACACAGCTTTTAATTTGACTACCTATTTCATTTCTTGAGGAGCTAAAATGGCAGGGCAGTACAAACCCCCCCCCCCAAATGACCCCATTTTGGAAAGTAGACACCCCAAGGAAATTGCTGAGAGGCATGTTGAGCCCATTGAATATATCTTTTTTTTAAATAATGACAAAAAATACAAAAAGTTGTCACTAAATTATATATTGCTCACACATGCCATGGTTATATGTGGAATTGCACCCCAAAATACATTTTGCTGCCTCTCCTGAGTACGGGGATACCACATTTTTTTTTCTTTTTTCAATTTTCAAAACTTTGTGACAAAAAGCGAGATCTGCAAAATACTCACCATACCTCTCAGAAAATAGCTTGGGTGTCTACTTTCCAAAATGGGGTCATTTGGGGGGGTTTTGTGCCATCTGGGCATTCCATGGCCTCCAAAACTGTGATAGGCAGTGAGGAGTGAAATCAAAAATTTACACCCTTAGAAAGCTTGAAGGTGGTGCTTGGTTTTGGGGTCCCGTACGCGGCTAGGCTCCCAAAAAGTCCCACACATGTGGTATCCCCGTACTCAGGAGAAGCAACAGAATGTATTTTGGGGTGTAATTCCACATATAACCATGGCATGTGTGAACAATATATCATTTAGTGACAACTTTGTGCAAAAAATATAAAAATTAAAAAAAATTGTCTTTTTCCGCAACTTGTGTCAACATATAAAATATTCCATGGACTCGACATGCCTCTCAGCAAATAGCTTGGGGTGTCTACTTTCCAAAATGGGATCATTTGGGGGGGTTTTGAACTGTCCTGGAATTTTATGCACAACATTAGGAAGCTTATGTCACACATCATCCACTCTTCTAACCACTTGAAGACAAAGCCCTTTCTGACACTTTTTGTTTACATGAAAACATATTTTTTTTTTTGCAAGAAAATTATGTTGAACCCCCAAACATTATATATTTTTTAAAGCAAAGGCCCTACAGATTAAAATGGTGGGTGTTGCATTTTTTTTTCCACACAGTATTTGCGCAGCGATTTTTCAAACACATTTTTTGGGGAAAAAAATTGACTTTTTTTTTATTTTAATGCACTAAAACACACTATATTGCCCAAATGTTTGATGAAATAAAAAAGTTGATCTGAGGCCGAGTACATGGATACCAAACACGACATGCTTTAAAATTTCGGACAAAAGGGGGCGCATGCGCGAAGCTCGACATGGAGGACGTGTTCCACTAGAGCTCCGCACTCCCCGCTGCATTATCGGGACTCTGAAGCACACCTGAACCACCCTGCAACCCCGTTTCTTCAGCGATCACCCCTCGGCACACTGTAGCCTCTCCCGGGATGGTCCTGACCGGTCACCGCGGCAAGAACAAGCCAAAGCCTATCAAGGAAGCTCTGGCCCGCGCCTCCTCCAAAATGGCGGCGAAGGCCTTAGCTAAACAGCAAGCTGCCTCCCCGGACAGAACGGGACATGCCGACAGTGAAGAGGAAGAAGAAGCTGACTTCCACATTGGCGGATCTCCTGCTCTGCCGCCCTCAGGTATGTCCCAGACTGACTTTTTCAAATACATGGAAGCAATGCTGCAGAAGGCTCTTAAAAATACCTCTGACCAAATAACAAGCAGGCTATCCCATGAGATCAGGGAGCTAGGCCAACGCACTGCAGACCTGGAGACTAGAGTGGATGATATTGAGCTTACACTTCAAGAGAAGGCCCAAGAGCAGGCAGCACTCCGTGATGAGAATACCACACTTCTCTCACGTTTAGAACATGCAGAGAACCGCTCCCGCAGATCCAACCTGCGTCTACGCGGTATACCTGAAACTGTGGATGACCTGCAATCCTTTTCCACTGCCCTATTCCAAGAACTATCACCCTCCATACCGATCGAACGATTGGAATTTGATCGGATTCACAGGGCTCTCACCCGCCGTCAGCAAGACGGCCCCCCGCGGGATATCATCATCAAACTGCACTTCTTCCGCACAAAGGAACAACTGCTTGCTGCTGCTCGTAACAAAGACACCCTCCTGTTCCAGGGCCATACCTATCAACTTTTTTCTGACCTAGCTCCCCTTACATTAGCCAAACATTGTGCGATGAAGCCACAACTGCAAATCCTCATACAACACCAGCTGAAATATACATGGCACTTCCCTTTTGCCCTGCAGTTTTCCTATCAGGGACACCAACACTCCTGCACATCGCCTGAGTAACTTCAACGCCTCCTTGAAACCCTTCACCTGACCGTCCCGACTCAACTATCGGAGACTATGTTGCCTCGCACTCCAGCACGTACCACTGCTCACCCTTACACTACCACCCCAAAAAGGGCCCAGCCAGGCTCATCCTCCATTCGAAAGGGGACTCCTTCCCGCTCACCTCGGGGTGGCACTTTTGATCAGCAGCTATTTTCGCCCCGCTGATTAACTTTTCCATAACTTGCTTTGTTTTTTGCTCTTTTTCCCTGTGCCAACAGAGGACCTTGATTGAAGTTCCAGAGACTGTCCACCTCTTCTACAGATGACTCTCCAATCAAGGCGAAAGGGGTCTGTCCGAGGTTGGGTCACCTCCATTGACTAGGAGGGGCCCACGCAGTCCCCCACTACCCACAAGGGGTTGCACAGGTTCAGTTTCTCTTTTTTCCAGTTTTTTTACCTGATGCTGTTTGTACACACAGTTTGATATTTCAATTTTTTACACGGTTCTCTGACTGTTTGATAGCCTTCACCTACCAATGCTGCTACTGAACATTGTAATAATGCTATCATGGGGGTATTGACCTACCATGGACCATGATCCATTCTAAGATTATTTTTACTCTCCTCCCCATCTAACCCTTCCTTTCTTCCCCTCTCCTGCCTCCCTCTTCCCTATCCTTTAACCTTCCCGCTTACCTCTTCCCCCACCCACCCCCATCCTTTCGCCTACCCCCTTTTCTACGTTTTTCCTGCTGCCTTACCTTTTTGAATTATTTATTTTATCCGTTTATCAATCCCCCTCTCCAGATATTCCTTTTATTTTGTATCCTGTTGATATGGTAGCAGTGCTTTATTTACTGTAAATTATTCTTCTGTCTCAGCTTACAGTTTTTGTAGATCATTACATTCTTTAAAATGTACATTCCTGGATAGGTTTGTAATATCCCGTTTGCAGCGGGGAGTTGTCATTGCTCCCCCCTCCTACGGTGCACCCACTCTTGAGCCGGCTGGCTGGCTGGTGAGTCTGTGCACTATTTGGTCGGGCGGCAGAGTTCTACTCTTCTCCCTTTTCATGACCATTGGTTTGCCCTACAATGTTTTTCTTCTTTCATGTTTTCTCTTTACTCCTTGTTTCCTCCCCTCTTTTCTTCTTTCCCTCTCTGGTCGGCCGGATCCCATGACCCTGGAGGCACCTTCTACTATTCTTCTCTATGATCCCAGATGGCTCCCTTGAACATAATCTCATTAAACGTTAACGGTCTCAATTCCCCTAATAAAAGGGTCAAAGCCTTCCAGTCATTTGCATCCCTGAAAGCTGGTATGGTGGCTCTTCAGGAAACACATTTTTCGACCTGTATGACCCCAAAATATTTCAGCCCTCAATACCCCCAAGTGTTTACTGCTTCTGTCTCTACAAAACAGCGAGGCGTATTGATAGCTTTGCACCGCACCCTCCCCTTTTCAGTAATGTCCGAAATTAAGGACCCAGAAGGTCGCTATATTATACTTGTTGGCCTACTACAAGATATAGAAACCACCCTTGTTTCCTACTACGCCCCGAACAATAATCCAAACCCTTTTTTCTCGCACTTATTCCAAGTTTTGCGCACCCATTGTAAAGGCACGCTAATCTTGTGTGGCGACTCTAACCTAGTGATACAGCCACATCTAGATAAATCCCCATATGCTCCTGAACAATACTCCTCCTCCATGCATTTTCGAAAACTGATCCAACAAGCCTCTCTTCTCGACACCTGGCGTGAATGCAACCCAACTAAAAAGAATTATACATTCTACTCATACCCTCACAAATCCTTTTCCAGAATCGATCATATTTTTGTTTCGGTTGCATCCTCCCCAATTTTACTCAACTCTATTATCCAACCTATTACCTGGTCAGACCACTGTGCAGTACTCACCACACTCTCCTCCTTGATCCCGCAATCCAAAGACCGCACTTATGCATTAATGAAGCTCACCTCGCTGACCAATCTTACTGTCTTGACATCCAAGTTGCCCTTAAAGACTTCTTACAGCACAACTCTACCCCAGGTATCTCTCCTGTCCTTCTCTGGGAGGCACATAAACCGGTAATTAGGGGTACATGCATCTCGGTATCTACCCACCTGAAACGCGACAAGAAAATTCAATTGACAAAATTAGAGCAGGATTTTCACCACTGTTTCCTTCAGTTTCAGTCTTCTCCTACTGAATCTCACAGAATAGCTTTGGAAAAGACTAAAGCTGAGTTGGACTTGCTGTTGGCTGAATCGGCTGATAAGGCCATCCGCAGGTCTAACCATACCATTTACACTAAGGCTAACAAACCAGATACTTTTCTACCCATGCGCCTCCGTCGTCCGGAATGAAACCACGTACCCATTAGACTTCGGATAGACAAAAATACCTATACTAGCAACCCTGTTAAGGTGTTATCCGAATTTCGTAAGCGACTCAAAGAATTATATAGAGCAAAATCCTCTTTTTCTCCCTCCCATGCTGAAATGCTGTTTAGAAATATTCCTCTGCCCACTTTGTCAGGTTCTGATCGTGAGTCCCTGGAGAGACCCGTCACGACCGAAGAGGTCCTCTTAGCTATTAAGACTCTTAAATCCCACAAATGACCAGGTCCTGATGGGCTCTCTGGCACTTACTTTAAGAAATTTGCTACTACCTTAGCCCCACTTCTCTCTAACTCTTTTAATGCTTTGCTCCAACAACACTCTTTTGGTCGAGACACGTTGACAGCCATAATAGCCATGATTCCTAAGCCCAATACAGGCAATTCCCTCTGGTCCAACTTCAGGCCCATTTCCCTACTCAATCTTGACATCAAGCTTCTGGCCAAAATTATGGCATTACGCCTTAATCCTATTATTGGGGGACTAATACATAAGGATCAAGTGGGTTTTATACCACGTCGACAGGCTAGCGATAATGTCCTCTGGGTTATTTTTCTTCAACACATAGCCAGAACCCGTAATATTCCTATGCACCTGCTGTCCCTTGACATCAGGAAAGCGTTTGATACAGTCTCTTGGCCCTACCTGAACTTTATACTTACCCGTTGGGGGTTAGGCCCTCATTTTTTGCAATGGATTAGTTCCCTATATAACCACCCACAAGCTTATGTCAAATACTCAGGGTTCCGGTCAGATAGCTTCAACATACAAAGGGGAACTAGACAGGGATGCCCCCTTTCTCCCTTGATTTTCGCTCTAGCAATAGAACCTCTAGCAGCACTGATCAGGGCGAGTCCGGATATTAAAGGACTGGAAATTGCTTCTACCTCCCACAAAATATGCTTGTTTGCTGATGATGCACTCCTGTTCGTAACCTCTCCCCGTACAACTCTTCCAAACCTTATCCAGATCCTAGAAAAATTTGCAAATATATCTGGCTTAGAAGTTAATCAATCCAAATCCAGAGCTCTCAACGTGTCTCTCCCACACCAGGAATTCATTCACCTACAAAATTATTTTCCTTTCCTCTGGTCCACGACCCCTCTACCTTTCTTGGGTATAAAGCTAACCAGTGATCCAGCTTCTCTTTACCAGGCCAACTATCTTTCTATGCTATCTCACCTATCCTCCACGTTAGACACCTGGAAACCATTATGCGTTTCTTGGCTCGGGCGGGTTGCGGCCGTTAAAATGTCTCTACTTCCTAAACTTTTGTACATTTACAGAGTCCTTCCGATTGCAATCCCCTCTTATTTTCATCGAATCATTCAGACTCGGATATTTAAATACATTTGGGGCCCCATAAAACCTAGAGTGTCCAGATCTATTCTCCTTCGCAATAAACTTAGTGGGGGCTTAGGGCTCCCTAACTTTGCCCGTTACTACCATGCTGCTCAGCTGGCTCAAATAACTTTATATCACGCATCAACTGAAATCCCATTGTGGGTCAGCCTGGAAGCGATAGATGTTTCCCCCTTAATAATATCTAACTTATTGTGGTTGCCCGCTTCAGCCCGAGGCCCTATATCTAATCCGGTCACACGCAACTCACTCAAGTATTGGGACAGCCTACGTGGCCCCTTTAATCTGGTTTCTTCCCATGCCCCTCTACTTTCATTTATAGGCCACCCATTTTTCTGTCCTGCCTTTACCGAACCTGGTTCCTTTCAGCTCTGGTCCCAAGCAGGATTGAACCGAATCTGTGACCTCGTTACTGATACCGCTCTTAAAACATTCCCAGTTCTTCAATCCCAAGCTAAGTTACCTCCTAAGGAATGTTTCCGATACCTCCAAATAGCCCATTTTGTCTGAACAGTGATAGGCACTAACTCCTCTCTGGACAGTTTATCCTTTTATGAAGGTATTTGTAACTCGGACCCACATGCCCCAGGTATGATTTCATGCATCTATACCCACCTCACTTCCTCACCAGCTGACCTTCCCCTTTACGCTGCACAGTGGTCCAAAGATCTACAATTAGAACTGGATGTAGATGACTGGGCAAGCATATGGGCCAGCATATGGGCCAGCACAAAAACTTCTACACAAAATGTAGTGGCTTTGGAGGCAAATTATAAGGTCCTCATGCGGTGGTATCTTGTCCCCGCAAGAATTTCGAAATTCATGCCATCCTACCCACCTGAATGTTTCCGAGGCTGTAGGGAGAGGGGTACTCATGTTCATATCTGGTGGTCCTGCCCCATTGTGCAACAATTTTGGACGACAATATTTCAAATAGCCTCCACCTTACTTCACGAAACCTTAGCTCCCGATCCCTCCCTGGCTTTGTTAAACCATGTACAGGGAGACTACACTAGGGCCCAGCGTAGCATCCTCCTTCAATTAACCACAGCAGCTAAACAGACTATAGCTAGAGCCTGGAAGACCCCGAATTTACATATTGCAGAAGTGAAAAATAGAGTAACTCAAGCTATGATACATAGCAAGATTGAAGCTACTATCTTAGACCGACTTCCCCAACATTGCAAAACCTGGACACCGTGGGTGGAGAATTTTCTTCCCTCAGATTTGCTCAAACTATGAAACCCCAAAGGACACCCTTGTTTGCTTTTGTGACCCTCTGGGGATTTGTGTGATCCTGCCGACGCTCTTCCCCCCTCTTCCATTTTCCTTGCACTCTTCTTCTCTCCCTTTCTTCTCTCTGTTCTTTTCCTCTTCTTAATTTTTTCCTTTCCTTTTTTTGTCTTCTTCTCTTGACCAAAATGTTTTATCCATAATCTCTATAGTAAAGATAGGGCTTATTGCCTAGACTTATTTATGGTTTTTACCCTCTAGACCTGCAGAGGAAAGTTTTTGTTTTGTACCGTTACTGGACTGGATTTATTTCCCTTCCTATTGTAATCACTCCCAAATTCTTTATACTGTGTTTAAAGATTTTACTTCCACTTAGCTCTGTTGCGCTATAATGAACATTATCCCGATTTAGATAATTCAGTCTGTACAAAACTTTCTCTAGATACACCGTAAGATTTGTTCTCCGTTTCAAACTGAGATTATTTGTTGCTGTATACTGTGATTCTGTTAAATAAAAATCTTTGAACGAAAATTTCGGACAAACGCGCAGTGGCGAAAAAACTACATACATTTTTAAAAGCCTTTAAAAGCCTTTACAGGTTACCACATTAGATTTACAGAGGAGGTCTACTGCTAAAATTACTGCCCTCAATCTTACCTTTGCGGTGATACCTCACATGCATGGTGCAATTGCTGTTTACCGACGCTTGTGTACGCCTTTGCGCAAGAGCAGGGCGGGAAAGGGGTGCTTTTTTTAAAATTATTATTATTAATTTTCCGGGGGGGGGTGCATTCCCTACCACTGCTTGTAAAAGCAGTACAGAGGCTAATTAGCCACTAGGATTGCTTTTACATGAAAGCCGGCCGCTGGCTGAAAAGAATGATACCAAGATGATACCTAAACCCGCAGGCATCATTCTGGTATAACCATTCAAAGTCCAGCAACATACCAGTACATTGCTGGTCCTTGTTGGACATGTATTGTAATCTTTTTTTTTTTCATGCAGCCTGTTGGCTGAACAAAAAAAAGAGATTGATCGGTGGGTATGCCCACCATTAGAATACCTCCCTTCATTCACCCACTTCTAATGATGGGCATACATGCACCATTTATATATGCTGAAGCATGGGGGCATCCTCACGCAAAAGTTATGCCACGTACACACGGTCTGACTTTTCCACGGGCAACCCTCCGTAGGAATTTCGACCGTATGTACGCGGCATTAGGAGCAAAATCGCTCCTCCGCCCCTGCTGCCCCCATGCTTTGGCATATATGCTATTTTTTTTAACTGTGGTGGTGAAATCACCTCCTACAGCACTGGAGTCGCAGGGATCAGGCCTGTCTCTGCGAACTCTGCAGTTATGTGTGTTGTGTTTTGTAAGTGACACTGATCGATCGATACTGCACCTGGGTGGCCTGGGCTGGTTGGAGGGGCAAAACGCAGGTGCTAGCAGGTATCTGGTCTGATCCCGCTAACACTGCGTTTTTGGGAACCCTAAACTGCTGGGGGCGCTAGTATAGATCTGATCACATCAGATATTGACCTGTTCAGATACTATACCACTAAGGGAGGTGTATGCTTCACGCGTGGGTGTTAGCACTACTGGCACTAACCTGACCCTGCCTGGGGCAACGCAGACCCTCTCTGATGCTAAAACCTAATTAATATCACCTGCCGGGCGATCAGGGGGTTAAACCTTTATTGGGTTATATACGGCGGGTGCCCTGACACTATAAAAAGCAAACTAACTAACCAGCATCACCCGTAACACTTATACAGTGATCACTGGTGAAAGGGTTAACTAGGGGCAATCGGGGTTAAAACCTTTATTAGATAATATATGGGGGTACCTGACGCTATATAAAAATCTGACGGGGAACCTAAATAACAAAATAACTAACTGGCTAACCAGTGTCACCAGTGACACTTATATGGTGATCACTGGTGAAAGGGTTAACTCTAGGGGCAATCAGGGTTGTTAAAACCTTTATTAGATAATATATGGGGGTACCTGATGCTATAAAAACCTGGTGGCGAACCTAAAAAAATTACTGACTACCTAGCGGCACCAGCATAACTAATACAGCGATCAGAAAAACGATCGCTTAGCGACACTGGCAAAAGGGGGTGAAAGGGTTACCTGGGGGGCAATCAAGGGGTTAAACCTTTATTAGGTAATATATGGGGGTACCTGATGCTATAAAAACCTGCCGGCGAACCTAAAAAAATAACTGGCTACCTAGCGGCACCAGCATAACTAATACAGCGATCAGAAAAACGATTGCTTAGTGACACTGGCAAAAGGGGGTGAAAGGGTTACCTGTGGGGCGATCAAGGGTTTAAACCTTTATTAGGTAATATATGGGGGTACCGGACGCTATGAAAACCTTGCGGCGAACCTAAAAAAATAACTTACTACCTAGCGGCACCAGCATAACTAATACAGCGATCAGAAAAACGATCGCTTAGTGACACTGTCAAAAGGGGGTGAAAGGGTTACCTGGGGGGCGATCAAGGGGTTAAACCTTTATTAGGTAATATATGGGAGTGCCTGACGCTATAAAAACCTGGCAGTGAACCTAAAAAAATAACTGACTACCTAGCGGCACCAGCGGCACTAATACAGCGATCAGAAAAATGATCGCTTAGTGACAGAGGTGATAGGGGGTGAAAGGGTTATCTGGGGGGTGATCAAGGGGTTAAAACTTTATTAGGGGGGGTTGGGGGGCTACCCTGGACCTAAAGGGATCTAACACTAACTGCCCTGACACTTTTACTATCACAGATGACACTGTTTGCAGTGATCAGTAAATAACTGATCACTGCAATCAGTGACACTGTGACTGGGGGGTGATCTGGGGGGTGACTGGGGGGGGGGCGATTTATGTACCTATGTGTGCTGGTGTCAGTGTACTGTTTGTGCACTAACCTGATGTCTTCTCTCCACGGCGCTCTGGACGAATATGTTGGCTATATTAGTGATAACAAAAATTGTGAGGATTATAGCACATAAGTATTGGATTTATAGATTTTTATAAAGATTTACAATTTTAATTCTGAGAGAGGTACATCAAATTCCCCAAAAATCACTCTTCATATTTGAAATGTTTTTGATTTTAATGGAAATCATTTTGAGGGGGTCAGTGAACATGGGCAAATATCCTTAAAGAGGAAGTAAACCCTCTTTTTTTTCCCAAACACCCTGCAAGGCAAAGGCATAGTGAGCTAGTATGCATAGCATACTAGCTCATTATGAAGTACTTACCTGAGATCAAAGCCCCCGCAGCGGTGCTCGGTCACCTCCTCCGTCTGCGCCATCTCTCCACAAGTGACTTCCGCATATCGTGGCTCCAGTGCTGTGACTGTCCGGAGCCACGATGACATGACTCCCGCCCATGCGTGCGGGTGTCGCCACTAACGGCATGATCGCCGTTAGAAGCGACATGCTCAGTGCGCATGTGCCGTAGACACCAGTGCCTTTCTTTTGCAAATATCTCCTAAACCGTGTAGGTTTAGGAGATATTTGTTGCACCTACAGGTAAGCCTTAATCTAGGCTTACCTGTAGGTTAAAGTGGTCTGTAATTACCTGTACACACGATCGGATTTCCGATGGAATTCCGATGAAGCTGACTTTCATCAGTCTTGCCTACACACCATCAGACAAAATTCTGACCGTCCAAAACGCCGTGACATACAACACGTACAACGGCACTATAAAGGGGAAGTTCAAATCCAACGGCGCCACCCTTTGGGCTGCATTTGCTGATTTTGTGTTACCGCGTGTTAGTAAAAGTTTGGTGTTAGCCGATTCGCGCTTTTCAGTCTCCGTGCTTTGCCTTACGAACGCTTGTTTTACCAGAACGAGCACTCCCGTCTTGTAATTTAGTCTGACCATGCGTGGATTTTTCTCCGATGGAGTTCCCCACAGACGATCGGATTTTGCTATCAGGGTTTTTTTTCCATCTGTAAAATTTAAAACATGTTCTATTTTTTTACACCGATGGAAAAAAGACCGATGGGGCCTACACACGATTGTTTTTTCCGATGAAAAAAGTCCATCGGTCTTTTTTCATCAGAAAAAACAATCGTGTGTACGCGGCATAAGGGTTTACAATCACTTTAATCTACCATATCAGAATTCAAGATTCCACTAAACGCAGCAATCATTTACAGGTTTCATTATTCTTTTGGTGGCCTTTGCTTATTTATACTGTATGTCTGTATTTCAAAGATTTCCAATACGCTGTAACGGCTTATCATTCATCAGAAAAAACATTAAGGCGCTATCACTCCACTCATCCCTATGGATCATATCATTCCATAAAGCAGTCCATACACCACAAGATATTTCATGGGAAACTGACATTTGTCTTTTCTTGCTGTGAGAACTATACAGGAACCCACACTCAACAATTCTAGAGAATTTATCTTCAGTGAGACTGACATTAAAACATTTTAATAAAGATGTATGGTAATAATTTGTTTATTAGTATTTTGTATGCTTGGACAAAGATTAATTAACAAAGGTATAAAAAGACTTGTGTCACAAAAGGCCACAAATAAAAAATATTGTATTGGATATCACCTTGTAGCCCATTTGCTAAAGAAACTGTGATGTTAAAAAAATTGGGCCCTGTGCCAACATTGTCTTGAATATTGCTATTAAAGCCATGTATTTAACATATTCAACATATTCACATCATTTGCAAAATAAATGACTAAAGTTTCTTAGTCAATATGTATCTTTTCTGCTGAAATATGGACAACAGAGCTATATTTGACTATTAGGGAAAACGCTTCATAGAAAATAGACCATATAGCAGCAAATCAAAATAAATGGTCCTTTTAGTATAACTATTAGTTGAATATTATGAAGATAGTACAAGTATAAGTACAAGTACCTATTTTAGCAGATAAAAAGTACAAGTACAAGTACAGTACAAGTACCTATTTTAGCAGATAAAAAGGACACAGTGGGGCGGCAAATAGATTGAGCAAATTGCAAGTGCAGTTGCACTCATTTTCCCCAGAGCTTAGTAAATGTGGTAAAGCTCTGTTGATTTCCATCAACCATTCGTGTGCAAGCAAAAATGTTTTGCTTTATTAACCTTGCATCTAATTGGGTATTCTTTACAAAGTGAAGCTTTACCATATTACATTTACTAAGGAAAATTAGTACAACTGCACTTGCAATGTGCACACCATTGAGGTGAAGTTACTAAAGGAGTTAATAATCTTCGCACAATAAATTGTAAGTATTCACTTTTGTTATCCAATCATGTACAGATGAATGTAAACTGGATTTTGTTGTTTACATGATAGTTAAAGTAAATATTCAAACAATTTATTGTGTGAAAATTCTCAACTCCTTTAGTAAATGAGCCTCATAGACTAAAATTTTTTAGTCATTTATTTTGCGATTTACTTAGTACTGGGTCCCATAATGTTAACACTTACTTTCCTTTTTAATACATGATTTTAATTTAAATATTAAAAGGTGATTTACATTTTCCACCTTAAAATGGACCAGATCTATTTTTTAATGCCAGCACAGTTGGACGAACAACAAACTGTACAGCATTTAAAATAACAGTAATGCCATTTCTGTTGGTACCTTAAATATGCCACAGATAGCAAAATATAATCTTTATTATCAAATTAGTACAAATACCATTAATTTGGTGTCTGCATCTTGAAAGCAGCTGTTAGTCTAATTATTCTAAACGTTTCACTTACTCTGCCATTCTTTGCACTGGCTTCATTTTTGTACAAAACAAAAAATCAGGATCCTCATTAGTACTTATAAAGCCCTCATTATGCTGCAGCACTGCCTTAGATCTCTCCTATTTCCGCATAGCAGCCCTATATCTGCTGATGATGACCTACAACTCTCAGCTTTCCCTGCTGCACCTGTTTTATGTAATCCTCTATACTGAACTATTTAACTGTGCTCTGATCTTCAAAGTTTTGTGCATTACTGAGAAATGCTGTAATTGGCAAAATTATATCTAACCACATTGTCCTGCAATTCTTTAATTGTTATTTCAGTCATCTTGTAAGCATAAGATTATTTAGCTTTATAACACTGCCCTAGTCATTGAACAGATAGGAATTAAAAGGTCCCACTGGTGCAAATAACTTCTGTGCATTAATATGACAATCCTGTGATATTTAGTATAGGATACATACAGTGCCGGCCCAAGACATTGTGCTGCCTGGTACCAAGAATGAAATGCTGCCCCCCCCCCCAAAAAAAAAAATCACGCCCACCAAAATGCCCCCACATCCATCATTTTATATCATGATAACTAAAGTGGACCTGTCATGGCTCTATAAAAAGGACCTGTTATGGCTCTATTCATGTATACAGGAGTATAAAGAGGTCATGGCATTATACGTGTATATAGAAGTATAATGAGGACCTGTCATGGCTCTATACATGTACCGTATTTTTCCTGTCTATAAGATGCCCCCGTGTACAAGATTTTTCCAACCCAAAATTAAGAAATCAATATTTTACACATAGGTAAAACAGAACACATTTTTATTTAGTAATTACCGCAGGTAACGTTTAAATACTAGTATATTATGCAGCAGTTGTTCTTCCTGTTTTCTCCACTGTCTGATCATATACTCAGTGGAGGCAAGTCCAAACTGTTTCTCTGCAGCTCTATTCCCATGCTCTTTTTTGCATAGCTGCCTACATTTGGTTTGATTTGGTAGAGTAAGACAATCACTTACTTTTATTGGTTTCTGACATCTTGGTCCCAGAACACTCCGGTCCCTGTTGCATCTGTGCATCTCCACTTCCAACAGGATTGCATCTGATCACTCTCCACCTCCACCCCCAGCTCTAGCTGACGTCAGTAACATACGGCTCGTGATTGGAGGAAGCCGCTTGACAAGCTATGGGCCGCGACGCACCTGCGCGGCTGTCTCCCAGGCTGACTGACCGTGTATAAGACGCTGTTCGATTTACAGGCTATTATTTTAGGAAAAAAAAGCGTCTTATACACGGAAAAATACGGTATATAGAAATATAAAGAGGACCTGTCATGGCTCTATACATGTATGTAGGAATATAAAGAGGACCTGTCATGGCTTTATACATGTATGTAGGAGTATAAAGAGGACCTGTTATGGCTCTATACATGTATGTAGGAGTATAAAGAGGACCTGTCATGGCTCTATACATGTATATAGGAGTATAAAAGGACCTGTGCGTGGCCGGCGGCCGCGATGTCACCGGCCACACGTAGTGGATTGTCACTTGCCATGACGCCACCTGTCACACATTGCGGATTGTCACTTGCCACGACGTCACCTGCCACACGTTGCAGATTGTCACTTGCCACAACGCCACCTGCCACACATTGCGGATTGTCACTTGCCACGACGTCACCTGCCACACGTTGCAGATTGTCACTTGCCACTTGCTGTGTCCCAGAGTAAAGGCAGGCAGCAGAGAGATAATGTAATCTCTCTGCTGCCTGCACAGTGGGGGCGGAACTGCAGTGATGCAGGGCGGGCAGTGAGAGATGATGTCATCTCTCTGCTCCCCCGCCTGCTGTTTGGCCAGCAAGCCCGCTCACCTGCTGACTGTCCCACCCGCTGACTGTTCCCCTGTTCTGCCTGCACGCTCCATTCACCTGGGCCCAAAGCCCAGGTGAATGGAGCGCGCGGGGACCGGAGCGGGCTGGCCGGCGGGCGGGCATCCAATTTGCCTCACAGTGGAGCGCGGAGCGGGCGGAACGGGTTGGCGACAATTTGCCTCACAGTGCAGCGTAGGGTTGCCACCTTTTCGTCAAGCCAAACCCGAACACATTAGCAGCGCACGCCAATATATATATTTTTTTGTAGTACATTAAATTCATTACCTCTGTACAAAGCAATGCACAGCTAATTTTTTTTATTTAGTATACACTGTACATATATTTTTGTGATTAAATACAATTTCTAATCATATGGAGTTAATCACAAGAGTCCCCCTTTATATCAGAGTCAACAGAGTTCTCCTTTAGATCTGAATCCGCAGAGTTCCCCTTTACATCTGAATGCACAGGGTTCTGCAGAAGAGAAGTGCAGAGGGTAAGATGGGGGCAGTATGTACAGGAGAGGAGTGCAGAGGGTATGATGGGGGCAGTATGCATAGGAGAGAAGTGTGGAGGGTATGATGGAGCAGTATGTATAGAAGAGGAGTTGGGAGGGTATGAGGGGGGTGGTTTGTACAGGAGAGGAGTGTGGAGGGGATGATGGGGGACAGTATGTACAGGAGAGGAATGCGGAAGGGATGATGGGGCGGTATGTACAGGAGAGGAGTGTAGAGGGTATGATGGGGGCAGTATGTACAGGAGAGGAGTGTGGAGGGTATGATGGGTGCAGTTAATACAGGAGAGGAGTTCGGAGGGTATGATGGGTGCAGTTAGTACAGGGGAGGAGTTCGGAGGGTATTATGGGTGCAGTTAGTACAGGAGAGGAGTGTGGAGGGTATGATGGGGCGGTATGTTCAGGAGAGAAGTGTGGAGGGTATGATAGGTGCAGTTAGTACAGGAGAGGAGTTTGGAGGGTATGATGGGTGCAGTTAGTACAGGGGAGGAGTTCGGAGGGTATGGCGGGTGCAGTTAGTACTAGACATGTGCACACTGAAATATTTCGTTTCGGAATTTCGTTTTCGTCCGAAAAATAAATTTATTTAGTTACTCCCGAAATTTGTTTTTATTTATCTCGTTTTTCGTTAGAAATTGCATTCGTCCGAAAATCTGAATTAATTAAGGTCGAATCTGTCATTGAAGGCTTATGGTGTCTGTCGAATGTTCAAAGAAGATTCGACGGAGCAGTGAAACTGTACGACGCTGCAATCATAGATTTCCGGTCGAATGTTCCGCCCACAAGCTATAGAAGAATTCTAATGTTGTATGACTAGTAATAATTATATTTATTCATTACTATTACTAGTCAACCAACATTAGAATTCTTCTATAGCCTATGGGCGGATGCATTTGACCCGAAATGTACGATTGCAGCGTCGTACAGTTTTGCTGCACCGTCGAATCTTCTAACTTTCGATGCTTTGTCGAATCTTCGTCATTCTAGCTATTTTACTGCTCCTCCTCTTTGGTTACAATCAGCCAATAACATTCATCATCAACTTTATTTTTATTTTACTTCCCCCACCCAATTCCAGCAGTGATTTTTTCTCTCTATGTCGAATCTTTTCTCTCTATAATAACAAATCTTTTCTCTCCTATGTCGAATCTTTTCTCTCCTATGTCGAATCTTTTCTTTCCTATGTCGAATCTTTTCTCTCCTATGTCGAATCTTTTCTCTCTATAATGTCGAATCTTTTCTCTCCTATGTCGAATCTTTTCTCTCCTATGTCGAATCTTTTCTCTCCTATGTCAAATCTTTCTCTCTATAATGTCGAATCTTTCTGTCCTATGTCGAATCTTTTCTCTCCTATGTCGAATCTTTTCTCTCTATAATGTCGAATCTTTTCTCTCTATAATGTCGAATCTTTTCTCTCCTATGTAGAATAATCTTGGACTAATGGTTAGGCACATTCGACCACAGGTTCGATAGACACAGATTGTTATTGTCAGCGTCACGTCAAATCTCCTATCTATATCGAACTGTTGTAGCAACGAAAACGAAAATAAAGCATTTGTTTATGTCGGATCTTTCGGTTTTCGGATTCTGTGCTTTCGTTTTCGTTTGTTAAAACGATAATGAAAATAGCTGAAATTCGGACGAAAATGCATTCGGACGAAAACGAATGCACATGTCTAGTTAGTACAGGAGAGGAGTTCGGAGGGTATGATGGGTGCAGTTGGTACAGGAGAGGAGTTCGGAGGGTATGATGGGTGCAGTTGGTACAGGAGAGGACTTCGGAGTGTATGGCGGTGGCAGAATGGGGAGGGATTTCTTGCGGTGTCTATGGGGTGACCAGGGAGTGATGTTGGGAAGATAGGGGAAGAAAAGTGACCATGAAATGATGTCCCTCAGCTGGGGGGGGGGGTAGGAAGCAGCTCTGAGTGACGTCTGTATAAAGTGGTCTGGGGGGGGGGTGATGCCAGCTGGGGGGAGTTGAGAAGTGATCAGGTCGCGATGTATATAATAAAAAAAAAAACTCATCCACTAAAAACATACAACAATAAATCATACAACAGTACTACTAATCCAGCTCCTAGCACTCTGTATACCCAGATAATGTGAAGGTAATTGATGACCATTCATGTAACCCTGTGGTATCCAGGCTCTGAGTGTACAATCAGAGGGGTGAACTCACCACATATATACAGGTTACATTAATGGTTATAAATGACTTCACATTATCAAGTCTGAACAATTGGATTGGAGGATGTTTGCACAGACTGTTCATGCTTAGAAGTGATCTATTAAATGTGATAGGGCTGGTGCAGACCCCCCTCCCCCCCCCACACTCAAACTCACTATCTCCTCCGATTCTTCTGTCAACTTAACCCTTCACTGCATCTCCTGAAGAAAAAAACACTTTGAAAGCAACTACTATCCACCCTAGAAAACTTCTCCCATTAAAAGTCAGCTCACCTCCTCCCTTCCTCTGGCCAGCCCGACAGGAGATCCAGTGAGCTCCGCCTCCCAGTTCTCTCAACACTCCGCACTGGTGATTGGAGGGGGGGAGGTTGATGTCAGAGATAACAGGGACCCCGCACGGCAGGAGACTGGAGGGAGGGGGAAGAGACAGGAAGGAGCTTTGAATCCCAAACACACACTGCAGCCGCAGGCACAGTGTATTCTTTACAATGCCGCTGCTGCTGTTTCACAGTGATAGGTGGAGTGGGGGAGAGGAGCGGGCAGGCGGCAATTTGCCGCCCCCCTGATTGTGCCGCCTGGTACAATGGTACCATCGGGTCCCATGGTAGGGCCGGCCCTGGATACATAACATAGAGCTCAGCATTCAGCGTGGAGCAGTGAGAAGTATGTACCATACCGCACAGAGTACAGGATGGAAAATTCTGTAGTATGCCACATATAGTTCAGCATACAGAAAGACCAATCCAGAAGGGAGAAACTCTGGGGGAATCTTGGATGGAACAAGATCTGGGGGTCCTAGTAGATGACAGACTCAGCAATGGCATGCAAAGTGAAGCTGCAGCAAACATGGCCAGCAGAATATTAGCAAGCATACAAAAAGGATATTTACTCAAGAGATAAAACTATAATTCTACCACTTTGCAAAACTCTAGCTTGGCCATATCTTGATTATGCCATCCAGTTTTGATTATAGATCCTCAAGATGGATGTGCTTGAGATGGAGCAAGTCCAGACAATGTCAACAAAGCTAATAAGGGGGGTGGAGGACCTAGGTTATCAAGAACAATTACAAACATTAAACTAATTTCTCTTGGAAAAGAGGCACTTAAAGTGGTAGTATAGTCCCCACTGTTTACGTGTACCTACAGGTAAGCCTAAAATAAGGCTTACCAGTAGGTACAGTAAATACCTTCTAAACGTTCACCATTTTGTTGTTATTTACTATATTAGCAGCCGGTGAGATCACTGGGGCAGGAGCACGGTTCTCTCAATGGACAGCGTACCATCCATTTAAAGAACCATGCTGCGGCTGTGACTCCAGCGCACGTGCACGGGGGTAACATCATCGCTGTTTGGCCAGTTAAACAGCCGAAGCACACAAACCCAGAAGGAAGACTGGATGAAGATGAAAACCCTGTTAGCAGTGACAGCGCACCGCTGAAGTGCTTCGTTCTAAGGTAAGTCTTTCATAATGTGCTGGTATGCGATGCATACCAGCACATTATGTTATTATCCTGCAGGGAACCATTTTTCTGCATTTTTTTTTTTGCAGTTTACGACCGCTTTAAAAGGGGATATGATTGCAATATACAAATAGTGACTCTAGCATTGAGAAGAAACTAGTTAATTTAAGGTCTTTAAAGAAGACACGCTGTGACACAATGAGACAAGATGTGGTTCAATCTTAAACTGCATAAGGGGTAGGACAGCCATACACAGATCAAAATTCAGTCAGTTCAGCAGGGACCAGTTGAATTTCAACCCATGTATGGGCAGGCTGGTTGTACAGACACCAATCTCCAAACTGACTTCTGTACAACCAGCCTGTTGGTATTTTTCTGTTTAATCAGTGCCGCAGGCTATAGCCAGCAGTGCTGATCAGTGTATTCTGACGGTGGGGAAGTCTTTCCATGGTCAGAATACAATGACTCAACCGAGAGGATCCCCTTTTTCTTAGTGAACACAATGTGCAGGGATATGGAAAATGGTACTGACATATTCACACAAACACACACTCTTTCTCTCAGGTTGAACTGAATAGACTGGTGTCTAAATTCTACCTTACCAATTGTTTGTTTATGTAACCCTCAAATACTCAACACCCTGCACCATAAACCCCAATACACTCATCACACCCCAACATGCACCCCTATACACTCAATACATACATCCACCATATCCCATACCTATGATCAACAGGCTGTTGATCATCAGACTGTGCAAAAATGCATATTCTGTAGCCATGGTGATGTTGGCAAAAGGGGCAGCAACAAGACCAGTTGGAACATAGAAAAAAGAGCAGCTTCACGAGACTGGTTACCACTATCAGAACTGGCAAAGAGGAAGATCACAGGACTGTATCTAGGCTTGTTTCCTATATAAAAAAAAGAAATCCTTCATTAGAGGGGTAGGGGAAATGATTATTTATCTTCTAACTGTCTGGAGTTAAAATGTTACTAAACCCAGGACCCTGCATTCACTATAATTGGTCTCCCATAGTACACAGAACATGAAAATGCAACTATTTTAGTAAATATAAACTGCTAAATACCTTTTTTTCATCAGCAGTTAGAGCAGTCTTGTGACTTCTATCAGTGGCCAGCCAAGCACTGGTTAAAGCTTGTAGGAGGAGTTTTCTGACTGACCTATAAGACTGCAAGACCCCTGACCCTCTGTCTGGACAGTGCTGATGGGCCCTGTGCTGATCACATGCATCCTCCCAAGAAAAAAAACTCCCTAGCAATACACACCAAACTGAGCATGTGCAGCCTGACTCCATAGACTCTGTGTTATCAAAAAGTTATTAGGAGTCAGTGGAAGAAGGAGAGGGTCAGAGAAGACAGGGTCAAACAGCCTTTTTACACAATACGGATGATTAACCCCTTCCACAGTTCCTCCGTCATCATAACAAGCATGCTTTACTGCATATACAGACTGATTTTACTGTTGTGGGTTTAGCAACACTTTAAGCTTAAAACTATAAAGCTGGCCATACACTAGTAGATTTAAAAAAAAAAAAAACCTTTGTGCAAACATTCATACAAATATTCATATGAATATCATTACATTCGGTGACTTGAGGATCATAATTTAAAGTATTGCTTTTAACACTGAATTTACTGAGTAATTGGACTTTTCTGAACAAGAACCACATTCACAATTAAAAATGTCTCTGTTCAAAAACATTTTCCAGCCTGGCCCTTCAAATGTTCTTTTTTGCTGTAGTCGAAAATTAATGTCAATTTGACCTCACTAATGATTAGGAAAACAAACAAGCATTATTTAAATGAAAATTTTCAAACAAAAGCTTTGAAGCTTGACTTGAGACGTTTAGAAAAACACAAATGTAGTTATTAAGTTTCAAAATTCATATGTATTTTAATATTTTACATTCATGTATTCAACTGTGTATTTATCTGTTTGCCTGGAGTCCAGTTTTACTGTTGTATAATTGAATTGTATTTATTTTTCCTCTTAAAATTGGACAGTCTGCATACTGAGAAATAAATCCAAGTACATTGGAAGCTATTTTTAAATACAAGATAATTATTTAATTTACTGTGCATTATGGTGACATTTTCTTACTGACAGACAAATTATTAGAAAGGTAAAGACATTGTTAAGTTGTTTTCTCTTTTCTTATTTTTCATATGAACAGAACACTGAGTGTACATTGAATTAGTTATTTATTTTATTATTATGTTCTTCAATCCATTCTTAGCACTACTGGAGCACTTGTCTTTGAACTCATTTCCTCTTTGAGGCTTTGTGACAATAACTAAGACAGTGGGTAATTAACTACACAGAGACCTCTGTAGATGGTAATTTAGAAAATTAGATTTGGTTGATAAATTAGACAAAAGTGTGTGGGTCTCTATCACAGATGAATAGGAGATGTCAACAAGATCATGAGCCATTAAGTATCTATCTGGAATTAATGTGTTTATTTAATCATTCCCAAATGGGTTTGGGTAGTGGAAAGACTATGTATTGGCTATTAGACTTTGAATTCAAATTTAAGGAAACAAAATGTGAAAGTTATTTTATAGTCCAAGCATGAAATCATGAGTGTGTATTCAGATAAATATTTTATTAAGCATAGAGAAGAATTACATTAAATTCAATAAAGTCTGCTCATCTCAGAACAGATCAAAGAGAATGCACTGGCCACAGTGATTTTAATGAAATAGCCATAGTCATTAGAAGGATTGCTGTTAATATGCAAACCAGGCACTATCAAATATACTTAAACAGACAAGATAATCAACATTTTGTATGGATTAAATGTGTAATTTAATCTAATCTTTTTAATCATATGTGGCTATGGGATCTCTTATCTGGAAAGTCAGTTACATGGAGACAAGAGCGTATATAGTTGTGAATTATTGGTAAAGATTTATTTTTTATGTAAGTATGCTGAGTACTACTTAACAATTCACTGAGGATAAGTTTTTCTGCTGTTATAGTTGATGATGTTCTAAAATGGACAACGTAGGAATATGTCTTGAGGCTTTTCCTGTGATATCAGATCAATCTGTTATCTGATAAATTTGCATTTGTAGTAGTAATGTACATGGAATAAATAAAACTCAACTAAATAGTCTAGATATAGCTTTATGGTTCAAAACATGGGTTGAAAAAACTGCAACAGTATATTCTAGGCAATTGCCATAGTGTTTACAGTGACAGAATATATTGTATAGATTCAGTTAACTATTGTTACAGTACGGTATATACTGTGCTCTGTTCATGTGTTCAGTAGTTACAGTATACAGTATACTTCACTATATCCCTAGTTTACATTGCAGGTACATCTTTTACTATTCCAGTAAAAGATGTACCTGCAATGTAAACCATAGATCCCCAATCTCCGAGCCACGGACCGACCGGTACTGGTCTGTGGCCTGTTAGCAACCGGGCCGCACAGCCACTCGCATCACTGCCTGAGCTCCCCCTCCTGTCAGATCAGCAGCTTTAATATCACAGGAGCACAAACCCGTACTGTAAAGTGATCATGCGCAGAATCTGGGTTGGATACTCCTATTAGAATCTAATGACTCATGATCTGAGGTTTAGGGGAAACTGAGGCAGTAATGGTAGCACTGGGGAGTGGCTGCAAATACAGGTTTGACTGCAAACCCCCTCCCCCATCCATGAAAAATTGTCTTTAACTAAACAGGTCCTTAGTGACAAAAAGGTTGTGGACCGCTGATGTAAACTGTTGATATAGTGTAGCATAATGTAAAATTTGCTTCCACAAATTTTACATGTGCAGGAACTACTTTTTTCACAATCCCATGGGTTCCTGGACATACCCACCTAAGGCAGAGTCAGTTGGCACATGATCTGCAGCAAGGCCAGAGCCTAATAGCACATATCTTCCCCAATTTCTACCAGGGAATTGCATTTCCATTGCAGTGGCTTTGCAGGCTCTGGGATCCCTCCAGCTGTTTGCCTGTGTTACCAGAGCTACCGTGGACTTTACTAACAGGGACATGGTATATGAGGCTAAGCTCTTAGCTAGGCTTTTTGTTGCTATAGAGACTTATACAGACTATGCTATATAGTCATGTTACCCTGATAGAGCCACAGAGACGTTGCTGTGTACAGAATCCATGTTTGTGTAACGTCATAATCTGTTTTGTTTCATTCTGCAGTGTATGCATGCCATTCTGAATCATTTTTCATTACTAATTCCAATTTTGCACCTGTTTAGTAAACTGAAGATCACAGTTATTCCCTGTCTCATCATTCGGCCGATTAAGCATCCTGTTACAGTATATATAGTAAATATTGCAATAAACTGTTATACTGTGTTTCCACCCAAAATTCACCAAGCTTTTATCTAAGATTCACACATTGTTATAATTATATCTAAAAAATGTGGTTAATCTTGGATGAAAGTTGGGTAAATCTTGAGTGAAAACATTGAAAAATAGACCTCTCAGGGTTTAAATAATAGGTTTCATTTTATATATTTATAATTCTATAATCCTCTAGTATTAAAAATTCTGATGGAATGTGGTTGGAAACACAGCCTCATACCACTAACATGCAGCCCTAAACTCAAACAACATCTGCAGTTCTGCACCCAAATAGGGACTACAATAGTCAGCCTACCAGGAAGCTGCTGCAGGAGGCCTGCCGACACCTTGGCCCAGCATCATGACACCAAACCCCCTCCCTCCTCAACTTCCACTGTGAGAAGGAGGACTCTGTCGTTACCTGCATCCAGCCCATTGGCCAATTCTGGCTACTGTCATAGTCTGTCTGGCTGGAATGAGGGTAGCTAAAAGTAGTTCCCAACATGAGCATAGCTACCAGAGCAGTGGGGTGCACTTCTAGAATGGCCTCTATGGAATGTAATCTTCCAAGCTCTTCTTGCCACTATGCTTGCACACTCCTGCCCCCCTGCTCTAACCAACTGACCTCCATTCTCATCACTACAACTTCATGCCTGCACACGCCCCCCTTTTTCAACACTGCACCTGCACTCCCTACCTCTAAACCCTGCACATTGCACATTGCTGCACCTATTTTTGTATGTGCAGGCCTTCTTTTTTGGTTTTCTTGGCATGTAAACATGACGCACTGCTGCTTTATGTTTATTCTGTATGTATGGATGCTGTTTGTTGCCATTTCTCTTGTTCTTTATGCTGGCTGTAATTCTCAGTAGGGATGAGCTTCGAGTTCGAGTCAAACTCATGTTCCGCTCCAGTCCTGGATACTTACATGCAAAGAGTAAATGATGGGGGTATGTTGGATTTGGGACCAGGGCCACAAGAGGGTGTCTGTCCCAGAAGCTGAGGTAATGTGGGGCCGCATGCAACTGGGGCGCAACCACAGAGCTCCCCAAACCAAAAGCTGCCAGTCTATGAGGAGGTGAGCTGCCATCTAGATAGACGGCATGAGGAGGTGGATATGAGGAGGTGAGCTGCCATCTAGATAGACAAGCTGCCAGTCTATGAGGAGGTGAGCTGCCATCTAGATAGACAAGGAGTTTTGCAAAGACATTTGATACATTTCCCCATAAATGTTTCAAACTCATGTTCCGCTCCAGTCCTGGATACTTACATGCAAAGAGTAAATGATGGGGGTATGTTGGATTTGGGACCAGGGCCACAAGAGGGTGTCTGTCCCAGAAGCTGAGGTAATGTGGGGCCGCATGCAACTGGGGCGCAACCACAGAGCTTCCCAAACCAAAAGCTGCCAGTCTATGAGGAGGTGAGCTGCCATCTAGATAGACAAGGAGTTTTGCAAAGACATTTGATACATTTCCCCATAAATGTTTACTGTACAAACTAAGGTCTGTCGGCATGGACCATAGGATGAGTACATGGATTGAAAACTGGCTACAGGGGTGAGTTCAGAGGGTAGAGATAAATGGAGAGTACTCAAAATGCTCTGGTGTGGAAAGCGGGGTCACCCAAGGTTCTGTCCTGGGACCAATCCTATTTAATTTATTTAAAAAAACGACCTGGAGGATGAAATAAACAGCTCAATCTCAGTATTTGCAGAAGATACTAAGCTAAGCAGGGCAATAATTTTTCTGCATTATGTAGAATCTGTGCAAGAAGATCTGAACAAAGTATTGTGTTGGGCAACTACATGGCAAATGAGGTTTAATGTAGAAAATTCTTAAATATAAAATAATGCATTTGGGTGGCAAAAATATGAATGCAATCTACTCACTCTACTCACTAGGGGGAGAACCTCTGGGGGAATCTAGGATGGAAAATGACCTGGGGGTCCTAGTAGATGATAGGCTTAGCAATGGCACGCAATGCCAAGCTGCTGCAAGCAAAGAAAACAGAATATTGGCAAGGATTAAAAATAGGATTAACTCCAGAGATAAAACGATAATTCTCCCACTCTACAAGACTCTGGTCCAGCTGCACCTGGAGTATGCCGTCCAATTCTGGGCACCAGTCCTAAGGAAGGATATGCTGGAACTGGAGAGAGTCCAGAGAAGGGCAACAAACCTAATAAAGGGACTGGAGGACCTTAGTCGTGAGGAAAGGTTACAAGACGCTTGAGCGGGGATATGATTTCAATGTACAAATACCGTACTGGTGACCCCACAATAGGGATAAAACTTTTCCACGAAAGGGAATTTAGAAAGACACGCGACCATTCACTAAAATTAAAAAAGAAGCGGTTTAACCTTAAACTGCATAGAGGGTTCTTTACTGTAATAGCGGTAAGGATGTGGAATTCTCTTCCAAAGGCAGTGGTCTCAGCAGGGAGCATCGATAATTTCAAAAAACTATTAGATAGGCACCTGAACGACCACAACATACAGGGATATACAATGTAATACTGACATAAAAGCACACACACAGGTTGGACTTGATGGACTTGTATCTTTTTTTTACCTCACCTACTATGTAACTATGTAATGGGCTGCAACACGGAGGTTGCTATTAACACTTTCTCAGCCGCTAGCGGGGGATAAAAGTGCCCCGCTAGCATCTGAAAAGCAGCGCTAAAACTAGTGGCGCTTTACCGCTAACGCACACCCGCCCCGTGTGAAAGTAACCTATTTTCTGGGTTTAATTCTCAGTATCTGTTCATATTCTGAATGCATGGATGCTGCACAGTAGCCTCCCACTGTTCTGTACGGTTCACTTGTAGCTTGCATTTTTTTAAAGATATCTACATCAATATTGCTTGATACCATTTCTCTTGCATTCCGGAAGTGATTCTTGACAACTGTTGTTATTTGCTAAGTTCACTGTACAATTTCTTGTTGCTGCTCGTCACCTTTTTTACTGTGTACATTTGTACATCCCCTTTCAAGCTCACACCTCTGAAACAAATTAGCAGCACCAGATTTTTGTTGCCATGGACCCTTCCTTATCACCTTATAAACCGTTCTTCTTGGTTGACACCTTTGCAGTCGCCATTGAATTATGCACCAGATGCAATGTACCAAAAGAACAAGCATCAACAGGATAATTGTATTATTATACCGTGTAGCGGGGTCTCCTTTAAGGCCCCGGGACTACGTTACCCAGAACCCCGTTCGGCACCCAGAGTGCAGTTGGCCATCGCAGAGACTCATGGGAGGGGTTATTTAAGGAGAAGGCGAGGTGGAGCTCGGTCTCTTTTTGGACACCGCGCTGCAAGCAAGAGTTTCTTTCTGTGCGGATCTGCTGCAGTGCAAGGCCTGAAGCTTGGGCCTTGCGCAACTTTCAAAGAGCCTTCCACCCTGCTGCGGAGCCTGGGTGGCATCTGACTTGTCGAGTGAGGACATCAGTTGGATCGGGGACCCAATCGTTGCAGACGCTGTGTGCGGATACACAGCAGGGTGGACGTTCCGGACTGGGATCGCGTCCGGAGTGGTGAGCGGGCACCTGCCCAGACCAATTGACTGTGCCGTGTTCAGGCCTATAGACTGCATAGGCCCACAGTTTTGTTTATTTTCTGTCCCCAGGGGGGACCGGTAGCAGGACAGAGTTGAAGTGTCCCCCCCCCCCCAGTATAGTGTTTCAAGTTATTGCCTGGTTGTGGATTACAAAGTACTATTCATCAAAAGCACCACCGAAAGCTGGCATGCGAAGAAATCCCTATAGGAGGTGACTGAGATTTACTCAGGCCTGACCTGGGTGGGAGTTAAGATATTGTTCAGTGCGCCATAGGGCGCGCATACCATAATAGCTACACGTGGTGAAGTACCGCGCAGCGCCATTATTGTGTGCTATATTGATTTCTGCAGGGCTCTGCAAGCCAGTTGCATGTGTTGTATTCTGCCTATGCTACCTTTGAGATAAGAGTAAAACTGTTATATTTAATCCCTCACTTCAGTGTGTTGTCTTACTGCTAAGAGATTACCCCTTGCAATACTTTTGAATGTGATACAGATATAACCCTAGACTAACTGTGCCAGAGTGGGTCGAGTAAGATTGCCGGGGGTTGGTGGTGCTGCACACAGGGCCCGAAATCAAACCAAGTGGCTCTCTTAACTGGGGGTAGCGCTACACGTGGGGGCTCTCGAGTCCGGGATCCTGTTGCAGCAAGTAACGCGCCAAAAGTACCAGCATGGACCCACTAGAAGTAGGACAGTGGTGTAAAACAGTTGGCACAGATCCAGCCGGGATAGTAGTCATAGAACTCCCAAGGCTCTGGCAAGAAGAAGCGGTGAAGCAGCTAGTGATGTCACTGTCACCGTATCAGAAAGCATGGGTGGTGGATGTTAGGACGAATTCCTCACTGACACACGCATTAGTGGAATGGAAGGGCGGAGTCCCAGAACACTTCAAGAATCCAAGTATAGAAGCTATAGATGATCAGACTTATAGCCTAATACACGCGCTGCCGCTCAAGCCAGGAGGACGGTCTCAGACACCGAAACTATCTCCATCACCCACCCCAAAAGCAAAACGACAGGTGAAAAGGGAAAGTCCCGGGTCGCCATCTGCCACTCTCGGCGCAGAGTTGTGCGCAGTCCTGGGGGAACTTGTGGCACAGTGTAAGAAAGATCCTACAGATTACCAGATGTCAGGATACAGAAAGCTTAGAATATTCACAGGAAGGAAACCTGTACCCTCGGGTGAAGAGGCATTCGAGGAGTGGTTAGACGGTGCCACTCAGGCCCTAGAAGAATGGGAAGTCCCAGACCACAGAAAGAAGCAGAGAATTGCTGAGAGCTTGAAGGGGCCTGCTCTAGAGGCCATACGCAACCTCAAGATGAGTAAGACAGACTGTAATGCACAGGACTATCTGGACATCCTGCAGAATGTGTTTGGTGGAACAGAGAAAATCACTGAACTCACTTATCAGCTGGAGCACTGCTACCAGAAGACAGGAGAGAAGCTGTCAGAGTTCATGAGGCGCCTGGATAAGATCCTGCATAAGATGATTCTTAAGAAGGGGATTGACCCACGGAAGGTGGATGAGGCCCGTGTTCAACAGGTGATGAGAGGATCTCAGCCCCTGGACCCCATCGCATTGGCGCTACGCACAAGACAGGACGGGAAGAGCCTGGAGTACCCTGACTTGATCCGAGTGGTCAGAGAGGAAGAAGCTATGCTGGAGGAGAAGAAGAGGAGCCTACCAGTTGAGTCGGTAAATCCTCCTCCAGTGATGGTCAGGACGGCCATGACCCTGGAAAGAGACTCAGAGGTGGATACCTTGAAGTCACAGATGTCCCAAGTGTTGGGGATGCTGACCTCCCTGATGGAGAAGAAGTCAAGGGAACCAGAGAGGGAAAGTCAGAGGAAGGAGCTGTTTCCCAACACCTCAGCGCCCGCATCCCTGGAAGATTGGGGGGATGTGATTTGTTTCAATTGTGGAGGAGCTGGCCATGTCGCCAAAGTGTGTGCCAGCCCAAAGAAAAAAAAGATGAATAACCGCAAGCACCCTGAAGGAGTCAACCGGGTGCCCATCATCTCCAGTGAGCTCCAAACTGAATGAGAAGCACATGAAGAGAGGCTGGAGAAAGTTTTGAAGAGACTGAGTGAGGAAGGACTCAAGCTCTCACCTGAAAAATGGCAATTCTATCAGTCATCAGTCAACTATCTGGGGCACATAGTGTCTGAAGATGGGGTAGCCACAGACCCCACAAAATTGGAGGCAGTCACCTCCTGGCCCAGGCCCACCACTGTGACAGAGCTCAGATCCTTTCTGGGGTTCTGTTCCTATTACAGGAGGTTTGTGGAGGGGTTTGCTCGGATAGCCAGGCCTCTGAATGAGCTGCTAAAGACGGAGGGGGAAGAGGATGACACAGGCCCCAGAAAGCCAGGGGAGTCAGTCAAGGACCAGTGGAACGAGAAGTGTGAGAATGCCTTTCAGATGTTGAAGAAGACATTAACCACTGCCCCTGTCCTGGCCTACGCAGACCCTAAGAAGCCTTATGAACTTCATGTAGATGCCAGTCATGATGGTTTGGGAGGAGTGCTGTACCAGGAGCATGAAGAGCAACTGAGGCCTGTTGCGTATGTGAGCAGAAGTCTGACTCCCTCCGAAAATAACTACCCCACCCATAAGTTGGAGTTCCTGGCCCTTAAGTGGGCGGTAGTTGACAAACTTAGAGACTATTTATATGGGGCGGAATTCATTGTGAAAACAGACAACAACCCCCTCACCTATCTCTTCACCACAGCAAAGTTGGATGCCACAGGACATAGGTAGCTGGCGGCGCTGTCTGCCTTCGACTTCGGCCTGAAGTACAGACCTGGGGCTGGAAACCAAAATGCAGACGCTTTGTCTAGAATATCTCACGTCCCCACTTGCAGTACAGAAGACTGGGCCCAAGTGGCACCCGACGGGGTGCAGGCCCTCTGTCAAGGGGCTGAACTCCAAGCCAGTGGCGGCTCAAGAGCAGAAGAGATAGGGGTTACCATAGTAGGAGTTCCCAAGCAATACTGTGGAGTAACCTAACTGGGGGAAGATAACTTGCCAAAACTGTCTAAGAAGGAGCTGAGATCCGACCAATTGGAAGACCCTATGGGGAGATTGGTCCTAGAGGCCCTGGAGAATCAGGACCCGAATAGACTCTCACGCCACCCTTCAAAGGAAGCTCGCCTGTTGAGGAAAGAGTGGGACAAGTTACAGGTGCATCAGGGAGTGGTCTACCGAAGGGGCCCCTCTGATGAACTAGAAGACAAATGGCAGTTGTTCTTGCCTGAGAAGCACAGAGAGACACTCCTGGTTGCTCTGCACGACAACCATGGTCACCTAGGGGCAGAAAGGACTTTCCAACTCGTTAGGGACCGTTTCTATTGGCCCTGCATGAGGGCTGAAGTTGAAGAATACTGCCACTCATGTGCACGATGCATCCAGAGAAAGACTTTACCTCATCAAGCTGCCCCAATGGGCCAGCTGCAAAGTCAAAGCCCACTTGATCTGGTATGCATTGATTTTCTCTGCCTCGAACCCGACCTGAGTGGACTAGGAAATGTTCTGGTAGTAACCGACCATTTCACCCGGTATGCCCAGGCCTTTCCAACCAAGGACCAGAAGGCTTCCACCGTGGCCAAAGTGCTGATGGAGAAATACTTTGTACATTATGGGCTACCACAACGGCTCCATTCAGATCAGGGAAGGGATTTTGAAAGTCGATTGATCTGGAAACTCCTGGATTCTTTGGGGATCAAGAAGACAAGATCTACCCCCTATCATCCACAAGGTGATGCTCAGCCGGAGAGGTTCAACCGAACCCTGCTCAACATGCTGGGGACCTTAAGCAGTGAAAAGAAGCAGCATTGGAGCAACCACATAGCGACAGTTGTGCATGCATACAACAGCACCACCAGTGATGCTACAGGGTACTCACCCTATCGACTTATGTTCGGGAGAGAAGCAAGACTACCCATAGATCTGGCCTTTGGCACTTCCATAGACCATTGTTCTGCTGCTTCCCACAAGGGATATGTCGATAGGCTCAGACGCAATTTGAAATTGGCCTATGAACAGGCCCAGGCGGCCTCAGAGCAAAGGGGGGCCCGCAACAAGAAAGATTTTGACTTAAAAGTTAGGATCCAAGATCTACAACCTGGAGACAGAGTGTTGTTACGGAATTTGGGGATCCCTGGAAAACACAAGCTTGCAGACAGATGGAGACCTGAACCTTATGCTGTTTGCAAAAGACTGCCGGGCCTACCCGTTTACAGACTTAAACCAGAAGGGAAGGTGGGGCCATTGAAGACCTGGCATCGGAACCACCTACTCCCACTGGCTGAGGCAGTTCGGATCCCCCCTGTGATGGATTCCCCTGAGCCAACTTCCATTCTGGATACTTCCCGACCAAACACTCGGTCCCAGACCCCCCGGATCGGGGATACAGAGACCTCGGAAACAAGTGAAGATGAGGGAGAAGAACTTGGTTGGCTTTGGCCTTCACAGGCTCCAGAAACTTCTGCTATTGATCTTCCACCTGAAGAAGATGCTGAGGACCAGACACTGAATGCAGAAGCCACTGAGTTCATCCCGTCCAGTCCTTGGTCAGATGCTTGGGAGAGTGTCTGTGACTTACCCCCAGAGGAAGATCCGAGGGATTCCATGTATCTCCCTGCTCCGGAGTCCAGTGTTCCCGAAGCAGAGGAGATTCCTAAGTCGATTCTGGAGGAGGAGCCCATTTCAACAGAAAGTCCAAGAGGACAGAGGAAGCGAAGAGCCATAAAGCCT
The DNA here is from genome assembly GCA_029206835.1 of Rana muscosa. NCBI lineage: Eukaryota > Metazoa > Chordata > Amphibia > Anura > Ranidae > Rana > Rana muscosa. The sequence continues at coordinate 430,143,262 of CM055121.1, read as the reverse complement.
CCCAGAAGATTAACTTACCCACAGATGGGGAGAAGTGCGGAAGACACTGTGGTTACTGTCAGAAGGAGTATGGAAGACCCTGATCCTCCCACTGTTCATTTGGTGGAAGGCAACCCCAACTCACTCTCTGGCACAGTTAGGCAGGACACTAATGATAGTGTGACCTGTGGGCAGGGGAGTTCACCGCCTCGGTTTTGGTGGGAATTTCCTCTACCAACATCATACGAAACTTTGATTGATGTTGTACGTTCTGTGATCTAAGTTTATGTTATCTTTGGGGACCAAAGAGTTTAAGTGGGGGGAGTGTGTAGCGGGGTCTCCTTTAAGGCCCCGGGACTACGTTACCCAGAACCCCGTTAGGCACCCAGAGTGTAGTTGGCCATCGCAGAGACTCATGGGAGGGGTTATTTAAGGAGGAGGCGAGGCGGAGCTCGGTCTCTTTTTAGACACCACGCTGCAAGCAAGAGTTTCTTCCTGTGCGGATCTGCTGCAGTGCAAGGCCTGAAGCCTGGGCCTTGCACAACTTTCAAAGAGCCTTCAACCCCGCTGCGGAGCCTGGGTGACATCTGACTTGTCGAGTGAGGACATCAGTTGGATCGGGGACCCGATCGTTGCAGACGCTGTGTGTGGATACACAGCAGGGTGGACGTTCCGGACTGGGATCGCGTCCGGAATGGTGAGTGGGCACCTGCCCAGACCAATAGACTGTGCCGTGTTCAGGCCTATAGACTCCCAAGGCCCACAGTTTTGTTTATTTGCTGTCCCCCGGGGGGACCGGTAGCAGGACAGAGTTGAAGTGCCCCCCCCCCCAGTATAGTGTTTCAAGTTATTGCCTGGTTGTGGATTACAAAGTACTATTCATCAAGTGCACCACCGAAAGCTGGCATGTGAAGAAATCCCTGAAGGAGGTGACTGAGATTTACTCCATGTCAGGCCTGACCGGGGTGGGAGTTAAGATATTGTTCGGTGCGCCATAGGGCGCGCATACCATAATAGCTACACGTGGTGAAGTACCGCACAGCGTCATTATTGTGTGCTATATTGATTTCTGCACGGCTCTGCAAGACAGTTGCATTTGTTGTTTTCTGCCTATGCTACCTTTGAGATAAGAGTAAAACTGTTATATTTAATCCCTTGCTTCAGTGTGATGTCTTACTGCTAAGAGATTACCCCTTGCAATACTTTTGAATGTGATACAGATATAACCCTAGACTAACTGTGCCAGAGTGGGTCGAGTAAGATTGCCGGGGGTTGGTGGTGCTGCACACAGGGCCCGAAATCAAACCAAGCGGCTCTCTTAACTGGGGGTAGCGCTAAAACCGGATTTAAAGTATATATTGTAGCACCAATAGTTTCTGTAGTGCTTTTCAAAAAAAGGTTACATTACAAATCAATAACAGAGAAACAGGAGGGCCTTAATCGTTTGAGCTTACGATCTAAAAATATAAACAGATATGTTATAGGGATATGGACAAAAATATACCAAAAAGTCCATCACTAAACTAACACGAGTAACAAATCCCTTATAGTTTTTGGAATTTGTGATGAATGTAGGACACATGGATTCTCTCTGTTTTGAGAAGGCTCCACTGTAATAGGCAAGGAGAATATCAGTGAAGGATACGAGTGAGACGGAAAATGGACTATTCAGATTCCCAAAATAGATATAGGTCAGTGCTGGACCCAAATAATCATTGTCAAACAACGGAGGAGATCAGTACAGGTGGCAGAAGGGGGAGATTGTATCCAAAAGGAAAACAGGGGTCAGAACCAAAACAACAATCAAATACAAAGATATCAAGAGCAATATTTTAGCTTAGGTTCTGTAGCAGTGCACAGAACAGAGTTTACAGTATATTTGTGCCTGGTGATATTATGAAAATGCTTGCAGCATGTCAGAACTGTAATTTCATTACATGGGCAAATTAATAACAACAGCGCACATATTCAGAGGCTGCAGAATTCCAATAAAGTTTCAGCTGGATATGTGAACAGCTGCCTGTAGGAGGTAAGTCGGAACCGTTGATGAACAAAGTGCCAAAATAAATTAAGGTGGCATGTAAAGACTGTCAATAATTTACAAGATAAATACAATGTAGATTCAAACATAAAAACAAAAAAGTTGCTGTAAGTATGCCTAAAATTGGACCTTGCTGTTCAAGGCAAGGTTTCCAGGTTTTGTGTCCTCCCCCTATCTAAATTGCCTGCTGAGAGTAGGTCTAGAATGTACATAGAAAGAAAAGTTACATTTTGTACCTGTCCTAACCCCGTCTTCCATTTTGGTGCCCAGACATCGTGGTCCTTCTAGAGCAGTGGTTCTCAACCTGGTGTCGGGACCCCCTCGGGGGTCGTATGATGATTTGCCAGGGGTCACCAAATCCAGGGCTGTTCCAGAAGCCTGCACCTCTCTCCCAGGCTTTTGCAGCCACCCAGCAGGGCTGTCTCTGGAGCCCGCGGCTGCCCACTCAGCCTCTTTGCAGCCGCCCATTCAGTTCACGTCATGGCTGGGGGGCAGAGACTAGAAGTCAGCTGACTGGTGAGGAATATGAAGTGGGATGGGCTGGAGGAGACCCTATCTCCTGATTTCGGTAGAGGTGTCACTGCTACGAGACACCACGAAGTCGGAGACACAGTGAATAACACTACCTGTGATTATAGTTCCCATTAAAAGTCCTCACTACAGTTCTCAGATCAGCAGATGACCTTGATCAAGAGCACCTATGTTGTCTGATCAGAACTCTCCCCAGCATTGCCACTCATCCCAACTCTCCCCCAGCATTGCCACTCATCCCAACTCTCCCCCAGCATTGCCACTCATCCCAACTCCCTGCCAGCACTGCCACTCATCCCTTCCCCCCCCTTTCCCACCAAGGAGTAAGGGAAGGAATAAAAATGCAAAATACATAGAAAGGAAAGGAAAAGAGGGGGAGTAACAAAGAAAAAGGGAGAGAAAGAACAAGATAGATGGCTAGAGTGAGGGATGGGGAAAAAAAAAAAAAGAAATTAGGATAGAGAGATAAAAGGGAAAGAAAGAAGAACAAAGAGAGTGGTACAATCTAAAATGTACCATAAGGGGTTTTAATACTTTACGAGTGGAAGGGACTCGGGGAGCGCTAAATGTCCGTGGGTTAGGGGTGCAAATTACTTGTCTTGCCTTGGGTGCTGACAACCCACGCTATGAAAATAATTTTACTCTTAGGGGTCCCCACAACTTGGGAAGTTTTATCAAGGGGTCACGGCACTAGAAAGGTTGAGAACCACTGTTCTAGAGGAATCCTGGGAAATACAGAGCTTAATACAAAGCTCAATACAAAGCTCATGAGAAAACACTCTTGCAATGAACTGGATTGTCCTCTTGTGAGATATAGGCTGCTCTGCATCCCTTCAGAATCTCCCCGGAGGGACAGTGACGCCATACCCAAAAATGCAGATTATAGGGATAAAGTAAATATAAATCTAACCTTTTTTTACAGGTACTTATTAGACCTACACTCAGCAGGCAATTTATACAAAGGGAGGGATTCCGGACAGTATATGCAGACCTATCTTTGCACTACAAGGTCTGCTTTGACTTAACACTTTTGAGTCTCATAATATTGCCCTTAATCGAGCCATAGGGTAAGTATGCCAGGAAAGTTAAGTGGTTAGTAGTCTGGCCTTGAAAGTAGCTGTTGGGTCCTAGGCGTGGTTCTCAATAAAAACGTGCATCAAGTTCATATACTAATCTCCTGTTTTTGGGGTTTCATGTAGGTCAGGGGTCTCCAAACTATGACCCTCCAGTTGTTCAGGAACTACAATTCCCATCATGCCTAGTGATGTCTGTGAATGTCCTAGTTTTACAATGCCTCATGGGACATGTAGTTCTGCATCAGCTGGAGGGCCGTAGTTTGGAGATCCCTGCTCTAGGTGATGATAAAAAATGCAGCTTGCAGAACTTTTATATACGTTTAGTTTTACTTGTACAGAAATGTTCACCTTACAATTGCATGTTACATTATTCTACTGCATGATGGTAAATTGTTGCTGCAATTCTTAGCTAATAGACAGGTAGTTAAATAGGTCCCCATTACATCACCTTCAGCCAGAGGTAGACCAACTAGAGTTTCAGCAGTTATAGTTGTAATTGGACCCTTACTCTGGGGGGGGGAGTCTTGGACAGTACTTACTTTCTGTTAGTACCAATTATGGTTAGCTAGAGCATGCATAAAATGAAAGTACTGTTGGAAATTCCCAGAACATCTCTGGGATTTCTAAGAATAGCATAGAGCCCAGTTACCATTCCAGGTTTGTGCATAATGCTTGATCATGTGACATCACACACATCACATGACCAAGTATGATAGATGCCTTCTACAATGGCCTCAGCAGCTGTCCTGTGCAACTCTACTGCAAAATAATCTTTTGACAGAACTCTGCACACTTTGTCTGATCCTAATGCCCTGTACACGCGATCGGAATTTCCGATGAAAAAAGTCCGATGGACTTGTTTCATCGTAAATTCCGATCGTGTGTGGGCCCCATCTGACTTTTTTCCATCGGTGTATAAAATAGAACATGTTTTTAATTTTTCTGATGGAAAGAAACGATAGGAAATTCAGATCGTCTGTGTGGAACTATATCGGAGAAAAATTCACGCATGCTCAGACTAAATTAGGAGACGGGAGCGCTCATTCTGGTAAAACTAGCGTTCGTAATGGAGATAACACATTCGTCATACTGCAATGTATTGCATCGTAAAACGTAGCGCATTCTTTTCTTCTACCTAATGCTAGAACAAATTGTATTTTTCACTGCGGATATTCACACCGAGTTCTGACAAACTTATTTCTTTGTTTCTTGTGATCTCATGAATCTTTGTATTTTATTTTAAAGCCAGGTCTCCAAAATATCCTAATATTTATTTTAAGCGCGAATCAGCTAACACCAAACTTTTACTAACACACAGTAACACGAAATCAGCAAAAGCAGCCCAAAGGGTGGCGCCTTTGGATTTGAACTTCCCCTTTATAGTGACGTCATACGTGTTGTACGTCACCGCGTTTTGGACGGTCGGAATTTGGTCTGATGGTGTGTATGCAAGACAGCTTTGAACGGAATTCCGAAGAAAAATTCCATCGGATTTTAGCCCATCGGAATTCCGATCGTGTGTACAGGGCATAAGTGTTACCAAGGGACAATGATCTTGGTGGAATGTAGCAAAAAGGAAAGGTGGGGGCAATTTGTGGAGGACATCAGTCCAAACTATACAATGCTATACTCATATGCCTTGGCCTATATTGATAAAATGAGTGCTAGTTCTTCAAGCTAAACTCTAGGCAAACATGTAGATACACATATAAAACACATATATGGAACTATTTTATCTGCCAAAAGGTTTATATTTCTGTGTATCTAGTCTTAATATTTACAAAGCTCTGCCACGTTGCAAGTCCTGTCTGACAGGGCAGCAGACCAGATTTTTTACAGGTCTTGTCCATCCCTCAGCTTGTGAATGGATAGTGATAGGAGAAGCAGAAGACTGGTGAGCAGGGATGAGCCGAACACCCCCCTGTTCGGTTCGCACCAGAACCTGCGAACAGACAAAATGTTTGTGTGAACTTTAGAACCCTATTAAATACAATGGACTCGAACGTTCAAAATCTAAAGTGCTAATTATAAAGGCTTATATGCAAGTTATTGTCCTAAAAAGTGTTTGGGGACCCGGGTCCTGCCCCAGGGGACATGTATCAATGCAAAAAAAAGTTTTAAAAACTGCAGTTTTTTCGGGAGCAGTGATTTTAATAATGCTTAAAATGAAAAAATAAAAGTGAAATATTCCTTTAAATTTCGTACCTGGGGGGTGTGTATGATATGCATGTGAAGTGGCGCATGTTTCCCGTGCTTAGAACTGTCCCTGCAAAAAATGTCATTTTTGAAAGAAAAAAAGTCATTTAAAACTCACTCGCGGCTATTAATGAATTGTCGGCTCCCGGCAATACATTCAAAAGTCATTGATAAAAAAATAAAAAAAAGCGTGGGGGTTCCCCAGAATTCAATTACCAGGCCCTTCAGGTCTGGAATGGATATTAAGGGGAACCCCGCTGCAAATTTAAAAAAAAATTGACGTGGGGTTCCCCCAAGTATCCATTCCAGGCCCTTCAGATCTGGCATGGATTTTAAGGGGAACTCCACCCCAAATTTAAAAAAAAATGGCGTGGAGTCCCCCTAAAAATCCATACCAGACCCTTATCCGAGCACGCAACCTGGCCGGCCGCAAGGGAAAAGGGGGGGACGAGAGAACGGCCCCCCTCCCTCCTGAACCGTACCAGGCCACATGCCCTCAACATGGGGAGGATGTCCCCATGTTGATGGGGACAAGGGCCTCATCCCCACAACCCTTGCCCGGTGGTTGTGGGGGTCTGCGGGCGGGGGGCTTATCGGAATCTGGAAGACCCCTTTAACAAAGGGGACCCCCAGATCCCAGCCCCCCCTATGTGAATTGGTAAGGGGTACATTGTACCCCTACCATTTCACGAAGAAAGCGTAAAAAAATGTTTAAAAAAAAACCACACAAACACCTTGAAAAAGTCCTTTATTTAAAAAAAAAACAAAAACATTCCAGCAGTGAAATACAGTGTCCCGCGGCGATCCCGATGTCCAGCGCTGTCCTTCATTGGTTGTGCCTGAGCGGACCTGATGGGGAACTCCCTCTCAGTGTTTTAAATGTATAGACCCGCCCCTTCTAAAGTTCCCCATCAGGTCCGCTCAGCGGACCAGATGCGGAACATGAGAAGGGGCGGGTCTATACATGTATTACCAAAGTGAGAGCAGTTCCCCATCAGGTCCACCCCCTCGGTATGTCGGACCCGCCTACGTCATTGGCTTGAGCGGGGAACTTCCTTCACTATGTAAATTTAAATTACACAGTGAAGGAAGTTTCCCGCTCAGGCCAATGACGTAGGCGGGTCTGACATACCGAGGGGGCGGACCTGATGGGGAACTGCTCTCACTTTGGTAATACATGTATAGACCCGCCCCTTATGTTCCGCATCTGGTCCGCTGAGCGGACCTGATGGGGAACTTTAGAAGGGGCGGGTCTATACATTTAAAATACTGAGAGGGAGTTCCCCATCAGGTCCGCTCAGGCACAACCAATGAAGGACAGCACTGGACATCGGGATCGCCGCGGGACACTGGATTTCACCGCTGGAATGTTTGTTTTTTTTTCTTTTAAATAAAGGACTTTTTCAAGGTGTTTGTGTGTTTTTTTAAACATTTTTTACGCTTTCTTCGTGAAATGGTAGGGGTACAATGTACCCCTTACCAATTCACATAGGGGGGGGCGGGATCTGGGGGTCCCCTTTGTTAAAGGGGTCTTCCAGATTCCGATAAGCCCCCCGCCCGCAGACCCCCACAACCACCAGGCAAGGGTTGTGGGGATGAGGCCCTTGTCCCCATCAACATGGGGACATCCTCCCCATGTTGAGGGCATGTGGCCTGGTACGGTTCAGGAGGGAGGGGGGGTCGCTCTCTCGTCCCCCCCTTTTCCCCTGCGGCCGGCCAGGTTGCGTGCTCGGATAAGGGGTCTGGTATGGATTTTTAGGGGGACTCCACGCCATTTTTTTTTAAATTTGGGGTGGAGTTCCCCTTAAAATCCATGCCAGATCTGAAGGGCCTGGAATGGATATTTGGGGGAACCCCACGTCAATTTTTTTTTTCATTTGCGGCGGGGTTCCCCAAAATATCCATTCCAGACCTGAAGGGCCTGGTAATTGAATTCTGGGGAACCCCCACGCTTTTTTTTTTTTTTTATCAATGACTTTTGAATGTATTGCCGGGAGCCGACAATTCATTAATAGCCGCGAGTGAGTTTTAAATGACTTTTTTTCTTTCAAAAATGTCATTTTTTGTAGGGACAGTTCTAAGCACGGGAAACATGCGCCACTTTACATGCATATCATACACACCCCCCAGGTACGAAATTTAAAGGAATATTTCACTTTTATTTTTTCATTTTAAGCATTATTAAAATCACTGCTCCCGAAAAAACGTCCGTTTTTAAAACTTCTTTTTGCATTGATACATGTCCCCTGGGGCAGGACCCGGGTCCCCAAACACTTTTTAGGACAATAACTTGCATATAAGCCTTTATAATTAGCACTTTAGGTTTCTCCCATAGATTTTTCGAATTTGCCGCGAACACCCCAATTTGTTCGCTGTTCGGCGAACAGGCAATGTTCGATTCGAACATGAGTTCGACTCGAACTCGAAGCTCATCCCTACTGGTGAGTTAATCTCACTTTTACTCTGCCCTCTCCTCCTATCATTCTTCTTGTACTGCAACACACCTAATTGGCTTCTTGTGCTGTCTCTCCTTCCACCTCTCTGATCTCTGCTGTACAGGGACTGCAAAAGGCCAAGTCAAACTCAGATACTTAAACTCCTTGGATTAAAAAATAATATTGCAATATAAAAATATAATATTGGTAGTTTTTTTTAAATCTAAATTAGTACGATTCTGGTTGGCTGCTATGGGTTATTGAACTTAAGAATTTGCAATAATTCTTTAATAATGCTGATAACATTGTAATGTTTTTTTGTGAAATAATATATATATATATATATATATATATATATATATATGTATATATTATTATTTATTTTATTTTTTTACACAAATTAAAAAGCAATTATGGGTTATTGGCCCTTTAATTAATATATAAACAAATGTCTTCACATTTTATTGTTTTTATTCATAATTCGAAGGGCTGAATCTGTAACATTTGTTTCAGTAACTGAAGGTATATTGTTAATGTTGTGGACTCGTTTTCTCCATGCCATTCTCTAACAGATGGTGGGATAGCTTTCCTCTGGTCTCCCAGGGATTAGACACTTAGCTGTGTTAATTAGATGAGTGAATAGAGGGTCTTTTGAGATGATGTTATAATCATTATTGAGTTTTATATTTCTCAAGACATCCCTTTAAACTCTTTTATTTAATCCACCCACCCTTACAATTAAATTGGTCTTTCACTGCTAATTTCCAATGTTATATTACAATAAATTAATGTTACTGTGTTGCATTAGACCTGATCCTTTAAATTATATTTAAAAAAATAATGCAAAAGAGATCCAAAAAATACATGTTGTAACAAAATGTGAAGTATTTTAGATATACTATTATAAAGGAAAAATTAACAAAATAATAGTGGTGTTTTATATAAATGATAAATTACTGAGGTATGTGTAGGGACCCTACCCTAGTCAATAGTGTCCCCAGCATAAATGTTTGTGCTTCTGGACTGTAGTCAGCCTGAGCATATTTTGTTATAGTTCTGCTATCAATAGGTTTCCACTAAAGCTCTTATCGTTTGCTTCTACCTTCTGCTGGGGAGTGCCCCTAGCAATAGTGTGAGAGAATAGAATATATCTAAGCAATGAATTTTAATGTCTCTCAACCACTGGGAGGTTTATTGCCAGTGTTGCATGCTGGTAAAGTATATCAATATTTGATATGACCTTGCAGAAAGGCTCTTGTCTCCTGGACATTTGCTGGGAGCAGAGACTGTGTGTTGGAGGTCTGTGCCCCCCAGTCCTGCTGCCTGTGTGAGGGCTAGGGTTGGAAGAGAGGCCAGGGTGCGTGGCCTGGAAGAGTGATCTTCTATGCTGGAGCATCTGGGGCATGAATTGTCCTTCTAAAGAGTGTCCTGGAGCACTGGGTAAAAGCTGCCAGTGGACAATAAAGGAAGATTCCTGTCTACATGCTTCAGAGAGTAAGTGTATGAAGCTACTCTACACTCTGAAGAGTACAGGGTGCCAGTTTTGACTTAAAAGGTTTTTTTCTTCTGTATTGACTATGAGTAGAGGTCTGAAATCCACATCATTGTCACTTTTGGGTATACTATGCCCTAACCTTACTTTCCTTGAGTTTATTATGCTTAATAAAGTCAAACTTATTAAAGTAACTGGCACCCACTTTCTTCCACCCCACAGTGAGTGAAGGATTCTGCCATGAGTTTTGAAATGCTAACCCACCAAGGCACCACAGCCTTGGAGTAGGAAGGTGCTGCATATGTAAGGAATACATCAATGCGATATACAGGTTTTATATAAATGTAGCAGGGCTTTGAAATTTAGGGGGATGTTTGAGTGGTAATTGTGCTCAAACACAGTATTTGATAGGGTTCAGTAAGACCCAATTTTAGCTGCAGGTGGGATACTGGTGTGTAGTTCCCTGTGGCCTGTTGGTGGCGCTGCCATCGGCGGCCAGGGTTGAACCGCTGGTACAGTGCTGTGCCTTGGATGTCCCCTGTCGGTGGTGGTATGGTAGGCGTGTTGGCCCGCTGTGCATCCTGGGAGGGGATATAAAAGGGGCAGACCCTGTCTGTCAGGGGTGAGTTCCCGGGGGTCCGACCCCGGGAGCGTGTGATTCTGTTCGTGGCCACCCCAGGCACCTTTAGCTCTGGGGTGGAGTTCCTGGTTCGGTACACTGGCGGATCAGTCCCTGGCACCTTTAGCCCTGGGGCTGAAACTGGAGGCCTTGGCCTTAGCACCTTTGGCTGGGGCCCACAGAGGATCGAGGAATCCCAGTGTGCTGCCTTACGAGGAGACCCGTATATTAGATAAGGAGGCCGGGGGAGGACCGTTCCGAGGGAGTGGTGAGGAACTCACAGTGAAGGAAGGGGCCCGGTAACTCTCTGGAGGGATGTCATCTCCCTTAAAGAGGCTTAACGTTGCAACCAAGTTCACCAAGTCTGTGGCAGAGACCCAAGTTCACCAGGTCTGTGGCAGAGACTGTGTGTATCTAGTTCGAGCATCATTCCGGCTACTAGGGCCCACTCCATTGGGAGACTATCCGGATGGGCTGAGTCTACCTGAAGATATGGGTAATGAATAAGAATTTGTTTGTGCCTGGACCTATTCCCACACCTTTTTCTGTCCTGCTCTTCTTCCATCCTTCTCCTGTCCAGTTATCGTGCATAACAGAGAAAATAAACTCTAAGTTGGAGTTGCAATCGGTGTGGACCTTAAAGTTGTTGGGAAATAGAGACTTGTCTTTGTTACAGTGAAGACGGGAGCCATTCTCTGGGGGAACCTGATCACAGAGACCCAGGTATATTACAAAGCTCAACCTCTTTATACAAGAGGGTACGGGCTTGTGGCATGGTGTGCCCCTTTTCCTGCAAGTGAGCCAAAGGTAGGAAAGGGGATTGTGTCGCTACATAAAATATACAGAAAAGTATTTATTTCAATTGCAAAAAAGGTAACTTTTTTGCAAAAATGTTTGTTTCCAGTACCATCATGCATATACTGTACAAACTGAATTGTTTTCATGACAACATAATTGTGTATCTTGGCATGCAGAAATCTTGCAGATTTCATGGTGCAGAAGAAGAGCTATGTGTAATTCAATGAAAAAAGCAAGTGGATCAGTCAACCTCAGTTAAAAAGAATCCCCTTTCCCAGCGCTCATAGATCTATACGTTATTCCAAATATTTTAAACACACATCAAGCAGCTGTGCAGTTCAGCTCTGAACTAGGGCTGAACTACAGGGCTATTGAAGGTAGAAGCAGAGGCTGTCTGAACCCAGGTCTCACCGCGATCCATGAGCAATGATGAGCAGTGAGATACAGACATACCTGCTGAACCTTACTATATTCATGCTTTTAAGCTTTTGATTTTCTGTAAGTGTACATGTGGAAGGGGGTGTTTGTTTTAATAAATCTTGTAACAGGATTACGCTATGTGCCCCTCTTTTTATTATTCTAAGTAACATACAGATTGATTGGTGATCCCGGAGTTCCAGTAAAGATTTCTATACAGGCACTGATTGATCACCTGTCTGGTGAGTGTAATGCCGTGTACACACGATCGATTTTTTCGACGGTGAAAACACCGTCAAGAAAATCGACGTGAAAAACGAGGAACAGCTTGTTCCCCTACACACGGCCGTTTTAAATTACATTTTTTTTTTGGTCGAAAAAAACGACTGTGTGTAGGCTCCCCGGCATTGTTTCCCTATGGGCATACTGCCGCGGAAAAAAAATGACGGGAATCACGACGAGAAAAATTAGAGCATGTTCTAATTTTTCTCGTCGTGATTAATGCCGTTTTTCCCGTCTGGAAAAATGACAAAAAGCCCACACACGGTCGTTTTTCTCATCCAAAAGAAAAAATGTAATTTTTCCCGACGGGAAAAATGATCGTGTGTACGTGGCATCATACCTTAAGGGAGAGGATTCACTGGGTGCGGTGATGGGAGCCAAGGATCCATTCAGATGTGGTTTTGAGAAAAATACATATTTGATGGACTGAATTTTATTAAATAATCACATTTGATTAGTAAAGGACACATTGGGTGTAATCTTACAACCCATACAGCGCTGCTAATGTTGTAGAATATTCTATGTATTGATTTTAGAGTTATTTTAGAACATATGAGTTTTTATGTGTACAGTAATTCAGGTTTCTATTTAGATATTATATTTGAAGGTTTTATATTGTAATGATAGTACTAATTTCTTTTGAGTTAAGAAGTATATAATATGGGTAAATTATGCCAATAAATAGGCAGAATAGTAACATGAACTGTCAGAAGTGCATCAACATCAGACTTATGTCAAATACCTAATACCTCAATGAGATAATATACTGTAACTTGTCCATTAGATGGAGATGACTATTATATAGAATAATTGTATTAGAGAAGATACAGGGAGAATATGTGCTGCGCTCTCTCAAAGAATTTGAGAAAGTGCTGTGCCTAGTGTCAGAATACATTGTCCCTGTGGGGGGGGGGGGGGGGTCCTCCCTCAATGTTTGCTGGGATGGAGGAATCAGCCTGCTGGCTGAACAAAAAAAATAAACATACCATTGATGGCCAGCCTTAGATCTTATCACAAAGAAAATAGCCAATGTCCAAAACTATCTAAGTCCAGTCAATTATTTGTCCAATAAAGACTGGTTAGAAGTATCTGCTGGTGTTCACAGACATGACAATCATTGCTAAAGTCTTGCAAGTCTGGTAAAAATTATGTTATGTGCTGTTATTTATCACATTTTAGCTTTGAATGAAGGTTTCAAAGTGTTATAAAATAATTATCCTGAACATTAAGGTTTTTTTTTCCCTTCATACAGATATCTACCAAAGAGTCAGTTTCTCAAAGTGGCTGTATTCCATTTTATCGCTCTACAGCAGCATGTGGAACTGGAGATCAAAATGTTGTACTCGGAATTTCTTCTACTGAGAATCCAAGAGAACAAATAAACACTTTAACTTCATTTATTGATGCATCTACAGTCTATGGAAGCACAGTAGCTGCAGAGAAGACAGTAAGGAACTATTCCAGTGAGGAAGGACTGCTAAGAGTAAATATGCAATATTCTGATCATGGAAGAGACTATATGCCATTTGTAGATGACGTTCCATCACTCTGCCTTCAAGATCCTCGTTCTGCTTCTAAAGAAAGAATTGAATGTTTCTTTGCTGGTGAAAGCAGGTCTAATGAAGTTATATCTTTGGCAGCAATCCATACACTGTGGATGAGAGAACACAATCGCTTGGCCAAAGCTTTAAAGAACCTCAATTCTCACTGGAGCTCTGAAACAACATACCAGGAGGCTCGGAAGATCGTTGGTGCATTACATCAGGTTAATATTTATCAGTCACTGGCAGGAAGTTAGATTCTGGGGGTTTTAAACTGAGTTTCAATTTCTTTGATTGATTTCTTATTATTTGTGAATTTTGTATGGTGGTAAAGGAAAAGGTGCTTAATAAAATGTATTAGATGGTGTAAAATTCAATGAAAAAATACATATTTAGCGGTGTGCTAAAAACACAGTGCTTCTGTTACACTGAAATTCCATGCAGTGTTTTCAGCCCCTGCTGGACAACACATCCCCTGTATGCTATGGATATGGGCAGAGGGTGGTCAGTCTTTATGCCAGCAGGGGAAAACTCAGGCAGGGCAGTCATAACTGTGTTGTCATCTTACTACAGAAAGTTAAGAGTTAACATGATTTCTGGCAGGATTAACAGGCATTTTCTGTAACTGCAATGTTTTTAAAGACAAAACATAAAGAACAGTCATGTATTGCAGATATGTACTACATATTTTTTTTTGTTTTGTTAGTATTAATATTATTTAACCCAGACATATGCTTTAGTCTGCCATTATTTACATTTTTTTGATGGCCCCTTAAATTCTGGGGCAAGTGATTTGGTAATGCCTATAAATATGTAACATGCAGTACAGCTGAAAAGAAAAGTCTGTCTAGCCAAGTCAGTATATATATATATATATATATATATATATATATATATATATATATATATATATATATATATACATATACACTGATGTAGCGCTTACCTCTGCAGGAGCCACTGGTGATTATGGGTCCCCTGTTCTGCCACCACACTTAAAATCGCTCGGTCCCCACTGACGCACTTGGTTAGAAGTAGATGATCTCTCACACCTGGATAACTTAAGTGTTAGTAAGTCACCACAATATATAATAATGCTCGGAAATTAGGCCACAGACTACTAGATAGTAAGTTAAGTACTGTAACTATATTATATCAAAACAGGTAAACAATGCAAAACTTGGCATAAAGCAATAAACAATTGAAAGTTGCAGAACTAATTAAGTGAATTGTGGCCTAAAACAGGGGGAAATGCCTAACTTGTGTCAATATTAGTCCAAATATTAACTAAGATAACAATTTATGAGCCAAATTAGTCCCAAATAACTCAATGATAATGTTCTGGAGTGCACTCTGTAATGCTACCCCAGATATGGGTATTCCTAAGTATTCCTAAGTGGGGTACCCCTATAGGGTGAAAGCAAACACCTGGCACCTTAAGGTTAGTGTTGATCTGCTTGTGGTGGGGCCCTTCTGTCGGTGGCATGCACAAGAGCCTATTCTTTACAAGTAGGTGATGTATAGCTGAAGGGCTGCTAAGTAACAAGTCTCTCAACGCTGGATTACAGTTCACACACTTGCAATCTTTGCAGCTCTGACAGCTTCAGCAGCAGGTCTGCCCTTTCTCTGAAGCAGGCAGACAGGCTTCAGTACCAAGCTGCCTCTGCATGACCCTCTCTCTCAGAAGCAGCTGTGGGATGTCCTGCTGCAGGTCTTCTACCAGTATATCTCTTTTGCCTGGTAAAAGGAGCCCTGTCCCTCCTCCTCTGTATATAGGGATCTTGGCTCATGTAGTTTAGATTCCATCTGTTCGCCATACTCTTGTATTGGGTTGTCCCTCTGAGAAATCCTAGTGTTCTTTGTGTCAATTATATTCTCTCCCTGCTGCTGATTGGATCTGAACCTGCACTGCCAGGAGAGTGGCGGAGAGCAGAGCAGGTTTACACAGATTCACACCTGTCACCTTCTCTAGGAAAGGCTGAGCAGTTGGCTGCATCACACAGCCCAACACTCTTTCCATGATATGCAGTGTCCTAGTAGCAGAGTGACGGGGGGTAGAAGGCAGAAAATCACAGAGCCGACACATGCAGCACACCTGGTGGGGGGGTATAAATCTGGTTATACATTATCAGTTTTTTAGGAGTTTTTTTGTGCAGCCAGCGGGTTGAACAAGAAAATCTGACAGATTCCAGCATTAACACAACGATGTGTGGGGCTGGAATTTCTCCCACTAACCTATTGTATTCTGACAGGAGAGACTTTCAATGGCTTCAAGTGCTGATCAAATGCTGGTATTCCAGAAAGACCATTAGACAGAATCTGGTCTAATGACCTCCTTCTGTTGAACAGACAGCGGTACACGTGTACTGAAAGTATACTATGTGTATACTGGGCTTTAGAGAAGTAGAATAAAAATATATCACTTTCATTTGCAGATGTCTCTGTTTATTCTTTACTAGCAAACAGTGATGCATAAGAGCTTTCAAACAGAAAACCCGGCTAAAATGTGTATACCACTTTGACCTAAGATTTAGGTCTATCTACTGGCACTAGCTGTAAAGGTGGGGAATTTATTCCACTTTAGGCTTGCTTTAAATGTAGCGTGCAACAACACTTTTATTACGGTATGTTCCTACTATGTCATATTTAAAGGCTAAGTTCACTTTTTTTTTCTACATTCCAGCTCCCCTATGTACCAATATACCATTATTGTACCCTATTTGGAGAAAAGAAAAAGCTTTCTATTTGTCCTAGACCAGGCTTTACCTCAGCCTCAGTGTCCTGTTGAAAACTCCTCCATTAGCCATTCTGAATTTGGTATTGAGGACAGGAGAACTAGTAGAAGGAAGTAGCTCACCAGCTGCCCTCATTAACACACACCCTGCACCTGTCCTCTCCCTCCTCCAGGAGATCGCTCCCACCCACCTCTACAGGTGGGAATAAGTAAGTATATTTCTGGACAGCCGTACTCCAAAAACGTTTTTTTTATTCAAATAAGAACAGCACTACAAGCCACAGTAAAACGGCAAACTGGACAGCTGACGCGTTTCACACTATTCCTAGTGTTTAACCCCTTCCTTACCAGGCCATAGTCATATGATGCCGGCAGGAACCCTCCCTCCCTCTGGGTGGACGTCATATGATGTATTTTCTTCCCGGCCGTCTAGGGGGCGCGCGCGCACCCGCGGCACCGCTCGTGACCCGTGTGCATGTCCGGCGGCTGCAATGTCAGCCACGATCACGGCAGGAGTGTGGATCTGTGTGTGTAAACACACAGATCCACCTCCTGTCAGAGGTGAGGTGAGGAGACCAATGTGTGTTCCCAGTACAGAGGAACACATGTTGGTCTCCTCCCCTTGTGAGTTCCCTCCCCCTACAGTTAGAATCACTCAATAGGGAACATATTAACACCTTCAGTGCCCCCTAGTGTTAACCCCTTCCCTGCCAGTCACATTTACACAGTAATCAGTGCAGTTTTATACCACTAATCGCTGTATAAATGTTAATGGTCACAAAAACGTGTCATAGGTGTCCGATATGTCCGCCGCAATGTCACGGTCACAATAAAAATCGCAGATCGCCGCCATTACTAGTAAAAAAAATAAAAATGCCATAAATCTATCCCCCTATTTTGTAGACGCTATAACTTTTGCACAAACCAATCAATATACGCTAATTGCGATTTTTTTTTTTTTTACCAAAAATATGTAGAAGAATACATATCAGTCTAAACTAAGGAAAATAGTTTTATTTTTTTTTAAATTGTGATATTTATTAAATCAAAAAGTAAAAAATAGTGTTTTTTTCAAAATTGTCGCTCTTCTTTTGTTTATAGCGCAAAAAATAAAAACCGCAGAGATGATCAAATACCACCAAACGAAAGCTCTATTTGTGGGGAAAAAAAAAACATAAAGATTTAATTAGGGTACAGTGTTGCATGACCGCGCAGTTGTCATTCAAAGTGCAACAGCGCTGAAAACTAAAAATTGGTCTGGGCAGGAAGGGGGTGAAAATGCCTTGTATGGAAGTGGTTAATCATACACAAATGTTGCGAGGCATTGGAACTTGGTTCATTCCAAGGATGTTTCTTGCCTCTCTATTCAGGGGATTGAGAGGATCAACACCCCCGTTAGAGGAGGCGACAGGTTCTGGATACTGTGCAGACGCGAGGTATACTGTATATTCACGTTACATACGAGAATACCAGCGGGGTTGAATTTTGAATGGGACGTTTCCCATTATTACGATTAGTTTCCTCCCCCTCCCTCCTCTTGTTTGCACGGTATTTTAAGGGTTGCTCCATCCATATGACTGGAGCATTTCATATACATAGACTCATATATTCTTTCTTCTTGAGCGAGATGATATGCCTCTATGTTCCATACTTCCGTATATTTTTCTGTTGTTTAATTCATTTTATTACTCCGAAGCAATGGTTTTTTTTTGTTTTTTTTATTTACTCATCTATTCACTTTTCCATTCATTGGTTTGGTTTATTTAATTTTTGTATACATGATTCACCTCGATGCATACGGGAATGCATTTCCATACAACATCTAGGTCGTCGGAGTGATTCACCCATACACGCTGCAATCATAGCCGAGAATTGTGACCATACGGGTCCAATGGAACAAACTTTCTCCATAGCAATATGGTTAGATTTTAATTATAGTACCGGACCGGATCATTTATTTGTTACCTCCTTTTTCATCTATTCGCTCATCTGTGGTTTCCTCATTGGGGTACCTTCTTGGCGCCATGCATTTTTTGTGCATTTACATGCATTTTTCATGCATTGTTCATACATTGCTTCTAGCAATGTTCTGATCATAGGTCTATATTTATAGAATTACTCACTTATATTGATTTAATTTAACCTAAACCAATATAACATATATAGGCTACATCAGGATATGTTTAGGTCTATATAAATATTGGACAATCTGATCATGTTCTTTATGTGAGGGTCCTGTTGCTGGTTTTCATGAGTTTCTTTGTTCCCTTTCTCTTTTCCTGTTTATACAATTTATGAATTACTTCTTATGAATTTTGAAAGAGGTTTCTGAGAAGCAGGACGGAATTGCTCATAAATATGCACATCTGTCATCAGTGCAATATGCAGTCGTGTATTTTGGTTTTGTGCTGCCCTAGGCCTGACTAAACTCTGCACCCCCTAATTTAAATATGACCCACCCCTTCCTGTCAAGGCCACTCCCCTTTCTGTTTAAGACCCGCCCTGAAACTTTCGGGTGGGGACACTAGTTCTGAGGGCCTGGGGGGGGGGGGGCAATATATTCCCTTAATTTGCATAGATTTCCTCTCACTTCCTGTTTGGCTATGGGACAGGAAGTGAAGGGAAATCTGCAATGGGAAAGGGATAGTAAAAAATAAACTGACAGGGGTTATAACCCTCCCTTACTCTATCCAAAATGAAAAAAAAAGCGTTGCCTATAGTTCTACTTTAAGCACAAATTTCAGATAATTTTATGGAGAGGTCTAAGAAGATATAACCATGAAAATGGTGCAGGAGAAAACATATAGCACAGTGAGGAAGGTTTGTGGTCCATGATGATAGGACAGTCAAAATTAGAAGCAGTTGTGGAATGCCGGTCGCCCGCATACCGGAAGCAGTGCGGCCCCTTTATGGGGGCACTAGACTAATTTGCCTCTCAGTCCAGTCCACCCCATAAGACTGGTGCTACACTAACAGTGTAGGGCAAGCCGGCGGGGACTCTTTCCGTGCTGCCCCCCTGCAAAGTGCTGCCCTAGGCCTGGGCCTTATTGGCCTAGGCCAGGATACAGCGTTGGCAATATGTACATTTTAATATGTTAATATGTTATGTTTGATGCTATGTTTCATAGTTTTGAAGATTTTGACCCTCAATGTTGCCCTCATCTCCATTCTATAGAGTTTATAATATATGGTAATAATTAATTGATTTTTGTTTTTGTATGTTTGCAAATAATATTTCGAACAATTTTGAATGTTTTTTTATATGTAGCGTTTATATGCATTTTAGTTGAGATGGTTGGATTTAGAGTCTAAGCATCATGTGGATATTGACCCAGTTAACACCTTCAAGTGCATAAGACATGTGTATTTGATTTAATTTAATGTAACGGTTACATTTACATGCACCCGAGGACACGACAATCCTTCTTGTCACGCCAGGTCTATCCACACGTTTATCTTCTTTTCTCTTCCCTCCACCACATCAACTACTCCATTAGAGCCCAGCATAGAGCTTGCGATTAAATCTTTATATAATCACAATCTTCAGTTTATATAACTCTCTATGACCTATTGGTGTCCACTATTATGCACATATTACACTGTTTATTATATTACACTATATATTCAGTGATTCATACAATCAATCATTCATGTGTTTGTTCATTTATTGATTCATATACAGTATTTTGCTATATATACATATAAATTAAACAATTAGAATTAAAATTAGAAAAATCGCATAGTTCACTATTTGATTTATTCACTACATTATACTACACCATACTACATTATATTACATTTTAGCATCTTCACTCATTTAACATCTTAGTTTGAAATATTATTATTCTATACACATCATTATGTCACATATATTGTTTTTCTCTTTTTTACATCCATGTTATTTCATGATATTTCTCCCTTTTTCTCTTCCTTCAACACACTTTGCACTGTATTGTGGATTAATTTATTTACTCGTTTATTTATCTATTTGCTCATGTATTCACTTACCCCATTAACCAGTCACACAGGATATATATATTGTGAGGGGGTTAGCTCGGCAGCGGGTGTGTGTGACCCCCGAGATGGGCTCCCCACACAAAAACAGGCCCAGCAAACGGAGGTTGTGGTTTTCAAAATCAAAAAGGTGCGGTTTATTTTCTATTTACAGTGACAAAACACAGCAAAGCAAAAGAAACATAAACAAAATAAATCCTGGTCAACTTGACCTCTGACTAAACATACAGGTTTCCTAACTAACAACTGGGATTAGCCTAGTGCTGTCCTAGTCCCTAAGTCCCTGGTTTTAAATGTCCAAGCAAATAGCCACACAGGCTTTGTCTCACCGCACAGGGGTTCACTCTCCCTAGACAGTCCACACAGGTCTGGTTCCAGGCATGAGCTAACATCTAATGAAGCTGGGAGTTCTTATAGAGGCCTAAATGAGCTGACAAGCTTCAGCTGGTCTCATCAACTCCCTGTCTGTACGACGCCCCACACTCTCCCTAGAGGTATGAGTCATCCATGAGCCCACTAGCCTTATACAACTCTCCACCTAGTTGTATAAGTCGGCGTAAAGCCTGAATCTGGGCGAAATATATCTACCCCCCTGGATGCAACCAGGTGACTTTACCTTCCTGCTGTCACATACCCCCCCCCCCTCTTGTTTTAACCTCGGGGTTGGAACACCAGCAATCAGGCATTCATGTACTCGAGACAAAGCATCCACATTCCCCATTTGAACGCCAGGGCGATGCTTTACTGTGAAGTTGAATTCCTGGAGGGCCAGGAACCACCTATTCACTCTTCTATTTGTTTCCTTGTTTTGAGCCATCCACTTTAACGGAGCGTGATCCGTAACCATGTCAAAGTGCCTACCTAGCAGGTAGTACCGAAGGGAATCTAGAGCCCACTTCACCGCTAAACACTCCTTTTCAACGGTGGCGTAATTTACCTCATGGGACTTCAACTTCCTGCTGAGGTAAATGACTGGGTGCTCTTCCCCGTTCCAGACCTGGGACAATACTGCTCCTAACCCCACATCTGACGCATCACTTTGTACGACAAAGTCTTTAGAGAAGTCGGGTGAGTACAACACTGGCTGGCTACATAAGGCTTGTTTCAAGAATTGGAATGCTGCCTCAGCCTCGGGGGTCCATTTAATCATGACCGACCCTTTCCCCTTCGTCAGGTTGGTTAGGGGCACAGCCTTAGAAGCAAAGTGGGGAATGAATCGCCGATAATACCCAGCGATTCCCAGAAAGGCTCGTACCTGCTTCTTGCTGTTGGGACGTGGCCAACTCTGGATGGCCTCGACTTTGTTGAGTTGGGGTTTTATTACTCCCCTCCCAATGGTGTACCCAAGATATTTGGCCTCCTCCTGCCCAATGGTACACTTCTTGGGGTTAGCCGTAAACCCCGCTTCCCGAACAGAGTCCAGGACTGCTTGCACTTTTGGCAGATGTGAGGCCCAATCTGTGCTATGGACAATTATGTCATCCAGGTAAGCCGCAGCATACTTCCGATGGGGCCTCAGCATCTGGTCCATTTTCCGCTGGAATGTGGCCGGCGCATTCTGTAACCCGAACGGCATTCTTTTATATTGGAACGCCCCGTCTGGGGTTACAAATGCGGTTTTCTCTTTGGCCGACTTGGCCAGGGGGATTTGCCAATACCCTTTTGTGAGGTCAAGAGTCGTCATGTATCGGGCTGTTCCCAGCCGGTCGATCAACTCATCTATACGTGGCATGGGGTAGGTGTCAAATTTTGTAACTTTGTTCAACTGTCGAAAATCGTTACAAAATCGCCAGCTCCCATCCGGTTTAGGCACCAACACAATGGGACTAGACCAATCACTTTGGGACTCCTCTATCACCCCTAAGTTCAGCATTTTCTGTACTTCCTCCCGTATTGCCTCCCGTCGGGCCTCTGGGATCCGATAGGGTTTTAACTTCACCCTTTCACCGGGCGGGGTAATGATGTCATGCTCTACCCCAGATGTTTGTCCCGGCAGCTCAGAGAATACCTCCTTGTTGCGAAGCACAAACTCCTTAACCTCCTGTTGTTGGGGTTGTGACAAGGTGGCTGCTATTCCAACCTCCGGAATCACGCAACCAGTTTGAGCTGGTGACCAAGTGTCTGCGACTAGGGACTCTCTATCCCTCCAGGCTTTCAACAGATTAACGTGATAGATCTGTTCGGGCTTTCGCCTTCCTGGTTGTCTGACCTTGTAATTCACTTCGCTCACTTTTTCCATTATCTCGTAGGGGCCTTGCCATTTGGCAAGGAATTTACTTTCAACCGTAGGGACAAGTGCCAGTATCCTATCCCCCAGGGAAAAGGTACGGGTCTTGGCTGCACGGTTGTACACTCTCTGCTGTGCTAACTGCGCTTGGGCCAAATGTTCCTTCACGATGGGCATTACCTGTGCAATTCGGTCTTGCATCAGGGCGACATGCTCAATCACACTCCTGTGGGGAGAACTCTCACTTTCCCAAGTTTCCTTGGCAATATCCAACAGCCCTCTTGGGTGTCTCCCATACAGTAACTCAAAGGGGGAGAATCCCGTAGAGGATTGGGGCACCTCCCTAATAGCAAACATCTGATAAGGAAGTAGACAGTCCCAATCCTTTCCATCTCTATCCACCACTTTCTTCAACATTTGTTTTAGGGTTTTGTTGAACCTTTCAACCAGCCCATCGGTTTGGGGGTGATACACAGATGTACGTAATTGCGTCACTTTGAACAATTTACACAGCTCCTTCATAACCCGGGACATAAAGGGTGTACCTTGGTCCGTAAGCAGTTCTTTACAAATACCCACCCGGCTAAACACAAGAGATAGCTCTTTGGCTATGGTTTTGGCCGAGGTATTTCGGAGAGGGATCGCTTCTGGATAACGGGTGGCATAGTCCATTATAACTAATATGTACTGGTGCCCCCTAGCGGACTTGATTATAGGACCTACCAAATCCATGGCGATCCTCTCAAACGGGACCTCAATGATGGGTAGAGGGACCAGCGGGCTACGGAAATGTGGCATCGGGGCCGACCTCTGACACACAGGGCAGGAGGAACAATAATTTTCTATGTCCTTCATCACCCCCGGCCAATAGAATCTCTGTAATACCCTCTCTCGGGTTTTCTCTGTCCCCAGATGACCTCCAAGAATGTGCCCATGGGCCAACTCCAACACCAACTTCCTGTAAGGTTTGGGCACCACAAGCTGCTCAACGGTTTCTTCTGCCCTTTTTGCCACCCGATACAGTAGGTCCTTCTCTACGCTGAAGTATGGATAAGTGCAGGTATTATCTGGGTTCACTAACTCGCCATCTATTTTCACTACGTTTTCCCGTGCCTTTATTAGGGCGGGGTCTTTCAACTGTTCTGTGGCAAAGTTTTCCCTGTGAACCTCAAGATCAGAAAACTCCACAGACGGTAGGTTTTCGTCTGAGGAGGTGGGCTCCTCTCCAGTTTCTTGAGACTCCCCTGCCAATACTGATAAGGGAAATTCCGGAGAGTCCTTACCACTCTCAGGGGAGTTCTGGCTATCACATTCCTGGTACATAGGGGCACCAGTGGGGGGCTCAGGATCATCCCACAGTTCCCAGAACTTCGGAAAATCCCTTCCCACAATGGCGTCATGCGGTAACTGAGATACTAAGCCCACTGGATGAGAGAGGGTACCTTTGGGGGTCTCGAAACACACTGTAGTCACTGGATACTCTCGGGTGTCCCCATGCACACAAATAACAGCTACCTTGCTATTCCCAGAGACCTCTGTTTTAACTAACTCAGCCTTTATCAGGGTCACAAGGCTACCTGAATCCAGCAATACCACAACATTTCTACCATTAACACACATTTTGCATAAATGTTTCTCAGTTCCTCGCATGGCAGTGCATGCGACTGTCGCACACAGCGACTGACGTCTGCCCGTCAGAAAGTCACACTGCATGGGTTCCTCCACAACCGGGCAATTGGCTGCAATATGTCCCGCTTGCCGGCAGCGGTAGCAAACGATCCTTCTTGCGGCCTCTTGAGCCGCTGATTTCCCAGGCTGTTCTCGCCAAACTTGGGGTAGAGCTCTCACCCTCTCACTCTCTCCACCCTTACCCCTTGGAATCCTCTTATCTGCCCCTGGGGATGGTCTGGTCTTAGGGTGGAAAGTCCGAGTGTCTCTGGAAGAGGCCGTCAGGTTCTCTGTAGCCAAGTATTTCTCCACACGATCCACAAGACCATCGGCCGTCTCTGGGTCTCCATGGCTTACCCACTTTTGGATGGCAGTAGGAAGAGCTCTCAAAAACCGATCCATTACAACACGTTCCACAATCTTTGGTGCGGACAAAGTCTCTGGCTGTAGCCACTTTCTGCTCAGGTGAATGAGATCATACATTTGAGACCTGGGGGGTTTTCCAAGCTGGAAAGTCCAGTTATGCACACGCTGAGCCCGGACAGCCTGGGTGACACCCAGCCTTGCCAATATTTCAGCTTTTAGCATCGCATAGTCTTTTGCTTGGTTAGGCTCTAGGTCATAGTAAGCTTTCTGCGATTCACCAGTTAACAGAGGAGCCACCAGTCCAGCCCACTGCTCCTCAGGCCACTTTTCTCTTTCAGCGGTCCTTTCAAATGTGGTCAAAAATACCTCTGGATCATCCTCTCCAGTCATTTTTGTCAATAAACGACTCACCCCAAAGGACGCGGTATTAGTGGGACGGCTTTCCTCACTGGTCTGCGGACGTTGCTGCATTGCTGCTTCCATCTGTTGTTGTAGTCTCTGCTCTTGCTTCTGTAACAGGTCTACGAAGCGGGCCTCAGATTGCTGCTGGGCTTGTTGCTGAGCCTCCAGACTCTGTTGCAAAGTTGCGTTTGTCTGCTGCTGGGCTGCAAGGCTCTGTTGATGAGCTTGCTGCTGGGCTGCAAGGCTCTGTTGATGAGCTTGCTACTGGGCTGCGAAGTTCTGTTGTTGAGCTGCAAGGCTCTTTTGCAAACCTGCATTTGTCTGCTGTTGATTGGCATTTGCTAGAGCCAGCTGCTTCAGTATCTCCTCCATGCTGGCTTAAAAAAAAACTGCCCGCATTCTCCACCAACTGTGGGGGGGTTAGCTCGGCAGCGGGTGTGTGTGACCCCCGAGATGGGCTCCCCACACAAAAACAGGCCCAGCAAACGGAGGTTGTGGTTTTCAAAATCAAAAAGGTGCGGTTTATTTTCTATTTACAGTGACAAAACACAGCAAAGCAAAAGAAACATAAACAAAATAAATCCTGGTCAACTTGACCTCTGACTAAACATACAGGTTTCCTAACTAACAACTGGGATCAGCCTAGTGCTGTCCTAGTCCCTAAGTCCCTGGTTTTAAATGTCCAAGCAAATAGCCACACAGGCTTTGTCTCACCGCACAGGGGTTCACTCTCCCTAGACAGTCCACACAGGTCTGGTTCCAGGCATGAGCTAACATCTAATGAAGCTGGGAGTTCTTATAGAGGCCTAAATGAGCTGACAAGCTTCAGCTGGTCTCATCAACTCCCTGTCTGTACGACGCCCCACACTCTCCCTAGAGGTATGAGTCATCCATGAGCCCACTAGCCTTATACAACTCTCCACCTAGTTGTATAAGTCGGCGTAAAGCCTGAATCTGGGCGAAATATATCTACCCCCCTGGATGCAACCAGGTGACTTTACCTTCCTGCTGTCACAATATATATATATATATATATATATATATATATATACATTTAATTTACATCAGGAGTCACATACTATGAGTTTAAATTCTCATGAATCATCTCATGGATGTGCTCTTTTTTATGTGGTGTAACTATTTATACATCCATACATATATATATTCTTGTCGTATATACACATAACATTTACTTATTTTGTTATTTATTTGTTTGAATCCATTAATGTCAATATCACTTATTTGTGTTCTATTGTCTCTTCACCATTCACCACTCTTTAATCATGTTCACTAGGGATGAGCTCGGTGTTCGAGTCGAACATAAGTTCGACTCGAACATCGGCTGTTCGACCGTTCGGCGAACATCGAACGATTTGGGCCGTTCGCGCCAAATTCGAGTGACGCGAACGGCCCACAATACACTGCGCCATCGCAGTGCAATCCCGGCGCTGTGATTGGCCAAGCATGCACTGTGACCCCGCATGCTTGGCCAATCACAGCGCCGGCAGCTAGGAGAGCCATAATTGGCCACAGGCAGGTTGCCTGTGGCCAATTATAGCTCAGGGGGTTTAGCACACGCCCCACACTATAAAAGACCGCCAGCGCGGCGGCCTTGTGTAGTGTGTTCCGGCGCAGGGAAAGAGAAGGATAGGCAGGGACAGTGTGATATTCTTTGTGCTATTCTTGTGTGCAGGGAGAGAGAAGGATAGGCAGGGAGAGTGTCAGTGTCATATTCTTTGCTAAACCTTGTGTGCAGGGAGAGAGAAGGATAGGCAGGGGACAGTGTCAGTGTCATATTCTTTGCTAAACCTTGTGTGCAGGGAGAGAGAAGGATAGGCAGGGAGAGTGTCAGTGTCATATTCTTTGATAAACCTTGTGTGCAGGGAGAGAGAAGGATAGGCAGGGAGAGTGTCAGTGTCATATTCTTTGATAAACCTTGTGTGCAGGGAGAGAGAAGGATAGGCAGGGGACAGTGTCAGTGTGATTGTTGCTAAGCCTCCTGCACATTATACACCTGAAGTTAGCCCGTATTGCTGTGTTTTCCTGGTGTGTTACACCAACAGGCATTTGCAGCACTTACAGCGGGCGTAACGTGTGCCTCCTGCACATTATACACCTGAAGTTAGCCCGTATTGCTGTGTTTTCCTGGTGTGTTACACCAACAGGCATTTGCAGCACTTACAGCGGGTGGAGTGTGCCTCCTGCACATTATACACCTGAAGTTAGCCCGTATTGCTGTGTTTTCCTGGTGTGTTACACCAACAGGCATTTGCAGCACTTACAGTGGGCGGAGTGTGCCTCCTGATCATATTACACCTAAAGTTAGCCCGTATTGCTGTGTTTTCCTGGTGTGTTACACCAACAGGCATTTGCAGCACTTACAGCGGGCGGAGTGTGCCTCCTGCACATTATACACCTGAAGTTAGCCCGTATTGCTGTGTTTTCCTGGTGTGTTACACCAACAGGCATTTGCAGCACTTACAGCGGGCGGAGTGTGCCTCCTGCACATTATACACCTGAAGTTAGCCCGTATTGCTGTGTTTTCCTGGTGTGTTACACCAACAGGCATTTGCAGCACTTACAGCGGGCGGAGTGTGCCTCCTGCACATTATACACCTGAAGTTAGCCCGTATTGCTGTGTTTTCCTGGTGTGTTACACCAACAGGCATTTGCAGCACTTACAGCAGGCGTAGTGTGATTCCTGCAAAATATACTCCTGAAGCTAGGCCTCATTGCTGGTTTTCCCATCTCCCTGCAGGCTATTAGAATGTCTGGAAGGCAAACAAGGAGAGGCAGACAGTCAGGAGCCAATAAAAGAGGGCAAGCAGGCTCTGTGTCTAGAGACAACAGTGCTGGTCGTGGACGCGGTGCATCGCCATCAGCACGTGGCCATGGGACACGCTTGTCCTTCTTTTCGGCAGCTGGACGTGTTGAGCCGCATCATGCCAAAGACTTGGTAGAGTGGATGACCAAGCCCTCCTCATCCTCCTCATCCTCTCTCACCCAGGCTCAGGGTACTGGCAAAGCAGCTGCCAAAGCGTCCTCTTCCCTGGTATCAATGTCATCATCAGTCACTCCTTCCCTAGACCAACCATGTCCTCCTGAGGACTCCCCCGAACTGTTTGAGCACAGTGTTGGGTACATGCTCCAGGAGGATGCCCAGCGTTTCGAAGGGTCTGATGATAATACCCAGCTAGAGGAAGGCAGTAGCGTGAGAGCAGAGAGAGGGGATGCTCAAGAAGGACACCAATCTGGCAGTCATGTTCCAGCAGCTGCAGCATACTGCCAGATTGGCTCCAGTGATGAGGAGGGAGGGGATGATGAGGTCACTGACTCCACGTGGGTGCCTAATAGGAGAGAGGAGGAGGAGGATGAGGAGGAGGCACATCTCCAACGAGGCAGGATGCCCTCGGGGGGCCAGCGTAAGGGCAGCACACCGACGGAATCACACCGCAGAGCTCCGCCTGTGCAGGGCGCTGCCTCTGCCCGTTATTCAAAAAGTTCTTTGGTGTGGGCCTTTTTTGAGTCAAGTGCATCAGATCGCACAGCAGCTGTTTTGCAACATATGTCTCAAGCGTATATCGCGTGGCCACAACATCACCCGCTTGGGCACCACATGCTTGACCAGACATATGTTGACCTGCCATGCAGCTCCTTGGCAAGCCTACCTTAAAGACCCACACCAAAGAACAAAGCGGACCTCTCCTTGCACCGCATCAGCTGGGATCTCCAACCCCACTATACCTTCAGTCCTCTCTGAAACCTGCACTGAGAGGAATGAAGGTGTAGAATTAGGTGTGTCACAGCCAAGTACTTGCGGGCACTCTGCTAGCAGTACACCGACGTCCGATTCTAGCAGGCAAATTTCCCTGCCCCAGCTGCTGGACCGTCGAAAGAAGTTAACTCCCAGCCATCCACATGCCCAGCGGTTGAATGCTAGCTTGGCTAAATTGCTAGCGCTTCAACTGCTGCCTTTTCAGTTGGTAGACTCGGCCCCCTTCCGTGAGTTTGTGCAATGTGCGGTTCCTCAGTGGCAGGTTCCCAATCGCCACTTTTTCTCACGGAAGGCGATTCCGGCTCTCTACCGGCATGTGGAAGGCAATGTCTTGGCCTCGCTGTACAGGGCGGTCAGCGGTAAGGTGCATATTACCGCTGACTCATGGTCCAGCAGGCATGGACAGGGACGTTACCTTTCTTTCACGGCCCATTGGTTCACTCTTTTGGCAGCTGGGAAGGATGCAGGACAAGGTGCAGTAGTGTTGGAGGTTGTTCCACCGCCACGCCTCCAAAATGCTACTACTGGTTGTGACACACCTCTCTCCTCCACCCCCTCCTCTTCTTCCTCCATGGCCTCTTCTTGTGCTTTGTCCTCTGACCCAGCGGTGCTCCGTAGGCGTTCAAGGGGCTACGCAAGTACGCAGGCAAAAAGATGCCATGCCGTGCTTGCGCTGGTGTGTTTGGGGGACAGGAGCCACACTGGGGCAGAGGTTCTGTCTGCTCTGCAGGGGCAGGCCGAGAGGTGGTTGACGCCACGCCAGCTTAAGCCAGGAATGGTGGTTTTCGACAATGGCACCAACCTCCTCTCCGCCCTCCGACAGGGACAACTGACCCATGTGACCTGTGTGGCTCACGTCTTTAACCTGGTGGTGCAGCGGTTCTTGGGCAGGTAATCGGGCTTACAGGATGTCCTGAGGCAGCCCAGGAAAGTCTGTGTGCATTTCCACAGATCTTATAATGCCAGTGCTCGCCTGGCTGAGCTGCAAAAGGAGTTGAACCTGCCCAAGAACCGCCTTATATGTGACATGCCCACCAGGTGGAACTCAACGTTGGCCATGTTGCAGCGGCTGCACACGCAGCAGAGGGCCATCA
Source organism: Rana muscosa (assembly GCA_029206835.1). NCBI lineage: Eukaryota > Metazoa > Chordata > Amphibia > Anura > Ranidae > Rana > Rana muscosa. The sequence goes on along the minus strand of CM055121.1, from coordinate 430,113,575 downwards.
ATGAGTACCTGTGCGATCACGGCACCAGGACAGGGTCAGGGGAGCTCTGTTTTTTTTCACCACGCCAGTGGGGCATGATCAGGGATGCATGCACTGTCCTGGCACCATTTGAGGAGGCCATGAGGATGGTGAGCAGTGACAGTGCATGCATCAGTGACACTGTACCTCTTGTCCACCTGTTGGAACATACGCTGCGTGGAATAATGGACAGGGCACTTGAGGCAGAACAGAGGCAGGAAGAGGAGGACTTCCTTGCCTCTCAAGGCCCCCTTTACCCAGACAGTGTTCCTTCTGTCCCACCCATCGCACAGGAAGAGGAAAGGAGGAGGAGGATTGTGTCAGCATAGAGGTGGAGCCTGGCACTCAGCATCATCAGCAGCAGTCTTTTAGGGATGATTTACAGTCCCAAGAAACCAGTGGACTTGTACGTGGCTGGGAGGAGGTGGCTGCGGATCATGTCGTCCTTAGTGACCCAGAGGACTCCGGACCAAATGCCTCAGCTAACCTACGCTGCATGGCCTCCCTGATCCTGCAAAGTCTGAGGAAGGATCCTCGTATTCTTCGGATCAAGGAGAGGGACCATTACTGGCTGGCCACTCTCCTTGATCCACGGTACAAGGGTAAGGTTGCAGACCTTATCTTACCGTCGCAGAGGGAGCAGAGGATGAGACAACTCCGGGAGGCCTTGCAGAAAGGTCTGTGCAACGCGTTCCCAGAGACTGGGAGGTTACAAACTCCTGGTCCTGGACAACGAGTTGCTGAGGCTTCGGTCAGTCAAAGAAGGAGCGGTGGGGAAGGTGGCCGTCTGACCGATGTGTTCAGACAATTCTTTAGTCCGCAGCCCCAAGGTATGATCGGTTCCAGCAACCATCGCCAGCGTCTGATATACATGGTGCAGGAATACCTAGGGGCAAGGTCAGACTTGGACACCTTCCCCACCGAAAATCCTCTGGCTTACTGGGTCTTGAGGATGGATCACTGGCCAGAGCTTGCACAGTATGCAATTGAGCTACTGGCCTGTCCTGCATCCAGCGTTCTTTCAGAACGCACATTCAGTGCTGCTGGAGGATTTGTCACGGATCACAGCCTGTCCACCGACTCTGTTGATCGACTGACCTTCATAAAGATGAACCAGTCTTGGATCACCACCAGCTACCAAACACCTGAAGCTGATATAACAGACTAATTTATTTTCAAATGTCACATCCCTTCAAGACTGATGCTGATGCTGAGAGACTGTCCTGTTATGTTGACTGACTATCCTCCTCCTCCTCAATGATCCGATTGATTATGATAGCTTGGAAGAACATTTTTGTTTCTGGGTGCCACCACAAGTGGCTAAGGCCCAATTTTTCAGCCCCTGTTTAACAGGGGCATGTAATTAAAAAAATTATGCAATGCTTTGCAGCAGGGCTCATTCCTGCACTCCAACTAGAGTATCTGGGAGAGGTTGCAGTGTCGTGGCACCAGCACCAGTGGCTAAGGCCCAATTTTTTAGCCCCTGTTTAACAGGGGCGTGTTATTACAATTTTTTATGCAATGCTTTGCAGCAGGGCTCATTCCTGCACTCCAACTAGAGTATCTGGGAGAGGTTGCAGTGTCGTGGCACCAGCACCAGTGGCTAAAGCCCAATTTTTCAGCCCCTGTTTAACAGGGGCGTGTAATTACAATTTTTGATGCAATACTTTGCAACAGGGCTCATTGCTGTGCTCCAAGTACAGTATCTGTGAGGGGTTGCAGTGTTGTGGCACCAGTGCCTAAGGCCCAATTTTTCTGCCCCTGTTTAACAGGGGCATGTAATTACAATTCTTGATCTAATAATTCACAGCAGGGCCCATTCCTGTGCCCACCAAGAGTAACTGTGAGGCCTTACAGTGTTGTGTCAACACCACCACCACCACCACCAAAGGCCCAATTTTTCAGCCCTTGTTCAACAGGGGCATGCAATTACAATTCCTGATCTAATAATTCACAGCAGGGCCCATTCATGCGCCCACCAAGAGTAACTGTGGGGGCTCACAGTGTTGTGGCAACACCAACATGTAAGGGGCATATTTCAGCTGAGTATATACGGCAGGCCCCTACTTTCAAACATCCAACTTACAAACGACTCCTCCTTGCAAACGGAAGGATACAACAAGAAGTGAAAGGAAATCTACCCCTAGGAAGGCAAATTCTCTCCTGTAAGAGTTAATATGGGAAAAAAGTGTCTCCTCTCCACTGATGCTTTATCACCAATTCTTGTTTGAATAAAAACCCCAAATTTTCTAAAAACATTTGTCATTAGGATGGAAAGTGAGGTGAACTGTTCTGAACAGGTGCACACTACACAGACAGCAAAACAAATGTTACAGGGGTGATAACCCTTCCCTATGTTTTCCAAAAAGCTTAAAAATAGATTTTTTGGCTGGAGCTACACTTAAACAGTGTACCTGTTCAAAATTACAAACAGATTCTACATAAGAACAAACCTACATTCGCTGTCTTGTATGCACCGCCTGTATACGGCTGTTCAGAGTATATAGGGCCTTTTTTATTTTGTGTGCGGGGTTCCCCTTAATATCCATACAAGACCCAAAGGGGCTGGTAATGGGCTGGGGTGGGGGGGGTGTGATGGGGTAGCTATGCCATTTTTCTTAAAGATTTTCATCCATATTACCGGGACCAGACATTACATTAAAGCTGCAAGCAGTTTTAAATAGCTTTTTTTCCTTTTGAAATGTAATTTTGTGCAGGGACAGTTCTAAACACGGGAAACATGTGGCACTTCACAGGCATACTTTAGACATCCCCCAGGTACAATATTTAAAGGAATATTTGACTTTTTTTTTTCACTTTATGCATCATTAAAATGACTGCTCCCGAAAAACGGCCGTTTTTAAAACTTCTTTTTGCATTGATACATGTCACCTGGTGCAGAACCCGGGTTCCCAAACCCCTTTTTAGGACAATAACATGCATAATAGTCGTTATAATTAGCACTTTAGATTTTGAAAGTTTGCATCCATTGTATTTATTAGGGTTCTAAAGTTTGTGCGAACTTTCGGTCCGTTCGCGGGTTCTGGTGCGAACCGAACTTGGGGGTGTTCGGCTCATCACTAATGTTCACATGGGTTTTGAAACACTGATTTCAAGCACTAATTCGCTAATTGGATGCGTATTCACCACTCCTTTTTTCAGTCACATGGTCATTCTAGAGTGTTATATAGTTGAAATGTTTTATTGTGTCATTTAGCTATGATTAAACACTAGGAATAGTGTGAAACGCGTCAGTGGTCCAGTTTGCCATTTTGCTGTGGCTTGTAGTGCTCTTCTTATTTGAATAAAGGCAACGTTTTCGGAAGCTATGATTAAACACTAGGAATAGTGTGAAACGCATCAGCTGTCCAGTTTGCCGTTTTGCTGTGGCTTGTAGTGCTGTTCTTATTTGAATAAAGGCAACGTTTTCGGAATGCAGCTGTCCAGAAATATACTTTCTTATTCCTGCCTTGCTGAATGCATCGCCAGCACCTGTGGTTTCTGTGAGGTGGATCACCATCAAGGCTTCTCACCTGGACCGGCTACCTATTTCTCCACCTCTATAGGTGCATGCTTTTCAAATACAATCAGCGATCTCCGTTCTCACTAAATACACAGCCATCAATTTTTTTTCTACCTTTTCTTCATCTTGCATAGATTGTTAATGTGGCAGGGTGTGCAGGAGTCTAACAGCCTATGTAATTGAAAACAGGAGAACTGTGTCCTGGATAGACACGGGCCGAAAACCCCCCTGTTTGGTATTTCGCCATTGAAGTCTATGGGAGCTGAACAGGAAAAATAAAATCAAAAGTGCCCATTTTGAAGGCTTATATGCAAGTAATTGACCATAAAAGGGGTATGGGGGTCTGTGTACTGCCCTGGGGGACATGTACTGTATCAATGCAATTTTGTTTTTGAAACAATCGTTTTTTCAGAAGCAGTGATTTTAATTATGCAATTAAGTGCAACAATAAGAAGAAACAAATCCTTTAAATATAGTACCTGGGGTTCCCCTTAATGTACCTGTAAAATGGTGCATCTGTAGCATGCATAAAACATGCTGCAGCAAAAATGAAATTTCTAAAGAAAAAAAAAAAGGTCAAATCCCCTTTAAAATGACTCGCGGTTACAATTGCCAGCACCCGGCTACCGAAAAAATAAAGAAAAAAATGGCGTGGGGTCCCCCCAAAATCCATACCAGACCCTTATCTGGGCATGCAGTCTGGCATGTCAGGAAAGGGGGGGTGAGCGAGGGCCCCCCTCCTGAACCATACCAGACCACATGCCCTGAACTTGGGGGGATGGATGCTTTGGGGCGGGGGGGCTGTGCCCCCCCACTCCAAAACATATTTTCCCCATGTTGATGGGGACAAGGGCCTCATCCCCACAACCATGGCCGGTGGTTGTGGGGGTCTGCAGGCGGGGAGCTTAATTGAGTCTGGAAGCGCCTTTAACAAGGGAGCTCCAGATCCTGGCCCCCTCCTATTTAAATGAGTATCGGGTACATAGTACCCCTACCCGATCACCAAAAAAGTGTACAAAAAGTAATAAAAAGAGACAAGTTTTTGACAAATTCTTTATTAAAAAATAAAAAACAGTGTCCCTTGGGTCGGAGGCCAGTGTGATTGACGATGGATTTACATCAAGGGACACTATTTTTTTATTGTCAAAAACTTGTCTGTTGTTTTTATTACTTTTTGACACTTTTTGCTGAATGGGTAGGGGTACTATGTACCCGATACTCATTCAAACAGCGGGGGGGGGGGGGTGAGATCTGAGGGCCACTGTTGTGGGGATAAGGCCATTGTTCCCATTAACCACTTAACGACCGCTCACTGTATATATACGTCAGCAGAATGGCACCGACAGGCACAATCATGTAGAGCATACGTGATCGCCTTTGTATAGTTGGGGGGTCCGATCGGACCCCCCTCCTATACAGTGAGCATCCGTTAATCGTGGGGGAGCGTTCGGAGATGAGGGGGTGACCATTCGATTTCGGCCACCCCCTCGCGATCGCTCCCGGCCAATGAAAATGCTTCCTCTGCCATGTGATGTAAACACAGGCAGGAGGAAGTGATGTCATCTCCCTTGCGGCGGTCTTTTCGATTCCGGCGCCGAGGAGAGAAGAAGCAGGTTAGTGCACCAACAGTCCACTGACACATAGGTACACATAGGCACACATTTCACCCCCCAGTCACCCCCAGATCACCCCCCAGCCCCCAATCACAGTGTCACTGATTGCAGTGATCATTTATTTTACTGATCACTGCATTTAGTGTCATCTGTGATAATAAAAAGTTGCAGGGCAGTTAGGATTAGGCCCCTTTAGGTCCAGGGTAGCCCCCTAACCCCCCTAATAAAGGTTTAACCCCTTGATTGCCCCCCAGGTAACCCTTTCACCCCCTAACGCCAGCATCACTAAGCGATTGTATTTTCGATCGCTGTATTTAGTGCCGGTGGTGCCCTAGATAGCCAGTTAATTATTTTTAGGTTCGCCGCAGGTTTTTATTAGCGTCAGATACCCCCATATATTATTTTAACCCCCTGATTGCCCCTAGAGTTAACCCTTTCACCAGTAATCACCGTATAAGCGTCACTGGTGACACTGGTTACCCAGTTAGTTATTTAGTTATTTAGGTAACCCGTCAGGTTTTTATATAGCGTCGGTTACCCCCATATTCAACCTAATAAAGGTTTTAACCCCCTGATTGCCCCTAGTTAACCCTTTCACCAGTGATCACCATATAAAGGTTACGGGTGACGCTGGTTGGTTAGTTTGCTTTTTATAGCATCAGGGCACCCGCCGTATATAACCCAATAAAGGTTTAACCCCCTGATCGCCCGGCGGGTGAGATCAATTAGGTTTTAGCGCCAGAGAGGGTCTGCGTCGCCCCAGGCAGCGTTAGGTTAGTGCCAGTAACGCTAACACCCATGCGCAAAGCATACACCTCCCTTAGTGGTATAGTATCTGATCAGATCTATACTAGCGTCCCCAGCGGTTTAGGGTTCCCAAAAACGCAGTGTTAGCGGGATCAGCCCAGATACCTGCTAGCACCTGCGTTTAGCCCCTCCGCCCAGCCCAGCCCACCCAAGTGCAGTATCGATCGATCACTGTCACTTACCAAACACAAAACACATAACTGCAGCGTTCGCAGAGACAGTCCTGATCCCTGCGACCGCTAACAGTTTTTTTTGTAGCGTTTGATATATTTGCTGACGACAGTCGGGTGCTTTTTTTCCTGTGAATCTTACTAGTGTACCACTAAATTTAGAGCCCAAAATGGCAAGTCGAAGGTACACTAGTAAAGAGGCCTACGAGATTCTGAGCATGACAGATAGTGAAGAGGAGGTCACGTATCTGTCAGATTCAGGCTCAGAATATCTTCCCGTAGAAGACAGTGACGTCAGCGGCCCCACGTCAGATAGCTCTGACGACGAAGTTGAGGTCCCTGCTAAGGTCAGGCGTACCCGATCCCGATCTTCTGAGGTTGTTGAGGAGCAAGAACCGCAGGTCTCTCGTATCATGGAGCAGAGTAGTACTAGCGCCGCTATTCCTTCTGGTGAATTGGCAAGCACCAGCGGCCTAGTACAGCCTGGGCGTACATCCAGCACTGCAGTATCACGTGGTGACGTGGCGAGTCCCATAAGTGCAGTTCAAGCTGGCGAGGTGGGAAGCACAAGTAGTGTCCCGCTGCCACCAATAAGAAGACAAAGGCAGGCCCATCGTGCCCATAGTGCCCTTCCTGCAGAATTCGCCTATCCTGATTGGGTCCCCACCACTTCTGCAGAACCCGTACTTCCCCCATTCACTGCCCAACCCGGTATTCAGGTGGAAACAGCTGATTTTATGCCAATTGATTATTATTCGCTGTTTTTCACGGAAGATCTCTATAGATCTATTGTGGACCAGAGTAATTTATATGCTGGTCAATTCATCGCCGCTAATCCCCAGTTGCCTTCCATTGCCAAAGATTGGAAACCAATTACGGTTTCCGAATTTAAGACCTTTCTGGGCCTTTCCCTCAACATGGGCACACATAAATTCCCGTCATTGCGTGCTTATTGGTCCACGCACCCAATTGACCACATGCCCGTGTTCTCTGCCTCCATGCCCAGGAAACGATACGAGCAGATTTTGCGGTTCATGCACTTCAACGACAATGAACTTTGTCGTCCACGTGGGGACCCTGAATACGACCGGCTCTATAAAATTCGGCCCCTCATAAACCACTTCAACGAACGTTTCGCAGCCTTGTTTATTCCCGATCAAGCTGTCTGCGTTGATGAGTCCCTGATTAAATTTTCTGGCCGCTTGGCTTTCAAGCAGTACCTTCCCAGCAAGCGTGCCAGATACGGGGTCAAGCTCTATAAGTGCTGTGACAGGGCAACAGGCTATGTATGGAGCTTTATGGTTTATGAGGGAAAAGATAGTCAGGTTGAGCCGGTCAACTGCCCGGATTACATAGGGAGCGCTGGCAAGATAGTGTGGAACTTGGTGTCACCCTTATTCGGAAAGGGGTACCACTTGTATGTGGACAATTATTACACGAGCGTGCCACTGTTTAGTCACTTGTTTGATCATCAGATTGGAGCATGTGGCATCGTGCGACCTAATCGCCGGGGCTTTCCCCAGCGGCTTGTAGATGCCCGTCTTAGGCTGGGGGAGAGAGCCTGCGTAAAGTGTAATAACTTGCTCGCTATGAAGTGGAGGGACAATAAGAATGTTTTCCGTCTTACCTCCCTTCATGCAGACACGACAGTCCAAATTCGTACGGCGACTGGTGTTGTGGAGAAACCCCTCTGTGTCCACGAATATAACAAAAATATGGGAGGGGTGGACCTCAACGACCAGTTGATGGTGCCGTATCTAATTGACCGTAAGGCGAGACGCTGGTACAAAAAAGTGTCTCTATCCTTATTTCAATTGGCTTTGCTGAACGCTCATGTGCTATACAGAGCTGCAGGCGGGACTTTATCTCTTCTAAAATTCCAGAATGAGATAGTCACAGAACTCCTGTATCCAGGCGGTTCTGCACCTCACCATCCCCTACCAAATGCAGTAAGCCGGCTGCATGAGAGGCATTATACGCATCTCCTCCCGAGTACCCCTACCCAACGAACCCCCCAAAAAAGATGTCGTGTCTGTAGCAAGCGCGGATTTAGGCGTGACACCCGTTATTATTGTCCACTCTGTCCTGACAAACCTGGCCTTTGCCTTGGTGAATGTTTTGAACGCTACCACTCAAAAGTGAAGTTTTAGCGCAGGGTACAGCATTTCACAGACTAGGACACACTTACACAGGGTCTCCCAAGATGTCATTACATTTTGAGAGACCCGAACCATTACAGTTGTTAAAGTTTAAAAAAAAAAGTGTAAAAAACAAAAAAAAAACGTAAAAAACAAAAACACAACAAAAAAAAAAGAAAAGAAAAACCAAAAATAGTTGTCGTTTTATTGTTCTCTCTCTCTCTCTATTTTCTCTCTATTGTTCTGCTCTTTTTTACTGTATTCCATTCTGCAATGTTTTATCATGCTTGCTTTTCAGGTATGTAATTTTTTGTTTTCAGGTGCGCCATTCAACTGCAGCGCGGAATTATTTATCTTGACAGCAACAGCATTTGCTCCCACGATACATAAAGCCGTGACTCCAGTGCTGTAGGAGGTGATTTCACCACCACAGTTAAAAAAAAAGAGCATATATGCCGAAGCATGGGGGCAGCAGGGGCGGAGGAGCGATTTTGCTCCTAATGCCGCGTACATACGGTCGAAATTTCGACAAAGGCTTGCCCGTGGAAAAGTCCGACCGTGTGTACGCGGCATAACTTTTTTGCGGGAGGATGCCCCCATGCTTCGGCATATATATATTTTAGGCACAGGTTGCGTTAAAAAAATGTTTTATTTTTTACTAGGTTTTGTTTTGGTATTTGCTTTGCAGGTATGGTATGGTAAGGTCTTACTATTGTACTGTAATGTTACTTTGTTTTAATGTTAACCATCATTTGCTTAGCAGGTACGCCATTCAGTTGCATCGCGGATTTATTTATCTTGACAGCAACAGCGTTTGCTCCCACGATACATAAAGCCGTGACTCCAACGCTGTAGGAGGTGATTTCACCACCACAGTTAAAAAAAGAGCATATATGCCGAAGCATGGGGGCAGCAGGGGCGGAGGAGCGATTTTGCTCCTAATGCCGCGTATATACGGTCGAAATTCCGACGGAGGCTTGCCTGTGGAAAAGTTTGACCGTGTGTACGCGGCATAACCTTTTATGCCGCGTACATACGGTCGAAATTCCGACGAAGGCTTGCCCGTGGAAAAGTCCGACCGTGTGTACGCGGCATAACTTTTTTGCGGGAGGATGCCCCCATGCTTCGACATATATGCCCATCATTAGAAGTGGGTGGATGAAGGGAGGTATTCTAATGGTGGGCATACCCACCGATCAATCTCTTTTTTTCGTTCAGCCAACAGGCTGCATGAAAAAAAAGATTACAATACATGTCCAACAAGGACCAGCAACGTACTGGTATGTTGCTGGACTTTGAATGGTTATACCAGATTGATGCCTGCGGGTATCATTCTTTTCAGCCAGCGGCCGGCTTTCATGTAAAAGCAATCCTAGTGGCTAATTAGCCTCTGGACTGCTTTTACAAGCAGTGGGAGGGAATGCCCCCCCGGATATAAACAGCGCCATTGGGAAATTGTGAAAGCATGTTATCACACTGATCTTGGTGTGGTCAGATGCTTTGAGGGCAGAGGAAAGATCTAGGGTCTAACCCCCCATTTTTTTTCAAAAAAAGAGTACCTGTCACTACTTATTGCTATCATAGGGGATATTTACATTCCCTGAGATAACAATAAAAATGATTAAAAAAAAAAATATGGAAGGAACAATTTAAAAATAAAATAAAAAAGCAAAATAAATAAAAAAAAAAAAAAAAAAGCACCGCTGTCCCCCCCTGCTCTTGCGCAAAGGCGAATGCAAGCGTCGGTCTAGCGTCATATGTAAATAGCAGTTGCATCATGCATGTGAGGTATCACCGCGAAGGTCAGATCGAGGGCAGAAATTTTAGCAGTAGACCTCCTCTGTAAATCTAACGTGGTAACCTGTAAAGGCTTTTAAATGCTTTTAAAAATGAATGTAGTTTCTCGCCGCTGCGCGTTTGTGTGCAATTTTAAAGCATGTCGTGTTTGGTATCCATGTACTCGGCCTAAGATCATCTTTTTTATTTCATCAAACATTTGGGCAATATAGTGTTTTTTAGTGCATTAAAAATAAAAAAAAGTGTATTTTTCCCCCAAAAAATGCGTTTGAAAAATCGCTGCGCAAATACTGTGTGGAAAAAAAAATGCAACACCCACTATTTTAATCTGTAGGGCCTTTGCTTTAAAAATATATATAATGTTTGGGGGTTCAACATAATTTTCTTGCAATAAAAAAATGTTTTCATGTAAACAAAAAGTGTCAGAAAGGGCTTTGTCTTCAAGTGGTTAGAAGAGTGGATGATGTGTGACATAAGCTTCCTAATGTTGTGCATAAAATGCCAGGACAGTTCAAAACCCCCCAAATTACCCCATTTTGGAAAGTAGACACCTCAAGCTATTTGCTGAGAGGCATGTTGAGCCCATTGAATATTTATTTTTTGTCCCAAGTGATTGAATAATGACAAAAAGAAAAAAAAAAATTACAAAAAGTTGTCACTAAATTATATATTGCTCAAACATGCCATGGTTATATGTGGAATTGCACCCCAAAATACATTCTGTTGCTTCTCCTGAGTACGGGGATATCACATGTGTGAGACATTTTGGGAGCCTAGCCGCGTACATGACCCCGAAAACCAAGCACCGCCTTCAGGATTTCTATGGGTGTAAATTTTTGATTTCACTCCTCACTGCCTATCACAGTTTCGGAGGCCATGGAATGCCCAGATGGCACAAAACCCCCCCAAATGACCCCATTTTGGAAAGTAGACACCCCAAGCTATTTGCTGAGAGGTATGTTGAGTATTTTGCAGATCTCACTTTTTGGTCACAAAGTTTTAAAAATTGAAAAAAAAAAAAAAAAATGTCTTTCTTCATTTTCAAAAACAAATGAGAGCTGTAAAATACTCACCATGCCTCTCGGCAAATAGCTTGGGGTGTCTACTTTCCAAAATGGGGTCATTTGTGGGGGTTTTGGGCTATCTTGGCATTTTATGGCCTTCAAAACTGTGATAGGTAGTGAGGAGTGAAATCAAAAATTTGTGCCCTTAGAAATCCTGAAGGCGGTGTTTGGTTTTCGGGGGCCCGTACGCGGCTAGGCTCTCAAAAAGTCCCACACAAGTGGTATCCCCGTACTCAGGAGAAGCAACCAAATGTATTTTGGGGTGCAATTCCGCATATAACCATGGCATGTTTGAGCAATATATCATTTAGTGACAACTTTTTGCACATTTTGTTTTTTGTTTTTTGTTTTTGTCATTATTCAATCACTTGGGACAAAAAAAAATATTCAATGGGCTCAACATGCCTCTCAGCAATTTCCTTGGGGTGTCTACTTTCCAAAATGGGGTCATTTTGGGGGGTTTTGTGCTATCTTGGCATTTTATGGCCTTCAAAACTGTGATAGGTAGTGAGGAGTGAAATCAAAAATGTATGCCCTTAGAAACCTTGAAGGCTGTGCTTGGTTTTTGGGGTCCCATACGCGGCTAGGCTCCCAAAAAGTCCCACACATGTGGTATCCCCGTACTCAGGAGAAGCAGCAGAATGTATTTTGGGGTGCAATTCCACATATAACCATGGCATGTGTGAGCAATATATCATTTAGTGCCAACTTTTTGTAAAAATTTTTTTTTTCTTTTTGTCATTATTCAATCACTTGGGACAAAAAAAAAATATTCAATGGGCTCAACATGCCTCTCAGCAAATAGCTTGAGGTGTCTACTTTCCAAAATGGGGTCATTTGGGGGGGTTTTCAACTGTCCAACTTTGTGCAAAAAAACAAAGTTTGTCATATTCCCGCAACTTGTGGCAAAATATAAAATATTCCATGGACTGAACATGCCTCTCAGTAAATAGCTTGGGGTGTCTACTTTCCAAAATGGGGTCATTTGGGGGGATTTTGTGCTATTTTGGCATTTTATGGCCTTCGAAACTGTGATAGGTAGTGAGGAGTGAAATCAAAAATTTACGCCCTTAGAAAGCCTGAAGGCGGTGCTTGGTTTTTGGGGCCCCGTACCCGGCTAGGCTCCCAAAAAGTCCTACACATGTGGTATCCCCGTACTCAGGAGAAGCAGCAGAATGTATTTTGGGGTGCAATTCCACATATAACCATGGCATGTGTGAGCAATATATCATTTAGTGACAACTTGTTGTACATTTTTTCTTTTTTTTTTCTTTTTGTCATTATTCAATCACTTGGGACAAAAAAAAAAATATTCAATGGGCTCAACATGCCTCTCAGCAAATAGCTTGGGGTGTCTACTTTCCAAAATGGGGTCATTTGGGGGGGGTTTTGTGCCATCTTGGCATTTTATGGCCTTCAAAACTGTGATAGGTAGTGATAGGTAGTGAGGAGTGAAATCAAAAATTTATGCCCTTAGAAACCTTGAAGGCGGTGCTTGGTTTTTGGGGTCCCGTACACGACTAGGCTCCCAAAAAGTCCCACACATGTGGTATCCCCATACTCAGGAGAAGCAACAGAATGTATTTTGGGGTGTAATTTCACATATGCCCATTAGTGACAACTTTTTGTAATTGTTTTTTTTTTGCCATTACTCAATCACTTGGGACAAAAAAAAATATTCAATGGGCTCAACATGCCTCTCAGCAATTTCCCTGGGGTGTCTACTTTCCAAAATGGGGTCATTTGGGGGGGTTTTGTACTGCCCTGCCATTTTAGCACCTCAAGAAATGAGATAGGCAGTCATAAATTAAAAGCTGTGTAAATTCCAGAAAATTTACCCTAGTTTGTAGACGCTATAACTTTTGCACAAACCAATAAATATACGCTTATTGACATTTTCTTTACTAAAGACATGTGGCTGAATACATTTTGGCCTAAATGTATGACTACAATTGAGTTTATTCGATTTTTCTTATAACAAAAAGTAGAAAATATCTTTTTTTTTCAAAATTTTCGGTCTTTTTCCGTTTATATCGCAAAAAAAAAAAATTGCAGAGGCAATCAAATACCATTAAAAGAAAGCTCTATTTGTGGGAAGAAAAGGACGCAAATTTCGTTTCAGTACAACATTGCATGTCCGCACAATTTACAGATAAAGCAGCGCAGTGCAAAATTCTGAATTCACCTCTGGTCCTTTAGCTACCAAATGGTCCGGGGCTTAAGTGGTTAACATGGGGACAAGGTGTTTTGGGGTGGGGGGGCAAAGCACCCACCCCCCAATTTAAAGGGCATGTGACCTGGTATGGTTCAGGGGGGGGGCACTCGTTCGTCCCCAACCCCTTCCTGACCTGCCAGGCTGCATGCCCGAATAAGGGTATAGCATGGACTGGTGGGGGAACCACACGTCGTTTTTTTCTTAATTTTTTCAATAGCCGGGTGCCAGCAATTGTAAACGCGAGTCATTTTAAATAGAATTTGACTATTTTTTTTTCTTTAAAAATGTCATTTTTGCTGCAGCATGTTTTATGCATGCTACAGATGTGCTACTTTACAGGCACATTAGGGGAACCCCCAGGCACTATATTTAACCATATCAATACTGGACATTTTCGCCCCCTTCCTTCCCAGGCCAATTTTCAGCTTTCAGCACTCTTGCACTTTCAATGACAATTGTGCAGTCATGCTACGCTGTACCCAAATAAAACGTTTATATTATTTTGTTCACACAAATAGAGCTTTCTTTTGGTAGTATTTATTCACGACTCCATTTTTTTAATTTTTTGCGAAAAAAGGAAGTTTGGAAAAAAAACTATATTTTCTTCTTTCTATTTTGAAAGAAATCCAATAAAATCGATTTTTTTTTCCATAAATTTAAGCCAAGGTGTATTCTGCTACATGTCTTTGGTAAAAAAAAAATCCTGTTAAGTGTATAATAATTGGTTTGTGCGATCTGATCGCGGACAGATGTACACAGATGATCATGTACAGATGTGCGCAGGTGATCACAGACATATGTGTGCAGATGATCATTGGGACATATGATTTTACTGTTACATATGTGGGGGACAGGTGTTTTTACTGTGTGGGGACATTTGTGGGGACATGTGTGTGGGGACAGTGTTTTGGGAACACTATTTTGGGGACATTGTGTGGGGACACAAGGCCGATGATCAGTGTGTAAAAATCTGTAAAAAACAGCTCATACTTACTGATCACCAGCCGGCTGCAGAGATCCGCTCGCCTCTCCTCACTGACAACTTCCGTGGGAGGAGAGGAGAGCCGATCGCCTAGAAACCGGCTCTCTATTTACATCACATGATGGCTGGGATTCATTCCTTAATGTCCACTCAGAAGGAGGAAGTGCCCACTCGGCCGTATATATGCAGTGGCCGGGTGGGATGTGGTTAAAGGAATATTTCATTTTTATTGTTGCACTTTAACCACTTAACGACCGCTCACTGTATATATACGTCGGCAGAATGGCACCGACAGGCACAATCACGTACAGTGTACGTGATTGCCTTTGTACAGTTGGGGGGTCCGATCGGACCCCCCTCCTATACAGTGAGCGGTCGGTATTCGTTGGGGAGCGATCCGACATGAGGGGGCGGCCATTCGATTCCGGCCACCCCCCCGCGATCACTCCCGGCGAATGGAAATGCTCCCTCTGCTGTGTAATGTTTACACAGGCAGAGGAAGCAGGAGGAAGTGATGTCATCTCTCATGCGGCGCTCACATATACCGAGCGCCGTACAAGAGAAGACACACAGGTCAGTACACTACACTGACACCAGGACACATAGGCACACAAATCGCCCCCCCAGATCACTCCCCAGCCCCCAGTCACAGTGTCACTGATTGCAGTGACCATTTATTTACTGATCACTGCAATCAGTGACATTTGTGACTGTAAAAGTGTCACTAAAGTTAGTTTTAGGTCCAGTGTAGCCCCCTAACCCCCCCCATGTAAAGGTTTAACCCCCTGATCACCCCCCAGATAACCCTTTCACCCCCTAGCACCGCCGTCGCTAAGCGATCATTTTTCTGATCGCTGTCTTAGCGTCGGTGATGCAGATCGGTAGCCAGTAATTTCTTTTAGGTTCGCCGCAGGTTTTTATAGCGTCGGGTACCCCCATAAATTATCTAATAAAGGTTTAACCCCCTTAATCGCCCCCCAGGTAACCCTTTCACCCCCTATCATGACTGTCGCTAAGCGATCATTTTTCTGATCGCTGTCTTAGCGTCGGTGATGCAGATCGGTAGCCAGTAATTTTTTTTAGGTTCGCCGCAGGTTTTTATAGCGTCAGGTACCCCCATAAATTATCGAATAAAGGTTTAACCCCTTGATCGCCCCCCAGGTAACCCTTTCACCCCCTATCACCACTGTCGCTAAGCGATCATTTTTCTGATCGCTGTCTTAGTGTCGGTGATGCAGATCGGTAGCCAGTAAATTTTTTTAGGTTCGCCGCAGGTTTTTATAGCGTCAGGTACCCCCATAAATGATCTAATAAAGGTTTAACCCCCTTGATCACCCCCCAGGTAACCCTTTCACCCCCTATCACCACTGTCGCTAAGCGATCATTTTTCTGATCGCTGTCTTAGGGTCGGTGATGCAGATCGGTAGCCAGTAATTTTTTTTAGGTTCGCCGCAGGTTTTTATAGCGTCAGGTACCCCCATATATTATCTAATAAAGGTTTTAACCCCCTAATTGCCCCTAGTTAACCCTTTCACCAGTGATCACCATATAAGTGTTACGGGTGACGCTGGTTAGTTATTTTGCTTTTTATAGTGTCAGGGCACCCGCCGTATATATAACCCAATAAAGGTTTAACCCCCTGATTGCCCGGCGGGTGATATCAATTAGGTTTTAGCGTCAGAGAGGGTCTGCGTCACACCCCAGGCAGCGTCAGGTTAGTGCCAGTAACGCTAACACCCACGCGTGAAGCATACACTCCCCTTAGTGGTATAGTATCTGATCAGATCAATATCTGATCTGATCAGATCTATACTAGTGTCCCCAGCAGTTTAGGGTTCCCAAAAATGCAGTGTTAGCGAGATCAGCCCAGATACCTGCTAGCACCTGCGTTTTACCCCTCCGTCCAGCCCAGGCCACCCAAGTGCAGTATCGATCGATCACTGTCACTTACAAAACACAACACACATAACTGCAGCGTTCGCAGAGACAGGCCTGATCCCTGCGACTCCAGTGCTGTAGGAGGTGATTTCACCACCACAGTTAAAAAAAAAGCATATATGCCGAAGCATTGGGGCAGCAGGGGCGGAGGAGCGCAGGAGCGATTTTGCTCCTAATGCCGTGTACATACGGTCGAAATTCCGACGGAGGCTTGCCCGTGGAAAAGTCCGACCATGTGTGTGCGGCATAACTTTTTTGCGGGAGGATGCCCCCATGCTTCGGCATATATAAATGGTGCCTGTATGCCCATCATTAGAAGTGGGTGGATGAAGGGCGGTATTTTAATGGTGGGCATACCCACCGATCAATCTCTTTTTTCGTTCAGCCAACTGGCTGCATGAAAAAAAAAGATTACAATACATGTCCAACAAGGACCAGCAACGTACTGGTATGTTGCTGGACTTTGAATGTTTATACCAGAATGATGCCTGCAGGTTTAGGTATCATCTTGGTATCATTCTTTTCAGCCAGCGGCCGGCTTTCATGTAAAAGCAATCCTAGTGGCTAATTAGCCTCTGGACTGCTTTTACAAGCAGTGGGAGGGAATGTCCCCCCCCCCGGATATAAAAAGCGCCATTGGGAAATTGGGAAAGCATTTTATCACACCGATCTTGGTGTGGTCAGATGCTTTGAGGGCAGAGGAAAGATCTAGGGTTTGGAAGACCCCAGTTTTTTCAAAAAAGAGTACCTGTCACTACCTATTGCTATCATAGGGGATATTTACATTCCCTGAGATAACAATAAAAATGATAAAAAAATAAATATGGAAGGAACAATTTAAAATAAAATAAAAAAGCAAAATTAATAATAATAAAAAAAAAAAAAAAAAGCACCCCTGTCCTGCCCTGCTCTTGCCCAATAGCGAAAGCAAGCGTCGGTCTGGCGTCATATGTAAACAGCAATTGCACCATGCATGTGAGGTATCACCGCGAAGGTCAGATCGAGGGCAGTAATTTTAGCAGTAGACCTCTTCTGTAAATCTAACGGGGTAACCTGTAAAGACTTTTAAAGGCTTTTAAAAATGTATGTAGTTTGTCGCCAATGCGCGTTTGTGCGAAATTTTAAAGCATGTCGTGTTTGGTATCTATGTACTCGGCCTAAGATCATCTTTTTTATTTCATCAAACATTTGGGCAATATAGTGTGTTTTAGTGCATTAAAATTAAAAAAAGTGTATTTTTCCCCCAAAAAATGCGTTTGAAAAATCGCTGCGCAAATACTGTGTAGAAAAAAAAATGCAACACCCACCATTTTAATCTGTAGGGCCTTTGCTTTAAAAATATATATAATGTTTGGGGGTTCAACATAATTTTCTTGCAAAAAAAAAAAAAATTTTCACGTAAACAAAAAGTGTCAAAAAGGGCTTTGTCTTCAAGTGGTTAGAAGAGTGGATGTAAGCTTCCTAATGTTGTGTATAAAATGCCAGAACAGTTCAAAACCCCCCCAAATGACCCCATTTTGGAAAGTAGACACCCCAAGCTATATACTGAGAGGCATGTCGAGTCCATGGAATATTTTATATGTTGACACAAGTTGCGGAAAAAAGACAATTTTTTATTATTTTTTTGCACAAAGTTGTCACTAAATGATATATTGCTCAAACATGTCATGGGCATATGTGGAATTACACCCCAAAATACATTCTGCTGCTTCTCCTGAGTACGGGGATACCACATGTGTGAGACTTTTTGGGAGCCTAGCCGCGTACGGGACCCCAAAAACCAAGCACCGCCTTCAGGCTTTCTAAGTGTGTAAATTTTTGATTTCACTTCTCACTGCCTATCACAGTTTCACAGAGGCCATGGAATGCCCAGATGGCACAAAACCCCCCCCAAATGACCCCATTTTGGAAAGTAGACACCCCAAGCTATTTGCTGAGAGGTATTGTGAGTATTTTGCAGATCTCGCTTTTTGTCACAAAGTTTTGAAAATTGAAAAAAAAAAATATATATTTTCTTTCTTCATTTTCAAAAACAAATGAGAGCTGTAAAATACTCACCATGCCTCTCAGCAAATAGCTTGGGGTGTCTACTTTCCAAAATTGGGTCATTTGGGGGGGTTTTGTGCTATTTTGGCATTTTATGGCCTTCGAAACTGTGATAGGTAGTGAGGAGTGAAATCAAAAATTTGTGCCTAGAAATCCTGAAGGCGGTGCTTGGTTTTCGGGGTCCCGTACGCGGCTAGGCTCCTAAAAAGTCCCACACATGTGGTATCCCCGTACTCAGGAGAAGCAGCAAAATGTATTTTGGGGTGTAATTCCACATATAACCATGGCATGTGTGAGCAATATATAATTTAGTGACAACTTTTTGTAATTTTTTTTTTTGTCATTATTCAATCACTTGGGACAAAAAAAAAAAAAATATTCAATGGGCTCAACAGGCCTCTCAGCAATTTCCTTGGGGTGTCTACTTTCTAAAATGGGGTCATTTGGGGGGGGTTTGTGCTATTTTGGCATTTTATGGCCTTCAAAACTGTGATAGGTAGTGAGGAGTGAAATCAAAAATTTGCGCCCTTAGAAATCCTGAAGGCGGTGCTTGGTTTCCGGGGGCCCGTACGCGGCTAGGCTCCCAAAAAGTCCCACACATGTGGTATCCCCGTACTCAGGAGAAGCAGCAAAATGTATTTTGGGGTGCAATTCCACATATAACCATGGCATGTGTGAGCAATATATCATTTAGTGACAACTTTTTGTAATTTTTTTTTTTAGTCATTATTCAATCACTTGAGACAAAAAAAAAATATTCAATGGGCTCAACAGGCCTCTCAGCAATTTCCTTGGGATGTCTACTTTCCAAAATGGGGTCATTTGGGGGGGGGTTTGTACTGCCCTGCCATTTTAGTACCTCAAGAAATGAGATAGGCAGTCATAAACTAAAAGCTGTGTAAATTCCAGAAAATGTACCCTAGTTTGTAGACGCTATAACTTTTGCGCAAACCAATAAATATACGCTTATTGACATTTTTTTTACTAAAGACATGTGGCTGAATACATTTTGGCCTAAATGTATGACTAAAATTGAGTTTATTCGATTTTTCTTATAACAAAAAGTAGAAAATATCATTTTTTTTCAAAATTTTCGGTCTATTTCCGTTTATATCGCAAAAAATCAAAATCACAGAGGCAATCAAATACCATTAAAAGAAAGCTCTATTTGTGGGAAGAAAAGGACGCAAATTTTGTTTGGGTACAACATTGCATGTCCGCACAATTTACAGTTAAAGCAGCGCAGTGCAAAATTCTGAAATCACCTCTGGTCCTTTAGCTACAAAATAGTCCGGGGCTTAAGTGGTTAAGCATAATTAAAATCACTGCTCCTGTAAAAACAACTTTTTGCAAAATTGCATTAATACATGTCCCCCAGGGCAGTGCCCAGACCCCCATACACCTTTTATGGGCAATGACTTGCATATACGCCTTAAAAAAGGGCACTGTTGATTTTTCCTGCCTGGCTCCCATAGACTTCAATGGTGTTCGCCGTTCAGGTTAGAACATATCCCCTATCGGGAGTTCTGCTCCAAATCGAACAGGGGGGTGTTCGGCCCATGTCTACTGTTACTGTATAAAGTAGGACACTAATACGAGAGGGCTCTGAGCACTCTTATGTGAGGTGAGCTCTGATATGAAAAGGGGAGATTTGGATGTAAATACCCTCAAATTAAAGCTGAAAGTCTGCAGTTAAAGAACATCTTCTTTGTTTCATTTCAAATCCATTGTGGTGGTGTATAGAGCTAAAAAAGATTAGAATTGTGTCGATGTCCCAATATTTATGGACCTGACTGTATGTTACAGAGGGCCCTGGACTGTGTCAATTTTTACCAGGAAAAGAGGGGAGAAGTTTGCGATCACTTCTAGGCTGCGTAGGCTGTGGGCGGAGCCAAGAAAGTAAAAAGCCTGCGAGCTACGTGCCAAAAAGAACAAGGGGGAGGAGTTCCTGCCTACTTGCCGCATGAGACGCTGAGTGTGTGTCCAACATTCGGAAAGAAACGGAACACCGCCATGTCTTCAATCCGGTCAACGCAGTCTGCTATGGGGCCCAGGATGTTTCCTGTGGTTACCGCTACAAGTGTCATACTGCCGGGGACTGTGCTGACGGATACTGGCATTCGCCTGAGACCACATGGGTGGTTCGTACTTTACACAATCGGTGATGTAGAGGCTTTGGGGATGCTGTGCAACAGGTCTACGGTGCGGGGAGTACCTTTTTGCTGTGGAGCAACCCACCATGCTGTCTCGTGCCTACAGAGTGGACTGGACCACAGGCAATGTAACAGAAGAATTTGCTGCCTTCGATCCAGTGGTTAGGCCTACATCTGCCGCATCTGCTGTCGTGAGTAACCCAGATGAGGATGGTGCTGTTTCTGCTATGGGAAAGTCACCAGTGGACATCGCTGCTGTTACCTCAACTGTATCTACCTCCGCTACACCTGTTCTTGCTGCAACTGTCCGAAGGAAGGTGGGATACGTGAAGGCCTCCCACGGCCGTGGTCAAGGTCTACCCCAGAGACTACCCGAACCGGAACCGGAGAAAATTCTGATTTCCAAGAAGTCCACGCCAGGAACGGGTGAGAGATCTAAGGGGAATATGTTGGGGACTGTGTGTAATATTCTGCCGGTGGAGGAGCTGGGAGATTCAGAGATAGACTCTTTGTCAGACATATCCGGGGATGATGATTTGTTTGAGACTATGTCGCAAGAACTATTATGGGCAAATAGCGATGATGTCGCCTCGGCTTTTACTTTCTCTGATTACGCAGCTATGGACTCGGGGGAGACAACACCCAGGGTGGAGCCCTCGATTGTTACTGATGAAATCCTGGCCCGCGGTACCAGTTTGCTGGGTCCAGGAAAACTTTCTGCAAATACTATGGTGCACAAGTCCACAAATTTGTGTGTACCTCCTGGATATGGAAGTACCAGATCCCTGCCAAGACTTGCCCGGTCACAAAGGTTACTTAACAAACGGGTGAAAAAAGAATATGGACTGGAATTTCCCTATGTTCCCAGGGAAATTAAGCAAGACATTGAGTCTTGTAGAGAACAGTGGTACCACAAGGCTGTTTGGGACTATTTCTCAGTGCCAAAACCGTACCGAAAAATGGGCTTTTCCCTTCCCATGGATGATCGTTTCAAGAGGTGCCTGCTACACTGGAACTATGGTAGACATATTCACGGAGACAAAGTGGTCATTTGCCAACCAGGGAAGGACGATGTGGTCTATTTCATCACTACCCTTGATAAGCAAGGAAAACCCCTAACTTTACCTGATCCAAAATTTTACTGGTGAAAAAGTTTTGGTGACTGTCCTGGTTCTTTGTTTTACACCTTGCCAAAAGAGAGGAAGATTTTCTTTCTGAAAGGACTGTGGGTATGTAGTTAGGTAGTGCTTGGTTGCCGGAAGATGTTGGAGTTAAGATCTTGTCTATGGGTCCAGTACTTAAAACTGAGGACTTTGTTATGTTATATTTCTGCCACTAGGTAGTGGGAGTTTGCTCAGCAAAACTGGACACTTGTACTTTTATCCTTAACTACCTACACCCAATAATGTATATACATATGCAGAGAAAGAGAGGCTCATTTTTCCAGGAAGTGAGGCTTTGCTTCCCAAGAGATATTTTATATTATTGCCTATGTCTATTTCTTTTTTTTTTTTTCAGGTGCTTTGGAATCTTCTATCAAAAAAAAAAAAAACACTGGAGAATAGTTAGATAGAGAGAGATAGGAATACTGTAATGTGTATTGATGTGGTTTTATTGTGTGTGTATGTTAAACTTATGCTGTCTTGTACTGTTTTACCCCCTCCCTTCCTGTCCAAGTTTTTTTTAGGGTTTCAGGTACTGACTCTCAGGAGTGAGAGTCATATTTTTTCTCGACGATGAGGACATCGTCTTTTTGCGGTGGGGGAAGTGTGTAGCGCCCTTCTCCTGTTGGGTAGGAGCTATGTGTTAAATTTAGTTGTCTGAGCTGTAGTTCAGCTCAGAAGGAATTATGCTAAATTGTTGGCTCTGTTTCATTTTAGCTGGGTTGCACGTTTTCCACTTGACAGTAGGTGTCACTGTCACCAGAGGTCAAGGTTGGAAATGCAGCAGGCTGGATGAATTGGGTATTCCTTTCCCAGAAGTGGCTCAGGGGGCGTGGTTAACCCACTGTGCATTCTGGGAGGGGTCACTTAAGAGACAGAGACCGCTCAATTGGGGTTCATTGCCAGATCCTGACCTGAGGGCCCTCCTGGCCTCAGGGATGTGCGAGCCATTTCCGGCCTCTGGGCCTGCTGGCTCGAGACTTTGCAACTGAGAAGTAGGCCCAGGAGTTTCTGGGGCCTACTAGTCCAGGGATGGTCTTACGCGGTCTTGCCTGCGGGAAGAAGCCGAACAATTGGGGACTCAATTGAAGGACGCATCCTGGCCAGTTTGCCAGTTTGCCAGTTTGAACTGTGTACTTTTTGAAGGTAATTTTGCAAAGTGTCAGTGTGGTTATACGATCTTGTGGTGGAAGATTGTGGAACGACTAGAGGACACTCATCAAGTCTGTGGCAGAGACTTTGAGCGAGCTTCGCACCGGTTGCTAGGTCAGTGAGAGAGGGCCTATCCGGTGGTTGCTGAATCCAGCGTGGAACTGATTTGTCCTCTGGATCTAAGATTGTGCCCGTGATCCGCAAAGCAAGGTACCTGAACCTCCCCTATCCCTCTACCCCTCTGCTGGGACTATTTATAATAAAACTCTTGAAGAAAAAGAAACCAAGTGTTGGTGTGGACATTCATAAGAGCTCTTCAAGTGGAACCCCTAAGACGAGTGTGGTGAAAAGAAAGGTAATGGCAGGCCAAAATTTTAAACCAGCAGCCCCTTCGGGGGTATTGCTACACTTATAACAGTTATTATTACTGTTATAAGCAATCAGAGAGTGTAAACAAAAAAAAACCCTAATAACCTATAGTAGTGATATAGTAGTACAGTGTCACTATGGTAACACTGTACTGCTTTGGTCACAGTATGTAAAAATTATCGAAAAAAAAGTAATAAAAGAGAAAACAATGCAAAAAAAATTGCAAAAAAATAATTCTGTCACCAGTCAGTGTCGTCCCTGATCACTGCCACACCAGTTATATGATTATGCTGTACTGCACTGGTGACAGTATGTAAAAAAACAAAAAAATATTTTTTAAATAAAATATTTTTTTAAATTTCTATATTTTCCCAAAAATTATGACAAATTACAACTTCAAAAAACTTGCCATGCCTCTTACTAAATATCTTGAGCTGTCTAATTCCCAAAAAGGGGATATATGTGGGGTATCTGTAATTTGTACTGTCCTCCAATTTTAGGGCCTTAAAGTGTAAGTTCACCTTTACAGAAAAATCTGTAAGGTGAACTCACACAAGACCACCTCCTCACCCCCCCCCCCCCCGTCCCGCTGACCTGCATGGCAGTGATCAACAAGGTTTGTTTAGGAGATTAGGGTCCAGTGATTTCTAAGCCCTGAGGCAGCTGTACCAGGGCTCAGAACGAGCGATCGCCAATATGCAATGCAGGTCAGCAGGACTGGGCGGGGGCAAGGAGGGGATCCTGTGTAAGTTCAATTAACAGATTCTGTAAAGGTGAACTTACCCTTTAAGAAAGACCTTAAGATATAGGCCATTAGTACATCAGGATTAATAGATTTTTAAATAAATATATATATATACACATAGTTTGTGGACTTTATAACTTTTCTACAGTCTAAATTATATAAACTGATTTGGGTTATTTTACCAAAGAAATATAGCAGAACACATTTTGGCATAAATTTAAGAGGAAAGATTATTTGTTTGCAAAATTTTATAATGAAGAAACAAATAAAAGCATTTTGTTTTTTCCCTTTATTTAGCAAAAAAAGTAAAACATTTTTGTAACTAAATACCACCAAAATAAAGCTCTATATGTCTTTAAAACAAGGCAAAAAAATAATTTGGGTAGAGTGTTACAAGACTGAGTAATTATCATTCAAAGTTTGACAGCGCTGAAAACTAAAAATTGGCCTGGGCAGAAAGGGGGTGAAAGTGTCCGGTACTGAGGTCGGTAAGTTAAAAGTTTCAGATTTTTTTTTTTGTTATACTGTGTGTAATGGCACCCCAAGCATGAAAGGGGTTAACGCCGTTTAGGATATTCCCTCTCTGGACACACATCCACTGCTGATCCTCCACAGTCAGGCGACCGCTTCCCATAGGATTAATCCTTCCAAACATACGAGACAAACGCTCTGTGTTGAAGTTCCAAAAACAGGGAATGAATTTATTACAAGCACATGGTAACACATTTCTCTTCAAAACCCTTCCCTCCCATCCTTGGGGAACAGGGCGGGTTAAACTGTCCAATGACAATGGTCATACAGGTCAGGTGTGTTCAAACTTCTCTTTCAGTAAACAGTCTTAGCAGGAGGGGTGATTCCCCCCCTCACAGAAAGACACTTAAACATCCCATAATAGGCAGCCAGACGGTCTACCAGCTCCAATCCACATCATCACAGTAGCAGACTTAATTACCACAAACCACAATAGACAATAGAATGCAATTGCACCCCATCACAGCAAATATTACACAACAGCCAACACCCAATATACACACACAGTATATACGATGTATATACAGCATTGAATCTGATTAGCACAGATCATAGTGGGGTTCTCATTCACCCAGTGCCCAAAGTGACCCCTGTCACACATCTCCCCTTTCGGCAGGAGACTAACACAGGAGGAGACCCCAGACGGGTTGATTCCGAAGTTAGTCCATAGTTCCATTCCTCTAATGCCTGGACAACCCATCAGCATGGCCATTTTGCTTACCGGGTCAGTAGCTGATGGTGAAGTTGTAAGGTTGCAGGGCGAATAATGGAATTCAGTTCTGGAACAGTCACTTGCTTTGCTCTCTCAATGGCTCCCAAAACTTGTTGCTGATGCTCTTGGGAAAGGTAAGGCAAAACCTGGGCGCAAATCCCATTTAACCTTTTGACAATTTCAGCCTGTTTGTGCATTTCAATGTTCAAGCCATGGGACATCTCATAATACATGACGTAGTGTCGTTGCATCTCCGATTTCTCCCTGGCCAACTTGTCACATTCCAATTCTAGACTGTGATATTTTGCCTGATCTAAGTTACATGTTGGGGAAGATAGTCTTACCCAGTTCTCAGCCACAAGCGGGCCGGTTCCAGCAGCATGGGTCTGGGCACAGGTCGTCACTGGGTTGGCTTCAGCGGGGCCCATCGGGGCGTAAGCAGAAACGAGGGGGGCCAAATCATTTCCCAGTAGTACATCCGCTGGCAAATCCTTTATCACCCCCACATTCACGTGTCCCGAACCAACCCCCCAATCCAGGTGAACACGGGCAACGGGTAGCCGGAAGATGGTACCTCCCGCTACTCTTACGGCTACAGTGTCCCCGGTGTGTTGGCTCTCTGGGATGAGGTTCTTCTGTAGTAGGGTCATGGTAGCGCCACTATCACGTAGGCCATTGGCTATCGTTCCATTAACCCGGACAGTCTGCCTGTGTTGTTGCCTGTTGTCCCGGTTAGCTGCTTGTATTGGATCGGCCTCGTGCAGGATGCCCCAATGTTCTTCCTCCTCAATGCAGTGGGCCACAGGCATGGATGTGTGGGGGTTCCCCCTTGCTGGCTGTCTTCATGACTGGGACTGCCTGGCTGGATTCAATGGACAGTCTGGCTTTTTGTGCCCTAGCTGTTTACATCCGAAACACCTGATGGGTTGTGAGTAGTCTTGGGAGTTGAACCTGGGCTGCTGAAGATAAGGGGTCGCTGGAGGTGGTGCTGAAGTTGGGTTAGAGGCTGGTAAACTGGGCTGAGATAGTGGATAGCGCTCGCTTTCGCCTGACCTTCGAGAGTCCAGATATTCATCGGCCAAAGTAGCCGCTTGCTGTACAGTCCGTGGTCGCTTATCTCGCACCCAATCCCGTAATACCGGAGGGGTGTGGTTAAAGAACTGTTCTAAGAGTACTAGCTGGGTGATGTCCTTGATGGTATGAGCGCGGCTTCCCTGGAACCAGCCCTTAAGGTTTCGCTGCAGACGATGTGCCCACTCCACGTATGTTATGTGGGTTTGTTTCCAGGATTCTCAAAACTTAATCCGGCTGGCTTCGGGTGTAATGGCAAATCGGGCTAGCAGAGCTTCTTTTACCCGGTCATAGTCTTTAGCGTCCTCATCCTCCAGGGCCCGATACGCATCCGCCAGTTAAATTAATTGCCAGTAAGGCGACCCAATCTTGGGGCAGTACTTCATGTATCTGGCATAGTCTCTCAAAGTCCTGTAGGAACGCTTCAATGTCCTCCTCTCCTTCCTTGAATAGTTTGAACGCCCGAAAGGGTAACTTACGGACAGGCGCTGCATCTTTAGGCGTTGTCTCCGATTGCCGTATTTCCGCCATTTTCCGCTCATGTTGCTGCTCTAGTTCTCTCTCTTGTCGCTCCAGTTCTCTCTCTTGTCACTCATCCTGCAGCTGGATGTCTCTAATGGCTTTCTGTATGGCGGTCTCTGATGGGTTAGCCCCATATAATGCCAACCGCTCTCGAACTCGTTGCTGAAACAAGTCTTCAACTGACCGGGGTCCTGCATCACAATCCCTCTGATCCATCTCGGCTAGCTCCCTGATCAAGGTGGCCTTGTTCTTTGTCCCACCGGTCCCTCCACGGCTCTTAAGTAAGTCTTTCAGCGTGGCTTTCCTGCAGGCTGCATAGCTGGTCATTCACTGTGGTGGTTTGGAGTGTCCCAGTAACTGGAGGGAAAATCCCACCGCTGCCAACCAATGTAACGTTACCCCAAGCATGAAAGGGGTTAACGCCGTTTAGGATATTCCCTCTCTGGACACACATCCACTGCCGATCCTCCACAGTCAGGCGACCGCTTCCCATAGGATTAATCCTTCCAAACATACGAGACAAACGCTCTGTGTTGAAGTTCCAAAAACAGGGAATGAATTTATTACAAGCACATGGTAACACATTTCTCTTCAAAACCCTTCCCTCCCATCCTTGGGGAACAGGGCGGGTTAAACTGTCCAATGACAATGGTCATACAGGTCAGGTGTGTTTAAACTTCTCTTTCAGTAAACAGTCTTAGCAGGAGGGATGATTCCCCCCCCCCTCCTCACAGAAAGACACTTAAACATAGTACATAGTAGGCAGCCAGATGGTCTACCAGCTCCAATCCACATCATCACAGTAGCAGACTTAATTACCACAAGCCACAATAGACAATAGAATGCAATCACACCCCATCACAGCAAATATTACACAACAGCCAACACCCAATATACACACACAATGTATACGATGTATATACAGCATTGAATCTGATTAGCACAGATCATAGTGGGGTTCTCATTCACCCTGTGCCCAAAGTGACCCCTGTCACACTGTGCATGCAAGAATTGCTACAGTAAATAGGAAACCATTAAAAGCATATCGATTTTACTGAACAGATTGTATGTAAAAGTATATGTCAGAATGCTTGCTTCTCTAGTAAACAGAAAGCTCTATATACATTTTCCAATGTTGTTGAGGTATTCTTCCTTTCTCTAAAGAGCAGTTTCTGTGTATTGCTTTGTCAGGAAAAAGAATATAATATGAAAAGGAATACCTTATGGAACCTTGAGGATATAATGAAGAAGGCTTATAGATAGAATACTTTGAATATAAAAACATTTAAAAAAAAGACATCTGGAAAAAGAAATAAGGAAGAAGGAAGGCTTTGTGTTTTTTGGTATATATAAGCAGTTTTTACGAACTTAGGGAACCCCGTCTTCACTATTATTTGTCCAGGAAATGTTTAATAGAGCCAAACATGCAAGGATCAATTCACAAACATGCCCACTTGTTATCATTCTTTAAAAATGATCTTCAGCCTTACATTCTCAGTCTTACAAGGTTGTTCAGGCTCCTCTCCTTTAATGAAATTGCTGACTACAGTTTCACTGCACACTGTGGGCTCCTCACAGTGTGCATTTGAAACTTCCACAAGTCAAATATAGCCCACCTCGTTTCCTGCATGTAGGATGTCCAGAATCATCAGCTCTTTCCTCCTCAGTTCTTTCAATCAAGTCCCCAACTCTCCCAACTGGACCCAGCTAAGATGGAATAGAAACAGTCAGATGGTGAATACACATTTAGGTCCAGCAAATACATCTATGTTAACCATGGCTATTGGATCACACTTTCTATAATACCCCTAAATATTACCTAAAGGTAAAAAAAAAATCTTAGTTGGAGAGGAAAGCCCATGGAAAAAAAAACACTCCTGGATGTAAAGTAAATGTGTGGAATTCAACTGTAGTGCCTCAGGAGGAAGCTCAGGCAAGTGTACATTGGAGAGATTGTCTTAGAAATCCCACACTTTTGACCTCTGTAAAATCACAGCAGCAGGTCTCGGTGCCCCAATAACTCCAGGACACTCACGGCATATCACTTTTCTTTATTTAGTCCTAAATTCCAAAAGCTAAAAACAATTAAAACACGTTCAGCCAACTAATATTTCTCATTTAAAGCACACACCTTCTCAGGGTGCCTTACTCTTGGTTCACAGATATGCGAATCTGATGCATTTTTAACTGCATACAATTTACATAACATGTGAATCAAACCAGCTTTTAGTGGAGCCAGGTCACACATGTCCGAGGCAGCCGCAATCTGTTTCTGAAAAATGTCCTGTGAGATTTTGGGTCTGGTTTAGGTGCAAATTCAAGGATAAATTTGCACCTGAACCTCACCTGAGTCGGTGAACAAAACTGCCCTGGACTGCAAACCGCAACTGGACATATGTGAACCTAGCCTAAGTGAAATACTTCTCTGCTTGCATGTGTCGCTCCCTCACGGGCTAGATAAGCAAGGCTAGTGATTTACATTTTGCTGATTTTGCATTAGCAACAGATCAATGCCTTGCTCATCCAATCGGCAAGGAAGCAACAAATGTAAGATTGTAAGCTCTAACGAGCAGGGCCTTCTAAAACCTCCTGTATTGAATTGTATTGTAACTGTACTGTTTGCCCTAACGTTGTAAATCGCTGCGCAAACTTTTGGCGCTATATAAATCCTGTATAATAATAAGCAGGTGAGTATTTTCATTGCAAATTTCAGCAATTGTGTGGCTGATGAATTCTCCGCAGCCACAAGATCACTAATGGGACATAGGCCTAAATTCCATATTTTGCACAGTAATCAGAATCCTAAGCAAGTTTTAATTGGAAACATTTTGTTGCCTATTTATTTGATATATATGAAATGTTCCCTTTAAGAAATGTAAACAGCATGGCAATATTGCTTTTCTATTGCCTGAGTAAAACATTTTTAATTTATCTTCCCATAGAATTATTTTCATTGTTCTGTACAAGCATGCTAACAATATCTTTTCATTGTTTTTAAGAAAAAAGAAATTCATGCTCACAAAGACATTCAGCTGTTTCAAAATGTATTTCAAAGGGTGCAAATCTGATTAAACATCTGTACAGTGTTCCATCGATCTGCGCCCAGGAACACACATTAGATATTCTTCTGCAGAACAAAACCAGATAAGCAGGCTGGATATTAAATTAAAAGCAATAGCTGTTGCTGCAGAAATCCGGTGCCCAAGATAAAACATGTCGGGATGGCTAATAGTACGAAAACATGGAAATGTTAAGTCATACAGCAGTTGTTTGGCAGCACCAATATGGTCAGGGAATTCTATTATACAGTATACCACTTTTTTGTCTTCAATTTCCAGTACTAACAGCTGGACAGAAAGGGAGTGCAGTAGTCCGGGTCATCCAGGCTAATAGAAAGTAAAAGTAAAAAAAAAACATAAGCTTGGCAAGTTTTCACAGCAGATGACGTGATAAGTGACTGGCTAACAGCACAAATCTAGAATTTTGACAAGAAACAATAAAGATTGCTTACCAATGTTGTTATTGTAATTTGAAGCAAGATGTTCGTATGTAAGCTAGGCTCTCCGTGCTGGTGGCAAGGAAACAATTTCATTTTATGCAATTGGGGAACAAAAAACAATCCTCTATGGGTTGGCTGATTAGAATGCATGAAGAGAGGATTTATAGATAAAACAGGAGAAATGTGATGAGGTAGCAGAGAACAAGAGAGTGAGTGGCTTAGATAATGATGAGCACAAATTCTATAATTGAGCCTCAGTAGGTAAAGGCAGTCACAAACTTATTACATTGTACAGAGCTGTGCAGGTCCTTTCAGTTACCAGTCAGAAATCAGCTTTCAGTCTACTCATGGTAAGAATGTGACTTTTATCAAACTGAACTATTTCCCTTGCGTTGTCAAATACAAATTGCCTAGAAGGCAAAAAAATATTATGTATAGCCCCAATAAAAAGGAAAGAGAAGGAAGACAAGTGAGGAGAGGAGAGGACAAGAGAGGCGAGGAGAGGAGAGGCGAGACGAGGAGAGGAGAGGAGAGGAAAATGGATGTAATAGAAATGCCTAACCATACATATTTTATGCTTGTGCATTTTTTTTAGATAATCACCATTCGAGATTATATTCCTAAAATCGTTGGTTCATCAGCTTTTCATCAGTATTTGGGCTATTATCAAGGATATGATGAAAACACAGATCCCTCCATTTCAAATGTATTTTCAACAGCAGCATTTCGCTTTGGCCATGCAACCATACCCCCCATTGTACACAGGCTGGATTCTCAGTATAGAGAACACCCGCTTTATCCAAATCTTCTACTGAGTGAAGTCTTCTTTCGGCCCTGGAGGATAATAAACGAAGGTAACGATGAGTTCAAGTAAATGATAAGTAGTCATTGTTAATCATATGTGCTGACTTTACTAGATGCTTTGCTTTACCCTCAAGCAAACAGTCACTTCCAGCACTATGAGGTCCTCTGTGGTTGGGTACAAAATAACCAACAGCCAATCCGAATGCCTGGTGGATGCAGCCTTCCTTAGATGGGATGATCCAAAATTCAAGCTACAAAACAAACAAACAAGAAGGCGCATGCACCTAGTGCATTATTAAAAACATGTAATATTGCGATAAAAAATTGCTACAAATTGATACTCACAAAGCAGAAACTAGACAAAGTCAATGAAACATAAGATGTCATTCGGTGTGGACGCATGTACTCCAGGTACACCATGTTGGAATGTCAAGCTGACCTTTTTCGGGTGGCGTACCCCCTTTCTCAGAGCTAGGCTACTACCAGACATCAGTGCACAAGCGCTTAAATGAGGTCAAGACTGTAAGGCCATGCCCCAAAAATGGGGAAGGGTTTAGAATAAACTTTATCAATGCAATGTGAAGAAAAAAAAAAGAAGGACAAACTTGTAAACTTTGGTTAATTAAGCCAGGGCTCCAACCAGGCCAAGCCCCCAAAGCATTTCGCTCCGCACTGGAGCTTATTTATGATTAAGCTCTGGGGGGGCAAAGCGAATGCGCTGGGGCATGGCCTGGTTGGAGCCCTAGCTGAGACAGCCACATAATCCTTTACAGAGCACTTGCAGCAATGTGCGGCTTATGAGGTACTTTTCCCGGTACATGGTGACATCTGGAGCTGAGATGAGCTCCATCCCTGGCCGACACACCCAGGAGTTGGCATCGGATGAGGACCCTCTAAAGAGGCTGAGCGGCACCTATACTTTCTATCTGGTTCACGCTGAATTGTGGGAGTGTCACATGTTCCACTATTCTCTTAGCTACTGAGCTTTTTTGGGGCAGTGGGTGCATTAGATAAGCAAGTGCAAGCTTCTCCTGATGTCTGGTAAGAAGTCTGAAGCATTATTTCCTATAGCTGGGACTCTCTAGAGAGAGGGCATCTGTCATGAAATATTGCTTGGACAAAATGTTTTTACTCTTTCAGCTCATGATGAGATAAAAGTCCATCAAGGCTGTTGATTCAAGTTCATTGTCCTAAACTGATGAAAGGTAAAGCCTGGTTAGCTGTTAATAAATTACTGAATTTTGCAGTCATCTGAAGTCAGCTCCCATAAATCTTTTTGCCATGGACATCAGCCCAAAAACTCATCAAACGTCATGGCTGTCTACTGGACCTTCCACCGGTTCATTTCTATCACCTTTTTAGGCACATTTTATTCTTCTTTTTAATTGAGAATGGAAGGTTTTACTGCTGTTTGTGTTTTGTATAAAGTACACACATAATCCAGGGAAGGTCCTTGACCAAAACAGAATTAACTGCAGTTTATTGGTTCTAAATGTGAAATAATTCATTTAGGGAAAAATAATCTTATAATACCATATTGGGGTTTTAGCCAGAACTACAGACAACAAGAAACCTTCCCCACTGTATTCAAAATTAAAAAAAGATGTCTAAAATGTTATGTTATAGATTTGGCATATTTATACATATAAGCTGCATTGAGCCACACTTCAAGACCCGCTATGTGTTTAGATGCTACAGAGCAATGCAGTGCTCAGCCTAAGGCGTTAGATTGGTAAATGGGGGGGGGGGGGTTATTTACTAAAGGCAAATCCACTTTGCACTACAAGTGCACTTGGAAGTGCAGTTGCTGTAGATCTGAGGTGGACACGCAAGGAACATAAACAAAATTTTTGTATGATTAGATTATAGAAATCAGCAGAGCTTCCCCTTATTTCAGATCTTCCCCTCAGATCTACAGCGACTGCACCTCCAAGTGCACTTGTATTGCAAAGTGGATTAGCCTTTAGTAAATAAACCCCTATGTGTCCTTGTCCAATTGGGAAATTATTATATGTCTAAACATTGGGGTTGATTTACTAAAGGCAAATCCACTCTGCACTACAAGTGCACTTAAAAGTGCACTCGCTGTAAATCTGAGGGGTAGATCTGAAATGAGGGGAAGCTCTGCTGATTTTATCATCCTATCATGTACAAGCAAAAATGTTTTGTTTGTTTTTTCCTTGCATGTCCCCCTCGGATCTACAGCGACTGCACTTCCAAGTGCACTTGCAGTGCACTTGTAGTGCAAAGTGCATTTGCCTTTAGTAAATAAACCCTCTTGTCTTTCAGGGAATAAATCTTCTTAAAGTAAAATTTGCCTTAATTATTATTATATTATAAATAAAGGACTAGATCTTTATCGAAGCTGGTGTGCTAAGCAAAACATAATTATCATTATTGGAAACATTACTGGTATTTAGTATCAGCATAGTCTGCACTACTTAATTTTTTATTTTTTTTTATACATTTTTGGATTGAAGGCTAAATGACTTTCTTTAGTTGTATAGACAAACTGTTTTCCAAGTTTCACTAATGAATAATTCAGTCCCATTAATTCACTATGAAAAATATGATGTATTTATTATTTTGTAATATTTGTTTGTTGCCTAAGAATTAATTAAGGCATATTAGTTTAGCCATTTTTGGAGCCAATGTATAATTTGTCAAAGATTCATTAAAATCTACAGAGCTTAACGTTCACTAAAAATCCAGTAGTATCCAATTTAGATTTTTTTTTTAATTCTATTTAAAAGGGCCCTAATGAAAATATAGACAATTAATATATAACAGTCCTATTGATTTCCATATATAGTACGTAAGCTGTGACATTAATTGATTTCTAATCAGGGTTGCATCACTTACACAGTCTAATTCAATAAAAAAGGTGCATAAAGAATGATGATCTGCAAAGTGCAGCCACCCACAACAGCCAATCAAATTTAAGTTTAAATGTGGTCATATCGTTGAAGAGATATTTCTGATTGCTTGCTGAGCTACTATTCTTTGTATATCAGCATTATATTTTGCAGCTAATTTTGCAGTTTTTCTGTCTTATAAACCACAATTTAAGGTGCAATATAAACATCTAATACATAAGGGAAACAAGTGACCTGAAACCCTTTTCACTGTTTCTTAACATCAATATATCGGTACTAAAACTGTTGGTATTTCCCCAAACCCATCAGTTCTATTCAAGCTTTTAGATTCCAACTATTGTTTTTAGGACCGGTTCGAAATTTACTGATGGTTTTATGGCAATAATGACAATTCTTTAAAGTGGAACTTTAGCTTTTAAAAAATTGCTAGCAAGAAAACTCTGCATGTCCTTTCTGTACTAAAAGCATCTAACCTAGATATCCTACCTCAATTTATCCCTGATTTTAACTTGCACCCATGGACATATAGGGGTTGGTTTACTAAAGGCAAATAGTCTCTGCACTTTGCAAAGTGCAGTTGCACTCTGCAAGAGCAGTTGCTCCAGAGCTTAGTAAATGAGCAAAAGCTCTGCTGACTTTCATCATCCAATCATTTGCAAGCAAAAATGCTGTTTTCTTTTATTTTGCTTGCACGTGATTGGGCACCTTTTGCAAAGTGCAGCTTTACCTCATTTACTAAGCTCTGGAGCAATTGCACTTGCAGAGTGCAACTGCACTTTGAAAAGTGCACAGTCTATTTGCCTTTAGTAAATGAACCCCCTAGTCTCCTCTCCTTTAAGTTATTTGATTTTCTACTGGAAAAAATGCCGCCTTCCAACATCAGTTTACCTCTCTTACCTGCATATCTGCCACTTCATGCAAAGCATTCTCTGCCAAGCATCCAAAAGTATAGCACTGTTCTATAATTTATTGAACTGCAACCGCACCCTTCTTAAAACCGATACAATGTTTAACCTTTTCGCTGCCAGATCGGTTTTTGTATTTAGTTTTTTCACATATGTTTTAAAAATAATTTTAGGGCTGGAGATTACACAAAACATTATATATTTTATGAAAGCAGACACCCTGGAGCAGGGGTTCTCAGCCTTTTGAAGAGCGAAAGCCACTTAAGCGACTTGGTAACCGCAATGAGCGGAGCGGGCAGATGTCAGGTCCGTGTCTGCTCTGCATATGCAAAGCAGACACGGACACAGCCCAATCTACTGTGAGGGCCATCCGATCCACCCAAATGAAAAGGGATGGATCCCCCTCTGTTTTTCTTTTTTTTGCTTCTGCGGATTGGAGGTAGCCAGATGTAAACAGACACAAGTCCGTTTACATCTGCCGCTCCATATAGGTGAATGAAGGGTCTGATTAGGTCAGACCGATCAGATGAAAGGGGCCTAAGGCTGCTTTCACACTGATGTGCTGTGGTTTACCCGCACCGCGGATGCCGCGCAGTGCACCTGTGGCTTTCCTGCTGGTTAGCTGCACTTTGCAATAGACTTTCTGAAAGCGCACCAAACCTGCAGGTAATAACAGAAGTCTATGGCTCAGTGCAGTTAACCTGCAGGTACACTGCACTGCACCTGCGGATCAGTTTGAAAGCAGCCCAGTAACCAATGCAGAACAAATATGCCAATGCAGAACAACGTGATTTTAGTTATTACCTTTAAGAACAGTTTTCCATTCAGGTATCGCCACCTGTTGCTGTCCCAGGCAGAGTGCATTTGGTATGACTCCACCTGTGACATAAGCCGGTGCTATACCGGAAGCATCGGCTTATGATGTGGCCGCTTGCTTCCTCTGGCTTCATTCACAACACTGATGCTCTAGGATGGCTGGTCAAAAACCCGCGATCTGGGCTTGTCAACCTGCCATCTCATCATCAGAGGGCTCCGCGGGCCACATGTGGCACCTGGGCCACTGGTTGGGCACCCCTGCCCTAGAGAATAAAATAATAGTGTTTCCAATTTTTATTTCACACCATTTTACCACAAAGGTCTAGGAAATGCAACATTTCAGTAAAAGACACACTAAAGTTAATGTTAGGGCAAATGAATGCAAGAAACTACCCACAATATTGGTAAAATATAAAAGGGGAGGTTGCACTGAGTAAATAGATACCTAACATATCAAACCTTAAATTCGTATGTGCCTGTGAAATGGTGACAAACTTCAGTACCCTATGTTTTCTAGAGGCAATGCTTCCAAAGTCCCCTAGAGGTCATCAGTTTAGTGCTACAGAGGAGGTCTTGTGCTAGAATTATTGCTCTCACTCTGGCGTGCAGGGCAATATGTAACACGTGTATCGTAATTGACGTTTTCACATGCAGGCCCCCTGACGCCTGCGTTTACTTTTGTTCATGCATATATGTGGGGTTGGAGGGGTCCTCAACATTTTTTTTTGAGGGGGGAGACTTAGTGTGCTTGGGTGTACATATTTTTTTTTTGCAAAAAAAAATGTTTTTTTTCGTGACTTTTTTTTTTCATCACAAGATTTTTAGGAGACATACAGTATTCTCTTTAATGAGCCATGCAGGACATAAAAGACCCTAAATGTCTTCTCTGGGCTCTGCTGAATGTATTGCAATGCACATAGAATTGCAATACATGCCTCCCCGAAATGACGACGCTTTCAAGGTCACAGCAAGAAAGGGAGAAGAGCGGATGTGTGTCCACTCTTCTCCCTCCCCTCCACCCGCCGTCACCCACCATGTCAGTCCTGGGCCTGCAGATGGGCAAGCGGAGCCCAAAATACATGGGATTCCGTTACCCGGGGTGTGTGGAACTTTAAAATAAGACCAAGTTAGAATAGAGGAGTGGGCATGTATATGGCAGATGAGATTTATTATTTAAACATTTAAAGTAATTCATATGAGGCTAAAAATAGAAATGCAAGTTACTCATTGGAGGGGGAACCTCTTGGGGCTTGATAATGGAAAAGGATCTGGAGGCCATAGCAGATCACAGACTGAGCAATAGCAAACAATGGCATGCTGCAGCAAGCAAGGCCAGCAGAGTATTTGCATGTAATAAAGTGGTTGTAAACCCTTACATACAACCAGGGAAGTGACTGGCCTCAGAAGATACACAAAGATTAAACAAAATCCAACATAAGTTTTACCTGTCTATCTGCAGTCTTTTCTTCTCTACATTTGTTCAACGTGCTGAATTTTTGAAGCTTGCCCGAGAGTTTAGAAAAAAGGGGATGGAATTACACACTGCAGAGCTCAGTGAGGAGCAACACACAACACACAGGTACAGAGCTAAGGCTGTCAATCTGATGGAGGTCCCTCCCCGTCACCATTTTTCTCTGGAAAACTTGTCATAAGTGATTCATGCTGATATCAGAAAGAACGAGGCAGAAGACAGAAATGATACTTAGTGCTCTTAACTGAGACAAGCACACATTATAGAGCAGTGTTTCTCAACTCCAGTCCTCAAGATGCCCCAACAGGTCATGTTTTCAGGCTCTCCATTATTTTGCACAGGTGATTTGATCAGTTTAACTGCCTTAGTAATTACCACAGCTGTTTCATCTGAGGGGAATCCTGAAAACATGACCTGTTGGGGCAACTTGAGGACTCTGATGACAGTCTCCAAAGCCACTGAGACTCTGACATTGGACTTTTAAATGGAGGGGCGGAGTAGGCAGTATTACCAAATCCCAAGTAATTCTGAAGTATAGTTCATCTGCATAGGATGCACACATGATCACTAGCTTCACTGAAATTGATTAGATGATGATTAAATGTACCTGATTTTATAATATTTTGTGCCTGTCAGGTTCACTTTAAAGAGACCTTTCAGTTAAATAAAAAAAGATTAATCAGTTGGCTTCAAACAAGTTAAAGACTAAATTCACCTTTTCCAGAAAATAGTCTTTGCAGTCAAGGGGGCCCAGCTGATATTAAAAAACTGAGCTGCTGTGTAAAATGTTTAGTCATTTTATTGTCATACCTATAGGCCATTTTGGCCCCGAAAAGCCTGCCCAAAAAAACTCCCAGCTAGCAACACCAATGTACTGTAGTGACTTGATGCTGGGACATAGAAACCATAGGACACGCTCTTCCAGTATTACAGTAGCAAAAACCAATGTCCTAGCATCATGGCAGGTTGTGACAGTTGCTAATTTGGAAGTTTTTTGGTCAAGCTTCCAAAGGGGGACCAAATTGGCTACAGGCTGTTGTTGGAAATGATGGGTCCCCATACAGCCAGCCTGACAGGGTCAGGTAAATTTTATTATACAAAAAATTATATTGGGGAGCTTTCTTTCACGATAGAAACTGCAGTCCAGGCTCTCAATTGAAAGTCAGCTACTGAATCCATTTTAGAATATCCTTCTCATGGGACATTTCTCTCACATTTAATCTGTACAATTCATTTATTAAATGATGATTGGGTAAATTATTATTTAAATAAGTATTTTTTTTTTCTTTTAGGTGGTCTAGATCCCTTGATAAGAGGTCTGTTAGGAAAACCGGCAAAGTTGCAGACACAGAAGCAGCTTATGAATGAAGAGTTAACAGAAAAGCTGCTTGTCCTATCCATTAATGGTTCAATGGATTTGGCATCCCTTGATTTGCAGCGGGGTCGTGACCATGGCTTACCAGGTTACTTTTCTCTTTTGTCCAGGATACATTGCTTTTTAAAAGACCAAAGATCAATGTATTGCAGTTGTCAGAAGTATTGTTATTTTCTAAAGAGCTGCCAAGAGTTGTATAAGTTCTGTACATATACTTCGCTCTTTCAGGAAACAATCTCCAAACTTTTTCATATCATTCCCAGAGCATTTTGAGATGTTTTATTATTAATGTCAAGACTGACATTTTTTCTCTATTTTGTTTGTTTTGAGTGTGCAAAAAACGTCCCTGTAGTAAAGGACAAACAATTTTTTCAGGTCTAAAAAATTTGACCATGAAAGAGTTCTATATTTTCAAACTCAAGGGATGTCGAACTTTCTGATAAACTTTAAATTGCAGGTCAGGGAGATACAGTACATAATCATCTCTGAACACAGTATTTGCTACCACCTAGATTGTTTCTTTATATTTGTACCGATTTAGGATTACCATCGTTTTCACTGAAATGGGAAATTATCTAAGTTTGCTTATTGAACAACTGAAGACAATTGCTTACAGTAATCAACGTTTTTACAATAACATCACACAATTTAAAGCAATCTCCAACATGATAAAGTGTGGGTCATCATGGGTACAAGAGAAGACCCCATCCCAGTATTATTATTATTTTTATTTGTTATTTTATTTATAGATACATTTTTGCACCGATCTCTTGTCTAATCATGTGATGTCCCTGGACTCTCTTCCTTTTGTTCATGCAGGCTGTGGTTACATCCTGAATGCTGCAGAGAACATCGCCACCTATTGATCTGGAGCTGTTCTCTGCACCATCCTCATGTGAGTTGAGACTAGCTTAATGATGTTCTCCCTGGGTGTGTGTCCAGGGCTCACGGGAAGTGGAATCAATGACATTAGCATTATTCAACCCAGAACAAGTCCAGCACAGTTGTCTTACCTTTGCACATTCACAGCACACTGGTACGCAGTATATACTAAAATAGAATAAAGAGAAGATGCCCTAGATTGTGCAAAACATCACCAAATTATGAAAGACTAAGCCAAATCAAATATAGCACTTACAAATTCAATGATTGATACATGGCATATCACAGGCCTTGGCTCCCTGGGGATTTTGTTGGACCATGCTGCAGCAGAATTTGTGCAATTCCTCTGTTGTACCATTATGACAAAGAGGGAGATTCATGTACATAAGCTGCCAACGGTAGAAACACAGGAGAGACACCAAACTGTTCACTGTCCTGATGTGTAAGATGTGAAGACCTCCTTCCCCTGATAGTACAGCCAAGGATTTCAGGAGAATCTGCTGATATGGTACTGCTTACAATAATGTTTGAAAAAGGAGGAAGGGGGTTGGGACTTTAAATGAAATGTATATAAATATGTCTCCAACCCTAAGCCCTGGTTCACACTGGTGCGTTTTGACATGCGATTTGGAAAAACTGCGGTATTTGCCGCAAATTGCCGGCAATGGCCCCTGTACTAATCAGTGCGACGCCACATCTGAGGTGTTGCACCGATTTCAAAAATAAGTTTCTGTACTACTTTTTGCGATTTTGGCCCGCGATTTACAGAAACCTGCACAGATGTCTCTGTAATTGCGCCCGAAATCGGGACTGAACTGACCAGTGGGAGTGAAATTGTGCGAGTTCAGCTGAACTCGCACAGCTTCACTCTCGCAGCCCAGTGTGAACCTGGGCTAAGGCTATAGAAAAAAAGGGAAAAATGTGGGACTTTAGAAAAGCAGTCAATGTAAAAACATAATGTTTTTTCTCTTGTAATAAATACATAACATGTTTGAATAGTACATACTTGAGTTTGTATCCATATTAATAACATGTGGCAAAACACTGGCAACAACAAAATGGTACATTGTATGATAATTATGAGACAGCTATCCTCGATGACATGGACCACTTCAAAAACAGAATAGTAGAGTAAAATCTGTAAATGAGGCAAGTTGGGCCATATAGACTAAAGTGACTAGCCTCAGCTTATACACAGAGATGAAACAAATCCTCCTACGTAAGTTGTACCTGTGTATCTGCAGTCTTCTCTTCTCTTCTCTACAGCTTCTCTGCAGCTGTTCAATGTACAGAATTTAAACAGCATTTCAGAGCTTCAGGAGGCGGGGGTGGGATCTGCTGTAAAAACACTGCATTGCACTGCATTGAAGACAGAGCTGGGACCTAAGTGGAGGGAAA
Source organism: Rana muscosa (assembly GCA_029206835.1). Lineage (NCBI taxonomy): Eukaryota > Metazoa > Chordata > Amphibia > Anura > Ranidae > Rana > Rana muscosa. The sequence goes on along the minus strand of CM055121.1, from coordinate 430,072,820 downwards.
GAGCACACCCCCTCTAAACAGTCCCATAGGAAAACATTCACAGCTGAGGCTGTCATTCATCTGCTATGTGCTAGAGCAGTGGTTCTCAACCTGGGGGTTGGGACCCCATCAGGGGTCGAATGAGGATTTGCCAGGGGTCATCGAATCCTGGGCTGTTCCTGAAGCTTGCACCGCTCTCCCAGCCTTTTTGCAACCGCCCAGCAGGGCTGGCCCTGAAGCCTGTGGCTGCCCAGCTGGGCAGTTCCTGAAGCCTGCAGCCGCCCACTCAGCCTCTTCGTAGCTGCCCATTCAGTTCACGGCATGGCTGGGGTGGCAGAGACTAGAAGTCAGCCGACTGGTGAGGAATGTGAAGTAAGAGGGGCTGGAGGAGACCCTATCCCCTGATTTTGGCACAGGTGTCATTGTTCGAGACACCACAAAGTCGGAGACACAGTGAGTAACAGTACCTGTGATTATAGCTGGCATTCAAAGTCCCCACTACACTTCTCAGATCAGAAGATGACCTTGATCTAGAGCACCTAATTTGGCTGATCAGAACTCAACCCAGCATTGCCACTGATCCCACCCCCCCACCAAGGAGTAAGAGAAGGAATAAAAATAGAGAATACATGGAAGGGAGAGGAAAAGAGGGGGAGGAACAAAGAAAAAGGGAGAGAAAGAATAAGAGAAAGAACAAGAAAGACAGCTAGAGAGGGAGATGAGAAAAAAAAAAAGAAATTAGGATAAAGAGAGATAAAAGGGAAAGAAAGGAGAACAAAGAGAAAGAGTGGTACATGATAAAATGTACCATAAGGGGTTTTAACCCCCTTAGCGGTATTCCCAAGTCTGGCCCGGGGTGAATTTTTCATACCATAAGCGGTAACCCCGAGCCAGACTCGGGCTACATTGCAGGATACAGGGAGACTTACTTACCTTGTTCCCTGGATCCTGTGATGTCTCCCCGCAGTGTGTGCGAGCTGTCATCTCACACGATTCACACTGCCGAGTGCTGAGCTCCGTTCCCTGCGAAGTTGCGGCGCACGGGGGGTGGAGATCGGCGCCAAATTTAAAAAAGTAAAAACAGAATAAACATACAGTATACTGTAATCTTACAGATTACAGTACTGTATAAAAAAATACACATCCCCTTTGTCCCTAGTGGTCTGTCCAGTGCCCTGCATGCACTTTTATAGTATAAAAACTGTTCTTTCTGCCTGGAAACTGGAGATTGTTCATAGCAACCAAAAAGTGTCCGTTTACATCAAAAGTGGTTTTAGACCAGCTAGAAAACGAAAGCGATTTGTGGGGAAATTCGTCATCAAACACTAATGCCGCGTACACACGTTCGTTTTTAATGACGAGAAAAATAAAAAAAATTTAAATGGTCATTAAAAATGATCATGTGGGGGCTTTCCAGCATTTTTCCCGACAAGAAAAACGCAGAGAATCACGACGAGAAAAATTGGAACATGCTCTAATTTTTCACATCGTTTTTTACATCGTCGTTTTTCTCGTTCTGAAAAACGGCCGTGTGTGGGCTTTAACGAGGTGAAAAAAAATGCGCATGCTCAAAATCAAGTATGAGACGGGAGCGCTCGTTCTGGTAAAACTAGCATTCGTAATGGAGATAGCACATTCATCACGCTGTAACGGACTGAAAAGCACGAGGCTGAAAAGCGCGAATCGTCGCTCAACAAACTTTACTAACATGAAGGGTGGCGCCATCCGAATGGAACTTCCCCTTTATAGTGCCATCGTACGTGTTGTACGTCACCGTGCCTTACTCGAACATTTTTTTCCACAATAGTGTGTAGGCAAGGCAGGCTTGAGAGGAAACACGAAAAATCACGTCGAGAAAAATTCAGTTTTTTTCAATGACATTAAAAACGATCGTGTGTACGCGGCATACAAGTAATGACAGCGACAATTCTGCAACTGAGCAAATTTCTGTGTTTTTGATTTGATTACATTAGTGAATAATTTTTATTATAATTACATTACTATTTGTTATAATTATTTATAGTTATTTATTATATTATAATTTATGATTTTGTGTTTCAAACTTTATCATACCCGGGATGTCTACTAGACTCTTGTTTGGACAGATTTAAGTACCGGTAAGTAATTACTAAGAATTGCAGGCCTACAATACATAACACCAAATTTCCATGCAAAATAATTGTACCGCTTTTGGTACAAAATTCCAGACAGAATCATACCGCCAGGGAGGTTAATACTGTACGAGTGGAAGGGACTCAGGGAGTGCTAAATGTCCATGGGTTAGGGGCGCAAATTACTTGTCTTGCCTTGGGTGCTGAAAACCCACGCTACAAAAATAATTTTACTGTTAGGGGTCCCCACAACTTGGAAAATTTTATCAAGGGGTCACAGCACTAGAAAGGTTGAGAATCACTGTGCTAGAGGGAGATGGGCTGACTCGTCTTCTGGGATTGTCTGGTATCAACATAGAATGTCAAAAGTGACTCATGCAGATAGCAGAGGAATGACGGAGCAGACAGAAATTGCACTAGGGGCTTTGGATAAAGGTAAGTACACACTATAGAAGAATATGCTCTGTTAATTTCTAATTTCAGTGGTTTAAACCCACTTTGACATAGGATGAAAATTAAGCTGGGCATTACTATTCAGTAAAACTCCTAACTTTTTATTTATGTTGTTCTTACAGGATACAATGACTGGAGAGAATATTGCAGACTTTCAAGACTGAACACTTCATCAGACATGAAAATGGTTATATCTGATGCTAATATAATCAGTAGAATTATGGAGCAATATGGGCATCCTAATAACATAGATGTCTGGCTGGGTGGCTTGATAGAAGATCTACTTCCTGACTCAAGAACTGGACCATTATTTGCATGTTTAATTTCTAAGCAAATAAAAGCACTGCGAGATGGAGACAGGTAATCAAAAATGCTTGTATCAACCTCTTACCTCTAAAGGCTTTTGGTGGCGCTCAAGTGGCTGGGTGGGATACTGTAGTATTTCACCTCAGAGCAGATTCCTTGATTCTTTGTATGGTTAAAGAAATTGTTAAAATTTCCTGAAGTGAACGGCACACAGAGTTTATTATAGCCAATAAACCCAGGGAGAATGAGATTAGGGCACAGGATACCCAAAAAGACCAGAATGCAGACTCTGCATCTCTATTCACATTAAACAAGAAGAAGGACATTTGTGCCAAACCAAAACTCTGTATTCTTCGGACTGTAAAGCAACTTTAATTCCTTACACATACTTCTTGGATGAGCCATCAGAACTTCCTAAAATAACAAACATGTTATACTTACCTGCTCTATTGCAGTGGATTTGCACAGAGCAGCCCGGATCCTCCTCTTCTCAAGTCCCTCTTCTGTGATCCTGGCCCCTCCCTCCTGTTCAGTGCCCCCACAGCAAGAAGCTTGCTATTGGGGCACCGAGCTGAGTCACAGCTCCCTGTGTCCATTCAGACATGGAGCCCCGACCCTGCTCTTCCCCCTCTCTCCCCTGATTGGGTAGCTGACTTTGATTGGCTCAGCCAATCAGGAAGGAGAATCTGGATGGCTAAGACAATCATGGACATCGCTGAACAGTGAGGGGCTCAGGTAAGTGTTAGGAGAGCTGTGGGGGGGGGGGGGGTTGCTGCACACAAAATGCCTTTTTATCTTAATGCATAGACTGCATTAGGATAAAAAACCTTCTGCCTTTACAACCCCTTTATCTTCCATGCTCGGGTTAACTACAGCCCAGCAGCACTAAATTTAGACTAGAGACACTACTGCTTTGGGCAGGGTCACTACACTTTCAACTTACATGAAAGTGTTGAAAACACATAATTGTTTCTTGAAAACCCCAACCTTAACATTAGCAAGTTACATACACCTCAAAAGAGAAGCAATGCATTCAGGGACATTTTCTTAAAGTAAGCCTACCTACATGATAGCTGAGTCTAGGAAATGTTTAACATTTTATCTAAACACATGTTAAACAAAAGGGTATGATGTATTGGACATTAAAAGATAACTACTTTTAAAACTCATTAGCTGCCTCAAGCTTTGTTCACACAAACACCAAAACTGGGTGCAGTAGCTTGCTTTGGAAATGTGTGCATATGATATATTTAAAAAAACTGTATTATTTATTGACTGGAACAGGACTGGATAATTGGGATGAACCCAGCTTCACCCAATTTTCTAAGCTCAGTGGATATGAAAAGAAAAAAAAAAACCTCACCAGATTTCTCCATACACACGGAAATAGGGGAATAAGGGAATCCTCCCTAATGGATTGAAATTCGGCCAGTCCCTGCTGAACCGGACAAATTCTGATCCATGTATGGGCAGCTTTACTATGATGGTAGCACTCAAAGTACAGGGTATGAAAAAACATAAGTGAGATTTTAAGTTTGAAGGCTAGCTTGTTATCCCTAGATATACAAAGCAAGCTAATGCATTTATAATATTCAAACAGTTGCCTACCATGATGTACTCTTAGTATCTGCACTCTAGCAAACTGCCAGGGGTGTTCGCATATGCAATTCCACCTGTTTCTGACTTCTAAAGGCCTATACCCTTTTCTTGTCCCTGGATGACATCAGTCTGCTAGAGGACCAGCAGTGTCACCTAGGGGGGCTTATTTATGTGGAATAGTACAATCCAGAGTGTCAACATATACCTCACCACTACAGTCTTCTCTCACTCATGCCTTCCTTCTGAATAACATGCAAGACAGCACCTCCCTTCTGTGTTGCTGCTTCCCAAAATAAGCACAAGTCATTGTAAGGATACATGACACTATACATGCAGGTAAATGTAGTTCTATTACCACTGACATGTGATGGAGCACAGGTGCACATAAACAGTGTTTTACTGAAGGATTTTTGTAATGTAGACTAGCAGTCTAACCGTTGAGGGGCATTGACTGCAAAAATATTCATTTTAATTTGAGAGTTTGGTTCTGCTTTAAATGTATTTAAAATAATTGTGTCAGCACAGGTATTGCATCATTTTTTGAGCTGCAGTGGTGAAGTTACACTTTAAATCTTATGAGAAGCAGACCATTTAACTGAAACTGAGTAAAGTATTACCACAGTGTGACTGTCTGCTTATGATTAACTGAAGCCTCCCTACAGAGTTAAAATGACTGAACTGGGACACACTGATATATTTATCACAAGTCAACCTATATCTTGGGACACCCATGTATATCTGCAAAAGATGGAGGAAATGCCGCATGAAAAATAGACTGAACATCTAACAGTCTGCAGAACTAAAACATGAACATGCTGAAGGCAACAGCTAAAAATATACATTTATAAATGAAGTGCTACAACCATACATTTCTGATGAGTTTGAGTTGAAAAAAAAATGAAAAAATACAGGATTATTAAGCCATAAAACTGAATTTGTTGAGTATAAACCAAATAATAATATACAATCTTTTTTTTTTTTAAAGAAAAATGATAAAGCTGTTAAAATTGATCAGGTAATTTCTAACACTAATCAGGAAATGGTGCACCTATGCTAAGATCAAAAAGATCTAGGTTGTGTCTGAAGCCGGTGTCAAGATGTGTTTTGATACCTCTGGTCTCACTCCCTCACCACTTCCCCCTTAGCTAAAGTCTGCCAAACTCATCAATGGTTCTTAATGGAATGTTGGCATTCCAGCACCCTACTGGATCTCTGATCAGGTCATCATTTAACTGAAATCAACTCAGGCTTTTAATCGCCTGCAGTATTTAGCAATGACCTGCATTTTTTTCTTCAGTTAGATCACCATTCCCCATCATCACCATTCCTCCAATCCAGTCCAGTAAATAGTAATTACCTCAGTCATATGTTGCTGGTAGCAACAAACCATTTTTGGTCTATTTTGGCCTTTTTTGTACTTGCCTCTCTCTTATAAATTATAGAGAGTACGTTCCAATGCTCCAATCATGGATTCTGGGCCCTGTATTTAGAATTTGCATTACAAAAACGTTCATTTTTGGGTCCAAAAAGTACATAAAAATCAAGATCTACTGTTGCTGGGAACATTTTGGAAATGAACAGTGAGATCTTTCATTCCTACTGCATTTCAAATAACCCATAGTGGCGACTACTTTTTGAAGATCAGCATAGGGTCACATAGACTTTCCTATCCTTTTTCCTCCTTTACCTACCTTAGTATTCAGTATTAATCTTCGCAATATAAAACATATTAGAAATATTAAACTGTAGGTTATCCGTGTATTAAATAATACCTGAGAAAATACATTATGGTTTAAATAGTTACCTGCATTTTTTGTTTACTAGTGCCCTAGTTAGGCTGATGTCACAAAGGTGCTCCTGATGCTAGTGACAACTCCAAGTGTCAAGATTGCTTGGAGACCCCTTGCCAGTCTTTATGGAAATGCTCCCTTGCTAACTGAGGCCTGCAAAATATAATTTCTTTGCTGTCTCCTCAATAGTGAGGAAGAATCAGCAGCATTCTTAGCCAATGAGAAAATTATTGCACAGAGGTAAGTGGCAGATTACCCATCTCTGTTGCTTCCGGAGTGTCACCAACAGCAGTCACCCATGTTTCCTTAGCCTTAAAGTTGGATAAACTTTTTTTTTCTACTGTTGACATTCGACTGTACATTTTTAATTTATGACATTTCAGGTACTAACCAGTTAACACATCAAATCTTCATATTTAAACCATGTGTCATCTAGAAATCCAAAAAACTTGTATACACTAGTCTGAAGGATATTTGGAAATGTCTGCTATCAAACGAATGGTGAATATATTTAGCTCTGGCATTTGCTGATAGCAGGGGAGAAAACCTCCTAAATTTCTTTAGGAGCACTCTGTAAATTATTGAAAATTTCATGTGATTTACATGAACCATATCTAGTATTTGTAATTTATATAACACTTGTCTAAAAACACATCAATGTTTACTTGATGATGTGCTCTGAAAGTTTTATTGCAACCTTATCCAGGAACAGGGTTAAAAGCTTTCAGGCATCTATTAACATTTTAAAAAAAAAATAACTGTGTTAGCCAAAAATTCAGAATATCAATATTATTTGAATTTGGAATATGAAGACACTTTAAGAAGGTAAAAAAGAGCTTAAAGGAAATTTATGTACACAGCATATGCTTTCAATTTAAAATATCAGAATTGTAATAAAACTACAAAAAGTAGTTTTACTTGACAATCCAATATAAGCTTACTTGAAAAATCTTTCTTGTTCAATATTTTTATTGAAGTTTACATAAAAAATAGATAACATATTGAAAACAAAAGTGTAACTATGGGACAAAATCAGTAACAATAGAGTTTTGACATTCGAATATGTGTTCATATTTAAGTAAAAAGATACAGTGTAATCAACAGACATTAGAAGCCAAAAAATTAAAGAGAAAGGCAAAGTAATGATGCATTAAAGTGTCTTTAAACCATACCCTTCAACAGGTATACTGTGCCTCCAGACCACCCATCCACCCCAAGTGGGTTCAAACTGTGGATGGGTGGGGGCTCTTAGAAAGAATAAAAATAAGGAATACATAAACTAAAGTTCATAGAATAGAAAAAATAGGTAACGAAAATAAGAAGGGCATGGGTCTCAGACAGATTACTTCACATATGTCTGAACTGACAAGAAGAAAAAAAATTCATGGTATTTGAAAAACAATTGGGTATATGTAACACTAATTCTAAAAGTTATAGATGCATTCATAGAGATTATTAGAAGATTCCAAGTGTATGGGTCTACGTATAGTAACATCAAAACTACCAAATAATAAAAAAAAAGAAGGGAAAAATATAGAACCCTAACGGATAGGTATAACTTCAATACAGTATGACATGTATTGGAAATAAAATAAAAAATGAATCATCGTGACATACCTGTAGTAGAGAATGAACTTAAGTATAAAATAAATAAAAAAAAGAAAGGAAAGGAGGCGAGAAGAAAGAAGAAAGAAGAAAATAAAAATTCTCTCCCGAGGATGGTCCGACCCCGCAATGCGATCCTCCATATTAAAATATAAAAAAAAAAAAAAAAGATATAGAAGATGAGAAATAATAACACGGCATCAACAAGTATTGATCAAAATCTGGAGATAAAAAATGTTTAACCCATGGTTGCCAGGTTTTATTAAACTTTTCCATAGAGTTATTTTCGATAGCTGACATTTTGTTAAAAACAAGGGCCCTATTCATTTGGTGTTTAGCCTCAGCCACAACTAGCATTTGGGACTTCCACGCTTCAGCTATAGTTTGTTTAGCTGTGGTTGTGAGGTGTACGAATAGTTGGAATTGGGTTCAAGTGAGTTCATTAGGTTTAAAATGTAATAGTGCTACGGCTGGGTCGGCTGGGATTGAGATTTTTAAGGCTTTAGAGGCCATATTGAATATTTTAACCCAGAAGGTATAGGCTATCGGGCATTGCCACCAAATATGAAGGTGGATGCCTGGAGATGTGCATCCTCTGAAACAAAGTTCTGAATAAGAAGGAACAAACTTAGCTATTCTAGCTGGTACCAAATACCAACATGCTAGGACTTTGAAGTTGGTTTCTAATGCATAGCAGTTTGGAGAGGAGTGTTTAGTGGTTAACCAAATATTGTCCCATTCTTCTTTGCTAAATGTTCTATCTAAATCTTGCGACCATTTGGTAGTATATGGAGGCAAAGTGTCAGTGGGAGGCGAATTAAGATGTTTATATAGAAGCGAAATCAGTCCTCTGTTATGAGGGTCACTTTTACAAATTAGTTCGAATTGAGATAATTGATTAAGTATAGATCCTGTCTTAATGAGTGGTGTGTAAAAAAAAAAAAATTGTAGATAACAAAAAAGTTTGTTACTGGGTAGACAATGGATATCACACAAAGCAGGGAAAGTGTGGATAGTATTTGCAGAGGCTATATCATGTAAACAAACCAATTTTTTGACGACCAAGCTGCAAAGGATAGTGGAAACTTCCATGCAGGATAAAAGGCGGGGTTTCTAAAAAACGATAGAAGGGGGTTATGGGAGGATTGTAGATTATGGGAGCTTCTAAATTTGTCCCAGACAGTCAGGGAATGCTTAGTAATGGGATTAGATAGATGTGCTCTGTCTCGGGGGGATAACCATAACAGATTGGCCACAGATAATGGATCCATATCAACCGATTCAATAGCAACCCCGAGAGGAGATTCCATTGTCGCATGGTATATGGATAATTGTGCTAATTGTGCTGCATAATAATAAGAGAAGTTAGGAATACCTAACCCACCTCTTAGCTTGTCAAGAAAAAGTGTTGTTTTGGAGATATGTGGTTTAGTATTACCCCATATAAAGGACATAACTCTGTGTTGAGGAAGTATGATGGTATTTGAATAGGGAGTACCCTAAATAGATATAACATTTTCGATAAAATAGACATTTTTACAGCATTGATTCTACCCAACCAGGATAGGGGAAGAGAAGACCAATGTTTCATTAAGCCTGTGGCATGTTTCAAAAGTGGCAGATAATTTGCTTTGATGGTGAGGAGGTGAGTTTAGACCCCTAATTATGGAATATAATGTGTGACCTAGTTAAATGGTAATGAAGATTGGGCTTGATGTAGTTCAGTTTGTGATAGGGAGACATTAAGTGCATTAGATTTAGAGTGATTAACATGTAACCCTGAGATATGGGCAAATTTTCCTAAAATATCAAGTACATTTTGGGCGGACATATGAGGATGGCTCAAAAAAATGAGTATATCGTCTGCGAAAAGACAAATTTTATGGTGATGTCCACCCAATTCCACACCTTTAATGTTGGGGCTAGTCCTAATTAATTGTGCCAAAGGTTCAATAAGCAAGGCAAAAAGCAAAGGAGAAAGAGGGCAACCCTGTCTCGTACCTCTTCCAATATCTATCATATCTATTTATAGCCTATATATTTAATGTGTGCTTTCGGAGTGCTATATAAAGAGGAGATCCATGATAGGAAATTGTTTCCAAAGCCCCATTTTTCTAAGGATATTGTGCATATAATTCCACGTGACCGAATCAAAGGCCTTTCTGATATCTAAAGATAAAAGGCATGTTGGAATATGTCTCGTCTTGGCTGCATGCGTTAACAAAAGCGCTCTTCTTATATTGTCACCCGCCTGACGTGTAGGCATAAAACCTGTTTGGTCGCGGTGTATCAATTTACCAATGATAGTATTTAATCTATTTGCTAATATTTTGGCTAATAATTTAATGTCCAGATTCAAAAGGGAAATTGGACGATAATTGGTCCAAGAGGTAAGGTCCGATTTAGGTTTGGGAAGCATAGCTATAATGGAAGTCAAAGATTAATTTCTAAATGAGTGCCCAGCTAGTAAAGAATTGAAGGCTCTAGTTAGTATAGGCATTAGAGTTGACTGAAATTTAAACCCCCGTGACACGTTAGAGGGGGCGGGATGGGTAACCCCGCCCCCTCTAATGCGTCATGGGGGTTTCTGACCTTGGTTATAAAAGAACTGTCAACACTGCTTGTGCGTCATTAGCCGGGAGGCTCCGATGAACAGAAGATGTGCGTTATTCATCGCTGGAGACTCGCCGCATCGCTGGAGAATGATTCATGGATATTTTTTTATTTTTAATAAAAGACTTTTCACAATGGTGTCTGTGTAGTTTTTACATTTTTTTTCACACTTTCTTTTGTGAAATGGTAGGGGTACAATGTACCCCGTTAAAAATTCACATGGGGGGGCGGAATCTGGGGGTCCCCTTTGTTAAAGGGGGCTTCCAGATTCTGATAAGCCTCCCGCCCGCAGACCCCCACAACTACCGGGCAAGGGTTGTGGTGATGAGACCCTTGTCCCCATCAACATGGGGACATGGTGCTTTGAGGGGTCACAGACCCTCAAAGCATCCTCCCCATGTTGAGGGCATGTGGCCTGGTACGATTCAGGAGGGGGGCGCTCTCTCATCCCCCCTCTTTTCCTGCGGCCTGCCTGGTTGTGTGCTCGGATAAAGGGTATGGTATAGATTTTTGGGGGGAACTCCGCGCCATTTTTTTAATTTATTTTTTATCAATGACTTTCAAAGACTGTTCTCTGTATTGCCGGGAGCCGACAATTCATTATAGCCGCGAGTGCTTTTAAAGGACTTTTTTTCCTTAAGAAATGACACTTTGTGCAGGGACAGTTCTAAGCACGGGAAACAAGCGCTACTTTACAGGCATACTATACACCCCCCAGGTACAAAATTTAAAGGAATATTTCACTTTTATTGTTTCACTTTAAGCATTATTAAAATCACTGCTCCCGAAAAAATGGCAGTTTTTAAAACTTTTTTTTGCATTGATACATGTCCCCTGGGGCAGGGCCCAGGTCCCCAAACACTTTTTATGACAATAACATGCATATTAGCAAATTCATTTTTTTAACTTTAACGGTGTTCGGATGTTCGAACAAACTTATTGCCTGTTCGCATGTTCTGATGTGAACCAAACTGGGGGGTGTTCTGCTAGTCCATAATTCTGAGCGGGGAATATAGTTTAGCCAGTTTTGAGTGAAAAGTCTCTAATATTTTTACTGGGTTACTAGTGTATGTATCCCGGGACGTTTTAAGTCTAATGGATGATTGCGGGTGTTTTACCAGGGTACCTGGTTTGTTAGCTTTGAGGTATAGGGAATACTGTCTTTTACGTAAAGTTTTGTCAGCTGAATCTGTCAAAAAAAGGTCGAGGTCAAGTCAAGCTCTCTCTAATTTAGTATTATTGCAGGTATTCGGGGCAGACTGAAAAGAAAAGTGGCAGTTATCAAAATTTGTTTCTAGTTTAGCAAACAAGAGCTTACGATCCCTTTTAACAATTGCTGACTGTTGCATCAATTCAATCTGCCTCGAATGACAGCTTTGTGTGCCTCCCACAATGTAAGGACAGAGACATCTTCAGTATCATTGAGTGTAAAGTATTCAGTTAGGGCTGTTTCGATTACTAGGCGATGTGATGGGTGTGTCAACATAGAATCATCGTTGTACCATGTCTTATCGTGTGATCTAGGTACCGGAGAGGCCAAGGTAGTAAAGACTGCACAATGGTCTGTCCATTTGTAAGGAATGAGTTTAGAAGAAATAATCTCAGGTAACATGCTTGATGGGGTAAGGATGTGGTCTATACGTGAAAGGGACTTATGTGGATATGAATAATGTGTAAAATTCCTGCTAGTCGTATTAATTTCACGCCATGTATCAACCAATTTGTGTGTAGACAGTAGGTGTTGGAAAGTCTGTTTATGGGAATTGGAAGTGTGTGTTGGAGGGGATTTATCTAAGAAAGGAAAAGTTGTTGTATTAGAATCTCCACATAATACAACTGTTCCAGTTTTATGTGTTTCTATCACCTGAAAAAGGTGTGATAAGAAGGCTTCCGGATTTCTATTTGGGGCATAATAAGATACCAATGTGATTGCGGTATCAGCAATAAGACCTGTGAGTAAAATGTATCTGCCCTCAGGGTCGTTAAGTTGTGAGGTAAGTGTGAATGGCATAGAGCGATGAAATCCAATAAGGGTTCCATGTTGTTTAGTTGTGGCTGAGGCTACGTAGAATTGAGGATAGTCAAAAGAGAAAGGTTCGCCCTTGGGACTTTGAGTGAGGTGATAGAGCCAGTAAACATAGCAGAAATAAATACAGTGTATATTTAATTCAAGTAAAAGATAGTACATACATTAATGTCATGAACATCAGCCAATTCATACAAAATACAAAAAATGAGTAAAATTATTTTGCAGGTATCTGTCAATATTAGCACACAAGCATCAAGTATAGCCGACGCGTTTCGCGAGGCTTAGCTCGCTCTTCAGGGGTGGATGCTCGTAGTGTACCTAAAATGAAAAGATATGGTGTATAGTATAATATAAAAGGGCACAGGGTAAGGGAGGACCAGTGTTGCCAACCGTACGTATTTTTACGGACATTACGTAAAAACGGGCACTTTTTCACCCGTCCGTAATTGTCCGTACTAGCGGGGAAGTGCCAGTAAAAAATTGCCGACCGTTCCGACTTGGAACTGCGCATGCGCAGTTCCGGAGCTTGCCGAGCCGAGCCGATCCTGTATTCGGCCGGCAGAAGGGCGGATCTCACAGGGGCTGTGCGGCGCGCTATGCTGACGAGGCGAGTGATGTAATAACACATCCCGCCACAGCGCCAGTTTTTAAAATAGTAACCAGGAGCACTGGAGCAGGCAGAAGGCTGAGCACTGCAGCACGCGGAACGGAGGAGCCCTGCATCCAGCTTCCAAAGTCCACGGGGGACTCGGAGTCGGGCACGGAGTGACAGCCCAGCCAACGACGGTGACAGATGACTGTAGGTGATGGTAGCAGGCCGCAGAGGGGGGTGAATGATGGAGGCCGAGGGGGATGGGCTCGAGGCAGCAGGAGGTGTTGGAGGCAGTTGGTGTTGTTGGAGGCAGGGGGTGTTGGTGGCAGGGGGTGTTGGTGGCAGAGGCTGATGGTGACAGGGGCTGATGGTGACAGGGGCTGATGGTGACAGGGGCTGATGGTGACAGGGGCTGATGGTGGCAGGGGCTGATGGAGGCAGGGGCTGATGGTGGCAGGGGCTGATGGAGGCAGGGGCTGATGGAGGCAGGGGCTGATGGTGGCAGGGGCTGATGGTGGCAGGGGCTGATGGTGGCAGGGGCTGATGGTGGCAGGGGCTGATGGAGGCAGAGGTTGACAGGGGGTGATGGTGGCAGGGGGTGATGGTGACAGGGGCTGATGGTGACAGGGGCTGATGGAGGCAGGGGCTGATGGTGACAGGGGCTGATGGTGACAGGGGCTGATGGTGGCAGGGGCTGATGGTGGCAGGGGCTGATGGAGGCAGGGGCTGATGGAGGCAGGGGCTGATGGAGGCAGGGGCTGATGGAGGCAGAGGTTGACAGGGGGTGATGGAGGCAGGGGGTGATGGAGACTATCGGATAACACCAAAGCCGCCAAGCTGGAGTTGCCTGACTGAGCCCTGCACGGTGCACCTGAGAGGAGGTCAGTCTGAGGGGGGGTCACTAATGTAAGGGGGGGGGGTGAACACAATAATGTAAGGGGGCACTGAAATAAAGGTTAACCCTTGTATCAGTAACCCCCCTTACCTTAGTGTATTCACTCTGCGGAAGGAAATCTCTGGTCACCAGAGTCCCCCCCTCATTAGAGTTCCCAATGTTCCCCTTTACATCAGAGTCTGAGGATTTCCTCTTATAGTGCAAGGGTGAACTCTGCGAACCCTGATGTAAGTGGGAACTCTGATGTAAATGGGAGCGCAGAGCCCCCCCCTTACATCAGAGTTCCCCCTTAGATCGTGATCTGTGGCATTGTTCTTTACATCAAGGTTCGCAGAGTTCTCCCTAGCACTGTAATGGGGAACTCTGTGCTGGCTGTGTTATATTAACCTGACCTTCATGTAAATAGAGAAATTCAGTTTTTGACTTTTGTTTAACTTAAACACATTACTAATAGCTTTAGCTACATGTTTATAGTTTAAATACTAAAAGTTGCACAGTTTAGCACTGAAAACAGGCATTTGAGGTTCTTTTTCGAAGTGTCAGTAAAAAATTTGCGTTGTTCGTAATCTTTAGACATCTTGTCAGTAAATTTCACTTGGGGGGGTTGGCAACACTGGGGAGGACCCTTGATGTAGAAAATCCCATACTCACCAATAGACATGGCCAAAAACCAGCGCATGTGAGGCCTCCAAAACGGCAGCAGCGAATGTCTTGCCAGGGAACCGAGGAGGCAGGGCCAAACAAAGTCCCAACCCGGGTCAAACAGAAGGAGGGCACAGCATGGATGGAGTTTGTGTATCACCAAAAGTTTCAATGGGTCCATAAGGAATATTGGCTCTAAACACAAATATGTATGTTAGATAATTGAGGTAATAAGGTAGGTAAGCGTGAAAAAACGCATGTATATCTATATGTAGATGAAAGACCTGAGCCAAGGGTGGTAAAAGCATAGAGACTGAAGGGGAATGTGGTGAAAAGATGCCAGAAACTGGCTGGTGTGATGGGGGAAAGAAAATCAGATGAAAACGCAGGAAAGAAAAGAGTGAAAGTAAACTGGAGTGCGTGTGTGTGATGAAGACTAATGAAAAGACAGGCTACAGGTGAATGCTCAAAGTGAGTAATATGCAAACATATAAGATGTACATGGATAGTTGGAGAATTAAGGTAGATAGGCGTATAAAAACGCATGTATAACCAAATGTAGATGAGAGACCTGAGCCAGGGGTAGTGAAAACATGAAGACTGAAAGAGAATGGTGGTGAAAAAATGCCAAGGACTGGCTGTGTGTAATGAAGGAAAAATCAGAGTGCGGATGTGTGGTAAGGACTGTAATGAAAAGACAGGCTACAGGTGAATGTTCCAAGTGAGTCTTATGCAAACATGTAATGTGTACCTGAGTGAAGAAAGTCTGGAGGTGATGGGTTCCAATAGGAGACTTGCACTGGTGTGTCTGACCTCAGTGAGAGAAAGCAAAGAATGAAATCCATGCTGTGCTGATCCTCAAATAAATACCCCCGGGAGAGCTCGAGAGGCTCCGCCCCAATGCCATGTATGGATGACTGGGAAGCTAACGCAAGAGACCGCCCACCGTCAAGAGGCAGTGCGAAGGCCCAAACACTCCCTCGGGTCATCTCGGTGGTATGATGCTTCCAGCCACAGCGAAGCCGCGGTAACGCGAACGTCATGCGGCTGACGCATGAACATGGCGCCGATATGTAGGTGGCCCCGCCCGTTCAAAAGGGACAGGCGGGGACAGCGGGGGACATGAAGCCCCCCTTGATACATATCGCAACTCCCAAAGCAAAACAGAGACACCGCCACCAGCAGAGAACAGCACACCAGCTGGATTAGGATGTATGCCCATTGTGAGATATAGTTGGAATGTCAATGTGTGCTAATATTGACAGATACCTGCAAAATAATTTTACCCATTTTTTGTATTTTGTATGAATTGGCTGATGTTCATGACATTAATGTATGTACTATCTTTTACTTGAATTAAATATGCACTGCATTTATTTCTGCTATTTTTACTGGCTCTATAGTGATCACCTCACTCAAAGTCCCAAGGGCCAACCTTTCTCTTTTGACGCATATTGCAGGGATGGAGGTGTGTCACTGGTGACACCAGACCCTTCTTTATTTTATCTAGAATTGAGGATAGGAGTTAGAGAGGAACTTAGGATAAGCTTTATCAGTGAAATGGGTTTCTTGAAGACAAATAATATGTGCCTTCTTAGCTGCAAAAGAGCGCATTGCTTTGGTGCGTTTTTGGGGAATGTTGAAGCCTTGTACATTTAGGGATAAAAGGTTTATGGGGGCCATAATAAGTCTCGGACATTGATCGTATTAAGACTAACGAAAACCACGGCGAGAGCCGGAACCACCTCCAGGAGAGAAAGAAAAGAAAAAGGAAAAAAAGGGAGAAAGAGAAGAAGGGAATAAAAATTAAGTGAAGAACCCTTGTAAATATATGAAAGATCCATAAATTACAGTATGGAAATAGGGTGTGGGAACATCTCAAGGGAGTATCAATAACTTCCCGAGAGGTTCCAGATTCACCATCGGGCACCTGCAAAATAATAGCAGGGGTCCGAGGATGAAAAGGGGGCAGCATGAAATTCCTAGGGGCCGGACAACACCGGAGAATCGTCAAACATTACAAATAAGCATTAGACAATAATAACTATAAATGTAGTAATAATACAATGATTTCACCAGCATTATTTTAGTAATAAAAAAAAAAGACAATAAATAGAGAATAATCAGGTACTAGTAAAAATAAAAAATAAAAAACCTGATAATTATGACAACTTATAGCCTGAGTT
The DNA here is from genome assembly GCA_029206835.1 of Rana muscosa. Lineage (NCBI taxonomy): Eukaryota > Metazoa > Chordata > Amphibia > Anura > Ranidae > Rana > Rana muscosa. Next base: position 430,056,020 of record CM055121.1, on the reverse strand, counting down.
TTGAGGGTAAATGAGGACCAAAGGCTATTTAAACTAGAACAATTAATGTAAAAAACATATAGGTTTATTATTATAAATGGCAGGGTCATCTAACACTGTCAATAACCAATAATAAAAAAAAATACATTTCTTTCTGTCTTTTCTCCAAAAAAAAAAAAAAAAATAAGACTCAGGCTTTTGAACTAAAAGCTAACTAAAAGCTAAGAGAGAAAAAAAAATTGGCAGAAAAAAAAAAAAAAGCAAAAAAGCAAACTTAATCTATCTTACCTTGCCAGAAGATTGCAGTGAAAAACAAACCAAGCTAGAAATTAAAGTCAGTCCATTGAGTCAGCGTTAGATGGAGTTAGGGTTTCAAAGCGACCACGCTTATTTAGGTTCTGGCGGGTGGAAGTAGAAGGTCCAGAGCTCAATGTATCCAGTTGTGGTGGTGAACGGGAAGCTTCGAGAATGATCTTTGGCTTCAGGTTGATCTAAAGCCCCATACACGCTATCAGTTTTTCTGCAGGTTTTTGTCTTCAGGTTTACCAAAACCATGTAGTGCAAGGACCTGCCTGATTGCATACGAATTGAAACTCTTAAGGTTTGACCTCATATTAGATGGTTTTGGTAAACCTGAAGACAAAAACCTGCAGAAAAACTGATAGTGTGTATGGGGCTTAACAGTCCTAAGTCAAACAGAGCTGTTTGCAATTCTTCTAAGGTACGACAAATATATTTTGTCTCCAGGTGGGTGAAGCGCAGTGAAAAAGTTGATATGTATTGCCTTGAAAGACAAGGGCAGAATTCCCTCTGGCAGCTGCAAGTAACTGTTCTTTTGTTTGGTAGTAATGGAACCTAACAATTATGTCCCTGGGGGGACTGTTAGGTTTATGTGGGGCTTAAGCTCTGTGCACCCTATCCATTTCCAGTCTCTCAACTGGGATACCAGGCATAAGTTCCTGGAAGAGTGCAAGCATTTTTGCCTGGAGATCAAGAATATTTTCGGGAATTCCTCTAATTCTTAAGTTGGAGCATCTGTCCCTGTTTTCCTGGTCCTCTAATCTGGACTGCAAGATAAGCTTTTCTTCTTTAATGTGTTCAAATTCCTCAGCATGATGCTGAGCATAATTTTCTAGCTCATCTAATCTCCTTGGCAAGCTTATCTGTAATGTGATCTGAAGTCTGTTTTAATGCTTTCTGCAGCATTCTTTCAAACTGTTCAAACATGCTAGATTGAGTTACAACTTGTGTATTCACATCTTCAAAGTCAGACTCACTGCCTAGGTGCTGTGACTTTAAACTGTGTGACAGGGGATTAGAAGTGCGCTGTGTGCTGAGCTGTGAGGTACTTGGCTGCGCCATCTTGGATGTCACTCTGGCCGGCGTTTCTTTATGATTACCAACTTTGAATTTGAGTTTGGGCCCCCTCAAGACCATGGTACCAATGGCGACGTATTCCCGGAGGTAAGAGGCAGTAACTGTGAATGATTTTACCGGCGCTGGAGCTATCTATTCTCCGGTGTGTCTAGCCCAGGAACAGGGCTCTAAGAAAGCGCGACTACTCCCTCAGGCATCCGCGCATGCGCCACTTAAAAAATCTTTCATGTTGTGGTTCCTGTCTGTCTGCGGGCCATCTCTTTCTGCAACTTCCTGGTCTTCTGCTGTTTACCTTCAATTTCTAAGGATTACATATCCCATGGTACCCTGCTGCCTGCAAGCATTATTCCTGTACTGACTCCACCTTCTGAAATGCCTCCTCTGAGCACCTCTGTAGTTCAGAAGGCAGGCTCTGTGTAATGTGTGACACAGCAGTGCCTAATCACGAGACATAGTGAATACATATCACAGAAATCAAGGAAGTAAATGTGTGTGTATCTTTACAAAGTAAGTTTACAAACCTCAAGATCATGCAGATAGAGGTAGGCTAGAAATAACTGAAATAAGATGTAGAAATTATTATACAAATTTTCATTTTGATGATGGATTTGCTTTAGGTCACCTTGTATATGTAAGGCTCCCAAGATCAACCATATGGGAAACTTGATTTAAGTAGGAGCTCTTATTCTCTCAGATATTTCAATGTATATAGCGAGAATTAAAGTGGTTCTGGATGGGATCATTTAACAGAGGGAATGCACTGAAAATATTGTGACTTTCCTATAGACAACAAAAGTAGGACAAACACTTGTTAAAAGTACAATCAATTCTGCACTTTTGGTTCTAGGATCAAACCCCTTGAATCAGATGTGTTATCACTCACTTTCACTCTGAACTACATAGAAAGACAGATGAACACTATTTGAGTCATCAAATGTGATAATTTGGAGAAACATCAAGATGCAAAAATATTAAAATTTCTGAAATCCCAGACACAATATTAAATAGCAAGCTTCCAACTGTGTCGAAAACACTTTATAAATGTAAATTGGCTAGAAAAAAAAATCCTAAAGCTAAGGCAGACAGAGTGCACCTTGTGGGAAGATCATTCTAAAATATAAATGAACCCTAATGAGATACTCTATGCAGAGTTAATTTCCCTGTCAGGTCACCTGTGGCCAGGTGACAGATGCACACCGTAGGGGGACAGGAGTGCACCGCAAGGTAGTGAACCCTATGGCTGACTGCTGCGGATAGGAAACTGGGTGGTTGTGGAAAGCGGGACCAGAGGAGCACAACCGGGATCCTATGGGAAGCTAGAGCCAAGATTCGCCAGGGCGCGGAGTCTGAGACCCAGCAGGTCTTCTCCAGAGCCTCTAGTGGTGAGGATGTTATGCTGCAGGCTGGGTCCAGGTCGCGGCCCCTAGAGTCTCCTAGCTCACGCCCCGTAGGATAAGGGGACAAGAGGGGAAGCAGCAGCACGAGATATAAGAGTAACGAATAACAAGCTGAAAGTCAAGGGCCACAAGCAGACAAGGATAACGAAAGACAAGCCGAAGGTCAAGGGTCACGAGCAGACAGGGATAGTCGGGGACAAGCCAATAACGTAACAGAGAGACAGACGTAGCACACGGCAGGCAGGAACCCAAACACACAATGCCTAACAAACACGTTGATCAGCAAAGCAGGCTTGCAGTGCACAGGTTAATATAGTGTTCTGTGATAGGGCCTGGGGTGGAGTCAGGCTGGGAGGAGATTATAAAGGAAGCCAGGTGAAAGGGTTCAGGCCTCTAAGATGAACACATGGGAAGGAAGGTAAGCTGACAGACAAACACTACTGCATATCCATGACAGTACCCTCCCTCTTATGGGCCCTCCCCCGCCTGGGCCCAGGCTTAAAGGGAAATCTCTGATGAAACCTCCTCAACAGATGAGGTGCAGCGACATCAGATGCAGCGATCCAAGACACCTCCTCAGGACCAAAACCTCTCCAATACACAAGGTACTGAAGAATGCCTCTGCAGAGCCGAGAATCCAGAACTTGTCTAACCTCGTACTTAAGATTATCCTCAGAGACCGAAAACGAGGTAGGGAGATGACAAGAAGATCTATTGAGGACCAAAGGCTCTCTAGGAATAAGCAAGGGCATGAGAGGATCAACAGGAATCTGAGGAGGGTCCCCTAGACCCTTAAAGGGGGACTGGTCATCTTGCACAGGACCATCAGACTGGGCAGATGTCAGTGGAACCCTGAAGTCAGGTTGGTTAGAAGGTGACATGTCGCCGGAGTCAAGCTGAATAGCTGAAGGACAAGCAGAATGTCCTGAACAAGAAAAAGTAGGAGGCTCACTGGGCATGGGCTGGACTGGCATAACTAGTACAGAGGCAGAGTGAATAGCTGAGTCAGGTGTAGCGACTACCTGAATCGCATCGCAAGACGTAGCGACTGCAGGACTTGTAGACAAGCTAGCCTGGCTGTGCGTCCAAGGGTGGTTAGGGACAGAGAAATGTAAATGGTTATGCAACCTGGAATGAATGACCGGCTCAGGTTCACAGGGGGCAACCTTGGGTAGGCAGGACGAGGAACAGGAGGGACCCCAAGCCAGGATCTGTCCAGTAGTCCAGTCCACATGAGGAGAATGGAGCTGTAACCATGGGAGACCCAAAATTATAGACGTTGAGGCCTTGGGTAAGATAAGGAAGGATATCCACTCCTGGTGGAGTGTCCCTACCGACATCTTAACAGGGAGGGTCTGGAAGCGGATAGGTCCCCCTGGGAGAACAGTACCATCAATCGCCAAGACCACCAATGGCGTGGTGAGGGGCAAAAGAGTAAGTCTCATGGACGATGCGATTTCCCAGTCCATGAAATTACCAGCGGCTCCGGAATCCAGATATGCTGAGACCGAATGAGAATAAGTACCAACATGAAGGAACACAGAAAGCAGAAGACGAGAAGGGGAAGGTGATATTTCTGGGTCCAATACTCCACTTACCAGATGAAGTGGACCCGAACGTTTTTCTGGACAAAGAGAGCAAGTGTCACGAAAATGACCTTTGCCCCCACAGTAAAGACACAGACCAAGAGTTCTGCGCCTAGCACGTTCCTCGGGGGATAGCCTGGTCCGACCCAGCTGCATGGGTTCCTCAGCTGGTAGGAGATGCTCTACGGGTCGAAGAGAGGGGAGCTCAGGCTGACTAAGAACCAAGGAGTGCTGGCGTTGCTTTTCTAAGGTCCTCTCCTGAAAGCGAATATCGATCTGGTTACACAAGGAGATAACGCCGGCCAGATCAGTGGGGATGGTTCTTCCTGCTAATTCATCCTTCACTCTATCAGACAGGCCATGCAAAAAGGTTGCGACTAAGGCCTCATTGTTCCAGCTCAACTCAGCCGACAGTATGCGGAAATGAAGGGCATACTGTCCCACAGAAGCAGACTCTTGGCGGAGACGTAAAAGGGCGCTGGCCGCTGAAGAGATACGAGCCGGTTCTTCGAAGATATTCCGAAAAAGTTTCAAGAAGCCAGACAGGCTAGAAACCACTGGATCATTCAGTTCCCACAGAGGGGCTGCCCAGGCTAAAGCTTCACCAGAGAGGAGGGAAATGATATAGGCTACCTTTGCCCGATCAGACAGGAAGTTTTGGGGCTGGAGCTCAAAATGAATCGTGCATTGGCTAAGGAACCCCCTGCAAGCCTTGGAGTCCCCAGAGAAAAGGGTACGGAGCTGGCAGTTGTAGTGAGTGTGTGGCTGCGACTGGTGCAATAGGTGCAGCCGCTGGTTGTATTTGAGGTTGCGGATTCAGGGTTCCCAAGGAGGCCTGAAGCTGCTCGAAGCGAGAAGCCAGATCCTGGAGGAATCGCATCACCTGAGTCTGATTAGATTCCTGGGTTTCAAGTCTGCAAACTATGCCCTGCAATGGATCATCCGCGGGGAGCGGGATGTCAGCCGGGTTCATGGCTGATCAAACTGTCAGGTCACCTGTGGCCAGGTGACAGATGCACACCGTATGGCACAACCCTATGGCTGACTGCTGCGGATAGGAAACTGGGTGGTTGTGGAAAGCGGGACCAGAGGAGCACAACCGGGATCCTATGGGAAGCTAGAGCCAAGATTCCCCAGGGCGCGGAGTCTAAGACCCAGCAGGTCTTCTCCAGAGCCTCTAGTGGTGAGGATGTTATGCTGCAGGCTGGGTCCAGGTCGCGGCCCCTTGAGTCTCCTAGCTCACGCCCCGTAGGATAAGGGGACAAGAGGGGAAGCAGCAGCATGAGATATAAGAGTAACGAATAACAAGCTGAAAGTCAAGGGCCACAAGCAGACAAGGATAACGAAAGACAAGCCGAAGGTCAAGGGTCACGAGCAGACAGGGATAGTCGGGGACAAGCCAATAACGTAACAGAGAGACAGACGTAGCACACGGCAGGCAGGAACCCAAACACACAATGCCTAACAAACACGTTGATCAGCAAAGCAGGCTTGCAGTGCACAGGTTAATATAGTGTTCTGTGATAGGGCCTGGGGTGGAGTCAGGCTGGGAGGAGATTATAAAGGAAGCCAGGTGAAAGGGTTCAGGCCTCTAAGATGAACACATGGGAAGGAAGGTAAGCTGACAGACAAACACTACTGCATATCCATGACATTCCCTAAGATTAAGGAATATATTCTGGCTAAAGTCTGCTCAGTGAAGGGGACATTGACTAAGAAATCTCTCAAGAGGAACCCTTGTAAAATTCTGCTGAAACCAATTATCGATCACTTGAAAGAGAACCAGATCCTACTGTATATAAATGGAGCTTTGCATTATCACTGGTTGTTATCGTAAGTAATTAAATAATAAAGCTACAATGTGGAGATCCTCTAAGCCCACTTCTTTCAAGTTTAAAGTTATCTATGGAGATTGAGGAATGGGAATGTTGTCCTTGTATCTATACTGCAGATAAAGATAAAGTTCAGATTACAAGTGCTGACTTTGCAATGTTATACTCACAGCTTTGGAGCCTGACCCAATACAATTACTAAATGTCAATACAGTCTACAGTTCCACCATAACATGTAAGAGACTTTCTCTGATAGCATATTATATATAAAACCTAAATCAATGTGAACGGTGCAAAATCTCTGATTATAATCATTTGGATAAGGTGTTTAAAATTCCAAACATCTAGAATTAGCAGCTAAATTTGGTAAAATCAATATTAAATGTTTACTGCAATAAGTAAACATTGAAAAATGTGTTTTTCATTTTCATATATATATATTTCTTAATTTCAATATCTTTTCACCTCATAGGTTTTGGTATGAAAACCCCATGATGTTTACTGAGACTCAGAGAAAGGAACTTGAGAAGCATTCCCTTTCCCGTGTAGTTTGTGATAACACAGGCCTCAGCCATGTACCACCTGATGCCTTTCTTACAGGAAAATATCCAGATGACTTTATATCATGTGACAGTATACCCAGCCTAGATCTCAAAGCTTGGAAGGAGGACATTGAAAAAAGTATGATGGCTCTTCCTTATATACTTGCCATTTGTAGGAGCTTTGTTTCTTTTCAGAGATATTACTAGCAATTCAAGGGTTCTGTGCTAAATTTTGTGCAGTGTACTGCCTTGTCTAGGACTTCTGATCATTTAATTAGTAATGGTAATGTCCTAAGGCAATCTTTAACCCCAACATGCACATCAACTAAACATTGCATGTTTAGCTGCCTCCTCCTTTTGAATGACTGATTTGTTTTATTTTTAATCCCAAGGAGGCTCTTTTATTAAAATATCGCACCACAACTGCGAGACAATCGTTTGGCTTGTAGTTGTGGGGCACTCCATTAAAACTTAATGCAAACACACTGTTTCCAACGCACATGTTCCTGCAAAATGGCTTTGAAAGTAAATGGGTTCTGCAGTGACCACCAGCTGAAAACCATTAATATTTAAAGTGAAAGTATGTCAACAGCACACCATGGATCTTCAGAGCAGATCCAAAGCTTTATTCAGCAATCATATCATAATAACAGACGCAATGTTTCAGAGTCTCGCAGGACCCCTTTATCAGGCATGTGACAAAGTGCAGTTCAGAAAGAATACAATTTATAGAACCATTCACTACTTTATCTAAAATATGCTCCACCCTAGCAGACCTTTCCCTGGTTGATGCATGGAGACAATTACATACTAATGAGAGAGACTACACATACTACTCACCGGCACACAAATCCTATAGTAGGATAGACTACATTTTACTCTCACAAACACACCTAGACTCCGATCCCACTAGCAGGATTGGCATGAAATTGTGGTCGGACCATGCTCCAATGCACGTAACTCTTGGCAGAATCCCCCAGCGCACACGTAGAGCCACTTAGAGATTGAATGACAATCTACTCACGGACACTGTGTGCACTGCAGCAGTGTCCAAGGCCATCTCGGACTTTGTCCACCTCCATGCCGGAGACTAAACCTCTGCTATAAATAAATGGGAGACCCTGAAATGCGTGTTATGCAGGATTTTTATTCAAAACGGCTCTAGGCTAAAACGAGCTCACACAGCGGATTTAACTCGCCTCTTCACCCTAATCGCCTCTCTTGAATCCACACATAAAAGCACATTGGACCCCAGGAAGTTAGTCGAACTGTCAAATGCATGCCGAGACCTGTTACACCTCTTTGCGGAGTGCTCACTGACCGCCCGCAATAAAGGACGCCATATCTACTACTCCCAGGCGAATAAATGTGGGAAACACCTAGCCAGTGTCATCCATCCAAGACCGTGTAGACATAACATACCATAGATAATGTCCCCAAGCGATCAAAAAAAACACAAGACCAAGGAGATTGTTTCTGAATTTAAAAATTACTACTCCTCTCTATACAACCTTCCCCCACCCCAGACACAGCGCACACTATCTAATTCGGATGACTCAGACTTACAAAATTACATCCAAGACACGGCCCTGCCCAAGATCTCCCTCCCTGACATGGACAGTCTCGAACAACCAATCACCTCGTCAGACTTTTTGACCTCGATTAAAGGACTTAAGATTGGCAAGAGCCCGGACCCAGACGTGTATACCCCCCTGTTCTATAAAACTTTCGCTCATCAGCTGGCCCCGATTATGGCTCGAGCCTTCGAGGAAGTGTATGAGCATCATCCCTTGTCGCCACAAATTCTACAGGCCCAGATAGTGGTATTGCCGAAACCCGGTAAAGACTATTCGCAATGCAGCAACTACAGACCCATTTCACTACTGAACATGGATCTCAAACTCTTTTTAAAAATCATAGCAAATCGCCTAGCTCCTTTACTGCCTTCCCTAATACATTGTGACCAAGTTGGCTTCATCCCAGGCGAGGGATAACACCACGAAAACCCTACATCTTATATCATACGTGCGGCACCATAATATCCCCACATGCCTTTTAGCGTGTGATGCCGAGAAAGCTTATGATAGAGTAAGCTGGCCCTTTCTACGTGCATCTTTACATCAGATAGGTCTGGGCCCGAGACTTTTGAACAAAATAATGTCACTCTATACCAGCCCCTCAGCGAAAGTAGCAGCCAGTCTTCCGAGGCTTTCGAGATCAGGAACGGAATTAGTCGGGTGCAATTCGTTTAGTTTCAAAATAGTTTAACGAATTTTGAGAAATTAGTTAATTCCGAAATTTACGAATTTACAAATTTTTTCAATTCCGAATTTTCGGATCTCCGAATTTCCGAAATTTCAAATTTCCGAAATTCGGAATTTACAAAATTCGGCATTTTGGAAATTAGGATTTTCAAAATTCCGTCTTTCCGAAATTCGGATTTTCGAATTTCCGAAATTCAAAAATTCGATATTTTGAAAATTCAAAAATTCGGAATTTTGAAAATTCAAAAATTCGGAATTTTGAAAATTCTAAAATTCTACATTTTGAAAATTCGAGATTCGAAATTGCAAAATACGAAAATCTAAAATTCGAAAATGGGAAATTTGGAAATTTCCGAATTTCCGAATTTTTAAAATTTCCGAATTTCCGAAATTCGAATTTTTTTTTATTGTTTCATTCTTTTTTACTTTTTTCGGGAAATTCTAAAAATTCGTTTTTTTTCGTTTTTCGTTTTATTAGTTTCTTTGCTTTTTTCGGAAATTCGGAAATTTGAAAATTCGGAATTCGTAAATTACGATTTCCAAATTTTTGAATTTCCGAATTCCGAAATTTCGAATTTTCTATTTCTGAAAAAAAACTAAAAAAATAAATAAAACAAAAAGGAAAAAAACAAATTTTTTGGCAGTGCACATGTCTAAACGGTACAAGACGGGTGCCCGTTGTCCCCATTATTGTTTGCGCTAACGGTCGAACATCTGGCCCAAGCCATTCGTAATAACGACAATATTCATGGGATCCCCACCCCCTCAACACATCGCAAGTTGTCACTATATGCAGATGACAGCTCCTTTATGTCATACAACCACATACGAGTGCCCCCGCTCTACTCCAAGAGCTTGATCGCTTTGGAGCACTCATCAACTTCAAATTGAACATCATCAAAACAGAAGCTTTAAATATCTCCCTCTCCCAGACAACCACATCTCTAGTTGAAAAAAAAATCCATTCCGCTGGCAATCACGCTCGATTAAATACCTGGGTACAGAGATCCCTAGGGAACCACACAACATTTACGCACTGAACTACAGTCCCTTATTGACCAAAATCAGGCGCTCACTAGAATCTTGGCATCACTCAAACTCTCTTGGTTTGGACGAATGAATGTCCTTAAAATGGATATTCTCCCTAAATTACTTTATCTATTTCAAACTCTTCGCATCCTTCTCCCCAATGCCTTTTTCCATACACTGCGCTCCCTGGCGGTCAAATTCCTATGGCAACACCACCCCCCCCCCAGACTTAAACATAAAATACTGTGTGCGCCCAAATTGCGGGGGGCATTGGTCTCCCAGACTTTCAGCTATACCATTCCTCTGCCATATTTTCGCGACTTCTCGAATGGTTTCCCCGTCCCTTATCCAAACCATCCACGATAATCGAGCAAGACATGGCACAAGTAGACCTTCGGGCCCTCCTTTGGGGATACCGCATTAAATTCCGCACAATGATTGGGATCTCCCCACTGACAATGGCTGCACTATTTATATGGTACAGCAAGCAAACCACCTTTGCCCTCTCCACAGATCCTAGCCCGCTGTCCCCTCTATTTGACAGTCCAACACTTCTCGCCTATAATACTCGAGGGCATTGCGGTTCTTATACAAGAACGCAATGGCCCACAGCTAGACAGTTCGTCCACCCTACCACAGGCCAATTCCGGCCACAACCAGACATGCAAACCACCACTCAGATTGACTGGCTCCATGGTATCCCTAACGCAACATAGCAAGACTCTACACCTATCAGGACAGGTCCATAGACCTCTCACGGCATTTGAGGATTTGTATAATCTCTCTCAGACCCCCAAACACCCTCTCTCTCTGATATATAAAGATATTTAGTCCCATACTTACGACTCACTCCCTAACTTAACGATGAAGTGGTCCAGAGATCTAGGGTTGGAGATATTTCCAGGGCATTGGAGTACCTCATTCAAACTCACAAATAAATCATCCATATCAGGGTTCTTCCAAGAGAAAAGCTACAAACTACTCTACAGATGGTATAGGGATCCAGTCACGGTGAACAAAATGTACCCCAATGCTTCAGATGCTTGCTGGTGATGTCACAGAGGAAAAGGCTCTTACATACACGTAAGGTGGGAGTGTGACCGAGTTTGCCCATTATGGGACAAGGTTTTTGGTATATACAATGACTTATACAATGTCTCTCTTGTGCCCTCCCCTTCAGTGGCTCTTTTATCTATTCTGCCTGGCCCTATTAAATCTCACAAAAAAAACCTTCTCAGATTCTTTCTATCTGCAGCCTGCCATGTAATTTCGCAATACTGGAAAACAGACTTCATTCCCCCCATCACTGCTTGGGTAGATATCCTCAACAACACTATGCTCATGGAGGAGATACAGGCAAAGATAGGGGATACATGGGACAGGTACAAACAGTTATGGAATATATGGCTTCTTCACTCTTCCTCAGACCTCCTCTGCAATAGAATTTCCACTTGAGGAACTGGTCCTATATTATACTTATAGAAGAGGACGTGTCAGTGGAGGTTTCTTTGGGTCATATAAGAATTAAAGGTATAGGAATTCCAGTTGTTCTGAGACTTATACTGCTGAGTTCTCTCCCCCCCCTGTTTCCCCCTCTTTCCTCAAACCCTCACTCCCATACCCCCTCTTATTCGACAGTTGGCTTACTTGTTACATATCATAGGCAATGCCCTAAAGACGAAGGGCGCCATGTCATTGGTTATTGTGTCGCTGAGAACTGCTTCACACGTTTCTGTGTATGTGTTTTATAATGTTTTGTATGATGGGCGGTATGTGTGAATCACTTCCCCTGCCCCCCCCCATTTTTTCTTCATTCTGTATCCCCCTCCCTTATTCATGTTGATTGTTTCCTTTTTCTTTAAAATAATGAAAATATATTCAACCTTAAAGAACCATCCAACAATCTGTGAGCAAAGAATTAGCTTAGCCCCACCCCCTGATGTCATATTGACATCATAAGCCTGCCACAAGTACACAATTTAAAAAAATCACATAACAGTCAGGCATCACAACACGAGACAACACAAAAACTGTATTTGCTAAAATGCAGATGAAATCGCACAAGCAAGCAACTGTGATGTAAACAAAGGAGCCAAGCGGGTCAACCTAGTCCCAGAGTTATAGTTTTCAGGTTGCTAAGCACTAGTTGAGGTGTATAAGCCACCCTCCAATGGCATGATCTGCTGTGTGCATGCTCGCTGTGAGGGTCTTTTCTCAGCAGGCCAGCTGACGGTGTCATGGCAATGCATAATGCTGGTGCAGGTGCCAGGTAACCAAAAGCAAGGGACAATGTGGAACAGCATACTGAAGTGGAGCACCAGAGTAGGAAAACTGTGGAGAACACAGTAAAAAATTCAGAAGGTGAACAGGGTGATGAAAGGAAGGACGGAAGAAGCTAACATACATACAGTAGATGCAGAGAAACAGAAAAGAAAAAGAAAAAAAAGGGGAAAAAAATGAAACCAGGAAACAAAGAGAAAAGGAATAAAAGAAAGGAAAAAAATACGAAAACAGAGACCCAAGAAAAAAGAAAAAGAGAACCCAAAAAATAAAAAGAAAGGAAAAAGGTGAGAAAAACAAGAAAAAAATTTAATGGAAAGGATAAACAAATAAAAATCAGAACACAGAAAATAAACAAAAAATAAATAGTCAAAAAATTTTCAAAAATTAAATCAAATAAAATGTGCAAAAGAGGAAACTGAAGCAAAATTGAAAAATCATAGCAAAAATAAAAAGAAACAGCAACAGCAACAGAAAAACAGGAAAAAGAAGTGAAAATAAAAAAAAAAATAAGAAAACACAGACAAAAAGGGAAAGGTGGCAAAAAGCTAAGAGAAAACAGGCAAGCAAAGGAGAGAAAAAAGAAAAGGAAAGGGTAGGCAGGAGATAAAATAAAAATAAAAATGAGGGTTATGGAGAAATGGGAGTAAAGGGAAAGAATGAGAAAAAAAAGAAGGGAGGGGAGGAAGAAAAGAGGGGGGGGGAAGCTGGGGGGAAGGGGGAGGGAGGAAGGAAAGAGAGGAAAATAAAGAAGGGGAGGGGGGAAGAGAAAGAGAAAATAAGAAGTGGGGTAGACGAAGGGGGGAAAAGGGTCGGGAAGGGTAGATGGGCACAACACGAGAAAAAGGGAATAGAGAACAAGGGCAAGAAAGAGGGGAGACAGATTTTGAAGAAGCAGCTACTGTAGTAGGCAAACAAATAAAACCAGTTAGAACATAACAAGTGAATTGAAAAATAAGAGGAGAACTATATACAAATTTCAATCATGAAATGCCAACACCACCAGAATTCATCTTTTGTCAAGGAAACATAAAAAGGATAAGTTAAGCCCTGTACACACGATCGGATATCCTATGGATTCTAATCGATGTTTTTTTTCCATCGGAAATCTGATGAAACTGTCTTCCATCAGTCTTGCCCACACAAGTCAAAAAACTGACCGTTTCAAACGCGGTGACGTAAAACACTCTGATGAGCCGAGAAAAATTAAGTTCAATGCTTCTGAGCATGCGTCGACTTGATTCTGAGCTTGCGTGGGTTTTTTATCCGATGGATTTCCACACAGACGATCGGATTTTGCTATTGTTTTTTTTTTCCATCGGATAAAGTTAAAACATGTTCTATTTTTTCACACCGATTGAAAAAAGACCGATGGGGCCCATACACAATCGGTTTGTCCGATGAAAACAGTCCATCGGACTGTTTTCATCAGTAAAACCGATCGTGTGTACACGGCTTAAGAATTAAGGCCTCCAGACTGTATAATATTAAGTGTGTATATCCAATATGCCTTCTGGTGTAGGAGGGGATAATCACAGTCCCCACCCCTCGCCGGTTGACTGATATGTTCAATGACCATGCCCCTTAATTCATGTTCAGTATTTGAAGTTTCTGAGAGACAAAATGTACTGCTACAGGTTTACTTAGGTCAATGGGTTCACCTTTTAAGGCTTTAGCCAAGGCTGTTCTGATGTCACTCTTATGTCTTTGGAACCACCGTTTCAAGGGGCCTATGATCTTGCCTACATACACTAGTGAACATGGGCAATTCAAGATGTAAATGCAATAATCTTCACATGTATACAAAAGAGCTAGCCACTATGAGGATGTGTAAAGCGTTCCCTGCATATCAGGGAGTTGCGCATATTGCAAACAACCCTGTTTTTTGACATCCTGTTGACAGTCCTGGCAAACTTGGATCTTGGGTCAGCTTGTACAAGCAGATCCCGTAGATATCTACCATGCTTGTGAACCAATAATTGTGGATTCTTAAGGCGAATGTGTTATCTGCCCTGAGGATGTTAAGGTTACGTGTGGCTGCACGTGTTGTGCGTTCAGATTCCCAATTGAACCTGTGTATGAACAGAGGCCTATCGCCAGTCATAGAGATCTTGTCAGGGTCTTTTCATAGTGGCTTTCACATGAGCCTGATTGAGTATTGTGGTAGGATAACCACGTTTCAAAAATTTTGCATGCATAGCTTTCAGCTGTTGATTCCCTTAATTATTACTGTTGTAATCTGTGGTGTTCTGATGACATACTTTCACTTGGACCTCAATGGGAACTTTTAACAGAAAAGTTGATTTAAAATTTTCACGGCCATGAAGCAAAGCTTTGCAGCATGTGTACAGCCCCATCTGACTGCAATGGTAGTATTTAGCTGGGTGGTCTGGGGGTGGTAAAACCGTGACTGTTACTACCCTCTGACCACACGAGTGAAAGGAGTCTCACAAAGGCACATATTCTAAATAGTATTTATTGCTTGACACTTGGGAGGCACTTATTGCCCCTTGTATTTACAGTAGCAATACAGGTCTGCATGCCACTATTATCTACATTGTACACCATTAAGTAAACAACAATGAATTATTTTTTAAGGCGCTTAAACACCTCCACAGAGTATCATTCAGTTAGTGCAATAGTTTTAAATATAAAGAGTAAGCACACCGAATAGCAACAATTGAAAAATAGGTAGGATAGCTGAGCCAGACCCTGCTAAAAAGAATGAGCAGGAGGAAAAATTAAACATTTCGGGGATGTAAGAACCACCTTTCCCAAGATTCTCAAGCCTTTTTATTTCATTTTGGGTGCTGAATTTCTGTATTTACTGTATCTTGGGACATCAGCTGCTATATGACTTAAATGGTCCTCACTGTACCTATATACAGTACATGCATATATTTTTGTTAATTGGAATTAACAGTGGAGTGAAAAGCTATGCTGTATTCTGCTTTATGTGATATGACATTCTTAGATAATTGTGACTAAAGTATTGTATACTTGTATGTACACTATATTACCAAAAGTATTGCCTGCCTTTAGACGCACATGAACTTTAATGGAATCCCAGTCTTAGTCCGTAGGGTTCAGTATTGAGTTGGCCCACCTTTTGCAGCTGTAACAGCCTCAACTCTTCTGGGAAGGCTGTCCACAAGGTTTAGGAGTGTGTCTATGGGAATGTTTGACCGTTCTTCCAGAAGCGCATTTGTGAGCTCAGGCACTGATATGTGGACGGGAAGGCCTGGCTCGCAGTCTCCACTCAAAATCATCCCAAAGGTGTTCTATTGGGTTGAGGTCAGGACTCTGTGAAAGCCAGTCAAGTTCCTTCACCCCGAACTCGCTCATCCATGTCCTTATGGCCCTTGCTTTGTTCACTGGTCCAAATCATTTGGTGGGGGGGATTATGGTTTTGGGGTTGTTTTTCAGGGGTTGGGCTTGGCCCCTTAGTTTCAGTGAAGGGAACTCTTAAAGGGGTTGTAAAAATTAAATAAAAAAAAACAAAAAAAAACATGTCATACTTACCTCCTCTGTGCAAGGGTTTTGCACAGAACGGCCCGATCCTCCTCTTCTGTGGTCCCCCAGCGTCGCTCCTGGCTCCTCCTCTTCTTGAGTGCCCCCACGGAGAGCTGCTTTCCAGGGGGGCACTCGTGCAGGCACGCTTCCGAGTCCTGCTGCTACGTCCATTTACACAGACAGCAAGACTCGCCCACCGGCTCCTGTGTCACTGGATTTGATTGACAGCAGCGGGAGCTAATGGCTCCTGCTGCTATCAATATATCCAATGAGGACCCGAGACAGCGGCTGGAGCTGCTGTGCTTGTCCTCGTCACTGGAACGATCAGGTTCAGGTTAGTAAAAGGGGGGCTCTGGGAGTGCAGAAGATTTTTCACCTTAATGCATGAATGCATTAAGGTGAAAAACCTTGAGGGTTTACAGCCCTTTTATGTCGTCAGCATACCAAGACATTTTGAATAATTTTATGCTCCCTGCTTTGTGGAGACAGTTTGGGGATGCCCCCTTCATGTACCAGTCCACAATGCAAGGAGTTTAATGGAGTTCCAGATAGCAGTAAAAACCTGACATGTTTTGGGCCTGACGCACTTCCCAATGGCTTCTTTAAAGCCAAATTCTGGGCATATTTAGAAGACAAAAATGATTGCAGCTCTGTAATCAATAAAGCATCAAATATATTTTTAAATGCAAACAATACAAGTACCTGCATTAGACCCGGTATTAGCCTCTTGCAGGGTTCTGTACAGTCTGCATAGCAGAATTTATAGAGGAGAATGAAGCTGTAGCACAAGGAGCCAAGAAGGTGTGCTGCAGTGAAAGGATAATGATTATACAAGGAGAGAACACAGTGATGAGCTCATAATTCTTGATCTTGAATTTCTGATATTCATTCTTATTCAATCTATATGATTTCTTACATTTATTCTTTTTAGCCAAATATTTATGCATTACTGTATATTTTTTATACTTTAGCAATCAGCAAGTGGCAAATGAAATCCTGCTAATCCCAAATTTCAAACCGCTGGTTGCTAAGTTTCACAATTTCAGGAATCATATACAGATAGGAGCACAGGAAGCTTGCTGTGGTAAAATCAAATTTTTAAAGTAAATATTTTATACAAATAATAAAAATGATATCAGTATCATTTTTTTCCAAATAGAAAAAAAAAAGGATTTAT
Organism: Rana muscosa; assembly: GCA_029206835.1. NCBI lineage: Eukaryota > Metazoa > Chordata > Amphibia > Anura > Ranidae > Rana > Rana muscosa. The sequence continues at coordinate 430,039,044 of CM055121.1, read as the reverse complement.
GTTTGCATTTTGCTTGAAGCATTTTGAAGTACAAACTACATTCAACATATTTAATGGAAGTGAAGTAGCAACAAAGATCAGCAATCTAAAACCTGCATAGGTGGAATAGTACTGAATGAGAGGGTGACCTGTGCATTGGTCGTGTAAGCCTGCCCTGAATTTAAAAGTGTACTTGAAGAAAAAAAAAAATGTTGCCTCATTTTTCACTAAGACAAACCTTTGATTAGAGGAATAAAACCAAGATAAACATCAAGAATGATTTAACCGGTAGATTTTTTTTTATTGTAGGTACATCCTGTGGCCTTCCAATGAAGATAGAAAATGGTGATTTTGTGTTTTGTTCGGAGGCTGTGTTAATTTATTTTTGTTACTCTGGCTATCACTTAGAAGGACATGAAGAATTAGTGTGCCAAGGAAATCAATGGAGTACCAAACCCCCATTTTGTTCAGGTACAGTTTATTACAGAGAATTTCAATGAGAACTTTGCTGCTTTAGCATAATTTAATTCAATTGTATATATTGGTGTATCATGACAGGCACAAAATTAATGCTGAAACAAATTCTTCATTATACAAATAAAAAGGGAAAATCTGCCATTTTAATGTATAGTGATTTCAAAGCAACATTAGTCACTTCTCATGCACCTTCTCAACCAAGTGTCATTGTATTGCCCCTGTTACTACAGGCTGATGGGGACCCCAAACAACCTTTTATATATATGTATGGTGTGGAAGTATACCTCTGCATGATCTTAAAGGGGTTGTAAAGGTACAAGTTTTTTCACCTTAATGCATTCTATGCATTAAGGTGCAAAAACATCTGAGGATTAGCGGCCCCCCTGAGCCCCCGTTTACTTACCTGACCCCTCGAAAGTCCCGTGCCGTGAATGTGCAGGCTTCTCGATCGGCTTCTCAGCTCATTCATTGGTTGATTGAAAGCAGCGCAGCCATTGGCTTGCGCTGCTGTCAAACACATCTAATGACGTGGCGTGCCGGGGGGCAGGGCCGAGTGATACAGTGAGCGGCTATAGCCGCCGGCTGTATCACGGGAGCACGCCCGCAAGAAATCACCACCATGCGAGCTCACTCGCATGAAGGTGGTGAATTCTTGTGGGGAGGAGCAGAGACAGCCGCCGAGGGACCCCAGAAGACCAGGTTCGGGACCACTCTGTGCAAAACGAGCTGCACAGTGGAGGTAAGTATAACATGCTTGTTATTTAAAAAAAAAAAAAAAATTGCCTTTAGTGTTCCTTTAAGTAGGAATGACTGGTATTTGGAGTTGGGTATCGCAGTGGCTTGGGAGCTTGCACTTCTGCCTTGCAGCACTGGAGTCCCTAGTTATAATCCCACCCAGAACACTATCTGAGTTATTCACTTTACAGTCAACACAGAGGACAAGGGGGCACTCTTTGCGTCTAGAGGAAAAAAGATTTTATCTCCAAATACGGAAAGGTTTCTTCACAGTAAGAGCTGTGAAAATGTGGAATAGACTTCCTCCAGAGGTGCTTCTGGAAAGCTCAGTAGATTGCTTTAAAAGAGGGCTGGATTCTTTCCTAAGTGTACAAAATATACCTGGGTACTAACATTTATAGGTACGGTAAGTTGATCCAGGGAAAATCTGATTGCCTCTCGGGGGATCAGGAATGATTTTTTCCCCCTGCTGGAGGAAATTGTATCATGCTTTGCTGGGGTTTTTCGCCTTCCTCTGGATCAACTGTGGGTATAGGATTGGGTATATGGGATTGTATTTTTTTTTTGGTTGAACTGGATGGACTTGTGTCTTTTGTCAACTAGACTAACTATGTAACTAGGTACCTATCTGCATGGTGTTTGTATGTCAAAGTACTTATGTGTTTCTCTCCACATTCAAAAGACATTCTGGTAGGATAACTGGCCCTGGTATGTGTGATAGGGACCTTAGATTGTCAGCTCCTTAGATTGCCTGATGTCAATATACACATATGTGACATACACTTTAACCCCTAGAACTCAAAAGTTGAGAACTAAGGAATCTAGCACAACTGAAAAAATAAATGAAATAAACTGTGTAGCATTTTTTTTAAGTATGTTGTATAGACGAACATCATCAATGTAAATGTGTATAAGCAGAGCTGAATGTATCCCCCAAGCTGCAGTGCAATAATATTGCCCCCTTCTCCACGGCATTGTGATAAATAGCTTACATAATACCTGGTAGGCTTGTGCAATTCATTTCTTAATGAATCGAAATTCGTCCGAATTTAGCAACTTTCGGACATTCGGAAGCATTCGAATTTCCGAACAAAGCAATTACGAATAAAACCGAATCCGAAATAAATTATATCGTAAATAGCGAATGCCAGAATGTCTTCGGCATAATTCGTTATGAAAAAAGTTACGAATGTACGAATCCATTCGAAGCACAATAAGGCCCCATGCACACGAGACGCTGTTATTTGCTGTTGAACGCGCGTTCAGAGGCAGTTGGACGCTTTTTTCAACTGCTCCTGAACCCATTCAATGTTATCCTATGTGTCCATGCACACACTCTAGTTTTTTGGCGTTTACAAGCAGTTGCGTTTAACCTCGTTTTTCCAGAAGCAAAAAAATGGGTTCAGACGCAAAAGTTTTCCACATTTCAGACGCTAAACGCTGCTAAACGCGGCTAAACGCGGCTAAACGCGGTACCGGCGTTTTGCCACGTTTGCGTTTATAAGCGTTTTTAAAGGTGACCTATTTTTTAACATTAGAAATCTCAAAAATGATGGCAAATGATGAAAAACTATTAAAAAATATAAAAGAAAACTGTAATTGCTTGCATTGCATTGTGGACAATCCACAACTTGTGGCAGGTAACGTGGCAAGTGGACAATCCACAGCTTGTGTCAGGTGATGTGGCCAGGTGTTGTGGCCAGGTGACGTGGCAAGTGGACAATCCACAGCTTGTGGCAGGTGACGTGGCAGGTGATGTGGCAGGTAACGTGGCCAGTTGACGTGGCCAGGTGACGTGGCAAGTGGACAATCCACAACTTGTGGCAGGTGACGTGGCACGTGATGTGGCCAGGTGACGTGGAAAGTGGACAATCCACAACTTGTGGCAGGTGACGTGGCTAGATGACGTGGCAGGTAATGTGGGCAGGTAACATGGCTAGGTGATGTGGCCAGGTGACGTGGCAAGTGGACAATCCACAACTTGTGGCAGGTGACGTGGCCAGGTGACGTGGCAGGTGACATGGCAAGTGGACAATTCACAACTTGTGGCAGGTGACGTGGCCAGGTGACGTGGCACGTGATGTGGCCAGGTGACATGGCAAGTGGACATTCCACAACTTGTGGCAGGTGACGTGGCAAGTGGACAATCCACAACTTGTGGCAGGTGACGTGGCCAGCTGACGTGGCAGGTAACGTGGCCAGGTGACGTGGCCAGGTAACGTGGCAAGTGGACAATCCACAACTTGTGGCAGGTGACGTGGCACGTGATGTGGCCAGGTGACGTGGCAAGTGGACAATCCACAACTTGTGGCAGGTGACGTGGCAGGTGACATGGCAAGTGGACAATCCACAACTTGTGGCAGGTGACGTGGCAAGTGGACAATCCACAACTTGTGGCAGGTGACGTGGCCAGCTGACGTGGCAGGTAACGTGGCCAGGTGACGTGGCCAGGTAACGTGGCAAGTGGACAATCCACAACTTGTGGCACGTGATGTGGCCAGGTGACGTGGCAAGTGGACAATCCACAACTTGTGGCAGGTGACGTGGCAGGTGACGTGGCAAGTGGACAATCCACAACTTGTGGCAGATGATGTGGCAAGTGATACGCTAAATACAAGTACACTGCTGCTCTCTCAGCTGCTGCTACTCACTCTGGTCTCACAAACTGGCTGAAATGGTTAAAATTTACTGTTTTTTGAGCTTAGGGAGGGTCTATGATGAAACGTGTAGCGGGGTCCTCAAATTGATGGGATACACCTGGGCAATAGTGTGACCCAGGTGTATAATTGTGTTAGGATTCAGACCCCTTTTTGTTTCGTGGAGGATTGGAGGATGTAATATTCTCCTTTGCCTGTGGGTGGCGAGGTACCCACAGGCTTCAGGTAGAATCATCTTCGCAGTGCTCCCTGTTTTGTCCCTTCCTGGAGATGGTATGGCTGGGGCGGGGAACCCGCCGGGCCGTTGATGGGAGGAGATAAAAGGGGGAGACGCCCTTACCACGAGGTCTTGCGGAGAAGGAGGTCCTCGGAGGAGGAGGGTTGCGGTCCGCACCCAGGGCCCTTAGGCCTGGGTGCGGGAGATCCAGGAGTCTGGTCCAGGTGCCCATGGCCTGGTCCGGAGTCATGTTGGCGTCCATCCCAGGCACCTTTAGCCTGGGGTGAGGTACTATCTAGGAGGCCTGGGGCCCAGTACCTTCGACTGGGTCCCGCTAGGGTGGACTGTCCGAGGGTCCCTGAGCGGAGGGACTCGTACCTGAGGTGAGGAGGCCGGGGAGGTTACCCACTGGAGACCCGGAGCAGCACCAACCCGGTGACAGTGGGCCTCTGGGAACTCTCTTGGGAGGACACATCCCCCTGATAGGGGCCACAGCGTATCGAAGAGGGCTCCATTGCTGTTCATAGGGGTTGCTGGAAGAGACCCCATCCTTCCTGTTCTGTAACAGCCGGATTGGCTTAGGCGCCGCTGGTCATAGTATAGTGGCATAGAACTGAAACGTTAGGAAGTGCCTTGATCTGCTCATCCCACCGTTGGCAAGGTTATAGGTCCCAACCAGTCTGCTGTTAAAAGAACTGTTTATCGTGCTTTGCTATTGGAGTGCCAAATAAACAAGTGTTGGACCTTTCTCCGGTGTGTGAACTCCAGTTACTGGAAGCAGAGGGGAGGCTGGTGAGCTTGCAATTACAGACTCAGTGCATTCACAGAACACACCGGCCCGAGGAAACATCAGGAAGTGGCCTTCACCTCCCTACTACAATGGGGAGGACATGGGCCGTGGCGCATCTCACTCTCACAACCCAGGAACCCCTAGACATGAGTTGGTGTGCAAAACCGAGGGAGAGAGGGTGAGGCCGCTACAAACGCTTATAAACGCAAACGCGGTAAAACGCCGCTAAACGCGGCCACAAAACGCGCGTTTATAAACGCCGGTTTCAGCGTTTAAAAACGTGTGTTCAGCAGAGTTTGCACCTGCGTCTCGTGTGCATGGGGCCTAACACTCTGCTCTGCTCTCTGCTTCTCCCTCACCGTGCTGAACTCCCTCTCAAAATTGTGTACAGGGGCGGAGGCTATAGCCGCATGTAAAAAATTTAAGTAATATACGAGATTTCGAATCAATACAAATAACCGCTATGTATTTAGAAAAGTACAAATCCATTCAAAGCACATTAGGCATAATAGGCAGCGTCGTTGTGAGAGAGACGTGGAAAATTACGAATCAACGAACCCAAAAAAAATTACGAAAGTAGGAGTTGTGTCCCGAATCAACGAAAAACAATGTACTCTACCGAAAGTACGAATTAGTCCGAACACGAAAAATCCCGTCTAGCAAAATTATGAACGATTACGAATCAACAGGACCGAAAAGAAACAAACCGAAACTAAACAAATTTTTCCGTTGTGCACAAGAAACGAACCGAAACTAAATGAATTTTTCCGTTGTGCACAAGTCTAATACCTGGCAGCCCAGTGACTTCACATGAACCACTCAAAGTAAGCAGTAGTATGCCAAGGGCTTTGGCTTCAGTATCTCCTCATATTATATTAGTTTCAATATGTGATCCACTGTTGTGGCACAGTCAGAAAACCTTTAAGTTACATTTGTCATAAATAGATTAAAACATTTTTATTTTCACCATTCAACAAGAAGGTCATCTGATTGCATTTAGGCACCAGGGGGTTGATTTACTAAAGACAAAACATCTATTCACTTTGCAAGGGAAGGTGAACTTTGCATGGGAATTTTTCCTAGAGCTGAACAAGGTGGAGCTCTTGTGACTTCCATCATCCAATCATGTGGAAGGAAAGTTACACTTTTCAAAGGAATTTGCCCCAGAACAGAAAATGATATGCAGACTTTTGCTTGCTCACAATTAGATGATGCAAGTCAGAAGAGCTTTTGGGAAAATTCTCTTTGCAAAGTACATCTTCCCTTGCAAGGCGAACAGTCTGTTCATATTTAGTAAATCAACCCTACTATGTTTTCCTTAAATATTAAATGGCTTAGTTATTAGTACACCTAAAACTGTACCAAAGTCCATATGTCTCCTGACAATGTTATGCAATACATTTTTCTGAGGATAAAGACCCCAAACTACTAACAAAGACTTACCACTACCATGTTCTGTTTGTTCCGATGCTGAAAGAAAAAACAAATTACCGTATTTATCGGCGTATAACACGCACCGGCGTATAACACGCACTCCAAGTTTAGGAGGGAATTTTAAGGAAAAAAACTTTTAGGAGGGAAATTCAAGGGAAAAAAACTTACTTTTAAATGCAGCATGCAGCCTTGCCCAGTGTCCATCTGCAGCCTTGCCCAGTGTCCATCTGTCCATCTGCAGCATTGCCCAGTGTCCATCTGTCCATCTGCAGCCTTGCCCAGTGTCCATCTGTCCATCTGCAGCCTTGCCCAGTGTCCATCTGTCCATCTGCAGCCTTGCCCAGTGTCCATCTGTCCATCTGCAGCCTTGCCCAGTGTCCATCTGTCCATCTGCAGCCTTGCCCAGTGTCCATCTGTCCATCTGCAGCCTTGCCCAGTGTCCATCTGTCCATCTGCAGCCTTTCCCAGTGCCTTTGCGATCGTGTCAGTCCCGGCGTTTTTTTAAATTTGGCGCCGATTTCTGTGGAGAGGAGCAAGCGGGGCCGAGTGTACTTCGGCTAGACTCGGCTCCTCTCGCAGTCCCGCCCATCTCCACTGACTGCGCCGCTGACGGAGAAAGCCGAGTGTACTTCGGCTAGACTCGGCTCCTCTCGCAGTCCCGCCCATCTCCACTGACTGCGCCGCTGACGGAGAAAGCCGAGTGTACTTCGGCTAGACTCGGCTCTGCTCACAGTCACAGGCAGGACTGCGAGAGGAGCCGAGACTAGCCGAAGTACACTCGGCTTTCTCTATGTCAGCGGCGCAGTCAGAGATGGGCGGGACTGCGAGAGGAGCCGAGTAAAGCCGATTGTACTTCGGCTTCGGCTCCGCTCGCTCCTCTCGCTCGTTTTCAGCAGGGGAATTCGACGGAGTATCGGCGTATAACACGCACCCACGATTTTCCCCTGATTTTAAGGGGAAAAAAGTGCGTGTTATACGCCGATAAATACGGTAGTTCTCTTCTCAAAAACCAACACTTTTATTTTGTTCATCCATAAAACTGAATCTAAATCTGGCTAAGCCCAGATTCACACTGGGCTGCGGGAATGAAGCCGTGCGAGTTCAGCTGAAGTCGCACGATTTCACTCCCGCTTGTCAGTCCCGATTTCGGCCGCGTTTACAGAGACATCTGTGCAGTTTCAAACGACTTTTTGAAATCGGTGTAGCGCAGCAAATGCGGCGTCGCACCGATTAGGCCGGTGCCATTGCCGGCAATTGCCAGAAAATGACGCTGATTTGACATGCGATTTGACTTGTCAAATCACATGTCAAAATGCACCAGTGTGAACCAGGGCTAAGATCTGTTTTTTTTTTTTTAACTGGGTTGGGTTACAGCATTATAAGTACCTTCTGCTGACCTTCCTTAAATGATATGCACCTCTGTTCTTTCACACTGTCCAAAGGTATATTTTTTAAAATGTGTGTGTGCACTGACAAAATACCAAGATACACATATAATGGTGGTTAAACTATTCAGTGGGCATTAGGCATTAGATAATTTTACACTACATGCCACGGTATCACACTTGTTGACTGTGACTAGAGATTAATTCAAACAATCACCTTTTATTTGTTGCCACTGTGCTCTGAAGGATACTTTGAAAAATATTACATTTATTCTCCTCTTGTGTAAATGCTGTGCAAACATTAGCTATTTAATATAAAGCCAACTTTAAAGTGATTGTAAAGGCTCGGAAGTGAAGCAGCAGACAAAAATGACTCCGATGCCCTGTACACACGAGCGGAATTTCCGTCTGAAAAAAGTTGGATGGTTTTTCCGACGGAATTCCGCTCAAGCTTGGCTTACATACACACGGTCACACAAAAGTTCTCTGAACTTTCGAGCGTTAAGATATGGTGACGTACAACACTACGACGAGGCTAAGAAAAAGAAGTTCAATGCTTCCGAGCATGCGTCAAATTGTTTCCGAGCATGCATGTTTTTTTCCGGTCGGAATTGCATACAGACGATCAGGATTTCCGACAGGAACTTTTTTCGTCGGAAAAATAGAGAACCTGCTCTCAATCTTTTGCTGGCGGAAATTCCAACAGAAAAAGTCTGATGGAGCATACATACAGTCGGAATTTCCGACGAAAAGCTCACATCAGACTTTTGCTGGCGGAAATTCCGCTTGTGTGTATGGGGCATGAGTGCTCCCAATTCAGACAAGAGCACACTATAGAGGGATATGCTTTTCTCATATTTCATGTCTGAGGTTTACAACCATTATAATATTTACAGTCTGGAGGGCAGAAGAGAAAGGGGAGCCATGATTGAACCCTTTAGATACATCAAAGGTGTTAATGAAGTTCAGGAGGGCAGTATTTTCATCATGAAGATAAGATCAAGAACAAAGGGGGCTCGAGTCCAGGATTTGCCGTTACCTATCGCAACTAAAGTAAAACTGTTCATCTGGGACTTATGCTATAGAGGGCTCTGGACTGTGTCATATTTTCCCATCAAGGAAAGGAGGGAGAATTTTGCGATCACTTCTGAGCCGCGTCGGCTGTGGGCGGAGCCAAGAAAGTAAAAAGCCCGCGAGCTACGTGTCAAAAGAACAAGGGGGAGGAGTTCCCACCTACTTGCCACGTGAGATGCTGAGTGTGTGTCCAACATTCGGAAAGAAACGGAACACCGCCATGTCTTCAATCCGGTCAACGCAGTCTGCTATGGGGCCCAGGATGTTTCCTGTGGGTACCTCTACAAGTGTCATACTGCTGGGGACTGTGCTGACGGATACTGGCATTCGTCTGAGACCGCATGGGCGGTTTGTGCTTTACACAATCGGTGATGTAGAGGCTTTGGGGATGCTGTGCAACAGGTGCGAAGGACTGGCTATTCACCCCAGTCCATTTGTTCGATGTCTACATTGCGGATAGTACCTGTTTGCTGTGGAGCAGCCCACCATGCCGCCTCATGCCTACAGAGTGGACTGGACCACGGGCAACGTAACAGAAGAAGTTGCTGCCTTCGATCCAGTGGTTAGGCCTACATCTGCCGCATCTGCTGTCGTGAGTAATCCCTAGGGGGGTGGCGCTGTTACTGCTATGGGAAAGTCATCAGCGGACATCGCCGCTGTGGTTACCTCAACCGTATCTACCTCCGCTGCACCTGCCCAAAGGAAGGTGGGATACGTGAAGGCCTCCCGCAGCCGTGGTCAAGGCCTACCCCAGAGATTACCCGAACCGGAACCGGAGAAAAGTTTGATCTCTGAGAAGTCCACGTCAGGAACGGGTGAGAGATCTAAGGGGAATATGTTGGGGACTGTATGTAATTATCTGCTGGCGGAGGAGCTGGGAGATTCGGAGATAGACTCTTTGTCAGACATATCCGGGGATGATGATTTGTTTGAGACTATGTCGCAAAAACTATTATGGGCAAATAGCGACAATGTCGCCTCGGCTTTTACTTTCTCCGAGTACGCAGCTATGGACTCGGGGGAGACAACACCCAGGGTGGAACCCCCGGTTGTTACTGATGAAGTCCTGGACCACGGTACCAGTTCGCTGGGTTCAGGAAAACTTTTTGCAAGTGTTATGGTGCACAAGTCAACAAACTTGTGTGTACCTCCTGGATATGGAAGTACCAGATCCCTGCCAAGACTTGCCCGGTCACAAAGGTTGCTTAATAAACGGGTGGAAAGAGAATATGGACTGGAATTCCACTATGTTCCCAGGGAAATTATGCAGGAAGTTGAGTCTCGCAGGGAACAGTGGTACCACAAGGCTGTTTGGGACTATCTTTTAGTGCCAAAATCGTTCCAGAAGATGGGCTATTCCCTTGCCATGGATGATCGTTTCAAGGGGTGCCTGCTGCACTGGAGTTATGGTAGACATATTCACGGAGACAAAGTGGTCATTTGCCGACCAGGGAAGGACGATGTGGTCTACTTTATCACCACCATTGACAAGCAGGGAAAATCCCTAACTTTACCTGATCCACAATTTTACTGGTGAAAAATTTTGGTGACTGTCCTGGTTCTTTGTTTTGCACCTTGCCAAAAGAAAGGAAGATCTTCTTTCTAAAAGGACTGTGGGTATGTAGCTAGGTAGTGCTAGGGTACCGGAAGATGTTGGAGTCAGGATTTTGTCTATGGGTCCAATACCTAAAACTGAGGACTGTGTGTAATGTTATATTTCTTCCACTAGATGGTGGGAGTTTACTCAGCAAAATTGGACTCTCATACTTTTCCTTAGCTACCTACACCCAATGTATATATATATGTGGAGAAAGAAAGGCTAATTTCTCCAGGAAGTGAGGCTTTGCTTCTCAGGAGATATTTTATATTATTGCATATGTCTGCTTGTTTTGTTCTTTTTCAGGCATTGAAATCTTCTATCAAAAACCACCGGAGAATGGGTGGGTTAGATAGAGAGAGAGAGAGATAGGAATACTGTATATATATATTGATGTGATTTCATTGTGTGTGTATGTTAAACCCATATTTTCTTGTACTATTTTACCCCCTCCCTTCCCGTCCAAGTTTTTTGGGTTTCAGGTACTGACTCTCAGGAGTGAGAGTCATATTTTTTTCTAGACGATGAGGACATCGTCTTTTTGCAGTGGGGGAAGTGTGTAGCGCCCTTCCCCTGTTGGGTAGGCACTATGTTTTAAATTTAGTTGTCTGAGCTGTAGTTCAGCTCAGAAAGAATTATGCTAAATTGTTGGCTCTGTTTTAGTCTAGCTGGGTTGCACGTTTTCCACTTGACATTAGGTGTCGCTGTCACCACAGGTCAAGGTTGGAAATGCAGCAGGCTAGGTGTATTGGGTATTCCTTTCCCAGAAGTGTCTCAGGGGACGTGGTCAACCCACTGTGCATTCTGGGAAGGGGTACTTAAGAGACAGAGACCGCTCTATTGGGGTTTGTTGCTGGATCCTGACCTGAGGGCCCTCCTGGCATCAGGGATGTGCGAGCCATTTTCGGCCTTGGGGCCTGCTGGCCCGAGGCTCTGCAACTGAGAAGTAGGCCCAGAAGTTGCTGGGGCCTACTAGTCTAGGGATGGTCCTACGTGGTCTTGCCTGCGGGAAGAAGCGGAACAATTGGGGACTCAATTGAAGGACGCATCCTGGCCAGTTTGCCTCACAGTGCTGCCGGCTGGCTGAAAGATTCTGGCACTGTGAGCTGTGTACTTGTGAAGGAACTTTTGCAAAGTGTCAGTGTGGTTACACGATCTTGTGGCAGAAGATTGTGGAACGACTAGACGGCACTCATCAAGTCTGTGGCAGAGACTTTAAACGAGCTTCGCACCGGTTGCTAGGCCAGTGAGAGTAGGCTTATCCAGTGGTTGCTGAATCCAGCGTGGAACTGATTTGTCCTCTGGATCTAGGATTGTGCCCGTGATCCGCAAAGCAAGGCACCTGAACCTCCCCTATCCCTCTATCCCTCTGTTGGAGCTGTTATAATAAAACTCTTGAAGAAAAAGAAACCAAGTGTTGGTGTGGACATTCATGAGAGCTCTTCAAGAGAAACCCCTAAGACGAGTGTGGTGAAAGGAAAGTTAACGGCAGGCCCAAATATTAAACCAGCGATCCCTTCGGGGGTATTGCTACATACAGACATGTGTATATACAAGCCGCAAGCTGGTGGGAAAGATATTTGTGAGAGGGGGCAGAGTGTATAAAGATGGGGATAGTGTAAAAAAGGAGTGAGAGCAGTGTGTACAGGGGAAAAGAGGGTCAGTGTATACAGGGGTGCAGTGTGTAGAGAGTACGGCACAGTATGTACAGAGGGAGAATTTAAAGCTGAGGTCCACACCAAAAGTGAACCTCCGCTTTTCGGATCCCTCCCCCCCTCCGGTGTCACATTTGGCACCTTTCAGGGGGGAGGGGGGTGCAGATACCTGTATAATACAGGTATTTGCACCCACTTCCGGGCATAGACTCCCGTGGGAGTCACGCCCCTTCCCCCCCCCCCCCCCCGCTGTGTTCTGGGAAACACACATGTCCCAAAAGACAGCGGGGACCAGTCAGGACGCCCAGCACGACTCGCGCATGCTCAGTAGGGAACCCGGGCAGTGAAGCCGCAACGCTTCACTGCCTGATTCCCTCACCGAGGATGGTGGCGGGGGCAGACGAGAGACGATCGATTGCTCGGCTTTGGCTGCCGATATCGTGGGCACCCTGTATAGGTAAGTGTCCATTTATTAAAAGTCAGCAGCTGCAGTATTTGTAGCTGCTGGCTTTTAATATTTTTTTTTTTAGGTGGACCTCCGCTTTAAATTGTGATAATTCCCTAGTTAAGTTTATTTGTTGTTTCTAATCAGACTAAAAGCCACGCCCAAATATGTTGCATATCTTAGCCACACCCACTATTTGTATTAGTATAGTAATATACTTTTTCAGGGGACATAAAAATGCATTTAGTGTCTATGTGCTTTCATTGATTTCATTGGCCACTCACTGCATGTTGACTAAACAAAATGTCAACATGCACCATTACAAATAATATTTTTTCCTGCTACATAGTCCTACATGAAATAATGTGCTTGCTAGAAGGCATTCATGGATATGGACATAGACAGAAACCCAGGAGTGCCCTTTGGTAAATTTGACCCTGATCTTTATCATCAGGTGTTGTGAAGCCTCTGGAAGAGATCCATGCTGCTTTATCATTTTCTATAAAAGTGAGAATGTTAATAAAAGTTTGGCTGTATTGATTTTTCTATGACTTTTTATGGCCTGGCCGACATCACTGACAGTTCCCTTCCATTTCAATTATATGATGAGCTCTCCAGTCAGCTCCTTATTGGTAGTTCTGTACGAAATAAAAACAGGAGAAGGTGCCAGGTACAAAGTGTAGATGTCTGAATTTTTTTTTTTCAGGGATTTCAGGGTTTTTTCATCTTGTAAATGTGGGAATCCTTTCTTTGTAAAATCCCCCTGCTGCTGCTAAACAGAGACCTTAGCTATGACTGTTGTATCTTGCATAATAATAAGACCTCCAATACCTACCTTATTTCTACATTTAGTGTACATAATGTGATCACAATTACTGTATACTGTCTTTTTCTGTATTCTAGCCGGCCTTTCTTTTCGATATACTTGTCACACAATATTAGAAATCTCAAATGAATACCACAGTCTGAATAAAGGCCACATTGCCATGCATAGTTACCAGTGTTGCCAACCTCCCGCGGCATTGTTTACTGACAAACATGGAAATTTTACTGACAGAGCACATTTTTTTACTACCAACCTGAAAAATGACAGCACTCCTATTAAAAACTAAGACAATCGATATTTGAATAATATAAACACAATATGGAAACACTGACAATACCCATAACAAGTAAGTGCCGGTTCACACAGGGGCAACACGACTTACAGCGCGACTTTGCAAGGCGATTTGGAGGCGACTTTGAGTGACTTACAACGCGACTTCAAGTCGCCTCCAGGACAGGCGACTTTGGCTGTGGCCAATCACAGAATAATCAGCTCTGTGGGAGGGAGGGGTTTGCCTGGGTAAAATATTTTCTTTTCCTGTAAAGTCGCTTCAATATAGATGGAGATCTGACTTGGAGGCGACTTCTATTGAAATCAATGGGTACAAGTCGCCTAGAAGTCGCCTTGAAGTAGTACAGGAACCTTTTCTGAAGTCGGAGCGACTTCAGTAGTGTACATTAAGACGGCTCCATTCACTATAATGGAATTTCTGATGTCGAGCGACTTGGGGCGACTTGAGAACTGACAAGTTGGATCCCAAGTTGCTGTAGTGTGAACTGGCACTAATATGCCTGGTTTAGACGTAAAAAGTCAACACAGCATGACTAATTATCAGCTCATGATATTTTAAAAATCACAAACTGTCCGTAAATGTGCTGACTGTTGGCAACACTGATTGTTTAATGACATCCCAGTCTTATGCCGCGTACACACGACCGCTTTTCTCGACGAGAAAAACTGCATTTTTTTTTTCGCCGACAAAAACGATCGTCTGTGGGCTTTATGTCGTTTTTCTCGTCTAGAAAAACGGCATAAAAAACGACGAGAAAATTTAGAACATGTTCTAAATTTTCTCATCGTTTTTTCCAGCATTTTTTTCCTATGGGAAAACTGCCGCGGAGCCCACAGACGGTCGTTTTTCTCGTCAAGAGAAAAAATGACGGGAAAAACTACCGTGTGTAGGGAACCAAGCGGTTCCCTCGTTTTTCCTGTCATTATTCACGGCGGTTTTTTAACCGCCGTGAATAATGATCGTGTGTACGCGGCATTAGTCTGTAGGGTTCAATATTGAGTTGCACTCTTTGCAGCTATTACAGCTTCAACTCCTCTGGGAAGGCTGTCCACAAGGTTTAGGAGTGTGTCTATGGGAATGTTTGACCATTCTTCCAGAAACGCATTTCAGAAGCGCATTTGTGAGGTTAGGCACAGATGTGGACGAGAAGGCCTGGCTCGCAGTCTCTGCTCTAATTCCCCCCAAAGGTGTTCTATCGGGTTGAGGTCAGGACTCTGTGCAGGCCAGACAAGTTCCTCCACCCCAAACTCGCAAATCCATGTCTTTTTGGACCTTGCTTTGTGCACCGGTGTGCAGTCACAGTGAAACCGGAAGGAGCCATCCATCCCCAAAGTGTTTCCACAAAGATGGGAGCATGAAATTGTCCAAAATGTATTGGTATGCTGACGCCTTAGGAGTTTCCTTCACTGGAACTAAGGGGCCAAGCCCAACCCTTAAAAACAACCCCACAGCATAATCCCCCTCCACCAAATGATTTGGACCAGTGCACAAAGCAAGGTCCATAAAGACATGAATGAGCCAGTTTGGGGTGGAGGAACTTGACTGGCCTGCACAGAGTCCTGATCTCAACCTGATAGAACACCTTTGGTAAGAATTAGGGCGGAGACTGCGAGCCAGGCCTTCTCGTCCATATCAGTACCTAACCTCACAAATGCGCTTCTGAAAGAATGGTAAAACATTTCCATAGACACACTCCTAAACCTTGTAGACAGCCTTCCCAGAAAAGATGAAGCTGGTATTGCTACAAAGAGTGGGCCAACTCAATATTGAACCCTATGGACTAACACTAAGATGCCATTAAAGTTCATGTGCGTGTAAAGGCAGGTGTCCTAATACTTTTGATAATACATCATCAACATAATAAAACAGTGTTAGGAGCATGGCAAAAAGTTCAGATTTGTACAAGAAGTACAGGAAGGATCTTTTTGCACTGATCTTACTTCAGTACATTGAATTAGCATGGGCTGCTAGAGGTCACAAAACTTTTTTTACATTTTGCTTCCCCAGCAGGTTTTAAAATGCAAAAGCAACAATACTCACCTCCAGGACTGTTCCCCACAGACTAAACCACTCTGTGATCCAGCACTGGTCCACCCCCAGATTGAATGACTCCTAGGAGTTGCTCTACTAAAGACAACAATACTCACCTCCAGGACTGTTCCCCACAGACTAAGCCACTCTGTGATCCAGCACTGGTCCACCCCCAGATTGAATGACTCCTAGGGGTTGCTCTACTAAAGACAACAATACTCACCTCCAGGACTGTTCCCCACAGACTAAGCCACTCTGTGATCCAGCACTGGTCCACCCCCAGATTGAATGACTCCTAGGGGTTGCTCTACTAAAGACAACAATACTCACCTCCAGGACTGTTCCCCACAGTCTAAGCCACTCTGTGATCCAGCACTGGTCCTCCCCCAGATTGAATGACTCCTAGGGGTTGCTCTACTAAAGACAACAATACTCACCTCCAGGACTGTTCCCCACAGACTAAGCCACTCTGTGATCCAGCACTGGTCCACCCCCCGATTGAATGACCCCTAGGGGTTGCTCTACTAAGGACAACAATACTCACCTCCAGGACTGTTCCCCACAGACTAAACCACTCTGTGATCCAGCACTGGTCCTCCCCAAGATTGAATGACCCCTAGGGGTTGCTCTACTAAGGACAACAATACTCACCTCCAGGACTGTTCCCCACAGACGAAACCACTCTGTGATCCTGCACTGGTCCACCCCCAGATTGAATGACTCCTAGGGGTTGCTCTACTAACGACAACAATACTCACCTCCAGGACTGTTCCCCACAGACTAAGCATCTGTGATCCAGCACTGGTCCACCCCCAGATTGAATGACTCCTAGGGGTTGCTCTACTAAAGACAACAATACTCACCTCCAGGACTGTTCCCCACAGACTAAACCACTCTGTGATCCAGCACTGGTCCACCCCCAGATTGAATGACTCCTAGGGGTTGCTCTACTAAAGACAACAATACTCACCTCCAGGCAGGGTTGCCAACTTTCAGTAAATTTACGAACAGTTTGTAAAATCCGTACTTTTTGCATCTGTCCTTGAATGTCTATTACGGACATGTAGGCTGTATGTCCGTAACTGGCATTCATGGACAGATGCAACCATTTTGGATTTTACAAACTGTTTGTAAATTTACTGAAAGTTGGCAACCCTGCCTCCAGGACTGTTCCCCACAGACTAAGCCACTCTGTGATCCAGCACTGGTCCTCCCCCAGATTGAATGACTCCTAGGGGTTGCTCTACTAAAGACAACAATACTCACCTCCAGGACTGTTCCCCACAGACTAAACCACTCTGTGATCCAGCACTGGTCCCCCCCAAGATTGAATGACCCCTAGGGGTTGCTCTACTAAGGACAACAATACTCACCTCCAGGACTGTTCCCCACAGACTAAACCACTCTGTGATCCAGCACTGGTCCACCCCCAGATTGAATGACTCCTAGGGGTTGCTCTACTAACGACAACAATACTCACCTCCAGGACTGTTCCCCACAGACTAAGCATCTGTGATCCAGCACTGGTCCACCCCCAGATTGAATGACTGCTAGGGGTTGCTCTACTAAAGACAACAATACTCACCTCCAGGACTGTTCCCCACAGACTAAACCACTCTGTGATCCAGCACTGGTCCACCCCCAGATTGAATGACTCCTAGGGGTTGCTCTACTAAAGACAACAATACTCACCTCCAGGACTGTTCCCCACAGACTAAGCATCTGTGATCCAGCACTGGTCCTCCCCCAGACTGAATGACCCCTAGGGGTTGCACTACTAAGGACAACAATACTCACCTCCAGGACTATTCCCCACAGACTAAACCACTCTGTGATCCAGCACTGGTCCACCCCCAGATTGAATGACTCCTAGGGGTTGCTCTACTAAAGACAACAATACTCACGTCCAGGACTGTTCCCCACACACTAAGCCACTCTGTGATCCAGCACTGGTCCTCCCCCAGATTGAATGACCCCTAGGGGTTTCTCTACTAGGGACAACAATACTCACCTCCAGGACTGTTCACCACAGACTAAGACACTCTGTGATCCAGCACTGGTCCTCCCCCAGATTGAATGACCCCTAGGGGTTGCTCTACTAAAGAAAACAATACTCACCTCCAGGACTGTTCCCTACAGACTAAGACACTCTGTGATCCAGCACTGGTCCTCCCCCAGATTGAATGACTCCTAGGGGTTGCTCTACTAAAGACAACAATACTCACCTCCAGGACTGTTCCCCACAGACTAAGACACTCTGTGATCCAGCACTGGTCCTCCCCCAGATTGAATGACTCCTAGGGGTTGCTCTACTAAAGACAACAATACTCACCTCCAGGACTGTTCACCACAGACTAAGACACTCTGTGATCCAGCACTGGTCCTCCCCCACATTGAATGACTCCTAGGGGTTGCTCTACTAAAGACAACAATACTCACCTCCAGGACTGTTCCCCACAGACTAAGACACTCTGTGATCCAGCACTGGTCCTCCCCCAGATTGAATGACTCCTAGGGGTTGCTCTACTAAAGACAACAATACTCACCTCCAGGACTGTTCCCCACAGACTAAGCCACTCTGTGATCCAGCACTGGTCCTCCCCCAGATTGAATGACCCCTAGGGGTTGCTCTACTAAGGACAACAATACTCACCTCCAGGACTGTTCCCCACAGACTAAGCCACTCTGTGATCCAGCACTGGTCCTACCCCAGATTGAATGACTCCTAGGGGTTGCTCTACTAAAGACAACAATACTCACCTCCAGGACTGTTCCCCACAGACTAAGAATCTGTGATCCAGCACTGGTCCTCCCCCAGACTGAATGACCCCTAGGGGTTGCTCTACTAAGGACAACAATACTCACCTCCAGGACTGTTCCCCACAGACTAAACCACTCTGTGATCCAGCACTGGTCCACCCCCAGATTGAATGACTCCTAGGGGTTGCTCTACTAAAGACAACAATACTCACCTCCAGGACTGTTCCCCACAGACTAAGCCACTCTGTGATCCAGCACTGGTCCTCCCCCAGATTGAATGACCCCTAGGGGTTGCTCTACTAGGGACAACAATACTCACCTCCAGGACTGTTCCCCACAGACTAAGACACTCTGTGATCCAGCACTGATCCTCCACCAGATTGAATGACCCATAGGGGTTGCTCTACTAAGGACAACAATACTCACCTCCAGGACTGTTCCCCACAGACTAAGCCACTCTGTAATCCAGCACTGGTCCTCCCCCAGATTGAATGACTCCTAGGGGTTGCTCTACTTAAGACAACAATACTCACCTCCAGGACTGTTCCCCACAGACTAAGACACTCTGTGATCCAGCACTGGTCCTCCCCCAGATTGAATGACTCCTAGGGGTTGCTCTACTAAAGACAACAATACTCACCTCCAGGACTGTTCCCCACAGACTAAGCCACTCTGTGATCCAGCACTGGTCCTCCCCCAGATTGAATGACCCCTAGGGGTTGCTCTACTAAGGACAACAATACTCACCTACAGGACTGTTCCCCACAGACTAAGCCACTCTGTGATCCAGCACTGGTCCTACCCCAGATTGAATGACTCCTAGGGGTTGCTCTACTAAAGACAACAATACTCACCTCCAGGACTGTTCCCCACAGACTAAGCATCTGTGATCCAGCACTGGTCCTCCCCCAGACTGAATGACCCCTAGGGGTTGCTCTACTAAGGACAACAATACTCACCTCCAGGACTGTTCCCCACAGACTAAACCACTCTGTGATCCAGCACTGGTCCACCCCCAGATTGAATGACTCCTAGGGGTTGCTCTACTAAAGACAACAATACTCACCTCCAGGACTGTTCCCCACAGACTAAGCCACTCTGTGATCCAGCACTGGTCCTCCCCCATATTGAATGACCCCTAGGGGTTGCTCTACTAGGGACAACAATACTCACCTCCAGGACTGTTCACCACAGACTAAGACACTCTGTGATCCAGCACTGATCCTCCACCAGATTGAATGACCCATAGGGGTTGCTCTACTAAGGACAACAATACTCACCTCCAGGACTGTTCCCCACAGACTAAGCCACTCTGTAATCCAGCACTGGTCCACCCCCAGATTGAATGACTCCTAGGGGTTGCTCTACTAACGACAACAATACTCACCTCCAGGACTGTTCCCCACAGACTAAGCATCTGTGATCCAGCACTGGTCCACCCCCAGATTGAATGACTGCTAGGGGTTGCTCTACTAAAGACAACAATACTCACCTCCAGGACTGTTCCCCACAGACTAAACCACTCTGTGATCCAGCACTGGTCCACCCCCAGATTGAATGACTCCTAGGGGTTGCTCTACTAAAGACAACAATACTCACCTCCAGGACTGTTCCCCACAGACTAAGCATCTGTGATCCAGCACTGGTCCTCCCCCAGACTGAATGACCCCTAGGGGTTGCACTACTAAGGACAACAATACTCACCTCCAGGACTATTCCCCACAGACTAAACCACTCTGTGATCCAGCACTGGTCCACCCCCAGATTGAATGACTCCTAGGGGTTGCTCTACTAAAGACAACAATACTCACGTCCAGGACTGTTCCCCACAGACTAAGCCACTCTGTGATCCAGCACTGGTCCTCCCCCAGATTGAATGACCCCTAGGGGTTGCTCTACTAGGGACAACAATACTCACCTCCAGGACTGTTCACCACAGACTAAGACACTCTGTGATCCAGCACTGGTCCTCCCCCAGATTGAATGACCCCTAGGGGTTGCTCTACTAAAGAAAACAATACTCACCTCCAGGACTGTTCCCTACAGACTAAGACACTCTGTGATCCAGCACTGGTCCTCCCCCAGATTGAATGACTCCTAGGGGTTGCTCTACTAAAGACAACAATACTCACCTCCAGGACTGTTCCCCACAGACTAAGACACTCTGTGATCCAGCACTGGTCCTCCCCCAGATTGAATGACTCCTAGGGGTTGCTCTACTAAAGACAACAATACTCACCTCCAGGACTGTTCACCACAGACTAAGACACTCTGTGATCCAGCACTGGTCCTCCCCCACATTGAATGACTCCTAGGGGTTGCTCTACTAAAGACAACAATACTCACCTCCAGGACTGTTCCCCACAGACTAAGACACTCTGTGATCCAGCACTGGTCCTCCCCCAGATTGAATGACTCCTAGGGGTTGCTCTACTAAAGACAACAATACTCACCTCCAGGACTGTTCCCCACAGACTAAGCCACTCTGTGATCCAGCACTGGTCCTCCCCCAGATTGAATGACCCCTAGGGGTTGCTCTACTAAGGACAACAATACTCACCTCCAGGACTGTTCCCCACAGACTAAGCCACTCTGTGATCCAGCACTGGTCCTACCCCAGATTGAATGACTCCTAGGGGTTGCTCTACTAAAGACAACAATACTCACCTCCAGGACTGTTCCCCACAGACTAAGAATCTGTGATCCAGCACTGGTCCTCCCCCAGACTGAATGACCCCTAGGGGTTGCTCTACTAAGGACAACAATACTCACCTCCAGGACTGTTCCCCACAGACTAAACCACTCTGTGATCCAGCACTGGTCCACCCCCAGATTGAATGACTCCTAGGGGTTGCTCTACTAAAGACAACAATACTCACCTCCAGGACTGTTCCCCACAGACTAAGCCACTCTGTGATCCAGCACTGGTCCTCCCCCAGATTGAATGACCCCTAGGGGTTGCTCTACTAGGGACAACAATACTCACCTCCAGGACTGTTCCCCACAGACTAAGACACTCTGTGATCCAGCACTGATCCTCCACCAGATTGAATGACCCATAGGGGTTGCTCTACTAAGGACAACAATACTCACCTCCAGGACTGTTCCCCACAGACTAAGCCACTCTGTAATCCAGCACTGTTCCTCCCCCAGATTGAATGACTCCTAGGGGTTGCTCTACTTAAGACAACAATACTCACCTCCAGGACTGTTCCCCACAGACTAAGACACTCTGTGATCCAGCACTGGTCCTCCCCCAGATTGAATGACCCCTAGGGGTTGCTCTACTAAGGACAACAATACTCACCTACAGGACTGTTCCCCACAGACTAAGCCACTCTGTGATCCAGCACTGGTCCTACCCCAGATTGAATGACTCCTAGGGGTTGCTCTACTAAAGACAACAATACTCACCTCCAGGACTGTTCCCCACAGACTAAGCATCTGTGATCCAGCACTGGTCCTCCCCCAGACTGAATGACCCCTAGGGGTTGCTCTACTAAGGACAACAATACTCACCTCCAGGACTGTTCCCCACAGACTAAACCACTCTGTGATCCAGCACTGGTCCACCCCCAGATTGAATGACTCCTAGGGGTTGCTCTACTAAAGACAACAATACTCACCTCCAGGACTGTTCCCCACAGACTAAGCCACTCTGTGATCCAGCACTGGTCCTCCCCCATATTGAATGACCCCTAGGGGTTGCTCTACTAGGGACAACAATACTCACCTCCAGGACTGTTCCCCACAGACTAAGACACTCTGTGATCCAGCACTGATCCTCCACCAGATTGAATGACCCATAGGGGTTGCTCTACTAAGGACAACAATACTCACCTCCAGGACTGTTCCCCACAGACTAAGCCACTCTGTAATCCAGCACTGGTCCTCCCCCAGATTGAATGACTCCTAGGGGTTGCTCTACTTAAGACAACAATACTCACCTCCAGGACTGTTCCCCACAGACTAAGACACTCTGTGATCCAGCACTGGTCCTCCCCAAGATTGAATGACTCCTAGGGGTTGCTCTACTAACGACAACAATACTCACCTCCAGGACTGTTCCCCACAGATTAAGCATCTGTGATCCAGCACTTTTCCTCCCCCAGACTGAATGACCCCTAGGGGTTGCTCTACTAAGGACAACAATACTCACCTCCAGGACTGTTCCCCACAGACTAAACCACTCTGTGATCCAGCACTGGTCCACCCCCAGATTGAATGACTCCTAGGGGTTGCTCTACTAAAGACAACAACACTCACCTCCAGGACTGTTCCCCACAGACTAAGCCACTCTGTGATCCAGATCCAGCACTGGTCCTCCCCCAGATTGAATGACCCCTAGGGGTTGCTCTACTAGGGACAACAATACTCACCTCCAGGACTGTTCCCCACAGACTAAGACACTCTGTGATCCAGCACTGATCCTCCACCAGATTGAATGACCCATTGGGGTTGCTCTACTAAGGACAATAATACTCACCTCCAGGACTGTTCCCCACAGACTAAGCCACTCTGTAATCCAGCACTGGTCCTCCCCCAGATTGAATGACTCCTAGGGGTTGCTCTACTTAAGACAACAATACTCACGTCCAGGACTGTTCCCCACAGACTAAGACACTCTGTGATCCAGCACTGGTCCTCCCCCAGATTGAATGACTCCTAGGGGTTGCTCTACTAAAGACAACAATACTCACCTCCAGGACTGTTCCCCACAGACTAAAACACTCTGTGATCCAGCACTGGTCCTCCCCCAGATTGAATGACCCCTAGGGGTTGCTCTACTAAAGACAACAATACTCACCTCCAGGACTGTTCCCCACAGACTAAGACACTCTGTGATCCAGCACTGGTCCTCCCCCAGATTGAATGACTCCTAGGGGTTGCTCTACTAAAGACAACAATACTCACCTCCAGGTCTGTTCCCCACAGACTAAGACACTCTGTGATCCAGCACTGGTCCTCCCCTAGATTGAATGACTCCTAGGGGTTGCTCTACTAAAGACAACAATACTCACCTCCAGGACTGTTCCCCACAGACTAAGACACTCTGTGATCCAGCACTGATCCTCCACCAGATTGAATGACCCATAGGGGTTGCTCTACTAGGGACAACAATACTCACCTCCAGGACTGTTCCCCACAGACTAAGACACTCTGTGATCCAGCACTGATCCTCCACCAGATTGAATGACCCATAGGGGTTGCTCTACTAAAGACAACAATACTCACCTCCAGTACTGTTCCCCACAGACTAAGCCACTCTGTAATCCAGCACTGGTCCTCCCCCAGATTGAATGACCCCTAGGGGTTGCTCTACTAAGGACAACAATACTCACCTCCAGGACTGTCACCCACAGACTAAGCCACTCTGTGATCCAGCACTGGTACTCCCCCAGATTGAATGACCCCTAGGGGTTGCTCTACTAAAGACAACAATACTCACCTCCAGGACTGTTCCCCACAGACTAAGACACTCTGTGATCCAGCACTGGTCCTCCCCCAGATTGAATGACTCCTAGGGGTTGCTCTACTAAAGACAACAATACTCACCTCCAGGACTGTTCCCCACAGACTAAGCCACTCTGTGATCCAGCACTGGTCCTCCCCCAGATTGAATGACCCCTAGGGGTTGCTCTACTAAGGACAACAATACTCACCTCCAGGACTGTTCCCCACAGACTAAACCACTCTGTGATCCAGCACTGGTCCACCCCCAGATTGAATGACTCCTGGGGTTGCTCTACTAAAGACAACAATACTCACCTCCAGGACTGTTCCCCACAGACTAAGCCACTCTGTGATCCAGCACTAGGGATGAGCTTCGTGTTCGAGTCGAACATATGTTCGACTCGAACATCGGCTGTTCGATCGTTCGACGAAGATCGAACGATTTGGGCCGTTTGCGCCAAATTCGAGTGACGCGAATGGCCCACAATGCACTACGCCATCGCAGTGTCATCCAGGCGCTGTGATTGGCCAAGCATGCACTGTGACCCCGCATGCTTGGCCAATCACAGCGCCGGCAGCGAGGAGAGCAATGATTGGCCACAGGCAGGATGCCTGTGGCCAATTATTGCTGAGGGTGTTTAGTACACGCCCCACACTATAAAAGGCCGCCAGCACGGCGGCCTAGTGTAGTGTGTTCCGGAGCAGGGAAAGAGCAGCATAGGCAGGGACAGTGACTTTTATTTCTTTCTTGCTTAACCTGGATTCCTTTAGTTTAGGGAAAGAGAAGGATAGGTAGGGAGAGTGTCAGTGTGTTTTGTGCTTGTGCTATAGTGTGCTTTAAAAAAACATTTTTTCTAGGGACAGAAAACTCTAGGTAGGGAGAGTGTCAGTTTCTTTCACTGTGCAAGTCCTTGTTTCTAGGGACAGGGAAGGACAGTGAGTGAATTCTCCTTGTGCTATAGTGTGCTTAAAAAAATTTTTTTTCTAGGGACAGAAAACTCTAGGTAGGGAGAGTGTCAGTTTCTTTCACTGTGCAAGTCCTTGTTTCCAGGGACAGGGAAGGACAGTGAGTGAATTCTCCTTGTGCTATAGTGTGCTTAAAAAAAACATTTTTTCTAGGGACAGAAAACTCTAGGTAGGGAGAGTGTCAGTTACTTTCACTGTGCAAGTCCTTGTTTCCAGGGACAGGGAAGGACAGTGAGTGAATTCTCCTTGTGCTATAGTGTGCTTAAAAAAAAAAAAATTCTAGGGACAGAAAACTCTAGGTAGGGAGAGTGTCAGTTTCTTTCACTGTGCAAGTCCTTGTTTCTAGGGACCTGGAAGGACAGTGAGTGAATTCTCCTTGTGCTATAGTGTGCTTAAAAAAAACATTTTTTCTAGGGACAGAAAACTCTAGGTAGGGAGAGTGTCAGTTACTTTCACTGTGCAAGTCCTTGTTTCCAGGGACAGGGAAGGACAGTGAGTGAATTCTCCTTGTGCTATAGTGTGCTTTAAAAAAACATTTTTTCTAGGGACAGAAAACTCTAGGTAGGGAGAGTGTCCGTTTCTTTCACTGTGATAATACTTGTTTCTAGGGACAAAGAAGGAAAGTGAGTGAAATTCTCCTTGTGCTATAGTGTGCTTTAAAAAAACATTTTTTCTAGGGACAGAAAACTCTAGGTAGGGAGAGTGTCAGTTTCTTTCACTGTGCAAGTCCTTGTTTCTAGGGACAGGGAAGGACAGTGAGTGAATTCTCCTTGTGCTATAGTGTGCTTAAAAAAAAAAATTTCTAGGGACAGAAAACTCTAGGTAGGGAGAGTGTCAGTTTCTTTCACTGTGCAAGTCCTTGTTTCCAGGGACAGGGAAGGACAGTGAGTGAATTCTCCTTGTGCTATAGTGTGCTTAAAAAAAACATTTTTTCTAGGGACAGAAAACTCTAGGTAGGGAGAGTGTCAGTTACTTTCACTGTGCAAGTCCTTGTTTCCAGGGACAGGGAAGGACAGTGAGTGAATTCTCCTTGTGCTATAGTGTGCTTAAAAAAAAAAAAAATTCTAGGGACAGAAAACTCTAGGTAGGGAGAGTGTCAGTTTCTTTCACTGTGCAAGTCCGTGTTTCTAGGGACCTGGAAGGACAGTGAGTGAATTCTCCTTGTGCTATAGTGTGCTTAAAAAAAACATTTTTTCTAGGGACAGAAAACTCTAGGTAGGGAGAGTGTCAGTTACTTTCACTGTGCAAGTCCTTGTTTCCAGGGACAGGGAAGGACAGTGAGTGAATTCTCCTTGTGCTATAGAGTGCTTTAAAAAAACATTTTTTCTAGGGACAGAAAACTCTAGGTAGGGAGAGTGTCCGTTTCTTTCACTGTGATAATACTTGTTTCTAGGGACAAAGAAGGAAAGTGAGTGAAATTCTCCTTGTGCTATAGTGTGCTTTAAAAAAACATTTTTTCTAGGGACAGAAAACTCTAGGTAGGGAGAGTGTCAGTTTCTTTCACTGTGCAAGTCCTTGTTTCTAGGGACAGGGAAGGACAGTGAGTGAATTCTCCTTGTGCTATAGTGTGCTTAAAAAAAACATTTTTTCTAGGGACAGAAAACTCTAGGTAGGGAGAGTGTCAGTTTCTTTCACTGTGCAAGTCCTTGTTTCCAGGGACAGGGAAGGACAGTGAGTGAATTCTCCTTGTGCTATAGTGTGCTTAAAAAAAACATTTTTTCTAGGGACAGAAAACTCTAGGTAGGGAGAGTGTCAGTTTCTTTCACTGTGCAAGTCCTTGTTTCTAGGGACCTGGAAGGACAGTGAGTGAATTCTCCTTGTGCTATAGTGTGCTTAAAAAAAACATTTTTTCTAGGGACAGAAAACTCTAGGTAGGGAGAGTGTCAGTTTCTTTCACTGTGCAAGTCCTTGTTTCTAGGGACCTGGAAGGACAGTGAGTGAATTCTCCTTGTGCTATAGTGTGCTTAAAAAAAACATTTTTTCTAGGGACAGAAAACTCTAGGTAGGGAGAGTGTCAGTTTCTTTCACTGTGCAAGTCCTTGTTTCTAGGGACCTGGAAGGACAGTGAGTGAATTCTCCTTGTGCTATAGTGTGCTTAAAAAAAACATTTTTTCTAGGGACAGAAAACTCTAGGTAGGGAGAGTGTCAGTTTCTTTCACTGTGCAAGTCCTTGTTTCTAGGGACCTGGAAGGACAGTGAGTGAATTCTCCTTGTGCTATAGTGTGCTTAAAAAAAACATTTTTTCTAGGGACAGAAAACTCTAGGTAGGGAGAGTGTCAGTTTCTTTCACTGTGATAATACTTGTTTCTAGGGACAAAGAAGGAAAGTGAGTGAAATTCTCCTTGTGCTATAGTGTGCTTTAAAAAAACATTTTTTCTAGGGACAGAAAACTCTAGGTAGGGAGAGTGTCAGTTTCTTTCACTGTGCAAGTCCTTGTTTCCAGGGACAGGGAAGGACAGTGAGTGAATTCTCCTTGTGCTATAGTGTGCTTAAAAAAAACATTTTTTCTAGGGACAGAAAACTCTAGGTAGGGAGAGTGTCAGTTTCTTTCACTGTGCAAGTCCTTGTTTCTAGGGACCTGGAAGGACAGTGAGTGAATTCTCCTTGTGCTATAGTGTGCTTAAAAAAAACATTTTTTCTAGGGACAGAAAACTCTAGGTAGGGAGAGTGTCAGTTTCTTTCACTGTGCAAGTCCTTGTTTCTAGGGACCTGGAAGGACAGTGAGTGAATTCTCCTTGTGCTATAGTGTGCTTAAAAAAAACATTTTTTCTAGGGACAGAAAACTCTAGGTAGGGAGAGTGTCAGTTTCTTTCACTGTGCAAGTCCTTGTTTCCAGGGACAGGGAAGGACAGTGAGTGAATTCTCCTTGTGCTATAGTGTGCTTAAAAAAAACATTTTTTCTAGGGACAGAAAACTCTAGGTAGGGAGAGTGTCAGTTTCTTTCACTGTGCAAGTCCTTGTTTCTAGGGACAGGGAAGGACAGTGAGTGAATTCTCCTTGTGCTATAGTGTGCTTAAAAAAAACATTTTTTCTAGGGACAGAAAACTCTAGGTAGGGAGAGTGTCAGTTTCTTTCACTGTGCAAGTCCTTGTTTCCAGGGACAGGGAAGGACAGTGAGTGAATTCTCCTTGTGCTATAGTGTGCTTAAAAAAAACATTTTTTCTAGGGACAGAAAACTCTAGGTAGGGAGAGTGTCAGTTTCTTTCACTGTGCGAGTCCTTGTTTCTAGGGACAAAGAAGGAAAGTGAGGGGAATTCTCCTTGTGCTATAGTGTGCTAAAGCATTCCTCATCAACCATCTTTGAAATCCTTGATTTTTGGACAGTCAGGGAAATTGTCGTTGTACTATTCTGTGCAAAAGCAATCATCCTCAACCATATTTAGAAATCCTTAAGTAAAGGGACAGAGAAGGACACCTGAAGGTAGCCCTTATTGCTTTTTTCCCATCTCCCTGCAGGCCATCTATTAGAATGTCTGGAAGGCAAACAAGGAGAGGCAGACAGTCAGGAGGCAATAAAAGAGGGCAAGCAGGCTCTGTGTCTGGGGGCAACAGTGCTGGTCGTGGACGCGGTGCATTGTCATCAGCACATGGCCATGGGACACGCTTGTCCTTCTTTTCGGCAGCTGGACATGTTGAGCCACATCATGCCGAAGACTTGGTAGAGTGGATGACCAAGCCCTCCTCCTCCTCCTCATCCTCTCTCACCCAGGCTCAGGGTACTGGCAAAGCAGCTGCCAAAGCGTCCTCTTCCCTGGTATCAATGTCAGACTCATCATCAGTCACTCCTTCCCTAGACCCACCATGTCCTCCTCCTGAGGAGTCCCCCGAACTGTTTGAGCACAGTGTTGGGTACATGCTCCAGGAGGATGCCCAGCGTTTCGAAGGGTCTGATGATGAAACCCAGCTACAGGAAGGCAGTAGGGTGAGAGCAGACAGAGGGGATGCTCAAGAAGGACACCAATCTGGCAGTCATGTTCCAGCAGCTGCAGCATACTGCCAGATTGGCTCCAGTGATGAGGAGGGAGGGGATGATGAGGTCACTGACTCCACGTGGGTGCCTAATAGGAGAGAGGAGGAGGAGGATGAGGAGGAGGCACATCTCCAACGAGACAGGATGCCCTTTGGTGGCCAGCGTAAGGGCAGTACACCGACGGAATCACACCGCAGAGCTCCGCCTGTGCAGGGCGCTGCCTCTGCCCGTCATTCAAAAAGTTCCTTGGTGTGGGCCTTTTTTGAGGCTAGTGCATCAGATTGCACAGCTGCTGTTTGCAACATATGTCTCAAGCGTATATCGCGTGGCCAAAACATCAGCCGCTTGGGTACCACATGCCTGACCAGACATATGTTGACCTGCCATGCAGCTCGTTGGCAAGCCTACCTCAAAGACCCACACCAAAGAACAAAGCGGACCTCTCCTTGCACCGCATCAGCTGGGATCTCCAACCCCACTATAACTTCAGTCCTCTCTGAAACATGCACTGAGAGGAATGAAGGTGTAGAATTAGGTGTGTCACAGCCAAGTACTTGCGGCCACTCTGCTAGCAGTACACCGACGTCCGATTCTAGCAGGCAAATTTCCCTGCCCCAGCTGCTGGACCGTCGAAAGAAGTTCACTCCCAGCCATCCACATGCCCAGCGGTTGAATGCTAGCTTGGCTAAATTGCTAGCGCTTCAACTGCTGCCTTTTCAGTTGGTAGACTCGGCCCCCTTCCGTGAGTTTGTGCAATGTGCGGTTCCTCAGTGGCAGGTTCCCAAACGCCACTTTTTCTCACGGAAGGCTATTCCGGCTCTCTACCGGCATGTGGAAGGCAATGTCTTGGCCTCGCTGGACAGGGCGGTCAGCGGTAAGGTGCATATTACCGCTGACTCATGGTCCAGCAGGCATGGACAGGGACGTTACCTTTCTTTCACGGCCCATTGGGTCACTCTTTTGGCAGCTGGGAAGGATGCAGGACAAGGTGCAGTAGTGTTGGAGGTTGTCCCACCGCCACGCCTCCAAAATGCTACTACTGGTTGTGACACACCTCTCTCCTCCACCCCCTCCTCTTCTTCTTCCTCCATGGCCTCTTCCTGTGGTTTGTCCTATCAACCAGCGGTGCTCCGTAGCCGTTCACGGGGCTACGCAAGTACGCAGGCAAAAAGATGCCATGCCGTGCTTGCGCTGGTGTGTTTGGGGGACAGAAGCCACACTGGGGCAGAGGTCCTGTCTGCTCTGCAGGGCCAGGCCGAGAGGTGGTTGACGCCACGCCAGCTTAAGCCAGGAATGGTGGTTTGCGACAATGGCACCAACCTCCTCTCCGCCCTTCGACAGGGACAACTGACCCATGTGCCCTGTGTGGCTCACGTCCTTAACCTGGTGGTGCAGCGGTTCTTGGGCAGGTACCCGGGCTTACAGGATGTCCTGAGGCAGGCCAGGAAAGTCTGTGTGCATTTCCGCAGATCTTATAATGCCAGTGCTCGCCTGGCTGAGCTGCAAAAGGAGTTGAACCTGCCCAAGAACCGCCTTATATGTGACATGCCCACCAGGTGGAACTCAACGTTGGCCATGCTGCAGCGGCTGCACACGCAGCAGAGGGCCATCAATGAGTACCTGTGCGACTACGGCACCAGGACAGGGTCAGGGGAGCTTGGTTTTTTTTCTCCACGCCAGTGGGGCATGATCAGGGATGCATGCACTGTCCTGGCACCATTTGAGGAGGCCACGAGGATGGTGAGCAGTGACAGTGCATGCATCAGTGACACTGTACCTCTTGTCCACCTGTTGTAGCACACGCTGCGTGGAATAATGGACAGGGCACTTGAGGCAGAACAGAGGCAGGAAGAGGAGGACTTCCTTGCCTCTCAAGGCCCCCTTTACCCAGACAGTGTTCCTTCTGTCCCACCCATCGCACAGGAAGAGGAAGAGGAGGAGGAGGAGGAGGAGGAGGAGGATTGTGTCAGCATGGAGGTGGAGGCTGGCACTCAGCATCATCAGCAGCAGTCTTTTAGGGATGATTTACAGTCCCAAGAAACCAGTGGACTTGTACGTGGCTGGGAGGAGGTGACTGCGGATCATGTCGTCCTTAGTGACCCAGAGGACTCCGGAGCGAATGCCTCAGCAAACCTACGCTGCATGGCCTCCCTGATCCTGCAAAGTCTGCGGAAGGATCCTCGTATTCTTCGGATCAAGGAGAGGGACCATTACTGGCTGGCCACTCTCCTTGATCCACGGTACAAGGGTAAGGTTGCGGACCTTATGTTACCGTCGCAGAGGGAGCAGAGGATGAGACAACTCCGGGAGGCCTTGCAGAAAGGTCTGTGCAACGCGTTCCCAGAGACTGGGAGGTTACAAACTCCTGGTCCTGGACAACGAGTTGCTGAGGCTTCGGCCAGTCAAAGAAGGAGCGGTGGGGAAGGTGGCCGTCTGACCGATGCGTTCAGACAATTCTTTAGTCCGCAGCCCCAAAGTATGATCGGTTCCAGCAACCATCGCCAGCGTCTGATAAACATGGTGCAGGAATATCTAGGGGCAAGGTCAGACTTGGACACCTTCCCCACCGAAAATCCTCTGGCTTACTGGGTCTTGAGGATGGATCACTGGCCAGAGCTTGCACAGTATGCAATTGAGCTACTGGCCTGTCCTGCATCCAGCGTTCTTTCGGAACGCACATTCAGTGCTGCTGGAGGATTTGTCACGGATCACAGGGTGCGCCTGTCCACCGACTCGGTTGATCGACTGACTTTCATCAAGATGAACCAGTCTTGGATCACCACCAGCTACCACACACCTGATGCTGATATAACAGACTAATTGATTTTAACATGTCACATCCCTTCAAGACTGATGCTGATGCTGAGTGCCTGTGCTGTTATGTTGACTGGCTATCCTCCTCCTCCGAGTCCTCAATGATACGATTGATGATGATAGCTTGGAAGATCATTTTTGTTTATGGGTGCCGCCACCAGTGGCTAAGGCCCAATTTTTCAGCCCCTGTTTTACAGGGGCGTGTACTTACAATTTTTTTAGCAATAATTTGCCATAGGGCTCATTGCTGTGCTCCAAGTACAGTATCTGTGAGGGGTTGGAGTGTTGTGGCACCAGTGCCTAAGGCCCAATTTTTCAGGCCCTGCTTAACAGGGACGTGTCATTACAATTTTTGAAGCAATACTTTGCAACAGGGCTCATTGCTGTGCTCCAAGTACAGTATCTGTGAGGGGTTGTAGTGTTGTGCCACCAGTGCCTAAGGCCCAATTTTTCAGCCCCTGTTTAACAGGGGCGTGTCATTACAATTTTTGAAGCAATACTTTGCAACAGGGCTCATTGCTGTGCTCCAAGTACAGTATCTGTGAGGGGTTGTAGTGTTGTGCCACCAGTGCCTAAGGCCCAATTTTTCAGCCCCTGTTCAACAGGGGCATGCAATTACAATTCTTGATGTAATAATTCACAGCAGGGCCCATTCCTGCACCCACCAAGAGTAAGTCTGAGGGCTTACAGTGTTGTGGCAACGCCACCACCACCACCACCACGAAAGGCCCAATTTTTCAGCCCCTGTTCAAAAGGGGCATGTAATTACAATTCTTGATCTAATAATTCACAGCAGGGCCCATTCCTGCACCCACCAAGAGTAAGTCTGAGGGCTTACAGTGTTGTGCCAACGCCACCACCACCACCACCACGAAAGGCCCAATTTTTCAGCCCCTGTTCAAAAGGGGCATGTAATTACAATTCTTGATGTAATAATTCACAGCAGGGCCCATTGCTGCACCCACCAAGAGTAACTCTGAGGGCTTACAGTGTTGTGGCAACGCCACCACCACCACCACCACGAAAGGCCCAATTTTTCAGCCCCTGTTCAAAAGGGGCATGTAATTACAATTCTTGATCTAATAATTCACAGCAGGGCCCATTGCTGCACCCACCAAGAGTAACTCTGAGGGCTTACAGTGTTGTGGCAACGCCACCACCACCACCACCACGAAAGGCCCAATTTTTCAGCCCCTGTTCAAAAGGGGCATGTAATTACAATTCTTGATGTAATAATTCACAGCAGGGCCCATTGCTGCACCCACCAAGAGTAACTCTGAGGGCTTACAGTGTTGTGGCAACGCCACCACCACCACCACCACGAAAGGCCCAATTTTTCAGCCCCTGTTCAAAAGGGGCATGTAATTACAATTCTTGATCTAATAATTCACAGCAGGGCCCATTGCTGCACCCACCAAGGGTAACTCTGAGGGCTTACAGTGTTGTGGCAACGCCACCACCACCACCACCACGAAAGGCCCAATTTTTCAGCCCCTGTTCAAAAGGGGCATGTAATTACAATTCTTGATCTAATAATTCACAGCAGGGCCCATTGCTGCACCCACCAAGAGTAACTCTGAGGGCTTACAGTGTTGTGGCAACGCCACCACCACCACCACCACGAAAGGCCCAATTTTTCAGCCCCTGTTCAAAAGGGGCATGTAATTACAATTCTTGATGTAATAATTCACAGCAGGGCCCATTGCTGCACCCACCAAGAGTAACTCTGAGGGCTTACAGTGTTGTGGCAACGCCACCACCACCACCACCACGAAAGGCCCAATTTTTCAGCCCCTGTTCAAAA
The DNA here is from genome assembly GCA_029206835.1 of Rana muscosa. NCBI lineage: Eukaryota > Metazoa > Chordata > Amphibia > Anura > Ranidae > Rana > Rana muscosa. The sequence continues at coordinate 430,005,682 of CM055121.1, read as the reverse complement.
GGGGCATGTAATTACAATTCTTGATCTAATAATTCACAGCAGAGCCCATTGCTGCACCCACCAAGGGTAACTCTGAGGGCTTACAGTGTTGTGGCAACGCCACCACCACCACCACCACGAAAGGCCCAATTTTTCAGCCCCTGTTCAAAAGGGGCATGTAATTACAATTCTTGATCTAATAATTCACAGCAGGGCCCATTCCTGCACCCACCAAGAGTAACTCTGAGGGCTTACAGTGTTGTGGCAACACCACCACCACCACCACCACCACGAAAGGCCCAATTTTTCAGCCCCTGTTCAACAGGGGCATGCAATTACAATTCTTGATCTAATAATTCACAGCAGGGCCCATTGCTGCACCCACAAAGAGTAACTGTCAGGGCTTACAGTGTTGTGACACCAGCACCACCATCAAAGCCCCAATTTTTACTACCACTGTTCAACAATTATATGTAATTAAAATTCCTGATATAATAGTTGACAGCAGGGTGTTCCAGCACCAACCAAGAGTAACTGTGAGTGCTTACAGTGTTGTGCCAACACCAACAACTAAGGGGCCTATTTCTGCAGAGTATATACGGCAGGTCCCTACTTTCAAACATCCAACTTACAAACGACTCCTACTTGCAAACGCAAGAAGACAACAGGAAGTGAGAGGAAATCTACCCCTAGGAAGGAAAATTCTCTCCTGTAAGAATAAATATGGGAGAAAGGTGTCTCCTCTGTACTGATGCTTTATCAGCAATCCTTGTTTCAAGAAAAACACCACATTTCAAAAACAGTTGTCATTGGGACGGAAAGTGAGGTGAAATGTTCTGAACAGGGGCACAGACAGCAAAACAAATGTTACAGGGGTGATAATCCCTTACCTATGTTTTCCAAAAAGTTTAAAAATAGATTTTTGGGCTGGAGCTACACTTCAACAATGTACCTGTTCAAAATTACAAACACATTCTACATAAGAACAAACCTACAGTCCCTGTCTTGTATGCACCGCCTGTATACGGCTGTTCAGAGTATATAGGGCCTTTTTTATTTTATGTGCGGGGTTCCCCTTAATATCCATACAAGACCCAAAGGGGCTGGTAATGGGCTGGGGTAGGGGGGGGGGGTCATGGGGTAGCTATGCCATTTTTCTTAAAGATTTTCATCCATATTACCGGGACCAGACATTACATTAAAGCCGCAAGCAGTTTTAAATGGCTTTTTTTTCCTTTAGAAGTGTCATTTTGTGCAGGGACAGTTCTAAACACGGGAAACACGTGGCACTTCACAGGCATACTTTAGACACCCCCCAGGTACGATATTTAAAGGAATATTTGACTTTTTTTTTTTCACTTTATGCATCATTAAAATGACTGCTCCCGAAAAACGACCGTTTTTAAAACTTCTTTTTGCATTGATACATGTCCCCTGGTGCAGAACCCGGGTTCCCAAACCCTTTTTAGGACAATAACATGCATAATAGTTGTTATAATTAGCATTTTAGAATTCGAACGTTCGCATCCATTGTATTTAATAGGGTTCTAATGTTCGTACGAACTTTCGGTCCGTTCGCGGGTTCTGGTGCGAACCGAACCCGGGGGTGTTCGGCTCATCACTATCCAGCACTGGTCCTCCCCCAGACTGAATGACCCCTAGGGGGTGCTCTACTAAGGACAACAATACTCACCTCCAGGACTGTTACCCACAGACTAAGCCACTCTGTGATCCAGCACTGGTCCTCCCCCAGATTGAATGACTCCTAGGGGTTGCTCTACTAAAGACAACAATACTCACCTCCAGGACTGTTCCCCACAGACTAAACCACTCTGTAATCCAGCACTGGTCCACCCCCAGATTGAATGACTCCTAGGGGTTTCTCTACTAAAGACAACAATACACACCTCCAGGACTGTTCCCCACAGACTAAGCCACTCTGTGATCCAGCAATGGTCCTTCCCCAGATTGAATGACCCCTAGGGGTTGCTCTACTAGGGACAACAATACTCACCTCCAGGACTGTTCCCCACAGACTAAGACACTCTGTGATCCAGCACTGATCCTCCACCAGATTGAATGACCCATAGGGGTTGCTCTACTAAAGACAACAATACTCACCTCCAGTACTGTTCCCCACAGACTAAGACACTCTGTAATCCAGCACTGGTCCTCCCCCAGATTGAATGACCCCTGGGGGTTGCTCTACTAAGGACAACAATACTCACCTACAGGACTGTTACCCACAGACTAAGCCAATCTGTGATCCAGCACTGGTCCTCCCCCAGATTGAATGACCCCTAGGGGTTGCTCTACTAAAGACAACAATACTCACCTCCAGGACTGTTCCCCACAGACTAAGACACTCTGTGATCCAGCACTGGTCCTCCCCCAGATTGAATGACTCCTAGGGGTTGCTCTACTAAAGACAACAATACTCACCTCCAGGACTGTTCCCCACAGACTAAGCCACTCTGTGATCCAGCACTGGTCCTCCCCCAGATTGAATGACCCCTAGGGGTTGCTCTACTAAGGACAACAATACTCACCTCCAGGACTGTTCCCCACAGACTAAACCACTCTGTGATCCAGCACTGGTCCACCCCCAGATTGAATGACTCCTGGGGTTGCTCTACTAAAGACAACAATACTCACCTCCAGGACTGTTCCCCACAGACTAAGCCACTCTGTGATCCAGCACTGGTCCTCCCGCAGATTGAATGACCCCTAGGGGTTGCTCTACTAAGGACAACAATACTCACCTCCAGGACTGTTACCCACAGACTAAGCCACTCTGTGATCCAGCACTGGTCCTCCCCCAGATTGAATGACTCCTAGGGGTTGCTCTACTAAAGACAACAATACTCACCTCCAGGACTGTTCCCCACAGACTAAACCACTCTGTAATCCAGCACTGGTCCACCCCCAGATTGAATGACTCCTAGGGGTTTCTCTACTAAAGACAACAATACTCACCTCCAGGACTGTTCCCCACAGACTAAGCCACTCTGTGATCCAGCACTGGTCCTTCCCCAGATTGAATGACCCCTAGGGGTTGCTCTACTAGGGACAACAATACTCACCTCCAGGACTGTTCCCCACAAACTAAGACACTCTGTGATCCAGCACTGATCCTCCACCAGATTGAATGACCCTTAGGGGTTGCTCTACTAAGGACAACTATACTCACCTCCAGGACTGTTCCCCACAGACTAAGCCACTCTGTAATCCAGCACTGGTCCTCCCCCAGATTGAATGACTCCTAGGGGTTGCTCTACTTAAGACAACAATACTCACATCCAGGACTGTTCCCCACAGACTAAGACACTCTGTGATCCAGCACTGGTCCTCCCCCAGATTGAATGACTCCTAGGGGTTGCTCTACTAAAGACAACAATACTCACCTCCAGGACTGCTCCCCACAGACTAAGACACTCTGTGATCCAGCACTGGTCCTCCCCCAGATTGAATGACCTATGGGGTTGCTCTTCTAAAGACAACAATACTCACCTCCAGGACTGTTCCCCACAGACTAAGACACTCTGTGATCCAGCACTGGTCCTCCCCCAGATTGAATTACTCCTAGGGGTTGCTCTACTAAAGACAACAATACTCACCTCCAGGACTGTTCCCCACAGACTAAGACACTCTGTGATCCAGCACTGGTCCTCCCCCAGATTGAATGACTCCTAGGGGTTGCTCTACTAAAGACAACAATACTCACCTCCAGGACTGTTCCCCACAGACTAAGCCACTCTGTGATCCAGCACTGGTCCTCCCCCAGATTGAATGACCCCTAGGGGTTGCTCTACTAAGGACAACAATACTCACCTCCAGGACTGTTCCCCACAGACTAAGCCACTCTGTGATCAAGCACTGGTCCTCCCCCAGATTGAATGACTCCCAGGGGTTGCTTTACTAAAGACAACAATACTCACCGCCAGGACTGTTCCCCACAGACTAAATCACTCTGTGATCCAGCACTGGTCCACCCCCAGATTGAATGACTCCTAGGGGTTGCTCTACTAAAGACAACAATACTCACCTCCAGGACTGTTCCCCACAGACTAAGCATCTGTGATCCAGCACTGGTCCTCCCTCAGACTGAATGACCCCTAGGGGTTGCTCTACTAAGGACAACAATACTCACCTCCAGGACTGTTCCCCACAGACTAAACCACTCTGTGTTCCAGCACTGATCCTCCACCAGATTGAATGACCCATAGGGGTTGCTCTACTGAGGACAACAATACTCACCTCCAGTACTGTTCCCCACAGACTAAGCCACTCTGTAATCCAGCACTGGTCCTCCCCCTTTTGAATGACTCCTAGGGGTTGCTTTACTTAAGACAACAATACTCACCTCCCGGACTGTTCCCCACAGACTAAGACACTCTGTGATCCAGCACTGGTCCTCCCCCAGATTGAATGACTCCTAGGGGTTGCTCTACTAAAGACAACAATACTCACCTCCAGGACTGTTCCCCACAGACTAAGCCACTCTGTGACCCAGCACTGGTCCTCCCCCAGATTGAATGACCCCTAGGGGTTGCTCTACTAAGGACAACAATACTCACCTCCAGGACTGTTCCCCACAGACTAAGCCACTCTGTGATCCAGCACTGGTCCTCCCCCAGATTGAATGACCCCTAGGGGTTGCTCTACTAGGGACAACAATACTCACCTCCAGGACTGTTCCCCACAGACTAAGCCACTCTGTGATCCAGCACTGATCCTCCACCAGATTGAATGACCCATAGGGGTTGCTTTACTAAGGACAACAATACTCACCTCCAGGACTGTTCCCCACAGACTAAGCCACTCTGTAATCCAGCACTGGTCCTCCCCCAGATTGAATGACTCCTAGGGGTTGCTCTACTTAAGACAACAATACTCACCTCCAGGACTGTTCCCCACAGACTAAGACACACTGTGATCCAGCACTGGTCCTCCCCCAGATTGAATGACTCCTAGGGGTTGCTCTACTAAAGAGAACAATACTCACCTCCAGGACTGTTCCCCACAGACTAAGACACTCTGTGATCCAGCACTGGTCCTCCCCCAGATTGAATGACTCCTAGGGGTTGCTCTACTAAAGACAACAATACTCACCTCCAGGACTGTTCCCCACAGACTAAGACACTCTGTGATCCAGCACTGGTCCTCCCCCAGATTGAATGACTCCTAGAGGTTGCTCTACTAAAGACAACAATACTCACCTCCAGTACTGTTCCCCACAGACTAAGCCACTCTGTAATCCAGCACTGGTCCTCCCCCCTTTTGAATGACTCCTAGGGGTTGCTCTACTTAAGACAACAATACTCACCTCCAGGACTGTTCCCCACAGACTAAGACACTCTGTGATCCAGCACTGGTCCTCCCCCAGATTGAATGACTCCTAGGGGTTGCTCTACTAAAGACAACAATACTCACCTCCAGGACTGTTCCCCACAGACTAAGCCACTCTGTGATCCAGCACTGGTCCTCCCCCAGATTGAATGACCCCTAGGGGTTGCTCTACTAAGGACAACAATACTCACCTCCAGGACTGTTCCCCACCGACTAAACCACTCTGTGATCCAGCACTGGTCCACCCCCAGATTGAATGACTCCTAGGGGTTGCTCTACTAAAGACAACAATACTCACCTCCAGGACTGTTCCCCACAGACTAAGCCACTCTGTGATCCAGCACTGGTCCTCCCCCAGATTGAATAACTCCTAGGGGTTGCTCTACTAAAGACAACAATACTCACCTCCAGGACTGTTCCCCACAGACTAAACCACTCTGTGATCCAGCACTGGTCCACCCCCAGATTGAATGACTCCTAGGGGTTTCTCTACTAAAGACAACAATACTCACCTCCAGGACTGTTCCCCACAGACTAAGCCACTCTGTGATCCAGCACTGGTCCTCCCCCAGATTGAATGACCCCTAGGGGTTGCTCTACTAGGGACAACAATACTCACCTCCAGGACTGTTCCCCACAGACTAAGCCACTCTGTGATCCAGCACTGATCCTCCACCAGATTGAATGACCCATAGGGGTTGCTTTACTAAGGACAACAATACTCACCTCCAGGACTGTTCCCCACAGACTAAGCCACTCTGTAATCCAGCACTGGTCCTCCCCCAGATTGAATGACTCCTAGGGGTTGCTCTACTTAAGACAACAATACTCACCTCCAGGACTGTTCCCCACAGACTAAGACACACTGTGATCCAGCACTGGTCCTCCCCCAGATTGAATGACTCCTAGGGGTTGCTCTACTAAAGAGAACAATACTCACCTCCAGGTCTGTTCCCCACAGACTAAGCCACTCTGTGATCCAGCACTGGTCCTCCCCCAGATTGAATGACTCCTAGGGGTTGCTCTACTAAAGACAAAAAAACTCACCTCCAGGACTGTTCCGCACAGACTAAGACACTCTGTGATCCAGCACTGGTCCTCCCCCAGATTGAATGACTCCTAGGGTTTGCTCTACTAAAGACAACAATACTCACCTCCAGGACTGTTCCCCACAGACTAAGCCACTCTGTGATCCAGCACTGGTCCTCCCCCAGATTGAATGACTCCTAGGGGTTTCTCTACTAAAGACAACAATACTCACCTCCAGTACTGTTCCCCACAGACTAAGACACTCTGTGATCCAGCACTGGTTCTCCCCCAGATTGAATGACTCCTAGGGGTTGCTCTACTAAAGACAACAATACTCACCTCCAGGACTGTTCCCCACAGACTAAGACACTCTGTGATCCAGCACTGGTCCTCCCCCAGATTGAATGACCCCTAGGGGCTGCTCTACTAAGGACAACAATACTCACCTCCAGGACTGTTCCCCACAGACTAAACCACTCTGTGATCCAGCACTGGTCCACCCGAGATTGAATGACTCCTAGGGGTTGCCCTACTAAAGACAACAATACTCATCTCCAGGACTGTTCCCCACAGACTAAGCCACTCTGTGATCCAGCACTGGTCCTCCCCCAGACTGAATGACCCCTAGGGGTTGCTCTACTAAGGACAACAATACTCACCTCCAGGACTGTTCCCCACAGACTAAACCACTCTGTGATCCAGCACTGGTCCATCCCCAGATTGAATGACTCCTAGGGGTTGCTCTACTAAAGACAACAATACTCACCTCCAGGACTGTTCCCCACAGACTAAGCCACTCTGTGATCCAGCACTGGTCCTCCCCCAGATTGAATGACCCCTAGGGGTTGCTCTACTAGGGACAACAATACTCACCTCCAGGACTGTTCCCCACAGACTAAGACACTCTGTGATCCAGCACTGGTCCTCCCCCAGATTGAATGACTCCTAGGGGTTGCTCTACTAAAGACAACAATACTAACCTCCAGGACTGTTCCCCACAGACTAAGCCACTCTGTGATCCAGCACTGGTCCTCCCCCAGATTGAATGACTCCTAGGGGTTGCTCTACTAAAGACAACAATACTCACCGCTAGGACTGTTCCCCACAGACTAAACCACTCTGTGATCCAACACTGGTCCACCCCCAGATTAAATGACTCCTAGGGGTTGCTCTACTAAAGACAAAAATACTCACCTCCAGGACTGTTCCCCACAGACTAAGCCACTCTGTGATCCAGCACTGGTCCACCCCCAAATTGAATGACTCCTAGGGGTTGCTCTACTAAAGACAAATAAGTTGTTCACTTTGAAAAAAAATAATCACTTTGGAAGGGAATTTTCCCTTAGCTTAGTTAATGGGGTAAAAATTCACTTTGCAAAGAATACCTAATCACGTGTAAGAAAAAACTGTATTTTGGTTTCACAATGATTAGATGATGGAAGTGAACAGAGCTTTACCTCATTCACTAAACTAGGAGACAATTTCCTTTGAAAAATTAACAGCCTTTTTGGCCTTTAGTAAAACAGCCCCCTAATGTCATGCAACTCTATTCCTACAAATGGAGGGTATCATGGCTCCATCCCCTGAGGGGCATCACAACACTCTGCATCACTGAAGACTGCCCAGGTTGGAGAAGGGCCAAGGAGAAGGATAAACCTGGAAATTATAAAGATGCCTAGAAAAAATTGAGCACACAAACAAAAAATAAAGAGAGAAGGATTAGGACCTGGGGAGGGCTGAGGGAGGGTGTAGTGGGGCTTTACAATTTCTCAATCTTTTTGGGAGTGCCCATCTCCTATAAGTGACACCTGCTCTAGGTAAAAACACACAGCTGGCACAGCCTTGCTCATACTATCATAATATTATATTTTGCTTAACCGCTTGCTGACCATATCACTTAGATATACAACGGCAAGGTGGCTCTACTGCACTGGATCATGTACAGAGTACATGATCCAGAACTTCGGGGTTGAGGGCGAGCCACCAGTGGCCCACTCCTGCTGTGATTATACACAGATGGAGCTGATTTCTGGGTACGGCAGGCTTGATGTCCGCCACCACATGGTGATCTTTTGTTACACAAGCAGAACGGCAGTCTGCCTATATAAACAAGGCAGATTGCTGTTCTGTCAGTAGGGAAAGCATTGATCCTGTGTTCCTGCAAAGTAGGAAAACTGATCTTTGCCTTCCCCTAGTACAATCACCTCCCACAGTTTAGTTAAACACTGACTAGGCACACATTTAACCCTTTGATCACCCCTGTTGTTAACCCCCTCCCAGCTAGTGGCATTAGTACAGTGAGAGTGCATATTTTTAGCACTGATCACTAGGGTTAGTGTCACTGGTCCCAAAAAGTGTCAAAAGTGTCAGTTAGTGTCCGATTTGTCTGCTGCAATATCGCAGTCCCGCTGTAAGTCGCTGATCGCTGCCATTACTAGTGAAAAAATAAAGAAAAATATCCCATAGTTTGTATACGTTATAACTTTATAAAAAAAATTAACAAAAATATGTAGCAGAAAACATATTGGCCTAAATTGATGCAGAAATTCGATTATTTTAAAAAAAATATTGAATGTGTTTTATAGCAGAACGTAAATTTTTTATTTATTTTTTTTCAAAATTGACAATCTTTTTAGTTTATAGCGCAAAAAATTAAAACTTCAGAGGTGATCAAATACCACCAAAAGAAAGCTCTAATTGTGGGAAAAAAGGGCATCAATTTTATTTGGGTACAGTGTCACACGATCGCGCAATTGTCAGTTAAAGTTACGCAGTGCCAAAATGCAAAAATGGCCTGGTTATGAAGGGGGCTAAATTTTCCAGGGATCAAGTGGTTAATAATAAAACTTCACATTAATCGTTGTATCCAGCTTCAATCGTGGAAAAATTACAATTGCATATACATATTTAATACTTGCAGCCAGTAAGGTGAAGATCAAAGGAAAGGCTGGAGCACTCTGATTCCTTCTACTGCAATGGTGTGGCTAAAAAATAGATTTGAATAGCAGAAACAAATCCCTCATCTTCTCATAATAGAGCAGGAACATCTTAATTTGTCAGGTAACAGTCTGGCAAAAAGCAGGTATTGCTAAGTGATGTAATAAATGCAGCATGCTTTGCAAGCTCAGTGTCATGGCTGCACCTTATATTATAAATGCATATTGGTAAAATAAAGATTTTACACAAACACTAGGAGGTTCCTGGATGTTGTAAAGCAGTGTTTCTCAATCTCAACCTTTTTTTCAGTCAAGGCACCCTTTAAATGATGGACAATCTCAAGGCACCCCATTCTAAAATGTAAAAAAAACTATTTTAATAGTTTTACATAACCCAGCAACATCCACACGTAGAACACCCGATGTTAGAGGTGATTTATTCTTCCAAAGCAAATACACTTTTGCACATTGGTACTGACTAGCAGTGGCGGTGCGACCATAAGGGCGCACGGGCACCGCCCCCTTTCTCCAGCCACCCCCTCTATGACCAATGGATAGATTCATGCCTAGCATGAATCTATTCTTGGCCACCTCTGCCACCCCCTATTCAGGCGCCCGGCCCTTTTCGGGCGCCGGGAGCCTGAATTACAGCGGCGGGGGGTGTTTCTGAAGCACCTGATTAGAGCCATAGGCTCTAACAGGCTTCAAAATAGGTGAACTGTGAGCGCCATACACAGTGGCAGCATTTGATGGCACAGTGGCAGCATTTGATGGGCACAGTGGCTGCATTTAATGGCACAGTGGCAGCATTTGATGGGCACAGTGGCAGCATTTGATGGGCACAGTGGCTTCGTTTTATTGCACAGTGGCTGCGTTTGATGGCACAGTGGATGTGTTTGATGTGCACAGTGGCTGAGTTTGATGGTACAGTGGCTGCGTTTGATGTGCACAGTGGCTGAGTTTGATGGCACAGTGGCTGAGTTTGATGGCGCAGTGGCTGCGTTTGATGGCACAGTGGCTGAGTTTGATGGCACAGTGGCTGAGTTTGATGGCACAGTGGCTGCGTTTGATGGCACAGTGGCTGTAATGATGGTCTTTTTTTTTCAGAATTTTTCAGTTTGTTTGCACTCCCCCAAAAATTTGGAGCACCAGCCACCACTGCTGACTAGTATTCCAATGTTTCACTTCTCCCTCAATCTCTCTACATCAGTCAGCTAATATCACCACAGTGCTGAGGGAGAGAGGCAGAGGAGGGTCAACCAAGCATGCTGTGGAGGTGACAGACATATTCATTATTAACTGATGACATCATTGGCTGTTAGGATGCCAGTGTCTAGTTGTAATGATGCATAATGAACACCCGTGGCTATGTGTAATTAAAGACCCTTTCACACTGAAGCAGTGGGGGTGGTAGCTGTAAAGTGCCACTGGTGTTAGCAGCGCTTTACCGCTGAGGGCTGTTCGGGCGGGAGCGGGTGCTTTTAACCCCCTAGAATTGGTTAAAAAGGGGTTAAAAGCGCCCATGTAGCGCCGCTGTCTAATCGCTTTTCAGGCGCTTCAACAGCACTGCCCATGCATTCCAATGGGCAGAGGTGGTTTAGGAGCAGAGTATACACCGCTCGCAAACCGCCCCAAAGATGCTACTTGCAGGACTTTTTCTAACGTCCTGCAAGTGCACCACCCCAGTGTGAAAGCACTCGGGCTTTCACACTGGGACTGCAGATGAGGCATTTTTCAGGCGCTTTACAGGCGCTATTTTAGCGCTAAAGCACCTTAAAAACGCCCCAGTGTGAAAGGGGTCTTAAGGTAAGGCTTGATCCACCTGCTGGCTTGTATACAATGTTTTATCAACTTCTAGGCATTTTGCCAAGGCATCACTGAAGAAACCTCAAGGCACCCTGGTTGAAAAAGGCTGCTGTAGAGAGCTGCACAGGACGTGGGTTCGATGAAATTGGGCATCATTCAAACTGCAAGATGACTGACATGCTTTTGGTTTTAAAAGCTGCTGGGGAATGATTAAGCTGGAGTTGAGCTTTAAACAACTTTGGTTGACAATATATTTGTATTAAGTTATGTGAAAGATTATGACAGATAACCACAATGTATCAAAAGTGGGAAAAATTAATGTTTTAGCAATAAGGAATATCTTTTCTTTCCCTGAGAAAAAAAAAAAAAGAGATCAATTAAACATTTAAAAGCTCAGCAAACTTAATTTAATTTTATTTTGGAAATTTAAATAGTGTTGTCTGTAGGAAATGTTGTAATGCAGTTAATAATGTATCACCTAATTTTGGATACATGGATATTAGATGTATAATGGATGTTCTGTGACATAGTCTCTGAATGCCTCAGTGACTTCCAATATAATTATATTTAATATCACTGTTATGAATATTACATTTTTCAAGAGTAATATCATGACCATCCAGAAGCACAAGTCAGCACACCAAAAACATTTGAAGAATCACAGAAATCTAACCATATTGTTCTCTTTATATTTAACGCAGGATCAAAATGAATATGGTGGATAGTTTACAAAGTAGCGCCTAGTCTGGTAATTTAATTTAATATAGGAATTTTTGGTGGCCTAACCAGATTCAGACTACATAATTCCACAACATGTATTTAACCACTTCATCCCCGGACCATTTTGTTGCTAAAGGACCAGGCCCCTTTTTGCGATTCGGCACTGCGTCGCTTTAACTGACAATTGCGCGGTCATGTGACGTGACTCCCAAACAAAATTTACGTCCTTTTTTTCCCACAAATAGAGCTTCCTTTTGGTGGTATTTGATCACCTCTGCGGTTTTTCTTTTTTGCGCTATAAACAAAAATAGAGCGACAATTTTTAAAAAAGTGCAATATTTTTTACTTTTTGCTATAATAAATATCCCCATAAAAAATATATAAAATACATATTTTTTCCTCAGTTTAGGCTGATACGTATTCTTCCACATATTTTTGGTAAAAAAAAAATCTCAGTAAGCGCTTATTGATTGGTTTGCGCAAAAGTTATAGCGTCTACAAAATAGGGGATAGATTTATGGCATTTTTAATAATATTTTTTTTTACTAGTAATGGTGGCGATCAGTGATTTTTATCGTGACTGCGACATTATGGCGGACACATCGGACACCATTTTGGGACCATTGTCATTTTTACAGTGATCAGTGCTATAAATATGCACTGATTAATGTAAAAATTACACTGGCAGTGAAAGGGTTAACTTGTAACTGAATGGGTTAAGTGGGACCTAAGTGTGACCTAAGGGAGTGATTCTTACTGTAGGGGGCGTGGCTTGGCGTGACACATCACTGATCGTCGTTCCCTATGACAGGGAATAGACGATCACTGACACTGCCACTAGGAAGAACAGGGAAAGGTTTGTTTACACTTACCTCTCCCCGTTCTTCAGCTCTGTGACCCGATAGTGGGACACCGGCGGCGATCGGGTCCACGGGTCCCGCAGGCGCGGTCACGGAGTTCCCGACGAGGTCGCGCGCTCGCGACCCACGGCTTTCACAATTAAAGGGGATGTACCTGTACACCAATGTGCGCAGCCGTGCCATTCTGCCGACGTACATCGGCGTCCGTCGGTCGGCAAGTGGTTAAAGACCCCCATACACTGATTTAACAAGTACTCATTTATAAACATGCATCTGGAAGCATTTACCCATCTATTCTGGTTTTTCACTCATACTTACATTGTTAGCTTCGTGTAGGAACTGTCAGGTGGAATGTTTCCCTCCTGACGGTCCCTCCATAGTTCCAGCCAGAGTTTCCATTTGGCCAGTAGAATGACAGAGAGTAGAAACAAATTAAAAAATATTTTCCATCAACAGCTGGGAATCTGTTGGTCAGCCTGTCAATCTTTACACATAGTTTCCAACTGTCCCTCATTATTCGGCATAGACAAAATTGTATTATTTAAAGGGTTAGTAAACATTTTCCAAAAAAGCCTATGCAGATAAGGGGCATCTGTAGATAAAAACAAACAGTGCAGCTTTGACCAAAGTTGAATGCCCTTGCTATAGTTGTAGGTCATTTACGTACCTCCTGAAGCATGACTGGAAAACTCTCAGGACATTGCAAAGGACATTGCTTAGAAAGAATATAGTAGTATTGAAACTTGATGATATTAATAAACGCACCACCTCCTAAATAAGTGTAACGATACCCCCAAACTAAGAGAGCCGCTGGTTTTGTTTCAGGCCCTGTACACAGCACAGCCAACCCCCGGCAATCTACTCGACCCTCCTCTGGCACAGCTAGTCTAGGGGTGGTATATTAGTATGGCTCTATACCTGTCCATGAACAATCCCACAATAATCCAAACAGTTGTAAATTATAGTAATGGACACTTCTACCGGAATGATTAACTATAGTAGATTTACTCGGATATAAAAGTCAACGATCAATACAATACAACACATACATGCAGAGCCCTGCAGTAATAATGACACTAGTCAACTATAGTATATAAAGATATTCACACCACATGTAGCTATCCTCCCCATGAGCAATATGACACTCAATAAAGTTCTACACTCCCAGTCAGGCCTGACTCAGTTAAAGCTCAGTCTTACAGTGAAGAATCTTCGCATGCAAGATGATCGGTGGTGCACATACAGGAACAGTAATTTGTAATCCAATAACGGTTTATAGTGATAGAAACAACTGTATGGAGACTATATATCTCAGTTCTGCAACTAGTCTCCTGTCAGGACAGCAAGTATAACACGATGGGCCAATGCAGTCAATAGGCCTAACAAATGTACTCGGTTATAGTTGTGAGCAGGTGCTCTCTCACCCCTCCGGACTCGATCCTAGTCCGGGACTCCCACTGCTGTGTCTCCGCACACAGGGTCTGCAACAGCCGGGTCTCTGGTCCAACTGATGTCCGCGAGGCAATTAGATATCAGGTGCCACACAGGCTCCGCAGTGGGGTGAAAGGCTCTTTGGATGTGCGCAAGGCCCAGGCCTCGGGCCTTACACTCGTAGCAGGTCCGCACAGGGAGTCCTCTTGCTAGCAGCGCAGTGTCCAAAGAGGCCAGCTTAGCCTCGCCCTCCCCTTTTATACCCCACCCATGAGTCTCTGCGGCGGCACAATGCACCCTGTGTGCCAAACGGGGTTCTGGGTAACGTAGTCCATGGGGCCTCAACGGAGACCCCGCTACATATGTATAACAAGAAATACCCAAAGAGCAGAAAAAATGAGTTTTAAGGTGCAGAAAAATTGATCAACATCAAATTAACAAAAAATAGAAAATTTTATTACATAGATAATATAAAATTACTAAAAATAATCATCAAAAACAGCCCTGTGGTCACAATACAAAAGAATGGTTGCCTCTACATGTTTCACCACAAACGTGGCTTCTTCTGGAGCTTCTGTAGGACCTTTTTTTATACAATATCACCTTTAATAATGATTATGGTTCCAAATAATCCCTAAACCCTTCCCTCCAGTTGAGCCTGTTATCTCAGAAAAGGGTGCTTGACAGATTTTTTTTTCTTTTTATCCGCAGATGTTCCTCATGTTTGGCAAAGGTGAACCAACACTTTAACAACCAAAAGTGTTGTAATATACTAAATATTTTATCACAACTATAATTTATTGCATTTGTTATTTTGAAAAGAAAGTATACTAGAAAAGCATGTGTTATTTTTAAGACTTTTTAGGTTTATTCAAAATTTTTAAATTGATGGCATTTTCATTATCTATGGTCCTTGTGACTGGGGGCAAGGTAGGGGGCAGTGGCCGCCCGTCCATTAGGGGTGCACGGGCGCCGCCCCCCCCATCCATGCATTCAGCCCCCTATTCTACATGCAGGGCACCGAACGCATTGATTCCAATGGGGGGTGTTTTTTAAGCACGTGATTAGAGCCAGAGGCTGAACCAACAGGCTCCACCCACCTAGTCGCGTAATTCATTCACAGAGTTTTTAGAGCCAGAGGCTCTAATAGGCTTCAAAAAAGGGTGGGCTCAGGGCACAGAGTACTGAATGAATAGTCACTATTGTCACACTGATCCACCTCCCGGCCAATCAGGAAGCGGGTCCTGAGACCCGTCACCTGATTGGCTGAAAGAACAGGCGATCCTTTTGAATGCCGCCGGCTGACTGGGGGATGGTGGTTTTCCGCCCCCCCCCCCCAGCTGCCACTGGTTGGGGAAGTGCTGTAAGGTGTCCCTCTTTCTCATCTCAGAAGATGGAATGTATGTATTTATGGTGTAGGATTAAAGGACAAGTTCACTTCTGTAATATGTTACACTGGTATTCAGGGGGTAACATGTAACATGTTACTGTTTCAGCAGCCCAGCACTCCACAATCCCTCATTGTGTTGACAAGCCAGAATCTTCTCCCCACACCCACTGTCACAATTTAAATAAAGTGCGCCTGTGCGGGGCTCCACCCACCTAGTCGCGTAATTCATTCACAGAGTTTTTTGAATGGGAGAATTACAGCTTGTAGTTCTCAATGAACTACCAGGGCACTGTTGAGAGCTCTAGTCTGCTTCTTGTCATTGTGTAACTGTCTGCCCATACAATGTATGAGCAGAGGGATAACACTGACAGTCTGCAGGAGCCCTGATTGCACAAGTAATCTGCTGATAGTGGGTATTATGCTTTGCAGGCTTCCAGTAAAAAATTCTAAATGTAAAAAAATTGTACCTGCCAAAAGATGTGCATTTAATTAATTTTTTTGCAAAGGTGAACTTATCCTTTAATATTTTGCACAGCATTTGTTTCCTGGCTGTCAGCCTATTCCAGTGGTGCCAGTATTTTCTAGGTTCCAGACTCAAAACATTTAGATCAGGAGTTGTGACTACAATACAACTAGCTTGATCAGTGTGCTTGTTCCAATTCAGGCCTCAAAGTACTGAAGCTAAAGACAGGCAGGCAGCTAGCATTCTTAGGAAATCAGTAGGGATGAGCTTGATGTTCGGGTCAAACATAAGTTCGACTGGAACATCGGGTGTTCGCCCGTTCGCTTAACAGCGAACATTATGAGACATTCGCGGGAAATTTGAGCGCCGCAGAGCGCCCCATAATGCACTGCGAGATTGCAGTGCATTGCTGTATGATGATTGGCCAAAGCATGCACCTGACCTGCATGGATTGGCCAATCACAGCATGCTCTGCTGAGAGAGCTATAATTGGCCAAAGGCCTTTGGCCAATCATGTTTTAGGAGGACTAAGTCCACACCCCACACTATATAAGACTGCTTACATAGCGGCCATGTGTAGTGTTGTTGGCGTGGACAGAGAGATAGCTTGAGTTAGATTAGGCAGGCAGGATATATATGTATATATATATATATATATATATTTATATATATAGTGACAGTAGGAGATGCTGTCACTGTAAAATTGATGGCTTGGGGGACACAGGGTGTGCACATTTGCTTGGTGCAAGACTGCAGACCATAGATGTGGACTGGAGAAAACTGCTTTCGCAGCTTTCTCCAGGTTTTGGTATTCCGTCATGGGGCTCTGTAGTTTGGAGATTCCATAGTGTCTTGGGTGGGATGGGATCTCCAACCTTGTGTCCAGACTTTGTAGATTACCAGCAGGGTGTGTGCTCAGGTGAGCACAGCACTTATAATGAGGGTATGGGAATACCCCAATGCTCCCAGTTGGAGACTGCTCCACACCAAGAGAGACAGGAGGTCTCCAGGAGTCAGAGGGGCTGCAGGAGGCAGCCAGAACGTGTGACTGCAAAAGGCAGTGCAACGGTCTGAGGACTAAGGCCAGAGCAGAGCTGTGAGTGCTAAAGTGAAGCCATCCACATTGAGGAATCCTGTGGTCTGTGTGATCAGGATAAAGAGCAGAGGTACTGCCAGGGTCGGTGCTACCACTAGGCAAACTAGGCAGCCGCCTAGGGCGCACTGCCACCTAGGACGCCCGGCCGCTGGTGATTTTACTCCCTCTCTCCCTCAGCAACTAACTCGACAAGCAGCCGCTCCGCTCCCGAGTCCCCTAATACAGTGTCAGAGGCGCTGGCACAGCAGCGGCGGAGGACTGTATCCATTATGAAGAAAGGAAACATCCCCTGCGCCGCTTCGTTCCCCTGATCATCACAGTGACTATTGCCAGTGAGTGTGACTGTGACCTGTCTCTGTAACACAACGCGCGGTCACGTCATCACGGTCTCTGATGCTCCCAGACTGCCAGTGCTGCCCTGGCAGCGGCAGTAAGAAGAGGAGGGGAGAGAGCCCAGACAAAGAGCAGCGCCGGCCGGCCTTGAAGTGCCTGCCTGCAGGATACATGGAACCGGCAATATTTTACAGCAGGGCCTGTTCCTGCGCCCAACAAGAGTAACTGTGAGGGGTTACAGAGTTGTGGCACAACCACCCAAGGCCCAATTTTTCTGCCCCTGTTTAACAGGGGCATGTAATTAAAAAATTGTATACAATATTTCACAACAGGGCCTGTTCCTGCGCCCAAAACGAGAGTATCTGTGAGGGGTTACAGTGTTATGGCACCACCATCACCACCCAATGCCCAATTTTTCTAACCCTGTTTAACAGGGGCATGCAATTATAATTTTTGATATAATATTTCACAGCAGGGCCCTTCCTGCGCCCAACAAGAGGAACTGTGATGCCTTACAGTGTTCTGGTGCCACCAAAAACAAAGGCCCAATTTTTCTGCCCCTGTTTGTTGCATGACAACTCCTGGTATTGTTTCTATTATTTACATCTGACATGTTTATAGAACTCTCAGAAAACAGCTGTCACTGTAGTTCCAGAAACCCGATGCTGGACCTTCTTGTCTCAGCATCTTCAACAGAAGAGTCACTGCAGCTGCCCACCCCTCCCCTCCTCCTGCCCAATCTCTGCATTATGTGAACACATTTACAAAATACAAAATCTTTTGTAAATGGGCAGAAGAGGGGAGGGGCGGTTCGAGCTGTTCTGTGTTCTCTCCTCTCACAGCCCAGAGTGTATCCTCAGCAGAGCTATAAACTTGTCGGATGTAAATAATAGCCCAGGTAAGCCCAGGTAGGGTCATGCACCTTGTTGGACTTAACTCAGTGTGCCTTCACTTCTTACAAAGGTGCTGATATCCTTGATTTCAGTTTTAATAACATGATTTGGTTCTGTTTCATCATTTCTTTTAGGCAGAAAGTTTGGAGTTGAAGTGATACCCTTTATTGGCTAAAGTAGTCATTAAAGATGCAAGCTTTTGGATTCCTTAGATCCCCTCCTCAATTCTGAAAACAGTTCTGAAACCCACCTATTTATAAATATGTAGGTTTTGGAACTATGTTCAGCATTAATTGATAGCTAACACAGTAAAATACTTAGCATTTTTGTTTTATAAGGCACTGAGGGCAGTAAGTAGTCCCAGGTCTACTGTGGAGCACCAATGCCTCCTAGTACTGATTGGAAAATTAAGGTTTCTGGCGCAAAGGTGAAAAAATTGCCTGTAGCCATGTAGTGTTTGGGCAATGCACACAGCTGCTTAGATTGCCAAAAACTGCCTCTGCAGGTAAGGTGTGCCTGAAGATAAAAACAAACTGTGCAGCTTTGACAAAAGTTGAATAATGCCTAGGTGTAGGTCATTTACAAACCTCCCGAAGCCTGGCTAAAAACTCCCAGAGATAGCACCCCCCCCCCCCATCCTGTCTTGGTTGGATGCTGCTAAGGTACTCCTAGCTGTTACTGCTTCCGCCACTATAACAGGAGTGAATTCTTTCTCTGATTCAAGACTTCCAGAGATGGTACCCCCCTGGCCTGCCTTGTTGCTAGGACCAGTGCTGTGTCTTGGCCTAGGCCGACAAGGCACAGGCCTAGGGTGGCACCTTGCGGAGGGGGCCACCCCCCGCATGAAAAAAGCCCACTCCCCCGGCTCCCGCACACATAGCCACCACCTCGGGCTGAATCCAGGAGCCCAGTGCCACAACAAGTTCCGACACTGAGCTCCGGTAACTGGGTTGACAGGGGCGCGCTAGCATGGGCACCCAGGACATCTGCCGCCTGGCGTCCCACACGTGGCGATCACACTTCTGTTGCAGCCAACACCTCTCTTCCCACTGACAGCTGTATACAGTTCACCGAGGATCCTCCTCTCCCTCCCCAGCTCCAAAGTTCTGATGTACACAGACAGGAAGAGGAGGAGGCGGGAGGGGGAGATTTCACTGCAAGAGCCGCGCTGATGATCTGAGGTCTGTGTATAGTTTATGGATACTGTGGAGGGGGACACAGTAACCTGGAAGGAGTGGAGGGGGGGGGGGGGCTGGTAACACAGATGCACACATGGTGGAATGATGGGAGGGGAGGGGGAGTAAGGGAATATGTGCTGGGGTGGGCTTTGGAAGGGGAGAGGACATGTACTAGTGGGGGGATCCGATCCCTTCCCCACTAGCACAAGCCTTCTCCACTTCCAAAGCAGCCCCCAGCACATATCCCTTTAACCTCTCCTGCTCCAAATCAGCATCTCTCTGTCCTCCTCCCACAGCGTCCATCTGTCCTCCTCCCACTGCTTCCATCTTCCCTCCTCCCACAGCATCCATCTGACCTCCTACCACAGTGTCCTTCTGTTCTCATCCCACTTGCCGTCCCTCCTCCCTCAGCATCACTCTTTCCGACCTCCCACAGCGTCCCTCTCTCCTCATTCCATGGCATCTCTCTGTCCCTCCTCCCACGGTGTCCTTCTTCCACGGCGTCCCTCTGTCCCGCATTCCACAGTGTCCCTCTGTCCCTCCTCCCCTAGGGTCCCTCTGTCCCACCTCCCCCGGTGTCCCTCTGTCCTCCTCCCATGGTGTTCCTCCTCCCACGGCATCCCTCTGTCCCTCCTCGCACGGCGTCCCTCTGTCCCTCCCCCCATGGCGTCCCTCTGTCCCTCCTCCCACGGTGTCCCTCTGTCCTCCTCCCACGGTGTCCCTCTGTCCTCCTCCCACGGTGTCCCTCTGTCCTCCTCCCACGGCATCCCTCTGTACTCCTCCCATGGTGTCCCTCTGTCCCATCTCCCACGGCGTCCCTCTGTCTCTTCTCCCACATCGTCCCTCTGTCCCTCCTCCCACGGCATCCCTCTGACCCTCCTACGACATCCCTCTGTCCTTCTCCCATGGCGTCCCTTTGTCCCTTCTCCCATGGCGTATCTCTGTCCTCATCCCACAAAGATGACAGGACGGGTCTTAAACAGGAAGGGGTGTGGCCTTGACAGGAAGGGGTTGGTTGTATTTAAATTAGGGGGTGCATGAGTTTACTCAGGCCAAGGGCAGCACAAAACCCAAATACACCACTGGCTAGGACAATACAAAGATACTCCCAGCTTTTACTGCTTAGCCACCATCACAGGAGTGAGCTCTTTTTTCTAGTCAGACTTCCAAGAGTTGGAATCCCCCTGTCCTGCTTTGTTGCTAGGACATTGATAAGACACTTCAAGCCATTACTGCTTCCCCCACCATTACAGGAGCAAGCTCTTTCTCAGTTTCAAAACCCCTTGCTTGTGCTCTCTATCCTTTGTCACAGTAACTCATAGCTCATCAATTCTGCAATGGAGATAGTGAACTGTGCATGTGGGGGTTTAAGAGCTCACTCCTGTGATGGTGGGGGTGAGCAGTAACAGCTGGCAATGTCCTAGCAACAAGGCAGGTCAGGTGGATGCCACCTCTGATGCCTTGTACACACGACCGGATTTTCCGATGGAAAAAGTCTGATGGGCTCTTTTCATTGGATATTCCGTCCATGTGTATGCCCCATCTGACTTTTTCCTTCTGAAATTCCGACGGACTTAGATAGAGAACTTGTTCTCTTTTTTTCCGACGGACAAAAATTTCTATCGGAAAGTCTGTTTGTCTGTATGCAATTCTGACGGACTAAAAACCACGCATGCTCAGAATCAAGCAGAAGTGCCGAACTGCCTATTGAACATTATTAATCTCGGCTCGTCGTATGTGTTGTACGTCACCGCATTTTTGGCGGTCAGACTTTTGTGTGACCGTGTGTATGCAACACAGCTTGAGTGGAATTCCGTCGGAACTCCGTCGGACAATCCGTCGGACTTTATTCCGACGGACATTCCGGTCGTGTGTACAAAGCATGAGAGGTCTTAGGCAAGGCTTTGAATGTTACATAGACGGCCTACATCTAGGCCATTATCCAACTTTAGACAAAGCTTCACAGTTTGTTTTTACAGACATCCTTACCTGCATAGACATTTTTTTGTAAAGGTGAACTAACCCTTTAAATATCCATAATACAGCGATGTCTTCCGAAAGTATCTGGCTGCTATCTTCATGTCTTTATATTTTTCAGCTTCCAGAACCCTCTACTGTCCTATAAATTAGTATGATGTCCTATATTGACAAAAGATATTGCTGCAAGAACTTTCTTGGCCAGCTGTATTATAAAACCCCATAGGTTGCAGCTCATTCCCCATTAACCTCAGCCTTTAGTAAGTTATAGATGTAATTTACATAGACTGACAAAACATTATTGTTCGTATTTTTCTTTAGATATCGATGAATGTTTGGATGAAGTGAATCCCCCATGCCATTCTTCTGCTACATGCAAGAACACCCCGGGTAGCTATGAATGTTTCTGCACAGATCCATACCAACTCGATGAAGATAAAAGGATCTGTATAGGTAATACATTGTAACACTTCATTATTTACTTGCTGTGGGATCTGGTGCAGCTCCACTCTCCATTAAACATATGTGCTTAAGTAGCTTCTGCAATCGCTAGTTAATCATAGAGGACCGTGCCAAGAATAAATGTTATAGAGCTCATAAAATACTGCCCTCATATTCTGGAACACAGCATGGTCTCTGATAAACACATCTTTGTCAAGCACCAGCCATTCCATGTAATTTCAGGTTTAATTTAAGATGTGTGTTCATAGAAATTACATTTAGAAAGGCCACATTTTCTTTTTAAGTGTTATCCAAAAATGTGCAGTGTAATGCTTAGCGCGCAGTGGAAAATGTCCACCTAGCCGACTGGAGCCCTAAGAGTTCAAGATAGATAATGCATTATTACAAATACTTAGCCAATCTAAAGAGGAACCTCGCACTTGGTTGTATATAAATTGGAGCTGATGCACTCAATTACACCTGAACACCAGGTCTGAAGTAATAGCCAATAATAAGAAGAAAGTGTGCTGTCTCCTTAAATGGCACTCATTTCTTAAAATAAACACATGTGCAAAAAAAGCAGAAATTTGATTCCATACCCCATAAATATATTAAAATGATATGAACCAAGGCAGACAAGTCTGCAATTAATATACAGTGCTTTGAAAAAATATTCATTTTCACATTTTGTTATGTTACAACCAAAAACGTAAATGTATTTTATTGGGATTTTATGTGATAGACCAACACAAAGTGACACATAATTGTGAAGTTGAAGGAAATTTTTCTTTTTTTTTTTACAAATAAATATTTGAAAAGTGTGGCGTGCATTTGTATTCAGCCCCATTTACTCTGATACCCCTAACTAAAATCTAGTGGAACCAATTGCCTTCAGAAGTCACATAATTAGTAAAAAGAGTGCACCGGTGTGTAATTTAATCTCAGTATAAATACAGCTGTCCTGCGAAGCCCTGAGAGGTTTGTTAGAGGACCTTAGTGAACAAACAGCATCATGAAGGCCAAGGAACACACCAGACAAGTCATGGATAAAGTTGTGGAGAAGTTTAAAGCAGGGTTAGGTTCTAAAAAAATATCCCAAGCTTTGTACATCTCACGGAGCACTGTTCAATCCATCATCCGAAAACGGAAAGAGTATAGCAGAACTGCAAACCTACCAAGACATGGCCGTCCACCTAAACTGACAGGCTAGGCAAGGAGAGCCCATGGTAACTCTGGAGGAGTTGCAGAAATCCACAGCTCAGGTGGGAGAATCTGTCAACAGGACAACTATTAGTCGTGCTCTGGTCAGATGAGACCAAAATGTAACCTTTTGGTGTAAAAGCAAAACGCTATGTGTGGTGGAAAACTAACACTGCACATCACCCTGAACACACCATCCCCACATGAAACATGGTGGTGGCAGCATCATATTGTGGGGATACTTTCTTCAGCAGAGACAGGGAAACTGGTTAGAGTTGATGGGAAGATGGATGAAGCCAAATACAGGGCAATCTTACAAAAAAACATGTTAGAGTCTGCAAAAGGCTTGAGACGAGAACAGAGGTTCATCTTCCAGCAGGACAATGAACCTAAACATACAGCCAGAGCTACAATGTAA
This sequence comes from Rana muscosa, assembly GCA_029206835.1. Taxonomy (NCBI): domain Eukaryota; kingdom Metazoa; phylum Chordata; class Amphibia; order Anura; family Ranidae; genus Rana; species Rana muscosa. The sequence goes on along the minus strand of CM055121.1, from coordinate 429,982,183 downwards.
TGGTTTAGATCAAAGCATATTCATGTGTTAGAATGGCCCAGTCAAAGTCCAGACCTAAATCCAATTAAGAATCTGTGGCAGCATTTGAAAATTGCTGTTCACAGATGCTCTCCATCCAATCTGACAGAGCTTATGCTATTTTACAAAAATGAATGGGCAAAAATTTCACTCTCTAGATGAAGCTGATAGAGACTTGCAGCTGTAATTGCAGCGAAAGGTGGTTCTACAAAGTATTGACTCAGGGGGACTGAATACAAATGCACGCCACACTTCTCAGATATTTATTTGTAAAAAATTTGGAAAAGTATTTATCATTTTCCTTCCACTTCACAATTATGTGCCACTTTGTGTTGGTCTATCCCGTAAAATCCCAATAAAATGGGGTGTTTCCTAGCCGGTGCCCAAGATGGCCACTCGGCTCTAGCTCTCTCTGCCATACCGTGTTCCAGAAGCGGCTCACGGCTACATAGACAGCCATTTTCAGTCCAATGGGGGATACACCTTCTACACGACACCCGGGCTATGACCAGGAGGAAGCCTCAGACACCAGGACTGCACTGCCTGACTGATTTCTTTATGCAGCCGGCGGACAGGAACTTTAAAAAGCGGCTGCTCTCCTCCTCTGCCTCTCACACAGGTACCAGCGGCTCCTGACACAGAGAACCTCTCTGAGGTGAAAGACTCTGATCAGCAGCATGGAGAATCACCAACACCAGACAGAGGTAAGAGAGCAGCATAAGACCCTGCACACTCTCCTCAGAAGCAGCCCTATGCTAAGAAACTGCACTGGGCAGATCTGCCTGAGCCTCACACAGCAGCCCACACTGCTCCATTAGCTGCCTTCCCTGCATCAGACACCCCTGCCTCTGAGCATACCATCAAAGCAGAGCTTGTCTTTCTCCAAGCTAGCCTTCAGATAGAGCTACGCTCCTCAGTATCACAGCTCACTAATAGAATCGAGGACATTGAAACTTGCACTAATCATTTAGAGTTCCAAATGGGAGTAGTTGTTAAAGCACATAACGAAATGGTAGATGCACATGAAGCGCAATCCGACATGATCCGCCAATTGCAAATAAAAGTCGTGGACTTAGAAGAACGTTTGCGCCGTAATAATGTAAAAAAAAAGCTGTTAAGCGGCAAGACCTCATACCGTATTTACAACAGTTATTCCTGAAACTTATCCAGGGACCTACTAATGGATAGGGCACATAGGATCCCCAAACCAGCGCATTTACCTGACACAGTCCCCAGGGATGGTCTCACAAGGATTTGTTACTACCATATTAAGGAACGACTACTGCGGGCAGAGAGGTCCACCCCCTCACTTCCACCTTCATATGCGGAAATAGCCCTATACCAAGATATCTCAGCTGCAACCTCCAAGCTGAGGAAAGAGTTTTCCACCATCACTGCGGGACCGTAGCATTGTATACCTCTGAGGCTTCCCCACCAAACTAATGGTCACGTACCAGAACCAGCAAGTCACAATTACAAGGATGGCTACAAGATGCTCCATAACTAGGGCTTGACACATCAATCACCTCCCACAGCTCAGAAGAACAACTCAACACGCAAATCCTAACTTCCACAACACCTGACGCTATAGAAAATGCCTGATACTCATTACCATGCTTACAGCCTTTAACCCCTTTCGGATGAATGTCTAGGATGCCGCGGTTTTACAGGTCTTCGTCACGTGACAAGGCTGACCTCGTTAAGACTTAGACATTTGTTTGAGCTATTTTCTTGTTGATACCACACACCCCTGGCTTGAAGTGTGCAAAGCACGCAGCCTACACTCAGTGTTCCTGTTTTTTTTTATCGCTTTGTGTTTATTAAAACTGTTGTGTAACCAATTCCTATTGTTCACTATTGTTCTAGCTTAAATACGGGTATTGTTCACCTCCTCTTCACATACAGTACCTCACAAAAGTGAGTACACCCCTCACATTTTTGTAAATATTTTATTATATCTTTTCATGTAACAACACCAAAGAAATTACACTTTGCTACAATATAAAGAAGCAAGTGTATAGCTTGTATAACAGTGTAAATTTAATGTCTAAACCATTGGCAACAAAAGTGAGTACACCCCTAAGTCAAAATGTCCAAATTGGGCCCAATTAGCCATTTTCCCTCCCCGGTGTCATGTGACTCGTTAGTGTTACAAGGTCTCAGGTGTGAATTGGGAGCAGGTGTGTTAAATTTGGTGTTATCGCTCTCACTCTCTCATACTGGTTAATGGAAGTTCAACATGGCACCTCATTGCAAAGAACTCTGAGGATCTGAAAAAAAAAAAATTCTCTACATAAAGATGGCATAGGCTATAAAAAAGATTGCCAAGACCCTGAAACTGAGCTGCAGAATGATGGCCAAGACCAAACAGCAGTTTAACAGGTTAGGTTCCACTCAGATCCGGCCTCGCCATGGTTGACCAAAGAAGTTGAGTGCACGTGCTAAGCGTCATATCCAGAAGTTGTCTTTGGAAAATAGACATATAAGTGCTGCCAGCATTGCTTCAGAGGTTGAAGGCGTGGGGGGTCAGCCTGTCAGTGCTCAGAATATACACTGCACACTGCATCAAATTGGTCTGCATGGCTGTCGTCCCAGAAGGAAGCCTCTTCTAAAGATGATGCACAAGAAAGCCCACAAACAGTTTGCTGAAGACAAGCAGACTAAGGACATCGATTACTGGAACCATGTCCTGTGGTATGGTGAAACCAAGATAAACTTATTTGGTTTAGATGGTGTCACACGTGTCTTGCCTACAGTCAAGCACGGTGGTGGGAGTGTCATGGTCTGGGGCTGCATGAGTGCTGCTGGCACTGGGGAGCTACAGTTCATTGAGGGAACCATGAATGCCAACATGCACTGTGACATACTGAAGTAGAACATGATCCCCTCCCTTTGGAGACTTGGCCGCAAGGCAGTATTCCAACATGATAACAACCCCAAACACACCTCCAAGACGACTACTGCCTTTGCTAAAGAAGCTGAGGTTAAATGTGATGGACTGGACAAGCATGTCTCTAGAACTAAACCCTATTGGGCATCTGTTGGGCATACTCAAAAGGAAGGTGGAGGAGCGCAAGGTCTCTAACATCCATCAGCTTTGTGATGTCATCACGGAGGAGTGGAAGAGGACTCCAGTAGCAACCTGTGAAGCTCTGGTGAACTCCATGCCCAAGAGGGTTAAGGCGGTGCTGGAAAATAATGGTGGCCACACAAAATATTGACACTTTGTGCCCAATTTGGACATTTTAACTTAGGAGTGTACTCACTTTTGTTGCCAGTGGTTTAGACATTAATGGCTGTGTGTTGAGTATTTTGAGGGGACAGCAAATTTACACTGTTATACAAGCTGTACAATCACTACTTTACATTGTAGCAAAGTGTCCTTTTTCAGTGTTGTCACATGAAAAGATAGAATAAAATATTGACAAAAATGTGAGGGGTGTACTCACTTTTGTGAAGTACTGTATACCCTATACAGTTACTGTAGCTACCCACTAAGGAACCCCTGAATTCTGCACCAATCCAGCATCGCCTACTCTTTGTATAATGTCACTACGCATCACTAGCATTAATGCAAAAGGGCTCAATAGGCCCTTTAAAAGATCCCAGTTATGGCAAAAAGCTATTAATAAAAAAACAGACATCCTCAGCGTCCAGGAAACACTTTATGCAAGACAAATCTCCCCCCTGCTACCATCACCTATTCCCCCATACCCTTTTTCGCAAATGCCACTAAAAAAGGGAGAGGGGTCATGATTGTAGTGTGTAGATCTCTATCCTTCAAACAGGAAGGTACCTAATTCTAGATGCTCATTTTGATGATGTACTACTTGTCATAGCTAATATATATGTCCCCAACTCCCACCAAAAATGGTTCTTCAAACTGGTTATGATTGAAGAAACTTTCCCACTACCCAAAAGAACGCATAATTTTATGAGGAGATTTTAACGACACAATGGACAACACACTTGACTCCTCCGATCAGCGCAGACAAGGTCCCACCACCCTTTTCTTGCTTACACAACTAGAAGACTTGATCGATCCCTGGTGATACTTGCATGGGTAGGAAAGGGACTACACCCTGTACTCTGCTGAACAAAAATCCTACTCCAGGATTGATCTCTTCCTGCTCCACAAAAGTACTCTACAATCCGTCGTTCCAGGCTGATATAGGTCAAATAACTTGGTCGGACCATGCACCTGTTACGATCTCAATCTCAAGTAAACAATCTAGTAAATTCTCCAATATTTGGCGCATGAATACCTCTATTCTTTCTCAGCCCAGGTGCCAGGAAGAGATCAAGCAGGAGCTAGAGTATTTATTTGCTCAAAATTTAAACTCTGTATCAAGCAATGTACTTCTATGGAATTCACACAAAGCCTTTATGAGAGAAATTTTTATTAAGTTTGGACCCACGAGAAATGGAAGCGAACAGAGAAGTTTAACAGGTTTCTAGAGCTGATTCGACAGCTAGAAAAATCAAATAAAACCTCACCTAATGACACAGATACTGCACGCCTACGTAAAGTTAGAGACAAAGTCCACACTTTTCTGCAGGCCTCCTTTGACCACTATATCAAACACCTATGTGTAAACTGGAATACCCATGGAAATAGACCAGATGCTCTCCTAGATAAACAAATTATGCATAAAGCCGCTGCTTCTAAAATCCCATATTTACACACAGCTCATGGACAGAGGGTCACTAACCTCACAGACATTGCTAATTGTTTCAGTGATTTCTACGCAGCCTTATACAACTTGACCACTTCCACTGTAACCCCTATTCCTGACCCCGTCCAAATTTCAAGCTTCCTTGACCCGCTGCGACTACCTTCCCTTACGCCTAACCAATTGGCAGCACTCAATGTCCCAATCTCGGAGACAGAAGTCCTAAAAGTTATTCACTCACTCCCTTTACACAAATCCTTTGGGCCAGATGGCTATTGCAATGAATACTTTAAAATCTTGCAGACACCATAATACCACACCTTTGCAAATCATTTAACCATATTATGCAGACAGGAGACATCCAAAAGGAATCATTGTCACCATATTAAAACCTGGTAAGCCCCACAATGGCCCAGCCAATTACCGACCCATTTCATTCCTAAACAGAGACCTTAAAATCTATGCGAAGATGCTTGCCTCCCGCATTTAAACACACATCCCCACACTAATCCACGCAGATCAAGTTTGCTTTATCCCTGGAAGACAGGAACCCGATGGCAGACCCTAACTTTAAATTTAAAGAGTCTCCACAGTGGAAGCACATGTATGCTGATGCATAGATGAAGGACAGATGACTTGGAGGGAGCCCAACCATCCTTAAAGGCGCAGGAACACACTAGACACCCAGCTCATTGCACAAGCAGGAGACATTACCAACAAATTAGGACTGTACGCTAATGACGTTATCATAATCATGACTAACCCCCTTCAGTCCCTCCCAGCGCTTCACAACCTCCTGACTAAGTTTGGCCAACTCTTCCTATATAAAGTTAACTGCTCTAAATCTAACTTATTGAGAATCTGCCTAGACTAAACTACCAAAACACTCCTCATGAGCTTGTCTCCATTTCCGTGGGCCCCATCCTCGATGCTTACCTACTTAGGTGTACAGCTAACTGTTCCCTCAAGCAATATGCTACGCACAAACTACAAACTCCTCCTCAAGAAGCTACAGGATCTTTGTTCATCTCTCCGCTCTGTACATGCCTCGTGGGCTGGCAAAATAGCATTAACCAAAATGTTTCTACTGCCTCATCTACTATACTTGTTCCAGACCCTAACAGTACTGATACTTATGTCTCAATTGGAATTGCTTCAATGAACTCTCAACAACATTATCTGGAATGGCAAATGCCCCAGGGTCAAACACTCCATTATGTGAACCCCTACGTCTAAAGTGGGAATGGGTGCCCCAATCTTAGGCACTACCATAAAGCCACTCTCCTAAACCAAGCCCGACACTGGTGGTCCACAACTTTCATTCCGCTTTGGGTACAGATAGAAGAAACCTCCCTCAGTTACTCCACTAAATCTCTACTACCTGCCACCTGGATGCAATACCAACCGACATCATCTTTCTTAAGCACAGTAAATGCAACAATAAAACTCTGGACTTCCATCCACCAACACTCCAATGGTCTCTCAAAAAGAGCAGCATAGATCTTTCCCCTATATTCTCTAGAAATCTTGAGCAGTGACTTATCCTTAGCCTCCTGGGTAACATCTGGCGCCACCACAATTGGACACATTCTGAATGATGGTCACCTACGCACCTTCCAAGACTTACACGAAAGATATAATATCCCCAATAAGGATTTTTACAAATACCTTCGAGTGCGACACGTCCTGGCATCAGTCACCTGGTCAGAACAACCACTCACCTCATATGTCATCCAACTCTACGGTCACCACTCACCTTCCTCCAGCGCATTTTCACTTTTCTATAAAATGCTCAACACCCCATGAAACCTTGGGAAACTCCCAACCATGGCATCAAGCATCGCATCACATTTTGAAAACATTGAGGTGCCTTTCGCACTGGGAAATGGCACAGAAATTGCTTCATCAATGGCACCTCACACCAACAAAAATAGCAAAGTTTGCGCCCTCCCAGTCCCCTACCTGCTGGAGAAACTGTGGTCACCCCGGCACTATGAACCACATTTGGTGGTCCTGCCCACTGTTATCCTCCTTTGAAAATCCATTCAAGCCCTTCTTACTGCTCTTACTGGAAACCATACAAAAATCACCTCTCAACTAGCACTACTTGGTCTGGGTCTGGAAGCCTGGGAATCTCAACATCACCCCATACTCACACATGTCCTGATTGCAACCAGACTTGTCATAGCAAAAAGCTGGAATAACGCCTCTATACCTTCCCCGCAACTAACCCACAATATCCTTATCGGTAATCAGAACTTCCAGATGGAACTCATATTTGCAAAAGCAAACCTTGCTCTATCAAAACTCCAGAAAGAATGGGCCCCATGGTTATCCTATCAGAACTTGAATCTCACCTCCTTTCGTCATTAGTGACTCGACTACCCCACCAACCCTGATATTGTGACTCATCTTGAAACCCTATACTTTTATAGTCCAAAAAACTTTGCTGATAGGGCAACCCATTACCACACCCTTTTTAATCCTCCTATCCCTCTCCAAATAGAACTCTCTCCTGGATTGCATTATATAATCTTCAGTCTTGTTCCATCTCACTTATATACAATCTTTGGTTACTGTTCACTAACCCTGTTCTGTATTGTATTGACATTATCTTACAAAGTAACTGCTTGTATAACTTTGCATATTTTTCGTTGTAACGTGACAAAATTAGAAAAATTTTAAGGGGTATGAATACTTTAGCAAGGCACTGTACATCAATACCAGCTAATTAAAATAAAAAAATGTATGTGTAAATAAAAAATATTTCATAAGTCCACAATCCTTATATAGTCCATTATTGTGTATTGTGCAAAATAAAGTGTCACAAATTAATGTGTAAATGCAAAAATATTTCATAAATCACTCATAATAAAAAAATCTTCTCAAACCTTAAAGATTGCAATATTTGTGTAAATTAAAGTGCTCTGTGCTCAAATGAAGAAATTGCACTGGTGCTCAACGTGCTCGTGGGGTAATATGGCCTCTTACCAGACCACAATGATTTACGCCTGCCAGCACTCTTAGCTCAAATTTTGACACTTGTATGTAACAAACATAAAGGGAGAAAGGATCTCATGGAGCAACTCTGTTGGTAACATCTATTTTATTTGATAAAATATTGCACTTACATGAGTTCCAATAACGACAAGCATTTAGCAGACAGCTATGGAAAACCTCGGCCGCAGTGCCATCTGAACAGCCTTGGCGTGATAACACAGAACCAACTCTGTCCGACGCATTTCTCTGTACAAGGCGTCCTCTGAGATTGAGTGATTTATGAAATAATTTGCATTTACACATTAATTTGTGACACTTTATTTTGCACAATAATGGACCCTATAAGGATTGTGGACTTATTAAATATTTTTTATTACACATTATTTATTTTTAATTAGCTGGTATTGAAGTACAACATATTAATTGCAGGCTTGTTTGCCTTGTTTTACACAATTTTAATATATTTATGGGGTATGGAATGACATTTCTGCTTATTTGCACATGTGTTTATTTGAAAAAATTAGTTTCATTTAAGGAGACTAGGGATGAGCCGAACACCCCCCTGTTCGGTTTGCACCAGAACCTGTGAACAGACCTAAAGTTTGCGTGAACTTTAGAACCCTATTAAATACAATGGACTCGAACGTTCGAAATCTAAAGTGCTAATTATAAAGGCTTATATGCAAGTTATTGTCCTAAAAAGTGTTTGGGGACCGGGTCCTGCCCCAGGGGACATGTATCAATGCAAAAAAAAGTTTTAAAAACTGAAGTTTTTTCGGGAGCAGCGATTTTAATAATGCTTAAAGTGAAACAATAAAAGTGAAATATTCCTTTAAATTTCGTACCTAGGGTGTGTGTATAGTATGCCTGTAAAGTGTCATTTCTGAAGGAAAAAAAGTCATTTAAAACTCACTCTCGGCTATAATGAATTGTCGGCTCCCAGCAATACATAGAAAAGTCATTGATTTAAAAAAAAAAAATGCGTGGGGGACCCCCCAAATTCAATTACCAGGCCCTTCTGGTCTGGTATGGATATTAAGGGGAGCCCTGCCGCAAATTAAAAAAAAATGCGTGGGGTTCCCCCAAATATCCATACCAGGCCCTTCAGGTCTGGTATGGTTTTTAAGGGGAACTCCACCCCAAATAAAAAAAAATGGCGTGGAGTTCCTCCAAAAATCCATACCAGACCCTTTATCCGAGCACGCAACCTGGCAGGCCGCAGGAAAAGAGGGGGGGACGAGAGAGCGCCCCCCCTCCTGAACCATACCAGGCCACATGCCCTCAACATGGGGAGGATGTCCCCATGTTGATGGGGACAAGGGCCTCATCCCCACAACCCTTGCCCGGTGGTTGTGGGGGTCTGCGGGCGGGAGGCTTATCGGAATCTGGAAGACCCCTTTAACATGCTTACGTCATTGGCTGAGCGGACCTGATGGGGAAACTGCCTCCGCAGTGTAATAAATAATTAGACCCGCCCCTTCTCACGTTCCGCATCTGGTCCGCTTAGCCTTACAATTCACATAGGGAGGGGGGCCGGGATTTGGGGGTCCCCTTTGTTAAAGGGGTCTTCCAGATTCCGATAAGCCCCCTGTCCGCAGACCCCCACAACCACCGGGCAAGGGTTGTGGGGATGAGCCCCTTGTCCCCATCAACATGGGGACATCCTCCCCATGTTGAGGGCATGTGGCCTGGTACGGTTCAGGAGGGGGGGCGCTCTCTCATCCCCCCTCTTTTCCTGCGGCCTGCCAGGTTACGTGCTTGGATAAAGGGTCTGGTATGGATTTTTGGGGGAACTCCACGCCATTTTTTTTTTAAATTTGCGGCAGGGTTCCCCTTAATATCCATACCAGACCTGAAGGGCCTGGTAATTGAATTTGGGGGGACCCCCACGCATTATTTTATTTTTTTATCAATGACTTTTCTATGTATTGCCGGGAGCCGACAATTCATTACAGCCGCGAGTGAGTTTTAAATTACTTTTTTTCCTTCAGAAATAACACTTTGTGCAGGGACAGTTCTAAGCACGGGAAACAAGCACGGCTTTACAGGCATACTATAAACACACCCTAGGTACGAAATTTAAAGGAATATTTCACTTTTATTGTTTCACTTTAAGCATTATTAAAATCACTGCTCCCGAAAAAACGTTTGTAATTTCTGTAATGCCACTTTAGATGTTTTATTTATTTATTTTATTTTTTGCAATCTTACATAGTTACATAGTTACATAGTAGGCGAGGTTGAAAAAGGACACAAGTCCATCAAGTCCAACATATGTGTGTGATTTTATGTCAGTATTACATTTTATATCCCTGTATGTTGTGGTCGTTCAGGTACCTATCTAATAGTTTTTTGAAATTATCGACGCTCCCCGCTAAAACCACTGCCTGTGGAAGAGAATTCCACATCATAACCGCTCTTACAGTAAAGAACCCTCTACGCAGTTTAAGGTTAAACCACTTTTCTTCTAATTTTAGTGAATGGCTGCGTGTCTTATTAAATTCCCTTCGCTGAAAAGCTTTATCCCTATTGTGGGGTCACCAGTACAGTATTTGTACATTGAAATCATATCCCCTCTCAAGTGTCTCTTCTCCAGAGAGAATAAGTTCAGTGCTCGTAACCTATCCTCATAACTAAGGTCCTCCAGTCCCTTTATTAGTTTTGTTGCCCTTCTCTGGACTCTCTCCAGTTCCAGCACATCCTTCCTAAGAACTGGTGCCCAGAACTGGACAGCATACTCCTGGTGTGGCCGGATGAGAGTCTTGTAGAGTGGGAGAATTATTGTTTTATCTCTGGAGTTAATCCTCTTTTTATTGCATGCCGATATTCTGTTTGCTTTGCTTGCAGCAGCTTGGCATTGCATGCCATTGCTGAGCCTGTCATCTACTAGGGCCCCCAGGTCCTTTTCCATCCTAGATTCCCCCAGAGGATCTCCCTCTAGTGAGTAGATTGCATTCATTATTTTGTCATCCAAATGCATTATTTTAAAATTTTCCACATTAAACCTCATTTGCCATGTAGTTGTCCACCCCATTAATTTGTTCAGATCTTCTTGCAAAGTTTCCACATCCTGCGGAGAAGATATTGCCCTGCTTAGCTTAGTATCATCCGCAAATACAGAGATTGAGCTGTTTATCCCATCCTCCAGGTCGTTTATGAATAAATTAAATAGGATTGGTCCCAGGACAGAACCCTGGGGGACCCCACTTTCCACCCCGAACCATTCTGAGTACTCCCCATTTATCACTACCCTCTGAACTTTCCCCTGTAGCCAGTTTTCAATCCATGTACTCACCCTATAGTCCATGCCAACGGACCTTACTTTGTACAGTATTTTACATTCTGCAAAAAAGAAAAAAAAATTGGTCAAAGGTAGTTTGAAGTAGCATCTGTAACCCTTGGAAGCCATTCAAAGCCCATTGCACTCCTAAAGTGGAATTCTAGGCTATAACTATCTACTCTTAAATCTACTCTCACCCACTTCTCACTCCTATTTTAACTACGATGTAGAAGGAAGATGCTTATACTTACCTATTTTCAGGATGCTCCAGTTCAGTCACGTGAGCTCCCCGGTTACCGGATGTAGGGAAGATGAGAGGTAACTGACAATAGATGAAATGCTTGGTCGGTGATGTCACCCATAGGCTTATTACGGAGGATCCATTGTTGACTGTCTCTCCTCTCTGTTAGAAGGGTGTGGGAGCAGATTTATAATTAGATAGTTATAGCCTGGAAATCCACTTAAAAAAAAAAAACACCTTAATTTTGCCTTCCCCTATAACTCCAATGCATTTCACAGAAATGTTGCCAACTGTTTGCTGAAATGAAAACTTTTAATTTCATTTACCCCTAATCGAGTATAAAAAGTGAGTCAAGTGCTTTTGTATACTAGCTAACAACCCAGTTCTGAACACATAAAATGCTTGCTTCTCAGTTATTTCAAAACAAATTCAACTCTCTGACTAGTAGCTGAATGAATTGATTTAATGAAACCTAGTAATTTAATTTGGTGCCTTAGCCATACTGTCACTCTAACCCTAAGCTATTCAATAGGAAATAATTTTCCAAATTGAATAAACTGTATGCTGCCATTAACCCCAGAAGGACTAGAAATAGAATGTTAGAAGATAAGATAATTAAATGTATTATCTGTACCATATTTTTTAACTACTGATCGATAGAACAGATAGCCTTTGGGCCAACTAGAAATGGAATGTCAAAATCAAAGTTTTGTTACATCAATGAGATGAGAAACTTAGTATATCAATGAGGTAGAATTTAGCGCTCATAAGAGAAGATAAAAATCTCCAGTGTAATCAAGTTCATAATTTAATCTTTTTACCAACCATGGTATGTATTCAAGGATAATGGCTTTAAAAATGAATTGGCTGTGCACATTATTTTTTTTTTAAATCAGAAAAGACGTTTATTGAAAAACAGAAAAACAAGGTAACCGTACAGAATTACAGTCATTCACAGTTCTTGTGTATAATTGCATAAAAGGAAGGCATAGTATAGGCACAACATAGAGCATATCTTGTATATACCGACCTTGATCTAAGTACCATACAACTATACAACTTTGTAAACATGTTCAGAAACAGCTTTGAATTATATTGCAATATTTACATACAGTAGTGTTACCAGAACTGTGAAGATTCCGTGCATGAGAAGCAAACAATAGAGAAAAGAAAAAAGGGAAAAAAGGGAACACACAGAAAATAAACAAAAAGGAAAATAAAATATGTGCAAAAAACAAAGTAAGAGGCCAAGTGAAATACACATCCTCCCCTAAGCCACTATGTCTTATACCATCCCAGCATCTCAAAAATAGACATTAATAGATTCAGGTACAGCTGCCGCGTAGCCATTACTCATAATTAAACTAGATCACAATTGTAAAAGCCTATCTTTCACCAATTGGGCTGGGCCCAAGCCTGGGGTATCCAACCAAGGCTGCCACATAGAGTAAAATTTTTTGGTAGCGTTCCTATGCTGGTACGTGATTTTTTCACGAGTCAGTGTGTTATTGACCATTTCCACCCATCTTTTTCCCGTTGGTACCTTTGGAGTTATCCAGAGGCTCGCAATCAGCTTGCGAGCAACATAAAGCAACCGCAAAACTGCAGTATGACCATTCAGAGACAAGGATGGTATCTCCAAGGCACCAAGTAGGCAAACGACCGGGTCCTGAAGTAGCGGAAATTGGAACACCTGGGATATGGTGGATAATACGTAATTCCAGTATCGAAATAATTTCGGGCATTTCCATAGCATATGTAATAAATCACCATCTTGTCTAACACATTTTGGGCATAGTGCTGTGTCTCTGAGGCCCCAGTCATGTAGTCTGGCTGGTGTCCTGTATACTCTATGTAATAAGAATAGATGTGACAGCTTGTGTGAGGCGGACACCGACACCAACGGGGCAGAGGTTAAACAGAGTTCCCATTGTTCTCCATCTATTGGACCCAGGTCTTTTTCCCATCCCCTCCTACAAGGAAGCTTAGAAGCATCATGCGTGGAGCACAGCAACCTAGAATATACTCTCGAAATCACCCCCTTCCTATCAGTTGCCATCAACCCGTCAGACATCAGAGGGTGCGTGACCGGCGCAAATGAGGATATACGACTTTCACTATGTATTGCATGCCTAAGCTGCAGGAATCTATAGAATTGGGTTCTATCCAGGGCAAACTCCGTCTGTAGGTCAGCAAAAGACTTAAAGACAGTGCCGGTAAATAATTGATTTATATAAATAATGCCTAAATTTTCCCAGGACTGAAAGTCCTTAAGTTTAAGAAGTTCTTTGTAATACTTATTTCTCCAGATGGGTGCAAAAGTACATGTGCCCTTAATCTTTAAGATGGATCTGGTATACTTCCATAACGTGTTTAGCAATAGTATCGTGGGGAGGGTTTGCGCTAGATGTGTGAAGCCTGCATCCAAATACGAAAGGGCTGTTAGTGCAGAGCCGACCGGTAGTAGCAGAAGCCTAATGGGGTCAGTAAAATCCACCTCACCCCAATAGGCCAAGTGTTGGATCTGGGCAGCAATAAAGTAATACCTAGCATGTGGGACTGCCAGACCTCCCTGATCTTTAGCCAACTGCAGTGATCGTAGGCTAATCCTAGCCGACTTAGTGCCCCATATTAATTTTCTAAATTGAGCATCTATTTGTACAAACCATGTGTGAGGGATCCAAATGGGGGAATTATGGAATACATAGAGCAATTGAGGGGCCCATACCATCTTGATCAGGTTCGTTCTTCCTGCAACCGTGAGAGGGAGTTTTATCCATGCCGAGCATTTGTGTCTGAACTGACGGAGTAAGGGGACTAGGTTCAGGGTAAGATATTGGTTCGGGTCAGAGGTCACCTGAATGCCCAAGTACCGGAATTCGTTAACTATAATTATGTCCCTGGCACAGGCCGGTATGGGACCAGTCAAGGGGTCTAGAGGCATTAATACTGATTTGTTCCAATTAATAGAGAACCCTGACAATTCCCCAAAGTCAGCGATCAAACTCATCACATGCTCTAGAGAACTACCAGTGTCCCCCAAATAAAGTAGAGTGTCATCAGCATATAAGGAGATAATGTCTTGAGTGAGGCCTCTACGAAAGCCAACTATGGCCTGTGACGCCCTTACATGTATGGCCAAGGGTTCCAAGGCCAAGGCAAAAAGCAGGAGCGACAAAGGGCACCCCTGCCTTGTGCCCCTAAACAGCCGGAACGAGTTAGATATGCTACCGTTGATACGCATTCTCGCCGATGGGGAACTATATAACAGTTGGACCCATTTTAAAAAGGAAGGACCCACCCCAAATTTAGTCAGCACCTCCCATAGATAGGGCCATTCCACGCTGTCAAAGGCTTTAGCAGCATCTAGAGAGAAGATGGCCCTATTACCCGTATTATCCGTGGGTAGTTGCAAATTGAGGAAAAGCCGTCGCAGGTTCTGAGAGGTGGACCTGGTTGGAATAAAGCCCGATTGATCCCTATGAACCACCGTTTGAATACATTTAGCCAGCCTATTTGCAAGAACCCGTACCAAGAGTTTAACATCAAAATTAGGTAGCGAGATAGGTCTATAAGAATCCGGTGCCAGAGCTTCTTTACCTGGTTTTAACAGTACCACTATTAGGGCCTCATTCATAGAGGGCGGGAGCACTCCAGTCTCAAAAGCCCTATTATAAACTTTCAGAAGATTCGGGATTAATTGTGAGGCATAACGTTTATAAATCTCAGATGGCAAGCCATCAGCTCCCGGAGCTCGTCCATTTTGTGCATGAGTCAACGCCTCTAGCAGCTCCTCCTCATTCAAAGGAGCATTTAGTAGACTAGCATCAGAAGCAGACAGGCGGGGGATGGGATATTTATCCAGGAAAATTCTAAGGTCTTCAGCAGTGGGATTTACCTTGGACGTATAAACTTCTTGGAAAAAGGATTTAAAAACATCTATAATGCCCGGTATAGAGTAACATGTGTCGCCCTGAGAGTTTCTAATTGCTATTATGTGTGAAGGGGGCTGTTGTGACTTAGATAGTAATGCTAACATATGACCCGTGTTCTCTCCTTCCTCGAAGTGTCGCTGTTGCAAAAAGAACCGTTTGTTCTCGGCTAATTCTAACGATAAATGTGTGAGCAGGGATTGAGATGCCAACCACGATTCTTTTGTATCATCATTGGGGTTTGCTACATAGGAGGCTTCCGAACGCTTCGCCTCTGCAATGACTAGATTTTCCCATTCCTTGGTGCTTGTTTTAATGTGAGTTATCTCCCTAATAAGTTGTCCCCGCAAGTATGCTTTGGCCGCCTCCCAAACCATAGCCACATCCGCAGAGCCTAAATTATAGTCAAAAAATTCTTTCAAGTGGGCAGATATCGGATCTGGAGTAGGTAGGAGGGACAGCCAAAAAGGGTTAAGTTTCCAAAACCCATTACCCCTAGTTGCCCCCACCCTTAGGTCCACTGATAGAGGAGAATGATCCGAAACCTGTCTGACATGGTATTGGGAGGAGGCCACCATCGGCAGAAGAAGATCATTACCCAATCCCATATCGATACGTGACAAGTCACCCATTGAAGCTGATTGACAAGAATAAATTCTACTATCAGGGTTATGCATCCTCCAAATATCCGTGAGGCCCATTTCAGATAGAAGACGAGCAAACGGTGTGGGGCCAGTTCGCTTTTGTGGTCCTGTAGAAATACGGGCACTCAATTTATCCCTTTCATAATCAAGAAAATTATTAAAGTCCCCGAGGACTAGTAAAGGTATGCCCGGAAAGCGGGACACAAAATCTGCTAGAGTTTTGAGAGGGCCGGACGAGAACGGAGGGGGAATGTACAACCCAGCTAGTATACATTTTGTCCCATAGAGGGAGCAGAAAAGAAATACATAACGACCATCTGGGTCTATTTTGCTATCAAACAAGACAAACTGAGCACCCCCTCTAATGAGGACACTCACCCCCCTCGAGTACACCGAGTATGTGGCATGATACTGGTGACAAAACTGTCTTCGTGCAAAGAAAGATGTAGGTATCGAGGGGAGGTGAGTCTCCTGCAAGCAGATCACCTCAGCATCCAGACGCTTGACCATGCGCAACACAGCCAACCTTTTAACCGGACTATTAAGACCCCGGACATTCCAGGACATTACTCTAGTTAACTTAGCCATATCAGTAAGTATTTAGTGTAATTGAAGGCATACATCATAAGTACCATATAGTTCAATGATATCAATCTAGGGCATAATGCATCAAAAATACTCAATTCAGCAGCAAAAAAGAAGTAGGGATACTCCATCCCCATAGAGCAAGCAGCTTGACCCTTCGCATTGGTACACATGCGAGGAGTGACATCAGAAATTGACGGCAAAAGGGCCATCAGGGAGGACATATTGAAAAAATATAAGAAAAAAAATAAGAAAAAAAATAAGAGAGACAAAAACAAATTCCGTAACCAAAAACTCAACTGAGAAAGTGAGTAGTAGACCAACAGGGCCTTAGAGATCCATTTCAGGGTGACCAGAGGCCTGAGCCAGGCCATCCGTGGGGGCGACAGTGGAAGCGCACAGCAGTGTCATAAAAACTTCTCCACAGCGGGTAACAAGAACTAAGGTAACTGTGCGTAACGGAACTTCCCCCGCCTAACAAGGATACCCGGAGATGGGATAGGAATCAACATTCAAAACCGGCCGAGGCTTGTTACGGTGGAACATGGCGTCTGTTGCGAGCCTCCTGAATTGACTGTTCCTCTCGGTCTAACCATTGCATAGCCGCAGTAGGATTATCAAAGAAGTGTATGGATCAAAGAGCCTCCACTCTCAGACGCGCAGGATAGAGCATAGCATACTTCAGATCTAAATTTCTGAGCCGCTTCTTGACATCATTGAATTTAGCCCTGTGTTTCTGCAGATCCGCTGAGAAGTCAGGGAAAAGAGACACCTTTGCGTTATCGATCTTAAGGGCTGCAGGATTCGTTCTAGCATTATGCAGGATAGCATCTCTGTCTTTGTAATGAAGAAGCTTGAACAGAAAGGGACGAGGGGGAGCCCCTGGTTGCGGGGGTCTTGCTGGAACTCTGTGCGCCCGCTCCACAGAGATCATTGGGGAGAACACCTCCTTGCCAAATACTGTAATAAGCCACTTTTCAATAAATTCAACAGGGTTTTTTCCTTCAATTTTTTCAGGTAGGCCTATGGCTCTCACATTATTCCTCCTCATCCTGTTCTCCAAATCTTCTAATCGTGCAGTGTGTTGGGAGGCAATGCGGTTGTTATACGTGAGATCTCTCTGCATAGGCCCCATATCATCCTCTATGGAGCTCACTCTCCCCTCCAGGGCAGATGTTCTCTCCCTCAGTTTCTGGGCAGCATGCCTCAGGAACGTGATCTCAGCCTTCATCCCCTTGAGCTCAGCTGTCAGTGCGGCCAGAGAAATATTGCTGGTAGTCACCGCAGCAAAGATATCCCGCAGTGTGGGTTCAGCCCCATCCTCCAGAGGGCTGGATGGTGTATGAGGCCTAGGGTTTGTGCTTTCAGGAGTACTCACTGTGGTCCAGGAAAAGCTGGCGCCATGTCCCTCCTCCAGCGGCACTGTGTCATCAGCCTCCGAGAGACCTCCGGATGAATCCTCCGGTGTACTGGTGGAGGCAGTAGGGTCCGTAGAGAGTGGCATAGAGAACAGCTTCTCAGCACCCTCCCTGTGCTTCTCCATAGCTGAGCGCAGTGCCTGGGCGCCATTTTGGGACACGCTGTCCGCGGTCCGGGACGAAGAGAGCTTCTTTGCCGCAGACATCTGGCGAATTTGGCGCCGATATCAGGTGAGGCTATACTCCGGAGACCCTCCGATACTCAGCAAGCTGTTTGCGGCAGGTTTTAGGGTAGATTCTCAGGAGATTATGTCGGATTCTCGGCGGAGCGAAGTAAGACACGTCCGGTTACATCCGCTGGCTGGCCACGCCCCCGGCTGTGCACATTATTCGTTTTTATTCATAGTAAGACAGTTTTCTACGGTGTATCAGTATCACTAAGCCAGTATAAGAGATTTTACTTCAAACACATTACTATAAACATAATGGAGGTCATTTTTAATAACGGCAGAAAGATGACTACACGGCCATTGATTTGCAGCATCTTGATATTCCCTAAATGTATCCACCACTACTGTTATATCCAGCACAGCTTCTAAAGCTAAGTTTTCTCTCACCTTGAGTCTATTCATTCTCCTGTTAGATTATAAGGGTACTCATTCCTAGTATTTCATGCCCTTGTGTATCTTCTGATGTCAGTATTATATACTGTGTATGTACTGATTCTCAACAGTGCTTGTGCACTGAAATAAAAGCAGCTGATAGAAAAGGCACCCACAATTTTCTCTTCTTATTTTATTAATCACTTGACGAAACATGTTGGGAAGTGCAGGAGTCATTCAAAGAGAGGATAAGAGAGGATATAACAAAACTAGCCCTAGTGCCTTCAAGTTCATGGCTACCACAAATGTACACTCCCCCTTTTGTTTCTCACATACTGAGTTCTAACCACACGGCTAGAAAGGACTCCTCTTTTCATCAACCACTTTAAGTCTGGACTTTTTTACTCCCTTCCTGCCCAGGCCATTTTTCAGATTTCAGCACTGTCACATTTTGAATGACATTTACTCAAATTCATTTTATTTCATTTTTTTCAGACAGGTAATGTCTTTGTTTTGGCACATGAAGTGGAAGGAAAATGATAAATGGTTTTCCAAATCTTTTACACATATCTGAAAAGTGTAGCATGCATTTGTATTCAGCCCCCTTTACTCTGATACCCCTAACTAAAATCTAGTGGCACCAATTGCCTTCAGACGTCACCTAATTAGTAAATAGTCCACCTGTGTGTAATTTAATCTCAGTATAAATACAGCTGTTCTGTGAAGCCCTCTGAGGTTTGTTAGAGGACCTTAGTGAACAAAAGAAATCATGAAGGCCAAGGAACACACCAGACAGGTCAGTGATAAAGTTGTGGAGAAGTTTAAAGCAGGGATAGGTTATAAAAAAATATCTCAAGCTTTGAACATCTCACGGAGCACTGTTCAATCCATCATCCGAAATTGGAAAGAGAATGGCACAACTGCAAACCTGCCAAGACATGGCTATCCCCCTAAACTGACAGGCCAGGCAAGGAGAGCATTAATCAGAAAAGCAGCCAAAAGGCCGATGGTAACTCTGGAGGAGCTGCAGAGAGCCACAGCTCAGGTGGGAGAATCTGTCCAAAGGACAACTATTAGTAGTGCACTTCATAAATCTGGGCTTTATGGAAGAGTGGCAAGAAGAAAGCCATTGTTGAAAGAAAGCCATAAGAAGTCCCATTTGCAGTTTACAAGAAACCATGTGAGGGACACAGCAAACATGTGGAAGACGGTGAGACCAAAATTGAACTTTTTGGCCTAAAAGCAAAGTGCTATGTGTGGCGGAAAACTAACACTGCACATCACCCTGAACACATCATCCTCACCGTGAAACATGGTGGTGGCAGCATCATGTTGTGGGGATGCTTTTCTTCAGCAGGGACAGGGAAGCTGGTCAGAGTTGATGGGAAGATGGATGGAGCCAAATACAGGGCAATCTTAGAAGAAAACCTGTTAGAGTCTGCAAAAGACTTGAGACTGGGGCTAAGGTTCACCTTCCATCAGGACAATAACCCTAAACATACAGCCAGGGATCAAAGCATATTTGCAAAGCTATTTTGCAAAGAAGAATGGGCAAAAATGTCACTCTCTAGAAGCTGGTAGAGACATCCCCAAAAAGACTTGCAGTTGTAATTACAGCAAAAGGCGGTTCTACAAAGTATTGATTCAAGGGGGCTGAATACAAATGCATGCCACACTTTTCACAAATTCATTTGTAAAAAAATTGGAAAACCATTTATCATTTTCCTTCCACTTCACAATGTCCACTTTGTGTTGGTCTATCACATAAAATACCAATAAAATACATTTAAGTTTTTGGTTGTAACATGACCAAATGTGGAAAATTTAAGGGGTGTGAATACTTTTTGAAGGCACTGTATATATTCAAAAATTGATCAATCCTGATGTACTGACTGCCTATCTCATTTCTTGAGGCCGTAAAATTCCAGGACAGTACAAATGACCTCTTTTTCGAATATAGATACTCCTAGGTATTTATTAAAGCGGAGTTTCACCCAAAAGTGGAACTTCCACTCATTTGTCTCCTCCCCCTACAGTGCCACATTTGGCACCTTTCGCAGGGGGCGGATACCTATCATTGATAGGTGCATTACATCAACAGCTCGGCTCCCTCCTCCTTCCTCCCGCCACCAGGCCAGTAGGAGAGAGCATTGGTGCCTCACGCATGCGCAGTAGGGACCCAGCATGAAGCCGTAATGTTTCACTACCAGGTTTCCTTACCGGCAATGGTGGCGGCAGCACCCGACAGCTGATGGAAACATCAGCTGGGGTGACGACATTGCTGGGCTCCAGGACAGGACTTCATATTTTTGTCACATTGCCATTTTTTTTACACAAACATGTCAATTAATAAGATATTTCAAACACACAGCACAGACATACTTAGAATTATACCCCAAAATATATCCTGCTAATCTCTCCAAATTCAGTGATACCACATGTGTGCATTAATGCAGCCATGTTTTACTACATCACAGTAGTAAACAAAGGCTTTATGAATGAAAGCTTTTTTTTTTATCTTACTACTGCTATGATCACTGTGATTGGTAACAGCGATCACATGGTACAGGGTCAATAAAATTGACCCTGTACCCCGATCTGTGATCCTTTGTGATTGAGGGACACAGCGATCACAGCTCTGTGTGGCTTTGAGCAACAAGAATGGAAGGATGTATGGGTACATCCTCCCGGAGCGGCACTTGTCCCATTTGGCCATTTATTTATAGTAGCCAGTCGGAATGCAGTTAATGCATACAACTTTTTTGTAGTGTTAGATGTTATCAGTGCAAGGAATGGCAAACATGGTGTCCACATGTGTAAGGCTTGGAAAGTCATAAGGGAAGTTAACCAGTCAGGTTGTGGAGCCCCAATCAATACGTTCACCACTAAAAATTGCATTATATTTTTATAACCAGAAGTATGTAAATGGCTAAATTTTTATCATGGTCTATCCATGAAAATGATTGCATGACTGTGCAACTGTACATCCAGGACCATTGGATTATGGCTTAAATGCAAGTTAAAGAGAAATTAAACCCTTCTATCATTTACAGCCAAGGAAGCAGCCATGTTACCCTCTGTTTAATTTGTAGTTGTCATGGTGCTGTACATGTGATCAGTTATGCAAGCAGCTATTTGATTGCTTGACAGTTTGGTTAAGAACCCAAGCAACTGTGACAGCTTTAATTCATAACATGCCCTGAAGTAATTGTTTCGGAAAACAGGTAAATAAGTGGGTTTAGTTTTAATTAAATATACAGAGTACTGCAACATATTGCAGCTTACCAATTCCTAGATGTGGTGCTATATTCATTCTATTTTTTTATTTTTTATTTTCTTTATTTCCACCTGGGGATCTTACCTATCTTAGGGTGACTAAACTCACTCTTTTGCAGTATCAATGGAGGATCAAAGTAGCCACCCATAGACAGCAATATTTCAGCGCCTGGGCATCTGTGGTAAAATGCTGCTATTTTTAGCGGTGCTTTACCGTCCTTTTTGCAGTGCAGATTATTTAGCCGTTAGCGGAGCACTTTTTTTTTTTTTTAACAACAAAATGTTCCTTTATTGAGGCAGAAAAAGACAAGCATTATACACAAAAGTCCAGAATGGACCAAGTCATACACCGAGATAAAAGAGAAAGTACAGTACATAGAAAGCCATATAAACGAGTACATAAGAAGGGCATTTCGTAGATCATCCAAAAATAGCATCACTTATACAATTGAATAGAATCATACCCCAGATGAACCAGAACTCATAGCAGTACCCCCATCCCCACCCCCCAGTGTCCAGGGTCGGAGGGCCATTCCCTCCTATTCTATCCAAGGATGCCAGATCTTATCGAACTTTTGTGGGCAGTTCCTGCACATGTAAGTCAACTTGTATAGTGGCAGCACCGTATTAATAGATTTCTCCCAAGACTCCACTGTTGGGGGGGAGGGGGCATTCCAGCGCAAAACAATCTCCCTTCTTGCATAAAAGAAGAGGTACGTAAGAAGTAATTTGGTATAACGGGGTCTCTGATCATCATCCTGGATCCCCAGGAGTGCCAGCTCGGGGGATACAGGGAGTGTCAGGTCGAGGCGGCCATTAATAGTGTCAACCACCCTAGCCCAATACCTGGCGATCCCAGGACGGCTCCAAAACATGTGGAAATATGTGCCCGCACTAATCTGACAACGGGGACAATCCTGCGTGCGCTGCGGGTATACCTTGTGGAGTCTCTGGGGAGTGAAGTAAACTCTATGCAGGAATTTGACCTGTATCAACCGTTCTCTAGTCGAGATCAGTAAGGCAGCACTGTCAGCTAAGCAGTCATCCCAATCCTCTCTGTCAAGACCTGGTATGTCGGTCTTCCACAAGTCCCAAAGTCGTTCTACTCCCGCAGAACCAGTCTTCAGCAACATCAGATATATAGCCGATAGGGGCTTCGGGAGTTGCACCTGGGCCAACATCTCCTCAAGCGGGTCCATAGCCAGTCCGGGAGGAGACGGGAACTGGGCCCCGATAGCGTGTCGGACCTGAAGGTATCTAAAGTACATCCATCCGGGCAAATGAAATTTATCCCGGAGGACTGTAAACGACATCAGAGTTCCCGCCACGAATACATCCCCAAGAGCCTTGACCCCATACCCTGCCCAGACCTGAGGGTCAGGAACCGTCCCGAGATGCGGCAGATTAGGATTCCCCCACAGTGGGCAAAGAGGAGACCAGTCCCGTGGGCCCGAAAGCCCCCGCCTGGCCACTGTCCAGGCCCTCAGAGTCGTTCGAGTCGGCTGCGGGAGAGCAGCATATGCCCTGTGCCCCCTGTAGACTAGATTGCCCAATTCCCGGAGCGAACCCAGAACCGCCGCCTCCAGGCATACCGCAGCGTTGCTCCTGGAGAGGACAAACCACCACCGGAGTGTAACTAGCACCGCCGCCCAAAAGTATGTCCGGTAGTTCGGCATCGCAAGGCCCCCGCTACGAACTGGGAGCATTAGAGTTGATTTAGCCAGTCTGGGGGTTGTGCCACCCCAGATAAAGGATCCCACGCATCGGTCTATTTCCGCAAAGAAGGAGTTGGGTATCCAGATGGGACTGTTGTGAAATACGTACAAAAACTTGGGGAGAAACAACATCTTCAAGAGATTTATACGTCCCATGAGGTTCAGAGGCAAGGATGCCCATGAGGCACACCTGGACCGAAGCTGGGACAGGATAGGGGACAAATTAAGTTCCCTATAGCTCGACAGCTCCCTCCGCACCTGGATACCCAAATACTTAAATTGATCAACCCAGAGCAAAGGTGTCCTCCCAACCGGATCCCCGATCTGCGGATCGAGGGGAAAAATAATTGATTTGGGCCAGTTAATACGTATCCCCGAGAATCTGCCGAAAATATCAAAAATCTCTAAAGCTGCCGTCAGCGATTCATCCGCATCTTGCAGGTATAGTAGTGCGTCATCCGCATAGAGAGAGAGCTTTTCCTCCAGGGAACCTACCTTCAACCCCCGGACCCTGTCCGAGGCTCTGATAGAGACGGCAAGGGGCTCCAGTGCAAGTGCGAACAGGGCTGGTGATAAAGGACACCCCTGCCTCGTGCCCCTCTGCAATGAGAGTGGCACAGACAACCTGTCATTAGTTCGGATTCGGGCCGAGGGCATCCGGTAGAGCATCCGCAACCATCGAAGGAACCTGGGCCCGAAGCCAAACCGGCACAAGACCTCCCATAAAAAGACCCATTCGACCGAGTCGAACGCCTTCTCAGCGTCCAGTGAGGCAATGACCCGCTTACCACTGTTGTCATGAGGTATTGACATATTAAGAAACAGGCGTCGTAGATTAATGTCAGTTCCCTTCCCAGGCATAAACCCAGTCTGGTCCGGGTGGATCACCTCTTCCAGAACTGGAGATAGCCTGTTTGCCAAAACCTTCGCCAGTATCTTGGCGTCCACGTTCAGGAGCGAGATTGGCCTGTACGAGGAGCAGCTCTCAGGATCCTTGCCTGGTTTGGGGATCAACACCACCACCGCCTCAGACATGGAAGCAGGGAGAGCCTCCAGCTCAAACGACCCAGCAAACAGAGCTACAAGTCGCGGGGCCAGCAGACCCTGATGCTGAGCGTAGAATTCCGTCGGTAGCCCGTCTGCCCCGGGTGTCTTACCCGCCTGGAGTTGTGAGAGGGCAATCTGCACCTCCTCCAGGGTGATATCAGCTTCCAAAGCATTACAGGTCTCGTCCCCAAGTGTGGGAAGAGGGATCCCATCTAGAAACTCCAAGAGTTCCTGAGAGGAATAATTCACCCTGGTGGAGTACAGGTGTTGGTAGTATTGTGCAAATCTATCATTTATCTCACTAGGAGATTGTAGCAGAACCCCCCCCCCCGAATCCCGGACCCCACCTATGTGCGTACCGGCAAACTGTTCCCTGGCCAACCATGCCATTAACCGACCACTCTTATTACCGTACTCAAAGATCTTTTGTGCCGTGGAGAGGAGAGATTTCTGTGTCCCCTCCACCCTACATAGGGACAACCGATGCAGAGCGAACTGCCAAGCCCCGTAGGTCACCTGATCGGGATTAGCCACATATGCGGCTTCGGTCGTTCTCGCCGTCTCCTCCAACTCCTCCAGGGAACGTGCAGCCGTCCTACGAGCGATGGAGATACGCGCCATGTACTCCCCCCTGGTCCAGGCCTTAAAGGCATCCCAGGTGACCAGGGGAGAAGCAACACCCTCATTCTCCAGCCAATAGTGGCACATGCCCTCCTGCACAGCTTCCTGAATACCCTCCTCCTCAATCCAGTACCTAGATAACCTCCACAACCGCTCTCCAGGGGGCCCCACGGATAGCTTAAGAAGTAGGGGAGCATGGTCGGAGATGCCCCGAGATAGAATATCCACTGCTGTAACCTTATTAAGCAGGGATCGGGAGGCGTAGATCATGTCAATACGGGAGAGAGTTCTAAACGTATTGGAGTGACAAGTAAACTGCTTAGATGAGGGATTAAAGTGGCGCCAGGTATCCGTCAAGGCAAAGGTGTGTGCCCATTCCGTCAGCCCAGGTACCCACCGAGAGACAGAGTGTAGTCTATCCATGTCAGCGGTCGCAGTCATATTGAAGTCCCCTAGTACTATGACATCCTCCACCCCGTAATCAATCACATTTTGCATAACAGTATACAATAACGTCTTATCTGCCGGTGGAGGAAGGTAGAGCCCCACCAAGACACACGGGTTATTAGCAATCAGGGCATGGATAATAATGTACCTACCTCCGGGGTCCGATCTGACGTCCAAGAGCCGAAAAGCCAGCTGCTTGTGCACCAGGATACTGACCCCCCTGGAGTAGGTGGAGTACGTTGCGTGATAATGATGACCCACCCAAGCCTTTTTAAGGCCCATGATTCGAGATCCCAGGAGGTGTGTCTCCTGTAGCACGCAAATATGAGGGGAGTGTCTTCTGATGTAGTTAAGTACCAGGGATCTTTTATGGGCAGAATTGAGTCCCCTCACATTCCATGACATTATGGAAATCTGAGCCATTGTAGCGTATGTGTGATAATGGGTGATAAGTAGTGAGCCTGGGATGTTCGCCCTCCACCACCTCCAGGGTCCAACCAGCTGGCGGCACCCCTCCCAGACCCCCCCACATCACAATCATAGACAGTGTAAATGCGACCATGCCATAAAGGAACAAACAAAAAACAAAACAGTAGCAACTTAACATCAAATCCCATGCCCAACGGAGCATATAAAAAGGGGTCAGCAACGGCCAACCTTCCCCTCCCCCCACCCCGCAGATCCCACCCACGGCAAGACTGCATATTACCCCAATAACCAGCCCGAAGGCAACTAATGTCTGGGAGGCGTGTGTGCATTTCCCAAGAGGCAGAGAGTCAGCATCGCCCAAGTTCAAGCGGCAAACACCCTGAGGCAAAGTAAGGTGTAGTCGCCCAAAATGGGGTCAACTGAAGGATCAGCCTATGAGTCCAGAGATGCTGCTATAATAAACCAATCGGATTGTATATTTCACCTGGTATCACCAGGGGCTCATTGCTTATAAGTAACCGGTTCAACAGGGCAACAGTAGAAATGTGCAGATCAAAATACAACAAAATATATTGAAAAAGAAAAAATTAACAGATTTCCCCTCAATAGCCAGCACAGGACAAAGGGGGCCGGGTTGGAGTCAGTAAAGGAAAGTTGGGGGAGATATGAGCAGCAGCCAGATCAACTGGGGAATCAGTGCTCCTGTACAGCTGTTACGCTCAGGCAGTCAGTTTCCCCCCATACAACTCCCTCTAGGATGCAGAGCAGTTATGAAATGCAGACAGCAGTAGGCAGCAACCAGAGCATGCCATGCTGTAAACTCCCCACGAGTGTCAGCATGAAAGTATAGTAGAATGGGGCCGACATCCAATCATCCGGCCAGCAAAGCACAGCAGGCTGCTGAAGAAAGTACAGTGGCAAGTAAGGCAATCCAAGGGGTCCCGGCACCAGACAGGTCTAACTTACTAGTAGAATCTCCGCTGGCCTCATCCCTGAGGGGGGAGAGTTTCTATCCACCGTGCAGCATCCCTCGGTGTGGCGAAGAGGCGGACCGTTTCTCCGTCGATGACTCGCAGCTTGGCAGGAAAGAGTACACTATATTTAATGCCCTTGGAGCGGAGAGCTGCTTTAACTCCATCAAAGGAGCGCCGGAGCTTCTGAGTCTCTATGGAGAAATCAGGGAATAACACCAGGCGGCCATTACCGTGTAGCAGTTCCCCCGCCACTCTAGCCGCTCTGAGCAGCTCGTCCCGATCCCTAAAGTTCAGGAGCCGCAGGATGAAGGTACGGGGGGGGAACCCTGCGGGCCGGGATGCGGTGGCACTCTATGCGCTCTTTCCACCGTGAAGTGAGGAGACAAACGGGCCGCCGGGAGAAGGGATCGAAGCAGTTCTTCCGCAAAAGCAGTAGAGTTCTTACCCTCGGCACCTTCCGCGAGTCCCACTATGCGGATATTATTCCTGCGGCATCTGTTCTCGGAATCCTCCGCGCGATGCTCCAGCAGCTTCACCCGAGAGGTAAGTGAGCGGATCGCCCGGTGTTCTCGCCCACGGCGTCCTCCACCCGGCCCACCCGACTCTCCGCCTCAGTCAGCCTGGAGCGGACCTTGTCCAGGTCTTGTCGGATGAGACCCACATCCACCTGCACCATTTCAATTTTGTTGGTCAGGGCCGCCTGGCAAGAGGCCACCGCGGCCTGACATGCAGCAACTGCCGCCATGACCTCCGGGATGCCAGGAGTGGAGGTGGCAGGGCCCTCCTGGGCATTCGTCTGCGACGCCATATTGACACGAGGCGCCTGTCTGCTAGGCCTCTGGACTGCAGGACTCGTCTCCGGAGACACCACGGGGGGAAAATTAAGCTTCTTACCCCCCCCTGCCGCGCCCGGATCGTCTAGTAGACATCCACCGCCGTTCAGGCGGGTATTATGTGGGGAAAAAAGCCAAATGGAGGTAGTACAGGATAAATTGTGCAGCAGAGCTCTAAAAAGCACGTCCTCTCACTCCGCCATCTTAGACACGCCCCCAGCGGAGCACTTTTTAAAAGCATCCGCAAAGCGCCGCTACAGGGACACTTTGTTGGCGGTTCGGCGGCGCTGCCCATTGATTTCAATGAAGCTACTGGCAGGACTTTTTCTGACTCCCTGCCAGCACACCACTCCAGTGTGAAAGCCCTCGGAGTGAATGGAGAGGCTCTTTCAGGGCGCTTTGCAGGCGCTATTTTTATCGCTATAGCGCCTGCAAAGCACCTCAGTGTGAAAGGGGTCTTAGCTCTGTAAAAAAAAAATGCTTAACCACTTGTCCCCCGCCCACTGTCAATTGACGGCGAGCGGAGGACACTCTCGTTCTGAGAGGACGTCATATGACGTCCTCCCTTTAAAACGAGCTAGGGGGCGCGCGCCCGCCGCATTCCCAAGGCCCCGATGCGCGTGCCCGGCGGCCGCGATTGCCGCCGGGCACCCACGATTGCCCGGGAAACGAGCAGGAAAGTGGATCTCTGTGTGTAAACACAGAGATCCACGTCCTGTGAGGGAGAGGGGACCGATGGTGTGTCCCTTGTACATAGGGACAACCATCGGTCACCTCCCCCAGTCAGTCACCTCCCCCCACAGTTAGAACACATTGAGGGAACATATTTAACCCCTTCCCGCCCCTAGTGGTTAACCCCTTCCCTGCCAATCACATTTATACAGTAATCAATGCATTTTTATAGCAGGGATCGCTGTATAAATGTGAATGGTCCCAAAAATGTGTCAAAAGTGTCCGATGTGTCCGCCGCAATATCACAGTCACAATAAAAATCGCAGATCGCCAACCATTACTAATAAAAAAAATAAAAATAAAAATGCTATAAATCTATCCCCTATTTTGTAGACGTTATAACTTTTGCGCAAACCAATCAAAATGCGCTTATTGCGATTTTTTTTTACCAAAAATATGTAGAAGAATACATATCGGCCTAAACTGAGGAAAATTGTATTTAAAAAAAAAAATGGGTATTTATTATAGCAAAAAGTAAAAAATAGTGTTTTTTTTCCAAACTGGACGCTCTTCTTTTGTTTATAGCGCAAAAAATAAAAACCGCAGAGGTGATAAAATACCACCAAAGGAAAGCTCTATTTGTGGGAAAAAAAGGACGCAAATTTCGTTTGGGAGCCACGTCGCACGACCGCGCAATTGTCATTCAAAATGTGACAGCGCTGAAAGCTGAAAAATGGCTTGGGCAGGAAGGGGGTTTTCATGCATGGTAGGGAGGTGGTTAATGGCCTTATCGCTAGTTGAGCAAAAAAAAAAGAAATGACTTTGGCTCGGTTCACACTGGATGCCAATGTGGCTCCCAGCAGGAGCCCTGTGTGTCCTGGTTCACTGTTTCAGGTCCGATTTCAGCCTGAATTTTGGGCTGAATTCGGACCTGAAATGGACCAAAAGACACACAGGACTCCTGTACAAATTCACACCGGAGCCGCATCTGAGATATGTGAATCGGCTCCCTAGAGAGCCAGTCACATTCTCCTGCTATTGCGAATTGGATGCGTAGAACCGCATCTGATTCGCAATAGTGTGAACCCGGCCTAATGTGTAGGCTGCCTTAGTCTCATTTGGTGACATTTGGGTTGATTTACTAAGACTGGAGAGTGCATGATCTGGTGCAGCTGTGCATGGTAGCCCATCAGCTTATTACTTTAGCTTGTTCAATTAGGCTTTGACAAAAAAAATGGAAGCTGATTGATTTCTATGCAGAGCTGCACCACGTTTTGCTCTCTCCAGTTTTAGTAAATCAACCCCACTGTCTGTATTTCTATGGCTAACTGCAGACAAAAATGTCTTTGGCCAGGAGGAAAGTCCAGACACTAACAAGCTGTTATATATAATTGTGCTTCAGCTGGTGGTGATGCCTGGAAATGATGATTCATTATACTTTGTGCTAGATGCTGATAAGTTATTGTTTTTCTTAATGAAAGCTACAGATACAGGTATAATACCAACTGATTATTTTGTTGTGACTATGAATATGTTTTTAATCATTTTTCTCTTCCAAATCAATTACCAGAAAAAAGGAAATGTTTTGAATTCCAGGTTCATGGATTAAATGCCTCCTTCACTTTGAAACAAGCGACTATTAAAATAATTGCACTGCAAACTTTGACTAAATAAATGTCACCATTGATTTTCATTAGTACTTCGTTTTTGGGATAGAACAAAAACAACAGGGGTAACTCTATAACTTATTTTGCATGACAAAATACTTCACCGGTGCAGTTATGCCTGAAATGAAAACGCTTTGGGACCCCGCAAGATGATCTTTTTTCTGAGCTATTATGAGAAAAAACTGGCACTATTCAATAGTCTATCTACATAGCTTCCTAAAAACAGGCAGTCATTTGTACCTTTTCATTAGTGTGATGCTAAATGTTTGCTAGATTTAATTGCCTATCGTAGATATTGTCAGTGGTGGTGTATATTATGCTATTACAAAAAAACTCCACTAAGCACATTTTGCATCTAAACTGGTTATATAATTTGTTTTAGAATAAAGTCATTTTCTAAAAGAAAAAAAAATACTTTTTAAAGCAGAATTTGCATAAAATGCACGGTCTGTTTGTCTTGTAGATACCACCCCCCCCACCCCCCCCCCCTTTAAATTAAATAAAAATAAAAAATGCATGCTGATTATTTGAGTGCCCATTACTAAAGTCACTCTAGCTCTCCTTGTTAGCAAAAGAGCGAACTGCTGTAATGATTCTGTTGGCAGCATATGTACAAGAATCTTTCCTGTTCTGGATTGTATTTTAAGTCTTTAATAAGAACATTGAAAGAAAAAATAAAGCACAGCATTAGAACAAGAAAGTTAAAGTTACTTGGCATACTCAACCCCAGCTTCCAGCCACTGCCACAAGCAAGGGTGACATCTCTGGGCCTGGGAACACAGAGAAGCCTTATGCCCTGTACACACAATCGTTTTTTCCGATGAAAAAAGTCATATGCAGTCCGTTGAAGTTTTTTCTTCGGAAATTACGACCGCGTGTGGGCCCCATCGCAGAATTTCCGATGAATTTCAACGGAATTTTCAAATAGAAAATGTTCTATTTTTTTTCCGATGAAATTACGTCGGAATTCCGATGGAAGTTTGATCGGAAAAAGGTCCGATCGTGTGTATGGGGCATTAGTTTCGCAAGCACTATGCATGAACATCTTCTTATAAGCATTTCAGTTTCTACAGAATCCCAGGAGAAGGCCTAGTGACATCACCTCCTAGGTGGGTTTGTTGGAAGCCAGGGTAAAAGGCAAGAAAAGACTGGGAAACTTTGTTCTAGAGGTAAACACAATGAAATTGCCCTTTCATGGTAGGTGAAGATTTCTGTGGGCTAAAGAAAATGTACCACACAAAGTGTGCCTGGGGTGGCAGGGCAGTTCACAATAGGTACAGTTTTACATACTGGGGTGCCGTGGTACAGCCGCCAGCAACATGCAGAGCAGAAGCAGTGTGCTGGGTACTGGAAAGCATTCTGTGTTACAGCACCCGACACTAAAAGAAACCAGAACTTCCAGGCACAGTAGAAGTATAGTCCCGACCAGCAGGTAGAAAGATAACAGCACAGGAATGTTTTCAGAAAAGACCAAGCAAAATGTGAGCAGCAATTTAAATTTGTTTCTTTAAATTATGCTAGGCGACTGAGAACATGTAACATATAGGTAGGTGTTATCCGATTTTGGCTGCAAAAGCCAAAACACACTTCAAGGTCATTGCGAAGGACAAGGGGGCATCTTTAAGCCTGGAGGAAAAGAGGTTTAACCTCCACATATGGAAAAGCTTTTTCATGGTAAGATCTGTGAAAATTCGGAATAGACTCCCTCAGGAGCTATTTCTAGCCAGCAGAGTTGGCTGTAAAAGAAAAAAAAAGCAGTGCATTTCCAAACGCACAGAATATAACAGGATATTAAAGACTTTGTATGTTGTTTGTTTGCTTTTCCTTGTAACAATGGGATCAAATGTTGTGGCTGTAGTGTAGCGCTACCCCCATAGGAGCCACTAGTGAATATCTCTCTCTCCCACCCTGCACAGCCAGGCACACAAATTTTCCACACACGCTGCAGTCAGGAATCAATCTATGCAGCTTTGTTTTTTTTTGTTTTTGCTTTTAGGGGAGTTGAATTTGGATAGGGGATAGGGTATTATGGGATGGCCATTTGATCAGCACAAAGAGAGTTCTTCAGGGACACAACCATATACAAACAGTATATACACTTCTCCTCTTCTACCTCCAGCACAATCTTGCTTGTAGAACTACATCTCCCAGGACCAGCTAGCACTGAAAAGACGATCCAACCTAGATCCAGTTAGATCTGTAGGAGATACCCTTTGCAGGCAGAGACCACAGGCCCCTTTGGTAATTAAGCAGAAAAGAAGTCCCAGTGCTTAGCTTTCCCATACCTGTGGCTACTGATCCCAGTGCCACCTCTTCAGGCACTGCCAGCCCTCCTGGCTGCAGCTGCCCTTTCACTAGCCCTCCTGGCTAAAACTCCACAGTCCACCCAGACCAACTCTGCATCAATCCCAGACTGCAAGTCCCTTCAGGTATGCCTCTCAGTCCTCTGACTGTATTACTCACCAGTACTCCTGGCTGTTTTCCTCCCTGCAGATTTTCTGGGCAGTGTCCTCCTGCTGTCACCTGTGTGTCTTGCAGAGGGGTCCCTTCTGCAACCGAGCCCAGGCCTGAGTTCACCCCCTTCCCAGACTAGGGGGTTACTCTCAATGGCCTCCGACAGCTTAACACTCCATCTCCATCTTCCACCCAAACTCCACTGCCCAAGCTGGGTTGACCCTGAGTATTTGAGGGGGCCTGCCCCCTGCCAACCCATCTGTTCGGGATTGGTCAGGGCCCTCAGAATACTCCAGGCTGCTCCTCCTCACCTCCACACCCATCCTTCTGGAATCTTCTGCTAGTTTCCAGAAGTTGGGGGAGGTATCAGAGATGCTGCCTGTGAGTAGGGATGAGCCCGATGTTCGAGTCGAACGTAATTTTGACTCAAACATCGGGTGTTCGCTTGTTCGCCGAATAGCGAACAATTTACGGTGTTCGCGGCAAATTCGAAAGCCACGGAACACCCTTTAAAAGTCTATGGGAGAAATAAAAAGTGCTAATTTTAAAGGCTTATATGCATGGTATTGTCATAAAAAGTGTTTGGGGACCTGGGTCCTGCCCCAGGGGACATGTACAGTGGGTGCCCGCAAGATTGTATTTCCAGCGCGATGGGATCGCGCTGGAAATGGGCACTGCGAGGCTGTACTTCTCGTGCTCGCTGCCCCGACGAGATGCAGCGTATCCATAGGAATCTATTGGGGGCAGCAAGCGGGAGGAGCGACAGAGCTCGGCGCTGGCTCCCGCGACGGGGGTTGCGGAGGGTCAATATCGCCGATGCCGAGCCGCATTTAAACACAATATCGCGGTCACCTACGGTATCAATGCAAAAAAAGTTTTTAAAACAGAAGTTTTTTTCGGGAGCAGTGATTTTAATAATGCTTAAAGTGAAACAATAAAAGTGAAATATGCCTTTACATTTTGTACCTGGGGGGTGTCTATAGTATGCCTGTAAAGTGGCGCATTTTTCCCGTGTTTAGAACAGTCCATGCCCAAAATGACATTTCTAAAGGAAAAAAAGTAATTCAAAACTACTCGCGGCTCTAATGAATTGTTGGGTGTCGGCAATATAGATAAAACTCATTGAAAAAAACGGCATGGGTCCCCCCCAGTCCATTACCAGGCCCTTTGGGTCTGGTATGAATATTAAGGGGAACCTCGAACCAAAAAAAAAATTTTGTGGGGGTCCTCCCAAATTCCATACCAGGCCCTTCAGGTCTGGTGTGGTTATTAGGAGAACCCTGCACCATTTTTTTTTTAAAATGGCGTAGGGTTCCCCCTCAAAATCCATACCAGAACTTTCAGGTCTGGTATGGATTTTAGGAGAACCCTGCGCCAAAAAAAAAAAAAAACTGGCAGGCCGCAGAAAAAGAGGGGGGACGAGAGAGTGGCCCCCCTCCTAAACCGTACCAGGCCACATGCCCTCAACATGGGGAGGATGCTTCGGGGTTTGACCTCCAAAGCACCTTGCCCCCATGTTGATGGAGACAAGGGCCTCATCCCCACAGCCCTTGCCCGGTCCAGCGATGTCCATCTTCATCTTCTATTTCGACACCGAAAAAAAACAGCTCTGCCTCCTTGGGCGGCTCCCGCCGACTGACATGTCACTCACTTTGACAGCTGTTATATAGCTGAGAGCGGGGCCACCTGGTGACGTGTATGAGAGACCCCGCCCCCTCTGATGCCACGGGGAAATCTGGTGACGTGTATGGGTGACCCCGCCCCCCTCTGACACCGGGGAAACCTCCATGGCGTCAGAGGGGGGCGGGGTCACTCGTACACATCCCCGGGTTTCCCCATGGCGTCAAAGGGGGCGGGTTCTCCCGTACACGTCACCTGGTGGCAGCTATATTACAGCTGTCAAAGCGAGCGACACGTCAGTCGGCAGGAGCCGCCCATGGAGGCAGAGCTGTTTTTTTTAGCGCCGGCGGCGAAATAGAACATGAAGATGGACATCGCTGGACATTTTTATTTTTTTTATTTTTTAATAAAGGACTTTTTTACAATTTTTGACAATTTTTTGGTGAAATGATAGGGGTACAATGTACCCGTT
This sequence comes from Rana muscosa, assembly GCA_029206835.1. Lineage (NCBI taxonomy): Eukaryota > Metazoa > Chordata > Amphibia > Anura > Ranidae > Rana > Rana muscosa. The sequence goes on along the minus strand of CM055121.1, from coordinate 429,947,563 downwards.
ACCAATTCACACAGGGGGGCCAGGATCTGGGGGTCTCCTTGTTAAAGGGGGCTTCCAGATTCCGATAAGCCCCCCCGCCCACAGACCCCCACAACCACCGGGCAAGGGTTGTGGGGTTGAGGCCCTTGTCCCTATCAACATGGGGACAAGGTGCTTTGGGGGTCAAACCCTGAAGCATCCACCCCATGCTGAGGACATGTGGCCTGGTACGGTTCAGGAGGGGGGCGCTCTCTCGTCCCCCCTCTTTTTCCTGCGGCCTGCCAGGTTGCGTGCTCGGATAAGGGTCTGGTATGGATTTTTGGAGGGGAACCCTATGCCATTTGTTTTTCATTTTGGCGCAGGGTTCCCCTTAAAATCCATACCAGACCTGAAGGGTCTGGTATGGATTTTGAGGGGGACCCCTACGCCATTTTTTAAAAAAAATTGCCACAGAGTTCCCCTTAATATCCATACCAGACCTGAAGGACCTGGTATGGAATTTGGGGGGACCCCCACACAATTTTTTAAAATTTTGGTTCAGAGTTCCCTTTAATATTCATACCAGACCCAAAGGGCCTGGTAACGGACTGGGGGGGAACCCATGCCATTTTTTTTCAATGAGTTTTATCTATATTGCCGAAACCCGACAATTCATTATAGCAGTTTTAAATTACATTTTTTTCCTTTAGAAATTTCATTTTGCTGCAGGGACTGTTCTAAACATGGGAAAAATGTGCCACGTTACAGACATACTATAGACACCCCCCAGGTACGAAATTTAAAGGAATATTTCACTTTTATTGATTCACTTTAAGCATTATTAAAATCACTGCTCCAGAAAAAAACGGCCGTTTTAAAAACTTTTTTTGCATTGATACGGTAGGTGACCGCGATATTGTGTTTAAATGCGGCTCGGCATCGGCGATATTGACCCTCCGTGACCCCCGTCGTGGGAGCCAGCGCCGAGCTCTGTCGCTCCTCCCCAAACACGTTTTATGACAATACCATGCATATAAGAGCCTTTAAAATGAGCACTTTAGATTTTTAATGTTCTTGTCCCATAGACTTTAATGGTGTTCGCGTGTTCAAACAAATTTTTTGCCTGTTCGCAAGTTCTGGTGCGAACCGAACCGGGGGGTGTTCGGCTCATCCTTACCTGTGAGTCATACCAGCCTCCCTGAGTAACTCAACCCTGACCGAGAAAAAAAAACCAGGCTTGTCTGCTAGCCAAGCCTGACAATTTACCTACTCGGTATACCTGACTTTAGCAATACTAGGGAGTGCTACAGTAGTTTATAGCATCATGGCTGATTGACTCCCCTGTGTCCATGTATTTCTTCAGCTAGCTGGTCCCTATACACAAAGGAAACAAGACAACTACTGTTCTGGGTCACACAGCATCCAATGCATACCTCACTATCATTTCTGTGTTGCATCACTAATTTGGGAGTGCAAATGTGATGAAACACATCATCTTCAAACAGTGTCTATGAATGCTCTGCTTGTGTCTGTCAGATATAATTACTGTTTAGTTCTCACCTGCATTGGTACTGGACTGGGAGACCCAGGTTGATTGGTCTGTTTCTGCCTCTCCTTGCCAGCCAAATTGCATCCTCAGACAAAGGGTCTGGTATATATTTTTGGGGGACCTCACAAATGTGTTCTTTTTTTTTGTTTGTTTGTTTTTGTAAAGATTGACCTTATAATGTTTGCCATTTTTACTTTTACAAAAAGAAGCCAGAAGGGAAAAGTCATCTGACTGCAATTTAAATCATTTTTTTCTCTTAATAACAGTCATTTGCATTGCTTCATGATCCCCAGGGCAGTATCTACCCCCATCCTATTTTTTGACAAAACTTTGTCTATTAGCCCACAATTTTGGCATTTTTGATTTGACAGATTTGACTCCCGTTGACTGTAATGGGGTTTGGGTTCCTCATTCGAACTCCTTTGAAGTTTGAACCTTGCTTCAACCGAATCTAAGCCAGTTCAGCTCATCCTTAGTAACAACTGGAAAGCAAAGACCTTTCTATAAACTTGATTGGGATAAAATAGTGCAGGTTTAATTAGGCCTTAGGCAACACATCCCTACACTGTGTGTAAGGGGAGCAGTTAAAAAAGATTCACCCTGAGTGCCAGATATGCTACAGTAAGTACACTACTGCCCTGGTGCCTCATTAAATGGCGGACATGGTGAAAGTGGGTGTACCTAATGGACTTGGCTAATTGTGACTCCTTTCAAATCTTTAAGCATTGTCTTTCATTCAGTCACATAACATAACACATAACATATAATGCCTCGTACACACGAGGCAGGAAAACTGACATAAGAGCTTTTGGCCGGGAATCCCGGCCATGTGTATGCTCCATCGCAGTTTTCCCAACAGGAAAACTGCCGAAAAAAAAGAAGAACCAGCTCTCTTTTTTCCCATCAGGAAAAAATCCTGCCGAGAAAACCGGTCGTCTGTATGCTTTCCCGAGGAGAAAAAAAACGTGCATGCTCATAAACAATTTGACGCATGCGCGGAAGCATAGAACGTAATTTTGTCGGCTCGACGTAGTCTTTGACGTCACCGTGTTCTTGGCATTCAAAAGTTCAGCGGTCTTTTGTGTGACCGTGTGTATGCAAGGCAGGCTTGAGAGGAATCCCGTCGGGAAAAGCGTTGGTTTTTTTCCTGACGGGAAAACCGGTCTTGTGTACGAGGCATTAGAGTTGCAAACCGAGTTGGTGCTAGAAGACCTCACTCTGCTATCTCACAGAACTGAACACAGAGCATGTAAGTATATACTGCTCATCATCAGCTGTTACTAATTGTCAGTCCCACTCTGTCCAAGGTCTGAATGGGGAAATATCTTAGCAACATATCTTATTAGGACTGGCCTAGGGGGAAAATGTCAATCCTTCCGTGGAGGAAAGTAATATTTTTTTAACTTTTTTCTGCTAAGGCTTTTTTTTTTACTGTTTTTTTACATGGTGTTTATTATTATTATTATTATTATATAGTATATATATATATATATATATATATATATATATATATATATATATATAGCGCGAACAGTTCACGCAGCGCTTTACAATGTAGAGGGAGGACAGAGTACAATTACAATACAGTTCAGTACAGAAGGGATGGGAGGGCCCTGCTCATGGATGGAGCTTACAATCTAAAGGGAAGGGGAGGTAGTACAAGATGGTAATAGCTGCAGGGGATTATCCTTTAGCGGTGGCTCGGGTACGGTTCTTAGGTGGAGGTGGGATAGGCTTCCCTGAATATGCGAGTTTCCAGGGATCGCCTAAAAGCGGACAGGGTAGGGGCTGACCGGACATACTGGGGCAGGGAGTTTCAGAGGATGGGAGAGGCTCTGGAGAAGTCCTGGAGGTGAGCATGGGAGGAGGTAACAAGGAAGCTAGAGAGCAGGAGGTCTTAGGAGGAGTGGAGAGGATGATTTGGGTGATACAGTATCTGCAGATGAGTGTTGTGGTAAATATTTTTCATTTTATATGGTGAGTTAGAGGAAGCCAGTGAAGGTATTGGCAGAGAGGAGCAGCAGTCATGGATCGGTTAGTATGGTGTATTAATCTAGCAGCAGCATTCATAATAGACTGAAAGAGGGATAGCCTGTGTAAAGGTATGTGTATGTACAAAATAAGTGGTCCTTACAATTCACAGTGGTAATACACTAAAATACAAAAATGTAATATATTGCAGAAAAAGTGGCAGTTAGAGGGTTGAGACCAGCTATTTACCACTAAAAAAGAAAACAAATGCAGCCATCACATTTTACGGATTGGTAAGCGTCGCTCCTCTCCCTCCAGCTCCGCCGGCGCCTCCATTCACATTGTGGGCACCCCGGCCGTGACAGCTTTCAGCTTCACGGCCGGGCGCGCACAACGCATGCGCGAGCTGCGCTGCACTTCCTGAGTGGACAGGCTATCTCCTGGGACCTGTCACATGTCCCAGGAGATCGCCTAGAAGAAGGGGCCGCCTAAGGCGAGAGGAGGAGTCTCCGAGGCGGTCCCTGGGCGGAAGGAGGAAGTGGGACAGGGAGTCCCACTCCTATCGAAGCTAACACTCCCCCCCCAAAAAAAATGACATGCCAAATGTGGCATGTAATGGGGTGAGGAGTGCTTAAAGCGGAAGTTCCACTTTTGGGTGGAACTCCACTTTAACTGACACCCCCGCTCAGTCTCTCAGCGAGTCGATGAGAGCCTGAGATGGCCATTCTGCCCCCTCCACAGCCAGCGCTTCAGTTAGGGAGAAGAGCAGACTGACAGTCTACAGCTTTCTGCTCACGAAGCTCTGAAAACCGAGCAGTCAGCGGTGTTTGGTGGCTCGGTTCTCAGTGTAGAGGCGCCAGGGGACAGATGCAGCATCGGACCCATGCTGCATCCACCTAGGTAAGTAGGGAGGAGAGTGAGTCACATACTACCCCATACCTGGTTTAATTTCTGTCAGCAATAGGGGGCAAAGGGAAGGTGGTATTTTCCGGTGGTGGGGCTGCTATTAAAGTAAACCTATCTATGGTCCTGGTGAGGCGTAAGTTTACTTTAACATAAGTAGATACTACTTTGATTCCTGTACAGTTTCAATACATCTGCATTGTAAATATTCCACAAAGCTATGTTAACATATGAATAGATACAAGAGTATCCAATATGTTTCCAATAGATTATAATATAGCCATGCGCTTAGGGTTTGTAAGTTTGTGATTCCACCTAATAGATCCCTGTCAAACACTCCGTAAATGGCAACCAATTGTCAATGCATCCAAAATGCATCTATGATGTGTTTGGCAGATGCACTGTGGGGAATTATGTGCTGGGAGTGAAATTGTGTTTTCTCATTTCAAGCAAACATAAACAGCAAAGAAAACACAATTCTTTAAATCTATCGGAAAAAGAGGTTCGCTAGACACTTCAGAGACGAAAATATTAACCATTGGATCCCACTATGGGTTAAGAAAGTGACAGAACAGCAGGAAGAGTCTCAGGTTGGATTTAAAGACTAAGGGTCCTTTCACACGGGGCGGATCCGTGCAGATCCGCCCCGTGAAGCTCCGCTTGCTCAGCGGGGATCGCTCCGTTGAGCCGACGGATGACTGGGCGGTCCCCGCACACTGTGCAGGGACCGCCCTGTCAGAGCGCCGCTCTCCCCTATGGGGAATCGGATGACGACGGACCGTAGAGTTCGTTGTCATCCGATCCGCTCCGCCGACGGAAGGAAAAAGTAGGATTTTTAAAACAGCTTACCTGTAAAATCCTTTTCTTGGAGTACATCACGGGACACAGAGCAGCATAGTCATTACTATGTGGGTTATGTAGAATTACCTTCAGGTGCTGGCACTGGCAACTTCCAAAACAGGAAGTACCCTCCCCTATATAAGCCCCTCCCATCCGGGAGTACCTCAGTTTTGTAGCAAAGCAATACGTGTCCCCAAAAGAGGGGTGGGAGCTCTGTGTCCCGTGATGTACTCCAAGAAAAGGATTTTACAGGTAAGCTGTTTTAAAAATCCTACTTTCTTGTTCATACATCACGGGACACAGAGCAGCATAGTCATTACTATGTGGGACGTCCCAAAGCAATGCCACATGAGGGGGGGGATACACCATACATAAGCTGGGCGCCATCAGGCATGAGGATCTTTTGCGGCCTGCAACACACTGCGCCCAAAGGCGACATCCTCCTGACTTCTAACGTCCACCTGGTAGAACCTAGTAAACGTGTGTACTGAAGACCATGTTGCGGCCTTACAAATTTGCGCCAGGGAGGCCTGGTGATGCACTGCCCATGAAGTTCCAACTGCTCTCGTGGAGTGCGCCCTAACTTTGAACGGAGGCGGTCTACTTCTCAAGCCATAGGCTTGTATTATGACCTGTCGAATCCACTTGGCTAAAGTAGATTTTGATGCTGCCTGACCCTTTCTGGGGCCTTCCGGCAGAACAAACAAAGAATCCGTTCTACGAATCTGAGCAGTGGCTTTTAGATAAGCTTTAACTGCTCTTACTACATCCAAAGAATGCAATAACTTTTCCTCTACCGAGCTTGGTTTGGGGAAAAAAGAAGGAAGAACCACATCCTGGTTCAAGTGAAACCTCGATACCACCTTAGGAAGAAAGGCTGGGTGAGGACGTAATACTACTCTGTCCTTATGGATAACCAGATATGGCTCTTTACAGGACATGGCGGCTAATTCCGACACTCTTCTAGCCGAGCATATGGCTACTAAAAATATCAATTTCCTGGTGAGTAGAACCAAGGAAATGTGCCGCAAGGTTCAAATGGCTGCTTCTGCAGAACCGACAGAACCAAATTTAGATCCCATGGGCATATGGGAGCCTTAATCGGTGGAATAATACGAGTCACACCTTGCATAAAGGATTTGACAAGTGAATGCATAGCCAGGGGCCTTTGAAATAGTATTGACAAGGCCGAAACCTGGCCCTTGATAGTACTTAAGGCAAACTTCCTGTCTACAGCCCACTGCAGGAAGTCCAGAATTCTGCCTATAACGTACTTACGTGGATGCCATTTTCTGGCCTCGCACCAAGTGATGTACGCCTTCCAAACTCTATAGTAGATCTGCCTGGATACAGGCTTCCTGGCATTGATTATAGTTGATACCACAGAGTTAGAGAGACCTCTCTTCTTTAGGATGTGGGATTCAATAGCCAGGCCGTTAAACTTAGAGTTAGTAAGGAAGGGTGGTATATCGGTCCTTGCGAAAGCAGGTCCGGACGACGTGGAAGGGTCCAAGGACTCCCCACAGACATTTTGATGATCTCCGCGTACCAGGCCCTTCGGGGCCACGCTGGAGCCACCAGGATCACCGGCTTCTTCTCCAACCTGACTCTGCGAAGGAGTCGAGGCAACAATTGTAGCGGAGGGAATGCATATATCAGTCTGAACTGATCCCAAGGGAACACCAGAGCATCCGAGCCGCAAGCGCGGGGATCCCTTGTCCGGGAGACAAATCTGTCCACCTTTGCGTTGAATCTGGATGCTAGCAGATCTACATCCGGTGTTCCCCACCGCTGACATATTGCTCGGAAGACCTCGGGATGAAGGGACCATTCCCCTGGGCATAACTGTTGGCGACTCAGAAAGTCCGCCTTCCAATTCTCCACCCCTGGAATGAAGACAGCTGATATACATGGGACATGCTTTTCTGCCCATTCCAGGATGTGACTTACTTCCCTCTGGGCTGCACGACTCCTGGTGCCTCCCTGATGATTGATATATGCCACTGCTGTGGCATTGTCTGATTGAATTCTGACAGGGGACCCTTGGAGTCTGGATGTCCAGGCTACTAGAGCGTACCGGGCTGCTCGTATCTCTAAGAGATTGATGGGCAGGGTTTTTACTACATTTGACCATCTGCCCTGGAGAGACCATTGCTCCAGTACTGCCCCCCAGCCTATAAGGCTGGCATCTGTAGTGACCACCTTCCAAGATATCGGGCTGAAGGGTTTTCCCTTCTGGAGATTCTGGGGGATCAACCACCAGCAGAGACTCTTCCGAACGGAAGGGGACAAAGCCATCGGGAAGTCTAGAGCCTGAACTTTTCCGTTCCAGGCTGACAATATGGCCCTTTGTAAATTCCTTGAGTGGAATTGGGCGTATGGCACAGCTTCGAATGATGCTACCATCTTTCCTAGCAGCCTCATGCACAGGCGTATGGACGGCTGTCTTTTTGCACAAAGCAGACGGACCAAGGCCCTCAAAGAGGATACCTTGTCTAGAGGTAAGAAAATCTTCCTCTGGTCTGAATCCAGCCGTAGCCCTAGATATACCAGTTTTTTCACTGGCTGTAGGGCTGACTTGTCCAGGTTGATGACCCAACCGTGAGATTCTAGATACTTGATTGTATCGACAATTACCACTTCTAGCTTGGCAACTGAGTGGTCCATCAACAACAGGTCGTCTAGGTATGCCATTATCGTTACACCCCGTGTTCTTAGATCGGCCAACAGTGGGGCCAGAATTTTTGTGAACACTCGTGGTGCTGTGGCCAGACCGAATGGTAAGGCTCTGAACTGAAAATGGCGCCCTTCTACTGCAAAGCGTAGGAATTTTTGATGACCTGGAAAGATGGGAACATGCAAGTAAGCATCTTTGATGTCGATCGAGGCTAACCATTCCTCCCCTTGTAGGGCAGCGGTGACCGATCGGATCGACTCCATCCGGAAAGACCGGACGTTTAGAAATTTGTTTAGACTCTTTAGGTCCAATATGGGTCTTATGTCCCCGTTTGGCTTCGGGACTGTGAAAAGGTTTGAGTAGAAACCCAACCCCCACTCTTCCATAGGAACCTCCATAATTACTCCTTGGAGCAATAGTTGTTCTAACGCCAATAGGAGAGACCCTCTTTTCAGAGGGTCTCTTGGCATGCCTGACCACATAAAATGGGACGGAGGAGACTCTTTTAACTCCAACTTGTATCCCAGAGTTACTGCGGAGAGCACCCATCTGTCTTTGATCGTCTCCCGCCAGGTCTCTGCGAACAACTGAAGTCTTCCCCCCACCCGTTTGAGTGGGGGCAGCCCTTCATAGGCTTGACTTGGAGGCTGGTTTAGTACCTCTTCGGATCCAGGGCTTTTTATTACCCTGTGGCTGTCCCTGATTTTTACCTCCTGAGTTTGACCGAGGAGGCCGTCGGAACTGCTTAGTAGCAGACGTCGCAGGGATAGGAGAGGTAGTCCTCTTAAAAGATGGACCCCTAGACCTCTTTTTACTCGGTAAGAGAGTACTTTTACCACTGGAAATCTTCTGGATATACTTATCCAGGTCTTCGCCAAAAAGGCGTTCCCCATGAAATGGGAAGCTAACTAAGAGCTTCTTACAGGGAGCTTCAGCAGACCAGTTTTTGAGCCACAGAAGCCTACGCATATGTACCAAAGACAGCGTGAGGCGGGAGGCCTGATGGATAGAATCCTTGATGGCGTCAACCGCAAAGCATAATGCTCTAGGCAGATCAGCCAGAGCCTGGGCCTGCTGGTCTGGCAAATCCCTCAGGACCATTTTCATTTGATCCTTTAAAGCTTGGCAGACCCCAATAGCTGCCACTGCTGGCTGTGTAACAGCCCCTGCTGTGGAAAAAGCAGATTTTAATAAAGATTCCAATTTTTTATCCACTGGATCTTTGAACATTTGAACATTATCTACTGGACATGTCAGTGATTTGTTCACAGAAGAGATGGCTGCATCCACCGTAGGAACATTCCATCTCTGGGTGAACTTTCCCTCCATGGGATAGATCACCGGAAACCTTTTAGGCGGAACAAATAGTTTATCAGGATGTTCCCAGTCCTGGTATATAAGTCCTTCCAATAATGGATGTATTGGAAAGGAGCAATTAACCTGGGGAGCTTTTAGCGACCCCAATGAGGAGACAGCAGTAGTTGATGGTTCAACAAGAGGCATTTTAAATGCAGATCGAACCATGTCAGTTAGGGTCTGGACCCACAATCTTTCAGTCTGTGATGCTGAAAATGGTTCATCTACTGTCGATTCCTCAAAAACAGAGCTAACCTCCTCCTGATCCCCTTCAGGTAGGTCGGTCCCTTCCTGGGACTGTTGCTCTGCCAACAGGCACTCTAATGGAGGTGATGGAGATCTGGCGCGCTTTCTTTCCTGTAGAGAAGAAGCGATCAAATGCAGCCAATCTCTGCTCCAATCCCTCCAGAGTTGAGGAAAAAACCTCCTCTGTTATATATGCAGGAGCAGGTGGACTGAGGACAGCCGCAGTACCTGGCACTCCCGGGGGTTCCTTATGGGTATTAACCTCTGATTTCTCAGGGGAGGAGGGTGCAGATGACTGCTCCAGATCCTCAGAGCCCGATGGAGACCCCCTACACTTCCTGAGAGGTATATCTCGGAGTTTTTTAGGTGGCATATTCCTTAGTTCAAAGCTGAGGTATTCCAGCCGCAATACACCCCTTACTGAAATAGTCTAATGCAATTTGCTGCTATGTACATCAGTGGGTGTCTACTAATGCGTCTTTCTGGGGATGCCTGTATCAACCGCCCGCTGTAAGCCCCTATACCATGCTACCAGCTCCTTTTCATGCTCTGTGTCCATAGCAAGCAGCGTGGACTGAGTCCTTTTATCTTGCTGGGACGCCCGCACATGCGCAGAAGCGCTGGGCGCACAGAGCGCGTCATCCGCCAGGCTCCGCCCCCTTTTTTGAAGCTAAACCTTATAAAAGGAAAGCATGTGTGCGCGCGCGCGCGTGCACGTGTGCGCTCTTGGCGCCATGTAGGGAGAGGAGCCAGGGTCCCTGTTTCACCAGGACTCAGGGATGGAAGGAAACTACTTGGCAGCATGACAGAGGAATGCAGCTTCCCTGATAGAGAGCTCACTCATCTGCCTGGACTTTCACCATGGAAGGAATAGTCCCAAGAAAAAAGACGTTCCACAGCGGCCTCTAGTGGACAAACACAGGTACCGCACCTTTGTCTTTTTTTTTTTTTTTTTAAAACCTCCTTTATGAAAAAACATTTCCAGGTTTACAGTTTTTTTAAAATTTCCCTTATGAAAAAAACATTTCTAGGATTTCTTAGGCATATACAGCTATTAGCGGGAATACCCTTTAGGTAACAGGCAGAAAGACATATTAGGCTTGGGGGTCCCCTCAATAGAACCAAGTTCCTGAGGGGCCCCCACTTACCTTTTCCCCGCCGCAGGACTTTGTTTGGTCCACAGAAGCCCAAACTTCACCTCTCACGGCAGGCATTGTACTAGACCTTCAGGGACCGGGTTCCCAAGGATTCCACTCCCCTGGACCTGTATAGCACCCTGCACAGATAGCCTCTTGGTTTTGGGTATGACCAGAGCTCTGGATCCCAGGGTCCAGCCCTCCTAAGAGAGGCATTACAGGCAAAACCCTGCTCTTCTCTGCAAGGCCCGGGTACCGACCGTTTAGCTATGAAGCTTTTTTTGGTCGGATCCGGAATAGCTTGCTAAGGCCCAGAGAACCTGTACACAAGCCCAGATGAATACATGTTAACCTTGGCCAACACCTTAGACACTGGCAAAAAACTGAGGTACTCCCGGATGGGAGGGGCTTATATAGGGGAGGGTACTTCCTGTTTTGGAAGTTGCCAGTGCCAGCACCTGAAGGTAATTCTATATAACCCACATAGTAATGACTATGCTGCTCTGTGTCCCGTGATGTATGAACAAGAAATAGGGTTTTCCTCCGTCACACTTTGGCGGAGCGGATGTCAGCGGACATGTCTCCGCTGACATCCGTGCCTCCATAGGGGTACATGGAGGATCCGTTTCAGGTACGCCTAAAAAACTGACAGGCGGACCTGAACGGACCTCCGTGTGAAAGAGCCCTAAGGCCCCTTTCACACGGAGGTCCGTTCAGGTCCGCCTGTCAGTTTTTTAGGCGGACCTGAAACGGATCCTCCATGTACCCCTATGGAGGCACGGATGTCAGCGGAGACATGTCCGCTGACATCCGCTCCGCCAAAGTGTGACGGAGGAAAACCCTATTTTTCCTTCCGTCGGCGGAGCGGATCGGATGACAACGGACTCTACGGTCCGTCGTCATCCGATTCCCCATAGGGGAGAGCGGCGCTCTGACAGGGCGGTCCCTGCACAGTGTGCCAGTCATCCGTCGGCTCAGCGGGGATCAATGGAGTGATCCCTGCTGAGCAAGCGGAGCTTCACGGGGCGGATCTGCACGGATCCGCCCCGTGTGAAAGAGCCCACAGTTATTTATGTTAAAATACTGTAACTTTTTTTTTTTAATTAGAATGAAATGGCTCTTTGTAGTGTTAATTAAAGACATTGTATTCCCAGATTCTGGACGCCTACCTCGTGCTGCCATAGTATCAATCATTGTAGGTGCCATCCTGCTGGCTTCTTGGGCGGCAATGTGCTGGATTTTAGTTTGTAGAGGGTAAGTTGTGGTTACATATGTACAGCTGCGCTTTCCACTTATTGTGCATTTGTTTACTGTCAATCAGTAGGATAACAAGTCTCTTGTACAATCTCACCTGCAGATGATTGACAATGTAATGTCACTAGCCTGCCAGTATCGCTATGCCCCAGTGAGTGTATGCATGCCTTTACATCTGTATCTGTGTATTTCTACCTGCGTGCATGGAGCTCCATCTGTCAGTTCTCTCCTCTCCAGATAACATCGTCAATCTTTCTCTGTGTTTTTGCCAGGGAAGCTCCATATCCGTTCATTTGGACCTGTCAGCCTAAACATGCATGTGTGCTGAAAGAAAATGAACCACATAGGATTACTATAAAATGTGTGCTGGAATATACTGTATATTATTTCAGCCAATTTATTTAAATAGATGATTTAATGATACTATACTCTTTATACCTGGTGAAAACACAATTTAACCTATGTAAAACATAATAAAATGTAGCGAGAACAAAGTTATAAGAACCAGTTTATTCTATTGCATTTCAAAAGTAATCAGGCAGAGATACTCAAATAGCTGAATATCCTTCGAAACTTGTCCAAATTAAATTGCAAAGTTGTAGGTAGGTAGAGGTTACTGCTGCCCAGTGGGAAATTAGGGGTTAACTGAAGCTCCCCGGTTTTTGATGGATTTTTCTTGGGTCCGAATCTCTGGTCCTGTGTGCTATAAAAGGGGGGCCAGAATCATGGGTGGATTTGCGCACACACAGAGGGGGATGCTCTGCTTGATGAAGTTATTGGAGTCTGGATGGCCTGTGTCCTGCTTAAATCTGAGCTAAACTCCTTGCATGGACTTTGAACCAATATTGGACTTTGCTGAACAGGTATACTGGGGCAGCTACAAGCCTGTAGTTAGGGACTAGGGATGTTAGGAAATTTAGGACTTTATCTTGGACTGTTAATGGTCTCTGTCATTATGTTAATTTATCTTCACGGAAAATGTTTAAAACTTTGCAAGTAGCTGGCACACATAGTCTACAGCTTGGATCATTAAACATGTTGGGGTATAAAGACATCAGGATAAGAGTTCATACAGTGCAAAGATACAGTGGTTACCAAAGGTAACACAGGTATGGAATGGAAAGTCAAATGAAGTGCAAGCATGGAGTCCACGCTAGGTTATGCTGGACAGGTGGAGAGGGCATTGGCTCTGCATGTCCCTCCTAAATGCACAAGTAACCGTGGTGAGGCTTAATACATCAAGAGAGTTTACTAGAGTTTGTTCATGTTTATCCATCTGTCTGGGTTGTAAGTTTGGCTCTAGAAAAGGTACCGCGTGAACAAAGTGCCTAGCATAGCCCAGAAGAACCTACCCCGGGGTAAACCTCTCATGTGACCCTTGCTTGGCACCCAACGAAGAGGACAACATGGAGGACATGATGACAACCCCATCACCTTGACCTACCCCTGCCCTACAAAGTGATCTATTCTACTCTACCAACCTGTCTCTCATCTTTATGCTTTTTCCAGGTCACATGATGCATATGTAAACCCCATTAATTAGCTTTTTTATTTCTTCTCTTTTTGGTCCGTTAAATTTGCCATTTAAACAGTTTTGGTGCATGTGTTTGATAAGTGCAAAACAACTGTTGAGTCTTCCCAAAATCATGTTTTTTTTTGCCTGTGCTTTACTCTTTTAACCTAGCTATGTTCCCAGTTCCCTTTGTAGACTACAGAGCACCCCCCATGTTATATACATGAGGAAAAGAGGCTGTTCAGTAGAACTGTCAAATGGCAAGCCAGGCATCTGGTTGTGTGGATGAGGCCCCTTTTAAGTTGCTTTGGGGTGAGAAGGGCAGAGCCCACCCTGTCCCAAAGCAACCTCCCCCCCATGTTGAGGGCACGTGGCCTGGAATGGTTCAGGAGGGGGGGGGGCTTGTTCGGATAAGGGTCTGAAATGGATTTTGGGGAGGACCCCACATTGTTTTTTTTTTTCACTTTTTAATTGCCAGCATGTTTTTTTTTATTTGGCTGCAAGCGGGGAAGCCCATTTACAGCTGATGACTCATCAGTTATTAAGGATTCAGCGGCCAGCTTCCCAGCCCACTCCTTAACAACCAGTTATTCACTGTGCCCTGATTGGGCAAAGCTTTGCCCAATTATAACTCAGAATGCACTGCGGCGTGTTCGCCGAATGGTTCGCCCAAATCTAATGGTGAGTAAGCATTTTCACTCTAAGACAAGTTGTGTACTTTTGGCAAGATCAAAAGGAAAAGGAAAAAGCCTTAAATAAAAAAAGGAAAACAAATGTACCCACCATATCTAGGGACTAGTAAGCCCCAATATAAAATATTTTCATTTTTAGATACAATATAATAAAATAGGTTATAAGTTGATGAACCATTCTTATGAAGCTATTTTATGATTGTATACTACAGTTATAGGCTTTACCTTTGTAGTATGGCTATTCAATACCTTATATTTGTAGACAATTACAAGATTAGTTTGAGATGCAGGGCTGGTTTTGCACAAAATGGTCTCCTAGGCAAAAATGTAATTGGGCCTTGAATACTTTACCAATTACAAAATGTTTTTGTATAAGAAAACAGCTGCACAAGCAGATTGTAATACAGTATATCTAAAACAATATGATCAGTATAGGTTATTGTAGGGTGGGCAAAGAAGCACAGTTATTTATTTATTTTTAAGATCATAAGGTTCTCAGAGGCTTGGGGACTCCTGCCAATTTCCTAGTTTGCCCCCACCCCCATGCCAAACACCAGCCCTGTTAAGATGCTCCTTAAATTATTTAGGGCTAGTTTAGACTTGTATTTGTGGGGCATTATAAAGCGTGCTGTTGAGCCACATTTTAAGCACTCCCCCAACCACCCTTCCTTTAGCTGCAAAGGCAGCGGACGGGGGAGTTTACATACCATGGTTGTGATGTTTTGGTTTGCACCTGTAGCAAAATATCTCCTGACGCATTCAGGGGGTAGTAAGCTTGCCAAATGTGACCCATTCAAGTGAATTGGGAAACGCCGCAAATGCCCTGCAAATATGTGCAATGCACATTGTTACAGAACATTGATGCAGCAATTAGAGGGTTAAAAACTGGCTTTAAAGAGGCGTCACATCACCTCCTCAGTGCCTGCTCAATGCCTCTGAAAAGCGATCTGAGCACAGATTGTTTTCCAGAGGTGTGGTGGTTTAGAGGTAAATTTAAACTTAGTCCTTTAGTTGACTGACTGTCCTATTTGACCTGCAGTTAACCTCTTAAAGTGGAGTTCCACCCATTTAAAAGTCAGCAGCTACAAAAAGTGTAGCTGCTGACTTTTAATAATCAGACACTCACCTGTCCCACGGTCCAGCAATGCGGGCACAGGAAGCCTCGCTCCTCTCCCCCTCCTCTCCGCAGCGCCAGCATTCTAACTGTGGGCACACGGCTGTGAATGGCCGCACAATCTCTGGGACCTGTTAAATGTCCCAGAAGATTGTAGGGAGGGAGGGGAGAGAGGTGATCTTCCTTCCGGTGCCGCGGCGCCAGGGGAGGAAGTGGGAGCTGAGTGCCTAAAAAAAAAAATGCCCTGACATTAGTAACAGTGGTAATATGTAAAAGCTTGTAAGGAGGGCTAAACATGCCCTCTAATTAACTCCCCAAATTACCACTGCGCCCAGATGGAATTAG
Organism: Rana muscosa; assembly: GCA_029206835.1. Taxonomy (NCBI): domain Eukaryota; kingdom Metazoa; phylum Chordata; class Amphibia; order Anura; family Ranidae; genus Rana; species Rana muscosa. Next base: position 429,932,009 of record CM055121.1, on the reverse strand, counting down.
AACAAATAATCCTGAAGCTGCTACTTAAAAATCGAAACAATGTGGTATGTGAATTTTAAGTGAAAAAATAGTAGCGCTTTTAAGTGCAAAAACAGTCCTAACAAGTGATATACAAATCAAAAATACTATAATGTGTATATAAATAATATTCCACCAAGTGAAAGTGGACAAATGATAAATATAGTAGTCCTATGTATCCAAAATGTATAATCAAGCAACAAAAGTTATGAAATATATGTGCAGTGAGTCATAAATAAAAGTCCATAAAACAATATTCATGAATAAAAAGTCCATAAAGCAAAGTACAAGTGATTAAGAAATCCAGGTGATGAAAACTCGAGTGCTTCCAACAAATTTGCTTAATCTTGAAAATGTACCACACCACTTGTGTCTGTGAATCCACTCCCAAAGGAAAAAAACTCACCAGATAGATATGCCTCACACTCTCATGTTCGGCATAAAAGCTTGATACCCCACCAGGGTTAATAGATACATCCACCGGAATTTTTACAAGAGAATCCACTCCACATGTAAAAAATGAATAAGTGCTTCCAATGGTGAAGTAAGTAAAAACAATTTATTTTAAAATTGCACACACATCTTCAACCATCATACTCACATTGTTCAAAATTCAAACAGGCACTTCAAATAAAAAGCAACAGAAATGAATGAAAAAGGCTTGCAATGGCGTACTAGGAATTGCGGTCACGGCGGACCCAGAATAACCAGCAGATCTCACCCTCCAATTGCTCACTCTCCTTCCCGGCCAGAGTCGTATCAGCCTCGGTGGTGGTGTCTACGTTCGGAGTTCACAAAAAGTTACCGCGCAGGCCATGCCCAGACATGTTTCGTCGTTAAAGACTTTATCATTGACCTGCCCCTGCCCTACAAAGTGATCTATTCTACTCTACCAACCTGTCTCTCATCTTTATGCTTTTTCCAGGTCACATAATGTATATGTAAACCCCATTAATTAGCTTTTTTACTTCTTCTCTTTTTGGTCCATTAAATTTGCCATTTAAACAGTTTGCCATATCATTTATCATTTATTATATCATTTATCATATTTTTTTTATTTAGGCACCTAGCTCCCACTTCCTCCCCTGGCGCCGCAGCACCGGAAGGAATATCACCTCTCTCCCCTCCCTCCCTACAATCTTCTGGGACATTTAACAGGTCCCAGAGATTGTGCGGCCATTCAAGGAGTACGATGGTTGAAGATGTGTGTGCAATTTTAAAATAAATTGTTTTTACTTACTTCACCATTGGAAGCACTTATTCATTTTTTACATGTGGAGTGGATTCTCTTGTAAAAATTCCGGTGGATTTGTCTATTAACCCCGGTGGGGTATCATGCTTTTATGCCGAACATGAGAGTGTGAGGCATATCTATCTGGTGAGATTTTTTCCTTTGGGAGTGGATTCACAGACACAAGTGGTGTGGTGAAGGAGCATAATTACATTTTCAAGATTAAGCATATTTGTTGGAAGCACTCGAGTTTTCATCACCTAGATTTCTTTATCACTTGTACTTTGCTTTATGGACTTTTTATTCATGAATATTGTTTTATGGACTTTTATTTATGATTCACTGCACATATATTTCATTACTTTTGTTGCTTGATTATACGTTTTGGATACATAGGACTACTATATTTATCATTTGTCTACTTTCACTTGGTGGAATATTATTTATATACACATTATAGTATTTTTGATTTGTATATCACTTGTTAGGACTGTTTTTGCATAAACAGAGCGCTACTATTTTTTCACTTAAAATTCACATACAACAATGATAATATAAAACATTAGGGACTTGAGGGGTCTATAAGGGAGCCGGGGGGGGGGGGTAATGTAAGTGTGGTTCTCAGGACTCTGCAGCAGGCTGAGGGGCACTTTGGGGGAATGAGGACAAAATGTGGGGCTCTGCAGGGGTTAGGATTCCATAGCAGGCTAAGGGACACTGCTGGAGGGTCTAAGAAGTGAAGGTGAAACTGCCCCTCATTTTCTTTCTGACAGATCAGAAAGACCAAGAGAGTAATGCCGCGTACACACGATCATTTTTCACGTCGTGAAAAATGTCATTTTTTGTTTTCAACAAGAAAAACGACCGTGTGTGGTCTTTTTGTCATTTTTCACGAAGTGAAAAACGGCATTAAAAACTACGAGAAAAATTAGAACATGTTCTAATTTTTCTCGTCGTTTTTCCTGACATTTCTTCCGCGGCAGTGTTTCCCATAGGGAAACACTGCCGTGGAGCCCATAGACAAACGTTTTTCTCGTCATTTAAAAAAATGACGAGAAAAATTACCATGTGTGGGGAACAAGCTGTTCCCTCGTTTAAAATGTCATTATTCACGGTGGTTTTTTAACCGCCGTGAATAATGATCGTGTGTACGCGGCATAAGAACATGCCAGACACCTTTGCTGATGAGGGGTCTGTTGCTGCTCTGTGTCATGGCAGGCATTGATCTGCAATGACTCCTTGTATTGCCCATGGAGCAGAGGTTGGATGTAAAGTAACTATTCCAGCATCAGGCACCTGCTGCTGCTCTGCAGAGTGTCCTGAATGCTGGAACACACTAAGGGCAATTTTCTACAGCCCATTACCCTAATTACAGGGGCCCCAATTGGGCCCCCCTCCTGGCCCAGGCCCCATAGCAATTGCTATGGGATACTACGGCAGTGGTTCTGCCAGTGCTGTCACAAAGCAACAAGTAGATCTTGCTGACATTGCCTTATGAAAATGTTGGTTGCTTGTAAAGCCTAATTAACTTGACTCACAATACATATAATAAGGGCTTTCTCTGGCTTTTTTTTTGATCTGCATACTTGTTCTGGGTCAAGGACTTCCAAAACATTGACTATGCAGGCTTGGTGTGACTGCTTGGCAACTTTTTTTTTTTTTAAAGAAAAACTTTATTTAATTTATTTATTTTTCCATCATAGAGAACTTCTCTTCAAACCATCTGCAAAGACCATCAGCAGTGAGGAGTCAACCTTACAAATGGGTGGTTCCAAAAGTCATAGAATATCTCTGTCCTTTCCATCAATTCCCTTAGAACAAATCCATAAGGTAAGCTTAGATGTTCAATATGTGTGCATAACATTTTGTGGACAAAAAAGATGTTAAAAATGGGCTTTTACATGCTGGCACCCCTGGTAAATACTTCCAACGATTGTACTTTTATGAAAATATTTATAAGAATGTGATTGTGCATACCCATGGCTGGATTCAATCTCATTCAGTAGCATGTGTGCCACTTTTCACAGGATTTATATAGTGCCAAGCACACGAGGCAGATGCTGGCTAATGAATATCGGAATCTGGGTCTAAAATCCTTACACGCATATGTGCAGCAAATACAACAAAAAGCAGTTTTTTTCAATATAAAGGGAGACAGTACAGTTACAATAAAAATCAATACTAGAGGATTAGGAGGACCCTGCTCATGAGAGCTTACAATTGAATAGGGAGGGGCAAGTGATACAAAAGGTAAGAACTGTGAGGCATGAGGTGATGAAAAAATTAGAAGTTCCGTTTTTAGGCTGAGGTGGGATAGTCTTCCCTAAAGAGATGATTTTTCAGTGTTTACACAAAGGTGGACAGAGTAGGACAGATTATAGTAGAAAGTTCCACCAGGATAAATTTCACAGCAGCAAATGTTTAAAACTAATTGTGGAGGAGCATCTGTAACGTTCACTATATTGCTTCAATACATCACGCCTTTAACTAAAACACTCACTTAGCCTTGATCTGCTGAGATGTACACAGACTTCAGTATCCTATAAAAACCATGAGCTCAGTAACACTCCCTTCTTGCGTGTATAAGCCTTAAAGAGAACCTTTGCCTGGTTGTGCTAACAATAATGTTTCTTTTATATATTTTTCAGGAAACAAACAATGGTCACCATATTTTACTTCATGTGTGATATTGTATACTGTAGTTTATGTATACAGAAGAAGAATGTACTGCTTTGAGTAAAACGCAGTTCTCCACGACAAGATCCAGAAATGTTTATGACACACAGGAGCTGTTAACTTGAACTGGTCTTCCTTCGCTTTAATGTCCCTCTTATAAGATATAGGGTCGCGCTAAACCTGTAAATGTTACAAATATGAGTGTAACCACTTGTGAATAGCAAAACACTGAAAAGTGAACAAAAAACAAGTGAATAGTTCAAAACTTATATAACAGCTGTAAAAAAAAAAATTATAGAAAAAAATGATCATACAGTGAAACACAAAAAGTGAAAGTTCATAAACATTGAGTGAAAAATGATAACTGTCCACCTGTGCAAAAATTTATAAAGTCCATCCATGAATAGGGACTCCTCAGATGTTGAAAAAAGCCAATGTGAAATCCACCACCGTAATGGAAAGAATTCCTGCTTATCAGAGCTCCGTGATCCCCCGTGACAGAGGATCCGGAGAAGCTTAACTTAAATCACAGCTTTTTTCCAGAGACACCCGAGACTTGCTGCACCACTAGTCAACACACTCCGTAGATTATCAGACCCGTGTGGAAATGGCATTGCATGTAAGAGACATAATGCTTCGATAGTATAAAAACTTTATGATTTATTTAGAAGAGTAAAAACACAGTAGCACACTTACAAACATCTGAGGAGTCCCTATTCATGGATGGACTTTATCAATTTTTGCACGGGTGGACAGTTATCATTTTTCACTCAATGTTTATGAACTTTCACTTTTTGTGTTTCACTGTATGATCATTTTTTTCTATAAATTTTATTTTTACAGCTGTCATATAAGTTTTGAACCATACACTCATATTTGTAACATTTACAGGTTCAGCGCGACCCTATATTCTTTTCATATTTTGTTCACTGTATGGGTGTTTTACAGAAGGTTTGCTGCTTCTAACATATGTTTATAGAGCAATTATTGTGGCCTCATACGTTTGCTATACTTAGCACAGTTTCTTTTTTCCTTTTTTCCCCCTTACAAGATGCTCACACTCACCTTTCCTTTTGCTCTTTGTTTCTGGTTCATTCAGCTGCTAGGAGCTGTCTAAGCTCCACATATGTCAGAACTTGCTCAGGGCTGAGTTCTCGTTGCCCACCATCATGTGACAGCTGTGGGACAATTAATAGGTACAAGTGCTGTCGTATGAGAGAAAAGGGTGCTCTCTGTATGTGGAAGTACAAAGCATCTTCTTCGCTCCTGGCAGCTGAAATATTATTTTGGTAGCTATCTAAATGTTAGTAGCTGCTGCTCGGGAGGGGAACATCAAAGAGAACCTGCTGTTCTGCCTTGTATTGGCAAAGTACCTCCATTTTGAAAAAAATATATTCTGTATGGTAACTCTAATGATACTTGTACCTGTAACAAAAGCATTCCCATAGCTATCCTTCTTTATTTTCACATGCTATTATTTTTCTTCATATTTCTGTAGTGGCCTCACCCTCCGTCCCCTTTTTGTGAATAAAATGGCTTGCTTGTCTAGGGGTATGCGGGAAGAGGATGAGGTACACTACGGCCCATGTCCTCTAAGGTGTAGAGGTGAAGGCCAACACTATTTTACCTCCGAGTCCTGTGTTTTGGATGGAGCCTCTGGCCCTCCTGCAGAGGGCAAGTTTTACTGTCAGTAATAGAGCCCCACACCATAAAAAGTCCAACACTCCTTTATTCTTCTTCACATATGAACAGTATCAGATGAACTTCAAAAGAAAAAACAGGGATTGGATACGAGTAGGCCCAGGCACAATGAACTCTCCTATTCCCTCTTTGGCAAATAGGCTTGGCGCACAGTCGCTACCACCGACCGTGAGTTTGGTCGCTGCCACCGACCGGGTGAACTGTTGAGGCCCCTGCCACAGGCCTAATAGCAGGTCTCTGCCACAGGCCTAATAGCAGGTCTCTGCCACCGACCTGAATTGACTAGATGTACTGCTGCCACCGGTCACAGAACATGAATTACCTTCCTTTATGAATAGGCCCTTGTTGGAGAAAGACATCCATCCAAGCAGTCTCCGGAGGTCCACCCAACACTGGCAATATGCTGCACCAGCTTCACGAAGGGTCCCCTCTCCGGTCCCTTACGCTCTGGATTCAGGTGCCCAACACCCGGGGCACCTTAGGATGATCCCTCCCTCGCGGGACCCAGCGGAAGATACTGGGCTCCAGGCCTCCGGCTGAGTACCTCACCCCAGACTGAAGGTGTCTGGGATGGAACACGAACTCCTCGTGTACAGGCCGAGGGGGCCTGAACACCGAACACGGACAGCAGCCCGCAGGCTGAAGGTGCCTGGGACTCGGACCTCGTGGCAAAGATGTCTGCCTTTTATACCCTCTCCCAGCATGCACAGCGGGCTCCCCGCCCCGCAGTACAGCCACCGCGAGAGGTCACAAAGGGTACGGCACTGCAGTAGTGGTTCAACCCCCGGCTCAGAGCGACAGCGCCACCCACTGGGCCGCAGGGAACTGTGCACCACTGATGTCCTCACCCGAACAGAATACAGCCCTATTCTTCCAATTAGTGCATCTGGGTCATGCTACCACCCAGATGCTTCCCCTAAATAGTACATGCCCGCTACATTTCGATATAGAACAAGATATCCAGAAAAGTGATAGTTACATGGGTTGGGACAAACTATAAAGCCTCGTACACACGATCGGATATCCTATGGATTCTAATCTGATGGTTTTGTCCATCGGAAATCCGATGAAGCTGACTTCCATCAGTCTTGCCTACACACCATCAGTCAAAAAACCGACCGTTCCAAACGTGGTGACGTAAAACACTCCGATGAGCCGAGAAAAATTAAGCTTAATGCTTCTGAGCATGCGTCGATTTGATTCTGAGCATGCGTGGGTTTTTTATCCGATGAACTTGCCCATAGACGATCGGAATTTGCTATCAGTTTTTGATCCATCGGAAAAATTTAAAACATGTTCTATTTTTTAAAACCGATGGAAAAAAGACCGATGTGTCCCATACACGATCGGTTTGTCCGATGAAAAAAGTCCATCGGACTTTCAGGAGTGCTTATAATAGTTACATTTTACTCACATGGTCTACATCTTTTTTGGAGATGGCCGTTGTTTTCCTGCATCTGATATGTGTTTGAAAGCACATCAAATGCAGATTCTTTTTACTTTAATGGTGTAGTGTGGATGACAATTTGTACAATCCATGCCACTTCTTCTGAGCAGACAGGTTAGCATAAAAATTTAGAAAAAAATATAAAAAAAAAGGTACCTAAAACAACAAAGGGAATTTATGAATTAAATGCTATCATTATATTTACAGTGCCTTGAAAAAGTATTCATACCCATTGAAATTTTCCACATTGTGTCATGCTACAACCAAAAACGTAAATGTATTTTATTGAGGTTTTATGTGGTAGACAAGGGATCCTCAAACTACGGCCCTCCAGCTGTTGCGGAACTGCGAATCCCATGAGGCATTGCAAAACTCTGACATTCACAGACATGACTAGGCATGATGGGAATTGTGGTTCCTAAACACCTGGAGGGCCGTAGTTTGAAGACCCCTGTGGTAGACCAACACAAAGTGGCACATAATTGTGAAGTGGAAGGAAAATGATGAATGGTTTTCAAAATGTTTTACAAATAAATATGTGAAAAGTGTGACGTGCATTTGTATTCAGCCCCCCTGAGTCAATACTTTGTAGAACCACCTTTCAATGCAATTACAGCTGCAAGTCTTTTTGAATATGTCTCTACCAGCTTTGCACATATAGAGAGTGACATTTTTGCACATTCTTCTTTGCAAATTAGCTCAAGCTCTGTCAGATTGGATGGAGAGCGTCTGTGAACAGCAATTTTCAAGTCTTGCCACAGATTCTCAATTGGATTTTGATCTGGACTTTGACTGGACCATTCTAACACATGAATATGCTTTGCTCTAAACCATTTTGTTGGAGCCCTGGCTGTATGATTAGGGTCATTGTCCTGCTGGAAGGTGAACCTCCGCCCCAGTCTCAAGTCTTTTGCAGACTCTAATGCCGCCTACACACGGTCAGAATTTCCGATGAAAAAAGTCAGAATTTTTTCATCGGATATTCCAACCGTGTGTATGCCCCATTTGACTTTTTCTGTCGGAAATCCCAACGGAGTTAGAAAGATTTCCCGATTGAAAAAAATTCAGTTCGTCTGTATGGAACTCTGACGGAGAAAAAAAACACGCATGCTCGGAAACAATTCAACGCATAATCGGAAGCATTTTCTCGGCTCGTCATAGTGTTTTACGTCACCACGTTCTTGACAGTCGGAATTTAGTGTGACCGTGTGTATGCAAGACAGCTTGAGCGGAATTCCTTTGGAAAAATACGTCAGAGTTTATCCCGACGGAAAAAACGGTTGTGTGTACGAGGCATTACAGGTTTTCTTCTAAGATTGCCCTGTATTTGGCTCCAGGGCTGGACTGGGAAAAAAAACAGCCCTGGAAAAAATGTCATACCAGCCCCATAGCAATTAATATACCAGCCCAACAGCATAACGTCATTATTTTCTTGTTCATAAAAGGGAAAACCATGCATTTTAACACACATTTGAAGAGCGTATTATATATAGATAAGACAGATATAAAAGCACATAGGGCTATATATATATATATATAAAACAACAAATTCCAGTTAAAAGTGGAGCAATGATCAAGAGGGACATCTGGGACTCTGGGAATGTGGGGGGACTCTGATGACCAGAGACGACCTTCCGCAGAAAGAATACACTAAGGTAAGGGGGGTGGGTTACTGATATAAGGGGGAAACCTTTATATCAGTGCCCCCTTACATTATTGTATTCACTCCCCCCTTACATCAGTGACCCCCCTCAGTCTGGCCTGGCGGTGCTGTCACTGACCTCCTCTCAGGTGCGCCTTGCAGGGCTCAATCAGTCATCTCCAGCTTGGTGGCTCTGGTTTTCCTATAGTCTCCTCTCCACAGTTCACACAAGTCTGACTTCTCCCATGACCCCCATCCTGGTGGCGCTTCCATTCTTGACTCCTCGACAGACTCCCTCAGGGACTGCAGACATGATATAAGACAAGAGATGGTCAGAGGTTACGGACATGATACAAGAGATGGTTAGAGGCTGCGGGCATAGTACAGGAGATGGTCAGAGGTTGCAGACATGATACAGCAGACGTGAAAAGCTGTGGGCATGGTACAGGAGATGTCTGAGGCTGTAGGCATGGTACAGGAGATGTTAAGATGTCAGAGGCTGCGGGCATGGTACAGGAGATGTCAAGATGTCAGGAGCTGTGGGCATGGTACAGGAGATGTCAAGATGTCAGAGGCTGTGGGCATGGTACAGGAGATGTCAGAGGCTGCGGGCATGGTACAGAAGATGTCAAGATGTCAGAGGCTGCAGGCATGGTACAGGAGATGTCAGAGGCTATGGGCATGGTACAGAAGATGTCAAGATTTCAGAGGCTGCGGGCATGGTACAGGAGATGTCAGAGGATGCGGGCATGGTACAGGAGATTTTGGAGGCTGCAGGCATGGTACAGGAGATCAATGCAGCCTCACCAGTGCCCATCAAATGCAGCCTCACTGTGCCCGTCAATGCAGCCTCACTGTGCCCGTCAATGCAGCCTCACTGTGCCCATCAATGCAGCCTCTCTGCCAGTCCATGCAGCTTCACTGTGCCCATCAATGCAGCCTCGCTGTGCCCATCAATGCAGCCTCACTGTACCCATCAATGCAGACTCCTTGCCAATCAATGCAGCCTCACTGTGTCCATCATTGAAGCCTCACAGTGTCCATTGTGGCAGCCTCACTGCCTATAAATGCAGCCTCACTGTGCCCATCATTGCAGCCTCACTGTACCCATCAATGTAGCCTCACTGTATCTATCATTTAAGCCTCATTGTACCCATCATTGCAGCCTCACTGTACCCATCAATGCAGCCTCACTGCCCATCAATGCAGCCTCACTGTGTTCATCATTGCAGCCTCACTGTGCCCATCAATGTAGCCTCACTGTGCCCACTATTGCAGCCTCACTGTACCCATCAATGCAGCCTCACCGTGCCCATCATTGCAGCCTTACTGTGCCCATCATTGCTGCCTTACCGTGCCCATAAATGCAGCCTCACCGTGTCCATCATTGCAGCCTTACTGTGCCCATCATTGCAGCCTGACCGTGCATCATCATTGCAGCCTCACCGTGACTACTATTGCAGCCTCACCGTTCCCATAGCCTTACCATGCCCATCATTGCAGCCTGACCGTGCCCATAATTGCAGCCTCACCGTGTCCATCATTGCAGCCTTACTGTGCCCATCATTGCAGCCTGACCGTGCATCATCATTGCAGCCTCACCGTGACCATTATTGCAGCCTCACCATTCCCATAGCCTTACCATGCCCATCATTGCAGCCTGACGTGCCCATAATTGCAGCCTTACCATGCCCATTGCATCCTTACCGTGCCCATAATTGCAGCCTTACCATGCCCACAGTTGCATCCTTACCATGTCCATTGCAGCCTTACCGTGCCCACAATTGCAGCCTCATTGTGCCCATAATTGCAGCCTCACCGTGCCCATAATTGCAGCCTTACCATGCCCATTGCAGCCTTACCGTGCCCACAATTGCAGCCTTACCATGCCCAAAATTGCAGCCTTACCATGCCCATTGCAGCCTTACCGTACCCACAATTGCAGCCTCACTGTGCCCATAATTGCAGCCTTACCATGCCTATTGCAGCCTTACCGTGCCCACAATTGCAGCCTTACCGTGCCCACAATTGCAGCCTTACCGTACCCACAATTGCAGCCTTACTGTGCCCACAATTGCAGCCTTACCATGCCCATTGCAGCCTTACAGTGTTCATTATTGCAACCTCACTACAGTCAGTGGGTGCCTGGCTGGATTACACACAGCAGGCATCCATCTCCCACTGTGTCACGGAGTTCAGTGTGAAATGTTCGGCCGCGCTGCCTGTGACAAAAGTCCCACCCTCCTCCTAGACCGGCTCGTGTGATTTTGTGTGATTGTGTGAATTTTGGTCTCATCTGACCAGAGCACCTTCTTCCACATGTTTGCTGTGTCCCCCACATGGCTTCTCGCAAACTGAACATGGGGCTTTCTATGGCTTTCTTTCAACAATGGCTTTCTTCTTGCCACTCTTCCATAAAGGCCAGATTTGTAGAGTGCACGACTAATTGTTGTCCTTTGGACAGATTCTCCCAACTGAGCTGTGGATCTCTGCATCTCCTCCAGAGTTACCATGGGCCTCTTGGCTGCTTCTCTGATTAATGCTCTCCTTGCCCGGCCTGTCCGTTTAGGTGGATGGCTATGTCTTGGTAGGTTTGCAGTTGTGTCATACTCTTTCCATTTTCGGTTGATTGATTGAACAGTGCTCCGTAAGATGTTCAAAACTTGGGAATTTTTTTTTATAACCTAACCCTGTGTTAAACTTCTCCACAACTTTATCCCTGACCTGTCTGGTGTGTTCCTTGGCCTTCATGATGCTGTTTGCTCACTAGGGTTCTCTAACAAACCTCTGAGGGCTTCACAGAACAGCTGTATTTGTACTCAGATTAAATTACACACAGATGGACTCTATTTACTAATTAGGTGATTTCTGAAGGCAATTGGTTCCACTAGACTTTAGCTAGGGGTATCAGAGAAAAGGGGGGCAGAATACAAATGCATGCCACACTCTTCACATATTTATTTGTAAAAAAAAATGAAAACCATTTATCATTTTCCTTCCACTTCACAATGATGTGACACTTTGTGTTGGTCTATCACATGAAATCACAATAAAATAAATTTACGTTTTTGGTTGTAACATGATAAAATGTGAAAAATTTTAAGGGGTATGAATACTTTTTCAAGGCACTGTAATAACCCTATAAAGATATCAACATACAACATTTTTCATGGTCTTTTTAAAAAATAGTTAAATTATAACAAATAATTCAGTAATAAATATGATTCTTGCTAAATATATTTTGTTATACAGTAATGAGTTTTGGAAATGTTCTTTGGCAAAGTAAAACCACCCTACAGGTTTCAAACATTAGCTACAAAGTTATCCTGCTGACATAGTTTGCCTGATTAGAAAAGTACATTGATCTTTGGGAATAACACATCAGCTTCATGTTCAATGCCTATAAAATGCAAACAATAGATCATAGTAAAGAAAGTGCCTGAACAGATTGTATTTTTACTACATACTGTATCTAAAGCCTCTTAGGGGGAAAAGGTTAAGTTTAACTACTCTTTAAAGTTCTGAATTTAAGTAAAGTCACTGACATTCTTTAATTGTGTCCAAATCTTTGTTTTGACCATCAAGAGTAGGGATGGGGTTTAGATTCACCCCACTTGGGGTTTGCAGCAAACCTGGGGGGTGTTAAGTTTTGGACAATTCATGGTAAATACATTTTATTTAAATTTTATCCATATTTTTTTCTGCTAGCTTAAAAAAAATGGGTTGGGGATTAGTGTTTTGGGGTTTATTTTTTGGGAGGTTTAGCGAAGGCTACATCCACCATGCCATCTCAATGAGCATCTTTCCTAAGGCAGGTATCTCTTCCACAACTGCAGGAGAAAAAGAAATGCCCTGAAATCACCCCAATACCCAGCATCTTAATGCTAGCTCTGCAAAACTGATGGCTTTGTAGCTGCCCCCATTCAAGTTTAGGGAATCATCCCCCTTCCATGAGTTTTATGGCTTGTGCTACACCACAGTGGTGGGTACCCAGGTGCCATTATTTTGCCCAGAATGCCATCCCTGCCCTCCACTAGGATGTGGAAGATAATGTTTCTGTGTCACTGGACCACGGCCAAAACATCAGGGTCCACATGACCATGGACATGTGGAAAAGCAAGGACAGGGATGCCACAAAATCTTCTAGTGGCTGGCAAGGATACAAAACAGGGCACATTATGGAGCTGGTGGCACTGCTGCATGTCTGATGGTGACAGCACAGTCACTTGTACTCATTTCTTCTCATTGGCCTCCTCTGAACATTTGGAGCCAGAGGCCCCCCAAGCATCCCAGGCTAAAAACTGTCTTGCTGTGTTGCAGCTTGTATGCTGGGGGACAGGAGCGACACTAGAGCAGAGCTGCTGTCAGCTGTCCAGGCACAGGCCAAGACATAGCTGGCCCCACACCATCTTTAGCTGGTAAGGCCACAAACCTGGTGGTTCAGCAGTTCATCATAAATTACCCTGTCTTCCCGGAGGTCCTGCATCCAACAAGAAGGGTTTGTGTTCACTCTAATCAGTCAGTGTCAACATCAGCTCTCTGCCAACCTCTCCATCTGTTACATCCTCACCTAGTGGAACTCAATGTTGGCCACACTACAAAGGCTGCACCAGCAACAACATGCTATTAGTGAGTAGCAGTGTGATTAAGGTATGATGGCAGCCTCTAAGGAGCTAGGGTTCTGTTCTTTTGAGCCTTTCAGTGACTTTGGGTCCTCTGCTGCAAGTAATTTGTGATGAATTGAGTCTTTTATACTCAAATGCCTGGGCAAGGACCCCAGGATTAGGATCATTAGAGAGGGACCCCTATTGGGTGGTCATCTCTGAAACAAGGGTAAAATTACAAATATCCTGGCATCATCGAAGGGGGATCTAAAAATGTGTTGCTTTGAGGAGATGCTGTGTAAAAATATCTTTGCTACATTACCTGATGTGGCAGGATCCCCTCTGTTGACCATGACCAACATGTCTCCAATACTCTGATCTTTAAAAGGAAGTTTAGGGAAAGATCAAATGAGAACAGACTATTTAGCATCTACAAAACTAAATTTTGATAGGGCTTAGGGCAGGAAGGCTACACTTGTCGTGTTGCTCTCTACTAAGTTGCAGCGCAATCAAGCTGCTTAAATGTAAGGATGCCACACAATGTTTCCACAGCTTCACCACTGCAGGGTAAATTCTGTGTTGCACCTCAGAGTGTGCAATCTTTTCCGTTGCTATGACACTGTATAGGTGCCGGAGCTCAAACCCCAGTTGTAAAAGTTAGGTTTGCTTTAAGAGTAAATCCTGCATTGTACTTCAGAGTTTGCAGCCTATTCTGGTGTTTTGGCACTGTTAAAGTGCCACACAATATTTCTGCAGCTAAAATCCCAGTTGCATGGTTATACTGTTTGCTTCAGGGTAAATCCTGCATTGCACTTCTGAGTTTGTGTGCTATTCCAGAACTCCAGAACTCAGACATATTTGTGGCTTTTGTTTCTCATAAATAAATACATTGTAATGTTTATTTCATTCATTAATTTCTCTTAAATTGCATCTCAACCAAGCTGCTTATATACTGTCCAGCCACTGTACATTATTTTGGCTATTGTCTCTCAGATAATACACTCTACCTTTTATTTTTTTTAAGATAAAACTTGCCTTATTTCTCGCTTTCTCTTTAATTGCATCTCGACCAAGCTGTTTTCATACTGCCCAGCCACTTTACAACATTTGTGGCAATTGCCTCTCAGATAATACACTCTAATGTTCTTTAAAGGTAAAACCTACAGTACATTATCTCTCTCTCTCTATTTCCTGCCTATTCATGTGCTGGCATACTGTGCTAATGATGGTCCGTTTCTACCAGTACACAATTTAAGACTATATTTAGAATATTTTAGGAATAATTGGGGATTTAGGAATGGGAGGGAATTTGTGAAATGGAGGGTTGCAGTTTAAAGTTTTTAGTTGTCTCTGAACACCAAACCAGATTCACTCAACCCTGCGCAAATTGAACCTGAGCACTTTCATCCATCACTAATCCAGAGCTAATACTTTAATGGACCTATAACCTGTGTTTCCGGCTTAATCTTTTTACACCCATAGCATACATTAAAATGTTTCTTTTCTTTTTTTAAGATAAACTCTCATCAGATTTGATTCAGCTATGCACTCATAATACATAGTTACATAGTGAGGTTGAAAAAAGACACCAAGTCCAACCTATCTGTGTGATTTTATATCAGTATTATATTGTATATCCCTGTATGTTGCTGTCATTCAGGTGCTTATCTAATAATTTTTTGAAACTATCGATGCCCCCCCCCCTGCTAAAAACCACCACCTGTGGAAGGGAATTCCACATCCTTGCCGCTCTTACAGTAAAGAACCCTCTACGCAGTTTAAACTTAAACTTCTCTTCTTCCAATTTTAGTGAGTGGCCACGTGTCTTATTAAACTCCCTTTTTATCCCTATTGTGGGGTCACCAGTATGGTATTTGTAAATTTAAATCATATCTCCTCTCAAGCGTCTCTTCTCCAGAGAGAATAAGTTCAGTGCTCGCAACCTTTCTTCATAACTAATATCCTCCAGACCCTTTATTAACTTTGTTGCCCTTCTTTGTACTCGCTCCATTTCCAGTACATCCTTCCTGAGGACTGGTGCCCAGAACTGGACAGCATACTCCATGTGAGGCCGGACCAGAGTCTTGTAGAGTGGGAGAATCATAGCTTTACCCCTGGAGTTAATCCCATGACATGTATTTTTAGAATCTTGTCTATATTCCCATCGCACATGTTCCTGGATTACAGGCTCATCGGTAGCGGGTGGTGTAGTGATTACCAGCTAGGCACTGGATATATCACAGATCAGTACACATATTTGCCAGCGCACACATATTCATGTGCTGTCGGATATGTGTATTGATATGTATTTTTAGAATTCTTTGAATTAAATTCTAAAAAAAAAAGTACTTATATCAGCCTCCTGTAGTTGAAGGAAGGTCACCACTTTGGATATCTTCCTGTTTGTACAATGCTGTTAGTAAATAGTTTGTTCATGCTTACAGGAGAGAGCAGAGTGGGAGCTTATAAGTGTGCTGCTTCCTTCTTGATAGAAAGTCACCCGAATTTGTAGGTTGGTGACTAAAATGTATAGTTTAACTTCAACAGAAATAGTTATCGCACCAACCTGGTTATATGGATCACAAGAAGTCTGAACAATTACAAAACCTTTGGCTTGTAAAACAGTTCATGTACACAGGAGTTATCCAACTGTCTGTTTAGCTCTTTGCCTGGAAACTCAGTTTTAAACTATAATACCGCGTACACACGATCGGAATTTCCGACAACAAATGTTCGATGTGAGGTTTTGGTCGGAAATTCCGACCCTGTGTAGGCTCCATCTGACATTTGCTGTCGGAATTTCCGACAACAAATGTTTGAGAGCTGGTTCTCTCTTTCTCTATTTCTAGTAGGGATGTCTGCGCTATGATTGTTTTCTTTGTTTCTTATCATATCGCTACATGCAAGTGAAACAGCTGACAGCTCTCGTTGGTGTGGACAAGTTTATGCTCATCACGTATATTGACTTCAATTGTGACTAAGCAGTTCATAGGATTATTGTTGAGACCTGGCATTCAGCTTTGTACACAGACCTTTTTATTTGTATTTGTATTTTATCACAGAAGCCCTCTTATATATTTTTTTGGGAATACTATTGTGAATTATATTTGTATTTTTTGATATCCTATAATATTTCACTTTTTTTTTTTTTTTTTTTTTGTACTAATGCAGATCACAATAGTTTATTGATACCTACTTTTTGAGGTATTGTTTCACTCAGTTTATTTTTGTTTATTCACGGTGACATCACTTTAGGATTGTAGGTTCTAGGTTTCCAGCGCACTATTATATTTCAAACACTTGTTGTACAGTTAGTATTTGAATTGTTATTCACCTATGTTTGCCATTATCATCATTTTATTTTACTTTTTGCATTTGAAATGGTGACATTTTGTACTAAATATATTTTTGACAGACGCTTTTATTTATTTTTACTTTTCATTTCAATCATGTTGCACCACAGAAATTGGCAGACGTCTGCAGTTGTCACATACTTCCTTTTGATATATGAATTAATGTCTGTAGCTGAATGATGAGCAATAAAATCCTGCAACTTATAATAATAGTGCTCGGTGTTATTTTCCTCTTCTTGTGCTTTACAAATGTCACATTCTGCTTATTTACATCCAGCAAATAATGGAATGGTGGTGACTTACAATATTGATATTGTGATTAATGAATAGTGTTTTATTCCTGTCTGTTTTTGAAAAATTGCAGGTCAGTATATTGGTGCTCTACGGTTTCCAGACTATTTTTTTTTTACAGAGGAAACAAAGTTTTATGTAGAAAATTCAAAGTAAATCCTACTTATATAACAAAGTGTACCGCTCTCCAAACCTCTAATCCCGTTTGATTGCTCCCGCCCTACTTAGCCGACAGGTGCTGGCTCTGCACAGATCCATTGAGAAAGGAAAACATCCCGGACTGCCGCACTCCGTTAAAGGTGTCTTTATTTATGAATTAAAGGGTAAAATCCAAAATACAGTCCAAAATCCAAAATACAATCAATAACAAAAAGTGTACATGCAGTGACAATTGGCTAACGCATTTCACATCGTTAGATGCTTACTCATAGCTGGAGTATATGAGAACCAAGATGTGTTTAAAAGGAGAGCATAAGAGACTTCTCCACCAATCAGAAACTGTCAATCACAGCGTTAGAACATTAAACACATACTTGGATCCCGCAATCTCCAAAGACAGAGTGCACCTGCATGGTGAACAATCTAAACCAAAAACCAACAATTACAGAGTGAAGCAAAAAGCTACTTATATACTACCAACTATATACAGCATAAATCCTAATATCTATCTTAACCGGTTCCCGACAGGCTCACGCAGATATACTGTGGCAGAGTGGCTCTCCTGGGCGAAATCCCGTACATATACGGCTTTGACCAGGAGAGCTACTAGAAGGCGTGCGAGCGCCGCCGGAGGCACGTGTGCATGCCAACTGCACAGCGGGGGGACCCAATGCGCGTGCCCGGCAGGCACGATCGCCGCTGGCTATGGGCGATCGCGTGCATCAGCGGCAGCATGGAGGTTTGTGTGTGTAAACACACAAATCCATGTGCTGTCAGAGGAGAGAAGACAGATCGGCTATTTCTACAAAGTATAAACAGCGATCTGTCATCTCTCCTAGTTAGTCCCATCCCTCCCACAGTTAGACCACACACATAGGGAACACAGTTAGCCCCTTGTACAGTATTCAGTGCATATTTATAGCACTGATCGCTCTGTAAATGTCAATGGTCCCAAAAATGTGTCAAAAGTGTCCGACCTGTCCGCCGCAATGTTGCAATACCGCTAAAAATCGCAGATCAATGCCATTACTAGTAAAAAATAATAATAAAAACGCCATATAAATGCCATAAATCTTTCCCATAGTTTGTAGACGCTATATTTTTTATGCGCAAACCAATCAATATACGCTTATTGTGATTATTTTTTTTTACCAAAAATATGCAGAAGAATACATATCGTCCTAAACTGAAGAAAAAAATATATATATTTTTTTTTTAATTGGGATATTTACTATAGCAAAAAGTAAAATATATTGTGTTTTTTATACAAAATTGTCGCTCTTCTTTTTTTTATAGCGCAAAAAATAAAAACCGCAGAGGTGATCAAATACCACAAAAAGAAAGCTCTATTTGTGAGAAAAATTGTTTGGGTACAACATTGCATGACTGCACAATTGTCATTGAGCAGCCAAATCTTCCGGGGCTGATGTGGTTAAAATGAATCTATATAATCTTTCCAACTTCCAGTAATATGTTTTATACTATTTTAAATGAAAATATAGAATTACTTTAGGTTGTTGGTACTTTATGCTGATCTGACTGAAGCTGCATATATGACTAATGACCTTTTCACTCTATGCTATGCATTAACGCATGTGTTTGGGCGAGGCCTACTCACCCAGCAGGTGGGGGTACCTTTCTCATTTGAGCACACTCATCAATGCCTAGGACCAGGTAGGGCCGCATTCATGTGAAAGTTAAAATGTGACAGTACCCCAGCTTAAAGATGAGCAGTACACTGTGAGCAGCAGTTAAATGTACAGGGTCCCTCTGTATAATGTGTGTCTTGTGTTGCTACACACCTTCCTTGATGTATGTTGCATTTAGGAGGGACACCCATCACCAGTCTAGCGTAACTTTGCCACCTCACGTCCAGTGACAGTATGGGGTTCCGCCGTGCACCTAGCGCAGACCCCATGCATGCACAATACTTAACTCTTTCACCCTCCCATACCTTGCGGCTGGATATATGGGGTCTTGAGATTGCAGGTTCAGTCCCAGATACTTTGGGGGGACTGACAACTAGGAACACCAATCCTCTGACTACCAGAGGACCTGTCACCTACACCAGGTACCATGCTTTTTGACTGGCTGCTGTTCACTTCCCACCAGTTCATAGTTAACCGTGGCACTGCTCTCCATCCCCAACTCTCTTGCCGAGTTAACCTTTCATAGTGGCCTTGCTTCATACCCCATGTGTGCTTTACAGGCCCAGTTCCTCTAATACCCCATGTACCACCATGCATCCCTTGAACAACTTCAGACCAGGCTCAAGAACTATTCAAGAACTTTACTTTAAATATGCTTCAGGAACATTACAGCATTAAAGTGCATCTCAGTCTCATCTTTCCTAACTAACTACTCTGTGACTGTCCCGGCGTACCTGTAGAGGTGTGAGTCCATAACTGGTAGTGTCCATAACTGATGAATCACTTGGGGTGGTAAATGAATGTTACATCCTTCCAGGTGACATGGAGCCTCCGGCTCCCATGTGGTCCCGCTCAACAAAAGAGCCCCGTAGCCAAACCCTCCCCCTGTATATATATCAACCGGGTAGGAAGGCAGGATCCAGCAAGCATGGAAAATCAGTGGTAAGAATGTCCTTGGCCTGGGCAGCCTATGCTCACTTGCTATTGCAGAACATTCCCCTTGTAGGCACCTGCCTACATGTGTGTTATCGCAATGCTTGCGTTAAGGCATTCTGCGTCAAGACAGCTTAAAGTGGTTGTTAAGCCACTCAAACCCGTATACACCATCGGCACTGCCTCCTAATGTAGTATCCTGTAGTATCCCCCCCCCATGTGTGCTTTACAGGCCCAGTTCCTCTAATACCCCATGTACCACCATGCATCCCTTGAATAACTTCAGACCAGGCTCAAGAACTATTCAAGAACTTTACTTTAAATATGCTTCAGGAACATTACAGCATTAAAGTGCATCTCAGTCTCATCTTTCCTAACTAACTACTCTGTGACTGTCCCGGCGTACCTGTAGAGGTGTGAGTCCATAACTGGTAGTGTCCATTAGACATGTGCAATTCGTTTCGTTCCGAATTCGTTTTTTAACGAATTTCGACAAATTCGGTAATTCGGAAATATCCGAATTAACGAAAACTCATTTAACGAATTTTAACGAATATTCGTAAATTCAAATGTACGAATGTACGAATTTACGAATATACGAATTTACCAATGCACGAATTTACGAATGTACAACTATCCGGAAATTCGTAAATTTGAATTTACGAATTTCCGAATATTCGTACATTCGTAAATTTGTACATTCGTACAATCGTAAATTAGTAAATTCGGAAATCTGAAATAATAATTAACTAATAACTTAACTATTACTAACTATTCAATTGTATTGTAATTTCCTTTCAAATTTGGCTGTTAGTGAACTTAACGAAGTTACGAATTGTTTTCCGACATAATGAATGCCGTATCTAAACGAATGGAACGTAATGAATTAATAATAATAATAAATAACAATAATAATAATAAAAACGTTTTATTATTATTATTATTAATTTGTTCCGTTCCATTTGTTTAGATGCGGCATTTGTTATTTCAGGTTATGCGTAACTTCAGATAAATTTGTATTCGTTACGTTCGCTAACAGCCAAATTTGAAAGGAAATTACAACTATAATTTAATAGTTATTTTTTCAGATTTTCAAATTTTCGGGTTTTCGAAAATATCGAATTTCCAAATTTCCGAAATTACGAATGTATAAATTTACGAATGTATAAATTTACGAATGTACGAATTTACGAATGTATAAATTTACGAATGTACAAATTTACGAATGTACAAATTTACGAATGTACAAATTTACGAATGTATAAATTTACGAATGTACAAATTTACGAATGTACAAATTTACGAATGTATAAATTTACGAATGTACAAATTTACGAATTTACGAATTGCGATCATAACGAATGACCCGAAAAACGAAAAAAAAAAAAAAACGAATGAAACGAAAACGAAAACTAACGAATTTTTTGGCAGTGCACATGTCTAGTGTCCATAACTGATGAATCACTTGGGGTGGTAAATGAATGTTACATCCTTCCAGGTGACATAGAGCCTCCGGCTCCCATGTGGTCCCGCTCAACACTTCCTCCTAATGTAGTATCCCCCTCTGTGTGTGAATTATAAAAATAAATGCTGCAAATACCTAGATTCACTGCCGAGATAGCGATCACATGACTGGCCAGCTTTTTCCTTTCCTCCTCTGAGAGATGTGGTGGGCGGGGCTGAGATTCCTCTGCTGATGTCAGTCTGGAGGGGAGGAGGAGAGGAGAAGAGAGCTGGCTGGTCATATGATTGCAATTTCGGCTCTTAAATTAGGTATTTACAGCATTTATATTTATAAATCGTTCACAGAGGGGGACACTGCAATAGGAGGCAGTTCTGATGATGTATACAGGTTAGTGTTATGAGAGCAGCAGGAGAGGGGTGGCTCACACACAGACAGAGAGGGGAGGGGGAGGAGGACACAGGAGCAGAGAGGAGAGCAGATAGCAGGCTGCTGATGACAGAGGCACATAAACTGACCACGGTGTCTGGTCTCAGCAGTCATGATACATCGTGGTCAGTTTACAGTGGAATGGGGAGAAACTGGCAGGATCATACAAGTTTTTTAGGTGCTACAGGGGGCCAAATGACACAGGACAAGAACTGTGTCATATAACATGCTTTAAAGGAGAAGGATACATTATTATTTTGGGGGGTTAACAAATGTTTTAAGGCAGCCCCTTCATTTTGAACACACCAAGACACAGCAAAAACCAGACCCACAGCATATTTTATGCAATACATGGTAGTTTTGCAAGTACTTACAAGTTGGAGATGCCACTGGGAATGAATGTCGCCACAACATACCACACAGAGTGGCGTGTGTTGCTTCAGTGCAGCACATAAGTGTGAATCTGGCAACACACGTGAATAAACAACATGACCTTTTTTTTTTTAAATATTTAATTTCAACCACCAAGGGCGAGTCCAGGTTCTCACAACAGTCATATATACACAGTAACATAACATAACAAATACATTGGGCAAATAAAACAATAGTCCAGAATAATAGTAAATTATTCAAATCATTCATAGCACCCTTAATGTACATCTATACATCCAGTGAGAATATCACGCCCGTAATACAGCGACCAACGGGAACACCCCTAGTCGCTGTACCCGGAGTCGCCCTATCGATGTTCCTTTTTCTAAACAAAAAAAAGGGGGGGGGGGGAGAGGGAGAGGGGGAAGTGGGGAAGAGTGGAATATGTTTATCCTTTCTGAAGAAGGTTTGACTCTGCTTAACTCATGATAGTCAGGCAAAGGTATAATGACCTATTATTTTAATGCAGTGTACCATGTCACCATGATCCCTTTTCCTATGTTGTGTTAACTAGGGATGGCCCGAACACCCCCCCCCCCCGGTTCGGTTCGCACCAGAACATGCGAACAAGCAAAAAGTTTGAGCGATCATGGGAACCCTATTAAAGTCTATGGGACACAAACATGAAAAATCAAAAGTGCTCATTTTAAAAGGCTTATATGCATGTTATTGCCATAAAAAGTGTATGGGGACCCGGGTACTTCCCCAGGGGACATGTATCAATGCAAAATAAAGTTTTTAAAACTACAGTTTTTTCATGGGGCAGTGATTTTATTAATGCTTAAAGTGAAACAATAAAAATGAAAGATTCCTTTAAATATCATGCCTGGGGGGTCCCCTTAGTCTGCCTGTAAAGTGGTGCATCAGTGCAATGTGTAGAACAGTGCCGCAGCAAAATTACATTTCTAAAGGAAAAAATGTAATTTAAACTTGCTCACGGCTGTAAAGTATTGCCGGATTTAGGCAATATAGATGAAAAATCAAGGAAAAAATTGACATGGGTTCCCCTCCCCCAGCCCTTTGGGTCTAGTATGGATTTTAAGGGGAACTCCATGCCAATTTTTAAAAAAAAAACAGTGTTGGGTCCCCCCCAAAATCCATACCAGGCCCTTTGGGTCTGGCATAGATTTTAAGGGGATTTTAAGGGGAACACCATGCCAAAATAAAAATAAAATTTGCCGTGGGGTCCCCCCCAAAATCCATACCAGACCCTTATCCGAGCAAGCAGCCTGACAGGCCAGGAAAGGGGGAGGCAAGCAAGCGCCCCCTTCCTAAACCATACAAGGCTGCTTGCCCTCAACATGGGGAGGGTGCTTTGGGGTCCCCTCAAAGCACCTTGTTTCCATGTTGATGAGAACTAGGGTCCTTTTCCCAACAACCCTGGCCATTGGTTGATGGGGTCTGTGGGTGGGGGGCTTATCATAATCTGGAAGCCCCCTTTAACAAGGGGCCCCCAGATTCCGACCCCCCCCTTTGTGAATGGGTATCGGGTATATTATACCCCTACCCATTCACCAAAAAAGTGTCAAAAAGTAAAAACCACAATAGACAGTTTTTCTTTATTAAAAAAAAAGTGTCCTTCGATGTACATCCATCGTCAATCACTCCGCCCGATGGCAGGGCCACCCACTGACGTAACCGAATGACCCCGCACCGTCTGACGTCACATGAGGGAGAGCTTCTTTTTTTTTTATATATTTTTCGGGTCCGTCATGCGGCGTGATTGAAGATGGATGGACATCGCGGCACACCTTTTCATTTTTAATAAAGGAATTACAACACTTTTTTTGGTGAATGGGTAGGGGTACAATGTACCCGATACCCATTCACATAGGGGCATGCACTGAATTACTAATTATTATTATTATTAATACTCTGCACTGACTGCACTGTATATATATATATATATATATATATATATATATAAATATATGTTAGAAGGCCAGTATGCTGGCCTGAATTTATGGGAGGAGCCCGGGGGGCTATTTAACCAGCCCACTCACCTGCAGTCTTTGTTGGTTTCCTGTGAGTGATAATGGATCTCACTGGGCCGACTCTTACCAGCTCACCTGGCGTTTCGATCGCAGGGTATTTCGGCGTCTTCGTTCGTGGTCTTCGTCGGCAGTTCCCGCTCACTATCGCAGGTACTTTTCGAATCTTTTGCGTCAGGTACAATCTTGCAATTAGTAATGCTTCCTGTCCTGCATTCCTTTCTTTAAAAGTCTGCTTCTGAGTTATTGTCTGTCCCATACATACGATTCATTTATAAATCCAAACCTCCGAGTCGCTTTCGGTCATTGTCCGATATCACTCGCCGTAGGTTTCACTGGACGTAAAGATTCACTGTCCATAAGGTTGCCGTCTCTTCCAGTTGGGGAAAAAAAAAAAAGGGAGACTCTAATTAGTCCCACCTGCTGCCTCTCTGCACTGGTTAGCCTGGGGGAAGGGGTGATTGATTGGTGTTCAGTTTTAGAGTAAAGGGCGGCATACACTATACAACCAATTCGTATTACATTAATTCTATACTCCTTACTATCGATTCGTATCGGATTCCTTTCGTATATTTACGAACTGATTCGGGTCACATACGTTGCATACTTTCCATCGTTGCCATTTGTTGTTTGCCTTCATGCCGTGTGTTTTAGTTCCTGCAGCGGAACTTGCGTATCGTTTGTACACGTTTTTTCCTCTCACTCGTTTACCAAACCAAAGTAATTTTTTGTGCGTCATGCATGGCGCAACACCACACTTTTTGGATGTCTTGGACACCCACCATGCTTTTCGTACATCAAGTTTTCAAACTGTCACAGGTAGGATTTGTGCAATTTCTTTGCTTAACGCACTGTTTGCCAGGTAAACCATGTCATCAAAACCCCGCTGTGGAACTTGCGAGTCATTAGTCAAGTCTCCATATGCAGCCTTATTTCAGCCTCGTGCAAGACCACAGTCTTGTCGTGCAATTCGTGAACACAAACGCAGAGCTGTTTATCAGTTTAGTTTTGTGCTTTTTTTTTTTTTCCCTCTTTCTTGTTGTTTCACGCCAAGTAGTAGGCTTATGTCACTTAGAATGCACTGTCTATCATTACAGTTATTTTACTTTGCATTACCCTCCGGTCGAATCTAGTCGCATCAGCGACTCACTGGTTCGTCCCCGCTAGTTTGCCATCTCATTCCACTGATAGTAATTTCACTTGTCTCATCTCGCACACCCTTCTCTCTCCTCATAAAACCCTGCACATAGCTACTGATTTGTCTTGCATCGATAGTGATTTCCTCTGCATCATTCTGATATGAATCCAAGTCGCATCCACAATGCACCGATTCGTCCCGGCGGGCCCTAGTTGCTGGCCTCATTTTAGTACATGCTCCAGAGTTCGCTCCTTGTCAGCCGCACATGCTGCGCACCGTCTCATGCCTAGATCATGGGAGAATTCTGTCATTCACGTCACCATCACGCATCTGAGTTGAATCCACGCGCATTCTTATGTGCAGGTTCGTCCCATACATGTCCCAGTTGCTGGCCTCATTTCAGTACATGCTCCAGAGTTTGCTTGCTGATAGTCGCACAGCGCAGCACGATTCATGCCTCTGTCATGGAAAATTTCTGTCCCTCATGTCACAGCCACGCATCTGATTTGAATCCACGCGCATTTTCGTGTGCAGGTTCGCCAAGCGTGCCCCAATTGCTGGCCTCATCTCAGAACATGCCCCAGAGCCTGGTCGTTGTCAGTCGCATCTGCGGCGCACCGATTCATGCCTCTGTCATGGGACATTTTTGTCACTCATTGCACTGTAACACATCTGATTTTAATCCACGTGCATCCTTGGGTGCAGCTTCGTCTCAAGCGTGCCCCAGTCGTTCTTGGCCCCATTTCAGTACATGCTCCAGAGTTCGCTTGCTGTTAAACGCACAGCGCCGCACCGATTCAAGTCTCTGTCATGGGAAGTTTCTGTCACTCATTTCACTATCGCGCATCTGATTTGAATCCACGTGCATTTTCATGTGCAGACTTGTCTTAAGCGTGCCCCAGTTGTTGTTCGCCTCATTTCAGTACATGCTCCAGAGCCCAGTCGTTGTCAGTCGCACCTGCGGCGCACCGATTCATGCCTCTGTCATGGGACATTTCTGTCACTCGTTCCACTGTAACACATCTGATTCGAATCTACGCCCATCCTTAGGTGCAGCTTAGTCTCAAGCGTGCCCCAGTCGCTGTTGGCCCCATTTCAGTACATGCTCCAGAGTTCGCTTGCTGTTCCTCGCACAGCGCAGCATCGATTCGTGTCTGTCATGGGAAATTTCTGTCACTCGTTTCACTGTCACGCATCTGATTCGAACCCACTTGCATTCTCGTGTGCAGGCTCGTCTTAAGCGTGCCCCAGTTGTTGTTGGCCTCAATTCAGTACATGCTTCAGAGCCCGGTCGTTGTCAGTTGCACCTGCGGCGCACTGATTCATGCCTCTGTCATGGGACATTTTTGTCACTCGTTCCACTGTAACACATCTGATTCGAATCCACGCCCATCCTTAGGTGCAGCTTCGTCTCAAGCGTGCCCCAGTCGCTGTTGGCCCCATTTCAGTACATGCTCCAGAGATCGCTTGCTGTTCCTCGCACAGCGCAGCACCAATTCGTGTCTGTCATGGGAAATTTCTGTCACTTGTTTCACTGTCACGCATCTGATTCGAACCCACTTGCATTCTCGTGTGCAGGCTCATCTTAATCGTGCCCCAGTTGTAGTTGGCCTCAATTCAGTACATGCTTCAGAGCCCGGTCGTTGTCAGTCGCACCTGCGGCGCACCGATTCATGCCTCTGTCATGGGACATTTTTGTCACTAATTTCTCCGACACGCTCCACCATCCGATCCGCTCACTTATATAAAAAGGCAGTGCAGCACTGAACAAGTCCATAGATCAAAAGACAATCCCAGTGATCTTCTAGAGTGATTTATAGAATCGGAAACATGCAGATGATGTGAACACAGTGAGAGACCTCCACCAGTAATAGGAATGGCCGCTCACCTCCCAAAGTGGACCCTTTGGTTATAGAGAGTCACAGATACCTTCCCATATGGGTATATACGTCTCAGGCATGTATTGCAGCTCCGGGATAGTTGGATGACAACAGCAGATGGACCGGATCACAAATGACTCCAATGAGGGGTGTATATAAATATATATATATATAAAAGACAGGCAGACCATAGTGTTCTCCGCATATAAAAGGATATTTAATAAAAAGAAATGCACTTACATGTAAAAGGCACTAAACCAGTGCAGAGTGTAACAGCATGTATGAAACAACAGATGCAGTCTGTCGTGTTCAAATCAGCTAGTCAAACCCCTCACCACCTGTCATTTCTCCTCCAGGTCAGTCAAGTAGGTCCACCCTGCACCAGGTTGGACGTAATTTTCCCTAAATAAAAAAATAAAATAAAAAAAAACATATAAAAAAAAAAAAAAAAAAACTATAAAAAAAAAGTATGTGTACCAAGCACTTACCAACAGCCGATCTGAATCTAGTCGCAACGTCGGCCCTATGATTCGGATCCTCAGCAATCACAAACCCCTTCAACCACTAACACCATCAGCCGATCTGAGTCTAGTCATATCATCAGTGCAACGACGTGGATCCGGAACATGAGCTCCCTCATCACCTTGCATCTACAGCCGTTCCAAATCTAGTCGCATCATCGGCGCAACGATTCGGATCCTCGGCAATACAAACTTCACCGACCGATACGAGTCCAGTCGCAGCACCGGCTCAACGTTTAAGATCCTTTACAAACCAAACCCCACCGGTGCTCACACCTCAGCCCGATTCGAACTATTCGCATCAGTGATACCAATAAAGTGGTACTTACAATTCAGATCCCTGGCCTTACGTCCGTTATCAAGCATAAACCTTTACATCTCACTCCATCTGCATATACAATGTTGCGCACGGTCGTTCCTACATACTCCAAAATTTCCGCTAACTTTGTTTTCATTTTTCCAATAAAGCGGCTTAATTGCAGTCGCTGCAAGCATTCCGACTCGAATCGGTCACTCATCTCCAGTAGCAACTTGGCTGCTCACCTATTCTCTGTCGTGCTAAACACTCAAACTACGTTTGTCGTCCCTAAAGCCGACCGGCGTCAGGTCAGTTCTCCAAGACTTCACCCGTACACGGGGGTGTACTAAGGAGCAGCTTCAGTCTCTCCCGGGAATGCTCAATTTGCAGCAAGGATCATTCCCGAGGGTCGATCTTTTTGTATCACGCCTCCTGGTCTTCCTCTCCCAGACACAGGACCCCGATCAGATCCTTAACTTCAGATCCTTAACTTAGACACCGCGGCAGTAGCGGACCTGTCATTATGGGAGGAGTTCCTTACTACGTGAAACAGTATCAAAGTATACCATCAATATCGCCCCCATCACACTGGTAGTGACAGATGCCGCAGCCTCCACAGGCTTCGCTGCAATTTTTGGCCACTATTGGTTTGCAGGACCATGGCTTCCAGAGACACTCCTAATCCCAGGGTTTACCTGGACTTCCTCCCTGTTCGAACAATACCAGATCGTGGCAGCCGCTCAGCTCTGGGGGTCATATCTGGACAGGACAAACCGTGGCCTTCACCACCGACAACCAGGCCACAGCTGATATTATTAGTAAAGGCAAGTCCAAGTCATGTCCTTCCTACGCAGGCCCGTACAACTATGCCCTCAGCACCAGTTAATGTCCACTACCCTCGCTAGTTCCCCATTTGGCCTTCTCCCCAGCCTGGTCATTCAAGCAGCCTTCGACTCGGCCTACCACGGGTTCTTGCGGCCTAGCGAGTTCACCCGCAGCTACCCCGCCGGCCAAGTTCTACGTAGACCTCACTTGGCTCGCTACCAAGATCGTTTCATCCTCCACCTGGCACTATCCAAAACCCAGCGATCAGGCACCGGGTTAGACATTTAACTCTAAAAACAAACAATCTCTGGTGTGCAGTAACCTTACTCGATCGCCTTCTGTCACTCCTACCTGAACAGTCAAACTCTTGTCCCCTACTACCTTTCCCGATCAAACCCTTGAGTGCCTGCCAGTTCATCAAACACATGAGAATTCATCGGGGCACAACCAACCATAGTAAGTTGATCCAGGGTTCACCCGATCGCCTCTCGGGGGATCAGGAAGGAATTTTCTCCCCTGCTGTAGCAATTGGCCTAGGCTTGGCTGGGGTTTTCGCCTTCCTCTGGATCAACGGTGGGGTGGTTAGGTCAATTTGGGTCCTGTCACCTTCACACTCACTCACTCACTCTTCCACGCTGCCACACCTCAACCCCAGTCAGTGCTCCAGTCGCTCTTATCGTATTGGAGCGGCCTCGGCCACATCCCGGTGTGGGGTCCCAGATCACGACTATTAAGAGACTTGACAGGTGGAAGTCTGCCTGCTTTGTCCAGCACATCCTCCAATCCTCAGGTGGAAATGGCACAAGCATTCACCAAACTTGCTCAATGAACAAAGCTAAAACCAATAAAACTACATCCCTACCTGAATGTTTTTGCCCCCTTATTTTGGCATACCGTCCATCAGATCAGGGCACACTTCAGGTTCATTTCATGTTGTAAGTCTTATGTTAAGTCTATCTATCGTATTCATATCTGTATCGGATATAGGGCTTCAACCATAAGTTAGAAGGCCAGTATGCTGGCCTGAATTTATGGGAGGAGCCCGGGGGGCTATTTAACCAGCCCACTCACCTGCAGTCTTTGTTGGTTTCCTGTGAGTGATACCCACCCTCCCATTCCCTTTTTTAGGGCATTTCTCAAAATTAATTTCTCTCCACAAAATATTCATTCTAATCTTGGGTATGCCCCCTTATTTTGGCATACCGTCCATCAGATCAGGGCACACTTCAGGTCCATTTCATGTTGTAAGTCTTATGTTAAGTCTATCTATCTTATTCATATCTGTATCGGATATAGGGCTTCAACCATAAATATATATATATATATATATATATATATATATATATATATATATATATACACATACTAAACTGCCTGCACACCAGTAACTAACCTACCCTAATTTAGCTCAAGTTCTCTCAATCTATCCACGTTATCACACTACATACGGCTGCTGTGTAAGCAGCCTTATATAGTGTTGGGCGTGGACTTAGCCCCCTGAGCCATGATGAAAGGCACCCATGCAGGTCAGGTGCATGGTTTGGCCAATCAGCAGCCGTCAATGCACTGCGATCTCACAGTGCATTATGGGGCGCTCCGCAGCGATCGAATTAGCCACGAACGCCCCATATGTTTGGTTAGTTTCCGGACAAACTCTACCAACTGAAATAAAATGGTTTCCTACTGAGAAAAGTGTTTCCATTTACCCCATACAACTGTTTGAAACTGCTGTTTACAAAGGGGCAGACAAAACTAGGGGCAACAGCCACAATAAATATTTATATATTATACTAGTGTGACTCCATGCCTCTTAAACATGTCTTCTTATATTTCTTTAGTACGTTATATTGCTACAGTTACAGTAAGTAATACTGCATCTGATTTTCCATGCCTGAAGCCCCTTACATGCTTTCTCTTACCAGGAGCATCCATTTGAAAGAAGAGCCAAGGACTTTGTACATTCTGAAGTTGGTTATTTCAAATTTTCTCCCGAGGCAAGCTTATTGATATGGAAGGCTGTGCACTGCAGAATCCAATATAGTCCAGTGAGCTTCACTTTAACATGATAACAATAATTAAATATCTTTGTGGTTAGTTAAAAAGGCAGGTTCTGAGCTCACACATCTTTAGGTATTTCTTGCCAGTGAATGAATTAAGGGATGAGGTTAATAAAATGACCCCATCAAAAAGGTAAGTAGAAACTGTTCTTAGGTGGAGAACCTCTGGAAGGATTGTTTTGGCATTTCTCGGTTTTGATCTTTCTACAGCTAGAAAATCATGGGATGATTTAGTAATAAATGTTCTTTCTATTAAAGAATTGTTAATATATTAATCAATGCCATATACGCAATTTTACACATAGTACACAAGAGATGATCATAGAAACGAGGAATAGTCCATGGCGGCACTATCAGCCCCGAATTAGACATAACGGCCCGACTCCCAACCCCAGGTGGAATGAACATAAAAGCAGGAAACTTATTACCAACAACAGATATCAGCTAATGGACATCAAAAGAGGATCGAGAATTGCGATTTCCAGTGGAGGGGCTAAGTACAGCAATCTTTATTGACACTATTATTGTATTGCCATGTGCAATTAAATTTCAGCACTGTCTTCCTATGCTGATAGCTATATACCCCTTCAGCTCTATACACTCCAGATCCATACATCACTGGATGTCTCCCTCTCACACACATATATCAACATAGCTGCAGCCAAAGAGATATACCCGCCATGAGGATTATGCACTAAAGAGCCACAGCAGATCCACCTGCATCAGGCAGCCGTAGTAAAGCTCTTCTTAATAAAGTGCCTCTCATTACAGGATATGTCTCAGGATCTACAATACTCCACCATTACAATTATTGCCCAGCAAATGACTCATTAGAATCTCCGGTACAACAAGGACTAGCATTGACATTCCCGCCATGGGACCCTTCATTCCTAGTTAGCCATTGCATGAATCCATGCCCAACAGAGATCAATTGGACTATATCTCTCTGTTCCCTCCCCACAGCTCGAGCATCCAAGGGGTTGACACATTGACACAGCTTCTAGACACTTAGTGCCGATTCACACTGCCGCGACTTGGGATCCGACTTGTGTCGCCCCAAGTCGCGCGACATGAGAAATTCAATTGAAGTGAATGAGAGCCGTCTTAATGTACACTACTGAAGTCGCTCTGACTTCAGAAAAGGTTCCTGTACCACTTCAAGGCAACTTCTAGGCAACTTTTAGGCAACTTGTACCCATTGATTTCAATGGAAGTTTCCTCCAAAGTCGGATCCCCCGTCTTAACTGATCAACTTTACAGGAAGAGAAAATAGTTTTCTCAGGTAAACCCCTCCCTCCCACGGAGCTGATTATTCTTTGATTGGCCACTGGCAAAGTCGCCTGTCCTGGTGGCAACTGAAGTCGCTTTGTAAGTCGCTCCAAGTCGCGCCGAAGTCGCCTCGCAAAGTCGCGCTGGAAGTCGTGTTGCCCCTGTGTGAACCGGCACTTAGTGCACAAGACTAGGGATGAGCTTCTTGTTCGAGTTGAACCCATGTTCGAGTCGAACCCATGTTCGACTCGAACATCGGTTGTTCAATCGTTCAACGAAGATCGAACATTATGGGCTGTTCGTGCCAAATTTGAGTGGCACATCACAGCCCATAATTCACTGCGGCATCGCAGTGCATTGCTGGCTGATGATTGGCCAAGCATGCACTATGACCTGCATGCTTGGCCAATCACAGCGCCATCTGAACAGAGAGACGTAATTGGCCAAAGCCAGGGTGGCTTTGGCCAATTATGGCTCAAGGGGTTTAGTACACACCCCACACTATATAAGGCCGCCGGCTTGGCGGCCTTGTGTAGTGTGTTGGAGTTGTTTAAAGTAAAGAGACCGAGAGAGAGAGACAGTGTAATTTGATTTAAGTTAGATAGAGCAGGCAGGTGAGTCAGTTAGCTGCAGTTACAGTGTATGTATGAAAGAAGGGTGATGGTGGCTGCGCTGTGATTATACCTAGTGAGGGAGGTGGGGGGGGGGGTCTGGAAAGAGAAACTACCTAATGCTCACCAAATAAACTAAATCTAATATCTACCAACCAGATGCAGTACCGTGTTGCCAACAAATGTGTAACATGAATAGTGTGTACATAAACTAAATGAATCACACCTGTGTGCGTGGAAGGTGTATAACCAACAGTGAAAGAGTAATGATGTATGCAAAATGTGTATCACTCTAAATGATAAACCTGTGTATATAGTATATAACCAAACACTATATCTCTAAATTATCAACAGTGAAATAATAATATGTAATAAAGGTGTATAACACACAACTAGAAGCGGTGAAATCCTCCAAAAAATCTAAATATTAACAGTATATAATAGGGTGTATAACACAAAAAGGTATAACAGTGAGATCCTCCAGAGGATGATAACAAAAGTCCAATAAATAGCAAGTCCCGTCACCCGTAAGTGCTTGAAAGAGGAAACTGCAGTGCAAATCCACCCAGTGCTCGCTAGCAGCTTACCTCCCTGCTGGGAAGAGACAGCATGCACTGGAACTTCAAATGTGGACAGCGATGCAACAATCTTGCATGGAGGTATGCTCTCACTCACATGGATGCATAGGAATACACAAACAAAAAAAGGGAAATTTATAGCGTGACTCTGTGGGTCCAGCAAACAAGTGACCAAAAGATGTAATCTCACACTCACATGGAACTAGTAAGCATGGACATCAATCCTACGAACGCCGAGCTCGTATATATTACAGGATATGGTGATTCCAATCATACGGTCCTTAAGCTTGCAGCAACCCCAGAGTGCCAGTGGAACATGTGTAAAAAACATACAAGGTGCACATAGTGTGGGTCTGTAACCACTAGGGCATTTATTATAAAAATGGTAAAGCACTCACATTTCATAAGTAGGGAAAATTACAATCTAAAACGAGCGCCAAGCTCGTCTCCTCTCCTGCAGCTGTCGGTGTATCTGTGCTGATCCTAACGCGTGTGTCGTCATGTCACATGACTTCTTCAGAAGATAACACTAGATACACAATATGGGGTTTAAATAGTCTGCATCGCGGGACGCACGGCGGCCATTTTGTTGAAGTCCGGTCATTGTGGTAAAGGGATGCTAGTGCAGCCATGTTTGCTGTGAGATTACAACAGCAAAACATAAAGGAAATGATGCAGACCCGGCCATGTTTGTTGTGGTCATAGACCAGCAAACATAAGGAAAGAAAATGGCAATGTATATTTTACAATCACGCCAATCGATCAGTGTGTAATAGCAAACAGAGGGAAAGGAAGGTGAGACAGATGTATCCGGAAAACAATATGTATATGCCAACGCTGACAGGGCAATGATCAATGATGCAGTTACAGTGTGTAGAAGATATATATGCATCCTAGGTGTTGTATATATATTTATACACTGTATTTGTTTTAGCTAGATCCGTTCCTGTTATTCTCTATACTGTGACAGGCAGGCAGGTGCTATCTGCAGTCAGTGTTTCACTTGGTGTACTGTGTGCTTTGCATAGCATTCACCTAAAGCTTACCTGAATACAATTTGTGGTGTTCTCATAATAAAACCACAGGCAGAGAGCTGCAAGTATTTTCAGTTAGTGTACTGTGTCCTCTGCACAGTGTTCACCTAAAACTTACTGAAGACAATTGCTGCTTTTCTCATACTAATACCACAGCAGGCAGTGGAGTCTGATAGCTGCATTATAATCATATATACATCCCACCTTTGTGCAGCTACATCTCACAGTAGGCCTGTACCTGTTCCAAATTACAAACAGATTCTACTTAAGAACAAACCTACAGTCCCTGTCTTGTTTGCACTGCCTGTATACTGCTGTCCAGAGTATATAGGGCCTTTTTTTAATTTGGGTGCGGGGTTCCCCTTAATATCAATACAAGACCCATGCCATTTTCCTCATCCATATTCATCCATATTGCCGGGACCAGACATTACATTAAAGCCGCAAGCAGTTTTAAATTACTTTTTTTCCTTTAGAAATGTCATTTTGTGCAGGGACAGTTCTAAACACAGGAAACATGTGCCACTTTACCGGCATACTTTAGACACCCCCCAGGTACGATATTTAAAGGAATATTTCACTTTTTTTCACTTTAAGCTTAATTTAAATCACTTCTCCCCAAAAAACTGCTGTTTTTGAAACTTCTTTTTGCATTGATACATGTCCCCTGGGGCAGGACCCGGGTCCCCAAACCCTTTTTAGGACAATAACTTGCATATTAGCCTTTATAATTAGCACTTTTGATTTCGAACGTTCGAGTCCATTGTATTTAAAAGGGTTCTAAAGTTCGCGCAAACTTTCGGTCCGTTCGCAGGTTCTGGTGCAAACCGAACCGGGGGGTGTTCGGCTCATCCCTACACAAGACACGCGGCAGCTGTCGTAGAGTTGTCTCTCTGTGCCAATTGACTTGGCATCCAGACGGTCTTGTGTGTGCTTTTTGTTTTCTGATTTTTGTTATTTGTACTGTACCCTGTCTGGAGTTTGGTGTCTTTGACACAGCTAGCGTGCATTACCTTGCATTGTCTAGCAGATTTGATATGGTTTCCACATCTGTAGCTGCTAGGTAGCAACATGACTTTTAATATCATTTTTTGATTAATACATTTATGAATTCTCATCGAGCGATCTGCACTTCCAGTCATTCACAGCCTTTCTTTCTGTTTTCTCCTGCCTTTGGGGAGAGGATATATTTTCCTTCTAGTATGCTTTGAGGCTATATGACTGAACCGTATTGGTATGCGTAGACCGGATATAGTGCTATGATTTATGCCTTACTCCAATTTTCTTTTCTTTTTTTCTTTTTTTTTCCACAAGAAAGACACACCTGTAAAAGTCATAGTGTGGGACTGATGTAAGGGTTGTATGCTCTGAGCTATGCGCAGTGCTACAGAATCTGGATTTGCTTTATCATTGGGAAAAAACAAATAAACCATTGCAATATAATAAAACAGTATGATATCGTCAAAAATAATGAGAATATGGTGAGAAAAGTAGGGATGAATTTAGTTTAAATTCTTTCAAATTTACACAGACCTTTTTATTATAATTTCTATGGTCAGTATTCGTTTTATGATTAAGTTCAAATAGTAATGCTCCTGTATTTCTCTCATTTTTTACTTAATATTGTTTTTAACATTTTCCTATAATTCTTACACATGATTTTTTTTGCAAATGCAGTCTCCAAAAACTTTTACCTTTTTCACATATTTTTCTGTTAAATTAGCTGTATACAGGCTCCCAGAATCAATCCTACTTCTTTGCATCTTCAAAGTCAAGCATCCAATTTACATGTAATGATCTAAAAAATATGTCAGCACAGCACTACAAATAATTTGTCACATAGCACAATCTGTAAAGTATTGCCTGACTTCCTTTTTTTGCCAGAAGTACATTTTATATAAATTATATATCGGGTAAACACAATATTTCTTTTAGTGTCATATACTCCATAGAAAACTGGTTACTTCAAAATGTAACTATTCTCTTCTTTTTTGATAGGCATACTTAAATTGTAAACTTTTGAATTTCTATCCAAAAGATTGTTTAGCTACAGATTTACTGTAAATAGAATAGAATAATGTGTAATACCAAGCCATTGCAATACCATGGAGTATTTACCAAATAAATAAATGATGTTCATTTAGCAAAGGGAATGCTTACTTCACCCAGGTAATGAAGTAAAACCCCACACCCCTCTGAGGCAGCCACAGTGAAAAGGGTTATAATGTGTATGGAGAGGGAGCCACACCCCTCTGAGGAAGATAGGCAAAACACATTAGAATGTGTAGCGCTTCTCTCTCTTACTGGGTCCTCCTCCACCCCCATTGGGTGCCTTCATGCAGACTTATTGGGCACAAGCATGGAAGCCCCTCCAGCATCCTTGGGGACACTCTTGTTAGTGAATATGGTCCAACTTGGGTGGACCATTGAGATTAAGCCTTTTCCTTTGTGCTACATATGGACATATAGGCTGGATTTTTCCCACATGTTTGCATTCCTTGGAGGGGTTTTGTTTATCCACCATTATAGTGTATTGTTGTATATTACACAGGCTGTCTTTCCCTCATGCATGCACTGTATTTACAAGGATACCATTTACCAAGGTCATAAACACATTAATATGGCCTTTACCATCTGGTCTATCTGCAGACTTGCACTGTGTGAGAATTTACATACTATTTCTGACTTGTGAATGGGCTATTAGGCCCTGGACCAGATGTCCTTTGATGATCTATACTGTAAACGTTATATTCGGTAACCCTAAATTTGGAGCGTTTTTGTTTTTGCCAGAATAATTGGGAAAAAAAACAAAAGAAGTGTGGAATATGCTCTTTTACCATGATAAAAAATATATCCACAACATGGTATTTAAACTTCATGACATGAAGACATTAACGAAAGATTTCTGAGTCTTTATGTAAAGTCTTAAATCATTGCAAGTTCTTTCAGCTAAGGACAAGCAAATCCTGTAATACAATTTAAGTAGCACTGTACTTCTAAAAGCAGTTCTCAAACAAGATACATATGCATATCTTTCACTAGGGGGAACTGCAGGGGAAAGGCTCTAATTTAGTTTGCGTGTGGGCTCCATCTTGTACCTCCTACAGTTGGATAATTGTTGGGATACAGTAGATCAGGGATATGCAATTAGCGGACCTCCAGCTGTTGCCAAACTACAAGTCCCATGAGGCATAGCGAGACTCTGACAGCAGCAAGCATGACACCCAGAAGCAGAGCATGATGGGACTTGTAGTTTTGCAACAGCTGGAGGTCCGCTAATTGCATATCCCTGCAGTAGATGATAGAGTAGAGAGTAGCGTTTCTGTCCTCTTAGGCCTTAATTGATAGGTTTGAGGGTGAATTTGTCTGACAGATTAGTTTATCTGTATAACCTTTAAATGATTCCTATTAATGTCCTTAACCATCACAGCATAATGTTTACCTGTAGTCTGGTCAGTAAATATTTTTCTCTTTTACTCTTGGGAAAATGGTAAGATCAGCATTTAGAGTTTGGCAATATTTCCACAGTGCAATTTCTGCTGAGAGCAAAGCTGCAATTTTCAAATATTGTGAGAAGAAATATTATTTTCAAAATGCTACAAGGTTGACAAAACACATCCTGGCATGTCAAAGGTGCCCTAAAGAGAAAAAAAAATGCTTTATTGAATGAAATAATGAGGACCATAATGAATGTGCAAGTTGCTTTTCCCTCCAGAGTTCTCATTCCAGTAACACTATTTCTGCTGCTTCTGGATCATTGCAAAGTGTTTCTTCACCAGCAGCATCTTCAAGTAAATAAGTGTTGCAAACCACAGCCTCCCAAAAATACACAACCAATTCATGTATAGAGAAAATTACACCTGAATATCAGGAGAAAATTAAACTAGCACTTGCAAGGGCAATACAGTATTTCACAAAAGTGAGTACACCCCTCACATTTTTGTAAATATTTTATTATATCTTTTCATGTGACAACGCTGAAGAAATTACACTTTGCTACAATGTAAAGTAGTGAATATACATCTTGTATAACAGTGTAAATTTGCTGTCCCCTCAAAATAACTCAACACACAGCCATTAATGTCTAAACCTCTGGCAACAAAAGTGAGTACACCTCTAAGTCAAAATGTCCAAATTGGGCTCAAAGTGTCAGTATATAGTTCACCAGAGTTTCACAGGTTGCCACTGGAGTCCTTTTCCACTCCTCCATGACAACATCACTGAGCTGGTATATGTTAGAGACCTTGTGCTCCTCCACCTTCCGTTTGAGGATGCCCCACAGATGCTAAATAGGGTTTAGGTCTTAAGACATGCTTGGCCAGTCCATCACCTTTACCTCAGCTTCTTTGTCAAGGCAGTGGTCTTCTTGGGGGTGTTTTGGGGGTTATTATCATGTTGGAATATTGCCCTGCAGCCCAGTCTCCAAAGGGAGGGGATCATGCTCTGCTTCAGTATGTCACAGTACATGTTGGCATTCATGATTCCCTCAATGAACTGTATCTCCCCATTGATGGCAGCACTCATACAGCCCCACACCATGACATTCCCACCACCATGCTTGACTGTAGGCAAGACAGACTTGTCTTTGTACTCCTCACCTGGTTGCTGCCACACATGCTTGACACCATCTGAACCAAATAAGTTTATCTTGGTCTCATCAGACCACAGGACATAGTTCCAGTAATCCATGTCTTTAATCTGCTTGTCTTCAGGAAACTATTTGCGGGCTTTCTTGTGCATCATCTTTAGAAGAGGCTTCCTTCTGGGATGACAGCCATGCAGACTAATTTGATGCAGTGTGTGGAGTATGGTCTGAGCACTGACAGGCTGACTCCCCACCCCTTCAACCTCTTCACCAATGCTGGCAGCACTCATACCTCTATTTCCCAAAGACAACCTCTGGATATGACGCTGAGCACATGCACTCAACTTCTTTGGTCGACCATGGCAAGGCCTGTTCTGAGAGGAACCTGTCCTGTTAAACTGCTGTATGGTCTTGGCCACCGTGCTGCAGCTCAATTTCAGGGTCTTGGCAATCTTCTTATAGCCTAGGCCATCTTTATGTAGAGCAACAAAAAAAAATTCAGATCCTCAGAGAGTTCTTTGCCATGAGGTGCCATGTTGAACTTCCAGTGACCAGTATGATAGAGTGAGAGCGATAACACCAAATTTAACACACCTGCTCCCCATTCATACCTGAGACCTTGTAACACTAGTGAGTCACATGACACCTGGGAGGGAAAGTGGCTAATTCGGCCCAATTTGGACATTTTCACTTAGGGGTTGTTGCCTAGTTTATGTGATTATGTACATACACCTCAATCATTGTAGTAGTATTGACATATACATATCTAGATCTGAGAGATCTTATACAAAAGAAATAGTTTCACCCGCAATACACATTTATTGATAGGGTTACATAATGTATACAAATTACACACCAGACAGTTTTTACAACACAATGTACAGTGTAGGTCCCCTGGCTTACATGATATTTATAAATTACCCACAACAACCATATTTACAATACAATATAAGATGCAAGTATAGCGTTAGATTACCTGTTAACTTCAAGTCGGCTCATGGTAATTGCTGTGTGTCCCCACACAAATGAGAAACTTAGCTTGGTCACAAAGCATTATACCCCCCCCCCCCCCTCCTTTCTGTACTGTGGCTAATGTAATTCTCCCTAATCGGTCACTGTACCTAGTAAATGTATATTGGGCACAGCCTGATTGGATGAGTCCAAGAAGGCTGATGTTTACTATGTGATCAGGGAAAATAAAAGGCCAGCCTTTGAAATTTAACTAATTAGAGTAACACCAACACAACACTCAATACTTTAAATATATTTCCTTCTAACTGAAATATATTTCTAATTGCAATATTATTTACAGCTGTTAATGGAGATTTCACATAAACCCATTATCAATGAATGAATGAATGAGTGACTTGTATAGCGCACACATGCAAACTGAATTGCCTCTAGGCACTTTTTGCAGCCAGTGTCTGCTTAGCTGGTGCGGTCATTTTACCCCGTAGGATCTCAACACGCTTGGGACACACAGTCGTACACAAATATATACATATATACTGGGACAATTTGGACAAGATCCAATTAACCTACCAGCATGTCTTTGGAGTATGTAACAGTCGGCCCCTTGTGGCCAGTGAAAACTAAGGTCACACATAAAATAATGGTTTAAGTGTAATCACCTTTAATATTTGGAACTTTTGTCTTTGCCTTCTGAAATAAAAAAAACTCTTTGGGGGAAAAAAAAACCTTTAACCACTTAACGACTGCCCCATGTACATATACGTCGGCAGAATGGCACGGACAGGCACAATCACGTACCTGTACGTGCCTGCCTTCACGCGGGTGGGGGGTCCGATCGGACCCCCTCCTTGTACATGGGGCGGTCGGTATCGCTTCAGGAGCGATCCGTGATGAGGGGGCGGCCATTGGTTTCTGGCCACCCCCTCGCGATCGCTCCCGGCGAATGAGATGCTTCCCCTGCCTGTGTAATGTAAACACAGGCAGGAGGAAGTGATGTCATCTCTCCATGCGGTGCTCTATTCGTCCGGAGCGCCGAGAAGAGAAGACATCAAGTAAGTGCACTGCAATCAGTGACATTTGTGATAGTAAAAGTGTGAGGGCAGTTAGTGTTAGGTCCCTTTAGGTCCAGGGTAGCCCCCTAACCCCCCCTAATAAACCCCTTGATCGCCCCCCCCCCAGGTAACCCTTTCACCCCCTATCGCCAGTGTCACCAAGCAATCGTTTTTCTGATCGCTGTATTAGTGTCGCTGGTGCCGCTAGGTAGCCAGTTATTTTTTTAGGTTCACCGCCAGGTTTTTATAGCGTCAGGAACCCCCATATATTATCCAATAAAGGTTTTAACCCCCTGATCGCCCCTAGAGTTAACCCTTTCACCAGTGATCACTGTATAAGTGTCACTGGTGACACTGGTTAGCCAGTTAGTTATTTTGTTATTTAGGTTCCCCGTCAGGTTTTTATATAGCACCAGGTACCCCTATATATTACCTAATAAAGGTTTAACCCCTTGATCACCCCCCAGGTAACCTTTTCACCCCCTATCACCAGTGTCACTAAGCGATCGTTTTTCTGATCGCTGTATTAGTGTCGCTGGTGCCGCTAGGTAGCCAGTTATTTTTTTAGGTTCGCCGCCAGGTTTTTATAGCATCAGGTACCCCCATATACAACCTAATAAAAGTTTTAACCCCCTGATTGCCCTTAGAGTTAACCCTTTCACCAGTGATCACTGTATAAATGTCACTGGTGACACTGGCTAGCCAGTTAGTTATTTTGTTATTTAGGTTTTTATATAGCGTCAGGTACCCTCATATATTACCTAGTAAAGGTTTTAACCCCCTGATTGCCCCTAGTTAACCCTTTCACCAGTGATCACCGTATAAGTGTTACGGGTGACGCTGATTAGTTAGTTTGCTTTTTATCGTGTCAGGGCACCCGCTGTATATAACCCAATAAAGGTTTAACCCCCTGATCGCCCGGCGGGTGATATCAATTAGGTTTTAGGGTCAGATAGGGTCTGCGTCGCCCCAGGCAGCATCAGGTTAGTAGCGCTAACACCCACACACGAAGCATACACCTCCCTTAGTGGTATAGTATCTGAACAGATCAATATCTGATAGATCTATACTAGCATCTCCAGCAGTTTAGGGTTCCCAAAAACGCAGTGTTAGCGGGATCAGCCCAGATACCTGCTAGCACCTGCGTTTTTCCCCTCTGTCCAGCCCAGCCCACCCAAGTGCAGTATCGATCGATCACTGTCCCTTACAAAACACAACACACATAACTGCAGCGTTCACAGAGACAGGCCTGATCCCTGCGACTCCAGCGCTGTAGGAGGTGATTTCACCACCACAGTTAAAAAAAAGAGCATATTTGCCAAAGCATGGGGGCAGCAGGGGCAGAGGAGCGATTTTGCTCCTAATGCCGTGTACATACGGTCGAAATTCCGACGGAGAATTGCCCTTGGAAAAGTCTGACCGTGTGTACGCGGCATAACTTTTGCGGGAGGATGCCCCCATGCTTCGGCATATATAAATGGTGCATGTATGCCCATCATTAGAAGTGGGTGGATGAAGGGAGGTATTCTAATGGTGGGCATACCCACCGATTAATCTCTTTTTTCGTTTAGCCAACAGGCTGCATGAAAAAAAAGATTACAATACATGCCCAACAAGGGCCAGCAACGTACTGGTATGTTGCTGGACTTTGAATGGTTATACCAGAATGATGCCTGTGGGTTTAGGTATCATCTTGCTATCATTCTTCTCAGCCAGCGGTCGGCTTTTCATGTAAAAGCAATACTAGTGGCTAATTAGCCTCTGGACTGCTTTTACAAGCAGTGGGAGGGGATGACCCCCCTCAGATATAGAAAGCGCCATTGGGAAATTGGGAAAGCATTTTATCACACCGATCTTGGTGTGGTCAGATGCTTTGAGGGCAGAGGAAAGATCTAGGGTCTAATAGACCCCAATTTTTTCAAAAAAAGAGTACCTGTCACTACCTATTGCTATCATACGGGATATTTACATTCCCTGAGATAACAATAAAAATGATAAAAAAAAAAAATGGAAGGAACAGTTTAAAAGTAAAATAAAAAAGCAAAATAAATAATAATTAAAAAAAAACACCCCTGTCCCGCCCTGCTCTTGCGCAAAGGTGAACGCAAGCGTCGGTCTGGCGTCATATGTAAACAGCAATTGCACCATGCATGTGAGGTATCACCTTGAAGGTCAGATCGAGGGCAGTAATTTTAGCAGTAGACCTCCTCTGTAAATCTAATGTGGTAACCTGTAAAGGCTTTTAAAGGCTTTTAAAAATGTACTGTATGTAGTTTGCTGCCACTGCGCGTTTGTGCGAAATTTTAAAGCATGTCGTGTTTGGTATCCATGTATTCGGCCTAACATTATCTTTTTTATTTCATCAAACATTTGGGCAATATAGTGTGTTTTAGTGCATTAAAATAAAAAAAACTGTGTATTTTTCCCCCAAAAAATGCGTTTGAAATATTGCTGCCAAATACTGTGTGGAAAAAAAAATGCAACACCCACCATTTTAATCTGTAGGGCCTTTGCTTTAAAAAAATATATAATGTTTGGGGGTTCAAGGTAATTTTCTTGCAAAAAAAAAATGTTTTCATGTAAACAAAAACTGTCAGAAAGGGCTTTGTCTAAAATGCCAGGACAGTTCAAAACCCCCCCAAATGACCCCATTTTGGAAAGTAGATGCCCCAAGCTATTTGCTGAGAGGCATGTCGAGTCCATGGAATATTTTATATTTTGACACAAGTTGCAGGAAAAAGACAATTTTTTTTTTTTGCACAAAGTTGTCACTAAATGATATATTGCTCAAACACGCCATGGGCATGTGTGAAAATACACCCTAAAATACATTCTGTTGCTTCTCCTGAGTACGGGGATACCACATGTGTGAGAATTTTTGGGAGCCTAGCCGCTTACGGGACCCCAAAAACCAATCACCGCCTTCAGGCTTTCTAAGGGTGTACATTTTTGATTTCACTCCTCACTGCCTATCACAGTTTCGGAGGCCATGGAATGCCCAGATGGCACAAACCCTGCCCCCCCAAATGACCCCATTTTGGAAAGTAGACACCCCAAGCTATTTGCTGAGAGGTATGGTGGGTATTTTGCAGATCTTGCTTTTTGTCACAAAGTTTTGAAAATTGAAAAAAGAAAAAAAAAATTTTTCTTTTCTTTCTTAATTTTCAAAAACAAATGAGAGCTGTAAAATACTCACCATGCCTCTCAGAAAATAGCTTGGGGTGTCTACTTTCCAAAATGGGGTCATTTGGGGGGTTGTGTGATATCTTGGCATTTTATGGCCTTCAAAACTGTGATGGGTAGTGAGGACTGAGGAGTGAAATCAAAAATTTGCGCCCTTAGAAATCCTGAAGGCGGTGATTGGTTTTCGGGGCCCCGTACGTGGCTAGGTTCCCAAAAAGTCCCACACATGTGGTATCCCCGTACTCAGGAGAAGCAGCAAAATGTATTTTGGGGTGTAATTCCACATATGCCCATGGCGTGTTTGAGCAATATATCATTTAGTGACAACTTTTTGTTATTTTTATTTTTTTTGTCATTATT
Organism: Rana muscosa; assembly: GCA_029206835.1. Classification (NCBI taxonomy): domain Eukaryota; kingdom Metazoa; phylum Chordata; class Amphibia; order Anura; family Ranidae; genus Rana; species Rana muscosa. The sequence goes on along the minus strand of CM055121.1, from coordinate 429,887,628 downwards.
CAATCACTTGTGGGACAAAAAAAAAATATTCAATGGGCTCAACATGCCTCTCAGAAATTTCCTTGGGGTTTCTACTTTCCAAAATGGGGTCATTTGGGGGGGTTTTGTACTGCCCTGCCATTTTAGCACCTCAAGAAATGAGATAGGCAGTCATAAATTAAAAGCTGTGTAAATTCCAGAAAATGTACCCTAGTTTGTAGACGCTATAACTTTTGCGCAAACCAATAAATATACGCTTATTGACATTTTTTTTACTAAAGACATGTGGCTGAATACATTTTGGCCTAAATGTATGACTAAAATTGTATTTATTAGATTTTTCTTATAACAAAAAGTAGAATATAATATATTTTTTTCAAAATTTTCGGTCTTTTTCCATTTATATCGCAAAAAATAAAAATAGCAGAGACCATCAAATACCATTAAAAGAAAGCTATATTTGTGGGAAGAAAAGGACGCAAATTTCGTTTGGGTACAACATTGCATGACCGCGCAGTTACCAGTTAAAGCAGCGCAGTGCCAAATTGTAAAAACCCCTCTGGTCTTTATGCTGCGTATTGGTCCGGGGCTTAAGTGGTTAAACTCTCCATCTCTACAGTCCATATTTCTGGATCTCAGCATTGGTAATCATTAGGGATGAGCTGAACACCCCCGGTTCAGTTCGCAGCAGAACATGCGAACAGGCAAAAAATTTGTTGGAACACGCGAACACCGTTAAAGTCTATGGGACACCAACATGAAAAAACAAGTGCTAATTTTAAAGGCTAATATGCAAGTTATTGTCATAAAAAGTGTTTGGGGACCTGGGTCCTGTCCCAGGGGACATGTATCAATGGAAAAAAAAAGTTTTAAAAACTGCAGTTTTTTCGGGAGCAGTGATTTTAATAATGCTTAAAGTGAAACAATAAATGTGAAATATTCCTTTAAATTTCGTACCTGGGGGGTGTCTATAGTATACCTGTAAAGTAGCGCATGTTTCCCGTGCTTAGAAAAGTCCCTGCAGAAAATGACATTTCTAAAGGAAAAAAAGTCATTTAAAACTACTCAAGGCTATATTGAACTGTCGGGTCTCGGCAATACAGATAAAAGCCATTAACAAAACAGCACCCGAACCAAAAAAAAAAAAAATGCTTGGGGTTCCCCCTCCCCAAATTCCATATCAGGCCCTTCAGGTCTGGTATGGATATTAAGGGGAACCCTGCGCTAATTATTTTTTTTTAAATGGCGTGGGGTTCCCCCCAAAAATCCATACCAGTCCCTTATCTGAGCACGCTGTCATGGTTATGCAGTAATGTTTGTCTCTCAGCTCCCAGCTCTGCAGAGGCATTCTTCAGTACCTTGTGCATTGGAGAGGGTTTGGTCCTGAGGACTCGGAGGCGTCTTGGATCGCTGCATCTGAGGTCGTTGCACCTCGTCTGTTGAGGAGGTTTCATCTGAAATTTCCCTTTAAGCCTGGGCCTAGGCAGGGGAGGGCCCATAAGAGGGGGGGTACTGTCATGGTTATGCAGTAATGTTTGTCTCTCTGCTTACCCCTTCTCCATGTGTTCACCTTAGAGGCCAGCCACTCTCACCTGGCTGCTTAAATAATCTCTCCTCCAAGCATGGCTCCACCCTGGCCCTATCAGGGAACACTATATTAACCTGTGCACTGCAAGCCAGCCATGGTGATCAACGTTGTTTGTTAAGCTATTGTATGTTTGGATTCCTGCTTGCCGTGTGCTACGTCTGTCTCTGTTTTACCGATCTTGGCTTGTTCTCGACTATCCCTGTCTGCTTGGGACCTTGACCTTTGGCGTGTCCTTGTTTATCCTTGTCTGCTAGTCGCCCCAACGTTTAGCTTATCCCCTCACTATCTCTTGTATCCTGAGCTGCTGCTTCCCCTCTATCCTCTATAGCCTACTGTGAGCGTGAGCTGGGGGACTCTGGGGGCCGCGACCTGGATCCAGTTGCAGCCCAGTCCATCCTCACCACTAGAGGCTCTGGTGAACACCTGCTGGATCTTAGACTCCACGCCCTGGGGAATCTTAGGCTCTAGCTCCCTGTGGGATCCCTGTTAGTGCTCCAGTGGACCTGCCTTCCTTAATCACCCAGTGTTCCATCCGCAGCAGTCAGCCATAGGGTTCACTACTTTAGCGGTGCACTCCTGACCCCAACGGTGTGCATCTGTCACCTGGTTCCAGGTGACCTGACACACGCAACCTGGCAGGCCACAGGAAAAGGGGGGGGCGAGAGAGCGGCCCCCCTCCTGAACCGTACCAGGCCACATGCCCCTCTCTGATGCAACGCAGGTTTCCCATTGAATCAGAGGGGGGCGGGGTCACTCGTACACGTCACTGGGTAACCCTGGCGTTTCCACTTGCGTCGGAGGGGGGTGGGGTCACCTGCACACGTGACTGGTGGCCCCGCCCTCAGCTAAAAAAGAGCTGTCAAATGGGTCACGCGTCATTCGGCCGGGCGCCTCCTATGGAGGCGGTATCGTTCATAGCAGCGGGATCGAGTCAGCTTCTTTTTTTTTCCCGTATCGCTCGAGAATGGATTACATTGTTGGATTTTTTTTCTTTTTTCTTTTTAATAAAGGACTTGTCCAAGCTGTCTCCTGTGGTTTTTAAAATTTTGACACTTTTTTTTTGTGAAATGGTAGGGGTACAATGTACCCCTTACCAATTCACATAGGGGGGATCTGGAGGTCCCCTTTGTTAAAGGGGGCTTCCAGATTCCGATAAGCCACCCGCTCTCAGACCCCCACAACCACGGGGCAAGGGTTGTGGGGATGAGGCCCTTGTCCCCATCAACATGGGGACATCCTCCCCATGTTGAGGGCATGTGAGGGGGCGCTCTCTCTCCCTGCGACCTGCCAGGTTGTGTGCTCGGATAAGGGTCTGGTATGGATTTTTGGGGGGAACCCCACGCCATTTGTTATTTTATTTTGGTGCAGAGTTCCCCTTAAAATCCATACCAGACCTGAAGGGTCTGGTATGGATTTTTGGGGGGAACCCCACTCCATTTAAGAAAAAAAAATTGGCACAGGGTTCACCTTAATATCCATACCAGACCTGAACGGCCTGATATGGAATTTGGGGGGGACCCCCACGCATTTTTTATTTTATTTTGTTTCGGGGTTCCCCTTAATATTCATACCAGACCCAAAGGGCCTGGTAATGGACTAAGGGGGAACCCATGCTGGTTTTTTTCAATGACTTATCTGTATTGCCGGGACCCGACAATTCATTATAGCCGTGAGTAGTTTTAAATGACTTTTTTTCCTTTAGAAATGTCATTTTGTGCAGAGACTGTTATAAACACGGGAAACATGCACTATTTTACAGGCATACTATAGACACCCCCCAGGTATGAAATGTAAAGGAATATTTCACTTTTATTGTTTCACTTTAAGCATTATTAAAATCACTGCTCCCGAAAAAACGTCCGTTTTAAAAACTTTTTTTTGCATTGATACATGTCCCCTGGGGCAGGACCCAGGTCCCCAAACACTTTTTATGATAATAACTTGCATATTAACCTTTAAATTTAGCACTTTTGATTTCTCCCATAGACTTTTAAAGGGTGTTCCGCGGCTTTCGAATTTGCCGCCAACACCCCAAATTGTTTGCTATACTCATGTTCGACTCGAACATAAAGATCATCTCTAGTGGTCATCACTTGTTCTGGATGTAATAAGTCCATAATAAAAATATTAAGAGACAAAACACAAAAAAAACAATTAGGCCCCTTTTACACTGGGGCGGTGGGGGCGTCGGCGGTAAAGCGCCGCTATTTTTAGGGGTGCTTTACCGTCATTTTTGCAGGGGTGTTCGGCCACTAGCGGGGTGCTTTTAACCCCCGCTAGTGGCCGAAAAAGGGTTAAGACCACCCGCAAAGCGCCGCTGCAGCCATACCGCTGGCCGCGCTGCCCATTTATTTCAATGGGCAGGAGCGGTATACACACCGCTCCTTCACCGCTCCAAAGATGCTGCTAGCAGGACGTTTCTTAGCGTCCTGCCAGCGCACCACTCCAGTGTGAAAGCCCACTGAAGGGAATGGAGCTGCTCTTTCAGGGCGCTTTGCAGGCGCTATTTTTAGCGTTATAGTGCCTGCAAAGCGCTTTGGTGTGAAAGGGGTCTTAGAGAAAAAATAAATCTTTGTTCTCAACAGATAAAATAACTTGATTTCAGAATACGGATAAGTGTGATGTCACCAGTTACTTGTGGCCTCAGGAATAATCCAACTAAATTACTCTTAAGTACAATTGTACTATACTATAACTGTTATTTGCCAATCACTATGAGTCTCACATGTCCCGGTATATCTATATGTTATTCAAGGAATGCTCCTTGAACTTAGTTATGGCACAATAAAAAATTGACCAGTGACCACATATGATGACCGCCACATATTAGGACTGTAGAGAGGACTGTGTGTCACATGTACAAAGAAAATAGTCACATGACTGTTTCTAAAACCTGGTGTTACTGTTACTTTTGTCATAGTTGGTAATAGCTAAAATTACATACATTTATATAAAACAATTATCCAATGTTAAAAGGAGAAAAAAAATAAAATAAAAAAAAAACTGTTGGAAATTGGCCCAAACACAAAATGCTATAGGAAAGCTTTAAAGGAACACTAAAGGTTCCCGTTTTTTTTTTTTTAACCACTTAAGCCCCGGACCATTTGGTAGCTAGAGGACCAGAGGTGAATTCAGAATTTTGCACTGCGCTGCTTTAACTGTAAATTGTGCGGACATGCAATGTTGTACCCAAACAAAATTTGCGTCCTTTTCTTCCAACAAATAGAGCTTTCTTTTAATGGTATTTGATTGCCTCTGCGATTTTTATTTTTTGCGATATAAACGGAAAAAGACCGAAAATTTTGAAAAAAAATGATATTTTCTACTTTTTGTTATAAGAAAAATCGAATAAACTCAATTTTAGTCATACATTTAGGCCAAAATGTATTCAGCCACATGTCTTTAGTAAAAAAAAACGTCAATAAGTGTATATTTATCAGTTTGCGCAAAAGTTATAGCGTTTACAAACTAGGGTACATTTTCTGGAATTTACACAGCTTTAAATTTATGACTGCCTATCTCATTTCTTGAGGTGCTAAAATGGCAGGGCAGTACAAAACCCCCCCAAATGACCCCATTTTGGAAAGTAGACACCCCAAGGAAATTGCTGTGAGGCATGTTGAGCCCATTGAATATTTTTTTTTTGTCCCAAGTGATTGAATAATGACAAAAAAAAAAAAATTACAAAAAGTTGTCACTAAATGATATATTGCTCACACATGCCATGGTTATATGTGGAATTGCACCCCAAAATACATTCTGCTGCTTCTCCTGAGTACGGGGATACCACATGTGTGGGACTTTTTAGGAGCCTAGCCACGTACGGGACCCCGGAAACCAAGCACCGCCTTCAGGATTTCTAAGGGCGCAAATTTTTGATTTCACTCCTCACTACCTATCACAGTTTTGAAGGCCATAAAATGCCAAAATAGCACAAAACCCCCCCAAATGACCCCATTTTAGAAAGTAGACACCCCAAGGAAATTGCTGAGAGGCCTGTTGAGCCCATTGAATATTTTTTTTTTGTCCCAAGTGATTGAATAATGACAAAAAAAAAAAAAAATTACAAAAAGTTGTCACTAAATGATATATTGCTCACACATGCCATGGTTATATGTGGAATTGCACCCCAAAATACATTTTGCTGCTTCTCCTGAGTACGGGGATACCACATGTGTGGGACTTTTTAGGAGCCTAGCCGCGTACGGGACCCCGAAAACCAATCACCGCCTTCAGGATTTCTAGGCACAAATTTTTGATTTCACTCCTCACTACCTATCACAGTTTCGAAGGCCATAAAATGCCAAAATAGCACAAAACCCCCCCAAATGACCCCATTTTGGAAAGTAGACACCCCAAGCTGTTTGCTGAGAGGCATGGTGAGTATTTTACAGCTCTCATTTGTTTTTGAAAATGAAGAAAGAATTTTTTTTTTTATTTTTTTTTTTCAATTTTCAAAACTTTGTGACAAAAAGCGAGATCTGCAAAATACTCACAATACCTCTCAGCAAATAGATTGGGGTGTCTACTTTCCAAAATGGGGTCATTTGGGGGGGTTTTGTGCCATCTGGGCATTCCATGGCCTCCGAAACTGTGATAGGCAGTGAGAAGTGAAATCAAAAATTTACACCCTTAGAAAGCCTGAAGGCGGTGATTGGTTTTTGGGGTCCCGTACGCGGCTAGGCTCCCAAAAAGTCTCACACATGTGGTATCCCCGTACTCAGGAGAAGCAACAGAATGTATTTTGGGGTGTAATTCCACATATGCCCATGGCATGTTTGAGCAATATATCATTTAGTGACAACTTTGTGCAAAAAAAAAAAAAAATTGTCTTTTTTCCGCAACTTGTGTCAACATATAAAATATTCCATGGACTCGACATGCCTCTCAGTATATAGCTTGGGGTGTCTACTTTCCAAAATTGGGTCATTTGGGGGGGTTTTGAACTGTTCTGGCATTTTATACACAACATTAGGAAGCTTACATCCACTCTTCTAACCACTTGAAGACAAAGCCCTTTCTGACACTTTTTGTTTACATTAAAACATTTTTTTTTTTGCAGGAAAATTATGTTGAACCCCCAAACATTATATATATTTTTAAAGCAAAGGCCCTACAGAATAAAATGGTGGGTGTTGCATTTTTTTTTCTACACAGTATTTGCGCAGCGATTTTTCAAACGCATTTTTTGGGGAAAAAATACACTTTTTTTTATTTTAATGCACTAAAACACACTATATTGCCCAAATGTTTGATGAAATAAAAAAGATGATCTTAGGCCGAGTACATAGATACCAAACACGACATGCTTTAAAATTTCGCACAAACGCGCATTGGCGACAAACTACATACATTTTTAAAAGCCTTTAAAAGCCTTTACAGGTTACCCCGTTAGATTTACAGAGGAGGTCTACTGCTAAAATTACTGCCCTCGATCTGACCTTCGCGGTGATACCTCACATGCATGGTGCAATTGCTGTTTACATATGACGCCAGACCGACGCTTGCGTTCGCCATTGGGCAAGAGCAGGGCAGGACAGGGGTGCTTTTTTTTTTTTTTTTTTTATTATTAATTTTGCTTTTTTATTTTATTTTTAAATTGTTCCTTCCATGTTTTTTTTTTTTATCATTTTTATTGTTATCTCAGGGAATGTAAATATCCCCTATGATAGTAATAGGTAGTGACAGATACTCTTTTTTTGAAAAAACTGGGGTCTAGACCCTAGATCTTTCCTCTGCCCTCAAAGCATCTGACCACACCAAGATCGGTGTGATAAAATGCTTTCCCAATTTCCCAATGGCGCTTTTTATATCCGGGGGGGGACATTCCCTCCCACTGCTTGTAAAAGCAGTCCAGAGGCTAATTAGCCACTAGGGTTGCTTTTACATTAAAGCCGGCCGCTGGCTGAAAAGAATGATACCAAGATGATACCTAAACCCGCAGGCATCAATCTGGTATAACCATTCAAAGTCCAGCAACATACCAGTACGTTGCTGGTCCTTGTTGGACATGTATTGTAATCTTTTTTTTTCATGCAGCCAGGTGGCTGAACGAAAAAAGAGATTGATCAGTGGGTATGCCCACCATTAGAATACCGCCCTTCATCCACCCACTTCTAATGATGGGCATACATGCACCATTTATATATGCCGAAGCATGGGGGCATCCTCCCGCAAAAAAGTTATGCCGCACACACATGGTCGGACTTTTCCACGGGCAAGCCTCCGTCTGAATTTCGACCGTATGTACGCGGCATTAGGAGCAAAATCGCTCCTCCGCCCCTGCTGCCCCAATGCTTCGGCATATTTGCCTCTTTTTTTTTTTAACTGTGGTGGTGAAATCACCTCCTACAGCACTGGAGTCGCAGGGATCAGGCCTGTCTCTGCGAACGCTGCAGTTATGTGTGTTGTGTTTTGTAAGTGACAGTGATCGATCGATACTGCACTTCGGTGGCCTGGGCTGGACGGAGGGGCAAAACGCAGGTGCCAGCAGGTATCTGGGCTGATCCCGCTAACACTGCGTTTTTGGGAACCCTAAACTGCTGGGGACGCTAGTATAGATCTGATCAGATCAGATATTGATCTGTTCAGATACTATACCACTAAGGGAGGTGTATGCTTCACGCGTGGGTGTTAGCGTTACTGGCACTAACCTGACGCTGCCTGGGGTGTGACGCAGACCCTCTCTGACGCTAAAACCTAATTGATATCACCCGCCGGGCGATCAGGGGGTTAAACCTTTATTGGGTTATATACGGCGGGTGCCCTGACACTATAAAAAGCAAACTAACTAACCAGCGTCACCCGTAACACTTATATGATGATTACTGGTGAAAGGGTTAACTAGGGGCAATTAGGGGGTTAAAACCTTTATTAGATAATATATGGGGGTACCTGACGCTATAAAAACCTGCGGCGAACCTAAAAAAATTACTGGCTACCGATCTGCATCACCGACGCTAAGACATCGATCAGAAAAATGATCGCTTAGCGACAGTGGTGATAGGGGGTGAAAGGGTTACCTGGGGGGCGATCAAGGGGGTTAAACCTTTATTAGATAATTTATGGGGGGTACCCGACGCTATAAAAACCTGCGGCAAACCTAAAAAAATTACTGGGTATCGATCTGCATCACTGACGCCAAGACAGCGATCAGAAAAACAATTGCTTAGTGACAGTGGTGATAGGGGGTGAAAGGGTTACCTGGGGGGCGATCAAGGGGGTTAAACCTTTATTAGATAATTTATGGGGGTACCCGACGCTATAAAAACCTGCGGCGAACCTAAAAAAAAAATACTGGCTACCGATCAGCATCACCGACGCTAAGACATCGATCAGAAAAACGATCGCTTAGTGACAGTGGTCATAGGGGGTGAAAGGGTTACCTGGGGGGCGATCAAGGGGGTTAAACCTTTATTAGATAATTTATGGGGGTACCCGACGCTATAAAAACCTGCGGCGAACCTAAAAAAATTACTGGGTACCGATCTGCATCACCGACGCCAAGACAGCGATCAGAAAAACAATTGCTTAGTGACAGTGGTGATAGGGGGTGAAAGGGTTACCTGGGGGGCGATCAAGGGGGTTAAACCTTTATTAGATAATTTATGGGGGTACCCGACGCTATAAAAACCTGCGGCGAACCTAAAAAAAAATACTGGCTACCGATCAGCATCACCGACGCTAAGACATCGATCAGAAAAACGATCGCTTAGTGACAGTGGTGATAGGGGGTGAAAGGGTTACCTGGGGGGCGATCAAGGGGGTTAAACCTTTATTAGATAATTTATGGGGGTACCCGACGCTATAAAAACCTGCGGCGAACCTAAAAAAAAATACTGGGTACCGATCTGCATCACCGACGCCAAGACAGCGATCAGAAAAATGATCGCCAAGCGACGGCGGTGCTAGGGGGTGAAAGGGTTATCTGGGGGGTGATCAAGGGGTTAAACCTTTATTAGGGGGGGTTAGGGGGCTACACTGGACCTAAAACTAAATGTAGTGACACTTTTACAGTCACAAATGTCACTGATTGCAGTGATCAGTAAATAAATGGTCACTGCAATCAGTGACACTGTGACTGGGGGCTGGGGGTGATCTGGGGGGGCTGGGGGGTGATCTGGGGGGGCCTGGGGGGGCGATTTATGTGCCTATGTGTGCTGGTGTTAGTGTAGTGTTAGTGCACTGACCTGTGTGTCTTCTCTTGTACGACGCTCGGTATATGTGAGCGCCGCACAGGAGATGACATCACTTCCTCCTGCTTTCTCTATCTGTGTAAACAGTACACAGACAGAGGGGGCATTTCTATTCGCCGGGAGCGATCGCGGGGGGGTGGTCGGAATCGAACGGCCGCCCCCCCATCTCGGAACGCTCCCAGACGAATTCCGACTGCTCACTGTACAGAAGGGGGGTCCGATCGGACCCCCCAACTGTACAAAGGCAATCACGTACACTCTACGTGATTGTGCCTGTCGGTGCCATTGTGCCGACGTATATATACAGTGAGCGGTCGTTAAGTGGTTAAATAACAAACAGTTTATACTTACCCCCACTGTGCAGCTCGTTTTGCACACAGTGGCCCCGATCCTGGTCTTCTGGGGTCCCTCGGTGGCTGTCTCGGCTCCTCCCCGCAAGGACTCCACACCATAATGCCAGCGAGCTCGCATGGTGTGGAGTTACTGCGGGCGCGCTCCCGTGATACAGCGGCGGCCATAGCCGCCGACTGTATCACTCGGCCCCACCCCCCGGCGCGCCGCGTCATTGGATGTGATTGAGCCAATGGCTGCGCTGCTTTCAATCCATCCACAGTAGCCAATCAACGGCCAGGCACAGGAACTCGGAGGATGACGAGAGCGAGCGCGGGACTTTCGAGGGGCCAGGTAAGTAAAACGGGGGCTCGGGGGGGGGGCGGTATTGTCGAATGTTTTTTCACCTTAATGCATAGGATGCATTAAGGTGAAAAAACATGTACCTTTACAACCCCTTTAATATTCTATATCAACATTTTTAACTGTAAATGTTCTACATATACTGTTCCCCATACGCCCCTCTCTTTTTTTTTTTTTTTTCACCATAGCAAAACCATACTCCAGAATCACCCAAAAAACAGGGTAATATAGGAAAGAAAAAAATTGTTAACATTAAAATAAAAAAAATTAAAATTAAACAAAAAATTCAAAAAAAGTACAGATTTAATGCTGCCTCAACATAAGATTTGCGATGCATTTCTCTCTTTAATTGACTATTTTCGGTTTGTAGTCTCAGCATTTGGGTTTTAAAAGGAACACGGGTTTGATTACTATGGCCTCTATGCCTTGGATTGCTACCCCATCTCGCAGAATAAACTTCATACTGCCTTGGTGTAGTTTTAGGGTAGTGCGATTTCCTTTGCATATTATTATGGCAATGGATGATTTGTGTGATGGTATAGTGTGACATATGTGTATTTTAGGTTAGTAATATGGGTGAGTAAAGCCCTCCTAAAGGTTCTGTATCTAAAAGCTGGTTGATATGCGGCTCTGAGTGTGTGCGGGTAAATGGTGAGTGAATGGACACCCCTGGCCTGTATTGCACTCCGTCGTGAAGATACCGAGAAGGAGAAGACACAGAATGGTGCCATGGAAACTATCACTGAAGAATGGTGGTGGTGTGTCACTCAGGGGCAAAGTGGAACATGTTGGGAAGCACAACACGTTGAGACAGCTATGGACTGTTCCATAGGAGCTGTTTCTGAAGAAGGGTGATATGCGGCCTTTAGGCACAAAGCGACATATGTTGGAAGGCAACATGTTTTATTTCATAATACAAGATGTGTTTGAATATGAAATATAGATACACCTAGCCTCATCACTCTTGGGGGCCAACTGGATTGTAACAGGGTGTATTCACTTTTGTTGCCAGCAGTTTAGACATTAATAGCTGTGTGTTGAGTTATTTTGAGGGGACAGCAAATTTACACTGTTATACAAGCTGTACACTCACTACTTTACATTTTAACAAAATGTCATTTCTTCAGTGTTGTCACATGAAAAGGTATAATAAAATATTTTCAAAAATGTGAGGGGTGTATTAACTTTTGTGAGATACTGTATATGCTTCTAGATCAGTATTGTCAATAACTGAAAATGCATATTGGCCGGAAGCTTTTACATTATCATGAGGGAAAGGGGGTGGTTACCTGTTCTCATGTATAGTTGAAAGGTTCTTAACATATACAGTCCTTGTTCCATTTGTAATAAAAAAATAATAATTAAAAAACAAGTTTAGTTTACTGAATAAGCTGTACATTTATTTAAAGCATAATACTTTAATATACATTGCATTTCACCTTCCCAGTGTAACAAAATGACTTTCAATTTCCAAAACTACTTCACGTTGATTTTTTTTTTCATTTTTTCTGGAAAAAAACAGGGAAATTATTTTTTTTCCCATGGCTTCACAATATTGGAGGACACAAGTTAGCAGCTCCCCAGTTGGGAGGCCTACTGTGTCCATTACCTCTGGATCATTATTTTGGCAGCTTTTGTTTTGCTTGTTTGATGCACAGAGTATTCAAGGAACCCATGTCTTTGAAAATTCATTGTGTTAAAGTGGTTGTATACCCTATTTTGTAACTTTTACCTACAGGTAAGCCTATAATAAGGCTTACCTGTAGGTAAAAAGAATATCTCCTAAACCTGTACGGTTTAGGAGATATTCCCCTCGCAATGAGCCGCTGACAGCAGCGACGCATGCACAGAGGGGATTCTCGGCTAAATCCCAGCAGCCGCCGGACCTTGCTGACGCGCGGGAGTGACGACATCGCCGCTCCAGCCACTCACAGCGCTGGAGCGGCGATACCCGGAAGACACGCCGAGGCAAGATGACATCTCCCTAGGCGTGGACCAGGTAAGTTCCCGACGCCTCGTTCTAAGGTAAGTATTTCATAATGAGCTAGTATGTGGTGCATACTAGCTCATTATGCCTTTTGCCTTTCAGGTATGAAAAAAAAAAAAAAAAGCTGCAGCAGGTATACAACTGCTTTAATGAAATACCATCTGATGGTCTTATATGTGCCAAAGTTTGAAACATTTGTGGGCTTTACATCATACAGTTGTTCACTGTTTGTCATTTTTCCAATACCAGAGAGAATTACAAATAACAATCACTTGATTTTGACTAGTATGCTTGCAGATAATACTACAGCAACATATTTATGAGTTTCTAGACTTCAAAGATGTTCTATTAAACAACATGTGATTAAATGTGATGAGGACAGATAGATTTGAACATCTATATTTGCAATTTAATGTGAAGAAGGGCCCAGCAATGCTTTTATAGAATATTTATTGTATTTACATTGAATTTTTTACTTGTATATCTTATTATTTACAGAGAAAATATATTTTTTTACAGTATTTTGCCACTGGCATATTTCATTTAAATGGGTGCCTATATCTTTTAGGTTTGTTGGACCCACTTGTGCAGGGAAATCGAAATCATGATTTTGCTTTTCACATAATTAGGTGCGTGTGAATATTTATTTACACGGATTTAGTAAATGCACCTTTTATAATGTAAGATACATCAATTATGCATGATTGTTAAAAACAAGGCGCAATTGTGAATTCAAGTCATGCAAGATTACTGTGCTGATTTACTAAGGGAGCTGATCAGTTTCATACAATAAACACTTGTGAGAATTCACTTCAATTATGCATTTGTGTGAAAAATGTGAGTTGAGTGAATCCAGTCCAACAAGGACAAGTACGTTAGTAGTGTACTATCTGTCAGAGCTGTAATAACCACGTCATCCCCAGAAGGATTTACCCCCTTAATGGCCAGGCCATTTTATGCGATACGGTACTGCGTACTGACAATTGCACGGTCATGCAACACTTTACACAAACAAAATTGATGTCCTTTTTTACCACAAATAGAGCTTTATTTTGGTGGTATTTGATTACCTCTGCGGTTTTTATTTTTTGCACTATATACAAAAAAAGACCGACAATTTTGAAAACAAAACAATGTTTTTTACTTTTTGCTATAATAAATATCCCCAAAACAAATTTCTTCATCTGTTTAGGCCAATATGTGTTCTTCTACATATTTTTGGTAAAAAGCGTATATTGATTGGTATGCACAAAAGTTATAGCGTCTACAAAATAGGGGAAATATTTATGGCTTTTCTATTATTATTATTATTTTTTTACTAGTAGCGGCTGTGATCAGCGATTTTTAGCGAGACTGCGACATTGCGGCGGACATATCGAACACTTTGGACACTTTTTTGGGACCAGTGACATTATTACAGTAATCAAAGCTAAAAACAGCCACCGATTAGTGTATAAATGACACTGGAAGGGAAGGGGTTAACACTAGGGGCAATCAAGGGGTTAAGTGTTCCCTAGGGAGGTGTTTCCAACTGTGGGGGGATTGTACTGACAGGGAGTACAGAGAGATCACTGTTCCTAATCACTAGGAACAGACGATCTCTCTCTACTCCCCTGTCAGAACGGGGATCTGTTTGCTTACATTGACAGATCCCCGTTCTGGCTCTCTGAGGAGCGATCGCGGGCGGCGGACGAACATCACAGGCTCTGGCGACGCATCTGCTATAACTGTTAAAGGGCCCGACATACAGCTATGGTGATTAGAGCAGCCGAGCCAAACTGCTGCAGTATACCTGTGGCGGCTGGTCAGGAAGCAGTTAAACAAAAAGCAGCCCAATGGAATTACAAATTACAATGAAATTGGCAAATAAGACAATATACACGTGTATTTAAACTATATTTAGCTGATTGCACAGCGTTGAACTTTAGAGCCCTTTAGCTCCAAATTAGGAACACTGAATACTAATTTAAAGCGGAGTTACAGCCTGTATTAAAAAATGAAACGTTGGCAGCTACAAATACTGTAGCTGCTGACTTTTAAAATAATGACACTTAAGCCCTGTACACACGATCGGATTTCCTATGGATTCTAATCCGATGGATTTTTCCATCGGAAATCCGATGAAGCTGACTTCCATCAGTCTTGCCTACACACCATCAGTCAAAAATCCGACCGTCCTAAACGCTGTGATGTAAAACACTCCGACAAGCCGAGAAAAATGACGTTCAATGCTTCTGAGCATGCGTCGACTTGATTCTGAGCATGCATGGGTTTTTTGTCCACACAGACGATCGGAATTTTCTATCGTTTTTTTTCCCATCAGATAAATTTAAAACATGTTCTATTTTTTCTCACCGATGGAAAAAAGACCGATGGGGCCCATACACGATCAGTTTGTCCGATGAGAAAAGTCCATCGGACTGTTTTCATCGGTAAAACTGATCGTGTGTACACGGCATAACTGTTCAGGGAGCCCGCGATGTTGGCACCTGAAGCCGACCCATCCATCGACTTCGGGTGCAGGCACCGGCATCCTTACTAAGGTAAACAGAAAGCCTTGCGGATTCACAGCCTGTTTCCTACTGCGCATGCGTGAGTCTTGCTGCGCTTTCTGAATGGTCCCGCTGTCTTCTGGGACCTGTGTGTGTCTCCCAGATGGCAAGGGGGGGGGTGAGGAGGGGCCGTAAATGACGTAGGTCGCTGTGGCGCCCTTACATGGAAGTGGGAGGGAGTACCTGTTTTTAAAGGGTTTCTGCCCTCCCAAAAGGTGCCAAATTTGGCACCGGAGGGAGGGAGCAGATAAGTGGAGCGTCCACTTTTGGCAGGAACTCCGCTTTAAGAGGGAGTGCCAATTGTAGTTTTCTATGAGCCTACCGAAGCCTGCTAAAAGCCTGTTTATATTCCCATTCACCTCCAGTATAAAAGTCGTATAAGGGTCGGTTCACACTGGTGCGATGGGGGAACCACTGCGATTCTTGTGCGGGTTCCCACATCGCATTTGATTCGCAGGCAGTTCACACCAACTGCGGGTGTCAATATAAAGTTAATTACACCCCCAAATCGGTTTGCAGAAAGCAGTGCGAACTGTGGATTCCAGTGCGGAAAAAAAAAAGGGGGCCCTGCGCCATTTTGGTGCGAATGCGATTTCAGCCATACAACGCATGTGATGTGCACAGAAATGTGTTGAAAATCACATGCAATGTCTGGCAGTGCATTAGTTGGAATCCAGCCTTGGTGGATCTAAGCAGAAGCAACAGCTGTTCATTTGAACAAGCCTAACGTCGGCAGAATGGCCGTGCTGAGAAAGGGAGCCGCTCAGATGTAGATATCCTCCAAATGACCTCCTCCCAGCAACCAAGGGTGCAAGCAATGCAAGTATGAGCAAAACAGGAAAAGGATTTTTCTGGATAGCAGCACTCCAGCAGCACTCTTGGAGTGCTGCTATCCAGAAAAATCCTTTTCCTGTTTTGAGAATGGCCGTGCTGCGAGCTCCGTGACCGTGCCCGGGGGACCCGCGGACTCGATATCCGCCGGTGTCCCGCAATCGGGTCACAGAGCTGCAGAACAGGGAGAGGCAAGTGTAAACAAGCATCTCCCCGTTCTGCCTAGTGACATTGTCACTGATTGTCTGCTCCCTCTCATGGGGAGCAGCGATCAGTGATGTGTCACTCGTAGTCACGCCCCCTAACAGTTAGAATCCTTCCCTAGGACACACTTAACCCCTTCCTAGCCCCCTAGTGGTTAACCCCTTCACTGCCAGTCACATTTATACAGTAATCAGTGCATATTTATAGCACTGATCGCTGTATAAATGTGAATGGTCAGAAATAGCGCCAAATGTGTCTGATGTGTCCGCCATAATGTCGCAGTCACAATAAAAATCGCCGCCATAACAAGTAGACGCTATAACTTTTGCGCAAACCAATCAATATACGCTTATTGCGATTTTTTTTACCAAAAATATGTAGAAAAATACGTGTTAGCCTAAACTGTGGAAAAAGTTTGTTTTTTTATAGATTTTTTGGGGATATTTATTATAGCAAAAAGTAAAAAATATTGAATTTTTAAAAAAATTGTCGCTCTATTTTTGTTTATAGAGCAAAAAAAAAAATTGGGGGAAAAAAGGACGTCAATTATGCTTGGAAAACACGTTGCACGACCGCGCAATTGTCAGTTAAAGTGACGCAGTGCCGAATCGCAAAAAGTCCTCTGGTCTTTAGCCAGCCAAATGGTCCGGGGCTTAAGAGGTTAAAAAAAGCTTTGAGCAGTTCCAGTCCTCTTGAAGTTTGCTAAAATGTTGATTACAGTAATGTCAGCAATCCCAAAATAAAAGGGCCACTATGCACTATTACCATTCAGCTACAATCTGGGAGAGGTTATTGGAGATCTCTGTGAAAGTGCTGGCATTAGCTGTCAACATGTTTTCAAAAAGATTTTAGCAGCTTCAAAACCACTTGAAACTTGCAGAATTCATGCTCAATAGTCGGGTTTTAAAACTAAGACTAACAATTGTAGCCAGTCTGGGTTTTCTGCTGGGGAACAGGGATGAGCTTCGAGTTCGAGTTGAACTTATGTTCGACTCGAACATTGCCTGTCCGCCCGTTCGCCGAACCGCGAACAATTTGGGGTGTTCGCAGCAAATTCGAAAAGTCTATGGGAGAAATCTAAAGTGCTAATTATAAAGGCTTATATGCAAGTTATTGTCATAAAAAGTTTTTGGGGACACGGGTCCTTCCCCAGGGTACATGTATCAATGCAAAAAAAAGTTTTAAAAACGGCCGTTTTTTCGGGAGCAGTGATTTTAATAATGCTTAAAGTGAAACAATAAAAGTGAAATATTCCTTTAAATTTCGTACCTGGGGGGTGTGTATATAGTATGCATGTAAAGTCGCGCTTGTTTCCCGTGCTTAGAACTGTCCCTGCACAAAGTGTCATTTCTGAAGGAAGAAAAGTCATGTAAAACTCACTCGCGGCTATTAATGAATTGACGGCTCCCAGCAATACATAGAAAAGTCATTGATAAAAAAAAAAAAAAAACGTGGGGGTCCCCCCAAATTCATTTACCGGGCCCTTCAGGTCTGGTATGGATTTTAAGGGGAACTCCACCCCAAATTTTAAAAAAATGGCGTGGAGTCCCCCCAAAAATTCATACCAGACCCTTTATCCAAGCACGCAACCTGGCAGGCCGCAGGAAAAGAGGGGGGGACGAGAGAGCGCCCCCCCCTCCTGAACCGTACCAGGCCACATGCCCTCAACAGGGGGAGGATGTCCCCATGTTGATGGGGACAGGGGCCTCATCCCCACAACCCTTGCCCGGTGGTTGTGGGGGTCTGCGGGCAGGGGGCTTATCGGAATCTGGAAGACCCCTTTAACAAAGGGGACCCCCAGATCCCGGCCCCCCCCATGTGAATTGGTAAGGGGTACATTGTACCCCTACCATTTCATGAAGAAAGTGTAAAAAGATGTAAAAAAAAAACACACAAACACCTTGGAAAAGTCCTTTATTAAAAAAAAAACAAAAAACAGTCCAGCGATGAAATCCAGTATCCCGCGGCGATCCGATGTCCAGCGCTTTCCGTTATTGGCTGAGCCTGAGCGGACCTGATGGGGAACTTCATTGGCTGAGCAGACCTGATGGGGAACTTCCTCCGCAGTGTATTAAATGTATAGACCCGCCCCTTCTAAAGTTCCCCATCAGGTCCGCTCAACCAATGACTAGGTGTAAGGCTAAGCAGACCAGATGCGGAACGTGAGAAGGGGCGGGTCTATTCATTTATTACACAGTGGAGGAAGTTCCCCATCAGGTCCGCTCAGCCAATGATGTAGGCGGGGTCTGACATACGAGGGGGCGGACCTGATGGAGAACTTCCTCCACTGTGTAATAAATGAATAGACCCGCCCCTTCTCACGTTCCACATCTGTGTTCGGCTCATCCTTACTGGGGAACTAGAGGTCACCTTTTCAGAAGCTGGTGCTGAATTACCTGTAATTATTGGTGTCATAACATTGTAGTTTTGGGTCCCTCTGGCATCCCATCCTGCCACTGACAAGAAACTGGCAATTAAAAAGGTACAGAGAAAATTATTACAAGAAGATCCTAAAAGTGTCCTTGTAAAGTTCTTTTCTTTACAAACAACCTTCCAAACAGAGGTAAATGCCACATTACTTTTCACCAGATTTGGAAAATAGGTATTGGGATTTTTTTGGTGCTTTACATCAAACGACACTGAATTATATTAAAAATTCATTGTTTATTTTGTAATCAATAAAAACTTGCATTTAACTCCAATAAAAAATATATTTGGGTTCATTCCCACATACAACAAAAACACATATTTAGAGGCTAAAGGCCCAACTTACTAAGTGCAGTGCAATTAAATACCACACGGGGCAAACAATCCTCACAGATGGTATCGACTTGGTACGCTGTAAGATAAGTAAAGACAGTAGCACATTACCTAGTAATCTCAGCCACGCAATTGGGACACAAATACTGTAGCTGCTGACTTTTACTATTAGGGCACTTACCTGTCCAGGGATCTCGCAGTGTCCTTACCCAAGCCGATTCTTGCATCGGGTGCTGTCACCGCCATCTTGCTTAAGGGAATCCGGCAGTGAAGCCTTGCGGCCTTGTTTCCTACTGCGCATGCTGTGCTTTCTCAGTGGGCAGGCTGCGGCAAGGGCTGAATTTCCGGCTGAGTTCACTGCAGCGAACTCAGCAGGAAGTGGGAGCAGGTACCTGTCAAAACCAGGCACCCGCTCCCCCCTCACCCTCACAAGGTGCCAAATATGGCACCGGAGGGGGGGGGGGGGGCAAGCAGGGCTTCTCCTTTTTGCTGGAGCTCCGCTTTAAAGTCAATGATTACCAAAGGCAACAGCAGAGTGGTTTTCACTTTCTGTCATGCACAGCATAATCTTATTGTTTGAAAGATGACCAAAGTCATTGGCTATCTGAGTGAGCAGAGTAGAGAAGTGTGTAGCACTACCTCCGTAGGCGCTGCAAGTGACAGGGTTCCTCACTGCTGCACAGCCAGTCATATGACATCTTCAACTTGTATCCAGACACAGAAAACAGTCCTTGAGCTTTGTTTTTGTTTTAATGAGAGGTAATAACTTGGATGGGGATGGGATGCCCAACTTGACAATAACAAAACCAGGTACAACTTCCTCCCAATTTACAGATCCTCTTCATCCTCCTGCACAATAACTTGATCCTCTGTACAGCTCCACTTGATTTACTCTTTGTTAGAAACTAACAGTCTCTTGTTAGCTTAGCAACACCCACTTACAGGCTAGGAACTCTCATTCCCTTGAGAAAAGTAGCACATGTGTTGTGAACTGCGATCACTGTACATGGCTAAATGAAAATATGGAAGAAGTATGGACATTGCTAATAACAAGGTAAGAAGAATTTCGTGATTTAGAACAGGGCAGGTAGCAACACTAAAGGAAGACTGCAATCTGAAGAATGATGAACTACAACAAGAATATGGAGGACAAGTAATCAACCAAATAAACAAATGCCCCCAATGATTTCAGTTATGATGAAACACGTTGGGAGGAGCTTACACATGTGACGTCACCACGCTTGTATGGAATCTTTGTGTTACCTGGTATTGCTTACTACATTTCCTAGGAATGTACTGTATACACAGCATAGTTTTTATAGATATAAATAAAATAAAAGGCACTGCCCCTTTAAATGAACCTAAAATGTGTAAACGAATACATTTGTAAAAACCGGTGTCAACAACAATGCAGAAAAAAAAAAGATTAAAAAAATACAATAAAGTGTCAGAGCAAATAATCCATAGCATAAAAAGTCATATATCTTTAAGGATAGGCAAACACTGTGCCCCTTCAGGAATTATAGTGCTCAAATACTCCACCAAGTGAAAAAATATGTGCTCACCAGAACCTTTCAGCCACCAGAACCTTTCAGCCAAGTGACCATCAAGCAGAAAGTAAACAGATCCACTTTTCTTAGGAACACATTCTAATTCTCCAGCAGCTCTCCTCACTCCCACTTTGCAACACTATAACAAAATGCTCCAGCAGGGACCACAAGAGGATAATATATAGTGTAGTATGTTTTATTGTAGTAAAAGCTCATAACAGAATAAAATAAATGCACTCACAATATCATAGTAGAGTTGTGCGCTCAGCATGTGAAGCTTCCAGCTGTCTTTCGATGTCAGGTCACTGTACAAAAGCACTGGCATGCGTTCCACCAGACGGTAGTTCTAGTAAGTTTCCCAGCAAATGTAGTATAAGGCTCGTATTTTAATGCATTTTGCGACTACACGCATCATCAGGAAGCTGCTTTTACTACAATAAAACATAACACACTATGGGGCTGATTTACGAACCATTTGCGCCTTGAGTTGAGACGCACGCCGAGGCGCAACAGACGTTTTGGTATTTACGTAACCCTTGCGCTGGTAACACAGCACTATTTCCCATTTACTAAAATGTTCTCGGCGCACGGGAGGAGGCGATCAGTGCGCCACTATGGACCTGGCACACGGCATCTTCAAATCAAAATTAAAAGAAGCCGGAAGTGCCAATGATATGGGGTGATGTGGGGTGATGTGAGCTAGTATAGTAACAACTGCCCAAGTAACAAATATGCCCAAAATAGAATGAGAAAGTTATTTTTTCAGAACAAGCCTGCTACGCCTGCAAGTATGTTTAGAACTGCGTGAGGTCTATTTGTGCACTGCGCATGCGCAAGCGGCATTTGCGCACGTTCAAATGCGTTGGTTAGATACAAGTTAAATATGTGGATTACCGAAAAGTCTATGGAAGTACAAAGCAAGGGCACTGTCTCGGGACCCCAGGAACAAACTCTGGCCTGACCTACAACACCCCCCACATTAAATGTCGGAGGCGTTGCAGGTTTTTTGTTTTGTTTTTGTTTTTGTTTTGTTTTTTGTTTTTTTAGTGACTTGGTCCAGGTGCTGCACCAGGTCACCATACATGCGGGGAGTTTGATTTCCCAGGGGAAAGTAAGGGGAAAGTAAAAGAAGGGTTTCCGTGCCTCCTCTCTCTTGCTTTGCCTTCCCTTCACCTCCCCTATTGGACGGCCCCAATCAGGACAGAAATGACTAAAAAAACATTTACCTCATATAACGTTAAGGGACTTAATATCCCAGAGAAACGAGTTAGGCTGCTTTCAGAATTAGGTAGACTTAAATCACAGATTATTTTTTTACAAGAGACACATTTTAAAGGGGATAAAACCCTGAACCTTAAGAATCACAGATTCCCGACAATATACCATAGTACATCACAGAGTTCAAAATCCTGTGGAGTCTCTATTTTGATGTCCAAGCAGATAGCATGGAAGAAATCGGGGGTAGTGAGGGATGAGGGAGGACGTCTTTTAATAGTGAAGGGAACTCTGAGTCAACAAAAAGTCACACTAGTGAATATATACCTACCGAATGTAGACCAGATAAATTGTTTGGAAACATACCTGCAATTGGTCCAGCAACACAGGGAAATAATTCTGGTAGTGGGTGGCGATCATAACATGGCTTTAGACCCTATAAAGGACACCTCGAAAGGTATCTCCCATCTGTCATACACTAAATTAGGAAAAGCGAAGAAACTTTTACAAGACTTACAATTGATAGATAGTTGGAGGACTGTCCACACACAGGATAGGGACTACACGTTTTTCGTGGCGAGATATAAAACATACACAAGAATCGATTATGTTTTAATCTCCCAGAGCCTAGCTGCATCTCTCGTAGATGCTTCTATTGGATCTATCACCATTTCAGACCATGCTCCAACAAGCTGCACAATAAATTTAGGACAGGCTGATATGAAGGGATGGCACTGGAAGATAAATGAGACTCTATTAACCTCCCTGGCGGTATGATTCTGTCTGGAATTATGTACCAAACGCGGAACAATTATTTTGCATGGAAATTTGGTGTTATGTATTGTAGGCCTGCAATTCTTAGTAATTACTTACTTAAATCTGTCCAAACAAGAGTCTAGTAGACATCCCGGGTATGATAAAGTTTGAAATCCAAAATCATAAATTATAATATAATAAATAACTATAAATAATTATAACAAATAGTAATGTAATTATAATAAAAATTATTCAATAATGTAATCAAATCAAAAACACTGAAATTTGCTCAGTTGCAGAATTGTCGCTGTCATTAGATTTAGTGTTTGATAATGAATTTCCCCACAAATCACTATCGCTCAATTCTGCGAGTGATTCTAATTTATTATTGCTATTTTCTAGCTGGTCTAAAACCACTTTTGACATAAAGGGACACTTTTTGGTTGCTATGGACAATCTCTAGTTTGCAGGCAGAAAGAACAGGTTTTATAATATAAAACTGCATGCAGGGCACTGGACAAACCACTAGGGACAAAGGGGATGTGTCATTTTTTTATACAGTACTGTAATCTGTAAGATTACAGTATACTGTATGTGTACTGTGTTTTTACTTTTTTTAATTTGCCGCCGAACTCCGCCCCTGTGCGCGGCGGCGCTCGTGAACAGAGCTCGGTGGCACTCGGCAGTCACCAGTGTGTGAATCGAGTGAGGAGACAGCTCGCACACACAGCGGGACACATCGCAGGATCCAGGGACACGGTAAGTAACTTCCCCTGTATCCTGCAATGCGATCCCGAGTCTGCCTCGGGGTTACCGCTTTGGACATGAAAAATCCACCCCGAGCCTGACTCGGGATTACCGCCAGGAAGATTAAACAGTGAATATGAGGGGAAACTGAGGGAGGAATTAGAGATGTTTTTTGCACGGAACGACACAGGAGAAACAACTCCCTTTTGTTTGTAGGAAACACTTAAATGTGTAATGAGAGGTAATTTTATCTCAATGGGGGCACATAGGAAACAGAAATTAAATGAACAGATAGACTCAATGTTTAAATGTATTGGAGAGCTAGAAATGGTACATAAAAAATCCCAGGCACAATCAATAGAACAAGAACTAGACGACATGCGGGAAAAGATGAATATATTACTAATCGATAAAGCGAAAGCCAAATTAACCAGAGGGAGGCGAACATTCTATGAGTTTGGGAACAAACCAGGTAGAATGTTAGTAAATGCCCTGAAAGAAGCCAATACACGTAACCATATCGCACAAATTAAGACACAAAATGATGAAATGATTAATGCCCCACAGAAAATCGCACAATGTTTTAAGGAGTATTATGAGAAATTATACCAGTTAGAAGAAAAACTCATGCCAGAAAATGTTCAAAAGAAACTGGAACCAGCTAGGGGGTATATTAGAGAAACACAGATGCCAAAATTAACAAAGGAAATAACTAGAAAATTGGATGAACCAATTACAATAGAGGAGTGCATGGAAGCAATAAAAGTATTAAAATTGGGTAAGGCACCAGGTCCGGATGGGTACACCCTATCATATTACAGAATGTTCGCTGAGAAACTGGCTCCAAGGTTTATATCAGCTTATAACTCACTGCGGGAGGGAAAGAAAATACCGAATGAGACGCTGTTGGCACATATAACAGCCATCCCAAAGGAAGGTAAAGATCCATCACAATGCGCTAGCTACCGCCCTATATCACTGCTGAATGTGGACCTGAAAGTGTTCACTAAGATTCTTGCCACAAGATTAATAGAGTATATCCCGGATTTAATACACCCAGATCAAGTGGGATTTACCCCTGGGCGAGAGGGAAGAGAAAACACACAACGGGTGGTAAGTGCGATTTATCTAGCACAAAAACAGAGGATGCAAATGATATTAGTATCTGCTGACGCAGAAAAAGCTTTTGATAGAGTGGAATGGATGTTTCTAAAAGCAACGCTACAGCATATAGGACTGAGAGAAGGGATGATGAGCTGGTTCGATAATCTATACTCAGAACCGAGCGTGAGGGTTAAAATAAATGATAAAATCTCTGAGCCATTTCTTATTCGAAATGGGACAAGACAAGGTTGCCCACTGTCGCCTATTATTTTTATTTTGACAATAGAACCCTTTTTAAGGAAGATATGGGCAAATCAGAACATTAAGGGGATAATAAGGAAGGGGGAGAACAGAAACTGGTTGAAAGCAAAAAACTATGGGTGGGACTTTAAGTGAGACACAGAAGACGTGTCTCCATCCCTAATTGGTTTATATAAGGAAGGAAAAGTTCGGGACTTTAAATGAGGCATATGACAGACCATATATGTAAAAAAGTATAAAAGTATTTATTGACACTGAGTATATTTGTACATGATACATACATGCAGAGTAAAATTGTATACATAACATAGATACATTAAATATATATTAAAACATATATTGCATTGGTGTCAAAACACAAGCTGGTAGCTAGTATAAGGTAATCCATGTAGTGGGTATAAAAGTAAAAACATAAGGATATGAAGAGAAACATGATATTTATTAAGGTCATGACTGCATTTAATGAAGCCCGACGCGTTTCATGGTATAAAACCACTCTTCAGGGGCGAATGCGTCAATCTGTCTATGAAGGACAAAAAGATAAAATAAAAAACGAGAACGTAATATCTGCATATATAGGTATATGGTGAGTGGAATTGGAATATTATATCCCGCATGACTTACATGGAGCCAGTAAACAAGGCATATGTTGTGGTCCGGCCAGGGTGCCGTATGATAGCCTGTCCCGGGAGCTGAGGCGGGCAAGCTGCAGAGGGCGCACAAGCGCACACAGATCCCAATAAATGAAAACCGCTGTGAGTATTAACCACTTGTTCCCCACCCAATGTCAATTGACGGCGGGCGGAGGATACTCTCGTTCTGGGAGGACGTCATATGACGTCCTCCCTTTAAAACGAGCTAGGAGGCGCGCGCCCGCCGCGTTCACAAGGCCCCAGTGCGTGTGCCCGGCGGCCGCGATTGCCGCCGGGCACCCGCGATTGCCCGGGAAACGAGCAGGAAAGTGGATCTCTGTGTGTAAACACAGAGATCCACGTCCTGTGAGGGAGAGGGGACCGATGGTGTGTCCCTTGTACATAGGGACCACCATCGGTCACCTCCCCCAGTCAGTCCCCTCCCCCCACAGTAAGAACACATTGAGGGAACATATTTAACCCCTTCCCGCCCCCTAGTGGTTAACCCCTTCCCTGCCAATCACATTTATACAGTAATCAATGCATTTTTATAGCAGGGATCGCTGTATAAACGTGAATGGTCCCAAAAATGTGTCAAAAGTGTCCGATGTGTCCGCCGCAATATTGCAGTCACAATAAAAAATCGCAGATCGCCGCCATTACTAATAAAAAAATAAAAAAATTAAAATGCTATAAATCTATCCCCTATTTTGTACACGCTATAACTTTTGCACAAACCAATCAATACGCGCTTATTGCGATTTTTTTTTTTTACCAAAAATATGTAGAAGAATACGTATCGGCCTAAACTGAGGAAAATTTTATTTTAAAAAAAAAATGGGTATTTATTATAGCAAAAAGTAAAAAATAGTGTTTTTTTTCCAAACTGGTCGCTCCTCTTTTGTTTATAGCGCAAAAAATAAAAATCGCAGAGGTGATCAAATACCACCAAAAGAAAGCTCTATTTGTGGGAAAAAAAGGACACAAATTTCATTTGGGAGCCACGTCGCACGACCGCGCAATTGTCATTCAAAGTGTGACAGCGCTGAAAGCTGAAAAATGGCTTGGGCAGGAAGGGGGTTTTCGTGCACAGTAGAGAAGTGGTTAAGTAAAGGTGCATGACTCCAGAGTCTGTAAAAAAAATATGTATGCAGTGTGAGAATCTCACATGTAGCGTAGAAATATAAAGAATGGAGATGAGCACCTGACACCAAAGAGGTGGTGAAGATTATGTGTGCAGGAGTGTAGGATGTGCAGGTGAGAGAGATGGGGGACTGGCAGGGTAGTGAGGATAGGGCTATAACAGCAGGGGTGCAAAGGTAAAGGGTGCCCCATGTTAAATAACCATGGGGACAAAGGAGTGTGAAAGAGGTAATAGGTATACCAACCGCTGTGACTAAACCAACAAACATTACCTAGTAGTGATGGTTGAATGAATGTGAGGAGTATCCGTAAAGTGGTGTGCAGCCTACAAGGGTGTGCAAGTGAATGGATGTAACCATGAGATTTATTTATGTGTGCGTGCGCCCAATGCGCGCACAGCCCAACCAACATCACGTGGGCATGACGAAGGGGGAGGGGCAGCCACATGTCAGCGGTAAATTACTTTCTCATTTTTTATTTTATCTTTTTGTCCTTCATAGACAGATTGATGCATTCGCCCCTGAAGAGTGGTTTTATACCATGAAACGTGTCGGGCTTCATTAAATGCAGTCATGACCTTAATAAATATCATGTTTCTCTTCATATCCTTATGTTTTTACTTTTATACCCACTACATGGATTACCTTATACTAGCTACCAGCTTGTGTCTTGACACCAATGCAATATATGTTTTAACATATATTTAATGTATCTATGTTATGTATACAATTTTACTCTGCATGTATGTATCATGTACAAATATACTCAGTGTCAATAAATACTTTTATACTTTTTTACATATATGGTCTGTCATATGCCTCATTTAAAGTCCCAAACTTTTCCTTCCTTATATAACCCAATTAGGGATGGAGACACGTCTTCTGTGTCTCACTTAAAGTCCCACCCATCGTTTTTTTGTTTTCAAACAATACAAATGGGATGGAGGCATATGACATACAGATGTCATAACTTTTTATGCATCTGACACCTACAGAGTCCTGTAGGTTCTATAGGCCATAGATCTGTGTGTAGTGACATACAGATTTTTCCATCTGGTGTCTTAGCACTTGCCCTTGTTTGCCCTTGTGGCTGCTATGTTTTAAACTTGCATTGGTTGGTCTACCTGAGCCGTCCTTATGTCTGGTCCCGGGAGCTGCGATGCGTGATGTGTGACCGCCCTATCTCCCCCTCCCATACTCATACCAGAGGCGGGACATGGACGACTGGGCGGTATGATCACCACGCATCTACGTCACGTCCTGACGCTTATGTGTGACGTCATTCTTTGGCGCCACCATATGTGCGTCCCATCCATCTTGGCTGACCCATGTGGGAGATGTTTTGGTGCCACGTGTGGGTGGTAATTTACCGCCAACATGTGGCTGCCCCTCCCCCTTCATCATGCCCACGTGACGTTGGTTGGGCTGTGCGCGCATTGGGCGCACGCGCACATAAATAGATCTCATGGTTACATCTATTCACTTGCACACCCTTGTAGGCTGCACACCACTTTACGGATACTCCTCACATTCATTCAACCATCACTACTAGGTAATGTTTGTTGGTTTAGTCACAGCGGTTGGTATACCTATTACCTCTTTCACACTCCTTTGTCCCCATGGTTATTTAACATGGGGCACCCTTTACCTTTGCACCCCTGCTGTTATAGCCCTATCCTCACTACCCTGCCAGTCCCCCATCTCTCTCACCTGCACATCCTACACTCCTGCACACATAATCTTCACCACCTCTTTGGTGTCAGGTGCTCATCTCCATTCTTTATATTTCTACGCTACATGTGAGATTCTCACACTGCATACATATTTTTTTTACAGACTCTGGAGTCATGCACCTTTACTCAATACTCACAGAGGTTTTCATTTATTGGGATCTGTGTGCGCTTGTGCGCCCTCTGCAGCTTGCCCGCCTCAGCTCCCGGGACATGCTATCATACGGCACCCTGGCCGGACCACAACATATGCCTTGTTTACTGGCTCCATGTAAGTCATGCAGGATATAATATTCCAATTCCACTCACCATATACCTATATATGCAGATATTACTTTCTCGTTTTTTATTTTATCTTTTTGTCCTTCATAGACAGATTGACGCATTCGCCCCTGAAGAGTGGTTTTATACCATGAAACGCATCGGGCTTCATTAAATGCAGTCATGACCTTAATAAATATCATGTTTCTCTTCATATCCTTATGTTTTTACTTTTATACCCACTACATGGACTACCTTATACTAGCTACCAGCTTGTGTCTTGACACCAATGCAATAAATGTTTTAACATATATTTAATGTATCTATGTTATGTATACAATTTTACTCTGCATGTATGTATCATGTACAAATATACTCAGTGTCAATAAATACTTTTATACTTTTTTACATACAGTGCCTTGCGAAAGTATTCGGCCCCCTTGAACTTTTCATCCTTTTGCCACATTTCAGGCTTCAAACATAAAGATATAAAATTTTAATTTTTTGTGAAGAATCACCAACAAGTGGAACACAATTGTGAAGTGGAACGAAATCTATTGGATATTTTAAACTTTTTAAACTAAGAAATAAATGAAAAGTGGGGCGTGCAAAATTATTCGGCCCCCTTGCGTTAATACTTTGTAGAGCCACCTTTTGCTGTGATTACAGCTGCAAGTCGCTTGGGGTATGTCTCTATCAGTTTTGCACATCGAGAGACTGAAATTCTTGCCCATTCTTCCTTGCAAAACAGCTCGAGCACAGTGAGGTTGGATGGAGAGCGTTTGTGAACAGCAGTTTTCAGCTCTTTCCACAGATTCTCGATTGGATTCAGGTCTGGACTTTGACTTGGCCATTCTAACACCTGGATACGTTTATTTGTGAACCATTCCTTTGTAGATTTTGCTGTATGTTTGGGATCATTGTCTTGTTGGAAGATAAATCTCCGTCCCAGTCTCAGGTCTTTTGCAGACTCCAACAGGTTTTCATCCAGAATGGTCCTGTATTTGGCTGCATCCATCTTCCCCTCAATTTTAACCATCTTCCCTGTCCCTGCTGAAGAAAAGCAGGCCCAAACCATGATGCTGCCACCACCATGTTTGACAGTGGGGATGGTGTGTTGAGGGTGATGAGCTGTGTTGCTTTTACGCCAAACATATCGTTTTGCATTGTGGCCAAAAAGTTGGATTTTGGTTTCATCGGACCAGAGCACCTTCTTCCACATGTTTGGTGTGTCTCCCAGGTGGCTTGTGGCAAACTTTAGACGAGACTTTTTATGGATATCTTTGAGAAATGGCTTTCTTCTTGCCACTCTTCCATAAAGGGCAGATTTGTGCAGTGTACGACTGATTGTTGTCCTGTGGACAGACTCTCCCACCTCAGCTGTAGTTCTCTGCAGTTCATCCAGAGTGATCATGGGCCTCTTGGCTGCATCTCTGATCAGTCTTCTCCTTGTCTGAGCTGAACGTTTAGAGGGACAGCCAGGTCTTGGTAGATTTGCAGTGGTCTGATACTCCTTCCATTTCAAAATGATCGCTTGCACAGTGCTCCTTGGGATGTTTAAAGCTTGGGAAATCTTTTTGTATCCAAATCCGGCTTTAAACTTCTCCACAACAGTATTACGGACCTGCCTGGTGTGTTCCTTGGTCTTCATGATGCTCTCTGCGCTTTCAACAGAACCCTGAGACTATCACAGAGCAGGTGCATTTATACAGGGACTTGATTACACACAGGTGGATTCTATTTATCACCATCAGTCATTTAGGACAACATTGGATCATTAAGAGATCCTCGCTGAACTTCTGGAGTGAGTTTGCTGCACTGAAAGTAAAGGGGCCGAATAATTTTGCACGCACCACTTTTCAGTTTTTTATTTGCGAAAAAAGTTTAAAATATCCAATAGATTTCGTTCCACTTCACAATTGTGTCCCACTTGTTGGTGATTCTTCACAAAAAATTTAAATTTTATATCTTTATGTTTGAAGCCTGAAATGTGGCAAAAGGATGAAAAGTTCAAGGGGGCCGAATACTTTCGCAAGGCACTGTATATGGTCTGTCATATGCCTCATTTAAAGTCCCAAACTTTTCCTTCCTTATATAACCCAATTAGGGATGGAGACACGTCTTCTGTGTCTCACTTAAAGTCCCACTCATAGTTTTTTGTTTTCAAGCAATACAAATGGGATGGAGGCATATGACATACAGATGTCATACCTTTTTATGCATCTGACACCTACAGAGTCCTGTAGGTTCTATAGGCCATAGATCTGTGTGTAGTGACATACAGATTTTTCCATCTGGTGTCTTAGCACTTGCCCTTGTTTGCCCTTGTGGCTGCTATGTTTTAAACTTGCATTGGTTGGTCTACCTGAGCCGTCCTTATGTCTGGTCCCGGGAGCTGCGATGCGTGATGTGTGCCCGCCCTATCTCCCCCTCCCATACTCATACCAGAGGCGGGACATGGACGACTGGGCGGTATGATCACCACGCATCGACGTCATGTCCTGACGCTTATGTGTGACGTCATTCTTTGGCGCCACCATATTTGGCGTGTACTGTGTACTGCTCTGCATGTATGTATCATGTACAAATATACTCAGTGTCAATAAATACTTTTATACTTTTTTACATATATGGTCTGTCATATGCCTCATTTAAAGTCCCAAACTTTTCCTTCCTTGAAGAACAGAAACTGGCGGCATATGCCGATGACTTAATTTTTTTTATAATGTCCCCGGTTATAGCCCTGCCTTCCCTGCTGGCAGAACTAAGAGAATATGGAAACATGTCCAATTTTAAGGTGAACTATGGGAAATCAGAGGCAATGGGAATGGAAATAAAATCCTCACTACTACATCAGATAACTACGCAATTTGATTTTAGATGGACAGATTCCCATATAAGCTACTTAGGGACTAAGATATCGAGAAACTTAAACAAATTATTCAAACTTAACCATGTAGCATTGGGTAGACGAATAAAACTAGACTTACTGAGATGGGATAAAGAAATCTTTACTTGGTTCGGGCAGACAAATATAATAAAGATGAACGTGTTACCGAGACTTCTGGATCTAATACAGACTTTACCAATTAAGATCCCCGAAAGTTTTTTGAGGGATCTTAGGTCAAGGTTCCTGAAATTCATTTGGGCGGGGAAACCGGTGAGGATACGTAGAACTATTCTGTCATTGCCCAAAGGGGAAGGATGGATTGGGCTCCCGGACCCAGTAAAGTATCAGGAAGCATCTCATTTAGTTAGAGTAGTACAGTGGTGTGGGCTTAATAAGAAACCCTGGATAAAAATGGAACAGGCAACAGTGGATATACCCCTAGAAGGCCTAGTGTGGATCCCAGAAGCTGAAATGCCAGAAGAAATAAAGAAACACCCGAAGATAGGGGCCACTATACGAACAATTAAAAAGGTTTTTGAAAAAACAAATATGTCTAAATACCCATGTCCAATGACTCTGATCCTGGGCACCAGGGTATTTCAGCCAGGTTTGATAGATCAAAGATTCAATGCTCTACGACAAAGAGGTATTAGTAGAATTACTCACTTTTCAAAAGATAATCGACTAATGACAAAGAGAAAGATTGAAAGAGAGGTAGCACCAGAATTAGATTTTTTTCGGATGCTGCAATTAGAAGCGTTCTTACGGACAAAGGCAAAGATATATACAGAAGCCAGAACATCAAAATTTGAGCAGATATGCCTGAAGGGGAGCCCCCTGAGAAACTTGCTGTCTTATTTCTATGCAATACTAATTAATTTAGACATACCACAAGAACTTACGTTCCTTCAGGCTTGGGAGAGGGACTTAGGGTTAATTTTCTCCCAAGAACAGAGAGACAGGATCTGGTTATTTACACACAAGGCCTCTGTTGCGAGCAGATACCAGCAGGGAGGATACAAAATTTTAACTAGATGGTATAGAACACCAACAGTAATGCATCGAATATATCCTCAGACGTCAGATGCCTGCTGGAGATGTCACATGGCAGAAGGGACTCTATTACATATTTTCTGGGAATGTGTGAAAATACAGGAGTTTTGGAAAATGGTAATAGAAACTATCAAAATAATTACAGGAGTGTCTTTAGAAGACAGACCAGCAGCCATTCTAATACTAGATATACCTATATCAGTGGAAAAAAAAAATCACTACTAAGACATCTTTTTATAGCCGCGAGGGCGTGTGTCCCTGTCCTGTGGAAAAAGGAGAGTCCACCAACTAGAGCACAATGGTTCGCTAGAATCGCAGAGATTCAACAGATGGAGAACCTCACAATGGCAATGAAAGATCAAGATGGGAGATACTGGATGATATGGGCACCCTACTTGAAATATAGGGAGGAGCGAGGAGGGGGTGGGGTTCGGGGAGAGGGGGAGAGAGCGGAGGTTGTTCGGGTGGGAGGGTGTCAGGGGAGGGCTGGGCCAGGGGGCAGGGTGGCAATTGCCTCCCAGGCCGCCCTAACTTATGTTCAAAATGGCCGGCAGCCGCTGCCCGCTACCATTTTCTTTTTTATTCTGGTCTAGGAAGTCGGGCCGGGGCATGGCCATGGTGGCCGACCACTAGTTGTTGCATTCCGGGAGTTGTAGTCCGTACTCAAGCTTCTGGTGGGTGGAAAACACAGCAGTGCAGAGGAAACTACAACTCCCTGGGACCGGATTCTTGGAAGCAGGCACAGGCAGGGCGTGCCAGGGAGTCGGGACGCAGGGCTGCAGGGCTGGGAACTGGCTGCAACTTGACCCCAGGATCAGGAGCGTTACCCCCCCAGGAGACCGTGGCGTGCAAGGACCTGCTGAGCTGAGATCGCTGAGGTGAGAGACCCTGACACCCCTAGCTGACCCCCCATCTCCCCCCCATATACCCCATGTAACCTGCCCCAGTGATCAGGCTGCATTGATGGGCACTGGATTTGGCTGCACTGATAAGCACTGGTGAGGCTGCATTGAAAAACCAGGTGGGCCATGGATGGTGAGCTGATTCGGCGGTTCAATGGACCACTTGACTGGACTTGCCCCCCAGGCCTAAGGCCGCCAGCCCTCCCCTGGAGGGTGTAATCTCTCCCGCCCTTTTTTCCCTTTTTTTTTGCGTTTGGTTGGGGGAGGGAGGGGGGGGGCTTCAAGGAAAAGAAAAGCAGAGGTTAAAGAGGAAAAGAGAAGTCACATTAAATTAATGAAGCATAAAGGAGGTGGGAGAATACACCTCCTTATCGAGTTTGTAACACATGTATTTTCGCTTTGCATTTTGTTTGTCATGTCTTTGCAAAACATATGTTTTTTTTTACTTTGGTTTATTATATTTTTTAGGGTGGGGGATATTTTCTCCTGAAATATTTTTGATGTTGTTAATGTGTGTTGTTTGTTCACTTTGATTTAATTGTCTGTGCTGCATTATTTTGCAAAATCTTTCTCAAGATGTTGTGACTAAAGTTTCAAATTAACATACATGTTTTTTTTGCTTCCCTTGCTCTTTTCCAAGTCCTGTTTTGTTGACCAATAAAATTTGATGCAAATTTTGATGTTTGCTTTTTGTTATTTTCAATGCAACAAATTTCACAGCTGCAGCTTAACTAGGCTGATTGGCATGTCAAAACAAAACAGGTGTGATTTGCCTAAAAGTTACTTTCATGGTGCCTTTATGGTAGCATATGCATGGATTGTGTGCTGCTATGGATAGTCACCAGGAAAGGAAAAATACAGAGCGGTAAGCATTCAATTTTCCTTTTTACTGCAGTGGTTCTCAGCCTCAGTCCTCAAGTACCAACGACAGGACATATTTTGTGAATTTATCTTATCTAGAATTGCTGTCCAAAATACCAAGCCATTGACTATGATTTAAAGCACATGTGCAAGAAGAAGGAAAACCTGCAAACATGGCCTGTTGGGGGGTACTTGAAAAGCACTGATTTAGAGCACTGCGCTATAATCTAGCTCAAGGCAATACTATTCTAATTGTGGGCATTTGAGGGAAACCAAGTGAGTGTTAGAACCCCTGCTTGTCTTTTTTAGGTTGGGCTTTGTGTCCCTTTTTCTTAAAATTGGCTTCACTTCCTGTCACACAGCCAAACAGGAAGTGAAGGCAAAACTCTACCAATGTCTTTTCTTGGGGACACACAGATCAATCTAACTAGTGTCCCCATTAAGCAAATTGCACTCTAGCAATTTGTTGTGTACACCCCAAATCATTAGGTAGTTTGGGGTTTAGTAAAGGAAAATCCACTCTGCAGTACAAGTGTAGTTGTTTAAAATCTGAGAGGAAGCACTGGTGATTTTAACATCCAATCATGTAAAAGCAAAGATGGTGTTTTTTATTTTCCTTTCATGTCCCCCTCGGATATCCAGCAAGTGCACTTGTAGTGCAAAGTGGATTTGCCTTTATTAAATAAACCCCAAAGTCCAAGATACCCAATAATTTGGGGTGTACACAGCAAAATGCTAGAGTGCAATTTACATAATGGGGAAACTATTTAGATTGACCTGTGTGTCCCCAAGGAAAGACATTGGTAGGGATTTACCCTCACTTCCCGTTGGCTATGTGACAGGAAGTGAATAAATTTGAAGGAGAAAGTGGTAAAATTTGGGAGTTGTCTTCACCCTATCAGGGGTGCAGACATCCCCAAAAACTCTGCACTCTATCCCCAAGCAAAAATAAGAAAGGATTTCATTTAGTTTAACTTTGCAAAGAGGCATTCCTAAGTACAACTGTGATGCATGTCAATGGCCCATTTAGACCTTCTTTAATAGAAAACACCAGTTGCCTTTCACTAGAAACATTTGTTAGTCCAGTCCTGGACATCTGCATCTGCTTAACTATTAATTTCCATAAAAATGTAGTTCCTGCAGCTAGATGCGCCAAATGTATGTAGATGCGCGACCGCTGTGTATATGAGATGTGCAACTGCTGTGTGCGCATGGGTATGCGCATATGTGGTTCTCGGAAAGCGGTGGCCAGCACACAGGAATAACATCACGCCCCTACAGGAAGTTGATTGTACTGCTGTTAAGTTCTCTGAGGAAGAGATAATACTTATTTGCAAATTAAGAAAACATGGGGTGGTGTTTGTGTGGGTCCCTTACACACATTCATATTAGAGCCAACGTAGACAGGATGCGATTTACAGCATGTTTTTAGATTGTGGGAGGAAACCCACGCAGGCACAGGGAGAACATGCAAACTCCAGGCAGATGGTGTCGCAGCAAGGATTCGAACCAGCGACCATTTATGCTGCTAGGTGAAAGTTCTAACCACTACACCACTGTGCTGCACAAATGTGTATCTAGAGCTGTGGGTTCTTGTGTCCACATGTTTAAACAAATTTTTGGAAATCAAACAGGCTCTTGCCTAATCTAATTTTTATAATTTTTATAATTTTTGTAAGATTGCAGGTCACCTTTAACCACATAAGGACCGCCTAACGGCGATATATGTCGGCAGAATGGCGCGGCTGGGCATAAGCACGTACAGGTACGTCCCCTTTAAGATGCCCAGCCGTGGGGCGCTCGCGGTGTCCCGCGATCGGGTCACAGAGCTGAAGAAAGGGGAGAGGTAAGTGTAAACAAACCTTTCCCCGTTCTTCCTAGTGAGAGTGTCAGTGATCGTCTGTTCCCTGTCATAGGGAACAATGATCAGTGACGTCACATGCCAAGCCACGCCCCCACACAGTAAGAATCACTCATTAGGTCACACTTAACCCCTTCAGCGCCCCCTACAGGTTAACCCCTTCACTGCCAGTGTCATTTTCACAGTAATCAGTGCATTTTTATAGCACTGATCGCAGTAAAAATGACAATGGTCCCAAAATGGTGTCAAAAGTGTCCGATGTGTCCGCCATAATGTCGCAGTCATGATAAAAATCGCTGATCGCCGCCTTAACTAGTAAAAAAAAATATTTTTTTTACCAAAAATATGTAGAAGAATACATATCGGCCTAAACTGAGGAAAAAAAATGTTTTTTTTATTTATTTTTTGGGGATATTGGGCAGTGCCGAATCGCAAAAAGTGGCCTGGTCTTTAACCAGCCAAAATGGTCCGGGGCTGATGTGGTTAAAGATCAAGATCTGAAAATATTAATGTATTGGGTTTAGAAACACTTTTCTGTTCTTTGTAATGTATTGAAAGATTTGTGTGAAAATAGAAAAAAATAACATTTCAAAGATATATTAGAAGTAAAAGGAATGAGATTAGCATCACAAGGGTTAATTAAGTGAGAACACCTACTAATTGCCTAACAAGACACAGCCAATGAGATGGGCATGCGCTATTATCAATGAGAAAACAGCAGTTACCCTGGCACCAATTGCCGTTTACATATTTATTATCGTGTTGCGCGTCTGCGTGCGCCGATTCGCATGCCCAATCAATGATTTATCTGGCGCACCAATTAAGGTATGAACTGGCACAGTGCATTGTTCTTAGTAAATCAGCCACTATATGTTATCCTCTTGTGGTCCCTCCTGGAGCATTTTATTATAGTGTTGCAAAGTGGGAGTGAGGAGAGCTGCTGTTGGATCTGTTTACTTTCTGCTTGATGGTCACTTGGTGGCTGAAAGGTTCTGGTGAGTGCATATATATATATATTTTTTTTTTCACTTGGTGGAGCACAGTAATTGGAAGACTTGAGCACTATAATTACTATAACTTTTTATGCTAAGCTTAATTTGCTCTGAAACTTTATTGCATTTTTTGTATCATTTTATTTCTGCATTGTTGTTGACACAAGTTTTTACAGATGTATTAGTTTACACATTTTAGGTTGATTAAAAGGGGCAGCCCCTTTCCTTTTATTTTATATCTAAATTATCACTATAGTTTGGTTGACACTATTAACTGATTGCCGACCAGCCGCCGTCATTATACTGTGGCAGGTTGGCGCGTTCCCACGAGCCGTCGTAGCTGTACATCGGCCCTTTAAGCGGGGATAACAGGCGCGCATGCCTGCTGCACTGTGGGGGAGCCGATGTGCATGGCCAGAGGTCACGATGACCGCTGGCCATGTGCGATCACGGGCAAGAGAGCCAGAATAGGGACTTGTGTGTGTAAACACACAAATCCCTGTTCTGTGAGGAGAGGAGAGAGAGACTGTGTGTTCCTACTAGCTAGGAACAATGATCTGTCATCTCCTCTAGTCAGTCCCATCCCCCATACAGTTAGAACACACGAGGGAACACAGTTAACCCCTTGATCGCCCCCTAGTGTTAATCCCTTCCCTGCCAGTGACATTTACACAGTAATCAGTGCATTTTTATAGCGCTGATTGCTGTATAAATGACAATGGTCCCAAAAATGTGTCAAAAGTGTCCGATCTGTCCGCTATAATGTCGCAGTCCCGATAAAAATAGCAGATCACTGCCATTTTTAGTAGAAAATAAAATAATAATAAAAATGCCATAAATCTTTCCCATAGTTGTAGACGCTATAACTTTTGCACAAACCAATCAATATACGCTTATTTCGAAGGATATGTAGAAGGATACATATCAGCCTAAACTGAGGAAAAAAATCACTTTTTTTAAAACAAATTGGGGATATTTATTATAGCAAAAAGTATTGTGTTCTTTTCAAAATTGACGCTCTTTTTTTGTTTATAGCGCAAAAAAAACCCCACAGAGGTGATCAAATACCACCAAAAGAAAGTTCTATTTGGGGGGATTTTGGGGGGATTTTTCTTAACTTAAAGTGATTAAAAATCTCTCCAAGGGGACACAGACAAATAAACCCCACATTTTTTGTAGTTAAGACGGCTAGAATGTCTATACCAGGCATTCGTAACCTTTTAACCATGGAAGAACCCTTCCAATAATATTTAGGTCTCAGGTAACCCATGCTAAAAAAGAATTTTATATACAAATTGTGGTCAGTAGGAAGAATGCTCCTTACAATGGTGATCTGTGGAAAGAATACACCCCTTTAGAGGCAGCTAACATGATCATTTGTGCCCGTGGTTTGTCAACTAAGAAAAGAGAGGAGGAGCTCCACTGGTCCCTTGCTGCTGGCTCTGCCAAGTGGCATCTGTGCCAGAACTATGCAGATACCATTGGGTAGTAGTTTGATCCATCACTGCTCAAGGAACCACTAGAAATATCTGGAGGAACCTCAGGGTTCCATAGAACCCTGGTTGAGAAAGGCTTTCTAAATTGTATGTCAGTGGAAAAGTGCCCATTTACATTGGTGGTCATTGTAGATGGGAGACAAATCTGCCAATGCTTAAGAAACCCCTAGCAATCTCTGGAGGAACCCTGGGGATCCATGGAACCCTGACTGAGAAAGCCTGGTCTATACCTTCCTGTCTTTGTGACAACCACTTCTCATAGTTCTTGTAAAGGTGTCACGGTAACAGGAAATGTGTAAAATTATTACAAAAATCCCCAGTGTGGTAACATACATACAAAAACTTAAAAGAAAAGTTCCCTACTCTAACCAAAACTGATAAAAAAAATGTCTTTGGCTGGAACAAGGCTTTCATGATTATAAATTTTCAGGAGCCTCTGCACGTTGTTTTCTGCATCACAGGAGGAATTGCCCTTGAGTTAAATATTAGAGAGACAGGGGCCCCCTCATGGTCTCACTATGAACCCTGTCACATCACAAATCAGACTGCATGGACAAATCACCACCAGCAGAAAAGTATTTCTGCGATTGAAACATGTACTGTATTATGTATGTTTGATACTGTTCCCCATGCACGGCTAATGTGTAAGGTAAAGTTCAAACGCTTAGAAAATTCAGATTGTAAATGGTTAGAAAACTGGCTAAAAGACCATATTCAGAGAGTTGTGATTAATGATTCATACTGTGAATAGTCTAAGGATATTAGTGGTGTACCCCAAGGTTCAGTGTTGAAACACTTACTTTTTAACCTATTTATGATTGATATAGAGTTTATAATTAAAAGTATAATTTCAGTGTTTGCAGATGACACTAAGCTATGCAGTGGAATAATATCCTTACAGGATGTCTCCAACTTACAAGTTGACCCCAATAGTCAACCTCAATACACTATTTAATTGGGCAATTATGTAGCAAATTATGTTTATTGTTGATAATGATAAATGATAAATTGGGGGCTAAAAACGTGCATTATACATTTTAGGAGGAAAACAGGGGGAAAGCTACTCATCTATGGTCAGCTCTTTAGCTATCTGTGCAACAGGGACGTGCAGTCAGGGGAGGCAGAGCCTCCCAAAAACAAAAAACAAAAATAATCGAGTTTCAAGGGCCATAGCTCGGCGACCAGGAGTCACAGAGGCCCCAATTTTTTTTTTGGGGGGGGTGGGTAGATAACTGATGCCCTACTCCACCACTGGTCAAAATTTTGGGCTCCTGTCAGGACCTGGGTGTCTGACGTTGATTCTTCCCATTGAGCTATCTGGGATGCTAGGCACCTTCTCGCCTGATCTATTGGACAATCCTATCTGATCCAATGATTACTGTCTTGATTACCGTTAAACCTTGAACTCCTTGCTCCTCCCATGAACTTCCTATATAAGCCTTGTCTCAGCACTTCCTCTTTGCCAGGTTATTGTGCCTTCTCAGCCAGTGCCTTGCTCTTGTCTTCCCTGCTGCCGTCTGTATTTGCTACCACTAGTGATTGACCCTTGGCTTGTTCCTTGACTACTCTACTGTCTGATCCCAACCTTATCTGCTTATCCGCTACTGGACCCCGGCTTGCTCACACCCTGGTGGGGAAAACCTGAGGACCACGACCTGGTACTAGCACGCAGCTAAATCTATCTCCACCATCAGGAGCTCTGAGTGACTGCCTGTGTACCTATCCTGCTGTTCAGTGGTAATCCTGCAACTGCGATAGCAATTGGTCTTCAAGCCAGATACCTGATCGTGACAGCTCCTCTGACTTATGGTTTCGGAGATACAGGCTCCTTGCGCAGCTTGTCAGAAGCTACATACAAGGCGGCCAGTTTAAATACAAGCTGACACATGCTGTTTGCAGCAGACTGAGAGGATGAGCTCACAGTGCCTCTGACTTCTTGTCAGATGCACTGAGCCCAATGGACAGCTTGGAGCCTTGGACCAATGGTAAAGCACCTTTGCTCCAAGCTGTTCAATAGAAATGCTGCAGTGGAGGCTCTCCTCTCACTGCAGTGTCATAGAATGGGGCATGTGTCTAAAAGACAAATGCTCCCTTCCAGTCCAGCCCTCTTAACTACAAGGAAAAAACATGGGTTTATGGGTATAAGGCTTACCCATAATCCCATGTTTTTCTCACACAGTTAAGAGGGAGAAACTGCTGCTGCTGAAAAGGTACATTTTTAATCAAGCTAAATTACATATTATTATGCTATATGTTATAACATAATAATTTATTATTTATCTATTTACTGTGAAATTACTGGTTTGAAGTTATAATTTGTCCGTTAAGCCACCTGCTTAAGTACAGTTTTTAAAAATATAGTATATTACCTTGAAAACAATAAATAATAATTATTTGTATATTACTTACTTATGGCAATTAAACCCTTGCCACCCAGGCCAATTCTGACACTTCTCTTCTACATGTAAAAATCATAATTTTTTTGCCAGTAAATGACTTTGAAACCCCCAAACATTATTTATATATATATATATATATATATATATATATATATATATTGTGACAGAATGCAGGTAAAATCACCAGGTTGCGTCCAGGATGGAAGGTATATATGTCCTAGATTCAGGCTTTATGCCGATTTATACCACTAGGGGGAGTGCGGGGAGTCTTGCAGGGGAAGAGTTAATGAGCCCAGCTGAAGTAAGTGGGCTCGTTAGGGCCTCTACAAGAACTCCCAGCATACTAAGGGAGAGGCTCCAACCTGGAACCAGATCTGTGTGAATAGTCTGGGGAGTGTGATCTCTGTGCGGTGAGCCAAAGCCTGTGTGGTTACTGTAATAACTTCAAAAAGCAGGGAGCTAGGGACTGGGACAGCATAAGGCTGTACTCAGTTGTTAGTTAGGGACACCAATGTGTGTAGTAAGCGGTCAAGCTGACCAGGATTTATTTTTATTTTTTTTATTTTTGTTTTGCTGTTTTTCCCCTTTAAATAGTGTAAATAAACCGCACCTTTTGTTTTTGCAACTATAAACCCTGTCTGCTGTGCCTGTTTTTGTGTGGTGAACCTATCCAGGGGGTCACACACACCCGCTGCCGAGCTAACCCCCTCACAGTTGGTGGAGAACCAGTGGCAGTTTTTTTTAAGGCCAGCATGGAGGAGATATTGAAACAGCTGGCTCTAGCAAATGCCAATCAGCAGCAGACAAATGCAGGTTTGCAAAAGAGCCTTGCAGCTCAACAACAGAGCTTTGCAGCCTACCAGCAAGCTTATCAACAGAG
The DNA here is from genome assembly GCA_029206835.1 of Rana muscosa. Classification (NCBI taxonomy): domain Eukaryota; kingdom Metazoa; phylum Chordata; class Amphibia; order Anura; family Ranidae; genus Rana; species Rana muscosa. The sequence continues at coordinate 429,846,107 of CM055121.1, read as the reverse complement.
CCTTGCAGCCCAGCAGCAAGCTCACCAACAGAGTCTGGAAGCTCAGCAACAAGCCCTGCAGCAATCGGAGGCCCGTTTCATAGACCTGTAGCAGAAGCAAGAGCAGAGACTACAACAAATGGAAACAGTAATGCAGCAACGTCCGCAGACCAGTGAGGAAAGTCGTTCCACTAATACCGCGTCATTTGGGGTGAGTCGTTTATTGACAAAAATGACTGGAGAGGATGATCCAGAGGTGTTTTTGACCACATTTGAAAGGACTGCTGAAAGAGAAAAGTGGCCTAAGGATCAGTGGGCTGGACTGGTGGCTCCTCTGTTAACTGGTGAATCGCAGAAAGCTTACTATGACCTAGAGCCTGACCAAGCAAAAGACTATGTAATGCTAAAAACTGAAATATTGGCACGGCTGGGTGTCACCCTGGCTGTCCGGGCTCAGCGTGTGCATAACTGGACTTTCCGGCTTGGAAAACCCCCCAGGTCTCAAATGTATGATCTCATTCACCTGAGCAGGAAGTGGCTACAGCCAGAGACTTTGTCCGCACCAAATATCGTGGAACGTGTTGTGATGGATCATTTCTTGAGAGCTCTTCCTACTGCCATTCAAAAGGGGGTAAGCCATGGAGACCCAGAAACGGACGATAATCTTGTGGATCGTGTAGAGAAGTACTTGGCTACAGAGAACCTGACTGCCTCTTCCAGAGACTCACGGACTTTCCACCCTAAGACCAGACCATCCCCAGTGGCGGGTAAGATGATTCCAAGGGGTGAGGGTGGAGAGAGTGAGAGGGTGGGAGTTCTACCCAAGGTTTGGCGAGAACAGCCTGGGAAGTCAGGGGCTCAAGAGGCAGCAAGAAGGATTGTCTGTTACCGCTGCCGACAAGAGGGACATATTGCAGCAAATTGCCCGGTTGTGGATGAACCCATGCAATGTGACTTTCTAAGGGAAAGACGTCAGTCGCTGTTTGCGACAGTCGCATGCACTGCCATTCAGGGAACTGAGAAACATTTATGCAAAATGTGTATTAATGGTAGAAATGTTGTTGTGTTGCTGGATTCAGGTAGCCTGGTGACACTGATAAAGGCTGAATTAGTTACTACAGAGGTCTCTGGGAATGACAAGGTAGCTGTTATTTGTGTGCATGGGGACACCCGAGAGTATCTGGTGACTACAGTGTGTTTTGAGACCCCCAAAGGTACGCTCTCTCATCGGGTGGGACTAGTGTCTCACTTGCCTCATGATGCCATTGTGGGAAGGGATTTTCCAAAGTTCTGGGAACTATGGGATTGTCCTGAGCCCCCCACTGGTGCCCCTATATACCAGGAATGTGATAGCCAGAATTCCTCTGTGAGTGGTGAGGACTCTCCAGAATTCCCCTTGTCGGTATTGGCAGGGGAGACTCGAGAAACTGGGGAGGACCCAACATCCTCAGACGAAAACATGCCGTCTGTGGAGTTTTCTGATCTCGAGGTTCACAAGGAAAATTTTGCCACAGAACAGTTAAAAGACCCCACCCTAATAAAGGCACGGGAAAACGTAGTGGAAATAGATGGCGAGTTAGTGAACCCAGATGAGACCTGCACTTACCCATACTTCATCGTGGAAAAGGACCTACTGTATCGGGTGGCTAAAAGGGCAGAAGAAACCATTGAGCAGCTTGTGGTGCCCAAACCTTACAGGAAGTTGGTGTTAGAGTTGGCCCATGGGCACATTCTTGGAGGTCATCTGGGGACAGAGAAAACCCGAGAGAGAGTATTGCAGAGGTTCTATTGGCCTGGGGTCATGAAGGAAACAGAAAATTATTGTTCCTCCTGCCCTGTGTGTCAGAGGTCAGCACCGATGCCACATTTCCGTAACCCGCTGGTACCTCTTCCCATCATTGAGGTCCCCTTTGAGAGGATCGCAATGGATTTGGTAGGTCCGATAATGAAGTCCGCTAGGGGGCACCAGTACATCTTGGTTATAATGGACTATGCCACCCGTTATCCGGAAGCGATTCCTCTCCGAAATACCTTGGCCAAAACCATAGCCAAAGAGCTATCTCTTGTTTTTAGCCGTGTGGGTATTTGTAAAGAACTGCTTACGGACCAAGGTACACCCTTTATGTCCCGGGTTATGAAAGAGCTGTGTAAGTTGTTCAAAGTGACACAATTGCGTACATCTGTGTATCACCCCCAAACTGATGGGTTGGTTGAAAGATTCAACAAAACCCTAAAACAAATGTTAAAGAAAGTGATGGATAGAGATGGAAAGGATTGGGACTGTCTAATTCCCTATTTAATGTTTGCTATTAGGGAGGTACCCCAATCCTCTACGGGTTTCTCACCCTTTGAGTTACTTTATGGGAGACACCCCAGAGGGCTGTTGGATATCGCCAAGGAAACCTGGGAAAGTGAGAGTTTTCCCCACAGGAGTGTGATTGAGCATGTCGCCCTGATGCAAGATAGAATTGCACAGGTAATGCCAATCGTAAAGGAACATTTGGCCCAAGCGCAGTTGGCACAGCAGAGAGTGTACAACCGTGGAGCCAGGACCCGTACCTTTTCCCCGGGGGATAGGGTATTGGTACTTGTCCCTACGGTTGAAAGCAAATTCCTCGCCAAATGGCAAGGCCCCTATGAGATAATGGAAAAAGTGAGCGAAGTGAATTACAAGGTCAGACAACCAGGAAGGCGGAAGCCCGAACAGATCTATCACATTAAAGCCTGGAGGGATAGAGAGTCCCTAGTCGCAGACACTTGGTCACCAGCTCAAACTGGTTGCGTGATTCCGGAGGTTGGAATAGCAGCCACCTTGTCACAACCCCAACAACAGGAGGTTAAGGAGTTTGTGCTTCGCAACAAGGAGGTATTCTCTGAGCTGCCGGGACAAACATCTGGGGTAGAGCATGACATCATTACCCCGCCCGGTGAAAGGGTGAAGTTAAAACCCTATCGGATCCCAGAGGCCCGACGGGAGGCAATACGGGAGGAAGTACAGAAAATGCTGAACTTAGGGGTGATAGAGGAGTCCCAAAGTGATTGGTCTAGTCCCATTGTGTTGGTGCCTAAACCGGATGGGAGCTGGCGATTTTGTAACGATTTTCGACAGTTGAACAAAGTTACAAAATTTGACACCTACCCCATGCCACGTATAGATGAGTTGATCGACCGGCTGGGAACAGCCCGATACATGACGACTCTTGACCTCACAAAAGGGTATTGGCAAATTCCCCTGGCCAAGTCGGCCAAAGAGAAAACCGCATTTGTAACCCCAGACGGGGCGTTCCAATATAAAAGAATGCCGTTCGGGTTACAGAATGCGCCGGCCACATTCCAGCGGAAAATGGACCAGATGCTGAGGCCCCATCGGAAGTATGCTGCGGCTTACCTGGATGACATAATTGTCCATAGCACAGATTGGGCCTCACATCTGCCAAAAGTGCAAGCAGTCCTGGACTCTGTTCGGGAAGCGGGGTTTACGGCTAACCCCAAGAAGTGTACCATTGGGCAGGAGGAGGCCAAATATCTTGGGTACACCATTGGGAGGGGAGTAATAAAACCCCAAGTCAACAAAGTCGAGGCCATACAGAATTGGCCACGTCCCAACAGCAAGAAGCAGGTACGAGCCTTTCTGGGAATCGCTGGTTATTATCGGCGATTCATTCCCCACTTTGCTTCTCAGGCTGTGCCCCTAACCAACCTGACAAAAGGGAAAGAGTCGGTCATGGTTAATTGGACCCCAGAGGCTGAGGCAGAATTCCAATTCTTAAAAAAAGCCTTATGTAGCCAGCCAGTGTTGTGCTCACCAGACTTCTCTAGGGACTTTGTCGTACAAAGTGAAAGTGATGCATCAGACGTTGGGTTAGGAACAGTATTGTCCCAGGTCTGGAACGGGGAAGAGCACCCAGTCATTTACCTCAGTAGGAAATTGAAGTCCCATGAGGTAAATTACGCCACGATTGAGAAGGAGTGTTTAGCAGTGAAGTGGGCTCTAGATTCCCTTCGGTACTATCTGCTAGGTAGGCACTTTGACATGATTACTGATCACGCTCCTTTAAAGTGGATGGCTCAAAACAAAGAGACAAATAGAAGAGTGAATAGGTGGTTCCTGGCCCTACAGGAATTCAACTTTACGGTAAAGCATCGCCCTGGCGTTCAAATGGGGAATGTGGGTGCTTTGTCTCGAGTACATGCATGTCTGGTTGCTTGTGTTCCAACCCCAAGGTTAAAACAAGAGGGGGGGTTATGTGACAGAATGCAGGTAAAATCACCAGGTTGCATCCAGGATGGAAGGTATATATGTCCTAGATTCAGGCTTTATGCCGATTTATACCACTAGGGGGAGTGCGGGGAGTCTTGCAGGGGAAGAGTTAATGAGCCCAGCTGAAGTAAGTGGGCTCGTTAGGGCCTCTACAAGAACTCCTAGCATACTAAGGGAGAGGCTCCAACCTGGAACCAGATCTGTGTGAATAGTCTGGGGAGTGTGATCTCTGTGCGGTGAGCCAAAGCCTGTGTGGTTACTGTAATAACTTCAAAAAGCAGGGAGCTAGGGACTGGGACAGCATAAGGCTGTACCCAGTTGTTAGTTAGGGACACCAATGTGTGTAGTAAGCGGTCAAGCTGACCAGGATTTATTTTTATTTTTTTATTTTTGTTTTGCTGTTTTTCCCCTGTAAATAGTGTAAATAAACCGCACCTTTTGTTTTTGCAACTATAAACCCTGTCTGCTGTGCCTGTTTTTGTGTGGTGAACCCAACCAGGGGGTCACACACACCCGCTGCCGAGCTAACCCCCTCACAATATATATATATATATATTGTGACAGCAGGAAGGTAAAGTCACCTGGTTGCATCCAGGGGGGTAGATATATTTCGCCCAGATTCAGGCTTTACGCCGACTTATACAACTAGGTGGAGAGTTGTATAAGGCTAGTGGGCTCATGGATGACTCATACCTCTAGGGAGAGTGTGGGGCGTCGTGCAGACAGAGATGAGGAGACCAGCTGAACCTTGTCAGCTCATTTAGGCCTCTATAAGAACTCCCAGCTTCATTAGATGTTAGCTCATGCCTGGAACCAGACCTGTGTGGACTGTCTAGGGAGAGTGAACCCCTGTGCGGTGAGAAAAAGCCTGTGTGGCTATTTGCTTGGACATTTAAAACCAGGGACTTAGGGACTAGGACAGCACTAGGCTGATCCCAGTTGTTAGTTAGGAAACCTGTATGTTTAGTCAGAGGTCAAGTTGACCAGGATTTATTTTATTTATGTTTCTTTTGCTTTGCTGTGTTTTGTCACTGTAAATAGAAAATAAACCGCACCTTTTTGATTTTGAAAACCACAACCTCCGTTTGCTGGGCCTGTTTTTGTCTAGGGAGCCCATCCCGGGGGTCACACACACCCGCTGCCGAGCTAACCCCCTCACAGTTGGTGGAGAACCAGTGGCAGTTTTTTTTTAAGCCAGCATGGAGGAGATACTGAAACAGCTGGCTCTAGCAAATGCCAATCAACAGCAGACAAATGCAGGTTTGCAAAGGAGCCTTGCAGCCCAGCAGCAAGCTCATCAACAGAGCCTTGCAGCCCAGCAGCAAGCTCACCAACAGAGTCTGGAAGCTCAGCAACAAGCCCAGCAGCAATCTGAGGCCCGCTTCATAGACCTGTTACAGAAGCAAGAGCAGAGACTACAACAAATGGAAGCAGTAATGCAGCAACGTCCGCAGACCAGTGAGGAAAGCCGTCCCACTAATACCGCGTCCTTTGGGGTGAGTCGTTTATTGACAAAAATGACTGGAGAGGATGATCCAGAGGTATTTTTGACCACATTTGAAAGGACCGCTGAAAGAGAAAAGTGGCCTGAGGAGCAGTGGGCTGGACTGGTGGCTCCTCTGTTAACTGGTGAATCGCAGAAAGCTTACTATGACCTAGAGCCTAACCAAGCAAAAGACTATGTGATGCTAAAAGCTGAAATTTTGGCAAGGCTGGGTGTCACCCAGGCTGTCCGGGCTCAGCGTGTGCATAACTGGACTTTCCAGCTTGGAAAACCCCCCAGGTCTCAAATGTATGATCTCATTCACCTGAGCAGAAAGTGGCTACAGCCAGAGACTTTGTCCGCACCAAAGATTGTGGAACGTGTTGTAATGGATCGGTTTTTGAGAGCTCTTCCTACTGCCATCCAAAAGTGGGTAAGCCATGGAGACCCAGAAACGGCCGGTAAACTTGTGGATCGGGTAGAGAGATACTTGGCTGCAGAGAACCTGACGGCCTCTTCCAGAGACACTCAGACTTTCCACCCTAAGACCAGACCATCCCCAAGGGCGGATAAGAGGATTCCAAGGGGTGAGGGTGGAGAGAGTGAGAGGGTGGGAGCTCTACCCCAAGTTTGGCGAGAACAGCCTGGGAAATCAGCGGCTCAAGAGGCGGCAAGAAGGATCGTTTGCTACCACTGCCGGCAAGCGGGACATATTGCAGCCAATTGCCCGGTTGTGGAGGAACCCATGCAGTGTGACTTTCTGACGGGCAGACGTCAGTCGCTGTGTGCGACAGTCGCATGCACTGCCATTCGAGGAACTGAGAAACATTTATGCAAAATGTGTGTTAATGGTAGAAATGTTGTGGTATTGCTGGATTCAGGTAGCCTTGTGACCCTGATAAAGGCTGAGTTAGTTAAAACAGAGGTCTTTGGGAATAGCAAGGTAGCTGTTATTTGTGTGCATGGGGACACCCGAGAGTATCCAGTGACTACAGTGTGTTTCGAGACCCCCAAAGGTACCCTCTCTCATCCAGTGGGCTTAGTATCTCAGTTACCGCATGACGCCATTGTGGGAAGGGATTTTCCGAAGTTCTGGGAACTGTGGGATGATCCTGAGCCCCCCACTGGTGCCCCTATGTACCAGGAATGTGATAGCCAGAACTCCCCTGAGAGTGGTGAGGACTCTCCGGAATTTCCCTTATCAGTATTGGCAGGGGAGACTCAAGAAACTGGAGAGGAGCCCACCTCCTCAGACGAAAACCTACCGTCTGTGGAGTTTTCTGATCTTGAGGTTCACAGGGAAAACTTTGCCACAGAACAGTTGAAAGACCCCGCCCTAATAAAGGCACGGGAAAACGTAGTGAAAATAGATGGCGAGTTAGTGAACCCAGATAATACCTGCACTTACCCATACTTCAGCGTAGAGAAGGACCTACTGTATCGGGTGGCAAAAAGGGCAGAAGAAACCGTTGAGCAGCTTGTGGTGCCCAAACCTTACAGGAAGTTGGTGTTGGAGTTGGCCCATGGGCACATTCTTGGAGGTCATCTGGGGACAGAGAAAACCCGAGAGAGGGTATTACAGAGATTCTATTGGCCGGGGGTGATGAAGGACATAGAAAATTATTGTTCCTCCTGCCCTGTGTGTCAGAGGTCGGCCCCGATGCCACATTTCCGTAGCCCGCTGGTCCCTCTACCCATCATTGAGGTCCCGTTTGAGAGGATCGCCATGGATTTGGTAGGGCCTATAATCAAGTCCGCTAGGGGGCACCAGTACATATTAGTTATAATGGACTATGCCACCCGTTATCCAGAAGCGATCCCTCTCCGAAATACCTCGGCCAAGACCATAGCCAAAGAGCTATCTCTTGTGTTTAGCCGGGTGGGTATTTGTAAAGAACTGCTTACGGACCAAGGTACACCCTTTATGTCCCGGGTTATGAAGGAGCTGTGTAAATTGTTCAAAGTGACGCAATTACGTACATCTGTGTATCACCCCCAAACCGATGGGCTGGTTGAAAGATTCAACAAAACCCTAAAACAAATGTTGAAGAAAGTGGTGGATAGAGATGGAAAGGATTGGGACTGTCTACTTCCTTATCTGATGTTTGCTATTAGGGAGGTGCCCCAATCCTCTACGGGATTCTCCCCCTTTGAGTTACTGTATGGGAGACACCCAAGAGGGCTGTTGGATATTGCCAAGGAAACTTGGGAAAGTGAGAGTTCTCCCCACAGGAGTGTGATTGAGCATGTCGCCCTGATGCAAGACCGAATTGCACAGGTAATGCCCATCGTGAAGGAACATTTGGCCCAAGCGCAGTTAGCACAGCAGAGAGTGTACAACCGTGGAGCCAAGACCCGTACCTTTTCCCCGGGGGATAGGATACTGGTACTTGTCCCTACGGTTGAAAGTAAATTCCTTGCCAAATGGCAAGGCCCCTATGAGATAATGGAAAAAGTGAGCGAAGTGAATTACAAGGTCAGACAACCAGGAAGGCGAAAGCCCGAACAGATCTATCACGTTAATCTGTTGAAAGCCTGGAGGGATAGAGAGTCCCTAGTCGCAGACACTTGGTCACCAGCTCAAACTGGTTGCGTGATTCCTGAGGTTGGAATAGCAGCCACCTTGTCACAACCCCAACAACAGGAGGTTAAGGAGTTTGTGCTTCGCAACAAGGAGGTATTCTCTGAGCTGCCGGGACAAACATCTGGGGTAGAGCATGACATCATTACCCCGCCCGGTGAAAGGGTGAAGTTAAAACCCTATCGGATCCCAGAGGCCCGACGGGAGGCAATATGGGAGGAAGTACAGAAAATGCTGAACTTAGGGGTGATAGAGGAGTCCCAAAGTGATTGGTCTAGTCCCATTGTGTTGGTGCCTAAACCGGATGGGAGCTGGCGATTTTGTAACGATTTTCGTCAGTTGAACAAAGTTACAAAATTTGACACCTACCCCATGCCACGTATAGATGAGTTGATCGACCGGCTGGGAACAGCCCGATACATGACGACTCTTGACCTCACAAAAGGGTATTGGCAAATCCCCCTGGCCAAGTCGGCCAAAGAGAAAACCGCATTTGTAACCCCAGACGGGGCGTTCCAATATAAAAGAATGCCGTTCGGGTTACAGAATGCGCCGGCCACATTCCAGCGGAAAATGGACCAGATGCTGAGGCCCCATCGGGAGTATGCTGCGGCTTACCTGGATGACGTAATTGTCCATAGCACAGATTGGGCCTCACATCTGCCAAAAGTGCAAGCAGTTCTGGACTCTGTTCGGGAAGCGGGGTTTACGGCTAACCCCAAGAAGTGTACCATTGGGCAGGAGGAGGCCAAATATCTTGGGTACACCATTGGGAGGGGAGTAATAAAACCCCAACTCAACAAAGTCGAGGCCATCCAGAGTTGGCCACGTCCCAACAGCAAGAAGCAGGTACGAGCCTTTCTGGGAATCGCTGGGTATTATCGGCGATTCATTCCCCACTTTGCTTCTAAGGCTGTGCCCCTAACCAACCTGACGAAGGGGAAAGGGTCGGTCATGATTAAATGGACCCCCGAGGCTGAGGCAGCATTCCAATTCTTGAAACAAGCCTTATGTAGCCAGCCAGTGTTGTACTCACCCGACTTCTCTAAAGACTTTGTCGTACAAAGTGATGCGTCAGATGTGGGGTTAGGAGCAGTATTGTCCCAGGTCTGGAACGGGGAAGAGCACCCAGTCATTTACCTCAGCAGGAAGTTGAAGTCCCATGAGGTAAATTACGCCACCGTTGAAAAGGAGTGTTTAGCGGTGAAGTGGGCTCTAGATTCCCTTCGGTACTACCTGCTAGGTAGGCACTTTGACATGGTTACGGATCACGCTCCGTTAAAGTGGATGGCTCAAAACAAGGAAACAAATAGAAGAGTGAATAGGTGGTTCCTGGCCCTCCAGGAATTCAACTTCACAGTAAAGCATCGCCCTGGCGTTCAAATGGGGAATGTGGATGCTTTGTCTCGAGTACATGAATGCCTGATTGCTGGTGTTCCAACCCCGAGGTTAAAACAAGAGGGGGGGGTATGTGACAGCAGGAAGGTAAAGTCACCTGGTTGCATCCAGGGGGGTAGATATATTTCGCCCAGATTCAGGCTTTACGCCGACTTATACAACTAGGTGGAGAGTTGTATAAGGCTAGTGGGCTCATGGATGACTCATACCTCTAGGGAGAGTGTGGGGCGTCGTGCAGACAGAGATGAGGAGACCAGCTGAACCTTGTCAGCTCATTTAGGCCTCTATAAGAACTCCCAGCTTCATTAGATGTTAGCTCATGCCTGGAACCAGACCTGTGTGGACTGTCTAGGGAGAGTGAACCCCTGTGCGGTGAGAAAAAGCCTGTGTGGCTATTTGCTTGGACATTTAAAACCAGGGACTTAGGGACTAGGACAGCACTAGGCTGATCCCAGTTGTTAGTTAGGAAACCTGTATGTTTAGTCAGAGGTCAAGTTGACCAGGATTTATTTTATTTATGTTTCTTTTGCTTTGCTGTGTTTTGTCACTGTAAATAGAAAATAAACCGCACCTTTTTGATTTTGAAAACCACAACCTCCGTTTGCTGGGCCTGTTTTTGTCTAGGGAGCCCATCCCGGGGGTCACACACACCCGCTGCCGAGCTAACCCCCTCACAATATATATATATATATATATATATATATATATATATATATATATATTAGCATACAACCTATGGAATAAAATGGTAATCATTGCAACTTTTTATGTCCCCCCTGTATTTGCGCAGCAATTTTTCAAACGTGTTTTTTTTATTTTTTAAACAGTTTCATGAATAAAAAAAATATATACTAAAGTTAGCCAGATTTTTTTGTATAATGTGAAAGATGATGTTACACCGAGTAAATAGGTACCTAAAATGTCACTTTTAAAATTGTGCACACTTGTGGAATGGGGCCAAATTTCAGTACCTAAAAATCTCTATAGGCGACGCTAGAATTATTGCTCACGCTCTAACGTTTTGCGGCGATACCTCACATGTGTGGTTTGAACGCTGTTTACATATGCTAAAATAAGTCCTTATGCTGGTTAAATTAATATGTAACTTGTGAATATGTAACCTGTGTGTATCTGGCTCTGATACTAGCCAGTGCCTCACCAGCCACTGAACTCAACCGCACATCCCTGCTGTGCAATACTATGACAGAATAATTTAAAACTAAGCAATGAACTGACCATGTTGCTGTAAACGTGCACCATATTTCCTTTTATGCTGCTTTACTCCAGGGACGAGAAACTCCACTCTCAGTGAAGGTCTACTAAACAGGGACTGCTATAGGTCACACAAGATGTTTTCTGCACCTGGGCCCAGTGCAGAAAATATCTATAGCAAGAATTGTTCTTGTTTTCCTTGGAACAAGGCCCTGCTGGGTTCAAACACTTTACTGAGTGACTGATCTAAAAACCTCTGGTTATTTCATTTCCATTTAAATGGATCCAAATAGCTGGGAATTGTTACAGGATACTTAAGGGTGGGCTGGTCATTCTGTGATACTAACCATTAGCATTATACCTGCTGGATTAAAAAATACATTATATAAATACCTCCCAACTTTTTGAGAATGGAATGAGGGACACCTATTAGTAAAAGTATGTAGGCATAGGACACACCCCCTGCCATGCCCCCTCAAAGGAGAATTATACCAAAAAAAAATGTTTAAATCCACAAGTGCTTTTTTTTTTACCCCTATCATTCGTAAATACTGGCTTTTGACATTTACAAATGCAGCAATTTAGAATGGTTTAGCACTGGGAACCACTTTTTGAAAGATAAAAAGTGCATTTTATATACAAGTATATAGATCGGACCAAAATGAGGGACAGATAAGGAGGAATGAGGGACAGAGGGACTTTGTTCCAAACCAGGGACAGTCCCCCGAAATCAGGGACGGTTGGATAGCTATGTATATACATAGCCAGTTGCTGGGCTACAACAAAATGGAGAAGAAGATATTCCCAATTATTCTTCTCTCCCTTTACTGAGATACTTATGCTATGCTGCACCATTCTCTTTCGGACAGTTGGAGTGCTAAAGCCAAGCAAGCCCATAAACTTCTATGCAGAGCGCTGAGAATCCTGGGAGTTGTAATTTTTAAATGGCAGCCTGTAGGGTAGGCTCCCTCCTCATTGGGCACCAAGTAAAGGTCATATAGGGGGCCTACGCAGGGGTGGGCTCTTCTGGGAAATTCTAGGCACCTTGAATAGGGTCACGGCCTTACACACGGGATACCTGTTCTTGAACTAACAAACTCCAAAAAACTCTTGTAATATACACCACTGTTGCATTTAGGAGGGACACGCTGAGCTGAGCCCCTCCATATGTCCAGCTATCTCTGCTACCTCACTCCTAGTAATGAAATGGAGCTCCGTCATGCACCTAGCACTAACTGTGTACCCACCTAAAGCAGAATTCCACAAGTTTTTGTAGTTTATTAAAAGTCAGCAGCTACAAAATGTGTAGTTGCTGACTTTTAATAAACAAACGCTTACCTCCCCCACGGTCCAGCGATGTGGGCGCCTGGAGCCTCGCTCCTCTCCCCCTCCTCTCCGCGGCGCCGTCATAGCAACTGTGGGCACCCAGCCTTGACAGCTTGCAGCTTCACGGCCGGGTGCGCACTGCGCATGCGCGAGTCGCTCTGCTATTGGTCAGTCAATCTTCTGGGATCTGTGATGTGTCCCAGAAGATTTCTGGCAGGGAGGGGCCTAGGCAGCCGAAAAGAGGAAGAAGGAATTGGGACAGGAAGTCCCACTAAAAATGATTTACCCCCCCCAAAAAAAAAAATTACATGCCAAATGTGGGATGTAAAGGGGCCAGGAGTGCTTAACCACTTAAGCCCCGGACAATTTTGTTGCTAAAGGACCAGGCCCCTTTTTGCTATTCGGCACTGCGTTGCTTTACCTGACAATTGCGCGGTCGTGCGACGTGGCTCCCAAACAAAATTGATGTCCTTTTTTCCCCACAAATAGAGTCTTCGTTTGGTGGTATTTGATCACCTCTGCGTTTTTTCTTTTTGCGCTATAAACAAAAATAGAGTGACAATTTTGAAAAAAATTACATATTTTTTTATCTTTGCTATAATAAATATCCCCAAAAAATATTTTTTTTTTCTCCTCAGTTTAGGCCGATACGCATTCTTCTACATATTTTTGGTAAAAAAAAATCGCAATAAGCGTTTATTGATTGGTTTGCACAAAAGTGATAGCGTCTACAAAATAAGGGGCCGTTTTATGGCATTTTTATTAATATTTTTTTTTTTTACTAGTAATGGCAGCGATCAGTGATTTTTATCGTGACTGCGACATTATGGCGGACACATCGGATGCTTTTGACACATTTTTGGGACCATTGTCATTTTTACAGCTATCAGTGCTATAAATATGCACTGATTACTGTGAAAATGACACTGGCAGTGAAAGGGTTAACCTCTAGGTGGCGCTGTAGCAGTTAAGTGTGACCTAATTAGTGATTCTTACTGTAGGGGGCGTGGCTTGGCATGTGACGTCACTGATCGTCATTCCCTATGACACTCTCACTAGGAAGAACGGGGAAAGGTTTGTTTACACTTACCTCTCCCCGTTCTTCAGCTCTGTAACCCGATCACGGGACACCGGCGGCGATCGGGTCCGCAGGTCCCGCGGGCGTGGTCATGGAGCTTCAGACCTGGTCACGAGCACGCCGCCAGCGGCGCGCGCGTGACCCACGAATGGGTTCTTAAAGGGGACGTACCTGTACTCCCTTGTGCCTGTCCGTACCATTCTGTCGACCTATATCGTCGCGCGGCAGTCCTTATGTGGTTAAAACGGAAGTTTCACTTTTGGGTGGATCTCCGCTTTAACTCTTCCTCTTCTGTACCTGTGCACAGGCTGAGGACCTCTGTGGTGCAGATCTGCTCCCGTTGCTATGGGAGACAGACCAGCTCACGGACAGAGTGCTGACAAAAACTCCTCTTCCAAGAGGCTATCACATGTCAAATGTACACACTTATGACAGGCTGCAGGTAAAACCTTCATTACCCTTGGTAACCACTCGTGTCTTCACACTGTATTAACTCTTACACTGCTGTCTTCCTACCCCATTGTGTTTACTGACCTGAGCTGTAGACTATATGTGCCGGTTAATTGCATTACACCCTTTTTGTAAATTCAGACTAGGCAAAGACAAAGTTTCAAAAGCTTTAGGCCTCATGCCCACTGGCGTTTCTACAGCTGCGTTTTTTGCAGCTTAAAAACGCCTGTCCATGTTATTGTAAATATTTATTTTTATTTATTTATTTATTTTTTTGAAAAAAAAAAAAACAAAAAAAAAAAACGTCGGAGCTCAAAACCTGACCGCGCGTTAGTGCGCGTTTTTGCGCGTTTTTTGACGCTCGCGTTTTTTTCTGCCTAATTCTGACGCTGAGGAACGCACTGGTCCTGGGTTTTTTTTACAGCTTACAAACGCCTATGCTCTTTACAGCTCAAAAACGCCTAGGTGGGCATGAAGCTATAGACTAACATGGACAGGCGTTTTTAAGCTGTAAAAAACGCTCAAAAACGCGGCTGAAAAAACGCCCGTGGGCATGAGGCCTTACTTAAATAACTAGACATGGCAAACAAACACAGATAACAGTTTTTCCCTAGACTAATCCCTAACTCAGGCTTGTGGCTGCCCCAGAATACCTGCACAGAGTGAAATCCATTATTGCAGAATTCCAGCATTGGTGTCTTTGAGCGTTTTGTAGCTCTCAGTGGTCCTGTACTCTATGGCGGTTCTTTATCCAACCTGCTCAGAGTTTGGCAGAAGGCTTTATTGATGGACCCCGGTAACAGCAACATGTCAGGCAACACGCGCATCTTCTCACTCATTGCAGGCCCAGTCGGACTCCTGTCCCATTTTTATATAACGCCCTCCTGGAAAAAAGCGCTAGGTCTTATTTTCGGGGTAGGTCTTATTTTCGGGGAAACACAGTAGTAAAGAACCAGTAGGTCGGACCAAAGAAAGCCTGCCAAGAGAGAACCGGAAACATGTTACAGTGGGGATCGAAAGTTTGGGCACCCCAGGTAAAAATGTGTATTAATGTGCATAACGAAGCCAAGGAAAGATGGAAAAATCTCCAAATGGCGTCAAATTAAAGATTAGACATTCTTATAATATGTCAAAAAAAGTTAGATTTTATTTCCATCATTTACACTTTCAAAATTACAGAAAACAAAAAAAATGGCGTCTGCAAAAGTTTGGGCACCCTGCAGAATTTATAGCATGCACTGTCCCCTTTGCAAAGCTGAGACCTGCCAGTGTCATGGATTGTTCTCAATCATCGTCTGGGAAGACCAGGTGATGTCAATCTCAAAGGTTTTAAATGGCCAGACTCATCTGACCTTGCCCCAACAATCAGCACCATGGGTTCTTCTAAGCACTTGTCTAGAAAACTGAAACTGAAAATAGTTGACGCTCACAAAGCTGGAGAAGGCTATAAGAAGATAGCAAAGCGTTTTCAGATGTCAATATCCTCTGTTTGGAATGTAATTAAGAAATGGCAGTCATCAGGAACAGTGGAAGTTAAAGCAAGATCTGGAAGACCAAGAAAAATATCAGACAGAACAGCTTGCAGGATTGTGAGAAAAGCAATTCAAAACCCACGTTTGACTGCACGATCCCTCCAGAAAGATCTGGCAGACACTGGAGTTGTGGTACACTATCCCACTATAAAGAGTTACTTGTACAAATATGGTCTTCATGGAAGAGTCATCAGAAGAAAACCTCTTCTACGTCCTCACCACAAAAATCTGCGTTTGAACTTTGCAAATGAACATATAGACAAGCCTGAGGCATTTTGGAAACAAGTTCTGTGGACCGATGAGGTTAACCACTTCCCTACCCAGCCATAGTCAAATGACATCCACAGATGGGATCTCCCATCCTGGGTGGACGTCATATGACGTCCTGGCTTTGTAGGGGGATATCTGAATGATGCCTGCAGCTAGAGGCATCATTCAGATATCCTTTTAAAGTGCCGGTGATTCTGTGAACCATAAGAGCGATCATAGCGGCAATTCCGCCGCTTGATCATTCTTATAGGTGGCGGGAGGGGACATCCCCCCCTCCCGCTGCCATCCGGTGCTTCTCCGGGCTCTCCCGTGCGATCGGGGACCCGGAGCGAATCTTCCGGCGCTGTTGGTGGGTCACGTGACGAGCATAGAGATGACTGGTGACCAGATGGTCACCAGTCATCTCTATGATCGTCGGAGGCGATGTGATGACGTCACGCCCGGGTCCTCAAATGTAAACAAAACCGCCATTGCGGCTAGTAAGTATGAGATCAGTGAAAAAAAATTCACTAATCTCATGCTTTCCAGCCTGGAGGAGAGATGTGGGGTCTTATTGACCCTGCATCTCTCAATAAAGAGGACCTGTCACACACATTCCTATTACGAGGGATGTTTACATTCCTTGTAATAGGAATAAAAGTGATCAAAAAAAAAAAAGTAAAATAATTGTAAAAAACTAAATAAATAAGTAAAAAAAAAAAAATTTAAATGCCCCTGTCCCCGGTAGCTCGCGATCAGAAGCGAATGCACACGTAAGTCGCCCACATATGTAAACGCTGTTCAAACCACACATGTGAACTATCGCTGCGTGCGTTAGAGCGCGTGCAACAATTCTAGCACTAGACCTCCTCTGTAATTCTAACCTGGTAACCTGTAAAAAAAATTAAAGCGTCGCCTATGGAGATTTTTAAGTACCGAAGTTTGGCGCCATTCCATGAGTTTGCACAATTTTAAAGCGTGACATGTTAGGTATCTATTTACTCTGCGTAACATCATCTTTCATATTTTCCCCAAAAATTGGGCTAACTTTACTGTTTTGTTATTTTTTAATTCATGAAACCATTTTTTTTTTTAAAAGGCGTTTGAAAAATTATTGCGCAAATATCGTGCAAGAAAAAAAGTTGCAATGACCGTCATTTTATTCCCTAGGGTGTCTGCTAAAAAAAACATATATAATGTTTCGGGGTTCTGAGTAATTTTCTAGCAAAAGAATGATGATTTGTACATGTAGGAGAGAAGTGCTAGAATAGTCCTGGTATGGAAGTGGTACAAAAAGCCCAGTATTGAAGTGGTTAAAATAGAACTTTTGGAGAAGAAAGGGCACAGAGTTTAATGAAAATAACCTCTGTCCAACTGTTAAGCATGGGGGTGGATCAATCATTCTTTGGGGTTTTATTGCAGCCAGTGGCACAGGGAACATTTCACGAGTAGAAGGAAAAATGGATTCAATAAAATTTCAGCCATCTGTGAAAAAGCTGAAGTTAAAGAGAGGATGGCTTCTACAAATGGATAATGATCCTAAACACACCTCAAAATCCACGGGGGATTACATCAAGAGGCGTAAACTGAAGGTTTTGCCATGGCCTTCACAATCTCCTGACCTCAACATTATTGAAAACCTATGGATAAGACCTTAAAAGAGCAGTGCGTGACAGACAGCCCAGAAATCTCAAAGAACCGGAAGACTTTTGTAAGGAAGGATGGGCAAAGATACCTCAAACAAGAATTGAAAGACTCTTGGCTGGCTACAAAAGCGTTTACAAGCTGTGATACTTGCCAAAGGGGACAGTACAAGATATTAATGTCTAATCTGTAATTTGATGCCATTTGGCGATTTTTCCATCTTTCCTTGGCTTTGTTATGCACATTAATACACATTTTTACCTGGGGTGCCCAAACTTTCGATCCCCACTGTATAACTAACCCTTCTGGCTGGGACAGCATAAATTTAACCTTACAAACCAAATAATGGAACAAATAGACACTTTACACCACAGATTCCAATAGGCACTGTGCAGTAGGAGCAGTGGAGAGATGATTTTTATTAAACTTCCTGGGAAAGTTCTCTCTCTTGGCAGAGTTGGAGAGAGAGTACCTCTCTCTGGATATTCGCCTGCTAGCGGGAGACCATACCAGTGGAAATCTGAGCCTAAGACTGTGAGAGAGGACACCTGGGGGCAGCGAAGGACCACCTGCATCACAGGATCTGTACTGCTGCCACTGGGAGACTTTAGTATCCATTCACTCTCTGCTTCCCACCGCTGATCACTAGAGGCTTACGGGAAGAAACCGAAGGGGCTCCCTCTTCTACAGCGAGAGGTCACAGCAGTATCCCGGGGACTGGTAAGGAGGCTAGCAGAGGCTGATCCACTGAACGCAGGACACCAAGTGTACCCATACCATACTGCACCCATACTGCACTCTAGACTGCACCTTATACCAATCCTATACTGCAATATACTGAACCTTTACTGCATCTGAACCACATCTACCTTACACCTGTACCAAGACTATACCGTACCTCTACTGTACCTATACTGCATGCAGGTTAACTGGGACTGTTGTTAAGTGCACCAATGCTCTTAAAGGGCCCTAATGATAGGCAGATGATCATCTCAAAGGGCTGCCCCTCCCGTAACAATTGCTCTGCAAGCCTCCTTTTTTCCCCTGCCCTCTCTGCTATTATTCCTTTCATGCTTGCCAAGTTGCTAACCATATTAGGTGACAATATATTAAGTTTGCCTTTACTACCTTACTGGTGCTTGTTTTCTTTGATACGGCACTACTACTGGGTACTAAGCATAGGTGTGCGCAGCCTATTGCATTAAGGTGTGCACCCCAAAGCCCAAACACGCACTACTGATTGCTCACGTTGTTCATTCAGAAAGGGAAGGGGCCAGTAAACAACATATTTACTGGCCCCTTCCCCACTCCTAAAACATCCCAGCAGCAACAGTCGATAGGAGAGGAGGGAAGCCGGCAGCGCTGCCAGGGGAAAGATGGAAGCCAGGGCAGTAGGGGGAATCTGTGCTGCACAGGGTTGTTAGGGTGTGCCTGGGCACACTTGGCACACCCTGTGCGCACACCTATGGTACTAAGCATCATGTTCAGTGATTTCCTATGATATTGTATGTTTGTACACTCAACCTGGTATGATAGAGGGGCTGAGGTTTTTTATTTTTATTTTTTGGAAAAGGTTGAGGCAAAGAACAGAGGACCCAGCCTATTTATCAGCTTCTATGGGGGTAGCGTTACATAAGTGACTTTGTTACTGTAGCACCCTCTAGTGTGCAACTAGTGTAGGTAAATTTGTTTTTGTGACTCATGGTAAGTTGTGTGAGTCTGTAATTGGGTTGGGGTACTCTAGGTCAGGCTGAAGGGGTCTACGGGGCAGGCCTCTGGTACCTCCCCCTGGTTCTTGAAGCTTGGAGAAGTTTCTGGAAACTAGTGGTGGAGGCCAGGAGGTCCTGATCTGCATACTTGAGAGAATCTGGCTAATCTCCAGGCAGGAGGCCTTGGCAGGGTGGTTGGATCAGCCCTTAAATATTGTGGAGCCTGGCCAGCAAGGAGATCCGGGTGGAAGATGGAGTGAGGAAGTGGTGTTGTGTGGCCTGGGAGGGGACCCCGGGCTGAGGGGGATTCTGCCTCCAGGCTGGGAGCTGAGAGAAGAAGAAGCAGAGTATGAAGCCCACTATCTTGTGGTCTCGGTTGGGAGACACCCTGGCTTCAGGAGAAGGACTTGTACAGCAGAAGGCCTGAACAGTCGTCTCTTCTAGGGCAACAGGATTTCCGGGGACAGTCTGAGGACTTCTACATTCCCCAGAGCAGAAAGGGTTAAAGTTGCCAGGTGTAATATTAAGCAAGCTTATTTTGCACTGCGCCAGCAAGCTGTGTCCCAGTCAAGTATATGTTAATTTTTCTGGATCACATAAAGAACAATGATCAGGACAACTTCCTACTTTAAGTCCAATGTGTTTTCCCCAATAAAACAACAAAACCAAGCCCAAGGACTGATTCCTAGTCTCTGAATGAGAGTTTAAAATGTGTTCTACCTGGCTGTGCAGGAATAGGGGGACCCAAGATCCCGCGGCTCCTGCAGGGGTATCGATACATTACGAAAAACATTTAGCTATGTATGTAGAAGAACCCACCTTTTGTACGTAAAATTTGATATTTAATTTTCATGGAAGGCACAAAAATCTTGTTCTCTACTGGTCAGAAAGACAGTAATGTGTGCCGAAAAATATTTTATTTCCTAATAATCTCCTGGAACATGAATGCATTTATCAATGAATGTTATGGCTCATTCACACCAGAGCAGAGGCCCATACACCATGTGATAAGTGTGCTTAGTGTGTGTTTATGCACCTGGGAGTGACAAACGTTAAGTGCAGTCGGCCCCAGCAACCTGTTAAAAATAAATGACAGGGTGAGAGATGCAGCAACTGTATGGATATTTCCACACAGCAGAGCATTTACACCCATACAGGGATGGAGGCACTGCCCTTGAGGCACTTCCCTGGACACAGACTGACCTAATCAAATGAAAACCCATATTGAGAAAAATATGTTGTTTATTATTGCTGACTACCTTCTACAAATGCTGGTTTCCTGGCTTCTTCTGGCTCCAGTATTTTCTTCCCTGGAGTAAGCATGCAGCCTGTGATTTCAGGGTAAATTCTGCACTCCTGGTCTGAATACTTGTTGCTCATTAGTAATTCAGGAGCCTATAGATATACAATGCAGCCAGGCAGACTTTGCCCAGGTGTTTTAAAAGAAGAGCTCAACAATACAACCTAATCATTTTACTAGTACAGGTTTTCTTTTAACCAATTAACCTCCAGAAGGTTTTCACTCCAGGGCATTTTTGCTATTCAGCACTGTGCTACTTTAACTGTCAATTGCTTGGTCATGCAACACTGTATGTAAATAACATGTATATCTTTTTTTTTTTTCATAGAAATAGAGCTTTTTTTTGGTGGTATTTATTCACCACTGTTTTTTTTTTGGTTTTTTTTTTTGCTATTTTTGCTTCTGGACCTTCATTCCTGAATGCACAGGGCCCTAAACTCTGATACCACTTAGTACAGCATTTTTCCTGACCTACTGCAGCCTGCCATAGATATTGCCAGGCTGGCTGAAGCTGGGCTTAATGCTGCACCCATCCTTCCTTGGCAAACTTAAATGCCAGGCGGGATTTAATGCAGTTGGATGGCCCATGTACAAGGGGCCTTGAAATACACTTGTATAAGGGCTGCCATTGTTGGCATCCTTTTAAAAAAACACAATTGCATGGCTATCTCTGGTTGGAATACTTCTGAATCTGACCTGGAAGTCAGAAATTTAAAGGGCTCTTTCACACTGGCGGTTCACTGAGCAGGCGGATGACAGATCCGTCTACGCTCACTGTGCTGAGATGGACCTGTCAGATCCCCGCTCTCCTTTATGGGGAGATTGGATGAAAACGGACCCATCTGATCACATCCGCAAGATGGATGGAAAATAAGGTCTCCATCTGTCTGGATTTCATGGACAGGATCGGATTGGAAATCGGTGGATGTCAGCGGACATGCCACCGCTAACATCCGCCGCTCCATAGAGGTGAATGGATGGTCTGATCAGGTCCACCTGAAAAACTGACAGGCGGACCTGATCGGAAAGCCTCTATGAAAGGGGCCAAAGTCCGAAATTCTTAGCTGTTTACTTTACCAGGCTAATGGCTGAGAACTTATTGAAGCCAAAGCATCACCATGAAATCCAGGCAACTAGCATTTTCAGAAGGTCAGTAATTCCTATTTCTCGCATTACAGGTTTCATTTGTTCTCCTAGGGCAGTAGGGGGGGAGCTCTGAGTAATGAATCTGACCAACAAGCGCAGGTCTTTCCTCAGACACCTTGATAAATAATGCAATGTCCTGGGTGGTTTACAATTTTGCATTGCGGTATTATTAATTACCATATATTTTATTCCCGAAAATTCTAATAGTTGTAAATAGCTGCTTAACGGACTTATCTGAGATCAAATTGAATATAATTAGCTTTTAACTTTTAAACCTTTGGCGCTATGACATCTCCTGGAAATCACAGTGACAGTTCTGATATTAAAGTGTAACAAAATGGCATTGCCTTAATATGAAACAGAAGGCTGAGCATCTTGCTCTACAATTATTTATACCATTAAAAGCGATCACTTCCATTCACATAAATGCACACTGGTTCGTACTTGGCCTGTATAAGCGTTGGCTCATCATCTTTAATAAAAGTCTTCTACATCGTTCGCATTAAACATACATTTTATCTCTAGCGTCATGTGGAGAAGGAGATTGCGTTATGTGAGCATGCAGTGCCATCTGTTGGTGTAGTACATGAAATCAGTATATACCGATAGAAGGAGAACTATAGAAAATTTAGTAAAAAGGTTGAGACAGACAGTTCACTTATTAAAGTAAATATTCCTGGGCAAAGTTTTGGCAAAGTCAGTTCAGCAAATAAGGTGAAGTGGTGTTCACTTCAATTATCCAGAAGAAATACTGGAAGTGATTCAATAAAGCATTTTCAAACCTTTTCTGGCCACATGCGAAAGTCCTGCCCAAAATTCATGAAAGCCAGTCGACAGTTCTCTTGCTATTTACCACACTTGTGACAAATTTAAGTAGTTGTTATATGCAAGACTTTTACATTCCAGCACTATGGCTGTGGCAAATTCATTAAGAAATTGTGGCAAATTGGTGGTAAGAAGATTGGAGGTAAATAATGCCTCTTCCATGATGGAGTAAATTGTATAAGACAAATTCTGTCTGAGACAATTCAGCCTCACCTCACACCTTACTGACAGTTACATGAATGGGTTACAAATTTGTTCCTCAGACAGGAGACAGATTTCTAATGAGTGTCAATGACATTCTCTATGAATTCCCAGGACTGTATTTTTACATTCCGTCACACATAATTTGGTATTCAGAGTGAACACAGCTTTACCTTATTCATTAACTGATTAAGGACCGCCCCACATACATATACTGTAGCAGGGCAGCCCTTTAGCGCAAAATCACGTACCTGTACTTGATTTTTTCTTCTGGATCTGGGGCATGCAAGCACGCCACCGGCGACTCGTTCCTGCTGTGCTTGGACACTCGATGTCCGCCGGGACCCCCCAATCATTACCGAGGCAGACAGAATGGCGGTCTGCCTATGTAAACAAGGCAGATCACCATTCTGTGATGGAACTTCCGGTTCCGGCGCCGCATGGAGTAGCTGCTCTCCTCTTCAGCTCCCGCAGCGAGACTCCTAAAACGGCTTAAAAAGCCTGCTAACCCACCTCAATAACCGGCAGCATCTTCATCCACTGCCTGGCCACGACATGGACCGCTTTGTGGAAAAAACCGGCACGCGATCGTATGCGGCCGCAGCGGTGCGAACGGCGGAGCTGCAAATTGAGGCCCCGGCTTCGGCCTACACGGACCTCTCCCCAGAAACGACGCCGGCTATGGAGGTAAGCGGCGCCCAGGCCCCCCCCTCCTCACAAGCGGACACTGCACAGATGCCTGCAGGGGACTATAACACCAACCAACCTTATAGTGCAGGCTGTGGCAGCTCTTCTCTCCCCAATGATTACTGCCTCAGTAGAACAAGCAGTCACTGCAGGCATACACAAACTCCAGGCCCAGCTCAGGGAGCATACATCCAGGTTAAATGAGGCAAAGAACCGCATAGCAAACATTGAGGAGGAAATGTACCAGGCTCAATCCTCTGAACAGGCCCAAGACAGGACAAATAAATATATTCTGGAGAAGCTGGACGATTTAGAGAACAGGTCCAGAAGGAGCAATTTACCCTTCGTTAGCGTCCCAGAATCGCTTCAGCCTACAGCCCTCATGGATTTTTGCGCGAGGCGCATTCCTGAAACACTAGGCCTCCCGGGCCCCTGTACCGTGGAATGCGCACACCGCATCGGAACCTTTACCTCTGACCGCAAGTCACCCCGACCCGAACGCGCACACCGCATCGGAACCTTTACCTCTGACCGCAAGTCACCCCGACCCATAATAGCCAAATACCTCAACTATTCTGATAAAGTCTTCATCCTTCAAAAATTCAGGCAATCCAGATCTCTTCAGGTCAACGGGATCAAGGTCCTGATTTTCGCGGACTACTCATTAGAAGTATCCAAGAGAAGGAAAGCTTTCCAACAAATCTGCTCGGAGCTACACCAATGACCATTCTGTGATAGGAGAAGGCAGAGATCTTGTATTTCTGCTAAGCAGGAACACGGATCTCTGTCTTCTTACAGTACAAGCAGTCCCCACACAGTTAGAAAGCACCCCCTAGGGACACATTTAACCATTTGATTGCCCTTGATGTTAACCCCTTCCCTGCCAATATCATTATTACAGTGACAGTGCATATTTTTTAGCATTGATCATTGTATTGGTGTCACTGGTCCCCAAAAAGTGTCAAAAGTGTCACTTAGTATCCGATTTGTCCACCGCAATATCGCAGTCCCGCTATAAGTCGCTGATCGCCGCCATTACTAGTAGAAAGAAACAATAAACATTTCATAAAAATATCCCATAGTTTGTAGACGCTATAACTTTTGCACAAACCAATTAATATACGCTTATTGGATTTTTCTTTTACCAAAAATATGTAGCAGAATACAAATTGGCCTAAATTGATGAAGTATTTATTGGGTATGTTGTATAGCAGAAAGTAAAATATATATATATATTTTTTATTTGATTTTTTTTGTTTATAGCACAAAAAATATAAACCGCAGAGGTGATCAAATACCACCAAAACAAAGCTCTACTTGTGGGGGGAAAGGGGGCATGCATTTTATTTGGGTACAGCATGGAACGACCGTGCAATTGTCAGTTAAAATAATGCAGTTCCATATCCCAAAAAATGGCCTGGTCATGAAGGGAGTAAAACCTTCAGGGGCTGAAGTGGTTAACTAAGCCAATATCTATGTTGCTCAGTGAAAAGTTTCAACCCTATTGTCCAAAGCTAGGGTCACACTATTGTGGTTTCCCGGTGGCCATGTTTGCATAGGCACAGCAGCCCCTCCATTTCAATGGGTTGCTGTACGCACAGAAAATGCAGGAAAAACATCCCTGCATCTTTTCAAAATCATGGCTCCAGGTAAAACCACATAGTGCCATTTGAACCAAAAAAGAGAGAGAAATCGCCCTGGGACTTTAGATGAGGTGGGAGAGAGTTGGCACATGTTCATACAAATGAAATAAAATCAATAACCGTATATACTCGAGTATAAGCCGAGTTTTTCAGCACATTTTTTGTTGCTGAAAATGCCCCCCTCGGCTTATACTCAAGTCACCTTTTTGCACCTGATATCCTGGACTTTGGGGACCCGGTACTGGCACAACTTGGCACACATGTAGCCCCATTCTTCCTCTACAAGTGTGCAAAGTTTGTTGTCCGGAGGACCTACGGCCGGGGAGCACCGATTTTTCAAACCAGGCACCCCTTCCATAGACTCCCATGTTAAATGGTCATTTCTCCTGTGAATTTGGGGACCCGGTACCAGCCGGTCGTAGGTCCCCTGGACCCGAAACTTGGGACACATGTAGCCCCATTTCTTCTCTACAAGTGTGCAAAGTTTGTTGTCTGGGGGACCTACAGCCGGGGAGCACCGATTTTTCAGACCTGGGCACCCCTTCCATAGACTCCCATGTTAAACGTCAGTCTAGTCATGGACACGGTGAGGCATGGGCACAGTGAGGCAGGGGCACAGTGAGGCATGGACACAGTGAGGCATGCACATGGACACAGTGAGGCAAAATGAGGCACAGTGAGGCATGCAGATGGACACCCTAGGCTTATACTCAAGTCAATACGTCTTCCCATTTTTTTGTGGTAAAATTAGGTGCCTCAGCTTATATTCGGGTCGGCTTATACTTGAGTATATACGGTATATTGGTGGACAACAATGCAGTGTAACAGACGGAGACAGCAATGAATGTGCGTCGGCAGGCATAATAGCCAAAGTTAACAACATGATTACAAACATATATCGGTACATTACAATTGCAATACATCCATAAAACAGCAGTGATGGTAGTAGTAAATTAATAGGCCAGTCCAAATATGCATATAAAAACTCAAAAAGAGAAGTGCCATGTTGACACAGTAGATATTCAGCATTACATAGTTACATAGTTAGTCAGGTTGAAAAAAGACACAAGTCCATCCAGTTCAACCATAAAATAATAAAATAATAATATCATACAATCCCATATACCTAATTCTATACCCACAGTTGATCCAGAGGAAGGCGAAAAACCCCAGCAGAGCACGATCCAATTTGCTACAGCAGGGGAAAAAATTCCTTACTGATCCCACGAGAGGCAATCGGATATTCCCTGCCATACATGCAGAGGCATCAATATTGCCCTACGCGTTACGCAAGCTCCGCCTGCTTCCTCAGGGGCAGATGCATGATCATTGTATCTGTGATGGGATAGAAATGGTAAATAAGTAACACTGTTCCATAGTGGCATGGGGGATGGTGGGGTGGGTCAGACCAAAGGAGAGACCTTATACTCACCAATACTTTGGGCTATAGAGCCAATCACCGCATACCAAGGTGGCGGCAAGTCATGTATCCGGCTCGGGAGCTGAGGGGGCGAGGCACGCGGACACCGCCACGTGGAAAAGTCTGGATGAACAGCAAGGTCTGCTTGGAAATAGCTGGCCAGTGGTCATAAAGGCCCTTGGTGTGTCTGAAAAATAATGTATATATATTTGACAGTATATGTAAACCAAATGGTATGTTGGTAGCAAGGTAAGCTAAATAGGAGATTGGTAAAACATGAAAGTAATATAAGGGTATATATAATAGATGAATTAACCTTGCTCAGATATGCGCATATGTGCAAAGTACTGTGCTGTAAATATAGTATATAGTAGATACAGTACATAGATTGTTGTGGGCCAGGGAGTAATTCTGCATGCTCAAGGGCAGTATGGAAATGGTGTGATTCTGAGCAGGTAAGAAGTGTTCGAATGTGTATAGTAAAAGTCTGCTTTGTATTGAGGGTTATAAAACCACACATGTTGTTGCTGAGTAGGTGAGAAAATTACCTTGATGTACTGTAAAAGGACAGAAGATGATAAACAGCCGTTGAGGTGCCTTCCAACAAGTGTGACCACTGTGCCAGACTGCCAAAACGCTAATGCGAGTCCCAGCCATACCAAACATCCGGATATACCTTGCGGCGGGCCCAGGAGCACCCTGCAGTTTCCAGTGTGTGATGGTGCCATTATAAATTAAAGGCTCACCCACACATCTGCTAACAGCCGTAGGTTTTTTGTTAGATGAAGAGTAATATCACATAAAAGGAAACCCCTAATAAAAGTGTGTAGGTAATGGACCTGCCCCCAATTGCACTGACCGTAAAAAATGTAGGTTGAATTCTTGGGAAAGTAAAAATCCTCCACTGCAATGGGCTGCCCCCACACTGCAAGGAATAAATAATCACTTAGGGTTAGGGGACCAGGAAAAGCATGTTTACTTACCTGATCCTTCACTCCCACAAGCAATTCTGTACTGCTAGTCTAGTCTCTTCTCTACACTGTGGTGGTCAGATGCCCTGTGATGTCATCAATTAGCATGACCTTCATTGGACAGGTGAAAAACTGTTCACTGCAAGAGCATAGGAGAGAAGATAGCGAACTGCAAAGGGAGTGGAGGATCAGTAAAATTGCTTTTCCCAGTCCTCTAGACCTACAGTATCTCACAAAAGTGAGTACACCCCTCACATTTTTGTAAATATGTTATTATATCTTTTCATGAGACAAAACTGAAGAAATTACACTTTGCTACAATGTAAAGTAGTGAGTGTACAGCTTGTATAACAGTGTACATTTTTTTCCCCTCAAAATAACTCAACACACAGCCATTAATGTCTAAACCGCTGGCATCAAAAGTGATTGAGTATACCCCTAAGTGAAAATGTCCAAATTGGGACCTAAGTGTCAATATTTTGTGTGGCCAACATTATTTTCCTGCACCATCTTAACCCTCTTGGGCATGGTGTTCACCAGAGCTTCACAGGTTGCCACTGGAGTCCTCTTCCACTCCTCCATGACGACATCATGGAGCTGATGGATGTTAGAGACCTTGCGCTCTTCCACCTTTCCGTTTGAGGATGCCCCACAGATGCTCAATAGGGTTTAGGTCTGGAGACATGGTTGGCTAGTCCATCACCTTTACCCTCAGCTTCTTTAGCAAGGCAGTGGTCATCTTGGAGGTGTGTTTAGGGTCGTTATCATGTTGGAAAATTGCCCTGTGGCCCAGTCTCCAAAGGGGGGGGGGAGTCATGCCCGGCTTCAGTATGTCACAGTACATGTTGGCATTCATGGTTCCCTCAATGAACTGTAGCTCCCCAGTGTCGGCAGCACTCATACAGCCCCAGACCATGACACTCCCACCACCATACTTGACTGTAGGCAAGACACACTTTTCTTTTTCTCACCTTGTTGCCGCCACACACGCTTGACACCATCTGACCAAAAATATATTTTTTCTTGGTCTCATCAGACCACAGGACATGGTTCCAGTAATCCATGTCCTTAGTCTGCTTGTCTTCAGCAAACTGTTTGTGGGCTTTCTTGTGCATCATCTTTAGAAAGGCTTCCTTCTGGGATGACAGCCTTGCAGACCAATTTGATGCAGTGTGCGACATATGGTCTGAGCACTGACAGGCTGACCGCCCACGCCTGCACTCAATTTCTTTGGTCCACCATGGCGAGGCCTGTTCTGAGTGAATCCTATCCTGTTGAACCGCCGTATGGTCTTGGCCACCATGCTGCAGGTCAGTTTCAGGGTCTTGGCAATCTTCTTATAGCCTAGGCCATCTTTATGTAGAGCAACAATTCTTTTTTCAGATCCTCAGAGAGTTCTTTGCCATGAGGTGCCATGTTGAACTTTCAGTGACCAGTATGAGAGAGTGAGAGCGATAACCCTAAATTTAACGCACCTGCTCCCCATTCATACCTGAGACCTTGTAACACTAACGAGTCACATGACACCGGGGAGGGAAAATGGCTAATTGGGCCCTGGGCTCGGGGAGCCTTGCAGAGGATAGGTATCTGGAAGGAGATGTGATGCCTAGGAATGAAGTACCAGAAGGGACTCTGCTACTCTGGAGGAGGAACTCTCAGAGAGCCTGGGAAAACATCAGGAGGATTACCAAGGCTGGTGTTGCTACTGAAACCTTCTTCTGGAAAAGGTACAGATTTCTGGTTTCCATTTAAAGGCCAAAGGTTAAAGGTTTTACCTGTACTGAGGTCAATAGATGGAGTCTGTGAATTTGCAAGTCAGTAAGGGTGTTCTGAGTTCCCTACCCCTCTTTCCCATCTGATGTAAACAAGTCTTTAAAAAGTCCCTAACGTGACTGGTGCCCATTTGTTACATTTCCCACATTTATTTCCCACATTTCAGCCATGGATTTAGCCCTGGGAAAATGGAAGCCAACCCTGTCTCGGGGGGTACCCACCTACCTCCAGGGGGATTGAAGTTTTGCATTTCAATTGGAGCAAGTTTTGCATTTAGATTAGAGCAAGGTGCATACGTTTTGCCTTCAGTGTCTGGTGACAAAGCTATTCCATAAATCTTTAGGCAGGTAAGACAAACGCCACCAGCATGTAGTCTAAAAGGCTGGAGGTAAAGAATAAAACCAGGTAAGCTAATATATACTGTAAATATCACTTTTTTAAGTCAAAAGAGGTAGATGTTTGGAATGAGTGAATGTGGATGTATATTCTGGGTCCTCTTTAATAATTATTTAGCAAAAGTCTCCTGAGGACAGAACATTTATAGAAATGAAAACTCTATGGAAAAGTTAGTGATAATGTACAAATTACAAAAACTTTACAGAATTAGATTTCTGAATATATTATGTGGAAAGGAACAATAATTTATACATTGTATATGTCTTTGGCTCAAGATAATGAGAGATAATAACACATGAAGTCATTTTTTCATTTATCTGTTTCATGCAGGAAAGAACTATTTAGGCTTGGGGCTAAACTTTGTAGGTGGCCCCGTAAAGCTGAAAAAATAAATTGCGTGTGTTACCAGGGTAACATCAGATATCTTTCTTGACTCTGACAAAGCCTTAACTTATATCTTAAAATTGTAATAACCTTAATGTCAATGCTCAAGCACTGATAATTACTTAGTGAATGGAACAAAGTTACATAAATGTTAACAGATTTTTAAAAATGTATTCCAATTTAGTAAATGTCATCATTGAAGCGACACTAAACTCTGGATTAAAAAAAAAAAAAAAAAATTCTATTCAATTAACTATCCTTAACCCAAAAAAGTACCTTCTTTTGCTCTAAGCATTCTCCAAATCTTCAAATTAGTTTTTTGTTTTTTGGACTATGGACTAATGGGATTAGTAGTTTGCGTAGAGCAGTGCACATGACTGCAAGTGGAAAAGTTATATCCGAAATGTGTTGAGTTTCAAATACAGGGAAAATGTAAATAAGCAATTGTGTTAACCAGAGATTGCCATAAAATTGAATCATTGAGGCATGTGGGGCTTTCCACATGAACCCTACATGCCACCACTGAAATGTGAACTACAGTACACTGAGCTCACTCCACAGTATCCATGACACCAGTGAGCTCTGCACTCCTGTAAACACAGTTTAAATGGGAACTAAACCCTCCCATCCTCTACATCCAAGGAAGCTGCCATCTTAGCCCTTGTTTGATTTGTAGTAGCCATGGCGCTGCACATGTAATCAGTAATGAAACCAGCCATTGGGTGGCTTGACAGTTTGGTTGAGAACAGATAGAGCTTTGACAGTTATCATTCATGGCAAGTCTTGAATAAAACCATTTTAGAAAACAGTTAAATTGATGGGTTTAGTTCCACTTTAACTCCCCAGTATCCATGACACCAGTGACATATGCACTCCAGTCCATACAGCTCATTCCCCTGTATCATACCTTCCAACTGTCCATCTCTTTTGAAACCAAATATCTCTGCCCCTCTTATCTCCTCAATTGTCCCACTTTTTGTTAAGCTGTATAATCCTCTATGAAAAAAATTACTGTTTAACTTCCAAAAGTGTTATAATTAAACCTTACATCCAACTTTTTCATTTGCAATGTTCTCATATAATGTTTATGTAGCGGGGTCCTCAAATTGATGGGATACACCTGGGCAATAGTGTGACCCAGGTGTATAATTGTGTTAGGATTCAGACCCCTTTTTGTTTCGTGGAGGATTGGAGGATGTAATATTCTCCTTTGCCTGTGGGTGGCGAGGTACCCACAGGCTTCAGGTAGAATCATCTTCGCAGTGCTCCCTGTTTTGTCCCTTCCTGGAGATGGTATGGCTGGGGCGGGGAACCCGCCGGGCCGTTGATGGGAGGAGATAAAAGGGGGAGACGCCCTTACCACGAGGGCTTGCGGAGAAGGAGGTCCTCGGAGGAGGAGGGTTGCGGTCCGCACCCAGGGC
This sequence comes from Rana muscosa, assembly GCA_029206835.1. NCBI lineage: Eukaryota > Metazoa > Chordata > Amphibia > Anura > Ranidae > Rana > Rana muscosa. The sequence continues at coordinate 429,815,038 of CM055121.1, read as the reverse complement.
CCGTAGGCCTGGGTGCGGGAGATCCAGGAGTCTGGTCCAGGTGCCCATGGCCTGGTCCGGAGTCATGTTGGCGTCCATCCCAGACACCTTTAGCCTGGGGTGAGGTACTATCTAGGAGGCCTGGGGCCCAGTACCTTCGACTGGGTCCCGCTAGGGTGGACTGTCCGAGGGTCCCTGAGCGGAGGGACTCGTACCTGAGGTGAGGAGGCCGGGGAGGTTACCCACTGGAGACCCGGAGCAGCACCAACCCGGTGACAGTGGGCCTCTGGGAACTCTCTTGGGAGGACACATCCCCCTGATAGGGGCCACAGCATATCGAAGAGGGCTCCATTGCTGTTCATAGGGGTTGCTGGAAGAGACCCCATCCTTCCTGTTCTGTAACAGCCGGATTGGCTTAGGCGCCGCTGGTCATAGTATAGTGGCATAGAACTGAAACGTTAGGAAGTGCCTTGATCTGCTCATCCCACCGTTGGCAAGGTTATAGGTCCCAACCAGTCTGCTGTTAAAAGAACTGTTTATCGTGCTTTGCTATTGGAGTGCCAAATAAACAAGTGTTGGACCTTTCTCCGGTGTGTGAACTCCAGTTACTGGAAGCAAAGGGGAGGCTGGTGAGCTTGCAATTACAGACTCAGTGCATTCACAGAACACACCGGCCCGAGGAAACATCAGGAAGTGGCCTTCACCTCCCTACTACAATGGGGAGGACATGGGCCGTGGCGCATCTCACTCTCACAACCCAGGAACCCCTAGACATGAGTTGGTGTGTAACCGATAAAGATGGAGAGAGGGTGAGGCCGCTACACGTGGGGGCTCGTGAGTCCGGGATACAGTGTGTTCTAAAGATGGACTTGAGAATGTCTACATTTGAACTTTGCTGCCCAGAGGAGTTCCGAGCAGATCGGCCAAATTACTGGCCAAAGTGCGTCCCTGCTCGGAGTTGTGGAAATGACCCTAACACGGGAAAGGCCCATGCGGAGGAGCGGAAAAAGGGAGAGGTCCAGCCGTGTGACGTACTGCACGTGGGGACTGTTAACGCACTGCGCCACGAGGCACCCCATGGCGACATCGTTCGTGGGCGGAGTCAAGAGGAAGCCCGCGAAAATGTACAGCTTATGGGAGGAGTCTGGCCAAGTGTGGGGATACACGTGGAGACTCCGGCGCGGGGTCAGTGCATGATGGAGCAGCAAACAGTCGGGATGCCCTCAAGTGCCCCGTGGATTATGGTTCCTCACCCCACGAGAATGACTTCCTTTGCTGCCCCCATCACAGACACGGGGAAAGACTTAGGCCCCGAGGGCGGTTGGCTCTGTACACTTGCAGAGACACGGAGGCCCTCGGTGTGATCTGTCCCGGCTGCTCGGGACTGGTGGTCACCCTGAAGCCATTCGGGCGATGTGAGGAGTGCAGAGAATTCCTTTTTGAGGTCGAGTCGTCCACAGCAAGGCCCCGGGCCCTTCGCCTCAATCACCTCACGGGTACTGCTACTCCGGAAGGGGAGATCAAGGCCTCTGTCGAGGTTCCCGTGCGCGCTGACCAGGGCGATGGACTGCCCAACAGAGAAAAATCCGAGGATGCTGCCTCGGTCGCCACAAGTTCTCTGCTCCCACCACCGAAGAGGAAAGTTGGCCTAGTACAGGCATCCTATGGACGTGGTCGAGCTTCACCCCGCTGCTTGCCTGGCCTGGATGGCGCCGGTCGAGATGGAAGTCCCGGACATCCCAGTCTTCTACAAGGGTCAGGTGAGCCAGGGGCTGGGACTGTGGTGGTGGTTGGAGGTGTCGGGGGCCCATTGGAGGTGGAACCCCCCAGAGAAGATGATTCTGTGTCCACCGGTAGATATCTGCCTGCGGAGATGTATGACACCTCCGACCTAGAGTCGCTGTCTGATTGCGGAGATGGTGGCGAGATAGACGAACTGTTCAGCCGCAAGGGCTGGGATAGAGTGCCACTTCTTGCTTCCCGTGCGGTACGGGATTCACCTATGTACACAGGAGACAGCACGCCTCGGGTGGAAGACCCGCAGCTTACGAGGGAACCTACCCCTCCACCTGTGTCCTCATCTACTGTTACCTCACCTACTTTGGTTGTGGGGACACCCCGCGCTTCTCTGAGAGCGCCGAAAGTAATTTCCAGGGAGCTGGTAAAGGTACCTCGGCATCCGGAAGCTATTGTGCTGCCTGGAACTGGAGAGAAAGCCACTATGCCACCTTTGGCCCGCTTGCAGAGACTGTTTTGCCATAAAGTAGCTCGGGAATATGGGTGGGAGTATCCGTATCTACCCCGGGACTTGCTGTATGAGGTGGAAGTCTGGAGAACAAGATGGTATGACGAGTTTGTGTGGGACAAGTTGAAGGTGCCCCATGCCCGCAGGTACCTGGAATGTGTGCCGGCAGTGTCTAAGAGGTTTGAGGACTGCAAAGCTGAATGGAAATTGGGGCGCCATATCCATGCTGACAAGATAGTCATTTGCAGAAGAGAGGGAGAAGATGTCGAGTATTCGATAGAGGCATTTGACAAACACCTGAAACCCCTGTACCTGCCGGATCCAAAGTTTTACTTATAGGAGAAAAGAACTCCTGTTTATTTCTTTTGTGCACTTGAACTTTCTGGAAGAGCCATTCCCAGACACGCAGGACTGTGCCCTGTTTTTGTTTTTGTTTGGGCTTTTCTTTTTCTCGTTGGAGACTTGGGGACTGTTGTGTTTTCGTGTTTCCCCTTTTCTTCATGTGCCAAAGGCAAGGACATTTGGGAATAGTGGCAGAGTAGGGAAAAGCTGGAAGAACGAAGATTCGTTGAGTGTCATGACCGCGGCGTTGTCACCAGGTGGCAGTGTTGCGCAACAAATGTTTGAAAATATTTCACCCACACATCACCTTGCTTGTTGGAGTGAGTGGGTCTCTCGGCTGACGGGCCCACTCATGCCAAATGACACGAAATTATGTTAGGATGTTGTTTTTCTTTCCCCTGCAGGAGAATCGTCAGTCAAGATCATTGAGAGTGGGTGGCTCTTAGACAGTGTGGGAGAGGGGCTGTGACTAGGCAGATGTTTAAAGTGTTTTATGACATAAGTTGTTTTATATGTTCCCCATTCCCTGAGCAGGTCTTGGCACTTGGGAAATTTAGAGGAACTGCCTCAGGGGTTTCACTCCATGTCACCACTTTATGGGAGGCATGGGTGTGCACCTGACGCTGGGGACCAGCGTCAAATTACAGGGGGGAGTGTGTAGCGGGGTCCTCAAATTGATGGGATACACCTGGGCAATAGTGTGACCCAGGTGTATAATTGTGTTAGGATTCAGACCCCTTTTTGTTTCGTGGAGGATTGGAGGATGTAATATTCTCCTTTGCCTGTGGGTGGCGAGGTACCCACAGGCTTCAGGTAGAATCATCTTCGCAGTGCTCCCTGTTTTGTCCCTTCCTGGAGATGGTATGGCTGGGGCGGGGAACCCGCCGGGCCGTTGATGGGAGGAGATAAAAGGGGGAGACGCCCTTACCACGAGGGCTTGCGGAGAAGGAGGTCCTCGGAGGAGGAGGGTTGCGGTCCGCACCCAGGGCCCGTAGGCCTGGGTGCGGGAGATCCAGGAGTCTGGTCCAGGTGCCCATGGCCTGGTCCGGAGTCATGTTGGCGTCCATCCCAGGCACCTTTAGCCTGGGGTGAGGTACTATCTAGGAGGCCTGGGGCCCAGTACCTTCGACTGGGTCCCGCTAGGGTGGACTGTCCGAGGGTCCCTGAGCGGAGGGACTCGTACCTGAGGTGAGGAGGCCGGGGAGGTTACCCACTGGAGACCCGGAGCAGCACCAACCCGGTGACAGTGGGCCTCTGGGAACTCTCTTGGGAGGACACATCCCCCTGATAGGGGCCACAGCATATCGAAGAGGGCTCCATTGCTGTTCATAGGGGTTGCTGGAAGAGACCCCATCCTTCCTGTTCTGTAACAGCCGGATTGGCTTAGGCGCCGCTGGTCATAGTATAGTGGCATAGAACTGAAACGTTAGGAAGTGCCTTGATCTGCTCATCCCACCGTTGGCAAGGTTATAGGTCCCAACCAGTCTGCTGTTAAAAGAACTGTTTATCGTGCTTTGCTATTGGAGTGCCAAATAAACAAGTGTTGGACCTTTCTCCGGTGTGTGAACTCCAGTTACTGGAAGCAGAGGGGAGGCTGGTGAGCTTGCAATTACAGACTCAGTGCATTCACAGAACACACCGGCCCGAGGAAACATCAGGAAGTGGCCTTCACCTCCCTACTACAATGGGGAGGACATGGGCCGTGGCGCATCTCACTCTCACAACCCAGGAACCCCTAGACATGAGTTGGTGTGTAACCGATAAAGATGGAGAGAGGGTGAGGCCGCTACATTTACATGGTCCATATTGCTTAACCGGTTCCCGACCGGCTCATGCAGATATACTGTGGCAGAATGGCTCTCCTGGGCAAAATCCCGTATATTTACAGCTTTGCCCAGGAGAGACACCAGAGGGCGCGCAAGCGCCACCGGAGGCACGCGCGCCCGCCCACTGCACAGCGGGGAACCCGATGCGCTAGCATGGGGATTTGTGTGTGTAAACACACAAATCCCCGTGCTGTCAGAGAAGAGAAGACAGATTGTGTGTTTCTACAAAGTAGAAACAGCGATCTGTCATCTCTCCTAGTCACTCCCCTCACCACGCAGTTAGAACACAGTGAGGGAACACACATTTAACCCCTAGTGTTGACTCCTTCCCTGCCAGGGACATTTACACAGTAATCAGTGCATATTTATAGCACTGATCGCTCTATAAATGCCAATGGTCCCAAAAATGTGTCAAAAGTCTCTTATCTGTCCATCGCAATGTCGCAATACTGCTAAAAATCACTGCAGATCACCGCCATTACTAGTAAAAAAATAAAAAATAATATAAATGCCATAAAAATGCCCAAAATCTTTCCCATAGTTTGTAGACGCTATAACTTTTGCGTAAACTAATCAATATACGCTCATTGCGATTTTATTTATTTTTTTACCAAAAATATGTAGAAGAAAAAACTGATGAAGAAATTATTTTTTTTTTTTTAAATTTGGGGATATTTATTATAGCAAAAAGTTTATTTGTTTTTTTTTCAAAATGTAAGTTTTTTTTTTTGTTTATAGCGCAAAAAATAAAAACTGCAGAGGTGATCAAATAGCACCAAAAGAAAGCTCTATTTGTAAGAAAAAAAGGACGCAAATTTCGTTTGGGCACAGCATTGCATGACCACGCAATTGTCAGTTAAAGCGACGCAGTGCCAAATTGTAAAAAGTGGTCAGGAAGGGGGTAAAATCTTCCGGGGCTGAAGTGGTTAAAGTGCAGTCCAGTATACTCACCTCATTCCTAGAATCCATGCCATAAGTTGGGCCTGAATGCTACTGCTTCTAAAGTATAACTAAAGGCAACACTTTTTTCTTTACTTTTGGATAGAGGGGAGATGAATAAGAACACCTGGCAGTTTTTTTATTGCTGTCTGTGCCCCTGTTAGGGAGATTCTCTCTATTTGTCCTGATTAACATTATAATTGAAGTAAAGGAAAATCCCAAATTCTGCATTGTCCCCAGAAAACTATCAGAGAATCTTCCAAATCTTCGAATAGGGGTCCCCAGAGCATTCCCTTAATTTTCAGGGATTTCTTCTCACCTCCAGTTTGGCTATGGGATAGGAATGAAGGGAAATCTCTTCAATGGGACACAAAAGGCAAGAAATAAATCAACAGGGGTTATAACCCTCCCTTCGGCCTCGTACACACGACCGATTTTCTCGTCGTAAACAGTCAAAAAAAGTGCCGCGAGAGTTTTTTTGTCTAGAAAAACGTTCGTGTGTATGGTTTTACGACGAGAAACTTGACGAGAATCTCGACGAGAAAATAGAGAACCTGCTCTCTATTTTCTCGTCAGGAGTCCAGATTTCCTCGTCGTGTTTCTCGTCGGCCTGTTTTGTGACGAGAAAATGGTTCGTGTGTATGCTTTTACGACTCTTCCAAAAGCGCGCATGCTCACAAGCAACTATGAGACGGGAGCGCATCTTCTGGTAAAACAAGCCTTCATAATGGAGAGAGCACATTCGTCACGCTCATAAATATTTCATCGTTTAAATGTTCTGCATTGAATTCTTCGTTAGAATGTTACATTAATCAAAACGAGAGACCTTCTTTTGCTGCTGATATTCACACAGAGTTATGCCTTATTTTTAACCTTTTTCATGCTGCTCTTTATAAGATTTATGTGTATTATATTGTGCAAGTTTTTAGGAATAATTTAAATGGTTAGATTTTTCAAAATGATGTTAATTATAATTTCTCAATGTTTTGATAGCGATCTCCCATTTAATTTTCTAATCTATATTTTTAAAATTTCACACCATGTTTTTGAGCTAATCAGATTTAGTTATTCTTTTGGGGGGGTGATATCTGTGCCTTTTATTGTCAGTCAAATGTATCTGCTTACTCCAAAGCTTGTTTTTTTTAATTTAAAAATACACATAGTCAAGTATGAACTTAAACAAAAAACACATTTATTCATGTTTATAAATTAAATAAAGAGAAGGCAGCGCTGGAGAAGCTGCTGCCATTTGTGCATCCAAGGGACCCCAGAGCACACAGCAACCCTGTGTGGACACTAAAATTGGGAGCTTGAGAAGGCCCACATTTCAGAACACAATCTGATGCTGGCCTCCCAGAGGTCAGGAACAGCAGCAGGTGAGATATATGTCCCAAGTGTGTGGTACTACAGATAGCAGAACAGGTGTCTGGGATTATGAGGCCCAGAGCCTGGGGGGAGATGCCTGTGGTGAACTTCAAGTCCTGAAGACTTCTCCCTGTCGCCAGGTAACGCAACGTGGCGATGAGCCTCTGCTCAGCACTGATGGCTTCCCGCATAACGGTGTCCTTCCTGGTAATATAGGGGGACACCAAAGCCAACAGTTCCTGAAAAACGGGGTCAGACATCCTCAGAAAATTCCTGTAGTCCTCAGGATTATTCTCGACGATCTCCCGCAGCAGAGGCATGTGGCAGAATTGGTCCCGCTGGAGCAACCAATTCTTGGTCCATGAACTCCTCCTCACACCATTCATGGACTGGTCTTGGTCCAAAACAAGCAGACCAACACCAAGCGCACGCACAGCACGAACTCGACGACGAGAACGTCCAGGCGACATGGCTAGGAAACGGTCGTCTAATCAGAACGTACAGAACAGAACGCACTTTAGAACAGCAAGGCCTATGAATAACGAACTGAAATTCAGAAACGAACAGGCAATAACGCACTGTAAAACAGATACGACCTGCCTAGACGCCCTGAAAGTCAAGATACGAACCCACAAGCACAAACTGAACGGCAGAAAACGATCTGAAAAGTACGAAGACTGAAAAGCGCGAATCGTCTCTTCCCAAACTTTTACTTCAGACGCGGTAACACGAGATCAGCAAAAGCAGCCCAAGGGGTGGCGCCAAGAAAAAAGATCTTCCCCTTTATAGTGCCGTCGTACGTGCTGGACGTGAGCGCAGAGAACCACGAGGAAATTGGAAAATGACAGTGTGTACGCATAGAAAGCTTGACGAGAAAATCGACAAGCTTAACAAGAATCTCGTCGAAAAAAACGACGTGTTTTTTACGACGAGAAAATCGGTCGTGTGTACGAGGCCTTCCTCTATCCAAAATGAAAAAAAAAGTTTGCCCATAGTTCTACTTTAACCTCCCTGGCGGTATGATTCTTTCTGGAATTATGTACCAAAAGCGGTACAATTATTTTGCATGAAAATTTGGTGTTATGTATTATAGGCCTGTGATTCTTAGTAATTACTTACTTAAACCTGAGCAAACCAGAGTCTAGTAAACATCCCGGGTATGATAAATATGAAACACAAAATTATAAATTATAATATAATGAATAACTATAAAAAATTATAAAAAATAGTAATCTAATTATAATAAAAAATATTCAATAATGTAATCAAATCAAAAACACTGAAATGTGCTCAGTTGCAGAATTGTCGCTGTCATTAGATTTAGTGTTTGATGACGAATTTCCCCACAAATCGCTATCGCTCAATTCTGCGAGTGATTCTAATTTATTATCGCTGTTTTCTAGCTGGTCTAAAACCACTTTTGACATAAAGGGACACTTTTTAGTTGCTATGGACAATCCCCAGTTTACAGGCAGAAAGAATGATTTTTATTATATAAAAGTGCATGCAGGACACTGGACAGACCACTAGGGACCAAGGGGGTGTGTAATTATTACATACAGTACTGTAATCAGTAAGATTACAGTATACTGTATGTATACTGTGTGTTTACCTTTTTGAATTTGCCGCCCAGTTCCGCTCCCATGCGCCGCTGCGGCTCGCAGGGAACGGAACTAGGAAGTCAGATGGGGTCGAAAGTGCCGACACTCGCCGGAGGTCTCGCTGGCGATCACAGCAGAGGACATCATCGCTGGATCGCCAGGAGAAGGTAGGGAAACTCCGCTGCGAGCTCTGCAATGTCTACCCCGAGCGTGACTCGGGGTTACCGATCCTAGCATAAAAAAACAACCCCGAGTCACGCTCGGGATTACCGCTAGGGAGGTTAACTACCCCGGGCTCACTCTCCAGTATGCTAGCAGTGTGTTTACATTACCCACTCCATGACCTGTTGCAGCTTATGTTATCTGCTTAAAGCGGAGGTCCACCCGAATTTTTTTTTTTAAACCAGCAGCTACAAATACTACAGCTGCTGACTTTTAAAAAATGGACACTTACCTGTCCAGGGTGCCCACAATGACGGCAGCCGAAGCTGAGCAAATGCTTGTCTCTCGGCTGCCCCCGCCGCCATCCTCTGTGAGGGAATCAGGAAGTGAAGCGTTGCGGCTTCACTGCCCGGTTCCCTACTGCTCATGCGCGAGTAGCGCGGCGCGCTCTCACTGGTCCACGCTCTCTCCTGGGACCAGTGTGTTTCCCAGGAGACAGCGGGGGGGGACGGGAAGTGGCGTGACTCCCACGGGAGTCACTACCCAGAAGTGGGTGCAAATACCTGTCTTAGACAGGTATCTGCACCCCCCTCCCCCCTGAAAGGTGCCAAATGTGACTCTGAAGGGGGGGAGGGTTCCGAAAAGCGGAAGTTCCATTTTTGGGTGGAACTCTGCTTTAATAACTAGTCTTTAGAATATGGACCTTGGATTGTAAGCTCCTTGAGGGCAGGGACTGATGTGAATGTATAATATATAGGTAAAGCGCTGCATAAATATAAGTACCTGTACCTGTGTATTAACCTCCTTAGTGACCACTCTTGTTGTGGAGATTTTTATGGAGGTGTATTTAACCACTTAACGACCGCCCACCGCCGATTTACGTCGGCAGAATGGCACGGACAGGCAGAATCACGTAGATCTACGTGATCGCCTTTGTGCAGTTGGGGGGTCCATCCGGACCCCCCTTCACTGCAGTGAGCGGCCGTTAAGTGTTCGGGAGCGATCAGGCATGAGGGGGGTGCGCTCGATTCCGCCCCCCCCCTCGCGATCGCTCCCGGCCAATGAAAATGCTTCCTCCGCCATGTGATGTAAACAAGGCTGGAGGAAGTGATGTCATCTCCCTCGCCGCGGTCTTTCCGTTCCCGGCGCCGAGCAGAGAAGAAGCAGGTTAGTGCACCAACAGTCCACTGACATGTAGGTACACATAGGCACACAAATCACCCCCCAGTCACCCCCAGATCACCCCCCAGGTCACCCCAAAGCCCCCAATCACAGTGTCACTGATTGCAGTGATCATTTATTTTACTGATCACTGCATTTAGTGTCATCTGTGATTGTAAAAAGTTGCAGGGCAGTTAGGATTAGGCCCCTTTAGGTCCAGGGTAGCCCCCTAACCCCCCCCTAATAAAGGTTTAACCCCTTGATCACCCCCCAGGTAACCCTTTCACCCCCTAACTTCAGCGTCACTAAGCGATTGTTTTTCCGATCGCTGTATTCGTGTCGCTGGTGTTTTAGATAGGCAGTTATTTTTTTTTAGGTTCGCCGCAGGTTTTTATTAGTGTCAGGTACCCCCATATATTATTTTAACCCCCTGATTGCCGCCAGAGTTAACCCTTTCACCAGTGATCGCCGTATAAGCGTCACTGGTGTCACTGGTTAGCCAGTAAGTTATTTAGTTATTTAGGTTACCCGTCAGGTTTTTATATAGTGTCAGGTACCCCCATATTTAACCTAATAAAGGTTTTAACCCCCTGATTGCCCCTAGTTAACCCTTTCACCAGTGATCACCATATAAAGGTTACGGGTGACGCTGGTTGATTAGTTTGCTTTTTATAGCATCAGGGCACCCGCCGTATATAACCCAATAAAGGTTTAACCCCCCTGATCGCCCGGCGGGTGAGATCAATTAGGTTTTAGCGCCAGAGAGGGTCTGCGTCGCCCCAGGCAGTGTTAGGTTAGTGACAGTAACGCTAACACCCACGCGCAAAGCATACACCCCCCTTAGTGGTATAGTATCTGATCAGATCTGATCAGATCTATACTAGCATCCCCAGCGGTTTAGGGTTCCCAAAAACGCAGTGTTAGCGGGATCAGCCCAGATACCTGCTAGCGCCTGCGTTTAGCCCCTCCGCCCAGCCCAGCCCAGCCCAGCCCACCCAAGTGCAGTATTGATCGATCACTGTCACTTACCAAACACAACACACATAACTGCAGCGTTCGCAGTGCTTGGTTTTTGGGGCCCTGTACGCGGCTAGGCTCCCAAAAAGTCCCACACATGTGGTATCCCCGTACTCAGGAAAAGCAGCAGAATGTATTTTGGGGTGCAATTCCACATATAACCATGGCATGTGTGAGCAATATATCATTTAGTGACAACTTTTTGTACATTTTTTTTTCTTTTTGTCATTATTCAATCATTTGGGACAAAAAAAAAAATATTCAATGGGGTCAACATGCCTCTCAGCAAATAGCTTGGGGTGTCTACTTTCCAAAATGGGGTCATTTGGGGGGGTTTTGTGCCATCTTGGCATTTTATGGCCTTCAAAACTGTGATAGGTAGTGAGGAGTGAAATCAAAAATTTATGCCCTTAGAAACCTTGAAGGCGGTGCTTGGTTTTTGGGGTCCCGTACGCGGCTAGGCTCCCAAAAAGTCCCACACATGTGGTATCCCCGTACTCAGGAGAAGCAGCAGAATGTATTTTGGGGTGTAATTTCACATATGCCCATGGCATGTGTGAGCAATATATCATTTAGTGACAACTTTGTGCAAAAAAAAAAAAGTTTGTCATATTCCCGCAACTTGTGGCAAAATATAAAATATTCCATGGACTGAACATGCCTCTCAGTAAATAGCTTGGGGTGTCTACTTTCCAAAATGAGGTCATTTGGGGGGGTTTTGTGCTATTTTGGCATTTTATGGCCTTCGAAACTGTGATAGGTAGTGAGGAGTGAAATCAAAAATTTGCGCCCTTAGAAATCCTGAAGGCGGTGCTTGGTTTCCGGGGTCCCGTACGTGGCTAGGCTCCTAAAAAGTCCCACACATGTGGTATCCCCGTACTCAGGAGAAGCAGCAGAATGTATTTTGGGGTGCAATTCCACATATAACCATGGCATGTGTGAGCAATATATCATTTAGTGACAACTTTTTGTAATTTTTTTTTTTTTTTTCATTATTCAATCACTTGGGACAAAAAAAATAAATATTCAATGGGCTCAACATGCCTCTCAGCAATTTCCTTGGGGTGTCTACTTTCCAAAATGGGGTCATTTGGGGGGGGGTTTTGTACTGCCCTGCCATTTTAGCACCTCAAGAAATGAGATAGGCCGTCATAAATTTAAAGCTGTGTAAATTTCAGAAAATGTACCCTAGTTTGTAAACGCTATAACTTTTGCGCAAACCAATAAATATACGCTTATTGACATTTTTTTTACTAAAGACATGTGGCTGAATACATTTTGGCCTAAATGTATGACTAAAATTGAGTTTATTCGATTTTTCTTATAACAAAAAGTAGAAAATATCTTTTTTTTTCAAAATTTTCGTTCTTTTTCCATTTATATCGCAAAAAATAAAAATCGCAGAGGCAATTAAATACCATTAAAAGAAAGCTCTATTTGTGGGAAGAAAAGGACGCAAATTTCATTTGGGTACAACATTGCATGTCCGCACAATTTACAGTTAAAGCAGCGCAGTGCCGAATCCCAAAAACAGGCTTGGTCCTAATGGTCCGAAATGGTCCGGGGCTTAAGTGGTTAATATGTATTGTCATAGTGTCACCCAGTGTTAGTACTTCTGCAACCCGCTCTAAAAGAGCTGATTGGGGTAGTCTGAGGCTGGTTGAATCCCGTCTGATAGGGGAAAACGTCTTGAGGTTGGAGTGTGATGTTTGCAGGGGGCGGATATGTCCACCAACGGGGGCCCTCTGTGCATTAGCATGGACGATCGTTAAGGAGGGGATATGCTCGCTCTGCAATGACATCATTGGTTATAGGCGGATGGGCGCTCTTGTCTCTGCTATGTCTGATCAACATTGGTTGGAATTCGTAGCGTGCGTCTGCAGATAGCCTCCCTCCCCCATTCAATAATAGTATAATCTTATTATGCGATATTCTATGGAATGGCGCAGAATAAGAATTCCTATCAACGGTAACTTTAGCCATCCTACGTTTATTGTATTCATGTATGACATCTCCTGTTGGAAGGAATGTCCAAGTGTTGTCATTTTCCTGTGAGGAGGGAACATCCTATGAGGTTCCCGCCCATGGGGAGGGGATTGGTTGCTGCAGCCAATCACCTCCTGTCTTGAGATCTTTTGAGTTTAATAAAAGCCTATGAGTAGGCGTCGGCTTGACAGTCTTTGCTGGAATGGCCTGATGAGAACATAAGCTGTGTGGTGCTGCCTTTCTTGGGATGAATGATGGGACGAATGAACGGTGAGTGGACTTTAGCAAACTTAACTTAACGATAGCATTACTTCAAGAAGATGAAATCTGATGTGTGCTTAGATAGCACAGGAATTATAGGCTGTGTGCTCTGTAAACAGCAGCCTAAAATTCCACAACAGTTAATGGCGACTCACGGTTGGGACCAATTGCGGCCTCTTTGAGCATCAGATCAGCAGAGGGGGGAGAGTGGACCTGCGATGTGATGTGTAAAGAGGCTGTACTTTGAAACGAAAAAAAAAAAAAATTGTCTTTTTGAAATAATGTTTCAAGTTTGCAGCGTGTGTGTATGTCTGTGAATCCGATTGGATGCCTGTGAATTTGTTTGTGTATGCCTGTGTGTGATTGTTTGTGCGATGTATTGAGAAGTCTGATGCCAGCCATGGCTGCTGCATTGTCCTGGTCTTTGTGAGCCATGAGGTTTAGCGGGGGAGGGGCTGCCAGCATCTCAGGTACAAGGGTGAAAGTTGGTGACTTTATGTAAATAGCATGTTTTGTAGTGGGAGGGCCCTAAGAGATGATCTGATGGAAACTGTGGGCTGTAAGAGTGTAACTAAGCGAGAAATATAGACTGTATATTGTGTATGAAATGAAGGTATAGATGTGGTATTTAGTGCACTGAACAGTTTGTAAAGTAGATTGCTTGGCTGCCATGTGCTTGAATGGGGGAAGGGCTTTGTGTTGCTGGGCTATGCCCTAAGGGAAGGACAATGGTGCTGGAAGGGAAACGCCTTGAGGGAAAGAAACTCTGAGCAGATGTACAAGCAACAATATACTGTATGTGTGTAGTGTTTGTGACTTCTATGAAAAATAGAAATTAATAGATTGTGATTTTTGCCTTTATAGGGGACAAAGACACATGTCCCCATAAGTGTAAAAATATTAAGTGTTTGGTTTTTGAGTTGAAAGTTCCTGCCAAGTGGCCAGGCTGAGGCCACTGTGTGTGAACTTTAGGTAGAGACGTGGTGAATATCTCAGAGTATATGAACTTAGAGAAATGAATATGTTTTTAATATTGTCATGTAACTCACATTTATTGAATGTGCTGTTTAGTTGGCCAAAGGGAGGCTAAGTTTGTAAGTGTACATGTGGTCCTTGTAGAGTGTAGCTGACACCTTTTTCAGTGGATTTTGATGATAATTTAGAAAAGTTTCAATGGTGTAGTCAGTCTTTGTGGAGAGAAACATTTTTGATTTTCTTTTAAAGAGATGCTGGTTTTGGCGGGAAAAATTGCATGCGTCAATGGCGCAATTTTTGTTGTCCATGAGGTGCTGTGGTGGGTCATCCACCATTTTGTAGTCCTGGCTTGTCGGCCATTTTGAGAGACGTTTACAGTTTGAGATAGGAAGTTCCAGTTTGGCAAACACGACTCCTGAATATGCTGTATTGGCATTTGTTGATCGGCGCAGTTTTCTTATGTTTTATGCGTTTACAGTTTGACCTGTGCACTGCTGGGGAGAGTAGTGAGACACCAGGGGGACATACTGAGAGACTGGTTTTTGTTTAATGAATTTGCTGGTTTAAATTGTTTTTCTAAGCATCGCCTTTTGAGTTGAGTGGTATCTTAAAATAGCGCGGTTTTACCCCGAGGGGCCACAACGTGCTTGCGGACACACGCACATGCTGGGGCCTATTTATGGATGGGATCTGGCTGACCTACCAGCAGTTGGAGTGTGGGGGGAGGCCAACGCAGAGACAGGGACAACATGCAAACTCCATGCAGATGGTGTTAGGAGGAAGGTTTCTCTGTTTTCATTTAAGTGAATGTAAGCTATTGCAGGGTCAGCTGACTTAGCAGTATATGCGCGGCGTTTTTTTTGCATTGGATTTTGGTTTTAAGAAAAACTTCACTTTACACTGAATTTTGATGGATTGTAAGACTAACAGAGTTTTTGTACAATGATGTGTTTTTATGTTTAAATATTTCCTTCCCAGAAGGCAATTCATATGTTTTGAAGCTTGTATTGTATAGCCTGTAGAGGAGGAGTGGGGGTTTTGGTCGAAACCCCTAGAGCCATCTTTTTGCAGGAGTTTTGCATTTGAGTCAACTTGTGGTTTTGCTTGCAGGGGATGTTTGGGTCAGGACCCTCCCATTTGCAAAGGGGGGTTTTATTCCACCATTTTCTTGACAAGGTTTTAAATTGTTGAAATATATAATGTGTAGCCATGGATTTTTTTTTTGGAGTCTTGATAGACACAGCAATGTGGCTGGGCTCCCCCTCCCCCTCCCTCTTCCTGAACAATTGATATGTAAATAAACCAGTTTGGTTTTTTTAAGTAGCTGAGCATAACCAGAAGCTTCTTTTCAGCATTTATATATCAGCAGAAAGTTGGTGGGAGGAGTTTGGGGTTGTCTGAAAGGTTGGCAAATGAGATTTGTGCTTGGAAGGAAAATGGAAAGCATTTTGGCGTTTAAAAGTGTTTTATATTTTGTTCCAGTTTTGTGAAGTTTTGTACTGTAAATACAGTTTTGGGTAGAGAGAAAAACAGGGGGGCATCACCATTATTTTATCATCTAGATACAGAGAGAAGCCACATTGTTCTGCAGTAGTGATGAGCCGAACACCCCCGGGTTCGGTTCGCACCAGAACCCGCGAACGGACCGAAAGTTCGAACGAACATTAGAACCCTATTAAATACAATGGATGCGAACGTTCGAATTCTAAAGTGCTAATTATAAAAACTATTATGCATGTTATTGTCCTAAAAAGGGTTTGGGAACCCGGGTTCTGCACCAGGGGACATGTATCAATGCAAAAATAAGTTTTAAAAACGGTCGTTTTCCGGGAGCAGTCATTTTAATGATGCATAAAGTGAAAAAAAAAAAGTCAAATATTCCTTTAAATATCGTACCTGGGGGGTGTCTAAAGTATGCCTGTGAAGTGCCACGTGTTTCCCGTGTTTAGAACTGTCCCTGCACAAAATGACACTTCTAAAGGAAAAAAAAGCCATTTAAAACTGCTTGCGGCTTTAATGTAATGTCTGGTCCCGGTAATATGGATGAAAATCTTTAAGAAAAATGGCATAGCTACCCCATGACCCCCCCCCTACCCCAGCCCATTACCAGCCCCTTTGGGTCTTGTATGGATATTAAGGGGAACCCCGCACATAAAATAAAAAAGGCCCTATATACTCTGAACAGCCGTATACAGGCGGTGCATACAAGACAGGGACTGTAGGTTTGTTGTTATGTAGAATCTGTTTGTAATTTTGAACAGGTACATTGTTGAAGTGTAGCTCCAGACCAAAAATCTATTTTTAAACTTTTTGGAAAACATAGGTAAGGGTTATCACCCCTGTAACATTTGTTTTGCTGTCTGTGCCCCTGTTCAGAACATTTCACCTCACTTTCCGTCCTAATGACAA
The DNA here is from genome assembly GCA_029206835.1 of Rana muscosa. Lineage (NCBI taxonomy): Eukaryota > Metazoa > Chordata > Amphibia > Anura > Ranidae > Rana > Rana muscosa. Next base: position 429,798,770 of record CM055121.1, on the reverse strand, counting down.
CTGTTTTTGAAATGTGGTGTTTTTCTTGAAACAAGGATTGCTGATAAAGCATCAGTACAGAGGAGACACCTTTCTCCCATATTTATTCTTACAGGAGAGAATTTTCCTTCCTAGTGGTAGATTTCCTCTCACTTCCTGTTGTCTTCTTGCGTTTGCAAGTAGGAGTCGTTTGTAAGTTGGATGTTTGAAAGTAGGGACCTGCCGTATATACTCTGCAGAAATAGGCCCCTTAGTTGTTGGTGTTGGCACAACACTGTAAGCACTCACAGTTACTCTTGGTTGGTGCTGGAACGCCCTGCTGTCAACTATTATATCAGGAATTTTAATTACATATAATTGTTGAACAGTGGTAGTAAAAATTGGGCCTTTGATGGTGGTGCTGGTGCCACAACACTGTAAGCCCTGACAGTTACTCTTGGTGGGTGCAGCAATGGGCCCTGCTGTGAATTATTAGATCAAGAATTGTAATTACATGCCCCTGTTGAACAGGGGCTGAAAAATTGGGCCTTAGGCACTGGTGGCACAACACTGCAACCCTTCACAGATACTGTACTTGGAGCACAGCAATGAGCCCTGTTGCAAAGTATTGCTTCAAAAATTGTAATGACACGCCCCTGTTAAACAGGGGCTGAAAAATTGGGCCTTAGGCACTGGTGGCACAACACTGCAACTCCTCACAGATACTGTACTTGGAGCACAGCAATGAGCCCTGTTGCAAAGTATTGCTTCAAAAATTGTAATTACACGCCCCTGTTAAACAGGGGCTGAAAAATTGGGCGTTAGGCACTGGTGGCGGCACCCATAAACAAAAATGATCTTCCAAGCTATCATCATCAATCGTATCATTGAGGACTCGGAGGAGGAGGATAGCCAGTCAACATAACAGCACAGGCACTCAGCATCAGCATCAGTCTTGAAGGGATGTGACATTTTAAAATCAATTAGTCTGTTATATCAGCATCAGGTGTGTGGTAGCTGGTGGTGATCCAAGACTGGTTCATCTTGATGAAAGTCAGTCGATCAACCGAGTCGGTGGACAGGCGCACCCTGTGATCCGTGACAAATCCTCCAGCAGCACTGAATGTGCGTTCCGAAAGAACGCTGGATGCAGGACAGGCCAGTAGCTCAATTGCATACTGTGCAAGCTCTGGCCAGTGATCCATCCTCAAGACCCAGTAAGCCAGAGGATTTTCGGTGGGGAAGGTGTCCAAGTCTGACCTTGCCCCTAGATATTCCTGCACCATGTTTATCAGACGCTGGCGATGGTTGCTGGAACCGATCATACTTTGGGGCTGCGGACTAAAGAATTGTCTGAACGCATCGGTCAGACGGCCACCTTCCCCACCGCTCCTTCTTTGACTGGCCGAAGCCTCAGCAACTCGTTGTCCAGGACCAGGAGTTTGCAACCTCCCAGTCTCTGGGAACGCGTTGCACAGACCTTTCTGCAAGGCCTCCCGGAGTTGTCTCATCCTCTGCTCCCTCTGCGACGGTAACATAAGGTCCGCAACCTTACCCTTGTACCGTGGATCAAGGAGAGTGGCCAGCCAGTAATGGTCCCTCTCCTTGATCCGAAGAATACGAGGATCCTTCCGCAGACTTTGCAGGATCAGGGAGGCCATGCAGCGTAGGTTTGCTGAGGCATTCGCTCCGGAGTCCTCTGGGTCACTAAGGACGACATGATCCGCAGCCACCTCCTCCCAGCCACGTACAAGTCCACTGGTTTCTTGGGACTGTAAATCATCCCTAAAAGACTGCTGCTGATGATGCTGAGTGCCAGCCTCCACCTCCATGCTGACACAATCCTCCTCCTCCTCCTCCTCCTCCTCCTCCTCCTCCTCTTCCTGTGCGATGGGTGGGACAGAAGGAACACTGTCTGGGTAAAGGGGGCCTTGAGAGGCAAGGAAGTCCTCCTCTTCCTGCCTCTGTTCTGCCTCAAGTGCCCTGTCCATTATTCCACGCAGCGTGTGCTCCAACAGGTGGACAAGAGGTACAGTGTCACTGATGCATGCACTGTCACTGCTCACCATCCTCGTGGCCTCCTCAAATGGTGCCAGGACAGTGCATGCATCCCTGATCATGCCCCACTGGCGTGGAGAAAAAAAACCAAGCTCCCCTGACCCTGTCCTGGTGCCGTAGTCGCACAGGTACTCATTGATGGCCCTCTGCTGCGTGTGCAGCCGCTGCAGCATGGCCAACGTTGAGTTCCACCTGGTGGGCATGTCACATATAAGGCGGTTCTTGGGCAGGTTCAACTCCTTTTGCAGCTCAGCCAGGCGAGCACTGGCATTATAAGATCTGCGGAAATGCACACAGACTTTCCTGGCCTGCCTCAGGACATCCTGTAAGCCCGGGTACCTGCCCAAGAAGCGCTGCACCACCAGGTTAAGGACGTGAGCCACACAGGGCACATGGGTCAGTTGTCCCTGTCGGAGGGCGGAGAGGAGGTTGGTGCCATTGTCGCAAACCACCATTCCTGGCTTAAGCTGGCGTGGCGTCAACCACCTCTCGGCCTGGCCCTGCAGAGCAGACAGGACCTCTGCCCCAGTGTGGCTTCTGTCCCCCAAACACACCAGCGCAAGCACGGCATGGCATCTTTTTGCCTGCGTACTTGCGTAGCCCCGTGAACGGCTACGGAGCACCGCTGGTTCATAGGACAAACCACAGGAAGAGGCCATGGAGGAAGAAGAAGAGGAGGGGGTGGAGGAGAGAGGTGTGTCACAACCAGTAGTAGCATTTTGGAGGCGTGGCGGTGGGACAACCTCCAACACTACTGCACCTTGTCCTGAATCCTTCCCAGCTGCCAAAAGAGTGACCCAATGGGCCGTGAAAGAAAGGTAACGTCCCTGTCCATGCCTGCTGGACCATGAGTCAGCGGTAATATGCACCTTACCGCTGACCGCCCTGTCCAGCGAGGCCAAGACATTGCCTTCCACATGCCGGTAGAGAGCCGGAATAGCCTTCCGTGAGAAAAAGTGGCGTTTGGGAACCTGCCACTGAGGAACCGCACATTGCACAAACTCACGGAAGGGGGCCGAGTCTACCAACTGAAAAGGCAGCAGTTGAAGCGCTAGCAATTTAGCCAAGCTAGCATTCAACCGCTGGGCATGTGGATGGCTGGGAGTGAACTTCTTTCGACGGTCCAGCAGCTGGGGCAGGGAAATTTGCCTGCTAGAATCGGACGTCGGTGTACTGCTAGCAGAGTGGGCGCAAGTACTTGGCTGTGACACACCTAATTCTACACCTTCATTCCTCTCAGTGCATGTTTCAGAGAGGACTGAAGTTATAGTGGGGTTGGAGATCCCAGCTGATGCGGTGCAAGGAGAGGTCCGCTTGGTTCTTTGGTGTGGGTCTTTGAGGTAGGCTTGCCAACGAGCTGCATGGCAGGTCAACATATGTCTGGTCAGGCATGTGGTACCCAAGCGGCTGATGTTTTGGCCACGCGATATACGCTTGAGACATATGTTGCAAACAGCAGCTGTGCGATCTGATGCACTAGCCTCAAAAAAGGCCCACACCAAAGAACTTTTTGAATGACGGGCAGAGGCAGCGCCCTGCACAGGCGGAGCTCTGCGGTGTGATTCCGTCGGTGTACTGCCCTTACGCTGGCCACCAAAGGGCATCCTGCCTCGTTGGAGATGTGCCTCCTCCTCATCCTCCTCCTCCTCCTCTCTCCTATTAGGCACCCACGTGGAGTCATTGACCTCATCATCCCCTCCCTCCTCATCACTGGAGCCAATCTGGCAGTATGCTGCAGCTGCTGGAACATGACTGCCAGATTGGTGTCCTTCTTGAGCATCCCCTCTGTCTGCTCTCACGCTACTGCCTTCCTCTAGCTGGGTTTCATCATCAGACCCTTCGAAACGCTGGGCATCCTCCTGGAGCATGTACCCAACACTGTGCTGAAACAGTTCGGGGGACTCCTCAGGAGGAGGACATGGTGGGTCTAGGGAAGGAGTGACTGATGATTTGTCTGACATTGATACCAGGGAAGACGACGCTTTGGCAGCTGCTTTTCCAGTACCCTGAGCCTGGGTGAGAGAGGATGAGGAGGAGGAGGAGGGCTTGGTCATCCACTCTACCAAGTCTTCGGCATGATGTGGCTCAACATGTCCAGCTGCCGAAAAGAAGGACAAGCGTGTCCCATGGCCATGTGCTGATGACAATGCACCGCGTCCACGACCAGCACTGTTGCCCCCAGACACAGAGCCTGCTTGCCCTCTTTTATTGCCTCCTGACTGTCTGCCTCTCCTTGTTTGCCTTCCAGACATTCTAATAGATGGCCTGCAGGGAGATGGGAAAAAAGCAATAAGGGCTACCTTCAGGTGTCCTTCTCTGTCCCTTGAAACAAGGACTTTCACAGTGAAAGAAACTGACACTGTCCCTACCTAGAGTTTTCTGTCCCTAGAATAAATGTTTTTTTTAATCACAATATAGCACAAGGACAATTCACTCAATGTCTCTCCAGGTCCCTGGAAACAAGGACTTGCAGAGTGAAAGAAACTGACACTCTCCCTACCTACAGTTTTCTGTCCCTAGAATAAATGTTTTTTTTAAGCACAATATAGCACAAGGACAATTAACTCACTGTCCTTACAGGTCCCTGGAAACAAGGACTTGCAGAGTGAAAGAAAAAAAACACTCTCCCTACCTACAGTTTTCTGTCCCTAGAAAAAATGTTTTTTTTAATCACAATATAGCACAAGGAAAATTAACTCACTGTCCTTACAGGTCCCTGGAAACAAGGACTTGCAGAGTGAAAGAAACTGACACTGTCCCTACCTAGAGTTTTCTGTCCCTAGAATAAATGTTTTTTTTAAGCACAATATAGCACAAGGACAATTAACTCACTGTCCTTACAGGTCCCTGGAAACAAGGACTTGCAGAGTGAAAGAAAAAAAACACTCTCCCTACCTACAGTTTTCTGTCCCTAGAAAAAATGTTTTTTTTAAGCACAATATAGCACAAGTAAAATTAACTCACTGTCCTTACAGGTCCCTGGAAACAAGGACTTGCAGAGTGAAAGAAAAAAAACACTCTCCCTACCTACAGTTTTCTGTCCCTAGAAAAAATGTTTTTTTTAATCACAATATAGCACAAGGAAAATTAACTCACTGTCCTTACAGGTCCCTGGAAACAAGGACTTGCAGAGTGAAAGAAACTGACACTGTCCCTACCTAGAGTTTTCTGTCCCTAGAATAAATGTTTTTTTTAATCACAATATAGCACAAGGAAAATTAACTCACTGTCCTTACAGGTCCCTGGAAACAAGGACTTGCAGAGTGAAAGAAACTGACACTGTCCCTACCTAGAGTTTTCTGTCCCTAGAATAAATGTTTTTTTTAAGCACAATATAGCACAAGGACAATTAACTCACTGTCCTTACAGGTCCCTGGAAACAAGGACTTGCAGAGTGAAAAAAAAAAACACTCTCCCTACCTAGAGTTTTCTGTCCCTAGAAAAAATGTTTTTTTTAAGCACAATATAGCACAAGGACAATTAACTCACTGTCCTTACAGGTCCCTGGAAACAAGGACTTGCAGAGTGAAAGAAAAAAAACACTCTCCCTACCTAGAGTTTTCTGTCCCTAGAAAAAATGTTTTTTTTAATCACAATATAGCACAAGGAAAATTAACTCACTGTCCTTACAGGTCCCTGGAAACAAGGACTTGCAGAGTGAAAGAAAAAAAACACTCTCCCTACCTACAGTTTTCTGTCCCTAGAAAAAATGTTTTTTTTAATCACAATATAGCACAAGGAAAATTAACTCACTGTCCTTACAGGTCCCTGGAAACAAGGACTTGCAGAGTGAAAGAAACTGACACTGTCCCTACCTAGAGTTTTCTGTCCCTAGAATAAATGTTTTTTTTAATCACAATATAGCACAAGGAAAATTAACTCACTGTCCTTACAGGTCCCTGGAAACAAGGACTTGCAGAGTGAAAGAAACTGACACTGTCCCTACCTAGAGTTTTCTGTCCCTAGAATAAATGTTTTTTTTAATCACAATATAGCACAAGGAAAATTAACTCACTGTCCTTACAGGTCCCTGGAAACAAGGACTTGCAGAGTGAAAGAAACTGACACTGTCCCTACCTAGAGTTTTCTGTCCCTAGAATAAATGTTTTTTTTAATCACAATATAGCACAAGGAAAATTAACTCACTGTCCTTACAGGTCCCTGGAAACAAGGACTTGCAGAGTGAAAGAAACTGACACTGTCCCTACCTAGAGTTTTCTGTCCCTAGAATAAATGTTTTTTTTAAGCACAATATAGCACAAGGACAATTAACTCACTGTCCTTACAGGTCCCTGGAAACAAGGACTTGCAGAGTGAAAGAAAAAAAACACTCTCCCTACCTACAGTTTTCTGTCCCTAGAAAAAATGTTTTTTTTAATCACAATATAGCACAAGGAAAATTAACTCACTGTCCTTACAGGTCCCTGGAAACAAGGACTTGCAGAGTGAAAGAAACTGACACTGTCCCTACCTAGAGTTTTCTGTCCCTAGAATAAATGTTTTTTTTAATCACAATATAGCACAAGGACAATTAACTCACTGTCCTTACAGGTCCCTGGAAACAAGGACTTGCAGAGTGAAAGAAACTGACACTGTCCCTACCTAGAGTTTTCTGTCCCTAGAATAAATGTTTTTTTTAAGCACAATATAGCACAAGGACAATTAACTCACTGTCCTTACAGGTCCCTGGAAACAAGGACTTGCAGAGTGAAAGAAAAAAAACACTCTCCCTACCTACAGTTTTCTGTCCCTAGAAAAAATGTTTTTTTTAATCACAATATAGCACAAGGAAAATTAACTCACTGTCCTTACAGGTCCCTGGAAACAAGGACTTGCAGAGTGAAAGAAACTGACACTGTCCCTACCTAGAGTTTTCTGTCCCTAGAATAAATGTTTTTTTTAATCACAATATAGCACAAGGACAATTAACTCACTGTCCTTACAGGTCCCTGGAAACAAGGACTTGCAGAGTGAAAGAAACTGACACTGTCCCTACCTAGAGTTTTCTGTCCCTAGAATAAATGTTTTTTTTAAGCACAATATAGCACAAGGACAATTAACTCACTGTCCTTACAGGTCCCTGGAAACAAGGACTTGCAGAGTGAAAGAAACTGACACTGTCCCTACCTAGAGTTTTCTGTCCCTAGAATAAATGTTTTTTTTAAGCACACTATAGCAGAAGCACAAAACACACTGACACTCTCCCTACCTATCCTTCTCTTTCCCTAAACTAAAGGAATCCAGGTTAAGCAAGAAAGAAATAACAGTCACTGTCCCTGCCTATGCTACTCTATCCCTGCTCCGGAACACACTACACTAGGCCGCCGTGCTGGCGGCCTTTTATAGTGTGGGGCGTGTACTAAACACCCTCAGCAATAATTGGCCACAGGCATCCTGCCTGTGGCCAATCATTGCTCTCCTCGCTGCTGGCGCTGTGATTGGCCAAGCATGCGGGGTCACAGTGCATGCTTGGCCAATCACAGCGCCTGGATGACACTGCGATGGCGTAGTGCATTGTGGGCCGTTCGCGTCACTCGAATTTGGCGCGAACGGCCCAAATCGTTCGATCTTCGTCGAACGATCGAACAGCCAATGTTCGAGTCGAACGTATGTTCGACTCGAACACGAAGCTCATCCCTATTCTGCAGGTGGTAAACTGGCGTAATTGTTCTGTGTGGTTTAGTCTGACAACGCAGTGTATGGGTGTATAGCGGAAAACGCTTGTGTATGCATACACTGTGAGGGGTAGAGGCCTAATTCGGGGGTTGATCTGTGGTTGTTGCTGTAGTTCCAAAAGTGTTGGGACAACAAGCCATAAAGTTGACACCTCGGTTAGGGTTTCTAGTTGGAGGACTTGACCATATAGTGGTTGTAGTTCTGCAATTCACCGTATAAGAAGACACCGGGCGGTGATCTCCGAAATGGGTGCAACGGTTTAACCTGGACGCAGGTTTAAGACGATAAGCCGATTCGAATCGCCATGGACACAAGGAGGTCTGTGCAAAGGGAAGGAATGGAGGCTTCCCATAGTCAGACGGTCACACAGTGCACGAAGCCTAGTTTTGGGGCAAAGGCCTTTGAACCCCAAAAAGATTAACATAGGTGGTCCAAGGATACTATTTTGGGTATCCCTCTGGAATGGATGTAGTTGAGCTGCGGCTTCAGAAATCTGTAATGATGAGGAACGGTGGCTCATGCCCGTTTGTTTGAACCTTGTATGGCTGGTACATGGAAGGTTCTCGAATTGCTCTCATATTCCCATTGTATTTTTTTCCTATTGCCGAAAGAGTGAAGGTAGAATCCTGGCTGTTTTTGTTTTTTTTTCATTTGTGGTTTTGGAAACTGGGAAGTATTTCCCCCACGTTTGTATCGGAATGTTTGTATGTAGTAACGAGAATATGTTCGAACTTACCGCGGCGATCCTTCAATGCGTCGCGGCTGTTGTATGTTTGTAGGAACGGGAAAAGTAAGGGTTACAGAGGGTTTTGAAAGAATGTCATTGACAATTTACCAATGTACAGGAATGTCATTATTATTTTACCATTCTTTGCAGGTTAAATATGAAGGATAGAGTAATGATTTTGCTTATAAGTATTTTTCAGGTCCAAGGAGTTTGTACACAGAGAACAGGTGTATGTAGACAGCGGTACATATGGATAAATATGAGTCTAAGGCGGTAAAAGTATCACAGGCTATTTCATTGTTTCTTTTTTCCTGCACCACGCATTTCTTCCTTCAGTCTACTAATGAGGAAGAAAAGGGGGGAGAATGATAAATGTAAGAGTGACAGTTTTTTTTTCTGTCAAACTAATAATAACCTCTGTAATTCTAACCAAGTTTGTGCCAAGACTGTCTTTCTTTGATAGAATTTGAATCGGCGAGCAGCAGTCTGGTGAAGTAGGTTCCCATCCCAGAGGCTAAGAACCTTTTGTCAGTGGTTCCAGGTATTGTAAGCCACGCATAGGTTATGCAGTGACCACAGTCCCGATGTCTGGGTTATTGTCATATGAGGGATGTTTGGAGGTCAATCAAAATCAGGGTCGTACTCTCCTCATTAGCTGTCACTTATATTCTCGGCTGATGGGGTGGGTGCGATCGTTGTAACATGAACTTCAAAATGTCCACCAAAAGGTTTTCACGATTCCCTCCTGGACCCGACTCAATAATCAGTTTACATTCTTTCCAACCAGGTGACTGGGTCGTTGTAAAGAAGCTTGAGGGATGAGACCACGCCAGCCACTGCAAGAAGCGGCTCAACCACACCAAAGAATGAGGAGTATCTTTGTTTATTTATATTTTTGTTGTTTAGTAAATTTTAGCGAGGGTAACGGTGAAAAGCATCCCAAGTTATTATGTAAAGTGTATGTCCTGACTAGCTCAGAAAGCGAACAGGACCGATGGTCTGTTCTGAGTCTTCACCGAGTTTTAGATGACAGCGGTACATGTCATTTATGATGTTATTATGGGTATGAGGAGTTTTAGTCCCCAGCGATGACAGCGGTACATGACATTTATGATGTTATTATGGGTATGAGGAGTTTTGACAAACTAGTGAAGACTCCAGACAGACACTTGTCAATGGAATTTAACGATGTATTTTTTAGAGGGTAAAATTGGTTTTAGTTTTAATGGCTCTGTCTCTTGTCGGTTTGGGTATCTAGGCAGCCCACAAGTGTGTTTGAACTTTAGTTTGGTGTTTATGTGGATCTGCAGCTTATAAAGGTAATTCCCCCAAAGCAAGAGGTTCATGCGCGATGGTGAAGCTGTCCCAACATTTTAGGTCGCGGCCGATCGCGAGGATCTGATGGCGCAGGAAATTAAGAATGGCAGGGACAGCTAGTAGGGATTTGTTCACCAATCCCGACCAGGTCTGGGCATGGGGTCCTGCATGTACAAGGTGGGGGGGGCTCGGGCTTGGGATACAATTGAACAATTCTCATCCGTTAAGGATAGGGTTCTTCATGTAATTGTTGAAGCCAGAGCTGTAGCTAAGTGAAGGTTGGGAGTCCTTTTTTTTAAGGGTCTGGGAATCTTTGGGGATCTAATTTTTTATTTTACAGCGGATCGTGGTTAAAGAAAGTGGGAATATATATACTCATGTAGTTTTATTTCTATTCTTTCTATGTCGTGACGAGAGGCTCCTGTTGCCTGATTTGACGCGTGACCAGAGTTTCCTTGATGAGATGCCCCGAAGCCGGACCCACATACAAGACAGAGAATCACAGACGGATCGGCGATTACTACAGCTCACCATGTCGTGTCCTCCTTTATAAGTCATGCCCCTGAAGAGTAGAGTCTACATGTCAAGCCGTGTTTTCCTTTTTATGGACTAATAACTGATTGATTTCCAGGTGTAAGAAGCATATCAACTCTCATCGAGGGACACATAGGGTGCATATGACAAAAAAAGGGAGGACTGTTGTGGAGATTTTTATGGAGATGTATTTAATATGTATTGTCATAGTGTCACCCAGTGTTAGTACTTCCGCAACCCGGTCTAAAAGAGCTGATTGGGGTAGTCTGAGGCTGGTTGAATCCCGTCTGATAGGGGAAAACGTCTTGAGGTTGGAGTGTGATGTTTGCAGGGGGCGGATATGTCCACCAACGGGGGCCCTCTGTGCATTAGCATGGACGATCTTTAAGGAGGGGATATGCTCACTCTGCAATGACATCATTGGTTATAGGCGGATGGGCGCTCTTGTCTCTGCTATGTCTGATCAACATTGGTTGGAATTCGTAGCGTGCGTCTGCAGATAGCCTCCCTCCCCCATTCAATAATAGTATAATCTTATTATGCGTTATTCTATGGAATGGCGCAGAATAAGAATTCCTATCAACGGTAACTTTAGCCATCCTACGTTTATTGTATTCATGTATGACATCTCCTGTTGGAAGGAATGTCCAAGTGTTGTCATTTTCCTGTGAGGAGGGAACATCCTATGAGGTTCCCGCCCATGAGGAGGGGATTGGTTGCTGCAGCCAATCACCTCCTGTCTTGAGATCTTTTGAGTTTAATAAAAGCCTATGAGTAGGCGTCGGCTTGACAGTCTTTGCTGGAATGGCCTGATGAGAACATAAGCTGTGTGGTGCTGCCTTTCTTGGGATGAATGATGGGACGAATGAACGGTGAGTGGACTTTAGCAAACTTAACTTAACGATAGCATTACTTCAAGAAGATGAAATCTGATGTGTGCTTAGATAGCACAGGAATTATAGGCTGTGTGCTCTGTAAACAGCAGCCTAAAATTCCACAACACTCTTTAATCCCTCAATGAACAGTCTCTGAAGTATGTGTGGTAATTCCTCAAAGATTTGTGCTCAGTGTATGTGCACTAACACTTCTGTGAGCAGTCACCAGACTATCTACATTTACCCTTTCTTATCCAGTCTCTAGTGGAAGTGCATCATACCCTCATGGACCAGTCTCCAGAATATGTGCATTGATCTACCAATGACCAGGGTGCACTATATGTCCATTAATTCCTTACTTACTTGATTGTAGAGTTGTAACATGTGTAGACAACTCTACAACCTGCTTAGAACAAATTAAATTAGAATTCTTGCCTAACACTAAGTAGGTTTAACCACTTGACCTCTGGAAGATTTACCCCCTTCATGACCAGGCCACTTTTTGCGATACGGCACTATGTTACTTTAACTGACAATTGCGCAGTCGTGCGACATTATACCCAAATAAAGTTTATGTCCTTTTTTCCCCACAAATAAAGCTTTCTTTTGGTGGTATTTGATCACCACTGCATTTTTATTTTTTTTGCGCTATAAACAAAAAGACTGACAATTAAAAAAAAAAATAATAATTTACTTTCTGCTATAAAACATAACCAATACAAAAATTGAAAAAAAAATCGAATTTCTTCATAAATGTAGGCCAATATGTATTCTGCTACATGTTTTTGGTAAAAAAAAAATCCAATAAGCGTATACTGATTGGTTTGTGCAAAATGTATAGTGTCTTCAAACTATGGGATATTTTTTTTTATTTTTTAGTAGTAATGACAGCAATCAGTGACTTATAGTGGGACTGTAATATTGCGGTGGACCTTTTGACACTGATACACTTTTTGGGAACCGGTGACATTAATACAGTGATCAGTGCTAAAAATATGCACTGTCACTGTACTAATGACACTGGATGGGAAGAGGTTAACATCAGGGGTGATCAAAGGGTTAAATGTGTGCCTAACCAGTGTTTATGTGAATTTTGTGAGGTGCTTTTACTAGGGGAAGTGATGGAATCCCCCCCCCCTCCTGTCAGAATGGTGATCTTACTTGTTTACTTAGGCAGATAGCAGTTCTGTGTCTCTGCCTGACGATCAGCGGGTGTCGGCAGACACTGATGTTGAAATATTGACCTTCATATTTATATCATGGCTTTATATTTGAGCTTTATATTTATATTAAATCGTGAATAATAATAATAATAATAATAATAATATCAAGGGGCTTCAAGGCTTCAAGGGAACCATTGTGAGGACTTTCTAATTAAATTACCATGCCCCTTTAGATATATATATGTGTATATGTATATATGTCTTTTTACAGGAAGATGATGTACAGGATATATTTTATGATATTATGATGACATATGGGCCCGGCTTACAAGACTTATTTTTCCTGTTTCTCAAAAGCTGTTTAATGTCTTCAATAGTCAGGTGATAACTAAGTTACCCTATTGTTTGTAGAGATAGCCATATCAGATGTTGTAAAACTTATAAAAAACACAATCAAATCCCTGGGTAGGATAATGAAAGTTTTCTATAGCAGCACTCATTATCCTACCCAGGGATTTGATTGTGTTTTTTATAAGTTTTATAGTTTTATAGTTTTATGTTCTGCAAAAATTATTTGTTGTGTTTAAGCGGCTGCTGATATAGATACATATAGTGAACATTTGGGTTAATGAATACGGTCACGTATTCATTGTAGTCTGTTATAAGTCACCTGTGAGCTTCTTTAGCGCTGGGATAGTGAAAGAAGGCCAGGGGAACTTCACTTTAATTTTTATATCAGATGTTGTGCCTCCACTTGGTCTTGGGCCCTTGATATGCCAATTTCGGAACTGGTTATATTAAGATCAAAGTGGGCTGCGTGTTTTAAATCAAGAGATAGACTTAACGAAGGTAATCATGTTTCAGACAGAGAGGCACCGAAGAGAGTCTAATGCTTATGTGAGAAGCATGATGACCAACTAGACGTGAAATTACAGCCGATCAGAATTTGATGCAACTCTGGACCAATGAAAAGGTTCCGGGGGGGGGGGGGTGGAACCTGGATGGGTGGGAATAGGGGGAGAGGGGGGGTAAAAAAGCAGTACAGAGAGCTACACGTGGCCTCTTCCTCTCTGTGTGCCCCCCTGCAAGCATGGTAACGTAAGGTCACTTGATCCCCTGTGTCAGTAAACAGTGGCTGCTTGCTGTGGGGGCACTCAAGAGGAGGGAGGAGCCAGGAGCACCAAAGAGGGACCCAAGAAGAGGAGGATCTGGGCTGCTCTGTGCAAAACCAACTGCACAGAGCAGGTAAGTATAACATGTTTGTTATTTTTATAGAAAACAAATGAGATTTACATTCACTTTAACTATATACATTCTCAGTTCACAGTAATATGAACACTAACCATAACAATGCATTGTATAATATGTTCATACAACAAGTGTAAATGGCACACCACTTTAACGCAGACTTACTGTTTTATTATCAGAGCAACAACAGTGCTTCAGCAGAACTATATCATGTTTAAGTCAGAACAATGACATACAAGGAGGATGATATTATGCAAATAAAGTGAATATCCAAGGGCACGTTGATGCTAGTCACTCAAAAGGCAGAAAATGACTTCCCATCTAGTCAGGGCCGTTTGAAGGAATTTGGGGGCCCCAAGCAAAATGGACATGGAGGCCCCTCCAACCCCCCCTCCCCCGCACTCACGAAAAGCCTACAGGAACCACAGCATAGCGATACAGTTTAAGCTCACCCACACTTTATATGAATAAAAAAGGTTTACAGTGCAAATTCTGCTGTTGCATATAGTTCAACATACTTAAAACACGCTCACATTAACATTAAGATGCTGTTTAGGACTGTTTATGGACAGTGGGATGGACAGGGGGACCGTGGGATGGACAAGGGGACCGTGGGATGGACAGGGGGACCGTGGGATGGACAGGGGGACCGTGGGATGGACAGGGGGACCGTGGGATGGACAGGTCGACAGTGGGGTGGACAGGGGGACAGTGGGATGGACAGGGGGACCATGGGATGGACAGGGGGACCGTGGGATGGACAGGGGACTCCGCACTGTAATATCCACATCATCTCCCCCACTTTAATATCCACATCATCTCCCCCCACTGTAATGTCCACATCTCCCCCCTGTAATGTCCACATCTCCCCCCTGTAATGTCCACATCTCCCCACATCTCACCTCGGCCGCTGCCGCCGGGTGTACCAAGATGGCCGCCGCTCACGAGCTAGGCCGAAGCCGCGGCCTTTCCTATGGCCGCAATAAGCGGATCGGCTCAGGGCGGAAATCCAGGACAGTGACAGGCAGCAGGCAGGCACCCTAGGCTGGGGCCACAGGCCAGCTCGGGGCCCCAAGCAATTGCTTGTTTTGCCTGTCCTGTTACGACGGCCCTGCATCTAGTGGGCAAAAAGGTCAGTTCCTTTATATAACAGTCTTCTAGAGAAGAACGTTGGGTTGTCCTTTATCATATGCCTGCACTGCACCATTATTGATATCTCCAGATTCTCATTTAATTTTTATTTATTTTTTTATGTCTATTAGATCACTGTTTTCTGTATGAATAATATATTACTGTGCATATGTGTGTACATGGCTTCATCTATTATAATCATGATTTAGATGAATTGCAACAAATGTTGTGTTTTTTTTAATATTATTATATAGTGTTGTATTAGTATATTGCTTTATTTATTTATTTATTTTATTTATCAGTAAATTTACAAGTCTGATATTTGCCATATACAGTGGTTTTCAAGAATGGAAGTGTAATGCCGTGTACACACAATCTGACTTTTTTCCGACCAAACTCCCATCAGAAAAAAAATAGAACAGGTTCTATATTTAAATTCCGATGGAATTCATCGGAATTTCTCCGATGGGGCCCACAAACGGTCGGAATTTCCGATGAAAAAACTCAGTCGGACTCCATCTGACTTTTTTCATCGGAAATTCCTATCGTGTGTACAAGGCATAAGTGGACTTAACTTTTTTTTTGTTTTGTTTTTCAATGTCATATTTTTTAACTGTACAGAGAACCAAACAAGAGCAAAGAGAGATGTTTTATGTTCCCTAAACTATAAATAGCCTTCTGAATCCTACCAACTTCCCACTGGACTCCCTTCTAAGTAAATGGAAAATGAAAAACAAATAAGAAAAAAAATAAAACAATGTATATTGGTGCTACCGCCTCAATATTTTGCTCTTTAACTATATATAGTAGCCAGCACTTCTATTTAATTGCTGTTCAATGAGAAGGTACATTTTTTTCTAGCTTATGAAGCTTACAATGTATGAACAACAAAGTATCTTTTGTGGTATATCAAGACTGTTACTACCATAATCATGGAAGCAAAGTTTGACGTCTGTTCTTTAACTTCTCCATTAGATGGCGACATTCTCCTTCTGCAAATGTTAAAATACAGTAACTAAACAAAGAGTAAAACTAATGTGAAATTTAAGAGAGAGGATACAATTTATTTTATAGGTTACAGTGACTACTGGAAAATCTTGCTCCCTCATTTAGGAAAAAAAAAAAAAACTTTTGTTTTGAAAATTTAATTTACCTTGGGTTTATCGCTCGTGGCCCAGTTATATAGAAAGTTGGGAATTTTAGTGACAACATGTTAGGTTCTTCATCAGACATTATAAAATCTTCATAATGTCTGATGAAGAAACTTAATTTGCTGCTTCAAACACTTGTAATAACAGTCTATACAGCATATCACTGAAAAGAAACAGACTTTCTAGATAAATCGGGAATAATGTAGTCCTCTAGTTCTTTGTTAAGCAGCAGTCAGGCTATTGAGGTTTGAGGCTACGGTTCCACTAGTGAGACTTGTCATGCATCTTTATGACACATAAAGTCGCATGACAAGTTACAGCCCTTGGATTTCAATGGCACCCGTTCCCATCTATGCGACTTTAAAAATCAACAACATTGAAAAAGTTCCTGCACTACTTTGGTGCGACTTTTTATGAGACTTTGATCCAGAGAGTGTAAAGTTGGATCAAAGCTGCACTCAAAGTCACATCTGTCACATTGTCACATGTCACATTGCTAATATCATTTAAGTTCATTTTTTTCCTCATTAATGTACACACAATACCCCATATTGACAGAAAAACACAGAATTGTTGACATTTTTGCAGATTTATTAAAAAAGAAAAACTGAAATACCACATGGTCCTAAGTATTCAGACCCTTTGCTCAGTATTTAGTATTTGCACCCTTTTTATCTAATACAGCCATGAGACTTTTTGGGAAAGATGCAACACGTTTTTCACACCTGGATTTGGGGATCCTCTGCCATTCCTCCTTGCAGATCCTCTCCAGTTCTGTCAGGTTGGATGGTAAACGTTGGTGAACAGGCATTTTTCGGTCTCTCCAGAGATGCTCAATTGGGTTTAAGTCAGGGCTCTGGCTGGGCCATTCAAGAACAGTCACAGAGTTGTTGTGAAGCCACTCCTTCGTTATTTTAGCTCTGTGCTTAGGTTCATTGTCTTGTTGGAAGGTAAACCTTCGGCCCAGTCTGAGGTCCTGAGCACTCTGGAGAAGGTTTTCGTCCAGGATATCCCTGTACTTGGCTGCATTCATCTTTCCCTCGATTGCAACCTGTCGTTCTGTCCCTGCAGCTGAAAAACACCCCCACAGCACGATGCTGCCACCACCATGCTTCACTGTTGGGACTGTATTGGACAGGTGACGAGCAGTGTCTCATCAGACCAGAGAATCTTATTTCTCACCATCTTGGAGTCCTTCAGGTGTTTTTTAGTAAACTCCATGCAGGCTTTCATGTGTCTTGCACTGAGGAGAGGCTTCCGTCGGGCCATTCTGCCATAAAGCCCTGACTGGTGGAGGGCTGCAGTGATGGTTGACTTTCTACAACTTTCTCCCATCTCCCGACTGCATCTCTGGAGCTCAGCCACAGTAATCTTTGGGTTCTTCTTTACCTCTCTTACCAAGGCTCTTCTCCCCCGATAGCTCAGTTTGGCCGGACGGGCAGCTCTAGGAAGGGTTCTGGTCGTCCAAACTGTCTTCCATTTAAGGATTATGGAGGCCACTGTGCTCTTAGGAACCTTAAGTGCAGCACAATTTTTTTGTAACCTTGGCCAGATCTGTGCCTTGCCACAATTCTGTCTCTGAGCTCTTCAGGCAGTTCCTTTGACCTCATGATTCTCATTTGCTCTGACATGCACTGTGAGCTGTAAGGTCTTATATAGACAGGTGTGTGGCTTTCCTAATCAAGTCCAATCAGTATAATCAAACACAGCTGGACTCAAATGAAGGTGTAGAACCATCTCAAGGATGATCAGAAGAAATGGACAGCACCTGAGTTAAATATATGAGTGTCACAGCAAAGGGTCTGAATACTTAGGACCATGTGATATTTCAGTTTTTCTTTTTTAATAAATCTGCAAAAATATCAACAATTCTGTGTTTTTCTGTCAATATGGTGTGCTGTGTGTACATTATTGAGGAAAAATGTACTTAAATGATTTTAGCAAATGGCTGCAATATAACAAAGAGTGAAAAATGTAAGGGGGTCTGAATACTTTCCGTACCCACTGTATATGCCTGTTGTACCATGTACTTGTATGATAAAGCATCCTGTTCTCTTTGTATTGTTTCCTTTATGTGAAATCCCTGGTTCCTGCAAGTCCCTCGGCTTTCATATTAAAAACTGACCACACTAAGCAGGAGAGTACACCGTGGTCAGTTCTTTAGCTGTGCTGGGAGCACAGCCTGCTCTCCTCCAATAATCAGACTTGCCCTGACACGCTCCACCTGCACAGCCTTTCACTGTGAGACTTAGCCCACGTTCACACTGGGGCTGCGGGAGTGAAGCCTGCGAGTTCAGCTGAACTCGCACGATTTCACTCCTGCCTGTCAGTCCCGATTTCAGCTCGATTACAGAGACATCTGACACAGATGTCAATGTAAATCGCGGCTGAAATCGCAAAAAGTAGTAAAGAAACTACTTTTTGTAATCGGTGCAGCGCCGCAGATGCGGCGTCGCACCGATTAGGACGGTGCCATTGCCCGCAATTTGCGGCAAATTTCGCCGATTTGACATGCGATTTGACATGTCAAATCGCATGTCAAATCGCACCAGTGTGAACCAGGGCTTAGTGTGGTGCTGTTTCTCCTCCCCCAGCTCTTATTCAGCTGAGAACAAAGAGAACGTGATTGCTTATAAAAAAGGGGAAAAAAGGTATTTATATTATAATGTTTCCATACACAGATGTTTTGCCTTTCTTTTCTATTTTAAACTGAATGGGTTGTTTAACAATGTGATTGTTTACAATCACTTTAAGTATAGTTGCATATATTACCGAAGGATGAGTATATGTACAGGTAAGCCAATCTACACATTTGATCATGCCATAGGAATTTCCCTAAACATTCAGTGAGCAATGTTTTGAACACAGATGGAAGAATATTCAAGTCTGACATTAGACTAAATGATACCACAAATATCTTGACATTTCTTGACCTCTTTTTAGGCAACAAGCACATACATCAAAAGGCTTTAAATTGTTTAACAATTGTAGAAAGTTATTGTGATGAGAGAATAGTTGATGAACTCACTGATAATGTAAGATCAAAGGAATAAATGTGTCAAACAAATGAGGTTTGAAGAATGCCTTGGTTATAGCTGATCATGTTTTTCCCCTCTCTGCTATTTAATTTAATGACATCAGTACAATTCACATCCCTGCTAAATGACTGATGACACAAAAATCAATTAAAAGATAAGCCACACAACAAATTGGATTGTTTTGCAATAAGGTAAGTTCAAGCACAGCAGTAAGGACAGATTGTATATGTAATGCCTTGTACACATGAGCAGAATTTCCGTCTGAATAAACTCCGATGGGTTTTTCCGACGGAATTCCGCTCAAGCTGTCTTGCATACACACGGTCACCCTAAAATCCGACCGTCAAGAACGCGGTGACGCAAAACACTATGATGAGCCGAAAAAATGAAGGTCTATGCTTCCGAGCATGTGTCAAATTGTTTCCGAGCATACGTGGTTTTTAGTCCGTCAGAATTTCATTCAGACGAACGGAAATTCCGAAAAAAACTTCATCAGAAAAAAAGAGAACATGTTCTCTATCTAATTCCGTCGGAATTTCCGATAGAAAAAAAGTCCAATGGGGCATACACACGGTCGGAATATCTGATGAAAAAATTCCGTCTGACTTTCTCTATCGGAAATTCCGAACGTGTGTACGCGGCATAACAATCAAATATGGCTGCCATATGTACATATGGAAAACCTTTAAAGAAGAACTCCAGCAAATATTTTATAAGTGTTATGAATAGGGATGAGCCGAACACCCCCCGGTTCGGTTTGCACCAAAACCTGCGAACAGACCGAAAGTTTGCGCAAACTTTAGAACCCTATTAAATACAATGGACTCGAATGTTCAAAATCAAAAGTGCTAATTATCAAGGCTAATATGCAAGTTATTGTCCTAAAAAGGGTTTGGGGACCCGGGTCCTGCCCCAGGGGACATGTATCAATGCAAAAAAAAGTTTTAAAAACAGACGTTTTTTCGGGAGCAGTGATTTTAAGAATGCTTAAAGTGAAACAATAAAAGTGAAATATTTCTTTAAATTTCGGACCTGGGGTGTGTATAGTATGCCTGTAAAGCAGCGCTTGTT
Source organism: Rana muscosa (assembly GCA_029206835.1). NCBI lineage: Eukaryota > Metazoa > Chordata > Amphibia > Anura > Ranidae > Rana > Rana muscosa. The sequence goes on along the minus strand of CM055121.1, from coordinate 429,778,823 downwards.
TCCCGTGCTTAGAACTGTCCCTGCACAAAATGTCATTTCTGAAGGAAAAAAAGTAATTTAAAAAGACTCGCGGATATAATGAATTGTCGGCTCCCGGCAATAGAGAAAAGTCATTGATAAAAAAATTAAAAAAATGCGTGGGGGTCCCCCCAAATTCAATTACCAGGCCCTTCAGGTCTGGTATGGATATTAACCACTTGTCCCCCGCCCACCGTCAATTGACACTCTCTCTCTGACAGGACGTCATATGACGTCCTGCCTTTAAAACGAGCTAGGGGGCGCGCGCCGCGTTGCTAGGGACCCGATGCGCGTGCCCAGCGGCCGCGATTGCCGCCGGGCACCCGCGATTGCCCAGCACCAGAGCAGGAAAGTGGATCTGTGTGTGTAAACACAGAGATCCATGTCCTGTGAGGGAGAGGGGACCGATGGTGTGTCCCTTGTACATAGGGACAACCATCGGTCACCTCCCCCAGTCAGTCCCCTCCCCCCACAGTTAGAACACATTGAGGAAACACATTTAACCCCTTCCTCGCCCCCTAGTGTTAACTCCTTCCCTGCTAGTCACATTTATACAGTAATCAATGCATTTTTATAGCAGGGATCGCTGTGTAAATGTGAATGGTGCCAAAAATGTTTCAAAAGTGTCCGATGTGTCCGCCGCAATATCGCAGTCACAATAAAAATCGCAGATCGCCGCCATTACCAATAAAAAAAATGCTATAAATCTATCCCCTATTTTGTAGATGCTATAACTTTTGCGCAAACCAATCAATGCACGCTTATTGCGATTTTTTTTTTTACCAAAAATATGTAGAAGAATACGTATCAGCCTAAACTGAGCAAAATTTAAAAAAAAAAAAATGGATATTTATTCTAGCAAAAAGTAAAAAATAGTGTTTTTTTTCAAACTGGACGCTCTTCTTTTGTTTATAGCGCAAAAAATAAAAACCGCAGAGGTGATCAAATACCACCAAAAGAAAGCTCTATTTGTGGGAAAAAAAGGACGCAAATTTTGTTTGGAAGCTACGTTGCACGTCTGCGCAATTGTCATTCAAAGTGTGACAGCGCTGAAAGCTGAAAAATGGCTTGGGCAGGAAGGGGGTTTTCGTGCCTGGTAGGGAAGTGGTTAAGGGGAACCCTGCGTCAAATTTAAAGAAAATTACGTGGGGTTCCCCCCAAATATCCATACTAGACCCTTCAGGTCTGGTATGGATTTTAAGGGGAACTCCACCCCAAATAAAAAAAAATGGCGTGGAGTTCCCCCAAAAATCCATACCAGACCCTTTATCCGAGCACGCAACCTGGCAGGCCGCAGGAAAAGAGGGGGGAGAGAGAGAGCACCCCCTCCTGAACCATGCCAGGCCACATGCCCTCAACATGGGGAGGATGCTTTGGGGGTCTGTGACCTCTCAAAGCACCATGTCCCCATGTTGATGGGGACAAGGGCCTCATCCCCACAACCCTTTCACTGCGGGCAGGGGGCTTATCGGAATCTGGAAGACCTCTTTAACAAAGGGGACCCCCAGATCCCCCCCCATGTGAATTGGTAAGGGGTACATTGTACCCCTACCATTTCACAAAGAAAGTGTAAAAAAAATGTAAAAGAAACACACAGACACCGTTGGGAAAAGTCCTTTATTAAAAATAAAAAAATAAAAAATAAAAAACCCATTCCAGCGATGTAATCCAGTGTCCCGCGGCGATCTGATGTCCAGCGCTGCCGTCTCCACTCCACACAAAACGTCATTGGCTGAGCGGACCTACACTGCAGAGGAAGTTCTCCATCAGGTCCGCTCAGCCAATGACGTAGGCAGGGTCTGAGGTACGAGGGGGCGGGGCGCCCTCGTATCTCAAACCCCGCCTAAGTCATTGGCTGAGCGGACCTGATGGGGAACTTCCTCCGCAGTGTAAAAAATGAATAGACCCGCCCCTTCTCACGTTCCCCATCAGGTCCGCTCAGCCAATGACGTAGGTGTAAGGCTGAGCGGACCTGATGGGGAACGTTAGAAGGGGCGGGTCTATTCATTTTTTACACTGCGGAGGAAGTTCCCCATCAGGTCCGCTCAGCCAATGACATAGGCTGGGTCTGAGATACGAGGGCGCCCCCGCCCCCTCATATCCTCAGACCCCGCCTACGTCATTGTCTGAGCGGACCTGATGGGGAACTTCCTCTGCAGTGTAGGTCCGCTCAGCCAATGACGTTTCATGTGGAGTGCAGACTGCAGTGCTGGACATCGGATCACCGCGGGACACTGAATTACATCGCTAGAATGGTTTTTTTATTTTTTATTTTTTATTTTTAATAAAGGACTTTTCCCAACGGTGTCTGTGTGTTTCTTTTAAAAAAAAATTTACACTTTCTTTGTGAAATGGTAGGGGTACAATGTACCCCTTACCAATTCACATAGGGGGGGGGATCTGGGGGTCCCCTTTGTTAAAGGGGTCTTCCAGATTCCGATAAGCCCCCTGCCCACAGACCCCCACAACCACAGGGCAAGGGTTGTGTGGGGATGAGGCCCTTGTCCCCATCAACATGGGGACATGGTGCTTTGAGGGGTCACAGACCCCCAAAGCATCCTCCCCATGTTGAGGACATGTGGCCTGGTACGGTTCAGGAGGGGGGGCGCTCTCTCACCCCCCCTCTTTTCCTGCGGCCTGCCAGGTTGCGTGCTTGGATAAAGGGTCTGGTATGGACTTTTGGGGGAACTCCATGACATTTTTTTTTTTTTTTTGGGTGGAGTTCCCCTTAAAATCCATACCAGACCTGAAGGGTCTAGTATGGATATTTGGGGGAACCCTGCATCATTTTTTTTTTATTTGACGTAAGGTTCCCCTTAATATCCATACCAGACCTGAAGGGCCTGGTAATTGAATTTGGGGGGACCCCCACGCATTTTTTTTTTATATCAATGACTTTTCTCTGTTTTGCCAGGAGCCGACAATTCATTATAGCCGCGAGTGCTTTTAAATTACTTTTTTTCCTTCAGAAATTACACTTTGTGCAAGGACAGTTCTAAGCAAGGGAAACGAGTGCTGCTTTACAGGCATACTATACCCCCCCCCCCCCCCCCAGGTACGAAATTTAAAGGAATATCTCACTTTTATTGTTTCACTTTAAGCATTATTAAAATCACTGCTCCAGAAAAAAATTCAGTTTTTAAAACTTTTTTTGCATTGATACATGTCCCCTGGGGCAGGACCCGGGTCCCCAAACACTTTTTATGATAATGACTTGCATATAAGCCTTTAAAATTAGCAATTTAGATTTCTCCTATAGACTTTTACAGGGTGTTCCGTGGCTTTTCGAATTTGCCGCGAACACCCCAAATTGTTAGCTGTTTGGCGAACGTACAAACAGGCAATGTTTGAGTCGAACATGAGTTCAACTCGAACTCAAAGCTCATCCCTAATTATGAATGTTAATGTCACTAACTGCTTAGTTAGAGCATAGCATAGTAAACCCTTCTTAAAACATAAGGTATTCACATATCACAAAAATAAGGGGATTGTTCCTCATTTCTGGACAGTGGGCAGAGCCATGGAAATCATTGCTTTAACCCCATTGGCCAGATGCAGATGCACATCTAGAACCGTTGGTGTATAGTGCAAATATGGCCTTAAGATTATACAGCCATTTCTTCCAAACTTTTTTTTTTCGAGCCCGTGTTGTATGGAGCTCAAAAACTCAACACCAAAGTGAATCAAAAAAGTGCATGTGAACACACAAAAAAAGTGCACTAGCGTGTGTCATTTTACCCCCTCCTGAAGAGAAAGGACCCTTCCCTGACCCCTGGGTTGCAAGACTCCTGACGTGGAAAAGGCACTCTGGTCCACCCAGCCAAAAGGCCCAGGTGACCCCTCTCCTTATGATCAGCCGAATCCGGCTACCGAGTATTAGGTTGGGGGCTCTCACAAAGAGATACCCACAAGGCAGGGGTGGAAAGAATCTGAGGTCCACACATCCACCCCCTAGACTTCAGGGTAGTTCCAAAGACCCATACCCTGCCATCTGTGAATTTAAAAAGACAAAAAAAATCAGTGCAGTGACATACAGTGAAGAAAAAAATAAAGTGCCAATGTGCAAGACAATGGCTAGATCCTGTGGACTGGTAACTAAAAATACCCCATCTTGGCCAAAAGGCCTAGACCATGAGACGCAGGGCAGAAAAAAGCTGTGGGATTGTGCCCTAGTTCTCGTTCTCCCAGTGGGGTCCCAAACACATAGTGATACTTAAAGGTACCTCTCCCATGGGGCATAACACCGTGGACTGCCTTCCCCAGCCCCTGGCCAGTAAAACCTCATTCCTACCAGAAAAGCATGAGCACTTAGAGCCTGCCTACAACTGGGGACAAGCCTGCTGCACCAGGTCAGATCAAGAAAGGATCACTCCCACCATACCCACCTTATTACATTGAGAATTACCAACTTGAACCCCCAACTGGGAAGGGGTGCTGGTGCCCTGTTCCCAAAAACTGATAAGAACAAAAATGACACTTGATCTGAATTTTGAGAAGCATTATATAGCTGTATACAGCTGTTTCAGGCTATTTGGCGCATCATCAACACAATGTATGGAAACTATGGGTTCTTTAGAGTACGTTTTGGGACCCAAGGAACAAAAAACATTGTTTCCGCCCTGTTATGGTATGGAGACGGGTGGAGGCCATCTTCCCCTCACTCGTATCCATACCATGCAGGAGAGAGGACCCGATCGCCTCCCCCGCTACCGACGGCTCCGGTAAGCGGCGGAGGGAAGGAGAGAGCGGCGGTAGGGGGGGTCCCTCTCCCGCCGCCGATAACAGTGATCTCGCTGCAACTGCCGTAGAGGCCACCATTATCGGAAACCAAACCGCCGGCTGAAGAGATGGATACCTGGGTTATGGCAGCTAGCTGCTGCCTTAACAGAGATATCCCTCTTCAAACAGCCAACGTATATATACAGTGGGCGCTCTGGAAGTGGTTAAAACAGAAGGTATTCATAGTTCTCATTCCATCACATATCACAAAAACCTCCCCCCTCTTCTCACCTCTGTAACATTGAGGGTTAATATGTATATGAATATATATGAATATTGATATTAAGTCAACAGAGAGAACTGGGAACCATGCTAACTCATAACAGTCAACAGAGACAGAAAGCACCAAAAGTTATCAGATTATAAGATTTCTGGTAGGATCAACAGGTATATTTTGCACTTCTCGAACAGATACAACAAACCGTTTTTATATTTAACAGAACAAAAGGTAGCAAACAAATTATTCTTTAAATGAAAGGTATAATAGTAGCTTGGCAACTGCCTCCTAAAATAAACCTAGCCTGAGTATTAACCCTATGGCTGAAAGATCACCCCATCGCCCCCAATGTCCGAAATAAGTTGTGGTTAAAGTTACAGACAGCTAAGCCCACAGACAGATTTTTGCACTAATCTCCTTATAATATATACTGTAGAGCAGTTGCTCTCAACCTCAGACCTCAAGTACCCTCAGCAGGCCATGTTTTCAGGTTTTCTTTGACTTTGCACAGCTGCTTTATATCAATATCAATGACATGGTATTGATAAGAGCTATTTTATCTAAGGGAAGTTCCCAAAACATGGCCCATTGGGGGTACTTGAGGACTGAGGTTGAGAATCACTGCTGTAGAGGTTACTAGACACGTGCGCCGTCAATAAATTAGTTTAATTTCGTTCCGTTCCGTTTCGTATTAGACGAAAATTCGTATTTCGGAATTCTTGTCCAAAATTCTATTTGGAATTGTTTCGTACGAAATACGAATTTTCGTTAGATTCGTTAACTTTTCGTAACAATTACGAACATTCGTTGATGATGAATTTAAAAAGCAAATTATACCTTTCTCAATATGGCAGTCGTCGACTCATTATGAGGGGCTCCCACCATCCCTGTGCTCTGCTGACTTCTTCCTGGGGCTGTACCCCTGCTGTGCTCATTATGAGGGGCTCCCATCATCCCTGTGCTGTGCTGACTTCCTGGGTTTGTATTAGCCCATTCATTCATAATTTGTGTCTGAAATTCAATTTGGATTCGTACGAAATACAAAAGTTTGTTAGGTTTGTTATCTTTTCGTAACAATTACGAACATTTGTTATGATGGGCTCCCACCATCCCTGTGCTGTGCTGACTTCCTCCTGGGGCTGTACCCCTGCTGTGCTCATTATGAGGGGCTCCCACCATCCCTGTGCTGTGCTCATTATGAGGGGCTCCCACCATCCCTGTGCTGTGCTGACTTCCTCCTGGGGCTGTACCCCTGCTGTGCTCATTATGAGGGGCTCCCACCATCCCTGTGCTGTGCTGACTTCCTCCTGGGGCTGTACCCCTGCTGTGCTCATTATGAGGGGCTCCCACCATCCCTGTGCTGTGCTGACTTCCTCCTGAGGCTGTACCCCTGCTGTGCTCATTATGAGGGGCTCCCAACATCCCTGTGCTGTGCTGACTTCCTCCTGGGGCTGTACCCCTGCTGTGCTCATTATGAGGGGCTCCCACCATCCCTGTGCTGTGCTGACTTCCTCCTGGGGCTGTACCCCTGCTGTGCTCATTATGAGGGGCTCCCACCATCCCTGTGCTGTGCTGACTTCCTCCTGGGGCTGTACCCCTGCTGTGCTCATTATGAGGGGCTCCCACCATCCCTGTGCTGTGCTGACTTCCTCCTGAGGCTGTACCCCTGCTGTGCTCATTATGAGGGGCTCCCACCATCCCTGTGCTGTGCTGACTTCCTCCTGGGGCTGTACCCCTGCTGTGCTCATTATGAGGGGCTCCCACCATCCCTGTGCTGTGCTGACTTCCTCCTGGGGCTGTACCCCTGCTGTGCTCATTATGAGGGGCTCCCACCATCCCTGTGCTGTGCTGACTTCCTCCTGAGGCTGTACCCCTGCTGTGCTCATTATGAGGGGCTCCCACCATCCCTGTGCTGTGCTGACTTCCTCCTGGGGCTGTACCCCTGCTGTGCTCATTATGAGGGGCTCCCACCATCCCTGTGCTGTGCTGACTTCCTCCTGGGGCTGTACCCCTGCTGTGCTCATTATGAGGGGCTCCCATCATCCCTGTGCTGTGCTGACTTCCTGGGTTTTTAACTTCATCATAACGAATAATCGTAATTATTATGACAATAATAAAACGATATTAACGAACATTCTTATTTTGTCCAATTCTGAATCTCCCATCGACTACCAGTACCAGTCTGAGCAGTCTCCCACTCCCGAAACTAAATTTGTCAACGAAATTTCGTATAAAATTCGTATTTCGGATGCTTCCGAATGTACGGATTTTCGGAAATTCGTAAGAATTTTCGATTCATAGGAAACGAATCGCACATGTATAGAGGTTACAGGTAAATTACAGAAAGCTTGATGACACCAGGTGTGTTGATACTGCGCCTGTGACATTTCAATAAAGTAAAAGGAAAGAAAAAGTAAACAATTCTCCGGGAACTTTCCATCAGCGCCATTTACTGTTAGACACACCAGCAGCTGTGCGATCAGCATGGCTTGTTGGGGTGAATGAGCTCTTAGGGCTTATGAGTCCCTGTTGCCTTTCTAAAAAGTGATATGTGGTGGATCGCTTTTCAGGGCGTGGTTGACAGGAGGGGAGGGCGATATGTCACCTACTCACCACCCGTTTTAACACTAAAAAAGGCCAAACCACCACACCACAACCGGTGCATTGTACACAATTGCAGGGTGGTTGCTGTGCTGTGGGTGGCATTTGGTGGCAGTACTGACTGCCAATTGTGTTAAAGGGCTCTCATTTTTGCTGTGGCTGCAAAACAAACCATCACAGCCCCCAGAATGTGTACAGCTCTAAGTGGCTGCGTGTCTTTGTTTAGGTGGGTGGTTGGGGCTGGTAAAGCTGCCTACTTTTACTGCCCCCTGGTTGCAAGTGTGAATGAGCCCTTAAACAAAAATGTTAGTTTAGGGAAATGAATGTAAAGTTTTTGTACATTAACTAGAGATTTTTTATTTGTTGATAGTGTTATTCATATATATGTATGCTAGTGTTTTACTAAGCCTTGAACTAGTACAGTATGCCTTTCGGATATGCTTAATACGATTGGTTGGAAAATCAATATGTCATGGCTATTTCATAAGCGTACAACAAACATCTGGGCAAGGATTCTCTATAAAAGAAACACGATATTCCACTTTAATGAGCAAAATGTTTGTTTCAACATTTTATGGAAACTTGGATATACGACCCTATAACTTTTTCCAGCCTCCATTATTTATGAAATCCAAATACCTTTTACAATAAGTGAAAAGGGTCAGCCAGAAAGTCCCAGTCATATGGCTCTCTATGTATCAAGCACGGCATGCAAAGCTGAATTGCAGATTCTTATGATGGCCTAACAAGGCTTTCTCTTTAATCAGCTGTAATGAAGAATGTCAACAGAAAATAATACACAGTCCTGTTTGCAGCACAGAGCAAAGAAGGCTGTGAGAACCAGTACTGGGCATTTTGTAGGGGCTCTCTCTGTCAAAGGGTAGGACAAAGGGCTACAGAGAACATAGCGATATTTGTCATTCTGAGTGGGCTTTTTTCCTTCATTGTATGTAACAACATGATCACTGCAAATATGTAAAATAGGTGAAAATCAAGCAAAGAATCAAAGGCACAATAACCTCAAACTTTTTTTTTTTTTTTTTCCTATGTTTCCCACAACAGAGTGCAATTACAGGTTACCATTTATTATTACTTTATTTTCAATAATGGGGAGTTTCGGGACTTTGAGTGAGGCACATAAGTGGAACAATGGACAATTTTTGAAAAAGCAAGTTTTAATAAAATCACACAAGTCATACAAATATCTTGGCCAGCAGGCTCCATATAAAGATATAAGTTAACATCAATTATTAGAAATAGCTAAATCACAGCATGTTATGGTAACATAATGCATCTAGGTACTAAAGAAGACGTGTTGGCTCGACGCGTTTTGGCGATTTAATCGCCTAATCAGGAGCAGATGCATTTAATCTGAAAATACATTAGATACAGATGAGAGGGCCAAAAAATAGATGTTAGAAAATTAAGGGGAATAAGGGAAATTGTAAAGAAAAAGGCGATAAGCGATATGGGGGAAGGGAGAAATTCACCCTCCTACTTACACATTGCAGCACATGGTCTGCTGGGGGCGCCATGCCGGCGGCAATCGTCCAACATCCCTCCCGGGAGCTGAGGGGACAAAGAGCCCCAGGAAACTGGACAACCAAAACTGAACCCCCAACGTGATGGTGACGCCCACACTGGCACTAGTGGCGATGCCGGAAAATGAAATGGGAAGTGTCTGGAAAAAAACGGAGGAAAAAGTAAAAATTGTGTGGGGGTGTGTGAATGTTGGTGTGAGGGTATAGGCTGCAATGTGTAAGTAGGAGGGTGAATTTCTCCCTTCCCCCATATCCCTTATCGCCTTTTTCTTTACAATTTCCCATATTACCCTTAATTTTCTAACATCCATTTTTTGGCCCTCTCACCTGTATCTAATGTATTTTCACATTAAATGCATCTGCTCCTGATGAGGCGATTAAATCACCGAAACGTGTCGAGCCAACGAGTCTTTTTTAGTACCTAGATGCATTATGTTACCATAACATGCTGTGATTTAGCTATTTCTAATAATTGATGTTAACGTATATCTTTATATGGAGCCTGCTGGCCAAGATATTTGTATGACTTTTTCCAAAATTGTCCATTGTTCAACTTATGTGCCTCACTCAACGTCCCGAACCTCCCCATTATTGTATACATTGACTAGGGATGGAGACATTTATCTAGAGTGTCTCATTTAAATATACTTTATTTTCACTTTCGTTTATAAATAAGTTCAGGAACAAGTTGTTATTCTCCTTGGTCTCCTGCAGATTTGCCTTGTACGCACTAGTAGGTTTTTTTTATTCAACCCGGCGGGTTGAACAAAAACAAACTGACAGCTCAGGAGGAGCCGCAGTACTAACAATCCGATGTTAGTACATCGATCTCCCCTGCTGAGCTATTGTGTTCTGACAGGGAGACAGACCACCCTCCCCCCACCAGAACACTCTGGTCAGCGTAGAATGGGAGCCGGTCGGCCGACCTTTTTCGGTCATGAGCCTTCGACAGAAAAAATAAGTAAAAACAAACCAGCGCATAACAATGGTAGATTTGCGGGGGGTGAAAATGGTAGTCCTTTTATATAGGGTATATGTTGTCCATGACAACTAAGGGTCAATATGTAATAGTTCAGGTGGCAGCCATCCCCAGAGTGTATCCTGAAACTATGTGTGAACAAATGAGAAGAAGGGGGAGGCGTATCTAAGTGTAGTATTAACCACTTCAGCCCCGAAAGGATTTACCCCCTTTCTGACCAGAGCATTTTTAGCGATACGGCACTGCGTCACTTTAGCTGACAATTGCGCGGTCGTGCGGCGTTGTACCCAATCAAAATTGACATCCTTTTTTTCCCACAAATATAGCTTTCTTTTGGTGGTATTTGAACACCTCTGCTTTTTTTTTTTTGAGCTATAGACAAAAAAAGAGCATAAATTTTGAAAAAAAGCAATATTTTTTACTTTTTGCTATAATACGTATCCCCCAAAAATATATACAAAAACAAATTTCTTCCTCAGTTTAGGCCGATATGTATTCTTCTACATATTTTTGGTAAAAAAAAAAATCACAATAAGTGTATATTGATTGGTTTGCGCAAAAGTTATAGCGTCTACAAAATAGGGATAGATTTATGGCTTTTTTTTTTTTTTACTAGTAATGGCAGGGATCTGCGATTTTTATCAGGACTGCGACATTATGGCGGACACACTGGACACTTTTGACACTATTTTGGGACCATTGTCATTTATACAGCGATCAGAGCTACAAATATCCACTGATTACTGTACAAATGACACTGGCAGTGAAGGGGTTAACCAGTAGGGGGCGCTGAATTGGTTAAGTGTGTCCTAGGGAATGATTCTAACTGTAGGGGGGGTGGCCTCACTAGAACATGACAGAGATCACTGCTCCCGATGACAGGGAGCGGTAGTTCCCTGTCATGTTGCTAGGCAGAACAGGGAAATGCTTTGTTTACATCTCGGCATTAGGGATGAGCCGAACACCCCCCCGTTCGGTTCGCACCAGAACCTTAGAACTGACCAAACGTTTGCACGAACTTTAGAACCCTATTGAATACAATTGATGCGAACGTTCGAAATCTAAAGTGCTAATTATAACGCCTAATATGCAGGTTATTGTCCTAAAAAGGGTTTGGGGGCCCGGGTCCTGCCCGAGGGGACATGTATCAATGTAAAAATAATCTTTTAAAACGGTCGTTTTTTCGGGAGCAGTGATTTTAATGATGCATAAAGTGAAAAAAAAAAGTGAAATATTCCTTTAACCACTTAAGCCCCGGACCATTTGGTAGCTAAAGGACCAGAGGTGAATTCAGAATTTTGCACTGCGCTGCTTTAACTGTAAATTGTGCGGACATGCAATGTTGTACTGAAACGAAATTTGCGTCCTTTTCTTCCCACAAATAGAGCTTTCTTTTAATGGTATTTGATTGCCTCTGCGATTTTTATTTTTTGCGAGAAACGGAAAAAGACCGAAAATTTTGAAAAAAAATGATATTTTCTACTTTTTGTTATAAGAAAAATCGAATAAACTCAATTGTAGTCATACATTTAGGCCAAAATGTATTCAGCCACATGTCTTTAGTAAAAAAAAATGTCAATAAGCGTATATTTATTGGTTTGCGCAAAAGTTATAGCGTCTACAAACTAGGGTACATTTTCTGGAATTTACACAGCTTTTAATTTATGACTGCCTATCTCATTTCTTGAGGTGCTAAAATGGCAGGGCAGTACAAAACCCCCCCAAATGACCCCATTTTGGAAAGTAGACACCCCAGGGAAATTGCTGAGAGGCATGTTGAGCCCATTGAATATTTTTTTTTTTGTCCCAAGTGATTGAATAATGACAAAAAAAAAAAAAAATTACAAAAAGTTGTCACTAAATGATATATTGCTCACACATGCCATGGTTATATGTGGAATTGCACCCCAAAATACATTCTGCTGCTTCTCCTGAGTACGGGGATACCACATGTGTGGGACTTTTTAGGAGCCTAGCCACGTACGGGACCCCAGAAACCAAGCACCGCCTTCAGGATTTCTAAGGGCGCACATTTTTGATTTCACTCCTCACTACCTATCACAGTTTCGAAGGCCATAAAATGCCAAAATAGCACAAAACCCCCCTAAATGACCCCATTTTGGAAAGTAGACACCCCAAGCTATTTACTGAGAGGCATGATTAGTCCATGGAATATTTTATATTTTGCCACAAGTTGCGGGAATATGACAAACTTTATTTTTTTTGCACAAAGTTGTCACTAAATGATATATTGCTCACACATGCCATGGGCATATGTGAAATTACACCCCAAAATACATTCTGCTGCTTCTCCTGAGTATGGGGATACCACATGTGTGGGACTTTTTGGGAGCCTAGTCGCGTACGGGACCCCAAAAACCAAGCACCGCCTTCAAGGTTTCTAAGGGCATAAATTTTTGATTTCACTCCTCACTACCTATCACTACCTATCACAGTTTTGAAGGCCATAAAATGCCAAGATGGCACAAAACCCCCCCAAATGACCCCATTTTGGAAAGTAGACACCCCAAGCTATTTGCTTAGAGGCATGTTGAGCCCATTGAATATTTTTTTTTTTTTGTCCCAAATGATTGAATAATGACAAAAAGAAAAAAAAAAGAAAAAATGTACAAAAAGTTGTCACTAAATGATATATTGCTCACACATGCCATGGTTACATGTGGAATTGCACCCCAAAATACATTCTGCTGCTTCTCCTGAGTACAGGGATACCACATGTGTGGGACTTTTTGGGAGCCTAACCGGGTACGGGGCCCCAAAAACCAAGCACCGCCTTCAGGCTTTCTAAGGGCGTAAATTTTTGATTTCACTCCTCACTACCTATCACAGTTTCGAAGGCCATAAAATGCCAAAATAGCACAAAATCCCCCCAAATGACCCCATTTTGGAAAGTAGACACCCCAAGCTATTTACTGAGAGGCATGTTCAGTCCATGGAATATTTTATATTTTGCCACAAGTTGCGGGAATATGACAAACTTTGTTTTTTTTGCACAAAGTTGTCACTAAATGATATATTGCTCACACATGCCATGGTTATATGTGGAATTGCACCCCAAAATACATTCTGCTGCTTCTCCTGAGTACGGGGATACCACATGTGTGGGACTTTTTGGGAGCCTAGCCGCGTACGGGACCCCAAAAACCAAGCACAGCCTTCAAGGTTTCTAAGGGCATAAATTTTTGATTTCACTCCTCACTACCTATCACAGTTTTGAAGGCCATAAAATGCCAAGATAGCACAAAACCCCCCAAAATGACCCCATTTTCTAAAGTAGACACCCCAAGGAAATTGCTGAGAGGCATGTTGAGCCCATTGAATATTTTTTTTTTTTTGTCCCAAGTGATTGAATAATGACAAAAAGAAAAAAAAAAGAAAAAATGTACAAAAAGTTGTCACTAAATGATATATTGCTCAAACATGCCATGGTTATATGCGGAATTGCACCCCAAAATACATTTGGTTGCTTCTCCTGAGTACGGGGATACCACATGTGTGGGACTTTTTGAGAGCCTAGCCGCGTACGGGCCCCCGAAAACCAAGCACCGCCTTCAGGATTTCTAAGGGCACAAATTTTTGATTTCACTCCTCACTACCTATCACAGTTTTGAAGGCCATAAAATGCCAAGATAGCCCAAAACCCCCACAAATGACCCCATTTTGGAAAGTAGACACCCCAAGCTATTTGCCGAGAGGCATGGTGAGTATTTTACAGCTCTCATTTGTTTTTGAAAATGAAGAAAGACATATTTTCTTTTTTCTTTTTTCAATTTTTAAAACTTTGTGACAAAAAGCGAGATCTGCAAAATACTCAATGTCCCCCCAACAGCGGTGCTTTTTTTTTTTTTTTTTTTTTTATTATTTATTTTGCTTTTTTATTTTATTTTTAAATTGTTCCTTCCATATTTTTTTTTTTTTTATCATTTTTATTGTTATCTCAGGGAATGTAAATATCCCCTATGATAGCAATAAGTAGTGACAGGTACTCTTTTTTTGAAAAAAAATGGGGGGTTAGACCCTAGATCTTTCCTCTGCCCTCAAAGCATCTGACCACACCAAGATCGGTGTGATAAAATGCTTTCCCAATTTCCCAATGGCGCTGTTTATATCCGGGGGGGCATTCCCTCCCACTGCTTGTAAAAGCAGTCCAGAGGCTAATTAGCCACTAGGATTGCTTTTACATGAAAGCCGGCCGCTGGCTGAAAAGAATGATACCTGCAGGCATCAATCTGGTATAACCATTCAAAGTCCAGCAACATACCAGTACGTTGCTGGTCCTTGTTGGACATGTATTGTAATCTTTTTTTTCATGCAGCCTGTTGGCTGAACAAAAAAAAGAGATTGATCGGTGGGTATGCCCACCATTAGAATACCTCCCTTCATCCACCCACTTCTAATGATGGGCATATATGCCGAAGCATGGGGGCATCCTCCCGCAAAAAAGTTATGCCGCGTACACACGGTCGGACTTTTCCACGGGCAAGCCTTTGTCGAAATTTCGACTGTATGTACGCGGCATAAAAGGTTATGCCACGTACACACGGTCGAACTTTTCCACGGGCAAGCCTCCGTCGGAATTTCGACCGTATATACGCGGCATTAGGAGCAAAATCGTTCCTCCGCCCCTGCTGCCCCCATGCTTCGGCATATATGCTCTTTTTTTAACTGTGGTGGTGAAATCACCTCCTACAGCGTTGGAGTCACGGCTTTATGTATCGTGGGAGCAAACGCTGTTGCTGTCAAGATAAATAAATCCGCGATGCAACTGAATGGCGTACCTGCTAAGCAAATGATGGTTAACATTAAAACAAAGTAACATTACAGTACAACAGTAAGACCATACCATACCTGCAAAGCAAATACCAAAACAAAACCTAGTAAAAAATAAAACATTTTTTTAACGCAACCTGTGCCTAAAATATATATATGCTGAAGCATGGGGGCATCCTCCCGCAAAAAAGTTATGCCGCGTACACACGGTCGAACTTTTCCACGGGCAAGCCTCCGTCAGAATTTCGACCGTATATACGCGGCATTAGGAGCAAAATCGCTCCTCCGCCCCTGCTGCCCCCATGCTTCGGCATATATGCTCTTTTTTTTTAACTGTGGTGGTGAAATCACCTCCTACAGCACTGGAGTCACGGCTTTATGTATCGTGGGAGCAAACGCTGTTGCTGTCAAGATAAATAATTCGACGCTGCAGTTGAATGGCGCACCTGAAAACAAAAAATTACATACCTGAAAAGCAAGCATGATAAAACATTGCAGAATGGAATACAGTAAAAAAGAGCAGAACAATAGAGAGAAAATAGAGAGAGAGAGAGAGAGAGAGAACAATAAAATTACAACTATTTTTTTATTTTATATTTTTTTTGTGTTTTTGTTTTTTACGTTTTTTTTTTCTTTTTTACACTTTTTTTTTTAAACTTTAACAACTGTAATGGTTCGGGTCTCTCAAAATGTAATGGCATCTTGGGAGACCCTGTGTAAGTGTGTCCTAGTCTGTGAAATGCTGTACCCTACGCTAAAACTTCACTTTTGAGTGGTAGCGTTCAAAACATTCACCAAGGCAAAGACCAGGTTTGTCAGGACAGAGTGGACAATAATAACGGGTGTCACGCCTAAATCCGCGCTTGCTACAGACACGACATCTTTTTTGGGGGGTTCGTTGGGTAGGGGTACTCGGGAGGAGATGCGTATAATGCCTCTCATGCAGCCGGCTTACTGCATTTGGTAGGGGATGGTGAGGTGCAGAACCACCTGGATACAGGAGTTCTGTGACTATCTCATTCTGGAATTTTAGAAGAGATAACGTCCCGCCTGAAGCTCTGTATAGCACATGAGCGTTTAGCAAAGCCAATTGAAATAAGGATAGAGACACTTTTTTGTACCAGCGTCTCGCCTTACGGTCAATTAGATACGGCGCCATCAACTGGTCGTTGAGGTCCACCCCTCCCATATTTTTGTTATATTCGTGGACACAGAGGGGTTTCTCCACAACACCAGTCGCCGTACGAATTTGGACTGTCGTGTCTGCATGAAGGGAGGTAAGTAGGAAAACATTCTTATTGTCCCTCCACTTCATAGCGAGCAAGTTATTACACTTTACGCAGGCTCTCTCCCCCAGCCTAAGACGGGCATCTACAAGCCGCTGGGGAAAGCCCCGGCGATTAGGTTGCACGGTGCCACATGCTCCAATCTGATGATCAAACAAGTGACTAAACAGTGGCACGCTCGTGTAATAATTGTCCACATACAAGTGGTACCCCTTTCCGAATAAGGGTGACACCAAGTTCCACACTATCTTGCCAGCGCTCCCTATGTAATCCGGGCAGTTGACCGGCTCAACCTGACTATCTTTTCCCTCATAAACCATAAAGCTCCATACATAGCCTGTTGCCCTGTCACAGCACTTATAGAGCTTGACCCCGTATCTGGCACGCTTGCTGGGAAGGTACTGCTTGAAAGCCAAGCGGCCAGAAAATTTAATCAGGGACTCATCAACGCAGACAGCTTGATCGGGAATAAACAAGGCTGCAAAACGTTCGTTGAAGTTGTTTATGAGGGGCCAAATTTTATAGAGCCGGTCATATTCAGGGTCCCCACGTGGACGACAAAGTTCATTGTCGTTGAAGTGCATGAACCGCAAAATCTGCTCGTATCGTTTCCTGGGCATGGAGGCAGAGAACACGGGCATGTGGTCAATTGGGTGCGTGGACCAATAAGCACGCAATGACGGGAATTTATGTGTGCCCATGTTGAGGGAAAGGCCCAGAAAGGTCTTAAATTCGGAAACCGTAATTGGTTTCCAATCTTTGGCAATGGAAGGCAACTGGGGATTAGCGGTGATGAATTGACCAGCATATAAATTACTCTGGTCCACAATAGATCTATAGAGATCTTCCGTGAAAAACAGCGAATAATAATCGATTGGCATAAAATCAGCTGTTTCCACCTGAATACCGGGTTGGGCAGTGAATGGGGGAAGTACGGGTTCTGCAGAAGTGGTGGGGACCCAATCAGGATAGGCAAATTCTGCAGGAAGCTTACTATGGGCACGACGGGCCTGCCTTTGTCTTCTTATTGGTGGCAGCGGGACACTACTTGTGCTTGCCACCTCGCCAGCTTGAACTGCACTTATGGGACTCGCCACGTCACCACGTGATACTGCAGTGCTGGATGTACGCCCAGGCTGTACTAGGCCGCTGGTGCTTGCCAATTCACCAGAAGGAATAGCGGCGCTAGTACTCCTCTGCTCCATGATACGAGAGCCCTGCGGTTCTTGCTCCTCAACAACCTCAGAAGATCGGGATCGGGTACGCCTGACCTTAGCAGGGACCTCAACTTCGTCGTCAGAGCTATCTGACGTGGGGCCGCTGACGTCACTGTCTTCTACGGGAAGATATTCTGTGCCTGAATCTGACAGATACGTGACCTCCTCTTCACTATCTGTCATGCTCAGAATCTCGTAGGCCTATTTACTAGTGTACCTTCGACTTGCCATTTTGGGCTCTAAATTTAGGGGTACACTAGTAAGATTCACAGGAAAAAAAAGCACCCGACTGTCGTCAGCAAATATATCAAACGCTACAAAAAAAACTGTTAGCGGTCGCAGGGATCAGGACTGTCTCTGCGAACGCTGCAGTTATGTGTTTTGTGTTTGGTAAGTGACAGTGATCGATCGATACTGCACTTGGCTGGGCTGGGCGGAGGGGCTAAACGCAGGTGCTAGCAGGTATCTGGGCTGATCCCGCTAACACTGCGTTTTTGGGAACCCTAAACCGCTGGGGACGCTAGTATAGATCTGATCAGATACTATACCACTAAGGGAGGTGTATGCTTTGCGCGTGGGTGTTAGCGTTACTGGCACTAACCTAACGCTGCCTGGGGGGACGCAGACCCTCTCTGGCGCTAAAACCTAATTGATCTCACCCGCCGGGCGATCAGGGGGTTAAACCTTTATTGGGTTATATACGGCGGGTGCCCTGATGCTATAAAAAGCAAACTAACCAACCAGCGTCACCCGTAACCTTTATATGGTGATCACTGGTGAAAGGGTTAACTAGGGGCAATCAGGGGGTTAAAACCTTTATTAGGTTGAATATGGGGGTAACCGACGCTATATAAAAACCTGACGGGTTACCTAAATAACTAAATAACTAACTGGGTAACCAGTGTCACCAGTGACGCTTATACGGTGATCACTGGTGAAAGGGTTAACTCTAGGGGCAATCAGGGGGTTAAAATAATATATGGGGGTATCTGACGCTAATAAAAACCTGCGGCAAACCTAAAAATAATTAACTGGCTATCTAGGGCACCACCGGCACTAAATACAGCGATCGAAAATACGATCGATTAGTGGCGCTGGCGTTAGGGGGTGAAAGGGTTACCTGGGGGGCGATCAAGGGGTTAAACCTTTATTGGGGGGGTTAGGGGGCTACCCTGGACCTAAAGGGGCCTAATCCTAACTGCCCTGCAACTTTTTATTATCACAGATGACACTAAATGCAGTGATCAGTAAAATAAATGATCACTGCAATCAGTGACACTGTGATTGGGGGCTGGGAGGTGACCTGGGGGGTGATCTGGGGGTGACTGGGGGGTGAAATGTGTGCCTATGTGTACCTAAGTGTCAGTGGACTGTTGGTGCACTAACCTGCTTCTTCTCTCCTCGGCGCCGGAATCGAAAAGACCGCCGCGAGGGAGATGACATCACTTCCTCCTGCCTGTGTTTACATCACATGGCAGAGGAAGCATTAACATTGGCCGGGAGCGATCGCGAGGGGGTGGCCGAAATCGAATGGTCACCCCCTCATCTCCGAACCCTCCCCCACGATTAACGGCCGCTCACTGTATAGGAGGGGGGTCCGATCGGACCCCCCAACTATACAAAGGCGATCACGTATGCTCTACGTGATTGTGCCTGTCGGTGCCATTCTGCCGACGTATATATACAGTGAGCGGTCGTTAAGTGGTTAAATATCGTACCTGGGGGGTGTCTAAAGTATGCCGGTGAAGTGGCACGTGTTTCCCTTGTTTAGAACTGTCCCTGCACAAAATTACATTTCTAAAGGTAAAAAAGCCATTTAAAACTGCTTGCGGCTTTAATGTAATGTCTGGTCCCGGCAATATGGATGAAAATCATTGAGAAAAATGGCATGGCTACCCCATCACCCCACCCCATTACCAGCCCCTTTGGGTCTTGTATGGATATTAACGGGAACCCCGCACCCAAAATAAAAAAAGGCCCTATATACTCTGAACAGCAGTATACAGGCCGTGCAAAAAAGACACGGACTGTAGGTTTGTTCTTAAGTACAATCTGTTTGTAATTTGGAACAGGTAAATTTTTTAAGTGTAGCTCCAGCCAAAAAATCTATTTTTAAGCTTTTTGGAGAACATAGGGAAGGGTTATCACCCCTGTAACATTTGTTTTGCTGTCTGTGCACCTGTTCAGAACATTTCACCTCACTTTCCATCCCAATGACAAATGTTTTTGGAAAATTTGTTTTTTTTATTGAAACAAGGATTGGTGATAAAGCATCAGTGGAGAGGAGACACCTTTTTTCACATATTAACTCTTACAGGAGAGAATTTGCCTTCCTAGGGGTAGATTTCCTCTCACTTCCTGTTGTCTCCTTCCGTTTGCAAGTAGGAGTCGTTTGTAAGTTGGATGTTTGAAAGTAGGGGCCTGCCGTATATACTCAGCTGAAATTTGGCCCTTAGGTGTTGGTGCTGCCACAACACTGTAAGCCCCCACAGTTACAGTACTCTTGGTGGGTGCTGGAACGCCCTGCTGTCAACTATTATATCAGGAATTGTATTTACATGCCACTGTTGAACAGTGGTAGGAAAAATTGGGCCTTTGGTGGTGGTGCTGGTGCCACAACACTGTAAGCCCTCACAGTTACTCTTGGTGGGTGCAGGAATGGGCCCTGCTGTGAATTATTAGATCAAGAATTGTAATTGCATGCCCCTGTTAAACAGGGGCTGAAAAATTGGGTCTTAAGCACTGGTGCTGGTGCCACAACACTGCAACCCCTCACAGATACTGTACTTAGAGCGCAGCAATGAGCCCTGTTGCATCAAAAATTTGGGCTTTAGGTGAATGCTATGCAAAGCACACAGTAGTACACTAAGTGAAACACTGACTGTCTGCAGCTAGCACAATCACCGGCCTGCCTGTCACAGTATAGAGAATAACTGTATCCAGGTGAGCTTTAGGTGATCGCTAGGCTTGTGCAATTCGTTTCGTAACAAATCGAAATTCATCCGAATTTAGCAACTTTCGGACATTCGGAAGCATTCGAATTTCCGAACAAAGCAATTACGAATAAAACCGAATCCGAAATAAATTATATCGCAAATAGCGAATGCCCGAATGTCTTCGGCATTATTCGTTATGAAAAAAGTTACGAATGTACGAATCCAATGCGAAGCACAATAACACTCTGCTCTGCTCTCTGCTTCTCCCTCACCGTGCTAAACTCCCTCTCAAAATGGTGTACAGGGGCGGAGGCTATAGCCGCATGTAAAAAACGAAAGTAAAATATGAGATTTCGAATCGTTACAAATAACAGCTATGTATTTAGAAAAGTACAAATCCATTCGAAGCACATTCGGCATAATAGGCAGCGTCGTTGTGAGAGAGACACGGAAAATTACGAATCAACAAACCCAAAAAAAGTTACGAAAGTAGGAGTTGTGTCCAGAATCAACGAAACACAATGTGCTCTACCGAAAGTACGAACTATAAATCAACGAAAAATAAGGCTTACATTAATACGAATCATTCCGATTAAACGAAAAATGTCGCTTGCGAAAATACGAATTAGTCCGAACACAAAAAATCCCGTCTAGCAAAATTACGAACGATTACGAATCAACAGGACCGAAAAGAAACGAACCGAAACTAAACAAATTTTTCCATTGTGCACAAGTCTAGTGATCGCTATGCAAAGGACACAGTAGTACACTAAGGTCCCTTTCACACTGGGGTGGTTTGCAGGCGCTATTGTGCTAAAAATAGCGCCTGCAAACCGAGCCTAAACAGCGGCTGCTGTCTCTCCAATGTGAAAGCCCAAGGGCTTTCACACTGGAGCGGTGCGCTAACAGGACGTGAAAAAAAGTCCTGCTAGCCGCATCTTTGGAGCGGTGAGAGGAGCGGTGTGTTTACCGCTCCTACACCGCTCCTTCCCATTGAAAGCAATGGGAAACCGCGGTAATACCGCCGGCAATACGCCTCTACAGAGGCGCATTGGCGACGGTATTAACCCTTTTCGGCCGCTAGCAGGGGTTAAAACCGCACCGCTAGCGGCTGAATACCTCCGCAATTCTGGCGGTATAGCGCCGCTAAAAATAGCGCCGCTATACCGCCACCGCACCCACCGCCCCAGTGTGAAACCAGCCTAAGTGAAACACTGAGGCTGGTTTCACACTGGGGCGGTGGGTGCGGGTGGCGGTATCGCGCCGCTATTTTTAGCGGCACTATACCGTCGGAATTGCGGAATCCAGGGATTCCAAGCTGTCTGGTCATGGTGAGGACTGCGCAGGAGGAAATTACATCACGGGATGGGCAGACCTCGATCGTGGAGAGAACTGAGAGTCTAGGCTACGCGCTCGGAGCACACAGCTCCTTCTACTCCCCCTTCTTCTCACAAGCCTTCAAAAGAAGCTGGCCAAACAGGCTGCCATAAACACGGGCCGAATGTCAGACAGTTTCTATTGAACCGGGCGATGCCGGCCCATGTGTACTAGGCCTAAAGGCTTAGGCTACAATGTGCTTTAATTTATGATCATTGTCCCTGTACATTTCCCAGTATGCTTTGCTGCTCTTGCTTGTGATTGGCTGTGTACATACAGGAATATTTTCCCAATGTGCTTTGCAAATCAGACTCATTGTCTGAGTTTGGTGTAACTCCATTTTGAGTCTAGCTGTACTACAGCGAGGACCACATGGCAAGTGACATTGCACAGACTGATTTAATCGCAGCTGTACAAGCCCACAAAGAACTGTGGGATGTGTCACATGAACTACACAATGATCGTGTGCACAAGGATAACATTTGGAGGCAGATTGCAAAGGATTTTACACCCAACTGGGACCAGCTGAGCAATCCCAAGAAAAAAGATAGGGGTATGTGAATAATTTAATAATTATATTAATTTATAAAACGATTAAATCTTGAGGATTTATAGATTATATTAGGGTTATAGAACCATCGATTTTTAATTAATTTATTTTTTATTTTATTTTTTTGTTAAGCAAGCATTGGAAGTCCCTGCATGACAGAGTGCGCAGGGATTTAACGGAGGAGGAAAAGGCTTCTCACAGCGGCGCACTAGTGTCAAAACCATATGTCTTCAGTAGCCAGCTGGCGTTTTTGAGACAATCGATGATCAACAACAGTAGACAGTAAGAATTTATTTTTCATAGTTCTAATTTTTTTGGTTTGTGATTGTTGTTATGTAATTTTTTTGTTTCATTTTAAATTTTATTGACATTTGTAAAAAAATAAAAATAATTCTTTCAAAATGCAAATATGTATATACATTTTTTTAAGATAAATTTCTCCTTTTAATATATATATATTTTTCTTTATAAATAAATTTTACTAACTATAATTTTACATTTTTTTGTGGTGGATTTTCAGAACAAGATCTAATTTAGCTGTGCGAGAGAGGGAGTCGCAGGCGCAAGAGGAGGTGGAGGAAGATATTGCTCCATATGATGGATCACCATCAGAACCAGCGTCAACACCATCCACCAGTGCAGCTGCCCACCAGTCGCCTGTACCTAACCCCTGAACACAGAGATGTTCCAGGAGCTTAGGTACTTATCAATCCAACTTTCTATCTACATTTTATATCTATGTATTTACCAATCTTTCTATTGATCAATCATTCTATATGAACCTATATTTCAAATCGATCTATATGTACATGTTAATTGTATTTTTTTTGCAGAAATTCAAGGTAGAGACATAGCAGCAGCATGTCTTCCAGAGGTCGTGGATGGGGTCGTAACCAGCGTCAGAGGGGTGGAAGGCTCAACATGCAATCCGAACAGGACATTTTGGCACTGCTGCAGGAAGTACGTCAGGAGCGGCAGAGCATGGATCCACATTTAGATCCAAAAAATTCACGTTCCAGCTATCTAAGGAACCTTCATCATGTTCTGGGGGACATTGGATGGGACCTGGAAAGGCAATGCATGAACAGCATGTATGCTGTGGCGATGATGTATCGAACAGCCAAACAAAGTGGCAGACCAGCGCCAACAATACCAAGCATTTTTTTTCCAGGTCAACCCATGTTCCCAGGGACCTCAGGAGTGACACATACTGTACCCTATAACCATCCCCCTCCTCCTCATCGCCTGCCTACCCATATACAGGAATCTACTGTATGTACCACCACCCACAACCTTCCCATGATTTACCCCAAGCTAGGCCAGCCCCAACAGCATATTTATATGAGGAGCCATCTTATGTTCATCCACCCACACATTATTCTCAGGAGTTATCTGCTCCCTCATTACCCGTGCCCCAATCCTCTGTGTATGTGCCTCCTCCACGCCCGCAAGCAGGCATGCGTACACATGGAGAACCGTTGCTCCAGCAAACTTAGTCTCCCCAGGCATCATAATGGGAGAGTTCTTCCTCTCTCCATTATCAGCAGTTGTTAGGGGAAAAAATATTTTCATATTGTTGAACTTGTTTTTGACATAAAAATATACTGTACTTACGTCTATGCAGTACAGTGTGTACACGAGTTACAATTTGTAATGGGAGGGCCCGTGGAACCCAGAATCTCTTAGAAAGTATGGGATACCCTTGCTTCAGCTCCCCGTGCACCTCTTATGTCTAAATCACCCTATGTCCATTAGGGGCATAGGGTGACTGAGAAAATATATCTTGGACTACTTCAAATGGGACAGTAATATTCAGTAACAATATCTCTCAAGAAATATGAAGTGTGCTGTGAGGTCTATGCCCAGGAAGTATAACTTTATTTGGGCATTCCAGGAAGTTCAATTTAAGAGTCATTAGATCTCATTGTTGCTTGTTGTAATTGACCCTGCAATGGTGTGAAGGTGTATTTGTGATAATGTTGATTGTGTCTTCCGACACAGACGCCAAGTCTAGCCTAAAGGTCATGTCTCTGAGACATCAGCTGCTGTAAGGGATTAGTTAATTAGCTCATGTTAATTAGGTCTGGTCACAGGTGTATTTCCAGAGTAATATGAGCAGGATATGTATGCACCTCCTCTTTTACGGTATATAAGCCTGTAACCTCTCAATAAAGATGGTGATTCATGCTTTAACCTCATACAGAGCGTCGTCTCGTATTTGGGGGAGAATTATTTGCATGGGGTTTTATTCGGCTGGTTGGAGTGTCTGGTAGCTGCCTTGTGTTCGGGAATGGAATATCCTAAACGGCGTTAACCCCTCTCATACTCGGGGTGTCATTACACTATTTTTGATGATTTATCTTTGTTGTTTTTAAGGTTTTTTTATATATAGTATATACTCTGTATATGTCTAGTTTCTCATTAGGACTTAACAGTGCTTGTGTTAGAAGAAATATGCCCATTGTTGTTAAGAAGTTATATAGTCTACAATGCTGTATTGCAAATAGCTATATTTACTTTGTGCAGTCAACTCCATTGAACAAACAATGTAATCAAATAAAAACGTTAATTATAAGCAACCACTTTTTTTTGTATTTCATATATTTTTTTTAATTACACTTCAGCGCACTATAAAAAGGAAATTGTTCCTATCTGTGTGTAGTTCAGCTATGTAGTTATTATGGGCAACTGCATATCTGTACCACCTACAGAAGGGCAGTGAAAATGCTTTCATCTGTGTGTGGATCAGGTAAGCATTTAGCATGGCATGGAGAAACTGATACAGTGGGGAGAACAAGTATTTGATACACTGACGATTTTGCAGGTTTTCCTACTTACAAAGCATGTAGAGGTCTGTAATTTTTATCATAGGTACTCTTCAGCTGCGAGAGACGGAATCTAAAACACAAATGCAGAAAATCACATTGTATGATTTTTAAATAATTAATTTGCATTTTATTGCATGACATAAGTATTTGATCACCTACCAACCAGTAAGAATTCCGTCTCTCACAGACCTGTTATTTTTTCTTTATGAAGCCCTCCTGTTCTCCACTCATTACCTGTATTAACTGCACCTGTTTGAACTCGTTACCTGTATAAAAGACACCTGTTCACACACTCAATCAAACAGACTCCAACCTCTCCACAATGGCCAAGACCAGAAAGCTGTGTAAGGACATCAGGAATAAAATTGTAGACCTGCCCAAGGCTGGGATGGGCTACAGGACAATAGGCAAGCAGCTTGGTGAGAAGGCAACAACTGTTGGCGCAATTATTAGAAAATTGAAGAAGTTGAAGATGACGGTCAATCTCCCTTGGTCTGGGGCTCCATGCAAGATCTCACCTCGTGGAGCATCAATGATAATGAGGAAGGTGAGGGATCAGCCCAGAACTATACGGCAGGACCTGGTCAATAACCTGAAGAGAGCTGGGACCACAGTCTCAAAGAAAACCTTTAGTAACACACTACGCCGTCATGGATTCAAATACTGCAGTGCACGCAAGGTCCCCCTGCTCAAGCCAGCGCATGTCCAGGCCCGTCTGAAGTTTGCCAGTGACCATCTGGATGATCCAGAGGAGGAATGGGAGAAGGTCATGTGGTCTGATGAGACAAAAATAGAGCTTTTTGGTCTAAACTCCACTCGCCATGTTTGGAGGATGAAGAAGGATGAGTACAGCCCCAAGAACACCATCCCCACCGTGAAGCGTGGAGGTGGAAACATCATTCTTTGGGGATGCTTTTCTGCAAAGGGGACAGGACGACTGCACCGTGTTGAGGGGAGGATGGATGAGGCCATGTATCGCGAGATCTTGGCCAAAAACCTCCTTCCCTCAGTTAGAGCATTGAAGATGGGTCATGGCTGGGTCTTCCAGCATGACAACAACCCGAAACACACAGCCAGGGCAACTAAGGAGTGGCTCCGTAAGAAGCATCTCAGGGTCCTGGAGTGGCCTAGCCAGTCTCCAGACCTGAACCCAATAGAAAATATTTGGAGGGAGCTGAAAGTCCATATTGCCCAGAGACAGCCCCGAAACCTGAAGGATCTGGAGAAGCTATGTATGGTGGAGTGGGCCAAAATCCTTGCTGCAGTGTGTGCAAACCTGGTCAAGAACAACAGGAAACGTATGATCTCTGTAATTGCAAACAAAGGTTTCTGTACCAAATATTAAGTTCTGATTTTCTGATGTATCAAATACTTATGTCATGCAATAAAATGCAAATTAATTACTTAAAAATCATACAATGTAATTTTCTAGATTTTTGTTTTAGATTCCATCTCTCACAGTTGAATAGTACCTATGATAAAAATTACAGACCTCTACATGCTTTGTAAGTAGGAAAACCTGCAAAATCGTCAGTGTATCAAATACTTGTTCTCCCCACTGTATATGTACTGTGTATATCTATCTATCTATCTATCTATCTATC
This sequence comes from Rana muscosa, assembly GCA_029206835.1. Taxonomy (NCBI): domain Eukaryota; kingdom Metazoa; phylum Chordata; class Amphibia; order Anura; family Ranidae; genus Rana; species Rana muscosa. Next base: position 429,752,099 of record CM055121.1, on the reverse strand, counting down.
TATCTATCTATCTATCTATCTATCTATCTATCTATCTATCTATATATATATATATATATATATATATATCAAGGCCAGTATGGTGACCTGAATTTATGGGAGGAGTCCAGGGGGTATTTAAGCAGACCACTCAACTGTGCTCTTTATCGGTTCCAGTGCGCAATTCGTTACGTCACCAGGCTGACTCCTCCCAGCTCACTTCCTGTTCGTGAGTCTGTTATTCCCGAATTCAGTGTGTTGCGGTTGCTCTATTCATGGTTTTGGCAATTGAGTCTTGCTCACTGTTGCAGGTAGGATTCGTAACCTTTTTTGTATCTTGTTCAAATCATTCCCGTTCATTCATGTCCCCCGTTTTCGTATGTCCGGTCCCCCGCAGCGGAACTTACGAACTATTTGTGAGTTTCTGTATGCAGTCATTATTTCCTCAACATACCAATCCCAGAATCAGTTCCCAAATGCGTCATGCATGGTGCTAGACCACGCAGCCAGTCACAGGCCTGTTTTACCATTTATATTACCCGATTTGTAGTGGATCCATTTTTTTTTTTATTATCAATATATATATTTTTTTTAAGGTTCAACATAACAGTTTATTATTATACAACCTTATATTCCATAGTGTCATAAAATAAAAACTATATAGATACAAAACAGTCCATTTTATTCCATTCCAAAAAAATTACATGTATAACCCCCCACCTTAAGAGAAAATAGGAAAAAGAAGAGAGAAAAAAAAAGAGAAAAAAAAAAGGAGAGTTACCCCCCTTATCAACTCTCTCCCTCCTTAACGCACATTTTAATTATAATGAAATTCGGTCAACTCTTCCATACCATTCCTGGGGACTGCCCTTATTCCTACCATAGCCCCCTACCCCCCTATGTACCAGTGCATATATTCCGATCTTAATCATTATTCCGTGATCCCCATTCTCTTCCTCACATATAATTAAAAAAAAAAAAAAGGGGGAGGGAGATGGGAAATACCCACCCCTCTCTCCTAAGGTGTAGGAGGCTTCTAATAGCCACTTTCTCGCCAAACACTATTGCTTCCCTACTTAGCGTCCTGGCTCCATCGCCCGTGGGGAAGGTAAGGCCGGATCCCTCCCGACGAGCTCCGTCCTCCTCCAGTGGGCTGTAGCGCAGCCTGTCTGCATGTAGTCATCGTCCGCTGGCCATCAGCTGACCACGCTGGATTGTTTGCCGTTCGCGGCGCTTGTCTTAGCCCGGGGATTCTTGGGAGAGGGAGGAGCACTCACTCAGCACGTCCGCTCTGCATCACCAGATCCCTGTAGTGGATCCATTTCATACTTACCACAGTCCCATTCGACTCTAGTGGCGTTGGCGGCACAACAATTCGCATTGGATGCATATTCGTACACCAGTTCGTATCTCTTCATGTCATTTCCCTACAACTAATTTGCATCAGATTTATTCCATATGCACTACAGTCCGATCTAAATCTAGTCGCGTCGGCGGCACAACGATTCGTATCGGATTCATTCTCATACACTCTCAGGCTCGGCTGCAGTCGTTCAGGATCACAGTTCATTCCTACATATTCAAATTTCTGCTGTCCTTATTTAGGCCACATTTTGCAATCGCTACAAGCACGTCTCCAGTAGCACACACTCTTGTGACTCCTGCCAGTACATTTCCAGTGACACAAACTTTCTTGCAATCGTTGCAAGCACATTTCTAGTGGCACACAGTCCAGCCACACATCATTTTGGTGGCACATAATTGGCCACACATCAATTTTTAGTGGCACATAATCGGCCACATCGTCTCCAGTTGCATACAATCGAGCCACTCATCCTTTCCGTATGTCATTTCTCATTTAGGTCAGTCGAGTTCAGGTCCCATCCTGCACCAGGTTGGACGTTATATTTTCAGGTAAAAAGAAAAAAAAAACACTAGTGATTGCATCGTCACATTACAGGGGTGGGGCAGCACGTTTAAAAAAAAAAATAAGAAAAAAAAAATATATATATATATATATACTGGACTTATGTCACCCTTACTACAGGGTTTTCGGTCGACAGAGTTCTCAATCTTAGCTAGGACTTCACTACTAGCGTGCCAGTCAGTTGTGTAATACACAGGTCCTTCTATCACATTATCCTGCAGCACCCTTTCACTAGCGTTCACATACACGATTTGGGATGCTCATCGGGCGTTATGTACTGTCCCATGTATCTCTGCATTACACTCTGTTTTCGAAGGGGCGACCCTTAACCTACGCAGACAAGGTCGCTAAAAACGTTGAGCTTGCTGACAGTGCAAGTGTTGGCAAACCGAGCATACGACACGAACTACAGACCGCAACATTTCTACGTAGGACGTACCAGAATTCAGCTTCTTGCCCCATTACGCCCTAGGGTTCTGGTCTATAGGTTTGTCCTCAGCACAGACAGGCACCCAAGCTATCGGTTACCTGGCCAGTCACCTCCTGGCTCACCTCGATTGCCACATACTCTTTTGAGTTTTCTAAATTTCCACTCAACATGGTTCTACACAGTAGAACACAATTGGCTCTTATCTACGCACTTAGTTCCTTTTTCTGTACTTCTCCTTTTCCTTCTTGTCTAAATTTTCTGTATCCTGCTCTGCTCACTTTCCTACTTCTATGTCTCCTCCCAATACATGCACCCCCTTTGTTTAGTCTTATAGCCGGAGCCATGTCGCAGGCCGGCAGTGATGACTTCACACCCGCCCCTCTGTCACCCTCTGCGGGCTCAGAGTGCGATAGCGTGCAGTCCCTCAGGGGATGGACCATCCCCAAGCTCATAGCATAGCTGAGGAACAAGGATAATCCCTTCCCAGCTACAGCCAGGAAAGCAGAGTTCTTCAGGCTACTCTTCCCACCGCCAGCTGCAGCCAGCCCATCACCCAGCAGGCATCCCTGCAATCTATCTCTGGGGCCATTTCCCAGCTTGGTCTCCACCTTATCCGCGCCGGTCTCTGATGTCCAGACCAGAGTGACAATTCTGGAAAAGTGTGCCTAGCCGCGGCCCTCCCTGACTCAGTTGTGGTCCCGGTACCAGCATCTTCTCCTGCAAGTATGTCAGAGTTAAGTCCTACCATCCTCCCTGCTCATCTGATCCCAGCCAGCATCAGGAAGGACATCTTGGAGGGCAAGGTCATCGATCTGGCTTCCCTCCACATATCAGTACATGACCTGTCTAAAAAAAAAAATGTACGCCTGGGGGGATGTCTCAGTAGTCGTTAAATCCAAGGACCCCAGGCTCAGCCGTAAGCTAACAACCACTGAGTTTGTCTTGGCTTTCAAGAAGTTGAGAGACGTCCTTTGCTCAGCCCACCCCCAGCAGGAGGGAAGAGCTGGACTTATACCTACATGCAGTGGCGGACCTAGGATACAAGTACGGGGGATATTCATTCTACGACTACCACCTGTCATTTTCGGCCAAAGCAGCAGCCAGGCTTGACCAGTTCCAGGCAAGTACAAACTGGAGTGTCATTGACACAGAACTGTTCTGCCGCCACTTTGCCGGACTACGCTCCCTGCTCTTCGCCATCTGTCAGTCCTCTACTTACACAGCAAACTGGTGCTTTCATGCAGCCACAAGGTGCACCCACCAATTTCCCCTTCACCTCTGGTTTCGGTCAATGCTCGCCAGCCCCCCCACACAACCACGACAGGTGGACAAATTGGGGTGGCCTATCTTGTCAGTAGGGGGGGCAGCTATATGTAATAACTATAATTACGGCACATGCACCGTTAGCCAGTGCTGGCTACTTTACATCTGTTCTTATGTAGGGCACATGCCAAAGTTACGTTTCAGTTGAAACAACCAAACAAATCCTGACTAGGCCGAGTAGATGTCTATTGGTTGGGGTTCTACCTCTCTACACACCCCATCCCCTCACTGGCCATATTCCTGATAAATGGCTTCACATAAGGATTCCACACCGGCCTCATCACCTTACCCCACTCCACTCACGAGTGCAAAAGCTCCTGTCAGCGGCTATCGATAAACAGGCCATAGACACTCTATTACAGGCTGAACTAGACCAAGGGTTAATCAACGACCCCTTCACACAGTCACCTTTTCAGACCTGGAGACTTTGGGCTTGTCAAGAGTAAGTTCTTTAATAAACTTTGCTCAGTGTACAATTTGTCTGCGCCTCATTCTTCTCCCATCCTGATTCCGAATACCCTGATTCCTTCTGAGGAATTCTCCCTGAAATACACGTCGGTTGACTTGGCACATTCCATCATCTTCCTAGGCATCACCTTGGACACACGTGCCATTAAGGCCAGCCTGCCTCCTGACAAACTAGCTTGGATCAGGTCAGTTATTCACAATTTTACCCTTTCGCAAGGCTGTACTAAAAAAAAAAGCTACAATCCTTGTTAAGGATGCTCAATTTTGCCACAAGGATTATACCTCAGGGGCGGTCTTTCATTTCACAGCTCTTAGTCTTCCTCTCTCAGGTACGAGAACCTGATCCAATTCAGACAATCTCATCAGGCAGATGGAAATCCGCCTGCTCCGCTCGATACATTCCAAACCCCACAGGTAAAAATGGCTCCCTCTCTCTCTCTCTCTCTCGGAAAAGGGTATTTTTTTATTTTATTCTGATGCAAACCAAAATGATAACATCACACATACTGGTCCTGCTATGACAATTCACCATCCGTTCAAACAAATAATGGAGGACACAGCAGGCAAGTACCACTTTAATAGCGTTCTCAACGTCCAGTTGCATACACCACAGCAGGACTCTCCACTCTCCTGTGAGGATGCCAAAGGACAGGCACAGCTGAGCCAATAATTAAAGATTCTCTGTGTGTGGCTCAGTCCAAAACCACTGTATGGCCGCATTAAATTCTCCCCAAGTCCAAACGCTTCATCTGCCACAAAGACCATTGGCATACTTGGCTCCTTTGTGCAGGGTAGAGGCCTACTTGGGGGAATGTTGAGGAGTCCTTCATTCAGGTGACATCCCAAGGAAGATTGTCTGAAGATGCGTGCATCTCCTTGGCTCCCGTATGCACCAACATCCACATACACAAAGCATAGATTTGCATCGGCCAATGCAAGGAGAACCGAAAAATATTTCTGATAAGTAAAATACAAAGAGCTAGAATGCGGAGACTTTTTTACCCTCACATGCTTCCCATCGAGGGCTCTGACGGAATTGGGGAAGTTTGTCTTTTCTCAGAATTCATCTGCAATCTCCTCCCGCGTCTTCATTTGGCACAGGCATCACCGCTTCGTGCAGCTCCTCCCACAGTGCCAAACAGGTTTCCCGAATAACTTGGGACACCGTGGAGACACCCATGGGAAAATAATGGTGCAATGAAACAAACGTTTGTCCTGTTGCCAGAAACCTAGATAAATATATCTAATAAACCAAAACTTTAGACTATTACAACATAAAAAATACTCTAAAAAATAGAAGGCAATGTGATATAAAAAACATGTATAAAGTGTTTAAACATTCCATTTACAAAAAAATATTTCTGCTCTAGTTCCCCTGGGGTGCCCATTCTACACGCTATGTGATAGCTGTATCCTTCGGACATAGCCAATCACAGATCGTAACCAGCAATCCTGATGGGGTAATGCACACAGGTAATCAGTGCACTGATTATTAGTACAGCCCTATCAATAACCACAGAGCTGCCCATCTGGGCCATCAATGCTACCCATCAGTGCCGCATATCAGTGCAGTCTCATCAGTGCCCAATAGTGCCGCACCATCAGTGCAGCCTTGTCAGTGCCCATCAGTGCAGCCTCACCAGCACACATCAGTGAAGGAGAAAAAAAAGGGCTGAAAGTTGGCCAAGTCAGGAAGTGGGTATACTGTAAGTGCCCAGTATGCATGTAATAAAAATACATTTGCAATTAGAGAATGAGAATTACATACCTAATGGTCACGAGGAGACTTTCCTCTGGTGAAATGCTTGTCCTCATCTGGGTGTCCAATCGTCTCAATCTTGGTTGTAGCCTCTCTCCAGAAGTTGATCAAATTATGTAACGGACATGCACGTTAAAGCCCTGTACATACGACCGGTTTTCCCGGCAGGAAAACTGCCAGGAGAGCTTTTGGTCAGGAATCCCGGTCGTGTGTATGCTCCCTAGCAGTTTTTCCAACAGGAAAACTGTCGGAAAAAAATAGAGAACCTGCTCTCTATTTTCCCGTCGGGATTCCCGGCAGAGTGTTTCCTGCTGAGAAAACCGGTCGTCTGTATGCTTACCTGAAGGGGAAATAAATCGCGCATGCTCGATAAGAATTTGACACATTCGCGGTAGCATAGAACGTAATTTAGACGGCTCGTCGTCGTCTTTGACGTCACCGCGTTCTTGCCATTCAAAAGAACGGTGGGTCTTTTGTGTGGCAGTGTATACATGGCTTTTCAAGGCAAGCTTGGCAGGAGTCCAGTCGGGAAAACCGACGGTTTTAAAACAGACGGGATTCCCGGTCGTGTGTACAGGGCTAAAGTTAAAGAATTTCTCTGGATAACTACGCAGCCCTGTGTACATATTTTCAAAATATCCAGAGGATACACAACGGGATAGCAAAGGATGGATCCAGAATTGTCGCCGACGACTACTTCTCTCCTCCAGCTGTCTCTGTCTGTGCACCATCCTTAATAGAATCAGTAGCCTAGCCTCATCAACCTTCTGCATCACAGGATCCATAACACAGCAAGACCAATCAAAATAGCTCCTGGACTATGGAGTGCGTCCTCTATCGTCTAGTACGCTCTCTGCTCTGAAAATGGCCACTAAACAATGCACAAAGGTTTTGCAGAGATGCGTTGTGGGTAAAAGGGTGTTACTAATAGCAGAGAGGTGGTTTCTAGCTAAAACACGCTCAAAAACGCCATTGCAATAACGTTGAAAAATGCTGAAAAACTCACTACAAAGCTACTGGCGTTTTTATAACATTATTATAACGTCCAGTGTGCATGAGACCTAAAGAATGTGGTTTGTTGTGACATACCTTTTTACATCTTCTCTTGTCTTCTTCTTTTTAGCCCTTGGTATTTAGTCACATGCCATCTCAGAGCACCAAAAGAGGATGGAGCTATGTAGAAGACTTCACTCTGCTAGATGCTTTAATCAAAGGTTTGAATGGGGAGTAAGTAAACATAACATTTCCAGCATGTGGCAACTAGTGATGAGCCGAACACCCCCGGGTTCGGTTCGCACCAGAACCCGCAAACGGACCGAAAGTTCGCACAAACTTTAGAACCCTATTAAATACAATGGATGCGAACGTTCGAAATCTAAAGTGCTAATTATAATGACTATTATGCATGTTATTGTCCTAAAAAGGGTTTGGGAACCCGGATTCTGCACCAGGGGACATGTATCAATGCAAAAAGAAGTTTTAAAAACTGCCGTTTTTCTGGAGCAGTCATTTTAATGATGCATAAAGTGAAAAAAAAAAAGTCAAATATTCCTTTAAATATCATACCTGGGGGGTGTCTAAAGTATGCCTGTTAAGTGCCACGTGTTTCCCGTGTTTAGACCTGTCCCTGCACAAAATTACATTTCTAAAGGAAAAAAAGCCATTTAAAACTGCTTGCAGCTTTAATGTAATGTCTGGTCCCGGTAATATGGATGAAAATCTTTAAGAAAAATGGCATAGCTACCCCATCACACACCCCCCCCCCACCCCAGCCCATTACCAGCCCCTTTGGGTCTTGTATGGATATTAAGGGGAATCCCGCACACAAAATAAAAAAGGCCCTATATACTCTGAACAGCCGTATACAGGCGGTGCATACAAGACAGGGACTGTAGGTTTGTTCTTATGTAGAATCTGTTTGTAATTTTGAACAGGTACATTGTTTAAGTGTAGCTCCAGCCAAAAAATATATTTTTAAGCTTTTTGGAAAACATAGGGAAGGGTTATCACCCCTGTAACATTTGTTTTGCTGTCTGTGCAGTGTGCACCTGTTCAGAACGGTTCACCTCACTTTCCGTCCTAATGACAAATGTTTTTTGAAAATTTGGGGTTTTTATTGAAACAAGAATTGGTGATAAAGAATCAGTGGAGAGGAGACACTTTTTTTCCCATATTAACTCTTACAGGAGAGAATTTGCCTTCCTAGGGGTAGATTTCCTCTCACTTCCTGTTGTATCCTTCCGTTTGCAAGGAGGAGTCGTTTGTAAGTTGGATGTTTGAAAGTAGGGGCCTACCGTATATACTCAGCTGAAATTTGCCCCTTACATGTTGGTGTTGCCACAACACTGTGAGCCCTCACAGTTACTCTTGGTGGGCGCATGAATGGGCCCTGCTGTGAATTATTAGATCAAGAATTATAATTGCATGCCCCTGTTTAACAGGGGCTTAAAAATTGGGCCTTTGGTGGTGGTGGTGGTGTTCACACAACACTGTAAGGCCTCACAGTTAGTCTTGGTGGGCGCAGTATTGGGCCCTGCTGTGAATTATTAGATCAAGAATTGTAATTACATGCCCCTGTTAAACAGGGGCAGAAAAATTGAGCCTTAGGCACTGGTGTCACAACACTGCAACCCCTCACAGATACTGTACTTGGAGCACAGCAATGAGCCCTGTTGCAAAGTATTGCATCAAAAATTGTAATTACACGCCCCTGTTAAACAGGGGCTGAAAAATTGGGCCTTAGCCACTGGTGCTGGTGCCACGACACTGCAACCACTCCCAGATACTCTAGTTGGAGTGCAGGAATGAGCCCTGCTGCAAAGCATTGCATAAAAAATTGTAATAACACACCCCTGTTAAACAGGGGCTGAAAAATTGGGCCTTAGCCACTGGTGGCGGCACCCAGAAACAAAAATGTTCTTCCAAGCTATCATCGTCAATCGGATCATTGAGGAGGAGAAGGATAGTCAGTCAACATAACAGGACAGTCTCTCAGCATCAGCATCAGTCTTGAAGGGATGTGACATTTGAAAATATATTAGTCTGTTATATCAGCTTCAGGTGTTTGGTAGCTGGTGGTGATCCAAGACTGGTTCATCTTTATGAAGGTCAGTCGATCAACAGAGTCGGTGGACAGGCGCACCCTGTGATCCGTGACAAATCCTCCAGCAGCACTAGAAGTGCGTTCTGAAAGAACGCTGGATGCAGGACAGGCCAGTAGCTCAATTGCATACTGTGCAAGCTCTGGCCAGTGATCCATCCTCAAGACCCAGTAAGCCAGAGGATTTTCGGTGGGGAAGGTGTCCAAGTCTGACCTTGCCCCTAGGTATTCCTGCACCATGTATATCAGACGCTGGCGATGGTTGCTGGAACCGATCATACCTTGGGGCTGCGGACTAAAGAATTGTCTGAACGCTTCGGTCAGATGGCCACCTTCCCCACCGCTCCTTCTTTGACTGACCGAAGCCTCAGCAACTCCTTGTCCAGCACCAGGAGTTTGTAACCTCCCAGTCTCTGGGAACGCGTTGCACAGACCTTTCTGCAAGGCCTCCCGGAGTTGTCTCATCCTCTGCTCCCTCTGCGACGGTAAGATAAGGTCCGCAACCTTACCCTTGTACCGTGGATCAAGGAGAGTGGCCAGCCAGTAATGGTCCCTCTCCTTGATCCGAAGAATACAAGGATCCTTCCGCAGACTTTGCAGGATCAGGGAGGCCATGCAGCGTAGGTTAGCTGAGGCATTCAGTCCGGAGTCCTCTGGGTCACTAAGGACGACATGATCCGCAGCCACCTCCTCCCAGCCACGTACAAGTCCACTGGTTTCTTGGGACTGTAAATTATCCCTAAAAGACTGCTGCTGATGATGCTGAGTGCCAGGCTCCACCTCCATGCTGACACAATCCTCCTCCTCCTCCTCCTCTTCTTCCTGTGCGATGGGTGGGACAGAAGGAACACTGTCTGGGTAAAGGGGGCCTTGAGAGGCAAGGAAGTCCTCCTCTTCCTGCCTCTGTTCTGCCTCAAGTGCCCTGTCCATTATTCCACGCAGCGTATGTTCCAACAGGTGGACAAGAGGTACAGTGTCACTGATGCATGCACTGTCACTGCTCACCATCCTCGTGGCCTCCTCAAATGGTGCCAGGACAGTGCATGCATCCCTGATCAAGCCCCACTGGCGTGGTGAAAAAAACCCGAGCTCCCCTGACCCTGTCCTGGTGCCGTAGTCGCACAGGTACTCATTGATGGCCCTCTGCTGCGTGTGCAGCCGCTGCAGCATGGCCAATGTTGAGTTCCACCTGGTGGGCATGTCACATATAAGGCGGTTCTTGGGCAGGTTCAACTCCTTTTGCAGCTCAGCCAGGCGAGCACTGGCATTATAAGATCTGCGGAAATGCACACAGACTTTCCTGGCCTGCCTCAGGACATCCTGTAAGCCAGGGTACCTGCCCAAGAACCGCTGCACCACCAGGTTAAAGACGTGAGCCACACAGGGCACATGGGTCAGTTGTCCCTGTCAGAGAGCAGATAGGAGGTTGGTGCCATTATCGCAAACTACCATTCCTGGCTTAAGCTGGCGTGGCGTCAACCACCTCTCGGCCTGCCCCTGCAGAGCAGACAGAACCTCTGCCCCAGTGTGGCTCCTGTCCCCCAAACACACCAGCGCAAGCACGGCATGGCATCTTTTTGCCTGCGTACTTGCGTAGCCCCTTGAACGCCTACGGAGCACCGCTGGTTCCGAGGACAAAGCACAGGAAGAGGCCACGGAGGAAGAAGAAGAGGAGGAGGTGGAGGACAGAGGTGTGTCACAACCAGTAGTAGCATTTTGGAGGCGTGGCGGTGGAACAACCTCCAACACTACTGCACCTTGTCCTGCATCCTTCCCAGCTGCCAAAAGAGTGACCCAATGGGCCGTGAAAGAAAGGTAACATCCCTGTCCATGCCTGCTGGACCATGAGTCAGCGGTAATATGCACCTTACCGCTGACCGCCCTGTCCAGCGAGGCCAAGACATTGCCTTCCACATGCCGGTAGAGAGCCGGAATCGCCTTCCGTGAGAAAAAGTGGCGTTTGGGAACCTGCCACTGAGGAACCGCACATTGCACAAACTCACGGAAGGGGGCCGAGTCTACCAACTGAAAAGGCAGCATTTGAAGCGCTAGCAATTTAGCCAAGCTAGCATTCAACCGCTGGGCATGTGGATGGCTGGGAGTGAACTTCTTTTGACGGTCCAGCAGCTGGGGCAGGGAAATTTGCCTGCTAGAATCGGACGTTGGTGTACTGCTAGCAGAGTGCCCGCAAGTACTTGGCTGTGACACACCTAATTCTACACCTTCATTCCTCTCAGAGCAGGTTTCAGAGAGGACTGAAGGTATAGTGGGGTTGGAGATCCCAGCTGATGCGGTGCAAGAAGAGGTCAGCTTTGTTCTTTGGTGTGGGTCTTTAAGGTAGGCTTGCCAATGAGCTGCATGGCAGGTCAACATATGTCTGGTCAAGCATGTGGTGCCCAAGCGGGTGATGTTTTGGCCACGCGATATACGCTTGAGACATATGTTGCAAACAGCAGCTGTGCGATCTGATGCACTCGACTCAAAAAAGGCCCACACCAAAGAACTTTTTGAATAACGGGCAGAGGCAGCGCCCTGCACAGGCGGAGCTCTGCGGTGTGATTCCGTCGGTGTGCTGCCCTTACGCTGGCCCCCGAGGGCATCCTGCCTCGTTGGAGATGTGCCTCCTCCTCATCCTCCTCCTCCTCCTCTCTCCTATTAGGCACCCACGTGGAGTCAGTGACCTCATCATCCCCTCCCTCCTCATCACTGGAGCCAATCTGGCAGTATGCTGCAGCTGCTGGAACATGACTGCCAGATTGGTGTCCTTCTTGAGCATCCCCTCTCTCTGCTCTCACTCTACCGCCTTCCTCTAGCTGGGTATCATCATCAGACCCTTCGAAACGCTGGGCATCCTCCTGGAGCATGTACCCAACACTGTGCTCAAACAGTTCGGGGGACTCCTCAGGAGGACATGGTTGGTCTAGGGAAGGAGTGACTGATGATGACATTGATACCAGGGAAGAGGACGCTTTGGCAGCTGCTTTGCCAGTACCCTGAGCCTGGGTGAGAGAGGATGAGGAGGATGAGGAGGGCTTGGTCATCCACTCTACCAAGTCTTCGGCATGATGCGGCTCAACACGTCCAGCTGCCGAAAATAAGGACAAGCGTGTCCCATGGCCACGTGCTGATGGCGATGCACCGCGTCCACGACCAGCACTGTTGTCTCTAGACACAGAGCCTGCTTGCCCTCTTTTTTTGGCTCCTGACTGTCTGCCTCTCCTTGTTTGCCTTCCAGACATTCTAATGGCCTGCAGGGAAATGGGAAAAGCAGCAATACAGGCTAAGTTAAGGTGTAATATGGTCAGGAGGCACACTCCGCCCGCTGTAAGTGCCGCAAAATCCTGTTGGTGTAACGCACCAGGAAAAAGCAGCAATACAGGCTAAGTTAAGGTGTAATATGGTCAGGAGGTACACTCCGCCCGCTGTAAGTGCCGTAAAATCCTGTTGGTGTAACACACCAGGAAAATGCAGCAATACAGGCTAAGTTAAGGTGTAATATGGTCAGGAGGCACACTCCGCCCGCTGTAAGTGCCGCAAAATCCTGTTTGTGTAACACACCAGGAAAAAGCAGCAATACAGGCTAAGTTAAGGTGTAATATGGTCAGGAGGCACACTCCGCCCGCTGTAAGTGCCGCAAAATCCTGTTTGTGTAACACACCAGGAAAAAGCAGCAATACAGGCTAAGTTAAGGTGTAATATGGTCAGGAGGCACACTCCGCCCGCTGTAAGTGCCGCAAAATCCTGTTTGTGTAACACACCAGGAAAAAGCAGCAATACAGGCTAAGTTAAGGTGTAATATGGTCAGGAGGTACACTACGCCCGCTGTAAGTGTCGCAAAATCCTGTTGGTGTAACACACCAGGATAAAGCAGCAATACAGGCTAAGTTAAGGTGTAATATGGTCAGGAGGTACACTCCGCCCGCTGTAAGTGCCGCAAAATCCTGTTGTGTAACACACCAGGAAAAAGCAGCAATACGGGCTAACTTCAGGTGTATAATGTGCAGGAGGCTTAGCAACAATGACACTGACACTGTCCCCTGCCTATCCTTCTCTCTCCCTGCACACAAGGTTTATCAAAGTATATGACACTGACACTCTCCCTGCCTATCCTTCTCTCTCCCTGCACACAAGGTTTAGCAAAGAATATGACACTGACACTGTCCCCTGCCTATCCTTCTCTCTCCCTGCACACAAGGTTTATCAAAGTATATAACACTGACACTCTCCCTGCCTATCCTTCTCTCTCCCTACACACAAGGTTTAGCAAAGAATATGACACTGACACTCTCCCTGCCTATCCTTCTCTGTCCCTACACACAAGGTTTAGCAAAGAATAGATTTGACAAGATTTGACACTGTCCCTGCCTATCCTTCACTTTCCCTGCTCCGGAACACACTACACGAGGCCGCCGCGCTGGCGGCCTTTTATAGTGTGGGGCGTGTACTAAACCCCCTCAGCTATAATTGGCCACAGGCATCCTGCCTCTGGCCAATCATTGCTCTCCTCGCTGCCGGCGCTGTGATTGGCTAAGCATGCAGGGTCACAGTGCATGCTTGGCCAATCACAGCGCCGGGATTACACTGCGATGGCGCAGTGTATTGTGGGCCGTTCGCGTCACTCGAATTTGGCGCGAACGGCCCAGATCGTTCGTTGTTCGCCGAACGCGCAAACAGCCGATGTTCGAGTCGAACCTATGTGCGATTCGAACACCGAGCTCATCCCTAGTGGCAACTAATGCAAATCCCATTCAAGCAGATGTCTGGATGGTAAAGTATCGCTACTCTTGGCCACCAGCAAAACATGACTTCATTGTACTGGCCACCCAGCTAAGTTCTCCTCCTGTATATTTCTAATTTGCTACTAAACTTTGATCTGTGACATGTTACATTGTGAAGATTGCCATATGTTAGAGAGGGTGATAGATTAGACCTAGGCCTAGAGGATGATAAAAAGTATATAGTTGCAGGGATGAAAGATAATAAAGATATATGAAAAACATTATTAGAGCAAATATATGAAAAACATTATTAGAGCTAGTCCTAAATAGTAGATGGTAGGCAGACATTACAACTTTGAACTTTCCCTTTTTAAAAGTCAAAAGTGTTATATAGTAAAACAAAATGTTCATCCAGCCTTTAAATTTCATTTGCTATTTGAAAAGCCAATTTAAAGTTGAACTATAGGCAAAACCTTTTTTTCATTTTGGATAGAGTAAGGGAAGGTTATAACCCTGTCATATTTTGAATTTTTTTGCCCCGTGTCCTATTGCAGAGATTTTCCTTCTCTTCCTGTCCCATAGCCAAACAGGAAGTAAGAGGAAATCCCTGCAAATTAAGGGAATTCCTTGGAGACCCCCAGGTCACCTGAACTAGTGTCCCCATTGGAAGATTTTTCCTTTATTACTTTTCTGGGGACAACCCAATTTGGGATTTTCCTTTACTTTCAGTGATAATGGTAAACAAGACAAATAGAGAGGGTGAATCTTCCTAAAGGGGACCCAGGCAGCAATAAAACCCTGACGTGTTCTAATCCCTCTCCACTTTATCCATAAAAAAAAAAATGCCTTTAGTTATACTTTAAAGAAATGGTAAGAAAGCACTTGTTAGTTTAACCATTTTTTTTTTTGAGTACTAATTCTTCATAGTCCATGCAATGGTGTCATAATGAGCAGAGTGTCCTTTGTCTATATTAGTTTATGGTTAAACTGTCGAAAGTAATTCTGTAAGCGTGCTCCTGATGACATCATTAAAACGAAACATGTAGGGTGGAGCAAAAGGAGGATTTTGTTGGGGGGAAAAACGGACTTATAAAAGTGGCTGTTATCCATGCAGTGCTGACAGACACACAGACTGGCTTCCGTGAGCAGTTTCCTGCATGTTGCATTTGGAAGTGACAGCATTTCAAAGCGATAAGTGGCCTTTTTAAATGTAAGTACAATCCTGTTTGGTTTATAAATATTTTCCATTATGGTGCACACTATGTTGTTTGTTTTATGTTTTCCTGATTTCGCACATGAGGATTGGTCCTGGAAGCCTTGAAATCCTTACCACCATAGAAGGATTGATAGCCTGGCTTGAAAAGGGATATGCATGCAAGACCTTGTTTTTAAAAGTTAATTTCTTTCAGGTGAGAAAATGTATATATGATTGGCGGTGGTACTCACTGGAAAGTTTATAGTTGGTGTTAAGACTTGCAGTTACAAGTGCAGCTTAACCAATGCCCTACCCCATCCTGTGCTTAAGCAGTAAAGGATACGCATCTCTCTGATGAGGTCATCCATGTGCTTTCTTCTCCTGTAAACAAGTTTCCAATGTTAGACTGACACCACTTTTCACTGTAAGTAGAACTTGATATACAGTGCTGCTTCTTGTTCCATTTTCAGTGACTGAGACCTGATTTATTGCCCAGGACAACATATAAAAGGGCACTGTGACCCTTGACGTGGTGTCCCTCATTTATTATGAAGCAGTTTTGAAAAAATGTGCCTGTCTTTGTAGCCTCTTGTAAATTTTTAGGATTATGCCTCTACCTGAATTTATATAAGAAGGTGAATGGCAGATTTCAGAGGTGTTTAACATTCTCTAGTTGGAGCAGTTGCGTTCCTGTGACACGACACAACATAACTTCAACATTCACTTGACGCAGCTGTTCTGTGGTGTCATGCCCCCATATGTCAGGAATTCAAAGTGGCAGCTCTTCTCATGTTCTGATCAAAATGAATAGAGCTGAGATGTCATGAAATATCAGAAAGAATGTAAAAACAAAGTCAAGGTATAAGCAGGTTAGATGGTCTTGTCAAACATCACAAAAAACAGCACTGTACAATCACAAATGTTCTACAGGAACAAGAATGTAAAGGGCAAGTACATGCTGAAAGAATGAAGATAAACAGTAAAGTTCATACAGTTAAAGTATCCCTAACAATTAATTTCTCTTTTTTGCTCCCATTTGGTCTGTATCTATAGTCAAGGCTCCATTTGGAAATATTCCTTAATTTCCTTCCTAGTAAAAAGGTTGTCCCTAGGATTGGAAGTGGGGAAAACTATATAATAGCAACACAGCAGAAGTAACAGTTTTTTTTTTTCTAGTGGTTAGAATAAATAATAAATCTAGCCAATAGAATCAGAAGGATTTACTAAAACTGGAGCAGATAGAGTCTGGAGCAGCTGTGCATAGTAACCAATCAGCTTCTAGCTTCAGCTTGTTCAGTTAAGCTTTGAAAATGAAAGTTAGCAGCTGACTGGTTGTCATGCACAGCTGACCCAGATTCTGCCTGCTCCAGTATTAGTAAATTCCCGCAATGAATTTATGTGTATGCACTTCTAAATGCCATGATATGCTAAAATAATCTTTTTTTTTTTCTGCTACATTTTTTTCCCAGCTTCTGGAAGAAGGATCCAACATGGATGGAAGCATTTCAATACACAAGTGTGCAGGCAGCCTAAAAAGTTGTCCCAAGAACAGAAAGTGAGTGGAAATCTCATCATTAATGGAGACACAGATACATACTGTAGGTGTGTGCAGCCTATAGCATTAATATGTGCACCCCAAAGCTCAAACACACATGCATGCGTGTGTATGTATGTGTACTGACTACATTGTGCTCAGCCCAGCTTACCTACTCCTGGCAGACTGAAGTCTGTCCCACACTGTGGCTGTGTTTACTGCTCCCTCTCCCGCCCACTCAAGCTCCCGTCACTTCCTGTAAAGTCAAATAAGGCATGCTAAGCAGGAGGCAGGTACAGTGTTGTTCCCATTGGCTAAGGAGGCAGCAGAGTTGCGGAGCACCTGTAGCCTCTGGCTTTTTACAGACATTACATGGTCGGCAAAGTTGGATATTAGGGTCCCCAGATAACAATAAAACCTGACAGGGGTTTTAAACTTTCCCATTCTATCTAAAACAAAAAACAGTTTTTAGTATAGATACACTTTAAAATCAAGGGTAAGGAACTTTGGAGAGGTATTCTATCTGAACAACTAAAAGACTAAAATATCACCAGGGAGCAGCACACTTTTTAAGGTGATACCCTACCAATGCCCTTTTAAAAAAGTAAGGAAGGTCTGAAAAAAACATAAAAAATCAAATGGCACTGTAAAAAAATAAAAAAATAAAAAACTTAACCTACCATTTGTGCTTTATAGGGTCAGGAGTAAGTAATGCAGAGTTCAGAGGTTAGTTGTATGTAATGCAGGGTTCAGAGGTAAGTAGTATGTAACATGGAGCACAGGGGTCAGGAGAAAGTTACACAGAGTTCAAGGTTCATTTGTAGGTGTAGCGGACCCTTAAATTTAGGGGGTCGCTATGCCCAAAATTTAAGGGACGGCCTGGGCAATAGTTTGGCTCAGGCTTTCTGATTTGATACTGGACTCTGCTCTGCTGTGGTGTTGTCTGGTGTACGGTTCCCCTCTGGCCTGTGGGTGGCACTGTTGCCCAGGCCTAGGGTCGAACCTCAGGTGACACCGTGGCGTGATTGGATGTCCTCTCTCGGCTGCCGTGCGGTGGGCGGGGCTTCACCTGCTGTGCATGCCGGAAGAGGGTATATAAGGGGCAGACGCCATGTTTAGCGAGGAGTGACCGATAGGAGTGCCGGGGAGTGAGTCCCGGGGGGGAGTGTGCCCCCTGGGGGTGCATGGACTGACCGAGAGGAGTCTCGAGTACCTTTAACTGGGTCTACAATCAGCACATTGGAGTCCCAGGGTGCCCAGGTGAGGGTACCCGCTCTGACCGAGAGGAAGCCAGGGGGGATCGGTCCCACAGAGGAGATGAGTGATAGTAGGTCGCTGTCTCTGGAAAGGCCTGGTGACCTGTCAGAGGGAAGGATTCCTTACTCAACAAAGCTAACCCTGTGGAGTGCCCATTGGCATCATCTGTTCTCTAAATTCTACAGAGGTTTAAGGAAAGTTCTGGATTCAGGAATAACAGGATTTTGCTGCTATTAGAGGATCTCCTGAACCCGTCCCTGGAGGGGACAAAGTTACAGTATTGTTCGAGCTCCACTCCGGCTGCTAGAACTGTGAGAGGGATCTATCCGGGTGAGCTAAACCCACTCGGGATTGAGTGGCGACGAGTGAGTCAAGTGTTCAAGTGTTGTGTGCCTGAATCTACCTTCTAACTTCGCTAGCTTCTTTCTCTCTTCAATTTCCCGTTAACTGAAACAAAGGAAAATAAACTCTTTGTTGGAGTTAAAGTCGTGTGGACATTGGCCTTCTTGGGAAAGAATATAGACTTTTCCCTACATTCTAGGGACGAGAACCAGCGGAAGGAGGTAACTCGCTGCAGGACCCAAATCTGTGAACACCGCCTGACCTCTGATAAGGAGGACACGGGCTTGTGGCATGGTGTGTCCTACCCCCCACAGGTGAAGGTAAGCGGGGGCAAAAGGATTGGTGTGCTACATAGGTAACACAGATTTCCACAGCACAAATTCCTTCCTCCTTTATCTACTCACAGGCCTCAGATGCAATGGCACCCAGCAGAGTGAGCAAAGCCCTCCCAGGTATCATCCCCAAGTTGTTTCATACTACATAGAGGAGGAACCTAGGACTTCCTTTGGCTCTGCAATTTTTGCTCTGATTTGAGGTCTGAGGTCTGAGAGGTGGCAGGTGGGGTACAAAGCTGGCAATTGGCACGGTAGGGTTGCAATCTACTCATCAGATGGCTGCAGTCGACAGGTTAATGACTGGCTGCTGACCCCAGGATACATGATATAAACCTGCAATGTACTTTGTAAAAACCTGAATTATTTATTGGAGCTATATTCACATAGACAGGTGCTTGGCTAAGTATGGAGAGAGAAACACTGGCTGCAGCTGCTTTTTGTAGCTGCTTCACTTCAGTGTTGAACTGGTTAACAGCTATATTAGAAAGAGGCGGGAGTTGCTAATCAGGAAGAGTTCAACAGACTGAGTTAGCTTATGTCCTTTCAACTGCCAGGTTTAAGACATTAACTGACAGATTTCTATTAACCACAGAGCCCTATTTCTTTATAATTAATAGGACATTGTTATCTGCTAATTCAGAGCAAAGTGACAGTGCAAGTGCAGTAAATCTTTAGGTTGTCAGCAGTTAGGCCTCTACAAATTTGGCACAGTGCCTAAAAATAGAGAGCAATTGAGCATGTGCAGAGCAGGATAAGACAGTGTTTTACTGGATTTTAACCACTTAAGCCCCGGACCATTTGGCTGGCCAAAGACCAGAGCCCTTTTTGTGATTCGGCACTGCGTCGCTTTAACTGACAATTGCGCGGTCGTGCGACGTGGCTCCCAAACAAAATTTACGTCCTTTTTTCCCACAAATAGAGCTTTCTTTTGGTGGTATTTGATTACCTCTGCGGTTTTAATTTTTTGCGCTATAAACAAAAATAGAGCGACAATTTTGAAAAAAAAGCAATATTTTGTACTTTTGCTATAAAAAAATTCAGATTTTTTTTTTTTTTAAAAGATTTTTTTTTATCAGTTTAGGCCGATATGTATTTTTCTACGAATTTTTGGTAAAAAAAAAAATCGCAAAAAGTGTATATTGAATGGTTTGCGCAAAAGTTATAGCGTCTACAAAATAGGGGATAGTTTTATGGCATTTTTATTATTATTTTTTTTTACTAGTAATGGCCGGCGATCTGCGATTTTTATCATTACTGCGACTTTATGGCGGACACATCGGACACTTTTGACACATTTTTGGGACCATTGTCATTTTTACAGCGATCAGTGCTATAAAAATGCACTGATTACTGTGAAAATGACACTGGCAGTGAAGGGGTTAACCACTAGGTGCGCTGAACGGTTTAAGTGTCCTTGTAAGTGATTCTAACTGTTATGGGGAGGAGCTACCAGTGACACATCACTGATCACTGTTCCTGATCACAGGGAACAGTAGATCACTGACGTGTCACTAGGCAGAACAGGGGAATGCCTTGTTTACAAAGGCATCCCCCTGTTCTGCCTTTGCGGATCGCGGGCCGCCCAGGAACATCGAGTTCCCGGGACCCGCAGGCGCATTCACGAGGTCGCGCGCCCCCTGGCAAATTTAAAGGGACGTACAGGTATGCCCATTTGCCTGCCCATGCCATTGTGTCGACGTACATCGTCGTGTAGCGGTCGGCAAGTGGTTAAACAGTATAGGCACTTATTTTTAATGTTTTAGATAGCTATACCTGCAAAAGGGGCCAGCCTGAAGTAATGTGGCAGGACTTAATTTTCTGATTAAAATTACATTTTAAGTAAGGCATAGCTTGGGACATTTGACTAAGCTCAACCCTGAGCAGCCAATTGCCAGAACCAAACAATGTCTGAAGGAGGGGCGGCGAGATCATCTACTGTATCTGGGTACGCTCCACACACCATCCGATACTGGGGGGTGACATCCTGCCATAAGGAGGTGTCAACAGAATGCAGATCTTTACATATACCTTTCTGGTGGGGTGGGCTAACAGGTGGCCCCCCACTTATCCCTGACTGGATAGGTGACATGTTTCTTAAGGGGCTTAGTTTACTTATACAGTTTACATAGTTTATAAGATTGAAAAGGGATACAGGTCCATCTATGATAGTCTTTAAGCTCAATACCAGTCTATGGGAATGCAAAACTTGTCAAAAACACAGGTCAAATGCAGGTCAGATGGAGGTCACCTGCAGACCAAGTGCACCTGTTAATGAATTGAGTGATCTTAGAAGCATATCAAAATGATGTCATCGACACAAGCCCAAAGATCATCGACACAAGCCCAAGGGCCATAAACACAAACCCATAGACCATCAACACAAACCCATAGACCATCAACACAAACCCATAGACCATCAACACAAACCCATAGACCATCAACACAAACCCATAGACTATCAACACAAACCCATAGACCAGAGATATGCAATTAGCGGACCTCCAGCTGTTGCAGAACTACAAGTCCCATGAGGCATAGCGAGACTCTGACAGCAGCAAGCATGACACCCAGAGGCAGAGGCATGATGGGACTTGTAGTTTTGCAACAGCTGGAGGTCCGCTAATTGCATATCCCTGCCATAGACCATCAACACAAACCCATAGACCATCAACACAAACCCATAGACCATCAACACAAACCCATAGACCATCAACACAAACCCATAGACCATCAATACAAATCCATAGACCATCAACACAAACCCATAGACCATCAATACAAATCCATAGACCATCGACACAAACCCATAGACCATCGACACAAACCCAAAGACTGTCAGCGTAAACCCAAAGGCTGTCAACACAAACCCAGAGATCATCGACATAAACCCAAAGACCATCGACAGAGGACCAAAGACTATCGACAGAGGACCAAAGACTATCAACAGAGGCCCAAAGACTATCAACAGAGGCCCAAAGACTATCGACAGAGGCCCAAAGACTAATCGACAGAGCCCCAAAGACTATCGACACAGGCCCAAGGATAATGCCACTTTGTAAAAACTACTGTTTTTCTATTTTTGTTGTTATGCGATAACAATTGCAGTCAATGAAAAGCTTACTTTGCATAAATTCCAAGCAATTTGTAGCTCAGTTCCTGAGCAACTTGCTTTTTGCAGCATTTGAAGCTACTCCGGTTATTCATTGCAGCTGCTGATTAGGGACAAGATTTGAGTGTCCTCTGAACTCATCTGTAATTCAAACTCTGAATTTCCACTGTTTTGTATAATATTGTTTTGTACCCCAATGAGGGGAATGAACTGTACTTTATTGGGGTACAAAAAAAAGAATGGGTTCAGAGTTTGAATCAGAGATGAGTTCGGAGGAGCTCATCTCTACTGCTGATAACTATGGCATTGGCATACCATGCGCACTATAGTAATCTAAAGAAGCAACTTTGTAACAAACTACAAATTGCCAGAGAAAATCAGCAGAGATCTGTAGCTGCTATATTGCAAGTATGGCACAGCCCTAAGTATGTGAGTTCAGGCACTTAACGGTACAGCAACTGTCATACTTCAGCTGACCTCTAATTATTAACCTCTTGCTGCCCAGGTAAGGCATGTATGCGTAGGCAAAGAGGGTAAGCTTTAACTTCCATACGCCACACATACAGTATATGTCTATGGACGGCCAAGGTTTCTGTGCTGAGAGTGCGCTCTCAAGTCATGAGACAAACTTATGTGATCACTGTGACAGCCAATCACACTGGCCATATGATTGGGAAGTACGTCCCACCCCTGGGCATAAAGGGATGCCAGGGCTGTATAGAAAGGGGTTAACAGTCACCTGTAGAATAATAACAATTTAAAGCGGAGCTCCGCCGGAAAAAAAAATATTAAAAGCCAGCAGCTACAGCTACAGCAGCTGCTGGCTTTTAATATTTGGACACTTACCTGTCCTGGAGTCCAGCGACGTCCGCAGCAAAGGACGAGCGATCGCTCGTCACTCTGCTGCCCCCTCCACCATCCTCGCTGAGGGAACCAGGAAGTGAAGCCCTGTGGCTTCATGCCCAGTTCCCTACGGCGCATGCGCGAGTTGCGCTGCGCCGTTCTGATTCGTCCTCCTGTGTTCTGGGAGCCGAGTGTCTCCCAGAACACTACGGGAAGTCTGGGGGAAGTGACGTCACTCCCGCAGATTCCCGGAGAGAGGACTCCCGGATGTGGGTGAAAATACCTGTCTTAGACAGGCATCTTCACCCCCCTCCCCCCTGAAAGGTGTCAATTGTGACACCGGAGGGGGGAAGGAATCCGATTACCATAAGTGAAAATTTAGGGTGGAGCTCCACTTTAAGCCTTAAAATTCTAGCATACACCTAGTCATGATTAGAACTTTTTGAACTGGTTGTAGACTTCAGAGTTATACTATATATGTTTTAGTGTGTAAGGCAACCCATACATTAGTCAGTTTTTTTTTGTTCAATCGATAGGTTGAACAAAAAAAACTGACCCCATTCAAGATGGATGGGGGAATCCTCCGCCTGAGCTATTGTATTCTGACAATGAGGAGAGTTTCACGGCATCAGAATACACTGATCAGCGCTGCAGTCTCTGGCCTGCAATGCTGATCGAACGGGGAAAATACCACAGGACGGTTGTACAGAAGTCAATCAGTATATTGACTTCTATACAATCACAATGCCCATACATGGATCAAAATTTGGGCAGTCCCTGCTGAACAAGCCAAATTTTGATCCAGCTTTAGTATGTCCATATTGTGCAGCTATCTTTGCATAAGCAGAAATCTCTATCTGCTTTTTTTTAGAGAGAGAGATAACAAAAAACTATTGGTCAAAATAATAAAACCAGGACAACAGACTCCCCACAACACCTCAACAGTTCCAGGATTCATCAAGAGTATTTGCTGTTTTTTGACATCCAGACGGACACTATCAACTAACATTCCGTGTGGGATATTTATAAACCTCATGCTGGCTCCATAGGTTTTCTCAGTACATATTATTTATAAAGTACAATTGCTTACTCTTCAACATCATGTGAGGGGACTAGCACTATTCTGTATTCTAAACTAGGGAAAGGTCTCATGAGAGCATTTTACTGTCTGTTTTCAGTTGAAAGGTCCTCTAAGAACTCATAATCGCTGAGCCAGCTTAGTGTGTGAGTCACTGGGAAATGCTCTAATTCTGTTAGAAATGCATTTTTTTCCCCCCTGTTTTCTGTCTGTCCTGTCCAGCTGTTTGTTAAACTTAACGATACACCCCAAAGAGGGTAACAGAGATCATTATAAAAGATAACAAACTAGGCAATACATTTGTAGCGGTACCCCCGTAGGGGCTGCTGAGTGTTGTAGTCCGTCTGTCACCCTGCCCAGCCAGGCACACACTTTTCAGTCACTCTTTAGACAGAAAGCAGTCCTTTCACTTGTTTTTATGTTTTTATTGAGGAGAATTCACTTGGATGGGGATAGGGAAAATTATGAGATGCCCTGATGATTGAAAGTCAATAGAAAAGGGGGAAGGGAAGCACTCACATTGCCACATCCGTAATATCGTAAGGAACAGAAAAATTGAATTACTCAGGAGGAGCAAATCAGAGGTCGGACTTTACAGGCAACACACAAATGGAAGGAAAAAATGCTTTAACATCAAAAAATACAACGTTGACAAGAATTAAAAACCATACAATATATAAGACAATGTGATTAAAGTCCCTTGTACGTCAAACATTGACACGTTTCGCCGTGAGGCTTTGTCAGGACGGACAGACAGGGTTTTTTTTTTTACACACTTGGGACAAATCTCACTATCTGAAATGAGATACATAATGGTTTAAACAATATGTACAACTAAAAAATACATTAAAATTATTGGATAAAAAATGCGTTGTGAGTCCTTCATGCTCATCATAATCAAAAACAACAACAAAGAGGAGTACCTCTGAAAAGGATCCAGACAGCGAAAATTTGCTCAGGAGTGACAAAATCCCATGTACTTTGTATACTATGGTATAAAGTGTAAATGAGCCAACTGGTATGATAAAACAACATATTCTAACCAGAAAAGGTAGAGGTAATAGTCAATATCTATAGCATAGTATTCCTACCTGCAAATCAAGGATATTCAAAAGAGTATTCACGCAGGGATACAATCCAGTAGTGGAAAAAGCCCAATGCTCTAGGCTAGCAAAAATAACTAGCCAGATCTACAAATATCAATTGACATAATGTCAGAGAGCAAACACATAAAGCAAAAACAAAAAACAAAAAACAAGCAGAAAGCTCTGTTCAAGTATAAATGAATTACCAGGTCTATCCAGTAGGTTGTACCCAAACGGGGGTGGGACGTCCTGGTGTAGAGAAAGGGGGAAGCTTCGTGGTCACCACACAGTCTCAATAGAAGCACTTCCAATAAGGGTGCAGACAGTAAAGCCAATGCAGTGATGAATACATATCACTGTTAGAGTCTGGGTGTGTAAAAAAGGATTGAGTAAGAAAGTGGTAGAAGCAGATGAATAAAGACAGAACACCTCATACTAGCACCGCAACAAAGGAAGAAAGAACTTACAAAGCCAATGGACGTCAAGTAGCGGCACCCCCGGGAGTCAGCCTCGCACTGAACACAAGGGCCAGGCTGAAATGAATGATTGAAAGTCAATGTTGGGACAGAACTATATACACTCCTGGTATATGCAATCTCCTCTCTTCCTGAAGCACATCACTTGCTTGCAGATTATCTCTCCTTAACACCTCCAGCACATCACTTGCTTGCTCTCTCCAGACCAGCTAGCACAGATAGATAGGCCTGACACTGGCTTAGCCAGGCCTTAGCAAATGCCCTTTGCAGGCAGGGACCGCAGGGCCCTATAATGTAGCAAAAAATGGTAGTTCTTTGTGCTAGCTGTCCACGTGGCTACTGAGCCCAGTACCACATCTTCAGGCCTTGCCAGCCCTCCTGGCTGCAGATGCCTCTCTATCCACTGCCCATAACACCACAGTCCATCCCACTGGCTCTGCAGCCATCTCAGACTGCAATTTCCCAGTCCTCTCAGGTGTGCCTCCCTAGTCCACCAGACCGTGTGTTACACTCACCAGCCCTCCTGGATGTGACTTGGGGTTTAGCCATGGAGACTTGCCCAGCAGTGCTTCTCCCGCTGTCCTCTCTTGCTCCCCCTGTGCCTTCTTGCCAGGATACCTCCATGTGTTCTCAGAGGACCCCATCCATACCTGAGCCCAGGCCCAAGGTCACCCCACAGACTTGGGAACTCCTCAAAGACCATGACAGCCTAGCACTCCATCCCCAGATTCCATCCGATACAACTCCTCCCCAGCTGGGCTGACTCTGGGTATTTAAGGAGGCCTGCCCCCTGCCAATCCAAGTTGGGGATTGGTCAGGGCTCCTCAGAATACCCCAGGCAGCTCCACCTTTCCTCTCCTCCTTCCTTTCCAGAAGATACCAGAACATTCTGGAAAGAAGAGGGAGGTGTTGGTGATGCTGCCTGTGAGTCACCCAGCTCTGCTCTGAGTCACTCCCAACCCAGAAGTGCAAAGGACTAGTAACCAATATTATCAGTAGGATCCCTGGAACTGATCTTTCCCTGATTACTGACTTACTCTGTCTTGTTCTTTACTGTGTCTCTGTGCGTGGGCAGCCATCTTGGTAGAGGAAAGCTCTGCTTTCTCATGTCAGAGCTAACACCTGATGACTAGTATTCTGTTAACTGGGTGTGTAATAATCAAGACGCAGGGGGAGCAGTGTAGGAGGTATAGATCCACTGCATGAATAAAGCAGAAGTAGGGAGATCCTCTCACAGCAGGTCCTTGGGTACAGCTATCTCTCCAGCAAGGAGAACAAACCAGCAGTGCACTAGTGTCATCACCAAAGCACACTCCAGATCTTATGAAACTAGTAGTCAGAGGACTGAAGATATGTAACTATGAGGCTCAACACACTAGACCTAGGCACAGGAACTCGCACTGCTATTTTTTTGGGAAGTATTGAACACAAAAGGTACATTTTTCTGGGTTGTATTTAGGCATAATAAAAATTTTTAGGAGTTCCCTATAGGAAGTTGTTTCGCTTGCATTTATCTAGCAAGGTTACTCTGTGGTATAACAAGGAAGCTGAGACTTCTGCAGTGTGTACATGTGCTTTTACTATACAAGATGCTGTACATACAAAACTATTACAATATTAGGAATACACTACAAGACTGACATATAGCTATAACAAGCAAAATGCCTAGCAAATAGAACAGCCTATGGTCTATAACAGTACAAATACATTTAAAGGTTACTTATCTTTGATTACTCTATGTTCATGATCTCCATTGGCAATGATTCTTCTTGGAGACCAGGTTCTTCTTCTTATGATGAGTGGCTTCTCACTCTTCCAGCAACATGGTGTGTGTTTGTGTGTGAGCTTACTGCTTTTATGTGTGTGTCAGGCTGTTTACCATTGTTACCAAAACAGAAAACATAGATGTATTTCAACAATAGCATTGAATACAACAATGCTATCTACCTATTGTCTACTCAAAAAACTAACCTGTAATCTAAACTGTGATTTCTTTCAGTTTGAGAGCTGAAAGAAATCTCAAACAGGTAATGTTTACTGTGGCTATAGAGACATTAGCATATTGGATACAACAATGGTATCTAACCTATTGTCTACTCAAAACGAAACCTGTAATTATTTTCAGTTTGAGAGCTGAAAGAAATCTCTCAAACAGGTAATGTACTAAAATACAACAATGGTATCTAATCCCATTGTCATTTGTTTGAGAGATCTACTTAAACCAAATGCTGACAGGTAATCTGACTATTGTAAAATTGTCCCATGTAGCCTATGTCCGATTAATTTTAAAAAAATCATATTTTTAACAAACGCAATACATTCCGCCCTATGATTTTATTTTTATTTTCTCTCTCAGACCACACACAGAAAATCTCTTCATTACTAAAAACTCAATATACACATGAATTTTCCTTAAATGCAACCCCTCCCATATTTCTGTCACTGGGAAGGTGTTTCAGTCTTTGGATAAAAGTTCATTAGAAAGTCCATTCTAAAGTTCTTTAGAAACAAGTCCAGGCTTGGAATACATCAAAGACCTTGTTCTCCACAGCTCTTGCGATCTTCCGTCATTCTTTCCATCATGTAACCACTTTTCTCTGGTCTTCCTATGGATCAAATCGGAGACAGCCTGTGGAGTGGAAAACAAAGCGGATTATCTGTTCCTTCTAATAATACATAAACAGTAGATCCTGGCCCTTCAGCTACAATCTCTCCTCTAAATGGCTTCTTGCCTGGATATCTGACCAATACTTTGCCACCTGCCTGTATGCACCTCTGACCCTCCCAAAGAACATCAATAGGGAGGAGAGGAAATATACTGATATTTCCCAGAAAATCACTGCTGTTTATTTTGGAAGGTTTGATGTTATGTAGCCTCACTTTCCACTCTTGCTGAGAAGTATCCACTAACCAGTCAGAGTCCCATCCACTGTCTTGAAGCTCATCTGCCAATGCAAATATAACTTCAAACCTTCCTGCCAGATTCCCTCTCATTCCTAGATAGGCTTCAGCTTCAGATACGTCACTCTTGGTTTCTATGTCATGGGAAGCAGTAACATGGTATCTGTTAAACCCTGTTCTTTCAGGAACCTTACATAAATACTGAACTCTGCACTCCAGCTGTGGAATCTGTGCCTCAGCCCCTACCATCCTCTCATATGGTGTGCTTTTGGCTATTGGCCTAGAATTTAACAACATGACTGCCTGTGTGAGGACCCGATCCCACCCCCTTAGTGTATGTGTGGGTGTAAGTTTGCGTATCTGGTCCTTCAATAGCCCGTTGTATCTTTCAATCAAACCAGCTGCCTGTGGATGGTATGGGATGTGACACAACCAGTACACTCCAGAATCTTTGGCCGACTGCTGTACTGTTAATCCGGTGAAGTGTGAGCCATTATCACTTTGGACTTGTTTGGGACAACCATAAGCAACGCCAAGTTTCTGAAGCAGTTGAAGTTGCGGCTTGATCTGCACGTTTGCAAGGATGAACAAGCATAAGTCCTGAATAGGTGTCCACTGCAGTGCAACAATATCTCAGTCCATTGTTTCCCCGGGGCAGGGGACCGATGAAGTCAATCTGCCAGATCTCTGCAGGCCTCTCACCCCTCTTAATCGACCCAGTGGAGTACTTTTGCAATGGCCATTGTCGCACTTCTCCACACACTGTACAGTTCCCTATTACAGTCTTTATCATGTACATGGATATAGGCAATCCTCTCTGCTGTGCCCATTCATATGTTGCTTTCTGCCCCAAATGTCCAGATTGCTTGTGGGCCCAGTTGGCCAAGTTCATCAAAACAGGATCAATTGGCACAACTGCCTTCACTTTTGCGATTTCATCTGCAACTCTGTTATAGTTCTCAAAGTCTGGTACTAGGGGCACATGTGCATCAACATGCCCCACTTTTATGGTGCGGGAGTGAGCTTCCTTCCAGATGTAGTCCCAGACTTCCTTGCCTCCCCACACCACCTTTCAATGAATCATCCATTCATTGGACTTCCACGTGGGCATCCAAGTTGTCAGTCCTTTAAAAACCGCCCAGCTGTCAGTGTAGATAGTGACATGGGAAGAAGGATCCTCCTGAAGAGTCATCACTACAGCTTTCAACTCTGCATACTGACTGGACCCTCCGATTCCGGACTCCTGCAGGACTGTGTCTGTACTTGGGTTGTAGGCTGCTGCTGTCCATTTACGCCCAGACAAGGTGATTATGGCTGAACCATCAGTGAACCATGCGGACTCCTTCATGTCTTCTGACAGAGACTCAAAGGATGGAGCCTCTTGAATGGGGGATGGCTGCAGCACAGGAATTTCTTCTTCTGGCCGGGTGCTGGTAAAAGTAACAAGCCCTGCCAACTGTTTTGAAATGTCTCTAACATCCCCAGCTGCAATACCCCCTCTTTCTTGAAGGTACCACTTCCATTTCATCAGTGTCTGGTTCTGGGCTACAGCTGCCCTAGTGGTCAGTCCATTATCTCTCACCCATCCTGCTATTGGCAATGCAGTATGGATGGTGACTGTGTCCTTTCCTGTTATGGTCTCTACATGTTGAAGTGCTGTGTAGGCCCCAAACAGGTACTTCTCTAGGGGCGTGTATTTCGTCTGTGCCCCTGTCAGTTGTTTGGACCAAAATCCAATAGGTATTGCTCTCAGTCCTTTCTTTTCATTTGGCTGCCACAGACTCCAAGATATGGTACCATTCTGCTCCACTACATCCAGCTGAAATGGTACTCCTTGTCTCACGGGTCCCAATCCCTGATGCTGCAAAATAGCTTCTTTAGCAGCCAGGAATGCAGTCCGCTGCTCTGAACCCCATGAGAACTCAGTCTTTTTTCTGGTAACATTGTATATAGGCCTCAGAATCAGTCCAAGATTTGGAATGAACGATCTCCAGAATCCCACAACTCCAATGAACTTCTGTGCCTCCTTTTTGGTAGTAGGGGGCAACAGCGCCTGGATAGTTTGCACAACTGTCTCTGGAATCTTCCTCTGTGGCCCAGTCCACATCATTCCTAGGAATTTCACCTCTGTGGCAGGTCCTTGGACTTTGTCTCTGTTGATAGCCCACCCTCTGTTCTTCAAGTGTTGTATCAGCAGGTGCAGTGCTTCAGTTACATCTTCTTTTGTCCCAGAGATCATGATGTCATCAATGTAGTGAAACACAGCGACTTTCAAATCCAGGGTAGTTAAATCTCAGGCAATCAGTCCATGACAAATCATTGGAGAATGAAGATAGCCTTGCGGAAGGACAGAGAACATGTACTGGCGGCCGTCCCACACCAGAGCAAACTGGTCTTGACAATCTGGGTCTATCAAAATTGAAAAGAAAGCATTAGCCAGGTCTATCACAGCATGATATTCTCCTGCATCTTTAGCAATTTTCTCAACAATTGAGATCATATCTGGTACAGCTGACTTCAATGGAGGTGCCACTTTGTTTAGACCTCTGTAATCCACAGTCATTCTATATGTCCCATCAGGTTTCTTTACTGGGAACACCGGACACGAGAAAGGACTTACAGCAGGTCTAAGGATCCCTACTCTCAACAGTTCTTGAATAGTCTCCCCAATTTCTTTGTGGCCTCCAGGAAGTCTGTACTGCTTGAGACAGACTGGCTTCTCTGGTGGAGGAATGTAGACAGGGGTCCATTTCGCATGACCTCTGACCACAGCCTTCACCGCCCTTACCAGATACGCTTTATCAGGATACCCGAATGTGAATGTACCTCTTTCAGTCTGAATTGACTGACCTTGAAGTACATCCATCCCAAGAATATTTTCGGGTAACTCTGATATCAAAACATTTGTCATAAATCCTGATCCCTTGCCAATAGCCAATTTCACCCGTATCCTAACTGCTGGTGTAGTTTGCCCTCCCAAGCCTTCTACATAAATCAATTCTCCTTTGTGATGGGAAGGATTTCCTTGCAAAAGTGTAACTTCAGCTCCACTATCAACTAAAGCCATTACATGTGTAGGAGAAGATGACTTCCCCCACCATACAGTGACAGGTGCATATGGGCGTCGGTCTCCTGCTGTCACTGCCCTTGCTGCTATTACAGGAGACTCACCTTCCCTTCATAAAGGATATTGAACCTCCCAATCCCCTTTTCTGATTCTCTCTAACTCCTCCCCAGGATAAAGGGATTTGGGTTTGGGTTCATGTTCACTTTTGGGAATTGGTTTGGGGCTAACAGGAGGGGTCTGTTCTGTTTCCTCTAAGTCTAGGCTGATGTTATCTTCACTAGGAGTAGTGTTTCTAACCCTGACAGTTTTCCCTACTAAATGTTTCCACCTCTTCAGCATTTCTGCAGTAGGAATGCCATCTATCTCATCTTTAGGTACTCCTGCCTTTAATAGATCCACCCACATTTCTTTCCTAGAAACAACTAGCCTGGTTTTCTCTCCACCTTCTGTCTTCTCTACCCCATTCCGTTTCTTCTCTGTTATTTTCTGCTTGTATTCTTCCTGTCTGGCCTTGACCTTATCTACTGCCCTGACAGGTTTTGTTTTAGTCTCCTCTATCTCCCCCAACTGGCTTAAAAGGGTTGTGGCTTCATGAATCTTGCTGTTTAATCCCAGGCCTCCCAACAAAGACAATAATGGAGCCCTGAGATTAAATGGCGCAGACTTCATCAGCTTAGAGCGCAGAGCAGACGTAAAGGGTTCCATATCTGGACCTATCCATTCTGGAAATGTATTTAATCCGGTTATACAGCCCATCTCACGTAACCTGGAAATACCCTCTCCTATTGATCTCCAGGAGTAGGTATTTTCCAGGTCAGTAGGACTGGCGTACACTCGGACTATTCCATCTCTCACAAGGTCTAACAGTGAAAAATTCACGCTAAACTCTCGGGCTTTTCGCATTGCCTGACGCAATTGTGGATCATGGGTTAACACTCCCATAGCCACTGCTTCCTTACCTGACAAAACAACACTGTCCGCCCCTTCATCCCATAAGCGTAGGAGCCAACCCAATAGGGGCTCCCCAGACCTTTGTTTGTATTGTTTTGCCAGCTCATGGAGTTCAGTTTGTGAAAACTCCCGTACTTCTTCAAATTCAACATCTCTGGGGTTGCGATAATGCACCTCCCCATCTGCCATATCCTCTCTAACATGTTGCCGTTTCCTATGCTTAGTAATGAGAGGTCTGGCATACTTTTTCTTTCCCACTAGCAGATCATCCTCTGAATTATCAAACTCTATGTCCTCATCCTCACTATCATTTGAGGAGAACACATCCTTACAATCCCAATTTTGGGATGTGACAATGGCACGTACCCTGGCTTTACCAACAGGTTTACGCCCCTTCCTTTTTCTTAAGGCATTAATTGATTTGGTCATGAGGGCTGCACACCGCTCTTGCAAATCATCAGCCCGACTAGCGGTTGAACGTACACACTCTGAAGCAACTGCTAGCTGGTCTTTTAATACCTTAACTTCTGCCTCTGCCTTCTCCCTTCTATGTGATTCAGTATAGAGAGCATGGAGGAAGTACCAACCCACTGTGGACACTGTCCTCTTCTCTTTCTTACTTAAATCCAACCCCTTAAGGCTAAAATCTACAAAATGGTCTGAGACTTTATCACCCCAAGTCAGCTTCAAGGGAGAAGCATACTTCACAAATGCATTAGCAAGAGGCTCCCACTCATTATTTCTGGCCCAGATAGGTAAGCTGCACACTTTCTTCTGGTCACCAGAACCCTCTGTAGCCTTGCTTTTCCTAAACAGCTTACGCAGCATTTTACCTAGCACAAGCTACACAACACACTACAGAAAAACAAGTCTGCTTGAATTGAATTATAGCACAAATTCCGGCCGAGCCCCCAAATGTTTTGCTTTACGTCTATCTAGCAAGGTTACTCTGTGGTATAACAAGGAAGCTGAGACTTCTGCAGTGTGTACATGTGCTTTTACTATACAAGATGCTGTACATACAAAACTATTACAATATTAGGAATACACTACAAGACTGACATATATCTATAACAAGCAAAATGCCTAGAAAATAGAACAGCCTATGGTCTATAACAGTACAAATACATTTAAAGGTTACTTATCTTTGATTACTCTATGTTCAGGATCTCCATTGGCAATGATTCTTCTTGGAGACCAGGTTCTTCTTCTTATGATGAGTGGCTTCTCACTCTTCCAGCAACATGGTGTGTGTTTGTGTGTGAGCTTACTGCTTTTATGTGTGTGTCAGGCTGTTTACCATTGTTACCAAAACAGAAAACATAGATGTATTTCAACAATAGCATTGAATACAACAATGCTATCTACCTATTGTCTACTCAAAAAACTAACCTGTAATCTAAACTGTGATTTCTTTCAGTTTGAGAGCTGAAAGAAATCTCAAACAGGTAATGTTTACTGTGGCTATAGAGACATTAGCATATTGGATACAACAATGGTATCTAACCTATTGTCTACTCAAAACGAAACCTGTAATTCTTTTCAGTTTGAGAGCTGAAAGAAATCTCTCAAACAGGTAATGTACTAAAATACAACAATGGTATCTAATCCCATTGTCATTTGTTTGAGAGATCTACTTAAACCAAATGCTGACATGTAATCTGACTATTGTAAAATTGTCCCATGTATCCTATGTCTGATTAATATAATAAAAATCATATTTTTAACAAACGCAATACAGAAGTCAAACTTTCACTTTTAAGCCGTGTACACACGATCGGTTTTACCAATGAAAACAGTCCGATGGACTGTTTTCATCGGACGAACCGATCGTGTATGGGCCCCATCGGTCTTTTTTCCATCGGTGTGAAAAAATAGAACATGTTTTAAATTTATCCAATGGGAAAAAAAACGATAGCAAAATCCGATCGTCTGTGTGGAAATCCATCGGATAAAAAACCCACGCATGCTCAGAATTAAGTCGACGCATGCTCAGAAGCATTGAACTTAATTTTTCTCGGCTCATCGGAGTGTTTTACGTCACCGCGCTTGAAATGGTCAGTTTTTAGACTGATGGTGTGTGGGCAAGACTGATGGAAGACAGTTTCATCGGATTTCCGATGGAAAAAACCATCGGATTAGAATCCATACGATATCCGATTGTGTGTACAGGGCTTCAGAGTTTATGTCCACATTATGTTCCAAATGAGTTTGGACCAGCAGCAGTAACTGAAGACCCAATCCACCCAACATCACAAATTTGCTATTGCACCCATAGAGGTGTATTTATTTAAAAATAAATAAATGCATAGCTATTCATCCAGTGAAACTACTGATATATTCTATCTGTGCAAATTAGGTAAGAACCAAATGTTTGCAAGCCATTTCCTCTACATGTCAAATAATATTAATTAATTTAAAAATACAGTGGTTTGAGGAAATGCTGAATTACAGTAGGACCACTGTATGATGCAGAGGATCATTGGACATAAGTATACGTATACTAAAGTGTTACTAAACCCAGTAATATGAAAATTGTTAATCTGCCCCCCCCCCCCCCCCCCCCCCACACACACACAGTGCCCATTATAACTCTTCTTTTTACATTAAAATATTGCCACTAGACATAACCCAGACTTTGAACCGGGACTATCACCCTCCTTTCTCTTAGGCATTTGGCCTCACATGCATGTCCGAGCCGAACACTTCTTTGACAACGATCACCTCGTTTCCCACACAACCTTGGCCTCTAAAACGACCACGCGCTCATTTCCTTTTTGGACATATGTCCAAATTAGACACTTTTTTGACAAACCCAACCCAAAACCTGAATGGTCACGGCGACTTACCCCTTTTGAATTACTATGCCTCAACGATACACCAATGACCCACCTGATCTCCAGCACTTATGCTCTCTTCTTTTCCGACCAACGTTCGAAGCTGAACTGGGCTAGCCACAAATGGGAAAGTGAACTCGCCATTGATCTAACGGACCAAGACTGGGAAAACGCATATACTTGTATACACAAGGGATCAGTTAATGTTCATACACAGGAAAATGCGTTCAAAATCTACTCGAGATGGTACAGGACCCCCCTCAGATTGCACCATATATACCCCTCCCATTCCCCGCTCTGCTGGAGATGTGGGACGGAAATAGGCTCACTGATGTACATATGGTGGACGTGTCCTAAACTACAATCATTCTGGACGGAAGTCCACCGCCTTACCAATCTTATTACCACGTATAGTCTAGACTATACCCCGGCACAATTCTTACTTCATCATTCCAAATTACCATTAAAAACCTACATATGGTCATTGGCTATGCATTTGGTCAACGCTGCTAAATTATGCATACCAGCAAAATGGCGTTCAACAGAGCCACCTTCTATCTCGGATTGGTTCCAGCGCATACAAAAAATAGCTGAAATGGAGGACTTGATTCACCAGGCCCACGATACACCCTCTAAATACACACAATCTTGGGCTTGCTGGCTACATTTTATCACTACAGATGACTATAGGAGCTATTTCACATGAGGGCCTTCCGAGAGCTGTGTTGGTGGGAAAATGGGCTCGTTGGAGACCCACCCCCCTTACCTTCCTCACCTTCCTCCCCATGGCTCATCTCTATTCTCTCTATTCGGCTTTCTCCCTCCATTGACCCCCTTATGCCTATACAATTCCGAGATACCGTTATGACACCCCCCTCATCAAAATGCCCTTTCTGAGCTTCCTGATTATCTTCACTCTCACCCCTCATTCGCCTCCCCATGTGTATACATACCCCCCAGTTACTCCCCCCCCCACCCGTGGATTTTTTACTCCCATTTTTTGGATACCCAGCTCCCTTCGTCGAACCAGGTCGAAGTGTATCCCCACCTTCTCCACTGGACAACTTACATGGGAGTTCCAATTCACCTCCTTAGATTCAATACTTCTGTTGACGTGTTGAAAGCACCCTGTTTTCGTGTAACTAACAAGAAGTAGCTATACGAGCGTATGTTTGAATGCACTTATTTGCTATGTTTGACGGCTGCGCCCGCTACTTTATTTTGCGGCTGCGCCCGCTATTATATGGTTGGATGTATACTCTGTTTTCAAACTCAATAAAATTTGATTTAAAATATTGCCACTATATTCCTTTTTGGCTGATCTGTATACCATGGTCAGTAATAAACTGCACAGTTTCTCCAGTGCTGAGAGTTCAGGTAGGAGGAGATTTCCACTTCAGCCTTTATACACGCCCCCACATGTGTGATGCCAATATCATGTGACCTGGCTAGCTCTGCGAACAGGTAATTATTATCTCCAGCATAAAAGACTCAACTGAGCATGTGCAGGTTGACTACCCTGCCTGTGTTAGCTGGCTTACGGTAGATAGACAGTGCAGGAGGGAAAGATCTGTGCATACAGGATAAAACAGCCTTTTTATACAATGCAGAGGATTAACCCCTTAAGTTCCACAGTGAGTATAACAAGCATGCTATGCTGCATATACAAACAGATTTTACTGTTGTGGGTTTAGTAACACTTTAAAGCGGGGTTCCACCCGCAATTTTATTTATTTTTTTAAAAGTCAGCAGCTACAAAACTGTAGCTGCTGACTTTTAATAAGGACACTTACCTGTCCTAGGCGCCCGCAAAGTCGCCCCCCCCCCTCCCTGAGGACGATCGCTTGATCCTGGCAGCTCCCGGCGCCTCCATCCTTACTGAGGGAAACAGGCAGTGGAGCTTTGCGGCTTCACTGCCCGTTTCCTACTGCGCATTTGTGATTTGCACTTCGCTTTGTGAATGGGCCGGCTGCTCTCTGAGATACACACAGTTCCCAGAAGGCAGCGCGCCCCATTCACCAGAAGACAACGTGAGGAGGAAGAAGACCTGCAGCGGTGGATGAAGAGGCAGATTAGGAACTTCCGCATAGCAACTGCCTTTTCTGGTGAGTAAAAAAAAAAAATCTTTTTTTTTTTTTTTTCTGCAGGTTTTTTGTGATTTTATAATTTTTTTTGGGTGGAACTCCACTTTAAGTAATCCTCAGCTTTATCTAGTGGCCATTATGCTCTATTTTCTCCAACCACTCCATATTGAAAGAATAACATTTGACCTGTAGAGTAAATAGAAGGAATTATTTTCAACCTTCTATTACCTTAGGCACTTAATTTCTAGAAAAATGTGATGAATTAGTTAACAATGTTGGAAGTGCATACTACTAACTTGTTCCATGGCACCTTTCATTTGTCTTCATAGACTATATTTTTTTTCTCATTACCATATAACGCAAATATCCCAGAGTTCAGACTATTTAAATAGAAGGGCCAGTTGAAGTATCTCTGTTAAAACACAGGAAATTCCATCAATGTTAAACATCAGTGTTTTTAAATACGAGGTTATGTTTTTCCCTTGATGCCCTTTAGATAAGCCGGAATTAAAGTCATGCAGAGAGTTAGATATTCAAGGAATATTTACTGTATAGAAATGCTGGAGGGTTGAAGATGATTCTGACAGGTTTGCTCCTTTAATATGTAGCATTATCCCCATAGGGCTTGCTGTGTGTTGACTTCTTAGGCCTCCCTCTGATTACCTGCAGCCAGTTGCTAGGGGTTTTCACTTATCCCCCCTTACTCCCGCTTGCTCATTACTCAGTAAACAGTCCAGGGGATTTGGTTTTGATATTTATTTGGAACTTGGATAGGAGAAGGGAATAGTGGGATACTCCAACTTGAATTATTCACAGTAGATAAGGACAACTCTCACTTGGCCTTACTAGAAGGTTTGTGGAAGCAGACACACTGCTTTAACCATACCGCCACATTTATGGAAGAATTAAGTCTTCTTGCTCTGTCTAGCAGCCGAATTGATGTCACTACATTATTTTCAGGATACTCTCTAGCATCCCCTCGACTGACACTTGTCCACTGACTCTTCTAGCTGAAGGGGTTGCCCTCACAGGACAAGCCAAAAAGACACAGATCTGTACTTACTGTAGGCAGAATCAGATCATTTCTGGTGTCCCCCTTCCAGTCAGCTCAGCAGGACCTCTGGCTTCAGCTCCTTCTCTGACTTCAGACCCTTGGATCGGCCACCCAAAGCTGCACGACAGCCTCCACGGAGGAGCCCTCCTTCCCGGACTCTGCTCCCTGACTCACCTAATGCCGCATACACACGATCGTTTTTCATGCCGTTAAAAATGCCATTTTTAAAAATGGCCATTAAAACCGATCGTGTGTATGCTCCAGAGCATTTTTAACGGCGTGAAAAACGGCCATTAAAAATTTCGAACATGCTCTATTTTTTCACGTTGTTTTTCATGTCGTTTTTTTTTTTAACGACGTGAAAAACGATAGTGTGTATGCTTTTACGAGGGGAAAAAAACGCGCATGCTCAGAATCAAGTATGAGACGGGAGCGCTCGTTCTGGTAAAACTAGCGTTCGTAATGGGGATAGCACATTCATCACGCTGTAACGGACTGAAAAGCACGAGCCTGAAAAGAGCGAATCGCCGCTCAACAAAGTTTACTAACATGAAGGGTGGCGCCATTCGAACTGAACTTCCCCTTTATAGTGCCGTTGTACGTGTTGTACGTCACTGCGCTTTGCTCAAGCGTTTTTTTTTAATGATCGTGTGGATGCAAGACAGGCTTGAGAGGAAACAAGAAAAAAAACAACGAGAAAAACGTCAGCTTAAAAAAATGGCATTAAAAACGTACATGTGTACGCGGCATAACTCTGAGCACATGTGCCCTTGGCATTTATACAGTATCTCAGCATGCAATGCAGCACTTTTCCTCTGCCAATAGCCAGGGATGTAACAATGCCTATGCACTCACTTGCCAAGTCCCCTCCCACTGTCCAATATGCCTGCCTATTGGACCAGTGGGGGACAGTCAGACAAGCTGAGCTGCACCTGAGCACAATGAGCAGACCTAACCAATAGATCCTGCTCCCTGGTAGGCAGAGAGCACTCTAAGTTTTACCTGACCATCTTCCTGGTAAGCAGAAAGACCAAAAACTATACTCTCTCTTCTAGGAGGGTGCTACAAATATAATGTACAGTAGAGTAATCACTGATCAGGGCCTATAGCAACAGACCTTGGTGAGAAGAACAGCAGATGCTGAGAACTTGTCAGGCACTCTGTGGGCAAATATTCATCAATCTCCAACATTTATAGGGGCTTTTATTACTGTTCTCTAATGTGATTGTGAGTCTCACTTACCTATAAGGAGGCTCAAAAGATAAAAGTGGGCAATGCTCAGCTCTGCAAACACAGCAAAAGTCAAGATTTTCATATAACACCTGCTGTCCATATTTGCGGATCTACTTAAATGTAATCAGCATATGTACCTTAGCATGACCTGGTATCAGCCTCCAGTATAGCAGGGACTTACTGTGAGAGGAAGAAGCGGCACAAGGAGCCAATTAGTTAATGTGCTTACAAGAACCATGCTGATAGGAGGAGTAACAGAGTGACATGAGAGATGAGTTCATCACTATACTGCTTCTTTATTCACTGTCCAGTCACAGGCTGGGACAGGTCCAGGACAACCTGGGCTCCAAGTAGTGGATTGAATAATGCCAGACATCAGACTGAGGAAATCTAGAAACTCATAAATATAGAAGAGTGAGAGCAGAAAAAAAAGACCAAGTGGTCCATTGAGTTTGCCTAATTAATTGTTATAGTATTGTATTTGTGCCAAGCATGTTTGGATCCATTTACTGTTGACTGACTCGCTCCCTCTGCTGGAAGTCTATTCCAAGCATCAACTTTTTCAGTAAAACAATATTTTCTAAGATTAGTTTTGAGCTTTCCTTATGATAGCTAGGGTCTTGTCCCTGTGTTCTTGATCTTAGCTTCATATTGCAAATATTGACCTCCCAAATCTTATTCATATCTTTCAATTATTTAAACGTCTCATTTATGTCTCCCCTTTCCCTTCTTTCCTCAAGACTGTACATACTAAGTTCCAGAAGTCTCTCTTGATAATTTTTATCCGTCAGAACTTTCATAATTTTTGTTGCCCGTCTCTGGACTCGTTCTATCTTATCAATATTGTTATGTATATTAGGTCTCCAGAACTACAGTATTCTAAATGAGGTCTAACTAAAGATCTACTGTTTATAGGGGAATCAGGATCTTTTTCCTTTATGCTGGTGATCATTCTAGTGATCATCTAGTGATAGCTAAAGATCATAGGCGTAACTAGAACCTTCAGGGCCTCAGTGCAAGAAACCATAAAGGGCCCCCCCGACACCCCCACCCTAACATCACAGTCCGTAGCGTTCCCTTTTATATCGCAGTCCGCAGCGTTCCCCTTTACATCAGAGCTCTCCCTTACATCAGGGTCTGTAGAATTCCCCTTTACATCAGAGTTCCCCTTTACATCAGGATCTGCAGAGTTCCCATTTACATTAGATTCCATAATTCCCCTTTACATCACAGTCCACAAAGTTCTCCCTTCCATCAGAGTCCGCAGGGTTCCCCCTTACAGTGTACCCTGATGAAGAGGAGAGCTCTGTGCATCCTGATGTAAAGGGGAACTCTGATGTAAAAGGGATTGCTGTGGACTAGGGATGAGCTCGGTGTTCGAGTCGAACATAGGTTCGACTCGAACATCGGCTGTTCGCGCGTTCGGCGAACAACAAACGATTTGGGCCATTCGCGCCAAATTCGAGTGACGCGAACGGCCCACAATACACTGCGCCATCGCAGTGCAATCCTGGCGCTGTGATTGGCCAAGCATGCACTCTGACCCCGCATGCTTGGCCAATCACAGCGCCGGCAGCGAGGAGAGCAATGATTGGCCACAGGCAGGATGCCTGTGGCCAATTATTGCTGAGGGGGTTTAGTACACGCCCCACACTATAAAAGGCCGCCAGCGCGGCGGCCTCGTGTAGTGTGTTCCGGCGCAGGGAAAGAGAAGGATAGGCAGGGACAGTGTCATTTTTTCTTTGCTAAACCTTGTGTGTAGGGACAGAGAAGGATAGGTAGGGAGAGTGTCAGCGTCATATTCTTTGCTAAACCTTGTTTGTAGGGACAGAGAAGGATAGGCAGGGAGAGTGTCAGTTTCATATTCTTTGCTAAACCTAGTGTGCTGAACCATATTGCTAAACCTTGTGTGTAGGGACAGACAAGGATAGGCAGGGAGAGTGTCAGTGTCATATTCTTTGCTAAACCTTGTGTGCTGAGCCATATTGCTAAACCTTGTGTGTAGGGACAGACAAGGATAGGTAGGGAGAGTGTCAGTGTCATATTCTTTGCTAAACCTTGTGTGCTGAACCATATTGCTAAACCTTGTGTGTAGGGACAGACAAGGATAGGTAGGGAGAGTGTCAGTGTCATATTCTTTGCTAAACCTTGTTTGTAGGGACAGAGAAGGATAGGCAGGGAGAGTGTCAGTGTCATATTCTTTGCTAAACCTTGTGTGCTGATTAGGCAGTCGAGAGTGTCAGTGTCATAATCTTTGCTAAACCTAGTGTGCTGAACCATATTGCTAAACCTTGTGTGTAGGGACAGACAAGGATAGGCAGTCGAGAGTGTCAGTGTCATAATCTTTGCTAAACCTAGTGTGCTGAACCATATTGCTAAACCTTGTGTGTAGGGACAGACAAGGATAGGCAGTCGAGAGTGTCAGTGTCATAATCTTTGCTAAACCTAGTGTGCTGAACCATATTGCTAAACCTTGTGTGTAGGGACAGACAAGGATAGGCAGTCGAGAGTGTCAGTGTCATAACCTTTGCTAAACCTAGTGTGCTGAACCATATTGCTAAACCTTGTGTGTAGGGACAGACAAGGATAGGCAGTCGAGAGTGTCAGTGTCATAATCTTTGCTAAACCTAGTGCGCTGAACCATATTGCTAAACCTTGTGTGTAGGGACAGACAAGGATAGGCAGTCGAGAGTTTCAGTGTCATAATCTTTGCTAAACCTAGTGTGCTGAACCATATTGCTAAACCTTGTGTGTAGGGACAGACAAGGATAGGCAGTCGAGAGTGTCAGTGTCATAATCTTTGCTAAACCTAGTGCGCTGAACCATATTGCTAAACCTTGTGTGTAGGGACAGACAAGGATAGGCAGTCGAGAGTGTCAGTGTCATAATCTTTGCTAAACCTAGTGTGCTGAACCATATTGCTAAACCTTGTGCGTAGGGACAGACAAGGATAGGCAGTCGAGAGTGTCAGTGTCATAATCTTTGCTAAACCTAGTGTGCTGAACCATATTGCTAAACCTTGTGCGTAGGGACAGACAAGGATAGGCAGTCGAGAGTGTCAGTGTCATAATCTTTGCTAAACCTAGTGTGCTGAACCATATTGCTAAACCTTGTGTGTAGGGACAGACAAGGATAGGCAGTTGAGAGTGTCAGTGTCATAATCTTTGCTAAACCTAGTGCGCTGAACCATATTGCTAAACCTTGTGTGTAGGGACAGACAAGGATAGGCAGTCGAGAGTGTCAGTGTCATAATCTTTGCTAAACCTAGTGTGCTGAACCATATTGCTAAACCTTGTGTGTAGGGACAGACAAGGATAGGCAGTCGAGAGTGTCAGTGTCATAATCTTTGCTAAACCTAGTGCGCTGAACCATATTGCTAAACCTTGTGTGTAGGGACAGACAAGGATAGGCAGTCGAGAGTTTGTGTCATAATCTTTGCTAAACCTAGTGTGCTGAACCATATTGCTAAACCTTGTGTGTAGGGACAGACAAGAATAGGCAGTCGAGAGTGTCAGTGTCATAATCTTTGCTAAACCTAGTGCGCTGAACCATATTGCTAAACCTTGTGTGTAGGGACAGACAAGGATAGGCAGTCGATAGTGTCAGTGTCATAATCTTTGCTAAACCTAGTGTGCTGAACCATATTGCTAAACCTTTTATGTAGGGACAGACAAGGATAGGCAGTCGAGAGTGTCAGTGTCATAATCTTTGCTAAACCTAGTGTGCTGAACCATATTGCTAAACCTTGTGTGTAGGGACAGACAAGGATAGGCAGTCGAGAGTGTCAGTGTCATAATCTTTGCTAAACCTAGTGTGCTGAACCATATTGCTAAACCTTGTGTGTAGGGACAGACAAGGATAGGCAGTCGAGAGTGTCAGTGTCATATTCTTTGCTAAACCTAGTGTGCTGAACCATATTGCTAAACCTTGTGTGTAGGGACAGACAAGGATAGGCAGTCGACAGTGTCAGTGTCCTATTCTTTGCTAAACCTTGTGTGCAGGGAGAGAGAAGGATAGGCAGGGGACAGTGTCAGTGTCATTGTTGCTAAGCCTCCTGCACAGTATACACCTGAAGCTAGCCCTTATTGCTGGTTTTCCCATCTTCCTGCAGGCCATTAGAATGTCTGGAAGGCAAACAAGGAGAGGCAGACAGTCAGGAGCCAATAAAAGAGGGCAAGCAGGCTCTGTGTCTGGGGGCAACAGTGCTGGTCGTGGACGCGGTGCATTGTCATCAGCACATGGCCATGGGACACGCTTGTCCTTCTTTTCGGCAGCTGGACATGTTGAGCCACATCATGCCGAAGACTTTGTAGAGTGGATGACCAAGCCCTCCTCATCCTCCTCATCCTCTCTCACCCAGGCTCAGGGTACTGGCAAAGCAGCTGCCAAAGCGTCCTCTTCCCTGGTATCAATGTCATCATCAGTCACTCCTTCCCTAGACCCACCATGTCCTCCTCCTGAGGAGTCCCCCGAACTGTTTGAGCACAGTGTTGGGTACATGCTCCAGGAGGATGCCCAGCGTT
This sequence comes from Rana muscosa, assembly GCA_029206835.1. Taxonomy (NCBI): domain Eukaryota; kingdom Metazoa; phylum Chordata; class Amphibia; order Anura; family Ranidae; genus Rana; species Rana muscosa. The sequence continues at coordinate 429,708,491 of CM055121.1, read as the reverse complement.
TCGAAGGGTCTGATGATGATACCCAGCTAGAGGAAGGCAGTAGCGTGAGAGCAGAGAGAGGGGATGCTCAAGAAGGACACCAATCTGGCAGTCATGCTCCAGCAGCTGCAGCATACTGCCAGATTGGCTCCAGTGATGAGGAGGGAGGGGATGATGAGGTCACTGACTCCACATGGGTGCCTAATAGGAGAGAGGAGGAGGAGGATGAGGAGGAGGCACATCTCCAACGAGGCAGGATGCCCTTGGGTGGCCAGCGTAAGGGCAGCACACCGACGGAATCACACCGCAGAGCTCCGCCTGTGCAGGGCGCTGCCTCTGCCCGTTATTCAAAAAGTTATTTGGTGTGGGCCTTTTTTGAGGCGAGTGCATCAGATCGCATAGCTGCTGTTTGCAACATATGTCTCAAGCGTATATCGTGTGGCCAAAACATCAGCCGCTTGGGCACCACATGCTTGACCAGACATATGTTGACCTGCCATGCAGCTCGTGGGCAAGCCTACCTTAAAGACCCACACCAAAGAACAAAGCGGACCTCTCCTTGCACCGCATCAGCTGGGATCTCCAACCCCACTATACCTTCAGTCCTCTCTGAAACCTGCACTGAGAGGAATGAAGGTGTAGAATTAGGTGTGTCACAGCCAAGTACTTGCGGCCACTCTGCTAGCAGTACACCAACGTCCGATTCTAGCAGGCAAATTTCCCTGCCCCAGCTGCTGGACCGTCGAAAGAAGTTCACTCCCAGCCATCGACATGCCCAGTGGTTGAATGCTAGCTTGGCTAAATTGCTAGCGCTTCAACTGCTGCCTTTTCAGTTGGTAGACTCGGCCCCCTTCCGTGAGTTTGTGCAATGTGCGGTTCCTCAGTGGCAGGTTCCCAAACGCCACTTTTTCTCACGGAAGGCGATTCCGGCTCTCTACCGGCATGTGGAAGGCAATGTCTTGGCCTCGCTGGACAGGGTGGTCAGCGGTAAGGTGCATATTACCGCTGACTCATGGTCCAGCAGGCATGGACAGGGACGTTACCTTTCTTTCACGGCCCATTGGGTCACTCTTTTGGCAGCTGGGAAGGATGCAGGACAAGGTGCAGTAGTGTTGGAGGTTGTTCCACCGCCACGCCTCCAAAATGCTACTACTGGTTGTGACACACCTCTCTCCTCCACCCCCTCTTCTTCTTCCTCCACGGCCTCTTCCTGTGCTTTGTCCTCGGAACCAGCGGTGCTCCGTAGGCGTTCAAGGGGCTACGCAAGTACGCAGGCAAAAAGATGCCATGCCGTGCTTGCGCTGGTGTGTTTGGGGGACAGGAGCCACACTGGGGCAGAGGTTCTGTCTGCTCTGCAGGGGCAGGCCGAGAGGTGGTTGACGCCACGCCAGCTTAAGCCAGGAATGGTAGTTTGCGACAATGGCACCAACCTCCTCTCCGCTCTCCGACAGGGACAACTGACCCATGTGCCCTGTGTGGCTCACGTCCTTAACCTGGTGGTGCAGCGGTTCTTGGGCAGGTACCCGGGCTTACAGGATGTCCTGAGGCAGGCCAGGAAAGTCTGTGTGCATTTCCGCAGATCTTATAATGCCAGTGCTCGCCTGGCTGAGCTGCAAAAGGAGTTGAACCTGCCCAAGAACCGCCTTATATGTGACATGCCCACCAGGTGAAACTCAATGTTGGCCATGCTGCAGCAGCTGCACACGCAGCAGAGGGCCATCAATGAGTACCTGTGCGACTACGGCACCAGGACAGGGTCAGGGGAGCTCGGGTTTTTTTCACCACGCCAGTGGGGCATGATCAGGGATGCATGCACTGTCCTGGCACCATTTGAGGAGGCCACGAGGATGGTGAGCAGTGACAGTGCATGCATCAGTGACACTGTACCTCTTGTCCACCTGTTGGAACATACGCTGCGTGGAATAATGGACAGGGCACTTGAGGCAGAACAGAGGCAGGAAGAGGAGGACTTCCTTGCCTCTCAAGGCCCCCTTTACCCAGACAGTGTTCCTTCTGTCCCACCCCTCGCACAGGAAGAAGAGGAGGAGGAGGAGGATTGTGTCAGCATGGAGGTGGAGCCTGGCACTCAGCATCATCAGCAGCAGTCTTTTAGGGATGATTTACAGTCCCAAGAAACCAGTGGACTTGTACGTGGCTGGGAGGAGGTGGCTGCGGATCATGTCGTCCTTAGTGACCCAGAGGACTCCGGACTGAATGCCTCAGCTAACCTACGCTGCATGGCCTCCCTGATCCTGCAAAGTCTGCGGAAGGATCCTTGTATTCTTCGGATCAAGGAGAGGGACCATTACTGGCTGGCCACTCTCCTTGATCCACGGTACAAGGGTAAGGTTGCGGACCTTATCTTACCGTCGCAGAGGGAGCAGAGGATGAGACAACTCCGGGAGGCCTTGCAGAAAGGTCTGTGCAACGCGTTCCCAGAGACTGGGAGGTTACAAACTCCTGGTCCTGGACAAGGAGTTGCTGAGGCTTCGGTCAGTCAAAGAAGGAGCGGTGGGGAAGGTGGCCGCCTGACCGAAGCGTTCAGACAATTCTTTAGTCCGCAGCCCCAAGGTATGATCGGTTCCAGCAACCATCGCCAGCGTCTGATATACATGGTGCAGGAATACCTAGGGGCAAGGTCAGACTTGGACACCTTCCCCACCGAAAATCCTCTGGCTTACTGGGTCTTGAGGATGGATCACTGGCCAGAGCTTGCACAGTATGCAATTGAGCTACTGGCCTGTCCTGCATCCAGCGTTCTTTCAGAACGCACATTCAGTGCTGCTGGAGGATTTGTCACGGATCACAGGGTGCGCCTGTCCACCGACTCTGTTGATCGACTGACCTTCATAAAGATGAACCAGTCTTGGATCACCACCAGCTACCAAACACCTGAAGCTGATATAACAGACTAATTTATTTTCAAATGTCACATCCCTTCAAGACTGATGCTGATGCTGAGAGTTTGTCCTGTTATGTTGACTGACTATCCTCCTCCTCCTCAATGATCCGATTGACGATGATAGCTTGGAAGAACATTTTTGTTTCTGGGTGCCGCCACCAGTGGCTAAGGCCCAATTTTTCAGCCCCTGTTTAACAGGGGTGTGTTATTACAATTTTTTATGCAATGCTTTGCAGCAGGGCTCATTCCTGCACTCCAACTAGAGTATCTGGGAGTGGTTGCAGTGTCGTGGCACCAGCACCAGTGGCTAAGGCCCAATTTTTCAGCCCCTGTTTAACAGGGGCGTGTAATTACAATTTTTGATGCAATACTTTGTAACAGGGCTCATTGCTGTGCTCCAAGTACAGTATCTGTGAGGGGTTGCAGTGTTGTGGCACCAGTGCCTAAGGCTCAATTTTTCTGCCCCTGTTTAACAGGGGCATGTAATTACAATTCTTGATCTAATAATTCACAGCAGGGCCCATTCCTGCGCCCACCAAGACTAACTGTGAGGCCTTACAGTGTTGTGTCAACACCACCACCACCAAAGGCCCAATTTTTTAGCCCCTGTTCAACAGGGGCATGCAATTACAATTCTTGATCTAATAATTCACAGCAGGGCCCATTCCTGCGCCCACCAAGACTAACTGTGAGGCCTTACAGTGTTGTGTCAACACCACCACCACCAAAGGCCCAATTTTTCAGCCCCTGTTCAACAGGGGCATGCAATTACAATTCTTGATCTAATAATTCACAGCAGGGCCCATTCATGCGCCCACCAAGAGTAACTGTGAGGGCTCACAGTGTTGTGGCAACACCAACATGTAAGGGGCAAATTTCAGCTGAGTATATACGGCAGGCCCCTACTTTCAAACATCCAACTTACAAACGACTCCTCCTTGCAAACGGAAGGATACAACAGGAAGTGAGAGGAAATCTACCCCTAGGAAGGCAAATTCTCTCCTGTAAGAGTTAATATGGGAAAAAAGTGTCTCCTCTCCACTGATTCTTTATCACCAATTCTTGTTTCAATAAAAACCCCAAATTTTCAAAAAACATTTGTCATTAGGACGGAAAGTGGGGTGAACTGTTCTGAACAGGTGCACACTGCACAGACAGCAAAACAAATGTTACAGGGGTGATAACCCTTCCCTATGTTTTCCAAAAAGCTTAAAAATATATTTTTTGGCTGGAGCTACACTTAAACAATGTACCTGTTCAAAATTACAAACAGATTCTACATAAGAACAAACCTACAGTCCCTGTCTTGTATGCACCGCCTGTATACGGCTGTTCAGAGTATATAGGGCCTTTTTTATTTTGTGTGCGGGGTTCCCCTTAATATCCATACAAGACCCAAAGGGGCTGGTAATGGGCTGGGGTAAGGGGGGGGGGGTGTGATGGGGTAGCCATGTCATTTTTCTTAAAGATTTTCATCCATATTACCGGGACCAGACATTACATTAAAGCCGCAAGCAGTTTTAAATGGCTTTTTTTCCTTTAGAAATGTAATTTTGTGCAGGGACAGTTCTAAACACGGGAAACACGTGGCACTTCACAGGCATACTTTAGACACCCCCCAGGTACGATATTTAAAGGAATATTTGACTTTTTTTTTTCACTTTATGCATCATTAAAATGACTGCTCCAGAAAAACGGCCGTTTTTAAAACTTCTTTTTGCATTGATACATGTCCCCTGGTGCAGAACCCGGGTTCCCAAACCCTTTTTAGGACAATAACATGCATAATAGTCGTTATAATTAGCACTTTAGATTTCGAACGTTCGCATCCATTGTATTTAATAGGGTTCTAAAGTTCGTGCGAACTTTCGGTCCGTTCACGGGTTCTGGTGCGAACCGAACCCGGGGGTGTTCGGCTCATCAATACTGTGGACCATGATGTAAAGGGGAACGCTGTAGACTCTGCTGTAAGCGGGGCTCTGGTGACCATGGTCCCCCCTACATCATGGTCCGCAGCATTCCCCTTTACATCAGAGTTCCCCTTTACACCAGAGTCCGCAGGGTTCCCCCTTACAGTGTAAGGTAGAACTCTGCACGCCCTGATGTAAAGGGGAACTCTGATGTAAAGGGGAATGCTGCGAACTCAAGTGTAAAGGGAAACTCTGATGTAAGGTGGCCAGGGCTGGACTGGGACAAAAATTTGGCCCTGGACTTCATCCAGACCGGCCCACTTTAATTCAATAAAATGCTGCCCCCCACCCCCCCAAAAAATCACGCCCACCAAAAGGCCCCTACATCCATTATTGTATATCATGAGAGGGTGAGCGAGAGGGGAATGAGAGAGAGAGAGAGGGAGGGTTGAGGGAAAGGGGGTGAGAGGGGGTGGGTGAGAGAGGGGGGTGAGTGTAGGAGAGAGGGAGTGAGTGTAAAAGAGAGATGGTGAGTGTAGGACCCCTTTCACACTGAGGCGTTTTTCAGGCGCTTTTGGGCTAAAAATAGCGCCTGTAAAGCGCCTGAAAAACGCCTCCGCTGCAGTCCCAGTGTGAAAGTCCGAGTGCTTTCACACTGGGGCGCTGCCAGGGCGTTAAAAAAAGTCCTTCAAGCAGCATCTTTGGGGCGGTGGAGGAGCGGTGTACACAGCTTCTGCCCATTGAAATGAATGGCCACCGCTGCTGAAGCGCCTGCAAAGCACTTCAGCAGCAGCGCTACACGGGCGCATTTAACCTTTAATTTGGCTGCTAGCCGGGGATAAAAGCACCTGCTAGAAGCCGAATAGCGCAGCTAAAACGACAGTAAAGTGCTGCTAAAACTAGCAGCGTTTTACCGTCAATGCCCACCCCAGTGTGAAAGCAGCCTAAGAGACAGGGAGTGAATGAGACAGAGGAAAGGGCAGAGAGACAGAGGGGGGAGCTGAGAGATAGAGGGGGAGCTGAGAGATAGAGGAGGGGAGCTGAGAGATAGAGGAGGAGAGCTGAGAGATAGAGGAGGGGGCTGAGAGACAGAGGAGGGGGCTGAGAGACAGAGGAGGGGGCTGAGAGACAGAGGGGAGCTGAGAGACAGAGGGGGAAGCTGAGAGACAATGGGAGGGAGCTGAGAGACAATGGGAGGGAGCTGAGAGACAGAGGGGGAGCTGAGAGACAGAGGGGGAGCTGAGAGACAGAGGGGGCAGCTGAGAGATAGAGGAGGGGGCAGCTGAGAGATAGAGGAGGGGTCTGAGAGACAGAGGAGGGGTCTGAGAGACAGAGGAGGGGTCTGAGAGACAGAGGGGTCTGAGAGACAGAGGGGGCTGAGAGACAGAGGGGGCTGAGAGACAGAAGGAGGGAGCTGAGAGACAGAAGGAGGGAGCTGAGAGACAGAAGGTGGAGCTGAGAGACAGAGGGGGAAGCTGAGAGACAGAGGGGGAAGCTGAGAGACAGAGGGGGAAGCTGAGAGACAGAGGGGGAGCTAAGAGATAGAGGGGGGACTGGGAGACAGTGGAGGGGTTTGAGAGACAGAGGAGGTGTCTGAGAGACAAGGGGGGGCTGAGAGACAGGGGGGCTGAGAGACATGGAGGAGAGCTGAGAGACAGGGGAGGAGAGCTGAGAGACAGAGGAGGGGTCTGAGAGACAGAGGAGGGGTCTGAGAGACAGAGGAGGGGTCTGAGAGACAGAGGGGGGTCTGAGAGATAGAGGGGAGCTGAGAGACAGAGGAGGGGCTAAAAGAGGGGGGGACTGAGAGACACAGGAACTGAGAGACAGAGGGGGGGTCTGAGAGACAGATGAGGGGTCTGAGAGACAGAGGGGAGCTGAGAGACAGAGGTGGGGCTAAAAGAGGGGGGGACTGAGAGACACAGGAACTGAGAGACAGAGGGGGGGACTGAGAGACAGAGGGGGGTCTGAGAGACAGAGGGGGAGCTGAGAGACAGAGGGGGGAGCTGAGAGACAGAGGGGGGAGCTGAGAGACAGAGGGGGGAGCTGAGAGACAGGAAGGGGGAGCTGAGAGACAGGAAGGGGGAGCTGAGAGACAGGAAGGGGGAGCTGAGAGACAGAAGGGGGGAGCTGAGAGACAGAAGGGGGGAGCTGAGAGACAGTGGAGGGGTCTGAGAGACAGAGGAGGGGTCTGAAAGACAGAGGGGGGAGCTGAGAGACAGGGGGCAGCTGAGAGACAGAGGGGGGAGGTGAGAGACAGAGGGGGAGCTGAGAGATAGAGGAGGAGAGCTGAGAGACAGAGGAGGAGCGCTGAGAGACAGAGGGGGGGTCTGAGAGACAGAGGGGGGGTCTGGGAGACAGAGGGGGGTCTGAGAGATAGAGGGAAGCTGAGAGACAGAGGAGGGGCTAAAAGAGGGGGGACTGAGAGACACGGGAACTGAGAGACAGAGAGGGGGACTGAGAGACAGAGGGGGGTCTGAGAGACAGAGGAGGGGCTAAGAGACAGGGGGAGCTGAGAGACAGAGGAAGAGCTGAGAGACAGAGGGGGGCTGAGAGACAGGGGGATCTGAGAGACAGAGGGAGGGGCTGAGAGACAGAGGAGGGGCTGAGAGACAGAGGGGGAGCTGAGAGACAGAGGGGGAGCTGAGAGACAGAGGAGGAGAGCTGAGAGACAGAGGAGGAGAGCTGAGACACAGAAGAGGGGTCTGAGAGACAGAGGAGGGGTCTGAGAGACAGAGGAGGGGGTCTGAGAGACAGAGGGGGGACTGAGAGACAGAGGGGGGTCTGAGAGACAGAGGGGGGTCTGAGAGACAGAAGAGGGTCTGAGAGACAGAGGGGGCTGAGAGACAGAGGAGGGGGATGAAAGAGGGGGAACTAAGAGACAGAGGGGGGGACTGAGAGACAGAGGAGGCAGAGAGACAGAGGGGAGGGCTGAGACAGACCACATAGCACTGTGCCTTTCTGCAGTCCCTCCTCTGCTCACCTCCCCACTGTCTCTGTGTTCTGGCATGTTTGTGTAGGATGCCAGGTACCTGATGGCCAGCAGCGGCAGCGCCGAGTCTCCCTCTTAATCCAGGGGGTGCTCTCACTGCTCTGCTCCTTACAGTGGCACATGTTCTCTTCCTCAGGGCTCCCAGTCAGCCTGCCCTCCGGCCCAGGCCGCATGGTTCCTGGAGCAGAGAGGAGGTGGAGGAATCGAGGTTCTGGGAGCGCCGGGGTGGCCGCGCTCGCTACTGTTCGCCTCTTCGGTGGTCAGGGAGGGGGTGGAGCTCTTCTCCCTCCTCGGAATTTTACATCCAACTGCCCTCCTCGCTGGTCACCTTCCCCGAATCCCCGGCGCTGTTTGCTGCCACGCTCCCGCTGCCGCCGAACTGCATAAAAAAAACGGGCCACAAAAATTTTTTTTTTTTTTTTTTAAACGCTTCACTGAGCAATCGGCCCACCGGGAAACTCCCGGTAGTCCCTATGGCCAGTCCATCCCTGAAGGTGGCCCCTTCAGACTTTGATGTAAAGGGTATGATGTAAAGGGGGACTCTGGCGACCACAGTGACCCCCCTATAGACTCTGTGTGGCCTGGCTGAAGCTGTCAAACTGACCTCACCTCCTCCATTGCTCGGGTGCAGGACAGGCTCAGGCAGACCTTGACTTTGATCTTTAATCCTCTTCTCTTCTCCTCCCGGCTCTCCCACCCCCCCTCTTCATATCACCCGCCCGTTCATTATAGTTGATCTCATTCACAAATAACATTTGTCCCATAGTTGTGGGTTTTGGGCGCCATTTTGTTGAAGACCAACTCCACTCTGTGTATACAGGCAAACTTCAACAAAATGGCGCCGGCAATGGAGACATTTGCTTGGCAGGGGGGCGGGCTCCAGCTGATAGAGAGATGTCCAGTCCAGGCCAGCCGCAGTGTGACTCTCCAGACGTTCTGCGGGATTGGTGTGTGCTGGCTTATCCTCCTCCTTGAAACGTCACCACGCGGCCATTCCGCCCCCCGAGTCTGTCCAAACCCGAGCACTATTTGGCCATCCTGGGGCCCCCCCACAGTGGCGGAACGACAGGGCCCTGTCGCGGGGGCGACTGTTGTGACCCTGATAATTCCGCCACTGCTAAAGATCTAAATAGGGGAATCAGGACCTCCTTCTTCCTGTTGGTGATCCATCTAGTGATAACTAAACTATCTGGTCACACTGCTCATTTTGCAATCATCGTCAATACGTACCCCCAAATCTTTTTCCTCTGTTGTTCTGGCCAACACTGTACCCCCAATATTGTACTCTATCAAGAAATTATTTTTCCCTAGGTGCATTATTAAACATTTGAACTGCAGTCTCCACTGCTTTGACCAATCTTCCAGCAATGTCAATCACGTTCCATATTACAGACACCTCCAGGGATATCAACCCTATTACACACCTTTGTATCATCAGTAAAAAGTCATACCTTGCCCAACAAACCTCTAGTTATATCACTTACATATAGATTAAAGACAAGCTCTGGTCACAGTGAAAATTTCAGCAGCTACAAATACTGTAGCTGCTGACTTTTAATATACAGACACTTACCAGTCCAGGAACCCAGCACTATTATCACCCAGGCTGGTTCTAAGCTAGTCCTCAGGTCCCTGGCACCCCATCTTGCCTGTGGTAAGCCGGCTGTGACTTCCTTGTTGCTCACAGCCCACTGGGCATGCAGCCACGTTACATGTCCCAAGAGGTTGTGAGTGAGGAGGGGGGCCCAACTTTCGCTCGGCTCGCCTAGGTAGCTGCTCCAGAAATAGGTACCTGCTCCAAGAAAAAAAAAAAAAACATTTGCAATACAGACAGAGGTGGGGGGAAGGAGGAACTATAGTGGAACCTCCCTTTTCAAGTGAAGTTCTGCTGTAAATAGAGAACCTAATACAGAGCCTTGTGGTACACCACTAGTGAGGTCTTCGTTCTGAATGAACCCCATTTAAAATCCACACTCTGGTATCTATCCTTTAGCTAACTGCATATCCACTGAATCACCCAAAGGTTAGGTCCTAGCTTGTACAACTTTTGTATTAGATCATTATGTGAAACTGTATCAAATGCCTTGCTAAAATCAAGATATACTATGTCCACAGCGCCTCCCTGGCCCAAAATAATGGTAATGTAGTAAAAAAATTAAATCAGATTAGTCTGACATGATCTGCCCTCAGTAATGCCATGCTGCTTTGAGTCCAATGAATTGTGTGTTTTTAAGTGAAAATCGGTGGTGGCCCGGCGCCGCCCCCTCTATCACGACACCCCCTTATATGTATCATGGATAGATTCATGCATAGCATGAATCTATGCATGGCCGCTACCGCTACCGCCACCCCCGATTCAGGCATCCAGGCCTCTTTTAGGACGCTGAGCGCCTGAATTACAGCGGTGGGGGTGTTTTTCTGAAGCACCTGATTAAAGCATAGACTCTAATAAGCTTCAAACTATGGTGGCCTCGGAGCGCAGAGCATTGCACTCTGAGCCCACCCAGGTGTGTTAGAAAAGCAAATGAATATTCACTTTTCTAACACTGAACCGCCTCTCCGTCAATCAGGAAGCGCTGGTCTAATACCAGTCACCTAATTGGCTGAAAGGACAGGCGCACCTATTGGACACCTAGCAAGAAGAAAGAAGAGACGCATGGAGGACACAGCTGGGTTAAGTGCCAGTCAGACATTGAGCTGTGGGCGGGGGGTCACAGTGGCTGCATTTGATGGGCACAGTGACTGCAATTGATAGCACAGTGGCTGCAATTGATAGGCACAGTGGCTGCAGTTGTTGGGCACGGTGGCTGCATTTGATAGGCACAGTGGCTGCATTTGATGGGTACAGTGGATGCAATTGATGGCACAGTGGCTGCATTTGATGGTACAGTGGCTGCATTTTATGGTACAGTGGCTGCATTTGATGGCAGTGGCACAGTGGCTGCATTTGATGGCAGTGGCTGCAATCGATGGCACAGTGGCTGCATTTGATGGGCACAGTGGCTGCAATTGATGGCACAGTGGCTGCATTTGATGGGCACAGTTGCTTCCTTTTGATGGGCACAGTTGCTTCCTTTTGATGGGCACAGTGGCTGCATTTGATGGCACTGTGAGGCTGCAATTGATGGGTTTTTTTTTCAGTATTTTTCAGTTTTTTTGCGCGCTCCAAAAATTTTGAGTACCAGTTGCCACTGGTGAAAAATATCCTTCTTTTTAGGAGTGATTCCATTCATTAAATTATGACAGATGTTAAACTCGCTGGTCTGTAATTGCCAACTTCTCCCCTACTACCCTTCTTGTGGATAGGTGACATTTTAGCTGTCCGCCAGTCAAAGGGAACTTGTCCTGTTAGAAGAGATCAATTAAAAAAGTTAGTTAATGGTCCAACATCTATACTATTTTTTTATATTGCATATTTTTTTGTTTAATGTTCATGACTATTCAATATACTGCTTTTTAATCTTTTTTCCTTAATTTTTTTTATAAAATATTACATAGGATAATTTTATATTTACAAATTTTCAACCAACATTAGAACACACAAAGCTGAATGACTAGTGGAAGGACTTCCACTTCCCTGTCTTTAGTTCATATGGCTCTGTATGTAGTACAAATCAGAAACAGGCAGTCCACAAGTGAGTTGCCACGGTTGGGTTGTCTTATCAGACAGCCCAGAATGATTAGTGAATAGGGATGAGCTTCGTGTTCGAGTCGAACATACGTTCGACTCGAACATCGGCTGTTCGATCGTTCGACGAAGATCGAACGATTTGGGCCGTTCGCGCCAAATTCGAGTGACGCGAACGGCCCACAATGCACTACGCCATCGCAGTGTCATCCAGGCGCTGTGATTGGCCAAGCATGCACTGTGACCCCGCATGCTTGGCCAATCACAGCGCCGGCAGCGAGGAGAGCAATGATTGGCCACAGGCAGGATGCCTGTGGCCAATTATTGCTGAGGGTGTTTAGTACACGCCCCACACTATAAAAGGCCGCCAGCACGGCGGCCTAGTGTAGTGTGTTCCGGAGCAGGGAAAGACAAGCATAGGCAGGGACAGTGACATTTATTTCTTTCTTGCTTAACCTGGATTCCTTTAGTTTAGGGAAAGAGAAGGATAGGTAGGGAGAGTGTCAGTGTGTTTTACTGTGCCAGTCCTTGTTTCTAGGGACAAAGAAGGAAAGTGAGGGGATTTCTCCTTGTGCTATAGTGTGCTTTAAAAAAAACATTTTTTCTAGGGACAGAAAACTGTAGGTAGGGAGAGTGTCAGTTTCTTTCACTGTGCCAGTCCTTGTTTCTAGGGACAAAGAAGGAAAGTGAGGGGATTTCTCCTTGTGCTATAGTGTGCTTTAAAAAAACATTTTTTCTAGGGACAGAAAACTGTAGGTAGGGAGAGTGTCAGTTTCTTTCACTGTGCCAGTCCTTGTTTCTAGGGACAAAGAAGGAAAGTGAGGGGATTTCTCCTTGTGCTATAGTGTGCTTTAAAAAAAAAAAAATTCTAGGGACAGAAAACTGTAGGTAGGGAGAGTGTCAGTTTCTTTCACTGTGCCAGTCCTTGTTTCTAGGGACAAAGAAGGAAAGTGAGGGGATTTCTCCTTGTGCTATAGTGTGCTTTAAAAAAACATTTTTTCTAGGGACAGAAAACTGTAGGTAGGGAGAGTGTCAGTTTCTTTCACTGTGCCAGTCCTTGTTTCTAGGGACAAAGAAGGAAAGTGAGGGGATTTCTCCTTGTGCTATAGTGTGCTTTAAAAAAACATTTTTTCTAGGGACAGAAAACTGTAGGTAGGGAGAGTGTCAGTTTCTTTCACTGTGCCAGTCCTTGTTTCTAGGGACAAAGAAGGAAAGTGAGGGGATTTCTCCTTGTGCTATAGTGTGCTTTAAAAAAACATTTTTTCTAGGGACAGAACACTGTAGGTAGGGAGAGTGTCAGTTTCTTTCACTGTGCCAGTCCTTGTTTCTAGGGACAAAGAAGGAAAGTGAGGGGATTTCTCCTTGTGCTATAGTGTGCTTTAAAAAAACATTTTTTCTAGGGACAGAAAACTGTAGGTAGGGAGAGTGTCAGTTTCTTTCACTGTGCCAGTCCTTGTTTCTAGGGACAAAGAAGGAAAGTGAGGGGAATTCTCCTTGTGCTATAGTGTGCCAAAGCATTCCTCATCAACCATCTTTGAAATCCTTGTTTTTTGGACAGTCAGGGAAATTGTCGTTGTGCTATTCTGTGCAAAAGCAATAATCCTCAACCATATTTAGAAATCCTTAAGTAAAGGGACAGAGAAGGACACCTGAAGGTAGCCCTTATTGCTTTTTTCCCATCTCCCTGCAGGCCATCTATTAGAATGTCTGGAAGGCAAACAAGGAGAGGCAGACAGTCAGGAGGCAATAAAAGAGGGCAAGCAGGCTCTGTGTCTGGGGGCAACAGTGCTGGTCGTGGACGCGGTGCATTGTCATCAGCACATGGCCATGGGACACGCTTGTCCTTGTTTTCGGCAGCTGGACATGTTGAGCCACATCATGCCGAAGACTTGGTAGAGTGGATGACCAAGCCCTCCTCCTCCTCCTCATCCTCTCTTACCCAGGCTCAGGGTACTGGCAAAGCAGCTGCCAAAGCGTCCTCTTCCCTGGTATCAATGTCAGACTCATCATCAGTCACTCCTTCCCTAGACCCACCATGTCCTCCTCCTGAGGAGTCCCCCGAACTGTTTGAGCACAGTGTTGGGTACATGCTCCAGGAGGATGCCCAGCGTTTCGAAGGGTCTGATGATGAAACCCAGCTACAGGAAGGCAGTAGCGTGAGAGCAGACAGAGGGGATGCTCAAGAAGGACACCAATCTGGCAGTCATGTTCCAGCAGCTGCAGCATACTGCCAGATTGGCTCCAGTGATGAGGAGGGAGGGGATGATGAGGTCACTGACTCCACGTGGGTGCCTAATAGGAGAGAGGAGGAGGAGGAGGATGAGGAGGAGGCACATCTCCAACGAGGCAGGATGCCCTTCGGTGGCCAGCGTAAGGGCAGTACACCGACGGAATCACACCGCAGAGCTCCGCCTGTGCAGGGCGCTGCCTCTGCCCGTCATTCAAAAAGTTCCTTGGTGTGGGCCTTTTTTGAGGCTAGTGCATCAGATCGCACAGCTGCTGTTTGCAACATATGTCTCAAGCGTATATCGCGTGGCCAAAACATCAGCCGCTTGGGTACCACATGCCTGACCAGACATATGTTGACCTGCCATGCAGCTCGTTGGCAAGCCTACCTCAAAGACCCACACCAAAGAACAAAGCGGACCTCTCCTTGCACCGCATCAGCTGGGATCTCCAACCCCACTATAACTTCAGTCCTCTCTGAAACATGCACTGAGAGGAATGAAGGTGTAGAATTAGGTGTGTCACAGCCAAGTACTTGCGGCCACTCTGCTAGCAGTACACCGACGTCCGATTCTAGCAGGCAAATTTCCCTGCCCCAGCTGCTGGACCGTCGAAAGAAGTTCACTCCCAGCCATCCACATGCCCAGCGGTTGAATGCTAGCTTGGCTAAATTGCTAGCGCGTCAACTGCTGCCTTTTCAGTTGGTAGACTCGGCCCCCTTCCGTGAGTTTGTGCAATGTGCGGTTCCTCAGTGGCAGGTTCCCAAACGCCACTTTTTCTCACGGAAGGCTATTCCGACTCTCTACCGGCATGTGGAAGGCAATGTCTTGGCCTCGCTGGACAGGGCGGTCAGCGGTAAGGTGCATATTACCGCTGACTCATGGTCCAGCAGGCATGGACAGGGACGTTACCTTTCTTTCACGGCCCATTGGGTCACTCTTTTGGCAGCTGGGAAGGATGCAGGACAAGGTGCAGTAGTGTTGGAGGTTGTTCCACCGCCACGCCTCCAAAATGCTACTACTGGTTGTGACACACCTCTCTCCTCCACCCCCTCCTCTTCTTCTTCCTCCATGGCCTCTTCCTGTGGTTTGTCCTATCAACCAGCGGTGCTCCGTAGCCGTTCACGGGGCTACGCAAGTACGCAGGCAAAAAGATGCCATGCCGTGCTTGCGCTGGTGTGTTTGGGGGACAGAAGCCACACTGGGGCAGAGGTCCTGTCTGCTCTGCAGGGCCAGGCCGAGAGGTGGTTGACGCCATGCCAGCTTAAGCCAGGAATGGTGGTTTGCGACAATGGCACCAACCTCCTCTCCGCCCTCCGACAGGGACAACTGACCCATGTGCCCTGTGTGGCTCACGTCCTTAACCTGGTGGTGCAGCGGTTCTTGGGCAGGTACCCGGGCTTACAGGATGTCCTGAGGCAGGCCAGGAAAGTCTGTGTGCATTTCCGCAGATCTTATAATGCCAGTGCTCGCCTGGCTGAGCTGCAAAAGGAGTTGAACCTGCCCAAGAACCGCCTTATATGTGACATGCCCACCAGGTGGAACTCAACGTTGGCCATGCTGCAGCGGCTGCACACGCAGCAGAGGGCCATCAATGAGTACCTGTGCGACTACGGCACCAGGACAGGGTCAGGGGAGCTTGGTTTTTTTTCTCCACGCCAGTGGGGCATGATCAGGGATGCATGCACTGTCCTGGCACCATTTGAGGAGGCCACGAGGATGGTGAGCAGTGACAGTGCATGCATCAGTGACACTGTACCTCTTGTCCACCTGTTGGAGCACACGCTGCGTGGAATAATGGACAGGGCACTTGAGGCAGAACAGAGGCAGGAAGAGGAGGACTTCCTTGCCTCTCAAGGCCCCCTTTACCCAGACAGTGTTCCTTCTGTCCCACCCATCGCACAGGAAGAGGAGGAGGAGGAGGAGGAGGAGGAGGAGGAGGAGGAGGATTGTGTCAGCATGGAGGTGGAGGCTGGCACTCAGCATCATCAGCAGCAGTCTTTTAGGGATGATTTACAGTCCCAAGAAACCAGTGGACTTGTACGTGGCTGGGAGGAGGTGGCTGCGGATCATGTCGTCCTTAGTGACCCAGAGGACTCCGGAGCGAATGCCTCAGCAAACCTACGCTGCATGGCCTCCCTGATCCTGCAAAGTCTGCGGAAGGATCCTCGTATTCTTCGGATCAAGGAGAGGGACCATTACTGGCTGGCCACTCTCCTTGATCCACGGTACAAGGGTAAGGTTGCGGACCTTATTTTACCTTCGCAGAGGGAGCAGAAGATGAGACAACTCTGGGAGGCCTTGCAGAAAGGTCTGTGCAACGCGTTCCCAGAGACTGGGAGGTTACAAACTCCTGGTCCTGGACAACGAGTTGCTGAGGCTTCGGCCAGTCAAAGAAGGAGCGGTGGGGAAGGTGGCCGTCTGACCGATGCGTTCAGACAATTCTTTAGTCCGCAGCCCCAAAGTATGATCGGTTCCAGCAACCATCGCCAGCGTCTGATAAACATGGTGCAGGAATATCTAGGGGCAAGGTCAGACTTGGACACCTTCCCCACCGAAAATCCTCTGGCTTACTGGGTCTTGAGGATGGATCACTGGCCAGAGCTTGCACAGTATGCAATTGAGCTACTGGCCTGTCCTGCATCCAGCGTTCTTTCGGAACGCACATTCAGTGCTGCTGGAGGATTTGTCACGGATCACAGGGTGCGCCTGTCCACCGACTCGGTTGATCGACTGACTTTCATCAAGATGAATCAGTCTTGGATCACCACCAGCTACCACACACCTGATGCTGATATAACAGACTAATTGATTTTAACATGTCACATCCCTTCAAGACTGATGCTGATGCTGAGTGCCTGTGCTGTTATGTTGACTGGCTATCCTCCTCCTCCGAGTCCTCAATGATACGATTGATGATGATAGCTTGGAAGATCATTTTTGTTTATGGGTGCCGCCCCCAGTGGCTAAGGCCCAATTTTTCAGCCCCTGTTTTACAGGGGCGTGTAATTACAATTTTTTTAGCAATAATTTGCCATAGGGCTCATTGCTGTGCTCCAAGTACAGTATCTGTGAGGGGTTGGAGTGTTGTGGCACCAGTGCCTAAGGCCCAATTTTTCAGCCCCTGTTTAACAGGGGCGTGTCATTACAATTTTTGAAGCAATACTTTGCAACAGGGCTCATTGCTGTGCTCCAAGTAACGTATCTGTGAGGGGTTGTAGTGTTGTGCCACCAGTGCCTAAGGCCCAATTTTTCAGCCCCTGTTCAACAGGGGCATGCAATTACAATTCTTGATCTAATAATTCACAGCAGGGCCCATTGCTGCACCCACCAAGAGTAACTCTGAGGGCTTACAGTGTTGTGGCAACGCCACCACCACCACCACCACCACGAAAGGCCCAATTTTTCAGCCCCTGTTCAAAAGGGGCATGTAATTACAATTCTTGATCTAATAATTCACAGCAGGGCCCATTCCTGCACCCACCAAGAGTAACTCTGAGGGCTTACAGTGTTGTGGCAACACCACCACCACCACCACCACGAAAGGCCCAATTTTTCAGCCCCTGTTCAACAGGGGCATGCAATTACAATTCTTGATCTAATAATTCACAGCAGGGCCCATTGCTGCACCCACCAAGAGTAACTGTCAGGGCTTACAGTGTTGTGGCACCAGAACCACCATCAAAGGCCCAATTTTTACTACCACTGTTCAACAATTATATGTAATTAAAATTCCTGATATAATAGTTGACAGCAGGGCGTTCCAGCACCAACCAAGAGTAACTGTGAGTGCTTACAGTGTTGTGCCAACACCAACAACTAAGGGGCCTATTTCTGCAGAGTATATACGGCAGGTCCCTACTTTCAAACATCCAACTTACAAACGACTCCTACTTGCAAACGCAAGAAGACAACAGGAAGTGAGAGGAAATCTACCCCTAGGAAGGAAAATTCTCTCCTGTAAGAATAAATAT
The DNA here is from genome assembly GCA_029206835.1 of Rana muscosa. Lineage (NCBI taxonomy): Eukaryota > Metazoa > Chordata > Amphibia > Anura > Ranidae > Rana > Rana muscosa. The sequence continues at coordinate 429,690,884 of CM055121.1, read as the reverse complement.
GGGAGAAAGGTGTCTCCTCTGTACTGATGCTTTATCAGCAATCCTTGTTTCAAGAAAAACACCACATTTCAAAAACAGTTGACATTGGGACGGAAAGTGAGGTGAAATGTTCTGAACAGGGGCACAGACAGCAAAACAAATGTTACAGGGGTGATAACCCTTACCTATGTTTTCCAAAAAGTTTAAAAATAGATTTTTGGGCTGGAGCTACACTTCAACAATGTACCTGTTCAAAATTACAAACAGATTCTACATAAGAACAAACCTACAGTCCCTGTCTTGTATGCACCGCCTGTATACGGCTGTTCAGAGTATATAGGGCCTTTTTTATTTTATGTGCGGGGTTCCCCTTAATATCCATACAAGACCCAAAGGGGCTGGTAATGGGCTGGGGTAGGGGGGGGGGTCATGGGGTAGCTATGCCATTTTTCTTAAAGAATTTCATCCATATTACCGGGACCAGACATTACATTAAAGCCGCAAGCAGTTTTAAATGGCTTTTTTTTCCTTTAGAAGTGTCATTTTGTGCAGGGACAGTTCTAAACACGGGAAACACGTGGCACTTCACAGGCATACTTTAGACACCCCCCAGGTACGATATTTAAAGGAATATTTGACTTTTTTTTTTTCACTTTATGCATCATTAAAATGACTGCTCCCGAAAAACGACCGTTTTTAAAACTTCTTTTTGCATTGATACATGTCCCCTGGTGCAGAACCCGGGTTCCCAAACCCTTTTTAGGACAATAACATGCATAATAGTTGTTATAATTAGCACTTTAGAATTCGAACGTTCGCATCCATTGTATTTAATAGGGTTCTAATGTTCGTACAAACTTTCGGTCCGTTCGCGGGTTCTGGTGCGAACCGAACCCGGGGGTGTTCGGCTCATCACTATTAGTGAACAGGGCTTCTGTTGGAAATAACGGGGCCCTGTACAGCCTACCTGACAGGCCCCCCCACCCAAAAAAAATAAAAAATCTAAATCTAAAAAATCACACTAAAATCATTATTAGTGGACACAAACACAACACAATTTCAGTTAAAGCTCTGTGTGTGAATGAAGTATTGGGGCTCATTCACATGCGCACTGTGGCCTGTACAGAGTAAATCGGTGGTTTGTTTATGTGGCTGAAGGTGCTTGGAGCTGTGTGCAGGCAGTCTATGTTACTCTATGGGGACACAGCAGCTATACTAACACAGGTCCTAATATGACAGTCTTGTGGATGCAGGTGTACAGCACACCTGCCAAATTGAGGCCAGAAGCTGTGTTCGTACTGCTGCTGCATTCCCTTAGAGCAGGGATATGCAATTAGCGGACCTCCAGCTGTTTCAAAACTACAAGTCCCATCATGCCTCTGCCTCTGGGTGTCATGCTTGTGGCTGTCAGAGTCTTGATATGCCTCATGGGACTTGTAGTTCTGAAACAGCTGGAGGTCCGCTAATTGCATATCCCTGCAAGGCTTAGAGTAACAGGCTGCTCCAGCCGCATGAATAATCCACTCATTCACACAGCCAGAGTGTCTGTATAAATGAGTCCTCAGGGTTCATTAACATAAGAGGTTGGGTGGCAGTAAAACCCCATGGTTGAGATGTGATCCCAGGAGAGCTCCCCACATATACACATAGAAAGGATTGGAGCTTTATTGTGGTGGATCCACATCTCAGCTGTTACCCAATACCAGGCACACCATAGGATATCTTAGTGGGAAGGCTGCGGGCAATCAGGCTGGAAAATACATCAGGATTCAAGCTGCTTCTTGTACTACATGCCATTTACCCCTGTAGGGGTGGTGGTAGCTGGTAAGTGGGGACCCAAGAGGGGGAGCACAACAGTCACCCGAGTCACCCGATTTCTATGCAGTCTTCACAAGTCACCTTGGATTTCTTGCTGGTTTTGATGAACTCTATATGAACTATTTTATATACCGTATTTATCGGCGTATAACACGCGCCAGCGTATAACATGCACCCCAAGATTAGGAGGGAATTTTAAGGAAAAAAACTTTTAGGAGGGAAGTGTAAGGAAAAAACTTACATTTAAATGCCCATCAATGCAGCCTTATAAGTGTCCATCTGCAGCCTTGTCCATCATTGCAGCCTTGCCCAGTGTCCATCTGCAGCCTTGCCCAGTGTCCATCTGCAGCCTTGCCCAGTGCCTTTGCAGCCTTGCCTAGTGTCCATCTGCAGCCTTGCCCAGTGTCCATCTGCAGCCTTGCCCAGTGTCCATCTGCAGCCTTGCCCAGTGTCCATCTGCAGCCTTGCCCAGTGCCTTATTTAAATTTGGTGCCGATTTCCGCCTACTGTGAGCGGAGCCAAGATACAGAAAGCCGAGTGTGCTTCGGCTAGACTCGGCTCTGCTCACAGTCCCGCCCATCTCCACTGATTGCAAGAGGAACCGAGATACACAAAGCCAAAGTACACTCTGCTTTACTCGGCTCCTCTCGCAGTCACGCCCACCTCCACTGATTGCGAGTGCCGCTGACATACAGAAAGCCAAGTGTACTTCGGCTAGACTCGGCTCTGCTCACAGTCAGGAGCGGGACTGCGAGAGGAGCCGAGACTAGCTGAAGTACACTCGGCTTTCTGTATGTCAGCGGCGCTCGCAATCAGTGGAGGTGGGTGCGATTGCGAGAAGAGCCGAGTAAAGCCGAGTGTACTTCGGCTTTGTGTATCTCGGCTCCGCTCGCTCACAATCAGCAGGGGATCACGGGGATCGGTGTATAACATGCACCCACGGTTTTCTCATGATTTTAAGAGGAAAAAAGTGCGTGTTATACGCCGATAAATACGGTATATCTTTTTTTTACAATATATATATACTTTTTCACAATATATTTAATCTTAATAATTTTTAATTTTAATTTTTCTGTTTTTTGGTCTTTGGTTTTCTCTCATTTTTGATCATTTTTCGCTGCAAATATTCATTGGACTTATTTTTCTGGCATAATCTTTTTGGATAAGTTTGATGTATGCTCAATGGATTGAGCTTATAGTACACAGTTATCCTAAATAATAGATTTATGCGATTTACATTGATTTATCACCATTGGTATACACTATTCGCATGTATTGTTGCTTATACCACAATCATGGACACGTGTTAGTTGTCAGTATTTATCACATCCCCATGCAGGTTTGCGCTCTTTGCATGAGGGCAATTAGGATTTGTACCACATTTTTATTTAGTGTCACTACACACTAACAGACATATATATAAATTTGGTAACCAGTAGGTAGCGCCATATCACCCCACCTTTGTTTAGTAAAACCCCATGGTTGAGCTGCACTTTTACCACGCACCAACCGCTAACCCTTTAGCAACAGAGGCAGTGGCCAGGGGTGTACACATGCCATGGCCTCGATGCTATGGTTATAGAAATTATATAGAGCAAAGTATATGTAAGACCTTAATTGTTTTTATTTTAGAATTTAAATTTCTAACCTATTTTTTAACTGCACTGTTGGGGGGGGGAGGGGGGCTTTGGTGAAATATCAGGGATCTAAACACACCCCTGATATCTGACATGTGAGACTGAGAAAAGGACTGAGGTCATAGACTTATCAAGCACCTTTCTCTGCAGCCTCAGCTGCTCAGACAAATCAATTTGAAGAGATCTGAGGCTTCTTAGACATAGGTACCGATCTCTCACTGTGTTCATTCAGGAGAGGAAGGGGCCAGTAAATATGGCCCTTCCACTCCTGAATGAACACAGTGAGAGGTTGGTACCTGTGCTTACTATGCTTTAGTCTGAAAAAACAGGAAGCTTTAGATCGCTTCCAATTCATTTGTCCGAGCAGCTGAGGCTGCAGAGAAAGGTGCTTGATAAGTCTATGACCTCAGTCCTTTTCTCAGTCTCACGTGTCAGACATCAGGGGTGCGTTTAGACCCCTGATATTTCACCAAAGCCCCCCCCCCCCAACAGGGCAGTTAAAAAATAGGGTGGAAATAAAAATTTGAAAATAAAATAAAAATTAATGTAATATTTACTGGCCCCTTCCCGAGTTCTCCATCCTGAAGATTCCCCTGTGTGCCCACAGCAGCTGCCAGTAGGAGAGGAAGCCACCAGCACTGCGGGAGGCACGCGGGGGGGACTGGGCATAAATGCTAGAACCGATTCTCCTGCAGTTCAGTAAGAGGGAGGAAGGGGAGGAGGAGCCGGCAGCACTAAAGGGGGAGGCAGCAGAAAATCGGTGTCTGCAATAAGGCTGTACAGCAGTCCCTCCCGCTCAGCAGGTCCCCCCTTTCGAACTAATGGGGCCTGGGCCCAAAACAGGAGGGCGGGGTTGTACTGCTTTATCAGCGGCCCTGTCAGTGAATATAGTGTCAAAAACACTCTGCACTCAATATTTATTTCTAAAGCCAAGATTTCATGTAAATAATAAAATCTTACATTATTTTACGTTTATTTTGGTCTAAATATTCACAAATTGTAAAACCGATTGTATCATAGTTTCCTATTTAAGGCCCCGTGCACACAGGGTCATCTAGCCTCTGTGCATTCCTCCTGGCATGGCTGGACGCTGCACCTGACCCTCCTGGATAAACTAAAATGCCAAAAGAGACGCACAGCAGCTAGTAGGCTCTATGTGCAAGGGTCCTAATAGAGGCCAAATGTACATGCACCGCTTCTAAGTCTGTATAGGAAATATTGAGTAAACCTTCAAAATAGCTGTCTCCAGTGTGAGCAGCTGATGACAGATCTTAAAGTGTAAATTAAACCTTTGCTTAGGTCCTACATTTTTAAAATGAAATCCTGGGGCAGATTTTTATTTTTATTGGCAAATGTTAAACTATTTTATAAGCATATTTTCCTAAAATTATATATGTAGTGTATGTGATGTGTGTGTAGCGGGGTGTTCCCCTTTAATGCAGAGAGACAAGAAGTTCCAGGTGAGAGGTGAGTCAGGAGGAAGTAAAGAGACATTATGGAAGTGAAAGCAGAGGAGAGAGAGAGCCTACATCTCCCAGTACATCTTGCAGCACCCAGGGTGCATTGCTCCAGAACAGAGACTGCTGGGGCAGACTTTATAAAGGGGAGGCGGTGTTTTGGTCGGCCTCTTTGGACACCCCTCTCCTAGCAAGAGGATCTCTGTGCTGAACTGCTGTGTGCACAAGGCCTGAAGCCTCGGCCGTGTGCTCCTTTCCAAAGAGCCCTCTGCCAGCCTAGCAGAGCCTTAGAGACATCTAATCCTCCTTGCTGCAGTACACCAGAAGGATTGAAGACTTGGATGTTGGTGGATTCCTGTTCCCAGACGAATCGATGGAGGAAACGGATTTGGACTTGTCCGGGTGGTGAGAGCTGTTTAAAGACAGATCCTTTATCTTTACTATTCGTTGGGATTACAAAGTTGTTCTTCAAGTGCACCACCGAAAAGATTGCTAGCGAATATTGTTTCACTGAACTTCCATTTAGATCAGTCAGGCCTGACTGCATAGGTAGACATTGCTGGGTGTTAGTCTACCCATGAGGGGAAGTAGCTGTAAAAGGGCAGCGCTAGAGTTGCATAGCAATACTTTATTATTCTGATTACTCTGTTTATCTTTATTACTGTTTATTGCAGGGATCTGCAACTTGTTATACTGTTGTTTATTACTTGCCCATTAGCCTCAGTAAAATATATGGGTAAAGTACATTTGGTGTCAGTTCCGCTTACTTTAATAGGAGTTTTAAAGTATATTCTGTGTATGTTTGTTATAGGACTGCGTCACCAACAGTTGCGGTCACGCGGTCCTATCCCTCTATCACCAGCTGTGCCACGGGAGGTTAGAGCCGATTGCCAGGGGTTGACAGCAGTGCACTACAGGGCCCAAATCAATATCAGCGGCTCTCTTAACTGGGGGTACCGCTACACGTGGGGGCTCGTCCGGGATCCTTGTACGTTGCACGCTGCAATCAAGCCGGTCAGAAGTACCAGCATGGACCCGCTAGCAATGTCACAGTGGTGCGCAGCGATTGGCGTCGATCCAACCGCGGCGGTAGTCATTGAACTTCCAGGGAGTGACTGGAGAGAGAAACAAATTAAAGAGGTGGTACAAATATTGTCCCCAGATAGAAAGGCTTACGTGGTCGCAATGAGACCAGACTCAAGGACCAACTGCACCTATGCACTGATAGAGTGGGGACAGGATGTCCCTGAAAACTTCCACGGTGCCAGTATAAAATTGTCCGAAAAGACTGAGTTCCACCTGACACATCCTAGTCAGAAGCAGTTAGAACCCTTGGACAGGAAAGCAGGGGCTGCTGTTAAATCGCAGGCAGAGCAACAGCTGATTGATCTGAAATGACAGTACCGTGACATACAAGAGAGGTTTCAGGAGACTTCCAGTATGATAGCTGAACGCATTAAGGAGTTACGTGTCGCTCCTGAGGATCAGAAAGATGGTCAGATAAAGCCCAAACCTGGGAAGGTACCGAAGAAACGAGCTCAGGGTCGCCTGCAGGAAGTAACCATCCGGAAGGATTTCCGCATTGATGGCCAGATAGGAGAAAGAGGGCAGAAGGACAAACTGTCCTACACCAACCTCCTACACCAAATAGAGTTGGGGTTACAGAAAGGATATCAGGAATCTGAAATTAGAGAGGCTGTAATCCATGCCATCAGCCCAGGTTCAAGTGTCAGGGGCATGTTAGAGAGGAAGGGTGGATTGACCCTGAACCAGCTAAAGAGGATACTGAAAAGCTACTATGAGGAGGAAGATGCTGCTGAGTTATTTCATCGACTGATAAATATGACCCAGGAGAGTGGAGAGACTCCTCAGAACTTCCTATTCCGGGCCATTGAGCTCAAGGACCGCCTGTTGTTTGCATCCAAGGATGAAGGAAATGGGGAGCATTTTGGAGTCGAGCTAGTCCAAAAGAAATTTCGGAGATCTGTGACTACGGGATTGAGGAGTGACTACATCAAGCTACAGCTGAAGCAGCATTTGGAAGATCCCTCAACTCCGGATGAGGTCCTCATTGAGAAAATGAATGAAGCAGATAAGATGGAGATTGAGAAGGACCAAAAACAGAGGAAACTTCAATCTCCTAGCACCACAAGTGCCAAAGTACAACAGATAGATGTCCCTTCAGACACTCGGGAGCTTAGTGTACTGACAGCAAGCACTGAACAGGGATCATGGTCTTCACCTATTCACCATTTCCCCACAAGTCAGACTGGACTGGAGGAGCTGTTACAGACCCAGAAAGAAATACTAGAGATGATGACGATGTTGAAACCCCAGACAGAAGAGGTCTCACCACTCATGGCACCAAAGACCCCTACCACTAACCGCTCTATGAAACCAATACAGAGAGCCTGCTTCAAATGTGGGGGAAAAGGACATCTCAGGCGAGTATGCCCAAGCCTGGTAGTTGAAGAAAAGTCCAAACAGCTGGCGGGAAACTTCAGCGGGCCCCGGTGAAGGAGCCGCCCGGGTGCCCATCATTTTCAGTGAGTTCCAAACTGAATGAGAAGCTAAGGAAGAGAAAAGACAAAACTCCTCAGAGGAACTATAGTATCCCTCAGCAGGGGTACACCCCAAAGAGAGAGGGCCAGACCCCTCAGAAGAGGCACAGCATTCCCCAAAGGGAATGCACACCTAAGAAAAACTATAATATCCCTCAGCAGGTCTGTGCGCCCATTAAAAGGAGGGAAATCGATGCATACCAGGCCCAAGAAAGACTAAAGTCAAAAGGGAGATGGACGAGAGAGAGTCCGAAGGGAAAGGACCAGAAGAAGGCGACTCCTGTCAGGCCATATCCGGAGAAACTGGTAGGCCCATCTCCTGTAGTGCCCATTCAAGTGGAGGGAGTCTACACCAGAGCCATCTTGGATACTGGGGCACAAGTGACCCTACTATACCGGGATTTCTACGATAAGCACTTGAGTCATCTGCCCATCCAGAACATAGAGGAGCTGGAAATATGGGGAATTGGAACCCAGAGCTTCCCCTATGATGGCTATCTGCCCATCCGGATGACCTTTGACCCGTCTGTGGCTGGGAAGGCCGAAGTGTTTGACACCCTGGCAGTTGTGTGCCCTCGGCCGCCAGGAGCCAACAAGAGCTCCCTTATAATAGGGACAAACACGGACCTGGTCCGAAGACTCCTGACCCCTTTAGTGGAAGAGAAGGGGCAAGCAGCCACCAAGATCCATCCCATGCTGAGGACGGCTTACCAAAGGCTGGTCCTTGAGCAGAAGACCCCGGTGGAGGGGATAGGGAAGGTGTGGAGACTTGGAAGAAGAGGGGTAGTGTTGCAGCCTGGCAAAGTAACCTGTCTCAGAGCCACTGTGAAGCTTACTTGGGAGCGGCCTGGACCCTTTGTCGTGCTGGAGTCCGACCCAAAAGGAGAGTCCTCAGGTCTGGAAGTGATACCAGAAGTGATTCCGCTGAAGGTTCTGAAGAAGGCCCATTGTAGAGTTCCAGTGAGTGTTAGAAACACTACCAGAGGCCCCATGGAAATCCCTGCCAGAATGCTGCTGGGCCAGGTGAGCCCTGCTGCCCCGGTTACCCTGTCAGAAGTAAAGGGGACGGGTGAAAGAGGAGATCTTTGGGAGAAGCTGTCCATGGAGAACTTGAATCTATCCAGGGTTTGGAAAGAGAGAGCCAAGGCCCAGTTGACTAGATGGGAGAAGATATTCTCCAGAGATGAGTTCGATGTGGGGTGTGCAAGGAGTGCCACCCATCGGATCCGCCTCCAGGAAGACAAGCCCTTCCGAGAGAGAGTCAGGCGGGTCCCCCTAGCAGATCTGGAGGATCTAAGGGAACAACTTGCAGAACTCAAGAGGACTGGTGTGATACGGGAGTCCAGGAGCCCCTATGCCTCTCCCATAGTGGTGGTCAGAAAGAAGAATGGGTCATTGAGGCTCTGTATAGACTACAGGACTCTCAACAGGAAAACCATCCCTGACCAATACACCACTCCGAGGATAGAGGATGCCCTACAGAGCTTGTCTGGAGCCAAATGGTTCAGCGTTATGGACCTCAAGAGCGGGCACTATCAGATCCCTATGCATCCAGAAGACAAGGAAAAGACAGCTTTCATAACCCCAGTGGGGTTCTTTGAATTCAATCGGATGCCCCAAGGTCTGTCTGGAGCCCCAGCTACTTTCCAACGTCTCATGGAGAAGACTGTAGGAGACATGAACCTTATTGAAGTCCTTGTATACCTGGATGATGTCATTGTCTTTGGGAGAACCTTGGAAGAACACGAAGAGAGGCTGGAAAAAGTGTTGAGAAGACTAAGTGAGGAAGGACTCAAGCTTTCGCCTGAGAAGTGTCGGTTCTACCAGTCTTCTGTGAACTATCTGGGGCACATAGTGTCTGAAGAGGGGGTGGCCACAGACCCTGAGAAATTGGAGGCAGTTACCTCCTGGCCACGACCCACCACAGTAACAGAACTCAGATCTTTCTTGGGGTTCTGCTCCTATTACAGGAGGTTTGTGGAAGGATTCGCCCGAATTGCTAGACCATTGAATGAACTACTCAAGACCGAGGGGGAAGAGGACGACTCAGGGCACAGGAAGCCGGGAGAGTCAGTCAGAGATCAGTGGAACCAGAAGTGTGAAGAGGCCTTCCAGGCATTAAAGGAGAGCCTAACCACTGCCCCGGTCTTGGCCTACGCAGACCCAACCAAACCCTATGAACTGCACGTGGATGCTAGTCATGACGGTCTGGGAGGAGTACTTTACCAAGAACATGAAGGGCAACTGCGGCCTGTTGCCTACGTGAGTAGGAGCCTGAACCCCTCGGAGAAGAACTACCCCACGCACAAGCTGGAGTTCCTGGCCCTCAAGTGGGCGGTAGTAGTAGACAAGCTCAAAGACTACCTGTATGGAGCGGAGTTCACTGTGAAGACCGACAACAACCCCCTGACCTACCTGTTCACCACGGTCAAGCTGGACGCCACTGGACACAGGTGGCTGGCCGCACTGTCTGGATTCAACTTCAGCCTTAAAGTATAGACCAGGAGTGGGGAATCGAGACGCAGACGCTCTGTCCAGGAGATCTCATCTCCCCACCATTGAAATAGAAGATTGGACCCAAGTGGCACCGGACGGGGTGCGGGCCCTTTGTCAAGGAGCTGAATTCCAAGCTCGAGGAGGTTCCAGAGCAGAGGAAATAGGAGTTACCATAGTGGGAGTCCCCAAACACTACTGTGGAGTAGCTCAACTGGGAGAGGACAACCTGCCAAGACTGTCCAAGAAGGAGTTGAGGTGTGACCAATTGGAAGACCCCATGGGGAGATTGGTCCTGGAGGCCCTGGAGAATCAGGATCCAAACAGACTCATGCGTCAACCTTCAAAAGAAGCTCACCTGCTGAGGAAGGAGTGGGATAGGTTGCAGCTACATCAGGGAGTGGTCTACCGAAGGGGCCCCTCTGATGACTCAGAAGATAAGTGGCAGCTGTTCCTCCCAGAGAAACATCGGGAGACTGTTCTGATTGCCCTGCATGACAATCATGGCCACCTAGGGGCTGAAAGGACCTTTCAACTTGTCAGAAGTCGGTTCTATTGGCCCTGCTTGAGGGCAGAGGTAGAGGAGTACTGCCACTTATGTGCCCGATGCATCCAGAGGAAGACTTTGCCCCATCAAGCTGCCCCAATGGGCCATCTACAAAGTCAAGGCCCAATGGATCTGGTATGCATTGATTTTCTCTGCCTCGAACCCGACCTGAGTGGACTAGGAAATGTTCTGGTGATAACCGACCATTTCACCCGGTATGCCCAGGCTTTCCCGACCAAAGACCAGAAGGCCTCCACCGTAGCCAAGGTACTTATGGAGAAGTACTTTGTCCATTATGGGCTGCCACAGCGACTCCATTCAGATCAAGGGAGAGACTTCGAGAGTAAACTGATCCGGAAGCTCCTGGATTCTTTGGGAATCAAAAAGACTCGAACTACACCTTACCATCCACAGGGAGATGCTCAGCCGGAAAGGTTCAACCGAACCTTGCTCAACATGTTGGGGACTCTGGAAAGTGAGAAAAAGCAACATTGGAGCAAACACATAGCAGCCATAGTACATGCTTACAACTGCACCATCAGTGATGCTACAGGCTACTCCCCATATCGACTCATGTTTGGGAGAGAGGCGAGACTACCTGTGGACCTGGCCTTTGGCACCTCTCTGGACCATTCCTCAGTCACATCCCACAAAGGGTACGTGGACAGGCTCAGACAAAGCCTGAAAGTAGCTTATGAGCAAGCTCAAGCAGCTTCCGACCAAAGGGGGGCTAGAAATAAGAGAAACTTTGACTTGAAGGTCCGGGTGCAAGACCTACAGCCTGGGGATCGAGTGCTGTTACGCAACCTGGGGATCCCTGGGAAGCACAAACTTGCAGACAGATGGAGATCTGAACCTTATGTCATCTGTAGGAAGTTGCCGGGCCTACCTGTCTATAAGTTGAAACCAGAAGGAAAGGTAGGCCCACTGAAGATGTGGCATCGGAATCACCTGCTCCCACTTGCTGAGGCAGTTAGAATACCTCCTGCGGGAGACTCCCCTGAACGGGCCTCTATCCTGGATACTCCTAGGCCGAACACTCGGTCGCAGACCTCCCGGGCTGAAGAGGGAGAGGCCTCTCAACTCAGTGAAAATGAAGAAGGAGAACTTGATTGGCTGTGGCCTTCCCCAACTCCAGAAACTTCTAATATTGATCTTCCAGCCACTGAAGACACTCAAGATGGAACACTGAACCCAGAAGCCACAGAGTTCATCCCTTCTAGTCCTTCAGCAGAATACTGGGAAGATGCCCAGGATGGTTGTTCAGAGGAAGAGGTACCTGAGGCGCCAGAGCCAGACATCCCAAGAGAGCAAAGGACTCGAAGAGTCATCCGGCCTCCTAAGAAGCTGACCTACCCACAAATGGGGAACAGTTCGGAAGACTCTGTAGTTACTGCTAGAAGGAATGCTGAGAATCCGAATCCTTCCACTGTCCATTTAGTGGAGGGCAACCCCAGCTCACTCTCTGGCACAGTTAGACAGGTCGCCCCCACTGAAGCGACCTGTAGACAGGACAGCTCCCCATCCTATGATGATTGGTGGGAGGCTCCTCTGTCAATCCTATGCAACCGCATTGAAGCTAAAATGTTTTGCAGATCTAAAAATGTTAGATGTCTTTGGGGACCAAAGAGTTCAAGTGGGGGGAGTGTGTAGCGGGGTGTTCCCCTTTAATGCAGAGAGACAAGAAGTTCCAGGTGAGAGGTGAGTCGGGAGGAAGTAAAGAGACATTATGGAAGTGAAAGCAGAGGAGAGAGAGAGACTACATCTCCCAGTACATCTTGCAGCACCCAGGGTGCATTGCTCCAGAACAGAGACTGCTGGGGCAGACTTTATAAAGGGGAGGCGGAGTTTTGGTCGGCCTCTTTGGACACCCCTCTCCTAGCAAGAGGATCTCTGTGCTGAACTGCTGTGTGCACAAGGCCTGAAGCCTGGGCCGTGTGCTCCTTTCCAAAGAGCCCTCTGCCAGCCTAGCAGAGCCTTAGAGACATCTAATCCTCCTTGCTGCAGTACACCAGAAGGATTGAAGACTTGGATGTTGGTGGATTCCTGTTCCCAGACGAATCGATGGAAGAAACGGATTTGGACTTGTCCGGGTGGTGAGAGCTGTTTAAAGACAGATCCTTTATCTTTGCTATTCGTTGGGATTACAAAGTTGTTCTTCAAGTGCACCACCGAAAAGATTGCTAGCGAATATTGTTTCACTGAACTTCCATTTAGATCAGTCAGGCCTGACTGCATAGGTAGACATTGCTGGGTGTTAGTCTACCCATGAGGGGAAGTAGCTGTAAAAGGGCAGCGCTAGAGTTGCATAGCAATACTTTATTATTCTGATTACTCTGTTTATCTTTATTACTGTTTATTGCAGGGATCTGCAACTTGTTATACTGTTGTTTATTACTTGCCCATTAGCCTCAGTAAAATATCTGGGTAAAGTACATTTGGTGTCAGTTCCGCTTACTTTAATAGGAGTTTTAAAGTATATTCTGTGTATGTTTGTTATAGGACTGCGTCACCAACAGTTGCGGTCACGCGGTCCTATCCCTCTATCACCAGCTGTGCCACGGGAGGTTAGAGCCGATTGCCAGGGGTTGACAGCAGTGCACTACAGGGCCCAAATCAATATCAGCGGCTCTCTTAACTGGGGGTACCGCTACATGTGTTTATGGAATGATTGTCTGATATATACGTTATTCCTCACATTTCGTCCATGAGATTAAAAAAAAAAAAGATACTTCTTTGAATTTTTGGGGGATATACCAAATGTTAAGTAGATAAGACAGAGAAAAAACTTTTCAATGCATATTTTGTATTTTATTCTTACCAAAGTATGTTGGTTCAACAATAACAATATAAATTAACAATTCAGAATAGTAAAAGATTGCATGGTAACAACACGTAGTATACCTTCGAACATAAATAATCAAATAGTAATAGCTAACTGTTATAAGACTACAAATGTTAAAGGAACAAAAGCAACATAAAATACTGGTGGAGTTTTACAACATTTTGCACCTATGGGCAGGCCTCCCCGCAGACCACCGTCCAGAGCACTGTGTACATGACAGGCCTCTCATACCACCATCCAGAGCACTGTGTACATTATAGGCCTCTCCTCATACCACCGTCTAGAGCACTGTGTACATTACAGGCCTCCCCTCAGACCACCGTCCAGAGCACTGTATACATTACAGCAGGGCTCAAAATTTCAAGTCCTGAGCCACTAGCCAGGCCTTAAGAGTTACTCACCACCAGTTGCCCCACCCAACCCTTCCCCTGCCCCTCCCTTAAGTCCGCCCCTAAACACGCCCTTGTAAATTATCTCATTAAATTACACTGTTAAATGTTTTAAGCAGAATTAAGTTCCAAAAATAAATATTAACAACAACTTTAACAATATTAACATAAAGCATATCAGTGCAGCCTCACTATGTCCATCAAATGCAGATTTACGGTGCCCCATGAATGCAGCCTCCCTGTGCCCATCAATGCAGTCTCACTGTGCCCATCAATGCAGTCTCACTGTGCCCATCAATGCAGTCTCATTGTGCCCGTCAATGCAGTCTCACTGTGCCCATCAATGCAGTCTCACTGTGCCCATCAATGCACTCTCAATGCACTCTCACTGTGCCCATCAATGCACCCTCACTGTGCCCATCAAATGCAGCTTTACGGTGCCCATGAATGCAGCCTAACTATGCCCATCAATGCACTCTCACTGTGCCCATCATTTCAGCCTCACTGTGCCCATGAACGCTGCCTCACTGCCCATGAATGCAGCCTCACTGTGCCCCTGATGGCAGCCTCACTGTCCATGAACGCAGCCTCATGGTGCCCTGGATGGCAGCCTCACTGTGCCCCAGATGGCAGCCTCACTGTGCCCCAGATGGCAGCCTCACTGTGCCCCTGAGCGCAGCCTCACTGTGCCCCTGAGCGCAGCCTCACTGTGCCCCTAAGTTCAGACTTACTGTGCCCCTGAGCGAAGCCTCAATGTGCCCCTGATGGCAGCCTTACTGTGCCCGTAAACACAGCCTCGCCGTGCCCATGAGCGCAGCCTCGCTGTGCCCGTGAACGCAGACTCCATGTGCCCCTGATGGCAGACTTACTGTGCCCTTTATGGCAGACTCACTGTGCCCGTGAACGCAGCCTCACTGTGCCCGTGAATGCAGCCTCACTGTGCCCGTGAATGCAGACTCACTGTGCCCCTGAGCGCAGACTCACTGTGCCCCTGAGCGCAGACTCACTGTGCCCCTGATCGCAGCTGTGCTCGTCAATGCAGCCTCAAACCCATCAATGCCCCATCAATGCAGACTCACTGTGCCCCATCAAATGCTCACCTGGATAATGGATCACTCACACACAGCACCCCCCCCCCACCTCTCTCTCCTCTTCCTCTTGTATCGCACAAAGCCGGCATCTCCTGCTGTGTCACACAGAGCTGGGTCTGTGTTTGGCGGCACGGTGTTACAAGGTCCCGCCCCCTAGACCAACTTGTTTCATAGGAGGAACACTGATTCAATCTCCTATCACGCGGTCTAGGGGGGCAGGACCTTGTTACACCGCACCGCTGAACACAGACCCAGCTCCATGACACACAGCGGGAGATGCTCACTGTGTGTGTTACAAGAGGAGGAGGACAGAGAGAGGGAGGAGAGCGCTGCAGCCTCTGCTCAAAGTGGCGGCGCCAGGGCAGTCCGCTCCTGCCACTCTGTGTCCTACGGGTGACAGTTTCCTGGCTGATCGCTTTAGCAAGGAAACGGTCAGCCTGGTCCACCTCCGCTCCTCACTCGCCCTGCACTAAATTCCACTCGCAAAATGCGAGCAGGCGAGTGGAATTTTTGAGGGCTGCATTACAGGCCTCTCATACTACCGTCCAGAGCACTGTGTTCATTACAGGCTTCCCCTCAGACCACCATCCAGAGCACTGTGTACATTACAGGCCTCCCCTCAGACCATCATCCAGAGCACTGTATACATTACAGGCCTCTCATACCACCGTCCAGAGCACTGTGTACATTACAGGCTTCCCCTCATACCACCATCCAGAGCACTGTGTACATTACAGGCCTCCCCAGACCACTGCCCAGAGCACTGCGTAGCCCCCCAGTCTGTACAATCCCCCCAGTCTGTACAATCCCCCCAGTATGCACATTCCCCTCTCCCCCCAGTCTGCACAATTCCCTCAGTCTGCACAACCCCCCCTTCAGTTTGTACAATCCCCCCTCCCCCAGTCTTCACAATCCCCCCCCATCTGCACAATCCCCACAGTCTGCACAATCCTTCCTCCGCCCATTCAGCACAACCCCCCCCCCCATCCTGCACAACCCCCCTAGACTGCACAATCCCCCCTTCCCCCCAGTCTGCACAGGGGGAGAATGAAATGAGAAGGAAAAGAAGAGGCCAAGCAAAGAGGTCGGGTGAGAGAGGAGGGTTTTTCACAGAGCAGATGGCTCACTCACCAATTATGCCTCCCCTTTCAGGCTGGAGTGTGGGCGGGAGGCATGCAGGAGGCTACAGTGGGGGCGGGGTTGGGCGGACACCAATTTGAGGCGGAGTGTCGGATTGGACAGACGGCGGAGTGAGGGAGGAGCTAGGAAGTGCTGATGGGATGGGCAACAGAGGCGATACAACCGGACTCCTGGGCGGCCAGCCGGAGCTAAAATGCCAGGGAAAGCGGAAGCAATCACTGCCTGAGACTGAGCAGCCAGAAATAGAAAATAGTGCCATGGCTGCTGCCGTGGAAGTGGCGCCGCCAATCTGGGGACAAAACCAGGGACAGACTTGGTCCGGGGACAGTGTCCTCAATCCGGGGACTGTCCCCGGAAAACTGCGACGTCTAGTCACCCTATCCTACAGACTATACGTTAACACATGCTGCATTAACACAAGTATAGCGATACCCCAGTTAAGAGGGCTGCTGGTATTGATTTGGGCCCTGTAGTGCACTGCTGTCAACCCCTGGCAATCGGCTCTAACCTCCCGTGGCACAGCTAGTGATAGTGGGATAGGACCGCGTGACTGCAACTGTTGGTGACGCAGTCCTATAACAAACATACACAGAATATACTTTAAAACTCCTATTAAAGTAAGCGGAACTGACACCAAATGTACTTTACCCAGATACTTTACTGATGCTAATGGGCAAGTAATTAAATAATAGTATAACAAGTTGCAGATCCCTGCAATAAACAGTAATAAAGATAAACAGTGTAATCAGCATAATGAAGTATTGCTATGCAACTCTAGCGCTGCCCTTTTGCAGCTACTTCCCCTCATGGGCAGACTAACACCCAGCAATGTCTACCTATGCAGTCAGGCCTGACTGATCTAAATGGAAGTTCAGTGAAACAATATTCGCTAGCAATCTTTCGGTGGTGCACTTGAGGAACAACTTTGTAATCCAAACGAATAGTAAAGATAAAAGTATCTGTCTTTAAACAGCTCTCACCACACGGACTAGTCCAAGTCCGTTTCCTCCGCCGATTCGTCTAGGAACAGGAATCCACCAACATCCGAGTCTTTAGTCCTCCTGGTGTAGTGAAGCAAGGATGAGAAGATGTCTCTAAGGTTCAGCTAGGCTGGCAGAGGGCTCTTTGGAAAAGAGCACAAGGCCCAGGCTTCAGGCCTTGTGCACACAGCAGTTCCGCACAGAGATCCTCTTGCTAGGAGAGGGGGTGTCCAAAGAGACCGAACAAAACTCCGCCTCCCCCTTATAAAGTCTTCCCCAGCAGTCTCTGTTCTGGAGCAATGCACCATGGGTGCTGCAAGATGCACTGGGAGATGTAGTCTCTCTGTATTAAAAGGGAAATACCCCGCTACACACTCCCCCCACTTTGAATCTTTGGTCCCCAAAGACAGCATCAACAATATGTACATAAAAGATAGTTCACAGTTGCAAGGGAACCTGGCAGGGGAATCTCACACCTGACATGATGAGGAAGATTGTCCTGCTCACAGGCCATATTATTGGAAGTGGCCTGCCTAACTGTGCCAGGGAGTGAGTTGGGGTTGCCCTCCACCAAATGTACAGTGGAGGGACCAGATGTGGGTATGGTCCTTCTTGAGGTTAGGACCGTGTCTTCGGAACTTTCTCCCATCCGATCGTAAGTTAGTTTCCGGGGAGGATGAATGACTCTCTTCCTTCTCTGCTCCCTGGGAGTCACAGTCTCGGCTACTCTTGGTTCTTCCTCTGGTACTGAAGCAGGAACCTCTTCCGGTAGTGAGGGTATGGGATCACATCTGGGGACAGCAGGGGCTAAAAGCCGTTTCACCAGATCGGTATTGGTCCCAACGATGAGAGAGCTTCTTGAGGGCCCTGGCAGCCAGGGACAGACAACGGCCAGTGTCTCAAAGTTCTGGGGCTTCCCAGCCCTTAATGGATCACACGACAACTTGATCCGCAGACATACATCACAAGAGTACTCTTCTGCTTGGATACCCTGAATCTTGGTGTCTCCCATCTCTTCCAGGGGCAGGTATGACAGGTACTTCTTGTAAAAGTCTCTGGTCATTAGAGTAACCTGAGCACCTGTATCAAGGATGGCTCTGGTGTAGATCCCTTCGATCAGAACAGGCACTACAGGCAGAGGACCTACCAATTGGGTAGCAGTCCTTTTGGAAACACCTGTAACAGCAGGCTGGCATACTTGGACTTGTGCTCTCTTCAGCTTCCGGCGCTGGGAATGCCGTTTCTGGCGTTGTTTGGAAGGCTGATAAGCGTTGTTCACTGAGACGGCATAAACTGCAGGTGTCCTCCACCGTTCCGTCGCAGGTTCAGGGAAAGTTATTTTTGAAGGCCCGGATCTTCTCTCCATTCTTGGGTCACTTCTCTGAGGCCTCCGCCAGCCTTCTGTCTCCATTTGTGGACTTGGACATACTCGCTGGTAGTGGCCTACACCTCCACAGTTTTGACAGATGTCTTGCTTCGTGGGCTTTTGGGCGGACAATCCAGTACTTTCTGCCATCAATTTGTTCATCATCTCCGCCAGCTGGGACACTTGCACCTTCAGTGTGTCTATCTCAGACCTGACATCCAGTGACCCGGTCACCATCTCCATTATTTTGGACATCTGAGTCTTCAGAACCCCAAACTCTGGATCTCTGTCGGTTGTGCTTGCCACTCTGACTCCAACAACAGATTCAGACTTTTGACTCTTCTTCTTGGCCTCCAGCATGGCCTCCTCTTCCCGCACAATCCTGATCAGGTCTGGATACTTCAGGATGCCACCATCTGACCTGGTTCTCAGCAGGATGGTGATGGGGTCCAAAGGCTGGGCACCCCTCAACATCTGCTGGGCACGGGCCTCATCCACTTTCCTTGGACCGATCCCTTTCTTCAGTAGGATCTGATGCAGGATCTTATCCAGACGTTTTGTGAATTCTGACAGCTTCTCTCCCTCCTTTTGGTAGCAGTGCTCCAGCTGGTAAGTAAGTTCAGGGACCTTTTCCGTCCCGCCGAACACAATCTGCAGAATGTCCAGATAATCCTGTGCATTGCAGTCCTTCTTACTTAGCTTAAGGTTGCGTATGGCCTCCAGAGCAGGCCCCTTCAAACTCTGTGATTCTCTGTTTCTTTCTGGGTTCTGGGACTTCCCATTCTTCTAAGGCCTGAGTGGCGCCGTCTAACCACTCCTCAAACCCCTCTTCACCCGAAGGTACAGGTTTCCTTCCAGAAAATACTCCAAGTTTTCTGTATCCCGACATTTGGTAGTCTGTAGGATCCTTCTTACACTGGGCTACAATCTCCCCCAGGACCGTGCATAATTCTGCGCTGAGGGTGGCAGGCGGTGGAGATATCTGTGGAGATGATGGTTTTGGTGTCTGGAACCATTCTCCCTTCACTGGCAGCGTATGTATCAAGTGATAGATCTGATTATCTATGGCTTGTATACTTGGACTTTTAAAATGCTCTGGGATTTCGTCTTTCCATTCTACCAGTGCGTACGTAAACAAGGCATTTGACCTTGTATCTATCACCCATGCTTTCTGGCTCGGTGATAGTGACATTATTAGCTGCTTTATCGCTTCTTCTTGCCAGATCCCCCCCGGGAGTTCAATAACTACCGCCCTGGTTGGATCGGTGCCAGCCGCTGCGCACCACTGTGACATTGCTAGCGGGTCCATGCTGGTACTTCTGACCGGCTTGATTGCAGCGTGCAACGTACAGAGATCCCGGCTCGAGCCCCCACGTATAGCGATACCCCCAGTTAAGAGGGCTGCTGGAATTGATTTGGGCCCTGTAGTGCATTGCTGTCAACCCCTAGCAATCGGCTCTAACCTCCCGTGGCACAGCTAGTGATAGTGGGATAGGACTGCGTGACCACAACTGTTGGTGACGCAGTCCTATAACAAACATACACAGGATATACTTTAAAACTATTAAAGTAAGCGGAACTGACACCAAATGTACTTTACCCAGATACTTTAATGATGCTAATGGGCAAGTAATTAAATAACGGTATAACAAGTTGCAGATCCCTGCAATAAACAGTAATAAAGATAAACAGAGTAAATAGCATAATGAAGTATTGCTATGCAACTCTAGTGCTGCCCTTTTGCAGCTACTTCCCCTCAATGTCTACCTATACAGTCAGGCCTGACTGATCTAAATGGAAGTTCAGTGAAACAATATTCGCTAGCAATCTTTCGGTGGTGCACTTGAAGAACAACTTTGTAATCCAAATGAATAGTAAAGATAAAAGTATCTGTCTTTAAACAGCTCTCACCACCCGGACAAGTCCAAGTCCGTTTCCTCCGCCGATTCGTCTAGGAACAGGAATCCACCAACATCCGAGTCTTTAGTCCTCCTGGTGTAGTGAAGCAAGGATGAGAAGATGTCTCTAAGGTTCAGCTAGGCTGGCAGAGGGCTCTTTGGAAAAGTGCACAAGGCCCAGGCTTCAGGCCTTGTGCACACAGCAGTTCCGCACAGAGATCCTCTTGTTAGGAGAGGGGGTGTCCAAAGAGACCGAACAAAACTCCGCCTCCCCCTTATAAAGTCTGCCCCAGCAGTCTCTGTTCTGGAGCAATGCACCCTGGGTGCTGCAAGATGCACTGGGAGATGTAGTCTCTCTGTATTAAAGGGAAATACCCTGCTACACAAGCCTTTCTCCTCATAAACTAAAATCCGCAGGTACATGCAATTCTGCATGCTGACCTATAATTATGTTGCATGCACATGTAAAATAAATGCATTCTTTGTGAACTTACCATTTTATATATTCAACTTCCTTGTCTTCTTAGACATTGGTAATGTGCCTGGGAAGACTATGTCACCAGCACCTTCCAGGGTGTTCTTGGGAGTAAACTTGGGGGAGGGAGGCTCACAGGAATGGATATCTCTATATCTCCAGGAGAAGTGAAATTTGGTGCAGACATTATTACCTGAGCCGACAAAGAGAGCAAAAAATACGAATATTTCTGGTTAAAATGGTGAGGTGGGATTCTAGAGGTAGGCAGGATGGATAAGTGGAGAATAAAAATAAGGTTATAAAAGTAGAGTGTAAATATAAATTATCTTGTTTCCATAAATACATTTGTAGCGGCCTCACTCTCTCTCTCTCTTGTATCGGTTGTTTGTGGCTGTTTGTCTAGGGGTACTCTGGAGGAGAGAGTCCAGGACACTACGCCAAGCTCTCACCCTCTGTGTCTGTGAGGTTTGAGCAAAGTCTTTTTCTGAATTACCTTCGGGTCTGCATCCTGCATATGGAGCCTCCGCTTCTTCCGTGGAGGTTTATCTGCCAGTAATAGAGCCCCACACCATTCAAAGTTCAACACTCCTTTATTTCTTCAATGCCAGAATGAACATAATCAGTTGAACTTCCATAACAGACAGACAGGGGTGTGGATACGAGTAGGCCCAGGCACAATGAACTCTCCTATCCCTTTCTCGTGCGAATAGGCCTGGCGCACGGTCTCTGCCACCGACCGTGAAGTTGGTAGCTGCCACCTACCGGGTGAACTGTTTGGGGCCCCTGCCATGGGCCTAAGTAACGGTCTCTGTCACGACCTTAGAGTAACGGTCTCTGCCACCGACCTTAGAACATGGACCACCTTCCGTGTGAATATGGCCCCTGTTTGGCGAGGACATCCATCCCGACGGTCTCCGGAGGCCCTGTCCCGGCACTGGCAATCTGCTGCACCAGATCTACGGGAAGGTCACCTGCGCGGTCCCTTATGCCTGGATTCAGACACCCGATTCTGTGGGTGCCTTAGGATGGTTCCTCCCGGGCGGATCGCAGTGGAAGAAGCTGGGCCCCAGGCCTGAACGATGCACCTCACCTCAGACTGAGGGTGTCTCGGGTGACTCCCGAAATCCACGTGTCCAGGCCTAGGCCGCCTGGACACCGACCACTGGACAGCAGCCCTCAGGCTAAAGGTGCCTGGGACTCCGACCTCGTGGCGAAGATGTCCGCCCCCTTTATAGCCTCTCCCAGCTAGCACAGCGGGTTCCCCGCCCCGCCGCACAACCGCTGCGAGAGACCAAAAAGGGTACGGCACTCCAGCGATGGTTCAACCCCAAACCCAAAGTGACAGCGCCACCTGCTGGGCCGCAGGGAACTGGACATCACTGATGTCTCCACCCGAATCAACATACTGAAAAGTACCTACCCGCTACACTCTCCCCCGGTTGTTTGACACTGGTCCCCAGTGTCTGGAGCAAACTATGCCCAAAAAAAAACTGACATAGCCCAATCCAGAAACCAACTATAAATCTCAAAAATGTAAAAAAGTTTATTTTTATTTTTTAAAACTAACTTAACCGTTGTGCCTGAGCCTAACATGAAAAGGGGAGAGAAGGGAAACAAACAACACCTAACAACAAAACATATTCACAAATCACATTAACATTTTCCCCACCCATCCTAACTAAGACCCGCCCCATTCTCAGCGGTCTTGATGGGACGTTCTCCTGCAGAGGGGAAAAGAAATATTAACACACACAACCCTGACACATATGTTCGTGTAAGAAGGAAAAAACTTCTCCGTAAAGAAATCCTTTCCTTCTATAAGTGTGTGTGTGAAAAGTGAATATCGATGCGCAAAACTGCCACCTGGTGAGAGTGTCGCGGTAACTGCACCTGTTGAAAACTTTCCTCCATCTCCTTCTGCAGCTCTAACTACCCCAAAGTCCACGATCACTCTGTGAAAAGGAAAAACGGAAGAACAAACAACAGCAACAGTCCTCCAATTCCTCCAAAGAGCACAAACACCCGTTAAACTCGGGTACAGTCACTGGGTTTTCGGGTAATAGAACAACAACCCCAGAAAGTTCAGCAGCAGTAGACTAAGCAAGAACAGAGTCTTTTTCCACCTATAGATAGAACCTTGGGTGCGGCAGGAGAAGAGGCTTCAAATGCTGGTCCATTGTCTCTAAATGGTATTTGACATCCTCCCCTTCTTTCCGTCGAATCAGCACCTTATCCGCGTGGATGTGACGACCCAACATCCATTCTGCCTGAGATGCTTTGAGATGCTTTGGGGGAACACGCGAGGTCCTTGCGGGCGTCTGGGACCTAAATGTGCGTCCACACAAAGTCATTGTACCAGCGCTCCCTGTAAACCTCCACCTCATACAAAAGTTCCTTGGATAAATACGGGTATTCCCACCCGTACTCGTTGGCAACCTTTTGGCAGAAAAGGCGTTGTAGTCTCGCTAACGGAGGCATGGT
Organism: Rana muscosa; assembly: GCA_029206835.1. NCBI lineage: Eukaryota > Metazoa > Chordata > Amphibia > Anura > Ranidae > Rana > Rana muscosa. The sequence goes on along the minus strand of CM055121.1, from coordinate 429,667,727 downwards.
ATAGCGATCTCCTTCTCCCGGCATAACAATAGCATCCGGGTGCCGAGGTACTTTGATCACCTCCATCCTGGGCATAGGTGCCCGCAATACCAGTCTCTTTTCCCCGGTACTACATACAGGTGGCACCGGGGGTGGAGGGGCAGACTGGGGACAGGATCCCTCCTCAGGCGCTGGTGCCTCCACCCGGGGTGTACTATCCCCCGTTGACATCGGTGGATCCCTGACTCGGCGGGACGAGGAGAGAGGCATCTTGTCCCAGCCCCTTTGAACAAAAAGTTTGTCTATGACGACGTCGTCTCCCAAATCGGAGAGCGATTCTAGGTCGGAGGTGTCACACTCCTCCGCGGGCAGGTAGCCTATAGTAGAGACTGAATCGCTACCTCCCATGAACACACAGGGCCGTGACTCCCCGACACCTCAGCCCAAACACCAAGTCCCTTTGCCCGGCTTACCTCGGCCCATACTTGAGGAGGGATGTCCGGGACTCTTCCTACCAGATCCATCCGGGCCGGGCGTAGGCGGGCAGGATGATCCACCGCGACCGCTGGACGGGGCTACCATGCCGGTCTTCCTCTTCGGCGGTGGACGCTGGGAAGCAGTGGTGACCGAATCAGCATCCTCGGATTTCTCCCGTGTCTCTCTAACCACGACCTCCTCCGCGGTCGCTGCAGTGCGCACAGGGACGGCTGTCAAAGCAGTGATTCCTCCTTCCTGAGTGGTGGTGCCTGTAGTGCGTTTGAGGTGGATGGTTTTCAGCTTCTCAACAGGTGGCTCCACCTCAAATAAGAACTCCCCGCAGGCCTCGCAGCGCCCGAACGGCTTCAGCTGACACACCAGTCCCGAACAGCCGGGACAAATCAAACCCAGGGCCTAAACGTCCATGCATGAGTACAGGGCGAATGGCCCCTGGGGCTTCAGCCGGATCCCCGTATCCGTTTTCGGAGCAGCAGTAGTAGTCAAACTCGTGGTAGAAGGATGAAATGGAATCCACAATGTATTTCCGAACATGGCGACTCTCTGCTGATCCATTACGCACTGCAAGGTTGGCGCCAAAGTCCCCACGTGTAGTCCTTCCCACGACTGGACTCCTCCCCTTCTTCGCCCCAATTTGCGGGCTTTCCTCTCTCGGCCTAGGTCACGCCCACGAACTGAGCAGGGAGGGTGTGCCTCTTGATGCAGTGACCAACATGGCCGACCTACTCGGAACTCTTCCGGGCAGACACATTCAAATTCCACAACTTCAGCTCCATAGTAACACAAACACATCCCGGACACGATGCCCCCACGTGTAGCAGCCTCACTTTCTCTCTCTCTCTCTCTTGTATCGGTTGTTTGTGGCTGTTTGTCTAGGGGTACTCTGGAGGAGAGAGTGCAGGACACTACGCCAAGCTCTCACCCTCTGTGTCTGTGAGGTTTGAGCAAAGTCTTTTTCTGAATTACCTTCGGGTCTGCATCCTGCATATGGAGCCTCCGCTTCTTCCGTGGAGGTGTATCTGCCAGTAATAAAGCCCCACACCATTCAAAGTTCAACGCTCCTTTATTTCTTCAATGCCAGAATGAACATAATCAGTTGAACTTCCATAACAGACAGACAGGGGTGTGGATACGAGTAGGCCCAGGCACAATGAACTCTCCTATCCCTTTCTCGTGCGGATAGGCCTGGCGCACGATCTCTGCCACCGACCGTGAAGTTGGCAGCTGCCACCTACCGGGTGAACTGTTTGGGGCTTCTGCCACGGGCCTAAGTAACGGTCTCTGTCACGACCTTAGAGTAACGGTCTCTGCCACCGACCTTAGAACATGGACCACCTTCCGTGTGAATATGGCCCCTGTTTGGCGAGGACATGCAACCCGACGGTCTCCGGAGGCCCTGTCCTGGCACTGGCAATCTGCTGCACCAGATCTACGGAAAGGTCACCTGCGCGGTCCCTTACGCCTGGATTCAGACACCCCATTCTGTGGGTGCCTTAGGATGGTTCCTCCCAGGCGGATCCCAGTGGAAGAAGCTGGGCCCCAGGCCTGAATGATGCACCTCACCCCAAACTGAGGGTGTCTGGGGTGACTCCTGAACTCCACGTGTCCAGGCCTAGGCCGCCTGGACACCGACCGCTGGACAGCAGCCCCCAGGCTAAAGGTGCCTGGGACTCCGACCTCGGGGTGAAGATGCCCGCCCCCTTTATAGCCTCTCCCAGCTAGCACAGCGGGTTCCCCGCCCCGCCGTACAACCGCTACAAGAGACCAAAAAGGGTATGGCACTCCACCGATGGTTCAGCCCTGGCCCAAAGTGACAGCGCCACCCGCTGGGCCGCAGGGAACTGGACATCACTGATGTCTCCACCCGAATCAACATACTGAAAAGTACCTACCCGCTACACATTAAATTGGCGCTGGAAGTTTTTTGAAGACAAGGGGTAGAAAGGTTTGTTTTAAGGCAGCTCATTCATTTTAATTGTGCTTGCAGTGCATCTCAAGCAAGCTGAACTCCAGGCAAACAGCTAAATACACAGATGAAATACATAAATGAAAGCTGTTTTACCTGCCAAATTCTAAAATTTACACAACACAGCATTTTATTAATGTAACACCTGTGTTAATGTTTCCAAACAAAAATGAAAAAATATAATTCTAGGGTCAAACCTGCATATACACCTATTTTTATGCTTTGTATGTATATATACAATTTTGTTTGTTTTAGCTCTTTTGCTGACAGAGTCTGTGGAAAGAAAAAGAAAAACTCCAGATGTGACTATGAAGAATATGGGTAAACAATCCTATAACGGTATACAATTCTTAATACATTTTTGAACAGACTTTTGGCATTTGTTTCTTTAAAAACAAGATTACTTTTAGGAAAATTGCGGATCCCTGGGTGGAGAGAAGTACAGAACACATTTATTTGCGGATGTTTTTTATCCCAATCAGAAACATTGGGGACATGGCACTTTATTTCAGGGAAGTTGCACACTCCACATACAAACATTGCTTCTAATTGCAAACGGATGGTGACTCTTTCTATGTAAACAATGGGAAATACCTTACAGCTGGGGGATTTCCTGCTCTTCTCCTGAAGTCCCATGCTGTGCCTTGGCAGCCTACACTCTCATGTAATTGTATAGGCGAGCTGGGACTCTGCTTATCTAAAAGTGCCTTCAGCGAAACCCTCCCAATACTACGGAATGTAATTTAGCTTTTAGATTTATAACTTCATTTATAACTACATTTTTATATGTTTTTCCATGCATTGCAGGCCATCGTAGGGTTGTTGGGGCGTTTTTGCATCTGGGTTTTGTATATGCTTTCTGGGCTTTTATAAAGCCTAGAAAAGATAATGTCTTAGCTGAATTTTCCTGTTTGGCAGTGCTTTCTTAAGCAGATATGCATGTGACTGATCACTGTGTGGATGCAGCACTGTCCCACCAAAGTGCAGTTTCGCATCAGAACAGTATGCTAATTACATGCAGAGAAGTTTCTTCTTTATAACACTGGGTGCAGACAGGAGGAATGACCCTAGACTTCACTTCTACACAGCGAACTGTCCCTAGGCTCGGCTTATCTCTCCCTCACAAGCAGGTCTCTTTCCCTACCTACTTTCCACATGCTGCTGGGCCCTACAAAATGGCACAACAGTGTCTATATATGATCCCCATCAAAGATGGTTGTCCAAATCTCAAGAGAACTTTGTGTAATGAACCCCACTTTAGTTGATTCCAGAGAAAAAGTGGTTGCAGAACGAAGTAGAGCTGACATGCATTACGGAACGCTCTGAATGTACTATGGTCACCAGGAAACCTCCCAGGGGTAAGCACTCTGGGTTCAGGGGTAACATCACCACTGAAGGAGTGGCAGAAGTCTCTGTTTTAACTTGCAGATAAAGCGAATGACTGCACACGTTCTTCCAGCTAGACATATCGCTCCTGCAGTCTCTTGACTCCTTTTGTGAGGGCCACAAGGTGCTGACAGATCTCATCCAGCAGAGAGGTCTCATTTAAAGGCTCGGATATGGCTGTCTGATACTGTAAGGATCCTGGTTGTTGTGCCTGATGTGAAGAGGGAGGCCTCTCTTACAACTCCAGCTCAAGGACCACTGCTAGTGAGACAGTGGCTGCAAGAGCATGTGGAGGTATGAGTGCCTGTAAGATGTCCACCAGATTGCGCAGGTAAGTACCCGATGCTTCGCCAGGTTTGGACCAGATGGCAGAAGCAGTGGGATGCAGACAGATGCAGCATGACCATGTACTGGACCATGTACTGGCACACAGCAGACTGGCAGACAGTTGGCTGGCAGATGACTGGTTGCTGGTGCCGCCAGGCCACCAGGAACCAGGTAAGTAGCATGCTGGTCAGGAGGCATTGAAAAGGAAGGTGAGGCAGGATGCAAGGTCAGACAAGCCGGGTCAGTAACAGACGGTCAGATCAAGCATAAATGGCAGGCAGAAGAATAGTCAGGACACAGGCCAAGGTCAACAGGGGTGGAGCAGGAAGACAAGGCAAAGTCAGGGTCCAGAGAAAAGTCAAGGTCAGGGCAGATAGCGTTCAAGCGTGATCAAAAGCAAGCCAGGTCAGTAACAGGAATTAAGCACAGGACCTGGCACAGGATATATAGGAACAGACAGCAACTGGCCAGTTCAACAGCTCAACTTAAATAGTCCAATTGGCACCAGTGGGCATGAGCCTGCACATATGCACACACCTGTGCACAACTGCATGGGCACCCGCAGGCCTGCGCCTGTATGCACCTCGGAGCTCCATCTACACTATGGGCAGGGCTTCCCTGACACAAAGTCAGCCTTTACTAGGATAACTGAAGAGTCCCATGCGTAAATCTAATAGCAACTAACAACACAGATAGCTGACAGATAGCTATGAGAGTTTAAAATATCTGCACAAGAAGCCAGTTTTTCTCCATTTGAAACCCATTATGGACAATGCCTGTGGGAGAGGAGGAGTAGGCATTTGAGTTTTCCCATGGAATGTTATCACAATGTACAAGTCATGCCTCAAATGTAATTACAGAAAGAACAATCATGGACTGTCAGATCTGCACAGCTGGCTCAGCACTATTTACAAAGTAAATTAGACCGCTAACGTGTCTAGAAAATAAAACCACAAAATAATTGTTGTTTACACGTGGGAGAAATTCATCCACACTATGCAGCAGTCCTTATTTATTTTAATGCTCAGTCCTTGCTTTAAAAAAGGAACACAACATGTTTACATATAAATCTACCCACTTTGAGCTTGACCAGTGAAAGGAAATATTTTCCAAGTTTATTTGTTGTATGAGTAACTGAAAGCTCTTTAATAGCAGTGCATACATGGTTGTATTTTTTTCTGATGAAAAATTAGATTGTGGCTTTTATTTAAAGAGACACTGTCACCTTGCAGGGAAAAGTGACAGTGTCTTTGCAAAGGACTCTGCTACACTTATCTTACTAGCAATCCACTGTTGATCCTTCCACTTAACGTTTTCTAATACACAGTATAGATTAACACAGTTGTATTTTATTACCATGCTTGTATGTTACTTGCAAATAAATAAGATGAATACAAATCAAATAATGTATACAGCATATAATTACTTTTGCAAATTCACAATGCTTAGGAAAAGGATATACCTGTATCATTCCCTCCAGTCCTATAGATGTCGTCTTCACGATGGAGTTACTGTAATGTGTCCCCTGACTGTAAGCAAAAATTCTACCCAATATTTTTATTTCTACTGCTACAGTAGGGGAAAAAAAGTATTTGATCCCCTGCTGATATTGTACGTTTGCCCACTGAAAAAAAAAGATCAGTCTCTAATTTTATTGGTAGTTTTTTTTTTTTAACAGTGAGAAAAAACAAAAAAATCCTGAAAAACGCATTTCAAAGAAGTTATCAATTGATTTGCATTTTAATGAGTGAAATAAGTATTTGACCCCTTTGCAAAACATGACTTAGTACTTGGTGGCAAATCCCTTGTTGTCAATCACAGAGGTCAGATGTTTCTTGTAGTTGGCCACCAGGTTTACACACATCTCAGGAGGGATTATGTCCCTCTCCACTTTGCAGATCCTCTCCAAGTCATTAAGGTTTTGAGGCTGAAGTTTGGTAACTCGAACCTTCAGCTACCTCCACATATTTTCTATGGGATTTAGGTCTGGAGACTGGCTAGGCCACTCCAGGACCTTAATGTTGTTCTTCTTGAGCCACTCCTTTGTTACCTTGGCCATGTGTTTTGGGTCATTGTTATGATGGAAGACCGACCAACAACCCATTTTTAATGCCCTGGCTGAGGGAAGGAGTTTCTCACCCAAGATTTGACGGTACATGGCCCCAGCCATCGTCCCTTTGATGCAGTGAAGTTGTCCTGTCCCCTTAGCAGAAAAACACCCCAAAGCATAATGTTTCCACCTCTATGTTTGAAGGTGGGGATGGTGTTCTTGGGATCATAGGCAGCATTCCTCCTCCTCCAAACACGGCAAGTTAACTTGATCCCAAAGAGCTTGATTTTGGTCTCATCTGCCCACGACACTTTCACCCAGTTCTCCTCTGAATCATTCAGATGTTCATTAGCAAACTTCAGACGGGCCTGTACATTCTTTCCTGTACATGCTTTCTTGAGCAGGGGGACCTTGCGGGCACTGCAGGATTTCAGTCCATCACGGAGTAGTGTGTTACCATTGTTTTCTTGGAGACTATGGTCCCAGCTGCCTTGAGATCATTGACAAGATTCTCCCGTGTAGTTCTGGGTTCTGATTCCTCACCATTCTCATGATCATTGAATCACCACTAGGTGAGATCTTGCATGAAGCCCCAGACCGAGGGAGATTGACAGTTATTTTGTGTTTGTTCCAGTTGCTAATAATCGCACCAACTGCTGTCACTATCTCACCAAGCTGCTTGGCGATGGTCTTGTAGCCCATTCCAGCCTTGTGTGGGTCTACAATCTTGTCCTTGACATCCTTGGACAGCTCTTTGGTCTTGGCCATGGTGGAGAGATTGGAATATGCTTGATTGATTGCTTCTGTGGAAAGGTGTCTTTTATACAGGTAACAAGCTGAGATTATGAGCACTTCCTTTGAGGCCTGGTTCACACTGGTCCGACAAACGCTCCGACATTAGGAGCTCATGTCGCATGACGTGTGAAAATCAATGTTTCCCTATGAGAGCCGTCTTAACTGGTCCGACACAAGTCGGTCCGACTTTGAAAATGCTCCCTGTACTACTTTGGTCCGACTTTGATCCTACTTCAGCCCATTGAATATCATTGAAGTCGGATCAAAGTAGGATCCTTGTCCTAACCATCCGACATTTGACATCCGACATGGTGATTACAGCAGCAGTAAAAGGAATTTATCTCACCCGACACGACATTCATCCGACTTTCATCCTACTTTGCTCTGCGACATCAGTCCTACATTGATCCTACATTGGTCCGACATCCATCCGACATTCATGAACAGGATACTACTTTGATCCAACTTTGTGCTAGTCTGACTTGTCCTTTGACCAATCAAAACAATCCCAGGGTGAGATAAATTCCTTTTACTGCTGCTGTAATCACCATGTCGGATGTCAAATGTCGGATGGTTAGGACAAGGATCCTACTTTGATCCGACTTCAATGATATTCAATGGGCTGAAGTAGGATCAAAGTCGGACCAAAGTAGTACAGGGAGCATTTTCAAAGTCGGACCGACTTGTGTCGGACCAGTTAAAACGGCTCTCATAGGGAAACATTGATTTTCACACGTCATGCGACATGAGCTCCTAATGTCGGAGCGTTTGTCGGACCAGTGTGAACAAGGCCTAAGAGAGTGCTCCTAATCTCAGCTCATTACCTGTATAGAAGACACCTGGGAGCCAGCAATCTTGCTGATTGATAGGAAATCAAATACTTATTTCACTCATTAAAATGCAAATCAAATTATAACTTTTTTGAAATGCGTTTTTTTCTGGATATTTTTGTTGTTATTCTGTCCCTCACTGTTAAAATAAACCTATCATTAAAATTATAGACTGATTATTTCTTTGTCAGGAGATCAAATACCTTTTTCCTTCACTTGTAGCAGTTTATTCTGAGTCTTGCTTATCAGTCAATAGTAACTAAACATTGGATAATGCAGGCACTCTTTGTTCTTGCAATACTCTTGTCTTTTGATTTTTTTACATGTAGTAGACAAGTTGCCAACTTTAAGCTGCCTGAAGTCCAGGCAGATGTAAAAGACACAACATAATGCAGTTCTGTATTCATTAATGTACCATTTCATGTATTTTATTAAATGCAAGTGTAGCACTACCCCTGTAGGAGCTGCTGGTTAGTTTTGGGCCTGTACTCTGTCTGTCAACCCCCTATAAGTTTGGCTCAATTCCCCTTGGCACAACTGGACAATGCACTGATTGTGAAACCCACTGGCAGTTGGGAATCACAATAACACCATGTAACAATGCAAATACAGTTAAGCTTTATTACCTTGTATGGGCCACCTTTCCTTTTACACCAGATAAGACTCCACACCAAATGCAGTTTAACCAAGAAGTGAATATTTACTTGGTGAATGAGAAAAGTAGACACAGTCAAACATTAACAGTTGACTTCACACAGGGCCCTGTGAGAGTCAATGATATATTCAATAACAATCAGGTTAAACAATGCAGCATTGAGGCCTGACCTGGGTAAGTACACAGCGGAGGGATTCCCCCAATGCAATGTGTTAACACTGGAGCACCTCTCCACCAGGTCTCACTCAGCTCTTAGAAATATTATAACTATAAAAACAAGTTATATTATGGTATGAGTCTATATGCTCTTTGGTTCCCCCTAGCGGGTAATTCCCATACATGTGTCCTACTATACTAGTTCAGATGGACAAACTGAATCCTGTAATTGTTCCTTCTGGTTAACAGTAGTCTTCGCTAGCCTTGGTTGGTGCACATTAATGATTTGTAATCCAAAGGGAAATGAAAGAAGTTTGAACAGTTAAAGTATATGTTGAGAAGGAAAGATGAATGCAGATCCTTATCAAGGCGCTAACTTAATCCTGGATGCAACGTGACTTGGCTTGCGGTACTGCAGATACCAGAAAGCCTAAGCAAACAAGTAAAGTTGTGGAAGTCACCTTCCCGCAACACAGTTAGTTGTAATTATGGGTGGGTGCCCTCTCACCACATGAGGCCTTGTCTCACTGGGATCCTCCGACAGGGCCCTCTTGGTTCGCAGCCTCCGGTCAAGTCGTTGTCCCTGGTCCTCCGCTTAGCCAGTCACCAGGCGTTGGTGGATAGGTGACTCTGGATGCTCAGGAGTGCGGAGATGTCCCTCTCCCTGGTCCGATCAGCAGGGATGTAGCTGGGATCCCTCCGACAGACGATCCGGCCTCCGTCACTTTAGGCCCAGGCTTTTCCGGCCTAGCACCCTCGCTGCAGGCCTCTTGCAGCTTGCAAGATGGTGTTCCAAGAGACAGAACACAAGCCCCGCCTCTCCTTTTAAAAGGTCCTCCCAGCAGGCAGTGCGTGGCGCCACGCTCCTTCCCAGCAAGTGGCGTTGTGGGCCTTGTAGTCCATTCCTGGCCCGTAACAATAGAGTCTGTGTCTCTCCGCACCACAGGATCCGTCATGCATTGTCCCACCATAGCTGAACCCAACAACTTGCAGCAATATGGGGCAACGGATAATGGAAAGAGCTAAGTTCTTATAGGCACAAACTGTAGTCCATGAGCTACGTGCCAAAGTAACACCATGCTACACAAGCAATGTAAGTACCTGCCATTGACCAGGTATCAGCTTCTTGCACTCCTTGTATATCACAGCTCAGAGTGGGAAAGAAGAAGTACAAGGAGCCAATTAGTTAATGTGCTGACAAGGAGCATGCTGATAGGAAGGGAAAGCAGTGTGATAGAGAAATTGGCAAATCACTGTGCTGCTTCTCCCTCACTGTCCAGTCACAGACTGGGGAGATATATCACTTTAGACATTTAGCCCATTTGGTAGTAGGGGAATTTCATATATAGTGGTGGGTTTTTCCCCAGCTACTCTATATTGCAGCTTCCTTCCTCTGCTGTCAGTGGTTGTTAAGGAAACAGTGGATGAAGGCACTTGCCATGTCCTTACCAACCAGTGACATCGCCTGGACCCATTCACTTGCTGGCTGGGAAACCCTGGCATTGTAAACAAAGTGGCCATGGATAGTTAGGGCTTTCCCCTATTATTCATACCAGACTTTTCAGGTCTGGTGTGAATTGTAGGTGGACCCCAAGCAAAAAAAAAGAGAAAAAAGCATGGGTTCCCCCAAATCCTATACTAGACCCTTCTGCCACTTTGCAAAATTCAAGAGATAAAAAGCAAAGGGGTCCCTGTCAAACAATCTACACCAGACCATAATCTGAGCATGCAGCCTAGCAGGCCAGGAAATGGAGGGGGAAAGCATGCATCCCTCTGAGTCATATCTGTGCTGTCAACAGCGGGACTGACAACATTTTGCACGACTGAACTACGTAATTGATGATGGATGTACATAATAGGACATTTTTGGGCTTTTTTTTTTCATTTTTTATTAAAAGACATATAAAAAAAGTGTGTTATCTTGTTACTGTTTAAAGTTTTTGTGAATGAGTAGTACTCCTACTGCTCCCTGTAGTCAGCTAATGATCAGCTTCTGTTGAATGAACAAGTTGGGAAACATTTGTAGATTATCATTGTATTTTGACAGTGCCTGCTGTCAGAATACAATGTCCCACCTGGGGCGATTTCTTCATCTATCTTAGGTGCAAAGAGGAATCTGTTGGATTTTTATTTTTTTTTTCATTTAGTCTGCTGGCTGAACAAAAAAAAAAAAAAAATCATCTATGGCCAGTTTTACATCTGTCTGATGAATGTTGCTAGCTTCTCTGGTGAATATAAGAAAATCTAGGTACAGCCAGTGACGAACATGGTGAAGGACTTCCCTAGGACATTGTCACAATGGAAAACGGTATCAGGGCAACTGGAATCCATCAATGCTGGCTGACAATTGTTAGACACTGCAACAATATGTACCGGACACTGAGTACAAATGTAAATCAGTAGCAAAACACCTTTAGCTCTGTTAAATATATGCAGCATTTCCGTAACATTATGCAAATAAATTCATTATAGTCATCAAAAGTTAATTTCATATTTCTCAAGATTTCTCCATGATATAGTCATTCTGAAATTATATTTAGGTTCAGTCTCTAGGGGTCAATCACAACAACGAAAAGTTTTTCAGGAGGCAAAAGTTAAAGTTGTCCAGTTTTAGTATTACCTGTATAAAACCTTTATTTCACAAACACAATATAAATGAATACATTCATTTTATTACATAATAATTTAATAAATGCGTTAGGCCTTGTACACATGGATGTAGCAAAAAGTGCTTCAAATATGCTGCCAGAAGTTGGCAGAAAAAATGCCTCTAATGCTGCGTTTTTATGAGCATTTACATGCGTATTGCCTTTAGATACAAATGAGTGTAAACTAATTCTGTTGGCAAGCATATTCATTTATTCTAGCCAATAAAATAAATTTTCATGCACGTGTTCTTGTGCGTTTAGATTCGTTTACACGCGTATGAGTGTAAATTATGCTTCAAAACTCCTCTCTGAATGCACGTTTGGGGCACATTTCTTTATGCCCCTGAACACTTCTCTTGAATACACCTGTAAACGACACAATGTGCATATGCACATTAGATAACTTATGCCGCGTACACACAATCGGATTTTCCGTCGGAAAAACCTTGGATGTTTTTTCCGACGGAATTCCGCTCAAGCTTGGCTTGCATACACACGGTCACTCAAAAGTTCTCTGAACTTACGACCGTCAAGAACGTGGTGATGTACAACACTACGACTAGCCGAGAAAATGAAGTTCAGTGCTTCCGAGCATGCATCAAATTGTTTCCGAGCATGCGTCAGAATTTTGCACGTCGGAATTGCTACAGACAATTGGAATTTCCGATTGGAATTTTTTCCATCGGAAAATTTGAGAACCAGCTCTCAAATTTTTGTTGGCGGAAATTCCGATAGGAAAAGTCAGATGGAGCCTACACACGGTCGGAATTTCCGACCAAAAGCTTGCATCGGACTTTTCTTGTCGGAAATTCCAACCGTGTATACGGGGCATAAGAGTTGCTTTTAGAGGCATAAAAATATGCCAAACGCCTCTAGCAGAGGCCTTTTTTTCTGCCCATGTGCATGAGGCCTATGTGCGTGCAGTGCATGCTGAGATGTCTAACAAAAAATATATCAGCACTAGCTCTGTGCATGTTGGCTGCTCCTGCAGATTAAATATTTAAAGACAGAGAAGGAGGAGGGTGTCCCTATTGTGAGTTATTCTGATGACTTATTCATATGTGTGCATGTAATTCAACTTTCTCCAATTAGATTCCTGTTTTTCATTATTCTATAATCTTTATTAGTTGATGATATCACTACCATTGTACATCAAAATGATAAGTCTTATTTATTGTATTACTTTATCATTGCAAACGGATCCATGGCACTTTACAAAATGGTCAGAATAATTTATGTCCCTAAATTTTATGTCCCCCAAGTTTAATGTCCCTAACACAGTGGTGCAAGAACCAACATTCTCTGGCACCAATTTAAGAAAATGACAATTAACTCCAAGAATATTTAGAATTGTGGGAAAATTGCAATGTATCTATGCAAACATAAGGATGACATAAAAACTATGAATACATAAAAACTCAGGTAGTTTAGTGACCTTGTGGGAAATAAGCCCCAAAACCCACTGCACTATACAACATCATAAATCTTTTTTTAAAGGTTTCATGTTTATTTTTCTCTATTTTAACTCCATGGTCATGTTCATCTTCATAGTCTTAGTTATGTAAAAATAATGTATTTTTAATGAAATTCCTGTGCTTTACTATGTTGCTTTTATACAACCATAAAATAAATAATCTTATAATCCTGTTTGTTTTCTGTATTTATACGTTTTTGCTTTTTCTTTTTAACTTGTTCCAGGAAAGTTTATTCCGTCACTGACATGTGGAGAAGCAATGAGACAAATTCTAATTTAACTCTAAAGCAAAATAAATAATCCCAACACTTTGCTTTTGTTGAGCTGCATTAGATGAACATAAAATGTAAAGGTTGGAACTAATATGATTTAAGTCCATGAGCAAATAAATAGGCTGCAGGCAAGAAATAGACAATGCTGAACAGCAATGCACAGATGAAGTTTTCACTTTCTGCATAATAGTAAAAAAAAAAAAAAAACTTTGAAGAGTAATCCAGTTTGTAGGGCAGTGAAGCAAAATAATCATCTTTGTAAATAGAATGTATTTGGTATCATATTCCCTTTTAAAGGATTTAGAAGTCGAGGGGGAAAAAAAATATACTAATCAAGACCAGACTTCAAATATGTTTGCAAAGGCTCGCTAGATCACTAACGTTTTATGACCACGTGTTTTTGGCACTGTGGTTCCACCAAAACTTTCTAATGCCGCGTACACACGGCCGTTTTTCCCGTCGAAAAAAACGTCATTTTTCCCATTCGACGAGAAAAACGATCGTCTGTGGGCTTTCTGTCGTTTTTTTCAACGAGAAAAACGGCATTAAAAACGACGAGAGAAATTAGAACATGTTCTAATTTTTCTCGTCATTTTTTTCGACATGTTTTCCGCGGCAGTGTTTCCCATAGGGAAACACTGCCGCGGAGCCCACACACGGTCGTTTTTTTCGACCAAAAAAAAAATGACATTTAAAACGGCCGTGTGTGGGGGGAACAAGCTGTTCCTCGTTTTTAACGTCGATTTTTTCGACGGTGTTTTCACCGTCGAAAAAAATCGATCGTGTGTACGCGGCATCAGAGTATATTATGTTTAATAAATTTAAATTGACTTTATGCTAGTGTAGCGGGTATCAATAGTTAGGGGAAGTGTCTGGGCGGTAGTATGGCCCAGATGCACTAATTACTAGGGTTTTATGGCCGTTTTGGTTCGTGGAAGATATCAATGGTGTCCAGTTCCCTGCGGCCACTGGGTGGCACTGTTGCCTTGGGCTGGGGTTGAACCACCATTGTAGGGCCGTGCCCTTTTTGTCCTCTCACAGCAGTAGTACGGCGGGGCGGGGAACCCGCTGTGCCTGTTGGGAGAGGGTATAAAGCGGGCGGACATCTTGCACACGAGGTCCGAGCCCCAGGCACCTTCAGCCTGGGGGCTGCTGTCCGTTCGTCCGTGTCCAGGTGCCCTTGGCCTGGGCACGTGGAGTCGAGTTCCATCCCAGGCACCTTAAGCCTGGGGTGAGGTACTTTGCAAGAAGGCCTGAGGCCCAGTACCTTCCACTGGGTCCCACGAGGGATGAAGTATTCCTAGGGTGCCCCCGGAATTGGGTGCCTGAATCCAGGGCGTAAGGGACCAGAGATGTGACCCTCCCAAAGAGCTGGTACAGCATAATGCCGGTGATGGTGTGGGCCTCTGGAGACAGTCCGGATAGAAGGACCTGTGAGCTTCGAGCGCGTAGCTTGTGAAACATCCCACTCAATGTTTGGAGGACTGCCCTGCTGTATGACATCACTTCCACGTTCCAGACTGGTTAGCATGGAGCTTCCTGTCATGTGACACCGCAGAGAAGCCTGTGCAAACGAAAATCGACATCTCCTACACCTCACGGCCGAGGGGAACTTTGCCAGAGCCAGCAGAGCGGCACTAACAGACCTCAGAACACCCCCAACCTTGATGGATATCATTTTCAAGTGAACCTGTAAGTATACATACTATACTTACATTAATTATTACAGTAGGATTTATTTAGTTGGCGCCTCCACCCCCTTCTTTTTTACAAGTCTACTCTTCTAGGACTATTTATTGCTCAAACAGAATAAATAAGTGTTGGACTTTATTTGGTGTGGAACTCAAGTTACTGGAAGCTAAGTGCCCTGTCTGCAACAGTGGCAATCATCCTCCACAAGAGAAGCTGAGGCTCCGGATGAGAACACAGACCCCCCGAAGGTAAATGGTTTAGCTCACACCTCTGCATAACACACATCAGAGGGCACGAGCTGGTGGTGCGTCCCCCCCCATTCTTCTCCCTGGTACCCCTAGACGAGTCAGCCAGCCGCAAAGAGAGAGAGAGGGAGAAGCGGGTAAAGGGGGTGTCGCTACACGTGGGGGCTCGTCTGGGATTTGTGTTTGTGTAATGGAGCCGAAGCTATCGGAGTTTGAACTTTGCTGCCCAGAAGAGTTCCGAGGAGGTCGGCCATATTGGTCAACGCGCCACGAGGCACACCCTCCCTGCACAGTTCGTAGGTGTGACATCGAGAAAGCCCGCAAACTAGTGCACAAAAGGGGAGGAGTCCGGCCATGTGAAGAGGTACACGTGGGGACTTTGGCGCCAGTTTTTCAGTGCGCGATGGAGCAGCAAGCGGTCACCATGTTCAGTAATGCCTCATGGGTTCCAGTCTCTACTACCACGAGGATGACTTCAACTGCTGCTCCGATTGGGGATTCGGCTCAAGCCCAGGGGACGATTCGCCCTGTATACCTGCAAGGACGTTGAGGCCCTGGGCATGATTTGTCCCGGATGTTCGGGACTGGTGGTTCAGCTAAAGCCATTTGGGCGCTGTGAGGCCTGAGGAGAGTTCATGTTTGAGGTGGAGCAACACATAGAAAGGCCTCGGGTCTTCCACCTCAGCCGCACAACAGGCGCCGCCACTCTTGAAGGAGAAGTCAATGCTTGGACAGCCATCCCTGCGCGCACTGTAGAGACCTCTGGGGAGGTCATGATCAAAGTGTTGGAGTAGAAATCCAAGGATGCTGCCTCGGGCACCACAGCTTCCCTACTCCCACCGCCAAAGAGGAAGATCGGTCTGGTCAGAGATTCCAGCGGCCGTGATGGAGGACAACCCCTGCGCTTACCTGGCCCAGATGGATCCAGTGGGAACATTCCCGGACCTCTATGCTCAAGTGTCGACCGAGGTAAGCTGGGGAACGGGACTTGGTGTTTTGTTGGAGGTGTCGGGGATCCGCAGTTACCGGAGCCCGCGGGAGGGGGTGATTCCACGTCTACAGGGATTTACCTACCCGCCGAGGAGTATGACACCTCCGACCTGGAGTCGGTCTCCGATGTGGGAGACGATGTTGCAATAGATGAACTATTTGCTGAAAAGGGCTGGACAAGATACCCCTGTTCGTCCCGTGCCAAAAGGGAACCACCTATGTCTACAGGGGATAGTACACCCCGGGTGGAGGCACCAGCGCCTGAGGAGGGATCCAGTCCCCTGCATGCCCTTCGGTTCCCAGTGTTACCTGCACCTGCTACCGGGGATAGGAGACTGTCGCTGCGGGCTCCCATGCCCAAATCGGAGGTGGTCAAGGCACCTCGTCATCCGGACTCTATTGTCCTGCCAGGTGAGGGAGACCGTGCTACGATGCCTCCCTTGTCTAGATTGCAGAGATTGTTTTGCCAGAAAGTCGCCAGCCTTCTGCCCTAGGTGAACTTACTCACTGGAGGTTGCTTACTAACTGCACTGAATCTGCAGTATAGTGAAACAGTACACTACAACCCTTTTTCCATTTTAACATACCTTTGGTGAATATGTTCTGTAGTCCACAGAGAGAGAGAACTGCAAACAATGCTATCTGATAAGAGTACAGCACAGGAAGCTTGGCTTACAAGATTTCTGGCAGGGCTAACAGGCATTTTTGCATTTGTTGAACAGGTATAACAAACCACTCTCAATGGTATATTTAACAGACCAAAAGGGAACAAATACAGTGCCTTGCAAAAGTATTCACCCCCCTTGGCTTTTTGCCAATTTTGTTACATTACAGCCTTTAGTTCAATGTTTTTTTTAAAATCTGAATTATATGTGATGGATCAGAACACAATAGTCTAAGTTGGTGAAGTAAAATTAGAAAATATATACATAAAACTATTTTTCAGAAATAAAAAACTGATAATTGGCATGTGCATATGTATTCACCCCCTTTGTTATGAAGCCCATAAAAAGCTCTGTGCAACCAATTACCTTCAGAAGTCACATAATTAGTGAAATTATGTCCACCTGTGTGCAATCTAAAGCCTCATACACATGATCAGACTTCCAACCAACTTTCCCGTGGATTCCTATCCGAAGGACGTTGGCCTTGAACTTGGTATGCATACAGTTGCCACCTCATCCCTTTAAACCCGAACACATATGAATTACACAGGTTCTGAGGCTAATTTAATGCAGATAAGGCACCAAGTGAGTTTAATTACCACCTTAATCAGCCACAGAACCTGTGTAATTCATATGTGTTTGGGTTTAAAGGGATGAGGTGGCAACCCTAACACACGGCAGGATATTTTCAGCCAACTTTCACCAAATTACGTGGTTTTTCTGCTCTTTACTGCCACCCTTTGGGCAACTTCTGCTATTGTTGGTTGATCTGTAGCATTGGTTCTGAGCATGCAAGTTTGTACTTTGGACTTTAGTCCCATGGACTTGTGTATACACGACGTAGGACATTTGTTGCCGGAAAGTTTGTCTGTTTTCACAGCGAACATTTGTCCGATGAAAAAGCAAAAAAAATTGTCCGATGGAGCGTACACACGGTCGGATTGTCCGCTAAAACAGGTCCGTCGGACAATTGCTGTCAAAAAGTCTGATCGTGTGTATGGGCCTTTAGATTTACGCATGGAACTCTTCAGTTATCCTAGTAAAGGCTGACTTTGTATCGGGGAAGCCCTGCCCATAGTGTAGATGGAGCTCCGAGGTGCGTACAGATGCGCAGGCGCAGGCCTGCGGGTGCCCATGCAGTTGTGCGTAGGTGTATACATATGTGCACGTTCATGCCCACTGGTGCCAATTGGACTATTTAAGTTGAGCTGTTGAACTGGCCAGTTGCTGTCTGTTCCTATATATCCTGTGCCAGTTCTTGTGCTTGATTCCTGTTACTGACCTGGCTTGCTTTTGATCACGCTTGAATGCTATCTGCCCTGACCTTAACCCTGACTTAAGTCCGATGGACTTGTGTACACGCGATCGTATTTTGCACCATCGGACTTTTGTTGTCGGAAAGTTTGTCTGTTTGCACAGCGAACATTTGTCCAATGAAAACCAAAAAAGTTTGTCCGATGGAGCGTACACACGGTCGGATTTTCTGCAAAAACAGGTCCGATCGTGCGTATGGGCCTTAAGTGTCACATGATCTGTCGTTAAAAAAAAAAAATCCAAACTTTTGATGATCCCAATGTATTGCCACAGCTATCAGTAGATGACTGGGAGGATCTAAGGAATCTCTTCCAAAGATACAGTAGACCTATCCAACTTTATCATCAGATATATTATATACGTTGAAACCTATAAACTCTCCATGCTTTCATGCACTATGGATGTGCCCACATATACAGGGGGTCCCCGGGTTACGAACCTGTTAGGGACTTTCCTCCTGTTTGTAAATCGGAAATGTTCGTAAGGCGGCCGCGCATGCGCAGAACGACAATTACGGACATTTCCGATGTTTTCCGATGTTCCATCGAATGCCGTTCTGCGCATGCGCGCCCAATTACGGACATTTTCGACATTTTCCGAGGCTCCGTCTGGCCGCGCATGCGCAGAACAGCAGATGGACCGCGAAGAACGGCAGAGGGTCCCCGCAGCGCCCGGTTCGTAAGTAGGAGGGGTTCCTAAGTCGGGCGTTCGTAAGTCGGGGACCCCCTGTACGCTGATTCTGGTCACAGGTCATGGGGTTTCTTGAATCTGCCTTGGTCCTGCCTAATTTACAATGTCCCAAAGTTTGTCTATTGGGAATTTGGAGGACCTCCAAATTACCTTGCATTTTAAGAAATGAATAAGACTAATGTTTCTATGCACCAAAAAAATAAATAAATACCGTTGACCTGGAAATGATCTATTCCATCGTCACATTCTGCGTGGAAAAATGTAATTAAATATGACCTTTCCTTATCAGCCTCCCCCCAAGTGGTAACCACTAGCTGACCAGCTCACGCAGATATACTGAGGCAGGTCGGCTCTCCTGCATGAACCGACGTACATGTACGTCAGTCCGTGCAGGGAGGATAACAGGCACGCATGGTGTCTGCTGGCGACCCGTGATCGCGTTGAGGAGAGGCAGAACAGGGAACTGCCTATGTAAACAAGGCGATTCCCCATCCTGCCTAGTGATATGACAGAGATCTACTGTTCCCAGTGATCTGGAACAGTGATCTGTCATGTCCCTGGCAGCCCATCCCCCCCTACAGTTAGAAAACACCCAGGGAACACACTTAACCCCTTGATCGCCCCCAGGTTCTAACCCCTTCCCTGCCAGTGTAATTTTTACATCGATCAGTGCATTTGTATAGCACTGATCAATGTAATAATGTCACTGGTCTCCAAAAAGTGTAATTTGGGGTCAGATTTGTCCGCCGCACTGTTGCAGTCCTGCTACAAAATGCAGATCACCGCCATTATCAGTAAAAACAATTAAAAAAAAGCCCCTAAATCTACCCCATAGTTTGTAGATGCGATAACCTTTGCGCAAACAATATACGCCTATTTTATTTACCAAAAATATGTAGAAGAATTTATATTGGCCTAAACTGATGAATAAATTTGTCTTTTAAAATTTTTTGGGGATATGTATTATAGCAGAAAGTATAAAAAAAAAATTTTCTTAAATTGTTGGTCTTTTTTTGTTCATAGCGCAAAAAATAAAAACCACAGAGGTGATCAAATACCACCAAAAGAAAGCTCTATTTGTGGGTAAAAAATTACATCAATTTTGTTTGGGTATAGCGTCAGTCAGTTAAAGCAACGCAGTGTATCGCAAAAAATGGCCTGGTCATTAAGGGGGCAAATCCTTTCCGGGGCTGAAGTGGTTAAAAAAAATTGGGTCCATGGGCACACTCTATGTTCCTGCAAGTGGCCATCTTGTTACACCCAGAAGGCCCAACCAAGGCCTATATCCAGTTCTCCCTGTTTTTAAACCAGGATGGTTCCTACCACACTCCTGTCTTCCCCAATACGGAAGTGCCATATATTAATGATGAAGAAGCGTCCGAGTGTGAAGACCATCAGCAAGCAGCAAGGCCCCCCGCTGATGTAACCCCCAATCCAGCTCCAGACTCACAGTTCCAAATGAATCTCGAACGTATGCTGGCAACCATAAAGAACAGTGCCCCTTATCAGCCCCCGCCCCAACAACAATCTCCGTTGCCAGAATGGGCACCGGTGATGTATGTCGCTTTTACCCCATCACAAGCAGCGGCCTTAGTGACAAGTCTGCCTGACCCAGAGAAACAACCAATGCCCTTCTACCGCAGGATGGTGCAGATACAAGAAACTTATTCAGCTGCTTGGAGAGATTTGATCAGCTTATGCCAAATTAAAGCAGGACATGTCTTTTGGCCGGTCATGCAGGCGGCCTTCAATGATGCCTGCTTGACATGTGCCACTTCCTATTCCTTGGGTGTGGAGTTCTGCGCCCAACTCCACGAATGGGCAAAGGAGAAACTGGCGGATCAGAATACCACAATCCAAGATACAATCCAAGATAAAGGGGTGTCTGTGGAGAAGTATCATGCCAGACTCACCCAGGCCTTTGAGGATCTGGGCTTCTCTATGAAAAGGCACAACTCATATGTTATCAACTGCTTTTGTCTCAGGGCTCAGAGAAGATATCAGAAAAAGCCTGATGGTGGCTCGCCCCGAATACCGCTCAATGAAAATGTCCGATCTACTGCTGGTGGCCAGGCGTATAGAAAACCAAAAAGTGAAAAAACCAACGCCCCTCATGGTAGCTCATGATGATACTTCATGAAGCGATAACTCCAAGTTACATTCCACAGGAAGTACTTGACAGAATTCCCGCATGCCTATGGTCCACGGGACCGGAAGACATCGGTCACCTGAAAGTGCCACCAGTTTTAGTCAAGCTCAAAGAGGTAGCATCATTGCCCCGGAAACCACAATACCCCTTGAAGCCTGCTCAATCCGCAGCCATCTCAAGAAAGGTCGAGACACTTGTGTCCAATTGAGCTCTGATACCGTGTACTTCGGAATGCAAAACACCCTTGTTCCCAGTGAAGAAACGGACCCCAAGAGGAGAACCAGAAAATTACAGAATGGTCCAAGACCTCCGAGCAGTTAACAAAGCCACAGTGTTGGACACCCCAATTGTGCCAAATCCACATACCTTATTATCATGTATACCTCCAATGGCTGAGTACTTCACTGTAGTGGACCTGGCTTACTGCACGCGTGGATCCCTGATGCATCGATCCTCATGCAACCCCTCTATGATGCTCTCAAGTCTGTGCCATTTACCCTGTCAAGCGAGGCCCTGGACAATTTCTTTCTGCTGAAGCAAGCAATATCCACAGCTCCTGTTTTGGGCCTCCCAGATTATGGAATACCCTTTAAACTGTTTGTGTCGGAAAGAAATGGCCACGCCACAGGGGTCCTAGCTCAATCACATGGAGGCCGAACTAGACCCATTGGGTACTATTCATGCCGTTTAGACCCCATGGCTAGGGGTGGCCCTTCCTGTTTAAGAGCTGTCTTTGCTGCCCAAGCACTGCTGGACAAAACTTCTGACCTCGTTCTAGCACACCCCCTGTTTCTTTTGGCACCACATGACATTGCTGCCATCCTGAATCAGGTGCAACCCCGCCACCTGTCCACCGCCAGACATCTTCGGTTACATATCTCCCTCCTCCTTCCAGACAATGTGACCCTCCAAAGGTGTCTCACTCTCAACCTGGCCACTCTTCTGCTGTTTTTCGAGGGGGGACAAGAAGAAGAAGGAGATGGTGAAGAAAAAGACCCCTGTACTGCTCCACATGACTGCCTTGAAATGATGCGCATGGAAACCACACACTTACCTACAGTGAGTGAAACTCCTCTGTTCAGGAAGCAGAGCTCCAAGCCCTCACTACAGCATGTAAGATAGCAGAAGGTAAAAGAGCCAACATTTACACAGACTCAAGGTACACCCTGGGAGTGGCTCATGACTTTGGTGTCATCTGGAGGGCTAGAGGATTTCTGACAGCGGCCGGAACGCCGGTGAAACACGGCCCAGCCATCAAGGAGTTAATGGATGCACTACTCCTGCCTGACAAAGTGGCTGTCTTGAAGGTTAAAGCACATGGCAAACTGAATTCTCAAGAAGCCAGAGGGAACCACCTGGCGGATATAGCTGCCAAACAAGCAGCGAAAGACCAACGGAAAACAGCTGAAGTGGCCGAAGAGGAGAGTGAATCTTTAGCGCAGATGCCTGTGGCGGTCCATGTGCCATCTGACAGGCAATACCTAGCCTCTATGCAAAATGCAGCTCACTCAGAAGAACATTCGGAATGGATCGATAAAGGAGCAGAATACGATGGAGATCAATATCTGATGAGAGGGAAAACCTGTTTACCAAAATATATGTATCCAGCAGTCGTCCAATGGGCACATGGACTTGCACATCTCTCTAAGAACTTAATGAATTCACTGATCAGCAAGTATTACTGGGCCCCAGGGATAACCACCCCAACCAGAAATTACTGCGCCTCATGTGCAGTATGTGCAAAATGCAACCCGGGGAGAACAGAGAAGACACCACAGAAACATTTGGCGAAACCTCTCTATCCATTCCAGAGGATACAGATTGATCATATACAGATGCCAAAAAGTGGCCGATATGAATATGCCCTAGTGATGGTGGGCATGTTCTCCGGCTGGCCAGAAGCCTACGCTGTTACAAACATGACAGCCAGGACCACGGCTAAGAAACTACTGAGTGAGCTAGTATGTAGATTTGGGGTTCCAGAGGTGATAGAGAGCGATCAGGGCCCAGCCTTCACAGCAACCCTTACAAAAGAGATTTGGGCAGCAATGGGACTCTAGGGAAACATGCTCTGTCCCCTTATGAAATTTTGTTTGGTTCAGCCCCCAGACTTGGCTGTTATTTCCCACAGCAGTTGCAGTTACAATCTGATGTGTTAACTAGTTATGTTACACGTTTGTCTAAAGAGCATTAACTAATATCCATTCTCGAGTGTTTTCTTCCATTCCAGATCCTAAAGTAGATACAGGAACACACCAACTACTGCCAGGAGATTGGGTGCTAGTAAAGAAGTTTGTGAGGAAGCACTCCCTGGAGCCAAGATATGATGGTCCATTTCAAGTTTTGCTGACCACAGCTACATCAGTAAAGCTAGAAGGGAAAAGCACCTGGATACACACCTCCCACTGCAAGAAAGCTCCATCTCCTGAAGACAAGATCCTGACAACACCACAATGATGGTGTTGTATATCCTTTTCCTGTTGGGGTTAGTGGGGGCTCAGCAGGTAGCCATTACACAAAATGACATTTGAGAACCGGATGGCCTTAAACATGGTGTTGGCTGAGAAAGGAGGTGTCTGTAAGATGATAAAGAAAATGAGAACCTGTTGCACCTACATTCCTGACAATACTGGCCCAAATGGTAAGGTTACTCTAGCTATAAAGAAATTAGAAAATCTATCATTGGAGTTGAAGAAGAACTCAGGTATTACAGACCCGTAGGATCAATATTTCAGCTGGATGGGTCGGTGGCAAAAGATGATCGCCCAGATAGGGGTTAAAGTATTAATAATTCTAGTTCTTTTAGCCCTGGTTGTATGCTGTATTCTGCCCTTTGTAAAGAAGTTAATGAGCAAGGCTGTAGATAACAGTACACCTACATTTCTCCACCAAGAAGAAGAGGATCCACTTATGAAGGAAGAGGATAAACCTTCCACTCCTTTACAGTCACTCCCCGTCCATAATTTCACAGTCCTATAGGGATATAGGGATAGAATAGGGAACCGCCTGACTGTCCTTCCCGGCTTCGTCGAGGGGGGTAGTGAACTAGTTACTGCCCTTCTCTATACTTAGCCTGAAAAAAGGTCCTGGGGAATGGTCCAGGTGGTGGTCAGGTCCTTTAGTTTGAGGGACAGATAGAAAATAGTCATTTTAGGGGGGTCTGTGAAGGAATGTGATGAGCATAATGTTAAACTAGAAAATGTCTATTCTCTATGCATCTTCACTATACTATAAAGTCTAGGTTGCTTTTTCATGTACACCACTGCTGTAAATTCTTCCTTTCTAACAACACCCCCTCCCACCGAAAAGACTGGAGAAGACAGAAAATGGTGGATACCCCCTTCTCCCACACATCTTTGGAATGCGGATATGAAGATAGGACCAGAGGACAGCCCAGCTTAATCATCACGTTTCTGTACTCTTTTTGTATTGCAGCCAATCAGATGTGGTTTGCAGTCTTACATTAACATAATAGTGACGTATCATGCTATGTGTAAAAAGTTTAGTACTGTCTGGAATAAATCATTAGATACGGAAATAACGGATCTTCACGGATGTGTCAGAGTTTTGCTTTCAGCATGCATGCAGTGTTATCTAACCTTTACAATTCGGAACAGTAGTAGAATCCATATTAACCCCTTTGTGGTTAAACGACCATTACAGTTGTACCAGGAAACCCCATTATTATCCACATGGGCTTCTATGTAATATGTTCTGCTGTATAGCTTTTGATCCTATCACAATTTCTCTAAAGGACAAACATTTGTGAATTGTGCTCACTATATTATGCTTGTTTAATTATGCTTGTTATATTATGCTCAGCAAGCAGAATCTTTATAAAAAAGAACTGTGTGTTTTCCACATTGTTTAGGACGAGTGATCCCCCTTAAAATGTGCCTAAAGCCAAAACTTTTTTTTTTTCTTTCCAGGTTTTCATTGCTGTTCGTGGCTTCGCTGGAGAGGTTCACCCTTTCTATTTGTCCTGGAGACTGTTGTGACCTGCGCAGAAAGTGGTGGGAAATCAAAAATGGTACATTTGGCACTGGAACAGGATGCAAGGGTAAATTTTCCAATAAATGACAACTGTCTAAGAGGGGATTTTCCCACCCTCAAGCCTCGCTGTACACGACGGAGAATCTCGTCGTAAAAAAAAAACCCATAGTTTTTCTCGGACGAGATTCTTGTCAAGCTTTCCTTGCATACACACTGTCAATTCCAAATCTCGTCCTTGTAAAGCGCGGTGACGTACAACATGTACGACGGCAGTATAAAGGGGAAGTTCGATTCCAATGGCGCCACCCCTTGGGCTGCTTTTGCTGATCTCGTGTTACCGCGTGTTAGTAAAAGTTTAAGGAGAGACGATTCGCGCTTTTCAGTCTTCGTGCTTTCAGTTCGTTACAGCGTGACGAATGTGCTATCTCCATTACGAATGCTAGTTTTACCAGAAGGAGCGCTCCCATCTCATACTTGATTCTGAGCATGCGCGGTTTTTTAAGACTCGGAAAAGCATACACACGACCGGTTTTCTTGTCGTAAAACAGGCCGACGAGAAAATCGAGAATCCTGACGAGAAAATAGAGAGCAGGTTCTCTATTTTTCTCGTCGAGATTCCCGGCAGTTTTCTCGACGAGAAACCATACACACGAACGGTTTTCTCGGCAAGAAAGCTCTCTCGGCAGTTTTGATGAGAAACTCGGTTGTGTGTACGAGGCTTTACTGTTATGTCTCTAGGATAGGAAGTGAAGGGAAATCTCCCCAATAGGATTCACCCAAAGGCAACTCAAGCCAAACTAAAAAAAAGTTTTGGCTTTAGATATACGTCAATTGTGTAAAGAGACCATGGTCAGACCATTCACTTCAAAAACAAACTTTGCATAAGATTATATGTGCATTTAGCATATTTACTGCAGGTTATTTTACTGTACAAAAAAACCTCTTGTTTAGACCAGAAGCCCTTAGAGTGCTGCTGGGAACTCCTATTTTGGATGTGTAATAAGCAGCCCCAATGGGCACAGAGCTGTAACTCAAGTCATACACTATAGCCGTGATGGCAAACCTTGGCACCCCAGATGTTTTGGAACTACATTTCCCATGATGCTCAACTACACTTCAGAGTGCACGAGCATCATGGGAAATGTAGTCTCAAAACATCTGGGGTGCCAAGGTTCGCCATCAATGCACTATAGCATTTCCCTTTACTCCTCCTCCAGCAGCAGTTTTTTTAGGGACGAGCTTGGCCAGCACAAACAGTAAGTAGGCATTACTAGAAGGGGAGAGAGCTCTGATGTGCAAGGAAGGAGGGGGCTGTGCAAGGGAATTGACTCTTCCTGAAAAAGTCAAATTTTCTTGGAAATTTGAAGACATGTTTTTCATCGGAAATTCCGATCGTGTGTGGGCCCCAATCAGACTTTTTTCCATCGGTGTAAAAAAATAGAACATGTTTAAAATTTTTCCGATGGAAAAAAATCTGATGGGAAATTCCAATCGTCTGTGTGGAATTCCATCGGAGAAAAATCCACGCATGCTCAGAATCAAGTCGACGCATGCTCGGAAGCATTGAACTTAATTTTCTTGGCTTGTCTGAGTGTTTTACGTCACCGCGTTTTGGACGGCCGGAATTTAGTCTGACAGTGTGTATGCAAGACTGATGGAAGTCAGCTTCATCGGAATTCCGACGGAAAATTCCATTGGATTTTATTCCATCGGAAATCCGATCGTGTGTACAAGGCATTACACAATTTTAATTCTTGAAGGTGACAGTGGTCTTTGCCACCAGCCCAATTGATTTTTATCTGGGTTTGTATGGCCCTAATTATACAGGATATGTAATGAGTATGATTGGAATGTTTATTATTTCGCTACCCTGCACTAGAATATCAAACTTTTAAGAAAGGTGGGGTTAGATGTGTACCCTGGGAAATCACTTTAAGATGAAAATACACTTTAAAGCTTTTTTGCAAAGGAATGTTCATTTAAAACCCTTAGTAGACAACTGTTGTGGTAAATGCCAGACATGCATAGTCACTTCAGGTCAGCCAGCTGTAATGTGTATGGAAAAACTGACACTGCCAGTTAAACACTGTGAGACACTGAGAATTCAGCAACATCTAAGTTCCCTTGTTACTCATTTATTTTAATGTATTTTAAGTTCAAAACAAAAGACCATCCATAAACTAGAATGCTTTTTTCTGGAACAATATGATCAAGGGAGCAAGCTCTAAATCCCTTAGATAGCATAAATAAGTTAAAATTTTAAAACATGCATTAAAAAAATTAATGTATTATTAAGCAACAGTAGATGTAGATTGACAGTCTGGTTCCTTGCAGTGCATGTGTCTTCTTTTGCCAGCTAAACTCCAGTCAGCTAAAAGTCTAGTTCTTTTAGCCTCCCCCCAGCCTGTAATGCTTGTTTATTCCATAGGGCAAAGAATAGGCAGAAATACGTACCTTATTGATCACTCCAGTAGGCTTTCTCCATGTTTGATGATCAGTCCGGTGATCCTGAATTGTACATGAAAATCCTACCTTGCCAACATCATGGGAGTGGAGGAGAGTGACAACTGCCAGGGTAATTGAGGATAAGGTATATCTCTCTGTTGTGTCCCCATAGACCGGAGGTCAAAAACGCGTCGATTACGAGAAGGTGCTGGGTAGATTGCATCCCTTCCTTGCCGAACCCCAGAACCTGGACAAGAGCAGGTGCAGCATTTACAGGAACCAATCCCCTGTATTTTCCTCCTGCAGCAACTCCTCCTCACCCTCTTACAGACATTCAGTTGCTGCAGGGGGAAAATACAAGGGATTGGTTTCTGTAAATGTTGCCCCGCTCCCCCTCCAGTTCAGGTTCTCCTTCCTTCTGCTCCCTGGGCCCCCTGTGTGCTCCCTGGTCCCCTCCTTCCACTTCTCACAGTGTTGCTGGCTTCCCCTCCTCTGCTCTCCAGCTGTCCGTTGTGGGGGATCGTTTCAGGATGCAGAGTGGGGAAAGGGCTAGTAAATATGTAATTTACTTGAGCCTTCCTTTTCTGAGCGAACACAGTGAGCTAACAGGGCTGTTAAACAAATAATGAAAAAACAAATTGTAAAAAATAATTTTAAAAGAATTATAAAAACAAAAAAAATCCACTGCCCTACTGACAGCAACAAATGCCCTACTGACACCATCCTCTGCCCTACTGACAAAGTCCACTGCCCTACTGACACCATACACTGCTCTATTGACTGACACTGTCTACTCCCCTACTGTCACCATCCTCTGCCCTACTGATGCCAACCTCTGCCCTACTGACACCATCCAGTGCCCTACTGACACTGTCCACTGCTCTATTAACTGATACTGTCCACTATTAACCACTTCCCGCCCGGCCTATAGCAGAATGATGACCGGGAAGTGGTTCGGTTATCCTGACTGGCCGTCATATGATGTCCAGTAGGATACCAGGCCAGCGTACAGTGTGGCAATCGGTGTCTATGGTGTCTCTGACAAAGGCTCTTTACCATGTGATCAGCTGTGTCCAATTACAGCAGATCACAGTGTAAACAGGAAAAGACGTGTATTGGCTTTTCCTCTGTCGCGTCTGATGGATTATCAGTCAAGGATGCCCATGCAGGACCACCAGGGATGCCACCCAGGACCACCAGGGATACCCACCAATGATGCCCACCCATGACCACCAGGGATGCCAATTAGTGCCCATAAATTATGCCAATCAGTGCCCATAAATTATTGCAATCATTTCTCATCATAAATGCCTGCCAGTGCCTCCTCATCAGTGATGCCTATCTGTGCCATCTATCAGTGTCCATAGGTGCCACCCATTAGTGCCCATCAGCGCCACCCCAGTGGTGATCAAATACCCCCAATAGAAAGCTCTATTTGTGGGAACAAAATGATAAAAAAAAAAATTGGGTACAGTGTTGCATGACCGTGCAATTGTCATTTAAATAGCGACAGCGCTGAACGCTGAAAATTGGCCTGGGCAGGAAGGGGGGAAAGTGCCCTGTATTGAAGTTGTTAAGGTAGGTTAAGTTTATATTTTTACAGCAACATTTCTTTTATTATATTTATATTAAGTTTTTCTTACTATTTAGTTAGGCCTTGCTAGTTAATTTTGTGGAAAAAAAAAGGGCGCCGAACCTACGGTCATCTTTGATCTCTTTCATGTTGGTCAGGTAGATCTCCACCTTTCAAAGGTTGCTCACCTCTGCTCTAGACTAAATGAGTTTTAGATGCTTACTATCAGGGGAAGGTGCAAGAAAAAGGGGATTTTAAAAAGCTGACTGGAGTTCAGTGTAAGTTTAATTCATGTTGTTTTCAAGCAGCACAAGGGCAAAAGTACTTTATATGATGCAAGCATAATATTCTGAACAAGCCGTAAAAGCACATTAAAACAAATCCTCATTCATCTCTTTATCTACAAGCATTGTGAAGAAATGCATTTTCAAAATGTATAACAAAGGCAGATAATTTTCTAAGAGAACAAATGTTTACAGGTGCCAGCCCTCTAATGTAGGAGTCTCCAAAACTGCAGACCACTACAAGATTGTACCTGGCCAATGGCTAGCAACCAATGACATAATTGCCCCAGCAGACTTTAGGATCCCCCCGCTGCACTGTCTTATTCCAAGTCAGTTGGTTACTAGGACCATGCCCTACCAACCAGTGACGTTCTTGACCCAGCAGAACAGAACTTCCTCCGTCCATACCTTATCTGCCTCCTGGCTCCTGTCCTGCTGCTACACTGACTACAGCCACTCTTTAAGAAAGGTAAGGCAGACAGCTAAAAAGGAATTTGATGTAAAGGGGCTTTGATGGGGACCTTGATGTATAGGGGGGCTTCTCAGATGGATTCTGATGTAAGGGGGCTCTGATGTAAAAGGAGCAATGATGGAGTCCCTGATCTAAAGGAGCATTTGACGGGGAGCCTGACAAGGGGACTCTGATAAAAGGGGGGCTCTAATGGGGACTGTAGGAGGAGATGTAGGGCAGAGACTCTGATTTGTTTTTACTGAAGTTCTTTCTCTTTTGTTTTGAACCATATCATGCTGATTTAAAAAAAAGATCCAAGTAAATCATTTATTTAAAGATTAAAAATATTTTTTTTCAGCCCATGATTATTTGGAAATATACAATGTGACCCTCGTACTGAAAAGTTTGAAAACTCAGACCCCTGCTTTAATGTAAATACACAGCAGATGTTTCTAAGATGTTAAAAACCAACTGACGACTAAAGATTCTTTGTTGTGATCTTTAAGACCCCTTTCACACTGAGGCGTATTTCAGGCGTTTTAGCGCTAAAAATAGCGCATAAAAAACCACCTGAAATACTCCTGCCACAGCATTCTCAATGTGAAAGCCCGAGGGCTTTCACACTGAGGCGATGCGCTGGCAGGAGAAAAATCTCCTGCAAGCCGCATCTTTGGAGCGGTGAAGGAGCGGTGTGTATACCACTCCTTTACCGCTCCTTCCCATTGAAATCAATGGGACACCGCGGTTTTAACCCCCCGCAAACTGCGGCTGTAGCCGCGGTTTGCGGGCGGTATTAACCCTTTTTCGGCCGCTAGTGGGGGTTAAAACCGCACCGCTAGCGCCCGAATATTGTGGTAAATACGACGGTATAGCAGCGCTGAAAATCGCGCCGCTATACCGCCACCGCACATGTCCGCCCCAGTGTGAAAGGGGCCTAAGGATCTTTGAGAAGATATAACTTCACATTATAAACAGCTTGTGAGTTTAGGGGTAGCCAAAGCTCCTATACAGATTGTGTAGAATATGTAAATAGCTAGATGTGCATTTTAAGATGCATAGCGCTGTCTATTTCAAGCATTTCTAAAGCTATTTATAACTCACTAAAGGAGCCACTTCTTGCTCCTATGTTAAAAGTCAAATGATAATTATGATGTTCTCTCGTCAGTTACTCTTGAAGTGGGATAAAACACTGCAACGATGTGTACTCAATATAGGGGCTTGTAGTCACAGCAACGATATACTAAACCGACCAAACACCAACCATGGTGTTTAATAATGCTCCCACTGACACCAATGATGAGGATTAATATTGCTTCCACTGACACCATTGATAAGGCTTAATATTGTTTCCACTGATACCAATGGTGGGGTATAATAATGCTCCCACTGACACCAATGATAATGATTAATATTGCTTCCACTGACACCATTGATAAGGCTTAATATTGTTTCCACTGATACCAATGGTGGGGTATATTAATGCTTCCACTGACACCAATGCTGGGGTTCAAAATTGTTCCAACTATTTGGTTTAATATTGAGCCCATTGGCACCAATTATGGAATTTAATATAGCTTCCTTTAACACCAATAGTGGGGCACCACATCTTTTTTCTCAACCCCTCCATAGTGTATATCCAAATGTTGGCAATTCATATTTTTTGGGGTTGGACAACACTGTCATTTACATGTTTCAGGTGGGCTTATAGGATGAAAAAGGAAACACTTACCAGACTGTGTGGCTCATTCACAATTCAATAGGGCTGGGGGATAATATGGGAAATTGCAAAGCTGTAGGCTGTGAAAATTGGTGCCATCCCTTGGTTATATGAATAGTGGGGCAGGGTTGAATGAATCAGTAGACTGGCTGAAAAGACAAACATTAGACAAATAAAACTTTGTCTGTATAGCAACTATGCATTTAACTATCTGTCCGGTGTTTCGCTGTAATCTATGGCCAGTTTAAATGATCCAAATCTTTCAAATTATCAGCCCAGATATGAATAACTTTTGTAAGCTTTAAACTTGTGGAAACAAGAAAAAAGAAACCGTTCAAAGTTAGATTTTCCATCTAGGGAACCTTCCTCAAAATTCTCATTTTGGTTTCTCTCCCATGTGGGAACAATTTGCACTGTGTATAGGGTATATTTTGTCGAGTAGCAGAGTGTTCTTCTGCGCAGCTTTTTATCATTTTAGTAATGTAGCTTTGTTTTATTTATGACACTTCAGCTTGAGGTCAGGATAAAAAAATAATAATACTGTATCTGGTATAATTTACACCAAGCTGAGTGTGCAGCCCAAACTCATGTAAACAAGCCGGCAAGGCGGAATTGGCATAATAGACAGGCAGAGCTAACTAGTCACAGAATATGAGTCAAGCAGGAAGTCAGCAAGCTCTGCTATTCCCATTATCACATAACATAAAACATACTTCATGAGCCAGCTCTGGATCTGCTCTGTGTCTGAGGCCCTGTGTTTCTTACTAGCTGAAGATACACTGGGAGCATTCAACGGGTCACTAAGCCAACACTAAACAATACACAGACTTAAAAGGAAATTACACACACTAAGAAAGTACATGTCATTTCCTTTAGCTTGGTTGGATCATTGCAGGTACAGGGGTAAATCCATTGTCAATTGTGTTTAAATTCGTTCTTTATTTAGACAGTTTTAAAAAGATGGTGATGTATGCTGCTTCCAAGGGCTGGCAAAAAATAAG
Source organism: Rana muscosa (assembly GCA_029206835.1). Classification (NCBI taxonomy): domain Eukaryota; kingdom Metazoa; phylum Chordata; class Amphibia; order Anura; family Ranidae; genus Rana; species Rana muscosa. The sequence continues at coordinate 429,635,485 of CM055121.1, read as the reverse complement.
GAGTTTCAGGAAACTTTTTCTGGGAGAAAGGTGTCATTGCTGACTTAAAGCGGAGCTCCGCCGTAAAAAAAAATATTAAAAGCCAGCAGCTACAAATACTGCAGCTGCTGACTTTTAATATTAGGACACTTAACTGACCTGGAGTCCAGCGACGTCGGCAGCAGAAGATGAGCAATCGCTCATCTCTCGGCTGCCCCCACCGCCATCATGGGTAAGGGAAGCGTTGCGGCTCTTCCCGGTTCCCTACTGCGCATGCGCGAGCAGCGCTGCGCGTCTTTCAATGGTCCCCGCTGTGTTCTGGGAGCTGTGTGTTTCCCAGAACACAACGAGGAGGACCGGGAAGTGACGCACTACCCGCAGTCTACCCGCAGTGAGGATTCCCGGAAGTGGGTGCAAATACCTGTCGGAGGAATCCGATGAGCAGAAGTTCCACTTTAGGGTGGAGCTCCGCTTTAAAGCCCATCTCTGGGCAGATACTGTGTCTCCAGGCCTTCTTAACCCCTTTATTCACACCCAGAAATGTTACAAAGTGAGTCCAAAACCTCCTCAAGGTGAGGTTGTTGGTAATTCTTTCCAGAAAATAAACATAAAAATTGTTGCAAAGAATGAATAAATAACTCAATAACCTTAAGTGGTAAACCAAGAAATTCTACATTTACAGGTGATGTTCCAGAAAATTGCAACACATTTTTAAGCCTCCAAAATGATTGTATGGGTGATCCTTTTGTATGGATGATCCAGTTAATGTGCTTTAAAGCAAACCCCTGGATAGTTACAATGCAAGGTACAAGTGTTAGCCTTGCCTTCCATTACCTCTACTAAACGTTATTGCAATTCTACTTTTAGGGAAGTTTTCCTTTAATGGTTCACCCTTACATAAGAGTGAAGCCCAGGGAGTAAAATACTTACCTTCATCCCTGCTTCTAACATTTTTACAGTGTGACCCTAAAGGTAAGTTGTTGTTTTTTTTTTTTACTACCTAGGCTTCACTGGTGAAAGAGGGGGGAACGGTAAAGGACAACTTTACTAAATGTGAATTAAAGTGTTTGCAAACCTTAAAAAAAAATCATGGTCCTGTCTCTTTAAGGCATGATATGCTGCATGGTGCTTTTGCAATGTTATTTATCCCTTTCCATGTTGTATAATACCTGGTTGATCCTGCCTGTTCCTGTGTTCCCCTGTGTAAACTGACCGTGCTAATCATGGCTGCCGATCCATGATAGCGTGGTCAGTTTACGTCTTACGTCACAGGGCTCTCTATAGCCTGACTGTATCTCCCTCTCTCCCTGACATTTCCATGGTCTGTGTGAATCTGATCTCCTCGCCCCTCCTGCCTTGATTGACTTAATATTCCACTGCAGCTACTTCTCCCCTCTTTGTTAAAGGATAAGGACACAATAACACTAACCTATCTAACCCTGTTAAGAAGAAATCAGTATACATACCTTTTTTGAAGCCGATCCAGTCCGGTCTCCAGCGGTGGAAGCTCTGCAGAGGACACAGCCGACAAGAGCTGTGAAATGAATGGGAAATGATGTCACCCATAGACTTAATATAGACTTACTATGGGGTTTCCATTGTCGGCTGTGTCCTCTGCACCTGTCTCCACAGTGAAGCCGCATCTGACAGCTTAGCGTGGGATCGGGTCAGATCGTCTTAAAAACAGGTATGTATACTGATTTCTTCTTTACAGGGTTAGATAGGTTAGTGTTAGATCATGGATGTCTGTAGATGTAGAGATTTTAGTGTTAAAGGAGTTGTATAGTGTGGTACCCCACCAGTGTATGAATACAGGATTCTCAACCAGGCAGTTTGAGGGGCTCCAGGGTATTTGCTTGTTTGGGAAAAAACTGGCTATTCAGTTTTGTCATTGTTTAGTAAAGTCCATTTTGGGACCTGGAGCCCGGGGATTTCTTAGAGATCCGGATGGAATGAAATCCCCAGTCCTGGGTCTGGATTTTGAGACTCACCAGCACACTGACTGGTCACCACCCTCCCGAGGAGTCCAGGCTTGTAAGGGAGAACCCAGAGAGCGCAGGTGTGCACTGGAGTAGCCAGAGAGTGCAGGCTACACTGTGAAAGCCAGAGACCTGAGCTGAAGGTTGCTGACAGAAGTCAGAGCCAAGCGGCTTGATATTTTTGTTTGCAATGTTGCATGTGTGAGCCAGGAGGCTGAACATACTGTCATTTAATGCTGATGGTGAAAACCCCCTGCGAGGGAAACCACTTATTTTTTTTCATTTATGAAACTTTGTTTGATTTTCTTTAATAAAAGTGGGCCAACAAGCCCTGAAAGGGAAAGATTTGTGTGGACTGTTCTTCAGGGGCGGATCCAGAGTCTTTTCTCGGGAGGGGCACTGCCAAAAAATATGTTTTTTTTGTGGGAAATTTATCGGGGAAATGGCTGGTGTTGGCGCTTCAATCATCCCGGCACCATGGTTGTTATGGTGTCAGGATGATTGAAGCGCATTATTTCTATTATTACTTTGTTATATAAAATTAAATAGTTCAATGCAGAATCAGTGGGAGCCCCGAGTGTGTCACTTGCCACCGTCGCCTGCAATTAGTGGGAGCCCTGAGCGTGTCACTTGCCACACGTTGCGGATTGTCACTTGCCACGTCACCTGTCACATCTTGTGGATTGTCACTTGCCACACCTTGTGGATTGTCACTTGCCACATCACCTGCCACACTTTGCAGATTGTCACTAGCCACACCTTGCGGATTGTCACTTGCCACTCACCTGCCACACCTTGCTGATTGTCACTTGCCTGCCACCAGATGCAGATTGTCATTTGCCACGTCACCTGACAATTTGCGGATTGTCACTAACTTGCCTGCTAAGGTGTAGTTTTGGTTGTCTCTTGCTGTGTCCCAGACTCCCAGAGTCAGGCAGCAGAGAGAGAATGTAATCTCTCTGCTGCCTGCACAGTGAGGGCGGAAGTCACTGCAGGAATGCAGGGCAGGCATGGGCGGTGAGAGATGAGGCTGCTCTCTCACTCTCACCTGCGCTGCCAACACATTGAGCAGCACAGTCTGCCCACGAACCGCGCCGCCCGCCCACAAACCACGCCACAAGCGGAGCTGCCCGCTTTCTTACCCGTCTGTGGAGCCGCACGCTATCGCACCTGCCTGCAGAGCGGCCCGACGTGACTCACTGACGTCACTCGTTGCTAGACGCCAAGCGGCCCAGGTGTTAGCAACGAGTGCAGGGAAGAGGCTCCACCCACCTCCTCCTCCGCTCCTGGTATCGTGTCATTGTGCCGTGTAACTACATTAGACGAGTCTCTCTCTTGGCGCCACTGATCAGCTGATGTGAGAAACAGAGAGAGACTCAGAGAGGCAGTGGCAGCCGCAGAACAAGTACTGTATATACTCGAGTATAAGCCGACTCAAATATAAGCCGAAGCACCTAATTTTACCCCCAAAAAATGGGAAAACGTATTGACTCGAGTATAAGCCTAGGGTGCCCATCTGCATGCCTCACTGTGCCTCACTTTGCCTCACTGTGCCCATGCCTCACTGTGCCCATGCTTCACTGTGCCCATGACTAGACTGATGTTTAACATGGGAGTCTATGGAAGGAGTGCCCGGCTTTGAAAAATCGGTTCTCCCCGGACATTGGTCTCCCAGACACAAAACTTTCCACACTTGTAGAGGAGACATGGAGCTACATATGTGTCAAGTTTGGGGTCCAGGGAACCTATGAACGACCGGTACCGGGTCTGCAAATTCACCGGAGAAATTACCATTTAACATTGGAGTCTATGGAAGGAGTGCCCGGCTTTGAAAAATCGGTTCTCCCCGGCCGTAGGTCTCCCAGACACCAAACTTTGAACACTTGTAGAGGAGACATGGGGCTACATGTGTGCCAAGTTTGGGGTCCAGGGGACCTATGGCCGGCCAGTACTGGGCCCCCAAAGTCCGGGAGATCAGGCGCAAAAAAAAAACAGAGCAAGCAAGTGAGTGTGACAGATGGTCTCGGGGGGGGGGGCAATTGCCCTGTTGCCCCCCCCCTGGATCTGCCCCTGCTGTTCTTGCTAGCGGGCGCTAAACTTGAGCTAAACAACCCCCAACTTCACAATAGTCTCAGGGTTTTTCACCTTAACCACTTGCCGACCAGCGCACGACTATATACGTCGACACAATGGCACGGCTGGGCAGATGGGCGTTAAGGTACGTCCCCTTTAAGATGCGGCATTGTGGGCGCGGGCGCGCATTCGCTGCGAGCTCCGTGAGTCCGACTGCGGGTCCCGCGGACTCGATGTCCGCAGGGATACCCACAATCGTCTCACGGAGAGGAAGAATGGGGAAATGCTGATGTAAACAAGCATTCCCCACTCTTCCTAGTGACAGGACACCGATCACTGCTCCCTGTAATCGGGAGCGGTGATCAGTGTCGTGTCACACATAGCCCATCCCTCCTACATTTAGAACACATCCCTAGGACACACTTAACCCCTTCAGCGCCCCCTACTGGTTAACCCCTTTACTGCCAGTGTAATTTTTACAGTAATCAGTGCATTTTTATAGCACTGATCGCTGTATCAATAACAATGGTCCCAAAATGGCGTCAAAAGTGTCCGATGTGTCCGCCATAATGTCGCAGTCACAATAAAAATCGCTGATCGCCGCCATTACTAGTAAAAAAAAATATTAATAAAAATGCCATAAAACTATCCTCTATTTTGTAGACGCTATAACTTTTGCGCAAACCAATCAATAAACACTTATTGCGATTTTTTTTTACCAAAAATATGTAGAAGAATATGTAGCGGGGTCTCTAAATTTAGGTGGGACACCCAGGTGTGTAAGTATGGGAATAGTGGACCACTTGTGTTCGTGGAGGATTGGATGGTGTAATAATCTCCTTGGCCTCTGGGTGGCGGGGTACCTGGAGGCTCAAGGTAGATTTGCCATTACAGTGCTACCCTTTTTGTCCCTTTCCGGAGATGGTACGGCGAGGGCGGGGAACCTGCCGTGGTGTCGATGGGAGGAGATAAAAGGGGGAGACGCCCTAACCACAAGGTCTTCAGGAGGATCTTCTTCACGCGCCCAGGCACCTTAGGCCTGGGTCCGGGCGGTTCTGGATTCCAGCCCAGGCGCCCTAGGCCTGACCGGAATGGAGTTGGAGTCCATCCCAGGCACCTTCAGCCTGGGGTGAGGTACTAAACTAGGAAGCCTGGGGTCCAGTGACTTCGACTGGATCCCGCGAGGGTGGAGACGTCCGAGTGTCCCTGAGGTGGATGGGGCCCATGTCTGAGGTGAGGAGGCCGGGGAGGTTACCCGTCCGGAGAGTCTGGAGCAGCATCAAGCCAGTGACGGATGGGCCTCTGGTAACTCCCTTGGAGGGACATCTTACCCTGATAGGGGCCACAGCGCAGCGAAGGTACTCCTATCTACGTTCTCTTGAGTCGCTGGTAGAGACTCTCAGATTCTAAGTCCTTTCTAGCTAAATGCTATAGTAACCGCTGGCGAGATCGCAGTGGTTCAGCTAATAACCAGGATAGTGCCTCGACCTGCTCATTCCCCGTATCAAAATGTTATCAAGTCGCAACCAGCAGGCTACTGAAGCACTGTTTATTGTGAGATGTACAATAAAGCAAGAGTTGGACTGTGATCGGTGTGTGGAACTCTGATTAATGGGAGCAGAGGGAAGTGTTGACACAGTAGGACTGTATTCTAGACAAAAGCACATAGGCCCGAGGAAATATCTGGTGCTGGCCTTCACCTCACCCACAGCTATGGGGAGGACATGGGCCGTAGTGCATCTCACCCTGTCGTGTGACATACCCCTAGACAAAGGAGATGGGGTGAGGCCGCTACACGTGGGGGCTCGTGAGTCCGGGATGATGTGTGTTTTAACTTTGGAAGAAAGAATGGCTGTGTCTGGACTTTGCTGCCCGGAGGAGTTCCGAGCAGGTCGGCCATGTGATTGGCCAAAGTGCATCCCTGCTCAAAGTCGTGGAAATGACCCTAGGACGGGAAAGTCCCATACAGAGGAGCGAGAAGAGGGAGGAGTCCAGCCGTGTGAAGTACTACATGTGGGGGCTTTTATTGCACTGCGCCACGAGGCACCCCGTGACTGTACAGTTCGTGGGCAGAGCTTGAAGGAAGCCCGCGAAAACGTGCAAGTCATGGGAGGAGTCTGGCCATGTGGAGGAACTCACGTGGAGACTTCGGCGCGTGGTCAGTGCGTAATGGAGCAGCAGATAGTCGGGATGGCCTCAAGCTCCCCATGGATTCCGGTTCCCTACCCCACGAAGATGACTACGTTCGCTGCTCCCCTTACAGACACGGGGATAAGACTCAGGCCCCGAGGGCAGTTGGCTTTGTACTCATGCAGAGACACGGAGGCCCTCGGCGTGATTTGTCCCGGATGCTCGGGACTGGTGGTCCACCTGAAGCCATTTGGGCGTTGCGAGGCATGCAAAGAGTTCTTGTTCGAGGTGGAGCCATCCACAGTAAGGCCCCGGGCCCTTCGCCTCAACAGCCTCACAGGTACCGCTACTCTAGAAGGAGAGATCCAGGCCTTTGCGGAGGTTCCCGTACGCACTGACCAGGGTGATGTGACTGCCCAATCAGAGACTGAGAGAGAAAAATCCGAGGATGCTGCTTCGGTCACCACAGATTCTCTGCTTCCACCTCCGAAGAGGAAAGTCAGTCTGGTGCAGGCCTCCTGTGGTCATGGTCGAGCTTCACCCCGTCGCTTGCCTGGCCTGGATGGATCCGGTTGGAAGAGTCCTGGACATCCCAGTTCTACAAAAGGTCAAGGTGAGCCAGGGGTGTCAGGTCTGCCAGGAAACTACAACCGTCCCTCCGCTTTCCTGACCGGTAGTCTTGTTATCCCGGTGTCAGGTGGAGGGACGGCTGAGATCTCCCACAGACAGGAAATAAGGAACCACAAAGGAAGGTGCAGGTAGCCTAACCACAACCCCCAGCAACAACTCACGGTTAGTAGGCAGAAGACAGGATCCCAGGAGGGAAAAGGACAATCCAGGTAACGTAGTCAGAACAAGCCAGGGAGGGTCGGCAGCAAGGTTAATAATCCAGGAATCGTAGTCAAGACGAGCCAAGTAGATAACCAAAAAGCAAGAGCATCCATAAACAGGAACCTATCCTAAGGCACGGACAGGAAGGGGAAGTGGGAATATATAGGGACACTAATGAGAAGACTGCTGACAGCTGGTCCCAGGGTGGAGCAAACATCCCCACTAGTGAAAAAGAACATAACTACGATGCTAACATAAAACCAGTTCACTGGTGGCTCAGGACATAGGAAAACAGTCTATGAACACCAGGCCCTGGGATCAAATCCCAGACACCGCGTGACAAGGGGCTGGGACTGTGGTGGTGGTTGGAGGTGTCGGGGGTTCACAGCCAGTGGAGCCCGCAAGGGAGGGTAGTACCACGTCTACCAGAGACTACCTTCCCGCCGAAATGTATGACACTTCCGACCTAGAGTCGCTGTCAGATTGTGGAGATGACGGGGAGATTGATGAACTGTTTCATCGGAAGGGCTGGGACAAACGCCCATTGCCTGTGTTACGTGTGCCGCAGGATTCCCCTATGTCAATAGGAGACAGCACGCCCCGGGTACAAGCCCCGGAGTCTACGAGGAAGTCTAGTCCTCAGAGTGCCTTCCCACAATCTACAACATCGCCCATCTTGGTGGCGGGGATGCAGCGAGCCTCACTACGAGCACCGAGAGAAAAGCCATCAGAGGTAGTGAAAGTACCTCGGCACCCGGAGGCTATCGTTCAACCCGGAGAAGGTGAGCGGAAAGCCATGCCTCCTCTGGCCAGATTGCAACGACTTTTCTCACAGAGAGTTGCCCGTGGGAATATCCCTACTTGCCTCGGGACTTACTTTTTGAAGTTGAGGTCATACGTCAGAGATGGTATGACGAATTTGTTTGGGAAAAGCTCAAAGTACCCCATGCACGAAGATATTTGTACTGTTCGCCATCCGTGTCGAAAACGTTTCGGGACTGCAGAGCAGACTGGATGTGGGGCCGCCATATCCACGCAGACAAAGTGCGCATCTGCAGGAAGGATGGAGAGGATGCTGACTATTCAATTGAGGTTTTTGATAAGCATCTGAAGTCTTTGTTCTTGCCTGACCCGAAGTTCTATTTGTGAGAAGAGACTCACTTGTTGTTTCCTTTCCTACAATCTTCTAGAGGTGTTCTTGCCGGAGCATCCGAACTGTGCCCTAGTTTTTTATTTGGGCTTTTGTTTTCTACTCTTCAGGAGGAATGAGAGCAGTTTTTTTTGTTTGTTCTCTCTTCCTCACAGCTCGAAGACAGACTTCGGGGGTAGAGTTAGTGTAGGGACGCAGGAAGAATGAAGATTGCACCAAGTGTCATTACCGCGGCGCTGTCACCAGGTGGCAGTGTTGTGCAACGGCTGTTGTTTTTTTTTACATGCGCATCACTTTACTCATTGGAGCGAGTGGGTCCATTGGTTGATGGACCCATTCATTCCAAAATAACACAGAATGTCAGGATGTGATTTTATTTTGTGTGTTGTGTTTTTTTCTTTCTTCCCTTCTGCAGGAGATTCGTCTGTCTAGACTGCTGAGTATGGGGTGGTTCTTAGACAGTGAAGGGAGGGATTGCATATGTGTACATGATAGATGTTTTTAGGGAAAAGTTTTATTGTTTTATATTCCCTTTCCCCTTTGAGCAGGTCTTGGTATGGTTGAGGTTCAAAAATTTAGGGATAGCCTCTGGGGCTAAGCTTGTGTCATCACTCCATGGGAGACATGGGTCCGCACCAGACGCTGGGGACCAGCGTTAAATCACAGGGGGGAGTATGTAGCGGGGTTTCTAAATTTAGGTGGGACACCCAGGTGTGTAAGTATGGGAATAGTGGACCACTTGTGTTCGTGGAGAATTGGATGGTGTAATAATCTCCTTGGCCTCTGGGTGGCGGGGTACCTGGAGGCTCAAGGTAGATTTGCCATTACAGTGCTACCCTTTTTGTCCCTTTCCGGAGATGGTACGGCGAGGGCGGGGAACCTGCCGTGGTGTCGATGGGAGGAGATAAAAGGGGGAGACGCCCTAACCACGAGGTCTTCAGGAGGATCTTCTTCACGCGCCCAGGCACCTTAGGACTGGGTCCGGGCGGTTCTGGATTCCAGCCCAGGCGCCCTAGGCCTGACCGGAATGGAGTTGGAGTCCATCCCAGGCACCTTCAGCCTGGGGTGAGGTACTAAACTAGGAAGCCTGGGGTCCAGTGACTTCGACTGGATCCCGCGAGGGTGGAGACGTCCGAGTGTCCCTGAGGTGGATGGGGCCCATGTCTGAGGTGAGGAGGCCGGGGAGGTTACCCGTCCGGAGAGTCTGGAGCAGCATCAAGCCAGTGACGGATGGGCCTCTGGTAACTCCCTTGGAGGGACATCTTCCCCTGATAGGGGCCGCAGCGCAGCGAAGGTACTCCTATCTACGTTCTCTTGAGTCGCTGGTAGAGACTCTCAGATTCTAAGTCCTTTCTAGCTAAATGCTATAGTAACCGCTGGCGAGATCGCAGTGGTTTAGCTAATAACCAGGATAGTGCCTCGACCTGCTCATTCCCCGTATCAAAATGTTATCAAGTCGCAACCAGTTGGCTACTGAAGCACTGTTTATTGTGAGATGTACAATAAAGCAAGAGTTGGACTGTGATCGGTGTGTGGAACTCTGGTTAATGGGAGCAGAGGGAAGTGTTGACACAGCAGGACTGTATTCTAGACAAAAGCACATAGGCCCGAGGAAATATCTGGTGCTGGCCTTCACCTCACCCACAGCTATGGGGAGGACATGGGCCGTAGCGCATCTTACCCTGTCGTGTGACATACCCCTAGACAAAGGAGATGGGGTGAGGCCGCTACAATTACGTATCATCCTAAACTGAGAAAAAAAAATTATATATTTTTTGTGGATATTTATTATAGCAAAAGTAAAAAATATTGCTTTTTTTTCAAAATTGTCGCTCTATTTTTGTATATAATTTTCGTGGCTGGGAATCTTCTTTTCTTTCCGGGAATGTTCTTTTCTTGGACATGCACATTTCCTTTTCGATTACATTTCTCGCACGATTCTCCCATCATTGATTAGAAAATCGTTTGTTTTTCAAAAAATTTCCAACATGCCCAATTACTCAAATTTGATCGCCTCAAGAAAATCGTCTGTTGCTGCAGCCCACTAATGGTGTGAAATTAGAACGAAAATTCTTATAAGATTTTGAAAAGAAAATTCTTTCTAAATTCGACCCATGTATGGTCTACAATAGGTGGACTTATCCTTTAAGGATGTCGATGAGAGGAAACTGAAACTACTTATAAATCATACTTAACCCAACCCACAACTTTTTATTAAAAAATAATTATACAGTTTGAATTACACATTTATATATACAGGACGATTGATAACATATATTGGGGGTTTATTTTTTAATTTGATTTACATTTTTTGTTTTTTATTACCATGTGGCTGGCACAGCACCAATCAACGCTGTGTGGGCACAGGATCAGAGTGTAAAGATTCCTCTTCCTCTGCTGACGTAATTACATCCCACTATTATTATTATTCACGATTTATATAGCGCCAACAGTTTACGCAGCGCTTTACAATGTAGAGGGAGGACAACCCAATTACAGTACAATTCAATACAAAAGGTACAGAAGGTACAGGAGGGCCCTGCTCATAGAGCTTACATTCTAAAGGGAGGGGGTGGTGATACAAAAGGTAATAGCGAGGAATATCACTACAGAGGAATATCAGCCCCCCACTAATGGAGCCCCTCTGCTTGGGAGTGAGACCCGAGAATACCATGTGACCGCACAGAACCACTCTTAAAAGAGTTTATATTGGCAAAAAAAACACAATGTCATTACTATTGTTCCATAGGAGAATATACCATGGGAATTTATTCTAGAGACTTTACAAGAACTTTAAAAAGGTCCCCAGACTCCGGTGTCATAGGAATGAATTATAGTTATCAGATCAGCCATGCTTGGCTCCAGGAGACAGTAGGTAGGATAACAAGAATACACTGTCCATCATGAACTTTGTGATGTGACCACATCATCATTATTATAGTTATCATCTGAGTTGTGTTTCTTGACTGGCTAGGGGTGAGTATAACAAGTCAAAGCAAGGAAAGTGCCAACCCCTAATGAGCCCCACTGCAAGCGAAGCAGAGAGCACATACAGTTGTGCTCATAAATTTACATACCCTGGCAGAATTTATGATTTCTTGGCCCTTTTTCAGAGAATATGAATGATAACACAAAAACATTTCTTTCACTCATGGCTAGTGTTTTGCTGAAGCTATTTATTATCAATCAACTGTGTTTACTCTTTTAAAACAAATGCTGACCTGCCGCCGTCATTATACTGCGGCAGGTCAGCACGATCCCGCGAACCGGCGTATCTGTACATCGGTTCGTTTAAGCGGGATAGCGCGAGCGCGCCCACTGCACTGCGGGGGTGCCGATGCTCGTGACCGGCGGTCGCGATGATGGCCATCCACAAGCGATCGCGGGCATGAGAGGCAGAACAGGGACGTGTGTGTGTGTAAAACACACACATCCCTGTTCTGTTCTGAGAGGAGATGCAGATTGTGAGTTCCTATAAGCTGGGAACCACGATCTGTCATCTCCTATAGTGAGTCCCCTCCCCCTACAGTTAGAACACATAGTCAGGGAACACAATTAACCCATTGATTGCCCCCTAGTGTTAACCCCATCCCTGCCAGTGACATTTACACAGTAATCAGTGCATTTTTATAGCACTAATTGCTGTATAAATGCCAATGGTCCCAAAAATGTGTCAAAAGTGTCCGATGTGTCCGCCATAATGTTGCAGTACCGATAAAAATCGCAGATCGCCGCCATTACTAGTAAAAAAAATAATAATAATGTAGCGCACACACCCCACTCCTACCTGCATTAACTTTGGCTCCTCGCAGGAAGAGAGAGACACACGCACTAACAGCCCGTACCCTCCTGTGTGAGGAGGTTGAGCGGTGTTGTTGTTGGGTCTTCCACGGTCAGAACATGAAAGCCTGATTCTCACCTCTATGTTGAGGTAGAGACAAGTCTTTGACTTCCGAGTAAAGTGAATGTCCACACCAGCTGAAACTCCAACTCAGAGTTTAATTTCTCTTAGCCAATAGCACAGTCTCTGATAGGAAAAGGTTGGAGCAAGAAACAGAACAGTACAAGGTGTGGAGGAGGTCCAGGCACAAACGTTACAGATGTTTGCTCAGATTCTCAAGCAAGTTTAACTAGGCGCACAGTCTCTGCCACAGACTGTGAAGTTGGTCTCTGCCACAGACCTGCTGAAGATGATCCCCTTCTTTAGCTATGGCCCCTTTTTAGGAGAAGACATCCCTCCGGAGAGTTACCGGCAGGGGAGGACTGGTGGCCTTAGGCCTGGGGGGCAAGTCCAGTCAAATGGCTCATTGAACTGCCAAATCAGCTCACCATCCATGGCACACCTGTTTTTTCAATGCAGCCTCACCAGTGCCCATCAGTGCAGCCTGATCACTGGAGCAGGTTACAAGGGGTGTATGGGGGGGGGAGATTGGGGTTGTCAGCTAGGAGTGTCAGGGTCTCTCACCTCAGCGATCTCAGCTCAGCAGGTCCTTACACGCCACGATTTCCAGAGGGGTAACGCTCCTGATCCTGGGGTCAAGTTGCAGCCAGCGCCCAGCCCTGCATCCCGACTCCCTGGCACACCCTGCCTCTGCCTGCTTCCAGGAATCCGGTCCCAGGGAGTTGTAGTTTCCTCTGCGCTGCTGTGTTTTGCAACAGCTAGTGGTCGGCCGCCATGGCCATGCCCCCGGCCCGACTTCCTAGACCAGAATAAAAAAGAAAATGGTAGCGTGCAGCGGCTGCTGGCCATTTTGAACATAAGTTAGGGTGGCCTGGGAGGCAAATGCCACCCTGCCCCCTGGCCCAGCCCTCCCCTGGTTACCGGGACCCTACCGTCACCATGACACTGCACTGGGTCTTCGGAGAGTTCCTTTCCCGGCCTCCTCATCCTAGATACGTGTCCCCTCGCAAGGCGGCACCCTGAAAGTCCTCGATCCTTGGTGGACCCCAGCCGAAGGTGCTGGGCCCCAGGCCTCCGCTGCAGTCCCTGGACTTACATACCCAGGGCGGACAGGAACAGCATGGTAGTACCACACCCTGGGCTAAAGGTGCCCAGGATGGAACAGGAACACCTGGGCCTAAGGTGCCCAGGGCGGACAGGAACACATCTCCCTGGGAGTAGGACTCCCGACGACCGACCCTAAACAGGCAGCGTCTGCCCCTTTTATATCCTCTCCCAGCATGCCCAGCAGGTAGACCACACCCACCATATGGCTGCTGAGAGGGGACACACAAGGCACAGCACTGTATCAGTGGTTCAACCCTAGCCTACTATGGCAGCGCCACCTGTAGGCCACAGGGAACTGTACACCGATACTCTCCCTGTGGATAAAAATGGTTGCAAAAACCCTGACAAATTAGGGTGTTTGAGTAAACTACCACTTCCCCTAAATTTAGCACCCTGCTACAATAATAAAAATGGCATAAATCTATCCCCTATTTTGTAGACGCTATAACTTTTGTGCAAACCAATCAATATACGCTTATTGTGATTTTTATTACCAAAATTATGTAAAAAAATATACATATCAGCCTAAACTGAGAAAAAAATTGCTTTTTTTAAAAAAAATTGAGGATATTTATTATAGCAAAAAGTACAAATTATTGTGTTTTTTTTTCAAAATAGTCGCTTTTTTTTGTTAATAGCGCATAAAATTTAAACCGCAGAGATGATCAAATACCACCAAAAGAAAGCTCTATTTGTGGGAAAAAAAGGACATCAATGTTGTTAGTTAAAGCGATGCAGTGCCGTATCGCAAAAAAGGGCCCAGTCATTGAGCAGCCAAATCTTCTGGGGCTGAAGTGGTTAAATCATAATGACAACAGAAACTACCCAAATTACCCTGATCAAAAGTTCACATACCCCAGTTCTTAATACCGTGTATTGCCCCCTTTAACATCAATGACAGCTTGAAGTCTTTTGTGGAATTTGTGGATGAGGCTCTTCATCTTCTCAGATGGTAAAGCTGCCCATTCCTCTTGGCAAGAAGCCTCCAGTTCCTGTACATTTTTGGGCTGTCTTGTATGAACTGCACATTTTGAGATCTCCCCAGAGTAGCTCAATGATATTGGGGTCAGAAGACTGAGACTGAGATGGCGACTCCAGAACCTTCACTTTATTCTGCTGTAGCCAATGGCAGGTCAACTTGGCCTTGTGTTTTGGATCATTGTCATGTTGGAATGTCCAAGTACGTCCCATGCGCAGCTTCCTGGCTGATGAATGCAAATGTTCCTCCAGTATTTTTTGATAACATACTGCATTCATCTTGCCATCAATCGTGACCAAATTTCCTGTGCCTTTGTAGCTCACAGATCCCCAAAACATTAGCGATCCACCTCTTTGTTTCACAGTAGGAATGATGTACCTTTCATCATAGGCCAAAATGCTAAATTTTGGTCTCATCATTCCAAATGACTTTGTGCCAGAAGGTTTGAGGCCTGTCTCTGTGCTGTTTGGCATATTGTAAGTGGGATACTTTGTGGCATTTGCGTAGTAATGGCTTTCTCCTGGTGACTCGACCATGCAGCCCATCTTTCTTCAAGTGCCTCCTTATTGTGCATCTTGAAACAGCCACATCGCATGTTTTCAGAGAGTCCTGTATTTCATCTGAAGTTATTTGTGGGTCTTTCTTTGCATCCCAAACAATTTTCCTGGCAGTTGTGGCTGAAATTTTAGTTGGTCTACCTGACCGTGATTTGGTTTCAACAGAACCCCCCATTTTCCACTTCTTTATTAGAGTTTGAACACTGCTGATTGGCATTCTCAATTCCTTGGATATCTTTTTATCTCCCTTTCCTGTTTTATACAGTTCAACTACCTTTTCCCACAGTTCCTTTGACAATTCTTTTGCTTTCCCCATGACTCAGAATCCAGAAACATCAGTGCAGCACTGAATGAAAGATGCAAGGGTCTGTCAGGAGTCCAGAAACTCATTGACCTTTTATACACACACACACACTAAACATATCACAGGTGAGGATGGTTACCTTTAATAACCATTCAAACCCCTTTGTGTCAACTTGTGTGCATGTTATGAGGCCAAAATCACCAGGGTATGTAAACTTTTGATCAGGGTAATTTGGGTAGTTTCTGTTGTGATTATGATTTAAAAAGTGTAAACTGATAATAAATGGCTTCAGCCAAACACTAACCATAAGTGAAAGAAAAGTTTTTGTGTTATCCTTTATATTCTCAGAAAAATGGCCAAAGAAATCATACATTCTGCCAGGGTATGTAAACGTATGAGCACAATTGTATGAAAAGCTCACATCTGTGCTGTCATATCGTGCTGGGGAATTTTTGGTTTAATCAGTTGTATGGCCGTACCATTGCTTTATAAATAGGTCTCTTGGGCTACAACGATATAACGATAAAACTGACACAACATCCTGTCCTCCAATATTTAAAACATTTGTGAGGGATTGTAGGAGATTACAGGAAATAAACATGCTAAAGATCTAAACATATGTGTGTTCTTTCCAGATGTGCGGTTTGGATATACAAAATATATTATAATTATATTATAAGGTTTTCTGTGGGATCTTTCAGCAAACCATTACAAAATAACAAAAAAGAAAAAAAAAAAACACGCACACTTACAAGCTATCCTGCAAAAAACAGATTGACCCTGTCTGACAATTCACGTTAAAAATAGAGGGTTTGGTTGCACACATTTGCAAATATATGTGAAGCTGATCTGCCTCGCCAAGGTTCCTCTGTTTGCTGTGGTCTTAAAGCGGAGTTCCAGGCTGTAAAAAAAATAAAAATAATAAAAGTCAGCAGCTTCAAATTCTGTAGCTCCTAACTTTTATTATAAGGACACTTACCTGTCCAGGGATCCTGCGATGTCGGCACCACAAGCCCATTCGTCCATTGGCTTCGGGTGCAGGCGCTGGCATTGCACTTTCTGAATGGTCCCATCACCTTCGGGGACCCACACAGGTCCCAGAAGGCAGCGGGGGGAAGGAGGAGGGGCCAGACATGACGTAAATCGCCGTGCGGCAATCTTACCAGGAAATGAGAGCAGATACCATTCAAAACCAGGTATCTGCTCTCCCCTTCCCCCCCAAAAAGTGCCAAATGTGGCAATGGTGGAGGGGAGGGTGCGAACAAGTGGAGCTTCCCCTTTTGGGTGGAGCTCTGCTTTAACTCATATTTTTAGAAGTCTACAAGTTGGAGCATATATAACAGTGGATAAATTAAGGGCAGGTTTGCCTTGAGGGAGCCTGCTCCTCCTTAACCACCTAAGGTCCGCCCTATAGCAGATTTACTGCTACAGGGTGGCACCTCTGCTCCGGATCACATATATACATGTGATCTGGCTCTTCCAGGTAGGGGCACACATGCGTGCTGCCGGCAGCTCGCTCCGGCTGTAATCACACACAGCGGGAGACGAGATGCAGGTACTGCAGACTCAATGTCCACCGGAACCCACTGATCATTGAGCAGAGAGGCAGAACAGTGGTTTTCCTATGTAAACAAGGCAAAGCAGGAAATACATTTCATCTTTTCCCCTAGTAAAAGCACCTCCCACAGTGTAGTAAAACACTGGTTAGGAACACAGTTATCCCTTTGATCGCCCCTGATGTTAACCCCTTCCCAGCCAGTGTCATTAGTACAGTGACCGTGCATATTTTTAGCACTGATCACTGTATTAGTGTCACTGGTCCCAAAAAATAGGATTTTTATAACAGCTTACCTGTAAAATCCTTTTCTTGGAGTACATCACGGGACACAGAGCGACATAGTCATTACTATGTGGGTTATATAGATACCTTCAGGTGCTGGCACTGGCAACTTCCAAAACCGGAAGTACCCTCCCCTATATAAGCCCCTCCCATCCGGGAGTACCTCAGTTTTGTAGCAAAGCAATAAGTGTCCCCAAAAGAGGGGTGGGAGCTCTGTGTCCCGTGATGTACTCCAAGAAAAGGATTTTACAGGTAAGCTGTTATAAAAATCCTATTTTCTTTCTCGTACATCACGGGACACAGAGCGACATAGTCATTACTATGTGGGATGTCCTAAAGCAATGCCCAATGAGGGGGGGGGATACACCATACATAAGCTGAGCGCTATCAGACATGAGGATCTTTTGCGGCCTGCAACACACTGCGCCCAAAGGCGACATCCTCCTGACTTCTAACATCCACCTGGTAGAACCTAGTAAACGTGTGTACTGAAGACCATGTTGCGGCCTTACAGATTTGAGCCAGGGAGGCCTGGTGATTCACTGCCCATGAAGTTCCAACTGCTCTCGTGGAGTCCGCTCTAACTTTGAATGGAGGCGGTCTCCTTCTCAAGCCATAGGCTTGCATTATGACCTGTCGAATCCACTTGGCTAAAGTAGATTTTGACGCTGCCTGACCCTTTCTGGGGCCTTCCGGCAGAATAAACAATGTACCCGTTCTGCGAATCTGAGCAGTGGCTTTTAGATAAGCTTTAACTGCTCTTACTACATCCAAAGAATGTAATAACTTTTCCTCTACTGAACTAGGTTTGGGAAAAAACGAAGGAAGAACCACATCTTGGTTCAAATGAAACCTCGATACCACCTTAGGAAGAAAGGCTGGATGAGGACGTAACACTACTCTGTCCTTATGGATAACCAGATATGGCTCCTTACAGGACATAGCTGCTAATTCCGACACTCTTTTAGCCGAACAAATAGCTACTAGAAAAATCAATTTCCTGGTGAGAAGAACCAGGGAAATATGCTGTAATGGTTCAAATGGTTGTTTCTGTAGAACCGACAGAACCAGGTTTAAGTCCCATGGACATATGGGAATATTAACCGGAGGGCTAATACGCATCACTCCTTGTATAAAGGCTTTGACTAGTGAATGCGAAGCCAAGGGCCTCTGAAAAAATATTGACAAGGCCGAAATCTGACCCTTGATAGTACTCAAGGCAAGCTTCCTATCTACAGCCCACTGTAGGAAGTCCAGAATCCTACCTATTACGTACTTACGTGGATGCCATTTCTTGGCCTCACACCAGGCGACCTTCCAG
This sequence comes from Rana muscosa, assembly GCA_029206835.1. NCBI lineage: Eukaryota > Metazoa > Chordata > Amphibia > Anura > Ranidae > Rana > Rana muscosa. Next base: position 429,617,334 of record CM055121.1, on the reverse strand, counting down.
ATTCTATAGTAGATCTGCCTGGATACCGGCTTCCTGGCATTGATCATGGTAGATACCACAGGATTAGAGAGCCCTCTCTTTTTTAGAATGTGGGCTTCAATAGCCAGGCCGTCAAACCTAGGGCTGGTAAGGAAGGGTGGTATATCGGTCCTTCCGAAAGCAGGTCCGGACGATGTGGGAGAGTCCAAGGACTCCCCACTGACATTTTTACAATCTCCGCGTACCATGCTCTTCGGGGCCACGCTGGAGCCACCAGAATCACTGGTTTCTTTTCTACCCTGATTCTGCGGAGTAATAGAGGTAACAATTGTGGCGGTGGGAATGCATATATCAGCTTGAACTGATCCCAAGGGAACACTAGGGCATCCGAGCCGCAAGCTAGGGGATCCCTTGTCCAAGAGACAAACCTGTCCACCTTTGCGTTGAATCTGGATGCTAGCAGATCTACATCCGGTGTTCCCCACCGCTGACATATTGTCTGAAAAACCTCGGGGTGAAGGGACAATTCCCCTGGGCATAATTGTTGGCGACTTAGAAAGTCCGCCTTCCAATTCTCCACTCCTGGAATGAATACCGCGGATATGGCTGGGACATATCTTTCTGCCCATTTCAGGATGCAATTTACTTCCCTCTGGGCTGCACGACTCCTGGTGCCACCCTGATGATTGATATATGCCACTGCCGTGGCATTGTCTGATTGAATTCTGACAGGGGACCCTTGGAGTTTGGATGTCCATGCTACTAGGGCATACCGGGCTGCTCGTATCTCTAAGAGATTGATGGGCAGGGCCTTTTCCGCATCCGACCATCTGCTCTGGAGAGACCATTGCTCCAGTACTGCTCCCCAGCCTATAAGGCTGGCATCTGTAGTGACCACCTTCCAAGAAATCGGACTGAAGGATTTCCCTTTTTCCAGATTCTGGGGAACCAACCACCAACGGAGGCTCTTGCGAACAGAAGGGGACAAGGACATTGGTAAGTCTAGGGCCTGAACTTTCTTGTTCCAGGCTGACAGTATGGCCCTTTGCAAATTCCTTGAATGGAATTGACCGTAGGGTACTGCTTCGAATGATGCCACCATTTTTCCCAGCAGCCTCATGCACAGGCGTATGGACGGCTGTCTTTTTGTACCCACTAAGTGGATCAAATCTCTCAAAGACAACACCTTTTTTCGAGGCAAGAATATTTTCCTCTGGCCTGAATCTAGCCTTAGCCCCAAGTATTCCAGACTTTTGACTGGTTTTAGGGCTGACTTGTCTCGGTTGATAATCCAACCGTGAGATTCCAGATACTTGATTGTCTTGTGAACGACCACTTCTAGTTTTTTCACTGAGTGGTCTATCAGCAACAAGTCGTCTAGATATGCCATTATCGTTACACCTTGCGTTCTTAGATTGGCCAATAATGGGACCAGAATTTTTGTGAACACTCGTGGTGCTGTGGCCAGACCGAAGGGTAAGGCTCTGAACTGAAAATGGCACCCTTCTACTGCAAAGCGTAGAAATTTTTGGTGGACTGGACAGATGGGAATGTGCAAATAAGCATCTTTGATGTCGATCGAGGCTAACCATTCCTCCCCTTGTAGGGCAGTGGCCACCGATCGGATCGACTCCATCCGGAAAGTCCTGATATGCAGGAATTTGTTTAGCCCTTTTAGATTTAATATGGGCCTCACGTTCCCGTTTGGCTTCAGGACTGTAAAGAGGTTTGAGTAAAACCCGAACCCCCATTCTTCCAGGGGAACCTCCATAATTACTCCTTGGAGCAATAGTTGTTCTAGTGCCAACAGGAGGGACTCTCTCTTCCGGGGATCCCTTGGCACGTTTGACCTCATAAAATGGGAAGGAGGAGAGTCTTTTAACTCCAATCTGTATCCCAGACTTACTGCGGAGAGCACCCATCTGTCTCTGATCGTGTCCCGCCAGGTCTCTGTGAACAACTGGAGTCTTCCCCCCACCCGATTGAGTGGGGGCAACCCTTCATGCATTTGACTTTGGGGGAGGTTTTGTACCTCTCCTGACCCAGGGTTTTTTATTACCCTGCGATTGTCCCTGATTTTTACCCCCGGGATTTGACCGAGGAGGCCGTCGGAACTGTTTCACAGCCGATGCCCCAGGGACTGGAGAAGCAGGCCTCTTAAAAGAGGGACCTCTAACTCTGTTTTTAACGGGCAAGAGTGTACTTTTACCGTTGGAAATTTTCTGAATATATTTGTCCAGGTCTTCCCCAAATAAGCGTTCACCATGAAATGGGAAGCTAACCAGCAATTTTTTACAGGGAGCTTCAGCAGACCAGTTTTTGAGCCATAGAAGCCTGCGCATATGTACTACAGACAGCATAAGGCGGGAGGCCTGATGGATTGAATCCTTTATGGCGTCAACCGCAAAGCATAAGGCTCTAGGTAGATCAGCTAGGGCAAGGGCCTGCTGATCTGGCAAGTCCCTTAAGACTTGTTTCAACTGATCCTTCACTGCTTGGCAGACCCCAATAGCTGCCACTGCTGGTTGTGTCACCAAGCCTGCTGTATAAAAAGCAGATTTTAATAAGGACTCCAATTTTTTATCTATTGGGTCCTTGAACATTTGGACATTATCCACTGGACATGTCAGTGATTTATTCACACAAGAGATGGCTGCGTCCACTGTAGGGACCCTCCATTTTTTGATGAACTTATCCTCCATGGGATAGACCACCGGAAATCTCTTGGGGGGAGTAAATATTTTATCAGGATGTTCCCAATCCTGGTACATGAGCCCTTCCAATAAAGGGTGAAGTGGAAAAGAACAGATAGTCTGGGGAGCTTTTAGCGACCCCAGCGAGGAGACAGTAGTGGTTGATGGTTCCTCAAGGTGCATTTTAAATGCTGATCGGACCATGTTAGTCAAAGACTGAACCCATAATCTTTCAGCTTGAGATGCTGAGAAAGGTTCCTCCACTGTTGATTCCTCTATAACAGAATCAACCTCCTCCTGATCCCCTTCAGGCAGGTCGATCCCTGTATGGGACTGTTGCTCCGCTAACAGGTACTCTGAAGGAGGAGACGGAGATCGGGCGTGCTTTCCCTGTGACAGGGAGGCAGCGATTAATGTTGACAATCTCTCTTCTAATCCTCCCAGAGCTGAGGAAAAAACCTCCTCTGTTACATACACAGGAGCAGGTGAACTGAGGACAGCCACAGTACCAGGTACTCCTGCAGGGTCTCTACGGTCACTAACCTCTGAATTTTCAGGGGAGACTGGTGCAGCAGAAGCATGCCCAAGATCCTCAGAGCCCGATGGAGACCCCTTTCGCTTCCTGGAAGATTTAGTTCCGGAGCTTCTGGACGGCATATTCCTAAGCCCAAAGCTGAGGTATTCCAGCCGTAATACACCCCTTTTACTGAGAATAGTCTAGCACAATTGCTGCTATATGTCAGTTGGTGTCTACTAAAGTGCCTTTCTAGGGGATGCCTGCATCAACCGCCTCTGTGTGCCTTTTTACTGTTGCTAGCTCTGTTTGTGCACTTCAATAGCCAGCTTGATTGTTTTTAAACATGCTGGACGCCCGCACATGCGCAGTAGCGCCGCGGCGCACACCGAGCGTCATCCACCCGCTCCGCCCCTTTTTCCAGATCACCTCTATATAGAGAGGCGCGTGCACGCGCCCGCGCGCGGGCACGCGCCCGCGCGCGGGCACGTGCGCCTTCGGCGCCTTTTTTGAAAAAACAAGGAGCTAGATGGGAGCCAGGGTCCCTGCCGCAGGGCCCGGGGATGGATGAGCGCAGCAACAGGGCAAAGGAGACAGCTTCCCAGCAGAGAACTTACCAACTGCCTGGATTTGACTTCAGAAGAAAAATATCCACATTACAAGAAAAAAGAACCATAGCGGCCTCTAGTGTTTAACACAGGTACCGCGGTCTTACACATTTTTTTTTTCTTGCCTACTATAAAATTTTTACATTTTCTCAGTAGTAACAGGCATGCACAGAATATTTAGTGGGAATACCTTAGGTAACAGGCAGAAAGACAAAATAGGCTTGGGGGTCCCCCAATAGAACCAAGTTCCTGAGGGCCCCCACTTACCTTTTCCTCGCCGCAGGACTCTGTTTGGTCCACAGAAGCCCAAACTTCACCTATCACGGCAGGCATTGTAATCAAACCTTCAGGGACCGGGTTCCCAAGGATTCCACTCCCCTGGACCTGTATAGCACCCTGCACAGAAAACATCTTGGTCGTGGGTATGACCAGAGCTCTGGATCCCAGGGTCCAGCCCTCCTAAGAGAGGCATTACAGGCAAAACCTTGCTCTTCTCTTGCAAGGCCTGGGTACCGACCGTTTAGCTATGAAGCTTTTTTGGTCGGATCCGGAATAGCTTACTGAGGCCCAAAAGAACCTGTACGCAAGCTCAGTGAAACACATGTTACTTCTTGGCCAACACCTTAGACACTGGCAAAAAACTGAGGTACTCCCGGATGGGAGGGGCTTATATAGGGGAGGGTACTTCCGGTTTTGGAAGTTGCCAGTGCCAGCACCTGAAGGTATCTATATAACCCACATAGTAATGACTATGTCGCTCTGTGTCCCGTGATGTACGAGAAAGAAAAGTGTCAGTTGTCAGAATGCCAACTGCGGTCCCAATTAAAGTCGCTTATCGCCACCATTACTTGTAGAAATAAATAAATAAAAATATCCCATAGGTTGTAGACACTATAACTTTTGCACAATACCATCAATATTCGATTATTGAGTTTATTTTTACAAAAAATATGTAGCAGAATACATATTGGCCAAAATGTATGAAGAAATTAGATTTTTTTTTTATTATTGGATAGGTTTTATAACTGAAATTTATTTTTTTCTTCAAAATTGTTAGTCTTTTTTTTGTTTATAGCGTAAAAAATCAAAAAGGTGATCAAATACCACCAAAAGAAAGCTCTATTTGTGGGGAAAAAAAGGGCATACATTTTATTTGGGTACAGTGTTGCACAACTGCGCAATTGTCAGTTAAAGTAACGCAGTTCCATACCACAAAAAATAGCCTGGTAATGAAGGGGGGTAAATCTCCCTTTTTTTTTATTCTTAAACAATTAACCGCTTCAGCCCCGGAAGATTTTACCCCCTTCCTGACCAGAGAGAGCACTTTTTACAATTTGGCACTGCGTCGCTTTAACTGACAATTGTGCGGTCGTGCGACGTTGTACCCAAACAAAATTTTTCCCCACAAATAGAGCTTTCTTTAGGTGGTATTTGATCACCTCTGCGGTTTTTATTTTTTTGCGTTCTAAACAAAAGAACAGCGTCAATTTTGAAAAAAACACAATATCTTTTACTTTTTGCTATAATAAATATCCCAATTTTTTTTTCTTCAAAATAACACATTTTTTCCTCAGTTTAGGCCGATATGTATACATATTTTTGGTAAAAAAAATCGCAATAAACGTATATTGATTGGTTTGTGCAAAAGTTATAGCGTCTACAAAATAGGGGATAGAATTATGGCATTTTTGTTATTATTATGTTTTTTTACTAGTAATGGTGGCGATCTGCGATTTTTATCAGGACTGCGACATTATGGCGGACATATCGGACACTTTTGACACATTTTTGGGACCATTGCCATTTTTACAGCGATCAGTGCTATAAAAATGCACTGATTACTGTAAAAATGTCACTGGCATTGAAGGGGTTAACACTAGGGGGCGATTAAGGGATTAATTATGTTCCCTAAAGTGTGTTCTAACTGAAGGGGGGATGGGACTGACTAGGGGAAATGACAGATCGCTGTTCATACATTGTATTAACAGCCGATCGGTAATTTCTCCCCTGAAAGACCCGGGAGCTATGTGATCAGATCTCATATTTACACTAAAATGCAATAAAAAAGGAAGGTTGGGGCGTGACCGGATGTTGATGGAGGGGATGGGAGTGTGTGTGGAGCAAGGAGTAAGGATGGTTGTGTGACTGCCGCCCCGATCTGCTCCCTTGTTCTACACCCCCCCCCCACCCGGACAACCGCAATGTAAAGGAGCATTGCTGCTGGACACAGGCATAGAGGATTTTGTCATACCTTTGTTATCGGCCGTGCAGTGTGAGCGGGAACCCAGTGATGCGCTCTGTGCACTAACGGCTGTGAGGCGGCCCTGCCCTCCGTGACCGTCCTTCGTAATCCCGCGGTACCTTGTGAGATCCCGCGAAATCGAGAACTGAGCGGCGGGAGTTGTGAACCGAGGAGGAGGAGAGGAGACTAACACGCCAGGAACAGCGGCTATCTGCATGAGGGAGGCAGCGGGGATCCTGAGAACCACCTCACACTGGTATGTGCACCCTGTTTAGATAAGTGAAGAGAGTCTGTGGCTGAAAGTACAGCAGTGGCAGTTTACACACCGGTAAAATTGAGGATTGTTGGGGGGAGCGGTGGTGGAGGTTATTAAATATACCAATGCACCTGGACAGTTGATACGCTCCCAGGATCTGGATGGTCTATGTAACAGGGCAGCAGGCTGCATACCACACTATGAACTGAGCATTCTGGGCACTTCGAATAATTAACTGAGCTGGTAAAGCAGACCTAGAACCGATCCTCCTGCCATTAGCCAGGACTAGAGTGATTAATAAACAGCTGAGGACTTTACCGTAGTACACTGAAGTACATTGAACTGTACTGTGAACCAACAGCAAATCAAAACTTATCTTACTCCTACTTACTCTCAGATTGGGCCCCCATCTTTCTTTCACCCAAATCGCCTATTTAAACAGTGGTCAATAGTACTTGGCCAGGGCGTAGAGTATAGGATGGCATCAAAAAAAAGAACAGCCTAATCAAGAAAGTGGGGGGTCTCAAACAACGCCAGCAGCAAAAGAAAAACAGAGAGCAATGCAGGCAGCGGCGGCAGCTACCGCAGCTAAATTGGAGAGGTTTGCCCATATCTCGGCAATCTCACCAGGTAAAGGGACTCAACATCAACAAACACAGGGGGGGAGAAATCAAACAGGCACTGCGGCAGATAGAAAAAGCTTAGGCCAAGGTACAACAGGCCCGAAAATAGGGAGTAAAAGGGGCTCTGTGGGAGAGACTCCAGGGGCTGCACCTGCACCTGCAATAACTCAAACGGTAAACTCTACAATAGGCCCGGATGCTGCCGTACCCGGGGAGGAAGAGCCAATGTTAAGAGACAGAAAGAGCGGGTTAAGAGACAGAAAGGGGGGATAAAATGGCACAAATTCATAAATGGCACACTTCAAGCACAGAAGAAAGGGAAACAGGAGATAAAGGAAATATGGGGAAATTCACACTTTAGGAAGAACACATGTATAAGAGGAGAGGAGAGGGGAAGGAAAGAGAAAGATTTTTATCCTTTTTCTTTTTTGTTTTTTTCCCCCCTCTCTCTTTTCTTTTCTTGCTTTTGCACTATTGATGGAAAAAAGGAAAAAAAAAATTTATTTATTTTTTTTTTTCTTCTCTTTATTTATTTTTTCTACCTATTTTTTCACCCAATTTTTTTCTTTTTTTTTATGATAGGAAGTAAAGCTTCCCTGCTTGATTCACAGAAACACGACACTAAGATATCACAGTTTAAATTAAAAGATGGGATTTTCTGTTTTTTACATTTAAAAAAAGCAATCTAGTAACAGTTCAAGGACAAAGATGGAATAGTAGAGTAATTGTTTTTTTTTTTGTATTTGTTTATCTTTTTTCTTTTTGATCATGTGTATTAAGGAATTTTTTTGCAGGTTATGCGTGTTTAGTATCTTCTGCTCAAGGTTGAATATCTTGGGGCCCAGTTGGGTCTCTTGTTTTTATATGCTTTCTGTTTGCTATTATGCTGTTGTATAGATATGCGGCCTAAAACATTTAATATAGGCTCCTGGAATGTCCGGGGGTTGGGTGACCCGATAAAAAGGGCTGCAGTATTCTCTACGCTTGAACGGTATAGGGTGGAATTACTTTGCATTCAGGAGACTCATTTAACAAAAGAAACAAAGGGAAAACTATCCAATAGGAAATACCAGTGCCAGTATCACTCAGTCCATTCTTCTTACTCTAGGGGGGTGAGCATACTGGTGAAAAGGGGGTTGTCGTTCGTTTGTAAAGAGGTTAGGATAGACGAACTGGGTCGCTTTATCTTTTTGCACTGTCTGATAGAAGACGAACCATATGTACTAGTAAATATTTATGTTCCACCACCTTTTAATATGGAGATCCTGTATAAAGTTGTGGAATTTGCGTTAAATAAGGAAGAATGCCCCATAATAGTAGTAGGGGACTTTAACGCAGTATTGGACAGGACAATAGATAAATTTCCACCAGGGACACGGACAGATGGGAGGGGAGAGGGACGTTTTACTCAGTTTTTGGAAGAGGTTGGTTGGTGTGATATCTGGAGAATGGGAAACCCAGATGAGAGGCAGTACTCCTGTTTCTCAAGCTCATACTCTACATTATGTAGAATAGATATGGCCCTAGGAAATGAAATTAGCATGCAGCGGATCGGCAAAATTGTTTATTATCCAAGAGGGGTGTCGGGCCACTCACCACTGGTGCTGACCATAAATACAGGTAAAAAGTGCCCTCCAAGTAATTGGAAAGTGAGCCCCTTCTGGTTAGAACTAATGGGAAAACCAGAAGAGATAAATATAAAATTAACTGAGATGGTGGGCTTTAATGAAGGGACAGCGCCGGTGGGAGTGATTTGGGACATCCTAAAGGCCTTTCTTAGGGGAATATTGATCCAACAAATAGCCGAGATTAAAAAAAAAACTCTAGGGTATGGGAAGAGAAGATTAGGAAAGAGGTGAAAGAGGCAGAAGAACAATATGTGAAGGACCCAACCCCGATGAAACAAAGAGAATGGCTTGAGAAACAACAGGAGTACAAAATGGCAGTTGTGAGGAAAGAAGAGAATAAGCGCCTATTTCAAAAACAGAGTACCTTTGCAGAAGGGGAGAGTGTAGGGCATACATTGGCCCTATTGGCTAAAACTAACTCAGCTCCTTCAAGTATTCCCGCAATAAGGAAGATGGGGGGAGAGATATCCTCTCAGTCATTTGAAATACTGAAGACGTTTGAGACCTATTTTCAGGACTTATATAAATCAAAGAGGGAAGACGAGACGTTACAAATGGAGGAATTTCTGGGGGGGATAGAGACACCGGCTTTATCTGTAGAGGATAGAAGAGCTATAGAGTCACCGATAACCCTAGAGGAAATCCAATCAGCAGTAGCGGAAATGGCTAATCAGAAGTCCCCCGGGCCAGATGACTTACCGGTGTAAATCTACAAACAATATGGGGAGGTGCTCCTCCCTGAACTGTTAAAGGTACTAAACTGGGCGGTAGAAGAGGGGAAATTGCCGGCCTCAATGTTAGAGGCCACCATAATAGTACTCCATAAAGAGGGGAAAGATCAACTAGATACATCATCTTATAGACCAATTTCACTGCTGTGCTCAGATGTCAAGATATTGGCTAAAGTGCTGGCAGCCAGAATGAATAGATATATTCAGAAATTAATACATCCGGATCAATCCGGATTCATTCCTAATAGAGCTACCAGCACCAATATCAGAAGACTGTATCTGAATTTACAGACACCAACTGAGAACAGTAGTGGCAGAGCTATCTTATCCCTGGATGCAGTCAAGGCCTTTGATAGCCTATAGTGGGATTACCTCTGGCACGTGTTGGAGAAATTTGGAATTGGCTCCGTCTTTATTAAATGGGTAAAAACGCTTTATAACTCCCCAAGCGCAAAAATAAAAATTAATAATGAATATTCAAAGAGCTTTAGGCTGGAGAGGGGGACAAGGCAGGGCAGCCCTCTGTCCCCCCTCCTTTTTGCGTTAGCAATAGAGCCATTAGCAATAGCAATTAGATCTAAAAAGACGATACAGGGATTTCAGAGGAAAGTGGGGGAGGAGAAAATTGCACTTTACGCAGATGACATCCTGCTTTTTTTGGGGGATTCCTCAACGTCATTAAAAAAGGCGATGCAGACGGTGGAGGTATTTGGCCGTTTCTCGGGACTAGCGATAAATTGGGAGAAGTCTGCACTTCTACCAGTGGATCCTGTAGATAACGCCCTCTGTGAAGGTATCCCTCTATTAAAAGTAGTGGAAAAAATGAATTATTTGGGGATAGTGGTGACACGAGATCCAGAACAATATATTGATAATAACTTAAGACCACTCTTAGCTAAGTTTAAACAAAAGGCAGATATTTGGGAACGTCTTCCTCTATCAGTAGCTGGACAAAGCAATCTTATCAAGATGATTTGGATGCCACAACTACTTTATGTGCTCCATAATGCCCCAGTATGGATCGGGAAAGCCTGGTTTAAAAAAATAGAGACCCTTTTCAGAGAATTAATCTGGAAGAAGGGCAGGGCAAGAATCAGTCTCCAAAAATTACAGTTATCAACAAATGAGGGAGGGCTGGCCATTCCACACCCCTATAGTTACTTTATAGCGGCCCAGCTACAGCATCTGAAGGGAAGTACAATGGAGGGAGGAGGAGAGGCCAGTGGGAAAATGATGCTAATGGGGGCCCCACATAATACCATAATAGAAAATTTGGAGGCCGATTCCTTCCCTGTAAAGAACCCAACATTGAGAGCGGTCATAAGAACATGGCGGGAAGGTAAACAGGCTATGGGATATAAAGGGCTAACGGAATACTCCCCTCCCTTGGAAAATAAAAATCTACCAGAAATTCAAGTTATGGGGATGTTAAAAGAATGGGAACAGCGTGGTATAACTAGACTGAAACAGTTGTATAAAGGCAACACATTGAAAGCATTTTCAGAACTAAGTAGAGAGTATGCTATCCCAAATTCATTATTTTATACTTATTTGCAGATAAGACACACACTTCAAATCCAATTTAAAACACACCCGGTGTGTTGGCAAAAAATCCCCCACCTTCAACGGCTAATTAAGACAGGAACATCAAAAGGCCTTATTTCAGAACTGTACTCACAGATTAAGGGGGGTTTTATAATTGAGAAGAGGTTGGGGAAAGATAGAGAAAAATGGGAGGAGGATATAGGACCCATAACAACTGCACAATGGGAACGGGCACTGGAACAGGGAGCAATGGTCTCACTCTCCCCATCACAGAGAGTGTCACACTTGTTCTTAGTGTACAGAGTTTATTACACCCCAAAGAGGTTACACATGTTTGGAAGGAGAGCAGATGACAAGTGCCCTAGATGTCAAGATACGGGGGACCTTATACACATGATGTGGAAATGCCCGAAACTATATAGATATTGGGTTGGGGTATTGAACATCATAAACACGACTTTTGGGACAACTCTGGAACCGGAGGCCAGGGTATGCTTATTAGGTATAGAGGAGGGAAATGGATTAAGAGTCAACCTGGAAGTAGTTGTCATGGATATGCAGTAGTGTTTGTCTGTCAGCTTACCTTCCTTCCCATGTGTTCATCTTAGAGGCCTGAGCCCTTTCACCTGGCTTCCTTTATAATCTCCTCCCAGCCAGACTCCACCCCAGGCCCTATCACAGAACACTATATTAACCTGTGCACTGCAAGCCTGCTTGGCTGATCAACGTGTTTGTTAGGCATTGTGTGTTTGGGTTCCTGCCTGCCGTGTGCTACGTCTGTCTCTCTGTTACGTTATTGGCTTGTCCCCGACTATCCCTGTCTGCTCGTGACCCTTGACCTTCGGCTCGTTCTTTCGTTATCCTTGTCTGCTTGTGGCCCCTGACCTTCAGCTTGTTATTCGGTTCTCTCATATCTTGTGCTGCTGCTTCCCCTCTTTTCCCCTTATCCTACGGGGCATGAGCTAGGAAACTCCAGGGGCCGCGACCTGGTCCCAGCCTGCAGCATAACATCCTCACCACTAGAAGCCCTGGAGAAGACCTGCTGGGTCTTAGACTCCGCGCCCTGGGGAATCTTGGCTCTAGCTTCCGTTAGGATCCCGGTTGTGCTCCTCTGGTCCCGCTTTCCACAACCACCCAGTTTCCTATCCGCAGAAGCCAGCCATAGGGTTCACTACCTCGCGGTGCACTCCTGTCCCCCTACGGTGTGCATCTGTCACCTGGCCACAGGTGACCTTGACAGTTTGATCAGCCATGAACCCGGCTGACATCCCGCTACCCGCGGATGATCCGTTGCAGGGCATAGTTTGCAGACTTGAAACCCAGGAATCGAATCAGACTCAGGTGATGCGATTCCTCCAGGATCTGGCTTCTCGCTTCGAGCAGCTTCATGCCTCCTTGGGAACCCTGAATCCGCAACCTCAAATACAATCAGCGGCTGTACCTATTGCACCAGTCGCAGCCACACACTCGCTACAACTGCCAGATCCGTCCCGTTTCTCTGGGGACTCCAAGGCTTGCAGGGGGTTACTTAGCCAATGCACGATTCATTTTGAGCTCCAGCCCCAAAACTTCCTGTCTGATCGGGCTAAGGTAGCCTATATCATTTCCCTCCTCTCTGGTGAAGCTTTAGCCTGGGCAGCCCCTCTGTGGGAACTGAATGATCCAGTGGTTTCTAGCCTGTCTGGCTTCTTGAAACTTTTTCGGAATATCTTCGAAGAACCGGCTCGTGTCTCTTCAGCGGCCAGCGCCCTTTTACGTCTCCGCCAAGAGTCTGCTTCTGTGGGACAGTATGCCCTTCATTTCCGCATACTGTCGGCTGAGTTGAGCTGGAACAATGAGGCCTTAGTCGCAACCTTTTTGCATGGCCTGTCTGATAGAGTGAAGGATGAATTAGCTGGAAGAACCATCCCCACTGATCTGGCCGGCGTTATCTCCTTGTGTAACCAGATCGATATTCGCTTTCAGGAGAGGACCTTAGAAAAGCAACGCCAGCACTCCTTGGTTCTTAGTCAGCCTGAGCTCCCCTCTCTTCGACCCGTAGAGCATCTCCTACCAGCTGAGGAACCCATGCAGCTGGGTCGGACCAGGCTATCCCCCGAGGAACGTGCTAGGCGCAGAACTCTTGGTCTGTGTCTTTACTGTGGGGGCAAAGGTCATTTTCGTGACACTTGCTCTCTTTGTCCAGAAAAACGTTCGGGTCCACTTCATCTGGAAAGTGGAGTATTGGACCCAGAAATATCACCTTCCCCTTCTCGTCTTCTGCTTTCTGTGTTCCTTCATGTTGGTGCTTCTTCTCATTCGGTCTCAGCATATCTGGATTCCGGAGCCGCTGGTAATTTCATGGACTGGGAAATCGCATCGTCCATGAGACTTACTCTTTTGCCCCTCACCACGCCATTGGTGGTCTTGGCGATTGATGGTACTGTTCTCCCAGGGGGACCTATCCACTTCCAGACCCTCCCTGTTAAGATGTCGGTAGGGACACTCCACCAGGAGTGGATATCCTTCCTTATCTTACCCAAGGCCTCAACGCCTATAATTTTGGGTCTCCCATGGTTACAGCTCCATTCTCCTCATGTGGACTGGACTACTGGACAGATCCTGGCTTGGGGTCCCTCCTGTTCCTCGTCCTGCCTACCCAAGGTTGCCCCCTGTGAATCTGAGCCGGTCATTCATTCCAGGTTGCATAACCATTTACATTTCTCTGTCCCTAACCACCCTTGGACGCACAGCCAGGCTAGCTTGTCTACAAGTCCTGCAGTCGCTACGTCTTACGATGCGATTCAGGTAGTCGCTACACCTGACTCAGCTATTCACTCTGCCTCTGTACTAGTTATGCCAGTCCAGCCCATGCCCAGTGAGCCTCCTACTTTTTCTTGTTCGGGACGTTCTGCTTGTCCTTCAGCTATTCAGCTTGACTCCGGCGACATGTCACCTTCTAACCAACCTGACTTCAGGGTTCCACTGACATCTGCCCAGTCTGATGGTCCTGTGCAAGATGACCAGTTCCCCTTTAAGGGTCTAGGGGACCCTCCTCAGATTCCTGTTGATCCTCTCATGCCCTTGCTTTTTCCTAGAGAGCCTTTGGTCCTCAATAGATCTTCTTGTCATCTCCCTACCTCGTTTTCGGTCTCTGAGGATAATCTTAAGTACGAGGTTAGACAAGTTCTGGATTCTCGGCTCTGCAGAGGCATTCTTCAGTACCTTGTGCATTGGAGAGGTTTTGGTCCTGAGGAGGCGTCTTGGATCGCTGCATCTGATGTCGCTGCACCTCATCTGTTGAGAAGATTTCATCAGAGATTTCCCTTTAAGCCTGGGTCCAGGCGGGGGAGGGCCCATAAGAGGGAGGGTACTGTCATGGATATGCAGTAGTGTTTGTCTGTCAGCTTACCTTCCTTCCCATGTGTTCATCTTAGAGGCCTGAGCCCTTTCATCTGGCTTCCTTTATAATCTCCTCCCAGCCAGACTCCACCCCAGGCCCTATCACAGAACACTATATTAACCTGTGCACTGCAAGCCTGCTTGGCTGATCAACGTGTTTGTTAGGCATTGTGTGTTTGGGTTCCTGCCTGCCGTGTGCTACGTCTGTCTCTCTGTTACGTTATTGGCTTGTCCCCGACTATCCCTGTCTGCTCGTGACCCTTGACCTTCGGCTCGTTCTTTCGTTATCCTTGTCTGCTTGTGGCCCCTGACCTTCAGCTTGTTATTCGGTTCTCTCATATCTTGTGCTGCTGCTTCCCCTCTTTTCCCCTTATCCTACGGGGCGTGAGCTAGGAAACTCCAGGGGCCGCGACCTGGTCCCAGCCTGCAGCATAACATCCTCACCACTAGAGGCCCTGGAGAAGACCTGCTGGGTCTTAGACTCCGCGCCCTGGGGAATCTTGGCTCTAGCTTCCGTTAGGATCCCGGTTGTGCTCCTCTGGTCCCGCTTTCCACAACCACCCAGTTTCCTATCCGCAGAAGCCAGCCATAGGGTTCACTACCTCGCGGTGCACTCCTGTCCCCCTACGGTGTGCATCTGTCACCTGGCCACAGGTGACCTTGACAGTAGTGTTGAGGTGCCTGTTTCAGGCCAGGAAGGTAATAGCACAAAACTGGCAAGCACAGAGAGCACCGACATTGGCAGAGTGGGTTAAAGTAATAAATGCAACAATGTGGAAGGAAAAAGTTGTCTTGACTAGACGGGGTAATTATAAAAAATTCAAAACAATGTGGGATCCCTGGCTGAGGAAAACAGGGTGCCCGCCCTAATTGATGCAGGAGCGAGAAGAGTAAAAGAAGGGACTTAAAAGTGGAAACTGGACTGGGGAGATAGGAGGGCTGGACAGAGGATAGATAGATAGAGAAGCTAGGGGCTCAAGAAAAAGAAGCTAGACACGCGGGAAGATCAGGAGGAGAGAAGGGAAAAGGGGAATGGAAGTAGAGGGAAAGAAAAAGGTTAAATGAGGTAGAAATAAAATAGTTTTTAGTAAATAACATTAGAGAATGGTAGAGTGTACTTCCCGGTTTATCTTTTTGTTTTTTGAGTGTGCAAAAGGACTAAGGGAGGGAGGGAGGGAGGGGGAGTGTGGCACGCGCAGCACTATGAAGTGCCTTTATGCGCTGTGGCATTAGAAGAATTTGATTTCTCCGATCTTTTAGTCCACACAAGACTATCTGTTACTCTAATTCCTCTAGCGCCGTTCTATGGAAGCAGTAGGTTTAAAGAGCACACCAAACCTTTAAGATAACTTCTTTATTCACTTCAGCTTTTCTTCATATATAACACTGACAATTTAGCAGCAGGAAGTCCATGTACAAACACGTGTTGAATAAAGTATAACAAATGTCGGTTCAACTGTTCAATCTTGTAATTCTACATAAAATGGTAGATATATTTCTCTCTTCAGTATCTGTACTTTCACTTTAAAATACTTTAGACACGTTATGATCTATCTGGGACTTGCTCTATAATGCTGTTTGCTCTGAAACTTGGTTTGAATCT
Source organism: Rana muscosa (assembly GCA_029206835.1). Lineage (NCBI taxonomy): Eukaryota > Metazoa > Chordata > Amphibia > Anura > Ranidae > Rana > Rana muscosa. The sequence continues at coordinate 429,601,531 of CM055121.1, read as the reverse complement.
GGTTTGATTCCTGGTTTAATTGCTGGTTTGATTGTTTGCAAACCTGGTTTGGTGGAACTACAAGTGAACACATAACTAGTTTCAGTATACAGTTCTAATCACATTATTAACAATAGGAACTTATATAACTGTATTAAATACCTATTTTGGCCACTTGCTTCCATAAAGCTGGACTCTGGATGGATCTGAACTGTTCAGCTCCACACTCTGATGTAAAATGAAATTCTAGACATGTGATATGAGATTTCCTAGACAGAACATGAGTGAAATGCTGGCTATGATTGGCCAGAGACATTTGCTCAGTGAGATTGGTTGTGATTGGCTAAAACTCCTGATGAGTCACAAAAGCTTAACTCTATGCTTTCTGGTTGCAATTCTGCTGTATTATTGCTTACTTTTCTGTATATAGAAATGACTCTTAAAGGTATATTTTTTCTTTTCTTCTGTGAACACAATATACAACTGTTATATGACATCCACATATAAAGTCACAGTAAATAACTCTGCTTTTATCTCTCACAAATGAGCATATGCACTGTTTTAACATTATTAGCAGGTCTAGCTGTATATGCATGTAAGCCACATTAGCAACCTAGGACAGGTCTTAGCTGGCCAGCTACACTCCCACCAAATTACCTATAATTCTATGTTCTCTATAGTAGGATTTGAACATAAATTTGGGGAATTTTCCATCAGGTTCTCAACTTCCAAGTGTCTTTTATCACTCTCAAGTATGTCATCTTGGCACTTGGCAGCAGTGCTTAATGTTTGTACAACTTTTACTTCTGGATCACCCATAGACAATTCTGTGTAACCTTCACTGGGTATGATTTCCTTTTCCCAAAGGAACTCTGGACCGGTGAACCAGTTTGAATTTTTCAACTCTGTTACATTCAGGCCTCTTGAAGCATGATCTGCTGGGTTATGCTTTGTATCAATGTGATGCCAATGTTTCGGATTTGTTATTTCCCGAATTTTCTGAACTCTGTTGGCGACAAAGACATGGAATCTTCGAGCTTCGTTGTTTATGTATCCTAGGACAACTCGTGAGTCTGTCCAAAAGTATTCTTCATCTATTTTTAACTCTAATTCTTCTCTCAGAAACTTGCTTACTGATGCTGAAACAACAGCTGCTGTCAGTTCAAGTCTTGGTATTGTCTGAATACTGGTAGGTGCAACTCTGGTCTTTCCCATAACCAGGGCACAGTGTATTTTTCCTTCTCCTATCACTCTGATGTAGGAGCACTGTCCATAACCATAACTACTGGCGTCTGAAAAGTGATGAAGTTCTATTTTCTTGTACTCTCCGAAATCATGAGGTACAAAACATCTAGGTATCCGAACTTCTCTTAAATTTTGCAAGTCTTTTATCCAAGCCTCCCACCTTGGCCTCAAATCTTCAGGTATGGGTTCATCCCATCCCAACTTCCGTCTACATAATTCTTGTAGTATTTCTTTTGCTTTGAGGATTACTGGTGCCAAGAATCCCAATGGATCATATATAGAAGCCACTGCGGAAAGTATGGTACGTCTAGTTGCAACCTTTTCTTTCAAGGATGTTTCAAAGAAGAACTCGTCATTCTCTACATTCCATCCCAATACAAGTACATTCTGAACTGGAAGATGATCATAATTGAGATCTACATTCTTCATTGTTAATGCACGTTCAGAATCACTGATGGATTCCAGTACCTCTCTGTTGTTTGAGATGAATTTGTGAAGGCGCAGGTTTCCTCTTGCGCATAACTCTTGGCTTTCTTTCACTAGTTTGATTGCATATTCTGAGGACTGTAAACTTATAAGACCATCATCTACGTAAAAGTTTTTCTTAAGAAAATTCGCTGTTGATGGACAATCCTTTTCATTTTTATTGGCCAGGTACTTCATACCGTAATTGGCGCAACCTGGAGACGACGCTGCTCCAAACAAGTGTACTTTCATTCTGTATTCTGCTGGCTCTGTATCTGTATCTCCGTCCTCCCACCATAGGAATCTCAGGAAGTCTCTATCTTCATGCTTCACATGAAACTGGTGGATAGTGATGAGCCGAACACCCCCGGGTTCGGTTCGCACCAGAACCCGCGAACGGACCGAAAGTTCGCACGAACATTAGAACCCTATTAAATACAATGGATGCGAACGTTCGGATTCTAAAGTGCTAATTATAACGACTATTATCCATGTTATTGTCCGAAACAGAGTTTGGGAACCCGGGTTCTGCACCAGGGGACATGTATCAATGCAAAAAGAAGTTATAAAAACGGACGTTTTCCGGGAGCAGTCATTTTAATGATGCATAAAGTGAAAAAAAAAAAGTCAAATATTCCTTTAAATATTGTACCTGGGGGGTGTCTAAAGTATGCCTGTGAAGTGCCACGTGTTTCCCGTGTTTAGAACTGTCCCTGCACAAAATAACATTTCTAAAGGAAAAAAAGCCATTTAAAACTGCTTGCGGCTTTAATGCAATGTCTGGTCCCGGTAATATGGATGAAAATCTTTAGGAAAAATGGCATAGCTACCCCATCAACCCCCCCCCCCTACCCCAGCCCATTACTAGCCCCTTTGGGTCTTGTATGGATATTAAGGGGAACCCCGCACACAAAATAAAAAAGGCCCTATATACTCTGAACAGCCGTATACAGGCGGTGCATACAAGACAGGGACTGTAGGTTTGTTCGTATGTAGAATCTGTTTGTAATTTTGAACAGCTGCATTGTTTAAGTGTAGCTCCATGCCAAATTCCTTTTTTTTAGCTTTTTGGAAAACATAGGGAACGGTTATCACCCCTGTCACATTTTTTTTGCTGTCTGTGCCCCTGTTCAGAACATTTCACCTCACTTTGCGTCCCAATGACAACTGTTTTTGAAATGTGGTGTTTTTATTGAAACAAGGATTGGTGATAAAGCATCAGTAGAGAGGAGACACCTTTCTCCCATATTAATTCTTACAGGAGAGAATTTTCCTTCCAAGGGGTAGATTTCCTCTCACTTCCTGTTGTCTTCTTCCGTTTGCAAGTAGTAGTCGTTTGTAAGTTGGATGTTTGAAAGTAGGGACCTGCCGTATATACTCTGCAGAAATTGGCCCCTTAGGTGTTGGTGTTGGCACAACACTGAAAGCACTCACAGTTATTCTTGGTGGGTGCTGGAACGCCCTGCTGTCAACTATTATATCAGGAATTGTAATAACATATAATTGTTGATCAGTGGTAGTAAAAATTGGGGCTTTGATGGTCGTGCTGGTGCCACAACACTGTAAGGCCTGACAGTTACTCTTGGTGGGCGCAGCAATGGGCCCTGCTGTGAATTATTAGATCAATAATTATAATTGCATGCCCCTGTTGAATAGGGGCTGAAAAATTGGGCCTTTGGTGGTGGTGGTGGTGGTGGTGGTGATGGTGGTGCTGGTGCCACAACACTGTAAGGCCTGACAGTTACTCTTGGTGGGCGCAGCAATGGGCCCTGCTGTGAATTATTCGATCAATAATTATAATTGCATGCCCCTGTTGAACAGGGGCTTAAAAATTGGGCCTTTGGTGGTGGTGGTGATGGTGGTGTTGGTGCCACAACACTGTAAGGCCTGACAGTTACTCTTGGTGGGCGCAGCAATGGGCCCTGCTGTGAATTATTAGATCAATAATTATAATTGCATGCCCCTGTTGAACAGGGGCTGAAAAATTGGGCCTTTGGTGGTGGTGGTGGTGGTGATGGTGGTGCTGGTGCCACAACACTGTAAGGCCTGACAGTTACTCTTGGTGGGCGCAGCAATGGGCCCTGCTGTGAATTATTAGATCAATAATTATAATTGCATGCCCCTGTTGAACAGGGGCTGAAAAATTGGGCCTTTGGTGGTGGTGGTGGTGGTGATGGTGGTGCTGGTGCCACAACACTGTAAGGCCTGACAGTTACTCTTGGTGGGCGCAGCAATGGGCCCTGCTGTGAATTATTAGATCAATAATTATAATTGCATGCCCCTGTTGAACAGGGGCTGAAAAATTGGGCCTTTGGTGGTGGTGGTGGTGGTGATGGTGGTGCTGGTGCCACAACACTGTAAGGCCTGACAGTTACTCTTGGTGGGCGCAGCAATGGGCCCTGCTGTGAATTATTAGATCAATAATTATAATTGCATGCCCCTGTTGAACAGGGGCTGAAAAATTGGGCCTTAGGCACTGGTGGCACAACACTGCAACCCCTCACAGATACTGTACTTGGAGCACAGCAATGAGGCCTGTTGCAAAGTATTGCATCAAAAATTGTAATTACACGCCCCTGTTAAACAGGGGCTGAAAAATTGGGCCTTAGCCACTGGTGGCGTCACCCATAAACCAAAATGATCTTCCAAGCTATCATCATTAATCGTATCATTGAGGAGGAGGAGGAGGATAGCCAGTCAACATAACAGCACAGGCACTCAGCATCAGCATCAGTCTTGAAGGGATGTGACATTTTAAAATCAATTAGTCTGTTATATCAGCATCAGGTGTGTGGTAGCTGGTGGTGATCCAAGACTGGTTCATCTTGATGAAAGTCAGTCGATCAACAGAGTCGGTGGACAGGCGCACCCTGTGATCCGTGACAAATCCTCCAGCAGCACTGAATGTGCGTTCTGAAAGAACGCTGGATGCAGGACAGGCCAGTAGCTCAATTGCATACTGTGCAAGCTCTGGCCAGTGATCCATCCTCAAGACCCAGTAAGCCAGAGGATTTTCGGTGGGGAAGGTGTCCAAGTCTGACCTTGCCCCTAGGTATTCCTGCACCATGTATATCAGACGCTGGCGATGGTTGCTGGAACCGATCATACTTTGGGGCTGCGGACTAAAGAATTGTCTGAACGCATCGGTCAGACGGCCACCTTCCCCACCGCTCCTTCTTTGACTGCCCGAAGCCTCAGCAACTCGTTGTCCAGGACCAGGAGTTTGTAACCTCCCAGTCTCTGGGAACGCGTTGCACAGACCTTTCTGCAAGGCCTCCCGGAGTTGTCTCATCCTCTGCTCCCTCTGCGACGGTAAGATAAGGTCCGCAACCTTACCCTTGTACCGTGGATTAAGGAGAGTGGGCAGCCAGTAATGGTCCCTCTCCTTGATCCGAAGAATACGAGGATCCTTCCGCAGACTTTGCAGGATCAGGGAGGCCATGCAGCGTAGGTTAGCTGAGGCATTCAGTCCGGAGTCCTCTGGGTCACTAAGGATGACATGATCCGCAGCCACCTCCTCCCAGCCACGTACAAGTCCACTGGTTTCTTGGGACTGTAAATCATCCCTAAAAGACTGCTGCTGATGATGCTGAGTGCCAGCCTCCACCTCCATGCTGACACAATCCTCCTCCTCCTCCTCCTCTTCCTGTGCGATGGGTGGGACAGAAGGAACACTGTCTGGGTAAAGGGGGCCTTGAGAGGCAAGGAAGTCCTCCTCTTACTGCCTCTGTTCTGCCTCAAGTGCCCTGTCCATTATTCCACGCAGCGTGTGCTCCAACAGGTGGACAAGAGGTACAGTGTCACTGATGCATGCACTGTCACTGCTCACCATCCTCGTGGCCTCCTCAAATGGTGCCAGGACAGTGCATGCATCCCTGATCATGCCCCACTGGCGTGGTGAAATAAACCCGAGCTCCCCTGACCCTGTCCTGGTGCCGTAGTCGCACAGGTACTCATTGATGGCCCTCTGCTGCGCGTGCAGCCGCTGCAGCATGGCCAACGTTGAGTTCCACCTGGTGGGCATGTCACATATAAGGCGGTTCTTGGGCAGGTTCAACTCCTTTTGCAGCTCAGCCAGGCGAGCACTGGCATTATAAGATCTGCGGAAATGCACACAGACTTTCCTGGCCTGCCTCAGGACATCCTGTAAGCCCGGGTACCTGCCCAAGAACCGCTGCACCACCAGGTTAAGGACGTGAGCCATACAGGGCACATGGGTCAGTTGTCCCTGTCGGAGGGCGGAGAGGAGGTTGGTGCCATTGTCGCGAACCACCATTTCTGGCTTAAGCTGGCGTGGCGTCAACCACCTCTCGGCCTGCCCCTGCAGAGCAGACAGGACCTCTGCCCCAGTGTGGCTCCTGTCCCCCAAACACACCAGCGCAAGCACGGCATGGCATCTTTTTGCCTGCGTACTTACGTAGCCCCTTGAACGCCTACGGAGCACCGCTGGTTCCGAGGACAAACCACAGGAAGAGGCCATGGAGGAAGAAGAAGAGGAGGGGGTGGAGGAGAGAGGTGTGTCACAACCAGTAGTAGCATTTTGGAGGCGTGGCGGTGGAACAACCTCCAACACTACTGCACCTTGTCCTGCATCCTTCCCAGCTGCCAAAAGAGTGACCAAATGGGCCGTGAAAGAAAGGTAACGTCCCTGTCCATGCCTGCTGGACCATGAGTCAGCGGTAATATGCACCTTACCGCTGACCGCCCTGTCCAGCGAGGCCAAGACATTGCCTTCCACATGCCTGTAGAGAGCCGGAATCGCCTTCCGTGCGAAAAAGTGGCGTTTGGGAACCTGCCACTGAGGAACCGCACATTGCACAAACTCACAGAAGGGGGCCGAGTCTACCAACTGAAAAGGCAGCAGTTGAAGCGCTAGCAATTTAGCCAAGCTAGCATTCAACCGCTGGGCATGTGGATGGCTGGGAGTGAACTTCTTTCGACGGTCCAGCAGCTGGGGCAGGGAAATTTGCCTGCTAGAATCGGACGTTGGTGTACTGCTAGCAGAGTGCCCGCAAGTACTTGGCTGTGACACACCTAATTCTACACCTTCATTCCTCTCAGAGCAGGTTTCAGAGAGGACTGAAGGTATAGTGGGGTTGGAGATCCCAGCTGATGCGGTGCAAGAAGAGGTCAGCTTTGTTCTTTGGTGTGGGTCTTTAAGGTAGGCTTGCCAACGAGCTGCATGGCAGGTCAACATATGTCTGATCAAGCATGTGGTGCCCAAGCGGCTGATGTTTTGGCCACGCGATATACGCTTGAGACATATGTTGCAAACAGCAGCTGTGCGATCTGATGCACTCGCCTCAAAAAAGGCCCACACCAAAGAACTTTTTGAATGACGGGCAGAGGCAGCGCCCTGCACAGGCGGAGCTCTGCGGTGTGATTCCGTCGGTGTGCTGCCCATACGCTGGCCACTCAAGGGCATCCTGCCTCGTTGGAGATGTGCCTCCTCCTCATCCTCCTCCTCCTCCTCTCTCCTATTAGGCACCCACGTGGAGTCAGTGACCTCATCATCCCCTCCCTCCTCATCACTGGAGCCAATCTGGCAGTATGCTGCAGCTGCTGGAGCATGACTGCCAGATTGGTGTCCTTCTTGAGCATCCCCTCTCTCTGCTCTCACGCTACTGCCTTCCTCTAGCTGGGTATCATCATCAGATCCTTCAAAACGCTGGGCATCCTCCTGGAGCATGTACCCAACACTGTGCTCAAACAGTTCGGGTGACTCCTCAGGAGTAGGGATGAGCTCGGTGTTCGAGTCGAACATACGTTCGACTCGAACATCGGCTGTTCGATCGTTCGACGAAGATCGAACGATTTGGGCCGTTCGCGCCAAATTCGAGTGACGCGAACGGCCCACAATGCACTACGCCATCGCAGTGTCATCCAGGCGCTGTGATTGGCCAAGCATGCACTGTGACCCCGCATGCTTGGCCAATCACAGCGCCGGCAGCGAGGAGAGCAATGATTGGCCACAGGCAGGATGCCTGTGGCCAATTATTGCTGAGGGTGTTTAGTACACGCCCCACACTATAAAAGGCCGCCAGCACGGCGGCCTAGTGTAGTGTGTTCCGGAGCAGGGAAAGAGAAACATAGGCAGGGACAGTGACATTTATTTTTTTCTTGCTTAACCTGGATTCCTTTAGTTTAGGGAAAGAGAAGGATAGGTAGGGAGAGTGTCAGTGTGTTTTACTGTGCGAATCCTTGTTTCTAGGGACAGGGAAGGACAGTGAGGGAATTCTCCTTGTGCTATAGTGTGCTTTAAAAAAACATTTTTTCTAGGGACAGAAAACTATAGGTAGGGAGAGTGTCAGTGTGTTTTACTGTGCGAATCCTTGTTTCTAGGGACAGGGAAGGACAGTGAGGGAATTCTCCTTGTGCTATAGTGTGCTTTAAAAAAACATTTTTTCTAGGGACAGAAAACTATAGGTAGGGAGAGTGTCAGTGTGTTTTACTGTGCGAATCCTTGTTTCTAGGGACAGGGAAGGACAGTGAGGGAATTCTCCTTGTGCTATAGTGTGCTTTAAAAAAACTTTTTTTCTAGGGACAGAAAACTATAGGTAGGGAGAGTGTCAGTGTGTTTTACTGTACGAATCCTTGTTTCTAGGGACAGGGAAGGACAGTGAGGGAATTCTCCTTGTGCTATAGTGTGCTTTAAAAAAACATTTTTTCTAGGGACAGAAAACTATAGGTAGGGAGAGTGTCAGTGTGTTTTACTGTGCGAATCCTTGTTTCTAGGGACAGGGAAGGACAGTGAGGGAATTCTCCTTGTGCTATAGTGTGCTTTAAAAAAACATTTTTTCTAGGGACAGAAAACTATAGGTAGGGGGAGTGTCAGTTTCTTTCACTGTGATAATCCTTGTTTCTAGGGACAAAGAAGGAAAGTGAGTGAAATTCTCCTTGTGCTATAGTGTGCTTTAAAAAACATTTTTTCTAGGGACAGAAAACTATAGGTAGGGAGAGTGTCAGTGTGTTTTACTGTGCGAATCCTTGTTTCTAGGGACAGGGAAGGACAGTGAGGGAATTCTCCTTGTGCTATAGTGTGCTTTAAAAAAACATTTTTTCTAGGGACAGAAAACTATAGGTAGGGAGAGTGTCAGTGTGTTTTACTGTGCGAATCCTTGTTTCTAGGGACAGGGAAGGACAGTGAGGGAATTCTCCTTGTGCTATAGTGTGCTTTAAAAAAACATTTTTTCTAGGGACAGAAAACTATAGGTAGGGAGAGTGTCAGTGTGTTTTACTGTACGAATCCTTGTTTCTAGGGACAGGGAAGGACAGTGAGGGAATTCTCCTTGTGCTATAGTGTGCTTTAAAAAAACATTTTTTCTAGGGACAGAAAACTATAGGTAGGGAGAGTGTCAGTGTGTTTTACTGTGCGAATCCTTGTTTCTAGGGACAGGGAAGGACAGTGAGGGAATTCTCCTTGTGCTATAGTGTGCTTTAAAAAAACATTTTTTCTAGGGACAGAAAACTATAGGTAGGGAGAGTGTCAGTTTCTTTCACTGTGATAATCCTTGTTTCTAGGGACAAAGAAGGAAAGTGAGTGAAATTCTCCTTGTGCTATAGTGTGCTTTAAAAAACATTTTTTCTAGGGACAGAAAACTATAGGTAGGGAGAGTGTCAGTGTGTTTTACTGTGCGAATCCTTGTTTCTAGGGACAGGGAAGGACAGTGAGGGAATTCTCCTTGTGCTATAGTGTGCTTTAAAAAAACATTTTTTCTAGGGACAGAAAACTATAGGTAGGGAGAGTGTCAGTGTGTTTTACTGTGCGAATCCTTGTTTCTAGGGACAGGGAAGGACAGTGAGGGAATTCTCCTTGTGCTATAGTGTGCTTTAAAAAAACATTTTTTCTAGGGACAGAAAACTATAGGTAGGGAGAGTGTCAGTGTGTTTTACTGTGCGAATCCTTGTTTCTAGGGACAGGGAAGGACAGTGAGGGAATTCTCCTTGTGCTATAGTGTGCTTTAAAAAAACATTTTTTCTAGGGACAGAAAACTATAGGTAGGGAGAGTGTCAGTGTGTTTTACTGTGCGAATCCTTGTTTCTAGGGACAGGGAAGGACAGTGAGGGAATTCTCCTTGTGCTATAGTGTGCTTTAAAAAAACATTTTTTCTAGGGACAGAAAACTATAGGAAGGAAGAGTGTCAGTTTCTTTCACTGTGATAATCCTTGTTTCTAGGGACAAAGAAGGAAAGTGAGTGAAATTCTCCGTGTGCTATAGTGTGCTTTAAAAAAACATTTTTTCTAGGGACAGAAAACTATAGGTAGGGAGAGTGTCAGTGTCTTTTACTGTGCGAATCCTTGTTTCTAGGGACAGGGAAGGACAGTGAGGGAATTCTCCTTGTGCTATAGTGTGCTTTAAAAAAACATTTTTTCTAGGGACAGAAAACTATAGGTAGGGAGAGTGTCAGTGTGTTTTACTGTGCGAATCCTTGTTTCTAGGGACAGGGAAGGACAGTGAGGGAATTCTCCTTGTGCTATAGTGTGCTTTAAAAAAACATTTTTTCTAGGGACAGAAAACTATAGGTAGGGAGAGTGTCAGTTTCTTTCACTGTGATAATCCTTGTTTCTAGGGACAAAGAAGGAAAGTGAGTGAAATTCTCCTTGTGCTATAGTGTGCTTTAAAAAAACATTTTTTCTAGGGACAGAAAACTATAGGTAGGGAGAGTGTCAGTGTGTTTTACTGTGCGAATCCTTGTTTCTAGGGACAGGGAAGGACAGTGAGGGAATTCTCCTTGTGCTATAGTGTGCTTTAAAAAAACATTTTTTCTAGGGACAGAAAACTATAGGTAGGGAGAGTGTCAGTTTCTTTCACTGTGATAATCCTTGTTTCTAGGGACAAAGAAGGAAAGTGAGTGAAATTCTCCTTGTGCTATAGTGTGCTTTAAAAAAACATTTTTTCTAGGGACAGAAAACTATAGGTAGGGAGAGTGTCAGTGTCTTTTACTGTGCGAATCCTTGTTTCTAGGGACAGGGAAGGACAGTGAGGGAATTCTCCTTGTGCTATAGTGTGCTTTAAAAAAACATTTTTTCTAGGGACAGAAAACTATAGGTAGGGAGAGTGTCAGTTTCTTTCACTGTGATAATCCTTGTTTCTAGGGACAAAGAAGGAAAGTGAGTGAAATTCTCCTTGTGCTATAGTGTGCTTTAAAAAACATTTTTTCTAGGGACAGAAAACTATAGGTAGGGAGAGTGTCAGTGTGTTTTACTGTGCGAATCCTTGTTTCTAGGGACAGGGAAGGACAGTGAGGGAATTCTCCTTGTGCTATAGTGTGCTTTAAAAAAACATTTTTTCTAGGGACAGAAAACTATAGGTAGGGAGAGTGTCAGTGTGTTTTACTGTGCGAATCCTTGTTTCTAGGGACAGGGAAGGACAGTGAGGGAATTCTCCTTGTGCTATAGTGTGCTTTAAAAAAACATTTTTTCTAGGGACAGAAAACTATAGGTAGGGAGAGTGTCAGTGTGTTTTACTGTGCGAATCCTTGTTTCTAGGGACAGGGAAGGACAGTGAGGGAATTCTCCTTGTGCTATAGTGTGCTTTAAAAAAACATTTTTTCTAGGGACAGAAAACTATAGGAAGGAAGAGTGTCAGTTTCTTTCACTGTGATAATCCTTGTTTCTAGGGACAAAGAAGGAAAGTGAGTGAAATTCTCCTTGTGCTATAGTGTGCTTTAAAAAAACATTTTTTCTAGGGACAGAAAACTATAGGTAGGGAGAGTGTCAGTGTGTTTTACTGTGCGAATCCTTGTTTCTAGGGACAGGGAAGGACAGTGAGGGAATTCTCCTTGTGCTATAGTGTGCTTTAAAAAAACATTTTTTCTAGGGACAGAAAACTATAGGTAGGGAGAGTGTCAGTGTGTTTTACTGTGCGAATCCTTGTTTCTAGGGACAGGGAAGGACAGTGAGGGAATTCTCCTTGTGCTATAGTGTGCTTTAAAAAAACATTTTTTCTAGGGACAGAAAACTATAGGTAGGGAGAGTGTCAGTTTCTTTCACTGTGATAATCCTTGTTTCTAGGGACAAAGAAGGAAAGTGAGTGAAATTCTCCTTGTGCTATAGTGTGCTTTAAAAAAACATTTTTTCTAGGGACAGAAAACTATAGGTAGGGAGAGTGTCAGTGTCTTTTACTGTGCGAATCCTTGTTTCTAGGGACAGGGAAGGACAGTGAGGGAATTCTCCTTGTGCTATAGTGTGCTTTAAAAAAACATTTTTTCTAGGGACAGAAAACTATAGGTAGGGAGAGTGTCAGTGTGTTTTACTGTGCGAATCCTTGTTTCTAGGGACAGGGAAGGACAGTGAGGGAATTCTCCTTGTGCTATAGTGTGCTTTAAAAAAACATTTTTTCTAGGGACAGAAAACTATAGGTAGGGAGAGTGTCAGTTTCTTTCACTGTGATAATCCTTGTTTCTAGGGACAAAGAAGGAAAGTGAGTGAAATTCTCCTTGTGCTATAGTGTGCTTTAAAAAAACATTTTTTCTAGGGACAGAAAACTATAGGTAGGGAGAGTGTCAGTGTCTTTTACTGTGCCAATCCTTGTTTCTAGGGACAGGGAAGGACAGTGAGGGAATTCTCCTTGTGCTATAGTGTGCTTTAAAAAAACATTTTTTCTAGGGACAGAAAACTATAGGTAGGGAGAGTGTCAGTGTGTTTTACTGTGCGAATCCTTGTTTCTAGGGACAGGGAAGGACAGTGAGGGAATTCTCCTTGTGCTATAGTGTGCTTTAAAAAAACATTTTTTCTAGGGACAGAAAACTATAGGTAGGGAGAGTGTCAGTGTGTTTTACTGTGCGAATCCTTGTTTCTAGGGACAGGGAAGGACAGTGAGGGAATTCTCCTTGTGCTATAGTGTGCTTTAAAAAAACATTTTTTCTAGGGACAGAAAACTATAGGAAGGAAGAGTGTCAGTTTCTTTCACTGTGATAATCCTTGTTTCTAGGGACAAAGAAGGAAAGTGAGTGAAATTCTCCTTGTGCTATAGTGTGCTTTAAAAAAACATTTTTTCTAGGGACAGAAAACTATAGGTAGGGAGAGTGTCAGTGTGTTTTACTGTGCGAATCCTTGTTTCTAGGGACAGGGAAGGACAGTGAGGGAATTCTCCTTGTGCTATAGTGTGCTTTAAAAAAAAAAAAATTCTAGGGACAGAAAACTATAGGTAGGGAGAGTGTCAGTGTGTTTTACTGTGCGAATCCTTGTTTCTAGGGACAGGGAAGGACAGTGAGGGAATTCTCCTTGTGCTATAGTGTGCTTTAAAAAAACATTTTTTCTAGGGACAGAAAACTATAGGTAGGGAGAGTGTCAGTTTCTTTCACTGTGATAATCCTTGTTTCTAGGGACAAAGAAGGAAAGTGAGTGAAATTCTCCTTGTGCTATAGTGTGCTTTAAAAAAACATTTTTTCTAGGGACAGAAAACTATAGGTAGGGAGAGTGTCAGTGTCTTTTACTGTGCGAATCCTTGTTTCTAGGGACAGGGAAGGACAGTGAGGGAATTCTCCTTGTGCTATAGTGTGCTTTAAAAAAACATTTTTTCTAGGGACAGAAAACTATAGGAAGGAAGAGTGTCAGTTTCTTTCACTGTGATAATCCTTGTTTCTAGGGACAAAGAAGGAAAGTGAGTGAAATTCTCCTTGTGATATAGTGTGCTTTAAAAAAACATTTTTTCTAGGGACAGAAAACTATAGGTAGGGAGAGTGTCAGTGTCTTTTACTGTGCGAATCCTTGTTTCTAGGGACAGGGAAGGACAGTGAGGGAATTCTCCTTGTGCTATAGTGTGCTAAAGCATTCCTCATCAACCATCTTTGAAATCCTTGTTTTTTTGGACAGTCAGGGAAATTGTCGTTGTGCTATTCTGTGCAAAAGCAATCATCCTCAACCATATTTAGAAATCCTTAAGTAAAGGGACAGAGAAGGACACCTGAAGGTAGCCCTTATTGCTTTTTTCCCATCTCCCTGCAGGCCATCTATTAGAATGTCTGGAAGGCAAACAAGGAGAGGCAGACAGTCAGGAGGCAATAAAAGAGGGCAAGCAGGCTCTGTGTCTGGGGGCAACAGTGCTGGTCGTGGACGCGGTGCATTGTCATCAGCACATGGCCATGGGACACGCTTGTCCTTCTTTTCGGCAGCTGGACATGTTGAGCCACATCATGCCGAAGACTTGGTAGAGTGGATGACCAAGCCCTCCTCCTCCTCCTCATCCTCTCTCACCCAGGCTCAGGGTACTGGAAAAGCAGCTGCCAAAGCGTCCTCTTCCCTGGTATCAATGTCAGACTCATCATCAGTCACTCCTTCCCTAGACCCACCATGTCCTCCTCCTGAGGAGTCCCCCGAACTGTTTGAGCACAGTGTTGGGTACATGCTCCAGGAGGATGCCCAGCGTTTCGAAGGGTCTGATGATGAAACCCAGCTAGAGGAAGGCAGTAGCGTGAGAGCAGACAGAGGGGATGCTCAAGAAGGACACCAATCTGGCAGTCATGTTCCAGCAGCTGCAGCATACTGCCAGATTGGCTCCAGTGATGAGGAGGGAGGTGATGATGAGGTCACTGACTCCACGTGGGTGCCTAATAGGAGAGAGGAGGAGGAGGAGGATGAGGAGGAGGCACATCTCCAACGAGGCAGGATGCCCTTTGGTGGCCAGCGTAAGGGCAGTACACCGACGGAATCACACCGCAGAGCTCCGCCTGTGCAGGGCGCTGCCTCTGCCCGTCATTCAAAAAGTTCTTTGGCGTGGGCCTTTTTTGAGGCTAGTGCATCAGATCGCACAGCTGCTGTTTGCAACATATGTCTCAAGCGTATATCGCGTGGCCAAAACATCAGCCGCTTGGGTACCACATGCCTGACCAGACATATGTTGACCTGCCATGCAGCTCGTTGGCAAGCCTACCTCAAAGACCCACACCAAAGAACAAAGCGGACCTCTCCTTGCACCGCATCAGCTGGGATCTCCAACCCCACTATAACTTCAGTCCTCTCTGAAACATGCACTGAGAGGAATGAAGGTGTAGAATTAGGTGTGTCACAGCCAAGTACTTGCGGCCACTCTGCTAGCAGTACACCGACGTCCGATTCTAGCAGGCAAATTTCCCTGCCCCAGCTGCTGGACCGTCGAAAGAAGTTCACTCCCAGCCATCCACATGCCCAGCGGTTGAATGCTAGCTTGGCTAAATTGCTAGCGCTTCAACTGCTGCCTTTTCAGTTGGTAGACTCGGCCCCCTTCCGTGAGTTTGTGCAATGTGCGGTTCCTCAGTGGCAGGTTCCCAAACGCCAGTTTTTCTCACGGAAGGCTATTCCGGCTCTCTACCGGCATGTGGAAGGCAATGTCTTGGCCTCGCTGGACAGGGCGGTCAGCGGTAAGGTGCATATTACCGCTGACTCATGGTCCAGCAGGCATGGACAGGGACGTTACCTTTCTTTCACGGCCCATTGGGTCACTCTTTTGGCAGCTGGGAAGGATGCAGGACAAGGTGCAGTAGTGTTGGAGGTTGTTCCACCGCCACGCCTCCAAAATGCTACTACTGGTTGTGACACACCTCTCTCCTCCACCCCCTCCTCTTCTTCTTCCTCCATGGCCTCTTCCTGTGGTTTGTCCTCGGAACCAGCGGTGCTCCGTAGGCGTTCAAGGGGCTACGCAAGTACGCAGGCAAAAAGATGCCATGCCGTGCTTGCGCTGGTGTGTTTGGGGGACAGAAGCCACACTGGGGCAGAGGTCCTGTCTGCTCTGCAGGGCCAGGCCGAGAGGTGGTTGACGCCACGCCAGCTTAAGCCAGGAATGGTGGTTTGCGACAATGGCACCAACCTCCTCTCCGCCCTCCGACAGGGACAACTGACCCATGTGCCCTGTGTGGCTCACGTCCTTAACCTGGTGGTGCAGCGGTTCTTGGGCAGGTACCCGGGCTTACAGGATGTCCTGAGGCAGGCCAGGAAAGTCTGTGTGCATTTCCGCAGATCTTATAATGCCAGTGCTCGCCTGGCTGAGCTGCAAAAGGAGTTGAACCTGCTCAAGAACAGCCTTATATGTGACATGCCCACCAGGTGGAACTCAACGTTGGCCATGCTGCAGCGGCTGCACACGCAGCAGAGGGCCATCAATGAGTACCTGTGCGACTACGGCACCAGGACAGGGTCAGGGGAGCTTGTTTTTTTTTCTCCACGCCAGTGGGGCATCATCAGGGATGCATGCACTGTCCTGGCACCATTTGAGGAGGCCACGAGGATGGTGAGCAGTGACAGTGCATGCATCAGTGACACTGTACCTCTTGTCCACCTGTTGGAGCACACGCTGCGTGGAATAATGGACAGGGCACTTGAGGCAGAACAGAGGCAGGAAGAGGAGGACTTCCTTGCCTCTCAAGGCCCCCTTTACCCAGACAATGTTCCTTTTGTCCCACCCATCGCACAGGAAGAGGAGGAGGAGGAGGAGGAGGAGGAGGAGGATTGTGTCAGCATGGAGGTGGAGGCTGGCACTCAGCATCATCAGCAGCAGTCTTTTAGGGATGATTTACAGTCCCAAGAAACCAGTGGACTTGCACGTGGCTGGGAGGAGGTGGCTGCGGATCATGTCGTCCTTAGTGACCCAGAGGACTCCGGAGCGAATGCCTCAGCAAACCTACGCTGCATGGCCTCCCTGATCCTGCAAAGTCTGCGGAAGGATCCTCGTATTCTTCGGATCAAGGAGAGGGACCATTACTGGCTGGCCACTCTCCTTGATCCACGGTACAAGGGTAAGGTTGCGGACCTTATGTTACCGTCGCAGAGGGAGCAGAGGATGAGACAACTCCGGGAGGCCTTGCAGAAAGGTCTGTGCAACGCGTTCCCAGAGACTGGGAGGTTACAAACTCCTGGTCCTGGACAACGAGTTGCTGAGGCTTCGGCCAGTCAAAGAAGGAGCGGTGGGGAAGGTGGCCGTCTGACCGATGCGTTCAGACAATTCTTTAGTCCGCAGCCCCAAAGTATGATCGGTTCCAGCAACCATCGCCAGCGTCTGATAAACATGGTGCAGGAATATCTAGGGGCAAGGTCAGACTTGGACACCTTCCCCACCGAAAATCCTCTGGCTTACTGGGTCTTGAGGATGGATCACTGGCCAGAGCTTGCACAGTATGCAATTGAGCTACTGGCCTGTCCTGCATCCAGCGTTCTTTCGGAACGCACATTCAGTGCTGCTGGAGGATTTGTCACGGATCACAGGGTGCGCCTGTCCACCGACTCGGTTGATCGACTGACTTTCATCAAGATTAACCAGTCTTGGATCACCACCAGCTACCACACACCTGATGCTGATATAACAGACTAATTGATTTTAACATGTCACATCCCTTCAAGACTGATGCTGATGCTGAGTGCCTGTGCTGTTATGTTGACTGGCTATCCTCCTCCTCCGAGTCCTCAATGATACGATTGATGATGATAGCTTGGAAGATCATTTTTGTTTATGGGTGCCGCCACCAGTGGCTAAGGCCCAATTTTTCAGCCCCTGTTTTACAGGGGCGTGTAATTACAATTTTTTTAGCAATAATTTGCCATAGGGCTCATTGCTGTGCACCAAGTACAGTATCTGTGAGGGGTTGGAGTGTTGTGGCACCAGTGCCTAAGGCCCAATTTTTCAGCCCCTGTTTAACAGGGGCGTGTCATTACAATTTTTGAAGCAATACTTTGCAACAGGGCTCATTGCTGTGCTCCAAGTACAGTATCTGTGAGGGGTTGTAGTGTTGTGCCACCAGTGCCTAAGGCCCAATTTTTCAGCCCCTGTTCAACAGGGGCATGCAATTACAATTCTTGATCTAATAATTCACAGCAGGGCCCATTGCTGCACCCACCAAGAGTAACTCTGAGGGCTTACAGTGTTGTGGCAACGCCACCACCACCACCACCACGAAAGGCCCAATTTTTCAGCCCCTGTTCAAAAGGGGCATGTAATTACAATTCTTGATCTAATAATTCACAGCAGGGCCCATTCCTGCACCCACCAAGAGTAACTCTGAGGGCTTACAGTGTTGTGGCAACACCACCACCACCACCACCACCACGAAAGGCCCAATTTTTCAGCCCCTGTTCAAAAGGGGCATGTAATTACAATTCTTGATCTAATAATTCACAGCAGGGCCCATTGCTGCACCCACCAAGAGTAACTCTGAGGGCTTACAGTGTTGTGGCAACACCACCACCACCACCACCACCACCACCACCACGAAAGGCCCAATTTTTCAGCCCCTGTTCAACAGGGGCATGCAATTACAATTCTTGATCTAATAATTCACAGCAGGGCCCATTGCTGCACCCACCAAGAGTAACTGTCAGGGCTTACAGTGTTGTGGCACCAGCACCACCATCAAAGGCCCAATTTTTACTACCACTGTTCAACAATTATATGTAATTAAAATTCCTGATATAATAGTTGACAGCAGGGCGTTCCAGCACCAACCAAGAGTAACTGTGAGTGCTTACAGTGTTGTGCCAACACCAACAACTAAGGGGCCTATTTCTGCAGAGTATATACGGCAGGTCCCTACTTTCAAACATCCAACTTACAAACGACTCCTACTTGCAAACGCAAGAAGACAACAGGAAGTGAGAGGAAATCTACCACTAGGAAGGAAAATTCTCTCCTGTAAGAATAAATATGGGAGAAAGGTGTCTCCTCTGTACTGATGCTTTATCAGCAATCCTTGTTTCAAGAAAAACACCACATTTCAAAAACAGTTGTCATTGGGACGGAAAGTGAGGTGAAATGTTCTGAACAGGGGCACAGACAGCAAAACAAATGTTACAGGGGTGATAACCCTTACCTATGTTTTCCAAAAAGTTTAAAAATAGATTTTTGGGCTGGAGCTACACTTCAACAATGTACCTGTTCAAAATTACAAACAGATTCTACATAAGAACAAACCTACAGTCCCTGTCTTGTATGCACCGCCTGTATACGGCTGTTCAGAGTATATAGGGCCTTTTTTATTTTATGTGCGGGGTTCCCCTTAATATCCATACAAGACCCAAAGGGGCTGTTAATGGGCTGGGGTAGGGGGGGGGGGGGGGGGTCATGGGGTAGCTATGCCATTTTTCTTAAAGATTTTCATCCATATTACCGGGACCAGACATTACATTAAAGCCGCAAGCAGTTTTAAATGGCTTTTTTTCCCTTTAGAAGTGTCATTTTGTGCAGGGACAGTTCTAAACACGGGAAACACGTGGCACTTCACAGGCATACTTTAGACACCCCCCAGGTACGATATTTAAAGGAATATTTGACTTTTTTTTTTTCACTTTATGCATCATTAAAATGACTGCTCCCGAAAAACGACCGTTTTTAAAACTTCTTTTTGCATTGATACATGTCCCCTGGTGCACAACCCGGGTTCCCAAACCCTTTTTAGGACAATAACATGCATAATAGTTGTTATAATTAGCACTTTAGAATTCGAACGTTCGCATCCATTGTATTTAATAGGGTTCTAATGTTCGTACGAACTTTCGGTCCGTTCGCGGGTTCTGGTGCGAACCGAACCCGGGGGTGTTCGGCTCATCACTACTCAGGAGGAGGACATGGTGGGTCTAGGGAAGGATTGACTAATGAAGATAATGATACCAGAGAAGAGGACGCTTTGGCAGCTGCTTTGCCAGTACCCTGAGCCTGGGTGAGAGAGGATGAGGAGGATGAGGTGGGCTTGGTCATCCACTCTACCAAGTCTTCGGCATGATGTGGCTCAACATGTCCAGCTGCCGAAAAGAAGGACAAGCGTGTCCCATGGCCATGTGCTGATGACAATGCACCGCGTCCACGACCAGCACTGTTGCCCCCAGACACAGAGCCTGCTTGCCCTCTTTTTTTGCCTCCTGACTGTCTGCCTCTCCTTGTTTGCCTTCCAGACATTTTAATGGATGGCCTGCAGGGAGATGGGAAAAACAGCAATAAGGGCTACCTTCAGGTGTATACTGTGCAGGAGGCTTAGCAACAATGACACTGACACTGTCCCCTGCCTATCCTTCTCTGTCCCTAAACACAAGGATTTGCAATATGCTTCAGCAAGATTGGTTTAGCACAGAACAGCACACTGACAGTTTCCCTCACTGTCCTTCTCTGTCCCTACAAACAAGATTTAGCACAGAATAGCACACTGATAGTTTCCACGAGTGTCCTTCTCTGTCCCTAAACTCAAGGATTTCAAATATGGTTCAGCAAAATTGGTTTAGAACAGAATAGCACACTGTCAGTTTCACTCACTGTACCTCTCTGTCCCTACAAACAAGATTTAGCACAGAATAGCACACTGATAGTTTCCACGAGTGTCCTTCTCTGTCCCTAAACTCAAGGATTTCAAATATGGTTCAGCAAAATTGCTTTAGAACAGAATAGCACACTGTCAGTTTCACTCACTGTACCTCTCTGTCCCTACAAACAAGATTTAGCACAGAATAGCACACTGATAGTTTCCACGAGTGTCCTTCTCTGTCCCTAAACTCAAGGATTTCAAATATGGTTCAGCAAAATTGCTTTAGAACAGAATAGCACACTGTCAGTTTCACTCACTGTACCTCTCTGTCCCTACAAACAAGATTTAGCACAGAATAGCACACTGATAGTTTCCACGAGTGTCCTTCTCTGTCCCTAAACTCAAGGATTTCAAATATGGTTCAGCAAAATTGGTTTAGAACAGAATAGCACACTGACACTTTCCCTCACTGTCCTACTCTGTCCCTACAAACAAGATTTAGCACAGAATAGCACACTGACACTTTCCCTCACTGTACCTCTCTGTCCCTAAACTCAAGGATTTCAAATATGGTTCAGCAAGATTGGTTTAGAACAGAATAGCACACTGTCAGTTTCACTCACTGTCCTACTCTGTCCCTACAAACAAGATTTAGCACAGAATAGCACACTGATAGTTTCCACGAGTGTCCTTCTCTGTCCCTAAACTCAAGGATTTCAAATATGGTTCAGCAAAATTGGTTTAGAACAGAATAGCACACTGACACTTTCCCTCACTGTCCTACTCTGTCCCTACAAACAAGATTTAGCACAGAATAGCACACTGATAGTTTCCACGAGTGTCCTTCTCTGTCCCTAAACTCAAGGATTTCAAATATGGTTCAGCAAAATTGGTTTAGAACAGAATAGCACACTGACACTTTCCCTCACTGTCCTACTCTGTCCCTACAAACAAGATTTAGCACAGAATAGCACACTGATAGTTTCCACGAGTGTCCTTCTCTGTCCCTAAACGCAAGGATTTCAAATATGGCTCAGCAAAATTGGTTTAGAACAGAATAGCACACTGACACTTTCCCTCACTGTCCTACTCTGTCCCTACAAAAAAGATTTAGCACAGAATAGCACACTGATAGTTTCCACGAGTGTCCTTCTCTGTCCCTAAACTCAAGGATTTCAAATATGGTTCAGCAAAATTGGTTTAGAACAGAATAGCACACTGACACTTTCCCTCACTGTCCTACTCCGTCCCTACAAACAAGATTTAGCACAGAATAGCACACTGATAGTTTCCACGAGTGTCCTTCTCTGTCCCTAAACTCAAGGATTTCAAATATGGTTCAGCAAGATTGGTTTAGAACAGAATAGCACACTGTCAGTTTCACTCACTGTCCTACTCTGTCCCTACAAACAAGATTTAGCACAGAATAGCACACTGACACTTTCCCTCACTGTACCTCTCTGTCCCTAAACTCAAGGATTTCAAATATGGTTCAGCAAGATTGGTTTAGAACAGAATAGCACACTGTCAGTTTCACTCACTGTCCTACTCTGTCCCTACAAACAAGATTTAGCACAGAATAGCACACTGACACTTTCCCTCACTGTACCTCTCTGTCCCTAAACTCAAGGATTGAAAATATGGTTCAGCAAGATTGGTTTAGAACAGAATAGCACACTGTCAGTTTCACTCACTGTCCTACTCTGTCCCTACAAACAAGATTTAGCACAGAATAGCACACTGACACTTTCCCTCACTGTACCTCTCTGTCCCTACAAACAAGGTTTAGCACAGAATAACACACTGACACTCTCCCTACCTATCCTTATTTGTCCCTAAACACAAGGAATCCAGGATTAGTAAAGGAAAAAAAATGACACTGTCCCTGCCTATGCTTCTCTTTCCCTGCTCCGGAACACACTACACAAGGCCGCCGCGCTGGCGGCCTTTTATAGTGTGGGGTGTGTACTAAACCCCCTCAGCAATAATTGGCCACAGGCATCCTGCCTGTGGCCAATCATTGCTCTCCTCGCTGCCGGCGCTGTGATTGGCCAAGCATGCGGGGTCACAGTGCATGCTTGGCCAATCACAGCGCCTGGATGACACTGCGACGGCGTAGTGCATTGTGGGCCGTTCGCGTCACTCGAATTTGGCGCGAACGGCCCAAATCGTTCGATCTTCGTCGAACGATCGATCAGCCGATGTTCGAGTCGAACGTATGTTCGACTCGAACACGAAGCTCATCCCTACTGGTGGAACATCTTTTCAACGTCACACATGACCGCTACGGGATACTTTCTGAATCTACAGAGTACTCCAGGCAGAGTGTTTGTAAGATCTGGTCCTTTTAGTAGATGATCGTTCAATGCAACACCATCATACTTTGCTGAGCAATCAAACACTACTCTAATCTTATCTGGTTTCTTTGGGTGGTAAACACCTTGATGTGGGATGTACCACACTTCTCCTTCTTTAGGTTGGTTATTTACTTTTTCTGCATGTCCTTCTTCAAGGATGCCTTCCATGAATTTCAAATAATCCTGCTTGAATTTGAGATCTCTTCCCATCCTTTTCTTCAAACATTTCAATCTCGCTAGGGCAAGATTTTTGTTATTTGGCAGACGAGGTCGTTCTCTAAAGGGTAAGGGCATTTCCAGATAACCTTGTTGATTCTGTTGAATACTTTCTTCTAGAATGTGTACGAACTTTTTGTCTTCTTGGGATACACTCTTTTCTTTAGAACTTATGTCTGCAAAGTCAGATTCAAGGATCTTGATTACTGCCGCTGAACTTACAGCTGGTAACTCTTGGACAGATATTCGATGACACAATCCTGTCACCTGTCTTGAGTTTGCAATCTGCTGTTTTCCTCCAACAACGCCCCATCCTAGATCAGTTTGAACAGCGTAGGGTTCATTTTTTCCTCCTGTGATTACCCTTCGTGGTACCAAAGCTTCGGGACAATCATAACCTATCAACAATCCAACACCAAACTCCTTCAGCGGGGACATTTCATGAGATATGACAGATAGGTACTCCCATTTATTGGCTGTTTCACAGGTAGGTATGCGATCTCGATCTAGAGGTATATCGTCTTTCGTATAAGCTGGAGGTAGATCCAATGTGAGGTTTGAATGAAGTCCTCTAACTCTCAATCCTTTGACCCTTTGACTGTTCACTAATGTGTCTCTCCCCGTCATTGTGGTGAGTTTGAGCTTCACTGGTTCTGTAGCCACTTGTAATTTCTTGCAGATTTCTTGATCAATGAAGGTGACATCGCTTTGGGCATCCAGTAGTGCATAGGCATATACCTTCTTATTCTTTCTTTTAGGATTTGAAATGCACACTGGTACAACCATTGATGTGCCGTTGCTTTCCCTCACTCTGCAAGAGAATACCGATGCTTTCTTTTCTTCCTCAGCATCTTTAGCTATTGAGGATTTATCCTTTTTTGGACGTTCTTCATGTAGTGGTGTAGGATGGCGTCCTTTGCAAACGCTGCATGTGGCCCTTTTCTTACACTCCTTAGTAATATGGCCTTTCCTTAGGCACCCAAAACACAGTTGGTTAACAAGTACAAACTTTTTCTTTTCATTTGGGGATTTCTCCTTCAATTGTTGGCACTTGTGTATAGAGTGGTTCTCTCCACAGAACATACACTTAAATGTAGTCTGAGGATTTGTCAGTTCTGTGTCTCTACTGATCCCAGTAGTAACTTTGAACTTGCTATCGTAGGTATCTATACCTTTCTCTGTTGTGTCGGTTGCAAAGCTAGTTGCTCTTGCATGTCTTATATCTCTCGCAGGCCTCTCTTCTAAGGACTTTAAGGCGTAAGATCCTGTTACTGGATTACATACTATTCGTGCTTCCTTATTAACAAACTCAGAGAACTTTTCAAAACTTGGGAAGTCCTTACTTAGATCTAACTGTTCAGTCACATAGCGATTCCATCTAGAAGCCACTTCTTCAGGTAGCTTAGCTAGCATCCTGTGGTTTTCTAGATAGTCGTTCAGTACTTCTAGTCCTCGTACATGTGGGATGGCATTGCTGCATGCTTGCAGGAAGTCACCATACTCTTGGAGTTTGAAATGTTCTTTAGGACCTATTTTAGGCCAGTTATTCAATTTCTCCCTAAAGGCTCTTTGTACTAAGAAAGCATGACCATATCTTGCGTTTAACTTTTCCCAAGCTTGCTTGTAGGCTTCTTCGTCTGTTCTATAAAAGTTACCTTCAAGAACTTTCTTTGCATCTCCACCAACATATTTCTGAAGGTAGAATAACTTGTCAACTGGCCTGGAGCAATGATGCTCAATGATCATTTCAAAACTTGCCTTCCACTCTATGAACTTCAGTATGTCTCCTGAAAATACAGTAGGTTCTGGAACGGGAAGTCTTGCTGGGACTGTTCTCTGTCGTCTTGCTGGGACAATAGTCGCAACATTCTCCTGATTATTGCAGTGACATCTAGGAACAGAATTATCCTGTTTTATTTTTTCACCTAGTTCTGAATTGGGCGAGTCTCTCTTTTCGTCTTTCTGAGCAGGGATGGAAGGGCAATGACTTTTTGCTTCATTACATACTGGAGATTTCCTTCCATTTTCCTGGGCGTATGAAAGGAAGTAGGAGTCTGCATCTTCAGTTAGTACAGATTTGGACTTCATGTCCTCTTCGTGTACTCTTAGTCTGGCTTCTATAATCTTGACTTCCTTCAGCCTTTCCATTTCTGCTACTCGTAGACGCTGTGCCTCGATTGCAGATTCCATCTCAATTTCTGCTCTCTTGACAGCAAGTTGTTCGACAAGTTCCATTCTTTTGGCTATTAAAGTACTTGAGGACTCTGATATGTTACTGGCACTTCTGCTAGTGGAAGAAGTCCTACTTGTGATTGTGGTTCCTCCTAAGGACCTAGCATAGTCTCTCATAAAAAGCTCATTCATTCTCTTTCTTGCCTTAACTTCATCATAGTTAGCTTCAGATGATAGTTCTCTCATGAGCTTTACTAAACCTTTAGTGACTTCAGTACATGTGTCCATGTTCCTTACAATATCCTGGGGAGGTGTTGTAGAAGACCGCAGGTTGACATATGCTGCCATAAGCTCTGCTTCAGATTCTTCTACTATCTCTATCATATCACTCAAGTTTCCTTTTATACTTTCTTGCTTTAGCTTTCTACGAACATCTTTAATGTAGGATTTCCACTTATCATACATTCTGGTGAACTTTTTTCCTTTCAATACTGCTTCTTGCTCCAAATTTTCCAGCATCTTTAGGGTCGGTTTTCTGATATGTTCTGAACGTCTTAGTTCATCTGTTTGGGGCAAGACTAATGCTGCATCAGACTCTTCTATCTCAAACAGGTTCACTTGCTCTTCACCTTCTATCTTATCTATCTTTGTATCCTCAAACAGTGGCATAGAAATACTAGGCTTAGACATTTTACTTTAAGTGCTATAACAATTAATACGAATATTAAGAAAACTTTCACTTTAAATGCAATAGCAATAGGTGCAGGCAGTAAAAATGACTTTCTCTTTAAAATACTTTAGAGTCCGTGTACTACAACTGACCCTTGTTCTTTACTTACAGTCCTTTTACTCCTGAACACGAAAATGTCTCTTTCTTGTCAAGCCTATGTGCAATGATAGTAATAAAGGAAAGTTCTGACCTTATTCTTAAGAGCAGGATACTGTGATCTGTAGGTTGCTGGAACAAATAGTCTTAAAGGAGACTTGTCTTTGTTGATCTGATGCTCTACTCTGACGTGCGATGCTTTGCGCTGACGTGCAATGCTTTGCGATACTCTGTGCTGTCTTGCGATGCTTTGCGCTGACTTGCGATGCTTTTCGCTGACGTGCGATGCTTTGTGCTGCAGGCTTTGGGCCTAGTGGCGGGGAAATAGCTGGCTGCAGTACGTGGCCTCTTTGTGGGTAGCGGTGCAGGCACTCTAACTCTGGACTTTGGCCTCCCACCATGCGTCTTTTTCTCTCTCTAGGGATCGCAGGAGGGTTGGCGCTCTCTCTGTGACTATCTTGCCTTTGCCGTTCTGCCACTTTAAGAGTCGGCTGCAGTTTGACTAAAACACATGTCCTATGGCCTCTATGGTAGCTCCGCTGCTCAAATGCGCTCTTTAATGTGCAAGTTGAGGAGCACAATCGCTTCACCCTCAATGGGCTAATAGTTCCACTTTGGGCTAATAGTTCCACTTTGGGCTAAATAGTTCCACTGTGGCAGGCGCAGCACTATGAAGTGCCTTTATGCGCTGTGGCATTAGAAGAATTTGATTTCTCCGATCTTTTAGTCCACACAAGAATAACTGTTACTCTAATTCCTCTAGCGCCGTTCTATGGAAGCAGTAGGTTTAAAGAGCACTCCAAACCTTTAAGATAACTTCTTTATTCACTTCAGCTTTTCTTCATATATATAACACTGACAATTTAGCAGCAGGAAGTCCATGTACAAACACGTGTTGAATAAAGTATAACAAATGTCGGTTCAACTGTTCAATCTTGTAATTCTACATAAAATGGTAGATATATTTCTCTCTTCAGTATCTGTACTTTCACTTTAAAATACTTTAGACACTTTATGATCTATCTGGGACTTGCTCTATAATGCTGTTTGCTCTGATGTTTGCTCTGAAACTTGGTTTGAATCTGGTTTGATTCCTGGTTTGATTGCTGGTTTGATTGTTTGCAAACCTGGTTTGGTGGAACTACAAGTGAACACATAACTAGTTTCAGTATACAGTTCTAATCACATTATTAACAATAGGAACTTATATAACTGTATTAAATACCTATTTTGGCCACTTGCTTCCATAAAGCTGGACTCTGGATGGATCTTAACTGTTCAGCTCCACACTCTGATGTAAAATGAAATTCTAGACATGTGATATGAGATTTCCTAGACAGAACATGAGTGAAATACTGGCTATGATTGGCCAGAGACATTTGCTCAGTGAGATTGGTTGTGATTGGCTAAAACTCCTGATGAGTCACAAAAGCTTAACTCTATGCTTTCTGGTTGCAATTCTGCTGTATTATTGCTTACTTTTCTGTATATAGAAATGACTCTTAAAGGTATATTTTTTCTTTTCTTCTGTGAACACAATATACAACTGTTATATGACATCCACATATAAAGTCACAGTAAATAACTCTGCTTTTATCTCTCACAAATGAGCATATGCACTGTTTTAACATTATTAGCAGGTCTAGCTGTATATGCATGTAAGCCACATTAGCAACCTAGGACAGGTCTTAGCTGGCCAGCTACAGGGAGGGGGGGGGAAGCGGTCAACTATAGAAAACAATATTAAAATATTTTTTGGGAAATAAGGATGAGATAAATGTATGTAATTTTATAAAATGCTATGTAACATGAAAAATAATAAAGAATATAAAGTTTAAAAAAAAATGCAATAAAAAAAATTAATGTCATTTGAAAAATAAAATAAAAAATAAATGTCCCTTTAACCACTTAAGGACCGCCGCACGCCAATGTACGTCGGCAGAATGGCACGGCTGGGCACAATCACGTACAGGTAAAACAATGCCAATTTTGTTTGGGAGCCACGTCACATGACCGCGCAATTGTCAGTTAAAGCGACACAGTGCCGAATCGCAAAAATAGGATTTTTGTACTCACCGTAAAATCCTTTTCTCTGAGTCCATGGACCGACACAGCCTCTCTAATGACAAAGTGGGTATTATCCGTTAATTAGGAGTGACTAGGCAGAAAACTTGTAAAAAGTGTTTCATCACACCTTTTACAGAACCGCCCAGGGGGCGGACCCTCCGGGTATATCACCTCAGTCTGCATCTCGCAGATCAGTTCGTCAAAAAGCAGTACAAACTTAAAAGGAGGGGTGGGTGCTGTGTCGGTCCATGGACTCAGAGAAAAGGATTTTACGGTGAGTACAAAAATCCTATTTACTCTTTCGTCCATGGACCGACACAGCCTCTCTATTGACAAAGTGGGACGTCCCAAAGCAGTGTCAGAGAAAAAACGAGGGGTGGTAACAGCATAAAAATAAACTTCACCCCAAACACAAAACAGCACTCCATCAACGGAGGAGTTGCAATTCTAAACAGCCGCTTGCAAAACCTTGCGGCCGAAAGAGGCATCTGAAGATGCACCTACATCAACTTTGTAGAATTTTGTGAAAGTGTGAGCGGACGACCAAGTCGCCGCTTTACATAATTGGGAAACAGACGCTTGATGTCGGAAAGCCCAAGAGGCACCTATTGCCCTGGTCGAATGCGCCGTGACCGGAAAGGGGGGCGCTTGACCCTTTAAGGCGTAAGCCTGGATTACTATCTGTCGGATCCACCTAGAGATGGTGGCCGACGAGACTGCTTGGCCCTTCTTGGGACCAGCCACCGAAACAAACAGTGAGTCTGACTTCCGGAACAGGGAAGTAGCAGATAGGTATGAAGAAAGGAAGGCTGCGGCCGCAGCACCACCTTATCCTTGTGGAAAATCAAATAGGGAGCCTTGCAGGACAAGGCTGCCAGCTCATAGACTTGTCTAACTGACGTAACAGCCACCAGAAGGACCACTTTCTGAGAAAGTGTCAACAGGGGAATATCTCTAATATTCTCAAACGGTGCCTTCTGAAGCACCGAGAGGACCAGGTTCAAGTCCCACGGAGGTAGCGGGGGACGGACCGGAGGGGCCACATGTCAAACCCCCTGCACAAATGTACTCACGAGAGAGTGAGTCGCCAGGGGTCTCTGAAAAAAAAAACAGCCAGGGCAGATATCTGTCCCTTAATCGTACTTAAGGCAAGCCTTTGGTCCACCCCATGCTGTAAAAACAGCAGGATTCTGAAAACCAAATAAGTACGCGGATGCCATTTCATTTCCTCACACCTGGAGATGTAGGCCTTCCAAGTGCGGTGATAAACCTTCCTAGAGGACGGTTTCCGAGCACTTCTCATAGTAGAGATTACTGAATCTGATAGGCCCCGGTCTCTCAGTACCTGGTTCTCAACAGCCATGCCGTTAAAGCCAGTGACTGTAAAGCAGGATGGAGTATGGGACCTTGCGATAGCAGGTCCTTCCGTAGTGGTAGGCGCCAGGGGACGTCTGCTACCAGTCGTACTAGATCGGCGTACCAAGGACGCTGAGGCCAATCTGGAGCGATTAGGATCATTGGAATTCCCTCTGCCTCCACTCTGCGGAGCAGAAGAGGAAGAAGCCTTAAGGGAGGGAAGGCAGAGATTATCTGATACTGACCCCACAATGCCACCAACGCGTCCGTTGCTTCTGCCCATGGGTCTCTTGACCGGGCCACAAACCTCAATACCTTCCGATTGAGTCGGGAAGCCAGAAGATCTACGTCTGGTGTGCCCCCTCTTTGGCAGAGGAGTTGGAACACCTCCGGGTGTAAGGACCATTCTCCCTGGTCCAGCATCTGGCGGCTCAGGTAGTCCGCCTGCCAGTTTTCCACACCCGGAATGTACCCGGCCGACAGTGCCGGTACGCTCCTCTCTGCCCACTTCAGGATGCAAGCGACCTCCGATGCTGCAGCTGAGCTTCTTGTTCCTCCTTGATGATTGACATATGCCACTGCTGTGTCATTGTCTGACTGGATCCTGACTGGACACCCCTGCAGCCTCTGAGACCATTTGAAGAGGCACAGCCTGATCGCCCGGATTTCCAGGACATTGATCGGCAGGAGGGCTTCCTCTGGGGTCCAGCAACCTTGCGCCGACTGAACACCCCAGACTCCCCCCCAACCTGTAAGGCTGGCGTCTGTCGTGATCACTATCCAGTAAACCGGAAGAAATTACTTCCCGGCCATTAGAGCCGGTGCTGTCAGCCACCATACCAGGGATCTCCTGACTAGGTGGCTCACTCCGATTTGATAATCCAGAGATGAAGGGCATCTGTTCCATCTGGACAGAACTTCCTTCTGTAACACTCGAGTGTGGTATTGAGCATATGGGACCGCCTCGAAGGAGGCTACCATGAGGCCCAACACTCGCATGCAAAAACGGAGTGACGACCAATTCCTGGAAGTCAGCTGCCGTACTGCAGCCCCGAAGGATCTGCAACTTCTCCACAGGGAGGAATACCTTTGCCTCTGAGGAATCCAGAATCAACCCCAGGTACACTAGGCGTTGAGTGGGCACCATACTGACCTTTGCGTGTTTAGTATCCAACCACAGTCTCAAAGAGTCTGACAGGTAATGGACACGCTTACCTCTAAATTATGAGCTTGAAGGCGCCTTCAGTAGAAGGTCGTCCAAGTAGCCCATGATAGCAATACCTCGCTGTCTTAGAAGTGCCAGAATCGGAGCGAGCACCTTGGTGAACGTCCTGGGTGCTGAGGCAAGGCCAAACGGGAGGGGCACAAACTGGTAGTTGTTCTTCCCGATAGCAAATCGCAGAAACCTCTGGTGTCTGGAGTATATGGGGACATGCAGGTATGCGTCCTTGATGTCCAAGGAAGCCAGAAAGTCCCCCGGATGGAGAGCCGTGACTACAGATCAAACCGACTCCATCCGAAATCTTTGTACTTTCACAAAGCAATTGAGGGCTCTGAGATCCAAGATTGGACGAACCCCCTCCTTCTTCGGCACAATGAACAGATTTGAGTAAAGACCCTGACCTCGTTCCTGTTCTGGAACTGGAATAACTACCCCGCGTTCCAGTAGACCCTGGACCGCCCCAAACAGGGCCTCCCGACGGGTCGGTAGTAGCTGGAGATTGGAGGTGATGAGCCTGTCCGGTGGACAAGAGAGAAATTCTATCTTGTAGCCTGAGGAGATTACTTTGCAAACCCACCTGTCGGAGACTAGAGCTGTCCACTGAGTCGTGAATTTGCGAAGACGTCCCCCCACCCAAGAGCTGGGTGGGGGCGGACCTTCATGCGGACGCAGATTTGTCCACAGGCTTGTTGGGTTTGCGGGACCAAGGACGCTTTTGTCCTTGGGCAGGCACCTTGTCGGCCTGGGGTCTTTTCCCTGTCGCCCTAGGGGGACGAAAAAAACCGCTCGCGTGCAGTAAAGGAGGGCCCTTGCCCTTGGCGTGGCCCCCTACCCTTGCTAGTTTGGGGAAGCAAAGTGCTTTTACCTCCTTGGCATCCTTGATGATGTCATCCATAGAGGCCCCAAAAAGTCTGTCGCCCTTAAAAGGCAGATCCAACAGGGCTTTCTTGGAGGTCTGGTCCGCAGACCAGCCCTTTAGCCAGATCAGGCGGTGTATTGCTACTGCATAAACCGAAGCTTTAGACAGCAGGGGAATAGTATCTATGTCTGACTCGCAGACAAACCTAAGGCCCTGGACCAACTGGTCGGCCAATGTTATCACCTCAGGAGGAGCATCTCGCTCCTTAACCCCTGGAGTAGCAATCTTGCCCATTCAGTAAGTGTCTGAGACACTAGGGCCCCTGCCAATGCCGGGCGTACTGCCGAGCCTACCACTGAGTATAGGTAGCAAGCAAGTGCTTCAGCCTTCTTATTCACGTGGTCCTTGAAAACAGGAGCCCCTTCTACTGGAATTGTGGTGGCTCTATTAAGTCTGGACACCGGAGGGTCCACTATAGGGGGAGAGGTCCGTCTCTTCAGAAAACTCTCCTCAAAGGGGTACCGTACCGCAAACCTCTTTGGGGCTGTAAAGGCCCTCAGTGGGTTCTCCCATTCCTTGTATAAGAGTTTATCAAAATAAGACACACAAGGGAACACCTTAGCAGTGCGGGCAGGTTTATGAAACCCAAGTGGACCGGAGTCTCTGCTGCTTCTGCAGTATTTTCCAACTTTAGCTTATCCCGCACTGCAGTAATAAAGTCAGATACCAAGCCGTCTCGCGTACTGACCTGGACCTGGAGTCATCCTCACTGTCCTGTCATGGTCTGCAGTCTCTGATGCGTCAGAATCTGGGCCCTGAGCCGTAGCTGGACCTGGTTCTGCATCAGAATTATCCCCAGAAGCTTGCAGGGGACGGGGGCATTTACTACCCCCTGTATTCCCGTGTGCTGCTTCCACCCTGGCAGCAAACGCTTCTAGGATTGCCGACATTGCGTTCATAGACACCTCAGGGGCACCAGCTGCTAAATCTGGTGTTTCAGGGGAGAAGACATCTGGCTCAGATGCCATGCTGACCACACGCTGACACCCACAGGGCTCCAGGCAAGATATCAATAGGCCACCCTCCTGCGCTGCAGAGATGCTGGGTTACCCAGATGACTCACCACCCTGGACAGCTATGCTGCCGTGTGCTGCGCCTGTGATGCTGTCCCACTGCTGCTGTGTCAGTCTGCTTCTTTTCTCAGCGCTTCCTGTGTGAATTTTCGTGCCAGTGTAATGCACCCTAGAGGCCGGAGCTCTCGCAAAATGGCCGCCAAAAACATCTGTATGGAAGAAAATGTGGGCTCTAAGAAAATGGCCGCCGAGCCGAAGATAGAGGTCAAGCAGCCGTAGCCCACAAAAAGATGGTAGCCGAACGGCAATATATACATACAGGGTGGACAAACATGGCCGCCGATCAGTTGATAGGGGCCAGTGGGTGTGGACTACAAGAAAATGGCGCTGAAACCACAGGAAGATGGCCGCGGGCAGTCACTAGAGGCCGAACCCGGCATGGACCACCCCAATATGGCCGCCGACAGCATGGAGGAGGAAGCACACACACACATGTAAGCAGAAATGACATTTATTTTAAATGTTAGTTACAGCCAGCCCCGCTCCAGTGGAACCCCTTAGGTGACCCCCAGCACCCAGCAACCTTTAGCTAGAAGCCCAGGGAGGAGGGAAAGGCAGGGAGAGAGGGAAGAAAGGGGCAACAACCACTTACTTGATCTCTCCAGGAATGTCCAGCTAAATCACCCAGCCGAGGCAGGGGAGTTTTACTTACCTATCCTGCATGTATTATGTTGGAAGACATTCCAAACAGATCATCACCCGCGCACGGAAGGTGACTGTTGGCCAGGCATGCTGTGATTGGACCCAAAAGGGACGATCATATGTATGCTCTGGAGCGTGACGCTCACCGGACAGGCTGCTGCGACTCGGCTGTAAGGTCAGCCGAAGCTGAGCGGTCCGATGCAAGCCTTGGAGCGTAAGCCCACCGGCCAGGCTGCTGCGACTCGGCCGTTAGGTCAGCCAAAGCTGAGCGGTCCGATGCAGGCCCTGGAGCGTAGGCTCACCGGCCACCCATGGAGCAATGGGCATGTCGTGGAAAACCCAGCGCATAGCTAGGGTCGGCACACGCTCGATGGCCGAAACTGGGGAGACTACAAGGATCGAGGATCCAGCCTGTCACCCAGTCGGCAGTTGATCGAAGATCGCAGGAAACAAAAAATGTAGCAAAAAAATATATTTTTCCCCCGGACCAATGGGCCCGAAGGGAGCCATGTCCTACTCCTTGCTAGACAGAAAAAAACTGATCTGCGAGATGCAGACTGAGGTGATATACCCGTGGGGGTCCGCCCCCTGGGCGGTACTGTAGAAGGTGTGATGCAACACTTTTTACAAGTTTTCTGCCTAGTCACTCCTAATTAACGGATAATACCCACTTTGTCAATAGAGAGGCTGTGTTGGTCCATGGACGAAAGAGTAAAGTGGCCAGGTCTTTAAGCTGCATAATGGTCCGGGTCTTAAGTGGTTAAGGGCTATGGACGGAAGTGATGTTTTGACGTCGTTTCCGCCCTGCAATGGTATGGAGATGGGTGGGGGCCATCTTCCCCTCACTCATCTCCATTCCACACAGGGAGAAGAACCGACGGCTCTGTTAAGCAGCGGAGGGCACCGGAAGGGGGGCAGGAGGGGGGCCCCTCTCCCGCCGCCGATAAAAGTGATCTTTCGACGAATCCACCACAGAGACCACTTTTATTGGAAACTAGACCGCCCGCTCTTGAACAGGTTACCGGGGGTTATGGTAGCTAGCTGCTGCCATAACAACGATATTCCTCTTCAAAGTAGCGACATAAAATGACGACGGGCGGTTCGAAAGTGGTTAAATAACAAACATGTCATACTTCCCCCCTTTGTGCAGTTAGTTTTGCACAGAGGGGCCCTGATCCTCTTCTTCTGGGGTCCCTCAGCGGCGCTCGTGGCTCCTCCTCTTCTTGAGTGCCCCGTCGGAGAAGCGCTCTCCTTCAGGACACCCATGCCGGAATGCTCCGGGGTCCTGTTGCTGTGTCTATTGACACAGACATCAGGACTTGGCCCCGCCCCCGGCACCCTCATCATTGGATTTGATTGACAGCAGCGGAAACCAAGGGC
Source organism: Rana muscosa (assembly GCA_029206835.1). NCBI lineage: Eukaryota > Metazoa > Chordata > Amphibia > Anura > Ranidae > Rana > Rana muscosa. Next base: position 429,567,415 of record CM055121.1, on the reverse strand, counting down.
TGCTATCAATCTATCCAATCAGGACACAATATACCAGATAGAGCTGGTGTGCTCGTCCCCGGGCCGAGAAAGAACGGGTTCAGGTAAGTAAAACAGGGGGGTCTGGGGGGGTGCTGCATGACAGAAGGTTTTCACCTTAATGCATAGGATGCATTAAGGTGAAAAACCTTGAGGGTTTACAACGCCTTTAAAGGCACAGGGACACATTAGAAGCCCAACAAGAGCACAATGGCATCTCATAATGACATAACTCCATCCAGCATGGACCACTTTAAGCCCTCATCCTTATATTGATATGAAAATTGCCATTATCTGCTGGATATAGATTTCTAACATTCAATGCAATGTCTGCTGCAGCTTACAAAGAGAAAGGAATGCAGTGTTCACACGTACTCTGATATTATATTAGGTTACTGGTGATTTGTGTCCTGGTTGGAGTTGTTTTTTTAAAAGGAAGTTCCGATTACGGGTTTCAATTGGTCATACTTCTTGTGTAGGTTACAACACGCACATCAGCATTCCTTTGGGTACCATTATTAAAAACAAGTTTTGAAGTTAAACCTGATTTAAGAGCGCAAACATGGCAAAATACATATGTTCTATCTAACTGATCTCTAAAGCCATAGAGTGAACATCCTGTTTACAATCTGAAGTCTTCTAATTCCCCATAGTAATGCACATCAGCAAGTGTGTAGGACGGTCTTCATGCACTGCACTGACCACAAAGGCCTTATGGTGAAATCTGAGATCCGGTCAAGTAAACAAGGATAGAAATGGATTTCATAAATGACATGAGTGAGATATTGTTCCCAGACACACTACATATTTCCACAGCACCTCAAACACCCGGAATCCCTCTGGGTGCCAAAATTCATATTTCTAAACCTGCCAGTGAAAGAGAGAATAATCTAAACAACACTCAAAAAATAAGATGCATTACCAAAGCCACATGTACAAAACAAGAAGAAAATCTTTAAGGAAAATGTCCTAAAGAAAAACAGTACTTTGCCCATGGAGAGAAAGGCAACATGTTTAGTTTAAAGTAGCCCTGATGCCGCGTACACACGATAATTTTTCCCGTCGAGAAAAATTTAATTTTTTCCTTTGGACGAGAAAAACGATCGTCTGTGGGCTTTTTGTCGTTTTTCTCGACGGGAAAAACGGCATTAATCACGACGAGAAAAATTAGAACATGCTCTAATTTTTCTCGTCGTGATTCCCGTCGTTTTTTTACGCGGCAGTTTTCCCATAGGGAAACACTGCCGGGGAGCCTACACACGGTCGTTTTTTTGTGTGGGGGGAACAAGCTGTTCCTCGTTTTTCACGTCGATTTTCTCGACGGTGTTTTCACCGTCGAAAAAATCGATCGTGTGTACGCGGCATCAGACTATGAGGTTCATAGAAAACTAAAACCACAATCTAAAAGATGTATACCTACCTTTTCTGTGATCCCTGTACAACTTACAACTTTGCTGTATTGCACAGCCGCTGACCACTGATAGGATGAGAGACCAGTTTGAGCAAAGGAATGACCTCATACAGTGGATAATGAAAAAAAATTCCCCCCCTCTTTTAAAATATTCACATTTCGTTGCTTTGCAGCCTGAAATGAAGACAGGCACAGATTGTGTTTTATCCAGCTGTATTTACTCAACTTATAACATCCAAGTAAAAGATAGAACACCAACATGTCAGAAAAAAATAAAACAAAATTCCAAAACACTGAGTTGGAAAAAGATCACCCCTTGTGTCAGTATTTTGTTGAACCACCTTTTGCTTTAATTACAACCTTTAGTCTGTTGGGATATGTCTCTGCTTCCCTGCAAAATTGGAAGATTTCAAAGCTACAGACCACCAAAAAAGACAAAGGAGAGTTTTAGGTTTCCTGAGCACAAAAGGGTCTCTCAACATGCCCTAATCTAAGTGTGACAGTGGGGTCACTTTGGACACAGGGTGAATAAAAGAAACCCCCAATATGGTCTATGATGGCCATATTCAATGCTGTACATACATTTTATCTAGATGGGGTCTGTAATATTCATCCACCATATTCCCCAGGAATACCTGCAAGGAACTCTCTACTGTTTGATTATGACCTCAACAGGTTAATTAAAAAGTGACGCCTTCATGATGGTTAGACACATACTTGTGTGTATTGTAAAGGCAGACTGGGATTTACAATACAAAGGGATTTAAGATGTAAAGGGTTTAGAACCTGTTGTCGCCAGACAGACTGGCTGCCAACCCTTTGTGGGAAGATGTGTATTGGAGATCGTATATTCTATTGTGTTGGGATCTTTTGAAGCCTAGCAGACGTCAGGATGAGGTGTTGAGTCTTGGGATGTGTGGGTGGAGCTGGGCCCTTGTTCATGTTAAATCATGTGCCTTGAATTGTGTATAAAGTTACAATGTTTCTCAATAATAAATTCACTCCTACTACAGAAGAGACAGAGTGCGTCTCGTCTTCTTCCAGAGGGGTCGGCTCCTATAGGAAAGGGTCGTTTAGCTGTGGATATCGGTAGCGAGTGGATGTGTGTCTAGGAGAGGGAACATCGTAAACGGCGTTAATACCCCTTGAGATTGGGGTGCCGTTACATTGGTGGCAGCAGTGGGATTTTCCCTCCAGTTCCTGGGACACTCCAAGCCACCACAGTGAATGACCAGCTATGCAGCCTGCAGGAGAGCCACCCTGAAAGACTTACTTGAGAGCCGTGGAGGCACCGGTGGGACAAAGAACAAAGCCACATTGATAAGGGAACTAACGGAGATGGATCAGGGGGATGGTGAAGCAGGACCCCGGTCAGTTGAAGACTTGTTTCAACAACGAGTTCGCCAGCGGTTGGCATTATATGGTGCTAGCCCATCAGAGACCGCCATACGGGAAGCCGTTAGAGACATCCAGCGGCAGGATGAGCGGCAACATGAGCAGAGAATGGCGGAAATGCGACAATCAGAGACAACACCTAAAGATACAGCGCCTTGCCGTAAGTTGCCCTTTCGGGCATTCAAACTATTTAAGGAAGGAGAGGAGGAAATTGAAGCGTTCCTGCAGGACTTTGAGAGACTAAGCCAGATACATGAAGTGCGGGCCCCAGATTGGGTCGCCTTACTGGCAAGTAATTTAATGGGCAGAGCAGCGGATGCGTATCGGGCCCTGGAGGATGAGGACGCTAGAGACTATGACCGGGTAAAAGAAGCTCTGCTAGCCCGATTTGCCATTACACCCGAAGCCAGCCGGATTAAGTTTCGAGAATCCCGGAAACAAACCAACATAACATTCGTGGAATGGGCACATCGTCTGCAGCGAAACCTCAAGGGCTGGTTCCAGGGAAGCCGCGCTCATACCATAGAGGACATCACCCAGCTAGTACTCTTAGAACAGTTCTTTAACCACACCCCTCCGGTACTACGGGATTGGGTGCGAGATAAGCAACCACGGACTGTACAGCAAGCGGCTACGTTTGCCGATGAATATCTGGACTCTCGAAGGTCAGGCGGAAGCGAGCGCTATCCACTATCTCGGCCCAGTTTATCAGCCTCTAACACAGCTTCAGCACCAACCCCAACGGCCACTTATCCTCAGCAGCCCAGGTTCAACTCCCAGGACTATGCACAACCCATCAGGTGTTTCGGATGTAAACAGCTAGGGCACAAAAAGCCAAACTGTCCATTAAATCCAGCCATCCAGTCCCAGTCATGGAGACAACCAGCAAGGGGGAGCCCCCGCACACCCATGCCTGCGGCCCACTGCGTTGAGGAGGAAGAACATTGGGGCGTCCTGCACGAGGCTGATCCAATACAAGCAGCTAACCGGGACAACAGGCAACAACACAGGCAGACGGTCCGGGTTAATGGAACGGTAGCCAATGGCTTACGTGATAGCGGCGCTACCATGACCCTACTACAGAAGAACCTCATCCCAGAGAGCCAACACACCAGAGACACTGTAGCCGTAAGAGTAGCGGGAGGTACCATCTTCCGGCTACCCGTGGCCCGTGTTCACCTGGATTGGGGGGTTGGTTCGGGACACGTGAATGTGGGGTGATGAAGGACTTGCCTGCGGATGTACTACTGGGGAATGATTTGGCCCCCCTCCTTTCTGCTTACACCCCGATGGGCCCCGATGAAGTCAACCCTGTGACTACCCGTGCACAGACACGTACTGCTGGAACCGGCCCGCTTGCTACAGAGACCCAGATGCTTCCATGTTTGGACTGGGGGCGGTGCTGAGCCAAGTTGGGGAGGATGGAGGAGAACACCCTGTCGCATACCTGAGTAGAAAACTATTACCCCGGGAAGTGAGCTATGCGGCAGTGGAGAAGGAGTGTTTGGCCCTGGTCTGGGTCCTTAAAAAGCTGAACCCTTACTTATACGGACAGGAATTTTCACTGGTCACCGACCACAACCCATTGGTCTGGCTTAACCGGGTCTCCGGAGATAATGGCAGGTTGCTGCGTGTCATGGATATGCATTAATGTCTGTCTGCCATCTTACCTTCCTCCTCATGTGTTCATCTAGAGACCAGACCTCCTTCACCTGGCTTCCTTTATAATCTCCTCCCAGCCTGACTCCACCCCAGGCCCTATCACAGAACACTATATTAACCTGTGCACTGCAAGCCTGCTTTGCTGATCAACGTGTTTGTTAGGCATTGTGTGTTTGGGTTCCTGCCTGCCGTGTGCTACGTCTGTCTCTCTGTTACGTTATTGGCTTGTCCCCGACTATCCCTGTCTGCTCGTGACCCTTGACCTTCGGCTCGTTCTTCGTTATCCTTGTCTGCTTGTGGCCCCTGACCTTCAGCTTGTTATTCGGTTCTCTCTTATCGTGTGCTGCTGCTTCCCCTCTTTTCCCCTTATCCTACGGGGCGTGAGCTAGGAAACTCCAGGGGCCGCGACCTGGTCCCAGCCTGCAGCTAACATCCTCACCACTAGAGGCCCTGGAGAAGACCAGCTGGGTCTTAGACTCCGCGCCCTGGGGAATCTTGGCTCTAGCTTCCGTTTGGATCCCGGTTGTGCTCCTCTGGTCCCGCTTTCCACAACCACCCAGTTTCCTATCCGCAGAAGCCAGCCATAGGGTTCACTACCTCGCGGTGCACTCCTGTCCCCCTACGGTGTGCATCTGTCACCTGGCCACAGGTGACCCTGACAGTTTGATCAGCCATGAACCCGGCTGACATCCCGCTCCCCGCGGATGATCCATTGCAGGGCATAGTTCGCAGACTTGAGACCCAGGAATCAAATCAGACTCAGGTGATGCGATTCCTCCAGGATCTGGCTTCTCGATTCGAGCAGCTTCAGGTCTCCTTGGGAACCCCGAACCCGCAACCCCAAGTACAACCAGCGGCTGTACCTATCGCACCAGTCGCAGCCTCACACTCACTAAGATTGCCAGCTCCGTCCCGTTTCTCTGGGGACTCTAAGGCCTGCAGGGGGTTTCTCAGCCAATGCACAATTCATTTTGAGCTTCAGCCTCAAAGCTTCCTGTCTGACCGGGCTAAGGTAGCCTATATCATTTCCCTCCTCTCCGGTAAAGCTTTGGCCTGGGCTGCCCCCCTGTGGGAGAGGAACGATCCGGTGGTTTCCAGTCTGTCCGATTTCTTGAAGCTCTTTCGTAACATCTTCGAAGAGCCGGCTCGGGCTTCTTCAGCGGCTAGTGCTGTCTTACGTCTTCGCCAAGAATCTAGTTCAGTGGGGCAATATGCTCTTCAGTTCCGTATCCACACAGCTGAATTGAGCTGGAATAATGAGGCCCTGGTCGCTACCTTTTTACATGGCCTCTCTGACCGAGTGAAAGACGAATTAGCGGGAAGAGCCATTCCCGTCGGTCTGGACGATGTAATTTCATTATGCAACCAGATCGACATTCGTTTTCAAGAGAGGTCCTTAGAAAAAAGACGCCAGCACTCTCTGGGTCCTAGCCAGTCTGAGCTCCCCTCCCTTCATTCCGTGGAGCATCCTCTACCTGCTGAAGAACCTATGCAGCTGGGCCGGACCAGACTAACCCCCGAAGAACGTGCTAGGCGCAGAACTCTGGGCTTGTGCCTCTATTGTGGGGGCAAGGGTCATTTTCGTGACTCCTGCTCGCTTCGTCCGGGAAACGCTCGGGTCTAATACATTTGGAAGGTGGAGTATTGGACCCAGAATCATCACCTTCTCGCCTGCTCTTGCCGGTGTTCCTTCATGTAGGCACTTCTCCTCAGTCAACCCTTGCATACCTGGATTCTGGGGCTGCCGGCAATTTTATGGATTGGAGAACTGCTTCTTCTATGAAGCTTACCCTTTCACCTCTCACTACCCCATTGGTAGTCTCGGCAATTGATGGCACTGTTCTCCCAGGGGGCCCTATTCGCTTCCAGACGCTACCCATTAGGATGTCGGTAGGGATTCTCCACCAGGAGTGGATATCCTTTCTTATTCTACCCAAGGCCTCTACCCCAGTTGTATTGGGCCTCCCTTGGCTACAGCTCCACTCTCCACATGTGGACTGGGTCTCTGGGCAGATCCTGGCCTGGGGTTCCTCATGTTTCTCATCGTGTCTTCTCAAGGTGACCCCCAAGGAGAGTCTTCCGGTTGCTGCCACTTCTGTTTCTTCTGATCTTCCTGCTGCATACAGCGATTACCGGGATGTGTTCTGTAAGAAATCAGCTGAGGTGCTTCCTCCCCACAGGTCTTTTGACTGTGCTATTGATCTTGTCCCCGGAGCAACTCTACCCAGGGGTCGTACCTACCCTCTGTCCATCCCAGAGACCCAGGCCATGTCGGAGTATGTCGCAGAGAATCTGGAGAGAGGTTTCATCCGGAAATCCTCATCGCCTGCAGGGGCAGGGTTCTTTTTTGTTGCCAAAAAGGATGGTACCTTAAGACCCTGCATCGATTAGCGGGGTTTAAATGCGGTTACTATTAAAAATCGATACCCCTTACCCTTAATATCTGAGCTATTCGATAGGTTGAAGGGTGCCTCCATTTTCACCAAGTTGGATCTCAGAGGCGCGTACAATCTCATTCGAATACGGGAGGGTGACGAATGGAAGACTGCATTCAACACTAGAGACGGGCATTACGAATATCTGGTGATGCCTTTTGGTCTGTGTAATGCTCCAGCCGTGTTTCAAAACTTTGTCAATGAAATCTTCAGAGATCTGCTGTACCAGTTTGTTGTCATCTATCTGGATGACATTCTGATCTTTTCTGAAAATCTGCTCGTCCACAGAAACCATGTCCGCACTGTACTTCAACGTCTTAGAGAGAACAATCTCTATGCCAAGCTGGAGAAATGTTCCTTTGAATGTTCTGAGGTCCTGTTTTTGGGGTGCTTCGTCTCATGTTCGGGTCTTCATATGGACCCTGGGAAGGTCTTGGCTATCACCAACTGGCCTCTTCCTGCTAGCCTCAAGGCCACACAGCGCTTTCTTGGCTTCACTAATTATTATAGGCAGTTCATAAGGAATTACTCTTCCATTGCCGCGCCTATTATCGCTTTGACCAAGAAGGGTGTGAATGCCAGAGACTGGCCTCCCAAAGCTGTCTCTGCATTTCACAACCTGAAACAGGCCTTTGTTTCTGGCCCCCTCTTGAGGAGACCAAATCCTGGGAATGCATTTTTTATTGAAGTGGACGCTTCCTCAATGGGGGTGGGAGCTGTGCTTCTTCAAATCTTTGAGAAGAGACGCCAACCATGTGCGTTCTTCTCCAAAAAAAATTCTCAGGCAGAGAGGAATTATGCCATCGGTGATCGGGAACTTCTCGCAATTAAATTGGCGTTAGAGGAGTGGCGTCATCTCTTGGAGGGTTCCCCTCACTCCATAACGATCTTTACCGATCACAAGAATTTACAGTATCTACAGAATGCTAAACGTCTGAATCCTAGACAGGCCAGGTGGAGTCTCTTCTTTGCCCGTTTTAATTTCACGATTACCTACAAACCTGGTTCCTGCAACGGTCGGGCTGATGCGCTCTCTAGGTCATTTGACACTTTGGACGAGGAGTCCGCCCCTGAACCTGAGCCGATCATTCCCACCTCATGCATTGTTGCCCACTCTACCACCCTGAAGTCAAAAATTCCGCCTGGTAAGACCTTTGTCCCCACTGAGCTAAGAGCTAAGATCCTTCGTTGGGGACATGATTCCAAGGTGGCAGGGCATTCTGGATTCCTCCGATCCTTCCTACTCATCAGTCGTCACTACTGGTGGCCTAATCTCCGCTCAGACGTCAAAGACTACGTTAAAGCTTGTCATGTCTGTGCTCAGTCCAAATCCTCCACACAAGCTCCTGCTGGTCTCCTCATGCCCTTGCCCATTCCTGAGGAACCCTGGGCCCATATTGCCATGGATTTTATCACCGATCTCCCACTGTCTGAGAATAATACAGTCATTTGGGTGGTAATCGATCGATTCTCCAAGATGGCTCATTTTGTTCCTCTTCCTGGTCTTCCTTCTGCCCCTGCCTTGGTTCCCATTTTCATTCGGGAAATTCTCCGCCTACATGGGGTCCCTTCTCATATTGTTTCCGACAGGGGAGTCCAATTCACGTCTCGTTTTTGGAGAGCCTTTTGCAAATCCCTCAATATTGTCTTGGATTTTTCTTCTTCCTACCATCCCCAATCCAATGGACAGACTGAGAGGGTTAATCAGGAGTTAGAGGTCTTTCTTCGCACCTTTGTGTCTTCTCACCATGACGATTGGTCCTCTCTACTCCCGTGGGCAGAATTCTCCCATAACAATCATGTGAATACCAGTTCGCAGAAGACACCCTTTTTCACAGTTTATGGAAAACACCCTCAACTTCCTCTTCCCATGATCTGTTCTCCAGACATTCCAGCTTTGGCTTCGGTTCAGGAGTCTCTCAATTCCGTTTGGGGTCACGTTCATGATTCCCTCCGGGCAGCTGCTGAAAAATTCAAAGGCTTTGCCGACCGCCGCAGGCGTAAACCGCCTTCTCTTCAGCCAGGGGACAAAGTCTGGCTCTCTACCAGGAACATCAAGCTCCGAGTTCCTTCTCTGAAGTTTGCTCCACGATTCATCGGTCCATACACGGTAACTGCAAAACTGAATCCGGTTTGTTTCAAACTCCAGATTCCTAAGAGCCTTAAAATCACTAACTCCTTTCATGTTGCCCTTCTAAAGCCTTTAGTCCTCAATAAATCCTCTCGTCCTCTCCCTACCGTGGCGCCTGTCTCTGAGGATAATCAGGAGTACGAGATCAGTCAAATTCTGGACTCCCGACTCTGTAAAGGCGTTCTTCAGTACCTCGTTCATTGGAAAGGGTTTGGTCCTGAGGAGAGGTCTTGGATCACTGCATCTGAGGTCTTTGCACCTCGTCTGTTAAAGGAGTTTCATCTGAAATTTCCCTCTAAACCTGGGCCCAGGCGGGGAAGGGGGAGGCCTCGTAAGAGGGAGGGTACTGTCATGGATATGCATTAATGTCTGTCTGCCATCTTACCTTCCTCCTCATGTGTTCATCTAGAGACCAGACCTCCTTCACCTGGCTTCCTTTATAATCTCCTCCCAGCCTGACTCCACCCCAGGCCCTATCACAGAACACTATATTAACCTGTGCACTGCAAGCCTGCTTTGCTGATCAACGTGTTTGTTAGGCATTGTGTGTTTGGGTTCCTGCCTGCCGTGTGCTACGTCTGTCTCTCTGTTACGTTATTGGCTTGTCCCCGACTATCCCTGTCTGCTCGTGACCCTTGACCTTCGGCTCGTTCTTCGTTATCCTTGTCTGCTTGTGGCCCCTGACCTTCAGCTTGTTATTCGGTTCTCTCTTATCGTGTGCTGCTGCTTCCCCTCTTTTCCCCTTATCCTACGGGGCGTGAGCTAGGAAACTCCAGGGGCCGCGACCTGGTCCCAGCCTGCAGCTAACATCCTCACCACTAGAGGCCCTGGAGAAGACCAGCTGGGTCTTAGACTCCGCGCCCTGGGGAATCTTGGCTCTAGCTTCCGTTTGGATCCCGGTTGTGCTCCTCTGGTCCAGCTTTCCACAACCACCCAGTTTCCTATCCGCAGAAGCCAGCCATAGGGTTCACTACCTCGCGGTGCACTCCTGTCCCCCTACGGTGTGCATCTGTCACCTGGCCACAGGTGACCCTGACACTGCGGTGGAGCTTAGCCCTACAACCTTACAACTTCACCATCAGCTACCGACCCGGTAAGCAAAACGGCAATGGTGATGGGTTGTCCCGGCAAACAGACGTCATCCCGGGCTCCTAGTGCAATGTTGATGGGTTATCCAGACATCGGAAGAATGGACCTATGGACTAACTTCGGAGTCCACCCGTCTGGGGTCGCCTCCTCTGTTAGTCCCCTGCCGAAAGGGGAGATGTGTGACAGTGGGGTCACTTTGGACACAGGGTGAATAAAAGAAACCCCCAATATGGTCTATGATGGCCATATTCAATGCTGTACATACATTTTATCTAGATGGGGTCTGTAATATTCATCCACCATATTCCCCAGGAATACCTGCAAGGAACTCTCTACTGTTTGATTATGACCTCATAAGGTTAATTAAAAAGTGACGCCTTCATGATGGTTAGACACATACTTGTGTGTATTGTAAAGGCAGACTGGGATTTACAATACAAAGGGATTTAAGATGTAAAGGGTTTAGAACCTGTTGTCGCCAGACAGACTGGCTGCCAACCCTTTGTGGGAAGATGTGTATTGGAGATCGTATATTCTATTGTGTTGGGATCTTTTGAAGCCTAGCAGACGTCAGGATGAGGTGTTGAGTCTTGGGATGTGTGGGTGGAGCTGGGCCCTTGTTCATGTTAAATCATGTGCCTTGAATTGTGTATAAAGTTACAATGTTTCTCAATAATAAATTCATTCCTACTACAGAAGAGACAGAGTGCGCCTCGTCTTCTTCCAGAGGGGTCGGCTCCTATAGGAAAGGGTCGTTTAGCTGTGGATATCGGTAGCGAGTGGATGTGTGTCTAGGAGAGGGAACATCGTAAACGGCGTTAATACCCCTTGAGATTGGGGTGCCATTACACTGAGGCCTCGTACACACGACCGATTTTCTCGTCGTAAACAGTCAAGAAAAGTGCCGCGAGAGTTTTTTTGTCTAGAAAAACGTTCGTGTGTATGGTTTTACGACGAGAAACTTGACGAGAATCTCGACGAGAAAATAGAGAACCTGCTCTCTATTTTCTCGTCAGGAGTCCAGATTTCCTCGTAGTGTTTCTCGTCGGCCTGTTTTGTGACGAGAAAATGGTTCGTGTGTATGCTTTTACGACTCTTCCAAAAGCGCGCATGCTCACAAGCAACTATGAGACGGGAGCGCATCTTCTGGTAAAACAAGCCTTCATAATGGAGAGAGCACATTCGTCACGCTCATAAATATTTCATCGTTTAAATGTTCTGCATTGAATTCTTCGTTAGAATGTTACATTAATCAAAACGAGAGACCTTCTTTTGCTGCTGATATTCACACAGAGTTATGCCTTATTTTTAACCTTTTTCATGCTGCTCTTTATAAGATTTATGTGTATTATATCGTGCAAGTTTTTAGGAATAATTTAAATGGTTAGATTTTTCAAAATGATGTTAATTATAATTTCTCAATGTTTTGATAGCGATCTCCCATTTAATTTTCTAATCTATATTTTTAAAATTTCACACCATGTTTTTGAGCTAATCAGATTTAGTTATTCTTTTGGGGGGGTGATATCTGTGCCTTTTATTGTCAGTCAAATGTATCTGCTTACTCCAAAGCTTGTTTTTTTTTATTTAAAAATACACATAGTCAAGTATGAACTTAAACAAAAAACACATTTATTCATGTTTATAAATTAAATAAAGAGAAGGCAGCGCTGGAGAAGCTGCTGCCATTTGTGCATCCCAGGGACCCCAGAGCACACAGCAACCCTGTGTGGACACTAAAATTGGGAGCTTGAGAAGGCCCACATTTCAGAACACAATCTGATGCTGGCCTCCCAGAGGTCAGGAACAGCAGCAGGTGAGATATATGTCCCAAGTGTGTGGTACTACAACAGGCTGCCTTCTGTCCGACCAGTGCGACCACAATGAAGCAAGGCCATCACTTCCTCTTCTTCCTGGCAACCTTCCCTGCAGCCTTTACTGAAGCCTTCCTTCTTCGTTTAGCTGGAGGCTGGCCCACTGGAGGGGTACTCCTGTCAGGAGGAGGAGGTGGAGGTGTAGCAGAAGGGGGTGGGGCAGAAGAAGAAGGTGGAGGTGTAGCAGAAGGGGGTGGGGCAGAAGGTGGAGGTGTAGCAGAAGGGGGTGGGGCAGAAGGTGGAGGTGTAGCAGAAGGGGGTGGGGCAGAAGAAGAAGGTGGAGGTGTAGCAGAAGGGGGTGGGGCAGAAGGTGGAGGGGTAGCAGAAGGGGGTGGGGCAGAAGAGGAAGGTGGAGGTGGAGGTTGAGGTTGGGTCAGTTGGGCCACCTCACATATGGTGGTATTGGGGGTAATTTGCTCCATCACCCCCTTGTTGAGCAAGGTGATGAGCAGGGGTTCGCATAGGAGGCGTTGCTCCGTGCTCATCACCTTGAACTTAGCCTCCACTAGGCCGGCAATGGCCTCTTCAGGGGATGTGGGCTCCTTGAGGGTGGCATGGGCCTCTTTAATAAGGACCATTGCTGCCTCACTGGTGGTCCTGTCCCTCCTGCCTCTTTTGTGAAGCCTGATGGGAGGCACCTGGGATCTGGTGCTTCTCCTTTGCCCTGCCACCTCCTGTCTGCCACTGGGCCCTGCCACCTCCTGGCTGCCACTGGGCCCTGCCACCTCCTGTCTGCCACTGGGCCCTGCCACCTCCTGGCTGCCACTGGGCCCTGCCACCTCCTGGCTGCCACTGGGCCCTGCCACCTCCTGGCTGCCACTGGGCCCTACCACCTCCTGGCTGCCACTGGGCCCTGCCACCTCCTGCCTGACAGTTTCCAGACCCTCCTCCTGGCTGATTTCATCCTGTGTATGAAAAAGAAACATAGTTTAATATGTTGGTTTAATCTTTGCATCAAACTTTGTAATCCTGATGGAAGCAATTAGAATGTAAATGCATAAATCCTTGCTTTAAATTTACCACTACATCAGCTTGACTATTTACCACACAATTAAGTGCAGAATAATGTCTACAGATCATGATTTCACTTGTTGAATACAAAATAATGTATGTTTCTCATCCTGACATATTTGGGAAACATTAATTTTATCCCACTACATTTTCAGTTAATACTATACCTGGCTCCAGATGGCCAAATCAGGATCATCCAGGATGGCTGCCTCCTCTTGCTCCAGAGAAGGCTCAGGTTGGCTGCAGGGAAGTCTGGGGGGAAGAGTGGAGAGTGATGGCCTTGGCTCAATGTGGTCATCCAGGAAGGACATCCTGCTGTAGTACCACAAAACCGGGACATAAACATCATCTGCTGCTGCTCCTGACCTCTGAGAAGCCAGCACCTTAGAGCGTTCAGTCCTGTAGGTACCTCTCAAGCTCCCAATTTTAGTGTCCACTTGTTTTGCTGTGGCTGTGGGCACCTTGGTATGCACAAATGGGAGCAGCTTCTCCAGCGCTGCTTTTCTCACCCCTTTTTTTTTATGGATGGGGTTTTTGGTCTCCCACAGAGCCGGCAGCTCCCTTACCCGGTCAATAAATTCCGCCAGGAACTCTTTGTCGCTAATAAATACATTCATATTGTATCTGCAAGTAAAATAAATTATATTTAAATAATGTGAGGCAAACAGTCTAACCTCCTTCACATCCTAGTCACCATATATATCCTCCAACAATCTCAAGACAGTATAGGCCAACAATTTTAACAAGTCTCACAAAATCACATACCTTCGTTCGCACGTCCGTCACTTGAACTCCTCTCTCCGCACACCGAACGTACTATAGTCACATGTGTGTTTGCTATATACACACCACGCATGCGTCCAAATTCGAACACGTCGCTCCGCACACGTCGCCCGCCCATGACGTTCTAACTAACATCTTTTCCCCGCCCCTTCTCTTTCGGCGCGCAGACAGATATGGCGGAGTTACAGCAGGTGTCTGATAATTCCGCAACTAGCGAGGAGACAAGCCCGGAGACCGAGGACACGTCACGATCAAGGAGGAGATTCAAGGCATCGAATATGTCTTTGGCGGAGATGGTGGACATCTTGGTCAAGGCTGATTATGATGCCAAGCATGGGCCGTATAGCAAACCAAATAGAAGGAAGGCCAAAATCCTCACTAAAGTTGTGAAGAGTCTGAGGGCGAAGTTCGGGGTGAAACGCTCAAATGAGCAGCTCAGAAAGAGGTGGTCAGACCTCAAACTGAGGGAGCCAGACCAGTTGAGGAGCATAAAGAGGATGCTCGCTAAAAGTAAGTAAAATGACAACCTTTCTGCTATTAATCTTTTTAGAAACTGACTTTTTTTTTTTTTAAAGCATATTGGACTCCCTTCCAAAATGTATTATTTTGAACTAGGTTGGGCACAGTAATCGTTCGTTACGTTACCGACACTTCGTTCGGCCACTATCCGTGGTTTTGGCTTATTTAAGACCCCCAAAAGTAATTAGACATCTGCCATTTTTGATCAAGTATTGTGGATAATTTTTAAGTCTAGATGATGTGTTTGTAAGGAGAATGAAATGCAAACTTTAATCAGTGTAAAGGAGAGGACACTCAGCAGCTGCTTCCACATCTGTACTTTGGAGCACTATAGTGTGGGCCACCAGACCCGCCTTTTTTGGGTGTCCCACACAGGTGCATCAGAGTTTATTTGTGGTGCCTCCATGTCCAAAAAATTACATCCAAATGTGAATAATAAACATATTTGGGGTCATAAAGAATGCATTTTTCTTTAAATTCCGCACAAACACACACTTGTACCCCACTTCCAAACAATTTAGCCTGTTTTAAGTTTAAAAATGAGATTTTTACAGTGTGATAAATAGACCTTTGGTTTTATTCTCATAGGGGAGAGAAGACTGGGAGGAGGACACTCCAGGGAGCACATGCACCCCACAACTTCCAAGCAACCCCAAACTCCCAAAGATCCACAACCGAAAGATGTGCAGGAAGTTGAGGTGGAGGAAGGAGAAGTGCAGGAAGGAGAGGTGGATGACGTTGTGGATCTGGTCACCACAACAGGTCAGTATCTGACACCACAGCTTAAGGTAAGCGAGGTAGGCCTGCAGAGTTTTATTAATTTTTTTTTATGGTTTTTAGGGGATGGAAATGTTGTGAAGGATAGCACACCGTTCTCTGCTGACAGTGCCCTCCGCCTCATCCAGCAAGTGATGGAATGTAGCACGGAACTGGACCTAATTAAACAAAGAATCCATGTGATGGAACAAACATTTAAAGACATTCTCGATGTTTTGGGGAGAATTCAATAAGCCATCCAAACACATTTGTTTTTACATGTTTGTTTTTATATTTTTACTAATTTTTTGAGTAACAAAGCAGCCAAAAATTGAATATGCACACAGTGTGTGAACATGTGCTATCTGCCATCAGGGGATATCCATGTACGTCTTTTGTGGGTGCAACCCCTTCCTCGTATCAAAAGTCGGTGAACTGAGGAAGGGGATGCACCCCCAAAACACATCCATTGATCACCCCTGATGGCAGATAGCACATGTTGACAATAGGGATCAGGATTGTAAACTTCCTATTTGCAAAAAAGTAAAAATGTGTGCATATTGAATTTTTGGCTGGGCAAGGGGTGGCAGGACCCCATATTAGGACGGGCACATAGAGACATAGTTTGTGTAACTGAATGTCTCAGATTGCTCAGAGGTATCCAATGTTGTCATTTTAGAAATGCAAGTGGTATTTTTGTATTTTCATAAGCCAAAATTTGACGGGTTGTGGTCAGGCCAACCCCAAAGTAAAACAAAAAAAAATGTGCAGAGAGTAAAATATTTGACCACAAACAACGTGTAGCTTCTTTTTATAATACACTCTAAGCTTATTTGGTTCTTTTGTAAGGTAACATAGTGAAATTGGTTGTTATTTACTAAAGTAAAATACACTTGCCACTACAAATGCACAAAGACAAACTAGGAGACAGGAAAGAACAAATAATTAAAGGTTTAAACAAGATTTTTATTGGGATACTTAGACATAGGCTGGCATAGGAATTGCCCCCCTACCCGTGAAATACTCCATGTATTTGTCCCGAACCACACGGGCATTTTGGGGGGGCAAGCCAAGACGGGCAGATTCCAGGCCCGGAAGGGGATTTGCAGGGGAAAGTCCAGCCTCTGGCAAAACTGAGGCCATATATGAATTCGCTTTGCGGCAAAGAAAATTGTGTAGCACACAGCAGCATAACACTACATAGTTTATTTTGTAGTCCGCCAAGTGGATGGAAGTCATAAAAAGGCGGAACCGGCTGGCCATTATGCCGAAGGCATTTTCAACGACTCTTCGGGCCCTGGCCAGCCGGTAATTGAACACACTCTTCTCTGGGGTCAGGGTCCTCTGTGGAAATGGCCTCATAAGATGCCGTCCGAGTCCGAAGGCTTCATCAGCCAAGAAAACAAAGGGGAGTCCTTCAATATTCCCTGCATCCGGTGGCAATGCAAGGTCGTCACTCTGGAGACGGAGGGCAAACTCCGTCTGGATGAAGGATCCCCCATCGGACATCCGGCCATTCTTCCCTACATCAACATAGAGGAATTCATACCGTGCTGACACCACCGCCATCAGCACAATGCTATGAAACCCCTTGTAGTTGTAGTAGTAGGATCCAGAACGGGGTGGCGGCACGATGCGGACGTGCTTCCCGTCTATGGCACCACCGCAGTTGGGGAAGTCCCACCGCGTGGCAAACTCCGATGCCACAGTCTGCCATTCCTGTGGCGTTGAAGGAAGCTGTGGAGTGAAACAAGATGAAATAATATTAGAAAAACAAAGGCATACATTACAAGCAAATTCAAGACCAAAAAATTAGAGACCAACATCAATCTAATTATACGTTTATTAAGGTGTGTAAAAAAAGTATAATGGAAGGCTCATTTATCATATTCATCACCCCCTCTGATGGGCCATTACTAAATTATTTTGGGGGGGGAGATGTGTTTGGCCACAGGATAGCATTGCAGTGGCGGTGCGTCCAGAGTGGGCGCTGGAGCACTGTCCCCTCTCTCCTGTGCCCATCACTCAGAACAATACATAGGTTCATGCGTTGCATGAACCTATGTATTGTCTATGCCGCACACTATTCAGGTGGATGGCCTCTTGTAAAGCGACCGACATATGATTAATTGCGTCATTTAGGGGGTTAAAATTGCAGAGCAGAAACAGGTATTAAAAAAGTCTTGCAAATTACAACCTGAGGGATGTAATTGGCTTCCTCAAAGAAAAATCGGGGACGCAAGGAGGGGGCATTCCTTGTGTAAACACTGACAGGCAGCTCTGGCAATCATGTTCACCAAGTCTGTTTAATGGTAACATGATTGGCTGATGCAACATGAAGGGAAGGAGAAGACATCAAGGACAGAAGAAGGATGGCGCTGACCACAAGAAGGTAAGTGCAGGGCTGGGGGGAAACTGGCTGCAATAGAGGGGACTAAATGGCTGCATTGGAGGGGACAACTGGGGGCGTTTATTAGGCAACAGAGCAAAAAAGGAGGAAGTTTATTTCCGAAATTGGGGTTGTAACCCCCCAATATTTGGAGCAACAGGCGCCCCTGCTGGAAAAGTTAGTGAGGGGAAATATTTAGGGAGGATAAAAAAGGGGCATTTAAAAACTTCCAGCATGCATGGGGACAAAGGGGACATTCTCAGCATATTACAATCATGGTAATTAGGAAAGGATGAAAGAAATACAATACATTAGCATACATGTAATACATAAAATGTGATGTGAAGGGAGAAAACTTACCCTAATATAGTCCTCCTGCAGGACTTGTATAATAGCAGAACAGGTGTCTGGGATTATGAGGCCCAGAGCCTGGGGGGAGATGCCTGTGGTGAACTTCAAGTCCTGAAGACTTCTCCCTGTCGCCAGGTAACGCAACGTGGCGATGAGCCTCTGCTCAGCACTGATGGCTTCCCGCATAACGGTGTCCTTCCTGGTAATATAGGGGGACACCAAAGCCAACAGTTCCTGAAAAACGGGGTCAGACATCCTCAGAAAATTCCTGTAGTCCTCAGGATTATTCTCGACGATCTCCCGCAGCAGAGGCATGTGGCAGAATTGGTCCCGCTGGAGCAACCAATTCTTGGTCCATGAACTCCTCCTCACACCATTCATGGACTGGTCTTGGTCCAAAACAAGCAGACCAACACCAAGCGCACGCACAGCACGAACTCGACGACGAGAACGTCCAGGCGACATGGCTAGGAAACGGTCGTCTAATCAGAACGTACAGAACAGAACGCACTTTAGAACAGCAAGGCCTATGAATAACGAACTGAAATTCAGAAACGAACAGGCAAGAACGCACTGTAAAACAGATACGACCTGCCTAGACGCCCTGAAAGTCAAGATACGAACCCACAAGCACAAACTGAACGGCAGAAAACGATCTGAAAAGTACGAAGACTGAAAAGCGCGAATCGTCTCTTCCCAAACTTTTACTTCACACGCGGTAACACGAGATCAGCAAAAGCAGCCCAAGGGGTGGCGCCAAGAAAAAAGATCTTCCCCTTTATAGTGCCGTCGTACGTGCTGGACGTGAGCGCAGAGAACCACGAGGAAATTGGGAAATGACAGTGTGTACGCATAGAAAGCTTGACGAGAAAATCGACAAGCTTAACAAGAATCTCGTCGAAAAAAACGACGTGTTTTTTACGACGAGAAAATCGGTCGTGTGTACGAGGCCTAAGTATCCACAAATGTTCAAAGGTGATAGGAAGATGGAAATAAAAGAAAAAAGTTATCACAATTTGTATGTTTTGCGGCTTGATACTGCCCTCAGTAACTCTCGCGCCATTATGGTAAAGGCAACCCTGACCTGAGATGTCCAGAGGAGACCAAATGTCACTAAACATTGACCCTCATGTTTACTGAAGAGTGCAGTTCTATTCACCTTTCACATCGAAAAGCAATATGAAAAGAATTGAGCAAGCAATCAGATTCATCTCAAGCTCTTACAACTTGAGGGGAAAGCAACCAAAGACAGTTCAAGTGTCTTAAATTTGTTGAAAAGAGAACTAACCACATTGGATATGATATTAAACTAAAGGTTTGAATTTTTGTCCTAGTAGACATTTCAACTTATTTAAAACCATTCTTGATGTTAACAAATTTGCTCGGAACCTGACAGTCAATAAACAATATTATCAGGATTCTCATGATGATATTTTACAAGTTATGGATGACTCAATTACATCAGAATAGTCCATGTATATGGGGTTCCAGAATTTGTGTATTGTACATGATCGTGAGGAGTTGTAAGGTGAGTCTGCCATGAGTCAGGAGGGAGCAGATACCCCCAGGTAGAGGCTCCTTTCAGACTTAGGTCAGACTTTTATCCAACCATAAACTCCAGAGGTAAGAAATTTTGGATTTTTTTCAGAAAACGATTAAACAAGTGCTCACTAGATTAGCATCTCCTAAAAGTAATAGAGGGTACATTTATAACAATAATCTTACTAGGGAGGAGCATGGTGCTCTCCAAGAGTTGAGCCAGGACTCCTCCATAGTAATTAAGAGCTCAGACAAAGGTGGTCTAGTAGTTATTCAGGATGCGTCAAAGTATCAGGAGGAAGTGATCCATCAGCTGTTAGATGAGAAGACCTATGTAGCGGACCCCTACATTTAGGGGATGGCCTGAGCAATAGTTTTGCTCAGACTTTCTAATTTAGTATTGGACTCTGCTCTGCTGTGGTGTTGTCTAGTGTGCAGTTCCCCTTTGGCCTGCGGGTGGTGCTGTTGCCCAGGTCTGTGGTTGAACCATAGGTGACACAGTGACGGTATTGGGTGTCCTCTCTCGGCGGCCGTGCAGTGGGCGTGGTCTACCCGCTGTGCATGCCAGGAGAGGGTACAATAGGCGCAGACGCATTGTGCACGGGTTGGTTGGTCGGAGGGGAGTGAGTCCCAGGGGAGTGTGCCCCACGGGGGTGCGTTGACTGGCTGAGGAGTCTCGGGCACCTTTGGCCTGAAGCTGCAATGTTCCAGGTAGGCCCAGTACCTTTAACTGGGTCTACAATCAGCCCATTGGTGTCCCAGGGTGCCCGGGTGAGGGTACCCGCTCTGACCAAGAGGAAGCCAGGGGAGGATCAGTCCCACAGAGGAGATGAGTGATAGAAGATCGCTGTTTCGGGAGAGGCCTGGTGACCTGTCAGAGGGAAGGATTCTTTACTCCGCAAAGCTAACCCTGTAGAGTGCCCATTGGCATTGTTCTGTCCTCTAAATTCTACAGAGGTTAAAGGATTTCCTGAACCCATCCTTAGAGGGGATAGGGTGACAGAACTGTTCGAGCTCCACACTGGCTGCTAGGGCCGCTCTCATAGGGACTATCCGGGGGAGCTAAACCCACTCGGGATCGAGTGGCGACAAGTGACTAAGGTGTGTGTACCTGAATCTGCCTTCTGACTCTGCTAACTTCGTTCTCTCTTAAATTTCCAGTTTACTGGAGCAAAGGAAAAATAAACTCTCTGTTGGAGTTAAAGTGTTTCTGGACATTGGCCTTCTTGGGGGGAGAAATATAGACTTGTCCCTATACACTGGGGATGAGAACCAACGGAAGGAGTTAATTTGCTGCAGGACCCAAAATTTGTGAACACCGCTTAACCTCTTCAAACAGGAGGGCATGGGCATATAGCACGGTGTGCCTTAACTTGCAAGTGAGCCAGGCAGGAAAAAGGTCCGTGTGCTACACCTATATTAAACTATGAAACCCTACAGTAAAGTTTACGAAAATTTTGAATGAACTAGTTCAGAAAGGGGTTAGTTTAGGTATCCTCTCTATGAAAAAGGGTGAAGCTATGGTTCGGGATTTTCCAATCAACCCAGTATTCTATCATCTCCCCAAGACCCACAAGGGACTCACCCCCCTTGTGGGTCACCCTATAGTGGTTGGGATTGGTTCTCTGGATGAAAATATGGGATGTTGGATCAATTTTCAGTTGCAGCCATTAGTCAGGAAATTACCCAGCCACTTAAGAGATATTAAGCAACTTTTGAATCGGTGTGATCAGATGAAATGGGTGGAGGGAGATCCATGGATCACTAGTGATGTGTCCAGTCTGTACTCATCGATACCGCACACATTGGGTTTGCGGGCGGTTGAGTATTTTCTGGACAAGCACAACAGGTATTCATCTATACTGAAGGAGTATATCCTAGAGTGCCTTGATTATCTTCTCACACATAATTTTTTCTGTTTTGACAACTTTTTTTACCTCCAGAGATGCAGAGCATCCATGGGTGCTCAGTTTTCTCCCTCCCTCGCCAACCTATACATGGGTTGGTGGGAGGGGGTGTACATCTTTGGAGATGTTAACCCATTCTGCTCAGCCATTAGATTTTACCGTCACATTATTGATGATCTGCTGTTCACCTGTTCCAGTTCTGTGGGTACTTTGGAAAGTTTTTGAATAATAATAATTTAAACCTTCAGTTTACAGGACATTTGGACAGTAAATTGGTTCCATTTCTAGATGTTGTTCTGTCACACAGAAAGGGCCCTATAACATCCAGCCTTTATAGGAACCCATTGTCAGGGAATACCCTTCTCCGTGTGGATAAAATAGCTTTTAAAAAATATAAAAATGAAGGAACGCCACCATTGTTTAAATGTTATAAAGAATGTAACAGAAGATGTAAAAAGGAAATCAAGGACGCAAAAATTCAAAATGAACGACAGATTGCAATCAGATAGTAGGACAAACCCCCAAAAAAATATTCAAATATATTAATAGTAAAACGGTCAGGTCTGAGCATGTAGGCTCTTTACAAAATAATCTAGAGTGGGTGACTGGGGACAAAGAGAAGTCTAATTTATTAATTTCTTCAGCTCTGTGTATACAAAGGAGCATGAAGGAACTCATGTCCATAATGGGGATGGTAATGACACAGCCCCAAATGATCCACAATGGCTCAAAAGGAATATGGTCCAGAAATATTTAGACAGAATAAAGGTTGATAAAGCACCTGGACCAGGTGGCATCCACCCACAGATTCTAAAAGAATTGAGCTCTGTCAATTCAAGGCCATTCTAATATTTAGGGACTTGTTAATGACGGGAATGGTACCATTGGATTGGTGCAGGGCCAATGCGGTGCCCATATTTAAAAAGGGATCAAAATCTTCACTAAGTAACTATAGACCCAGGGCTGGACTGAGACAAAAATGTGGCCCTGGACTTCATCCAGACCGGCCCAGGGCACAACACATCAGGGTACAGTGCACATCAGGGCACGGTACAGAGCTAAGCACATCAGGGCACGGGGCACATCAAGGCACAACACGTACAGGGCACATCAGGGCACATCACATCAGGGTACAGGGCACATAGCAGATCAGGGCACGGGCACATCAGGGCACATGGCACCTCAGGGCACATAGCACATCAGGACACGGGGCACATAGCACAACAGGGCACATAGCACATCAGGGCACGAGGCACATAGAACATCAGGGCACGGGCACATAGCACATCAGGGCACATAGCACATCAGACAACATAGCACATCAGGGCACGGGGCACATAGCACATAGCACATCAGGGCACGGGGCACATAGCACATCAGGGCACGGAGCTAATCAGGGCACAGGGCACATAGCACATCAGGGCACGGGGCACATAGCACATCAGGGCACATAGCACATTAGGGCACGGAGCTAATCAGGGCACAGGGCACATAGCACATCAGGACACATAGCACATCAGGGCACAGGGCACATTGTTTACCAGCCAGCATGCAGAGTAGCGCAGGAAGCGTGTGTAATAAGTTCTCTCTCATGTCACGATGCTCCCCGGCGGCATCTCCTCTCTTCTCGTCCATCCCAGATGATGTCACAAGCAAATGGGGGTGGACGAGAAGAGAGGAGGGGCCGCTGGGGAGCAGTGTGACATGAGAGAGAAATTATTACACACGCTTCCTGCGCTACTCTGCATGCTGGCTAAATCTCAATCTACCTGTCAGGCGCCAGCTGTCGGCGATTGATGGCTAGATCGCCGCGTACCTCCGATGCAGATTAGGCGGCCGCTGTAACCGAACCACTGAGCCATCGGCCCACCGGGAAACTCCAGGTAGTGCCGATGGCCAGTCCATCCCTGTATAGACCCGTTAGTTTAACTTCTAAAGTCGGGAAGATACTGAAGAGTTTAATAAAAGACCACATAGACGAGCATGGATTCATGAAAGACAGAAGTTAGCAAACAAACCTTATTTCTTTTTATGAGGTAAGTAAAACATTGGACAGAGGGGCGGCTGTGGACATGGTATACTTGAATTTTGCAAAAGCATTTGACACAGTTCCTCACACACGGCTCATTTGTAAGGTAACGTTTACAGGCTTGGAAAGATCAATTTGTAAATGGATAGAAAACTGGCTAAAAGGCAAAATTCAGAGAGTAGTGGTTAATGACTCTCACTCTGAATGGTCTAAGGTTATCAGTGGTCTTGAGAAGAGGAGATTAAGGGGGGATATGATCAGCATGTACAAATACATAAGTGGTCCATATAGTGAACTTGGTGTTGAGTTATTCACTTTAAGGTCATCACAGAGGACAAGGGGGCACTCTTTACGTCTAGAGGAAAAAATATTTTATCTCCGAACACGGAAAGGTTTCTTCACAGTAAGAGCTGTGAAAATGTGGAATAGACTCCCTCCAGAGGTGGTTCTGGCAAGCTCAGTAGATTTTTTTTTAAAAGCAAAGGCCTGGATTCTTTCCTAAATGTACATAATATAACTGGGTACGAAAATGTATAGGTAAAGTTGATCCAGGGAAAATCCGATTGATTCTCGTGGGATCATGAAGGAATTTTTCCCTTGTTGTAGCAAATAGGAGCATGCTTTGCTGGGGTTTTTTGCCGTTCTCTGGATCAACTCTGGGTGATTGTGTATATGGGATTGTATTTTTTTTTTGGTTGAACTAGATGGACTTTTTTCAACCTAACTATGTAGATAGCAGCTGTGAAAATGCTGTGCAAACATAGACTTTCAACACTCCTTTCCCTATTGGCTAGAATATATACCGGTATATATTTTGTATTGGCAAAAATAAAGATATCTGCAAATTAATCAGGAAAGGGGTAATGTAATTGTGCCCAGGCAGACTTTTAAAGGTGAAGTCAAATTCTACATGAAGTTTTTACAGCTGCTATATAGGGATTGAGGAAAGCTGTAATAAGAGAGAGAGAGAGCAAGAAATAAACAGCCTTTATGCACGGGTACTGTTAAATTAGACAGCAAGATGCATGGTATGGGTCACTTTAATGGTTTTCTTATGGCTCCCTGGACAAATATTTTTCTTAATCAATTTGTGGAATGCCAGACGTTTTGTTCTTTTTAAGTTTAGTGGTGAAGTGTGGGAGCTTCCATAAAGGTTGTAATGTTGTATCTGCCCCAATCAGGGCGGTACTTCTCATGGACATGGGGTAAAGCTGGCCATACTATTAGTGCAATTTTGTTAAGATGCTTTTCTTTTTAGGAGCGTTCATTCAATTTTCTAATGGTTAGTAGGTGGTTAGATGTCAAATTGACATTCATTTTTGACCAAAGTGACAAGAAAATTTGAAGGAGCAGGATGGAAAAAAAAAAAATTCTAACTAATTTCTAACAGTGGATGTGATTTTTGTTCAGTCAAGTTCATTTGTTTCAAAATCAAATGTTAAAAGCCAATGAAATTTTGAAGCACCTTCGGACAACATTTGTCAAGTCATCAAATGTGTGAAGAAGCTTCATATGAATATTCAATTTAAAATCTACTAACTAGTGTATGACCAGTTTAAGGGAAAAAATCTCATCTCTGTTCTCCCTCTGAAAGCAACTGCTCTGTGTATACATTGGTGAATTGAAAACTTGAAAGCTTCCGAGCAACTGCTGGAAGGGGTGGCAGGGTGCAGAAAGACCTGGCCAACTTCAGTGCTTCTGCTCAAACTTTTGAGGATATATTGCTTCACAGTGCCTGCAGGTACATTGATCACTGAGGTCTGGTTCACACCTACGCAGGTTGCAGTTTGTATACCGTATCCCAGGTGCTATTTGCATTTTTCAATACATGTTTTTGATCCATTAAAGTTTATGGAACCAAAAACCAGATAAAAAGCCACTGGCCCTTTCCATAAAATGCATAGATGTGAACGTGACCCAAAGGAAACCATGTTAAATGGACTGTAGTGTGTTTCTGCAAAACTGAAAACGCTCTAATAAATGCATAGGTGTGAACCAGGCCTGTGTTTTAAAGTTCATTTGCTGCTTAAAAATATAAAATACATCATTGCCTGGCCACAAGGTCGCTTTAGGTAGGAACTTTGTGTTACAAATATACTATATGCATTGATGATTTTGTCACCTTTCATTTACCAGTGGTTTGTAGACTTTTAGGAAATTTCTCCTAAAGCTCTACATACAATGTTGTATTTATTAATATATTTGAGCAAGGACACAACAGTGATGTCTGTACATGCTTCAGTGTTAAACTGAATGTAGTAGCAACCTGACTGGTATTGTGAAAGGGGTTAATGCTGCCTATTCCTCAGGTTTTTGAATGTGGGATTGGCTTGTTAGTCTTCTTTTGGCCAGGTTTTTCTTCCACAGAAAGACCTAAAGTTTTTCAGAAGACCGCATTTCTTGGATCTCATCTTGGATTAATTTCAAACATGTGCAGTCTATTTAGCAAGGGCTTGGAAAAGCAAACTGAACAGACTGCACCGTTTCAGAATTTCAAAGCCAGAGATGGAATCCCACATACACTATATTGTCAAAAGTGTTGGGATGCCTGCCTTTACACACACATGAACTTTAATGGCACCTCAGTCTTAGTCCATAGGGTTCAATATTGAGTTGACCCACCCTTTGCAGCTACAACAGCTTTAACTCTTCTGGGAAGGCTGTCCACGAGGTTTAGGAGTGTGTCCATGGGAATGTTTGACCATTCTTCCAGAAGCGCATTTGTGAGGTCAGGCACTGATGTTGGATGAGAAGGCCTGGCTCACAATCTCCGCTCTAATTCATCCCAAAAGTGTTCTTATTGGGTTGAGGTCAGGACTCTGTGCAGGCCAGTCAGGTTCCTCCACCCCAAACTAGCTCACCCATGTCTTTATGAACCTTGCCTAGTTGAAACCAAAGTTCAGCTGTGAAAATTAATTTTTTTGTCAGATAAAACATACAAAGTCTCTTTTTCCCAAAAATATTTGCCATACTCCACAGCAACTGAAAAAATGCTGGTATACAATGCACAGCACATCCCGAACATAAGGTGCAGGAAATGTAATTTCTGTGCAAATGTTACATCATGGATGTCGTCACAGGGGTCAGTCACTGCAGGATAAGCTCCGGCGTGTTCGCACAGTCCACGTGCAGAGCCCGCCAGGAGGTCGGGACCGCGCTGCGCTAATCACAGGCAGGGAGACATTGTTCCGATACTTGGCTGCAGAGATCGGAAAATGTCTCACTGCCTTTGATTAGCGCAGCGCGGTGCCGACTTCCTGGCGAGCTCTGCACATGGACTGTGCGAACACGCCGGAGCTCATCCTTACTGCTGGAGATGGGATAGCTTTTTCCTGGTGGCCATAGGACGTTGCAACTACACAGCTTCGCACAGAAAGCAGATCCGGACCCAAGGACCTCCTCAGGGACTCCTGATATATAGATGAGCCTGTTATTTTCTTGCCTCTTGTAAGTGTGATTGCATACCTTGCCATTAAACATAATTTTAATACTGCACTCAGGTGGCGCTTCCTTTCTCTACCTTCTTTTTGTCTACATACAGAGCCAGCTCTCTGAGGACAACAGCCACCCTTGCTTTGCAATTATTCATGGTTAACCCTTGAACATTTCGAGTTTCTCCTAAGGGATAATTACCCAGTAAATCATCATTTTAATCACCTTGTGCACCTCTGTATTTGCGCTTACAGTTATTATTACCTTGTTACTGCTGGGAGATGGAAATTGTGCGAGATATTGAGCTGTGCATATTTACACATTATGGGAAGCGTCCACTAGAAGCCTATGGAATATAGTTCTGTTTAATCTTCTGTGTATAAGGCCGGCCATACAGGGTGCAAAATTCTTTCCTGCAACCTCGAGTAGCGGGAAAGAAATTTCCCCACCAACACAGACCGTGGTGACAGGGGAATCAGCAATTGTCCTTCTCCCAGTGGGCGGGGGAAGCCGTCCCTGCCGGGAGAAGACCGTGATTGCTGCAGCCACTAGTGATAATCACAAGGGAATGCGGCAGGCTGGTTGTATCCAAGTTGGTAAATTCAGCCTGCCCATTAACGGTTCAGCAGGAACCGACCAGGATTCGAACCATGTATGGCCGATCTAAATGTAATGGGGACAAATTTGAGACAACTGTGCTTTCAGGTCTCGTGCAATTCTGTGCACCCTTTCTGTAGGTTAAAGTTACACTATCAAAAATAATAATTGTAAAAATAACATGAGACAGACAATTGGAAATATGACCTATTTATTTAAGAAGCATTCATTACACAGTGCAATCATTTCTTTGGTAAAATCACTGTTTACAATAAAAAAAAAAATAGCAAGGCACTCGGTACTTTTTGTAACATCAAGACCTGAAAATAAATATGCACAGTTTGTAGCATCCAGAGGCATAGCCACATAACAGACAAAGTACAACACTCAGTAATGCAATAAAAACAAATGACAATAAAACAGTCCTAATGTATAAAACACAGCTGTACAATTGTGGCAGTGAAGATACAATGTGAAGTGCTCTGAGGACTGTAGTTTATAAAAACACTTTGAGAAAATGATTTTTCAGTGGCAACACCTTTAAAAGAGGAGACATATTTAAAGCCTAAATTAATTTTCAAATTTAAAATTGACCAAGCACATTCCAGATGCATCAAAACAAAAAAGGTGTGTAAAATCTTTTTCTCTATTAAAATCAACCACAGCCTGAACAAAAAAGCCTGTGAGGGCATGCGAGACCTCTGCAATAAAACCACTGCTCCCACAAAAAACAAAATGGGTCTCACTCTGAAGCTGCTGGCAGGGGACAGGCTTTTTTACTCAGACTGTTTTAAAATCGAAAATGAACCATAACACATTAAATGCCTTTTGTTGTTGCACCTGGGATGTATTTAGATAATTTAAATTGGTGGTTCAGTTGGACTTTAAATGCATTAAAAGTCATCAACACTTAGCTTTAATCTGCTGGAAAAAAGAGCAAGTCCATGGTAAAAAAAATACTACTTGAAACCATTCTATGGCAAGAGCTTCCTATTGCAGTTTTCATCTTTTTCCCTCTGCTACAGCCACAAAGACATGCAAAAACATCTCCTGTATTTAATATACAATAAATAAAATAAAAAAATCCACATAAGGCCCACATCAAGTTTGCGAAACTTAGGTTACAAAGGTAGATAAATCTAACCTACCTATATGCAGCTAATAATGAAGTGTCAGAGTAAGCTGCAGAAATCCAGTATCCGCACCTGTCTTTCATATGTTCAACTGATGTCCAGTATAAACCAATGGGATATCCCAACATGGTGGAACCGACAGTCTGGACAAGGACCAGAGAAATACAAGGCTGACAGTGCACCAAGTTCTAATACAAACATCTTTATTTGCATTGAGAACTTGTAGTGCCTCAACCTGGTATTTGTCTGGGCTATAGGTCTCAGTGACAAGCTAGATGTGCACCCAGGAAATCTTTTGTGGGCAAGAGTGGACTGGCCTGAAGTGGTAATGTTTACTCGTAATATTGTCAGGACAAGGAAAGGTTTGGTCAGAGACTTTAAACAGCTAGGAAGGTAGATGGATTATATTAGCACAGCAAACTAATCTAATCCCTAACCAAATATTTAATTCAGGTGAAGTTACTACTGAAATGTTGCTTCGTCAGTGCTTAAGTGTAGTCTCACATGGGGAAAGCTGGTAGTTTAGTGCCTAATGCCCTTACAACATAGCATCAATTATATGGGCTTCACCAATAAGAAAACAGAATAATGGGTTTAATGAGAACACCAAGGTTCAAATGCTGAAATTCAGGTTCAGTTCACAAAAAAAACCTGCCTCCACCATAGGAATGGTTTATTTTACCAATATCCCACATAATGCATACAACAGTCACTGTAGTAATTTATATACAGGGAGTGTCTTTTTACATCTTACCCTTTAAAGCTAATCCGTGGCCACCTCACTAAAGTTATATTTATAATTATTTTGCTCTGAAATTTATTTTGTAGCTGTGAAATTCAAAGCTATGGATTTTGAAACTACTTGCTAATGACTTCTCTAATGACAGTCCATCCAGCTGGGAATGTCTGTAGCCTAAGCCCTTGTGAGACAGAAGAGTGCCCACACCACCATATCGCATTACATTTAAGACTATGGACTTGAAGGAACATGAACAGTGAGTTTCCCGGATCCCTACTGCCTGTAAAACCATTCTGCAGGAGGCTATGCTCCAAAAAAAAACTGTAACGTGTAATATATATATATAAAGCTGAACAGGTTCCATTTACAGTATTTGTTAGATACACTCTGGTTTCCAAAATATCAAGTAATTTTCTGGTAGACAAGGAAAAACTGATTCACTTGTAGCACTGTACGCAACATCGAAATCCACCATTAAAAGTAAAATGGTGGTAACAGGCTAAATACACCACTTAATCTTGTAACTTTTGATGACACCTTGCTTTTCTAAGTATATTTGCAACTCCTTTCAGGGCTTGAATGTGTGGCCAGTGATTGGCAGGTATGAAAATATGTATGAGGAGCATAAAACCAGGAAATAGTGTGTGGAACTGGCATCATCTGCCATAATAATCCTTAAAGAAAGTGTTTTGTTTCTGTCAGTGTCCCCACTGAAAAGATTCTATATTACTTGAGGTTCTAACAAGAAGTGAAGGGGAATACCCATCCTCCTCCAATAAACTCAGCCAGTAGAGGAGAGTAGAAATTAATAACCTTGGCTGGAGAAACTACTACTTCAGGATCCTTCCCTTCAGTGGAGAATGCATGAAAAAAAAAACAATGCATCAAACCATATGATCACCCACTAAAGGATCACATTGCAAGGATATTTTGGTGGAAGCTGCTGCAGTTGACTAGTTAAAATCTGGTATTGGGTCGGTCAATCTCTGACCTAGAACAAGCATTGCAGCCACTGACATGTTGAATTCCTTTCCTGCATGCTTGCTTGGTAGTAAAGGCACAGTCAGGATGACAGCCCTGGAATTCACACCTTTGCAAACAAATCAGCAATGGCAGATCCCTATTTTCCATCCTCACAGATCATTAACTATGATGACTACAAAGTCAGCTAATCTAAACATGGAAATTGAGAATTCTTCACTGTACGGTGTAACTTCATACAAACCTAAAACAGACGGCAGAAATGTTCTACCTTCTCTGGAAGCAGATTTGCAAGTTATGTAAAGATAAAATCCTAACTGAAATCTGGCTGAGTGGTTAGAACTCCCAAGGCATCTCCAGTGAATGAAACAGTTGAACAAAATCATAAAATACTGTCCTTACGTAAACAGAAAATAAGCAAAGTGCTCCTCATTGGTATTAAAAAACAAAAGAAAATGGGGATGATTTATTAAAGGGAAATATGCTGTTCACTTTGCAAATGAAGTTGCACTCTGAGAAGGAATGTTCCCCAGAGATTAGTGGATGTAGTGAAGCTTTATTTTGCAAAGAATACCCATACACATTCAAAGAAAATAAACATTTTTACTTGTACACGATTAGATGATAGAAGACAGAAGAGCTTCAGCTTATTTAATAATCTCTGGAGATAATTGCCTTGCAGAGTGCAACTGCACTTGCAAAGTGAACAATCTATTTTCCTTAAGTAAATCAACCCCATTAAGTCTTTACAGGTATTGCACGTACAAGAAATGTTATAATTGCAAAATTACCATTAATACCAACTAATTTAAATGTATCAGAAGGGCACTACGAATACGAGTACACCATTTGCCCACCTTGTTTAGTGCAACTGTTTAACAATTAGTAAATCACATGGCTGCGTCCATATACATAAAGAAAGCAGACATGGTGAAGCGGTGCTTTTGCTTGACTGAACATCAGTCATGTGAGAAGTGCCAGAACTGTTCAAGCAAGAAGTCCACAGCTGGTCACATATCTGTGCTTTACAACAATGGTGAGCAGACGGGTTCCTGTCAACACATTGACTCCTACATAGGATGGGCTACACCAGTTCCCCTTTTATCAGCCAAGAATGGCATAAGTGGGCGACAGTAAACAACTTATCAAACTGGTTGACAAAATACTGTAATAAATTGCCTGGTCTAATAAATACAGTATTTCTGCTGTCCTATGCAGCTGGTAGGCAATTCTTACAAATGACATGGAAAGGGAGGTTCAAGGCAATGAGTGTGTCAAAAATCTGCTAAAACCTAACATACACCAAAATGCCACAGTAACATTTTAGGACATTGCTAACCCACACTGCTAAAGCCAAATCTGGAGTTTTAGTTAGGCGTGTCAAATAAATTGAGGGCATAACAATACTTTGGAGGTCGCTAAGGTCACTAGGCTTTTTGCAACCTGAAACTGGTAGCATAGATTGAGTGCAGATTGCTCACTTCTAATCTAACTCCAGGTGGGTCTACAGGGACTCCAACACAGATTGTGTCCTTCCATAATTAAACAGATGAATGCAAAGTAATGGATTTCTTTCACACTGCATCATATTAAAAAGACAGCCAACTGAATCTTTTTTTTTTTTCTTTGGCACTGCTGTCTTCAGTTACCTGCTATGGTTCACCCAGGTGGGTAGCTGCAAGAGTGCCACTGGTGTTACCCAGAATACTACATGTAGATACTAGATGCGTGTCAGCATCCTGCAATCCTGTGTACTAAGCATAAAACCTGCCAAACACAAAACATCAAAAACACTACACTCAAAGTTAAAAGTCCTGGCACACATCAGCAAGGCAGGAGTAAACAGAAAAGTGCAAATCTTTACAAGTTTGCCAAAATGCACATGAGGACTTCTCACTTTATAACAGATGGATCTTACCAGATGATGGATGGTGGCACACAGCCGTCACTCAAATGGTGACTGCTCTTTCAGGAACTATTATACTCCATGACAGTGACACTATTAATTATGAACAGCACTTTATTTTATAAATTGGAGAAATGCTGTATTGGATAATGACTGGATATAACCATGTGCTCTAAAACAAACTTGTTCTTGAATTAAGTCATAGGACTTAGAGTTGATGGTGAACTTAGAGTTCACTCACATACATGCCTTTTGGGCCTTTTCTCGTTTTCATGGTCTTGGAGGGCCATTTAAAAAAAAAAAAAAAAAACAGCTTTCTTACTCTGGAGAAACAATTGGCCCACAAATTCAAATAAATCTTAAAAGTAGCAAAACCAATAAAGCCTACACACAACAGACTTAAAACACAATAATGATAGCTGGGACCTTTAGCCGCTTTGATTTTATAAATCAGTTATATTGTGAAGACAGAATAACCTAAAATGAGGACATGTGTGACATTTTGACTGTTATCAGTCAAGTTTTTATCATATAGATCGGGTATGATTAAATTACATGCACTTAACAGGACATAATTATGTTTTAAAATGTTATATATTTGGCTGCTGTTCAAAGAAGTCTGTTTTGCCCTTGGAAACCATATCAATGAATGTGTTTTAAATATGGCATACAAAAAATAACAGCTGTATTTAGTTTGCTTGCTCTGTACTGTATAATATCTCCTGCAGCTATTAGGTTAACAAAGTGCAATGACTATGAGCCAAATCATAGCCACCCCAACCAACCATAGAAAAATAAATCTGACCTAATGTTATGGTTTTACGACACTATTAAGATGTACTCTGTACTTCTTTAAGAGCCACTGTACATGAAATTATGAATCCAGATAGATTTGGACTTTGCTTTTGAATTCTATATAATTTAATGTAAATATCAAGACTACACCTCAAACATCCGTGGACAGTAGTCCTTACAAAATCTCTCCAGAAAAAAAGGAAACGGTACAATCTCTCAGGGAGTAGACTGTTTACTGGGTCACAAACTTGTACTCTTCTAAAACCCCTTAAACATCCACTATCATCCAAATGCATACATTCCCCTGGGAGCCCTTAATCCCAGGTGCTCTATTAAGCAAATCTGGATTTGGGACGTCAGTGTTTGGCTTGCCTTTTTTCCACTCCAATGGATCTTTGTTTTGAGACCAATAGTTGAAATCTGCATAATCGCCCAGTAATTAATCAGATACCATCTTTTTTTTATGTTTGACCCAGCGCTATGCAATTGATAGCTGTAATCTGGTTGGCTGTTGTAGGAAACAAAACACTTTCCACTTTCTTATATATACCATGAAGGCAAAGGTGAAGTTGAAACTTGGATAATAAAGCACCCCAAGATTGAGGCTCCTGAGATGCTCTGGGAGAAAGATAAACCTACCTGTGGGCAACTGGAAGTACATGCTTTTCAATGAACGTAGGCATTTTAGGAGATTTAAGAGGAATACAAGTACACTCCAACTCCCATGGAAGAGTGGGGGACCGTGCGCAATCAGGGCCCTTACCTAAAGCTAGGTGTGAGGTTGTCTGATCGTGAGGTGAAGTTCTGCTGTAGAAAATCTTTAGAGCTCAGTAGGTATTTATGGCAGAACCACTTCTTAACAACTAGTAGTCTCAGCACAGTTAGTCTTAGACTGGCAACAGACATAATGGTATTCTGAGGATCAAAGCACTAAATTAGTTTGATAGAACAGTCACTGATCAGGGGTGCAGAGGTGCCCTCATATATACAACCATTTTCCTGATCCAACTGTTAGCAGACAGGTAATCTTATAAAGAAGCTGTATGGTGTATGAAGACTGCCACTGCTTACCTATCCATTAAAAACAGCAAATATCATGCCAAATCTTGGCATCAGTCATTTCTAAGTCACTATCCCACACACATATGCAGACCCAAAGTTCTGACTATACTTTGCCTATCCTGATCTGGACATCTTTTCTGGTCTTAGACTGGATTCACACCTATGCATTTTTAAAGCTTTTTGCAGATTTGCACTACAGAACGTGTTCCATAAGAAACCATGTTAAATGGACTGTAATGCAAATCTGCAAAATG
Organism: Rana muscosa; assembly: GCA_029206835.1. NCBI lineage: Eukaryota > Metazoa > Chordata > Amphibia > Anura > Ranidae > Rana > Rana muscosa. The sequence continues at coordinate 429,533,217 of CM055121.1, read as the reverse complement.
CACTAAAAATGCATAGGTGTGAATCCAGCCTTAAGAAAGAGATGATCAGCAATGGCAGCCTCCATATTCCTCTCGTCACAGGTTTTTAAATCTGTGGAATCTTTAGAAAAGTTAGGGTTAGACTTCACAAAAGTCTCTGCAGTTCTAAGATGGTAACGGAATTAAAGGGCTGTAACTCACTGAAACAGTCCTGATCCCAAGCACATGGAAAAAGTAAAATTGTTCCTTCAGTCTTAAAGAATACGTGTAATCATTGGCTAAACTTTCTGTTTTTTACTTTATTTCCCTATGCATTCACATATGCTGGTTAATTTTCTTTCTTACAACCTACACCGGAGCACCACACAGTGAGCAGTTTATGAGGTATGGCTATTGTCCTTCAAAGAAGCTACCTCAAAGTATTCAAACCTCAAAGTATTCAAATGCATATGTTCTGTAGAGAATCAAAGGTCAGCCATTTTTGTGCAGCAAATCATGGAGAATGGGAATGCAGGTCATCTGTTCACAAGGAATGTGTATCCCATTAAAGTGTAGGTAATTGGCTGACTGCATTACAATGATATTGGCTCAAACCTCAAAATGGTTGCCTTCAATTAAACAATTTTAAAGGAGTTGTCCACACCGTTGAAAAATGAATATGGTAAACACAGCAGCAAACAAGCAGCAACAAAGTATAATGTTCCCCCGCTGCAAGTTATAACATCCATTGCATTAGCATTGCCCTTTCATAACAGCAGTGCTTGGAGTTCTAATATGTACATGAAAATTGACAAAGCAATTAGTTTCCTTAATTCAAGCCTGACCATTGGAGGAAAGGACTTCACTTTGCAAATATTGTCAGCAATAAGGAAACTTTAAATTGTTGTAAATCCCTTTACTGTTGGGATTCTAACCGTGCAATGGGTTTAGGTTGCACCATCTTCAACAATTCTGGTCTTTTGTAATGTAAGCAGCACATAAGCCACAGTTTGGGGGTAGATGGGGGATAGCAGAGGTAACTGCACAATGACTACATAAAAAACATGTAGTCACCCCCTTCTGACCTGGCTCCTATGGGTCACATTCACTTCACATGCAAGATGGTCATTAGAAGACTGATTTTAAAGCCTTCAAATATTTGAGCATCTTAAAACAACCTAGAGACTGGCGATGCCAAGTTGTAAGATATTAGAACGAGTCATTTCTGGAATGCAACTTTAAACACTTGCGAAACATTCCAACTTGCTAAAGACAGCTGGTCTGCAATGCCATTGCAGTTCAGAGTATTATCCTAAAAGTATATGTAGCTAAATACTGTCCCCACCCTACGTGCCCAATATCTGTGACTAAGATATTTTCAGTTCTGATAACCTTCAATATGCCAGAGCAATCTGTAAACAGGTCTTTCACATAAACTTGTGTTCAAGGCATAGCCTTCAAGGGCAATGTGTAGAAAACAAAATGTCGGCAGAAGTGCATAGAGCTGTTTAATACCTAATAACAATTGTTCTCACTATAATACTTTGTGATGTGATGAGGTCCAGTAATAAGGCAAACAATACAAAAAACAAGGAAAAAAAAAAACAACAAACAAGTAGTCGAGCCACAAACGTTAAGTCCTTTTGCACAGTGCCTTTAAACAGTAATGGTATGGCAGTTTTATTATTGTAAAGGGCACAGTATAGAATCTGTATATAAAAACAAAAATATATACTCAACATTCTCGTTTACGTTGGGCCTGAGTTAATATAAAAATGTAAATACTCTTCCATAGGCACAAAATAGTCTCAATTAATAACACTGCTCAAAGAGCACTGGGGAGCCAGTAACTGCTTGCAACATACTAGAGCTAAGCTAGGCTGCTGAAATCTGATTTAATTGGTTATTTATTACTTGTCACTGACCACCACTGCTCTTTTGCACTGTGTTATTAAGGATGCCGATTGGTATTTTTATTACAATATGTCCTTATGACAAAAAATTATCATTCACGTTTAAATAAATGTTTTCTGTCACTACAGGATAAAAGGATATCTTAAAAAAAAAAAAGTAAAAAAAAAAAAAAAAAAAAAAAAAAACTTTGTACATATTGAACATTTAATTTCTAAAATCTAAGTTTGAGGGGTTGGTGTTGATTTTGGTATTAAAAGATTATGTGTGTTTAGCACCGCTTTAGTTTCCTAACCTGAGAAGCATTTGAACCAATAAAATATGGCTGACATATAGTCCAATATCCTGTCATCATTTTATATATTTCCCTTTAAAAGAGATTGTGTACGTACAAAAGAAAAGAAAAGAAAACATATAACAACCAAAGCAAGTCATGTTCTGATATTGTAGAGATGAAGATTGTGAATCTGTAGGGAGTGTATGAAACTCTTGCTGTGACCCTGGTTTTACCGACTTCAGCTGCTGCGATGTATGGAAACCTGGGTATTATGTGTTCTTGCTGTTATTTGTACAGACCGGACAGCAAGATCCTGCCTTTAATACTGGCACCAAGCATTGCATTGGAGGGCAGGATTCCACAAAACATGTAATTGAGCCATCCTGGAAAATAAATCATTAGTGTTAATTAGATATAAAACAGCTGGGATCGTTTAGGAAAGAACCATGAAGATCATTGTAAGGTCCGTCAAAAGTGGACAAAGTCTTTCAATGCAGTCCTGGCTTACAAGCTGGGATAAACAAGGTATGGATAGAGTAAGAATGATTAAGATGATTAAGAAACCTCAGTACGTCTGCATCATTGGGGAGATTTGCAGTGGTGACACAGACAGCAATAAAAAGCCAATCGTTTATAATTACTTCCTGGACAGATTTTGGGCCATAACACAGGAAGGAGTTGACCAGCTGACCTCATTAGCACACACAGTGCATCATCCACCCTCAGCTGGTCAACTCCTTCCTGCTTCATGACCTAAAGTCTGTCCAGGAAGTAAGGCAGAAGTAATGGAGCAGGGTTTTCAAACAGCCATGAAGGCAGTGAGGTAAGCGTGTGTAGAATAAATGGAAAACTTTATTTTTGCAAAAGAAGTACATTAATGCTATATTTGTGCATAGGAGGGCATGAATTAAAAAAAAAAAAAGGGAACAAAAAGGTGAACTTAGCATTTAAAGCAGTAGTCTCCAAACTGTGGCCCTTTGCTTGCTTTTATCTGGCCCTTGGGGCACCATTTCTTCCACTGACACCAACATAATTACCTGCACTGACACCAATGAAGGGGCACAATTCTTCCCAATGGCACCTATGATGGGGCACAATTCCTCCTACAGATACCAACGATGAAGCATAATTTATTTCCACTGATGTCAGGACATTTTCTACTTTCTAAAGTCTGAAGGACAGTCAACTAGCCATTTTGTTTAGAAAGTTTAAGGCAGGGGTCGCCAAAGAGTCATTAAACCTATTTAAAAAAATCATAGATCTTCCTTTTTATTCATAAAGAATTGCTATAAATAGGCTGTATAGAAAAAAAGAAATTGCCCATATACCTTATTACAGAGTCACGTTACTGTGGCCATGGGACATAGCTATATCGCTCCCTGCCGCACTGTGAAGTCTGGAGGAGCAGCAATGCTAAAATCCTGTGATAAAGCTATTCACATCACTCCAGGATGTCTCCCTCCCCCTTGCCACCCCACTAATCTGCTTGAGGGCATAATCATTGGCAGCATGTGACCACAACAACACCAATCAGCACTGCGTGGGCACAGGAAGACCCTATAGGATCTGACATGCAGATTTTTCTGTAGGAGCAATTTATTTTAGTTGTTTTCATAGTACACAGAGTATGTGTTATAGAAACTTAAACGTGGTCATCACTGCAAGATAGTTAAACCATGGCTTCTACATGTTTGACCTTGCAGCTGATACTTTTTGATGGCTACCTATAGGTCTTTATTTTCCCACTAGATCTATCATGAGTAGAAAAACCCTATAAACTAAGTATGACCAAGTGTGGGCAAGTAGATAGATACCAGTTAGGAAAACTAGGTAGGCAAGGGGAATTTGCAGGCCCAGATTCAAAAGTTTGAGAATTCCAGCTGATATGACTACTCACTAAACAAATGGTATGCACCTTAGCAGGAAAAGCTGGTAGTGGCAGCACTGAGAGGCGAAAGATTAGGCAGAAGAGGAAAGGCATTCAGCATTGGTAACAGCAACAATCAAGAGATGTGCTCTATATGGCCAGAAGTACGTGGGCATTCCTTCAAAATTATTAAGCTCAGGTGTTTTGAGTAGTTTATATTGTTAAAGCTAAAGCATTCAAAAATATTTTATACAAGTGCGTTCTTCCAACTTTGTGGCAAGAGTTTGGGGATTGCCTTTTTCTGTTCCAGCATGATTTGTGCCCCCCTGCTGAAAGTCATATTAATAGTTATTTAAAAATAAATAATATTATCATTTATTTAAAAATAAATCGTTCTATGTGTGTGCACTGTGCTGGGCGCTTGGCTAAGGGGTTTCTATTAGGTCTGCCAATTTTTTACAAGCATGTGATTAGAGCCTAAGGCTCTAATTGGCTTGTTTTAGGCTGTCCTAACAACACGGAAGCTGCCGGGTATCTTGGGGAGCCGTGACCGCTGGAGGGCTCCATTTGTAAGCAAGCCTTATGGCGTCTTCTGGTGAGTGGAGACCTGGAGAAAAAAAGATAGCACCAGCCACCACTGGTTGCAGGGATTGTTAAAAAAAACAAGAACAGTCAATTTTGCTGTAACGGTTGATAGAAGTGGGCAGATCTTCCCCAATAGCAGCTGCCCAAACTTCAAATATCTACTTTTTGGTGGACTAACCCTTTGCTCCACCAAGACACTGACCACATGGAGTATTTAGGTTTACCCAAAATCTCTTAAAAGGTATTACAATTTACCCACAGTATGGAAACACACTGGAGGGTAACTACTTCAGAGCAGATTTGCACAGGTATGGTGGAGTAAAAATATTTAAATGTCTTAATTATCCAAATGGTACAACAGCCTATATTTTAACAATGCATCTGCATTTTTTGCATACAACGTGATGGAGGGAAAAGACAGCACTGAAGGATTATTTTTTTATGAATAAATATACGTGTATAAATTTATATGAGAGAGTAGGAATATTGCTTATTGCTACTTACTTTACATTCACATTTTGTACAAGGATCTTTTCTCCATCTTTCATTAGTGGCATATGGTTTTCCAGTTTCATCAGTGCAGTCTGTGCTGCTTAAGCGAGATTCGAGGTTCTTGATCTAAATATAATAAAAGGATAACAAGTTGAGGAGCAGTGCATGAAGCTGGACAAGGACATCGGCAGTTGAAACTATGCACAGGCACCATCTGTCTGCTCAATGTTCTTTAGGGCACAGTTTCTCAACTCCAGTCCTCAAGGCGCCCCAACTGGTCATGTCTCCAGGATTTTCCCTTAAGGCCTGTACACACGATCCGATATTCCGACAACAATTGTCCGATGGACATGTTTTGTCGCATAATCCGACCGTCTGTATGCTACATCGGACAATTGTTGTCGGAATTTCCGAAACAAATGTTGGCTGTGCATGCTCTCAAAATGTCCGACAACAAATGTGTTCCGTCGGATTATCCGATCGTGTGTACACAAATCCGTAGGACTAAAACCCAGAGTACAAACACGCATGCTCCGAACCAATGCTAAACATCAGACAACAATAGCAGAAGTTGCCCAAAGGGTGGCGGTAAAGAGCTAAAAAAAACACATAGTTTGGTGTATGTTGGCTGAAAATGTTCTGCCGTCTGTATGCAGAACAAGTTCACGGACAACGCCCTTCGGACAAAAATCCACGGATTTGTCAGATGGAAGTCCGATCGTGTATACGAGGCTTTAGATGAAACGGCTGTGGTAATTACTAAAGCAGTGAAACTGATCAAATCACCTGTGCAAAATAATAGACAGTCTGAAAAAACATGACATGCAGATTGCCGCCATTACCAGTAAAAACAATAAAGAAAAATTAAGTCTCTAAATCTATCCTCTATTTTGTAGATGCTATAACTTTTGCGCAAACCATCAATATACGTTTTTTGGGATTTTTTTAAATATGTAGCAGAATACATGTTGGCCTAAACTGATGAAGAAATTAGATTTTTTTTCAAAATTGGCAGTCTTTTTTTGTTTACAGTGCAAAAAAAAAGCAGAGGTGATCAAATACCACCAAAACAAAGCTCTATTTATGGGGAAAAAAGGATATCAATTTTGTTTGGGTACAACTTCGCACACCCACGCATTTGTCAGTTAAAACAACTCATTAAGGGGATAAATCCTTCTGGGGCTGAAGTGGTTAAGCCTACACGTTATTTCACATTTGGTATCATATACATAGTCTTTATATGAGAGTACCTGTTTCCTTAGACTTGTTATCGTCTTTTGCAAATCAAGCACAAACTCTTTGAAGTCATTCACTAGTGGCAGATTGGCTGTTTGCTTGGTGGTTAGAGTTGTGTTCACAATAATCTCTGGCAAGCTAGAAAAGGCACATAGAACAGTTAAACTAAGCGCTTTGTAAAGAAACGCAAAAGAAAAAAAAAAGTCATTATTTTCCAAATTCCCCCCAAATATCCCTAAACCCTGTGGAGAGCAGGAACAAGCAAGAAACCCCCACCTTTAGGCACTTGATCCACCAAAATTAATTCTAAAATTGTGCACTTGCTCAAATGGCAATGCATAGTATGTCTGTATACACAAAATTACGCTCAGCATTAAAATTAAAATGTTAAAAAATATATATATTTCTTTATCGTACATCATGGGACACAGAGTCTTAAGTAATTACCGTATTTATCGGCGTATAACACGCACCCTAACTTTAAGAAGGACGTTTCAGAAAAAAAAAACTTTCCACAGCCCCCTGCGTATAACACACAGGCACAGTTTATCCTCTATTTTCCGGGTAAAAAAGTGAGTGTTATACGCCAATAAATACAGTACTTCATGGGTTATAGGCCACCTTCAGATGTTGATACTGGCAATCCTAATTAAAGGAAGTTCACTCCCTATATAACCCCTCCTTCTTCCAGGAGCACATCAGTTTTTTTGCCAGTGTCTAAGGTGTTGGTCACGAGTGAAGAGGTGCTCTGAAGAGCTCCAGAAGGGATCCGCGCTGGATTTAAATTCCTCCACAATAAGAAGCCAGATCCATCCAGAGTGCCACTGAGGCCTACGTGGATGGTACCTGGGACCTCGTATCCGAAACAAAAGGTTTTCGCCTGTAACACCCCTCTTTGTAGGGCTGGACCCCAGGAAACCAGGGCTTAGGTCTTGTTACATTACCCATTTGCTTATACATGGCCCAAGGCAGTGGAATTCTGTTTTCACTGACCCAGTCCATGAAGGTTTCCTAACCAGCCCGCCATGATGGGTGAAGGCTGGATTTCTGTTAAATCAGTTTAATTCTGCGGCGAAGATAAGGTAAGGAAGAAACTTAGATATTTTTAATACCTATGTACTTTCTTCCAGTAATAGAAAAAAAATTGGTCATGCCTTAAAATCTCCCCCAAATGGAGTCTATGCACTTACCTTACTGTTGTCTCACTATAGCTCAGTCCGTGTCTGGCTACAAAAACATGTGAAGGGAAAGTAGGATTTTTTAATAACAGTTTACCTGTAAATCCTTTTCATTGAGTACACCACGGGACACAGAGCCTTAGTCATTACATGTGTTGTATGGTCACCAGAGGTGATTGGACACTGGCACAACCAATGAAAACAAGTTCCCCTCCATATAACCCCTCCCATACAGGAAGTACCTCAGTTTTTGTAGTAAAGCAGTAAGGTTCCCATAAGAAGGGGGGACCTCTGTTTCCCGTGGTGTACTCAAAGAAAAGGATTTTACAGGTAAGCTGTTATTACAAAATCCTACTTTCTTTATCGTACACCACGGGACACAGAGCCTTAGTCATTACATAGTGGGACGTCCCAGAGCAATGCTCAATATGAAGGGTGGGAGACACAGATCAATTCGGTCACCAACGGACAAGAAGCCCAAACTGCTGCCTGCAGTACACTACGCCCAAAGGCGGAGTCCTCATGTCCTCTTACATCTATTTGACAGAATTTGGTAAATGTATGGACTGAAAACCAAGTTGCAGCCTTACAGATCTGAGCCATCGAAGCCTGGTGATGCACTGCCCATGAAGCACTTAATGCCCTGGTCGAGTGCGCCTCAACAGGAAAAGGAGGAACCTATTTTCTTAAACTATAGGCTTGAACAATTACTTGTCGAATCCACCTAGCAATGGATTTTGATGCCAGCTGGCCCTTCTTGGGACCATCTGGCACAATGAACAAAATATCTGTTTTACGTATCTGAGCCGTAGCCTGCAGATAAACTTTAACTGCTCTCACTACATCTAGAGAGTGCAATAATCTTTTCTCCGCTGTTCGCGGTTAGGGAAAAAAGGAAGGCAAAACAATGTCTTGATTTAAATGAAATGCCGACACCACCTTTGGAAGAAAGGTAGGATGAGGGCGTAGTACAATTTTATCTTTGTGACAAATTAGGTAAGGCTCTTTACAAGAAAGAGCTGCTAGCTCCGATACCCTTCTCGCAGAAGAGATAGCAATCAGAAAAGCCAATTTCCTGCTTAAAATAATCAAAAGGAGAATGGCGAATATGTTCAAAAGGTTGCTTTTGAAGAACTGACAATACTAAGTTCAGATCCCAAGGACACAAGGGCGATCTGACTGGCGGATTTACCTGCAGTACTCCCTGAATGAACGCCCGTACTAGGGAATGAGATGCCAACTGTTTCTAAAAAAACACTGATAGAGCCGATATTTGACCCTTGATGGTACTCAGGGCCAATTTCTTATCCACTCCTAATTGGCAAAAGGCGAGAACCCTACTTATAGCATACTTTAGAGGATTCCACCCTCTGGATTCACACCAGGAAACATACGCCTTCCAGACTCTGTAGTAGATTAATGAGGAAAGGAAGGTGCGCCAAACTAAGTGCAGTATTAACGTTTTAATAACCATTAATAAAAACAGCCAAATGGCTACTCACAAATAGGAAGAAGTAATCAGGCATGTAGAGTGTAAATAGCATACAGGGTCCGGTGTCATCAACAGTCCGAGGGAAAGATGTAGGTCCCAGATGGAGAATAAGGCTGAAGGCTGAAGGCAGATGTAGTGTCAGCAATGGAAGTCCTGAGCATAGAGATGCTGTACGAGTGTATGTTGTTATTCTTCCTGTAGTGGAGGAAGATCCAGGACGATGCGCATCAGCGTGCGCTTCAGCGTGGAGCGCAGCGTGCCGTCGGACCGGAAGTGACGTGGTAAGAAGAACGGACCAATAGGATGACGCGTTTCTCAGCTTCCGCTGTTTCATCAGATCCATGGATATCATGGAGGTGGGCGGAGAATATATGGCAGAAAGGACTGCTGTGATAGGTCGATAAAAATTATATATATAAATATATATATAAATAAAAAGGGGGAGGGGAGGTATTATAAGACGAATTTCAAGAGGAGGGAAGGGGAGGGGGGAAAAAAGGGGGAGGGGGACGGTGGTGCTGTTAATATTTAAGCAAGTACAGGGAGAATGATATGGCAATTATGAGAGATCAGGGCTGGATGGAAGACAATGTAATACCAAGCAGGGATAGTAGGAGAGGATTCATAATCGTAATAATAATGATGATAATGAACTATATAAAATTAACCCATAAATAAAAGTTAGATACAATCTCAGTAGAGAAAAAAGAGAAAAGGAAGAAGGGGATGGAGTATTGATAACATGATATGTGATGTATAAAGAGGTACACATATATGAATATACACATATGTATACAAAAATAATAAAAATAAAAATAAAGATAAAAATAAAGGTAAAAATAAAAATAAAATAAAATAAAGATGGAAATAAAAATAAAAATAAAAATGAAAAATAATAATAATAATAATAATAAAAATAAAAAATAATAATAAAAATAAGAATAAAAAGAAACAAGGAAAGATAGAAAAAAATGGTGTGGGTGACTGATATGTATAGACACACACACAAATGCCAACATAGGTACATGTATGCATCCGTATGTATGGCAAAAGTTAGGCGAATGAAAGTGAGGGGACATCTGTATTAATGTGTAGAGAACATGGAGATTATGGGGAAATGGGGGGTATATGTAATAAACATGCATAAAAACACAATAACACATATACGTATATACTAAAATCCTACATATATAAAATATATTATATAAATTATACATAGGTGATAGAAAACACATGTATAAAACATATATAAATATATATATAAAAAATATATACACATAAAAAAAATATATATATAAAAAATATATATAAAAACTATGTGAAAAGGGGGAGGGGGGTGGGGTGTAGGGGGAGAAAAGGTGAGGGGGGAGGGGAAAATATAATAATAAAAGCATAATGAAACGCATGCAGCGAATTGCATGAGACAAGAATACGCAGGGAAGTAGCAACGCAAGAATATTTAGATGATGTTGTTAGTTTCTATTTCTTCATTAAGGCCATGAGGCGACATAGTGTTCAAAGAATATATCCAATAAGTCTCTTGTCTGCAGAGACGTTGGAATCTCTCAACTGCAGTGGGAGTATCTGGTATGGATTCAATGATCCACACTTGGAGGGCACTAGTGTTCTAGTGTTCTCGTCTTCTATGGTCGTTATATAGACGACATAATCATCATTTGGGATGGGCCAGCCACCTCGATTACAGACTTCGTTACCTACTGCAATTGCAATAATTTTGGATTAACTTTTACCTCTGCCATGGACCCTGAGTCCATATGTTTTCTGGATCTTGAGCTTTTCCATATAGATAATTCCATTACTGCTAAAAATTATACTAAGCCCACAGCTGGCAATTCCTACCTACATTATTCCAGTTGCCACCACCCCAGGTGGGTTAACAATGTTCCCAAAAGCCAATTCCATCGGCTCAGACGCAATTGCACCAGACTAGAAGACTATACATCTCAAAGTATTTTACTTAAAAACAAATTTATTGAAAAAGGATATCCTCCTCATCTAATTGAAGAAGTTCGTACCATCTACCTCCAAGACTCCCTGCCCCCCCCAAAAAAAAATCCAACCCAGAACCCACCACCCGTTTCATCACCCAATACCATGCCAAACATAGGAAAATGGAAAACATCTTCATGAAGCATTGGACTATTCTCACTCAAGATCCTCACCTATCGAAGTCCATATCAGCCACTCCCAAGTTCGCCTATCGTAGGGCCCCAAATATTAAGAGCAAGATTGCTCCAAGCAAAATAAAAGCACCGAACAATCATAAGAACTATATGCTAAAACAGCTTACTTTAATCCCCCTTGTAGGGATGTTTCAATGCAAAAGGCCCTATGTCTAACTTGTTCTAATGTTACCCATGGTAAAAAATCTTTCAAGGCCAATAATAAAACTTTTAACCTAAGTTCTTTTTACAATTGCTCTACTACCTACGTCATTTATTGCATTTCTTGCCCATGTGGCCTCCTCTACGTAGGCAGAACCATCAGAGCCTTACGGGCCAGATTTGGAGAACACCGTCGTGCAGTTCAAGGAGGCAACCCTAAATACAGTGTGGCACGCCATTTTTCAGCCCACCATCACAAAGACACTAGTGCCCTCCAAGTGTGGATCATTGAATCCATACCAGATACTCCCACTGCAGTTGAGAGATTCCAACGTCTCTGCAGACAAGAGACTTATTGGATATATTCTTTGAACACTATGTCGCCTCATGGCCTTAATGAAGAAATAGAAACTAACAACATCATCTAAATATTCTTGCGTTGCTACTTCCATGCGTATTCTTGTCTCATGCAATTCGCTGCATGCGTTTCATTATGCTTTTATTATTATATTTTCCCCTCCCCCCTCACCTTTTCTCCCCCTACACCCCACCCCCTCCCCCTTTTCACATAGTTTTTGTCAGGGTCACCTGTGGCCAGGTGACAGATGCACACCGTAGGGGGACAGGAGTGCACCGCGAGGTAGTGAACCCTATGGCTGGCTTCTGTGGATAGGAAACTGGGTGGTTGTGGAAAGCGGGACCAGAGGAGCACAACCGGGATCCCAACGGAAGCGAGAGCCAAGATTCCCCAGGGCGCGGAGTCTAAGACCCAGCTGGTCTTCTCCAGGGCCTCTAGTGGTGAGGATGTTACGCTGCAGGCTGGGACCAGGTCGCGGCCCCTGGAGTTTCCTAGCTCACGCCCCGTAGGATAAGGGGAAGCAGCAGCACACGATAGAGAGAACCGAATAACAAGCCGAAGGTCAGGGGCCACAAGCAGACAAGGATAACGAAGAACGAGCCGAAGGTCAAGGGTCACGAGCAGACAGGGATGGTCGGGGACAAGCCAATAACGTAACAGAGAGACAGACGTAGCACACGGCAGGCAGGAACCCAAACACACAATGCCTAACAAACACGTTGATCAGCAAAGCAGGCTTGCAGTGCACAGGTTAATATAGTGTTCAGTGATAGGGCCTGGGGTGGAGTCAGGCTGGGAGGAGATTATAAAGGAAGCCAGGTGAAGGAGGTCTGGTCTCTAGATGAACACATGAGGAGGAAGGTAAGATGGCAGACAGACATTAATGCATATCCATGACAGTACCCTCCCTCTTACGAGGCCTCCCCCTTCCCCGCCTGGGCCCAGGTTTAGAGGGAAACTTCAGATGAAACTCCTTTAACAGACGAGGTGCAAAGACCTCAGATGCAGTGATCCAAGACCTCTCCTCAGGACCAAACCCTTTCCAATGAACGAGGTACTGAAGAACGCCTTTACAGAGTCGGGAGTCCAGAATTTGACTGATCTCGTACTCCTGATTATCCTCAGAGACAGGCGCCACGGTAGGAAGAGGACGAGAGAATTTATTGAGGACTAAAGGCTTTAGAAGAGCAACATGAAAGGAGTTAGTGATTTTAAGGATCTTAGGAATCTGGAGTTTGAAACAAACCGGATTCAGTTTAGCAGTTACCGTGTATGGACCGATGAATCGTGGAGCAAACTTCAGAGAAGGAACTCGGAGCTTGATGTTCCTGGTAGAGAGCCAGACTTTGTCCCCTGGCTGAAGAGAAGGCGGTTTACGCCTGCGGCGGTCGGCAAAGCCTTTGAATTTTTCAGCAGCTGCCCGGAGGGAATCATGAACGTGACCCCAAACGGAATTGAGAGACTCCTGAACCGAAGCCAAAGCTGGAATGTCTGGAGAACAGATCATAGGAAGAGGAAGTTGAGGGTGTTTTCCATAAACTGTGAAAAAGGGTGTCTTCTGCGAACTGGTATTCACATGATTGTTATGGGAGAATTCTGCCCACGGGAGTAGAGAGGACCAATCGTCATGGTGAGAAGACACAAAGGTGCGAAGAAAGACCTCTAACTCCTGATTAACCCTCTCAGTCTGTCCATTGGATTGGGGATGGTAAGAAGAAGAAAAATCCAAGACAATATTGAGGGATTTGCAAAAGGCTCTCCAAAAACGAGACGTGAATTGGACTCCCCTGTCGGAAACAATATGAGAAGGGACCCCATGTAGGCGGAGAATTTCTCGAATGAAAATGGGAACCAAGGCAGGGGCAGAAGGAAGACCAGGAAGAGGAACAAAATGAGCCATCTTGGAGAATCGATCGATTACCACCCAAATGACTGTATTATTCTCAGACAGTGGGAGATCGGTGATAAAATCCATGGCAATATGGGCCCAGGGTTCCTTAGGAATAGGCAAGGGCATGAGGAGACCAGCAGGAGCTTGTGTGGAGGATTTGGACTGAGCACAGACATGACAAGCTTTAACGTAGTCTTTGACGTCTGAGCGGAGATTAGGCCACCAGTAGTGACGACTGATGAGTAGGAAGGATCGGAGGAATCCAGAATGCCCTGCCACCTTGGAATCATGTCCCCAACGAAGGATCTTAGCTCTTAGCTCAGTGGGGACAAAGGTCTTACCAGGCGGAATTTTAGACTTCAGGGTGGTAGAGTGGGCAACAATGCATGAGGTGGGAATGATCGGCTCAGGTTCAGGGGCGGACTCCTCGTCCAAAGTGTCAAATGACCTAGAGAGCGCATCAGCCCGACCGTTGCAGGAACCAGGTTTGTAGGTAATCGTGAAATTAAAACGGGCAAAGAAGAGACTCCACCTGGCCTGTCTAGGATTCAGACGTTTAGCATTCTGTAGATACTGTAAATTCTTGTGATCGGTAAAGATCGTTATGGAGTGAGGGGAACCCTCCAAGAGATGACGCCACTCCTCTAACGCCAATTTAATTGCGAGAAGTTCCCGATCACCGATGGCATAATTCCTCTCTGCCTGAGAAAATTTTTTGGAGAAGAACGCACATGGTTGGCGTCTCTTCTCAAAGATTTGAAGAAGCACAGCTCCCACCCCCATTGAGGAAGCGTCCACTTCAATAAAAAATGCATTCCCAGGATTTGGTCTCCTCAAGAGGGGGCCAGAAACAAAGGCCTGTTTCAGGTTGTGAAATGCAGAGACAGCTTCGGGAGGCCAGTCTCTGGCATTCACACCCTTCTTGGTCAAAGCGATAATAGGCGCGGCAATGGAAGAGTAATTCCTTATGAACTGCCTATAATAATTAGTGAAGCCAAGAAAGCGCTGTGTGGCCTTGAGGCTAGCAGGAAGAGGCCAGTTGGTGATAGCCAAGACCTTCCCAGGGTCCATACGAAGCCCCGAACATGAGACAAAGCACCCCAAAAACAGGACCTCAGAACATTCAAAGGAACATTTCTCCAGCTTGGCATAGAGATTGTTCTCTCTAAGACGTTGAAGTACAGTGCGGACATGGTTTCTGTGGACGAGCAGATTTTCAGAAAAGATCAGAATGTCATCCAGATAGATGACAACAAACTGGTACAGCAGATCTCTGAAGATTTCATTGACAAAGTTTTGAAACACGGCTGGAGCATTACACAGACCAAAAGGCATCACCAGATATTCGTAATGCCCGTCTCTAGTGTTAAATGCAGTCTTCCATTCGTCACCCTCCCGTATTCGAATGAGATTGTACGCGCCTCTGAGATCCAACTTGGTGAAAATGGAGGCACCCTTCAACCTATCGAATAGCTCAGATATTAAGGGTAAGGGGTATCGATTTTTAATAGTAACCGCATTTAAACCCCGATAATCGATGCAGGGTCTTAAGGTACCATCCTTTTTGGCAACAAAAAAGAACCCTGCCCCTGCAGGCGATGAGGATTTCCGGATGAACCCTCTCTCCAGATTCTCTGCTACATACTCCGACATGGCCTGGGTCTCTGGGATGGACAGAGGGTAGGTACGACCCCTGGGTAGAGTTGCTCCGGGGACAAGATCAATAGCACAGTCAAAAGACCTGTGGGGAGGAAGCACCTCAGCTGATTTTTTACAGAACACATCCCGGTAATCGCTGTATGCGGCGGGAAGATCAGAAGAAACAGAAGTGGCAGCAACCGGAAGACTCTCCTTGGGGGTCACCTTGAGAAGACACGACGAGAAACATGAGGAACCCCAGGCCAGGATCTGCCCAGAGACCCAGTCCACATGTGGAGAGTGGAGCTGTAGCCAAGGGAGGCCCAATACAACTGGGGTAGAGGCCTTGGGTAGAATAAGAAAGGATATCCACTCCTGGTGGAGAATCCCTACCGACATCCTAATGGGTAGCGTCTGGAAGCGAATAGGGCCCCCTGGGAGAACAGTGCCATCAATTGCCGAGACTACCAATGGGGTAGTGAGAGGTGAAAGGGTAAGCTTCATAGAAGAAGCAGTTCTCCAATCCATGAAATTGCCGGCAGCCCCGGAATCCAGGTATGCAAGGGTTGACTGAGGAGAAGTGCCTACATGAAGGGACACCGGCAAGAGCAGGCGAGAAGGTGATGTTTCTGGGTCCAATACTCCACCTTCCAAATGTATTAGACCCGAGCGTTTCCCGGACGAAGCGAGCAGGAGTCACGAAAATGACCCTTGCCCCCACAATAGAGGCACAAGCCCAGAGTTCTGCGCCTAGCACGTTCTTCGGGGGTTAGTCTGG
Source organism: Rana muscosa (assembly GCA_029206835.1). Classification (NCBI taxonomy): domain Eukaryota; kingdom Metazoa; phylum Chordata; class Amphibia; order Anura; family Ranidae; genus Rana; species Rana muscosa. The sequence continues at coordinate 429,517,211 of CM055121.1, read as the reverse complement.
TCCGGCCCAGCTGCATAGGTTCTTCAGCAGGTAGAGGATGCTCCACGGAATGAAGGGAGGGGAGCTCAGACTGGCTAGGACCCAGAGAGTGCTGGCATCTTTTTTCTAAGGACCTCTCTTGAAAACGAATGTCGATCTGGTTGCATAATGAAATTACATCGTCCAGACCGACGGGAATGGCTCTTCCCGCTAATTCGTCTTTCACTCGGTCAGAGAGACCATGTAAAAAGGTAGCGACCAGGGCCTCATTATTCCAGCTCAATTCAGCTGTGTGGATACGGAACTGAAGAGCATATTGCCCCACTGAACTAGATTCTTGGCGAAGACGTAAGACAGCACTAGCCGCTGAAGAAGCCCGAGCCGGCTCTTCGAAGATATTACGAAAGAGCTTCAAGAATTCGGACAGACTGGAAACCACCGGATCGTTCCTCTCCCACAGGGGGGCAGCCCAGGCCAAAGCTTCACCGGAGAGGAGGGAAATGATATAGGCTACCTTAGCCCGGTCAGATAGGAAGCTTTGAGGCTGAAGCTCAAAATGAATAGTGCATTGGCTGAGAAACCCCCTGCAGGCCTTGGAGTCCCCAGAGAAACGGAACGGAGCTGGCAATCTTAGTGAGTGTGAGGCTGCGACTGGTGCGATAGGTACAGCCGCTGGTTGTACTTGGGGTTGCGGATTCGGGGTTCCCAAGGAGACCTGAAGCTGCTCGAATCGAGAAGCCAGATCCTGGAGGAATCGCATCGCCTGGGTCTGATTTGATTCCTGGGTCTCAAGTCTGCGAACTATGCCCTGCAATGGATCATCCGCGGGAAGCGGGATGTCAGCCGGGTTCATGGCTGATCAAACTGTCAGGGTCACCTGTGGCCAGGTGACAGATGCACACCGTAGGGGGACAGGAGTGCACCGCGAGGTAGTGAACCCTATGGCTGGCTTCTGTGGATAGGAAACTGGGTGGTTGTGGAAAGCGGGACCAGAGGAGCACAACCGGGATCCCAACGGAAGCGAGAGCCAAGATTCCCCAGGGCGCGGAGTCTAAGACCCAGCTGGTCTTCTCCAGGGCCTCTAGTGGTGAGGATGTTACGCTGCAGGCTGGGACCAGGTCGCGGCCCCTGGAGTTTCCTAGCTCACGCCCCGTAGGATAAGGGGAAGCAGCAGCACACGATAGAGAGAACCGAATAACAAGCCGAAGGTCAGGGGCCACAAGCAGACAAGGATAACGAAGAACGAGCCGAAGGTCAAGGGTCACGAGCAGACAGGGATGGTCGGGGACAAGCCAATAACGTAACAGAGAGACAGACGTAGCACACGGCAGGCAGGAACCCAAACACACAATGCCTAACAAACACGTTGATCAGCAAAGCAGGCTTGCAGTGCACAGGTTAATATAGTGTTCAGTGATAGGGCCTGGGGTGGAGTCAGGCTGGGAGGAGATTATAAAGGAAGCCAGGTGAAGGAGGTCTGGTCTCTAGATGAACACATGAGGAGGAAGGTAAGATGGCAGACAGACATTAATGCATATCCATGACAGTTTTTATATATATATTTTATATATATATATTTTTTATGTGTATATATTTTTTATATATATATTTATATATGTTTTATACATGTGTTTTCTATCACCTATGTATAATTTATATAATATATTTTATATATGTAGGATTTTAGTATATATGTATATGTGTTGTTGTGTTTTTATGCATGTTTATTACATATACCCCCCATTTCCCCATAATCTCCATGTTCTCTACACATTAATACAGATGTCCCCTCACTTTCATTCGCCTAACTTTTGCCATACATACGGATGCATACATGTACCTATGTTGGCATTTGTGTGTGTGTCTATACATATCAGTCACCCACACCATTTTTTCTATCTTTCCTTGTTTATTTTTATTTTTATTATTATTTTTTATTTTTATTATTTATTTATTATTATTATTTTTCATTTTTATTTTTATTTTTATTTCCATCTTTATTTTATTTTATTTTTATTTTTACCTTTATTTTTATCTTTATTTTTATTTTTATTATTTTTGTATACATATGTGTATATTCATATATGTGTACCTCTTTATACATCACATATCATGTTATCAATACTCCATCCCCTTCTTCCTTTTCTCTTTTTTCTCTACTGAGATTGTATCTAACTTTTATTTATGGGTTAATTTTATATAGTTCATTATCATCATTATTATTACGATTATGAATCCTCTCCTACTATCCCTGCTTGGTATTACATTGTCTTCCATCCAGCCCTGATCTCTCATAATTGCCATATCATTCTCCCTGTACTTGCGGTTGTATACCGCAAAACTTTTTATTTTTTTTTGGTCAACCTGCAAGGCAAAGGTATAATGAGCTAGTATGACTAGCATATCAATCACTTACCTTAGATCGAAGCCCCCGCAGCGGTCCTCGGATGCGTCCTCCATCGAATCCATGATACCCGGAGTGACTTCCGGGTATCGCCGCTCCGGCGCTGTGATTGGCCGGAGCGGCGATGACGTCACTCCCGCACATGCGCGGCGAACGGCACGATCCCCGCGCATGCGCGAATTTCCGGCAGTGTCCGGCAGGCTCCCATTCAAGAGCCGCCGCGCTCAGTGCGCCTGCGCCGTTATCTACGGCGCGCATGCGCCGTAGATAGCGGTACAGTTTTTTTTGCAAATATCTCCGAGACTGTGTAGGTCTCGGAGATATTACAAGCACCTACAGGTAAGCCTTAATGAAGGCTTACCTGTAGGTGCTTGTACAAAATTTGGGTATACAACCACTTTAAATATTAACAGCACCACCGTCCCCCTCCCCCTTTTTTCCCCCCTCCCCTTCCCTCCTCTTGAAATTCGTCTTATAATACCTCCCCTCCCCCTTTTTTTATATATATATATATATATATATATATATATATATTTTTTTTTTATATATTATTTCAAGCATTAAAGCCTTTTTCCCTTCCATTATCAAATCACACTATTTTTCATTCAATTTCCTTTTCTTAAACATGCCGTTTTGTATCCCTGCAATACATGTTTTCAATATCCCTTTGCGCTTTTCCCACAAATGCATATGTGCTAATCGACCTATCACAGCACTCCTTTCTGCCATATATTCTCCGCCCACCCCCATGATATCCATGGATCTGATGAAACAGCGGAAGCTGAGAAACGCGTCATCCTATTGGTCCGTTCTTCTTACCACGTCACTTCCGGTCCGACGGCACGCTGCGCTCCATGCTGATGCGCATCGTCCTGGATCTTCCTCCACTACAGGAAGAATAACAACATACACTCGTACAGCATCTCTACGCCCAGGACTTCCATTGCTGACACTACATCTGCCTTCAGCCTTCAGCCTTATTCTCCATCTGGGACCTACATCTTTCCCTCGGACTGTTGATGACAACGGACCCTGTATGCTATTTACACTCTACATGCCTGATTACTTCTTCCTATTTGTGAGTAGCCATTTGGCTGTTTTTATTAATGGTTATTAAAACGTTAATACTGCACTTAGTTTGGCGCACCTTCCTTTCCTCATTTATCTTCCAGAGCCTGCTTCTGCCTATGGTAGCTGCCGCTGGTGCATACATCATCTGATGGACATTGGAATAATTTATAGTGTATTTTCCAGTGACATTCTAACTCCTATTATACCAGAACTATTTTGCGCCATTTTACCTTTTTCTGTTGATATATTTGAAGCATTTTTATGAGCTGCATTTGTGTTGCTGGTATAATTTCATTCCCTCTTGTTATGGTCATCTCATTGTGATTTTATTGTGCATATTTATCATACAATTTTTTACCATCATTTTATATTTTTTACTTTTATTATTTCATTATTATCATCATCTTTTATTTTATTTTTTGTATTGTGTATGTATACACCTTTTTGTATTGTGTATGTATACACCTTTTTTCCCCATCCCCCATTTGTACTGTGTACCTCGTACAGTATATACGCATTTGCTGCCGTTTTTTAAGCGCTCCACTACATTCCTATATGCTTATATGGATATCATTGAACAAATAGAGAAACACAAATATGATTTACTGGATGAATTTTATACCTTTTTTCCTCCCAATTTTTTTAGCCCCCATGTCCATTCCCGTGCATGGCCAGACGCCAAATACAGGGACACATGCACGAGAATGAGAAGGATAGAAGATCTCACCACATCAGCCAACCAACAATGGTGGGATTGTTTTTTTCTTAAAGTGGAGCTCCACCCTAAATAGCAACTTTTGCTATTTGGAACCCTCCCCCCCTCCGGGGTCACAATTGACACCTTTCAGGGGGGAGGGGGGTGAAGATACCTGTCTAAGACAGGTATTTTCACCCACATCCGGGAGTCCTGTCTCCGGGAATCTGCGGGAGTTACGTCACTTCCCGCAGACTTCCCTTGGTGTTCTGGGAGACACTCGGCTCCCAGAACACAGGAGCACCAATCAGAACGGCGCAGCGCGACTCGCGCATGCACCGTAGGGAACCGGGCATGAAGCTGCAGGGCTTCACTTCCTGGTTCCCTCAGCGAGGATGGCGGAGGGAGCAGCAGAGCGACGAGCGGTCGCTCGTCCTCTGCTGCGGACGTCGCTGGACTCCAGGACAGGTAAGTGTCCAAATATTAAAAGCCAGCAGCTGCTGTAGCTGTAGCTGCTGGCTTTTAATTTTTTTTTTCCGGTGGAGCAACCCCTTTAAACAATATTTCCTATCCAAAATTTCTCCCCGTGGACTTCGTGTCCTTAAGGGTTGCTCCTTCCTCGATACCAATTCACGTATAGAGTGGGAAGGTATAGCAGAATTCTGCACCCAAAAATGGATTAAAATCCTCATTAGCCACAGAGACCCACGCTACCAAACCCTTAGACATAAAATCAAAGATAATATCTCGAACCTCCACTCCTCTTATCCTTCCCTACCTATAGAATGGTTAAGAACTTTTAAAATTAACACCAAAAAAAGCGAAGATTCCCTGATACAAAATAAATTAGGCAAATTCCGGAGAGATCTGGATGATTATACTAATAATAGAGTTTTCAATTGGAAGAGAAAATTCTCTCATCCCACTATTCCTCCCCTCCTGGCCCTGCCATCCCTACCCAAACTTCCCCTTCCCCCTCCCCTTCCCACCCACACACCTGCATTCCCTGGACCACGTCCTGCCATCACTACCACTGCCCCTAGACCTACCAAATCACTCAAAGTAACTTCTACCCCTAACCTTTCCCTTGATACTAGCACTATCAAAGACAGTCACCCCCTCATTATCCCCAACTCCACCAGCTCCTTGGTATTATCCACTGTAGACTCCATCCCCCAGGATATTTTAGATACTACACCCATTGTCTGTCCTCATGCTCCAGCTAGACCCACATCTACTGTTACCCCCGTAGCTACATCTGGTGACTTACTGGCACCCATTTCCGCTTCCTCTTCTTTTCCTTTTTTAGTGCAGACCCCTCCACTCAGCCCATCCCTTCCAAAAACCAAAAGAAAACACGTAGAGGAGGAGGGAGAGGAAGAGGGGGGAAACACAAATCTCCATCCATTACGCCTGGACAAATTGAGAAAACTATAAAAATTTATAATCTATCTTCCCTCACCCTGAATGCGCAAGAAACTTCATTATTGGCCAGAGGTCTGAATTTTGCTCCCACCACCCTTCCCAATTCTTTCACCATGTTCAAAGATCTTAATAAATGTATTCGTAACCTTACCCTAAAAAGACATTTCAATATGAAAGCCGATAATACTACTTATCCTTCCACCACCCCCTCTGATGTTACACCCAACCTCTTAGATACCTCTGCGGACCAACAAGCAATTCAAGATCTTTGCGACTTATGGAACGTGGATGAAGAGGATGACCTGATAGTGTGGTCACAATATACTCAATCCAATCCGTCTATAGCCCACACTTCATTCAGACCCAAATCCATCTTTAATCCCACCCAATCAAAAGGTCCTTACTTATCCACATTCTATCAAGTAGTTTTCAAAGAACTTACCGACCTATGTGGATCTGAATCATCCAAATCTCAACGATATAATAACAATCTTAGCCCACCAGAATATGAAGCTTTGAAATCCTTAAGTACAAATCCAAACATCATTATTAGATCTGCAGATAAGGGAGGAGGTATAGTGCTACAGAACAAAATTGACTATATGAAAGAAACAACACGACTCCTCTCTGACAAAAACACCTATGAAAAATAAAAAGCTGACCCATTGCCGAAATTTACAGAAGAAGCCACCAACATCATCAAGCAAGCTTTCGCTGATGGGATCCTGAACAAGTTAGAGGCCGCCTTTTTCCTGAAACCCTTTTTTCAAGTACCATATTTGTATCACTTACCAAAAATTCACAAAGATACCATCAACCCGCCAGGCCGTCCCATTGTTGCCTCCATGGATAGTATCACCACCAGCTTTTCCCTCTACATCGATCATTTCCTACAACCATTAGCTCAAGCTCTTCCCTCCTACATCCGTGACGGCACCCACTTGATTGACCTACTCAAACCTTACACTTGGGAACCCTCATATTCTTGGGTATCCCTTGATGTATGCTCTCTTTACACTTCCATACCACATTCTGTGGGTCTTGAGGCAGTGGCCCACTTCTTGAAAGATGATCCTGATCTTAATTCACTCCAAATTGAGTTCATCCTATTGGCCACTCGTTTTTGTCTGGAGCACAATTATTTTCTATCTGCTGGGGAATTTTTTCTACAAAAGCAAGGTACCGCGATGGGCGCGAATTTTGCCCCGAGCTACGCTAACCTCACCATGGGACTGTGGGAGTCCAGATGCATTGAAGTCAACAACCCCTTTTCGGCCAATCTCGTCTTCTATGGTCGTTATATAGATGACATAATCATCATTTGGGATGGGCCAGCCACCTCGATTACAGACTTCGTTACCTACTGCAATTGCAATAATTTTGGATTAACTTTTACCTCTGCCATGGACCCTGAGTCCATATGTTTTCTGGATCTTGAGCTTTTCCATATAGATAATTCCATTACTGCTAAAAATTATACTAAGCCCACAGCTGGCAATTCCTACCTACATTATTCCAGTTGCCACCACCCCAGGTGGGTTAACAATGTTCCCAAAAGCCAATTCCATCGGCTCAGACGCAATTGCACCAGACTAGAAGACTATACATCTCAAAGTATTTTACTTAAAAACAAATTTATTGAAAAAGGATATCCTCCTCATCCTATTGAAGAAGTTCGTACCATCTACCTCCAAGACTCCCTGCCCCCCCCAAAAAATCCAACCCAGAACCCACCACCCGTTTCATCACCCAATACCATGCCAAACATAAGAAAATGGAAAACATCTTCATGAAGCATTGGACTTTTCTCACTCAAGATCCTCACCTATCGAAGTCCATATCAGCCACTCCCAAGTTCGCCTATCGTAGGGTCCCAAATATTAAGAGCAAGATTGCTCCAAGCAAAATGAAAGCACTGAACAATCATAAGAACTATATGCTAAAACAGCTTACTTTAATCCCCCTTGTAGGGATGTTTCAATGCAAAAAGGCCCTATGTCTAACTTGTTCTAATGTTACCCATGGTAAAAAATCTTTCAAGGCCAATAATAAAACTTTTAACCTAAGTTCTTTTTACAATTGCTCTACTACCTACGTCATTTATTGCATTTCTTGCCCATGTGGCCTCCTCTACGTAGGCAGAACCATCAGAGCCTTACGGGCCAGATTTGGAGAACACCATCGTGCAGTTCAAGGAGGCAACCCTAAATACAGTGTGGCACGCCATTTTTCAGCCCACCATCACAAAGACACTAGTGCCCTCCAAGTGTGGATCATTGAATCCATACCAGATACTCCCACTGCAGTTGAGAGATTCCAACGTCTCTGCAGACAAGAGACTTATTGGATATATTCTTTGAACACTATGTCACCTCATGGCCTTAATGAAGAAATAGAAACTAACATCATCATCTAAATATTCTTGCGTTGCTACTTCCCTGCGTATTCTTGTCTCATGCAATTCGCTGCATGCGTTTCATTATGCTTTTATTATATTTTCCCCTCCCCCCTCACCTTTTCTCCCCCTACACCCCACCCCCCCTCCCCCTTTTCACATAGTTTTTATATATATTTTTTATATATATATATTTTTTATGTGTATATATTTTTCATATATATATTTATATATGTTTTATACATGTGTTTTCTATCACCTTGGTATAATATATTTTATATATGTAGGATTTTAGTATATATGTATATGTGTTATTGTGTTTTTATGCATGTTTATTACATATACCCCCCATTTCCCCATAATCTCCATGTTCTCTACACATTAATACAGATGTCCCCTCACTTTCATTCGCCTAACTTTTGCCATACATACGGATGCATACATGTACCTATGTTGGCATTTGTGTGTGTGTCTATACATATCAGTCACCCACACCATTTTTTTCAATCTTTCCTTGTTTATTTTTATTTTTATTATTATTTTTTATTTTTTATTTTTATTATTTATTTATTATTATTATTATTATTATTCATTTTTATTTTTATTTTTATTTCCATCTTTATTTTATTTTATTTTAATTTTTACCTTTATTTTTATCTTTATTTTTATTATTTTTGTATACATGTGTATATTCATATATGTGTACCTCTTTATACATCACATATCATGTTATCAATACTCCATCCCCTTCTTCCTTTTCTCTTTTTTCTCTACTGAGATTGTATCTAACTTTTATTTATGGGTTAATTTTATATAGTTCATTATCATCATTATTATTACGATTATGAATCCTCTCCTACTATCCCTGCTTGGTATTACATTGTCTTCCATCCAGCCCTGATCTCTCATAATTGCCATATCATTCTCCCTGTACTTGCTTAAATATTAACAGCACCACCGTCCCCCTCCCCCTTTTTTCCCCCCTCCCCTTCCCTCCTCTTGAAATTCGTCTTATAATACCTCCCCTCCCCCTTTTTATATATATATATATATATATATATATATATATTATTTCAAGCATTAAAGCCTTTTTCCCTTCCATTATCAAATCACACTATTTTTCATTCAATTTCCTTTTCTTAAACATGCCGTTTTGTATCCCTGCAAAACATGTTTTCAATATCCCTTTGCGCTTTTCCCACAAATGCATATGTGCTAATCGACCTATCACAGCACTCCTTTCTGCCATATATTCTCCGCCCACCCCCATGATATCCATGGATCTGATGAAACAGCGGAAGCTGAGAAACGCGTCATCCTATTGGTCCGTTCTTCTTACCACGTCACTTCCGGTCAGACGGCACTCTGCGCTCCACGCTGAAGCGCACGCGGGTGCGCATCGTCCTGGATCTTCCTCCACTACAGGAAGAATAACAACATACACTCGTACAGCATCTCTACGCCCAGGACTTCCATTGCTGACACTACATCTGCCTTCAGCCTTATTCTCCATCTGGGACCTACATCTTTCCCTCGGACTGTTGATGACACCGGACCCTGTATGCTATTTACACTCTACATGCCTGATTACTTCTTCCTATTTGTGAGTAGCCATTTGGCTGTTTTTATTAATGGTTATTAAAACGTTAATACTGCACTTAGTTTGGCGCACCTTCCTTTCCTCATTTATCTTCCAGAGCCTGCTTCTGCCTATGGTAGCTGCTGCTGGTGCATACATCATCTGATGGACATTGGAATAATTTATAGTGTATTTTCCAGTGATATTCTAACTCCTATTATACCAGAACTATTTTGCGCCATTTTACCTTTTTCTGTAGTAGATTAGCCTGGAGGCCGGCTTTCTAGCATTAATGAGTGTAGAAAGAACTGGACCCGAGAGCCCATGTTTCTTCAAAATGTGAGTCTCAGTAGCCAGACCATCAAATTTTGCTCCTGTAAGGAAGGGTGGAACACTGGACCCTGTGACAGCAGGTCGTGATGTAGTGGAAGCACCCAAGGTCTCCCTACCGCCATCTTCATGATCTTGGCGTACCAGGGCCTTCTGGGCCAATTTGGGGCCACTAGGAGTACTGGTATTCCCTCCTTCTTGATCCTGCACAGCAATCTCTGTAAGAGAGGAATCGGGGGGAATGCATAGATCAGTGAAAACTGATTCCAAGGGATTGTCCGAGCATCCGTTCCGTAGGTCAGCGGATCTCTCGTCCTGGACACAAAGTTGTCCAATTTCCTGTTGATACTGGAAGCTAGCAGGTCTACATCCGGGGTACCCCATCTCTGGCATATTGCCTGAAAGACATCGGGGTGGAGAGACCACTCTCCTGGAGACAGTTGCTGGCGACTTAGATAGTCTGCTTGCCAGTTTTCTACCCCTGGAATGAAGATTGCAGAAAGACAAAGGAACATGTTTTTCTGCCCATATCAAAATCCGATTCACCTCTTTCTGAGCATCCCGGCTCCAGGTGCCTCCTTGGTGATTTATATAAGCTACTGCAGTAGCATTGTCGGATTGATTCTGAACCGGGTGGCCCTGTAACCTGTGTGTCCAGGTTCGGAGAGCCAAGTATACTGCCCGAATTTCCAGAATATTGATGGGCAGGCTCTCCTCGGTTTTGGCCCAGGTACCCTGAGCTGAGGCTGATTCTAATACGGCACCCCAGCCCAGAAGGCTGGCATCCGTCTACACCACCTTCCAGGTGACTGGGAGAAAGGACCTTCCTTTCCACAAGTTTTTGGTCTTTAACCACCAACTGAAGCTTTGGCGCACCTGTGGAGACAGGCACATGGGTAAATCCAGAGCTTGGCTTTGCCTGTTCCAGGCAGCTAGAATTCAGCCTTGCAGTAGTCTTGAATGAAACTGAGCGTAGGGAACAGCCTCGAAGGAGGCCACCATCTTCCCTAGTAGCCTCATGCAAAGGCGAATTATGGTCCCCTCTTCGTTCTGACTTTGTGGATCAATTCCCTCAATTCCCTCTTTGGCTCTGGCAGGAATACTCTCCTTAGGGATGTGTCTACGATCATGTCCAAATACTCTACCCTTCTCAGGGCTTGTATAGAGAGGATTTCTGTAGGTTTATGATCCATCCCAACTGTTCCAGGTATCTTACTGTTTTGAGCACCGCGTGATCTAATCCTGCCACTGACTGATCTATCACAAGTAGATCGTCTAGATAGGCTGTCACCGTTATGCCCTGTGCTCTCAAGTTTGCCAACAGGGGGGCCAGAATTTTTGTAAATACCCGGGGTGCAGTGGCCAAACCAAAAGGTAGAGCCACAAACTGAAAGTGGCGATGCTCTACCGTGAACCTTAAGAACCTTTGATGAGTGGGATAAATAGGCACATGTAAATAGGCGTCCTTGATGTCTATAGACGCCAAATACTCACCGCCTTGTAGGGTGGTGACCACGGCCTGAATGGTTTCCATTCAGAAATGGTGAATGTTCAGAAACTGGTTTAGATCTTTTAGGTCCAGAATGGGTCTGACGTCTCCATTTGGTTTTGGAACCACAAAGAGGTTTGAATAAAACCCTGCACCTCGCTCTCTTAGAGGGACTTCTTTGATTATCCCCTGAGACAGCAAATGATCCAAACCTCGGAAGAAAGAATTTCTTTTTATTGGATCCTTGGAGACCCCTGAATTTCTGAACCGACAGGGTGGGGTCTCTCAAAATTCCAGCTTGTACCCAAGGGATACAGCAGAAACCACCCATTTGTCCCGGATCTCTGTCTGCAAAGTCACTGAAAACTGTCAAAGCCGTCCCTCCACTCGGCCAAACGGGGGCGCCCCTTCATGAGGAAGATTTGGGGTTTTGCTTGTTAGTTCTTTGCCCCCACTGCTTCCTGTTTTTCTGGGCTTGGCCCTGGTCTTTAGCCTTTGTGGCTGTCTGAGAAGGCCGTCGCCACTGTCTGGAGGCAGATGTTCCACTAGCTGGGGAGAGAACGTTTAAAACAAGGACGCTTGTTTTTTTTTTTTTGTCTTGCCGCTTGATATCTTTTGGATATACTTTTCCAAATCATCCCCAAAAAGGCGCTCACCATGGAAGGAAAAGCTGGTCAACAGCTTTTTGCATGGTGCTTCCACTGACCAGTGCCTCAGCCAAAGAATTCTGCGCATGTGCACCAGTTGGAGCGTAAGACAAGATGCCTGTTGAATAGAATCCCTGATGGCATCTATTGTGAAACATAAGGCCCTGGGCATATTCTCCCAAAATTTTATTTGCTCCGGAGGCAACTCTTTCAGCCCCCGTTTCACCTGATCCTTTAGGACTTGACACATACCAACTGCTGCCACAGCCGGTTGGGTCACTGCGCCCGCCAGGAGAAAGGAAGACTTGAGTAAAGATTCCAGATTTTTCTCAGAAGGATCTTTAAATACCTGGGCATTGTCCACCGGACAGGTTAAGCTTTTATTTACACAAGAAATAGCCGCATCCACTGAAGGCAAACCCCACCTCTTGGTAAACTTCTCCTCCATTGGATAGAGAACTTCAAACTTCCTAGGAGGAGAAAAACGCCTATCCGGATGCTTCCAGTCTGCATAAATCAGATTCTCCAATAAAGGATGAACCGGAAAAGAACATGCAGCCTGTGGGGATTTTAATGAACCCAGGGAGGAGACAGGCGAGTCAGTTAACTCCGAAGGAGGCAATTTAAATGCAGAGCGTACTGCTTCAGTATAATATTCCACCTGCATTTTTAGAACCTGGGAAGCAGAAAAAGGTTCCTCCGAAATCCCAGATCCCTCCGACTCCTCATCCTTATCCTCTGGTGGTGCCATGTCCTCCTCATCCTCATTATCTTCAGACCTTTCTGAGGGGAGATCTGAAGTAACAGATGGAGCTCTGCTTCAATTTTTGTCCTTTTGCAAGGACTTTAACGAAGTGATTCCTGCTTCTAAACTGTTAAGGGGTACAGCCAAAGAGTCCTCAGTGACATATGCAGGCCCAGGCACTACAGGAGAGGCTGTTGCTCCTGATGGAGTCAATGGCTCATCCTTCACAGGTGCGTCATATATTACCGGAGAGGAAAGTACCAAGCGGGCCCGGCTAGAGGCTCTTGTCTCAGGCGGCGATGGATTTTTGTCTGTTTAGGTCCCTGTATCCTTTCTTTGGGAAGACATATCACCAAGCAACAAAGCCAAGGTACTATCAACAGCATATACTCCTGTGCTAGTTAAGCCTATTACATACAGTATGCAACTAATCACACAGTTTCATGCCCAGTGGGTGTCCTCTCTTTGGGGTGCCCAGATAACCAACCACATAGAGACCTTACGTGCCCTTGGAAGTCACTGTGTCCCAAATCAGGGGAGAGCTGCAGGTTTGAGAGGCTTTTAAATGCTTCTGCCTGCAAATGCCGTGGATAACATGCCCACGCACGCCCCCCCTGCCCCCATAAAGCGCGCCCCCGACCCCGGGGGGATATGGCGTCCTGAAAGGAAGCAGGGTTCTCCTGCATCATGGCAGTGAGGAGAGGAACCGATCGCTCCACGGCAGAGCTCTGCAGCGGAGAGTGTGCTGTCTGAAAAACGACCTGACACCGTCTGGAGCTTGGTGAGTAAAACTCAACTGTTTACTCCCTCTAGTGGCAGACACCCACTCACAAGGGAAAAGTTTTTAAGGTAAATTCCTAATACTTTTTTTTTCCTGCTTACCTTGTCCCCACTGCAGGTTTACTGAAAATCAGATAAACCAATCTTCACCCATCACGGCGGGTATTGTGTGCCAACCTTCAGGGATATGGATTCCTACTTAAAGGATGCCTCTTCCCTGGGCCTTGTAAAAGACTCTGCCAGGACTTTTAGCATTTGTAAAAAAGCGAAAGTGCTGGACCCTAGAGCCCAGTCCTCCAAAGAGTGACATTACAGGCGACACCTCGTGCGCGAGGCCCGGATACCATCCAATTATGGCGTAATAATTTAAAGCATCTTGGATGGACCCGAAGTATAGCTCTTTTGCCCCAGGGGCCTCTATGTCAAAGCTTCCTTTAGCACTATCCTCATCGCATCCAATCTTCTTAGACACTGGCAAAAAGACTGAGGTACTTACTGTATGGGAGGGGTTATATGGAGGGGAACTTGTTCTCATTGGTTGTGCCAGTGTCCAATCACCTCTGGTGAGTCTGATAACAGGTGAGGCCCAGGTGAGACGCTTAGAAACCGACTTCTCTCTCCCTGTGGAAAGCACCAAGTGGCAATTTTAACCAAAGGCAGATGAATCCATCTCCTCTTACTTCCTGGTTCTTTGGGGGTGCCTTCTGGAACAAGTGACAGGAATTTCCCAGGATGCAGTGGTGAGGTCAGGGTTACATCATCAGTGCCTCACTCAAGCAGGAAGTGGAAAAAATTGTTATGTCTGGAATTCTGAGCTACTAATATCGGAGAGACACAAATCACCTATGCATACCCCATCTGGCGCGGATCTGTGAGGTCACTTTCCAGAGGAGTTCCAATCTGCATGTGAGCAAAAGTGCACCCAGTTTGCTTGTCTGACCCACCACCTCTTACCTCTTGATGTGTGTGTCCACGTCAAGGGGTAAGAATATCCATTTCTTTCCCCCCCCCCTGGTGTTGGAGTCACGCCCCTGGGTGTTAAAGCTTTTGAACAATCTCCTACATCTATATGAACTTAAGGCCACTCTATATTGGATAATGGGGACATGGCATTGTTTTGAACGCATATGATGTGTCTCTCTGCCTTCACTCTACATATTGATATATTCTATATGGACTTTACACATCCTATTATTTTTTTTGCACTGTTTCCGTTTATGCATGGTTTATTATGTTTATGTGAATTTATTTTTTATATATACACACACCTTTTTGTTTATGTGTGTTTTGACCGGTGTGTTCACACCCAGGTCCATCTTGGCTCACCAGTTTGTCACAGCTTCATTGGCCGCACATATATAGATTTTTTGTGATACACATGTCCATTTTTTAATTGACATATTCTCCATTGTGCCACATCTTTCAAATTTTTGACCTCTGGTGAGGTAAAAAAAAAATTCCCACTCTTTTTTCCACTATGTAATGACTAAGGCTCTGTGTCCCATGGTGTACGATAAAGAATTTTTTTTTGCAAGGTAAAATCTGCTAAAATATTCCCCCTGATGGGACCAGAGGGTTAGGTGGACAGCGCCGCTGCACCCTTACATACCCCCTCCTCCCCCTGCCGTGGGGGATGCGGGAGTCCCGCTATACCGCTAAAACTTGTTACTGACTGTATTATTTTTATGTCTGTGCCTCACTGCAGGAGTCTCTGCCTTCCCCCCCCCCCCCTCGTGTTGGGTCTGGGACCCGAAAAAATGCAGCACTAAGGCACGGGAAACATTTTAAATGTAAAAGGGGGCGTTTTTTTGGAGGGGGCGGGGCCTAACGCAAGGCTAAAAGCAGACAAGATACAGCTGTGTCAGTCTCTCCTCTGCTATTGAAGAGGAAACAAGCAAGCTGCCTGCACACAGGGACACACGAGCCGTGGGACACGTATGGGTTGGAAAACTGGCATTCCTGATTCAGGAAAGACACTCTTTTCCAGCACTAGGCTGAAACTTTATAGCGGCTTTTAAAGTCATGACTATTTTTAGCGATTTAGTGCAAATTGTATAGCGCCGCTGTTTTTTGTACTTGGGACTATGCCTACCAAAAAAAAGACACCTCAAAAGCCAAAAAAGCAAAGATTTCACCCCCAGGTATTGAAACTTCAAGCTGTAATCCCATGCTGTCATTCTCGCCTGAATTACCAATTATGGCAACACAGGGTGAGCCATTGGAACAAATTGATGGTGCAACTGCCTCTCACATCTCAGCACCTAGATATGTGACTGAAGATGCCCTCTCCTCCTCCCTCCAGGGTATGGAAGAAAGATTAGCGGCTTTAATCGCATTCTCTATGCAGAGTGATAAGAAACGTACTAGGTCCCCTTCCCCCATTTCAGCTTTGCAAGGGGAAATGTGGGCGCACGATGGAGGTGTTACCCTCAATCGATCAGGAAGAAAGACAAACCGATGATTCCTCAATAGAGGAGACAAAGGTAGATGAACCTTTTTCAGCTTCCCAAACTGAGAAATTGATGATACAATCTTACAGAAATGGTTCGCTCCACCTTCATGCTGCCTCTAACAGAGTTTCATGAAAACCTGGCCTCTTCTTTAGGTTCCTTAAAACCTTCCCATGCTTTGCATGCATTTCCAGCAAATGCATTGCTAGAACCGCTTATTTTTCCTGAATGGGATCACCCGGATAAGCACTTTCTCCCTCCTAAGAGTTTCGCAACTCGCTATCCTCTTGAGGAAAAATTCTCCAGAAAGTCAAAAGTACCAGCAATTGACGCTGCGATTTCCAATGTGAATAATAACTTAACTTGTCCTGTAGACAATACACAGATGCTTAAGGATCCAACAGATAAGAAGTTGGAATCCCTGCTAAAGTCTGCCTTTTCCATAGCAGGTACCGTCACTCAGCCCGCAGTCGCCAAATTGGCCCTTAGAGAACTCCCTACACAACAAGCTCGGGATTTGGCTGAACTACCTAAGGCATTATGTTTTGCCATAGATGCCATTAAAAGATTCTATTCACCAGGCATCCCTGGTGTATAGAATCGCTTATGCTTCTACATATGTGTAGAATCCTGTGGTTGAAAAATTGGTCAGCCGAAACACCATGTAAAAACCTTCCTAGCTGGGTTCCCCTTTCATGGGGAGCGACTATTTGGAGAAGACTTGGATAAATATATCAAGACTATGTCTAGTGGGAAAAGTACGCTTTTACCAGTCAAAAGAAAATATAAAACGCCCTTTATTTAAATGGGCTCTTTCCCCCAAGCCAGGGGCTTCCACCTCTAGGCAGTGGCGACGGCCTCCACCATCAGACTCTAGAGGAAAACCTCAAGGTCAGACTCAGGCTCAAAAGAAGCCCTGGGTTGGGAAATCTGGAAAACAGAATCATAAAGCCTCACTATGAAGAAGCAACCCCCCTCACCAAGGTGGGGAGAAGACTTCTGCAATTTTTCAGAAGACTGGAAAAAGAAATTCAGGACAGATGGGTCATCTCCACCGTAACGCTGGGATACAAATTGGAATTTGGGGACTTTCTACCATCTCGTTTCATGAGATCAAGTGTTCCCAAAGATCCAGAGAAGGAACAATCTCTGTTTCAGGCAATAGACCGATTAATATCTCAAAGGGTGATCATAAAGATCCCCACAAAAGAGCAAGGTCTGGGGTTTTATTCAAATCTTTTTATGGTACCAAAACCTAATGGAGACGTCAGATCCATTCTAGATCTAAGAAAATTAAATCAATGCCTGAAAATCCACTCCTTTCGTATATTTCCTGCTCATCAAAAATTCCTGTGGTTCGAGTTAGAACAGCAGCATTTCCAGTTTGTAGCCCTGCCCTTCGGGCTAGCCACATCACCCCGGGTGTTTACCAAAGTGCTGGCCCCACCTCTAGCCAGGTTAAGGGGACAGGGCATAACAATCGTAGCGTATCTAGACAATCTATTACTTCTAGATCAATCAGTGACTCACTTGGAACAAAGCATACGCACTACAAAAAACTATCTGAAAAGTTTGGGTTGGATTCTCAACCTAGAGAAATCTTCCGTAATAACGCAAAAAAGGCTGGAGTACTTGGGTCTGATCATAGACAGCCCAGGAAAGGGTGTTCTTGCCTCAAGCAAAGATCAACTCCATAAGAGAACTGGTGGGAAGGATGAAGTCAAATGGCAATCCCTCCATTCGCATCTGCATAAGGTTGCTAGGAACCATAGTGGCTTCATTCGAAGCAGTTCCCTATGCCCAGTTCCATTCAAGACTGTTACAAAACAGTATCCTGTCTGCTTGGAACAAGACAGTTCAAGCTTTAGACTTGCCAATGCGGCTATCCCCAAGAGTGGCCCAAAGCCTTACATGGTGGTTATTTACCCAGAATCTGCTGAAAGGAAAATCCTTCAGACCAGTCTTCTGGAAAGTAGTAACGACAGATGCCAGCCTCTCAGGCTGGGAGCAGTACTAAAAATGACAATATCATTATATTGTCAATATATTATCAATATCAATACCCATCAATATCCTAGAGATTCTGACAGTACGTCTGGCTCTAAAGGCCTGGAATCTCAGGTTACGGGATTGTCCTGTCAGGATTCAATCTGACAATGCCACAGCTGTGGCCTATATCAATTACCAAGGGGGTACCAAAAGTCTCTCAACAAAGATAGAGGTGAACCATATTCTAAATTGGGCAAAAAGGAATGTTCCATGCCTATCTGAAATCTTCATCCCGGGAGTAGAAAATTCACAGGCGGACTACTTAAGTCGCCAGCAGTTATTCCCAGGGGAATGGTCTATTCCCCCGACATATTTTGGGCGGTTTGCAAAAGATGGGGGACTCCGGACATGGATCTTCTAGCATCCAGGTCCTACACGAAGTTAGTCAACTTTGTGGCCAGAACAAGGGATCCATTCGCATGCGGAACGGATGCGTTGGTGACCCCATGGGATCAGTTCTCACTGATCTATGCATTCCCCCCTATTCAGTTGCTGCCTCGACTTCTTTGCAGGATCAAGCTGGAAAGAAAGCCGATAATCCTGGTGGCACCAACATGGCCCAGAAGGTCATGGGACGCAGAAATCGTAAAGATGGCAGTGGGGGGCCCATGGTCCTTCCCACTACGGCCAGATCTGTTCTCACAGGGACCGATATTCCATCCTTCCTTACGGTCTCTAAATTTAACGGCTTGGCTATTGAATCCCACATTCTGAAGAAACGTGGGCTTTGCGGGTCAGTTATCTCTACCCTGATTAATGCAAGGAAGCCAGCTTTCAGAACTATATATTATAGGGTCTGGAAGTCTTATGTTTCCTGTCGTGAATCCAAGGGTTGGCACCCTCGGAAATATCATAGGCAGAATTCTTGCCTTTCTACAATTAGGGGTAGAAATGAAATTGGCCTTAAGTAATATTAAAGGCCAAATCCCAGCTATATCAGTCTTTTTTCAAAGACCACTTGCTACATAATCTTTAGTCCGGGGCTTTATACAAGGGGTAACATGGCTTAATCTGCCCATCAAACCTCCCTTGAACCCTGGGGACTTAAACTTAGTTTTGTCTGTGTTACAAAAACAGACATTTGAACCGATACAACATATTCCGTAAGTCCTTCTGAAAAGGAAGTTGGTATTTTTGGTTGCTATATCCTCAGAAAGGAGGGTTTCGAAATTGGCTGCTCTTTCCTGTAAAGAGCCATATTTGATTTTTCATGAGGACAGGCTTTTTGCCAAAAGTAATTTCAGCTTTTCACCTGAACCAAGATATTGTCCTGCCATCGTTTTTTCCAAAACCATGTTCCAGGGAAGAAAAGTCACTACATTGTCTTGATGTGGTGAGAGCAGTGAAAATCTATTTAAAGAAAACTGCTCAGATTCGTAAGACTGATGTCTTATTTATTCTGACGGAGGGTCCTAAGAAAGGACAGGCAGCGTCGAAATTCACTGTCGCTAAGTGGATTCGGCAAGTGATAATTCAAACTTATGATTTAAGGGGCAAGATTCCCCCGTTTCAAGTTAAGGCGCATTCTACCAGGTCGGTTAGTGCTTCTTGGGCAGTGCGTCATCAGGCCTCCATGGCTCAGATCTGTAAGGCCGCAACTTGGTCTTCAGTGCATACATTTACAAAAGTTTATCAGGTGGATGTAAGGCGGTATGAGGATATCGCCTTCGGGCACAGTGTGCTGCAAGCAGCAGTATAGATCCTCAAGTCTGGGTGTACCCTGCGGGTTGTATCTCCCACCCCTCAAGTGGCATTGCTATGGGACGTCCCATTAAGTAATTACTTAAGGCTCTGTGTCCCATGATGTACGATAAAGAAAATAGTATTTTTATTACAGCTTACCTGTAAAATAATTTTCTTGGAGTACATCATAGGACACAGAGGTCCCTCCCCTCTTTTTTGGGATTTAAGTATATTGCTTTGCTACAAAAACTGATGTGCTCCTGGAAGGAGGAGGGGTTATATAGGGAGTGAACTTCCTTTAATTAGGGTTGCCAGTGTTAACACCTGAAGGTGGCCTATAACCCATTAAGTAATTACTTAAGGCTCTGTGTCTCATGATGTACTCCAAGAAAATGATTTTACAGGTAAGCTGTAATAAAAATCCTATTTTTTTTTGTAAGGTATGTATAAAAGACTGCCCTTTAAGGATTTTGTTAAACTAAGGTTTGAGGCTACTCTTCGCTTCTTGGCCTAAGTTTTGGCCAAGATCAAGTGTAGGGTTTTAAGCTACTCTGATATTATATCATTTCTCATAACCTCTTTTTTCAAAAACATTTACATTACCTGGACTCCTCTTCAGTGACAGGAAGGTCCTGAGGTTTTTCTTCTTTATAGCTGTGTTCTGTAGACCGTTTACCTCTGAAGTGACCCGAGAAGGAACTAAACTGTCCTCTTGATCTACAATCTGAATACATACAAGCAAGCGATGAAATACATACACCACACCACTGGGGCTTTTTAACAAGCATCTCAAGCAAAGTAGAAAACAAAACAGTCAGGTCTTTTACCGGTCTTGGTCCCCAGAGAACACATTTCCCTTTACTTCCTGCCCTGATGGGCTGGTGTCACTGGGACATGGGAATCTCCCCAACTTATAGACACTGACAGCAGTTATCACCTCCTAATACACTAAACAAAGATGAACAAAACTGTACTTTAAATACACAAGCCAGTTACAGAGTTCGACTGGTTGAAAAGACACAAGTCCATAAACTCCAACCAACCTAAACCAACCAGCAAAATGTGAAACAAAATGATTGGAAAGTGGCATTTTTACCTAGTGCAATCAGACATAAAACCTGTGCATTTATCACTTGCTCTGCAGCTACGCTACTCAGCACCGGGAGCAGAAACACCAAGGTGTAGAGGAGCAAGGTACAGTGAAGTGCCAATTAGCTTTGTGAAATGTGGCGTCCATAGCCCTGTGCAAACTATGACTACTCCGGTGATCTGGGCTTTTCTTCGCTCACTTTAAAGTGATCCTGCATGGGCACAAGACTGGTTGACTTCTAGCTTTTGATTTTTATTTGCACAAACTAAGTATGTTACGGTTTATGGGAAACAACATTTTTCGAGATCTTAAAACAATTATAAT
The DNA here is from genome assembly GCA_029206835.1 of Rana muscosa. Lineage (NCBI taxonomy): Eukaryota > Metazoa > Chordata > Amphibia > Anura > Ranidae > Rana > Rana muscosa. The sequence continues at coordinate 429,496,077 of CM055121.1, read as the reverse complement.
TTACAACAATATTGGTATAAGGACGATATAAGAAATTTCACCTTCACAGCAGTCCTGCCACATTCGTAGGTCCATTTTAGGAATCTTCTTACAGTCAATATAGCCATGAGGAAATTCGGCAACTCTAAACACATCAGGTTGGACATGGGTGATATTGTCCCCATTGTCACACATAATTCTGGCGAGAGAAGTCTGCTTGATCTGGGTCAGCTGCGCAGGGGCGAACACACCAGGATTTTCATACCAGAGCCTGTAGTACCAAAATATTATTCATGACTTTACCTTTATGTTTTACAACAATTCCTTATGCAGGGTACTTTATACTAAATTGGAGAGTTCTCCCTGCTGAACCACATATGGTTAAAGTAAAAGTCCATATTTTTTTTTATATATAGTTTTGGGGAAAAGCACATGTTTAATTGACAACAATAAAGAAAAGCTTTGCTGCAGTTAACCACAGACATCACAGTTTCATTTACACTGGATATAACACACACTGCTCTTCTATCACTGCAACAAAGAATTTCAGAGCTTATACAGTAAAGAATCCTGGTGGTCAATTGTCCCTTGTCCATTCACCAAAAGCCCTGCATGCTTTTCAATCAATGCTAGAGGTTTTGTGAATGGATGAAGGGAGGGGTGGGTAGACAACAGGATCTCCCCTCATCCATTCACAAAATGCCTTGCATTCCATGAAAAGACTACAAGGCTTTTGGTGAGTAGATGAGTGAAGAGCAGGGGCTGGGTGAACAACAGGATCCTTTACTGTATGAGCCCTGGAAATTCTCAGCTGCAGTGCAGGGAAAAAACAGTGGTGTATAGAGTATCCCGTTATGATTTCACTGTAAACTGTGGATACACTTTATTAAATGTTACTTAATACAATAAAAGCTGAAATTCTGCTTTAATTTGAGGGCTAGAGCTGAAGTTGTAGCGAGACGGAATCAAAGTTTCTGCAAAAGCCTACTACGAACATTTCTAAGCGCTCATTTACACTTGCTTCGGCTTCAACAAGGCTTTGGTCACGCTTTGTTAAAGCTCTCTGAAAGCTAGACAAAGCCCCTGTCACTAAATAAAATGGTTAGCTTACAGTCCTGTGTACACCTTGCTTTTGCTTCAAAAATGATACCCTATGTAGCTTCAGTGGTGCTTCAAAGCCTCTTCAACGCCCCATCGAAGCCCCAAGCAAAAGTAGATGTAAACAGGACTGTAAGCTAACCATTTTATTTAGAGACAGGGGTTTTGACTAGCGTTCAGAGAGCTTTAACAAAGTGTGTCCAAAGCCTTGTTGAAGCCGAAGCAAGTGTAAATGAGCCCTTAGAAATGTTTGTAGTAGGGTTTTGCAGAGACCTTGATTCCCGTCTTACTACAACTTCAGCTCTAGCCCTCAAATTAAAGCAGAATTTCAGTTTTTATTAAATGCAATAAGTAACATTCAGAGATTTTTAACAAAGCCTGTCCGAAAGCCTTGTTTTGAAGCAAGTGTAAACTAGCCCTAAACGAAAGGGGGATCAAATAAACAACCGCATGTTAGATGTACAAATTAGTTTCCATTGGATAATGAGAAAATGTACAAAAGTAATGGATAAAGTTACATTTACAGTATATTTCATTTGTTGTTCTTAATGCTTTACCCTGAAAATCCTAACTTGCTTTCTAAGACTTTGCTCACAATGTACTGTACATGAGGAAGGAACCTAGTGTTTCAAAAACATTTAATTCTTATATTTTTAAACAGCCACTAATAAGTATTACACTTTAGCAATACGTTGTGCCTTCTCTACCTGTACATGTGTCCTTGACAACATGGAACATCATTTGTTGGCTTCTTTAAGGCCTTGTACTAGAGATACCCAGTGTTTCCTGGTTGCATGAATGTTCCAATCTACAATTCTTGTAAGATGACAGGCTAGGTAATATTTATGAAGTTCAGGTAGTCCAATACCCCCCTTAGTCTTTGGGCGTGTAAGTCGGGCGTGGTGGGGAGTTTCTCCAGATAAACAACGACCTAGCCTTTTTGTAGGTCGCAAAGTAGGCTGCTGGCAAATAAATTGGGATGGTCTGCATTAAGTACAGGAAGCGGGAGGAGAATCATTTTAAGCAAAGCTAAACAAACAAACCATGAAATGTTTAGACCTGCCCAATCCTTTAGATCCATTTGGGCTTTGTGCAAAGCCACTTGAAAATTATGCCTATATACAGTGGGTACAGAAAGTATTCAGACCCCCTTCAATTTTTCACTCTGTTATATTGCAGCCATTTGCTAAAATCATTTAAGTTCATTTTCTTTCCTCATTAATGTACACACAGCACCCCATATTGACAGAAAAACACAGAATTGTTGACATTTTTTGCAGATTTATTAAAAAAGAAAAAACTGAAATATCATATGGTCCCAAGTATTCAGACCCTATGCTCAGTATTTAGTAGAAGCACCCTTTTGATCTAATACAGCCATGAGTCTTTTTGGGAAAGATGCAACAAGTTTTTCACACCTGGATTTGGGGATCCTCTGCCATTCCTCCTTGCAGATCCTCTCCAGTTCTGTCAGGTTGGATGGTAAACGTTGGACGGCCATTTTTAGGTCTCTCCAGAGATGCTCAATTGGGTTTAAGTCAGGGCTCTGGCTGGGCCATTCAAGAACAGTCACGGAGTTGTTGTGAAGCCACTCCTTCGTTATTTTAGCTGTGTGCTTAGGGTCATTGTCCTGTTGGAAGGTAAAGCTTTGGCCCAGTCTGAGGTCCTGAGCACTCTGGAGAAGGGTTTCGTCCAGGATATCCCTGTACTTGGCCGCATTCATCTTTCCCTCGATTGTAACCAGTCGTCCTGTCCCTGCAGCTGAAAAACACCCCCACAGTATGATGCTGCCACCGCCATGCTTAACTGTTGGGACTGTATTGGACAGGTGATGAGCATTGCCTGGTTTTCTCCACACATACCGCTTAGAATTAAAGGCCAAAAAGTTCTATCTTGGTCTCATCAGACCAGAGAATCTTATTTCCTACCATCTTGGAGTCCTTCAGGTGTTTTTTAGCAAACTCCATGCGGGCTTTTATGTGTCTTGCACTGCGGAGAGGCTTCCGTCGGGCCACTCTGCCATAAAGCCCCGACTGGTGGAAGGCTGCAGTGATCGACTTTCTCCCATCTCCCGACTGCATCTCTGGAGCTCAGCCACAATGATCTTTGGGTTCTTCTTTACCTCTCTCACCAAGGCTCTTTCCCCCCCCCCCCCGATAAGCTCAGTTTGGCCAGACGGCCAGCTCTAGCAAGGGCTCTGGTCGTCCCAAGCGTCTTCCATTTAAGGATTACGGAGGCCACTGTGCTCTTAGGCACCTTAAGTGCAGCAGAATTTTTTTTGTAACCATGGCCATATCTGTGCCTTGCCATAATTCTGTCTCTGAGCTCTTCAGGCAGTTCCTTTGACCTCATGATTCTCATTTGCTCTGACATGCACTGTGAGCTGTAAGGTCTTATATAGACAGGTGTGTGACTTTCCTAATCAAGTCCAATCAGTATAATCAAACACAGCTGGACTCAAATGAAGATGTAGAACCATCTCAAGGATGATCAGAAGAAATGGACAGCACCTGAGTTAAATATATGAGTGTCACAGCAAAGGGTCTGAATACTTAGGACCATGTGATATTTCAGTTTTTCTTTTTTAATAAATCTGCAAAAATGTCAACAATTCTGTGTTTTTCTGTCAATATGGGGTGCTGTGTATACATTAATGAGGAAAAAATGAACTTAAATGATTTTAGCAAATGGCTGCAATATAACAAAGAGTGAAAAAATTAAGGGGGTCTGAATACTTTCCGTACCCACTGTAGATCTGGTAGTTTGGTCGTTACCTGGATTCCCAGATAAGTTATCGCATCTTTTTTGCATAGGAATGGAAAATTCTGACAGCGCTCTACCTCTTGCGTTGTAAGGGAAACGTTCAAAGCGTGTGATTTTGTATAATTGATTTTAAGGTTTGACAGGGTACCAAAGTGGTCTATATCTTTCAGCAAGTTTGGCAAGGTAATGCAAGGGGACTTCAAGGAAGGATATCATCTGCAAACGCAGCCACCTTAAATTCCCTATCCCATATTTGGAGTCCTTTAATATCGGTGTTCGCTCTCAACCTGTTGAGAAAGGGTTCCAATGGGAGGACAAAAATTAGAGGGGATAGGGGGCATCCCTGTCAAAGTCCCATTAATGATGGTGAAGGCGAGCGACAGGTGGCCATTAACTCATACACTCACAAAGGGAGTGGAGTATAGTGCTAAAATAGGAGTCATCATGCGTGGATTAAGTCCAATTGCTTTCAAAACTTCTTGCATGTATTCCCAGGCCACCCTGTCAAACGTCTTCTCTGCATCAAGCGATAGGAGAAAGTCCTGGGTTTTAGAGGAGGTTAGTCAATGGTGAAGGTTTAACGCTCGGTTGGTATTTTCAAGAAGCTGATTTTATTGTGAGTTTCATGTACTGTCCTTTGGATACTTTAAATGTTTTAATAGCGATTTGATTAATAACAAAATATTCTGCACTATGGTCCTTTTCTGTTCTTCTAGTTTGTGAGTCCTGAAGCAAAACTTGCTGCTACATGACCATATCAGGCAAGAGAGGAGTGGAAGTCCTTTCAGTCAGTTACATGCTGCATTGTGACCAGCTACAGAAGGGAGAGTTGCCTTGAGAAATCTTTGTGTTTTGATCTATTTGCTTTTAAACTGATACCTTTGATAAGTGTGCAATTCGCCTGTGGGTGGTGTGTGGTCATACACCAGAAGATTTGGTCCCAAACACCATTGGTGATGGAGGATATACTGTAAAGTGAAGAAGAACTTTGCACTTTATCATTTAATTAACTTTTTGCATTTTTGTAGTTGTTTTACATATACTTTCACATTGTTCATATTTGTTGTGAGTGCAGTTTTTTCACTTTTTTTGTTAATTCATTGGTTTTTATGCTGCCTATAAATTGTGTTTGATAGGTGCCATACCAATTATTGCACAATAATAAACAGTACCCAGGGTTCGCCAATTCTTACCTGTCTCCATCTCTTACGTTTCTAAACTGAGTAGTAAGTAGACACATCAGCGTTGGCCCCAACCGGCTCCCAGGAATGATGTCCTCCACCATCAGTGCAGGGAAGAGATCTATATTTAATGGTGATCCATATAACCTGAAAACAGAACCAGAAGACTAAAACACTATGCAGTGGCATGTTTTTTTTATTTTAAATAAACGGTTATTAAATTTTTAAGCCGTTAGGAGTTATTTTCAGTGAAACATGGAGGCTGTCATTGCTGATGTTATCTTATGAAAATGCTGGATGCAAAGATATTTTTTACATTCAATAGTTACTTAATCACTAAAAGCCTTTGTTTCTTATCAAATAACTATTCAAAACGATCGCATAGTTACGATTTAGAAGGTAGAAGTATTAAAGTAGAACGATGGCTTCCTATTATTAAATACGTGCTGTAGCACCTAATATGTACATTTGCACTTACAGTTCTCTTTTAGTCCCCCTGCAAAACCCCATTAATAGGAGGTTTATCCTGCCAGCGAAGCGCACCCAAAACAGCTTCCTGTGATGGGGTGGCAATGATGCTGTAGTGCTCCTGCACTCACAGCAGAGTTGCTACTCCCACGTAGGCCGTGCCTGCTTGCACTATAGTGGGATAAAAAAGTTGAAGGGGGTGTGGCATCGTCACTGCTGATTCACAAGCCTGTAGCTTGTTACTCGGCACCTGGCTAGAGCGATAGATGGCACCAGCACACCATGGATCTCCAGAATGGGTCTCAAAGCTTTATTCAGCGATCATCAAAGCTTTGGACCCATTCTGGAGATCCATGGTGTGCTGGTAATATTTCTCGCTCAGGTTCCAGCCGGTGGTTGCTTCAGCACCCACTTATACTTACAGCCATCTCTACAGGAAGGTGTATGTTGGGAATATAAACAAAATAGTGCAGCGCTCTAAATATAGAATTGAATCTATAGTTACTACTGAAAGCAACGCAAACAAGTGAATAATTAATATGCACTGTGTATTGGTGAACTAATAAGGAAAAAAGTTCATGAACAGTCCACTCCAGTGGATAATCTTACAAATGAGCCATCCTCCATGAGAGCTGAAAATGTACCCCCTAGGGGTTATGTGAACTATGATGAATATACAAAAAAAAAAAAAGTCCAAAACAATATGTGTATAGTGAAATGGATGTCTTTTCATGGACAGCACCACCACAGCATGAACTAACGGAAGGACCCCAAGATTGATGGTGGGATTCACAATGTGAGCCACAGATGATAAGGTTGGGTACTCTTACCACAGATGGTTGACCCACCTGTCGTGCGACAGTGGGTCAATCGAGCTTGGTGGTTACCGTGACCAGAAATAGTAAAACTGGATATCCTGGATACCTCAGACCGACTCCAATAGGGTGATGAGATGAACAGCTCCCACGATGGAAACTCTTCCGATCATATAGGCTCCGAATAAATCCAGAGTGGACACAAGAGTGGGAGAAAAAGAAAACTCCAGATGGTGCAGGTCAATAAAACCAATGGGAAGGTTTATTGTATAAAATTTGTCTTACAGACATGGAGACAAATAAAAACTGCCCCTGTTGAAGACTACTGAAGTCGAAACGCGTAGGGATTGCCGATGCTGCACCCCACATTGCTTTTATCTGTTTCAGTGATCACGTTTTTATTTGTCTCCATGTCTGTAAGACAAATTTTATACAATAAACCTTCCCATTGGTTTTATTGACCTGCACCATCTGGAGTTTTCTTTTTCTCCCACTCTTGTGTCCACTCTGGATTTATTCGGAGCCTATATGATCGGAGGAGTTTCCATCGTGTGAGCTGTTCATCTCATCACCCTATTGGAGTCGGTCTGAGGTATCCAGCATATCCAGTTTTACTATTTCTGGTCACGGTGACCACCAAGCTCGATTGACCCACTGTCGCACAACAGGTGGGTCCACCATCTGTGGTAAGAGTACCCAACCTTATCATCTGTGCCTTACATTGTGAATCCCACCATCAATCTTGGGGTCCTTCCGTTAGTTCATGCTGTGGTGGTGCTGTCCATGAAAAGACATCCATTTCACCATACACATTGTTTTGGACTTTTTTTTTTTTTTTTGTATATTCATCATAGTTCACATAACCCCTAGGGGGTACATTTTTCAGCTCTCATGGAGGATGGCTCATTTGTGAGATTATCCACTGGAGTGGACTGTTCATGAACTTTTTTCCTTATTAGTTCACCAATACACAGTGCATATTAATTATTCACTTGTTTGCGTTGCTTTCAGTAGTAACTATAGATTCAATTCTATATTTAGAGCGCTGCACTATTTTGTTTATATTTGTCTTATACTTTGAGTGCTAGCAGCTTTTAATTTTTGGTTTAGCGCAGTTTTTCCACTCTTACATTTTTGTATGTTAGGAATAGTGTGCTGGAATCTCAGCACCTGGTTAAGCCAGCTGCTTTCTGGAGTGACAACACCATCTCTGTTGCTGAAACCCTCCCTTTGTGAGCTTCAGTGCCCTAAATCGGGGGCGCATGAAGCGCAAATGGAGGATTTGGCTAATTTAGGGAAAATAAAGGACGTTTTATTCCCCTTAATGAGGCTTGTGCATCACTTGATGGATTTGGTACATTTTTAGAATCATAGAGGAGCCATAAGTCGTAATTTAACATATGAAACCTGATCCTTGTAAAAATGAAATTCCCCATACAAAAATACCCCAAAACCATAAAACTTGAAAATACAAAAATGAAAAAATCCTTTGGCCAGCAGGTGTTAAAAAAGAAAGAAAAATACTCACCATTCTCTTCTGTGCCCTGCAGATTCATCAGTTCTCCCTCCTGCGGTTTAAAACCCTCAAAACAGCTCTGCCAATCACTGGTAATCTCAGAACCAAAACAAATATCTTGCTGACTCACTCAGGAAACCTGAGCTTTCAGCGACTGCATTACTGGTATCCCACACAAGGCAAGCTAAACTCCACAGATGTTCATGGCTCTGCAAGTCTGATGTGTGAATACAGAACTCTGAAACTAACAACTGCCCCTGTGCCCGCATATTTTCTAGGTACAACAAGTCAAAATTTTACTTTTGATTCAAAAAGATATGCATTTTGACCCTCTGGTATTTCCTTTTCTAATTTACATTTATTTAGGTTTTTCTAACAGGCAGTAAATGAGCTTTAAAACAAGCCAAGACCATTGTAGCTGCCACCGCTGTGGAGTAATTCATCCTCAAAATTCACAGCAGCAGCAGTTTAAACAGCTCATCCTATTCTGCTCCCTGCTTACAGTAGTTACTTCACAGCCTTCCAGAATTCTAATCTCTAACAAACATTTATCAAGAGCTCTGGGAGAGCAGAGCTCAAGACTTAACTGCTTATTTTGTATACTTTGAGGATGAATTATTCCACAGTGTTTGCTCCTATGAAACTCACTATGGACTTGATTTAAAGCCCATTTGCTGATTATTAAGAATATGTAAAGACTTAAATGTCCATGACCTGGCCCCCTTTTGACCACAATATGCCATTTTAAATCTACATGTAAAATGCTCCTTGTCATAACACTAATTTACCGTGCCGCAGAGAACTAGTATTGAGTGAACTAGTTAACTGACACATGCTGGCACTGGTAAACTTGGTGTGGTTATCTAAGCTTCTAAAAACCCTGGTCATGAAAGGGTTCATGAAATATGGAATTGATGGAGACCCAAGTCTTTCCATAAATCTACAGAGATCCTCCCTACAATTAAATCTGTTCAGCCACCACCAATGGGAACAAAAAAAGCAAAATACTTTTACAGTATGTTTAATACCATCTTTGACATTTGAACAGAACTAATATAGTTTAAATGTACCTTCTTAGTGTTTCAATTATGTCTGGATTTTTGATTTCATTCCTTAGATCTTCAAAGGTATTTGCTGAAGAAAGATTGCAGTATACTCTAAAGTCATGGTAAGGTGGAATTCCATGGTCACGTCCCCTCTGGATGTTGATGGCTGCCAAGTCTAAGGCTACAGTGTGTGCCATTGAGAAAAGCTTCTCTGTCAGCTCTGTATTTAACAGCTGGGATGTAACCCGCATTTTCCCAGCAACCCCAAAAAGACCTCGGAGAAGTGGATCTATTCCCCCCTCATTTACTATTCTATAGGGGGAAAAGAAAGCCCTGTGTAGGGGTAAATGTCCTTGAGGAATTGGCTCAAAGTTTTCATCCAGTCTGTAAAGAATAGGATTTATGAGGGTGTGACCAAATCTAAAAGCAGCTGTAGCAAACTCATTCAGAATGCCGGCGTTGATATTTGGGTCATATCCCTTGTAATCACCAAGCATTTTCATGCCAAAGTCTCCAAATATCTTTGGCAGCCAATGAGCATAGGTTATGTGCTGCATTTCAGCTCCCACTATTTTACGAGTTTCGTGGTAAATTGTATCTCCATCCCACTGTGGATTCAGTCTCAACAATTCTGCAGCAATTCTATTATGTTCTCTAAACCACAGTGTATGCATGCTGGTTAGACCGAGTTGCTCATTAGCTCTAAAGTCACCAGCTAAAAAGCATGGAATGGGACTTTCATTTTCATCCCTCATGCATTCAGTGGGAGGCCCAGTGGCGAAAGGAAGGAGTGGTTTTCCAGATCTTTGAACAATGCCTTGTTTTAAGAGGCCCCGATGGCTTGCTGAATCTCGGACTTCCTGAGCTTCATGATCAGAGCTTCCATATACATTGGAGGCATCAATGTAAGAAGTCAACTGGTTCATCTGTTCCCGAGGATAAACAGAATTCATTAACAAGGAGGTCATTCCACTTCCACAAACAGGACTAGATCGGACAAAGAACATACAACGAGCACCATTCCTCACTCGTGGGTCGTTTGGTGGAATCGAAAGAGGAAAGCAAGGTGCATCATTTGTGCAGACTGCACTGCAATCCTGCCCATCAGAAAATCTAGCTTGACTCAAGGCAACTACTGTAGAGTCCAGGTCATGGTCAAGGAATTGACCCCACTGCATCAACATGTGAGTAAACTGCTCATCCGGAGTTATAGTATGAGTTCCAATCAAAGTGGTTGAAACTGTACGAGGCATAGGAAGGGAAAATCCATTATATAATCTATTGTATACGCCTCTTGGCAAATTGAAGCCGTTCTCATATACAGATTTCAGCAGACGCTCAAAGGCTGTTAATGATGCTCCCCACATTGGGTGTTGAAGGTTATTGCAGGTGCCATCATGTGTTCTGTATTTTTGGTGAAAACACATGTTGGAGCAATTGTTTATCTTTCGATGGGCTCTACAACCTGAGAGATTGGCAATCATGTTAAGATAATGAGGAGAAACCAGATCATTGTAATGGTAGCCTAAAAAAAAAATAAAAAAAATAATAGATTTTAGTTGATTAAACTGCAATTGTACAGGCCATTATAAAATGTACCTCATTCAAAGATTTGTTTAACATAAATGATAAATGTTTGAAACCACAGAAAGTTAGGGTGATGCAAAGAGGAGGTACAAATTAAAAAGGCACCTTGTGTTAGATATTCGTTTCATAGTAGAATTGAAGAATCCTTAGCTCATAGGATACTTAAGAAAAAATGTTTATTCTTCAGAAAGATAAGCAAGACAAGACTTACGTAGTGACATTTGTTAAAATATGGTATGGCTTCAGACATTAGGAGGAGAAAGATGACAGATGTTATGTCTTCCATAGTGTAGGGTTCCTTCCCTCTCTTCCTATCTCTTTCTAACCATTAAAAAGCTTGTATTCTTATACTATTTTTTAAAGTTATGTCAGCACTTCACGAGAGTAAGGCCTCGTACACACGGCCGAGATTCTCGTTGAAAAAAACATGTCGTTTTTTTCGACGAGATTCTTGGACAAGAAACTTGTCCCGGCCGAATGTACACACGCTCGTTTCAAAGAACCCGCGGTTCTTTGAATGGAGCGTACGCGGTGACGTCATCGACTACGACGAGCATGCGCTCGTCACATTCGATGCCGTCGCCGCCATCTTGGTATACCCTACATATGCCTAGGAAGCTACCGCGCATGCGTCGAATTCATTTCGAACATGCGCGGGCTTCCGGGAGGACAGGTAAGTGTACACACACTCACTTTTCTCGTCGAGAAACATGCCGAGGAGAATCTCGACGAGAAAATAGAGAGCAGGTTCTCTATTTTTTCGTCGAGGTTACTTGTCGGTTTTCTCGACGAGAAACCCGATAGCCGCGTACACACGACCGATTTACTCGGCAAGACCTCTCTGCCAGCAAGTTTCTTGCTGGTTCTTGCCGAGAAAATCGGTCGTGTGTACGAGGCCTAACACCCATTCTGCATATATGCTTTGGGTCTATAGTTAAGTAACATAACTCCACCCAACGTACTGACCTAGTAACTCAGAATAGAAATACATACACAGCAAGATGACTTTTCTCTATGTCCTCTGTCAAAGACATATTGAAGTGACCTTTAAAAATAGGATTTTTTGTACTCACCGTAAAATCCTTTTCTCGGACATCCATGGACTGACACGGTGTCTCTTTACACTTTACACGTGGGTTATGTCCCTGCTTGCAGGAGAAGACCTAGGCAGAATGTGAGATGTTATACATACATTCTAAAAGCCAGAGCTGAACAGCCCCACCCAGGGGGCGGTCCCTCCGGGCATAACCCTCCCACTACAGTCAGCAGACTTCAGTTCGTAACAAAGCAGTACAAACTTAAAAAGGAAGGGTGGGTGCCGTGTCAGTCCATGGATGTCCGAGAAAAGGATTTTACGGTGAGTACAAAAAATCCTATTTTCTCTTATCATCCATGGACTGACACGGTGTCTCTTTACACTTTACACGTGGGATGTCCCAAAGCAGTGTCAAGAGGGATGGGAGCAGTATAAATGGAAAAACCAAAAACTTTCACTCCAAGAAGGCAGAGCTCCTCAACGGAGGAGTCGCAACTTTAAACAGCGGCCTGCAGCACCCTGCGGCCGAAGGAAGCATCCGAAGATGCAGCCACATCAACCTTATAAAAAACTTAAAAGGTATGAACAGACGACCAGGTCGCCGCCTTGCACACTTGTGCAACCGACGCTTGATGTCGGAAAACCCAGGAAGCACCAATTGCCCTGGTGGAATGCGCCGTAACCGGAAAGGGAGGCGCCCGCCCTTTGAGAGCATAGGCTTGAATGACGGTTTGTCTGATTCCCCTAAAAATGATGGCAGACGAAACCGCTTGGCCCTGTTATGGACCAGGGGCAGTCACAAACAGTGATTCGGACTTCCGAATAGAAGCAGTAGCAGACAGGTACACCCGTAAGGCTCGTACCACATCCAATATGTGCAGCGCAAACTCACTGGGATGCGATGGGTGAGGACACAAGGACGGGAGGACAATGTCCTCATGTAGGTGAAAGGTAGACACCACCTTTGACAAAAGGGAAGGTCGCGGATGCAACACCGCCTTATCCTTATGGATGACTAAATATGGCGACTTGCAGGACAAAGCCGCCAACTCAGACACTCGTCAAACAGAAGTGATTGCCACTAAAAGGCCACCTTCTGAGACAAGACAAGAGAGGAATATCCCGGATATTCCCAAAAAGGAGGTTCCTGGAGGACCTAGAGCACCAAATTCAGATCCCACGGTGGGAGAGAAGGCTTGACAGGAGGGAGCACATGGCGAACCCCCAACACAAGGTGCTAACCAAGAAATGACCCGCTAGAGGTCGCTGAAAGAAGACGGCCAAGGCCGAAATCTGATCCTTGATGGTACTCAAAGCAAGCTTTTGGGTCACTCCACACTGTAGAGGACGCAGGATTCTGGGGAGGGAATACGTCCGAGGACGCCAGTCCAGCGCTTTGCATATGGCGATATAAACTTTCCAGGCACGGTGATAGATCTGCCTGGAGGAAGACTTCCGTGTCCTTAACATGGTCAAAATGACAGAGTCCGAGAGACCTCGGTCCCTCAACACCTGGCTTTTAACAGCTCTGCCGTTAAAGCCAGAGACTGTAAGCCGGATGAAACATAGGACCTTGAGACTGAAGGTCCTCCCTCATCGGCAACCGCCAGGGAACGTCCGCAACGAGACGTACCAGATCAGCGTACCAGTGACGCTGAGGCCAATCCGGAACAATTAGGATCACCGGAGTTTATATCAGGCGATAAGGACCCTATGGGGCCACCAACGCATCCGAGTCATCGCCCAAGGATCCCTGGATCTGGCCACAACCTCGACCCTTGCGACTGAGTCGAGAGGCCATCAGGTCCACATCCGACGTGCCCCCCCGTCGGCAAAGGAGTTGAAATATGCAAGGACCACTCTTCCTGGTCCGGCGTCTGGCGATTGGCGACTCAGATAGTCCGCCCCTACAGAGCCGGCACGTTTCTTCTGGCCCACTTCAGGATACGGATTACCTCGGAAGCCGCAGCTGAGCTCCGAGTTCCCCCTTGATGGTTTACATACGCCACCGCCGTGGCAGTGTCTGACTGGATCCTGATGGAGCGACCCCGTACTCTCTCCGACCTGAGGAGAGACACAGTCTGATGGCCCGCATTTCCAGAACAGTGATTGGTAAACGGGCTCGTCCGGAGTTCAAGGCCTTGAGCCGACAGGACTCCCCAGACTCCACCCCAGCCCGTCAGGCTGGCGTCCGTCGTGAGTACCGTCCATTGGATGGGAGGGGAACGACTTTCCGGACCGAAGAGCCGAGGGTCCCAACCACCCTGTCAGGGACGCCCTGACCAGGTGAATCACCTGGATCCGAAGATCCAAGGACAACGGGGATTTGTCCCAGGTGGACAAGATCTCCTTCTGCAATGCCCTGGTGTGTGATTGGGCATACGGAATGGCCGCGAAGGAGGCCACCAGGAGTCCCGGGACTCTCATGCAAACAACGGATTGACAACCATGTTCGGGATGTCAGCACCCGCACCGCAGACTGAAGTGTCAGCAACTTCTCCAGAGGTAGGATACCTTTGCCTCCAAGGAGTCCAGACCAGAACTAGAGACTCCAGACACTGAGTCGGGACCAGGACTGACTCCTGAATGTTCAGGAACCACCCGAAGTCCCTGAGGGTCTAATTGACGATAGTCACCTTTCCTCTAAGTCTGAGCCACTTTCTGCTCATTGCAGAAGACCGTCCAGATAGCCCACGACAGCAATACCTCGCTGTAACAGAAGGCTAGAACCGGAGCAAGCACCTTGGTGAACACCCTTGGTGCCGAGGCAAGGCCGAAAGGAAGAGCCACAATCGAGAGTGGACTTCGCTGATCGCAAGGCGCAGAAACTTCTGGTGACTTGCGCAGATCGGAACATGCAAGTAGGCGTCCTTGAAGTCCAAGGACGCCAGAAGAAAATCCCTTTGGTGGAGTGTAGCGATCACCGTGCAAATGGATCCCATGCGGAATTTCTGCACCTTCTCGAAGGCATTCAGGGCCTTGAGGTCCAGGATAGGTCGAACCACGTCCTATTTTTGGGACGACAAACAGATTCGAGCAGAATCCCTGAAAACTCTCCTGTGACGGAACCGGCACAATCACTCCGGACCTGATCAAATCCTGTACAGCCCCCAAGAGGGCTGCCCGACAGGTAGGAAGGAGAGGAAGATTCAAGGGAAAGAATCTGTGTGGGGGCCAGGATCGGAATACTATCCTATAACCTGAGGTGACCACCTCGCACACCCACCAGTCGGAGATTCGGGAGGTCCACCGATCCGTGAACCTGCGAAGTCGTCCCCCCACCCCAGAGTCGGGCGGAGGCAAGACTTCACGCGGAGGCGGGCTTGGGAGCCGCTTGTTTGGCTTACGCACCCAGGGGCACTTGTGCCCACCAGCCGCACTGCCGTCAGTCTGAGAGGGCCTACCTGTGGACTCTGACTGACGAAAAAACCCCTGTTTTGCTGGAAAGGAAGGCCCCTGTTTGCGGCGGGCCTCCTCACCCTTGCTAGTCTAAGGAAGAAGAGTGCGTTTACCTCCCGTGACATCCATGACGATGTCATCCAGAGCAGCACCGAAAGGTCTACCGCCTTTAAAATAGTAGATCCGTCAGGAGCTTCCTAAGGCTAGGTCAGCAGACCAGCATTTCAACCAGATAAGACGACGCAATACCACCGCCGAGACAGAGGCCCTGGATATTAAAGGGGCCGCGTCCAACGTGGCGTCGCACACAGAAACCAGGCCCTGAACCAGTTGGTGGGCCAGAGCAACTGTGTCTGGAGGAAGAATATGCTCCTGTACAGCTAGGTGCAACATTTTTGCCCAACCTGTAAGTGTTTTAGACACAAGGGTCGCCGCTACCACAGGTCGTAGGGCGGATCCCAACAAGGCAAACATGGTTCTGCTCACCACTTCTGACCTCCTGTCAGTGGGGTCCTCAAATGCAGGAGTCCCCTCCATCGGGAGAGTGATGGCCTTGTTCAACCGGGCGACTGGAGGGTCGACCACTGGGGGAGAAGCCCACTTTTTAAGTAGGGCATCTTCAAGGGGTATCTGATAGACAAACGCCGCGGGACCATAAAAAAAATTCTTCTGCGGCTTTTCCCAGACCTTATCAATGAGCTGGTCAAAGAAAGTACAATGGAAAAAAACCCTTTAGAAGGCCTGGCCTTAAAAGAACCAAATGAGACAGTATCCGCCTGAGGTTCTGCATCCGCAGCATTTGAGCTTGAGAGTGTCCCTCACCGCAGTCATGAGCACACTAACAAGCGCCCTGTCATTTACTGACTCAGAACTGGAGTTTCCCTCATAAGGAATGTCCTGTTCAAAACCATCCATACATTCAGAACTAGGGTCCTGAGCGATAGTGGCTAGGCCCATATCTGAATCAGCGCACTGCCCTCGAGTAGATAAAGTGGGGAGAGGGCGCCTTTTTGCACCTTGCGCTTGCACACAGCTCCCATCCTGGTCAGAAATTGATTCCAGGGCTGCCCACAACAGGTCCATAGGGACCGCAGTGCTGAAGCACTGCCTGTTGCCACTGACATTTTTAGGGGAAGCTGGTGACACAGACTCCATATTGTCCCTCTCTGAGACTCTCTCAGATAAAAAGTCCACCCACAGGCTGTGCTGACTGAGGAGGGGGCGCCCAGGGGACTCACCAAACCGGACCAGGGACTGCTTAGTTCCGCTGTCTGTACCGCGCTGTGTCAGCGCTGGTAAGCTGTGAGGAGACTGTGAGGAGATTCGCGCTGCTATAGCAGCGCTAGAGGCCAAACTAGTGCTGAAAAGCGCGCGGGCTACAAGAAAATGGCCGCCGCACTTCACTGAGGCGATCCGCGGCAAGATGGCCGCCATGACGCAGTTAAAATGAAACAGCACACACGCACAGCGCCACTCGGCGCTCAGGCCCCAAAAAAAAAACACACAAAAAAGCCCCAAGGCATACATTGCAGACCAGCATGAGCCCCCCAAGAACAGTGTGACCCCCAAGCACCCCACACAGTCAGCGCCAGTAATGGTGACAGAGAGCGACAATAAAATACAGGGGGAGACAGGGAAAATCCCCCACAGAGAAACACACAGCCCTTTGTACTCACCTGCAGGCAGGAGAGACTACTTACCCGTCCCCTGAGGGACACACTGGTGTTTCTGACAGGACTATCACAGTGCAGTACTGAGTAGCTGTCGGCCCGGTCCACCGCGAAAGATACAGTCAGTCAGGAGCTGTTCAGTCTTGAGAGGACCGTGGGAGCATGAAAGCAAACCCGGCCACCCCTGGAGTCATGGGGCCTGTCGTGAACTGAGTCTCACGCACAGAAGGCGAGGATCAGCACGCTCGATGGTCGGACAGGGAAGACTACGAGGATATCTTGTACCCAACCTGTTGCCCAGCCGACAGTTGATAGAAGATTCTCAAAAATAAAATAAAAAAGAATTCCAAAAAGGAATAAAATAGGTCAGGAGACTGGCTCCTGAGGGAGCCACGTCTTCTCCTTCTGCTAGGCAGAAAAAAACTGAAGTCTGCTGACTGTAGTGGGAGGGTTATGCCCGGAGGGACCGCCCCCTGGGTGGGGCTGTTCAGCTCTGGCTTTTAGAATGTATGTATAACATCTCACATTCTGCCTAGGTCTTCTCCTGCAAGCAGGGACATAACCCACGTGTAAAGTGTAAAGAGACACCGTGTCAGTCCATGGATGATAAGAGAAATGAACATTATAGTATAAACATTAATATGTATTTTATATATATTTCAGAAACTTTTATCACTTAAAATAATAATAAACTCAAAATCTCTAACATCTTGCAGACGGGGTGGACTCTGTCCAGCAGATCCGTCTGCTCAGCAAGGGATGACAGGTCCGTGTCTGCTCCACTATGCAGACACAACCTGTTCTCTATGGGGCTGTCAGATGGAAACGAACTGCCTGGTCATTTCCATCCGACTGTCATGCGATCCGATGGACGGATGGGGAACGGATCCCCATCTGTTTGTTTTTAGCCGACCGGACTGGATCAGAAGCCAGCAGGTGTCAGTGGATTTGCTGCTTCATAGAGAGCAATGGATGGTTCATTTGGGTCCGCCTGAAAAGCTGACAGGCAGACCCGGTCAGTGTGAAAGAGGCCTTACAAGTCATATTAGTGAAAATAATTGATCATTGCTAATATTATTAAACCACCCCACATATACACACACAGAAAAAAAGGAAAGGATAATTTTAGCTGGAAGGAAATTACTGAAAACTAGAGTTATGATGCACTTGGGGGCGCACTTTAATATGAAGTTCTAGGTGGGGCACACTACTTGGAGTAGCAGAATACATAAATACATACTTGTCCCATTTAAATCAACCATCAAGCCATTATGTACATGGTCTTGTATGAGCTGAAGAGTCCGTTCAAATATCTCCCCTGCTCTGGCTTGTTCCACTGTGTAGGGATCGCGGGGATATCTGAATAGGGCCAGAAGATCATTCGGAGAACGTGGGCGACTTCTATAGAAGCAACAAAAAAAAAAATATTTAACATCAGTGCATTACATCAAAGAGCAACATGTTTAAGAATGTTGAGCATCGTTCATGCATTCTAGCAAATTGCTGAACTCGTGTTGTATAGGAGCAGTAGTAAAAACTAAAAGCATGTGCTGCACAGCCTCAGAAATACCATAAGATTTCTCATATGTTATTCATCTACACTAATGATAAACTGGAGTCAACCTACTGTGTTTTTTGGTTAGCCTGGAGTTTAAATAAGGACATTCCGTAATACCTGGTCCGGTCATTCAGAAATGCTAACCGAAAACACTCTGCCCCACCTGAAAACTACACAAAGCCAATAAAAGAATTTCTTATCAAAAACAACACCCTAATTTCATCAGACCTTTGTTGCAGCATATCTTATTAAAACATTTCTTTATTTCTCTTTCAAAAGTAGCTGGCATTAATCTGCACATATCAGACATCCAACATTTATTTAAAGTTACTTATCTTAATAATCTTGTTTTGAGATGTGCAAAGTCAAGAAGGACTGGATTACCATGAGGCCCCTTTCACACGGACGGATAGAATGGTGCTTTTAGCTGCAGATTTTCTAGTTTTCTACCGCAGCTAAAAGCACACAATGCTTTCCTATGGCCCCATTCACACACAGCGTTTAGCTGCAATTTCTTTGCATTCGGTTCGGTGCGAATAGAAAAAATAGGATTTTTATAACAGCTTACCTGTAAAATCCTTTTCTTGGAGTACATCACGGGACACAGAGCGACATAGTCATTACTAATGGGTTATATAGATACCGTCAGGTGCTGGCACTGGCAACTTCCAAAACCGGAAGTACCCTCCCCTATATAAGCCCCTCCCATCCGGGAGCACCTCAGTTTTGTAGCAAAGCAATAAGTGTCCCCAAAGAGGGGCGGGAGCTCTGTGTCCCGTGATGTACTCCAAGAAAAGGATTTTATAGGTAAGCTGTTATAAAAATCCTATTTTCTTTCTCGTACATCACGGGACACAGAGCGACATAGTCATTACTAATGGGATGTCCTAAAGCAATGCCCAATGAGGGGGGGGATACACCATATATAAGCTGAGCGCTATCAGACATGAGGATCTTTTGCGGCCTGCAACACACTGCGCCCAAAGGCGACATCCTCCTGACTTCTAACGTCCACCTGGTAGAACCTAGTAAACGTGTGTACTGAAGACCATGTTGTGGCCTTACAGATTTGAGCCAGGGAGGCCTGGTGATGCACTGCCCATGAAGTTCCAACTGCTCTCGTGGAGTGCGCTCTAACTTTGAACGGAGGCGGTCTCCTTCTCAAGCCATAGGCTTGTATTATGACCTGTCGAATCCACTTGGCTAAAGTAGATTTTGACGCTGCCTGACCCTCTCTGGGGCCTTCCGGCAGAATAACCAAAGTATCCGTTCTGCGAATCTGAGCAGTGGCCTTTAGATAAGCTTTAACTGCTCTTACTACATCCAAAGAATGCAATAACTTTTCCTCTACCGAAGTAGGTTTGGGGAAAAAAGAAGGAAGAACCACATCTTGGTTCAAATGAAACCTCGATACCACCTTAGGAAGAAAGGCTGGATGAGGACGTAACACTACTCTATCCTTATGGATAACCAGATATGGCTCCTTACAGGACATAGCTGCTAATTCCGACACTCTTTTAGCCGAACAAATGGCTACTAGAAAAATCAATTTCCTGGTGAGAAGCACCAAAGAAATATGATGTAATGGTTCAAATGGTTGTTTCTGTAGAACCGACAGAACCAAGTTTAGATCCCATGGACATATGGGAATATTAACCGGAGGACTAATACGCATCACTCCTTGTATAAAGGCTTTAACTAGTGAATGCGAAGCCAAGGGCCTTTGAAAAAATATTGACAAGGCCGAAATCTGACCCTTGATAGTACTCAAGGCAAGCTTCCTATCTACAGCCCACTGTAGGAAGTCCAGAATCCTACCTATTACGTACTTATGTGGATGCCATTTCTTGGCCTCACACCACGCGATGTACGCCTTCCAGATTCTATAGTAGATCTGCCTGGATACCGGCTTCCTGGCATTGATCATGGTAGATACCACAGGATTAGAGAGCCCTCTCTTTTTTAGAATGTGGGCTTCAATAGCCAGGCCATCAAACCTAGGGCTGGTAAGGAAGGGTAGTATATCGGTCCTTGCGAAAGCAGGTCCGGACGACGTGGGAGAGACCAAGGACTCCCCACTGACATTTTACAATCTCCGCGTACCACGCTCTTCGGGGCCACGCTGGAGCCACCAGAATCACTGGTTCCTTTTCTACCCTGATTCTGCGGAGTCATCGAGGTAACCATTGTGGCGGTGTGAATGCATATATCAGCTTGAACTGATCCCAAGGGAACACTAGGGCATCCGAGCCGCAAGCTAGGGGATCCCTTGTCCGAGAGACAAACCTGTCCACCTTTGCGTTGAATCTGGATGCTAGAAGATCTACATCCGATGTTCCCCACCGCTGACATATTGTCCAGAAAACCTCGGGGTGAAGGGACCCTTCCTCTGGGCATAATTGCTGGCGACTTAGAAAGTCCGCCTTCCAATTCTCCACTCCTGGAATAAATACCGCAGATATGGCTGGGACATATCTTTCTGCCCATTTCAGGATGTAATTTACTTCCCTCTGGGCTGCACGACTCCTGGTGCCCCCCTGATGATTGATATATGCCACTGCTGTGGCATTGTCTGATTGAATTCTGACAGGGGACCCTTGGAGTTTGGATGTCCATGCTACTAGGGCATACCGGGCTGCTCGTATCTCTAAGAGATTGATGGGCAGGGCCTTTTCTGCATCCGACCATCTGCCCTGGAGAGACCATTGCTCCAGTACTGCTCCCCAGCCTATAAGGCTGGCATCTGTAGTGACCACCTTCCAAGAAATCGGACTGAAGGATTTCCCTTTTTTCCAGATTCTGGGGAACCAACCACCAACGGAGGCTCTTGCGAACGGAAGGGGACAAGGACATTGTAAGTCTAGGGCCTGAACTTTTTTGTTCCAGGCTGACAGTATGGCCCCTTGCAAATTCCTTGAATGGAATTGACCGTAGGGTACTGCTTCGAATGATGCCACCATTTTTCCCAGCAGCCTCATATACAGGCGTATGGACGGCTGTCTTTTTTCTACCCACTAAGTGGATCACATCTTTCAAAGACAACACCTTTCCTCGAGGCAAGAATATTTTTCTCTGGCCTGAATCCAACCTTAGCCCCAAGTATTCCAGACTTTTGACTGGTTTTTAGGGCTGACTTGTCTCGGTTGATAATCCAACCGTGAGATTCCAGATACTTGATTGTCTTGTGAACGACCACGTCTAGTTTTTTCACTGAGTGGTCTATCAGCAACAAGTCATCTAGATATGCCATTATCATTACACCTTGTGTTCTTAGATTGGCCAATAAAGGGCCAGAATTTTTGTAAACACTCGTGGTGCTGTGGCCAAACCGAAGGGTAAGGCTCTGAACTGAAAATGGCGCCCTTCTACTGCAAAGCGTAGAAATTTTTGGTGGACTGGAAAGATGGGAATGTGCAAATAAGCATCTTTGATGTCGATCGCGGCTAACCAATCCTCCCCTTGTAGGGCAGTGGCCACCGATCGGATCGACTCCATCGGAAAGTCCTGATATACAGGAATTTGTATAGCCCTTTTAGAATTAATATGGGCCTCCCGTCCGCGTTTGCTTCGGGACTGTAAAGAGGTTTGAGTAAAACCCGAACCCTCATTCTTCCAGGGGAACCTCCATAATTACTCCTTGGAGCAATAGTTGTTCTAGTGCCAACAGGAGGGACTCTCTCTTCCGGGGATCCCCTGGCACGTTTGACCTCATAAAATGGGAAGGAGGAGAGTCTTTTAACTCCAATCTGTATCCCAGACTTACTGCGGAGAGCACCCATCTGTCTCTGATCGTGTCCCGCCAGGTCTCTGCGAACAACTGGAGTCCTCCCCCCACCCGACTGAGTGGGGGCTTCAATGAATTTAACTTTGGGGGAGGTTTTGTACCTCCCCTGACCCAGGGTTTCTCATTACCCTGCTATTGTCCCTGTTTTTTACCCCCGGGAATTGACCGAGGAGGCCGTCGGAACTGTTACACAGCCGATGCCCCAGGGACTGGAGAAGCAGGCCTCTTAAAGAGGGACCTCTAACTCTGTTTTTAACCGGCAAGAGCGTATTTTTACAGCTGGAAATTTTCTGGATATATTTGTCCAGGTTTTCCCTGAATAAGCGTTCACCATGAAATGGGACGCTAACCAGCCATTCTTTACAGGGAGCTTCAGCAGACCAGTTTTTGAGCCATAGGAGCCTACGCATATGTACTATAGACAGCGTAAGGCGGGAGGCCTGATGGACTGAATCCTTTATGGCGTCAACCGCAAAGCCTAAGGCTCTAGGTAGATCAGCTAGGGCAAAGCCTGCTGATCTGTCAAGTCCCTCAAGACCTGTTTCAACTGATCCTTCACTGCTTAGCAGACCCCAATAGCTGCTACTGCTGGTTGTGTCACCAAGCTTGCTGTATAAAGAAGCAGATTTTCATAAGGACTCCAATCTTTTATCTATTGGGTTCTTGAACATTTGGACATTATCCACTGGACATGTGAGTGATTTATACATACAAGAGATGGCTGCGTCCACTGTAGGGACCTTCCATTTTTTTTTTTTTTTTGATGAACTTATCCTCCATGGGATAGACCACCGGAAATCTCTTGGGGGAATAAATATTTTCTCAGGATGTTCCCAATCCTGGTAAATGAGCCCTTTCAGCAAAGGGTGAAGTGGAAAAGAACAGACAGTCTGGGGGCTTCTAGCGACCCCAACGAGGATACAGTAGTGGTTGATGGTTCCGCAAGGTGCATTTTTAAATGCTGATCGGACCATGTTAGTCAGAGACTGAACCCATAATCTTTCAGCTTGAGATGCTGAGAAAAGGTTCCCCCACTGTTGATTCCTCTATAACAGAATCAACCTCATCCTGATCCCCTTCAGGCAGGTCGATCCCTGTATGGGACTGTTGCTCTGCTAACAGGCACTCTGAAGGAGGAGACGGAGATCGGGCGTGCTTTCCCTGACAGGGAGGCACCGATCAATGTTGACAATCTCTCTCTAATCCTCCCAGAGCTGAGGAAAAAACCTCCTCTGTTACATACACAGGAGCAGGTGAACTGAGGACAGCCACAGTACCAAGTACCCCTGCGGGGTCTCTACGGTCACTTACCTCTGAACTTCAGGGGAGACTGGTGCAGCAGAAGTATGCCCAAGATCCTCAGAGCCCGATGAGACCCCCTTCGCTTCCTGGAAGATTCAGTTCCGGAGCTTCTGGACGGCATATTCCTAAGCCTAAAGCTGAGGTATTCCAGCCGTAATACACCACTTTTACTGAGAATAGTCTAGCACAATTGCTGCTATATCACAGTTGGTGTCTACTAAAGTGCCTTTCTAGTGGATGCCTGCATCAACCGCCTCTATGTGCCTTTATATTGTTGCTAGCTCTGTCTGTGCCTTCAACAGCCAGCTATAATGTGCTTCAAAACACGCTGGACGCCCGCACATGCGCAGTAGCGCCGCGGCGCACACCTGAGCGTCATCCACCCGCTCCGCCCCTTTTTCCGGATCGCCTCTATGAATAGAGGCGCGTGCACGCGCACGCGCGCGGGCACGTGCGCCTTCGGCGCCTTTTTTGAAAACAACAAGGAGCTAGATGGGAGCCAGGGTCCCTTTGCCGCAGGGCCCGGGGATGGATGAGCGCAGCAACAGGGCAGAGGAGACAGCTTCCCAGCAGAGAACATACCAACTGCCTGGATTTGATTCTGTAAGAAAAAAATCCACATTACAAGAAAAAGAACCATAGCGGCCTCTAGTGTCTAACACAGGTACCGCGGTCTTACATTTTTATTTATTTTTTATTTTTTTCTTGCCTACTATTAAAATTTTTACATTTTCTCAGTAGTAACAGGCATACACAGAATATTAGCGGGAATACCGTTAGGTAACAGACAGAAAGACAAATTAGGCTTGGGGGTCCCCCAATAGAACCAAGTTCCTGGGGGCCCCCACTTACCTGTTCCCCGCCGCAGGACTTTGTTTGGTCCACAAAAGCCCAAACTTCACCTATCACGGCAGGCATTGTAATCAAACCTTCAGGGACCGGGTTCCCAAGGATTCCACTCCCCTGGACCTGTATAGCACCCTGCACAGAAAACATCTTGGTCGTGGGTATGACCAGAGCTCTGGATCCCAGGGTCCAGCTCTCCTAAGAGAAGCATTACAGGCAAAACCTTGCTCTTCTCTGCAAGGCCCGGGTACCGACCGTTTAGCTATGAAGCTTTTTTGGTCGGATCCGGAATAGCTTACTGAGGCCCAAAAGAACCTGTACGCAAGCTCAGTGAAAAACACATGTTTCTTCTTGGCCAACACCTTAGACACTGGCAAAAAACTGAGGTGCTCCCGGATGGGAGGGGCTTATATAGGGGAGGGTACTTCCGGTTTTGGAAGTTGCCAGTGCCAGCACCTGACGGTATCTATATAACCCATTAGTAATGACTATGTCGCTCTGTGTCCCGTGATGTACGAGAAAGAAAATAGAATTAAATGCGTCCAGGTGCGATGTAGCGCAGCTATCTGCACATAACTGCAGGTAATCGCAGTGCACTGTGTCAGCTGCGGATAGCAGCGTGAACAAAAGAAAAAAAACAACAGGAAGCACATCAAAATAAAAATGGTTGCTATGGGGATGACAATAATGGCCAACCGCAGCCGCATGTAAATGCAGCTAATCGCAGTGTACAAATGCAGCTGATCGATGTGCCTGGGGTCTTGAATTTCAAAAGAAAGAATCATGCTTTTAACTGCGGCAGAACAGCCGCCCGTGTGAAAGGGGCCTAAAGTATTTTAGAAGTGTGTCTATGGCAGCAAACGATCAGGGCTGATCCAAAATACAAAAAACTCCACTTGTATAAAGTTTGGGCTGAGTTAGAGCAGGCTTTCATTCCCTGTCAGATCTCTACTACTCTACCATATCTTCATTTTCCACTACATCTGTGATTAACCAAGTTTGGCTATTTTGGTCTTGTACATATATAGGGGTTCCCTCCTGGGGTCGCTGAGTGTAGTAGTTCCACACGTCGCCCCCCTTTGCTTGGCCAGGCATTCACTTCCAGACACAAGTTGCCAGACAATGAACAGTCCCTTCAGCTTGTTTTTTTTTTGTTTTTTATTAGGGGATTTAACTTGGATGGAGAAAAGGGACATGGGATGCCTAAATAATTGATCTTGTTGAATTGAACAAATGATTTTAGATCTACTGTATATACTCGAGTATAAGCCAAGTTTTTCAGCACATTTTTTTGTGCATGAAAGTGCCCCCCTCGGCTTATACTCGAGTCACCTTTTTGCGCCTGATCTCCTGGACTTTGGGGACCCGATACCGGCCGGCTGTAGGTCCCCTGGACCCCAAGCTTGGCACACCTTCCATAGAATCCCGTGTTAAACTGTAATTTCTCTGGTGACTTTGGGGACCCGGTACCGGCCGTAGGTCCCCTGGACCCGAAACTTGGCACACATGTAGCCCCATTTCTCCTCTACAGGTGTGCAAAGTTTGTTGTCTGGGGGAGGCCAGGGAGCACCGATTTTTAAAACCTGGGCACCCCTTCCATAGACTCCCATGTTAAACGTCAGTCTAGTCATGGGCACAGTGAGGCATGCAGATGGACACTCTAGGCTTATACTCGAGTCAATACGTTTTCCCAGTTATTTGTGGTAAAATTAGGTGCCTCGGCTTATATTCGGGTCGGCTTATACTCGAGTATATACGGTATATTGGCAATCTCTAAAGCTCCTTACTCCTCCAGCACAGCACTTGAATCAACTCCACTTTCTCTACTGTGCAATCCTATTTCCTGTCACAGTTAGTTAGCACATGGTTAGACTTCACTCTGAATAAGTCCCAACGGTTCAATAGCTGCCATTTGCTAGCAGGGGTCTGCAGGCCCCTTTGGTGTAGCAACCAATAGCGATGGAAATAAGTAATTTTGTGCTAACTGAGCCTTGGTGGACTACTAGTCCCAGTAAGTCCTGTGCAAGTCCTACCAACCCTCCTGGCTGCAGCAACTTGACTCAAAGACCAGCAACATCACAGTTTCTCCCTCTGGCTTCACATCCAATCCTGACATGTCTCTCCCAGATCTCCACACTGTGCCTGTCACTCACCGACCCCAGAATGGATCCCTCCTAGTGACTTGCCCAGCAATGCTCCCTTCGGTCTTCTTCCTGCTCCTGTTCAGGACCCCCCGAGATAGCTTTTGTATGAAGGGGTTCCTTCCCAGCTCCCGAGCCCCCCCTTAGAAAGGGGGCTCCCCACAGGGCCATGAAAGCCCAACGCTCCAATCACTTGTTCTTCCACCCGAAAACTCCTCCCACAGCAGGCTGACCATGAGAGTATATATAGGAGGTCTGCCCCCTGCCAATCCTAGTTGGGGATTGGTCAGGGATCCCAGATACACTCCATGCCACTCCAACCCTCTGCCTTACCTTTTTCCCAGAACCTTCCAGAAACAGAGGAGGCACCAGAGAGAAAAAAATGATTGTCAGTCACCTGCTGCTACTCTCAAAACCACTCCCAGCCCCCAGCTCAAAACAAACAGGCCTAGCTCACTGCTGGGCCGTCCTAAATTTACCTGCACCAACTGTAAAAATCAAAACCACTACCTCTAGCACATCTTACCCAAGGAAGAGGGTGCTATACATGTATTAACCGGTTCCTGACCGGCTCCTGTACAATTACGTCGGCAGAATGGCACAGCTGGGCAAATTAACGTATATTTCGGTCTATTGAAATTCCCGCCCCTGCCGCAAGCTCCGTGACCGCAGACTCGATGTCCGCCGGTGTCCCGCGATTGGGTCACAGAGCTCCAGAATGGGGAGAGGCAAGTGTAAACATGCCTCTCCCCGTTCTGCCTAGTGACACTGTCATTGAT
Organism: Rana muscosa; assembly: GCA_029206835.1. NCBI lineage: Eukaryota > Metazoa > Chordata > Amphibia > Anura > Ranidae > Rana > Rana muscosa. Next base: position 429,469,109 of record CM055121.1, on the reverse strand, counting down.
CGTCTGTTCCCTGTGATCGGGAACAGCGGTCAGTGATGTGTCACCCGTAGCCACACCCCCTAACAGTAAGAAGCACGCCCTAGGTCACACTTAACCCCTTCAGCGCCACCTAGTGGTTAACCCCTTCACTGCCAGTGTCATTTTCACAATAATCAGTGCATATTTATAGCACTGATTGCTGTAAAAATGACAATGGTCCCAAAAATGTGTCAAAACTGTCCGATGTGTCCGCCATAATGTTGCAGTCGCAATAAAAATCCCTGATCGCCACCATTACTAGTAAAAAAAAAAATATTAATTAAAATGCCATAAAACTATCTATTTTGTAGACGCTATAACTTTTGCGCAAACCAATCAAATGCTACGTATCGGTCTAAACTGGAGGAAAAAAATGTTTTTTATATATTTTTGGGGGATATTTATTATAGCAAAATATTGCTTTTTTTTCAAAATTGTCACTCTATTTTTGTTTATAGCGCAAAAAATAAAAACTGCAGAGGTGATTAAATACCACCAAAAGAAATCTCTATTTGTGGGAAAAAAAGGACGTAAATTTTGTTTGGGAGCCACGCCGCACGCAATTGTCAGTTAAAGCGACGCAGTGCCGAATCGCAAAAAATGCTCTGGTCTTTGGCCAGCGATATTGTCCGGGGCTGAAGTGGTTAAAGCAATGTATAACGCAAGCTTTTACAAAGTATTTGAAAAGCTTTCAGACTGTTTCAAGACGTCTTTCTTGAAGCCTTTAAAAGCATGCTTCAGCCCCAGTTGGGGATGGTGAATTACAGATTTTGGTGGGAGTATGGAATGTCACTTTGAATAAGCAACTAGCAGGCTTCATGAGGCATTCATCAAGTTTTAAGTTATGCCAAAGCTTACTAACGCCTACGGCATGGCCCTCTTAATGAATTGACGGACCTGGGCACTGCCCCATGATAAGGGCCAAGGGAGGTGGGCGCTGTGTTAGGGAGTGCATTGGCGATTTGGCCCCTTTATCGGCTCTTCTTTGACAGGAGTAACTGCAACGTCACTCCTGTTAGAAGTAGCAGTGGCTAACTTCTGCAGGAGAGAGGCTTTCTCCTTCCTCCAAAAGAGTCGGCACTGTGACTGAGGACTCAGCTCAGTCTCAGTGCGGGATAGGGAGGAGGAGCTGCCCTCATTGCAGGTGGGAACAGCATTCGTGATCTGTGAGTACAATGGGGAGCACAGCTCTGATGCAAGGGGATATTGTGATGTGGACACCTGATGTAAAAAGACACGGATGGGAAAACCTGATGCAAGGGGACACTGATGGGGACACCTGACATAAGGGGACACTGATGGGAAAACCTGATGTAAGGGGACACTGATGGGAAAACCTGATGTAAAGGGATACTGTGATGGGGACATCTGATGTAAGTGGACACTGATGGGGGAAATCTGACGTAAGGGGACTCAGGATGTACAGTATATGGGCACTGTGATAGGGGATACCTAATGTATATGGACACTGATAAGAGATACCCAATGTAAGAGGGCAATGATGGGAACACCTGATGTATGGGGACATTGTGATGGGAAAACCAGATGTATAAGGGGACTATGATAGGGGAAACGAATGTAAGGGGGTGCCGTGATGGGAACGCCTGATGTATGGGGGCACTGTGATGGGGCTCTGTGATGGAGACACTGTGATAGGGAAACCTGATGTATATAGGCATTGTGTTGGGGACACCTGATATAAGGGGACACCTGCTATAAGGGGACATTGTGATGGGGGAACCTGATGTATGTGAGGAGGCTGGTAGGGGCCCCAGTGCATTGCTTTGCCCAGGAGTCCATGATGCTATTAAGATGGCACTGCCTACAGGAGCCTGCTAGCAACTTGTTTTGAGTGACAATCATTACACCCATTAAAAGAGAAATATAGCCAAAACCTTTTTGGCCAAACTTCTCTTGTGGGTCAAAGGAGTGCACTATTGTGACCCAGAGTCAGCTGATGGTGGACCATTACATAAATCATAAAATACAGTGTAGCGCAACTCAAATATAAATATCACTACAGTGCAATATCTACAAATAATTCCATAAAATATACTCAAAAAATTGTATACATTCAAAAATGATACACATATAATGTCCATATTATGTGGATCAACACCATAAGAAACGTTCAAATCACCACCGTGTTAAAAAAAACAGCTGAAAGTTCCAAAGTGTCTTGTGCCACCCAACACTCACTAGTCGCTCATCTTACGGTTATGACCCCTGCATCACCAGTAAGGTCATAACAAGCTGTTGTTCCCTTAAAAAGGTTGTAGATGTAGCATTCCTAATCCATCGTATTTCCTATGCCAACATATTGGCCTAAAAATTAAACATATTCATGCAAAAAATGGCGAAAAAACACACCAGGCCTAGTGCTCTCCGTTTAGAATATTTGATATGCAAAGTAACTGATGTACTCACTTGCGCTACACTGTATTTAGGATTTATGCATTTCTGTATTAAGTGAGGTGAACACACTTTGTGGGTGTTGGCAGCAATTCCATATAACATGTATTTTAGATAAGGGTTGCACTAACTGAATTCATTTGGTTTTGGATAGTGGACCATTGCCTGCTATCCATTGACAGGGCAGAGTCAAGCCAGGCTCTGGAAGGACACTGACAATATTATTAGGTTCCCCCCCACTGCCAGCTGGCATCGTCTTTAGGCGTGCAGTTTAAGCCGGAGCCAGCCATGCCCACCCTAGTACAGCCTTGAGTGAGCAGAGCTGTCAGCAGTGACTGACAATCACTACTCTCCACAAACTAAGAAATTAGTTATCAGCAGTCATGTGATTGCTCAGTTCTTGGTCTTCGAGCTGGCATGGGACAGCTGCATCTCGACACTGATGCTGCAGCACAGAGGCCAGTATTATTTATTTTTTATTTCCCATACTGCTTTAGAGTTTGTATTTAATCTCCTGAAACTGAAGCAAAAGGCCGATTTAACAGCTTCATCAAAAGCGGCTTGAGAGTGCTGAAGGGTTTGCAAATGCTTTAAAAAAGCTTGCTGTACACACTGTTCTTATACAAGCTAAAAACTGTATGTACAAGGCCTTAGCTGGTTTACCGATGTCACCATCAAAGCTACTTCATATATATGGCTATGGGGAATCCACCTGCAAAAGCAGAACACAGTTAAAGCAGGCCATACACGGTCGAATTTCGAACCAATTTTCTTTTCAAAATCAGAAAATTTGTTTTTTTTGTTATCCGATGATGCCACCATTTATTTTCGAAATTCGGCCGACCAAGCCTTCATGTTGCTACAGAAAATAATTTTTGTTGCCGGGAATATTCTTTTCTCTCGAAATTCGAACCGTGTATGGCCTGCATAAGAGTGCAATCTGCTCTCTAGTATACTCACAATACAAATATGTAGTGGGCCCAGACTGGTAAAAACAATGTGCTTGGTTTAGGAGGAGGTTTTACTGGGGTTTTGGACACCAATAATAAAATCTATCGTGCCCAAAAACTACACTGGAATGCAAAACTGCAAAGCTTAAAGTAGAACTATAGGCAAAACTTTTTTTTCTATTTTGGATACAGTAAGGGCTATAACCACTGTCAATTGTTTTTTCTCCATCTGTGTCCCATTGCAGAGATTTCCCATCACTTTCTGTGCCATAGCCAAACAGGAAGTGAGAGGAAATCCCTGCAAATTAAGAGAATTCCTTGGGGACCTCCAGGTCACTATAACTAGTGTCCTCATAGGAAGATTTCCACTCCATTATTTTTCTGGAGAAAAATACTAAATTTGGGATTTTCTTTTACTTTCACTTTCAATGATAATTGTAAACAGGACAAATAGAGAGGGAGAATCTTCTTGACGGCAGCACAGACTGCAATACAAACTGACAAGCATCCTAATCCCTCTATCCAAAACAAAAAAAAAAAAAAAGGTTTTGCCTTTAGTTATACTTTAAACACCTGAAGATAGAAAGCCACGTTCAAATATCAACCCTCATGCCGCGAACACACGACCGTTTTTCCCGTCGAGAAAAATGAAATTTTTTCCTTTGGACGAGAAAAACAATCGTCTGTGGGCTTTTTGTCGTTTTTCTCGACGGGAAAAATGGCATTAATCACGACGAGAAAAATTAGAACATGCTCTAATTTTTCTCGTCGTGATTCCCGTCGTTTTTTTCCGCGGCAGTTTTCCCGTAGGGAAACACTGCCGCGGAGCCCACACACGGTCGTTTTTTTAGACCAAAAAAAAAATGTCATTTAAAAAGGCCGTGTGTGGGGGGAACAAGCTGTTCCTCGTTTTTCACGTCGATTTTCTCAACGGTGTTTTCACCGTCGAAAAAATCTATCGTGTGTACGCGGCATCAGAGTGCCAAATTAATCATCTTAAACAGACCTAAACAAAAAAAATTATCAAAAAAGCCATACTAAGTCTATTAACGAAATGGTAAATTAAGCAACTTTTGGTCTTTATGGTTATGAGAGATATATAATGCAGAAAGTGATCATGGATAAGAAACTACCACAGAAACTGCTGGAAACTACAATTAATAGATAACTAAAAGCACAAGTGGCTGAAGAGGGGCAATCTGCTTTAAATCCAACAATGTCCAAAAATATACACAAGGGTCAGTTGCCTTATAACAACTCAACAGCGTATGTTAAAAAAAAAACACACACATTTTGACTCTGCAGATATGAAATATTTTTAGCAGTCTTTAAAATCAAATTTCCATTACCCATCAAACAAATGTGACCTTGTTGAGTTTATGGCCCTATCAACGGTTGCAATAGCTTCATTAATTGATGCAGTAACAAAGGGGTCTCCGGTACGGCTAACTTCCGGCACTACAAAAAGAGGATAGAACACAATGATTAGTAAAAATAAATAAATAAATGAAGTCCACACCAAAAAACAATTTCACTCTATATAAGTGATTACATGCGATTGGCCATAAATAGCTGTCAGACTCCTATAGTTTTCAATAAGGCTCCCCACCTGCAGCTAATTGCAGGGAACTCCCACTGGGTCTCCTTCATCCCATCAGAAATGGCCCCATGTGCAAGTGTGAATGGGGCCCAAAGTTTAAATGGCACTACAGCAAATCTACACAATTTTCAAGTGTATGTAAAGCCAAACAAAGTCTTGGCTTTGCATATGCTTTGATTACTGCAGAACAGAGCTCTTCATTTAACCAACAGCCAAACCCTCCAGAATGAAAGTGGCACCAGCAGAGAATATCTTACATCATGGTCATTATAAAGAAAAACATACACATTTGAACAGCATAATTAAAGGAAAGAATGCTAGTAAAATATCTTTCAAAGGTTTTTCCTAGTTAAGAAAAAAAATTTTCCGGACAAAGTGAAATTCTGAGAACATTTACAATGCTCTTACCTTTATAAAAGACGATGATCCTGTTGGCATTAATTGCATACAAACAATTAAGCCGAAACACATGTGAACCATCTGGGCTGCGTAATCCCCACTCTGTATATTTCATGCTCTTTCAGAACACGAATCTACCTTTACAAATGAATAATTCCATATGGGACATTATAGTGTCCTCCTATCCAAAACGAATATTTAGGATTGTGTAGTTTAATCAGCTGACAATCTCTCCTTGGGTCTCTATTGTTGAAATGCCTTTGCTCGAGTTCCTAGGTCTGAACACCCGCTGTGGCCATTGTGAGGGGTCCTGTTCTACTTGTTAGATTCTTTCTTTTATTTAAGAATGCAAACAAATATGTCACTATTCATTTTGTTAAATATTTACTGCCTCCATTACACCATTAATGTAGCCTAAGCCCCAAACCGGGTTAACTTTTCAGTGGATTACGGTTACATAGTTGGGTTAATAAAAAACAAATCCATCTAGTTATACCAACAGAAAAAAATGAATACATTGAAAACTTCTATATACAGAACCTTATATAAACAGTTGATCCAGAGTGAGGTAAATAAAAAAAAAAAAAAAAAAAACTTATAGGCCTAGCCTACACTTGCAGTTGGGGGGGTGATATTAAAAACGGGCAGTCAAGCTGCATTTTTACCACCCTCCACCAAGCTGCAACGGCAACCACATGGGGGTATACAAACCCCCCTCCCATTGCATTTGGCAACTAGTACAGCCTGAGGAATGCAACTTATTCAAGTAAATGGAACCATCGCACGCAGTGGTGTGGGCTTTTAATAGTTAAAACAGGCATAACACCTCCTCGGCACCTGTCAAACGCCCTCTGAACTGCAACCCACAGTGGATTGCTCTTCAAGGCCTATCGCTAGTGTAAACAAGCCCTTAAAGCGGAGTTCCACCCAAAAATGAAGCTTCTGCTTTTTGGAATCCTCCCCCCTCTCCGGTGTCATATTTGGCACTTTTCAGGGGGGAGAGGGGAGCAGATACCGGTCTAATACAGGTATTTTGCTCCCACTTCCAGGCATAGATAGCCGAGCCACCCGCGGCTATCTACGCCATTCCTGGCGCCTCCTCCGTTCCCCCCCCCCGCTGTCTTCTGGGAGACACACAGGTCCCAGAAGACAGCAGGGACCAGTGGGATTGCGCAGCGCGAGTTGCGCATGCGCAGTAGGGAACCAGGAAGTGAAGCCTTCCTGATTCCCTTACCGAAGATGGCGGAGCAGCACCCGAGAGCCGAGGGACAGATCAGCTTTGGGTGCCGACATCATGGGCGCCTTGGACAGGTAAAGTGCCCTTATTTTAAAAGTCAGCAGCTGCAGTATTTGTAACTGCTGACTTTAAAAAAATAAAAATAAAAAATTGCCAGAACCCTGCTTTAAAGAAGGGCCCAGTTTGCTCCAACAGGGGGAAAAAATCTTCCTGAGGCCTATCGCAATCAGACCTTCCCAGGATCAACAATCCCCAGTGTTAATATAGTTAGGTCTGTGCATTTAGGAATCCTTCCAGCTTTTTTTATTAACAATCAGCTGAACTTGGTGGAATTTGTTTCAGGCATGTACCGACCATTCCTTGTTCCATGTTAGGCTCTGGCATTCTCTGCATTGGCTTCATCCTCCAAGTTTATTATGCTGGATATTTGTTTTGGATCAAGCAAGATGGCCATGCCAGACTGCTGCTAGGTTATCTTTGAGAGATAACATTTACTGAATAAATCTTTTTATATTCTCACCTGTTACAGTCAGCACCATGCTTACTGAAGAATATCCAATGTTATTTCTTGCTACACATTCATATCGACCTTGGTCTGCTGGGCCAGAATCTCGAATAGTCAATCCTTGAAGACTGACGTGAAATTTTCCACTCTCAGTAATCTGTATTCCATCCTGCAACAGTTATTTATCCACTTACTATATGCAATTCCACTTCAGTCATCAATCCAATCATACTCTACATTACCAAAAGTATTGGGACACCTGCCTTTACATGCACATGAACTTTAATGGCATCCCAGTCTTAGTCCGTAGGGTTAAATATTGAGTTGGCCCACCCTTTTGCAGCTATAACAGCTTCAACTCTTCTGGGAAGGCTGTCCACAAGGTTTAAGAGTGTGTCTATGGGAATGTTGGACCATCCTTCCAGAAGCACATTTGTGAGGTCAGGCACAGATGTTGGATGAGAAGGCCTGGCTTGCAGTCTTTGCTCTAATTCATCCCCAAGGTGTGCTATCGGATTGAGGTCAGGACACTGTGCAGGCCAGTCAAGTTTCTCCACCCCAATGAAGAATTGAAGCTGTTATAGCTGCAAAGGGTGGGCCATTAAAGTTTATGTGCATGTAGGCAGGCAGTGTTTTTGGTAATATAGTGTATGTACAATATTAATGGCAAAAGCAATCATGACAGTCTAATCACACCACATAGATGGGTCTACATTGCTTGCTTGCATGATTGACAGGTTTATGGAAATGAGACAGAAACACTCACAATACACAAAATAAATTATAATCAAAGAGGTGAGGATTGCTTTTGATGTCTATACATAAATGCCTCTGGCTTGTTTCAACAAACCTATGGATCATGCAGTCAAGCATCATGGACCTGTCTATATGATGTAGTTGTGTTGCAGCAGGGCCATGCAAGGTTTTGGACCCATGGAAAGGTTAGCAAAGTGAACGTTTTACCTGGTCTCCTTTGCAGCAGCAGGAACTCAATTCTATATCTTGATAGTTTAGTCTTTTACTGTAATCGGTTTTCTTTTTATTCAGATTTTCCATTTATTTCAAAGGTTAATGTGGAACTTCACTCTCCCAATCAACATTGATTATTTTTAATCCTCATGCTGCTAGCATTAGTAAATAGACAGGAAAGTATATCATATTCACTTGTTTTTTATTTTTACATTTCTTCAGTTACTTCCAGATTTCATGCCTAGGCAAATGTGATACATCCCAGGGATCTTCAGGAGGGGAGGAGAGGAGGAGGGGTTTTCTCAGCTAAGCACACCCTCCTGTCATGCAGGCTTAAGCAGATGGATTCAAGGGAATAAATGCTACAGGAATCATTTGCCCTTACTCAAGATGGCCACATACAGAAATTCTATTTTTTTTCCCCCAAAGTTATTTTCTCAAAATATAGCATGGGGTCATGGATGGGTGGGGGAGTTTGCTTGGAATATTAAAAATGAATTAAATAGTGTTTCTGGTTTGTGAGATGCAGTGAAGATCCACTTTAAAAGCAAAAAATCCCTAAAGTATTAGAATATAAAAACAAATACTCTGTGGCAGAGTAGGTGCTGCTATGTCGTTGTGCTTCACTGTTGCCTAATGGGAAAGCCGACTACTTCATATTCCCATAGAGTGCATTTCTGCACAGTCTGGAACACTCCGCTTTCACAGTAGGCAGAAGTGAGGCAGAGCAAAGTTACTTTCGCCTACAGAAATTAAATGGAAGTCAGTATCAGTGTTTTTACTTTTATTTTTATGTTTAAAATATACTCAGTGTTTTTTTATTTGGGGGTTTGGGACTCAGTTATAAGTGGACTTTGCATTTTCATGCAAGATCTGATTTCAGTCACCCCCACCTACCTCATTCAATATTTCCTGGTACACTCTCTATGCTACCCCCTGCCACTGCCTGCAGTTGGCAAACCAACCAGTCTGATATTTATTTTGAGCATTAGATGACTTCCAGTTTTGGGTGAGCAGCTATGATGACTTATGTGACAGGAGTCACTTTGGGCATAGGGTGACTGAGGAAATATACCTTGGACTACCTAAAATGGGATAGTAATAGTCATCCACAATATCTCCCAGGATATAAGTAAAATAACTATTTACTGGTTGTTGATTCTTTAGTCAACAGGTTAATTGAGAGATGCTAATGTCGTCACCTTCAGCCACCTGGCTGCCTGTGTAATGTAAATTGAGTCCAGGCTAACTTCTAAAGACCTTTTCATTGTGGCTTGTGCTAATTAAGTCTGCTACTGTGGTGATGTGGATTGGAGCTTGGTAGACAGTCTGACTGCCTATTATGGGATGTTTAAGTGTCTTGCTGTGAGGAAAGGGGGGGGGGGGAATCACTCCAGCAACCCCTCCTGCTAAGACTGTTTACTGAAGGAGAAGTTTGAACACACCTGACCTGTATCACCATTGTCATTGGACAGTTTAACACGCCCTGTTTCCAGAGGGTGGGAGGGAAGTGTTTTGAAGAGAAAATGTGTTACCATGTGCTTGCAATAAAGATTCATTCCCTGTTTGGAACCTCAACACAGAGCGTTGTCTCATTTGTGGAGGGAGAATTATTTGTATGGGGTCTTATTCTGCTGGTTGGAGTGTCTGGTAGCTGTCGTGTGTTCGGGAATGGAGTATCTTAAACGGCGTTAACCCCTTTCATACTTGGGGTGCCGTTACAACTTCCATCTCTGTTCCACGAACTGTGCAGGCAGTGCCAGGCACATCAGTCCATCTGAACACTGTTTTGCTGGATATGTACTGCTGAAATGTCAATAGCAGTGTCCTGAGCAATATGGAGTGGAGAGCGTGGCTGATGGAGAAATGTCAACTTTGCACGTCTGCACCCCATACATGTGGCTGTCTGCTTCTATATGTGGCCCGGCCTCACAAGTTCCACTACCATTTTGCTGAAAGCTCACAAGATGAGAAGGAAGGTGGATGGGGTTCTTGCTTTAATAAAAATACTGGACTGCACTTTTGAATTGGATAAGTTAGATATTTTTCAGCAGGGAAAATTTAGCACAGTCATCGGAGATCAGTGATAAAATGGGATCTGATAAAAATCACCTATGTTCCTACAGCTACAGGCCCCTTTCACACTGGGGCGGGCATATGCGGTGACGGTATAGCGGCGCGATTTTCAGCGCCCTATACAATCGTGTTTACTGCGATATTCGGCCGTTAGCTGTGCGGTTTTAATCCCCGCTAGCGGCCGAAAAAGGGTTCATACTGCCCGCCAACCGCGGCTATAGCCGCGGTTGGCGGGCGGTATTACCGCGGTGTCCCATTGATTTCAATGGGAGGGAGCGGTAAAGGAGCGGTATACACTCCGCTCCTTCACCGCTCCAAAGATGTGGCTTGCAGGAGATTTTTTTGTCTCCTGCCAGCGCACCGCCTCAGTGTGAAAGCCCTCAGGGCTTTCACATTGAGAATGCTGGGGCAGGAGTATTTCAGGCGTTATTTATGCGCTATTTTTAGCGCAAAAACGCCTGAAATACGCCTCAGTGTGAAAGGGGCCTAAAGCTGCATACAGTTCAAGGAGAGAGTTACCGCTCAGATGTGACTGGTGACTCATTCACAAGATCCAGAGCCGTGGATGCATAAGACAATGCAAAAAATCTGAGGAAAACGCTTGGACAGCCGCACTCCAAAAAAGGTTCTTTTATTTAAAACAAAAGCACAAATAACATGCCACAGCAAAAAAACAGCAAGTATGAGCTGATGTTTCGCACTGCGATTCAGTGCTTAATCATAGCACACAGTTCAACATTGATCATTTTTAATCCTTAGGCCTCATGCACACTGGATGTTAAAAACAAAAAACAAAAAAAATAAAAAATCGCCAGTAGAATTAGCTGTAGCTATAGAATGAGCTATTCAGTGTTTTTGCAGTAGCGTTTTTCAGCATTTTTTTCGCAAAACTATACTCCTACAAAAACGTATGGCTCAAAAACGCCCAATAGCTACACTTTTCTGCTTTTTTTGTGCGTTTTTCAGCTTTTTTCAGAGTTAGAGCATTTTATTACTGAAAAACTCTTCTTAAAACCCACTAGTTCTGGGGGTTTTTCCAGCCAGAAAACGTCCCCTGCCAAAAAACGCGGATAACAGCCTATGTGTGCATGGACACAAAGGATAACACACTGGGGAGTTTACTGGCTGCAGAAAAAATGCCTGAAGCCAAAAACAGCAGCTGTGAAAATGTCCAGTGTGCATGAGAACTTATACTGCTAGCAATGGTATGTAGATATGCTATACTTTCCTATTTACTGGTTTTAAACTTTTTTCTTTACATTTCTTCCGTTACTTCCTGGTTTCCAGGCCTTGGAAAATTAGGTCATACATCACAAGAGTCTTCAAGAGGAGAGGAGGGGTTTTCTCAGCTAAGCACACCCTCCTGCCTATATGCCTGAGCTAAGGGCAGATGGATTCCAGGAAGCAAATGCTACATGAATCATTCACCCTCCACCATTACTCAAGATGGCCACTGCCAGAAATGCTAGGGGTGTGTGTTTCAATGTGATTTCTTAGCAAAATAAAGCATGGTGACATGGATGGATGGGGGGAGTTTCCTTTGAATATTAAAAATAAATTAAACAGCATTTTTGGTTTGTGGTGCTCAGATGCAGTGAAGCTTATGTTCTGGACAAGACAAGTATCCTAGATGTGAATCCCAAGTATAAAGCAATTGTTGTGGAGTCAAAAAGCTTACACTTTTTTTTTTCAAGAAATTCAATAGGGAACCTGCTATATGGCTATTATTATAGTTTTCCTTTATTGACTGCCCTGTACTTCATGTCAGCTTCAATTTATTTTACATAGCATCTGTCTGTAAAAAAAAGTATATACAAGTTTTTAGTGTTCAATTAATCATAGATAAATTGGTGTTAAAAACCTGACAGCAATGCAGTGGGGTAAAAACATTAGCAGCACATTTGCCAGAAGTTACCTTATTCCATGTTATCACTGGCAGAGGGTCCCCTTGGGAACTACAAGGAATCTGAACTTCGGTGCCAACTTCTGCTGTCATGTCACTGGGCACAGTAGCAAAAACCGGTGTAACTGAAAAAAAGTCAAGAGAATAAAAATAAAACAGCATTTAGTGATTCATAAAAGGCTAATGTGCTCTAATACTGTTAACTAACTTTTGTATTGGTGCAGTGTAAGTACACACTGGGAATGATTTACTAAAACTGAAGAGTGCAAACTCTGGTGCAGCTCTGCACAGAAACCAATCAGCTTCAGTTTTTTTTTGTCAAAGTTTAATTGAACAAGCTGAAGTTAGAAGCCGATTGGCTACCAGATTTTGCACTCTCCAATTTTAGTAAATCAACCCATATATCCAAAAGCTTCTAGACACCTGATCATCGCACATACACAAGCTTGTTGGACATCCCTTTCTAATCTAATGGGCATGAATATGAAGTTGACTTCCTCTTTGTGCCACTAACCTCTGTGAAGACGTTCCACAAGATTCTAAAGTGTGTCCATTTGGCCAAACCATAATTTGTGACGTTAGGTACTGAGGGAGGACAAGAAGACCAGGATTGCAATCTAATTTATGTAAAAGGTTGAGACCAGGCTATTTTAATTTCTCTACACCCAACTTCTTATGGCACTGGCTTTGTCCACAGAGACACAGTCATGGTGGAACAGAAAAAGGGCCTTGCCCAAACTGTTGTCACAAAGCTGGAAGTGCACATTTATAATGTCTTTGTATGCTGTCACATTAACAGTACCCTTCACTGAAAGTACCTGAACTCAATAATTTGGAGGGTGTGATGTCAGGGGTCCACAAACTTTTGCCATATAGAGTACATTCAACTACTTTCAGTTACTGCACCATTAGCTCGTCTGACGTTAAAAAAAATCACTGGATTCTCTGTATGTGATCCTGTTGCCCTGTTACTTCTTGAGAACCCTTAGGCAAAAGAACATTTAAAGCACCATCCATTGCTATTTGTTGAAGTTGATAAATCTCCTGAAAAAGCCACATTATGCTCATCCATAGAAAAACGTAGGCAGGGAAACCTGATCCTGGGACAGAAGTAACTGCAAGACTCAAATATCTCATTGTATCCCCTCATCCAATGCTGAAATGCAATTAAAACTAAAGCTTTTTACCGTAAATGGACATTCTTTCAAACAGTCCATCAGGGTCTGCTCAGAAATTTCTGAGTTTTGAGTTATACATTTTAATACAATGTTCAGCATGTTGTAAATAGTAATACAAATAATTTATGTCTTTTAGAAAATCTGCACTTATTCCACAAAACAAAAACCTTGGCTGTTCAGCCAGCTTCTGAGAGAGACCCTGCCAAAATCAAGAGTAGCAAATTCAGGCTCACGATATATCACTGCCATTTACAAAATGCCTTGTATTCACAAAAACACAAGATACAACATAAGTGATAATGAAAACTAATATAGGGTCAGTTCAGCCAATGCGTAATCTGCACTTATATGGATCAGTCTGGGATTTTATAGAGATCAGACATGTCCCCAGCTCTGCCCTCCTCACTCTGACAGGTTTTCATGACATCAATCAAAAAATGGTGACAGGGGAGGGTTTTCCAGCTGATTAACAGCCTCAGCTCTGTTCCTGTGTGATGTGTGAAGGGTGGAGGGCGTGTGTCTGTGTGTGTGTGTGGGGGGGGGGTTCCTCCCTCCAATCAGCTCTCAGAGCTCTCCTAACTTCACTCTGCAGTGTGTAATTTCAGCTCTCCACTCCTTTTTTTAATGAACTCAGACAAGCTTTATAAATTCTGGACTTTGAAGAGATGTAGAGAAGAGAAAACTGCAGATGAACATGTACAACGTATGTAGGAGGATTGGCTTCATCTCTGTGCATCACCTGAGGCCAGTCAGCTTACTGGGTATATGTAAGGGTTTACAACCACTTTAAGTCTCTCTTGATAAAAAAACATATTATTTATCCCAGTGAAAGGAAAGTACATAGGAAATCTCATAGCATTTTGTTATTTTGAGGCATAAATGTTGACTTTTATTCAAAATGTATTCAAATGACTAGCTAGGGTTACAGAGAGCTGGCTGTATGCCACCAGAACACAGTCTGGGGTCTCATTCCTTTTCAACAGAGTACAGAGAAGCTGGAGCAGGACACAGGGATCCGTGAGGACACTTACCTCTGGCTTGTACAGTCAGATGTGCTGAGAAGCTCTTGGACCCAACAATGTTTACAGCTTGACACTCATACTGGCCCTGGTCATGCAACGCCACACGAAGAATCCTCAATGTCCCAGAAGACAAGACTTGATGCCTTCTGTCAACAGACAGGGGGTTTCCTAACAGAGCACAAATTTATTACCCAATTAACACAGAGCACATAATCAAATAAACAGTTCTGAGCCATTTATTTGATATTAATCTCAGAGGGATTAGACTTGAATGAGAAATAAGAGAAAGAACACGATACAGCAATAATCCTGAGAACATTCTGTAAAAATCTGAGGTTAATTCCCAGCAAACAGAAGGACAACTGTTATTGACAGCTAAGATAAGACAAAAAATAATTAAAGAGCGGCCCAGCAGTGCATGTAGTTTACAAAGTTTTTTAAACTGTTCAGAATATTTCACATATTATTCAGACATTTCATCCGGGTATGTATTTATAACATAAAATGTGATTTGAAATACATCTAGTAGAACTTCTAGAAGTTATCCTTATTTTAGCAGTCGATTCTCACCAAGGTTTCCTCGTCTTTTTACTCCTACCTCCCTAAGCATGTGTAGCACACACTCCCCTCTCAAAGCTCTATACTTGGATAGATCTTGTGCTGGGAACCATGGCATTATTTACATTGCTCCCCCAGCTCCTTGCCCAATATCTGCACATTTAAAGTTAGCAGCAAAGACTTCTATTGGACTGGGAGACAAATTGGTTCCTCTGATGACTATAAATATTTAAATATTGCACTTAATGTGCTTATATAAACAGGGTTAACCCAATGTCATGGTGCTTGGAAGTATCATTAGTTCTGGGTGGGTGAAAGCTGGAGACTGGTACAGACCGGCCCTCCTCCAGCTGCTCTGAAACCAATTTGCCAACTCTGCTGATTGCAAGACACTATATGAAAAGCCCTGCAATTTATAGCAAGTTATTTTAAAGTCTACAGTGTCCATGTATCTAGCTATTACTAAAAATTGTCATATCTGACTGTCTAGGTTACATCGTTTAACGATTGAGGCAAACGGTTTTGGATAAATAATACATTTTTTTGGATGCTGCAAGTTTGAGTCTTCTCTACCTATTGATGCACTAGTATGCTTTTCTTTTGTGCATAAAGATAAAAAAACTAAAAACCTCCGGTCCATTCATATCAACTTATATGTGCGTGATTTTTATTCTCCAACAATTCCCATAGCCAGTATATTCTGCATCCTGAGGAAGGCATCTACATTTTTTTGAAGCTGTTACCACTCCCATCTGTTAACACTTCCTGTTAATATCCACAATTTTACTGCTCCAACAGTAAAGAAGGCTTTCAGTAACCTAAGAAATCTCCTTTCTTCTAACCTCAAATCGTGGGCATGTGAAGATTAAGTCTTTAGCATTGTATCTACGACCAATTTCTTTTTAGTTTTGGATAGTGTAGGATAGGGGTAATCAACTCTGTCACGGTTCTTTCTTTACTGAGTGTTCCTGCTGGGGAGACTCGCCTTCTATTTATTCGGTTGACCATTGAAAGTGAGGGCAAAATCAAAAAATTTTAATTAGGAGAGGATTTATTTGTTTATCACAGTACTACAGTGGGCTGTGCACCTGGATGCTCAATGGCATAAAGAGTATGGGCGGTTGATGGATTTGTATTCCAGGTCTCCCATAAATAAACCCCATCATAATACACTTTATTGGCACAACAATGCCAGTGTGGTGTAGGTGACCAAATCAGAAGCTCTGAAATCAAACTAAGGGCTCTTTCACACGGGCATTAAAAAATAGGCAGTTGGGTCGTGTTTTTATGGCTTCCTGACCGACTATCAACGCCACTCAATATAGTTAAAATAAGGAGCAAATGGAGGTTTTCACACTGCAACGTTAGTATTGCCTTGCATCACATTGAAAAAAAATGAACACCGCCTGCAGAGTTCGGCAGGCGTTGATGCTTTGCAGCCACCTCCATTTACTTCTATTGAAATGCACCACAATTGTACTGTAAACACACCTAAGGGTCAATTAGTGACTTGTACAAATTAAAAAAAACACATCTCCCAGGGTGTTTGAGGTGTGTTGCCTGATGCAACATGAATGCCTGTGCAATACAACCAAAATGCTATTA
This sequence comes from Rana muscosa, assembly GCA_029206835.1. NCBI lineage: Eukaryota > Metazoa > Chordata > Amphibia > Anura > Ranidae > Rana > Rana muscosa. The sequence goes on along the minus strand of CM055121.1, from coordinate 429,452,677 downwards.
ACGCTTTAGGTGCATTAATGCTGCTGTAGAATTCAACACCTGTTTTAAGGAGCCCCAATAATGGTATCACAGTCACCTTCATCTCAGCTTCAGAAAGCTAGCATGTGGGAAGCACTATGGGGCTGCCTGTGCAAGTTTCAATGAATAAATCAATAGCAATCAATTAGCGAGGACCCTACACAATTTTCCAAAGCATTTTTCCATTATATTTACTGAAAATGTCAAATCCATTTAAGACACAATGTAAGGACCCATCCATCACATGCAGCATTCCACAACAAGTAGTCACATAGCAGCTTGTGTGCACGTCTGTCTATTGGGCAAGCTGATCTTTCCTTTCTGTGGGGTTAAGATTTTTTTTTCACCAAGGTTAAATAAGGCCCAATAAGTTTGTGGTGTCTGGGATTTAGCACACATGTGTAATCCACTTCTTAATCCCTTTTTGATAACTTACTGGTGTGTTTGAAAAAAAAGACAGGAAAAGCCCCAAAGCAGTCATAACACCATTAATCTAAATAGCAGTGTAATGTCTTGGCCTAAGCAAAGGGTTTCACTGCTAAGCTGTTTGTGGCTTCCTGATGAGGGCGAGCAGAAACATTTTACTTCTTGGACGACGTGCTATTGAGTTGCATTTAAAATACTGCATGAAGCCTATTACCTCCTTTGGTCCAAGCAATTACTGGCTGTGGATTTCCTTGAGCTTCACAATGGAAATCCACATTATGGCCTTCAAACACATTCCGGTCTTGTGGAACAACGGTGAACTGAGGAACAGCTGAAAAGACAAAAATGTACATAATGTAATGCGTGGGCCTTTCTTATTGTTCTGCCCTATAGTTAATATAATGTGAAAGTAGAGGCACCAGAATAAAGTCACAGTTCTGTGGATAAATGCTAAATACTGTATATGCACAAAAATCCTTTTTTTAAATTCAAATAATCTGTAAAGAACTACAAAAAAGGACCTGTAAAATCGGGTCACATGATCCTGCTGTCTTGCTTGTTATTTAAAAACATGTTGTGGCTGAGGTTCAATATTGGAACATCTGATGTGATCGGTACTGCTTTAGATTAATTGGAAAACAGAGAAGACATCAGGGGTCTTTTAGACCCCTTCATGTGATGAAAAATAAATAAAATAAAACTGTAAATTAAAAAAGGTACATCCGAGCATGTAAGCTGAACAAAAAAAAAAAAATATCTTTGAGGCCCCCCACCCTCACATACACGCACGTATGGACGTAAACACATACGTCGGAGGGGGAGCCCAAGTATGAAAACTTTGATTGTGATACACGTTAAAAATCGCTGCACATGATGGTGTGAGAGCAATACTTCTAGCACCAGAGCTTCTGCATAATGCTAAACAGAAGACTGTAGCAGCTTTTAAAAGCGACGCTTATGGAAAATATAGGGTACTGAAGTATTCTGCCATTTTACGGGTGTACAGAATTTTGAGGTTTGACATGTTGGGTATATATATATATATATATATATATATATTTATTTTTCACAACCTCATCTTTTGTGTTACCAAAAAAAATTGGGTAATTTATTGAGTTTGTGTGCCCTAAAATTAACTTGTTTTCTAGATCTTTTGCCAATATCATTGTAACATAAAAAATGAGAACTACCACTATTTTACTCTCCAAGGCGTCTGCTTTCAGAAAATATATAATTGTTTTGGGGTTTTATGCAATCTTCTGTGAAAAAAAAATAAAAAAGGGCAGCAAAAGGGTTAAAGTCCAGCCATCATACATATGCGTTCATTGCGGTAGGAGGTTTGTGTGCTGAGAGCGCACACACGGCACAGCGACCAAGCATTCACCGACAGCTCTTGGTCAAGGCTTCTGATAAGGTCAGCAAGGTGGGCTCCCAATCACATGACCTCTGTTCTGTGAGAGCCAATCAAAGCAGAAGCCATGTTGCCTCCTGAGCATTAAAGCCTGTTAAAAGGGGCCGCTTAGAGATGATGTTAAGGGGTTAATATAAAACCTCCATCTCCCCAAATAAATAAATATGCCTTATTTTAATTAATAAATGCAATTCCCAGGGTTAGAGTATCCTGACTTGGCAATGAAAATAATTATTATGGTCAGTTTAGGCATAGTACTTAGAAGAGCCCCCAGCAAAGAGATTGTTGATCTTCTATAGTGGATAGGATCCAGCTGGCTGACGTGGGAGACCTGATTAAGCAGACATACTTATGGAGGGCTATTGATGGAAACAAGACTGCAGCTGGGTCAGCCAGATGACCAGGGACCCAGGACTTTGCAGCTGCTAAACACCAAGAGTTCCACAGTTCTGTGAAATGCATGACGATTCAAGGACCCCCTAACACAGGATCACAACTGACACCATTACAACATCCGCAAATAAATTCCTTGTGTGGATTTTAGAAATTAATGTTCATCATACCTCCCAGCGGATAAACTAGAAATAAAATAAAGCTAGCTTTACTACTTAGTTTTCCATCAAATTACTTTTTTTGGCAGATGCTAAAAGCAAACAAACAAAAAAATAAAATAAGTAAATGGCAGCAAAAAAAAATTCAAAAACAGACAGCAACACAGCCAGAAAAGGGATAAATAAATGCATTGTCACAAATCACACAGCCCATGCTCTTACCACACTTTCTTAAAGTATATCTTTTCAGGGAAAGATAGCAGCTGCTAATGCTAATCTTATTCTAAAAAAAAGATTGGCTGCTTGGCTGTCATGCTGATCCATTGGCCACAATTCGATTACTTGATGCAGAACAGATATGCAGATTAGGAAATTCAGGGAAAAGTCTGCAGTCCTCATCTGCAACCTTTTTCCTGGTCTGTGACGCAGTATTGATGCAAGAAAGTTGAAAGAAAATGTATCTTTTAAGGCCCCTTGTGCATGGGGGGCATCTAGCTGCTGTGAATCCCTCATGGTGTTTTAATTCACGCGGGAGGGACAGGTGTAACGTACTGCCATGCTGCCTGTCAAAGTCTATAGTAAAAAAATTGGAGAAGAATCTATTTTAGGAACTCATCCTGGTAGGTTCCAATCTAACCTGTCAAAGTCTATGGACGGGGCTGAATGCTGTACTGAGTGGAACTCACGTTCACGGCACAATGCCCAAAATGCAGAAGAACACATTCCTAATAAAAAGACACTCCTCAGAAACTGGTCTCCCACCTATGCAACGTGCGGCAGACTCATGTAACTGTCAGTAAGTTACAAATAAATCTGTTGCAGAATTGTTTCTTAAATTTGTTGCACGTGTCAGAAATGGCAAGAAAACATTTGCATGGCTTTCCTGAATTAGATGAAGGACTTTCTAATATGCCCATAATGCCAGAGAAGTGTTGCAAATTATTTATTGATCTGAACCCCATTGTAGTAATAATTAGAAAAGAGAAGAAAACACTGCATCTGTCTGTCTGTACATACCTTGGACTATAATGTAAGCCGTGGAGTGAATAGTGTCTACAGTGTTTGCAGCAAAACATGCGTACTCTCCGGCATCCTCCTGGTTCACATCCTGGATATACAGTCCTCCAGAGGGTGTGATGTTAATACGAGGGTCACTTGGCAGTGGGGTCCTGTCTCCTCTGGTCCATGTGATCCTTGGTTGTGGCTGGCCTGCTGCGCTACATTCCAAAGTAATGCTTTCACCAATCAGAACTTCTGTGTTTTGGGGCTGAATCACAAAACTGGGCCTGGCTGTTTCAGAAAAAAAAAAGTCAAAAGACCACAGTTTTACAAAAGATCACAGATTTTTCACAGCCACATTTAATCAAATTTGTTCATAGAATTCACTCTCCTATTCATATTAATGAACTGGCATTTCATTGGGGAATTGTTATGGACTGCTCAGAAAAATCTCACTCCCATCAATTTTCTCCTTTCAATCTTATTCTAAACTCAGATTGACTGCAGGTTAATTGTAAATGTGTCTGCTTGTCTTCTTCCACTCTTTTAGCTCTCCAGGAGTCCCAATATGTATGAAAATATGGACATGGTCCCAAAAGGCAACATAAACAATCATCACTGCATACAAGGCCAGAGTCACATCTTTGAATTGCGGTAACCTTTTTTGTAAGATTAAGTAGAGCTGCACGATTCTGGCTAAAATGAGAATTCATTTTTTTTTTGCTTAGAATAAAGATCACAATTCTCTCACGATTCTCGCGACGTAACATCATCTTTCACAAAAAAAATTGGGCTAACTTTACTGTTTATTTTATTTTTTTAATTCACAAAAGTATATTTTTTCCAAAAATATTGAGTTTGAAAGATCGCTGAGCAAATACAGTGTGACAAAATATTGCAACAACTGCCATTTTATTCTCTAAGGTCTCTGCTAAAAAAATATTATAAATGATATCTATCTATCTATCTATCTATCTATCTATCTATCTATGTATCTATCTATCTATCTATCTATGTATGTGTGTGTAGATACATACATATGATGTTTGGGGGTTCTAAGAAATTTTCTAGCAAAAAATACTGATTTTAACTTGTAGGCAACAAGTGTCAGAAAAAGGTTTGATCTTTAAATGGTTAAACTGCCCTCATCTGCAGACAGAAGTTCATTCTTTTGATCTAAAAATAACTAAATGTTAAAAATTCTCTTTATCGCCACCTAAGGCCCCTTTCACACGATAAGCCCGCTCGGATCCGCCTGTCTGATTTTCAGGCTCATCCAAGCGGGCCATCCATTGACTTCTATTGGCAGGCAGATGTCAGCAGAGATGTGTCCGCTGACACCGGTCTGCCATCTGATCCTCTCAAGACAGACGTATGGCGATAGGTTTAGCCATCAGTCTTGGCGGATCGAATGAGATCTGCTGAAAACGGACATGCTGTCCATTTTCGTCCGATCTCCCCATAGAGATCAGCGGGGCTCTGACAGGTCCCTCCCCGCTCAGTGAGCAGAGACGGACCGGTCATCTGCTGGCTCAGTGGAGATCAACGGAGCGATCCCCCGCTGAGGGGATCTGCCTTGTGTGGAAGGGGCCCAAGCGATGTTGTGATAAATAAGGATGCGCTCTCCACACACGTGGGGTTTGCGAACACGCCGGAGCTCATCCTTAGTAATAAACTTGGCAGGCTGCCTGTTTTTTTTTTTTTTTTTTGCCAACTTTTGGCAGTAAGCAGAGAACTCTGCACTGAATCGAGGAAACGCTGTGTTAAGATCGCGAGGGGGGTAGAATTGTGATCTCGATTCTTTAATGATTAATCGTGCGGCTCTAAGATTAAGTGTATATTTGACCCTGTGTCAGGGAATGTGCAAAAAATATATATAAACTAAACCTACAGGAAAATCAAAAGGAGATAATAGCTGCTGCAGTTATCCCAATGTGCTATACTAAATACAAAGACCAAACTTGTATAAAATTAAAACCACGCTGCTCTCTTCAATAATACTCAAAATGTATATATATATAGCATCAACGGTGAAAAAGTTCATGGAGTCCAGAACATCAATTAAACAGAATCAAAGTCCCATATACAACTTGAATGGGGAAAGATGTCTGCGATGGCAATCTTTCACCATACAAGTTGTATATACCCGGTGGCGGCTTCAGAGGCGCCTGTAAATGTGAGTTTGATGTACACCTTTATCTGCACTTTTTATTAAATTAATGGTTTTACACTACGAGATCTTCCTCCTGGTATTTTATTGCACGAGTGGTGGAGTACCTCAGACAGAGGACCCACAGAACCAAGGCATAGAAGACCAAAGTATACGTAGAACTCCCCAAAAGCGATAATTGACCTGTCTAGCAATAGAGGATCAATATCTGATGTGGAGCGTCAGTCTATGTGGGGACACCAGAAACACCTGCAAGTGGAGCACCTGTTTTTCATCTTTATATTGTATGAGCACTTTTCACTGTTGACACAGTCAGTGTGGAAATTTAATTCTATTTAACCACTTCAATACTGGGCACTTTCACCCCCTTCTTGCCCAGGCCAAGTTTCAGCGGTGTCCCACCTTGAATGACACTTGCACGGTCATGCAACACTGTACCCAAACAACACTTTTACAATTTTTTTGGACAGATAGTTTTTTTTTTGGTGGTATTTAATCACCACTGGGTTTTTTCTTTTTTGCTAAACATATAAAAAAAGATCGAAAAAAAAAAAAAAAAATCTTCGTTTTGGTTATAAAATTTTGAAAATAAGTACGTTTTCTCCTTCACTGATGGGCACAGATGAGAAGGCACTAATATGCAGCACTGATAGGTGGCTCTGATGGGCAGCCTTAATGGGCACTGATGGATGGCACTGATAAGCAGCACTGATGAGGAAGCACTGACAGAGGCAATACTGATGGGCACTGATTGGCATCTCAGGTGGGGACTTGTGGGCATCGCTTATGGGGCTAAACTGATAATCATTGCATTGATTATCAGCGCACACCCCCCCCCCCTCCCATCAGGAGAGCCACTCATCAGCTCCCCTCTACTCACGCCCTGTCAGCAGTGAATAGAGGAATGCAGATTACCGGCACAGCCTAGTAACTCTGTGGTAAGCTGTGACTGAACACAGCTATTCACATGGTAAAGAGTCTATGTCATAGGCTCTTTACAGTGATTGGAGATGCGGTGTGTCGGAACAACACACCGCACTACCGATCGCGGCACTTTGCGAGTAGCTTGTTCTGCTGGATGTCATATGACGTCCAGTCAGAATGGGAGAGCCACCGCCCATCCATCATTCATGAAACACGAAAAGCTGCTCCAGGTGAGCGAGTCTCTGGTTAATCCCCACACACTAGTCAGGTGCTAGCCCAGCTTGCGTGCTGTGTAACGTGAAGAAATAATTCCGGATGACTGCACTTCCAAAAATCCTTTTATTGAAGCTTCATATGACAAGTGGTTGACAGATAGAGCAGGGGACAAAGAGGTAATGACTAAGCGCTGACATTTACGCGAAACGCGTCTACCTCTTTGTCCCCTGCTCCATCTGTCAACCACTTGTCATATGAAGCTTCAACAAAAGGATTTTTGGAAGTGCAGCCGTCCGGAATTATTTATCCACATTACAACGCCCATCCATCATTGTGCTATAGGCCGGACGGGAAGGTGTTAATTGATGTTCAGGACTACTTTGAGTATTATTGAAGAGAGCAGCGCGGTTTTAATTTTATAGAAGATTAAGTGTAGTATCTCATCAAATTTTGGTAAAAAGAATGCTGTTGTCCCTTTGAGCATGAGGGTGCCATTTAGTAATTTCTGATGTAATAAAGTGGGTATGGTGTGAGGGATCCTATTCTCCAAGGTTGCATCTGGTCTGGTGCACCAGGCTTGTCCCTGGTTGTATGTAGGTTTTCCCTGTGTGTGCAAAGTGCAAATGCCTTTCTGGTAGCAATGGAGCTGCTCTTGTCTGCCCAGGGGCTGGGATGGCAGAGAGACCAAGGTATCCACGCCCCCAGAGAGTGCTCTTAGTTTCACTATGGATTGTGGGACCCCATTGTGAGAACGAGCACTAGGACTCAGTGTACTTGGTTCTTTTCCTGCTGTCACTTTTCTATGTTTCTATAATACCACACCTTTTTTTCTGCACTACACTCATGGGCTAAGACTTTTGACCAAGACCAGGGCAATTTCTGTTACTAGGCCACAAGGGGTCTAGCTATTGTCTTGCACATTGGCACTTTTTTTTTCCCTCACATTTGTCAATGCACTTATTTGTTTGTGTCTTTCACTCACAGGATGTTAGGGTATAGATCTTCTGGCCTAGTCTAGGGGGTAGAAGTGTAGCCCTTAGGTTCCTTCCTCCCCTCCCTAGGGGTCTCTCTTTAAGAGTGCCTTACCCCAGACAGGAGCCTCACGGAGGGTAAGGAATAAGTCCCTACTCTTTAGGAAAGAATCATACTACACACCCTAATGCACTTTTGTGGGTGTGTTTGCATGCACTTTTCTGGTTCACTATGGGGTATAGTTTTTGCAAAAAAATGCAATGCACGTGAACGCACAAAGCACAGTGTGGCATTCCGTAGTTCCATTGATTTTGTGCACATCCTCAATGCACCACAAAAGATATACATTTTAGCATACCACAATTTACAGAATCCACAGATGTGTACCATCTGTAGGCTGGGGTGCACGGCATTGACACAAAAGGTGAAATATGCTTAGAAGCATAATACTTGTCTATTATGATTAATTAGGCCTTAGTGCATGGGAATGATAATCTGATTAGGTGCTATCAGTAATACAGATTCTTTTTTTAACTCACACAGTCATTATTAAAGTAGATGTAAACCCTATTTAAATGCCATTTAGAATTTGAAAAAGCACTGTGTATCACAAGCAGGTGCCATTTTTCTTCACTTTTGTCATCCTTTGTTGCATCTTAAAACCGCTGATCTCTAAAACAAGTAACCAGATTATTATGAAGTTATTTGGTGAATAAAAAAAGAACTCACTTGGTGTTCCATAATATCGAAGAGTAACTTCGTGAGTCTTCACCTCTCCAGCCACATTTTTTGCCATACACTGATAGATGCCTTGATCAGCCTCTTGGGTATTTTGGATCATCAACGTGCCATCTTCCAGGAGATTCAGTCGGCTATCATCTTTCATGCTCAGTTCATTTCTACACAGATGAGGCCAAAACACGTTTACTATGGGTAGAGGGGCATGAATCTTGATACACAACAAAAGACTACAGTGGGGTCCAGTCCAAAGGGTATGGGGTATGAAAGGTACTGGACATGTTCTGAGACTCCTTGGGTCCTGGTGCAGGCTTGACCAGTCTGGATCTATTGGGCATTTAAAGAGCACTTTTATTTTTGTCTACATGCATGCATAAGTATAGACAATTATCTAATCAGCTGATCATGTTGCAGCAATGAGTGCAAAAAATCATGCAGATAAAGTAATTGTTGGCACCAAACACCAGAATGGGGAAACTGATCTCAGCGATTTTTTGGTATGATTGTTATTGCCAAACAAGCTGGTTTGAGTATTCTTGTAACTGCTGATCTCCTAGGATTTTCATGCACAACAGTCTCTAGAGTTTACTCAGAATGGAGCGAAAAAAGAAAAAAAAGAAACACCTTGTTGATGAGAGGTCTGAGGAGAATAGCTGTGGTAACTCACTTAACGTGGTTCTATAGGCTGAAAGTTTTTATCTTTATGCATCTTATGCATGAAGGTAAAAAAAACTCCAATGTGCAGCTTCCCCCTCAGCTCCTTCTAATACTTACCTGAGCCCAACCGCGACCAAGTGCTGGGCACGGAGCCACAGCTATCCCAGGTCTCTCCCTGCTAATTGGCTGAGATACAGCCCATGGCTCCCGCTGCCGTCAATCACAGTCAGTGGGAAGGGAGAGGGGGGCGGACTGAGCCATGCTCTGTGCGCTTCATAGACACACAGAGGCAGCTCGGGAGTGAGCATGCATGAGTGCCCCAGAGCAAGCAGCTTACTTTGGGGGTATTTTGGTAGTGGGAGGAGCAAGAAGCGTCGGTGGGGGACCCAAGAAGAGGAGGATCGGAGCTGCTTTGTGCGAAACCATTGCTCAGAGCAGGTAAGTATAACATGTTTGTTATTTAAAAAAAAAATAACCTTTAGAATCACTTTAATCATTCTCTGTAGCAAGCAACAAAGATTATGTACCGTGTTAGCCAGAATTGACTACAGAGGTAGAAGGCAAACAAACATTTTCAAACTGATACCTTTTTGTGGCTAACTATAAATATAAAAAAGTACAAGGTTTAAGAGTTTTAACGCTCCTTCTTCAGGTATTATGACAGATCAAATGTCTCAAGAAGCTCAATAGTCTGAAAGCTTCTTATCATTATGGTGAGCAGAAATGAATCTCAGAGTGCACAGCCAATTGAATCTTGGAGGATGGGCTACAACAAGAGAACACCACATTGGGGACCACTCCTGCCAAGAACAGAAAGTGGAGGCTGGTCTGACGAATCTGGATTTATGCTGTGGCACACAAATAGATGCTATGATCTTATTCCAAAAGAACACCTTTGGGATGTAGCAGAATGGGAGATTTACAGCATCAGCGTGCAGCTGATAAATCTGCTTGATGCAATCTTGTTAACATGGACCAGAATCTCAAAAGAAATGTTTGTGGGATGTGGCATCCATGCCACAAGAACTGAGAGGAATTTTTGAGGGCAAACGGATGCCATGCCCAGAATTAGTATAATTGGGCTCCTTCGTGTTGGAAGCCCTTCCTTTCTCCTTTAATTATCGTGACATTTTTATACATCTGTTTGGAGTTATCTATATGTAAATTCTTTTTTTGTGAGCACACTAAACATTTGGCCAGCTATCCATGATCAAAAAATAACTTTTACATGAAGGAACACCATCTCCTTAGGGGACTTGCTCAACTCGTAAATAAAGAAGCAATGTCAAAAATTCAGTCAACTGAAACGGAGTATGCAGGAAACCGAGCCATACTGAACCTCTTCATTTAGGCAATGCAACATAACCTTGCTTTGATGGAGGGGTCCTGCATGATTCAAACATCACTGTTTCTATGACTTTCATTATGCTTCAAGAATAATACATTGAATAAATATTAAAGTGGTTCTTAAAGCCTGGACAGATTTTACCTTAATGCATTCCCTGCATGAAAGTAAAGATGCCACAGTGTTTGTATCACCCCATCACTCCCCCCATATACTTACCAATTTCAATCCAGTGCTGTGCCAGATCTGGAGTGGCTCTGTCCTCTCTCTCTGCTCACAGAGGCAGCAGCAGGACCCATTGAATGATCTTGCTGTCAATCAAATCCTGTAAGAAGTGATGGGGGGCTGAGCCATACTGTGTGTGTCAATTGTCACACAGCCTGGTGCCTGCAGGTGTGCCCTTATAGTAGCAAGCAGCATGCTATAGGGAGCACAGAGGAGGTGCCAAGAGCACCTGCGGGGGACCCCAGAAGAGCAGTCAAGTAAAACATGTTTTTTTTATTAAAAATTTTACCTTTGCAAATTATTTAACGTATACTGATGACTAATTGTATACTTCAAGAGAATACGAATTTTGGAAACGCTAAATGGGCTAAAAAAAACTCCCACAATGCCATAGTCACTTTATTGTGAAAGAACTGAAAACTGATTGGGGATTTCTACAAGTAGCAAAGAAAAGAGGTCTGCACCTCTCACACTTCCTTATATACAACCAAGGCACCACTGCCCTGCTTTTTCCACAGTTTGTTGGACCAACAGTGGTGATCACAGAACTCAAATTAAACTTTACTGTTGCACTGTAATAGCTTCTTCAGCTGCAGGTGAATTCTGTTATCTGTGAGTGTAGCGCCTGGTTCAGGAATACCTGGAAGCTGCAAGAGAGGATGGAATACGCCATAATACAACAAAAAAAAGAGGGCTGAAAAAAGTGGATTGCCCCCTTTTTTTGCAACTCACAAGGCATAAATTAGTTGGAAAAAAAACACTCCTTAAAAAAGAGGTTGTAAATAATTTTTGTTTAATTAAAATATTAAACATGTTATACACACCTACTCTGTGCAATCATTTTGCACAGAGTGGCCCCTTTCTGGGGTCCCCCACTGGCGCTCCCCCTATTCTGCGTGTGCCTCCATAGCAAGCTGTGTGCTATTAAAGCACACGTGTGGGAGTGCTCCCAAGCCGGGCTGTGTGCGTTCATAGACACACACAGCGTGGCTAGGCCCTGGCCCCACGCTCCCTCCCCACAGGATTTGACGGACAACAACAGATGCAAGGAATGCATTAAGTTAGAAAAAAAAAATCTTACTTTACAACTACTTTAAAAGTATGTATGAAGACATGTAAATGTAATCACAATTTCATATAAGCTTTAAAGCTGTACTCTGAGCAAGGATTAAATGCTCAATAAGTCGAAAGGCCCGTACACACGATACAAAAATCGGATTGGAAAAATTGGTACAACGAGCTGTCTGCCAATTTTCGGATCGTTAGTACGGTGCTTTTTCGACAGCCAATTTCACTTTTTCGTCAGACAAAATCTGGATGTGCAGGCTATACATTTTTTGTCGGATGTGAACTCAACGTCCGATTTTGGTTTCATTAGTACGGTTTTCATACGAAAAAAAACGTAAGAGCAAGACTATGCATGCTCAGAAATGAAAGAATACATACAAAACTTTTCATAGAATAAGCGCAGCGTCACTGTGTGAAACGCATCTACCTGTACCCGCTTTCTCGTCCTGTGGTGTCATTCATGTTCATGGATTTTACAATAAAGACACTTTCTATTACCTTGATGTGCAGCCATCCATTTCTTCTTGTATACATTGCACGGCCGGCGAGCTGAGGCCAGCACCCCTGGGAGGAGTCCATTCCCCAGCTCACCTGTTTCCATCACTCAATTGGAGCGGCATTTCTTTTTCCCATTATTCAACACATTACGTCACTTCTGACGTTGTATTCTGTCGTACGAATAATTTCATATTGTGAGTAACCTCTTCACTTTTCGACATGAGACTAGCATGCCACAAAAAACGGACATCCGAAAATCTAAGCGTATGTACGAAGCTTTAGAGTACTAAGATGTATTGCATACCTCCTTTCTCGCTCCAGGCTTTCTTCATCTGTGCGACCAGTCTCCTACAGCTTCCATTATAAGGTGCACTGGCATAGGGGAGAATGCTTACCTCCTTGCTTACAATGCAGGACTAATAGTCTTGAATTGTTAGTGATGACACAGAAGGACAGCACACAGCCTGAAGCATCAGGAAGATGAGGAGAGCGCCAGAGCAAGTAATCCAGTCTCTTTCTTTACCCCCTAGAGTTACTGACCATGTAATCCCTGCAGTGCACTGCAAGTGTTTTTTTTTCATCCTAGAGTTAGACTTTAACATATCATGTCACAGCGCGCTCACACACCATCATGATGCTCTCAGTGATTTTCATGTGTGAAAACTCTGTAGAAGAAAACATTGATCCTGCTAGCAATGGTGCCAGGATATCACTTCCTCTTACAGGAAATAAAGGACACAGTACCACTGAAATGGCAATCAATGTTGTCGCCCCTTCCTCAGATACTGAGGCCTGCACAGTCGAGTGATGTGTAGCTGCCACAACTAAAGAGCATGGTATTTTCAACACTGACTGAAGCGTTCTAAGCTGCTTTTTGGCAGTGGGGAAAACCTGTGGTATGGACTTCAATTCAAGATATTACCAAGTTAATTGAATTTTAGAATTAGCCTTTACAAGGTTAGCAACTAACCCTTTTCATATGCTTGTCTTCTACCAAAGTTTTATCACTGCCTACAGTATATAAGTGTCCAGGGATTGTTTGAAGATGGAAGTTTTGGATAAAGCGGTAGATACTATTGAGACAAGGAGTGACCATGAATGACCAGTACAACACACAGGGGTGTTTCTAAAGAAACTTGGCAACAACAATGCCATTTTTTTTTTTTTTTCGTTAACATACTTGTTTCGGAGCCAGATGATCTCCGGCTTGGGGTTGCCTTCAGCTCGACAAGTGAAGTACACAGTGTTCCCAAAGGTGACATCCACATCTTGAGGCTCTGTTGTAATCCTTGGCCGCTCTGTAAATGGAAGTCATTTTAGGTCTAATTTAATAATGAGAAACAATTTCTAAGAAAAGTATTGAACAGAAATGTATATGCTTGGTGGACAGAATACTAGCTCCTCTTCTCATTCTTCATGGCACATAGTGGTCATAAAGGGGTTCTAGTATTAAGCAGAACACAGACAGCTGAAGAAATACATGTCTGGAGCTCAGCTGTAATGCACATAAAGATTATGTGCACTTTCACACGCGTTCATTGATTTGGATAGGATTATTGACAATTAGGAAGGAACACAGCCTTACATTTTTACTAGACACAGTGCCCATGAGCTTTAAAGAAAGTTTAAGGCAGCTTGGACTCCAGAAAAACATTCTTCATGTACATGCATTTGTGTGTCTTCAGCTAACACATCTGCCCTACACAAAACATCTGCAGCTGACGAATAGGAATTGAGCCTAACATGGGCTGACAGATATTCTGAAGCAAGCTGAATAGTTGACAGATATACTATTATCAAGGGAATATCCTTCCACTATGATAACAAACAGCCAGAGACCTGAAGAAGTTGAGGATGAAGTGACTGCTAGGCACATAGTTAGAAAACCTTCAGTGTAGTGCCAAAGTTAAAAGACAAGTGTCCAATTCAGAACACTTAAAGCCTCTCTGCAAATGAAGAGGCACAGTATTTGGGTCTGTCTGCTCTTTCTACCAATTTTATCTTAACGCAAGACACACTGGGAAAATATAATAACAGAAAAAGGTATTGACTATGTAGCACCCCCTTACCCCCAAAGCACATGAGGGAGGCAGGACCTCAGGGTCTAGTCCTCACCAATAGACTAAAGCAAACAGATAGGCGTCAGTTACTTTCCAGCAGGGTGGATAAAAATTGTTTTTTTTTTTTTGTTTAATTAAAATAATAAACATGTTATACACACCTACTCTGTGCAATAATTTTGCACAGAGTGGCCCCTTTCTGGGGTCCCCCACTGGCGCTCCCCCTATTCTGTGTGTGCCTCCATAGCAAGCTGTGTGCTATTGAAGCACACGTGTGGGAGTGCTCCCAAGCCGGGCTGTGTGCGTTCATAGACACACACAGCGTGGCTCGGTCCTGGCCCCACGCTCCCTCCCCACAGGATTTGACGGACAACAACAGATGCAAGGAATGCATTAAGTTAGAAAAAAAAAATCTTACTTTACAACTACTTTAAAAGTATGTATGAAGACATGTAAATGTAATCACAATTTCATATAAGCTTTAAAGCTCTAGGATGCATTAAGGTGAAAAAACATTTACCTTTAGAACCCCTTTAATAAAATGCTTTTGGAGTAAAAAGTAAATATAGTTTTATATTTAAGATACATTAAAAATGTTGTTTATTCAGCATGAAATGGAGCTTAGATATGTAGCATGATGCTGTATATTGTACAATATTTTCATTTTTGGTAAACTCATTTGATGAAGCCAAGCTCTGCAAGCTAAGATAACATGCACTGCATTGATGCATTCACACAATTTCACAGTAATCATGAAACAAAGACTTCAGGGATATTCCTTTATCCCATTGTTTTGCAAATCTATGTACACTAGAAACTGTAGGATTGTTTGAAGAGAAATGCATCTGTACCAGGCTCCAAGTGTGAGGAGGAAGGGCAAGCAGTAAAAATTTAAAGTGAAACCTTCTAAGCAGCTTAAAAACCTTGTGGTCTTTCTGCACATACCTTGAAGTGCTTTATTCCTCCCTTGAGGAGCAAAATTGCAGCAGGCCGTAAAATGGACCCAGTTTGGGAATATTTTAATGAAGTTCCTCTACCTATGGGTAAAGGAAGTATGCGTGCAAAATGCAAGCAATGCAACAAAGAGATGCAAGGTCTGGTGAGAAGGTTTGAGAAGAAGATGTGCTGTGATGAAAGAACCGTGTTTGAAGTTTTTCTTTTTATGTAGACCCAGCTGATATATTCAGTTTACGTTCTTTTGTTTGTTTTTGCAAAGAGATTTTGTTTATGCACTTCAGTTACTAAACATTGATGTTTAAAGGGGTTGTAAAGGTAAATGTTTTTTCACCTTAATGCATCCTATGCCCCCGTTTTACTTATTTGACCCCTCGAAAGTCCCACGCTCGCCCCCGTCATCCTCCTCGCCGTTCAGCCTGGCCGTTGATTGGCTACAGTGGATGGATTGAAAGCAGCGCAGCCATTGGCTGGCGCTGCTGTCAATCACATCCAATGACGCAGCACACTGGGGGGCGGGGCCGAGTGATACAGCCAGCGGCTATTGCCGCTCACTGTATCACTGGAGCACGCCCGCAATCACTCACCACCATGCGAGCTTGCTCGCATATAGGTGTTGAGTGATTGCGGGGAGGATCCGAGACAGCCGCCGAGGGACCCCAGAAGAAGTGGATCGGGGCCACTCTGTGCAAAACTAACTGCACAGTGGAGGTAAGTATAACAGGCTTGTTATTTTAAAAAAAATATAAAAATTTCCTTTACATTCCCTTTAAGGAAATACAAGAATATGTGATATAATTTTATTGTATTAAATAAAAGAATGAGCAGTTCTCCAACTGTGTGCGATTAAGCTAAAATCGGTTCTGATATTGCTGTTTTACTAACCTGACCGCTTATTATTCTAAATAGGAAACCTTCATTTTGTTTGCAAATATCAAAGATTCTAACTACCAGCAAGAATGAGTCCTTACATTAAAAGAGCACCTGTCATTTCAGATCCATCATGGCAGCGCCTGTTAGCGGGCATCCACTCACCTGCTGCCACCACATCCCTCACCTTGTGTCACTGCTGCATCACCAACCATCACATTAAATCGAATGGGACTGTCGGTGTGCCAACAGCGGGTCAGAGAAGAAGCCACTGTGGGACAGAGATGACAATTGCTCCTTAAAAATTATTTCAATCAAGCTTTTTTACTAGTGATTTAAATGATTTAAATCAACTTGATTTAAATCAAATCCACCCTACTTTCCAGAGCAAATAAGGAGTTTATTGTCTCTTAGTCATCACTCCTGAGAAATGGCACAAGACACCCATGCACTTGACAGACTCTAGATGAGGGAGAAAAAGTACATACAATCTCCACAGATATGGGACCTAAGCCAGCCTGGCAGTCTGAACTACTGGCTGCAATATACTTGTTGGCTCAGTTACATACTTCTTGGGGAGGACCAAGCTTACGCCTAGATTCTCAGGTTCCCTGATTAGGCAGAATTTTACCCATGGTGCTTCAAACCCTTGCCCAGCATAGCAGGCCTTGAGCCGAGACCTATATCCAGATACATGGTTGCCCTTTTCAGGCAGCAAGCCTAAGAGAATCAGACAGACATACAACTCCCCCAAGCAAGTGGCCCAGGGAAAGGCTGACTTGCCAAGTCACTCCTAACTGTTTATACCCTCTCCTAGCCTGCACTACTGTCAATAAACTGGATTGCCAGGGAGATATGAATATTCATAACTCTGATTTGTGCAGCTTTCCACACTATTGCCAGGGACACTCTCCAGCAGCAGGCAGAAGCAAACAATAACCAAGGTTTAGGAAAGACCCAAGAAGGCTGAAGTATTATTAGACTTGGACTGAATACAGGCTAGCAAACATTAATTTAAATAGACATTCCTGCCCAAGTCAGGGTGGCTACAACTATTTTCAGATTTTTGATGCTTTCCAGTTGCTATGTCTTCTGTGGTCAAACATAGTGCTCTGCCTCCTTCTATCCTTGCTTTATAATGCACTCCACATATATAGGTAAATCTTCTTTACTGTTATGGTCAACTAAACTGTGGGAACAAGAAATGCTGGAAAATCTCTTCAGGGGGACAAAAACTAACAAAAATACTTTTTTCTTCAGCATAACAGAGAATAGCAGGAACTTTTGACAGGTTATTATAACTCTGATGACGACCATTCCCCTAATTTCACATACTGCTTTCAGCGGGAAAGAAGTGAGATGAAATCTGCCCAACAAAGACACGGTCAGCAAAAAATAAAAAAATAAAACTTGACATAAGTATTTCCTGCCTATGAAGAAGCTTGCCATCTAAAGTGCCGATCAGTCAGCCACATCTAGGAACAATAGCATCAATATAAGAGAAAGCCAATTAACCTACCAGTATGTTTGTACCTGAGAAACACCAAATGCAGTGTGAAAATTTTACATACGACTCACCGCAGTTCAGCTCAGCTGGTGTAATGGTGGACAGAGATCTCCCCTGGAGCCTGCGTGGGTATTCACAAGTTGCAGCAGCTTGAGCATTACCAGATTCTGAATAAATCTTCAACAGATCAGCCAACCACAGAATCTCACAGTCGCAGTGAAGAGCATTGGAATCCAGCCGCCTGAATGCAATTATAGGCACAATCAACACTTATAATTTCTTTGCTAAATGTGCATATCAAATACAAATCATGAAAACACCTTTAGTTAGTTATAGCTAGGAAATTATTATCAAAAGTTTGTCCATTTTTACATGAGTATAAAAAAAATGTAACCTTGCACATCAAAAAGCCATATTAATTCCTATTGTCGATGGGACCCAATATACTAGGACTTTAAGGTAGAAAAGTAGTCTTACTGAACTGAAACCAGCAGAATCGCCACAAGCACATATGCAAGTGGACTCAGAGGAAGCCCATCTGAACACATGAGCATCACCTGTATACAGGTACATGCCCAGTGCACATACAGACCACTGCATCGGGAAGTGCCCAAAGGGCTTGCGTCAATGAGCTTGGGGTTTGTGCCAATGGGAAAATGTAGCCGCTTTTGACATCAGTTTAAAAGAGAAGTTGGGTTTCAAAAAATAAAAATAAATAGTCATACTCACCTAGGTGGATACAGCATCTGCCCCCCCCCCCCCTCGGCTATAGGACTAAGAACTTGGCTATCAAACAGGCTCTTTGCTCCGTCCCTCCAGCACCGTGCAGGGGGCGGGAGCAGCTGCCTCAGTCTCTCAGTGGCTTGCTGAGAGGCTGAGCCAGCTGCCGGTCCAGGCATCTGGGTGGATCACGACCATATAGTGGGGATCTTTTTAGAGCCTGGACCAGCACGTCTGAAAACGAGTTATAGGAGTGCCAACTGAACTGCACTCCTATGATCCTCAGGAAACATATAGCCTAAAAAGAATTGGCTATACCCCTAAAGATGATTTGGAGATCATTTAGAATTCACTGTCATGTGCATTTGACCTCCTCCTGGTCCGATTTAAAATGCTTTTTTAGTTTTGGACTCGTGTAGGAAGAAAAACCTTAAAATTGACACCAGGATCATCTACCTTCACATGTACAGTCTTTGGGGATAAAAAGAAAATACTGATTTCTATGCTTTTAACTGACCCAGGCTTTGGGCCTTTTCTTTTCAAAGTAGACCTGTCACATAGGTGTGGAGGTTGCCATTGAGGACCGATCTTGAAAATGCTAATTGCCTGGCTGTTATGCTAACCTTCTTGAATTAACAACTCAAAATAATCTTGCAGATAAGGACTTCCGACGCGTCTCTTACATTCAGGATCAGCCTGCGTGTTTTAGGTTATAGACTCAAAGGGGGAGGGGGGGGGGGGGATTTACTAAAACTCTCAAGTGGAGCTTCCACTTTTGGGTGGAACTCCGCTTTAATAAACAAAAAAAGGAAATAAAAATATGTAATTGTTAGGGTTTACATTAACCTAAAAGCCTTCTTTGCCATTTCAAGAAAGCCATCCAACAGCTCCTGACAAAAATTGAAAAACCCTGAAAGCACTGTCAGCATATTCATAGACTAGGTACTAAAAGTAAGCCAAGAACAATAGTATATAATAAATACTTACAGCCGTTTCATAGACTGCAGCTGGCTAAACGTGCCGGGTACCAGGTGAGTGATTCGATTGTTGTGCAGAAATCTATACCGGACACAATGCGAGGAGAACATTACTATCACCACCATTGAGATTCATCTATAATACAACTTTGCAATAAGTTACTCACAGTCTTTCAAGCTTGGGAAGATGATGAAAAGATTCTGGCTCCAATGTCTCAATGTGGTTAAAATGAAGATATCTGAAACAAACCAGGATTATATATTTCTCTTTTTATTACACACACATACATCCACACTAACAACTAAGATGGACTAGTAGTCATAAGCAGCATGCATTCGAGAAAACCTGAATGGGGAGAAATACGGACGGGCTGCCACTACTAATACACCTCCGAATAAGATCGTTTCTTGGCTGTCTTTAGCTTACTAGACCGCATACTAGCACACTATGACAGACTTGCCAGAAAATGGAGTGCTGTCACTGCTGTAGGTGCTTCCATCTTTACCTGATCATCCTAAGTTCTAAATAGACGGCACAGTCCATTCAGAGCCCAGTGCGCATAAGGCAGTGACATCACCGGCTGCTGCTAAAGTAAATATCTCCTAAACGGTTCACGTTTAGTAGATATTTACTGTACCTATAGGTAAGCCTTATTATAAGTTTACCTATAGGTAAAAAGTCAACCATGTGAGTTTACCCCCACTTTAACATTATTGCCTCAATTATGGGGATTATTGCCTAAACAGTGCTCACTGGAACATTCAGAAGTTTAGAAATCCTTCTGTAACCAATGCCATCAGTATGTTTGCAACAATAAGGTTGCAAAAGTCTTGAGAAATTTGCTTTTACCCATCATGAGATGTTTCTTGTGTGACACCTTGGTAATGAGACACCTTTTTATAGGCCATCAGTTGAGACTAAACCAGCTGATATTAATTTGCACTGACAAAGGGGCAGGATTGCTTTCTAATTACTGATACATTTCAGCTGGTGTCTTGGCTTTCCACGCCCTTTTGCACCTCCTTTTTTTCATGTGTTCAATACTTTTTCCCTGTCACATTACATTTCATTACACATAACTTAATTTCTGAACTTATTTGTTTTGTATGTATGGATTTCATGGGTTGTTACTGACAGGTGGTGAAAATTTCATGTCAATAGCACCTTTAAAAATATATTTACCTAAAGAAATGGTGACGTGTTCAATACTTATTCTACCCGCTGTGAAGAGAGAGGGGGGAGAGAGAGAGGGGGGGGGAGAGAGAGAGGGGGGGGGAGAGGGGGGGGGGAGAGAGAGAGGGGGAAGAGAGAGAGAGGGGGAAGAGAGAGAGAGGGGGAAGAGAGAGAGAGAGAGATGGGGAGAGAGAGGAGGGGAGAGAGAGAGGAGGGGAGAGAGAGAGGAGGGGAGAGAGAGAGAGAGAGGGGGGGAGAGAGAGAGAGAGAGAAAGAGAGGGAGGGAGAGGGGAGAGAGAGGGGAGAGAGAGAGAGGGGGAGAGAGAGAGAGGGGGGAGAGAGAGAGAAAGAGAGGGAGGGGAGGGGGGAGAGAGAGGGGAGAGAGAGGGGGGAGAGAGAGGGGGGAGAGAGAGGGAGAGAGAGGGGGAGAGAGAGAGGGGGGAGAGAGAGGGGGGAGAGAGAGGGGGAAGAGAGAGGGGGAAGAGAGAGGGGGGAGAGAGGGGGGAGAGAGAGGGGGAGAGAGAGGGGGGAGAGAGGGGGAGAGAGGGGGGAGAGAGAGGGGGGAGAGAAAGGGGGGAGAGAAAGGGGGGAGAGAGAGAGGGGAGAGAGAGAGGGGGGAGAGAGAGAGAGAGAGGGGGGAGGGAGAGAGAGGGGGGAGTGAGAGAGAGAGGGAGAGAGGGGGGAGCGAGAGAGAGAGATACACATACATACACACGAACATATACATGTACAACAGTTTGTGCAGCAATTTATAATATAAAGGGAGATGGTACAGCAACAATCCAATACAAGAGGGATATGATCCTTAACCAATTTTGCTGGGAAATGCTTTTTTTTCCCCCATCTTATTGGATGCCCTTGGTATTTTGAATAATCCTAAGGCAAACCATTGATAATGCGATTTTCTTTTCTACAGTCAATCGTTTGACTCCTTCATCGACAGAGACTGTCCCTGCCAGGAGAACAGTTATAGCCGCTGGCAATAACTGCATGCAAAAATTTGACATGTTGGTTGTACCAAAGTGCGTATGAATAGGGTAGAGAATAGGGCCGAGATTCAAACCATCTATGGCCAGCTTTGGCGCAGGGTAAGGAAGTGTTTCTTTGAAAAATAACTACCAGTGGCCAATGCTAGGTTCCCATTGATCAAAAATGATTTACTGTAAATACATTTCAGGTTGAGCGCTTCTGATCTAGTCAGTTCTTAACTATGAAAGACAGACAGGCAGCAATTTCATTTAATAATGTTACTATTTTTGTGAAGTGAAAAGTGGACTAAAATACTAACAAGAAGGAAAGCCCTACCAGATGGTGTCAGTAAGCTGCAGTGTGAGAGCTGAAGTGAAAAGAAAAGAGAGACATTACAAGACACGTATTGTGTTAATGACATTTTTACAACAAATAACCCAGACGATGGTTCTTTGAGACGGACTTAGCACTTTAAGAGACCATTGACAATACATGTAATTGCAGTCTCCTTTTAATCCTGTTTCTACAGCTTAATACACAAAAGAGCCAAATGAAAGCACTGATAACATATCTTCAACATGTAGTGATGGTTAATTGGAAATATGTACCTATAGAGCATTTCCTTTGTATTAGTCATGTTAAAATGAGTATAGGTTACAGAATATGGCAGCATAGGACACCAAAATGCCTGCTTCTACCACCAGAGTTACATTATTTTTTTCTTCTATGGTGCATGTACAGTTAACCTTATAATGTCACCTCCCCCGTACCCCCCAATTTTAAGGTAAACCGACAACCATGGAGATTCACATATTAAAGTGAATTTGATTTGGACCAAAACATCTGTAAGACCATGCTGATGTTACCTTACTGTTAGTTTTCAAGTCGATCCCTCTGTCCCTGTGGAACACCCTTGAATGCTATGCCCAGCCTCAACTTCCACCCATGTCGATATTGAAACCTTTAACACCCCCCCCCCCTCTATGTTGTTCAACTTTCCTATGTTCTTCAACTCTCTCATGCCAGAACTTCAGTGGGCAGTAGAAGCGGTCTCATTTCTCAACGGCATGGCAAGGGCAGAGCTTACTGTGAAGAGGGGGTATGTCCTAATCTTGACTTGGAAAACGTTTAGGCCCTGTGTACATAGACACAGAAGACTAACATAGGAACATGCAACACCACGAGGTTGCCTAAAGCCGCGTACACACGAGCGGAATAAACGTCGGAAAAAAGTTGGTTTTTCTGACGGAATTCCGCTCAAGCTTGGCTTGCATACACACGGCCACACAAAAGTTCTCTGAACTTTCGACCGTCAAGAACGCGGTGACGTACAACACTAGGACGAGCAGAGAAAATGAAGTTCAATACTTCCGAGCATGCGTCAAATTGTTTCCGAGCATGCATGTTTTTTTCCCGTCGGAATTGCATACAGACGATCAGAATTTCCGATCAAATTTTTTTACGACGTAAAAATAGAGAACCTGCTCTCTATCTAAGTCCGTCGGAAATTCCGACAGAAAAAGTCCGATGGGGCATACACACGGTCGGAATATCCGGCGAAAAGTTCCCATCTGACTTTTTCTGTCAGAAACTCCGACCGCGTGTACGCGGCATAAGAAATGTTTTTAGACAGTTCAGGTTCACGTTAAAGTCCCTCTGATAGTTTGGAACAGCATGATGCAATACGAGAATATTGCAAATTCCAATATTCCAACTCATTGTTACTATGGATTGACAGAGCACAAATCTGGATATAGATGCACTGTACAAACCGATTTTTCCAAAGTACAAATAGTATACACTATTTTATTAATGTATACTCAAATAGTATACTCTAATAAATCACTCAGGGCTCAACTACAAAATGTATTTTCATGGTCAAAATAGCCTGATATTTCACTTTTGGGTCGGCACTAGTGAGCCGAATAACCTACTGGCTTTTCATATCTCAGCAATGGTGAAATTTCCTTATAGATGTTTGGTTGAACTTCCCCTCACAAAACCAAACCAAAAGTGTTCCTTTACTAGCCCAAGATAGATGTCCTTGCTAAAACATAGCTTTTACTAGTACAAGCGGTAAAATTGCAGCAAGAGATGGTTACATGTTTCGGCCAACAGCCTTAATCATGATAATATCTGTTAACGAAACATGTAAGCTTCTCTTGCTGCCCCCTTTCCAACATTATGTATTATGCTGGACCGGTGTTCTTGAATTGCATCTGAGGATTTTGAGAGCCTGCACACATTAAAGACCCCTTTCGCACGGGCAGATGGATCGGGTTCGCCTGTGAGTTTTTTAGGCGGACCTGATTGGATCCTTCATTGTCATCTATGGAGTGGCGGGTGCACATGTGTCCGTTTATATCTTCTGACATCTGATCCACTAAAAAACAGATGGATGGGGAATCCATTCCCCATCCGTCTAGCAGAGCCGTTTACATCCGACCACCCATAGTGGAGAGCGGGCTGTGTCTGTGTCCGCTCTGCATAAACTGAGATGACACAGACAACTCATTCACCTGCTCACCAGGGATCAGTGGACAGATTCCCAGTGTGTAAGGGGTCTTAGGGAGTGAAGAAAAGTGACCGGTGTTGGGGTAGTGTTGGAGAAGACAAGTAATTCTCAAATGTAAACCTATCCTAGAATAAACCTAGCTAATCAGGATGGGGCAAAAAATACTCAAGAAAGTGTTACTAAACCCAGCAATATGAAAGGGACTGGTGGAAAGGAGAATACACATTTCCTATGTGTATTTTATTTGATAATACACTCAAATGTAAAAAGCATCACGTGTTGTTTTCATTATCTTGCCCTTCAAAACTATTTTGTTTAATTTTCCAATTCATTAATGCAATAGGATCAGCTAAATGTATCATACAGTGGGGCAAAAAAGTATTTAGTCAGCCACCAATTGTGCAAGTTCTCCCACTTAAAAAGATGAGAGGCCTGTAATTATCATCATAGGTATACCTCAACTATGAGAGACAAAATGTGGAAACAAATCCAGACAATCACATTGTCTGATTTGGAAAGATTTTTTTTTGCAAATTATGGTGGAAAATAAGTATTTGGTCAATATCAAAAGTTTATCTCAATACTTTGTTATATATCCTTTGTTGGCAATGATAGAGGTCAAACATTTTCTGTAAGTCTATACAAGGTTGTCACACACTGTTGCTGATATGTTGGCCCATTCCTCCATGCAGATCTCCTCTAGAGCAGTGATGTTTTGGGGCTGTCGCTGGGCAACACAGACTTTCAACTCCCTCCAAAAGGTTTTCTATGGGGTTGAGATCTGGAGACTGGCTAGGCCACTCCAGGACCCTGAAATGCTTCTTACGAAGCCACTCCTTCGTTGCCCGGGCGGTGTGTTTGAGATCATTGTCATGCTGAAAGACCCAGCCACGTTTCATCTTCAATGCCCTTGCTGATGGGAGGAGGTTTGCACTCAAAATCTCACGATACATGGCCCCATTCATTCTTTCATGTACACGGATCAGTCGTCCTGTTCCCTTTGCAGAGAAACAGCCCCAAAGCATGATGTTGCCACCCCCATGCTTCACAGTAGGTATGGTGTTCTTTGGTTGCAACTCAGCATTCTCTCTCCTCCAAACACGACAAGTTGTGTTTCTACCAAACAGTTCTACTTTGGTTTCATCTGACCATATGACATTCTCACAATCCTCTTCTGGATCATGCAAATGCTCTCTAGCAAACCTCAGACGGGCCCGGACATGTACTGCTTAAGCAGGGGGACACGTCTGGCACTGTAGGATCTGAGTCCTTGGCGGCGTAGTGTGTTACTGATGGTAGCCTTTGTTACGTTGGTCCCAGCTCTCTGCAGGTCATTCACTAGGTCCCCCCGTGTGGTTCTGGGATTTTTGCCCACCGTTCTTGTGATCATTTTGACACCACGGGGTGAGATCTTGCATGGAGCCCCAGATCGAGGGAGATCATCAGTGGTCTTGTATGTCTTCCATTTTCTAATTATTGCTCCCACAGTTGATTTCTTCACACCAAGCTGCTTGCCTATTGCAGATTCAGTCTTCCCAGCCTGGTGCAGGTCTACAATTTTGTTTCTGGTGTCCTTCGACAGCTCTTTGGTCTTCACCATAGTGGAGTTTGGAGTGTGACTGTTTGAGGTTGTGGACATGTGTCTTTTATACTGATAACAAGTTCAAACAGGTGCCATTAATACAGTTAATGAGTGGAGGACAGATGAGCCTCTTAAAAAAGAAGATACAGGTCTGTGAGAGCAGGAAATATTGCTTGTTTGTAGGTGACCAAATACTTATTTTCCACCATAATTTGCAAAAAAAAAAAATCTTTCCAAATCAGACAATGTGATTGTCTGGATTTGTTTCCACATTTTGTCTCTCATAGTTGAGGTATACCTATGATGACAATTACAGGCCTCTCATCTTTTTAAGTGGGAGATCTTGCACAATTGGTGGCTGACTAAATACTTTTTTGCCCCACTGTATGTACCTTATTTTAATAATGTTTTTGGCATTTTGATTGGAATAGTCAGCCAAAACTTCTCTACAGCCTTGACTAGAAGACAGTGATTATTGCCCGATAATCCGTTCCACCAGCGAACAATGCTTCCCTATGACCCAGCGGTGGACTGTTCCTGATGTCCTGAGGTTTGCTAGAGAGCATTTGCATGATCCAGAAGAGGATTGTGAGAATGTCATATGGTCAGATGAAACCAAAGTAGAACTGTTTGGTAGAAACACAACTTGTCGTGTTTGGAGGAGAGAGAATGCTGAGTTGCAACCAAAGAACACCATACCTACTGTGAAGCATGGGGGTGGCAACATCATGCTTTGGGGCTGTTTCTCTGCAAAGGGAACAGGACGACTGATCCGTGTACATGGACAGCCGCACTCCGAAAACCATCAAGGTTGCCTTTATTTAGGTAAAACACACATAAGGCACTGCAAGTGACTTGCAGTGCCTTATGTGTGTTTTACCTAAATAAAGGCAACCTTGATGGTTTTCGGAGTGCGGCTGTCCATATATCCTGTTTCTTCTTCGCATCAATTGCATTGCCGGCACCCGTGGTTCCTGGGAAGACACTGATTGTCCACTTGCACTCACCTGGAGCGGTGATCTCTTTCTTTCTCTGATCCGTGTACATGAAAGAATGAATGGGGCCATGTATCGTGAGATTTTGAGTGCAAACCTCCTCCCATCAGCAAGGGCATTGAAGATGAAACGTGGCTGGGTCTTTCAGCATGACAATGATCTCAAACACACCGCCCGGGCAACGAAGGAGTGGCTTCGTAAGAAGCATTTCAGGGTCCTGGAGTGGCCTAGCCAGTCTCCAGATCTCAACCCCATAGAAAACCTTTTGGAGGGAGTTGAAAATAGGATTTTTATAACAGCTTACCTGTAAAATCCTTTTCTTGGAGTAGATCATGGGACACAGAGCGGCATAGTCATTACTATGTGGGTTATATAGATACCTTCAGGTGCTGGCACTGGCAACTTCCAAAACCGGAAGTACCCTCCCCTATATAAGCCCCTCCCATCCGGGAGCACCTCAGTTTTGTAGCAAAGCAATAAGTGTCCCCAAAAGAGGGGTGGGAGCTCTGTGTCCCGTGATGTACTCCAAGAAAAGGATTTTACAGGTAAGCTGTTATAAAAATCCTATTTTCTTTCTCGTACATCACGGGACACAGAGCGGCATAGTCATTACTATGTGGGATGTCCTAAAGCAATGCCCAATGAGGGGGGGGTACACCATACATAAGCTGAGCACTATCAGACATGAGGATCTTTTGCGGCCTGCAACACACTGCGCCCAAAGGCGACATCCTCCTGACTTCTAACGTCCACCTGGTAGAACCTAGTAAACGTGTGTACTGAAGACCATGTTGCGGCCTTACAGATTTGAGCCAGGGAGGCCTGGTGATGCACTGCCCATGAAGTTCCAACTGCTCTCGAGGAGTGCGCCCTAACTTTGAACGGAGGCGGTCTCCTTCTCAAGCCATAGGCTTGCATTATGACCTGTCGAATCCACTTGGCTAAAGTAGATTTTGACGCTGCCTGACCCCTTCTGGGGCCTTCCGGCAGAATAAACAAAGTATCCGTTCTGCGAATCTGAGCAGTGGCTTTTAGATAAGCTTTAACTGCTCTTACTACATCCAAAGAATGCAATAACTTTTCCTCTACCGAACTAGGTTTGGGGAAAAAAGAAGGAAGAACCACATCTTGGTTCAAATGAAACCTCGATACCACCTTCGGAAGAAAGGTTGGATGAGGACGTAACACTACTCTGTCCTTATGGATAACCAGATATGGCTCCCTACAGGACATAGCGGCTAATTCCGACACTCTTTTAGCCGAACAAATGGCTACTAGAAAAATCAATTTCCTGGTGAGAAGAACCAGGGAAATATGCTGTAATGGTTCAAATGGTTGTTTCTGTAGAACCGACAGAACCAGGTTTAAGTCCCATGGACATATGGGAATATTAACCGGAGGGCTAATACGCATCACTCCTTGTATAAAGGCTTTGACTAGTGAATGCGAAGCCAAGGGCCTTTGAAAAAATATTGACAAGGCCGAAATCTGACCCTTGATAGTACTCAAGGCAAGCTTCCTATCTACAGCCCATTGTAGGAAGTCCAGAATCCTACCTATTACGTATTTACGTGGATGCCATTTCTTGGCCTCACACCAGGCGATGTACGCCTTCCAGATTCTATAGTAGATCTGCCTGGATACCGGCTTCCTGGCATTGATCATGGTAGATACCACAGAATTAGAGAGCCCTCTCTTTTTTAGAATGTGGGCTTCAATAGCCAGGCCGTCAAACCTAGGGCTGGTAAGGAAGGGTGGTATATCGGTCCTTGCGAAAGCAGGTCCGGACGATGTGGGAGGGTCCAAGGACTCCCCACAGACATCTTTACAATCTCCGCGTACCATGCTCTTCGGGGCCACGCTGGAGCCACCAGAATCACTGGTTTCTTTTCTACCCTGATTCTGCGGAGTAATCGAGGTAACATATTGTGGCGGTGGGAATGCATATATCAGCTTGAACTGATCCCAAGGGAACACTAGGGCATCCGAGCCGCAAGCTAGGGGATCCCTTGTCCAAGAGACAAACCTGTCCACTTTTGCGTTGAATCTGGATGCTAGCAGATCTACATTCGGTGTTCCCCACCGCTGACATATTGTCCGGAAAACCTCGGGATGAAGGGACCATTCCCCTGGGCATAATTGTTGGCGACTTAGAAAGTCCGCCTTCCAATTCTCCACTCCTGGAATGAATACCGCAGATATGGCTGGGACATATCTTTCTGCCCATTTCAGGATGCAATTTACTTCCCTCTGGGCTGCACGACTCCTGGTGCCACCCTGATGATTGATATATGCCACTGCCGTGGCATTGTCCGATTGAATTCTGACAGGGGACCCTTGGAGTTTGGATGTCCATGCTACTAGGGCATACCGGGCTGCTCGTATCTCTAAGAGATTGATGGGCAGGGCCTTTTCTGCATCCGACCATCTGCCCTGGAGAGACCATTGCTCCAGTACTGCTCCCCAGCCTATAAGGCTGGCATCTGTAGTGACCACCTTCCAAGAAATCGGACTGAAGGATTTCCCTCTTTCCAGATTCTGGGGAACCAACCACCAACGGAGGCTCTTGCGAACGGAAGGGGACAAGGACATTGGTAAGTCTAGGGCCTGAACTTTTTTGTTCCAGGCTGACAGTATGGCCCTTTGCAAATTCCTTGAATGGAATTGACCGTAGGGTACTGCTTCGAATGATGCCACCATTTTTCCCAGCAGCCTCATGCACAGGCGTATGGATGGCTGTCTTTTTGTACCCACTAGGTGGATCAAATCTCTCAAAGACGACCCCTTTTCTTGAGGCAAGAAAAATTTTCTCTGGTCTGAATCCAGCCTTAGCCCCAAGTATTCCAGATTTTTGACTGGTTTTAGGGCTGACTTGTCTCGGTTGATAATCCAACCGTGATATTCCAGATACTCGATTGTCTCGTGAACAACCACTTCTAGTTTTTCCACTGAGTGGTCTATCAGCAACAAGTCGTCTAGATATGCCATTATCGTTACACCTCGTGTTCTTAGATTGGCCAATAATGGGGCCAGAATTTTTGTGAACACTCGTGGTGCTGTGGCCAGACCAAAGGGTAAGGCTCTGAACTGAAAATGGCGCCCTTCTACCGCAAAGCGTAGAAATTTTTGGTGGGCTGGAAAGATGGGAATGTGCAAATAAGCATCTTTGATGTCGATCGAGGCTAACCATTCCTCCCCTTGTAGGGCAGTGGCCACCGATCGGATCGACTCCATCCGGAAAGTCCTGATATGTAGGAATTTGTTTAGCCCTTTTAGATTTAATATGGGCCTCACGTCCCCGTTTGGCTTCGGGACTGTAAAGAGGTTTGAGTAAAACCCGAACCCCCATTCTTCCAGGGGAACCTCTATAATTACTGCTTGGAGCAATAATTGTTCTAGTGCCAACAGGAGGGATCCTCTCTTCTGGGGATCCCTAGGCACGTTTGACCTTATAAAGTGGGAAGGAGGGGAGTCTTTTAACTCCAATTTGTATCCCAGACTTACTGCGGAGAGCACCCATCTGTCTCTGATCGTGTCCCGCCAGGTCTCTGTGAACAACTGAAGTCTTCCCCCCACCCGATTGAGTGGGGGCAACCCTTCATGCATTTGACTTTGGGGGAGGTTTTGTACCTCTCCTGCTCCAGGGCTTCTTGTTACCCTGCAATTGTCCCTGATTTTTACCTCCGGGATTTGACCGAGGAGGCCGTCGGAACTGTTTCACAGCCGATGTCCTAGGGACTGGAGAAGCAGGCCTCTTAAAAGAGGGACCTCTAACTCTGTTTTTAACCGGCAAAAGTGTACTTTTACCGCTGGAAATTTTCTGGATATATTTGTCCAGGTCTTCCCCGAATAAGCGTTCACCATGAAATGCGAAGCTGACCAGCAATTTTTTACAGGGAGCTTCAGCAGACCAGTTTTTTAGCCATAGAAGCCTGCGCATATGTACTACAGACAACGTAAGGCGGGAGGCCTGATGGATTGAATCCTTTATGGCGTCAACCGCAAAGCATAAGGCTCTAGGTAGATCAGCTAGGGCAAGAGCCTGCTGATCTGGCAAGTCCCTTAAGACCTGTTTCAACTGATCCTTCACTGCTTGGCAGACCCCAATAGCTGCCACTACTGGTTGTGTCACCAAGCCTGCTGTAGCAAAAGCAGATTTTAATAAGAACTCTAATTTTTTATCTATTGGGTCCTTGAACATTTGGACATTATCTACTGGACATGTCAGTGATTTATTCACACAAGAGATGGCTGCGTCCACTGTAGGGACCCTCCATTTTTTGACGAACTTATCCTCCATGGGATAGACCACCTGAAATCTCTTGGGAGGAGTAAATATTTTATCAGGATGCTCCCAATCCTGGTAAATGAGCCCTTCCAGTAAAGGATAGATCGGAAAGGAACAAACAGTCTGGGGAGCTTTTAGCGACCCCAACGAGGAGACAGAAGTGGATGATGGCTCCGTAAGGGGCATTTTAAATGCTGATCGGACCATGTTAGTCAGGGACTGAACCCATAATCTTTCAGCATGTGACGCTGAAAATGGTTCTTCCACTGTTGATTCCTCTACAACAGAATCGACCTCATCCTGATCCCCCTCAGGTAGGTCGATCCCTGTATGGGACTGTTGCTCCGCTAACAGGCACTCTGAGGGAGGAGACGGAGATCGAGCGCTTTTTTCCTGTGACAGGGAAGCAGCGATCAATGCTGACAATCTCTCTTCCAGCCCTCCCAGAGCTGAGGAAAAAACCTCCTCTGTTACATACACAGGAGCAGGTGAACTGAGGACAGCCACAGTACCAGGTACTCCTGAGGGTGCTCTACGGTCACTAACCTCTGATTCTTCAGGGGAGATTGGTGCAGCCGAAGCATGCCCAAGATCCTCAGAGCCCGATGGACACCCCCTATGCTTCCTGGGATTTTTAGTCCCGGAGTTTTTAGACGGCATATTCCTAAGCCCAAAGCTGAGGTATTCCAGCCGAAATACACCACTTACTGACAATAGTCTAGCACAATTGCTGCTATAAAAACAGTTGGTGTCTACTAATGTGCCTTTCTATGGGGATGCCTGCATCAACCGCTTGCTGTATGCCTTTTTTAAATGTTGCCAGCTCTGTCTCTGCACTCCAGAGCGTCATCCCCCAAGCTCCGCCCCCTTTCCCAGCTCACCTCTATATATAGAGGCGCGTGGACGCGCACGCGCGCGGCCACGTGCGCCTTCGGCGCTCTTTTTTGAAAAGGGAAACTAGGGACAAGAGCTAGGGCCCCTTTTGCCGCAGGCCGGGGGATGGACGAGCATTGCAACATGGCAGAGGAAGCAGTTTCCCACAAGAGAACTCACCATCTGCCTGGACTTGCTCTGATGAAAAGAAACTAGTCCACATGACAAGAAAACGTTCCACAGCGGCTTCTAGTGGATTAACACAGGTACCGCAGTCTATATATTTTTTTTTTTTTCTTGACCACTATTAAAATTATTAAATTTTTTAGTAGTTACAGGCATGCATAAATATTTAGCGGGAATACCGTTAGGTAACAGGCAGAAAGACATATTAGGCTTGGGGGTCCCCTCAATAGAACCAAGTTCCTGAGGGGCCCCCACTTACCTTTTCCCCGCCGCAGGACTCTGTTTGGTCCACAGAAGCCCAAACTTCACCTATCATGGCAGGCATTGTAATTAAACCTTCAGGGACCGGGTTCCCAAGGATTCCACTCCCCTGGACCTGTATAGCACCCTGCACAGAAAACATCTTGGTCGTGGGTATGACCAGAGCTCTGGATCCCAGGGTCCAGCCCTCCTAAGAGAAGCGTTACAGGCAAAACCTTGCTCTTCTCTGCAAGGCCCGGGTACCGACCGTTTAGCTATGAAGCTTTTTTGGTCGGATCCGGAATAGCTTACTGAGGCCCAAAAGAACCTGTACGCAAGCTCAGTGAAAAACACATGTTACTTCTTGGCCAACACCTTAGACACTGGCAAAAAACTGAGGTGCTCCCGGATGGGAGGGGCTTATATAGGGGAGGGTACTTCCGGTTTTGGAAGTTGCCAGTGCCAGCACCTGAAGGTATCTATATAACCCACATAGTAATGACTATGCCGCTCTGTGTCCCGTGATGTACGAGAAAGAAAGTCTGTGTTGCCCAGCGACAGCCCCAAAACATCACTGCTCTAGAGGAGATCTACATGGAAGAATGGGCCAACATACCAGCAACAGTGTGTGACAACCTTGTATAGACTTACAGAAAACGTTTGACCTCTATCATTGCCAACAAAGGATATATAACAAAGTATTGAGATGAACTTTTGATATTGACCAAATACTTATTTTCCACCATAATTTGCAAAAAAAAATCTTTCCAAATCAGACAATGTGATTGTCTGGATTTGTTTGCACATTTTGTCTCTCATAGTTGAGGAATACCTATGATGACAATTACAGGCCTCTCATCTTTTTAAGTGGGAGATCTTGCACAATTGGTGGCTGACTAAATACTTTTTTGCCCCACTGTATGTACCTTATTTTAATAATGTTTTTGGCATTTTGATTGGAATAGTCAGCCAAAACTTCTCTATAGCCTTGACTAGAAGACAGTGATTATTGCCAAATACTATAGCAGCCGCTAGCGATAATCGCAAGTGAATCTGGCAGGCTTGTTGTACCCAAGTTGATTGATCAACTTGGCACAGTCAGCCTGCCCACACAGTTGGAATCTCGGCTGGTTCCTGCTGAACTAGCCGAGATTCGAACAGTCTATGGCCAGGCTGAGACCCGAATAGCAGTGAAAACACACTGGGAATTCAAATCCTTTTCCAATCCATCCAGAACAGAATAATAATAAAAAAAAAGTTTTGGATGAATATACGTTCAAACACACTACTGACTGAGCCATTTGCTTGCCGATAATGGACTGTTTTTATGTGCTCATTTGCCTTGGTGGCATTACTAGCAAGAATTGAGTATTTAAACAAAGGGTGCCATGCAAATCCAGATGGATATTGTAGGAAAAACCACAGCGAAGTATGTAAGATTTTGAAGCCCAATTTCCGTTTTTTTTTTTTAAACTGAGCTTAGGATAGGGAGGAGCAGGGCAACGACCTTTGTTGAGATATTGCTCTTCGTGTCCTCATTGCAAACAGCATATTTCATGTTCTACATTGTAACTTGTACAAGTAGCCAACAGACTTTTGGTTGGGATTGGGTCAAAGGTAATCTGGATATGACTTCCCTGCGAATCCAAAATTTAGAACTAACCAGAGCTAAATTTAAGGTCAAAAATAAAAACAGGGCTATACGTTACCATAGGACTGTTTCTCCTCTGCTCCACACAGTTTGGAGATCAGCAGAACTATTTCTTATGAGGTTTAAAGTTCATCCAAATGCCAAAACATTGACTTAGATGTAGATTCCATACATTCATAATAAAACTCACACAGTTTTATATGGAAAGGGCTTACAGCTGTAATCCCCCCAAAAATGTGAAGTTTCTGAGAATTTATTTGATCAGCCCACAGTAATATGATGGTGGGAGGAAACATTTCCCGTCAACACAGCAAACTTTCTATTATTAAAAAGAAAGAGCACTTCTAATGCCAAAGTGTTTAGAAAAAGCACAATATAGGAAACATGACCTTTGCCCACAGATTGACTTGAATGCCTCCTTCCCCACCTCAACATATTTAAAGCCCAATTCCGGGCAAAAGATAAAAAGTTTCCCCTTGCAGTGGGGCTGTGCTTGCACTGTAAGTGTCAACTGCTTGTTTTCTCCAGGGGCAAGTAGAAAGCTTATACTTACCCGATAATCTGTTCCACCAGCGAACAATGCTTTCCTACGACCCAGCGGTGGACTGTTCCTGATGTCCTCATGTCCAGAGCAGGGCTATGGGCTTGATGACTGGAACAGTCCACCACACAAGACTGCTAGACCGTGGGGGGGGGGGGGGCAGGTGGAGGATAAGGTAAGTATATCTCCGTTCTCCAATCCCCTAAACAAAAACAAGCAATCAACCCCTGCACCGAGGGAACAGCCCCACTGTAAGGCTCGGGTCACAGCTATGCAGTTTGCTTTTGATCTGTCTCTGCAATGCTTTTTGCACACGCCTTTCTGAAGCATTTTCACATGTTTTTGGATGCGTTTTGCATTTTTTAGGGGTTTTTTTTCTGCCAATTTGTTGTTGGGTGGATCAAAAGACACAGATTTGGGCAAAAATGCACTACATGCTTTGCTGCAGCTTCTCCATTGAAGTCTATTGAACCAAAAATGCACCGTTTTGCTTTTAAAAAATTCCCTGATCCCTTCCAAAAACGCAGCGGGTGAAAAAAAAAAAAAAAGCATACATGTGAACGTGTCCCATGGGAAACTAATGTATGGTGGTGTGCAGAAAAATGCAGCTCAAGCATGATGTGAACAAGCCCCTTACTGGCAGAGCAATCCAATAAGCATTGTCATCAAGTTGAATTCTGATAGTCCACTCAGTTTATGTAATAACTAGATATTTGAGAAGACTTTTCCCAATACTATTGAGTTGAGCTGCAGCCTGCACATAATGTGCAACCTTCTTCTAAAGCCCAAGTGTACGTGTGCCTTAAGGCTGCAGTTTTGCTTGAAAGAAGGCACAGAGGCAAAAGTTGCAGCAAAGTAATACATGCACCTTTTCCAAATGGCTGTGACTATAAGTTGCTCCGATCTGAACAGCTAACAAGTTGCAACCCATTGTTTGCAATGGTATGTCCAAAGTCGCATGACAACTCACAAAGTGTGAATGGGCTATGAACATTAGCAACAAATGCATTGCACTGAGCAGGTAGTCTCTGTATGTACACAATACTTCCTATACAATACACACATGACCTTAATACACAGACACAAGACTAACAGATCAAAAGTTTTACAGAGGATGTTCAATTGATACAACATATTAACCTCTGACTATTATACCTCCATGTTGGGTCCCACGGCTTTTTTTAGCCCTCTCGGTAATGTTACTCATCCATTCATCTATAACAATGCTATAGAAGTGTCATTATAGCTTAATGGATGGATTTAGCACCAAGGCACATTGAACAACAGTATGGTGAGATAACTATGGTTGATATTGTGGGAGGATCCATATATGTTATTGACAAAGAAATCTTAGGCAGGTATGCACTTTTGATGTAAAGGAGAACACCAGAGAATCCAGTTCACTTTAAGGGGGTGTGGAAGGCATGAATGCAAATGCTTAGCCCCACCTAGGTGTCCAACAATTCCTCAGTGAATGCTTCATTCTTACATCTTCTCAGGTGTTGTCCTAAAAAGTTCCATGGGGGATTTGTCTGACAGATGGTCTATTGGGCACATATTTGTGGAAAGGCCAAATGTAATGGTGGGAAAACACCATAGCTCCTAACTGTCCCCGATTTGGAACAAAGTCCCTCTTTCCTCCTCATTTGTCCCTCATTTTGGTATGATCTATATAGTTGTATATAAAATTCACCTTTTCTCTTTCAAAAAGTGTTTCCCAGTGCTAAACTTTTCATCCAATTTCTAAATTGCTGCATTTGCACATTCCAAAAGCCAGTATAAAAGGAATAGTCGTGGTTAAAAAAAAAGCACTCGTAGGATTAAAGGGGTTGTAAAGCTATGTGTTTTTTCACCTTAATGCATCCTATGCATTAAGGTGAAAAAACACCTTGCATTCACGGGCCCCCCAGCCCCCCCCTCCCGTTTAACTTACCTAAGCCACAAAACTCCTGGGCTCATTCCCGCGATGGTTTCCACTTGCTTGAGGCGGCTCGTCATTGGAGATTGATAGCAGCGCAGCCATTGGCTCGCGCTGCTATCAATCACATCCAATGACGTAGCGCGCCGGGGGGCAGGGCCGAGTGATACAGTCAGCGGCTATAGCCGCCGGCTGTATGACGGGAGCACGCCCGCAAGCTAACCCTCTTGGGAGAGAGCTTCCCATGAAGGGGGTTAGCGCTTGCGGGGGGGGGGAGCCGAGACAGCCTCCGTGGGACCCCAGAAGACCAGGATCGGGGCCACTCTGTGCAAAACAAACTGCACAGTGGAGGCAAGTATAACATGTCAAAGACATACTGGTAGGTTAATTGGCTTCTGTCCAAAATTGGCCCTAGTATGTGGGTGTGAGTTGGGGGCCTTGGATTGTGGGTTTCTTGAGTGTAGGGACTGATGTGGGTGTGTGTGGAGCGCTGCGTAGGTTGACAGCACTATATGGGTACCTTAAATAGAATAATAATATAATGAGACACAATGTACAGGGATAGGGAGAATTGTAGACATGCACCCACACTCACTCAGCTTGAACTGGATGGACTGGTGTCTTTATTCATCCTAACTATGTAACTATGTTTGTTATTTTAATTTTTTTTTTTTAAACAAAGCCATACAACCCCTTTAACTAGTCAATTTTTTGGGGATTATTATCTTTTAAAGGTGGTGTGACAGGGGATGTGTCCTATGCCTACATACTTTTGCCAATAGGTGTCCCTCGTTCCCATCTCAAAAAGTTGGGCGGTATGAAACACTCTTCCCATATTTCTTTCTTAATGAATCATCCAATAAAGTAATTTAAAAAATGGGAGCACAGAGGTTAGAATGAAATGTATAGCTGCCTTCCTTGCTACACCCCCTTAGCAGGAACAAAAAGACACACACAGTAGGAAGGGCACATATATGTTTTTTCTCTTGATGACCGAGAGAAAATAGTAGTCATGCAAAATAATGCAATGTGACACTTACAGTTGTTCTAGAGAGGCAAGTCCTTTAAAAGCTTGCCTGTCAATGGATTGGATTTCATTCTTGTACAAATAGCTGAAACAAGAAACAATCAGGAAGGATTAGCATACACACATAAAAAGCAACAGACACGAATGGCAATGAGCATGGATGAGTAGCAGCAAGCATGGCGTTTAGTGTTAAAGTGTACCTGTTCCCTACAAACCCTCTTTAAACATTTTTCAGGGAGATCACAAAATTTAGTTTTCAAGGTAACACCACATTATGAGTGAAATACATCGCTGGGATCAGAACATAAAGAAAACAGGTACAATTTAAAAAGACACAAAATATGCTTTGCAGAAACATAACGCTACCACTGCAAAATACAACACATAACATTAACAAACATACAGAATACATTTTATTTATGGTGCAAGATAACATTTTCTGTACGGGATTTGGCAGAATACAATATAAAAGTGGCCAAATTTACACTATATTACCAAAAGTACTGGGACACCAGCCTTTACACGCACATGAACTTTAATGGTGTCTTAGTCCATACATAGGCTTCAATATTGAGTTGGCCCACCCTTTGCAGCCATAACAGCTTCAACTCTTCTGGGAAGGCTGTCCACAAGGTTTAGGAGTGTGTCTATGGGAATGTTTGACCATTCTTCCAGAAGTGCGTTTGTGAGGTCAGGCACTCATGTTGGAGAAGGCCTGGCTCGCAGTCTCCGCTCTAATTTATCCCAAAGGTGTTCTATGGGGTTGAGGTCAGGACTGTGTGCAGACCAGTCAAATTCCTCCGCCCCCAACTCACTCATCTAGGTCTTTATGGACCTTGCTTTGTGCACTGGTCCAAATCATTCGGTGGAGGGGAGATTATGGTGTGGGGTTGTTTTTCAGGGGTTGGGCTTGGCCCCTTAGTTTCAGTTAAGGGAATACTTAAGGTGTCAGCATACCAAGACATTTTGGACAATTTCATGTTCCCAACTTTGTGGGACCATGAAAAGTAAGGTCCATAATGACATGGATGAGCGAGTTTGGAGTGGAGGAACTTGACTGGCCTGCACAGAGTACTGACCTCAACCCAGTAGAACACCTTTGGGATGAATTAGAGCGGAGACTGCAAGCCAGGACTTCTTGTCCAACACCAGTGCCTGACCTCACAAATTTGCTTCTGGAAGAATGGTCAAACGTTCCCATAGACACACTCCTAAACCTTGTTGACAGCCTTCCCAGAAGAGCTGAAGCTGTTATAGCTGAAAAGGGTGGGCCAAATCAATATTGAACCCTACGGACTAGGACTGGGATGTCATTAAATTTCATGTGTGCGCGTAAAGGCTGGTGTCACAATACTTTTGGTAATCTAGTGTATCTGTGAAGGGTCTTATTTATTCAGGTCATGGTACAGCTGGTAGTAGTTGGTCACATTCACCTGAATTACATGACATCAGGGTGGCCGAGTTATCCGTGTAGCTATAGAGATGAGGTATGTTCCCGACACTTGTTAGAACTGTGGAAGCCAATTAGATGAGTCATAAAATGTCTTCAAAATTACAGAATAAATTCAACTGTATGTGGCCAGTTACAATCAACTCTAATTTGCCAAAATCATACATAAATAGAATTTAAACAACACCTGTAGAGCAGTAGAAAAATACCTCATACTGCAAAGGGAAAGGGCAAGGCAGGAGCCGTTTATTTAATTAATTTTTTATGATTTTTAAGTGCATTTCAGGACTCATTCACGCGGAAAATCCTGCATTTAGCATTTCTAAACCCAGTAAAAGTTATCTGGAAATTATAAACAGATTTTATGCCCCCCCATACCCTTTTTTCCTGTGTTAAGATGTTCCAGATTTAAAGCAAGTTTAGCCGTATTTACACATGTTTTCAGATTTAGTTCAATTTCCAATCAGATCCCAGATGCACAGAATTCGGTTTTCTCGAAATACAGTGAAGCTGACTGCACCTAACTGCAGGTAAATGCACTGCTTGAATGGTATCAAATGACAGTTGGGAAGATTATAACCAACACTCTACCATAATTAACCCACATAACTATGAGGCTCTGTTATTTGATACCGTTATGCACACTATAGAGCTGGGAAACAATACATGTTATAAGCATGAGGTCATGCATGTGAAAGGGCAGTTATGTCAGACCACAATGGGCCACCCATCTCTAAGATGAAAGCCAACCTCAGATAAAAGCCAAAGGAAATCTGTACCTTTATACTAAATTAAGACTAAAGAGTTATATCCTTTTATAAGCGGGCACAAGATAGGTCGTCTATAAAATATGTTACTCATTAGTGAACACCTGCCTTTCCAAGTACTTTTTTGGAGACATCATTTTCACGTACTTCTTTTACCACATTTAAAGCAATAAAAAGGGTCTAAAATAAATGCTAGCCAAGATATACATCATGAATCATAGCTTTGAAATGACTGGTTTGGAATCATACAATGGTAAACTTAAAGATAAAAGTGTAAAAAAAAAAAATATTTTTTTTTTAAAAAAGGGCCATCAATAAAGAAGCTTACATGAGATGTAAATATAGCCATGGGACATGTATTTCTTGCTTTTCTGCACTCAGAGGTCCAGGAATATGAACGTTATCAGTTCACAGTCAGACCGAATGCTGCAAGCCAGGAGATGGGAGCCGGTGTGACATCCCAGCATCCCTGTCATCCCAGTGACATGGTGTTGTGGAAAATTTTATTAATGTATGTTGTCAGATGTCCCCCAGTGTCAGTTTTGCTGTAATGCGCTTATTTGAACGTATTCGCACATACAGACGCTGGTGGAAGACCGGTGGTGGGAAAAACCTTCCTGTGGACACAGCGATGTTTGCTCCTTTTAGGGATATTTGTTTTATGCCTCACCAAGGGACTGGCCACTTCTTGGTGTTGGCATTAAATGACTCAGAGCGGACAGACCTGCGTCCACTAGAACTATAGCATAACGATACGACAATTGTGGCCCATTGAGAGCCATAGCTTTCGTATGGTTTCCGTCATTGGAAGCGGTGCACGTCACTGCTAGTCTATTTGAATGTATACATGTCTGTGATTGGTTCTTTTGTTGTATTATATCCTTATATGGTCACTTCCTATGGAGGAGGTCACATGTTGTGACATCACTTCCTGCTGGGAGTTTAATAAAATAACCTTTTGTGGGCGTCGACAGGCAGTGAGGCTGTGATGACGAGATGAGAAGGACAGGGTGGTGATGTCTCTTGACTTGTATGAATGGGATGAATGGAAGGTGAGTGAATTTTAGTTTAAGATGCATTATTACATTAAGATGAAGTGTGTGCTTATGAGCACAGGGAGAAATGGCTGTGTGCTCTGCAAACAGCCAACTTCCATGACAATGGAGAGGTCAGGATCCCAGCACAGTCAATCTTTTTAATGAGCCTAGGGTCCTAAAATTAACCCCATAAAATGTGATCTCCATCATCACCAACTTTAAATGGTCCAGACTTCCAGACATGACAGAGGAGAAGGAGAAGCAATGGTGACCATTCACAAAAAGCAATGAATCCGTTCCAACAATGAGAGGCATGGAAATAAATTCTAGAATTCTGCACATGAATATTGTACAGGATGATTGACAGGGGATGAAATTTTACTGATCAAAGTCAGAAAATGTTTGCATGTTGCAACAAGCACTTCCAATACCTGGAAGTGAATTCATTTACTCAAACTTCATGGCAAGGCTGTCACAAGCACAGCTGTAGCTAAGCACACCCAGCACACCACATCCTAAAGCAGCCTCTCTCACCAGAGTTCCTCCAGAGATTGCTAGGGGCTCCTTGAGAAATATCTGCCTCTCGGATAAGTAACCACTGACTAAGGCTCCATGTACACAGAAGCTCATAAATGGTCGTTTTGAACGCCAGATTTCAATTTTTCAATGGATCACAAAATGCTAAAAACACTGGCAACCTGCGTTTGAGCGTTTATTAGCGTTTTTCAGCGTTTTGTGTTTTTTGTCGCCGAAAAACAGCACTTTGAACGCAAATTCCTTGCGTTCAGAAAAAAGCCCATTAACTCCACTGCTCATTAACGCTAAAAAAACGCTATGTGTACATGAACGTATGGGCTAACATAGAGTGCAGTTAATGGGCTTTTTAAAAAAACGCCAAAACGCCAATAAACTGCAGTTTATCAGCTTCAGTGTACATGGAGCCTTAAAATGATCTGTAAGTGGGGGGATTCTTCCCACTGACCACAAATGTAGGGAACGTTCTTCCAACTGACTATGACACTAATGTACAATGAGCTGTAGATACAATATCTATCAGCGGGGGTTCCTTGACACCAGAAAGTTATTTCAGGGGTTCTCCCATGCTAAAAAGGTGGAGGAAGGCTGTCCTGAGGTGTGTATCAAACAAAACAAATCTGTATTGAGAGAATAAAATCTGGAGGGCAACCTACATCACAAACAAGGAAAGAGCAGATTGGAAATTTTGGAGGAGTTTAAAATTTTACCTCACATATATCATGTATGCCAAAGGCCATCGATACTACTGTGGAGAGCTGCTTTCCATGACTGTAGTAACCGACTAGACTGCAGTAAAAAATACATTGGGTTCCTGGCATTTAGAAACATGAGAAGTGTAATTCAGCAAGTGGCCATTGGAAATTATTAACATGTGTGGCCCAAACTGTGTGTTGAACTTTCAGCCTATAGCCTGATGTCCACTTTGCTGTAATCCTAAAGAAGTAAAAGAACTGTACGCTCTGAAGCTAACCAATTGTTAGATCTGTTGCCAGGTGTTTTGAGTAAAGGCATTGCAGTCAGCAGAGAACATGAGGACCTTGGATGCACTGTGCACCCACCACTTGTGCCTCAGTAAAGGGCTTCCATCTTC
This sequence comes from Rana muscosa, assembly GCA_029206835.1. NCBI lineage: Eukaryota > Metazoa > Chordata > Amphibia > Anura > Ranidae > Rana > Rana muscosa. Next base: position 429,410,531 of record CM055121.1, on the reverse strand, counting down.
CCCCGGTCATCCTTTCCGGGTTCGCATACTCTGGCTGCACGAGCCTGCGTGGGAGCCCTCACGGGGTTTTGAAGGTCTGGCACAGTATGCCGGACCTTCAGAGCGCATGTGCCTGTGAAGTCACTGGCTGCATCCAGTGTGAATATCTCCTAGGCGGTGCAAGATTAGGCAATATTAATTTTACCTACAGGTAAGCCTCATTATAGGCTTAACTGCAGGTAAAAATCTCAAAAAAGGGACTTTACTACTCCTTTAACCACTTGAGATCCACGCTATAGGCAAAAGACGCCTACAGCGCGGCTCTCAACTGCCGGGTAGACGTCCCTGGACGTCTTCCTGTTTACATTCCCCCCCCCCCCCACACAGAGATCCACGTCCTGTCAGGTAGAGAGGAGACCGATGTTGTGTCCCTTGTACATAGGGACACAGATTGGTCCCCTCCCCCAGTCAGTCCCCTCCCCCCACAGTAAGAATCACTCCCAGGGAACATATTTAACCCATTGATCGCCCCCTAGTGTTAACCCCTTCCCTGCCAGTCACATTTATACAGTAATCAGTGCATATTTATAGCACTGTCCGCTGTATAAATGTGAATGGTCCCAAAATAGTGTCAAAAGTGTTCGATCTGTCCGCCGCAATATCATAGGCCTGACAAAAATCTCAGATCGCCACCATTAGTAAAAAAAAATTAAAATAATAATAAAAATGTCAAATCTATCCCCTATTTTGTAGGCGCTATAACTTTTGCGCAAACCAATCACTATACGCTTATTGCAATTTTTTTTACCAAAAATATGTATATACGTATCGGCCTAAACTGAGAAAAAAAAATAAAAAAAAAAATAAAAAAAAGTAGGGATATTATTATAGCAAAAAGTAAAAGAAAACGTTTTTTTTTTTTCAAAATTTTTAGTCTTTTTTTTGTTTATAGCGCAAAAAATAAAAACCGCAGAGGTGATCAAATACCACCAAAAGAAATCTCTATTTGTGGGAAAAAAATGATAAAAATATAATTTGGGTACAGTGTTGTATGACTGCGCAATTGTCATTCAAAGTGCGTCAGCGCTGAAAGATGAAAATTGGTCTGGGTACGAAGGGGGTTTAAGTGCCCAGTAAGCAAGTGCAGGGAAAGCATTAGGGTAAAAAACAAAACCCTCAAAGTTTTCAGTTTAACATACTGTGCATAATAAAATAAACATTTGCCAGTAAACCATTTGCTACGTTTCTTACCCATGTAGCGAGGTGTTGCTTTAAATAGCCTCAGAGACTACCTTACCCAGTATGCAATGGGATACCCACAGTTCCTTTGGGCCCGGCGCAAGGTCTGCTGGGGTTGGATTATATAAGGAGGGGCGGAGCAGGACGGGGGGGCTCTTTGGACATCGCCCGCCTTGCAAGTGGAACTCTGTGCTGTGTCTGCTGTTCCGGACTAGGCCCGAGAGCCAGGCCCTGTGGATCCAAAGAGCCTTCTACCCCTCATGGAAGAATCGCTGAGACGTCTCAAGTATCTACCTTCAAAGACTCGTCGGAAGAATCGGAGACCCCAGGCATCGTGAGACTGTGTGTGGGACACACAGAGGTGAAAGTCGGCCACACGGACTGGTTCGGTTGGGTGTTTTACACCCTGTGGATTACAAATAACCTACAAAGTGCACCATCATTGCTAGCAAAGATCCTTCTCTACAAAAACATTGTGAACTAAGTAGTCAGGCCTGACTGTCTAGAGTAGAGACATTTCTGGGCGACATCTTGCCCACGAGGGGGAAGCTTGCAAGCGGCGTTTATTAATTGATGCGCATAGGATTGCAGGGATTTTCTACCCATTTTATATGCTGACTAAATCTTATTGCAGGGCTCTGCATTAATAGATGTACCATTGCTTAATCTAATCTTTTATTGTACTCAGTAAACGCATTAATGATTAAGCAGACATTCTGTGTTGTGTGATTACTGTACATGTTATCCACAGTATTGCGATACCCATAGCCTACGGGTCTCACAATCCTTTAGTCTCACTAGCTGTGCCAGGGGAGGGTAGAGCCAGTTACTGGGGGTTGACGACAGAGCGTTGCAGGCCCGAAAATACCAGCAGCCCTCTTAACTGGGGGTATTGCTACACCCAGCACTTGAAGTTTACAATTTTTAATGCTGCTGCCTCCTACATTTTCCACCGCTGCTTCCCTGGGCTTCCAGTCTTCACAGGAAAATTGGTTAATAGTGGACAGTGCAGTCTGGAGCCAGTCTGTTACCTTGGAGAAGAGAGGGAGGAGCAAGAGAGTGCCTTGCCATCCTAGGCTATTGGGCTGCATGTTTCTTTTAATGCACACAGTGTAGGGAGACACAACGCTAGTTCCTGCACGCAAGGGTGACTCTATAGGACAGGGGTCTCCAAACTTTGTAAACAAAGAGCCAGTTTACTGTCCTTCAGACTTTTGGGGGACCAGACTATGAACATTGGGAGTAGAAAAGGTCCCGATGTCAGTGGGAACAAAAATAATGTGCCATTTTTGGTGTCAATTAGTGGTTCAACAGATCGGTGACGATCTGTGATCCGAACGGGTCACCCTGTTCAGATCGGCACACCACGCGATCCGTGGAGTGCTCTGCAGCCTCGGCCATAGGAAAGGCCCCGGCTTCAGCTTAGCTCTGGAGCGGCGGCCACCTTGGTACACCGGCGGCGGCTGTCTCGTCAGGAAGTGCCGTTTCGTTGCCGCCATCTTGCTTCACCCCACACTCCTGCACAGTAATGATAGCGAGAAGTGGGCAAGCGGACATCTTGTTACACCCAACAGAGTTTTAGATTTCACAGTTATTTTCAACACAAAAACGGAGCTTATATGCTTAAATACATTATTTGGAAATCCAACAGACTGTTTACATGTTAAATTTTAAAAGCAGCAGCAAACATTACATGGTTGCTAATGTGACAGAACACCTCTGATTTTCACATTTAACATTTAGTTAAATATGAAAATCAGAGGTGTTCTGTCACATTAGCAACCATGTAAGGTCAGCAGGTTTGCTGACGCTTTTAAACTTTAACAGTCCGTCGGATTTACAAATACTGTATTTAAGCATATAAGCTCTGTTTTGTGTTGAAAATAACTGAAATCTAAAACTCCGTTGGGTGTAACAAGATTTGTCTTTTTTTTTTTTTTTTTTGCTGATCCGAAAAATGATCCGATCTGTGACTCTGATCCGAGGATCGATCCGATCCATGAGTTTTTTGATCCGTTGCACCCCTAGTGTCATTGGGAGGAATTGAGCCCCATCATTGGTGTCATTGGGAGGAATTGTGGCCCATTATTAGCATCATTGGGGTCAGTGGGGGTGGGGGGGATTATGCCCCATTGTTGGTTTCAGTAGATTAAATTGTGTTCCAAGGGCTAGATAAAAGCAAGCAAAAGACCGCAGTTTGGAGATTACTGGTCTAGAACATGGGTCTCCAAACTTTTTAAAGGAGAAGTATAGACAAAGCTTTTTTGGCTATCCTTCTCCTATGGATCACAGTGGTGCTTGATCGCTCAGTTCTCGGTCTGAGAGGCAGAGGGGGACAGCTGCAGCTGGGATTGTTGCTGCAGCCATCTAGGTAAGTATGATTGTTTTATTTTTTTTACCATGTAATTTTTTTTTGCCATGTAAAAAAACAAGTGGCAAATGCTACAAAACGCACAGTAAAAAACACGCAACCCACAAAATGCCTCATAAGCCACATGTAGTGCATACCATTGAAATCAACAGGCTGCCCTATGCGTGTCACAGGAAAAACAAGCAACAAAACATGTGCTCCCACTATGCTACATGTGAATGGGGCCTGGAAGTGAAATTGGCACATGAACACAAGAACAATGAGGCTTCATTCACATCTGTGCGTTTCCTTGCATTTCAGAAATGCGCTGCCCCAAAAATTGCCGTAAAAAACGCATCAAGCTCTGCTCTAAAAATAAATAAATTCTGAAGCTTCTTTGGGGCGATTGCTGTGTGCAGGGCAGCCTATTCAGGTGAATGGGCTTCCCCTGTGTGTGATGAGAGAAAATGGTCCAAAACGCCTCCCCCCTCACTAAAAAAACAAAACAAAAATAAAACTGCATGTGGAAATGCGAGTTTCCGCTATGCAGAAATGTGAACGTGGTTTGACAACTGAGAGTTTCTGTCCACACCCTTCTATGAACTTGTATAAAGATGGCCATACACTATGCAATCTGAGTCTATATTGTGTATTTAGTGAGAAGGGTAATCACTTAGGCTGGTTTCACACTGGGGCGGTGGCGGTATAGCGCCGCTATTTTTAGCGGCGCTATACCGTCGGGATTGCAGAGGTATTCGGCCGCTAGCGGTGCGGTTTTAACCCCTGCTAGCGGCCGAAAAAGGGTTAATACCACCCGCAAACTGCGGCTACAGCCGCGGTTTGCGGGCGGTATTACCGCGGTATCCCATTCATTTTAATGGGAAGGAGCGGTGGAGGAGCGGTAAACACACCGCTCCTCTCCCCGCTCCAAAGATGCGGCTAGCAGGACTTTTTTTTAAGTCCTGTTAGCGCACCGCTCCAGTGTGAAAGCCCTTCACATTGGAGAGAAAGGAGTCGCTGTTTAGGCTCGGTTTGCAGGCGCTATTAAATAGCGCCTGAAAACCGCCCCAGTGTAAAAGGGGCCTTATTGATTGCATTTTATTTAAGAAACGTGCAGCTGGGAATGGGTGGGTAGGAGGGGTGGATGATGCAGTGTGTGTGCTAATGAGGTCAGCTGGTCAACTCCTTCCTGTGTCATGCCCTAAAGTGAACAAAAGGTCAACTTATCCTTTAACAGCTTGCCGACCGCCGCACGAACATTTACGTCGACAGAATGGCACGGACAGGCAAATAGGCGTATATATATATATATATATATATATATATATATATATATATATATATATACACACATACACACATACATATACACGTCCCCTTTAAATTGCCGCCGTGTGGTCGCCGGCGGCGCACGCGCGAGCTTCGTGACCATGCCTGCGGGACCCGTGGACTCAATGTCCGCCGCTGTCCCGCGATCGTGTCACGGAGCTAAAGAACGGGGAGATGTTAGTGTAAACACAACATCTCCCTGTTCTGCCTAGTGACATGTCACTGATCGTCTGTTCCCTGTCATTGGGAACAGCAATCAGTGATGTGTCGCGGCAAGCCACGCCCCCTAACAGTTAAAGAACTCCCTAGGACACACTTAACACCTTCAGCGCCCCCTACAGGTTAACCCCTTCACTGCCAGTGTAATTTTTACAGTAATCGGTGCATTTTTATAGCACTGATTGCTGTAAAAATTACAATGGTCCCAAAATGGTGTCAAAAGTGTCCGCCATAATGTCGCAGTCACGATAAAAATCGCTGATCGCCGCCATTACTAGTAAAAAAAAAAAAAAGCCATAAAACTATCCCCCATTTTTTAGACGCTATAACTTTTGCGCAAACCCATCAATAAACGCTTATTGCGATTTTTTTTACCAAAAAAATGTAGAAGAATACGTATCGGCCTAAACTGATGAAAAAAAAAAATTATATATTTTATGGGGATATTTATTATAGCAAAAAGTAAAAAATATTGATTTTTTTTCTAAATTGTCGCTCTATTTTTGTTTATAGCGCAAAAAAAATAAAAACCGCAGAGGTGATCAAATACCACCAAAAGAAAGCTCTATTTGTGGAAAAAAAAGGACATCAATTTTATTTGGGAGCCAGTCAGTTAGGCCCCTTTCACACTGGGGCGGGCAGGTGCGGTGGCGGTATAGCAGCGCGATTTTCAGCGCTGCTATACCGTCGTTCTCACCGCGGTATGCGGTCGCTAGGGGGGTTAACTTAACCCCCGCTAGCGGCCGAAAAAGGGTTAATACCGCCCGCAAACCGCGGCTATTGCCACGGTTTGCGGGCGGTATTACCGCGCTGTCCCATTGATTTCAATGGGAGACCGCGGTAAAGGAGCGGTGTACACACCGCTCCTTTACCGCTGTAAAGAAGCGGCTAGCAGGACTTTTGGAGCGGTCCTGCTAGCGCACCGCTTCAGTGTGAAAGCCTTCGGGCTTTCACATTGAAGGCACAGGGCAGGATTTTTTCATGCGGTATAACAGCGCTATTATTAGCGCTAAACCGCATGAAAAACGCCCCAGTGTGAAAGGGGCCTTAAAGCGACGCAGTGCCGAATCGCAAAAAGTGGCCTGGTCTTTGGCCAGCGAAATGGTTCGGGGCTTAAGTGGTTAAACAACCAAATTTAACTTCTGTCTCTGCACTTTTTTTTTTTTAAACAAAACCACACAGGTAATATATTAGGATGTACACTTGACAAATCAGCTAGAACAAAAGAAAAAGTTCATGTTGTAAAAGCGTAGGCATGATTTTCAACGGAATATCTACAAAAAGACCACAGCAGTTCCTGTACGGTGTACTGTTAATACATGGCATGTTGTAACAGGACGAGTGCCGGAGGGCCCACCAACCTGGAACGAACCACAGAGCCCAACGTGTGAGAGTCAGTTCATGTCAAACTATTTATCATGTTTTTCTTGCTGACATGAACATTTTCTGCAAAAAAAAGGGTCAGTTCCTTAAGGTGCAGATTCCACTCAAAATCACTAGCTTAAATCAAGGCTGACGTGTAGTTGTGACTGAAATCCTCACATTGCTTCTTTCTAAGGCCCCATGCCCATGGACGTTTTAAAAAACGGGCTGTAAAGCTAGTACAGACGCCAGGAAAAAAGTGGCGTTTTAACACGATTTTTTCCGCGTTTTGCATTGAATTCAATGCACGTTTCCCCGCGCTAGCTTTCAGCAGCGTTTTTCTTTCTCTATTCAAAATCAATGGTTCCCTATGGGAGCCCATTGATTTGAATAGAGGTCGCATCAGAAGTCGGATCAACTCATGTGTGGAGTGTATGGATCCTGGGGGAACTCCCACGCCATCTTTTTTTTGGTGTGGGGGTTCCCCTTAAGATCCATATGAGACCGAAGGATCTGGTATCGTCCTGGGAGCAACCTCGCGCAAATTTTGTTTTACATTTTGTGGGGGACCCCACAAAAATGTAAAAAAAAATTGGCGCGAGGTTGCTCCCAGGACGATACCAGATCCTTCGGTCTGGTATGGATCTTGAGGGGAACCCCCACACCAAAAAAAAAAAGATGGCGTGGGAGTTCCCCCAGGATCCATACCAGACCCTTATACGAGCACGAAGCCCGGCAGGTCAGGAAAGGGGGGTGAGCCATCCCAAAGCACCTTGACCCCATGTTGATGAGGACAAGGGCCTCTTCCCGGCAACCCTGGCCTTTGGTTGTCGGGGTCTGCGGGAGAGGGGCTTATCGGAATCTGGGAGCCCCCTTTAATAAGGGGGCACCCAGATCCCGGCCCCCCACCCTATGTGAATGAGTATGGGGTACATCGTACCCCTACCCATTCACCTGGGGGAAAAGTGTCAATAAAAAAAAAAAAAAACACTAGACAGGTTTTTAACCACTTAAGCCCCGGACCATTTTGTAGCTAAAGGACCAGAGCGGTTTTCAGAATTTTGCACTGCGCTGCTTTAACTGTAAATTGTGCAGACATGCAATGTTGTACCGAAACAAAATTTGCGTCCTTTTCTTCCCACAAATAGAGCTTTCTTTTAATGGTATTTGATTGCCTCTGCGATTTTTATTTTTTGCGATATAAACGGAAAAAGACCGAAAATTTTGAAAAAAAAATGATATTTTCTACTTTTTGTTATAAGAAAAATCGAATAAACTCAATTTTAGTCATACATTTAGGCCAAAATGTATTCAGCCACATGTCTTTAGTAAAAAAAATGTCAAAAAGCGTATATTTATTGGTTTGCGCAAAAGTTATAGCGTCTACAAACTAGGGTACATTTTCTGGAATTTACACAGCTTTTAATTTATGACTACCTATCTCATTTCTTGAGGTGCTAAAATGGCAGGGCAGTACAAAACCCCCCCAAATTACCCAATTTTGGAAAGTAGACACCCCAAGGAAATTGCTGAGAGGCATGTTGAGCGCATTGAATATTTTTGTTTTGTCTCAAGTGATTGAATAATGACTGAAAAAAAAAAAAAATTACAAAAAGTTGTCACTAAATGATATATTGCTCACACATGCCATGGTTATATGTGGAATTACACCCCAAAATACATTTTGCTGCTGCTCCTGAGTACGGGGATACCACATGTGTGGGAATTTTTGGGAGCCTAGCCGCGTACGGGCCCCGAAAACCAAGCACCGCCTTCAGGATTTCTAAGGGCGCAAATTTTTGATTTCACTCCTCACTACCTATCACAGTTTCGAAGGCCATAAAATGCCAAAATAGCACAAAACCCCCCCAAATGACCCCATTTTAGAAAGTAGACACCCCAAGGAAATTGCTGAGAGGCCTGTTGAGCCCATTGAATATTTTTATTTTTTTGTCCCAAGTGATTGAATAATCACAAAAAAAAAAAATTTATTACAAAAAGTTGTCACTAAATGATATATTGCTCACACATGCCATGGTTATATATGGAATTACACCCCAAAATACATTTTGCTGCTTCTCCTGAGTACGGGGATACCACATGTGTGGGACTTTTTGGGAGCCTAGCCGCATACGGGACCCCGAAAACCAAGCACCGCCTTCAGGATTTCTAGGCACAAATTATTGATTTCACTCCTCACTACCTATCACAGTTTCGAAGGCCATAAAATGCCAACATAGCACAAAACCCCCCCAAATGACCCCATTTTGGAAAGTAGACACCCCAAGCTATTTGCTGAGAGGCATGGTGAATATTTTACAGCTCTCATTTGTTTTTGAAAATGAAGAAAGAAAATATATATATTTTTTTTCAATTTTCAAAACTTTGTGACAAAAAGCGAGATCTGCAAAATACTCACCATACCTCTCAGCAAATAGCTTGGGGTGTCTACTTTCCAAAATGTGGTCATTTGGGGGGTTTTGTGCCATCTGGGCATTCCATGGCCTCCGAAACTGTGATAGGCAGTGAGAAGTGAAATCAAAAATTTACACCCTTAGAAAGCCTGAAGGCGGTGCTTGGTTTTGGGGTCCCGTACGCGGCTAGGCTCCCAAAAAGTCTCACACATGTGGTATCCCCGTACTCAGGAGAAGCAACAGAATGTATTTTGGGGTGTAATTCCACATATGCCCATGACATGTTTGAGCAATATATCATTTAGTGACAACTTTGTGCAAAAAAATAAAAAAAAAATTGTATTTTTTCCGCAACTTGTGTCAACATATAAAATATTCCATGGACTCGACATGCCTCTCAGTATATAGCTTGGGGTGTCTACTTACCAAAATGGGGTCATTTGGGGGGGTTTTGAACTGTTCTGGCATTTTATACACAACATTAGGAAGCTTACATCCACTCTTCTAACCACTTGAAGGCAAAGCCCTTTTTGACACTTTTTGTTTACATGAAATCATATTTTTTTTTGCAAGAAAATTATGTTGAACCCCCAAACATTATATATATTTTTAAAGCAAAGGCCCTACAGATTAAAATGGTGGGTGTTGCATTTTTTTTTTCTACACAGTATTTGCGCAGCGATTTTTCAAACGCTTTTTTTGGGGAAAAAATACACTTTTTTAAATTTTAATGCACTAAAACACACTATATTGCTCAAATGTTTGATGAAATATAAAAGATGATCTTAGGCTGAGTACATAGATACCAAACACGACAAGCTTTAAAATTTCCCACAAACGCGCATTGGCGACAAACTACATACATTTTTAAAAGCCTTTAAAAGCCTTTACAGGTTACGCCGTTAGATTTACAGAGGAGGTCTACTGCTAAAACTACTGCCCTCAATCTGACCTTCGCGGTGATACCTCACATGCATGGTGCAATTGCTGTTTACATATGACGCCAGACCGACGCTTGCGTTCGCCATTGGGCAAGAGCAGGGCAGGACAGGGGTGCTTTTTTTTTTATTATTAATTTTGCTTTTTTATTTTATTTTTAAACTGTTGCTTCCATATTTATTTATTTTTATCATTTTTATTGTTATCTCAGGGAATGTAAATATCCCCTATGATAGCAATAGGTAGTGACAGGTACTCTTTTTTGAAAAAACTGGGGTCTATTGGACTCTAGATCTTTCCTCTGCCCTCAAAGCATCTGACCACACCAAGATCGGTGTGATAAAATGCTTTCCCAATTTCCCAATGGCGCTTTTTATATCCGGGGGGGGGGGGGACATTCCCTACAAATGCTTGTAAAAGCAGTCCAGAGGCTAATTAGCCACTAGGATTGCTTTTACATGAAAGCCGGCCGCTGGCTGAAAAGAATGATACCAAGATGATACCTAAACCCACAGGCATCATTCTGGTATAAACATTCAAAGTCCAGCAACATACCAGTACGTTGCTGGTCCTTGTTGGACATGTATTGTAATCTTTTTTTTCATGCAGCCTGTTGGCTGAACGAAAAAAAAAGATTGATCGGTGGGTATGCCCACCATTAGAATACCACCCTTCATCCACCCTCTTCTAATGATGGGCATACATGCACCATTTATATATGCCGAAGCATGGGGGCATCTTCCCGCAAAAGTTATGCCGCGTACACATGGTCAGACTTTTCCACGGGCAAGCCTCCGTCGGAATTTCGACCGTATGTACGCGGCATTAGGAGCAAAATCGCTCCTCCGCTCCTCCGCCCCTGCTGCCCCAATGCTTCGGCATATATGCTTTTTTTTTTTTTAACTGTGGTGGTGAAATCACCTCCTACAGCACTGGAGTCGCAGGGATCAGGCCTGTCTCTGCGAACGCTGCAGTTATGTGTGTTGTGTTTTGTAAGTGACAGTGATCGATCGATACTGCACTTGGGTGGCCTGGGCTGGACGGAGGGGCAAAACGCAGGTGCTAGCAGGTATCTGGGCTGATCCCGCTAACACTGCGTTTTTGGGAACCCTAAACTGCTGGGGACGCTAGTATAGATCTGATCAGATCAGATATTGATCTGTTCAGATACTATACCACTAAGGGAGGTGTATGCTTCACGCGTGGGTGTTAGCGCTACTGACACTAACCTGACACTGCCTGGGGTGTGATGCAGACCCTCTCTGACGCTAAAACCTAATTGATATCACCCGCCGGGCGATCAGGGGGTTAAACCTTTATTGGGTTATATACGGCGGGTGCCCTGACACTATAAAAAGCAAACTAACTAACCAGCGTCACCCGTAGCACTTATATGGTGATTACTGGTGAAAGGGTTAACTAGGGGCAATTAGGGGGTTAAAACCTTTATTAGGTAATATATGGGGGTACCTGACGCTATAAAAACCTGCGGCGAACCTAAAAAAAAATACTGGCTACCGATCTGCATCACCGACGCTAAGACAGCGATCAGAAAAATGATCGCTTAGCGACAGTGGTGATAGGGGGTGAAAGGGTTATCTGGGGGGCGATCAAGGGGGTTAAACCTTTATTAGGTAATATATGGGGGTACCCGATGCTATAAAAACCTGCGGCAAACCTAAAAAAAATTACTGGCTACCGATCTGCATCACCGACGCTAAGACAGCGATCAGAAAAATGATCGCTTAGCGACGGCGGTGCTAGGGGGTGAAAGGGTTATCTGGGGTGCGATCAGGGAGTTAAACCTTTATTAGGGGGGGTTAGGGGGCTACACTGGACCTAAAACTAACTTTAGTGACACTTTTACAGTCACAAATGTCACTGATTGCAGTGATCAGTAAATAAATGGTCACTGCAATCAGTGACACTGTGACTGGGGGCTGGGGGGTGATCTGGGGGGGCGATTTATGTGCCTATGTGTCCTGGTGTCAGTGTAGCGTTTTGTGCACTAACCTGCATCTTCTCCTGTACGGCGCTCGGTATATGTGAGCGCCGCAGGAGAGATGACATCACTTCCTCCTGCCTGTGTAAACATTACACAGGCAGGGGAAGGATTCGATTCACTGGGAGCGATCGAGAGGGGGTGGCCGGAATCGAACGGCTGTCCCCTCATCCCTGATCGCTCCCAAATGAATAACGGCCGCTCACTGTAAAGAAGGGGGGTCCGATCGGACCCCCCAACTATACAAAGGCAGTCACGTACATATACGTGATTCTGCCTGTCGGTGCCATTCTGCCAACGTATATTTACAGTGGGCGGTCGTTAAGTGGTTAAAGTAATTTATTAGGCAGCTCTGGTGGTCTTCTTCCAATTTTCCTCGGGCTCCTCCGCTAGCTTCTGTTGCTCTTTTGCTAGCGTTGGCCTGGTCTTCTCCGCCGTCTTCTTCCCTCTTCTCTTCTTCGTTGACACGACGCTCTCCCCCACTGTAATGCTGTGTGCGCGGTTCACAATGACATATAGGCATGGGGCGTCACCCCTTATTGCATCACAGTTCCATCATGCCCATCATGCCCGGGGACTGTGATGCCATAAGGGGGCGGGGTCACCGGGTGACATCACCCCCCATGCCTATATAAGTCGTTGCGCAGCGCGCACACGGCATTACAGCGGGGGAGAGCGTTGTGTCAACATCTTAGAAGAGAAGAGGGAAGAAGACGGCGGAGAAGACCGAGCCAACGCTAGCAAAAGAGTGGCAGAAGATAGCGGAGGAGCCCAGCAGAAGAACCGGAGAGCGGGAGAAGAGACCCCCGAGGTCAGAAGAGACCTCGAAGTCAGAAGAGACCCCCGAAGCTGCCTAATAAATTACTTTAAAAACCTGTCTAGTGTGTTTTTTTAATTGACACTTTTTTCCCCCAGGTGAATGGGTAGGGGTATGACCCCATACTCATTCACAAAGGGTGGGGGGCCGGTATCTGGGGGCCCCCTTAAAGGGGGCTCCCAGATTCCGATAAGCCCTTCTCCCGCAGACCCCGACAACCAACGGCCAGGGTTGTCGGGAAGAGGCCCTTGTCCTCATCAACATGGGGGCAAGGTGCTTTGGGGTAGGGGGGTGCAGTGCCCGCCCCAAAGCACCAACCCCCCCATGTTGAGGGCATGTGGCTTGGTATGGTCTAGGGGGGGGCGCTCGCTCGCCCTCATTTCCTGACCTGCCGGGCTGCGTGCTTGGATAAGGGTCTGGTATTGGTCCTGGGAGAACCCCCACGCTATGTTTTTTGATGTGGGGGTTCCCCTCAAGATCCATACCAGACCAAAGGGTCTGGTATCATCCTGGGGGAAACCTCACGCAAATTTTTTTTTTTTTCGCGGGGTTCCCCTTCAAGATTCTCCGCACACGAGTCGCCCCGCAAGTCGTATCATCTTGATCTGACCGGGCAGGGGCAGGGGAATAGAGCTCTCCACGATGGCCCTGAGGGAACAGCTGATGAGGGTCAGGGACGCTGGGGAATCAGCAGCCTTAGTGCTACTGGATCTCTCTGCGGCTTTTGACACCATTGATCACGACATTCTGATCTTGCGCCTTCATGACTAGTTTGGAATTCGAGGTGCTGTCCTGTTATGGATCCAGTCTTTTCTACAAGATCGTACCCAACAGGTTAGGCTGGGACCTTTCAGGTCAGCCATAAGCCCAGCGCCCTGGGGAGTACCACAGGGCTCTGCCTTCTCTCCATATCTTTTCAATTGTTATATGCGCCCCCTACCCGATATATTGCAGTTACATGGCCTTCAAGGCCAACTATATGCCGATGACATCCAAATCCTAGTCAACGCTTCCAAAAATGACAGACATCCCCAGACCCTAGCTGAATGCATGACTCACATCCATTCCTGGATGAATAGAAACTGGCTGAGCCTTAATGGCTCCAAAACAGAAATACTCCAAGTGGGCGAACCTCTAGCCTCTCCCATTCTATCCCGATGGCCATCTGACCTAGGTACCTTCCCAGAACCTAAAAGACAAGTCAAGAACCTTGGAATCATTTTTGATGCAAAGCTTACCTGGATTCCGCAAATCATGAACTGTATGAAAAATGCCTCATTCTATTTGCAAATTATTCGAAAGATCAGACATCTACTTTCATATTGACACCAAATCACACTTACTTTGGCTCTAGTACAATCCAGACTAGATTTTGCCAATGGTTTTTGCCTTGGCCTTCCCCTTAAGTGGGATAAAAAAAATCAAAATTTTACAGAATCAAGCAGCACACACTATTACAGGTACACCATATAGACATCACATCACCCCCAAGCTGGCACAGCTACATTGGTTACCTATAGTGCATAGAGTACAATTTAAAATCTTGGTTCTGATGTTTATAGCATATCGGGGCTTGGGCCCACTCTATCTCACGGAAATGGCCCCCCACTACACACCAATTAGAGCATTGCGGTCAGGGCTTTAAAATAGGATCATCCAAGCACCCGCCCAACTCCAGTCCTTGGGAGGTCGACGAATGCAGACTATGTGAGCGGCCCTTTGGAAGCAACCCCGACCATCTCCGGCTCCCAATGCCCCAAGCTTTTTTTAAAAGGCAATTAAAAACCCATCTTTTTAAAAACGCTTTTTCCTAACTACGGATGTAGAGACATTAAATTCTGTAATAATTAACGTCAACTTAGTTTTTCTACTCCCCTCGTGAGCCTTTCCTCCTTTTTTTCTTTTTTGTTTTCTTTTCCCAAGGCTGATTGATGAATTTATGGTACAGCACGCTTAGTTGCAGTCCTCCAAGACAGTATTTGGCGCGATATAAATTTACATATCAATCAACATAAGAATGTAATTGCTACAGTTTGCCATCTTTAAAAACCAGCCTATGTCATCACCATCCATCACTGTTCATGTAGCAATCAAATCTCTGCAGGATCAAACCCTTGTTTTTTGCCTGGGTCATCTGTGCAACCACTCCAGAATTCTCAAGTATCAGGCTGTAGGTCCTTTGCAGTCCACACGTTTATATGCTAGCACATTCGCCCTGCAAATTCCTTAGTGAGAAGTACTGTTGGGTACTTCCCAGAGATCATGTCCGGAAATACTATTGAAACATGCTCAGCCTATCCTAGATTTATCTGAGGAAAGACCTCGCCTAGTAGGTGTTCCCACGCACTGTTTCCACGACTTCTGTTCCAATGCGGATTCCTCCATCTTTTCTGTTTAGCTTGGATGGAGGAATTTATTGAATTTCTCTCGGCTGAATCAGAGCCTATGTCTAGCCCTAGACCCTCGGGCCTCTTTGGAGCCTTTATTTGCCTGGTAACATGGAGGGTCCATTTTCTCCATGACAGTAATGCCCTTCAAATGTGGGTTAAAGCAAAACTTTACGCTCCCTACCCTAGGTTTTTTTTTTTCAACCCTCCCTTACCTGGCTGCAGGCCCTGCACATTTAGTAGGAGACTCATCCGCCCAGCGGATCCAGCATTGTCCTGCTGTGATCTGCTTATTTTCGTCACACCCCCCCCCCCCCACACCCCCGGTCCTGCGCTGCCTTGTTATGCAACGTCATTAGAAAGCTGGCAGCTCTTCTGGATTAAGCCGACTACTTCACCAATGATGCGCTCCTGGCCACATCCCTCCTCCTTTCCCAATAAAGGACTATGCCTCCTGGGATATGAGATGTGCATATCCCAGAAGACAATGCAGGCAAAGTGCATGCAGGGTGGGGGAAAGCGGGCCAGGTGTTTTTTTACAAAATAAACTCCAAATGGATAAAGAAATAAAAAAAATGCCCGATTTCTGCAGCGGAGGAGAGGAGGTGGTAATGGGAGGCAACATGCCCTGGATGGTGAAGTGACGCTTTAAGGCCAAACTGTAGGTAAAAACACATCCAAGTACATCAATCAGATTAAAAAATCTCCCGCTAACTCTGATTGAAAGTGGAAGGATCGATATTAGGTGCCAGCCACAAAGTCTCTAATGCTTTGCACAAAGGTTTCAACCCAATAAAAGATAGATACTTTCTGGCAGAAGGGGAAAGCATAGCGATGACCATATAAGATAGATTATGCAATGTCCTGCCGCTCCAAACTAAACACTGCAAGTGGGATCTTTATAACTGATCCAGGTGTGGCAAGATAGCTGTAACTTACAGTCTCAGTATAATTAGCAGACAGTGACTTGATCCAAATTACTTTGGAAAGCTTTAATCCAAAACTTCTGCAGATCTTTACAGATGAACATCAGGGAGATCAAAAAATCATAGTAAGTCTAGCTCCAGCAATTATATGTGCTTAGAACAGAAACTAAACACACACTGAAAATAGGGTTGGACTAGCTATACAGAGTAACTTCTAGCTCCATTCATAGCTACAAAATTAGGCAAATAAACAATGCATGTGTAACATGACCTGCTCCATCACTATCCAACTGCAGGCTGCGGGTCTTCACCAAGCTGTACGGCTTTAAATGCAGTGGAGAAAAGGTGAGGTCAGGGACCTGGCTGTGCTGTCCAACAGCAGACCCTAGATCACAAGTTAATTCAACAGAATCACAAATCTTTAGGCAGGTAAATCTGTTCCAGATACATATCAGAGCTGCGGAGACAGTTCACAGTTCAGTAGTAAAAAGGTAAACAAAGAGATGAAAAGCCTACAAAACATGCATGCACAAGTCTTCCATTAGCTACTGTTTATTCTTTGCCATAGCAGCCTGACATCAGCAGCTCTCAGCCGAAGACATCTCCATTAAATATATCAGTCAGAAAGGGGTTGAGAGGGAATAACAATTCCTCTGGAGGATTAATATTTATATATATTTTTTAAATGCAAAGAGAAGTTTCATTAAAAGTACAACTAAAGTCAAAAACTTTTTTTCCCATCTTTCATAGGGTACGGGAGGGTTATAACCCCGTCAGATGGGGAAAAAAACACGTCCCATTGGGAAGATTTACCTTAATTTCCTGTCCTATAGCCAAAAGGATAAGAGCAAATCATTCCAAAATGAGGGAATCCCAGGGTATTACCAGAACTAGCGTCCCCATTGGAAGATTTCCCCTCTAGCAATGTTCTGGTGACAACCCAAAATTTGGCATTTTTTTCCACTTTCGGTGACATATAGAGTGTGAAACTTTCTAACAGGAACACGGACAGAAATAAAAACTGAAGTGTTCTAATCCCTCTCCACTCTATCCAAAACTTAAAAAAATTGCCTTTAGTTAAACATTAACAGTTTTAAAGGGCCCGTTCACACTAGAACGCAGTGTGAGAAAGGAGCAATTCTAGAACTGCATGGGAATACGCTGCCCTTGTTAGACGTTCGGGGGTGCCATTAATTATTAATGGCGACCTCACACACATCTAACAAATGCAGCATGTTGGTGAGGCTTTGTTTTAAATGTCACGCCTACTGTCATTTTTGCACGTGTTTGTGTGTTTGGCAGCCCACTGAAGTAAAGGGCCGGTCAAAAATGATGCGTTCCAGTGTGGACCAACCCTTAGGCAATTTCAAGTACTTTCAAGCAGCTTGGAATTGCAGAAAACAAACAAGTGGGAAAAAACTCAAAGGCCTCATTTTGACTTGTTTTGTTGAAATGTGATTTGCGTTCGGATTGCTCCTCAGACAACAATAGACAGGCGGTGAGGAGGCTTTGCATCACCACCTCACCGCCTGTTTTAACCTCCTAATTACTGGACAACCACGCACATTGTACGTAGTTGCGGGGTGGTTGAAACGCTGCCCATTCACTTATATGGGTGGCACTTGACAGGTAATAGAGGGGGTACAATTACTGCTGCAGTCGTGAAGCAAAGCATTGTGACTGTGCCACATGTACACCCCTAACCACCACTTCAGCAGCAACAGGGGGCAAGAAAAACATGGCTGAAATGTGGGGTTTTACCGCCCACCCCAACCTCAAGTGTAAATGAACCCAAACTATAAGCTATTCCTAAAAAAAAAAAAAGTTCCCTCCCTCTCCTACCTATCCTGCTTAACCTGTATTAAAAAGATCTGTGTACTTATGCAATGCTGCAGCCTAAGGCCCCTTTCACACAAGGTGGAATCTGTCCAAGCGGATCCACCTGCTCTGTGCTCTCCATGGGATGGTTAGATGGAAACGGACTGCATGTCCATTTCCATCCAATTGTCATCCGATCCAATCTGCCGGATGGATGGCAACCGTGTCTCCATCCGTCTGTTTTTAGCGGACCGGAACGGATGCCGGTGGGTGTCAGCGGACATATGTCGGCCGACATCCACTGCCGCATAGAGAACAATAGGTGGTCCGATCGAGTCCACCTGAAAAACGGACAGGCAGACCCGATTGATCCACTGGTGTGGTTAAGGGGCCTAAGGAATTGCTCAACAATGGCTGTGAATTCCAGAAGCTGTGGCGTCACCCATAGGCTCCCATGGCCATTAAAGTGGTTGTAAACCCTCTCATATACCCAGAGAGGTAAATAGCTTCAAATGATACACAGAGATTAAATCCTCCTACATAAGTTTTACTTGTTTATCTGCAGCCATTCAAAAGTGCAGAGTTGTGATAAAATCCTTCTGCATCTGTCAGTATCACAAATGAGAAGGTGGAGAGCTGCAGTTAGTGTGTGAGAGCTGATTGGAGGAAAGGCACACACCCACCTCCACACACAGCACAGGACTGAAAGAAGGATACAGAGCTGTGCTGTGAATAGACAAGCTGTGTGTCGAGCTCTCCTCCCCCATCAAAAATGTATCTCATGTGTCTGGAACTTTACCTGCTGATAACAGAGGAACGAAACACCAGAGAGAAATGTCATTTTAGACCTTTGGAGATGGACAAGAAAACACTACAGATGTATGAGCTTTGTTCAGATTTCATGACTGAGATTTAAAATCACTTTAAATGTATCTATTTCGATATGGCAGGAATGGTGGTAGGTTGCATTGATCACAATAGGGTGATCCCACAGCTATTCCACTGCACATGCACAGACCCATAACCAGAAACATTTAAAAAAGTGGATGGGACCCAAAAGACCCAGCACAGTAAAGGGCTGTAAAATAATGTGAATAACACTAATAAATAAAAAATAATATAAAAGTAACAAACAGTAACGATGTTACAAGAAAAAAAAAAGGGCAAGCTTCGATAAAAACAGATCATTCGCATTCCCCTTTATCCTTTAGTGATTAGGACTCTTGTTTTATAAATGCAGTTATTGTCTGAATTTAACAGCCTGATTGTACTTTAATAGAGTGGGAACAGAAGGCGCTTCCTGCCCGCCATCCCTCGCTTCCATAGAAAGCTCCACACAGTCTACATCAGCTCTATGATTGATTCCAGCGCTGGATCTGCTCCATCCAAATCCATGGGGACAGCAGCTGCAACTAAAGAGGCTTGAACACATCTCCTCTAAACATGGCAAGCATTCTAATTCTACTACTTCCTTTACTAGGAAAAAGAGAACATTGAATTAAAGAGCAGATAAACCCAAATCTGTTACATTTCCAACAAGGAACAGAGCAGTTTTATTAGTCAAACTGCAATAATTACTGAAAACCTAACACACACAGGGGTTTTCACAAGAGAGCAAGAGAAATAGAATGATGTGAAGGACTGGAATCACGTGCACTGCAGATTTCTTGCTTTAAGCCTTTCACTGCCAGGCCCTGTGCTCCATTTTTACACTCAGGTGGCAAGGCCATTTTTCTATTGCTTTTTTCTTTTTCCCTTACAGCTTTCAGAGTTTGTTAAAGACCCCCCAAACCATATATTTTCTGAAGGCACATGACCAGTAGAATACAAATAAGGTGCTACAGATTTTTAGGGCACAATGATATTTGCGCAAATATTTATCAAAACAATATTTTTGTTAAAATCATTATTAGCAGATAAAAAAACAGTACATTTTACAAAACTCCTAAATATAAAAAGCTTAACCTGTATCGAGTTAATAAATAACAAATATATGTAATTTTTACATTACGCCTTTTTGCTAAATGGTGAAAACCAAAAGTACGCAAAAATGTAAATAATCACATTTCTCTCAAAAAAAAAAAAAAAAAAAATTGGAAGGATTTCATTGCTCCCTTACACCAAAGTTGCAGCCACTAACAGCCGCAATGCGGACCCCAGCATGGCGAACACGGTCCAAGTCACCGCTTCGGATCTCCTATCAGTAGGGTCCTTAAAAGCAGGGGTCCCCTCCACCGGGATAGTGGTTACTTTGTTCAACCTTGATACAGAGGGGTTAGTATGGGGGAGAAGCCCATTTTTTCAAAAGGCTCTCTTCAAAGGGGTAACGGACCGCTATGCGCTGAGGGACCACAAAAGGACCTCTGCGGCCGTTCCCATTCCTTATCCATGAACTTATCAAAGAAAGTAACATAAGGAAAAAACTTTCACAAAGCGGTCAGATTTGTGTGACCCAAAGGAGACAGACTCCTCTGCGGAAGTCCCAGCTGTATCTACCAGTTGGAGATTGTCCCTCATAGCATCAAGAAGTGCACCCACAAGTGCCCTGTCTTGCACTCCCCATAAGATAGCGGGGGAAGGGGGCGCTTTTTTACCCCCCTTACGCCCGCACGCCGTTTCTACCTTGGCAACAAATGACTCCAGGACTGTCGACAATGTATCCATGGAAACCACGGGTGCAGGGGCACCGTTAGCTGCCTCTGGCAATTTAGGGGAAGAAAGGTCACATACTGACTCCATTAACACCCACTGACAGCCCTCAGGGACTAAGTGAAAAAAAACACTGAAGTCCACCCTCCTTGCTGCACCGACCGGGGGGGTAACCCAGGGGACTCACCACCCAGGAGGGAGATCGCTCAGCACCGCTGCCCACTTTCCTTGTATACACAGCGTGTGTGGGGAAAAAACTGAGGAGAATGAGCTGTGCGCCATTCAGAAAGCCAGTGCTAGAGACCAAAACCCACTCCAAAATGGCCGCTAGACGCCTCAGATAAAAAGGGCGCGGACCACAAGAAAATGGCCACCCGCAATACCGACCTGCGCCACAGCGCGGCCACGACAAAATGGCCGCCAATGGAGAACAGAGAAAACAGGCACACTAAAAATGGCGTCGGTGCAGCAAAAAATGGCGCTCGAGCCCCGGGATGTGGACGAGAAGGCCGTGCAGAGACTTCCCAGGAGACAGACCCCCCCTCACAGAAAGTGGACCCCGGTGCCCCACAGGGACCTGGAGTCCCCCCACAGGCACACCCCGGTGGCAGCGGGCCCTAGGGCAGGAGGGGAAAGGGCGACAGAGCAGGGAAAGGGAGGACAGGAGAACCCCTTAATCCCGGGAATGCCCAGCTGTTCCATCCTGCCGAGACAGGAGGAACCGTACTTACCCGTCCTTGCGAGGACATGCTGGCGCGTCCCTGACAGACCCACAACCGATGGTACGGAGTAGCTGTCTGCCCGGTCCACTGTGAGTGAGGCAGCAAGCAGCCCAGTCATATGTGGACCCCAGGGCATGTGCTCACCGGCCACCCCTGGAGCCATGGGGTACATCGTGGCAGAACCAGCGCGTAGCTAAGGACCGGCACGCTTGATGGCTGGAACTGGGAAGACTACAAGGATCTATAATATCCAGCCTGTCGCCCAGCCGGCAATTTATAGAAATCACAAAAAAAATTAAATAAAATAAAAAATTCTTCAGGACTCTGGGCCCAAAGGGAGCCACGTCCTTCTCTGCTAGGCAGAAAAAAACTGAGGCTGCTGACTGCAGGGTGGAGGGTTATGTATGGAGGGACCGCCCCCTGGGCGGGGCTGTTCAACTCTGTTAAAGTTACATGTTTTAAGATAACTAACATATTCTGCCTAGTCCTCTCCTATGAACAGGAACATAATCCACATGTCAAGATTTAAGGAGCTGTGTCCGTCCGTCCGTCCATGGACAAAAAGAGAAAAATGTGCTGAAAAACTCGACTTATATACGGTACTTCGCACTTTTTGTATTACTTTTTTTATTAAAATAATTACTGGACCGGCTCTGTAACATCAGCAGACAGTGGACTTCAAGCTGCTGTTGTCTTCTGAAAACGGGTCACAGGAGTGCAAAACAAATTGCACTCCTGTGATCCACAGAAGTACTGTACAGCCAAATGAGCTTTGGCTGTACTTCTCCTTTACGTTTAATAAACTATCATGTGGCCCTTTTTATTATATATGACAGGGGAGTTTTTTATACCAGAGGCACAACTAAAAATAGACAAAAGGAATTATTTATTTTTATATAATGGGACAAGACAGCTTCTGTCTAATTACAGCTGTGTTGGATATTTCGGGAGAAATGCATCAATCAAGATACAAACTAGAAGCGAGTTTGTTTTGCCTTGTGAGACAAAACTATGCAATTCCTTATGAACAGCATTGTGACAACTTCCTCTACAATCTGGGAACACTAAGAGACAGGACATCTGGATGTCACAAAATCTAGAAGAACACAATGCACCCAACCGGCCCTCCCCTTCCTCCATCACTCCCCAGTAATCACAGCCAGGCATGCGTTTTACTAGCCGCTGGTCTTCAACTTAGACAAAACAAGTGCAAAAAAAAAGGAAAACCAACAAAAGCAAAAGTTTTTAAAGAACTGACAGAAAAGTGGGAAGATAGCCTTGAAGTTACAAACACGAGATTACAAACCATAACTACAGTACCCAGTGTAGTATGTACAAAGCATATACAATCAGAATGACCATTTAACAATTAATTGCTAACCCATAAACAGCATGGGGGCTACAGCCAATGTCTCTGACCCTGCGGAGTGACCTACAGTCGGGGGATTATGACCATATCCTGTGGGCCGGATGGTATGTTAGGAAAAAAAAAATCAAAGCTTTTTCCTGAAACCATAAATACAACCTTTTTTTCTATGACGTTAACATAGAAGATGCGTCTTTGTCAGTAAAAAGATCTATTTTCTTTCTCGTACATCACGGGACACAGAGCGGCATAGTCATTACTATGTGGGTTATATAGATACCTTCAGGTGCTGGCACTGGCAACTTCCAAAACCGGAAGTACCCTCCCCTATATAAGCCCCTCCCATCCGGGAGCACCTCAGTTTTTTGCCAGTGTCTAAGGTGTTGGCCAAGAAGTAACATGTGTTTTTCACTGAGCTTGCGTACAGGTTCTTTTGGGCCTCAGGAAGCTATTCCGGATCCGACCAAAAAAGCTTCATAGCTAAACGGTCGGTACCCGGGCCTTGCAAAGAGAAGAGCAAGGTTTTGCCTGTAATGCCTCTCTTAGGAGGGCTGGACCCTGGGATCCAGAGCTCTGGTCATACCCACGACCAAGATGTTTTCTGTGCAGGGTGCTATACAGGTCCAGGGGAGTGGAATCCTTGGGAACCCGGTCCCTGAAGGTTTAATTACAATGCCTGCCGTGATAGGTGAAGTTTGGGCTTCTGTGGACCAAACAGAGTCCTGCGGCGAGGAAAAGGTAAATGGGGGCCCTCAGGAACTTGGTTCTATTGAGGGACCCCCAAGCCTATTTTGTCTTTCTGCCTGTTACCTAAGGTATTCCCGCTAATATTCTGTGTATGCCTGTTACTACTGAGAAAATGTAAAAATTTTAATAGTAGGCAAGAATAAAAAAAAAAAATGTGTAAGACCGCGGTACCTGTGTTAGACACTAGAGGCCGCTATGGTTCTTTTTCTTGTAATGTGGATTTTTTTTTCTTCCAGAATCAAATCCAGGCAGTTGGTAAGTTCTCTGCTGGGAAGCTGTCTCCTCTGCCCTGTTGCTGCACTCATCCATCCCCGGGCCCTGCGGCAGGGACCCTGGCTCCCATCTAGCTCCTTATTTTTTCAAAAAAGGCGCCGAAGGCGCACGTGCCCGCGCGCGTGCGCGGGCACGCGCCTCTATATATAGAGGCGATCTGGAAAAAGGGGCGGAGCGGGTGGAGGACGCTCGGTGTGCGCCGCGGCGCTACTGCGCATGTGCGGGCGTCCAGCGTGTTTTAAAGCACAATCATAGCTGGCTATTGAAGTGCACAGACAGAGCTAGCAACAGTAAAAAGGCACACAGAGGCGGTTGATGCAGGCATCCCCTAGAAAGGCACTTTAGTAGACACCAACTGTTATATAGCAGCAATTGTGCTAGACTATTCTCAGTAAAAGTGGTGTATTACGGCTGGAATACCTCAGCTTTAGGCTTAGGAATATGCCGTCCAGAAGCTCCGGAACTGAATCTTCCAGGAAGCGAAGGGGGTCTCATCGGGCTCTGAGGATCTTGGGCATGCTTCTGCTGCACCAGTCTCCCCTGAAGTTCAGAGGTAAGTGACCGTAGAGACCCCGCAGGGGTACTTGGTACTGTGGCTGTCCTCAGTTCACCTGCTCCTGTGTATGTAACAGAGGAGGTTTTTTCCTCAGCTCTGGGAGGATTAGAGAGAGATTGTCAACATTGATCGCTGCCTCCCTGTCAGGGAAAGCACGCCCGATCTCCGTCTCCTCCTTCAGAGTGCCTGTTAGCAGAGCAACAGTCCCATACAGGGATCGACCTGCCTGAAGGGGATCAGGATGAGGTTGATTCTGTTATAGAGGAATTAACAGTGGAAGAACCTTTTCTCAGCATCTCAAGCTGAAAGATTATGGGTTCAGTCTCTGACTAACATGGTCCGATCAGCATTTAAAAATGCACCTTGCGGAACCATCAACCACTACTGTATCCTCGTTGGGGTCACTAGAAGCCCCCAGACTGTCTGTTCTTTTCCACTTCACCCTTTACTGAAAGGGCTCATTTACCAGGATTGGGAACATCCTGAGAAAATATTTATTCCCCCCAAGAGATTTCCGGTGGTCTATCCCATGGAGGATAAGTTCATCAAAAAATGGAAGGTCCCTACAGTGGACGCAGCCATCTCTTGTGTGTATAAATCACTGACATGTCCAGTGGATAATGTCCAAATGTTCAAGAACCCAATAGATAAAAGATTGGAGTCCTTATGAAAATCTGCTTCTTTCTACAGCAAGCTTGGTGACACAACCAGCAGTGGGGTCTGCTAAGCAGTGAAGGATCAGTTGAAACAGGTCTTGAGGGACTTGACAGATCAGCAGGCCCTTGCCCTAGCTGATCTACCTAGAGCCTTAGGCTTTGCGGTTGATGCCATAAAGGATTCAATCCATCAGGCCTCCCGCCTTACGCTGTCTGTAGTACATATGCGTAGGCTTCTATGGCTCAAAAACTGGTCTGCTGAAGCTCCCTGTAAAGAATGGCTGGTTAGCGTCCCATTTCATGGTGAACGCTTATTCAGGGAAGACCTGGACAAATATATCCAGAAAATTTCCAGTGATAAAAATACACTCTTGCCGGTTAAAAACAGAGTTAGAGGTCCCTCTTTTAAGAGGCCTGCTTCTCCAGTCCCTAGGGCATCGGCTGTGTAACAGTTCCGACGGCCTCCTCGGTCAAATCCCGGGGGTAAAAATCAGGGACAATCGCAGGGTAATGAGAAACCCTGGGTCAGGAGAGGTACAAAACCTCCCCCAAACTTAAATTCATTGAAGGGTTGCCCCCACTCAGTCGGGTGGGGGGAAGACTCCAGTTGTTAGCAGAGACCTGGCGGGACGCGATCAGAACAGATAGGTGCTCTCCGCAGTATGTTTGGGATACAGATTGGAGTTAAAAGACTCTCCTCCTTCCCATTTTTTGAGGTCAAACGTGCCAAGGGATCCCCGGAAGAGAGAGTCCCTCCTGTCGGCACTAGAACAACTATTGCTCCAAGGAGTAATTATGGAGGTTCCCCTGGAATGGGGGTTCGGGTTTTACTCAAACCTCTTTACAGTCCCGAAGCAAACGGGGACGTGAGGCCCATATTAATTCTAAAAGGGCTAAACAAATTCCTGTATATCAGGACTTTTCCGGATGGAGTCGATCCGATCGGTGGCCACTCTCCTACAAGGGGAGGAATGGTTAGCCGGGATCGACATCAAAGATGCTTATTTGCACATTCCCATCTTTCCAGTCCACCAAAAATTTCTACGCTTTGCAGTAGAAGGGCGCCATTTTCAGTTCAGAGCCTTACCCTTCGGTCTGGCCACAGCACCGCGAGTGTTCACAAAAATTCTGGCCCCATTATTGGCCAATCTAAGAACGCAAGGTGTAACGATAATGGCATATCTAGACGACTTGTTGCTGATAGACCACTCAGTGAAAAAACTAGAAGTGGTCGTTCACAAGACAATCAAGTATCTGGAATCTCACGGTTGGATTATCAACCGAGACAAGTCAGCCCTAAAAACCAGTCAAAAGTCTGGAATACTTGGGGCTAAGGTTGGATTCAGGCCAGAGAAAAATATTCTTGCCTCGAGGAAAGGTGTTGTCTTTGAAAGATTTGATCCACTTAGTGGGTACAAAAAGACAGCCGTCCATACGCCTGTGCATGAGGCTGCTGGGGAAAAATGGTGGCATCATTCGAAGCAGTACCCTACGGTCAATTCCATTCAAGGAATTTGCAAAGGGCCATACTGTCAGCCTGGAACAAAAAAGTTCAGGCCCTAGACTTACAATGTCCTTGTCCCCTTCCGTTCGCAAGAGCCTCCGTTGGTGGTTGGTTCTCCAGAATCTGGAAAAAGGGAAATCCTTCAGTCCGATTTCTTGGAAGGTGGTCACTACAGATGCCAGCCTTATAGGCTGGGGAGCAGTACTGGAGCAATGGTCTCTCCAGGGCAGATGGTCGGATGCAGAAAAGGCCCTGCCCATCAATCTCTTAGAGATACGAGCAGCCCGGTATGCCCTAGTAGCATGGACATCCAAACTCCAAGGGTCCCCTGTCAGAATTCAATCAGACAATACCACAGCAGTGGCATATATCAATCATCAGGGGGGCACCAGGAGTCGTGCAGCCCAGAGGGAAGTAAATTACATCCTGAAATGGGCAGAAAGATATGTCCCAGCCATATCTGCGGTATTCATTCCAGGAGTGGAGAATTGGAAGGCGGACTTTCTAAGTCGCCAGCAATTATGCCCAGGGGAAGGGTCCCTTCACCCCGAGGTTTTCTGGACAATATGTCAGCGGTGGGGAACACCGGATGTAGATCTTCTAGCATCCAGATTCAACGCAAAGGTGGACAGGTTTGTCTCTCGGACAAGGGATCCCCTAGCTTGCGGCTCGGATGCCCTAGTGTTCCCTTGGGATCAGTTCAAGCTGATATATGCATTCCCACCGCCACAATGGTTACCTCGATTACTCCGCAGAATCAGGGTAGAAAAGAAACCAGTGATTCTGGTGGCTCCAGCGTGGCCCCGAAGAGCGTGGTACGCGGAGATTGTAAAATGTCAGTGGGGAGTCCTTGGACTCTCCCACGTCGTCCGGACCTGCTTTCGCAAGGACCGATATACCACCCTTCCTTACCAGCCCTAGGTTTGACGGCCTGGCTATTGAAGCCCACATTCTAAAAAAAGGAGGGCTCTCTAATCCTGTGGTATCTACCATGATCAATGCCAGGAAGCCGGTATCCAGGCAGATCTACTATAGAATCTGGAAGGCGTACATCGCGTGGTGTGAGGCCAAGAAATGGCATCCACGTAAGTACGTAATAGGTAGGAGTCTGGACTTCCTACAGTGGGCTGTAGATAGGAAGCTTGCCTTGAGTACTATCAAAGGTCAGATTTCGGCCTTGTCAATATTTTTTCAAAGGCCCTTGGCTTCGCATTCACTAGTCAAAGCCTTTAGACAAGGAGTGATGCGTATTAGTCCTCCGGTTAATATTCCCATATGTCCATGGGATCTAAACCTGGTTCTGTCGGTTCTACAGAAACAACCATTTGAACCATTACAGCATATTTCCTTGGTTCTTCTCACCAGGAAATTGTTTTTTCTAGTAGCCATTTGTGCGGCTAAAAGAGTGTCGGAATTAGCCGCCTTGTCCTGTAAAGAGCCATATCTGGTTATCCATAAGGACAGAGTAGTGTTACGTCCTCATCCAGCCTTTCTTCCTAAGGTGGTATCGAGGTTTCATTTGAACCAAGATGTGGTTCTTCCTTCTTTTTTCCCCAAACCTAGTTCGGTAGAGGGAAAGTTATCGCATTCTTTGGATGTAGTAAGAGCAGTTAAAGCTTATCTAAAGCCACTGCTCAGATTCGCAGAACGGATACTTTGTTTATTCTGCCGGAAGGCCCCAGAAAGGGTCAGGCAGCATCAAAATCTACTTTAGCCAAGTGGATTCGACAGGTCATAATGCAAGCCTATGGCTTGAGAAGGAGACCGCCTCCGTTCAAAGTTAGGGCGCACTCCACGAGAGCAGTTGGAACTTCATGGGCAGTGCATCACCAGGCCTCCCTGGCTCAAATCTGTAAGGCCGCAACATGGTCTTCAGTACACACATTTTACTAGGTTCTACCAGGTGGACGTTAGAAGTCAGGAGGATGTCGCCTTTGGGCGCAGTGTGTTGCAGGCCGCAAAAGATCCTCATGTCTGATAGCGCTCAGCTTATGTATAGTGTATCCCCCCCCTCATTGGGCATTGCTTTAGGACATCCCACATAGTAATGACTATGCCGCTCTGTGTCCCGTGATGTACGAGAAAGAAAATAGGATTTTTATAACAGCTTACCTGTAAAATCCTTTTCTTGGAGTACATCACGGGACACAGAGCTCCCACCCCTCTTTGGGGACACTTATTGCTTTGCTACAAAACTGAGGTGCTCCCGGATGGGAGGGGCTTATATAGGGGAGGGTACTTCCGGTTTTGGAAGTTGCCAGTGCCAGCACCTGAAGGTATCTATATAACCCACATAGTAATGACTATGCCGCTCTGTGTCCCGTGATGTACTCCAAGAAAAGGATTTTACAGGTAAGCCGTTATAAAAATCCTATTTTTTGCAATGGTGATTTTTTTTTTCAATTCCTAGAGTCGGGCTTTTTGTAACAGAGTCACTTTAAAATATAAAGCAGCAATATCAAAAACACTCAAAGTTCAAAGAGTCCTGTAGCAGCGCTTTAGTCAAACTCTAAATTTGACATAACTTTCATATATTGTTCATACAGGAAAAAAAGGGTGATGTAGAGAAGTACAGTAGTGTTAGGTAGGGTAATCAATCTTAATCCGTGCACCTTCCACCAAAATTTCACCGCGTGAGGGGATCTCCCCTTTTGGGGATGCACTCACCACAATTAAGAATAAGATACGCCTTAAACACACTGAACATCCACCGCTGTACTTTCCACCCAGTTGGTAATCACACTTTTGTAAGGGTCCAGCAACGGTATGTGGAAAAATAAATTGACCGCATAGTATAATATTGCTTTAAAAGTTTAAAGAAAACAGAGATAGCTGCTTAGACTCAGTGCTCGTCAGCCAGGGGAGAGAACCAAAGCGACACAGGCCCAATTCTGCAGAAAATCCAAGGCCATCCTGCCTCCTCACAGCCCGGACACCCCAGCCAGCCATGTCATGCGAAAGAGGATGACTGACAATCACCCACAAAAGCCGACGGCCTTCTTCACAAAACCGCCACATAAGGTCAGTCAGATCCAAAATGGCGTGGCCGCGTCTCAGGAGGTCCACACGGAACTCCCGGACGAGATCCCGGGGGATCGGGACCCTCACTGCCCTTCCCTGTCACCCAAACACAGAGCGGGGGATAACCCTATCACAGGCAGCCCGGCGAAAGCCTGCATGCGGATGGAGCCACCGCCATCAGCTCAAATTGAGGCCCAGGCTTTCAGCCCCTTCCAGTCGTACCAGGCCTTACAATCTTCCATGGCCTCCTTCCCCACCTCAGGGCAGCCTGTGATCGACACCACCCTCAAAGACATGCTTGCTGTCACTCCAGTCCTCATGGATGACAGACCTTTCGTCCCTATTCACTAAAATAACCACAGGACATGCATGGTATGGATGAAAGGGTGTCTCACCTAGAAAGCAGCATGGAGGAATGCACCTCAACTGTGATTGACCTAATTGAAGTAAAAGAAGAGCAATCCTGGGTAAGGGCCAAGCTGGCCGATTTAGAGGACAGGTCCAGGAGGAATAATGTAAAATTGAGAGGAGTTCCTGAAGCCATCCTGCCGACAGACCTCCCTAAATATGCCAAGGAACTAATGCACTTGATCCTCCTTGATGCATCACCCAGAGACTTGATAATCGATCAAATTCACAGAATTGCTAAACCTTCTCACCTTGCAGCCTCAGTCCCTAAAGATGTCTTAATGAGGGTTAATTTCTTCCACATTAAAGAAAAGCTTCTCACGACAAGCAGAAACATTCCATCGCTCCCTGGGCCATACAATGGAGTTTTACTATTCCCCGACCTTTCTAAATACACCTTGCAGCTGAGGAGATAACTCAACCCAATCATCAAAGGCCTCCACAACCACAAGATTCAATTAAAATGGCGCTACCCAGCATCACTGCTTATAACAAGAAATGGCGCATCTCACGTGATCCATACCCTCCACAAAGGCATGCAACTGCTTCACTCTTGGGGAATCCTCCCCGATCCACCGCAGGATTCCAATCCACCGCTGGAGCAACGTGGTCCTTACCCAACACGCCGCACCCAAGGAAACGCATCAACTGACCAGAACTACCACTCCGGAACCCATTGGGCCTATATATCTACTTAGTAGACACTCTCCCTGGCTATCAGCTTTCCGATTTATTGTTCTAGTTGATAACCGACACTTGTTACCCCTCCACAGTGGTTTAGTTGAAAACCTAAATTCTCTACTCCACCCAACGTTCTAACTGGAGGTTATACCACCCTGTTCTAGTGCTCTAGAAGTTCCAATTTCTTCTTGTTCAGTTCTATTTGTTAACCTTACTATTTTACAGCCACAGCATTGCACATATCGTGTGAACACTCGTATTTACCTGGTATATCACAGTATACACATATAGAAGACTCCGGCCTCCGTGTCCAGGGAAGTCAACACCCCACATCCAACTGCAAGTGTTTGTGACTTTTCAGCTAACCGCACAACAAAAACAGTGCCAATCACGGTGCTATCCCTCAATGCGAATGGGCTCAATCACCCAGCAAAGAGACACTCGCTTTGGAAAACAGCCCTAAACCTAAAATGTGACATCCTGTGTGTGCAAGAAACACATTTTACATTTACAGCTGCACCTGCCTGTGTGAACAAACATTTCTCATGTTTTTTCTGTCCCTTTCCCCTCTAAAAAAAGAAGAGTGCTAATAGCGGTGAGGAACTCAGTCACATTCCACCTGTAACAAATTGCTTTAGATCCAGAAGGTTGATACATTATTCTTGTATGTACCATTAACAACATTGCTTATACTTTCTTAAATATCTACGCTCAGAATGTCAAACAAATGCGATTTCTTCGTAAACTTATGCGTACTGTCCAACCCCTGAAACAAGGACATCTAATCATTTGTGGGGACTTTAATCTAGTACCTGAAGTCCAACTAGATTCCACTTCTGTGACAAAACGCAGGGAATCCCCCCTGAAAGACATTGTTACCCAGGATCTGTTTGATGTTTGGCGCTTTTTCCATGGAGCGGAGAGAGACTACATGTACTTCTCTCCTCTCCATAAAACCTATTCACGTATTGATATCTTTCTCACAGATAAATGGTTGCTCCAAAACATTAGCGCAGCTGTAATCCACACATCGACTTGGTCGGACCAGGCCCCCATCATCATTTCTATATCAGACTCTCCACAACAAAAAAATACTTTTCTGGGGGCGTGGCTGGCCGCGGAGTGAGATGGCTGACTGAAATCTCTGCTCCGCTCAGCCAAGGGACATTCAGCGACAGCCAGCATCTATCTACCGCACACCCCCCTCTCTAACACTCCAGAGGGGAGAGGAACCGGTGGGTACCCGAACGGTATGTCCAGGGGGAGAGCCGCCAGCCTGTATCAGCCGCGCCGCCTCACAGACTACTTCAGGAGAGCCGACATGCTGACTGCTGAAGATGGCGCCGGCGCGGCGACATATCCCTCACAGCTGGATGCCGGGAGCTCGCAGGAAAACCCTGCCTGCATAGAGGAGATGGACAGCGCGGCCCCGCACACGGAATCCTCTCAGCCCTCACCTGCTGACCGAGGTAAGAGAGCCGCACAATCTCCAGCCCTCTCACCCACTAAAGCTCCTCAGCTAAAAAAACAGCACTGGGATCCCCACGCACCCACAGGCCCTGAAGTGCCCCGTTCTGACTCCCTAGCCACACTACCTGCCTCTGACCAGCCAGCATCTGAGCACACACTCAAACTTATGCTGATGTCATTACAGCATGATATGCGGAATGAATTACGGTCCTCCATCGCCATGTTGCATTCCAGAATAGATCAAGTGGAGGACCGCACAGAGGTTATTGAAAAAACACTCACTGAGCACACTACAGCCTATAATGAAATGGCGGATGCCCATGATCAGCACACTGACGAGATTAACTATTTGTACGCCAAAATCGCAGATTTAGAGGACCGTTCGAGGAGGAACAACATTAAATTTAGGGGTGTACCAGAATCCGTTAAACCTCCCGAACTCATCCCCTACATCCAGCAACTCTTCCTCACGCTTATCCCTCAATTGCGTCAAACTGACATGATTATTGACCGGGCACACCGCATTGTCAAACCTAACCACCTCCCTGCCTCAGTACCTAGAGACATTCTAGCACGCATCCATTTCTTTCAAGTGAAAGAGAAGATCATGGCGGCTGCCAGGTCTTCCTCTCCGCTGCCGGACCCCTACTCTACAGTGTCCTTGTACACAGACATCTCTGCTGCCACTGCTCAAAAAAGAAGAGAATTCTCCCAGACCACCACTACTCTTAGAAAGCACAACATCCAATACAAATGGGGCTTCCCCACTAAACTAGTGGTCACGTACCAAAACCAGAATACCAGTATCCTGACTCCCAAAGATGGAATCAAACGCATGCTCAACTGGGGCCTAATCTCCTCACCTCCACCGGAACCCCTACTCCAGAGGCCCCCAACCTTCGCCCAGGATCCCAGGCATTATGCTTCTACCACCACTCGCAAATAGAGACTTCCTCCACCTCCTCTCATCCCAATCTCCGGGTGCCCATCGGAAACATTTACTATGCCAATCCCGCAATTGTACACCTCAACGATGTCCCTAATGAGCGCACCACCTTTTACGATCCTCACTCTTCCCCCGGTGAAAGGAAAGTGCTACGCACTTTATTACTGTATTCTTTTGTTGTTTCTTGTTTATCTCCTTTAGGTTTCAAATTTTACCTTTTGTTTTTCATAATTAGTGCCTATTGTTGCGCTGTTCACTTGCTTACCTTAAATCGCTAGCTTCATTTTGCTTATTGTATAACACCATCACTGGTCTACCTCCACCTATACGCACCACTTCACAGCGGTATTCCTATATCTCCCCCCACCAGTCACTTCATAAAATGTCATTCACTATCACCTCTATCAACGCCAAAGGCTTAAACTCCCCTTACAAAAGAAATTTACTGTGGAAAGAGGCCTTAGCCCTCACCTCTGACGTACTATGCGTACAAGAAACCCACTTCGCCTCCGCCAAACCCCACTCCTGCTCCCATAAACAGTATCCACACTACTACTTTGCCAATTCTGCAAAAAAGAAAGCAGGTGTTATGATTGCTATACGTTCCACGGTCTCCCTCCAGCTGTTCCACACCGAGATAGACCCTGAGGGTAGATATATAATCTTGAACGCCACTATCAATAATCATAACATCACCATAGCTAACATCTACTCCCCTAACACCAAACAACACCGCTTCTACAAGACCGTTCTAAGGACGCTAGAACCTTTCAGACAGGGCCCCTTAGTTATCTGCGGCGACTTCAACCAAATTGTTGATACTTCACTAGACACTTCTAATCCTGCTCGTAAACATTCTGCCTCGCTTTCCTCCCTACTCCACTCGGAAGATTTATACGACCCCTGGAGATGCCTTCACGGCACTGAAAGAGATTACACCTTCTCCCACACGCAAAATGCTTACTCTCGGATAGATCTCTTTTTGACTGACAAACATACACTGCAAATGGTACAGGAGTCTAAAATTGGGCTCATTACGTGGTCTGACCACGCACCCATATCACTGAGACTATTTCCAGCGCCTACCTATAAAAACCTCACCACCTGGAGGCTCAACACCTCCATTATCGCACGTCCCTTATATCAAAAACAGATCCTATCCGAGCTGCAACAGTACTTCACAACCAACACCGGATCGGTAGACAACCCCACCATTCTATGGAACGCCCACAAGGCCTGCATACGAGGTCTCCTGATTAAACTGGGAGCCCATGAGAAAAAACTACACAATACCACCACGAACAAACTCCTAGAACGTATACGATTGCTAGAGCGAGCCAACAAACCTCAACCTTCCCCTCTACTCAGTTCCGAATTGCACATAGCTAGACAGACCCTCAGTGACCACCTACACACAAACTTTGATTTTCACCTTAAACGTCTCCGACTACAATCCTACTCTCAACACAACAAACCTGGGGCATACCTAGCTAGACAGCTTAAACGCAAACTCTTACAAACTAAAATACCGTACCTTACCGACCACCGCGGCATAAAACGCACAAACCCTAAAGACATCGCTGACCAATTTAGCCTTTACTACTCTAAACTATACAACCTTACCAGCTCCAACCTTGCGCCACCACCCTCCTCTACCGACATCACTAACTTCCTCAAGGACATACATCTCCCCTCACTCTCACAAGATCAGCTACACCAGCTGTCCACCCCGTTATCCCTCACGGAAGTGGAATCAGCCATTGCCACCCTACCACTCCACAAAGCCCCAGGCCCTGACGGGTTCTGCAATGAGTACTACAAAACATTCTCTAAGCTCCTTACCCCCCACCTATGCCACTCCTTCAACTTCACCGCTAGTACTGGCTCCATCCCACCGGAATCCCTCCAAGCCACTATTGTCACTATTCCAAAACCAGGCAAACCGGCCGATGACCCTGCCAGCTACAGACCCATCTCCCTGCTAAATACTGACACCAAGCTATATGCCAAAATCTTGGCCACACGACTTTCAAACATCATCCCACAACTTGTGCATATTGACCAAGTGGGTTTTGTGGCTGGCAGACAAGCGTCGGACGGTACCCGTAGGTTCATTGATCTGATACAATGGGTGGAACACCACCGAACGCCTTCTCTGCTCATCTCTCTTGATGCAGAGAAGGTGTTTGATCAAGTAGACTGGTCCTACCTGCAGGCAGTCCTTCAGAAATTTGGTTTCACGGGGACCATCCTGCAAGCTATACTCTCCCTCTACTCCTCGCCCAGTGCTAGAGTAATGACTTCTGGACTACTCTCAGACCCCTTCCACATCTCTAATGGGACACGTCAGGGGTGCCCACTCTCACCCTTGATCTTCGCCCTTGTTATGGAACCCCTGGCCCAATCCATTCGACACAACCCACTCATCTCGGGGATAACGACTGCAGATAAAACTCACAAGATAGGCCTGTACGCTGACGATGTCATCATCTCCCTGACTGACCCTACCAACTCACTCCCTGCTCTCCATCACACTTTAGACGCATTCAGCAAGGCCTCACTATATAAAATCAACTTTTCCAAATCCAGCATGCTCAGTATAGGACTGAACCAAAACACCAAAACTGATATCACCAATGCCACGTCTTTCTCATGGGCCCCCAACTCCATACTCACGTATTTAGGCATACAATTAACCGCACCCTCAACCCACTTACGCTCCACCAACTTTAATAATCTTGTAACCAAACTCCAGAAAACTATACAAGACCTTCGACATACTACTGCCTCTTGGGCAGGTAGAATTGCCCTCGCCAAAATGTATCTTCTACCCCATGTCTTATATACATTCCGGACTCTGCCAATACCCTTCCTAAAACAACAACTACTGCAACTACAATCTATTATCACAACCTTCATATGGGGCGGAAAACGATCACGTCTCAAGAGTAGCACTATGTGCAAACCAGTAACATCTGGAGGGATGGGAGCACCGGACTTAATAGCCTATTACAAAGCGATTATACTTGATCAAGCCAGAGTCTGGTGGAACCCTATGCAACAAACCACCTGGCTTCACATAGAAGAAGCAGTGCTACTGTCCCACCCTAGACTGACTCTCTGCGCCCTTCTCCTGCAACATTCAGGGACTCATTCATACCTGGACACTATTAATGCTACCATCAAGATATGGAAAGCCACCATACAATCCTCTCGAGGTATACCACTATGCCTGCTCAAGCAAATACCAATGGAAGCCCTCCAAATTCTTACACCCAACATCAACATCTCTGACTGGATTAGCAATGGCATCTCCAACATTGGAATCCTGTACCAAGGATCCGCCCTTAAGTCCTTCCAAAAACTCCAAACCGATTACCACATTGGACACACAGATTTTTTCTTATACCTGAGAATACGCTCGATCCTCTCTAAAGTACAATGGACTGATAATTTACTGACATGGCATATGACCACATTCTTCAACCTCAAAACATCTCGACGACGTGGAATCTCCATTTGCTATAAACTTCTTACTGACACCGGCCCCATTTCAAAGTCACTAACGATGCTACAATGGGAGCAAAAGCTGCACTGTTCCTACACTCCCCAACAATGGCATCGCTCGTTACAAGCACCTCTAAAAATATCCAAATGTCTCCTCCACTGGGAAACTGTCCAAAAATTATTCCACAACTGGTACCTTACACCATCTAAACTTGCCCGGATCTACCCAAACTCTACCAATCTCTGCTGGAGAAACTGTGGATTCCCAGGGACCCCACTTCACATTTGGTGGGACTGCCCAATCATCACAACATTGTGGACTAAGCTCTCCAAACTCCTCCTTTCCATTCTTCCGGACCCTGTGCCCCTTACACCGCAAATGGTACTATTAGGCCTAGACATGGAACTTTGGCCTCGCTCTTCACGCACGGTTGTCTCCCATGTATTCATTGCAACACGCCTGGCTATTGCCAAGACTTGGAAATCTCCCAACCCCCCCTCTACCACGGAAATAACTGCCCTCTTGAACAACCATTGCCTAATGGAATTTATGCACGCCAAAGCATACTTACAACTCCCTAGATTCCAAGAGAACTGGGACCTTTGGATTAAACACCCCAACTGCATACCCCCCATGAATGACCTTTCACCTAGCTGACTCCCAACACTAGGTGGACCCTCCATTGATGTAATGACTTGAATGCTGCCTGTATAACTATACAATATTCACTGTTTGTTTTATTACCTGTTACATATGTAAAATCCTCAATAAAATTGAGTTTAAAAAAAAAAAAAATACTTTTCTATGGAGAGAAAATAACTACATCCTGCAACATCCACCCTACTCTCTTGGAAATAACCAACCAAATAACCGAATATTTCGAACGCAACACAGGCTCCGTGCCCGAATCAGGCGTGGCATGGTGTGGAACGCGCGCAAAGCGTATATTAGAGGTATACTAATTAAACTTGGCTCTCAACACAAAAAGATGAGGTCAAAAGCGTATCGACACCCTTATGTCCCAAATAGCCAGTCTAGAAACGCAAAATAAATCTATTCCCCAACCAACTCGCTCAGCACAAATCTTATCCCTTAGACAAGAACTTAGGCTCCACCTTCTCCAATCATATGAACATACCCAGAGAAAATTATGAGCCACTTCGTACTCCACGTCCAACAAAGCAGGCAAGGCCCTTGCCCAACGTATCAAAGGAAGGGGAATAAAAAACAAAATAGATCACATATACCATCCCCACACAAAGGAAGAGCTCAGAAATCCCCAGGCAATAGCTGATGCCTTCAGCGACTACTATAGTGACCTATATAATTTTCAGCAGGACCCTGACACACACCAAGCCACCTCAGAAGACATTAATGACTTCCTTAAACACATCAGACTCCCATCACCAACGACAGAACAACTGTCCCGACTAAACGACCCTTTCACGGTTCAAGAAGTAATAGCGACCAT
Organism: Rana muscosa; assembly: GCA_029206835.1. Classification (NCBI taxonomy): domain Eukaryota; kingdom Metazoa; phylum Chordata; class Amphibia; order Anura; family Ranidae; genus Rana; species Rana muscosa. Next base: position 429,372,772 of record CM055121.1, on the reverse strand, counting down.
CAAAACCCTTCCCCCAGGTAAATCCCCAGGCCTCGATGGACTCCCGGGAGAATACTTCAAGCAATTCGCCCAGCAATTAGCTCCACACTTAACTGCCCTATTGAATGACGCAGCCGCTTTCTCAAAGTTCCCACGAGAATCCCTGCAAGCATTGATCATCACCCTACCTAAACCGGGGAAAGACCCAGTAGCCCCCCAAAACTTTCGCCCGATCTAAACTTATACCTAAAAATCTACGCAAAAACGATTGCCACACGACTACTTAATATCATGCCCACATTGATACACAGGGACCAATCTGGTTTTACAACTGGAAGGCAATCATCAGATGCCACAAGGAGACTGATCAATGTCATTCACTATGCCGAGACCAGCGGAACGCCTTCTCTGCTCCTAGCACTGGACGCAGAGAAGGCGTTCGACAGAATACATTGGAAATACTTACAGCAGGTCTTACAGAAGTTTGGTTTCAAGGGGCAAATATTGAATGCTTTGCTAGCACTATACACTACCCCCTCAGCCCAAGTATTCTCAGCAGTTATGCTTTCCCAACCATTCGCCATTACCAATGTAACTAGGCAGGGGTGACAGCTATCCCCACTGATTTTCAATCTACTCATGGAACCCCTAGCAGAACACATTAGACAAAACACTAAAATAACAGGTTTTGAGATAGGTCACAAGACACACAAGATCAGTCTGTTCGCAGATGATGTCATCCTCATGCTAACCAACCCAACATCTTCACTAGTAGAAGTACAAAATACCCTCCAGTGGTTCAGCAGAGTTTCCTACTACAAGGTGAACGCCACCAAAGTGTATATCCTAGACCTAGGCTTAGACGCCACTACCAGAAATCTACTACAAGCCCAAAGCCCCTTTACATGGGCAGAACATGATATATCATACCTGGGGATACATTTGACAAATCAACAAAAAATCTATTCAATTGTAACTTTAAGCCATTCCTCACCAAACTCCAGGAAGATGTCCAAAAATTGTCTAAACAAGAACTATCCTGGTCAGGCAGACTCGTAACATTCAAAATGATACACCACCCTCAACTACTTTACTTGTTTCGAACTATTCCCATCCCTATCCCAGCATCCTATATCAAATCTCTCCAAACAAAATTCTAAACAAACTATTATGGGAGGGCAAGAAACCTCGATGTGCAAAAAACATGCTCACCAAACATAAATTTGCTGGGGGGGGGGGGGGCAGGGTCCATTGACTTCGAGGACTATTACTGGGTTTCAATTCTGACCCAACTACAGGACTGGTTCCACCCACACCACGCACTTTATGGGGCCAACTGGAAGCAGCAACATTTAAACACAATAATCTATGAAGCTTGCTATTAGGAATACCAATAGGCAACTCCATTTCCAAAACACTACCCCCCACGATGAGAGCCTCCGCTCTTGCTTGGAAAAAACTAGCGAAATTAGGAACTACGCAACCTTACACATTCTCCCCACCGCTCCCGATAGGTATACTACATCACTGTACTACGGACCTCTCTGACACACTGGGCATCAAAAGGCCTGAAATACATACAAGATTTCAGGGGAACATCCTGTTATCGTTCTCACAACTACAAGAAAAATGTAACCTTCATCAAACGGAATTCTTCACTTACATCCGAGTTAAACATTGCATTCCTCACATGGTATACCCATTCTATACACTTCCTCCTAGTGTATGGTCATTCCTGACTAACCCCACCTCAAAACTGAAGGGTCCCTTTTCTATAACGCCTTCCATCAAAAAACGGGTGCTTACCAAATCCAAACCACACCTTCACTGGGGCACCTACTTGGGTCAAACTTTCACCGAGACACACTGGTAGGTAGCCCTATGCTCCATTTATAAAGCCACCCAAAACTCTGCGTTTTGGGAACTCACACAAAAATATCACTACGGTGGTATCTCACACCCACAAAAATGGCATCATTTAACAACACAACTTTGGACATTTGCTGGAGATGTAACACGGGTAGAGGAGACCTACTACACATCCTTTGGTCTTGTACATCCATACAACCTTATTAGACAACCGTTTTTCACATCCTGTCTGATATCACACAATGCCACATTCCTCCCACACCAGCATTAGCATTGCTTAATCTGACAATTGAAAAAATCCCCAACCCACTGAGCTTGGTAGTAACTAATATCCTCCTTGCAGCTAGACTGAGCCTAACCAGACTCTGGAAAACCACCCAGTCACCTACAATAGAAAACACTCTTGATCTAGTTAATCTACATTATAACTATGAGCCAATTCTAGCCTCCAGTAAAGGCCTGCTTAAGAAAGCACAAAACAAGTGACTTCCCTGGACGCAGTGGGATAGAGCAGCGATATTCCTATGAACCCAGTAACTCTGATGGTAAATTCTGTAATCATTAATCTTGAGCTTAAACACGTTTCATGAGCTGAATCTAATGTTTTGATATTACATATGACGAACCTACCTTAAAAACTTGAAGACTACCTGTATATTTGAGCTGTGCTACATGTTTTGATATGGTGAAAAAATTGAAATGCCTGTATTTTCTTCATGTTACACATTAAAAAATTAATAAAAACTATTGTTTAAAAAAAAAAAGAAAAGTTTAATGAAAACCACAAAACCCCCTTACAAGTTAAGCATACCAAAAGACCATATATCTCAAGCAAAAGTAAAGTGTGAGCGTAGTCACCCGGTCACTGCAGTAAACAAGGAAAGCCGCCTGTGTACATCAGCCGCTAGTGTTGTTTCCTGGTTCCCCTGCAGTCCGTGGAGCGCACGCGTCTCTTCCGGTTAAGCCACTGAGATCACGTCCCTAGGGAAGTGACGCGTGTGCTCCACGGACTGCATGGGAACCAGGAAACAACAACACTAGCGGTTGATGAACACAGGCGGCTTTCCTTGTTTACTGCAGTGACCGGGTGACTACGCTCACACTTTATTTTTGCTTGAGATATATCTTTTGGTACGCTTAACTTGTAAGGGGGTTTTGTGGTTTTCATTAAACTTTTAAAGCAATATTATACTATGCGGTCAATTTATTTTTCCACATACCGTTGCTGGACCCTTACAAAAGTGTGATTACCAACTGGGTGGAAAGTACAGCAGTGGATGGTCAGTGTGTTTAAAGCGGAGCTCCGTCGTAAATTTTTTTTTTAGAAGCCAGCAGCTACAAATACTGCAGCTGCTGACTTTTAATATTAGGACACTTACCTGTCCTGGAGTCCAGCGATGTCTGCGGCAGAAGACGAGCAATCGCTTGTCCATCTGCTGCCCCCACCGCCATCCTTGGTGAGGGAATCAGTAAGTGCCCGGTTCCCTACGGCGCATGCGCGAGTCGCGCAGTGCCGTCCTCACTGGTCCCCGCTGTGTCCTGGGAGCTGTGTGTTTCCCAGAACACAACGGGCGGGGCGGGAAGTGATGCACTACCCGCAGAATACCTGCAGAGAGGACTCCCGGAAGTGGGTGCAAATACCTGTCTTAGACAGGTATCTGCACCCCCTCCCCCCTGAAAGGTGCCAAATGTGACACCAGAGGGGGAGAGGGTTCCGATGAGCGGAAGTTCCACTTTAGGGTGGAGCTCCGCTTTAAGGCGTATCTTATTATGAATTGTGGTGAGTGCATCCCCAAAAGGGGAGATCCCCCTCACGCGGTGAAGTTTTGGTGGAAGGTGCACAGACTAAGATTGATTACCCTACCGAACACTACTGTACTCCTCTGCATCACCCTTTTTTTCCTGAATGAACAATATATGGAAGTTATGTCAAATTTAGAGTTTGACTAAAGCGCTGCTACAGTATTACTGAGGACTCTTTGAACTTTGAGTGTTTTTGATATTGCGGTTTTATATTTAATATTTCATTCTTTTAAAGTAGCTGCTATTTTATAATTTTACGAGTTAATATTGTATATGATCATTTCTCTTGACACTAATCTTTGCTCAAAAACCTAAATTGTTTTTTTCCTAAAGCGCTGAGTGGTGCTTTTTTAGTTAGGGCGGTTAAAGCATCCTTGTTTGAATAGAGTCACTTTAAACCCTAAGTTTTGTCAAACATTAAAAAAATATATATATATCAGTAAAAAGGCACAGTAGAGATACTATAAAACCTAGTGTAGCGGGTATATACTTTCCTGGGTGTAAATTTGAACTTGACAGAGACATTAGTGATGTGTAATTCCCTGCAGCCCAGCGGGTGGCGCTGTCGCCCTGGGCTGGGGTTGAATCATTGCTGTGTGTCGTGCCTCCTTTTTGTCCTCCCTCGGCAGCGGTATGGTGGGGCGGGGAACCCACCGTGCTTGCTGGGAGAGGGTATAAAGGGGGCCGGCCATCTTTGTCACGGGGTCGGACTCCAGGGCACCTTCAGTCTGTGGACGGTGGTTCGTGTCGGTTCTCTAGGCGGGCCTAGGCCTAGAGGACAGCTAGAGGTCGTGTTCCATTCCAGGCACCTTTAGCCTGGGGTGAGGTACTCAGATGGAGGTCCGGAGCTCAGTGCCCAACACTGAGTTCCGCGAGGGAAGGAGATCCTAGGGAACCCCGGGAGTGGTACCCGAATCCGGAAGGCGTAATGGACCGGGGGGAGCTCCTCATTCGAAGACCTGGTGCAGCAGATTGCCAGTGACGGGTGAGTCTCTCACCAGAGACCGCTTGGAAGGAAATCCCCCCCTCGTTCGGAGACTGCAACCCACTTTCAGGAAGGAAAGTGGAGAACACATTGTGTCTGGGCCTATTCGTATCCACACCTCCTTTCCTGTTCTGTTTCTACCAAGGGAGTTCAACTGATTGTGTTCAGTCAAGAAGAATAAAGGAGTGTTGAACTTTAATGGTGTGGGGCTCATTTCCTGACAGACATTGTTCAAGGTAACTCTTGGTGGAGGCTCCAGGTGCACAGCACTGACCCGAAGGTAAAAGAACTTTGCTTGTATCACACTGACACCTGTGACAAAGGCCTGGCGTGGTGTCCCCGCTCCCTTCCCCTCTAAAAGATACCCCTAGACAAGAGAGAGACGAGCTGAAGAGAAAGAGGGGAGTGAGGAGGGTGCTACACTAGCAGCAAAAAAGGGTCACTGGTTTGAATCCCGACCACAACACCATCTGCCTGGAGTTTGCATGTTCTCCCTGCGTGGGTTTCCTCTGGGTACTCCGGTTTCCTCCCACACTCTAAAAACATGCTGGTAGGTTAATTGGATCCGGTCTAAAAATTGGCCCTAGTATAAGTATGAATGTGTGTTAGGGACCTTAGGTTGTAAGCTCTTTGAGGGTAGGGACTGATGTGAATGTACAATACAGATGTAAAGCGCTGCGTAAATTGACGGTGCTATACAAGTACCTGAAATAAATAAAATAAAATAAATGAGAAGGGTCCCTTGTGCTGCTGTTTTAGTTGAAATCTGAAGTCCTCTGACACTCATCAAGCACATGCCCCCCTCCTCCTCCATTTAGTGAAGCCATACTAAAGCTTTAATAAATTAACAGTGATCTATGAATGGATGAATGAAAGATCTGCCTCCTCCATTCACTGATCGCTTTCATAACATATCATCTGTAACACATTAAAACAAATTAAATATAAAATGAACTGATTATGTATATTACTGTAAGGCAGCCTGCTGATGTTTTAATCTCCTAACGCCGATGTCTCCTTGCCCTTTAAGAGGTTAATGACACTGAGACTTAGGAGCACCTGACCACCGTAATTGGCAGTCGCATGATCTGAAAACTCCTGACCACAAGCAGCAATCGGAAACTTTCGGTTAGGTTCCGATAACTGTGTCGGGAGCGCGCACCACGCATGTTCTCGGCACAGCCGCATGGACAGCAATTCACGCAAATATGCAGCCCCTCAGTGCCAAGGGGTTAAGAAAAGTAGATGTGCCCTCTTATCAACCCCCCTTCAGTCCTTCCAGCTGCGGGTCCTTTTTAACTGGTGGGGGAGGAAGGGGAGTTCCTATGTTCCTGGATGGGGGTTCCCCTCATCACCCCCCCCCTGCAGTGCTCCCACCTGGGGTTCTTTAACTGGAGGGGGTAGAGAAGCGAGTTAGTGGATGCGAGTCCCCTCTTATCACCCCCTACAGTCTACCTCGTTGAAGGTCTTTTTTTATCTGGAAGGGGGAGGGAGGAGGATTCCTGTATTAATGGATCAGGATCCCATTTGATCACCCCTCTAACTGATCTAGGGGGATAATACTGGGAAAAAGACTGACTTGAGAGGATGCACTGGGCGACAGTCTGACCGGGGGGGGGGGGGGATGGGATTATACTGGGGAACAGACCAACGTTTTGGCCATACCCACTGTTCATCGTGGCACCACATTACTGCTCTTCTTGAGGCACCCAAAGGTGTCCCAAGTATTTTACAATCCTAAAAATTCTGTCTGATCCAGTTCTACAACAAATTGAAATACACCTTACTGAGTTTTACATGAAGTTGTGCCATTTGTTGTATGGAAAGGACACAGATTTTTAACGAGTATCTATGACCATCTTTATGAACTCCAAGGAGAGAGTCTTATATAAAACAAAGCATGTACAGGTCGCTCTTCCATACATATACACTATATTTACAAAGCATATATACCATAGAAGCAAAAGTATTAAAAGCCGTTACATACATTGGTATTATTGAAGATAACCACATTTATATATATCTGGAAATGGGTTAAACTCATGTTTTTGATGCAAAAATAACAGAAAGCACCACCTAGAGCAGTTGAAGGAACAAATGAAGAATAGCTACTTACAGATATTTGAGGTTTTCTAAGTCTTGAAATGCTGCACTGGGTATCTTTTTGATTTGGTTGTTGTTAAGAAGCCTGCAAAAACAACAGAAGGAATTTAGCACCAAGTCAGTGTCAAGCCATGGAAAATTTACAAGGTCAGCTTAGCTCTGCCATCAAACTACCCATTCAGAATTCATGTGATAACCAGGGTTGCCAACTTTCAGTAAATTTACGAACAGTTTGTAAAATCCGTACTTTTTGCATCTGTCCTTGAATGTCCATTACAGACATGTAGGCTGCATGTCTATAACTGACATTCATGGACAGATGCAACAATTATGGATTTTAAAAACGGTTTGTAAATTTACTGAAAGTTGGCAACCCTGGTGATAACCAACTAAGCCTAAGGGACTCTTGGAGTGCAGCGCTCAAAATATACATACAAGCCAGTGCTATAAAAATAATAAACAAAGTCCATGGATGGAGTCCAATAAATATTAAGTTCAATGATCCTCCAAAGCTGAAGAAAATGCTCCACCACGTGAAAATGAGAAAGAGGACGCTGAACCGCCACCTTCTATGCACTCATCAAAAATATGCTATAGAAACACATGCATCCCCTGACGACATGCGTGCACACGAAATGCATTTGTAGGGGCCTACGTGATGACATCATGCCGCCGCTTCCAGTTTACGGCTCGGCAGCCATCTTTGTATGTCCTGCAGAGGTTGTTTTATTTAAATGCTTATGATGCAGGTTTTTAAATCAGATTTTTTTTTTTTTAATGGGCCATCCTATATAATTAGTACTACCATATATTCAGAATTTTCTGGTCCCGAGTGGTGAGCTTTTAGTACACCGCTTTCGTTCATTAGAAGGTTTCCTATGTCGTGGAGGCCTGGTGGACCACTTTGGTAGGCATTGTTATTACATGCATTTAGACATTATATTTCTGGCGAGTGCATAAAGGGTGGAGGATTGATAATCACATGTAACCATCTTCACTTGGTGAAATATATTTGTCAACTTCAGGGGATTTGATGCTACATGCGTTTCTATAGCATATTTCTGGTGAGTGCATAGAAGGTGGAGGTTCAGTGTCACCTTTATTGGACTTATTTTTTTAGCACTGGGTCTTGTTTGTATATTTTGAGAGCTGCACTTTTAGTTGTTTGTGCTCATTTACAAGGTTTGTATAGTCACCTTGCATGCCAGATGCCTTCTACCTCTTTCTTTTGGTTTATATGAACAATCCATAATCGCTTACCAATTAAAGTAAGCAAATATGTTTAGCTATAAGCACAATATTGGAAATATACCTTGTCACACAATGGTCATACAGTGATCATGCAGTATGTCACATAACCATGCTTCTTTATTTACTACTTTTTATTAGTTGTGATTGGTTAATAATGTGCAGTACTCGTTTCCTGTAAGGTATATTATAGGGACAACACCTAAATCTTTAGCCCCATGCCCTAAAGTAGCCCAATGCTAGGACTACTTTAGGAGGTTCCTGGTGCTTGATTACCTTCTCTAACTCTTTAAAGGTCACCTCTGGCCCAATTATTACCCCCCCATCCTGCACGTTCTTATTTCTTTCTTACCTTGTAAAAAAAAAAAAAAAAGATAGAAATCATCTAAGTTTGTTGTCCATGTCCCTCGCTGATGCTATTGACTCCTGGACCACAAATTAATCGCTGCAGATGTCCTAGTGGACAGTCCCTCTCACTGCTGCAGATACCTGTCTGGATCCTGAGAGGACTCCTCTGCTTGCTGTAAGGCCAATAGAAAGTGTTCACATCACATAGGTAGTGAAGTGAACACCCAAAGAAGGACCCTGTCTCCTTATTAACAGAAGCAGAAAGAAGAATTGGTACTTGAGCTTCATGTAACTGTGGATTTAAGTGGGTAAAAAGGGCATTTAGTTATTTATTTTTTGTAATGCCAGCGAGGGGGGGAGCCCAGACATCAGCTTTAAAGCTGAATTCCAGGGTTAGCAAATAAGGTCTAAATGCAAGAGGCATTCTAAACCTAAAGCTGAACCACAGGCTCTAAATTTACCTTCTAATGGCCTGGCCCCTTGCCAGCGCCGTAATCTTCTCCCCGGGTGCAGGTCTTCAGGCATCTACACTGACTGGCGCAGGATGTCCCAACTCCTGCGCATGTGCAAGAGTCAGTCATTCCAGCACACAGGGACCGTGCCAGCGATGTACGCTGAGCAGTGCATGTGCAGCTCAGTTTACACTCCGCAGAAGACTACGAGCAGGAAGGTAGCAGAAACATTACATATCTTTTCCGCAATAGCCTGCCTGCTCGCAGTCTTTTGTTAAATGCCTTCAGTTCTGCTTTAAAGCTGAAAACTTGATGTACTTTGGAATTTGATTCTTTCAGATCTGTGCAGTAATCCAGCGTGAACATTTTTCACACAAAATCTTCCTGTAATAAAGACTGGTCACTGCCACTCTCTCCTGTACAGGAAGACTGGTCTTGTCTTCACCCCTCTCCTGTACTTTTCTACAGGCAGTCAAAAGTGGGTGGGACCTGCTGGGTCCTGTTCATTTCTATGTGCAGCACAGTAATGTTGTCACAGGTACTGGTACAGGATAATGACTGGGTTTCCAAAGGCATTTGTTGCACACAAAATAGACTTTGGCTTTGTGACAATTTTTTATTATTATTTAATATATTTGAATTAATGTTTATACACCTGGGGATTACCTTTAAAGAAAATGTAGATCTATCCTATTGCTTTGTTTTTTCAGCCTACTCTTTTCACCCACTTCTAAAAAGCTTAAAGGGTTACACCCTGCCCACCCCCTTGGTCCCTGCTGTACTTACCTCCATGGGTGATGAGCAGCCAGTGCCCATGCAGCAGATGTAACGCCCTGGGCAATTGAGATCCTCGCTCTTCTCCCCTTTCCTTCTGCAAGGCTTCCAGGACAGACCAGAGCGGTTGGTCAGCTCTGGCAGAGATCACTCTGATCTGTCCCAGAAGCCCTGCAGAAAAGAAGGGGAGAACAGCGGAGATTTCAAATCCCTGGGCTGCTACACTGGCTACATGGGTGCTGGCAGCTCATCCCCTACACAGGTAAGTACAGCAGGGACTGGGGTAGGGAGGGTGTAGGGTGTTAGTTTCCCATTTCAGAAAAAAATGAAAAAGGTGAACACTTTAACCCTATAAATTGGATTTCAGGATTTCATTGTTTTTCCACGCTCAGCATGTAAATGGATTTCCCTACATTGACAAAATGATGGCACTGGTGGAGCTTGCTCTTTGACAATGATCTGCTCACAGAAATGATGACACATCGATGACCATTTGTCTTTTTCACCAATAGATCTGCGTTGAGTGAAGAAATGCCCAGTAGCTCAGAGCAGTGTTTCTCAACTCCAGTCCTCAAGGCTCATGTTTTCAGGATTTCCCTCAGATGAAACAGCTGTGGGAATTACTAAAGCAGTTAAGCTGATTAGGGATGAGCTCGGTGTTCGAGTCGAACATACGTTCGACTCGAACATCGGCTGTTCGATCGTTCGACGAAGATCGAACGATTTGGGCCGTTCGCGCCTAATTCGAGTGACGCGAACGGCCCACAATGCACTACGCCATCGCAGTGTCATCCAGGCGCTGTGATTGGCCAAGCATGCACTGTGACCCTGCATGCTTGGCCAATCACAGCGCCGGCAGCGAGGAGAACAATGATGGGCAATTATTGCTGAGGGTGTTTAGTACACGCCCCACACTATAAAAGGCCGCCAGCACGGCGGCCTAGTGTAGTGTGTTCCGGAGCAGGGAAAGAGAAGCATAGGCAGGGACAGTGACATTTATTTTTTCTTGCTTAACCTGGAGTTTAGGGAAAGAGAAGGATAGGTAGCGAGAGTGTCACTGTGTTTTACTGTGCTAATCCTTGTTTCTAGGGACAGGGAAGGACAGTGAGGGAAATTCTCCTTGTGCTATACTGTGCTAAAGCATTGATCATCAACCATCTTTAAAAAAACATTTTTTCTAGGGACAGAAAACTATAGGTAGCGAGAGTGTCACTGTGTTTTACTGTGCTCATCCTTGTTTCTAGGGACAGGGAAGGACAGTGAGGGAAATTCTCTTTGTGCTATACTGTTCTAAAGCATTGATCATCAACCATCTTTAAAAAAACATTTTTTCTAGGGACAGAAAACTATAGGTAGCGAGAGTGTCAGTGTGTTTTACTGTGCTAATCCTTGTTTCTAGGGACAGGGAAGGACAGTGAGGGAAATTCTCCTTGTGCTATACTGTGCTAAAGCATTGATCATCAACCATCTTTAAAAAAACATTTTTTCTAGGGACAGAAAACTATAGGTAGCGAGAGTGTCACTGTGCTAATCCTTGTTTCTAGGGACAGGGAAGGACAGTGAGGGAAATTCTCCTTGTGCTATACTGTGCTAAAGCATTGATCATCAACCATCTTTAAAAAAACATTTTTTCTAGGGACAGAAAACTATAGGTAGCGAGAGTGTCACTGTGTTTTTCTGTGCTAATCCTTGTTTCTAGGGACAGGGAAGGACAGTGAGGGAAATTCTCCTTGTGCTATACTGTGCTAAAGCATTGATCATCAACCATCTTTAAAAAAACATTTTTTCTAGGGACAGAAAACTATAGGTAGCGAGAGTGTCACTGTGTTTTACTGTGCTAATCCTTGTTTCTAGGGACAGGGAAGGACAGTGAGGGAAATTCTCCTTGTGCTATACTGTGCTAAAGCATTGATCATCAACCATCTTTGAAATCCTTGTTTTTTGGACAGTCAGGGAAATTGTCATTGTGCTATTCTGTGCGAAAGCAATCATCCTCAACCATATTTAGAAATCCTTAAGTAAAGGGACAGAGAAGGACACCTGAAGGTAGCCCTTATTGCTTTTTTCCCATCTCCCTGCAGGCCATCCATTAGAATGTCTGGAAGGCAAACAAGGAGAGGCAGACAGTCAGGAGGCAATAAAAGAGGGCAAGCAGGCTCTGTGTCTGGGGGCAACAGTGCTGGTCGTGGACGCGGTGCATTGTCATCAGCACATGGCCATGGGACACGCTTGTCCTTCTTTTCGGCAGCTGGACATGTTGAGCCACATCATGCCGAAGACTTGGTAGAGTGGATGACCAAGCCCTCCTCCTCCTCCTCATCCTCTCTCACCCAGGCTCAGGGTACTGGCAAAGCAGCTGCCAAAGCGTCCTCTTCCCTGGTATCAATGTCAGACTCATCATCAGTCACTCCTTCCCTAGACCCACCATGTCCTCCTCCTGAGGAGTCCCCCGAACTGTTTGAGCACAGTGTTGGGTACATGCTCCAGGAGGATGCCCAGCGTTTCGAAGGGTCTCATGATGAAACCCAGCTACAGGAAGGCAGTAGCGTGAGAGCAGACAGAGGGGATGCTCAAGAAGGACACCAATCTGGCAGTCATGTTCCAGCAGCTGCAGCATACTGCCAGATTGGCTCCAGTGATGAGGAGGGAGGGGATGATGAGGTCACTGACTCCACGTGGGTGCAAAATAGGAGAGAGGAGGAGGAGGAGGATGAGGAGGAGGCACATCTCCAACGAGGCAGGATGCCCTTTGGTGGCCAGCGTAAGGGCAGTACACCGACGGAATCACACCGCAGAGCTCCGCCTGTGCAGGGCGCTGCCTCTGCCCGTCATTCAAAAAGTTCTTTGGTGTGGGCCTTTTTTGAGGCTAGTGCATCAGATCGCACAGCTGCTGTTTGCAACATATGTCTCAAGCGTATATCGCGTGGCCAAAACATCAGCCGCTTGGGTACCACATGCCTGACCAGACATATGTTGACCTGCCATGCAGCTCGTTGGCAAGCCTACCTCAAAGACCCACACCAAAGAACAAAGCGGACCTCTCCTTGCACCGCATCAGCTGGGATCTCCAACCCCACTATAACTTCAGTCCTCTCTGAAACATGCACTGAGAGGAATGAAGGTGTAGAATTAGGTGTGTCACAGCCAAGTACTTGCGGCCACTCTGCTAGCAGTACACCGACGTCCGATTCTAGCAGGCAAATTTCCCTGCCCCAGCTGCTGGACCGTCGAAAGAAGTTCACTCCCAGCCATCCACATGCCCAGCGGTTGAATGCTAGCTTGGCTAAATTGCTAGCGCTTCAACTGCTGCCTTTTCAGTTGGTAGACTCGGCCCCCTTCCGTGAGTTTGTGCAATGTGCGGTTCCTCAGTGGCAGGTTCCCAAACGCCACTTTTTCTCACGGAAGGCTATTCCGGCTCTCTACCGGCATGTGGAAGGCAATGTCTTGGCCTCGCTGGACAGGGCGGTCAGCGGTAAGGTGCATATTACCGCTGACTCATGGTCCAGCAGGCATGGACAGGGACGTTACCTTTCTTTCACGGCCCATTGGGTCACTCTTTTGGCAGCTGGGAAGGATGCAGGACAAGGTGCAGTAGTGTTGGAGGTTGTTCCACCGCCACGCCTACAAAATGCTACTAGTGGTTGTGACACACCTCTCTCCTCCACCCCCTCCTCTTCTTCTTCCTCCATGGCCTCTTCCTGTGCTTTGTCCTCTGAACCAGCGGTGCTCCGTAGCCGTTCAAGGGGCTACGCAAGTACGCAGGCAAAAAGATGCCATGCCGTGCTTGCGCTGGTGTGTTTGGGGGACAGAAGCCACACTGGGGCAGAGGTCCTGTCTGCTCTGCAGGGCCAGGCCGAGAGGTGGTTGACGCCACGCCAGCTTAAGCCAGGAATGGTGGTTTGCGACAATGGCACCAACCTCCTCTCCGCCCTCCGACAGGGACAACTGACCCATGTGCCCTGTGTGGCTCACGTCCTTAACCTGGTGGTGCAGCGGTTCTTGGGCAGGTACCCGGGCTTACAGGATGTCCTGAGGCAGGCCAGGAAAGTCTGTGTGCATTTCCGCAGATCTTATAATGCCAGTGCTCGCCTGGCTGAGCTGCAAAAGGAGTTGAACCTGCCCAAGAACCGCCTTATATGTGACATGCCCACCAGGTGGAACTCAACGTTGGCCATGCTGCAGCGGCTGCACACGCAGCAGAGGGCCATCAATGAGTACCTGTGCGACTACGGCACCAGGACAGGGTCAGGGGAGCTTGGTTTTTTTTCTCCACGCCAGTGGGGCATGATCAGGGATGCATGCACTGTCCTGGCACCATTTGAGGAGGCCACGAGGATGGTGAGCTGTGACAGTGCATGCATCAGTGACACTGTACCTCTTGTCCACCTGTTGGAGCACACGCTGCGTGGAATAATGGACAGGGCACTTGAGGCAGAACAGAGGCAGGAAGAGGAGGACTTCCTTGCCTCTCAAGGCCCCCTTTACCCAGACAGTGTTCCTTCTGTCCCACCCATCGCACAGGAAGAGGAGGAGGAGGATTGTGTCAGCATGGAGGTGGAGGCTGGCACTCAGCATCATCAGCAGCAGTCTTTTAGGGATGATTTACAGTCCCAAGAAACCAGTGGACTTGTACGTGGCTGGGAGGAGGTGGCTGCGGATCATGTCGTCCTTAGTGACCCAGAGGACTCCTGGACCGAATGCCTCAGCTAACCTACGCTGCATGGCCTCCCTGATCCTGCAAAGTCTGCGGAAGGATCCTCGTATTCTTCGGATAAAGGAGAGGGACCATTACTGGCTGGCCACTCTCCTTGATCCACGGTACAAGGGTAAGGTTGCGGACCTTATGTTACCGTCGCAGAGGGAGCAGAGGATGAGACAACTCCGGGAGGCCTTGCAGAAAGGTCTGTGCAACGCGTTCCCAGAGACTGGGAGGTTACAAACTCCTGGTCCTGGACAACGAGTTGCTGAGGCTTCGGCCAGTCAAAGAAGGAGCGGTGGGGAAGGTGGCCGTCTGACCGATGCGTTCAGACAATTCTTTAGTCCGCAGCCCCAAAGTATGATCGGTTCCAGCAACCATCGCCAGCGTCTGATAAACATGGTGCAGGAATATCTAGGGGCAAGGTCAGACTTGGACACCTTCCCCACCGAAAATCCTCTGGCTTACTGGGTCTTGAGGATGGATCACTGGCCAGAGCTTGCACAGTATGCAATTGAGCTACTGGCCTGTCCTGCATCCAGCGTTCTTTCGGAACGCACATTCAGTGCTGCTGGAGGATTTGTCACGGATCACAGGGTGCGCCTGTCCACCGACTCGGTTGATCGACTGACTTTCATCAAGATGAACCAGTCTTGGATCACCACCAGCTACCACACACCTGATGCTGATATAACAGACTAATTGATTTTAACATGTCACATCCCTTCAAGACTGATGCTGATGCTGAGTGCCTGTGCTGTTATGTTGACTGGCTGTCCTCCTCCTCCGAGTCCTCAATGATACGATTGATGATGATAGCTTGGAAGATCATTTTTGTTTATGGGTGCCGCCACCAGTGGCTAAGGCCCAATTTTTCAGCCCCTGTTTAACAGGGGCGTGTAATTACAATTTTTGAAGCAATACTTTGCAACAGGGCTCATTGCTGTGCTCCAAGTACAGTATCTGTGAGGGGTTGCAGTGTTGTGCCACCAGTGCCTAAGGCCCAATTTTTCAGCCCCTGTTCAACAGGGGCATGTAATTACAATTCTTGATCTAATAATTCACAGCAGGGCCCATTGCTGCACCCACCAAGAGTAACTGTCAGGGCTTACAGTGTTGTGGCACCAGCACCACCACCACCACGAAAGGCCCAATTTTTCAGCGCCTGTTCAACAGGGGCATGCAATTACAATTCTTGATCTAATAATTCACAGCAGGGCCCATTGCTGCACCCACCAAGAGTAACTGTCAGGGCTTACAGTGTTGTGGCACCAGCACCACCATCAAAGGCCCAATTTTTACTACCACTGTTCAACAATTATATGTAATTACAATTCCTGATATAATAGTTGACAGCAGGGCGTTCCAGCACCAACCAAGAGTAACTGTGAGTGCTTACAGTGTTGTACCAACAACTAAGGGGCCTATTTCTGCAGAGTATATACGGCAGGTCCCTACTTTCAAACATCCAACTTACAAACGACTCCTACTTGCAAACGCAAGAAGACAACAGGAAGTGAGAGGAAATCTACCCCTAGGAAGGAAAATTCTCTCCTGTAAGAATTAATATGGGAGAAAGGTGTCTCCTCTGTACTGATGCTTTATCACCAATCCTTGTTTCAAGAAAAACACCACATTTCAAAAACAGTTGTCATTGGGACGGAAAGTGAGGTGAAATGTTCTGAACAGGGGCACAGACAGCAAAACAAATGTTACAGGGGTGATAACCCTTACCTATGTTTTCCAAAAAGTTTAAAAATAGATTTTTGGGCTGGAGCTACACTTAAACAATGTACCTGTTCAAAATTACAAACACATTCTACATAAGAACAAACCTACAGTCCCTGTCTTGTATGCACCGCCTGTATACGGCTGTTCAGAGTATATAGGGCCTTTTTTATTTTGTGTGCGGTGTTCCCCTTAATATCCATACAAGACCCAAAGGGGCTGGTAATGGGCTGGGGTGGGGGGGGGGGGTCATGGGGTAGCTATGCCATTTTTCTTAAAGATTTTCATCCATATTACCGGGACCAGACATTACATTAAAGCCGCAAGCAGTTTTAAATGGCTTTTTTTTCCTTTAGAAGTGTCATTTTGTGCAGGGACAGTTCTAAACACGGGAAACACGTGGCACTTCACAGGCATACTTTAGACACCCCCCAGGTACGATATTTAAAGGAATATTTGACTTTTTTTTTTTCACTTTATGCATCATTAAAATGACTGCTCCCGAAAAACGACCGTTTTTAAAACTTCTTTTTGCATTGATACATGTCCCCTGGTGCAGAACCCGGGTTCCCAAACCCTTTTTAGGACAATAACATGCATAATAGTCGTTATAATTAGCACTTTAGAATTCGAACGTTCGCATCCATTGTATTTAATAGGGTTCTAATGTTCGTACGAACGTTCGGTCCGTTCGCGGGTTCTGGTGCGAACCGAACCCGGGGGTGTTCGGCTTATCACTAAAGCTGATCAAAAAACCTGTGCAAAACAATGGAGAGCCTGAAAACATGACCTGTTGGGGCGCCTTGAGGACTGGAGTTGAGAAACACTGGATCAAAGTACCCTGACAGCCCTGAGCTGTCCCTCCAGACAGAAGATCTGCAAAATTTCCCTCTTTATGTGCTGAAGGGGTTCTTTTACTTTCTTGCTAAAAATGGAAAACCACTTGATCGCTGCACAACCCAAGTTAAAATCCTGACTTGAAACAAAATCTTTCATTTTCCACACATTCTTCAGAAAACAGGTAAGTAAAGTCCTTATCAAGTTTAATATACACACTCAAAGAAGATCTCACATACAGCCTGTAACCCCCATTCCAGGAACAGATCCAGAAATAAAGCTGGCTTGCCCATCTCTGATAAGCAATGTTTACATGTCTTAGGTATGCGTGAGATTTATTTTTGCTTGAGAATAAAAAGGAATAATATCTTTTGGCAAAACCCATTCTTCCCTTAAAGAACCTTTCATGGGGAGATCTGCTTACTAGGCACATCTAGTGGAAAAAAATAGACATGTTTCATAAACAGCTATTATTTTGTCGCACGCCGTTTCTACAGTATACATGATGTGAATGCACAGAATGAACGTGTTAGGTTTCATGTTTTTCCCCACAGGGTTTTTAGGTTAGAGGATCCATGACATGAGTTTATCAACTTTTCACATTCAGCTTTGATTTGTTAAACATCCTTACTTTTGAAAATACCTTTAGGTGGTACATATTTTCTCCCTGTAGTATTTACATTCCACTAGGAGTTTTTACAAAATGTACAGTTAACACAATTTTTTATATATACACACACACAAATACATACACACACACACAAACATACACATTCCTGTTATTTCAAAGTAACCCTGTCACTCTAGGTCAGCCATTCTCAAGCAGGGAAACCATTGGATTCCCCCAGGGGTAGCTAGGGGTTCTTTGAGCTGTGGCTGATTGACCTTCCATTTGATGGTGCCTGGATAGTTTTGGGTCCAATGCCACTTGGCAAAGGTAGCGGCATAAGACCAATAGCCGTCTGTAAGTGGGGCATTCTTCTCATTGACCACCTACGTAAGGGGCATTTTACCCCTGTCCCCCAAAAAATTGGTTTCTACAGAAGTTCAAGATCTGAAAATGTATTATAAACAAGGTTCCACCTTGTTATAAAAGGTTGGGAAAGGCTGATCTAGGGTCAAAATTAAATGAAGACCACTCTGTAAAAAAGGGTGCCATAACTTATGTTCTTTGGTGGCTCGTAAGCCTAACTCAATGTTTGCTTTCACTTTAAATAGGTAGGTTTGGACCTAGCTGGCAATTAGCAAGGAAAACAGTTACCAAACTATTTAATGTGAAGGTAAACATGGAATTAGGCTTTGCCAAGTTACTGATCTGCAGCCACTGCAGGTATCTGACACGTCCAGGTGTAACTAATAACTGCTCCTCCGCTGCACACTGTTATTCCTGCTATTACCTTTTGTAACACCATCCCCTTCCCTTTAGAATGTAAGCTCTATGAGCAGGGCCCTCCTGTACCTTCTGTATTGAATTGTACTGTAATTGTGCTGTCCCCCCTATACATTGTAAAGCGCTGCGTAAACTGTTGGCGCTATATAAATCGTGTATAATAATAATTCCTTTCAGAACAAGCCAGTGGGAGGAACCAACGCATTTCTCCACCAGCAAAAATGTGGGGTCACTCTTTAATCACTTTTCAAGACACTGCTGAAGAAGCAGTATAGAATAAGTCAGGAAACATTTTTTAATACCGTAAATAAAAAGGTATAAAAGAAAATCAAAACAGGGAATTAAAACAGGTTGTAGAAAATGAAAATCAACTTACAGAGTGTTCAGATTCTTCAAATGCTTAAATGCACCAGGCTGAATATCCTTGATTCGATTAAAGCGTAGATCTCTGCAAAGACATAAATAACCATTACAATGTGCATTTCTGAAAATATGTATACAGGAAATATACTAAAATGTAACCCAGTTCTGTTAAGATTCTAATAATTATTATAAATACAGATAGTGTCATTACAGAATGGTGAATCAAATCTTTTTGCAACACTGGCTCGATAATACAAAAGTTCACAATACAATTCACAATCAGTAGTCAGCGGATCTCACCATCTCCTCCGCCTGCTACGTAGACTCATCCCCTTCATCCCAGAAGAGGATACAGCAGTAGTAGTTGGAACAATTATCAAATCCCGACTCGATTACGCAAACGCCCTCTACCTCGGACTACCCAAATACCAGATTTCGTGCCTACAAGTCGTCCAGAACACAGCTGCCAGGCTGGTAACGGGAAAAAAACCTTGGGAATCCATCACCCCATCACTGAGGACCCTTCATTGGCTAACCGTAAAGGATCGAATCACATTCAAGACACTCTGCCTCACCCACAAGTGCACACAGGGAAACGCTCTACAATATCTATGCGAGAAGATAAAACACTACACCCCCAATCGCACTCTCCGATCAACCAACCAAAACCTCCTTCACATCCCCAAGTCCCGCTACAAATCAAAGGGATAACGAAGATTCTCAGTCCAAGGACCACGGCTATGGAACGCTCTACCCACAGATATCCGCATGGAAGAAAACCATCGAGCCTTCACGAAAAAAACGTAAGACCCACCTATTCTGATGGATCAGGACGTCACTGGATGCAAAGCGCCTTGAGGCGATTTAGTTCGCATTTGTAGCGCTATACAAGTTATTCACTCACTCACTCACAATGCAGTGTCATCACTTATTCTCATGAAACCATCTCCTGTACATGGTTGACCACTTCTATAGTATTTTGGTACTTATGCTGAAAGATGTCTACCGTATATACTCGAGTATAAGCCGAGTTTTTCAGCACATTTTTTTGTGCTGAAAATGCCCCCCTCGGCTTACACTCGAGTCACCTTTTTGCGCCTGATCTCCTGGATTTTGGGGACCCGGTACCAGCCGGCCGTAGGTCCCCATGATCCCAAATTTGCCCCACATGTAGCCTCACTCTTCCTCTACAAGTGTGCACAGTTTGTTGTCTGGGAGCCCTACAACCAGGGAGCACCGATTTTTCAAAGCCGGGCACCCCTTCCATAGACTCCCATGTTAAACGGTCATTTCTCCTGTGAATTTGGGGACCCGGTACCGGCCAGTCATAGGTCCCCTGGACCCCAAACTTGGCACACATGTAGCCCCATTTCTCCTCTCTAAGTGTGCAAAGTTTTTTGTCTGGGGGGACCTACGGCCGGGGAGCAACGATTTTTCTAATCTGGGCACCCCTTCCATAGACTCCCATGTTAAACGTCAGTCTAGTCATGGACACAGTGAGGCATGGGCACAGTAAGGCATGGGCACAGTGAGGCATGCACATGGACACAGTGAGGAAAAGTGAGGCACAGTGAGGCATGCAGATGGACACCCTAGGCTTATACTCGAGTCAATACGTTTTCCCAGTTTTTTGTGGTAAAATTAGGTGCCTCGGCTTATATTCTGGTCGGCTTATACTCGAGTATATACGGTATTTTAAATGCACGTATATAAAAAAATAGGTTTCAATTTATACAGCAAGATCCCTGTGTTCAGCAAATGTTTGGGTACTTCCAGGATTCTTTGCTGGCACCACTCCTCCATCCCTCACTTCCCAACTCCATTTGCCAGTGGGCGCCAGGAGGCTCAATTCAATTGTATGCTAAACCTGGACAGCAGCCGCCATGTGAGAGAAACTTGTGCATTTAGGGTGAGGGTGAGTCATTCGGATTCCTAAGCAGCTCTTTGATTTGAATGCATAGTTCTCACAAAGTGCACCTCCAGGCTTACCACAAAGGCCGCCCGAGCACATAATGATAGGAAATTTCAGGGGAAGCATGCTAATTGTGTTATCTTGCAGGAAGGAGGGTTGATCTCATCCTTTACAGTGTTACATTTTCTCTGTCCAGAACATGACAGCATCAATTACTGCACAGTCATTACTATACCTTTCACAGCATCATAAGTGAGGTCTGGGCATTACACGGTCAAAGGATGAAGACAGGAAAAAATTGTTTCGTCATGAAAACCACAAATATTCCATTGATAAATCAAAAATCTGCAGTACTTTGCGGGAATTGAAATCTCAATATACAGTGGCTTCAAAAAGTATTCATACCCCTTGAAATTTTCCACATTTTGTCATGTTACAACCAAAAACATAAATGTATTTTATTGGGATTTTGTGTTATCTGTCTTTGCACACTGTGCAGGGACCAACCTGAGAGCGCCGCTCTCCCCTATGGGGGATCGGATGACGATGGACCGTAGAGTCCGTTGTCATCCGATCGACGGATGGAAAATAGGGTTTCCATCTGCCACACTTTGGTGGATCGGAGCGGGTCGGATGTCAGCGGGCATGTCACCGCTGACATCCGTGGTTCCAGAGAGGTGCACGGAGCGTCCGTTCAGGTCCGCCTAAAAAACTGACAGGCGGACCAGAACGGTCCCCTGTGAAAGGGGCCTAAATGGTTTTTCATTTTATTTTTTTACAAATAAATACTGTATATACTCGAGTATAAGCCGACTCGAGTATAAGCCGAGGTACCTAATGTTGCCCAAAAAAACTGGGAAACCTTACTGACTCGAGTATAAGCCGATGCCCCACTGTTCCCTAGCTCGCTGTTCCCTGTAAATAGAATTTTTTACATTGTAAATATTACCTGTAAAGAAGTTGCGGCTGCGGCGTCCATCGTTCAAATTCCGCGGCGTCCATCGTTCAAAATTCCGCGGTCTCTTCCTGTTCCTTACTTGATAGGCGAGTCTCAGCAGACACTCTCCGCCTATCACGATCATTCTCTGATCCTTAGTTTTCCCAGCAGACACTGTGTTGGGTGTTCCGCCAATCACAGACGTCTGCTGGAAAACTAAGGATGAGAGAATGATCGTGATAGGCGGAGAGTGTCTGCTGAGACTCGCCTATCAAGGAAGGAACAGGAAGAGACCGCGGAATTTGAACGATGGACGCCGCGGAATTTGAACGATGGACGCCGCAGCCGCAACTTCTTTACAGGTAATATTTACAATGTAAAAATTTCTATGACTCGAGTATAAGCCGAGGGGGGGGGGGGGGGACTTTCAGCCCCAAAAAAAGGGCTGAAAATCTCGGCTTATACTCGAGTATATACGGTATGTGAAAAGTGTGGTGTGCATTTGTATTCAGCCCCCCTGAGTCAATACTTTGTAGAACCGCCTTTCACTGCAATTACAGCTGCAAGTCTTTTGGGGATGTCTCTACCAGCTTTGCACATCTAGAGTGAAATTTTTGCCCATTCTTCTTTGCAAAATAGCTCAATCTCTGTCAAATTGTATGGAGAGCGTCTGAACAGCAATTTTCAAGTCTTACCACAGATTCTCAATTGGATTTAGGTCTGGACTTTGACTGGACCATTTTAAAACACATAAATATGCTTGATCTATAAACCATTACGTTGTAGCTTTGACTGTATGTTTAGGGTTGTTGCCCTGCTGGAAGGTGAACCTCCACCCCAGTCTCAAGTCTTTTGCAGACTAACAGGTTTTCTTCTAAGATGTATTTGACTCCATCCATCTTCCTATCTACTCTGGCCAGCTTCCCTGTCCCTGCTGAAGAAAAGCTTCCCCACAACATGATGCTGCCACCACCATGTTTTTCGGTGGGGATGGTGTGTTCAGGGTGATGTGTGGTGTTAGTTTTCCGCCACACATAGCGTTTTTGCTTTTAGGCCAAAAAAGTTCAATTTTGGTTTCATCTGACCAGAGCACCTTCTTCCACATGTTTGTTGTGTCCCCCACATGGCTTCTCACAAACTGGACTTCTTATGGCTTTCTTTTTCAACAATGGATTTCTTCTTACCACTTTTCTATAAAAGCCATATTTGTGGAGTGCACGACTAATAATTGTCCTTTGGACAGATTCTCCCACCTGAGCTGTGGATCTGTCCATTTACACCCGACGCCCATAGCTGTATCTATACTAATTAGGCGACTTATGAAGGAAATTGGTTGCACTAGATTTTAGTTAGGGGTATCCGAGTAAAGGGGGCTGAATACAAATACACGCCTCACTTTTCAGATATTTGTAAAAAAAAAATTGATAACAATTAATCATTTTCCTTCCACTTCACAATTATGTGCCACTTTGTGTTGGTCTATCACAAAAAATACATTTATGTTTTTGACTGCAAGATGACAAAATTTGGAAAATTTCAAGGGGCACTGTATGTGACCTATTCCACATATGTCAAACACAAGGTCAACCAGGCCTCATCATGTGGCCCTCGCACCCAGTTTTGCAACCGGGAACTCCTAGACTTGTAAAGCACCCCTGAACTCAGTAGTGCATTCCTAAACTCTGCACTCTGTATGTAACACACTCCTGAACACTGCACTCTGTATGCAGTGCACCCCAGATACAACTAGCCTTTGAGGGCAACCATACTGATGATGCAACCCGCAATTAAATTGAATTTGACACCCCCAACTTTTCTTAGAAATGGAATATATCAAGGTTATATACTGCTGAAGAATGTTTAAAGCTGAACTGGCCTTACTTTCCAGCTTGCTCAGTTGTACAGGTTCTTTCTTGTATTAAAATTGCTTAATTGCTGTTGATTAAAACAGTACACTGCAAAATGATCAGAGTGTGCATTAAAAGATATAGCAAGTGAGTGTCTGCCTCATTTCTCGGCTGGAGAACATCCAGCATCATTTAGCTTGACTGTCCCTGGCCTGGCCCTTTTATTCTTTGGATTTCAGTTCTTTCAATCATGGAGACTCTGCATCACACCAGGGCATTACCTAGGGAGGTCTGCATGCAAATACAGTCTGCCTAGTAATGCTCACATTTCCAGACTGACAACCACCCATCAACTTTGACATTTGAGTAATTTCTTCCAAAAGTCAGCCCACTGCTTGCATCAGGGCTGAGGACTCTTATGACGAGTACTAAGGCAGGGTGCTGCAATGTTTCAGGAAGCCATGTACAGCACCCCGCAGCCCCTCCCACCAGCCATGATCTACCTGTATTGCATAAAGAAGCACAGAGACATGGTGATGACATCACTGGGTTTAAAATAAGGCATGTATTGACAGCAGAAAGTTTTATTTAAATATGTCATTATGTAACTGTAGCGGGGTCTTTAAATTTAGTTGGGGTACACCTGGGAGTAGTGTGACCCAGGTGTGTAATTGTGAAAGGTTCTGGACCCCTTTTGTAATTCGTGGAGGATTGGGTGGTGTATTATTCTCCTTGGCCTGTGGGTGGCGGGGTACCTACAGGCTCAAGGTAGAATCACTGCCGCAGTGCTACCCTTTTTGTCCCTTTCCGGAGATGGTACGGCTGGGGCTGGGAACCCGCCGTGGTGTTGAAGGGAGGAGATAAAAGGGGGAGACGCCCTCGCCACGAGGTCTTCAAGGATTTTCTCTTCACGCACCCAGGCACCTTAGGCCTGGGTGCGGGCGGTTCAAGGTTTCCGGCCCAGGCGCCCTAGGCCTGACCGGAATGAAGTTGGGGCCCATCCCAGGCACCTTCAGCCTGGGGTGAGGTACTATATCGTAGGCCTGGGGCCCAGTAACTTCGACTGGGTCCCGCGAGGGCGAAGTGATCCGAGGGTGCCGCCTTGCGAGGGGACCCGCATCTGAGGTGAGGAGGCCGGGGAGGTCACCCGTCCGGAGATTCCAGAGCAGCATCAACCCGGTGACAGATGGGCCTCCGGTAACTCCCTAAGAGGGACATCTTCCCCTGATAGGGGCCGCAACGCAGCGAAGGTACTCCCATTTATGTTCTATGGAGTTGCTGGTAGAGACTCACAAGTTCTATGTTCTGTGCTAAGCAAAGTTGCTATAACCCCTGGTGAAACCACAGGGGTTTAGATTGAAATCAGGATAGTGCCTCGACCTGCTCATCCCACCGTTTGCGTTATGTTATGGGTCGCAACTAATCGGCTGTGAAAGAACTGTTTGTTGTGAAAGTATAATAAACAAGTGTTGGACCCTGCATCGGTGTATGGACTCTGGTTAATGGGAGCAAGGGAGGTTTCAGCATAGCAGGACTGAGCTTCATAACTAACACACATTGGCCCGAGGAATGTACTGATACTGGCCTTCACCTCACCCACAGCTATGGGGAGGACATGGGCCGTAGCGCATCTCACCCTGTCATGTGACATACCCCTAGCAAAAGGAGATGGGGTGAGGCCGCTACATAACTGAGGTGGAAAGGAATTACCAATACAAGTAAAATATAGGCAGCATTATGTCAAGCCCAAATCTTTTTTTTTTTTTGTGTTGGACAGAGTGTGGAAGTATTAAAATCTGTCGGCTTTTAACTGCCATCTTGGATTTCTCTAGAAAGTCTTATTTTGTGTTCTGCTGACAACGTATATAACTATGCAGAAGTGTAGGAGAATCTGAAACAAGGACACATATAGAAAATATAGTCCGACAAGGTTTTAGCCATCCCCAAAGCTGCCCATACATGGCCCGAAATTCAGCCGATTCAGCCGATTCAGCGGGGACCATTTGAATGTCGATCCATGTCTACTAACTGACTCCTGTACAACTGCCCTGTTTGTGTTGCTGTTGGAGAGTTCCCCTCACTTCTTGTCTGGTAACAATGTCAGCAGCATAGAAAATGAGGGGGAATCTTTCTGGACATTACAAAAAAACAGACCAGGATTCAAAAATGTCCCTATTCTATCCAAAACAAAAACAACAAAAAAAAGGGTGTTACCCAGCATGCACCTCTCTAGGGAAAACCAGGAAGACACGTGAACTGGGCTTTACATGCCCACAGCTATCATGCTGAGCAGATATCAGGCAAGTGTATCAGGTAAGTGTTTGCACTGATTTATGTACCGATCGTGATTTATTGATATGTTTTAAATAATATTCAATATAATTAAGTTGAGATGGCAAAAAATAAATAAAAAATTATTATGCCCGGAACCCCGCTTTAAAGTTGGGCCTGTGGTGTCAGGGGACAGGAGAGAGTAAAAAGGGAGTCATTACTCTCCTCCTGTCTAGACTCCTAGAGCTAACCTGAGTTAAAAGGTAACCAATCCAATTTAAAGTGCCATATTGTGCTTTATTTGGCATTTAAGTGTGTCACTGTTCTTGGGGACATTCTCAGGTTTGGAATCCCCTGAGAGCAGTTTGAATATAGGATTGAGAGCTATATTGCTCTTAAATCTCAGTTATTGCCCTCTAATTGATTACTTGACTATATACTGTTACTGTCTATCTTTCCACAGAAATATTGCAGTAAAGACAATTTCTGTGTTTTATCATAACGTGTGTGTTTCTCATTGGTCACTGCACTTACACCATTGCCAGGTGTGCCAGAGGGGGCTGAGGCTTTTATTAAGGTTGGGAGGCACAGTAACGGACTGAACAAAGAAGCTCCTTCGGGGGGTATAGCTACATTAGCATGTGGTAAAAACATGACACATTTGTAACATTAGCACACATTTTGTAACAGTGTAATGTCCAAACATTGTAACTCAGTGGAATAAGAAATGTGTATACGCTCCAACCAACAAAAACTGTCTCATTCATTCTCACCGAAGGCCCTTATATTTGGACGGAACATGGAGCTCCAGCCTACTATACAGCGGGGACCCCAAACCTCTGTTATAGATGTTGATTACATATGAACACATCTCAGTATCTGAATCTTTTTAGAAGAAAGTCCTTGTTGACACATACAGTTTGGGAATGTTTCCAGTAAAGGGGTAAAAGATACAGTGACTGGGGGGGCTGTGTGACTGATGAGGGGTACTCTATGATGAGGACATTCTGTGATTGGGACGCTGTGTGATGAGGGGGGACTATGCGATTGGGGGGGGGGGTTCGGTGATGAGGGAGACTATGGGATGGGGGCTATGTGATTGTAGAGGTTCTGTGATAGTGGAAGTTGGGAGATTGGGGGGCTCTGTGATGGGGTAGCCAAGTGTGATTAGAGGACTGTTCGATAGGAGGATTCGGATGTGATGGGAGGACATTTGATGTGAAGGGGGCTTCTGATGTCAAGTTAATTTCATCAGGGTGGCTGTGTGGAGGACTTTTATCTGGACTCTTCTTTTAATTATATATTGGTTAAAAGTTGTCCTATTCTCTGTTGGTCTATTAATACTTTTACACAGGTGTACAACCATAACTAAATGGATCATTGGGTTATATATCAAAGGAAAAAGTAGTCTGATCTGTGAATTTTATAGTTTCCAGCTGCTTTAATATTTTGATTAAATAATTTAAAAAGTAGCAGCAGAAGGAAGAATTGATATTAAAAAATAATCATCCTAAAAAATAATGGGATTAGTGTCAGCAGTAAACTTGTCCTAATACCCGCTCTAACATTCCTAAATCATGCAAGGGTTCTCCAAACACTTTGTCTGCCTTATCATTAGTTTGAAGATGCAAGACCTGCAGGAAAACTGACAGATCTCTACCTTACCATGAATGACAGATGAGAAGGAGTCTGGCAGCTGCTTCTACTCATTCACACCTGTAAGCTGACACAACAACAAAGGTCATCTAAGAAATAACCCCCAACCCAAACCAACACATCACACACCATTCACAGGGCCTACTCTTCCCCCATCAGCCACATTTATCAAAAGGTCTGAAGAAAGATCTCTTCTCATTGTCTATAGCAATCAATTTCCACCTTTACATAAGGGCAGTCTGGGGGACTCTGGCTTCTAGGGGAAATGAGAACAGTTTATTAGATGTATCATGACTATTCAATAAAGCTCTGCCAAGTGTAAAGACCGATTACCGTAACAGATGACCAATCAGGTGTCAGTTTACTCAAGTTAGATTTCTTATTTCTGAACGTAAAAAAGAAACAGATGGGTCCTAACAGAAACAGCCACATATACATTTTGTTCTTTCTACCAATATAAAGCTAAGTCTGATATAAAGGTAGTGTAAAGACGACATATGTAAAAACAAGTGGAGGAATACCAAAGGACAGCCTCCCAGTACCCAAAGTAAAGATTTTCAAATACAGTTAGGCCCCTTTCACATGGCGAACAATCGGGTCTGCCTGTCAGTTTTTTTAGGTGGACCTGATAGGACCATCCATTGCCCTCTAAGGACCAACATCAGATACGATACTATCCACCTAAAAAAATCTACCGACTGGTAGATCCGATCAGATGGGCGTCGGGTGAAAACAGACAGGTGGTCTGTTTACATAAGACCACCCATAGATGACAGCGGGCTGTGTCTGTGTCCACTCTCCATAAGCGGACACGGACAAGCCATCTGACTGCTCAGTGGGAATCAGCGGACAGCTTCCCCGCTGAGCTGGCGGACTCCATGTGAAAGGGGCCTTAGGCCTCATGCACACAGCGTTTGCCTAGCTCTTCTAATGGCCTTTCTCCTGGCAGGACAAAAGCAGTGCAAAAAATGCCTCCTAAAGACATGTTTTTGCAAATACGCATGTCAAACGATTGGGCGTTCATTCAATTGATTATTCATCCATTAATTTATTCTGGTTGTTGATTAGCAATGGCAGCCTATGTATTGTAAATGCAGATCAATGTATTGTGCTGTGGCAGATCTTGCAACAATCTCTCATCTCTCATTGCTTTAAAACCGTAGTAAACTGCAGTTTTTTTTTTTTTTACTCCTACAAAGCAATGTCATAATGTGCTATAAGCAACGCACACTAGCACACCATATGAACAAATACAATATTGCCATCAAACATCTGAGTGGCTATATAAAATATTGTCCAAAACTTCACCACACTCCATATTTTGCTCAATCTCCATGTTGCTTTATTATCAGGTACTGTGAAATGTACAGTACTACAGTTCCAGGTGCCCCCACCATTCACCAGGTACACAGCTAATATACAAAATAGAAGTTTGCAGCTTAAAATACAGCAGAACAGCAAACTACGTTATAAAAAAACATCACAAGAACGAGATTCGTAAATGAAAAAAAATAAAAAATAAATGCCAAGACTGAAAATACCATCAATGTTGTGAATGCAACAATTTTGTGCAGCGGGTGCCCGCAATTCCCGCAACCCCGCCAAGCTGGCCGGAGCACTGTACACAGGCTTTCCAGCTTCAGTTAGGGAGAAAGCACCTGTCACAGTGCCTGCATGGGCTTTCCCCCCCCCCCCCCTCTCCCTGTTTCACTGAGTCTAATGTAATATGAGCTGACACACACACAGAGATGTTCATTCTGTAGCCTCTCTTGTGCCCCTATTGGCAGGAAGAAGAAAGCCAATTAAAGGCACAGTTACAGCAGCCAATCAGAGACTGTACTGAACTGCAGGAAGAGCTGCAATGGATTCTGGGACATGCAGTTCCCTCATAAAATTGCCCCATAGACTGGTATACAGGGAGAAACTACAAAGTCCTGGATGCTCTGCACAAAAAGGAGCCGAGGACTCCATTTTGTGTCCTGAGGGAAAGTCAGTCGATGAGGGAGTTCAGACCTGTAGGAGAGATGCTGTCTCTCAGATGATCTGCCCGCGCAAGTCAGGCCTTCACCGCCATTTGGGACATCCAGCCTGAGAGAGGGGGATTCCAGTTGCATATCGAGAAGCATCTGCACCGACTGAAGCGTTCCAGTGTGAGGTGACTAGTCAGGTCACCAGGAAAGCCTGCTGTTCCAGGACGTTTGTTTGGGCATTGATCACAGGATTTGGTGAGAGGGCATTTTGCCCATCTGCAGGGAACAGAGACACTGCACCATAGGAGAAGTATGAACACTGTATACAGACATCGTTGTGGTAGTCATCTTGCTGACACTTGTAGTACCACAGGGATAAGGGATAACGTTATCCATTTCTGGGACACTGTATACCGACATTGTCCTCTCACCTTGCTGAGAAGCATCCTGCCTATTTCACCTGATGAGCTGGGCCAGTTGTGTTGTTTGGGCCCACTATATAGGAGTTTAAGTGCACCAACGAGTGGCTAGCTGAAGACATCAAATCTTATCTTTTCTTCTAAAGGACTGAAGCTACTAGTGCCATACGGATCCGCACACACATATTAAGGGCTCTGTATATGTATTGGGTGTGTGGGACAATTTATCTATAAAGTTAAGCCATTACCTGTTGACTTGTATAGAGCGTTTAAAGTTGGGCCTGTGGTGTCAGGGGACAGGAGAGAGTAAAAAGGGAGTCATTACACTGCTCTCCTCCTGTCTAGACTCAGAGCTAACCTGAGTTAAGGTAACCAATCCAATTTAAAGTGTCATATTGTGCTTTATTTGGCATTTAAGTGTGTCACTGCTCTTGGGGACATTCTCAGGTTTGGAATCCCCTGAGAGCAGTTTGAATATAGGATCGAGAGCTATACTGCTCTTAAATCTCAGTAAGAGCCCAGCTCGTGTTGTGATTCATACTCAAGTTGTGTCCAAGTTGCCTCCCAAAGTCGTGCTGGAAGTCGTGTTGTCCCTGTGTGAATGGAGTCTTATTGCTCTCTTGTTGATTACTTGACTATATTACTGTTACTGTCTATCTTTCCACAGAAATATTGCAGTAAAGAAAATTTCTTTGTTTTATCATAACGTGTGTTTCTCTCATTGGTCACTGCACTTACACTATTGCCAGGTGTACCAGAGGGGGCTGTTATTAAAGCGGAGCTCCACCTTGAAATTTTTTTTATTAAAAGCCAGCAGCTACAAATACTGCAGCTGCTGACTTTTAATAAATGGACACTTACCTGTCCACGGTGCCCGCGATGTCGGCAGCAGAAGACGAGCAATCGCTCGTCTCTCGGCTGCCCCCGCCGCCATCCTCGGTGAGGGAATCAGAAAGTAAAGCGTTGCGGCTTCACTGCCCGGTTCCCTACTGCGCATGCGCGAGTTGCGCCGCGCGTCTTCACTGGTCCCCGTTGTGTTCTGGGAACTGTGTGTTTCACAGAACACAGCAGGGGGTGGGGGGGGGGGGGTGAAGTGGTGTAGATACCCACAGATTCTGCGGATATCTATGCACGAAAGTGGGTGCAAATACCTGTATTATACAGATATCTGCACCCCCCTCCCCCCTGAAAGGTGCCAATTGCAACTCCGTGGAATAAGAAATGTGTATACGCTCCAACCAACAAAAACTGTCTCATTCATTCTCCCCGAAGGCCCTTATGTTTGGACGGAACATGGAGCTCCAGCCTACTATACAGCGGGGACCCCAAACCTCTGTTATATATGTTGATTACATATGAACACATCTCTGTATCTAAAAAAAAAAGGCAAATTTTTCTGCCTTATAAAACATCCAATTATTCTTGATCCAAAGCAAAAAATACCAAATGGATTTTCAAAATGTGAAAAGTGATGTTACACAAATAAGTGATGCAATGAAATTCCTTGAAGCCGTGAAAAAGGGCCATATGTCTTTCATCAGTTATAGTATATTTAAACCATGTGCAATCTGCATGGCAGGAACATTAATGCTGGTGTACGGCGTTGCATTCCAACATAATTACGGGTTTACATTTAATTAAATTTATATAACCAAACAGAGGGCCAAACTGGCCCATCAGTGTGCCTAATCCTCCACTGTGCATCACTGTCCAAACAAAAGCTCCAAAAGATTTTACCCCCTTATGACCAGGCCGTTTTTTTAAGATTGCCACTGCGCTACTTTAACTGGTAATTGCACGGTTATACAATGTTGTACTCAACCGAAATTTTTATAATTTTTTTCACAGAAATAGAGCTTTCTTTTGGTGGTATTTGATCACCTTTGTTTTTTGGTGATAAACGGAAAAAGGCAGAACATTTTGAAAAAAGAAAAAAAAAAAAAAAAAACACCACAATATATTTTTTACTTTCCGTTATAAAACATATCCAATAAAATTTTTTTTAAAAATCATACATTTTGACCAAAATTTATTCTGCTATATGTCTTTGGTAAAAAAAAAAAAAATCGGAATAGTTGTATATTGATTGGTTAGCGTCAAAGTTATATACTTACAAACTATGGTATATATACTGAATTTTTATTTTTAGTTTTTACTACTAATGGTGGTGATCAGCGACTTCTAATGGGACCGTGTGCGGAGGGCAATCTGACATTAACCGGCACTGGGGGGAATGGATTAACTGCCACTGACATCACCAGTGACACCAATAAAGTGATAAGTGCTAATACTATACACTGCCACTGTACTAATGACACTGGCTGGGAATGCGTTAACATCTAGGGCAATCAAAGGGTTAACTGTGCGCCTAACTATATGTGTAATGTATGTAAAGTGTGCCGATTTCACTAATGGATCTCTCCGTATGAGAAAGTGACAGATCGCTCCCTCTGTACAGAGCTATGTGTTCTTTATCAACACAGAGCTCTGGGCTGTGATTGTACACATCTGATCAGCAGGTCCCAGCCATGAATCATTGTCCAGGACTTACTGACAAGCTTCTGTTGTGTACAATCACCTGGTACAACTGGAAGTAGACAGCGACGTATGGGTACGTTGCTTTGCCTACACCGAACGCTTGCCTGCAGTACATTGTGGGCGGGCGGTCAGAAAGTGGTAAAGCAGTAGTAAACAGTTTTTACGACTTGACTTCACTACATGAATTTCTCAGCATGCTCCCTCTCTTTTTTAAAAAAAAATAAAACGAAAAGAATTGTAGGACTTTACTACCACTTTAGGCACAATTTTAATTTGAATATTTTGTTGAAATTTTAAACAATTAACAATGCTATCTATATTTAAGTGTGATGCTAGAAGATAGTCTAGGACTAGTTACTACAGTATGAACAGTGTTCTTTGCGCTCGGCCATTTGCTCCTTGCTCCGTATCACTACATGAACCCACATGTTTATATTATAGAACGTAGACTAGGTTGACAGACAGGGCTGCTGATAGGGGGGGACCACCAGTCCTCCTGTAGGGGGCCCCGGGCACACAGGGGGCCCAAACAGCAAAGGGAATCAGTGCGGTCAGATGGAGGGGCAATTACAGGATGCCCTGTGTGGCTCTCTGCGGCAGCTGAAAACTGGTTTCTGTCCCTCCCGCCGACTTTCAGGTGCTGCAGGGAGAGACACAGCTGCCAGCTTCCCTGTCCAGTTAAAAAAATAACAAATTGTAACCCTGTATTGTTTTAATCCCTTGTAAAACTCAATAAAATTCTTGTAAAAAAAAAAAAAAATTGTAAAAAAAAAAAAAAATTATTTGTAAAATTGTAAAATAAAATAATTTTAAAACAGTTAAACATTTTTTTTAAATTATAAAATGTTTTTGTTCAAAATGTGGGAAAAAAAGGCTAATTCACACAGCTTCTCTGTTATCTTTGTGTCTGCTAAGAATGATTTTAGTATATTTTTAGTGAAAATTTTGTTTTGATAAATTTAAGGGGGGCCCTGCCAGGTAGGCTGTACGGGGCCCCGTGAATTCTAACAGCAGCTCTGTTGACAGATGCCATCATTACCAGTCACGTCATTTAAGTGTTTATTTTACTTTGATTGTAAAGATATTATCACACTGTTAATAGATTGTTACATACTGCAGAAAATATGCCAGTATTTTGCAAGGTATTCGGATTTTATCCATCCATTATCAGCGTTTAGTCTGAGCGGTGCAATCAGTCTTCAGAAAGACTGTTCTGTAGAACTCAGCAATTCCACACATTCCTCATCCTCATAATTGGGTGTTATTGCATTTCCAGTTATCAAAAAACTATTTTTTAAGCACACTACATTTATTTCTTCACTCTCTGAGTCCATGGAGTAACATACAAACTGCAACACGTTAATACAGGAACAGTGCTATTAATCAGAACAGCACCCCAACACACTATTGTAATCCCCAGTATCACACCCACTTGTGAATTGTGGCGCAATAAATGTTAAAAAAAAAAAACGCCTTTCCACTTTTGCAGTCAAATTGTTACGTCAGTCACATAGCATAATTAATATAAAGCCCAAAATGAATACCTCAAAAAAATCCATACTCATCTTTAGGCTACAGCTATCCCCCATCAACGCTAAGCCTGAGAACTGAGCGATCAAATGATCACTGATTGCTCAGTTCCTGGTCTGCTCTGAATGGGGAGCAGTGACTGTCAGTCATCACTCTCTGCTCTGCCCCTCTTAGCGCTCACTGATGCACCAGGCTGGGGAGGTGCTCTCAGCTGCACTCAAAGGCGAAACCAGCTGTCAATCAGGCAGATGGCATGATCCTGAAAATATTGTTGAGATTCTTCAGCAGATTGGAGCAGCTCTGCCGTTTTAGGTGATCAGCTGACTTTGGGTCACAGGAGAACAAAAAGCAAGTAGGAAGCTTTCGCCATACTTATCTTTTAAGACTAGGGGAGAGGAGGAGAAGCATATTGATTTACCTGATCCTACACTCCCCTGACAGATGTTATTCCCCCAAGCTCCAATGGTGGCCTGTTACTCAGCACTATCACATCCAGTGCAGGGCTATGGACCCTGCATTGGTCTTGATGAAGTCAGGACATTAGTCTGCTGGAGCATAGGGGAGAAGTCTAGCAATGAGGATGATTGGGTAAGTGAATCTACTTTAACAAGTCCCCACGGCCCAAATATTATTATTATACACGATTTATATAGGGCCAACAGTTTACGCAGTGCTTTACAATGTATAGGTGGGACAACACAATTACAGTACAGTTCAATACAAAAGGTACAGGAGGGCCCTGCTCGTAGAGCTTACGTTCTAAAGGGAGGGTGGTGGTACAAAAGGTAATAGCTGCAGAGAATGATTAGATGGGAGTGGCTCGGGGACAGTTGTTAGGTGGGTGTGGGATGGGCTTCCCTGAATAAATGAGTTTTCAGGGATCTCCTTTTTTCAAAATTGTATTTTTATTGGGTTATAGAGAACTGATATAAAAATGTTACATAATACATACTGCACTGATAATGAAAACATAATGATATCAGAGAAAATTTTAGAAATAATAAGTACAGGTACACAATGTCCAGAAACACAGAGAACAGGGAGTGATCTGCACAGCTTATCAAAAATTTACAAAATAAACAACTCATAGGTGAATTGTAGAACTCAAAACCAGAGAGCATTGATAAAAAAAAAATAAAAAAAAAAAATAAGGATTTTTGTGGAGGGTATACGATAGGTAACATAAAATCCAAGAAGGCACCTAGTGGCATACATAGATATGGGAGGGAGAGGAAGGGAGTACGTTCAAAAAAGATACAATGTTAATATAATTCAAGGTGGGGCCGTTGGCATAGGGGTCCCATACTCTGATTGATCCCAAGGTTCCCAAACTTTATCAAATTGGGAGATGGAATCATGTACAAAGGCCGTTAAATATTCCACCCTCCGAATCTCAGCTACCAAGTGAAGAAATCTGGTTCACGGAGGAGGTGTGTTGGACAACCAGCACAATGGAATAAGCCTCTTGGCAGCTAGTAAAATGTAGGAAATTAGCCGATTGACTTTTTTGGTTAAGCCTGAAAAGGGAAGGCCCAAGAGACAATTTAAGGGATCTAACGGAAGGGACACATCCACCACCTTCTGTATTAGTAGCCTCACATCATGTCAAAGGGTTGAATCAGAGAACATTGCCAGAAACAGGGATGAGCCGAACACCCCCCTGTTCGGTTCGCACCAGAACCTGCGAACAGACAAAATGTTCGTGTGAACTTTAGAACCCTATTAAATACAATGGACTCGAACGTTCGAAATCTAAAGTGTTAATTATAAAGGCTAATATGCAAGTTATTGTCCTAAAAAGTGTTTGGGGACCCGGGTCCTGCCCCAGGGGACATGTATCAATGCAAAAAAAAGTTTTAAAAACGGCTGTTTTTTCGGGAGCAGTGATTTTAATAATGCTTAAAATGAAAAAATAAAAGTGAAATATTCCTTTAAATTTCGTACCTGTGGGGTGTGTATGATATGCATGTGAAGTGGCGCATGTTTCCCGTGCTTAGAACTGTCCCTGCACAAAGTGTCATTTTTGAAAGAAAAAAAGTCATTTAAAACTGACTCGCGGCTATTAATGAATTGTCGGCTCCCGGCAATACAAACAAAAGTCATTGATAAAAAAAAAAAAAAAAGCGTGGGTGTTCCCCAGAATTCAATTACCAGGCCCTTCAGGTCTGGAATGGATATTAAGGGGAACCCCGCTGCAAATTTAAAAAAAATTGACGTGGGGTTCCCCCAAATATCCATTCCAGGCCCTTCAGATCTGGCATGGATTTTAAGGGGAACTCCACCCCAAATTTAAAAAAAAAATGGCGTGGAGTCCCCCTAAAATCCATACCAGACCCCTTATCCGAGCACGCAACCTGGCCGGCCGCAGGGGAAAAGGGGGGGACGAGAGAGCGGCCCCCCCTCCCTCCTGAACCGTACCAAGCCACATGCCCTCAACATAGGGAGGATGTCCCCATGTTGATGGGGACAAGGGCCTCATCCCCACAACCCTTGCCCGGTGGTTGTGGGGGTCTGCGGGCGGGGGGCTTATCGGAATCTGGAAGACCCCTTTAACAAAGGGGACCCCCAGATCCCGGCCCCCCCCATGTGAATTGGTAAGGGGCACATTGTACCCCTTCCATTTCACAAAGAAAGCGTAAAAAAATGTTTAAAAAAAAAAACACACAAACACCTTGAAAAAGTCCTTTATTTAAAAAAAAACCAAAAACATTCCAGCGGTGAAATCCAGTGTCCCGCGGCGATCCCGATGTCCAGCGCTGTCCTTCATTGGTTGTGCCTGAGCGAACCTGATGGGGAACTCCCTCTCAGTGTTTTAAATGTATAGACCCGCCCCTTCTAAAGTTCCCCATCAGGTCCGCTCAGCGGACCAGATGCGGAACATGAGAAGGGGCGGGTCTATACATGTATTACCAAAGTGAGAGCAGTTCCCCATCAGGTCCGCCCCCTCGGTATATCGGACCCGCCTACGTCATTGGCTTGAGCGGGGAACTTCCTTCACTATGTAAATTTAAATTTACGGGGAAATTTACGGGGAACTTCCTTCACTATGTAAATTTAAATTTACATAGTGAAGGAAGTTCCCCGCTCAAGCCAATGACGTAGGCGGGTCCGACATACTGAGGGGGCGGACCTGATGGGGAACTTCTCTCACTTTGGTAATACATGTATAGACCCGCCCCTTGTCATGTTCCGCATCTGGTCTGCTGAGCGGACCTGTTGGGGAACTTTAGAAGGGGCGGGTCTATACATTTAAAACACTGGGAGGGAGTTCCCCATCAGGTCCGCTCAGGCACAACCAATGAAGGACAGCGCTGGACATCGGGATCGCCGTGGGACACTGGATTTCACCGCTGGAATGTTTTTGTTTTTTTTTTAAATAAAGGACTTTTTCAAGGTGTTTGTGTGTTTTTTTAAACATTTTTTTACGCTTTCTTCGTGAAATGGTAGGGGTACAATGTACCCCTTACCAATTTACATAGGGGGGGCCGGGATCTGGGGGTCCCCTTTGTTAAAGGGGTCTTCCAGATTCCGATAAGCCCCCCGCCCGCAGACCCCCAAAACCACCGGGCAAGGGTTGTGGGGATGAGGCCCTTGTCCCCATCAACATGGGGACATCCTCCCCATGTTGAGGGCATGTGGCCTGGTACGGTTCAGGAGGGAGGGGGGCCGCTCTCTCGTCCCCCCCTTTTCCCCTGCGGCCGGCCAGGTTGCGTGCTCGGATAAGGGGTCTGGTATGGATTTTTAGGGGGACTCCACGCCATTTTTTTTTTAATTTGGGGTGGAGTTCCCCTTAAAATCCATGCCAGATCTGAAGGGCCTGGAATGGTTATTTGGGGGAACCCCACGTCAATTTTTTTTTAAATTTGCGGCGGGGTTCCCCTTAATATCCATTCCAGACCTGAAGGGCCTGGTAATTGAATTCTGAGGAACCCCCACGCTTTTTTTTTTTTTTTTTATCAATGACTTTTGAATGTATTGCCGGGAGCCGACAATTCATTAATAGCCGCGAGTCAGTTTTAAATGACTTTTTTTCTTTCAAAAATGACATTTTTTGCAGGGACAGTTCTAAGCACGGGAAACATGCGCCACTTTACATGCATATCTTACACACCCCCCAGGTACGAAATTTAAAGGAATATTTCACTTTTATTTTTTCATTTTAAGCATTATTAAAATCACTGTTCCCGAAAAAACGGCCGTTTTTAAAACTTCTTTTTGCATTGATACATGTCCCCTGGGGCAGGACCCGGGTCCCCAAACACTTTTTAGGACAATAACTTGCATATAAGCCTTTATAATTAGCACTTTAGATTTCTCCCATAGATTTTTCGAATTTGCCGCGAACACCCCAATTTGTTCGCTGTTCGGCGAACGGGCGAACAGGCAATGTTCGAGTCGAACATGAGTTTGACTCGAACTCGAAGCTCATCCCTAGCCAGAAAATATGAAATAAAGAACCTGTGTCAGTTCCACAACGCCACCAGCGCGGCGAGACTGAGGAATCATATTTGTGAATGACATCAGGGGTTTTATACCAAAACAGGAGAATCTTTATGGACGTTTCCCTTTGGGTTACACATTTGGAGGACTTAAAAGTAGAGGACCAAATCCTATCCCATACCTGAACCGTGAGGTCTACCTAATAAATGAGACCATTTTCTCATATAGTGCTGTGTGGTCTCAGTAAGAGGGGTCGACTCATGGGAGGATACAATGGATAGAGGATATTAAATGCAGTTGGTGAGGGCCCTGAGCGCACAAAAATTCAAAGGCGGTTGGTTTATCAAGAGTCAGGGTTGGAGATTTGGAGTGAAAGAAATGTCTAACCTGTAAATAAAAATTAAAAAGGTGGGGGGAGGACATCAAATTTCTTACATAAAGTATCAAAAAGTATGTAATCTCCGCGTGATGGGATGAACCAAATTCCGGAGTTGAAAAAAAGAGGTGCGTTAAGCCATGGGAATACCCTGCCCAGTGCCATACTATCTGGTACGATAGGGTTAAACTCCTAAAGGTGGAGAGGTTAGGGGCTGATCAAACATACTGGGGCAGGGAGTTTCAGAGGACGGGAGAGGCTCTGGAGAAGTCCTGAAGGCGAGCATAGGAGGAGGTAACAAGGGAGCTGGAGAGCAGGAGGTCCTGGGAGGAGCGGAGGGGACGATTTGGGCGATATCTGCAGATGAGGTTGGTGATGTAGATGGGGGTGATGTTGTGAATGGCCTTGTATGTTGTGGTTAGCATTTTGAATTTTATACGGTGGGGTAGAGGAAGCAAGTTAAGGGATTGGCAGAGAGGAGCTGTAGTCACAGATCAGTTAGTGAGGTGTATTAGTCTAGCAGCAGAATTCATAATAGACTGAAGGGGGGATAGACTGCTTAAGGGTAGGCCATTAAGGAGAGAGTTGCAGTAGTCAAGGCAGGAAATAATCAAGGAGTGAAGAAGTTGCTTTGTGGTGTCATTAGTCAGGAAGGGTTGAATTCTGGAGATGTTGCAGATGGTAAGACGGCAGGATTTAGCCAGTGATTGGATGTGGGGGCTGAAGGAGAGGTCAAGGATTACACCCAGCACCCTGGCATGCGTGGAGGGACCAATGGTTGTGTTGTTGATATTAATGGTAAAGTCATGGGGGGGCGGGAAGGAGGAAATATAACAAGCTCAGTTTTAGAAAGATTTAGTTTGAGGAAGTGGTGCGACATCCATACCGATATGTCCTTCAGTAAGTTTGAGATCCGTGAGGAGATCGAGGGGGTGAGTTGAGTGGAGAGATAGATAGGGTTCAAGGACAGAGCCTTGGGGTACTCCAACAGATAGAGGAAGAGGAGCGGAGGAAATTGAGTTGTAAATGACACTGAAAGTGCGCTGAGATAGGTAGGAGGAGAACCAGGATAAAGCAGAATCACAGAGGTCAAGGGAGTGCAATTTGCTGAGGAGGAGAAGGTGGTCAACTGTGTTGAAGGCAGCAGAGAGGTCTAAGAGTATGAGTATGGAGTAATGGCCATTGGTTTTAGCAGTTAGTAGGTCATTGGTGATTTTTAGTAGGGCAGTTTCGGTAGAATGTTGTGGGCGGAAGCCGGTCTGTAGGGGGTAGAGCAGGTTGTTGTCCATGAGCTAGCGACTCATTCGGTCATGGACAAGGCGTTCGATGAGCTTGGAGGCAAATGGGAGCAAGGAGATGGTTCTTAAGTTATTCAAACAGGTGGGGACTAGTGAGGGTTTTTTTAAGTATGGGGGTAACCAGTGCATGTTTGAGCGGGGAAGGAAAGGTGCCGGAGGAGAGGGAGAGGTCGAAGATGTGCGTTAGGGAGTTTAGGCACTTAACCCTTGCAGTGTGGATACAGCCCCATTGCAGGGAATAACTTTGTCGAATACAGGTATTTGCTTCCACTTCTGGGCATAGATCGCTGCAGTATCCACGGCGATCTACGATATGTCCGCCCCCCCCCCCCGCTGTCTTCTGGCAGACACACAGGTCCCAGAAGACAGCAGGGACCAGTGAGGACGCACAGCGCGACTCGGGCATGTGCAGTAGGGAACCAAGCTGTGAAGCCGCAAGGCTTCACTTCCTGATTCCCTTACTGAAGATGCCGGCGCCTCCACCCAGGAGCCGAGGGACAAAACAGCTTCGGGTGAGGACATTGTCGGCACCCTGGGCAGGTAAGTGTTCTAATATTAAAAGTCAGCAGCTGTAGTATTTGTAGAAACTCCGCTTTAAATCCCCTTTCTTCCCCCATTCTGATGCTCGGTTTCAACTTCAGCAAGTTGTCTTCACCATGTCTAGATGCCTAAATGCATTGAGTTGCTGCCATGTGATTGGCTGATTAGCAATTTGTGTTACCAAGCAATTGAACAGGTTTACCTCAAAGTGGCCGCTGAGTGTAGAACTCCAATTTTGTAAAATGTTGTAGGAAGCCTCAACTCATTTTTGTATATTGTGTAGTAATGTGAAATGTCAAAACCAAAAACAGAACAAAGCATGTCAAAATATGCACTTTAGACATGCTGCATTTATTATATATACTGTATATTAAAACTTGACACAGGTGGAGGTCAGGAATGCCCACATTGCCTGGGTGAACACAATCTTTCCAGCACATTCATCATTATTTGGAGCATGCACATTAAATGGTTGTTCCTTTGTATGCAGAAACATAAGAGTCAAGCACTTGTGTCTGTGTTTATAGAGATGCTCATTTAACCAAGGAGTCTCTCCATCTGCTTTGCACCAGTAAGTGGAATAAACAGTAACTAATGCCACTATAAGCAAATTAAAACACTCTCAACAAGGAGCCATAGCAACATAATAGCACAAAAATTCTAACTGGAACAAACAGAGGAGAAATTAAATACATGCTTTCATCTGCGGGAGGTTTGCTACAAAGGACGTCCACACAGAATAAACATTCTCACAATGTAATGGATTTTTATGGCACTACAGCTTCAGGAAGCACACCATGAAATACCTTACTAAAAAAAGTCAAAATTTATAAGTGGAAGGGTAAATTGCAAATCAATAAAAAAAAAAAAAAAAAAAAAAATGCATCCACATAGTTAAATAAGGTTAAAAGCTTAGTTCACCTTTATTTTACCGTCGGAGCACCTGCTCTAGCTGTTTAAAAGGGCCGACGTACAGCTATGGCGATTTGCAGGAGAGAGCCGACCTGCCGCAGTAGAATGACAGCGGCTGGTCGGCTAGTAGTTAAGGACCCTCGGGTGCAAGCCATCTGGTCCCGGTGACTTATTAGGCCTCATGCACACTGGGCGTTAAAATAACGTTATAAAAAGGCCAAGTAGCTTTGCAGTGAGTTTTTCAACGTTTTTGCAATAGCGTTTAGCGTTTTTCCACATTAGCGTTTTTTTTTCAAGAGAATGTTTAATTTTTTTATTTTTAATGGGTAAAAAACGATAAAAAACGCTGGTGAGCGACGTTTGAGCGTTTGACGTTTATCAGCATTTTTACAGCTGAAAAACGTCTCTCAGAACCCACTAGTTTTGGGGTTTTTTTACTGCTCAGAAACGCCACTGCCCAAAACTGCTGATATCCTATGTGTGCTTGGACACATAGGATAACATGGAGAGTTTATTGACTGTAGAAAAAAACATCTACTGCCAAAAACAGCTGCTGTAAAAGGACATCCAAAAAACGTTCAGTGTGCGAGGCCCAAATGTTACGTTTTTCAAGTCTATTTCTAATTCTGTCCTCTGTTAGCCATGAGGCTGGGTTCACACTTGTACGACAAACGCTGCGACATTGGGAGCTCATGTCGCATGACGTGTGAAAATCAATGTTTCCCTATGGGAGCTGTCTTAACTGTTACGACACAAGTAGGTCCAAATTTGAAAATTCTCCCTGTACCACTTTGGTCCGACTTCAGCCCATTGAATATCATTGAAGTCGGATCAAAGTAGGATCCTTGTCCTAACTATTCGACTTGTGACATCCAATGTGGTGATTACAGCAGCAAAAAGAATTTATGGTCACTCTGGGATTGTTTTGATTGATCAAGGACAAGTCATAGCAAAATCGTATCTTGTTCATTCAAGTCAGATGGAAGTAGGACAATGTAGGATTCCCTCGTGAAGACTGAGAAGAATAAATTCAGTACCTTCGCCATCTCCCCATCCTTTGTATCCAGATTACCTTCATCATTCTTTATGGGACCAATATAATCTGACTCCCTTTCTTACCAATGTACGTAAGAATTTCTTGGGATTTTTCTTACTCTGCTCCGCTATGTGCCTTTCGTGTTCTATCTTAGGCGCCCTGATTGCACCCTTACATTTCTTGTTGCATTCTTTATAAAGTTGGAATGCTGATGATGATCCCTCAGCCTTGTATTTTTGAAGGCCCTTTTCCTTTGCTTTATATGCATTTTTACGTTGGCGTTAAGCCACCCAGGACTTTTATTAGTGCTTTTAAATTTATTTCCCATTGGGATGCACTAGCTAATGCCCTTATTAAATATGCTCTTAAAGCATACCCATCTCTCCCATTTCAGACGATCAACCCGCTCAGATCCGCCCTGTCCTTTTTTCAGGCAGATCCGAGCGGGCCACCAATTGGCTTCTATAGGCAGGCGGATGTCAGCGACACCCGCCTGCCATCCGATTCGACCAGATCCGCTCAAAACAGAACGGATGGCCATATGTTCACAATCCTTCGATGGGATCGGAACAAAAATGGACAGGCTGTCTGTTTTCATCTCATCTCCCCATAGAGGACAGCGGAGCTCTGACAGGTCCACCCCTCCACAGTGAGCAGAGCCGTTATCCACCTGCTCAGCAGGTATCAACAGAGCATAACCCCCACTGAGCTATCAGACTCCGTCCAGCGGATCCCCCCCCCCATGTGAAAGGGGCCTTATGTGTTTAATTTTTATTATTGCTTTTTTTTTTAACCTCTTGATGCTGGCCACACGCATATATGTGGCTGCTCGGCGGGTGGGCCTTAAAGTGTTTTTTTTTTTTTTTGTTA
This sequence comes from Rana muscosa, assembly GCA_029206835.1. Taxonomy (NCBI): domain Eukaryota; kingdom Metazoa; phylum Chordata; class Amphibia; order Anura; family Ranidae; genus Rana; species Rana muscosa. The sequence continues at coordinate 429,329,645 of CM055121.1, read as the reverse complement.
AAGATATCATGTTATACTTGCCCTACTTTGTTGCAGTGGATTTGCACAGAGCAGCCCAGATCCTCCTCTTCTCGGGTCCCTCTTCGGCGCTCCTGACCCCTCCCTCCTGTCGAGTGTCCCCACAGCAAGCAGCTTGCTATGAAAGCACCTGAGCCGAGCTACAGCTCCCCTGCGTCCAGACACAAAGCCGCTGCCCAACCATGCCCCCTTTCTCTACTCGCTGGCTGACTGACTAACAGCAGCAGGAGCCAATGGTGCTGTGTTGCTGCCTCAGCCAATGAGGAGGGGAGTCCCTTGCAGCCGTGAATCCTACGTCGTCACTGGATCGAGATGGGGCTCAGGTACATATTAGGGGGGCTGATACACACAGAAGGGCTTTTTATCTTAACGCATAGAATGCATTAAGATAAAAAAAAACTGCCTTTACAACCACTTTAACCACTTGCCGACTAGCTGACACCGATATACGTCGGCAAAATGGCACGGCTGGGCATAACAACGTTCGACTCAATGTCCGCCGGGAGTCCCGCGATCGTCTCACGGAGAGGAAGAACGGGGAAATGCTGATGTAAACAAGCATTTCCCCATTCTGCCTAGTGACAGGACACTGATCACAGCTCCGTGTGATCGGGAGCAGTGATCAGTGTCGTGTCACACGTAGCCCATCCCCCCACAGTTAGAACACATCCCTAGGACACATTTAACCTCTTCAGCGCCCCTACTGGTTAACCCCTTCACTGCCGGTGTCATTTTTACAGTAATCAGTGCATTTTTATAGCACTGATCGCTGTATAAGTGACAATGGTCCCAAAATGGCATCAAAAGTATCCGATGTGTCCACCATAATGTCGCAGTCATGATAAAAATCGCTGATCGCCACCATTACTAGTAAAAATGCCATAACAATCCCCTATTTTGTAGACGCTATAACTTTTGCAATTTTTTTTACCAAAAATTATGCAGAAGAATACGTATTGGCCTAAACTGAAGGAAAACATTTTATATATATATATATATATATATATATTTATATATATATATATATATATTTTTTTTTTTTTTTTTTTGGGGGGGGGATATTTATTATAGCAAAATGTAAAAAATATTGCTTTTTTTTCAAATTTACGCTTTTTTGTTTATAGCGCAAAAAATTAAAAACCTCAGGAGGTGATCAAATACCACAAAAGAAAGTTCTATTTGTGGGGGGAAAAAAAAGGACGTCAATTTTGTTTGGAAGCCATGTTGCACGACCGTGCAATTGTCAGTTAAAGCAACCCAGTGCCGAATCGCAAAAAGTGCTCTGGTCTTTGGGCAGCCAAATGGTCCGGGGCTGAGGTGGTTAATGACGAGCGGCCGAATGTATGCGGCCCTGTTAAAACAACTTGCCGTGCTCCCTGCACGTTCCCAGCACAATAGCCAGCGGGGATCGGTAAGCTCCCCATGCATACGTTGCAATCATGTGACCGCAGTGACAGCCAATCACAATGGTCATATGACCCGAATGCCCACCTCCGTCTCCTGGCTTTTAGAACTCTTAAAGGGCCGGGAGGCAGTCAGTGCGAAGAGGTTAAGCAGAACTGAAGGTGCCAGGAGACAGGTAGGTGTATTTTATCGAAGAAGTGACATTCAAATGGGGGAGATTTACTAAAACTGGTGCACGGTCGGAATTTGGTCTGACAGTGTGTATGCAAGACAGCTTGAACGGAATTCCGACAAAAAATTCCATCGGATTTTAGGCCATCGAAAATTCTGATCGTGTGTACAGGGCATAAGAGAGCATTTGAGAGGCGGTGTTGTATAGCCTCCTCACCACCTGTTTTAACGGCTTGAACCCTGCCCTAGTGGACCTTCCTGGGGAGTGGAAAAAGCATGAACACAATTCTACTAGTATATACAATAATGGAAAAAGGTATTTGATCCCCTGCTGATTTAGTACGTTTGCCCACTGACAGAGAAATGATCAGTCTATAATTTTAAGGGTAGGTTTATTTTAACAGTGAGGTGACAGAACAAAAAAATCCAGAAAAACGAATTTCAAAAAAGTTATAAATTGATTTGCATTTTAATGAGTGAAATAAGTATTTGACCCCTTCTCAAAGCATGACTTAGTACTTGGTGGCAAAACCCTTGTTGGCAATCACAGAGGTCAGATGTTTCTTGTAGTTGGTTACCAGATTTGCAAACATCTCAGGATTTTGGCCCGCTCCTCTTTGCAGATTCTCTCCAAGTCATTAAGGTTTAGAGGCCGACGTTTGGCAACTCAAACCTTCAGCTCTGTACACATTTTCTATGGGATTAAGGTCTGGAGACTGGCTAGGCCACTCCAGGACTCTAATGTTCTTCTTGAGCCACTCCTTTGTTGCCTTGGCCCTGTCATGTGGGTCATTGTCATGCTGGAATACCCATCCATGACCAGGGTTGCCACCTGTCTGGGATTCACCCGGACAGTACGGGTTTTGAAACATGTGCCCGGGTCTCTGCCCGCCTGAGACCCGGGCACATTATTCAGACCCACCAGTGGCTCCCTGTGCCTGTGCCGAAGCTGTGCCGCCACGGCCGTGTGTGTCTTGAGTTCGGTCCACTCCTGCTCCCTTCCCATCTACCCCCTTCCCTCCCCCCGCACTGTCAGTGCACCTCCGTCCGCTGTGTACTGCAGACGCGAGACACAGAGGCAGAGCGAAGAGGCGGAACCTCCATGTTGCCGGGGACTCTCCTCTGGTTGACTGCAGAAGGGACAAGGAGGTGGGGTTGAAGGCGCTGTTCTGATGGAAAGTTTGCAGATATTGTGCTGGGATTGGAGCTCAGCTTGCCAGGTAAGATTTTGCCCCCCCCCCCACCATACATACAGTTCTGCCACCCCCATCCCATACACCATTCATCCATATAGTTCTCCCTCTCCTCCTCATACACCATCCATATATACAGTTCTCCCCCCATACACCATATATATATATATATATATATATATATATATATACACATACACAGTTCTCCCCTCATACACCATACATGTATACAGCCCCCCCCCATACACCATACATATATACAGTCCCCCCCCATACACCATCCATATATACAGTCCCCCCCATATATACAGTTCTCCCCCCCCATACATCATCCATATATACAGTCCCCCCCATATTTACAGTTCTCCCCCCCATACATCATCCATATATACAGTCCCCCCCCCATATATACAGTTCTCCCCCCCATACACCATCCATATATACAGTTTTCACCGGGTGACACCATCAACTGCTCTACTGACACCGTCCACTGCCCTGCTGACACCATCCACTGCTCTACTGGCTGACAATGTCCACTTTTAAGGTAGGCTAGTTTCATATTTTAACTGACATTTCTTTTATTAATTGAATCATTTTATGGGTACACTAATGCTTTTGTTTCATTTAACCATGCCCCTTTAAGTACCCCCCCCCCACTGTTAATGCAATTTGGCCACAGCCACTGTTCATTGTAGCACACCTCATTACTACTCTCTTTGGGTAACCCCAAAGGTGTCCCAGGTATTTTACAATCCTATAGCGTGTAGTACAAAAAAATTGCCGTGCGCCGCAAAAGTGTTCGGGTTTGGCTTGAAGAAAAGGTGGCAACCCTATCCATGACCCATTTTCAATACCCTGCGTGCCCTTGGGTGAGAAGGAGGTTCTCACCCAACATTTGATGGTACATGACTCCATCCATCGTCCCTTTGATGCAGTGAAGTTGTCCTGTCCCCTTAGCAGAAAAACACCCCCAAAGCATAATGTTTCCACCTCAAAGTTAGATGGTGGGGATGGTTTTCTTGGGGTCATAGACAGCATTCCTCCTCCAAACACAGTGAGTTGAGTTGATGCCAAAGAGCTGGATTTTGGTCTCATCTGACTACAACACTTTCACCCAGTTCTCCTCTGAATCATTCATTTAGATGTTCATTAGCAAACTTCCGATGGGCCTGTACATGTGATTCCTTGAGCAGGGGGACCTTGCGGGTGTTGCAGGATTTCAGTCCTTTACGGCGTAGTGTGTCACCAATGTTTTCTTGGTGACTATGGTCCCAGCTGCCTTGAGATCATTGACAAGATTCTCCTTGATCAATGAAACTCCACGAGGTGAGATCTTACATGGAGCCCCAGACCGAGGGAGATTGACAGTTATTTTGTGTTTCTTCCATTTGCGAATAATCGCACCAACTGTTGTCACCCTCTCACCAAGCTGCCTGGCGATGCTCTGGTAGCCCATTCCAGCCTTGTGTAGATCTATAATCTTGTCCCTGACATCCTTGGACAGCTCTTTGGTCTTGGCCATAGTGGAGAGATTGCAATCTGATTGATTGCTTCTGTGGACAGATGTCTTTTATACAGGCAACAAGCTGAGATTAGGAGCAACTCCAAGAGAGAGTGCTTCTAATCTCAGCTCGTTACCTGTATAGAAGACACTTGGGAGCCAGAAATCCTGCCGATTGTTAGGGGATCAAATACTTATTTCACTCATTAAAATGCAAATCAATTTAGAACTTTTTTTGAAATGCGTTTTTCTAGATATTTTTGTTCTTATTCCCTCACTGTTAAAATAAACCTACCATTAAATTAGAGACTGATCATTTCTTAGTCAGTGGGCAAACGTACAAAATCAGCAGGGGATCAAATACTTTTTTCCCCTCACTGTAGCCAGCTTTATTTTTATTTATTTTTTTTAAGTTTAAAAAGGCTGACTGGTTTACTTTAAAATATAAAAAAAGGACATTTCAGTTGATCTTTAATGCTGCATATATATTCCAGCATAGATATACTTAATGTTTTCTTCATGGACAGAACTGTCTACAGAACTGAAATGTGTAGAGGAAGAACTACTCCTTACCAACAGCTGTCTGAGTTAGAAAGGAGAAACTATCAGCTTGTCTGGTTCTGATAAATCCCAGCACACTTTGCCAGGGTCACAACACACATTCCAACATTTACATCTACTAATGTTACTGGACAATACCTCCCTAGATTAAACAGCCAAAAGAGTGCGTATTTCTGTCCATCCAGTCTTAAGATTTATACAGTACTGACCCATAGCACAGCCCTGTCTAGCAGACAATTGGACTTAAAGCGATTTTAAAGACAAGTTTAAAAAAATAAATAAAAAAAAATAAACAAACATGTTTGGTGCGGTGGTACTGCACAGAGCAGTCCTGATCCTCCTCTTCTCAGATCCCCGGCCGCCACTCCTGGCCCCTCCCTCCTACCAAGTGCACTCAGCTTTCAATGGGGGCACCCAAGCAGGCTCGCTCCTGAGCCGCTTCTCTGCCTGCCCCCTCTCTCTTCTCATTGGCTCACTGGCTATGATTGACAAGCAGCGGATCCCACCAATAAGGAGGGAGAGTTCCCAGAGAGCCGAGGCTCTTGTGCACAGTGCTAGATCGCAATGAGGCTCAGGCAAGTAAGGGGGGCTGCTGCACACAGAAGATTTGCATAGAATGCATGAAGGTAAAAAACCTAGAGCCTTTACAACCACTTTAAACATTTTCTGCAGTTTCACTTTCACTTGGCCCCCCAATTCACACATTTTTCAGCTGATTTCCTTACAGCTGACTACACTCAACATGCAGAATCCTATTCTTTCGTATTGTTCCAGTTCACACTAGTACACTTAATCAGCCTACACTTTAAACCGTGTATTCAGGCAATTTTTGCCCCACGGACTTCGATGGGTGCATCTGTAAAAACACACAACACACATGTGAGCACATTTCTGCACCTGCAAAACTCCTCCTCTAGAATGGTTCTCCTCCCTTTGTCCACCCCAGGAATGAAATTCCAAGTAAATCTAGCAAAATGCTTGAAAAACGCCTGAAAAGAAATGCTTCAAAATCACAAGGAATACACTCTGCTTACAATTTACACATTTTCTCCCCATCCCCGCCCAATGACTGGCCACAAAAAGGTGAAGCATCTGACTGATGATTTCCTCTCCATCACTCTGCTCTCTCCTTCTATCAGCATGCCCCCTGAACTGCAGAACAACTTATTGGGCTCCTTGTGCTGCTTTTCTCTTCTCCTCTTAGTCCTCGCTGTACAGATAGCAAGAGGCTGATAGTCAGGTGCTTGCATTTAATAAATACATTTTACTGATGCTTTAATGAATATAAAAGTGAATTGTGTGTCTTTTATATCTGCCTGGAGTGCAGCCACATGTGGTTTATGCATGCCGTTCCATCCTGAAATGTTAATTCTCTGCGGGGGGGGAAAAAATTAAATTAACTGAAAAATGCTGAATACACAGACATGCAATCATAGGAAAAGAAAACAGAATGACCTCAGCACTGTGCTATGCATTTATTTAATGCTTTTAAAAAAGAAAAAGAAAAAAAAAAAAAAAGTTTTTCTTTCCAAAGCAAATATCGGGATAGTGATTTTAACTGTTAGGGGGAGGAGCTACCAGTGACACATCAGCGATCCTGTTCCCGATCACAGGGAACAGTAGATCCCTGACATGTCACTAGGCAGAACATGTCATTAGCCAGAACAGGAAAATGCCTTGTTTACAAAGGCATCTCCCTGCTCTGCCTTTGCCAACCGCAATCGCGGGCCGCCCGGGAACATCGAGTTCCTGAGACCCGTGGGCGCACTCATGCGGCGCGCGCGTGTCCGCTGGGCGGCAAATTCAAAGGGATGTACAGGTACGCCCATTTGACTGCCCGTGCCATTCTGCCGATGTATATCGGCGTGCGGCGGTCAGCAAGTGATTAAAGCGGACCTTCAGACATTTTTTTCAACTTTCCATCTATTAAATCTCCTTCCCTTGTTTTTTTAAAGTGGTTGTAAACCCTTTACAACCACTTTTCACCTGCACGGTTTAGGAGATATCCCCTGTATCAGCAAGTTATCGGCACATGCGCACTGAAGCAACGGCTCCTTTGTTCTGTCCGTTACCGCATCTTTTAGATCCCTGACTCCTCCATAAAGAGTACCTGTCACCACCTATTACTGTCACAAGGGATGTTTATGTAGCACTACCCCCGTAGGAGCTGCTGGTTCAGATTAGGGTCAATGCACGTTACCCCGCCATTCTTTGTCTAGGCTCAGATCTGATTGTGAAGGCTAAATTGGCCTCTGTTTCGGCTGTGGCTGTGTTGGAGGGATTTCCCGCTGTTTGCCGGTAGCTGGCGTTACCACCACAGGCCAGTGTTGGAACACAACCAAGCCAGAGCGGATTGGGTATCTTTCCCTGGGAACAGCTCAGTGGGAGTGGTTTCCCCGCTGAGCATGCTGGGGAAGGGTACTTAAGGGCCAGACGCCATTGTTCTGGGCTCGTTTGCCATGTGGCCCTCCTGGCCCAAGGCATGTGTTGCTGCTTGTCTCGTTTTCCCGGCTCGGGGCCTGCTGGCCCGAGGCTGTGCACCCGCAAAGTAGGCCCAGATGTCCTGTTTGGGGCCTACGGCTCGGGGGTGATCCTGTGCTGTCTGTCCTGAGGGAAGAAGCCACTAAATGGAGGAACCGGGGGAGGACCCGTCCTGGAGAGAACCCAGCGGAAGGCTGGTATCTTGGGAGGAGGCCTGGTGACTATTGGAGGATGCACCCCAGCCAAATGCTACCCTGCAGTATCGCCGGTCCGGCTTAAAGGCTCTGATACTGCTCGGCTGAACACCTGCTAAGTCCTTTGGCGGAGGACCAAGTTATAATTTCTCCACATCGCCCATTCCTGTGGCAGAGGATTGTCTACCTGCTCTACTTTCATCAAGTCTGTGGCAGAGACTTTGGATCCGTGCTCCACCCCGGCTGCTAGGCCAGTGAGAGAGGTCTATCCGGGTGAGCAACTTTCACTCGAAGGAAAGTCGTATGTGTACTTTGTTTAGTGTTGTTTTGAAACCTAAGATTCCTCAGTGGTCTGCATTACGTGCCTGAACTTCCCCTAACCCTCCGTCCTTTTTCCCTGCAAGTTGGTGTGAAATAAAAGCAAAGAAAAAGGATTTACAAAGTGTGTGCACATTGAAGTTTCTCCTAAACTGTATAGACTTTCATGCGGGTTAGCCGCACTTTGCCATAGACTTCTATTATATCATGCAGGTGTGGTGCACCAAACCCGCAGGTAATAACAGAAGTCTATGGCTCAGTACAGGTAAACAGGTGGGTGTTCTGCGCTGCGCCAGTTTGAAAGCAGCCCAGTAACCACTGCAGAACAGAGATGCCCATATATACACTAATTTTAGTAATAAACTGACCTTTAATAACAGTCTTCCATTCAGGTATCGCCAGCTGTTGCTGTCCCAGGCAAAGTGTATTTGGTAACACTCCGCTTGTGACAAGAGCCAGCACTATATAGAAAGCATTGGCTTACGTGGCTCTGATCTGCAGCTGCTTGCTTCCTCTACCACAGGATTAATTCACAACACTGATGCTCTGGGATGGCGGGTTGGCAACCCACGATCTGGGCTTGGCAAATCCACCATCCCAGAGCAGGAGGTCATGGGCCACATCGGAGGGCTCTGCGGGCCACATGTGGCCACTGGTTGGGCACCCCTGGAATACAGAGTAAAAATAATAAACCATTTTATGCTGTCATACAATATACATTTGAAATCAAATCTTTATGATTTTTTGGCAATAACATTGTGTAGGCGGATTTCTGCCAGTCACAGGCTGTGTCACTGCACTCCAGCCTGAGTCTTCGAATAAGAGGGAGGTGAAGCCTCCATTAATCTACATGTAATGTCCTACCCAAATTGTGTTTAGCTAGTTAGTGGGCATGGAGGGAGGGAGAAGGCTGTCATTTACCATTGTGTATATGTCAACATGTGACTGTAAAGTCACATTGTCTGCTCAGATGTGATGTGGAGGAAATGCTCAGCGTAGAAACTCACGGAAAACTGAGCATGTGCAGAGTTGCCACCACAGCTGCAAAATCCTTAGCTGAATTGGGGACATGAACAGAAGGTGGAGATGGGGAGCAGCAGGATCAACCAGGTTTTTTTGCAGAATACAGAAAAGGAATCTCATAGTGACTTTGAACAGCGTGTCATACACCATTTATTGATAGTTTTTTTATGATGTGGGTTTAGTGATACTTTAACTCTAAACTGATGGCCTGTAAGGGCTTTTAACCACTTGCTGACCAGCCGCCGCAGTTTTACCGCGGCAGCATGGCTCGGCGAAACAACGTTATGTTACGTCGCTTTGCCCTGTGGCCACTAGGGGAACACGCGTTCCCGCTGCTCGCCCCCAGAGCCGATGCGAGTGCCCCGCGGCACAATGACCGCCGGGCACCCGCGATCGCTCGTGACAGAGCGAGAACCGGGAGTGTAAACACACAGCTCCCGGTTCTGTCAGGGGTGAAATGGCTGATCGTCTGTTCATACAAAGTATGAACAGCGATCTGTCATTTCCCCTAGTAATTCCCACCACCCCCCCCCCCCGTTAGAATCACTCCCTAGGACACACTTAACCCCTTGATCACACCCTAGAGTTAACTTCTTCCCTGCCAGTGACATTTTTACAATAATCGGTGCATGACCGCGCAATTGTCAGTTAAAGCGATGCAGTGCCAAAAATTGTAAAAAGTGCTCTGGTCAGGAAGGGGGTAAAATCTTCCGGGGCTGAAGCCGTTAAAAGTCCCCTACAGAAAATTTTGAATACTGAAGTTTGTCGCCGTTTCACCGATGCTTGTAATTTTAAGACTCAACAGGTTTGGTTCCTGATTACTCGGTGCAACCTCATCTTTTTGTGCCAACACAACAAAAAATATAAAACTTTTATTGTAACAAAATCCATAAAATGAATGACACTAAACCGTACATATTCTGTATATACACACACACACACACAATTCTTTATTTAATATTATTGATGGGCAAGTGTCCGCCATGGGTCGGCAGTTGCTCAATTCCTCAACGTGTTTCACGGGAATAACCCACTTCCTCAGGTGGTGAGGGAGGAAAGTCGGGGAGGGCACAAAGGTCTAGCTAGACATGCTTGCTAAATGCACCTCTGGGGCAGGTGGGGGAATAAAACAAGGTGGCAGTTAACCACACAAAAGGCCAGGTAACACCACCACACTATAGTCAGTGAAAAGCTAAAAAGTGGCTAGTAAAGGCCAATAGAGTTATAGATCTTAACCAGCCACAATATTCAGTGCAGAAATCACCAAGCCTTGCTTGTTTAAGGCCCATACACACCAAAAACTGTGCATTTTTGCATGAGTATTTACATGCGTTTATGATATAATTTGGCTTCCATTTTCTTCTTCTTTGGACTCAGTTTTAACATGCGTACATGGGTTTACGCGCATTCATGCACATCTGTGATGTGAAAAAAATTCATTTTTTTTCACTGCACTGTAATGGTGTGAAATATGCCCCAAAAAAAAAAAAGGAATTTGGACTGCCTTTGCAGTGGGAATTTAAACAGGCTTGAAGAGGCTTCTTTCACTTGCTCCGGATAGCTCTTGTTCTCTCCTCCTCCACCTGAAGATCTGATCTGTGAGTGGAACCTGAACACTATCACCTACAATACAGTGACAGTTGTGTGATGTGCTAAGAAGGCTAAAGTGTGACTGGAGACTGTCACAGCTTGGAGAGCAGCTGGGGGGATCGGTCGCAGGCCAGGAGGGAGTCTGCTGCAGCACAGACTAAAGGAGGCATTTTCTCCTTGATCCTCTGCCCTTAGACTAGCATTCTCCAAAGTCTGGCAGAAGCTCTGGGTCAGAATTCCGATACCAAAGATGTGGCACTATTCCTCTTACTAGCACCGATGATGGTGCACCAATCCTTCCATTGACACCAACGATGGGGCACAATTCCTTCCATTGACACCAAGGATGGGGCACAATTCCTTCCATTGACACCCAGGATGGGGCACAATTCCTTCCATTGACACCAAGGATGGGGCACAATTCCTTCCATTGACACCAAGGATGGTGTACTATTCCTGATGGATGATGTAGTAATATTCCTCCCACTGACACCAAAAATAGGGCATTGTTCACTCCCACTGAATGTCAGGACATTTTCTACAACCATTGGCCACAGTCTGGCCCAGCTAAACTCTGGGGGACAGTAACTGGCCCTTTCTTTAGAAAGTTTGGAGACCTCTGCCCCAGACTAAATCAGTAATTAACCCTTGCAGTGTGAGACATCTGTACTACAAGTCTGGATTTTTTTTTCCTGAAGTTGGTACTCTGCAACATAAAATGCAGAGAGGAATTCAGAGCCTACAGTGAAAAAATTAAAAGCTAACTGCAAGCATGAAAAAATGTCCAGGAGTGCCAAAGCCCAGCCTCTGCTCTCCTCTCGCCGCTGAACAAAAGTTCTGCATATGCCAGCAAGACTGCAGTAACCATGTCTACTTTATTCCCATTCAAGGTCAGCATAGCAGGAAATGCATAACAGCCAACAGCCTAGCAAACACATTGAGAGGGAACAGAGCATGAAATTCACACAAAGGGACTCGGGATAATCAACTTAGCGCACTAACTGGATGATGTCACTGGCATGTCAATGCTGTTTTAACTGCAGCTTCAAAAAATCTGTCACTTAGCAGAGAAACAGAAACATCCTTGCCTCAAATGAAATGTTACATCTCCGCGAAGATCGTGAATAGACCCCGAGAATAGGCATGATCAACAGTGCTGCTATTCATATTATAAAAGAGAGAGAAGGCCATCGGAGGCAAATAAAATTCTACATCATGGGATTAAACTGCCTGCCACCACTTGCAGGTTTCTGCATCACAATGAAAGCTTTATTGGGCTTGTTCTTGTGGGGCACCTGGGCTCATTTATAGCGATTTACACATAAAAAATGAAATCCATGCCATTAGGAACATGGGCACCTCTCCACCGGGGATATTGTGTGTGACAGAATTACAAACTACTTATTTGCTCCAATTTATAAAACAGCAACTAAGCTACAGAAATTGTTTCACAAACTTTATTAGATTTTTGAAATCATAAACAATGAAGGGTATTACAGGGCATGGCATCGGTATACAAGTACACCAAACAAATGGTGGCATAAAATGTACCCAACATCAGTACCAGACTACAATCCAGGAATTATTTGTATTTCATAGTTAGTGAGGGGAAAAAAGTATTTGATGCCCTGCTGATGTTGTAAGTTTGCCCACTGACAGAAATGATCAGTCTATAATTTTAATGGTAAGTTTATTTTAACAGTGAGAGACAGAACAACAAAAATATCCAGAAAAATGCATTTAAAAAAAGTTAGACATTGATTTACATTGTAATGAGTGAAATAAGTGTAGCGGGTGTTTGATTTTTAGGGGAGGCATCTGGGTGGTAGTGTAACCCAGATGCACAAATTGCTAGGGGATCCAAGACCTTTTTCTGGTTCTTGGAGGACTCTGGTGGTGTGAGGTTCCTTACGGTCCACAGGTGGTGCTGTTGCCCAGGGTCGGAGCTGAACTCACACCGCAAGACTGTACCTTTTTGTCCTCCTCTGGAGCTGGTACAGCGGGGCGGGGAACCCGCTGTGACGCAAAGGGAGAGGGGATAAAAGGGGCAGACGCCCTTACCACGGGGCTTCAGAGTTCGGAGAGAGGTGGAGGATGCGGCCGCACCCAGGCACCTTCAGCTTGGGTGCTGGCGTTCCGGAGTTCCGGGCTCAGGTGCCCTTGACCTGGCCGGAGCGAGAGATGGAGTCCATCCCAGGCACCTTTAGCCTGGGGTGAGGTACTATGGCGGAGGCCTGGGGCTCAGTACCTTCGACTGAGTTCCGCAAGGGTGGAGGAATCCGAAGGGGGGCCCCAACTCCTTGGGTGCCCGTGTCTGAGTTCGTGAGGACTGGTGTGCGGAACTTCTCTGGAGAGTCCGGCGCAGCATCGCTGGTGACAGAGAGGCCTCCGGTTTCTCCCTTGGACGGATTTCCTTCCCCTGACAGGGGCAGTGCTAGCGAAGGTAATTCACGTTCTACCTCACATAGTCAGTGGCAGTGACTATTTACCACTGGTGATACCACAGTGGTTAGCAACAGAAGGGAAAGGATTGTGCCTCGATCTACCCCCATTATTACTCAGTAGAAGAAACTGTTTGTTGTTTGCCAATAAGAATAAAACTGAGTTGGACCTATTCATTGTGTGGAACTCTGGTTACTAGGAGCAAAGGAGTCAGGGACGAAGTACTGGACTTGACTCTAGGACACCTACACAAAACCCAATCTTCTGGCCTTCACCTCTCAGCTATGGAGGACATGGGCCGTGGTGTATCTCATCTCTCTCTCCCAGGTACCCCCAGACAACAGCCGTATAACCGATAAAACTAGAGACAGGGGTGAGGCCGCTACATAAGTAATTGACCCCTTTTGGAAAACATGACTTAGTACTTGGTGGTAAAACCCTTGCTGGCAATCAGAGGTTTAGAGGTTTCTTGTAGTTGGCCACCAGGCCTGCACACATCCCAGGAGGGATTTTGTACCACGCCGCTTTGCAGATCCTCTCCAAGTCATTTGGGTTGAGGCTGACGTTTGGCAACTCGAACCTTCAGCTCCCTCCACATATTTTCTATGGGATTAAGGTCTGGACACTGGCTAGGCCACTCCAGGACCTTAATGTGCTTCTTCTTGTGCCACTCCTTTGTTGCCTTGGCCATGTGTTTTGTGTCATTGTCATGCTGGAAGACCCATCCACGACCCATTTTTAATGCCCTGGCTGAGGGAAGAAGGTTCTCATCCAGAAATTGACAGTACATGGCCCTGTCCATCCTACCTTTGGTGCAGTGACGTTGTCCTGTCCCCATAGCAGAAAAACACCCCCCAAAGCATAATGTGTACATTGGTCCAGCTTGGCAAAGTATGCATATTGAGTGCTGGGGAACTTCGAAACCTGTAGTAGTCAGCATAACTACAGTAATATTTTCAATCTTCTGGATCCTCCTCAGGTTCTCTGCAAGTGTCTTCCCCTCTGCACACTGATCCCTAGATTATTGTATGCTCGACACCGTCACCATTCATAGGACGCCTTGTATTTATTGATTGGATGAGGTGGAGAAGAGGGGCCATTATCGCCCCGTTCTCCACCTTGTCAATTCAGAGAATGCCTAAACTTTTTGTTCCCCACTTTGGATGGTGAAGTGAAGTTAAAGCCTTAAATCAAATCTTACTGCAGTGCAACACACCTGTAAGTATAACTAAAGTGCAAAATATCACATATCAATAAATATCACACAATATTTGCACAAGATGTGCCAATAAATCCACTTGAAATCCAGTGCCACAAGTCCATATCGTTCAGAGGCATAGATACTAATAATCGGCCATAAATCTTCCACCTCTGTGCATGTGAAATTATTTCAAAAACATTATAAAATGACCGTGCAATCCTCCACCAGTGCTCACTGGCCCCTCACCTCACGTTATGACCCCTGTTTAATAAGCTGTTCCCATTAAAGCGGAGCTCCGCCGAAAAAAACCCATTAAAAGCCAACAGCTACAAATACTGCAGCTGCTGACTTTTAATATTAGGACACTTGTCCTGGAGTCCAGCGACGTCGGTAGCAGAAGACGAGCAATCACTCGTCACTCTGCTGCCCCCACCGCCATCCTCGATGAGGGAACCAGGAAGTGAAGCCTTGCGGCTTCACAGCCTGGTTCCCTACGGCGCATGTGCGAGTCGCTCTGCGCCGTTCTCACTGGTCCCCGTTGGGTTCTGGGAGCCGAGTGTTTCCCAGAACACAACGGGTATTCTGCAGGAAGTGATGTACTACCTGCAGAATACCCACAGAGAGGACTCCCGGAAGTGGGTGCAAATACCTGTCTTAGACAGGTATCTGCACCCCCTCCCCCCTGAAAGGTGCCAAATGTGACACCGGACGGGGGGGGGGGTTCCGATGAGCGGAAGTTTCACTTTAGGGTGGTTAAGGGACGTCATCAGATCTGCATAGCATGTTATCCTTCGGTTTTCCTTTAATCAGCTCACCGCATCATAGGTGCATTCAAGGAATGATGGTAAATGAAACAGAACAAACATCATCTACTGCTCTCCGTATAGTAAAAATGTACTCTCACTAAAAACGCGCATTTACACTTCCATAAATGGCACGTGAGCCATGCCAGTTGGAATAGGATCGTACAATCATGTTGGCTTGCTGCCGTACAACTAAGGACGGCTGCGGGATGACATAACGCATATGGGGGAGGAGCCTGATCTTATGTCCTGGGTGTGGAATGTATTAATAGTGAAGTTAAAACCTTGCCTGGGATTTTTTGTCACCCAGGTCCAACTGGAGAGATTTCCCATTTCTTCATGCCCCGTAGTCACAACAGGAAGTGAGAGGGAATCGCTTAAAAATAGAAATCCTGTCCTAGACAGATACTTAAAGGAACACTACAGGTTCCCGTTTTTTTTTTTTTAAATAACAAACATGTTATACTTACCTCCACTGTGCAGCTCGTTTTGCACACAGTGGCCCCGATCCTCCGCTTCTGGGGTCCCTCGGCGGCTGTCTCGGCTCCTCCCCGCAAGGACTCCACAACATAATGCGAGCGAGCAAGCTCGCATGGTGTGGAGTTACTGCGGGCGCGCTCCCGTGATACAGCGGCGGCCATAGCCGCCGACTGTATCACTCGGCCCCGCCCCCCGACGTGCCGCGTCATTGGATGTGATTGACAGCTGCGCCAGCCAATGGCTGCGCTGCTTTCAATCCATCCACAGTAGCCAATCAACGGCCAGGCACAGGAACTCGGAGGATGACGGGAGCGAGCGCAGGACTTTCGAGGGGCCAGGTAAGTAAAACGGGGGCTCGGGGGGGGGGCGGTATTGTCAAATGTTTTTTCACCTTAATGCATAGGATGCATTAAGGTGAAAAAACATGTACCTTTACTACTCCTTTAAGAAAAATATCCCCAAATGGAAAATTTTCCCTTTAGTGAAGTTCTTGTAAAATCTCAAAACATGTTTTTTCTTATTTCAGTGCTGGTAATGCTGATCACCAGGGCAGTGAGATAGAGGAATTGGTGCCCTAAAGGCAATGATATTATGCCCATATATTCAACCACCATCTAAAAGCAGTGGCAGACAATTTACTAGACATAATGACCCTTAAAGGGTTAGTTCACCTTTTCCCAATTTTTATATATATATATATATATATTGTGAGGGGGTTAACTCGGTAGCGGGTGTGTGTGACCCCCTGGTTGGGCTCCCCACACAAAAACAGGGCCAGCAGACGGAGGTTGTGGTTTTCAAAATCAAAAGGTGCGGTTTATTTCTCTATGTACAGTGACAAAACACAGCAAAGCCAAAAAGAAACAAACAAAATAAATCCTGGTCAGTTTGACCTCTGACTAAACATGCAGGTTTCCTAAACTAACAACTGGGATCAGCCTGGTGCTGTCCTAGTCCCTAAGTCCCTGGTTTAGTAAAAGTCCAAACAAATAGCCACACAGGCTTTGCCTCACCGCACAGGGGTTCACTCTCCCTAGACAGTCCACACAGGTCTGGTTCCAGGCATGAGCTAACATCTAATGAAGCTGGGAGTTCTTATAGAGGCCTAAATGAGCTGACAAGCTTCAGCTGGTCTCATCAACTCCCTGTCTCACGACGCCCAGCACTCTCCCTAGAGGTATGAGTCATTCATGAGCCCACTAGCCTCAGCTGGGCTTCATCAATTCCCTAGTTGTATAAGTCGGCATAAAGCCTGAATCTGGGAGAAATATATCTACCCCCCTGGATGCAACCAGGTGACTTTACCTTCCTGCTGTCACATACCCCCCCCTCTTGTTTTAACCTCGGGGTTGGAACACCAGCAATCAGGCATTCATGTACTCGAGACAAAGCATCCACATTCCCCATTTGAACGCCAGGGCGATGCTTTACTGTGAAGTTGAATTCCTGTAGGGCCAGGAACCACCTATTCACTCTTCTATTTGTCTCCTTGTTTTGAGCCATCCACTTTAACGGAGCGTGATCCGTAACCATGTCAAAGTGCCTACCTAGCAGATAGTACCGAAGGGAATCTAGAGCCCACTTCACCGCTAAACACTCCTTTTCAACCGTGGCGTAATTTACCTCATGGGACTTCAACTTCCTGCTGAGGTAAATGACTGGGTGCTCTTCCCCGTTCCAGACCTGGGACAATACTGCTCCTAACCCCACATCTGACGCATCACTTTGTACGACAAAGTCTTTAGAGAAGTCGGGTGAGTACAACACTGGCTGGCTACATAAGGCTTGTTTCAAGAATTGGAATGCTGCCTCAGCCTCGGGGGTCCATTTAATCATGACCGACCCTTTCCCTTTCGTCAGGTTGGTTAGGGGCACAGCCTTAGAAGCAAAGTGGGGAATGAAGCACCGATAATAACCCGCGATTCCCAGAAAGGCTCGTACCTGCTTCTTGCTGTTGGGACGTGGCCAACTCTGGATGGCCTCGACTTTGTTGAGTTGGGGTTTTATTACTCCCCTGCCAATGGTGTACCCAAGATATTTGGCCTTCTCCTGCCCAATGGTACACTTCTTGGGGTTAGCCGTAAACCCCGCTTCCCGGATAGAGTCTAGGACTGCTTGCACTTTTGGCAGATGTGAGGCCCAATCTGTGCTATGGACAATTACGTCATCCAGGTAAGCCGCAGCATACTTCCGATGGGGCCTCAGTATCTGGTCCATTTTCCGCTGGAATGTGGCCGGCGCATTCTGTAACCCGAACGGCATTCTCTTATATTGGAACGCCCCGTCTGGGGTTACAAATGCGGTTTTCTCTTTGGCCGACTTGGCCAGGGGAATTTGCCAATACCCTTTTGTGAGGTCAAGAGTCGTCATGTATCGGGCTGTTCCCAGCCGGTCGATCAACTCATCTATACGTGGCATGGGGTAGGTGTCAAATTTTGTAACTTTGTTCAACTGACGAAAATCGTTACAAAATCGCCAGCTCCCATCCGGTTTAGGCACCAACACAATGGGACTAGACCAATCACTTTGGGACTCCTCTATCACCCCTAAGTTTAGCATTTTCTGTACTTCCTCCCGTATTGCCTCCCGTCGGGCCTCTGGGATCCGATAGGGTTTTAACTTCACCCTTTCACCGGGCGGGGTAATAATATCATGCTCTACCCCAGATGTTTGTCCCGGCAGCTCAGAGAACACCTCCTTGTTGCGAAGCACAAACTCCTTAACCTCCTGTTGTTGGGGTTGTGACAAGGTGGCTGCTATTCCAACCTCCGGAATCACGCAACCAGTTTGAGCTGGTGACCAAGTTTCTGCGACTAGGGACTCTCTATCCCTCCAGGCTTTCAACAGATTAACGTGATATATCTGTTCGGGCTTTCGCCTTCCTGGTTGTCTGACCTTGTAATTCACTTCGCTCACTTTTTCCATTATCTCGTAGGGGCCTTGCCATTTGGCAAGGAATTTACTTTCAACCGTAGGGACAAGTACCAATATCCTATCCCCCGGGGAAAAGGTACGGGTCTTTGCTCCACGGTTGTACACTCTCTGCTGTGCCAACTGCGCTTGGGCCAAATGTTCCTTCACGATGGGCATTACCTGTGCAATTCGATCTTGCATCAGGGCGACATGCTCAATCACACTCCTGTGAGGAGAACTCTCACTTTCCCAAGTTTCCTTGGCAATATCCAACAGCCCTCTTGGGTGTCTCCCATACAGTAACTCAAAGGGGGAGAATCCCGTAGAGGATTGGGGCACCTCCCTAATAGCAAACATCAAATAAGGAAGTAGACAGTCCCAATCCTTTCCATCTCTATCCACCACTTTCTTCAACATTTGTTTTAGGGTTTTGTTGAATCTTTCAACCAGCCCATCGGTTTGGGGGTGATACACAGATGTACGCAATTGCGTCACTTTGAGCAATTTACACAGCTCTTTCATAACCCGGGACATAAAGGGTGTACCTTGGTCCGTAAGCAGTTCTTTACAAATACCCACCCGGCTAAAAACAAGAGATAGCTCTTTGGCTATGGTTTTGGCCGAGGTATTTCTGAGAGGGATCGCTTCTGGATAACGGGTGGCATAGTCCATTATAACCAATATGTACTGGTGCCCCCTAGCGGACTTGATTATAGGACCTACCAAATCCATTGCGATTCTCTCAAACGGGACCTCAATGATGGGTAGAGGGACCAGTGGGCTACGGAAATGTGGCATCGGGGCCGACCTCTGACACACAGGGCAGGAGGAACAATAATTTTCTATGTCCTTCATCACCCCAGGCCAATAGAATCTCTGTAATACCCTTTCTCGGGTTTTCTCTGTCCCCAGATGACCTCCAAGAATGTGCCCATGGGCCAACTCCAACACCAACTTCCTGTAAGGTTTGGGCACCACCAGCTGCTCAACGGTTTCTTCTGCCCTTTTTGCCACCCGATACAGTAGGTCCTTCTCTACGCTGAAGTATGGGTAAGTGCAGGTATTATCTGGGTTCACTAACTCGCCATCTATTTCCACTACGTTTTCCCGTGCCTTTATTAGGGCGGGGTCTTTTAACTGTTCTGTGGCAAAATTTTCCCTGTGAACCTCCAGATCAGAAAACTCCACAGACGGTAGGTTTTCGTCTGAGGAGGTGGGCTCCTCTCCAGTTTCTTGAGTCTCCCCTGCAAATACTGACAAGGGAAATTCTGGAGAGTCCTCACCACTCTCAGAGGAGTTCTGGCTATCACATTCCTGGTACATAGGGGCACCAGTGGGGGGCTCAGGATCATCCCACAGTTCCCAGAACTTCGGAAAATCCCTTCCCACAATGGCGTCATGCGGTAACTGAGATACTAAGCCCACTGGATGAGAGAGGGTACCTTTGGGGGTCTCGAAACACACTGTAGTCACTGGATACTCTCGGGTGTCCCCATGCACACAAATAACAGCTACCTTGCTATTCCCAGAGACCTCTGTTTTAACTAATTCAGCCTTTATCAGGGTCACAAGGCTACCTGAATCCAGTAATACCACAACATTTCTACCATTAATACACATTTTGCATAAATGTTTCTCAGTTCCTCGAATGGCAGTGCATGCGACTGTCGCACACAGCGACTGACGTCTGCCCGTCAGAAAGTCACACTGCATGGGTTCCTCCACAACCGGGCAATTGGCTGCAATATGTCCCGCTTGCCGGCAGCGGTAGCAAACGATCCTTCTTGCGGCCTCTTGAGCCGCTGATTTCCCAGGCTGTTCTCGCCAAACTTGGGGTAGAGCTCCCACCCTCTCACTCTCTCCACCCTCACCCCTTGGAATCCTCTTATCCGCCCCTGAGGATGGTCTGGTCTTAGGGTGGAAAGTCCGAGTGTCTCTGGAAGAGGCCGTCAGGTTCTCTGTAGCCAAGTATTTCTCTACACGATCCACAAGACCACCGGCCGTCTCTGGGTCTCCATGGCTTACCCACTTTTGGATGGCAGTAGGAAGAGCTCTCAAAAACCGATCCATTACAACACGTTCCACAATCTCTGGTGCGGACAAAGTCTCTGGCTGTAGCCACTTCCTGCTCAGGTGAATGAGATCATACATTTGAGACCTGGGGGGTTTTCCAAGCTGGAAAGTCCAGTTATGCACACGCTGAGCCCGGACAGCCAGGGTGACACCCAGCCTTGCCAATATTTCAGCTTTTAGCATCACATAGTCTTTTGCTTGGTCAGGCTCTAGGTCATAGTAAGCCTTCTGCGATTCACCAGTTAACAGAGGAGCCACCAGTCCAGCCCACTGCTCCTCAGGCCACTTTTCTCTTTCAGCAGTCCTTTCAAATGTGGTCAAAAATACCTCTGGATCATCCTCTCCAGTCATTTTTGTCAATAAACGACTCACCCCAAAGGACGCGGTATTAGTGGGACGGCTTTCCTCACTGGTCTGCGGACGTTGCTGCATTACTGCTTCTATTTGTTGTAGTCTCTGCTCTTGCTTCTGTAACAGGTCTATGAAGCGGGCCTCAGATTGCTGCTGGGCTTGTTGATGAGCTTGCTGCTGGGCTGCAAGGCTCCTTTGCAAACCTGCATTTGTCTGCTGTTGATTGGCATTTGCTAGAGCCAGCTGTTTCAGTATCTCCTCCATGCTGGCTTAAAAAAAACTGCCACTGGTTCTCCACCAACTGTGAGGGGGTTAACTCGGTAGCGGGTGTGTGTGACCCCCTGGTTGGGCTCCCCACACAAAAACAGGGCCAGCAGACGGAGGTTGTGGTTTTCAAAATCAAAAGGTGCGGTTTATTTCTCTATGTACAGTGACAAAACACAGCAAAGCCAAAAAGAAACAAACAAAATAAATCCTGGTCAGTTTGACCTCTGACTAAACATGCAGGTTTCCTAAACTAACAACTGGGATCAGCCTGGTGCCGTCCTAGTCCCTAAGTCCCTGGTTTAGTAAAAGTCCAAACAAATAGCCACACAGGCTTTGCCTCACCGCACAGGGGTTCACTCTCCCTAGACAGTCCACACAGGTCTGGTTCCAGGCATGAGCTAACATCTAATGAAGCTGGGAGTTCTTATAGAGGCCTAAATGAGCTGACAAGCTTCAGCTGGTCTCATCAACTCCCTGTCTCACGACGCCCAGCACTCTCCCTAGAGGTATGAGTCATTCATGAGCCCACTAGCCTCAGCTGGGCTTCATCAACTCCCTAGTTGTATAAGTCGGCATAAAGCCTGAATCTGGGAGAAATATATCTACCCCCCTGGATGCAACCAGGTGACTTTACCTTCCTGCTGTCACAATATATATATATATATATATATATATAAATAAAGGTGAACTAACAAACTATCAACCTATACCTTACCCCAACCCCTCCCCCCCCGTCCTCGCTGTACTTGCCTCTGTGGGTGGTGAGCTGTCATTGCCCATGCAGCCAGTACAGCACTTCTTCCTTCTGCAGCAATTCCAGGACAAACCGAGCAATTATCTGTGCTGGAGCCCCACAGAAAGAAGAGGGAGAAAAACAGCAATTTCACATCCCCAAAACTCTGCACCGGCAGCATGGGCACTCAACTCCCCACCCATAAAGTATAGTGGGGGCGGGGAGATGTGCAGGGTGCTGGTTCACCTATTATGGTTTAAAAAGGTTAACTTGCACTTTAAGCAGGTCCCCTCTTATATTGGGGCCGCATACAATTATCACATTTTGAGAGGCTGAAAACATACTACAGGTGTGATTGGAGACAAGTTACAGAAGACAATTGGGGGCTGAGGACGCGTTACACGCTACTGCTAAAGATCATTGCAATTCAACATTCCCATTACTTACTACTGGGCATGCCAAAAAGACTGCATGTGGCCCTTGGGTTGGATATCGGGTGCGAGAGTTAGGCAGCCTTCGCAAAACACTTTTTACTGTAGTCTTGGAGAATAATTCCAAACAGTTACTTTTGGCTGCTATATCCCTTTCCATTTCCATGCTCTGATCAGAACCAATTCTGTGTAGCTGGTGTCTTTCTTTGATTTTAAAGCGTTTACAAGGATCTGTTGTCACATTTTCTCTTAGTCATATGAAGTCAATAAACTTCAAGTGCCTCAGCGGTGCAAGAGGTATGTAGACATGGAGTAGCCTCAATGTTAGATGTTCCTAACTGAAGAGGTTTGCCAATATGTCAACTCAAACTGAGCATATAATGAGGTATAGATCCACGGATATATGCAATCGATTTTTATGTGCACATCAAATTTTACAACTAAAAATGGGTTGCCCTTATCTGTCTCCCAAGCTTTCCCATTGGTCTTCTAACGTGATTGATCCTGAGAAAGCAGAAGTAGTTG
This sequence comes from Rana muscosa, assembly GCA_029206835.1. Lineage (NCBI taxonomy): Eukaryota > Metazoa > Chordata > Amphibia > Anura > Ranidae > Rana > Rana muscosa. The sequence goes on along the minus strand of CM055121.1, from coordinate 429,306,972 downwards.
AGTCCAGGAATGACTGAGATTTGCAAGCAACATCAGCTGTCTTTACCTGTGATCAGGCGATTGTTTGGAGTTATGCCTTGTACACACGATAGGAATTTCCGATGGAAAACGTCCGACTGACTTTTTCCATTGAAAATTCCTACCGTGTGTGTGCCCCATTGGAGAAATTCCTATGAATTCCATTGGAGTTCAAATATAGAACCTGTTCTATTTTTCTCCAATGGAATTCCGTTGTGAGCTTGGTCAGACAAAGGTCCGATCGTGTGTACGGGGCATTACAGTTTTCTCTGAAGGTAACCATCTCCACGTGCAGCCTTTCTCAATCATTTTCAGGTCTCTGGGAACTTCTAAAACTGATTTATTGGTGTCAGGGGAAAATTTGACCCTTTTATTGGTGGCTTTGTGGGAATAATTCCACCCTTACAGTGGTGGTCAGAATGGCACCCAGATGGCTAAAAGATCACTGGTGTCATGGAGCTGGCTCTCCCAAGTGGCACTGAGCCTGGAACTATTCAGGCTCATCAAATGGAAGGTCAATAAGCCAAAGCTCAAGAAACCTCTAGAAACTTCTGGATGAACCTTAGGATTCGAAGGAACTCGTTAAGACAAAGAATGGCTGTCTTATTCATGCAGTCAAATCCTCCGACTCTAAACACTCTTATACTAGTGTAGCACCTTCTACCGTAGGTAGGTGCTAGAATGGGATTTTTCTAGGTAAACTGTCAGCGCAGGTAAATTTAGGCAGGCCTATGCTTTAGACTAGGCCTGTTTGTTTTGATCTGGGGGGCAGGGAGTAGTTAGTGTAGCAGTGGGTGTGGCCACCTGTGCTCTAGTTCTGAGGCTCCTCCCCTGTCTCTAGGGAGATTGCTCTAGAGAAGGAGGCAGGGCCTGGGACTGGAGTGGCAGGCAGCTCATGTTGGAGCCCTGACCAATCCCCACTTGGTATTGGCAGGGGGCGGGCCTCCTATATAAGCTGAGGTAATATGCCACTGGGGAACATTGTCGGCCGGGAGAAGTGGAGGATGGAGTACTAGATAGTGGCAGGAGGCCATGCCCATCTGAGGGGGGGTGCCGAGCGCGGAGGAGCCCGGGAGAGCTGCGAGGGAACTTCTTCCATACACGGTCATGGATGAAGTCCTCATCTTTACACGGTCATAGATGAGGAATTCCTGGATCAGAGGGGCTGGAGGCTGTCGGAATGTATGTCCAGATAAAAGTTCTCCATCATGGACTCGGGGCAGGAAAAGGTTGGCGAGTGTACCACAGTGGAGTGCTGGGTGCGGAGGCATGCCAGGAAGTCTGGGAGGGAACTTCATCCATACACGGTCATGTTTGAAGTCCTCATCTTTACACGGTCAATGACGAGGAGTCCCGGAACAGAGGAGAGACTGTGGGGGAAGCGTGGAAAAAAAAAACGATGCCGTCTGAGGGCGCAGGATTTGCAAGTCGTGCTAGCTGGGATCAGTAGTCCATCAACCAGAATAAGCTGTTAAATTACTAGGCCTCCGGGGAGGGGTACTGCAGGCCTCTGGCCTAGTAACTACGCAGTCGACTATCACCAAGTACAACTAATTACAGCCAGCAATCTGGGATTATTTAGAGTGGTCCCTTTTGTCATAATGAAGATGATGGGACAGGATCTAATAGTTTTAGAGTGGAAGTTTTGAGCAGGAGGAGAGAAGTCCTGGGAGCAACAGTCTGCATGGTGTTGATGCAGAGGAGGAGCAATAGTCTGCAAGGTGTTATGCAGGGGAACAAGACTGTAAATGTTAGTAGTACATCAGTTCTTCAAGGCTAATCCAAGTTATCTATGTTCACTAAATTTGATGGCAAAGCAACATGTTCTATGGGCATCCCATATCCTCCTTACGCCAACCAAGTTATATCCCCCAATAAACAAAAACAAAACAACGTAACTGACTGTGCATCGTCTCTGAGGTGATAGATAAAGGTCTGACAGCAGGGTGATATGGTGGATGTTAGTTACTAGTAGCAACCAACCGCTACACTAGCTTTTAAACACCTCTAACTACAGCAGAGAAAAATCAGATCTCCTCCCTTGCCAGATAGGGCTTTGCTGTGTGGCAAAGGTGTGGAAATCTCAGGACTGGATGAACAGAAATACAATTCCTTTGGCAGATAAAACTGTTCCCCTTTATGTATCTCATCTGTGCATTTAACAGTTTGCCTGGAGTTCACCTTTAATAAGCGAGTGTGGCTGTTTAACAGAAAATAGTTCAATTATGGCAAAATAAGGTGTCCAAACAGTAACACATTTAAAAGATTATTTAAAAAGCAAATCACATCCACATGTACAGTATATCTAAAAAACAGATCTTATAACATAAGCAGATGTCGTTATGATATATATGTAGGTTGCGACATCTAAAGTTTCATGGCAGACAGGGCAGGAATTCAAAGAGGGTGGTGTGACTAGGCATAAGCAGGCATGACGACATAGGTGTATGCAGAGGTAGTGCTGAGTATAGACAGAGGCATGTCTGAAAGCAGCAAGGTTAAGTGTTTTCACAGCTGACTGCAGACCACTCAGGCAGAAGCAGGCCTGGGGGGTTCATCTAGAGTTAAAAATGAGCTACTATTAAAATGTACCAGTCACAAGGAAATCTAAGGCTGGGTTCACACTGGGGCAACAAACGCTCCGACATTGGGAACTCATGTCGCATGACGTGTGAAAATCAATGTTTCCCTATGGGAGCCGTCTTAACTGGTCCGACACATGTCGGTCCGACTTTGAAAATGCTCCCTGTACTACTTTGGTCCGACTTTGATCCGACTTCAGCCCATTAACTATCATTGAAGTCGGATCAAAGTCGGACCGCAGTCTTGCATGATCCGACTTTGGCATGCGACTTGTGCTCTGCTGCTCTTGAGGGGGAACTCCACGCCAAATTTGAAATAAAAAACCGGCATGGGGGTCCCCTCCAAGAGCATACCAGGTCCTTGGGTCCCTCCCTCCTGAACCGTACCAGGCCGCATGCCCTCAACATGTGGGGTTTGGTGCTTTGGGGCAGGGGGGCGACCTGCGCCCCCCCACCCCAAAGCACCCTGCCCCCATGTTGATGAGAACAGGGCCTCTTCCCAACAACCCTGGCCGTTGGTTGTCGGGGTCTGCGGGCGGGGGGGCTTATCGGAATCCGGGAGCCCCCCTTTAATAAGCCCCCCACCCTATGTGAATGAGTATGGGGTACATTGCACCCCTACCCATTCACCTGTTGGAAAAAAAATGTCAATAAAAAAAACACACACACACGTTTTTAAAGTAATTTAAAAGGGAAGAAGACGCCGACGGCGAAGACCGGGCCCCTCCACTAGCAAAAGAGCTGGAAGAAGATATTGGAGGGGTCGGCAGAAGGAAGAAAGAGAGAACTGGAAAGCGAGGGAAGAAGGCGACGGAGAAGACCGGGCCCCGCTAGCAAAAGAGCTGGAAGAAGATAGCGGAGGCCCGGCAGAAGGAAGGAAGAACCGGAGAGCGCGGAGACGACACCGGAGACCCCCGGAGTCAAAAGAAGACCCCCGAAGTCGGAAGAGACCCCCGGAGCTGTGTAATAAATTACTTTAAAAACGTGTGTGTTTTTTTTATTGACATTTTTTTCCACCAGGTGAATGGGTAGGGGTACGATGTACCCCATACTCATTCACATAGGGTGGGGGGCCGGGATCTGGGGGCCCCCTTATTAAAGGGGGGCTCCCGGATTCCGATAAGCCCCCCTGCCCGCAAACCCCGACAACCAACGGCCAGGGTTGTCGGGAAGAGGCCCTGTCGTCATCAACATGGGGGCAGGGTGCTTTGGGGTGGGGGGGCCGCAGGTCGCCCCCTGCCCCAAAGCACCAAACCCCCCATGTTGAGGGCATGCGGCCTGGTACGGTTCAGGAGGGAGGGGGGCCGCTCTCTCACCCCCCTCTTCCCCTGCGGCCTGCCAGGTTGCGTGCTCGGATAAGGGTCTGGTTTGGATTTTGGGGGGACCCCACACCGTTTTTTTGGCGTAGGGGGTTCCCCTTAAAATCCATACCAGACCCAAGGGCCTGGTATGCTCTTGGAGGGGGAATCCATGCCGGTTTTTTATTTAAAATTTGGCGTGGAGTTCCCCCCTCAAGATTCATACCAAACACAGTGCCTGGTATTGGCGGGGATCCAAGTCGGATCCCCGTTCATTGAAAGTCGGACATATGTCGGCTTCATGTCGCAGGGCAAAGTCGGATCCAAAATAGGACGGCCGTCGTGTCGCACAAGTGTGAACCCAGCCTAATACTTCATTTGGAAACAGTCTAGGTAATCACACCTGGTTACCTGTTCCCTTTCTGGAATATCAAGGGCAGGCCCTTCTCACTGCAGGCACCATCACCAGGCTTACTCACATTGTAGGAGAGTGCAGAATGTGAATGCTATCAACCAAAGCCACAAATACAGCTCCAACCTTCAAACCGGTCAAGTCATGGCTTATTATTCCAATTTTATTTATTTTATTTTTTTGCCATTGCTCATACACTAGGGCATACCACTGTGTAAAATTCCTGGTATCTGGTATCCTGATAAAGTCCAGTCTAGATGGATATTTGCATGCCAGGGATTCCAAAGTCTGCCCATCTGGATCTCTACAGCAGTAGTGGTCAACTTATTTGATGTAGTTGGCCTCCAGAGCAGCCCATGACATTACCAAAAAGCTGCACAGAATAGTAAACATAATGTTACAGAAAATTATGAGACTGCAGAAACTATAGACATGCTACATGAGATAGTGATAAATTAAGGACATGCTACGGGGAGGTGGTCAGAGATCATGGACATGCTACGGGGAGGTGGTCAGAGATCATGGACATGCTACGGGGAGGTGGTCAGAGATCATGGACATGCTACGGGGAGGTGGTCAGAGATCATGGACATGCTACGGGAGGTGGTCAGAGATCATGGACATGCTACGGGAGGTGGTCAGAGATCATGGACATGCTACGGGAGGTGGTCAGAGATCATGGACATGCTATGGGAGGAGATGGTCAGAGACTATGGACATGCTACAAGAGAATGACAGACTCCTAACTGGGATGTCTAACCCACATCCCAGAAAGCAGTATTTCAGCGTTTCAGCTGACACCCCCCATGCATGAGCAGAATATCGCAGGTCTCTGCCAGTCCATGGGAATAGGCAGAGAACAGTGGTATGTTTGAGCATGCATGAAAGATGGTGGCACGGGAGCAGAGTGGTGAAGGAGAACTTTGGGCTGGAAGGAAGACATAAACAAAGTACCGTATGTTTTTATTTTATTGTTTATTTTTAACACTGGGACAATTATCAGGTATTAGAAGTATAATTTTAGCAAGGTAGGGTGAAGCTCTTCTTTAACCCCTGGTCTACCAGGTTCAGTTGCAACCATGCGCTTGGTATTGTTTTTTCAGCTGGTGATTGGCTGTCAAGCTAGAGCCTCCTAAACACTTTTGCATTGGTGAAAAGGTGCTGCACTTCCCCCACCTTCTCGCTGGTGCTGGGTGCTGCTAGTAGTGGTTTCCGGGCTCTCCTGTTCCTCCAGGGAGCTCAGGACAGCGGTAAGCCACTCTAGCATACTGAGCAGGAGGAACTTAAGGAACATCTGTTCCCAATCCCCACTGCGATGAATGGGCCCGGAAGCGACAAACATTTTATCACTTCCAGGTTCAGAGCTCTCATTTCCTGACTGCTGTAGCCGGGTAAGCGGCTAATTCAGTATGATCTGTGCTTGATAGTTCTTTATGGAGATGTCTCCGCTGCAGCCTGTCACTCGCCATGCTATCACACGGGGGGTTGTTAGGTCCCTTGTGAAAGCAACATAGTTAATGAAAAAAAGCATTACAAAAAAAAAGTTAAAAAAAGGCACCCCTGCCCACCTATCCACAAATACACGCAAATGCAACTGCATGTGGGGCCTGCTTGTGTATGTGAACAATGATTGTGCCACATGTGAGGTATTACCGCAAATGCCAGAGTGAGAGCAATAATTCTAGATCCGTAATTCATAAAAACTCTAAACTGATAAACCTGTAAAGACTTTTAAAGTGTCAACTATAAAAAAAAATTGTTGTTAGGTACCATAGTTTTGTGAACGCAATTTTGAGTCTTGACATGTTTGGTTTCTATTTACTTGATGCAACCTCATCTTTTTTATTCTACCAGATTATATTGTGTTTGCATGAAGATTTATTTAAATGTATTTTTTTTTTAAAATATGCTCTTGATAAACAGTTGTGCAAATATCATGCAATATAAAAAAGGAACTGTAGCAGCAAACATTTTTATTCTACAAGTCATCTGCTTTTAGAAAATACATAATTCTTTGGGGGCTTGAATATTATAGCAGATTTTAACACATGTAAAAAAAAAAACAATTAAAAATTGCCCGACAGACTGCAACTGATATCCAATGTTTCTCTTTAAAAAAAGGTTCATTTAACAAACAATAAACCAGGACGTAAAAGAGACGTGTGTCCTACGCACAGCTGGGTGTCCATTTCCCACATTGGAGCCTCATTGTACCTGAAAGTAATAAAATAGGCATCTGCATTCTACAGCAGGCAGCGAGTGCATTCATACAGTATTCCTCCAATCTCACTACTTCTCACCACCCTAATCCATCACACCTCTTACACACACAAAAGCAGAAAGGGCAATTAACAGATAGTTTAGAGGCACAGTATCAGGACATACATAAATCTTCCAGGCGCATACATAAAATCGCCCTTAGGCCCTTTCACAACTCTAAACTTTCTTTTTTAGATTTCTTGAAAGCCATGAAACGAGTTTAACTACCTGAAATCTGTCTTTATATCACACACCAGCTGTAATCTGAAATCAGGCTTGTAGTGGGAAGATCTACTCTAATCTCAACCAGCTGGCTTGATGAAAAGGAGGCATTTATTTTTTTGGCGTGTATCTTGTACTACAGGACAGACCATGACTCAGCATATGCCAGACATAGGACACAGGCGACCATGATTCACAGCATGCTAGACACATGCCAGGGGCATTTTTATAACGTTTTGTAATGCAACACCTGTTACAGACCACAATTCACACAAATATCACTGGTGACTCAACTATAGCATTAGATGTCATATTTATATTCATGTGTGACTCTAAATAAAACATTGCACTGGGCAGTACATTGTATTGTAGTGTTGTACCCAGTGGCGGTGCATCCATAGTGGGCGCAGGAGCGCCGCCCCCCCTCTCTACTGCACCCGTCACTCAACAATACATATGTAGCGGGTGTCAAATTTAGTGGGGTGCATCTGGGCAATAGATGGCCCAGATACATTGATTTTAGGGATTTATGGACACTTTGGAGTGTGGGAGGTATGAATGGTGTCATGTTCCCTGCGGTCCCTGGGTGGCACTGTCACCTGGGACCGGGGTTGAGCTACCATTCTAGAGCCGTGCCCTTTTTGTCCTCTCACAGCGGTAGTACGGCGGGGCACCCGCTGTGCCTGCTGGGAGAGGATATAAAAGGGGGCGGACATCTTGCGCACGAGGTCCATTCCCCAGGCACCTTCAGCCTGGGGGCTGCTGCGGTTCGTCTGTGCCCAGGCGCATGGAGTCCAGTTCCATCCCAGGCACCTTCAGCCTGGGGTGAGGTACTATACCAGGAGGCCTGGGGCCCAGTACCTTCGACTGGGTCCCGCGAGGGCGAAGCATTACTAAGGTGCCCCCGGTATTGGGTGCCTGAATCCTGGGCATAAGGGACCGGAGACATGACCTCCCTGTAGAGCCAGCGCAGCATTTGCTGGTGCCGGTGGAGGCCTCTAGTGACCGTCCGGATGGATGTCTTCCTCTGACAGGGGCCGTTTGTTCTAAAGGAGGTACTTCATGCTCTCATGGTCTGTGGCAGCGACCCATCTTTCTCAGGTCAGTGGCAGGCCTCATCCTAGGCCTGTGGCAGGGGCCTCAATGTTCACCCGGGTCAGTGGCAGTGACTAAATTCACGGTCGGTGGCAGCGACTGTGTGTCAAGCCTGTTTGCGCTAAACGGAACAGGAGAAACTTTAATTCATTAGTTGTGCCTGGACCTACTCCTCCCTACACCTTGTCTGTTCTTTTAAAAGTCAACCAGTTTCAAGTCAATAAAACAGTGTTGGACTTTTCTTGGTGTGGAACTCGTGTTACTGGAAGCTAAGTGTCCCGGTCAGTGACAGTGACAATCATTCTCCACAGGAGAAGCTGAGGCTCCGGCCTAAAAACGCAGACCCGAGGGTAAATGGTTTAGCTCATATCTCTGCATCCTACATCAGAGAGCCGAGCTGGTGGTGTGCATCTTTCCCCCTTCTCCCAGATACCCCTAGACGAGTGGAGCCAGCCGTGAAGAGAGGGGAGAACCGCTACACATAGATTCATGCATTGCATGAATCTATCTATTGTCGCCGCTGCCGCCCACTATTCAGGTGTCCAGCCCCCTGTTGAGCGCCGGCCATCTGAATTATAGCGGTGGGTGTGTTTTGGAAGTGCCTGATTAGAGCCGTCCGCTCTAATAGGCTTCCTGATTAGAGCCTGTGGGCTCTAATCAGCTTCCAAATGGTTGAACAGAGGGTGCACTGCTGTGCCTTCCCTGTTTAAATAATGCTTCCTTAACACCGACCCGCCTCTCAGCCAATCAGGTGCACCGGGTCTGGTTACCGGTCACCTGATTGGCTGAAGCGACAGGCGAACAGAGATGAAATCGAGGAGGGAGTGTAGAGGACGACGGCGCAGACCCGAGAAAGGTAAGTGCGGGGGAGGGGGGCAAACTGGCTGCATTTGAGGGGGAAACTGGCTGCATTCGAGGTTTTTTTTTTTTCAGTCTGTTTGCGCACCCCCAAAAATTTTGAGCACTAGCCGCCACTGGTTGTACCCAACTAAAAACGCAACGGAGCAGATTTATTAAAACTAGTGCACACAGAATCTGGTGCAGCTGTGCATAGTAACCAATCAGCTTCTAACTTCAGCTTGTTCAATTAAGTGTTGACACAAAACCTAGAAGCTAATTGGTGACTATGCAGATCTACACCAGACTGTGTGCACCAGTTTTAGTATTCAACCCTCAATATAGGACGCTACATAACAGCCAGAAATGACCACCTTAGAGCAGTATGGTTTCCCAGCCATTGATACAGCAGGGCTTGGAAAGTTCACCTAAAGACTACGTAAAGCTGCCCATATACGGAGCAAATTTTGGCTGGTCCCAGATCAAAATTTGAATCTCTGGTGGCCCTGACAGCATCCTACCAGCAAGTATCCTTCAAATGAAAAACCGAAGGACCTGGGTAGAATACTGTTGGATAAACAACTCCTGCATCCAATCAGATGCAGCCACTGTTCTCTCAATTTGCCAGGCAGCTAAGCAGCCTTTTATCATGGACAGTGTTAGATTGCAGTATATGGAATAAGGGTGTCCTTCAGAATACCCAGGTTTCCTCATTGTGCTGAGCTCCATCCCCATACACAGCAACCTTCCCACCGACAGACACAGATGTAGTGAAGTGGATTCCCCATAAGGCCTGCCTTCCTTTTTATTGATAGTGCATGACAGTGGGTGGATCCATAGCTGCTATTCAGTCCAATACCAGCTTTCAAATTTGCCAACTGCCGTCAATCAAATGCAGGGTGGACCTGATGGGGAACTAATTTCACAATTCCCATCAGGCTCTGCACACCCAATAAGCATTGCAGGCGTGAAGTCTAGTTCCCCATCAGGTCCACCTTCCCTGCAAGCTTGTCATCTCCCAAATATGAGGATTGCTATATTTGGGTAAGGACATCCCCAGTATTCCTTGATTAAATTTAGCTTTGGGCTTGGGAATCTCCTGGTCAACAGCTGACTGGGACAAGGGATAGAGCCCTGTGCTTTCATGACAGCTTCCCAGCACAACCATTGCCCACTCTTAGCATGGACGTCTCTCAGAACATAGCTGGTCTTAAGGGGGTTGTAAACCCTTGTGGTTTTTCACCTTCATACATTCTATGCATGAAGGTGAAAAACCTCCTGTGATGCAGCAGCCCCCCAGAGCCACCCTTTTACTTACCTGAACCCAATCTTTCCAGCGACGGGGACGAGCACACCAGCTCCAGCCGGTGTCTCGGGTCCTGATTTGATAGATTGATAGCAGCGCAGCCATTGGCTCCCACTGCTGTCAATCAAATTCAATGACGTGGGAGCCAGGGGCGGGGCTGAGTCCTGCTGTCTGTTTCAATGGATGCAGCAGCAGGACTCGGGTGTGCGTGCGCATGGGTGTCCCCTTGGAATGCAGGTCTCCGAGGGGGCACTCGAGGAGCCAGGAGCGCCGCTTAGGGACCCCAGAAGAGGATGATTGGGGCGCCACTCTGTGCAAAACCAACTGCACAGAGGAAACAAGTATAACATGTTTGTTATTTCTTTTTTAAAACAAAGCTTTACGTATCCTTCGACTACCCCCACCTCTATGCGTTGCGTGGCAAATATAATTCACAGTACAACCAAGTGGTCACTGCCCCCATCTGGTCTTAACTACCACATGCAAATGTGTTGCATGTCGGTAATGTTAACAAAAACTGGCACAAATGTTTACCTGAATTAGGGTCAGGTGGTTTAAGGCTGGGTTCACACTATTGCGAATTGGATTATGGGTTTCGCCGCATCCAATTCCCATGTAAGGAGATTGTGACCGGCTCTCTATGGAGCCGATTCCCACATCTCCGGAGCGGCCCTGGTGCAAAATAAACAGGAGTCCTGTGCGTCTTCTGGTCCATTTCAGGTCCAACTTCAGCCAAAAATTTAGACTGAAATCGGACCTGAAACGGTGAACAGGGACACACCAGACCCCTGCTGTGAGCCGCTCTGTGCAGCAGTGTGAACCCAGCGTTAAAGGGAACTATCTGTAGAGAAGTGAACTAGTATGTGTTTATGGGCAGTTTTGGTAATGCAGCATGGATATATATGTTTGTCAATGTTGAATATCTAAGTCCCTTAGTCTCCAAGGCAGATGCAACCCTCATTATTTAAGTGAACGAAACAGAAAGTCTTAACCCTACCACAAGTAACATCCTATAAACCAGGACAAAGGGCCAGTTTACTGTCCCTCAGACTTTAGGGGGCCCAGACAGTGGGAGTAGAAAATGCCCTGACATCAGTGGGAGTAAACAATGTGCAATCATTAGTTTTAGTAGCGGGAGTAGAGCCCTATTGTTGGTGTCAGTGGAAGGATTAGTGCCCCAGGGGCCACACAAGGGCAGGCAAGGGGCCGCATCCAGCCCCCAGCCACAGTTTGGAGCAAACTGCTATAAACAGTAACCTACACAGTAACCTACACAGGAAATTTTAATCTCTTTCTACTGATATCTGTGGTGGTGATGGTTCATTCATTCAATTCTTACATTGTTCTGGGCCTCAGGAGTCAGTGGAAGGAACTGCAGCACATGGTGGGGGACTCAAGCATTTGACACTCCTGGAAATGCCGAATATTAAGTACCGGTATGTGTTGGAGGCTGCAGCCTTGAAGACAAAGGAGTTCAGACTCATCTACCTCCAAGTATTCACACTTGTCTATTGCAGGTGGTAAACCTTTAGTTTTTTGGGGGTAAGCCTATAAAAAAAGGTGCACTACCAGTACAGAAGACGGACATTGTGCCCCTTGTCAGCTAATAATACAGCATGTACAGATGAAATGTACACACGACAACTGTTATTTTGCTAACCCTGAACAACGTCACTCACTTTCCATTCACACTGAAAAAAACTGTCTTCTTTAAGACACATCTGAAAGCACACAATAAAGTGTGAGATTTATCATCCTGACTGACTGCTTTTTACAATAAGGAGGTGGGGGGAACTTTCATCATTCCTAACTGGCAAAACAGTCCTGGAATATTTGGAAATGAAGATTTGTTTGTACAGCTGGCAGTGTGACAAGGAGACGGATGGAGGATCAAATGTTTCCTCCAGATTTGGCTCAATGCATTTCAATAAAAGGTGAAAAAGGAGCTCAGCATAGGCTGACATCATACCATGTACTAAATAAACACAATCCACTCAGATGTGTACCAAGTCCATTTTCTGTAAATGACACACGCGCGTTTTCCTCAGATTAAATGGATTTCCTCATTCAGCAACATGAGGCCTATGATGTATTCTAAAAAGTGTATGTAAACCCAATCACTATAATTACATGTAGCGGCCTCACCCCTCTCTCCCCTTCTCTTTCTCGGCTTGTCTTTCTTTGTCTAGGGGTGTTAGTGCTGGGGGGAGGGATGAGATACACCACGGCCCATGTCCTCCATAGTGAAGAGGTGAAGGCCAGAAAGATCAGGCTTTGTGTAGGTGTCCTAGAGTCAAGTCCTGTCCTTCGTCCCTGGCTCCTTTGCTCCTAGTAACCAGAGTTCCACACAGTGAATAGGTCCAACTCAGTTTATTCTTTCCAGCGAATAAACATACAGCACGGTTAAGTTGGATTCTTTTGCAACAACTTAGTAGTAATGGGAATAGGTCGAGGCACAATCCTTTCCCTTCTCTTGCCAACCACTGTGGTATCACCAGTGGCGAATAGTCACTGCCACTGACTATGTGAGGTAGAACGTGAATTACCTTCGCTAGCACGGCCCCTGTCAGGGGAAGGATATCCGTCCAAGGGAGATACTGGAGGCCTCTCTGTCACCAGCGATGCTGCGCCGGACTCTCCAGAGAAGTTCTGCTCACCAGACCTCACGAACTCAGACACAGGCACCCATGGACTTAGGGCCCCCTCGGATTCCTCCACCCTCGCGGAACTCAGTCGAAGGTACTGAGCCCCAGGCATCCGCCATAGTAACTCACCCCAGGCTAAAGGTGCCTGAGATGGACTCCATCTCCGCTCCGGCTAGGTCAAAGGCACCTGGGCCCGGAACACCGGAACGCCAGCACCCAAGCTGAAGGTGCCTGGGTGCGGCCGCGTCCTCCCGACTCTGAACCTCCACACCAACCAACCAACCCCGTGGTAAAGCCGTCCGCCCCTTTTATCCCCTCTCCGTTTGCGTCACAGCGGGTTCCCCACCCCGCTGTACCAGCTCCAGGGGAGGACAAAAAGGCACAGTCTTGCGGTGTGAGTTCCATTCCGGCCCCCGGCAACAACGCCACCTGTAGGCCGCAGGGAACCTCACACCACCAGAGTCCTCCAAGAACCATAAAAGGGTCTCAGATTCCCTAGCAATCAGTGCATCTGGGTTACACTACCACCCAGATGCTTCCCCTAAATTCAAATACCCGCTACATACATACAAGCTTCAAACTCAAGGATTCCATCACCCCAAACTCAGCTCTGGGGGTCCTTCTCTTTTGTGCAGATTTAAAATAATTGTAAACACTAGATACCACTTTAAGTACCGATAACTTCCCCCCCCAAGTACTCGCCGATACCGATTACCAATACTTTTTTTGTGCCATGTGACAGTGGACTGTGCCAGTAGTTTCGTTTTATTTTTTTTTACAATTTTATATTTACTTTTTTTTTGTGGGGGGGGGGGGGGTAGATGCGGATCAGTGTTTTTTACCTTTTAAATACTTCGTTTTTTTGTTTTTTTTACATCTCCACTTTGGGACATGGAAATGGGCTGAGGGCAGAAATTCCCCAATCCCTTTCTCTGCAGCCTCACCTGCACTGAAGGTGAATGAACAAGAGACCATTGCTTCTGTTCGTTCATAAACTGAGACATCGTAAACAGTTTACAATGCTCAGTTATGAATGGACAGTCAATGATCACTGACTCTGTGCATTCAAAAAAGGAAGGAGCCGGTAAATTACAGATTTACTGGCTCCTTCCTCCGCTCTCCATCCTGACAGATCTGGGGCAGGGGGGGCCGAAGGACGACAGAGGGGGACCAGAGGAGCAACGGAGGTCACATGGGGGGACCAGAGGAGCACGGAGGACATGGAGGGGAACTGGAAGAGCATGGCAGGGGGACAAGAAAAGCACACAGAGGAGGACACAGGGGGACAGTCAAGGGTGATCGGTACAGCGGTGTGGGGGGGGGGGAGTTACAAGCATCGATCTCCATGTATAGATTTCAATAAAACAACTGAAAGCCGCCGGGGCAAAGGGGGGGGGTGGGGGAGAAGCAGCTGTCAGCTGCTTTATTGAAATCTATACAGGGAGATCGGTGCTTATAACTCCCCCCACCGCTGCACCGATCACCCGTGACTGCCCAGGTATCGGGTCAAGCATCGGAGCACCTGCACAAGCATACCTCCCAACTTTTCAAATGTCCTCTGCGGGACATTCATCAACAATTTTCCTCTCCCATTACAGTTGGGGGGGGGGGGTGCTGCCGCGGGACAAGTCTTTTTTTTTATTTTTACTATCATTCACTTGTTGAGTGGGGGGGGAGTGCTGCCGCGGGACAAGTCTTGTCTTCTTATTCTGTTGAGATAAGAGGGGAGGGGGGGAGCCACGGGGGAACGAAGCGCTTTTGAGTCAACACACATCAGATAAGAGTTGTGGAGGGGGAGGGGGGAGGTGTTGCCGCGGGAACAAAGGGTTTTAAACACACAACTGCTATCAGTTATAGAGCGGGGGAGCTACGGCTTACCTCCTCCTCCTCCTCCTGCTGCCTGCATTCTGCCTCCTCTTCTGTGCGGGAATTCGGACTCTATCGCGGGAATGCGGGAGGTAAGTGGCTGTGCGGGATTAACCCGCAGAATCCGTGCAGGTTGGGAGGTATGGCACAAGTACAAGCACTTGTGCAAATGCTCAGTATCAGTGCAACCCTAGTAAACACCATCAATAAAACCTTTTTCTCATTTCGTACCCTGTGTGAGGGTCGGTTTTACCCGCCCCTTGCACAGGGGTTCCATGCATCCCGGTGCAGGCATTCCCACTTATGTCTATCAGGACGCATCAGCAGCACAGACACAGTCACTGTTTCCAAGTTGCCATCCATGTGGGCGCATGGCCCACTGTCTGCGTTTAGGGCCGTGCGCCGGCACACACTTGGATGTCAAATTGGAAGCAGCGACTGTTTCCGTGCGGCTGTTGCATCCCAATAAACATCAATGGGACTGCCTGCATGAGGATGCATGGAACATCTGTGAATACTTATTCAGGTAAACATGGCCCTCGCACAAAGTATGCATTGACACACCCCTCGTTAACAAGGCTTAAAAGCTCATACGCTTTAACATGCAAGGCTGGATTCACACCTGTCTGTTCCAGTGTGTTATACCTGGTATTAGCATGCATCATGTTACAGTGAGGCAAAAAAGTATTTGCTGCTGATTTTGTATGTTTGCCCACTGACAAAGAAATGATCAGTCTATAAATTTAAACGGTAGGTTTATTTTAACAGAACAAAAATATCCAGAAAAAAGCATTTAAAAAAAAGTTATAAATGGATTTGCATTTTAATGAGTGAAATAAGCATTTGATACCCTATCAATCAGCAAGATTTCTGTCTCCCAGGTGTCTTCTATACAGATAATGAGCTGAGATTAGGAGCACTCTCTTATAAGGGAGTGCTCCTAATCTCAGCTTGTTACCTGTATAAAAAAAGACACCTGTCCATAGAAGCAGTCAGATTCCAATCTTTCCACCATGGCCAAGACCAAAGAGCTGTCCAAGGATGTCAGGGACAAGATTGTAGACATACACAAGGCTGGAATGGGCTACAAGACCATCGCCAAGCAGCTTGGTGAGAGAGTAACAACAGTTGATGTGATTATTCGCAAATTGAAGAAACACAAAATAACGGTCAATCTCCCTCGGTCTGGGGCTCCATGCAAGGTCTCACCACGTGTAGTTTCAATGATCATGAACACTGAGGAATCAGCCCAGAAATACAAGGGAGAATCTTGTCAATGATCTCAAGGCAGCTGGGACCTAGTTGGGTCCTTGTCACCAAGAAAACAATTGCCAACAAGCGAAGGAATGAAATCCTGCAGCTCCCGCAAGGTCCCCCTGCTCAAGAAAGCACATGTACAGGCCCCGTCTGAAGTTTGCTAATGAACATCTAAACGATTCAGAAGAGAACTGGGTGAAAGTGTTGAGGTCAGATGAGACCAAAGAAAAAGCTCTTTGGTAATAACTCAACTCGCCGTATTTGGAGGAGGAGGAGGAGGAGGAATGATGCCTATGACCACAAGAACACCATCCCCACAGCCAAACGTGGAGGTGGAAACATTATGCTTTGGGGGTGTTTTTCTGGGGACCGGACAACTTCACCGCATTAAAAGGGACGATGGACAGGGCCATGGCACCATCAAATGTTGGGTGAGAATCTCCTTCTCTCAGCCAGGGCATTGAAAATGGGTCGTGGATGGGTATTCCAGCATGACAATGACCCAAAGCACACGGCCAAGGCAACAAAGGAGAGGCTCAAGAAGAAGCACATTAAGGTCCAGGAGTGGCTTAATCCCATAGAAAATATGTGGAGGGAGCTGAAGATTCGAGTTACCAAACGTCAGCCTCGAAACCTTAATGACTTGGAGAGGATCTGCAAAGAGGAGTGGGACAAAATCCCTCCTGAGATGTGTGCAAACCTGGTGGCCAACTACAAGAAACGTATGACCGATTGCCAACAAGAGTTTTGCCACCAAGTACTAAGTCATGTTTTGCGAAGGGGTCAAATACGTATTTCACTCATTAAAATGCAAATCACATTTATAAAACTTTTCTGGATATTTTTGTTTTTATTCAGTCTCGCACTGTTAAAATAAACCTACCATTAAAATTATAGACTGATTATTTCTTTATCAGTGGGCAAACATACAAAATCAGCAGGGGATCAAATACGTTTTTCCCCTCACTGTAAAGCAGCCAAATTAAAAAAACAAAAATGGCTATGCACCATTTTCTTTCTGATGTAGTATACCACAAACCACAATAGTGTGTTATTGTGCATTTTGGTGCATCGCAACATGTGAATTGGAGAGATTTTGGGCTAATGCATTGGCCTTCCAATGACAAGAAACAGTAGTACAACACATAAGATGCACATTAACATGCATTGCAAAACGCCCATTTTCCCACAATACCCCTCCCTGCACCGGAGAGTTGTAATGTTCATTATTTTTAAGGCATTGTACACAGGGACTTTTAAAGGCTCAAGTGTAAAATTACTGTCACTGCATACAGCCAGCCATACAAGTGAAAGGCCGTAAACGGCCGTACTCCCCCACGCACACACACACATTGCATTTGGGGTAGGGTGACCAGACATCCCCGGTTTCATGGGACAGTCCCCGTATTGAGGACACTGTCCCCGGACCAAGTCTGTCCCTGGTTTTGTCCCCGGATTGGATTTGAACAGGGGCTGGGGCAATTTCAAAGACAGTCAGTGCAGAATAAAAAAAAAAAAAATCTGAATTACACACTCCCGCTCTGCCACTCCTACTAGCTTAGGGGGGTCTATTTTTTTTCCATTATCTGTGCCCCTTTCTGATGATCATGTGCTGGTCGGAGCGGAGGGAATATTTCTTCAGTTTAGGGTGCATGCCCATCCAGCTCGGCTCGCATGTTCTTCTGCCTTTGTTCAAGTCCCGGCCAGCCGCCTGCCTGCTTATCTCCTTGCCTTCTTTGGCGGAGTGATCTTCCCAGTAGTAGCCGGGGCCCGGAGAGTGAGACTTGACAGATTGTGAGGCGGGCGGCGGCGACGAGTCACTGATTGCCGCCATTACTAGCAAAAAAAAAAAAATATGTGCCCGGATTTCATTTTAAAAATCTGGTCACCTTAATTTGGGGACCCAAACCGTACACGCATGCTCAGATAGATGCACATGTGCCTAGGTGTTTACATGGGTATAGACGCATACAGCCATTCACTTTTAAAGCCAGTACATACACCTTTGGCACCCTGGACACAGGAAAACACATAGCATTTTACATTTGAGCACTTTTTAGACTCTAAACATCTGTGTGCATGAGGCCTAAATCTGAATGGCACATCAACATAATACGTGTGGTCCTACAGGTTTCCGAAGGAGACTACAAGTAGCTGCTTCTAACACATATAACCCAAACATGGTCCGCTGTTATCAGGAAACTTGCCCTAATAAATGCCATGCAGCCATCGCAAGAGCAAGTGCTAGTAGGCAAGAAATGGCTGCAAAGAGCTTGCAGGAGGAGGTCAATGCAAGGACATCCAGTTTTGGATTCAAAGAGGTAAAAGTATTTTTATGTAAAAATATAAATAAATGCAATGGTTAATACACAGGGCTTCAGCAAACTAAAGCTGGCCATACACCTATAGATTATCTGCAGATTTTCTATAGTTAGATGGAAAAAGTGCAACAGATTTCTCCATGTACGCTAAACTGTGTGGATGGAGGAATCTCCCACTGGGCCAAGCTTCAGTATCTTGCTAGTCAGCCCCGCTGGCTCTCAACCTAAACAATGCCTTCACCCAATCAGAATGTTCAGGTATTGTGAGAGCCAGCGGGGCCGACTAGCAAGATATGGAAGCTTGGGCCAGTGGGAGATTCTTCCATCTATACAGTTCAGCGCAGATGGAGGAATCTGTTCCACTTTTTCCATCTGACCATAGAAAATCTTCAGATAATCTATAGGTGTATGGCCAGCTTAAATGTGTGTGCAAAATGTGCCAATAAGAACATTTACAATTATCCACAGCAACCAATCAGCTTCCACCTGTGAAGTGCAGAGTTTAAAACAAAGCAAGATTTCTAAATGGCTACTATAGGAATCAAACATGTTCCTGTCGGAGCCGGTTCACACGACTTCCATTGCGACTTTGGGAGGCAACTTGGACACGACTTGAGTATGAATCACAGCACGACATGAGGCAACTTCAAGTTGCCTCCAGGACAGGTGACTTTCCAGTGGGCAAACAATCAATAATCAGCTCTGTGGGAGGGAGGGGGGGAGGGGTTTGCCTGGAAAACTATTTTTACTTCCTGGAAAGTTGCTTCAGTTAAGACAGTGATCCGACTTGGAGGCAACCTCCATTGAAATCAATGGGTACAAGTCGCCTAGAAGTCAGATTGAAGTCGTACAGGAACCTTTTCTGAAGTCGGAGCAACTGCAGTCGTGTGCATTAAGACGGCTCAATTCACTTCCATTTCTTTTCTAAACCGCATGACTTGGGGCGACTTGAAGTCGGATCCCAGGATGCCCCTGTGTGAACCGGCTCTTAGTACATTTGTTGAACATAAACATAACCATATAATAAATAGAGATTCATCAAATCGAGTGTCCAAGGCTTCTGTAACCACACGTAAGTATTTAACCGAGTATGAAAAATAAAGAACTACTAAACTCTCCAACTTACATTTAATCATACCTCCCAACTGGCACGGATTGTGCGGGTTTTACCTTCCCGCACTCCCGTGAGACTATCATGTTTCCCGCACAGCAGGAAACATGAACAGAAGAAGAGGAGCAGCAGCAGCAGGTAAGAGCCCCCCCCCCCGCGATCGGCGGACTAGTACGGCCCCCCCCCCGATCGGCGCCCCCCCGCCGCGACCCCCCCCGCTGTGCATGTCCTCTTTTTTTATGTAAATGTTCCGGCGGCAACCATCGGCACCCCCCCCCCCCCGCTTAACAACTTTTATGGCAATTCCCGATTTTTTTCCCGCACCCCCCCCCCCCGCTCAACAACTCTGGTTGGCAGGGGGGAGGGGACATCGGAATGTCCCGCAATGGGACTTTACAAAGTTGGGAGGTATGATTTAATCAATGTCTGGATGAAAAACTGAAAATGGAACTCCAGCTAAACTAAGTTCAAGGCAGATCTAAAGCACACAAATTAATACAACTTCGTATTTATTAATACATTATTAAACACTTAAGGACCGGAAGGATTTACCCTCTTAACCACTTAAGCCCCGGACCATTTTGTAGCTAAAGGACCAGGCCCCTTTGAGATTCGGTACTTAGTCGCTTTAACTGACAATTGCGCGGTCGTGCGACGTGGCTCCCAAACAAAATTGACGTCCTTTTTTCCCCACAAATAGAGCTTTCTTTTGGTGGTATTTGATTACCTCTGCAGGTTGTTTTTTTTTGCGCTATAAACAAAAAAAGGAGCGACAATTTTGATAAAAAAATATATATATATATTTTTTACCTTTTTGCTATAATGAAATAATCTCAAAAAAAATAAAAGGGGAAAAAAAAAATCTTCCTCAGTTTAGGCCAATACTACATATTTTCGGTAAAAAAATAAATATTTGCATTTCCATGTTCTGTGTACTGTGGGAGACCAGATATAGTGAATGCAGGCTCCTGGGTTTAGTAACACTAAGGGATCATTTTCAAGTTTCCTGGAGTTGAGCCCTTAAAAGTAAGTTTGAGATTTCAAAATCGTAAAGCATACATACTAACCTAGGTGGATGCAGCATCTGTCCCCTGCTGCCTCTAAGACTGAGAACTGAGCGATCAAAGACAGTTATCAGTCTTCAGAGAGTGGAGATTGTCAGTCACCGGCTCTCTGCTCTGCCCCTCCAGCACGCACTGGAGCACCAGGCTGTGGAGAGGGCAGGAGTATGGACCAGCTGAGTGACATCAGCCGACAGCGAGTTTTAGCCCGCTGTCAGGTGAATACAGGTGACAGGAGTGCAGAACTAAGTGCACTCCTATTAACCAGAGGAAAAATAGTAGGGAAAGAGCTTTGGCCATACTTCTCCTTTAAATGTTTTTTTTTTTTAAGTAGCTGAATTTGACCTGGTAAAGGTCTCTTGCAATTTACTATACAACAGAGCTCAGAGAGGGTGGGGAGAAACAGCACAATAAGTTAATAGGGTGTGTTGCAATGCAAGAAGCATGCTGATAGGAAGAGAGAGCAGAGTGACAGAGAGAAGATTACCAGTGTACTGCTTCCTCTTTTGCTGTCCAGTAACATGGTGGAAGTAGGGAGGAGACCTATAGGAGAATATGAAACTGAGAAAATAGGATTTTTATAACAGCTTACCTGTAAAATCCTTTTCTTGGAGTACATCACGGGACACAGAGTGACATAGTCATTACTAATGGGTTATATAGATACCTTCAGGTGCTGGCACTGGCAACTTCCAAAACCGGAAGTACCCTCCCCTATATAAGCCCCTCCCATCCGGGAGCACCTCAGTTTTGTAGCAAAGCAATAAGTGTCCCCAAAGAGTGGTGGGAGCTCTGTGTCCCGTGATGTACTCCAAGAAAAGGATTTTACAGGTAAGCTGTTATAAAAATCCTATTTTCTTTCTCGTACATCACGGGACACAGAGCGACATAGTCATTACTAATGGGATGTCCTAAAGCAATGCCCAACGAGGGGGGGGGATACACCATACATAAGCTGAGCGCTATCAGACATGAGGATCTTTTGCGGCCTGCAACACACTGCGCCCGAAGGCGACATCCTCCTGACTTCTAACGTCCACCTGGTAGAACCTAGTAAACGTGTGTACTGAAGACCATGTTGCGGCCTTACAGATTTGAGCCAGGGAGGCCTGGTGATGCACTGCCCATGAAGTTCCAACTGCTCTCGTGGAGTGCGCCCTAACTTTGAACGGAGGCGGTCTCCTTCTCAAGCCATAGGCTTGCATTATAACCTGTCGAATCCACTTGGCTAAGGTAGATTTTGACGCTGCCTGACCCTTTCTGGGGCCTTCCGGCAGAATAAACAAAGTATCCGTTCTGCGAATCTGAGCAGTGGCTTTTAGATAAGCTTTAACTGCTCTTACTACATCCAAAGAATGCAATAACTTTTCCTCTACCGAAGTAGATTTGGGGAAAAAAGAAGGAAGAACCACATCTTGGTTCAAATGAAACCTCGATACCACCTTAGGAAGAAAGGCTGGATGAGGACGTAACACTACTCTGTCCTTATGGATAACCAGATATGGCTCCCTACAGGACATAGCTGCTAATTCCGACACTTTT
This sequence comes from Rana muscosa, assembly GCA_029206835.1. Classification (NCBI taxonomy): domain Eukaryota; kingdom Metazoa; phylum Chordata; class Amphibia; order Anura; family Ranidae; genus Rana; species Rana muscosa. The sequence goes on along the minus strand of CM055121.1, from coordinate 429,285,140 downwards.
AGCCGAACAAATGGCTACTAGAAAAATCAATTTCCTGGTGAGAAGAACCAAAGAAATATGCTGTAATGGTTCAAATGGTTGTTTCTGTAGAACCGACAGAACCAAGTTTAGATCCCATGGACATATGGGAATATTAACCGGAGGACTAATACGCATCACTCCTTGTATAAAGGCTTTGACTAGTGAATGCGAAGCCAAGGGCCTTTGAAAAAATATTGACAAGGCCGAAATCTGACCCTTGATAGTACTCAAGGCAAGCTTCCTATCTACAGCCCATTGTAGGAAGTCCAGAATCCTACCTATTACGTATTTACGTGGATGCCATTTCTTGGCCTCACACCAGGCGATGTACGCCTTCCAGATTCTATAGTAGATCTGCCTGGATACCGGCTTCCTGGCATTGATCATGGTAGATACCACAGCATTAGAGAGCCCTCTCTTTTTTAGAATGTGGGCTTCAATAGCCAGGCCGTCAAACCTAGGGCTGGTAAGGAAGGGTGGTATATCGGTCCTTGCGAAAGCAGGTCCGGACGATGTGGGAGGGTCCAAGGACTCCCCACAGACATCTTTACAATCTCCGCGTACCATGCTCTTCGGGGCCACGCTGGAGCCACCAGAATCACTGGTTTCTTTTCTACCCTGATTCTGCGGAGTAATCGAGGTAACAATTGTGGCGGTGGGAATGCATATATCAGCTTGAACTGATCCCAAGGGAACACTAGGGCATCCGAGCCGCAAGCTAGGGGATCCCTTGTCCAAGAGACAAACCTGTCCACTTTTGCGTTGAATCTGGATGCTAGCAGATCTACATCCGGTGTTCCCCACCGCTGACATATTGTCCGGAAAACCTCGGGATGAAGGGACCATTCCCCTGGGCATAATTGTTGGCGACTTAGAAAGTCCGCCTTCCAATTCTCCACTCCTGGAATGAATACCGCAGATATGGCTGGGACATATCTTTCTGCCCATCTCAGGATGTAATTTACTTCCCTCTGGGCTGCACGACTCCTGGTGCCCCCCTGATGATTGATATATGCCACTGCTGTGGCATTGTCTGATTGAATTCTGACAGGGGACCCTTGGAGTTTGGATGTCCATGCTACTAGGGCATACCGGGCTGCTCGTATCTCTAAGAGATTGATGGGCAGGGCCTTTTCCGCATCCGACCATCTGCCCTGGAGAGACCATTGCTCCAGTACTGCTCCCCAGCCTATAAGGCTGGCATCTGTAGTGACCACCTTCCAAGAAATCGGACTGAAGGATTTCCCTCTTTCCAGATTCTGGGGAACCAACCACCAGCGGAGGCTCTTGCGAACGGAAGGGGACAAGGACATTGGTAAGTCCAGAGCCTGAACTTTTTTGTTCCAGGCTGACAGTATGGCCCTTTGCAAATTCCTTGAATGGAATTGACCGTAGGGTACTGCTTCGAATGATGCCACCATTTTTCCCAGCAGCCTCATGCACAGGCGTATGGATGGCTGTCTTTTTGAACCCACTAAGTGGATCAAATCTCTCAAAGACGACCCCTTTTCTTGAGGCAAGAAAATTTTTCTCTGGTCTGAATCCAGCCTTAGCCCCAAGTATTCCAGACTTGTGACTGGTTTTAGGGCTGACTTGTCTCGGTTGATAATCCAACCGTGATATTCCAGATACTTGATTGTCTCGTGAACCACCACTTCTAGTTTTTCCACTGAGTGGTCTATCAGCAACAAGTCGTCTAGATATGCCATTATCGTTACACCTCGTGTTCTTAGATTGGCCAATAATGGGGCCAGAATTTTTGTGAACACTCGTGGTGCTGTGGCCAGACCGAAGGGTAAGGCTCTGAACTGAAAATGGCGCACTTCTACCGCAAAGCGTAGAAATTTTTGGTGGGCTGGAAAGATGGGAATGTGCAAATAAGCATCTTTGATGTCGATCGAGGCTAACCATTCCTCCCCTTGTAGGGCAGTGGCCACCGACCGGATCGACTCCATCCGGAAAGTCCTGATATGTAGGAATTTGTTTAGCCCTTTTAGATTTAATATGGGCCTCACATCCCCGTTTGGCTTCGGGACTGTAAAGAGGTTTGAGTAAAACCCGAACCCCCATTCTTCCAGGGGAACCTCTATAATTACTGCTTGGAGCAATAATTGTTCTAGTGCCAACAGGAGGGATCCTCTCTTCTGGGGATCCCTTGACACGTTTGACCTTATAAAGTGGGAAGGAGGGGAGTCTTTTAACTCCAATTTGTATCCCAGATTTACTGCGGAGGGCACCCATCTGTCTCTGATCGTGTCCCGCCAGGTCTCTGTGAACAACTGAAGTCTTCCCCCCACCCGATTGAGTGGGGGCAACCCTTCATGCATTTGACTTTGGGGGAGGTTTTGTACCTCTCCTGCTCCAGGGCTTCTTGTTACCCTGCAATTGTCCCTGATTTTTACCTCCGGGATTTGACCGAGGAGGCCGTCGGAACTGTTTCACAGCCGATGTCCTAGGGACTGGAGAAGCAGGCCTCTTAAAAGAGGGACCTCTAACTCTGTTTTTAACCGGCAAAAGTGTACTTTTACCGCTGGAAATTCTCTGGATATATTTGTCCAGGTCTTCCCCGAATAAGCGTTCACCATGAAATGGGAAGCTGACCAGCAATTTTTTACAGGGAGCTTCAGCAGACCAGTTTTTGAGCCATAAAAGCCTGCGCATATGTACTACAGACAGCGTAAGGCGGGAGGCCTGATGGATTGAATCCTTTATAGCGTCCACCGCAAAGCATAAGGCTCTAGGTAGATCAGCTAGGGCAAGAGCCTGCTGATCTGGCAAGTCCCTTAAGACCTGTTTCAACTGATCCTTCACTGCTTGGCAGACCCCAATAGCTGCCACTGCTGGTTGTGTCACCAATCCTGCTGTAGAAAAAGCAGATTTTAATAAGGACTCTAATTTTTTATCTATTGGGTCCTTGAACATTTGGACATTATCCACTGGACATGTCAGTGATTTATTCACACAAGAGATGGCTGCGTCCACTGTAGGGACCCTCCATTTTTTGATGAACTTATCCTCCATGGGATAGACCACTTGAAATCTCTTGGGAGGAGTAAATATTTTATCAGGATGCTCCCAATCCTGGTAAATGAGCCCTTCCAGTAAAGGATGGATCGGAAAGGAACAAACAGTCTGGGGAGCTTTTAGCGACCCCAATGAGGAGACAGAAGTGGATGATGGCTCCGCAAGGGGCATTTTAAATGCTGATCGGACCATATTAGTCAGGGACTGAACCCATAACTTTTCAGCATGTGATGCTGAGAATGGCTCTTCCACTGTTGATTCCTCTACAACAGAATCGACCTCATCGTGATCCCCTTCAGGCAGGTCGATCCCTGTATGGGACTGTTGCTCTGCTAACAGGCACTCTGAGGGAGGAGACGGAGATCGAGCGCTTTTTTCCTGTGACAGGGAAGCAGCGATCAATGCTGACAATCTCTCTTCCAGCCCTCCCAGAGCTGAGGAAAAAACCTCCTCTGTTACATACACAGGAGCAGGTGAACTGAGGACAGCCACAGTACCAGGTACTCCTGAGGGTGCTCTACGGTCACTAACCTCTGATTCTTCAGGGGAGACTGGTGCAGCCGAAGCATGCCCAAGATCCTCAGAGCCCGATGGAGACCCCCTATGCTTCCTGGAATTTTTAGTCCCGGAGTTTTTAGACGGCATTATTCCTAAGCCCAAAGCTGAGGTATTCCAGCCGAAATACACCACTTACTGACAATAGTCTAGCACAAATGCTGCTATAAAAACAGTTGGTGTCTACTAATGTGCCTTTCTATGGGGATGCCTGCATCAACCGCTTGCTGTATGCCTTTTTTTTTTTAATGTTGCCAGCTCTGTCTCTGTACTCCATAGCCAGCTCACAACACATAATTGTGGTTTTTAACATGCTGGGATGCCCGCACATGCGCAGAAGCGCTGCGGCGCGCACAGAGCGTCATCCCCCAAGCTCCGCCCCCTTTCCCGGCTCACCTCTATATATAGAGGCGCGTGCACGCGCGCGGCCACGTGGGCCTTCGGCGCTAATTTTGAAAAGGAAACCAGGGACAAGAGCCAGGGCCCCTTTTGCCGCAGGCCGGGGGATGGACGAGTATTGCAACATGGCAGAGGAAGCAGTTTCCCACAAGAGAACTCACCATCTGCCTGGACTTGCTCTGATAAAAAGAAACTAGTCCACATGACAAGAAACGTTCCACAGCGGCCTCTAGTGGATTAACACAGGTACCGCAGTCTAATATATTAAATATATATATATATATATATTTTTTTTTTCTTGACCACTATTAAAATTATTACATTTTTTAGTAGTTACAGGCATGCACAGATATTAGCGGGAATACCGTTAGGTAACAGACAGAAAAACAAATTAGGCTTGGGGGTCCCCCAATAGAACCAAGTTCCTGGGGGCCCCCACTTACCTGTTCCCCACCGCAGGACTTTGTTTGGTCCACAGAAGCCCAAACTTCACCTATCACGGCAGGCATTGTAATTAAACCTTCAGGGACCGGGTTCCCAAGGATTCCACTCCCCTGGACCTGTATAGCACCCTGCACAGAAAACATCTTGGTCATGGGTATGACCAGAGCTCTGGATCCCAGGGTCCAGCTCTCCTAAGAGAAGCATTACAGGCAAAACCTTGCTCTTCTCTGCAAGGCCCGGGTACCGACCGTTTAGCTATGAAGCTTTTTTGGTCGGATCCGGAATAGCTTACTGAGGCCCAAAAGAACCTGTACGCAAGCTCAGTGAAAAACACATGTTTCTTCTTGGCCAACACCTTAGACACTGGCAAAAAACTGAGGTGCTCCCAGATGGGAGGGGCTTATATAGGGGAGGGTACTTCCGGTTTTGGAAGTTGCCAGTGCCAGCACCTGAAGGTATCTATATAACCCATTAGTAATGACTATGTCGCTCTGTGTCCCGTGATGTACGAGAAAGAAAGATCAGGTCCCCTCCCCCGCCAGGAAGGGCTGTACTAAAAAGCAGAGCTGTGTACATCTCAGGAATGGACAAATACAAACCCTTTTGACATGTAAAATGGCTCTAATAAAGAAATTCATCTGTGCATTTGGCGGTTTGCCTGAAGTGCAGCTTTAGCACGACTAGTTAGGTCTGATTCACACCTATGCATTTTTAGTGCTTTCTGCATTTTGCAGATTTGCATTACAGTCCATTTAACATGGTTTCCCATGGAACACGTTCTGTAGTGCAAATCTGCAAAATGCAAAAAGCACTAAAAATGCATAGGTGTGAATCAGGCCCAAGTACAAATACATAAAGGTACCACCTGCAGTACTCAACTGTGTTCAGGTGTACTAACATGGCTACAAACACCTCACACATAACCAGGACAACAGTGGGGAACTCTCCCCAGCAGGGACACGGACAGCAATAAAAACCTGACACTGGTTCCAAGGCCTTGTTCACATGGGCACACTTATGTACACCTGTGCAGGGGCTGTGTTTTCCTGCATCCCCATTGATGTTTATTGGGACAGAGCAGCTGCTTCCAATTGGACATCCCTGTTGGTGCGGGTGTATGTCCCCGGTGCAAACAGTGTGCGTTTGGGGACACATACCCGCATGGATGTCAAACTGGCAGCAGCCGCTTTGTCCATGTAGCCACTTCACCCCAATTGACATCAAGGGGACTGACTGCATGGACCATCTGTGCATCCTCGTGATGAAAGGCTGTGTTCACTGCATAGATCTCAGGGTTTAATTGGTAATACTAACAAAAGAAATAAAGGCTGATTTTTACTTCTAATTCAAGGTAATATAAAGTTTCATTTATATGAAGAACAATACTATTAACCTGTAATGAATACAGCACTGAAAAGATGTCTTCTACAGTCAGAGTATAAAATGGATTAAAAGATTATTATGTAGTATCCTGATCTTTCCTGGACGCCGCTGACACTGCGCAGTTCTGACTCTTAAACGTCTCATGTTCATCTCAATCTTCTCTTGGATCTTTTCCATGGCTAGAAGCCACATAAAATGATTATCAAGGAAAAATGGAAGGTTTACATAAGAACAAAAAAAATACAAGGGGAAATGCTGGGTGTGGAATTCTCAAAACACATTTTTTTTTTTTTTAAAGGGTATTTTCCCACCAACATTGCCTGGGGCAGTCTCAACGCAAAGACAAAGCAATTTGCCTGGTTTTCTCTGAAGTCAGCTCACACCACGCATATCATAGAAAGTCAGTGTTGTGGTGGTTTGCGCTGAGGAAGTGCAGCTCTTCTTTTTTTTTCAAAGCAGGCTATTGAGATGCTGGTTTGCAAAAAGCTTGTGGCTTGCTGGTGTGCAAAAAGCCTTTAACCTCACTTCTGCATTTCTAGAATTAAATTGGTCATCTATTCCTATTCATTTCCACCCTCTAATTCTGGCCAAGGATACACGGGGATTTTTTTATATATATATATATATATATGTATATATATATATATATATATATGTAGCGGGGTCTCTTTTAAAGTGGTTGTAAACCCACTTTTTTTTTTTTTGGCCCACCTGCAAGAGAAAGGCATAATGAGCTATTATGACTAGCATAATAGCTCATTATGTTCCACTTACCTTAGATCGGGGCCCCCGAAGCCGTCCTCGTCCCTCTGTCCAGCCGCAGACATCACTGCGGCGATAGCCGGAATGTTACTTCCGGGTATCGCCGCACCAGCCAATCACAGCGCCGCTCCGGCGCTGTGATTGGCCGGAGCGGCGGAGACGTCACTCTGCGCATGGGAGGCGTCCCACTCGGCTACGCCCAGCGATTGCTGGGAAGTAGCCGAGTATGTGAATGGGATTAACCCCATAAATGCGCCGTTGTCTACGGCGCGCATGCGCCGTAGATAGCGGCGCTTGACATTTTAGTAAATATCTCCTAAACCGTGTAGGTTTAGGAGATATTTCTTGCACCTACAGGTAAGCCTTAATCTAGGCTTACCTGTAGGTGCAAGTTGAAAAAGTGGGTTTACAACCACTTTAAGGCCCCAGGACTACGTTACCCAGAACCCCATTTGGCCCCAGGGCGGAGGTTCCACCGCAGAGACTCATGGGAGGGGTTACTTAAGTGAGAGGCGAGGCGGAGCTCGCTCTCTTGGGGACACGGCGTGTCAAGTGGCAAGTCATCCTGTGCGGATCGGCTGTGAAGCAAGGCCTGAAGCCTTAGGCCTTGCTTGAAGTCCGAAGAGCCTTCCACCATACTGCAGAGCCTGGGTGGATCCTGACCCGTCGTGATAGGACGCGAGTTGGATCGAGGACTCGATCAGAGCAGACGCTGTGTGCGACACACAGGAGGTGGAAGTCCCAGGCTGGGATCGCGCCTGGAGTGGTGAGCGGGCACCTGCCCATATAAATAGACTGAGTTGTGTTCAGGCCTGTAGACTGCCTAGGCCCGCTGTTCGCTCACCAGTGTTTCTTGGGGGGTCCGGTAGCGGGACAGAGTTGAAGTACTTACCGCCCCCCCGTTTTACCCTGTTATTTCAAGTTAACACCCAATGTGGATTACAAATGGTTATTTCTTTAAGTGCACCAACGAAAGCTGGCCGGTGAAGAAACCTTCCTTCCTTAGGGAAAAGAGACTCAGTTCCATCCCATGTCAGGCCTGACTTAGGTGGGGAGTTTAGAAAGTTTGTGTTACTACGCCATAGGCGAGCACACGCTATAATAGCTCCGCGTGGTGGACACTGCGCGGCGCCATATTATTGTGCTGCACCTAGTACATTAATTGATGCAGGGCTCTGCAGGCCCATGTATATGTTGCATGTTATACCTTGAATCCTTCACTACCAGTAAAGCATATATATATATTTTATATTCTTGCCTCAGTGTGTTGTCTGACTGTTTAGAAATTATTAAGTATAATACACCTGAGAGTGATAGGAGTTTAACCCTAGACTGACTGTGCCAGAGTGGGTCGAGTAAGACTGCCGGGGGTTGGCGGTGCTGCGTGCAGGGCCCGAAATCAAATCAGCGGCTCTCTTAACTGGGGGTAGCGCTACACGTGGGGGCTCGTGATTCCGGGATCCTGTTGCAGCAAATAGCAGCCAAGAAGTACCAGCATGGACCCACTAGAAGTAGTGAAGTGGTGCGCAGCAGTCAACACAGATCCAAATGGGGCAGTGATCATAGAACTCCCAGGGATCTGGCTAGAAGATGCAGTGAAACAGTTAGTGATGTCACTGTCCCCACAACAGAAAGCATGGATAGTGGATGTCAGATCAGAACCTCCTTTGACATATGTACTGATAAAATGGAAAGATGGAGTCCCAGAAGACTTCAAGAAGCCAAGCATAGAAACGGTGGATAAACAAACTTATAAGTTAATACGCGTCCCACCCAACCTAAAAGGTGTAAAGAAAGAAGAGAGTCCTGGGTCGCCGCAGGGCACCCTCAGTACAGAATTATGCGCGGTTCTAGGGGAAATCATAGCGCAATGCAAGAAAGACCCGGCAGATTATCAAATATCAGGATACTGGAAACTCAGAATGTTTTCAGGAAGGAAACCTGTAGGATTTGAGGAGTGGTTAGACGGTGCAACTCAGGCTCTGGAGGAGTGGGAAGTCCCAGACCACAGGAAGAAGCAGAGAATTGCTGAAAGCTTGAAGGGGCCTGCTTTAGAGGCCGTACGCAACCTCAAGATGAGCAAGACAGACTGTACTGCGCAGGACTATCTAGACATTCTGCAGAATGGGTTCGGTGGAACAGAGAAGATCACCGAACTTACCTACCAACTGGAACATTGCTATAAAAAAGCAGGGGAAAAGCTATCAGAGTTCATGACGCGCCTAGATAAAATACTGCACAAGATGATCTTAAAGAAGGGGATTGACCCAAAGAAGGTGGATGAGGCCCGGGTCCAACAGGTGATGAGAGGATCTCAACCCCTGGATCCCATCGCACTGGCGTTACGTACAAGACAGGACGGGAAGAGCCTGGAGTACCCTGACTTGATCTGAGTAGTCAGGGAGGAAGAAGCTATGCTGGAGGAGAAAAAAGGAGGAGCCAACCAGTTGAGATGGTGAACCCTCCTCCGGTGATGGTCAGGACGGCCATGACCTTGGAAAGAGATGCAGAGGTGGATACCTTGAAGTCACAGACGTCCCAAGTGCTGGGAATGTTGACCTCCTTGATGGAAAAGGAGTCAAGGGTACCAGAGAGGGAAAGTCCGAGGAAGGAATTGTTCCCGAATACCTCAGCACCCGCATCCCTGGAAAATTGGGGAAATGTGATCTGTTTTAATTGTGGGGGAGCTGGCCATCTTGCCAAAGTATGTGCCAGTCCCAAGAAGAAGAGATTGAATAACCGCAAGCCGCCGGAAAACTTCAAACGGGCCCCGGTGAAGGAGTCAACCGGGTGCCCATCATCATCATCAAGGAACTCCATACTGAATAAGAAGCACATGAGAGAAGGGGCCAGGACCCCACCGAAGAAATCAAAAGGTTCCTCAGAAGGAACGCACTTCAAAGAAACACAATAAAGTCCCTCAGCGGGTAGTTACACCCATACAGAGGAGAGAGATCAATGCATACCAGGCTCAGGAGAGACTTAGGTCCAAAGACAAAAAGAGCAAGGAAAGTCAAGAAGGGAAAGGCAAAGATCCAAGGAAAGAGACCCCTTTGAAGCAGTACCCAGAGAAACTGGTGGGTCCCTCTCCAATCGTATCCATTCAAGTAGAGGGGATCTACACAAGAGACCTGTTGGATACTGGAGCGCAGGTGACCCTGTTGTATCGAGACTTCTACGACAGGCACCTAAGTCACCTACCCATCCAGAAGATTGAGGACTTGGAGATATGGGGAATTGGAACAGAGAAGTTTCCTTATGATGGATATCTAACCATAAGATTGACGTTTGACCCATCCATAACTGGGAAGGGGGAAGTGTTCGACACCTTGGCTGTGGTGTGCCCCCGACCGCCTGGAGCTAACAGGAGTTCCTTAATAATAATAGGAACCAACACGGATCTGGTCCGAAGACTTTTGTTCCCACTAACAAGAAGGAAGAACCTCCCAGTTACGGAGATTCACCCAATGTTGAAGACCGCCTTCCAATGGCTGAACTTAGAGCAAAAGGCCCCGGAAGAGGGGGTGGGGAAGGTCTGGAGACTCGGGAAAAAAGGGATAGTGTTGCAACCCGGTGAAGTAAACTGCTTGAAGGCCACAGTGAAACTCACTTGGGAGCAGCCGGGCCCTTTTGTGATGTTGGAGCCCGACCCAAGAGAAGAACCTTCGGGCTTGGAGGTAGTCCCGGAAGTGGTCCCGGTGAGGGCCCTGAAGAAGGCTCACTGCAAGGTGCCTGTGAGTGTCAGAAACACCACGGATGGTCCCAAGGAAGTCCCAGCCAGGCTGTTATTGGGCCGGGTGAGCCCGGCCACACCAGTTGTCTCATCAGATGTGGGGAAGACAGATGGAGAGAGTACAGTGTGGGAGAAGCTTTCCATGGAGAATCCAAACCTGCCCAGGGCTTGGAGAGAGAGAGCCCGGAACCAGTTGACTCGGTGGGAGAGGATCTTCTCACATGATGAGTTTTATGTGGGGTGTGCTAGGAGTGCCACCCATCGAATCCGCCTCCAGGAAGACAAGCCTTTCAGAGAAAGGGTTAGGCGGGTTCCATTGGCAGATCTCGAAGATTTGAGGGAATAGCTTGCTGAGCTCAAGCGAACAGGTGTGATCCAAGAATCTAGAAGTCCGTATGCCTCCCCCATAGTAGTGGTCCGGAAGAAGAACGGGTCACTAAGGTTGTGCATTGACTATAGGACCCTCAATAGGAGAACCACTCCAGATCAGTATACCACTCCAAGGATAGAAGATGCTTTGGTCACTTTTAAGGCCCCAGGACTATGTTACCCAGAACCCCATTCGGCCCCAGGGCGGAGGTTCCACCGCAGAGACTCATGGGAGGGGTTACTTAAGTGAGAGGCGAGGCGGAGCTTGCTCTCTTGGGGACACGGCGCGTCAAGTGGCAAGTCATCCTGTGCGGATCGGCTGTGAAGCAAGGCCTGAAGCCTTAGGCCTTGCTTGAAGTCCGAAGAGCCTTCCACCATACTGCGGAGCCTGGGTGGATCCTGACCCGTCGTGATAGGACGTGAGTTGGATCGAGGACTCGATCGGAGCAGACGCTGTGTGCGACACACAGGAGGTGGAAGTCCCAGGCTGGGATCGCGCCTGGAGTGGTGAGCAGGCACCTGCCCATATAAATAGACTGAGTTGTGTTCAGGACTTTTGATCCTTCAACTTTCTCCCATTTTTTTCTATATGCTGTTGTAATTCAGAGGCTAACTTGATGGACAAACCCCTAAATTATTGTGTACATAACTAATAGTGATTTTTATACTTAGCAAATCACCTATATTACCAAGTATTATACATTGGATGAGCTTATTATATACCTACCCTTCTGTTTTTTCTATATGAGTTGTGTTTAGGCCTGTAGACTGCCTAGGCCCGCTGTTCGCTCACCAGTGTTTCTTGGGGGGTCCGGTAGCGGGACAGAGTTGAAGTACTTACCGCCCCCCGTTTTACCCTGTTATTTCAAGTTAACACCCAATGTGGATTACAAATGGTTATTTCTTTAAGTGTACCAACGAAAGCTGGCCGGTGAAGAAACCTTCCTTCCTTAGGAAAAAGAGACTCAGTTCCATCCCATGTCAGGCCTGACTTAGGTGGGGAGTTTAGAAAGTTTGTGTTACTACGCCATAGGCGAGCACACACTATAATAGCTCCGCGTGGTGGACACTGCGCGGCGCCATATTATTGTGCTGCACCTAGTACATTGATTGATGCAGGGCTCTGCAGGCCCATGTATATGTTGCATGTTATACCTTGAATCCTTCACTACCAGTAAAGCATATATATATATATATTTTATATTCTTGCCTCAGTGTGTTGTCTGACTGTTTAGAAATTATTAAGTATAATACACCTGAGAGTGATAGGAGTTTAACCCTAGACTGACTGTGCCAGAGTGGGTCGAGTAAGATTGCAAATCAGCGGCTCTCTTAACTGGGGGTAGCGCTACATTATATATAATACAGGTCCTTCTCAAAAAATTAGCATATTGTGATAAAGTTCATTATTTTCTGTAATGTACTGATAAACATTAGACTTTCATATATTTTAGATTCATTACACACAACTGAAGTAGTTCAAGCCTTTTCTTGTTTTAATATTGATGATTTTGGCATACAGCTCATGACAACCCAAAATTCCTATCTCAAAAAATTAGCATATCATGAAAAGGTTCTCTAAACGAGCTATTAACCTAATCATCTGAATCAACTAATTAACTCTAAACACCTGCAAAAGATTCCTGAGGCTTTTAAAAACTCCCAGCCTGGTTCATTACTCAAAACCGCAATCATGGGTAAGACTGCCGACCTGACTGCTGTCCAGAAGGCCATCATTGACACCCTCAAGCAAGAGGCTAAGACACAGAAAGAAATTTCTGAACGAATAGGCTGTTCCCAGAGTGCTGTATCAAGGCACCTCAGTGGGAAGTCTGTGGGAAGGAAAAAATGTGGCAGAAAACGCTGCACAACGAGAAGAGGTGACCGGACCCTGAAGAAGATTGTGGAGAAGGACCGATTCCAGACCTTGGAGGACCTGCGGAAGCAGTGGACTGAGTCTGGAGTAGAAACATCCAGAGCCACCGTGAACAGGCGTGTGCAGGAAATGGGCTACAGGTGCCGCATTCCCCAGGTCAAGCCACTTTTGAACCAGAAACAGCGGCAGAAGCGCCTGACCTGGGCTACAGAGAAGCAGCACTGGACTGTTGCTCAGTGGTCCAAAGTACATTCGGAAATCCAGGTGCCAGAGTCTGGAGGAAGACTGGGGAGAGGGAAATGCCAAAATGACTGAAGTCCAGTGTCAAGTACCCACAGTCAGTGATGGTCTGGGGTGCCATGTCAGCTGCTGGTGTTGGTCCACTGTGTTTTATCAAGGGCAGGGTCAATGCAGCTAGCTATCAGGAGATTTTGGAGCACTTCATGCTTCCATCTGCTGAAAAGCTTTATGGAGATGAAGATTTCATTTTTCAGCACGACCTGGCACCTGCTCACAGTGCCAAAACCACTGGTAAATGGTTTACTGACCATGGTATTACTGTGCTCAATTGGCCTGCCAACTCTCCTGACCTGAACCCCATAGAGAATCTGTGGGATATTGGGAAGAGAAAGTTGAGAGACGCAAGACCCAACACTCTGGATGCGCTTAAGGCCGCTATCGAAGCATCCTGGGCCTCCATAACACCAAAGCAGTGCCACAGGCTGGTTGCCTCCATGCCACGCCGCATTGAAGCAGTCATTTCTGCAAAAGGATTCCCGACCAAGTATTGAGTGCATAACTGAACATAATTATTTGAAGGTTGACTTTTTTTGTATTAAAAACACTTTTCTTTTATTGGTCGGATGAAATATGCTAATTTTTTGAGATAGGATTTTTGGGTTTTCATGAGCTGTATGCCAAAATCATCAATATTAAAACAAGAAAAGGCTTGAACTACTTCAGTTGTGTGTAATGAATCTAAAATATATGAAAGTCTAATGTTTATCAGTACATTACAGAAAATAATGAACTTTATCACAATATGCTAATTTTTTGAGAAGGACCTGTATATACATATTATATATATATACACACACACACACACATATATGTAGCGGCCTCACCCCTCTCTCCCTTTCTCATTCTCGGCTTGTCTTTATTCATCTAGGGGTCTCAGTGCTGGGGGGAGGGATGAGATACACCACGGCCCATGTCCTCCATAGCTGAAAGGTGAAGGCCAGAAGATTGGGTTTTGTGTAGGCGTCCTAGAGTCCAGTCCAGTACTTCGTCCCTGACTCCTTTGCTCCTAGTAACCAGAGTTCCACACAATAAATAGGTCCAACTCAGTTTTATTCTTCTTGGCAAACAACAAACAGTTTCTTCTACTGAGTAGTAATGGGGAATAGATCGAGGCACAATCCTTTCCCTTCTGTTGCTAACCACTGTGGTATCACCAGTGGTAAATAGTCACTGCCACTGACTATGTGAGGTAGAACATGAATTATCTTCGCTAGCACTGCCCCTGTCAGGGGAAGGAAATCTGTCCAAGGGAGAAACTGGAGGCCTCTCTGTCACCAGCGATGCTGCGCCGGACTCTCCAGAGAAGTTCCACACACCAGATCTCACAAACTCAGACACGGGCACCCAAGAAGTTAGGGCCCCCTCGGATTCCTCCACCCTCGCGGAACTCAGTCGAAGGTACTGAGCTCCAGGCATCCGCCATAGTACCTCACCCCAGGCTAAAGGTGCCTGAGATGGACTCCATCTCCGCTCCGGCCAGGTCAAGGGCACCTAGGCCTGGAACACTGGAATGCCAGCACCCAAGCTGAAGGTGCCTGGGTGCGGCCGAGTTCTCCGACTCCCACTCCAAACTCCCAACTCTGAACCCCGTGGTAAGGGCGTCCGCCCCTTTTATCCCCTCTCCCTTTGCGTCACAGCGGGTTCCCCGCCCCGCTGTACCAGCTCCAGGGGAGGACAAAAAGGTACAGTCTGAGTTCAGCTCTGGCCCAGGGCAACAGCGCCACCCGTGGACCGCAAGGAACCTCACACCACCAGAGTCCTCCAAGAACCAGAAAAAGGTCTCGGATCCCCTAGCAATTTGTGCATCTGGGTTACACTACCACCCAGATGCCTCCCTTAAATTCAAACACCCGCTACACACATTTTTTTAAAATATATATATATATTTTTTTAAATATATATATAAAAATTCATCTTGGCTTAACCACTTGACCTCTGGAAGATTTACCCACCATTTACCATCATTTTTGTGATACTGCTTTACTTTAACTGACAATTGCGCGGGAATGCAATGCTGTACCCAAATTAAATTCTTTTGCCCACAATTTTTATTTGTTGCGATATAAAAAAAACAAAACAATCTATATATTTACTTTCTGCTATTAACACATCCAATCAAATAAATAAAAATTAAAAAATCAAATGTCTTCATAAATTTAGGACGATATGTATTCTGCTACATATTTTTGGTAAAAAAAAAAAATCCCAAAAAGCGTATATTGATTGGTTTGTGCAAAAGTTACCGCATCTACAAAATTATGAATATATATATATATATATATATATATATATATATATATATATACACACACACACACACACACATATACATACATACATATATACACACACACACGATTTTTTTTTATGCTACTAATGGCAGTGATCAGCAACTTACAGTGGGATGGCGATATTGCAGTGGACGGTCTGACAGGGTGTGGAAACCAGAGACCCTAAGCCCAGGCTGCGAGAGTGAAGCCGTGCGAGTTCAGCTCAACTCGCACGATTTCACTCCCGCTTGTCAGTCCCGATTTCAGCCGCGATTACAAAGACATCTGTGCAGGTTTCTGCACAGATGTCAATGTAAATCGCAGCCCGAAATCGCAAAAATACAGAAACGACTTTTTGAAATCGGTGTAGCGCCGCAGATGCGGCGTTGCACCGATTAGGACGGTGCCATTGCCGGCAATTTGCGGCAAATACCGCCGTTTTGACATGCGATTTGACACTGTACTAATGACACTGGCTGGGAAGGGGTTACACATCTAGGGCGATCAAAGGGTTAAATGTGTGCCTAACCAGTGTTTTTGTTTACTGTGTGCACATTTTTTTACTAAAAGGGATCTGATGGATGTTATTCCCTGCTTTGCAGGGAAAATAAATCCACCACATTCCTGCTGACAGAACAGAGCTCTGCCTGGTTTACATAGGCAGAAATCTGTTCTGTGTCTCTCTTCACCGATCAGCGAGTGCTGGTGGACATCCATTGGCCGGTAAACGCTGATTGGCTAGTGCTGTGTCTAAACACAGCACAGCCACGGTGCGCGTGCTCCCTACCTGGAAGTGGCAGATCATGTACCAGGTACATGATCCAGCGCAGGAGAGCTGCTCTGCTGCCGTATAACCAACTGTAGCGGGTATGTACTTTTCAGAGTGTTTGGGTCTGGTGAAGACATCAGTGATGACCAGTTCCCTGCGACCCAGCAGGTGGCGCTGTCACTTTGGGCTGGGGTTGAACCGTCACTGCAGTGCCGAACCCTTTGTGACCTCTCGCAGCAGTTGTACGGTGGGGCGGGGAACCCGCTGTGCTTGCTGGGAGAGGGTATAAATGGGGCAGACATCTTCGCCACGATGTTAGAGTCCCAGGCACCTTCAGCCTGAGGGCTGCTGTCCTCGGTCGGTGTCCAGGCGGCCTAGGCCTGGACACTTGGAGTTCGTGTTCCATCCCAGACACCTTCAGTCTGGGGTGAGGTACTCGGCCGGAGGCCTGGGGCCCAGTACCTTCCGCTGGGTCCCGGCCAGGGAGGGATTGTCCTAGGGTGCCCCGGGTGTTGGGCACCCGAATCCAGAGGCGTAAGGGACCGGAGGAGGGATTCATCCGAAGACCTGGTGCAACATATTGCCAGTGACGGGTGAACCTCTGGAGACCGCCCGGAGGGATATCTTTCCCAAACAGGGGCCAAGTTCATAGAGGAAGGTGGTTCATGTTCAATGACCGGTGGCAGCGGTCCAACTAGTCAACTCAGGTCGGTGGCAGAGACCTGCTATTAGGCCTGTGGCAGGGGCCTCAACGGTTCACCCGGTCAGTGGCAGCGACCAATCTCACGGTCGGTGGCAGAGACCGTGCGCCAGGCCTATTCGCTTGCAAAGGAATAGGAGAATTAATTTGTGCCTGGGCCTACTCGTATCCACACCCCTGTCTGTCTGTTACTGAAAGTTCAACTATTATGTTCACCCTGCAATGGAGAAATAAAAGTGTGTTGGACTTTTAATTGGTGTGGGGCTCTATTACTGGCAGACACATCTCCATGGAACAAGCGGAATCTTCGTATGCAATGAGCAGACCCGGAGGTAATTTAAGTGACTTTGCTAAACCCTCATACACATACAAGGTGAGAGCTTGGCGTCGTTTTCCTGCACTCTCCTCTCCCAGGTACCCCTAGACCACACCAGCCAACCAGGCGATAGAAGCGGATAGGGAGAGTGAGGCCCACTACACAACTTATGCAGTCGGCAAAGTGATTAAAACTAGTATAAGGAGTGTCAGCCCCAGCAGACATTTATCAAACCTTTTATAAGAATGATAAGCTAATTTTTTGTTACTCTGCTCTCCCCTATCAGCATGTCCTATGTTTACACACTGCACTGCAGCACAACTGAGAGGCCCCTTGTGCCACTTCTCCCTCTCCCCAATAAAAACCCAATCAGGTGCAAGGAAACAAAAAAAATAAAAAAATAATCTATAAGCTCTGGGGAAACGTGCAATTGCACTTGCAGAGAGAACAGACTGAGTTTAGTAAGGCCCCTTTCACACTGGCACTTTTTTCAGGCGGTTTAGCGCTAATATTAGCGCTGTTATACCGCCTGAAAAATCGTGCCCTGTATTCTTCAATGTGAAAGCCCGAAGGCTTTCACACTGAAGCGGTGCACTAGCAGGACCGCTCCAAAAGTCCTGCTAGCCGAATCTTTACAGCGGTGAAGGAGCAGTGTGTTCACCGCTCCTTTACCGCGGCTGCCCATTGAAATCAATGGGACACCGCGGTAGTACCGCCCGCAAACCGCGGCAATAGCCGCGGTTTGCGGGCGGTATTAACCCTTTTTCGGCCGCTAGCGGGGGTTAAATTCACCCCGCTAGCGGCCGCATACCACGGTGATAACGACGGTATAGCGGCGCTGAAAATCGCGCCGCTATACCGCCACCGCACCTGCCCGCCCCAGTGTAAATCAACCCCAGTGTGTGCTGAAAAAATAAAATAAAAATTATGGCATGCAGTACTTTTCTCAGCACAGCGAAACGCAATTCACTGCCTCGCACTGCGGCCAACAGAGCTTTGTGACATTTCAATAAAAATTGCTATAAAAAAAATAAACAGTGCGATGCGCCGCAATCAGTGCATCTACATCGCTGTCATCCTCCTGCGAACCAGCAGCCACGTCTTAGCGCAGCCGCTAGTGTGAACTGACCCTTGATGAGAAGTATTAATTAGCATCTTTCATATCTGCAAAGGGAAAGTGGGTTGATCCTTGTGAAATCCTCTCTACCCTTTGGATTGTAATTCATAAGCCAAAATTAGAAAACCCCAAAGCCTTGAACTGAACATATCAATACACAGGATCGGAGTTCTGACCTAAACAGTTCTCTGCTGGACTGAACAAAATTAACTTATGTGGGTGCCTGTGGATGGCAAAAGATACTTCCCAAGCTAGCCACCCTCAGAGGGAAACCGTGATCAGCCTATCCAACTTTTTGGACATTCTGGGTTGCCTAGTCCACGATTTGCTCATGTTTAGATTGTCTGCCTGCTTTCCTCCATGCCCCTCCCCCACACACATAAACATGCATGCTTGATTGATATAGGAATGCATGTTTACACATCCCTGTATGTATGAAAAAACAAAACAATACTGCGCTTGTTTGTGTAGGAAATAATAAATAGCAGCAACAAAAATTGTGAGATATTACACAATCAAGTAAGTGAAAATAAATAAAGTTGAGCTCAATAGGAGCAGACCATTAGGGCTCTTTCACACGGAGGTCCGTTCAGGTCCGCCTGTCAGTTTTTTAGGCGGACCTGAAACGGATCCTCCATGTACCCCTATGGAGGCACGGATGTCAGCGGAGACATGTCCGCTGACATCCGCTCCGCCAAAGTGTGACGGAGGAAAACCCTATTTTTTCTTCCGTCGGCGGAGCGGATCGGATGACAACGGACTCTACGGTCCGTCGTCATCCGATTCCCCATAGGGGAGAGCGGCGCTCTGACAGGGCGGTCCCTGCACAGTGTGCGGGGACCGCCCAGTCATCCGTCGGCTCAGCGGGGATCAACGGAGCGATCCCCGCTGAGCAAGCGGAGCTTCACGGATCCGCCCCGTGTGAAAGGACCCTTAAAGTCCAAATGTGTTCATAAAGTCCAATACAGCAACACAGGCTGAATAGCAACAAAAGAAAGGAAAATAAATAACACATGAACTGAAATGCTTGTGTTGAACCAAATCCAAGAAAATCCTCCACCTTGTGATGTCACCAACATTTAGGCCCCATGTACACTGCTGCTGCTAAACAGACATTCAGGAGGCAGTTGGACACTTTTTTCAACTGCCCCTGAACTCATTCAATGTTATCTTATGTGTACATGCACACAGTCTCGTTTACTGTCGCTTTTAGGCAGTTGCGTTTATAGACCTTTTTTTGAAGGCAAAAAGATGAGTCCAGACGGCGAAGTTTGACATTTTAGACGCCAAAGACGTCTAAACGCAGCAACCCGCGTTTCATTTATAGGCGTTTTTCGCCATTTAAAAAATATATATTTTTTAAATGCTTCTAAACGCAAATGCGGCAAAATGGACGTTTTAAACGTGGGTTACTATCTGTCAAGTTAAATCGTTCAGGAGAGGTTGTAAAAACGTCCCGTGTACATGGAGCCTAAAAAGGTCAAGATGTGCTCTTATCCCAAGTATTATGGAAGGTCAAATAGACATTTTTGATATCCCGGTTGTATCCATAGAAGATTTAGTGCGGATGATGCATATCTCATATGCTAGAAGGGTGATGGTGGCTGCGCTGTGATTATAACTAGTGAAGGGAGTGTGGGGGAGGAGGTCTGGAAAAGGAAACTACCTAATGCTAACCAAACTAAATCTAATATTTGCCAACCAGATGCAGTAATGTGTTGCCAACCAATGTGTAACATAAATAGTATGTGCATAAACTAAATAAATCACACCTGTGCGCATAGAAGGTATATAACCAGCAGTGGAAACGTAATGATGTATGCCAAAACGTGTATCACTCTGAATGATAAACCTGTGCATATAGTATATAACCAAACACTATAACTCTATGTTATCAACAGTGAAATAAAATAACAATATGTAATAAAAGGTGTATGACACACAACTGGAAGCGGTGAAATCCTCCAAAAAAAAAAAACGTGTGTATTGTGACAGGAGGGTCACTTTGGACACAGGGTGAGCCAGGAAATAATGGACATTAAGAAATATATCTTGGACTACCTAAAAAGGGTCTGTACTATTTATCCACCATATTCCCAAGGATATCTGTAAAGGACTATTTACTTATTCTGAACTCAACAGGTTAATTGAGAGATACTGAGGTGTTCAGCCTCAATCACCTGTCTGCCTAGTGTAATGCTAATGAATTCCAGCTTCTAGAAGACCTGTTCATTGTTTGTGGTGATGTGGATTGGGGAAATTAAGTGTGTCCTTGTGCGTATTGTAAAGTAACAGACAGTCTGGTTAATATAAAGGTCATGCATAGTTATTTAAACATAAAGGGGATTAGAACCTGTTGTCTCCTAGCAGACGTCAAAATAATGTGTATTGGCTCTTGTTATGTGGTGGGTGGAGCTGGACCATTGTTCATTTTAGGTTAATGCAGTATTGGATGGGTATAAAAGTTACAATGTTTTTCTCAATAAATCCATTCGATCCTAGGAAGATACAGAGTGTGTTGTCTCGTTCTTTTGGAAGGATTAATTCCTATGGGAAGTGGTCTTCTGGCTGTGGAGGATCGACAGTGAATTTGTGTCCAGGAGAGGGAAGGGATCTAAACGGCGCGTTACCCCCTTTCGTATTTGGGGTGCCGTTACATGTATAAACTTCAGGACACCCAGCGATACCCAAAAACAAACAAGGGGCTCCAATAGTGTAAAATACCTTCTTAAAGGCGTTTATTAGATACCAAATGCACTTAGACAAATTGCCAAAAAGTACAGTGCATAAAATAGGAAAGCTGCAGCAATCAGCACCGATGATATAGTTTTGATAACAGGTTTGCCCGACCGGTTTAGTTGCAATTGGTCTTCCTCCTGGGGCACTGCTGTTGGGGCATTTTCTACCCAAATTGTCCATAGTCCGACCCCACTAAAGTCTGAAGGATAGTAAACTGGCTTTTTGGAAAGTTTCTGCTTTAATTTTACAAAGTTATCCCAAAATAAACAGGGCTATAGCAGAATTGTAAAAATGTATCTGGTTCATAGGGGGTGTACAGGCATGAGAGGTGAGGTGGTTAAGAACCCATCGAAACTAACCCTACGTACTGATGGCAGGCACCTGGTAACCAAGATTTCTGACCCCTTGTACCCCTAAAGTCCACATCCCATGATGCAATGCAGATGTCTCAAGCGCCAATTGAATGGCCCCTGAATTGCATTGTGCGATGCAGCAGGGGACTGTTTGTTGCTTAGTTTTTAGAAGACTCGAAAATTTGTGTAAAAAACTTTAGCTGGGATTCCTGAAATGCAAGTTTGATTTACGCTTATTTTTTTTGTTGCAAAAATTAAAAAGATTAAAGTTTTGCACTCATGAAAAGGTGTCTTTGTGCAACCCGTTTTTGTTTTACAGAACACATTTCCCCATCATCCGTTAATGTAAACGATACATTCTGCTCTTTTAACCACTTGACAACTGGGCACTAAACCACCTTCGCGCCCGCAACAATTTTCAGCTTTCAGCGCTGACGCACTTTGAATGACAATTGCATGGTCATACAACGCTGTACCCAAATGATATTTTTTATCATTTTTTTCCCCACAAATAGAGCTTTCTTTTGGTGGTATTTGATCACCTCTGCGGTTTTTATTTTTTGCACTATAAACAAAAAAAGACAGAAAATTTTGAAAAAAAAAACACATTTTTTTACTTTTTGCTATAATAATATCCCAATTTTTTTTTAAAAAACGATTTTTTTTTCTCAGTTTAGGCCAATACGTATTCTTCTATATTGTTTTGGTAAAAAAAATTGCAATAAGCGTATAGCGATTGGTTTGCGAAAAAGTTATAGCGCCTACAAAAAAGGTATAGAATTATGACATTTTTATTATATTTTTTTTTTTTTACTAGTAATGGAGGCGATCTGCGATTTTTGTCAGGCCTGCAATATTGCGGCGGACACATCGGACACTTTTGACACTATTTTGGGACCATTCACATTTATACAGCGAACAGTGCTATAAATATGCACTGATTACTGTATAAATGTGACTGGCAGGGAAGGGGTTAACACTAGGGGGCGAGGAAGGGGTTAACTATGTTCCCTATTTGTGATTCTTACTGTGTGGGGGGGAGGGGACTGACAGGGGGAGGTGACCGATCTGTGTCCCTATGTACAAGGGACACACCATCGGTCTCCTCTCTCCCTGACAGGACATGGATCTCTGTGTTTACACACAGAGATCCATGTCCTGCCTCTGTCACAGCCGATCGCGGGTGCCTGGCGGACATCGCGGCCGCCAGGCACGCGCATCGGCATCACGTGACCACGGGGGGCACAGCTGATCCCCGCCGCGCGCCCTCGGTGGTGCGCAGGGGGGAGAGAAACAGGACGACGTCCATGAACGTCCACTCAGCACTTGAGCCGCGCTGCAGACGTCTTTTGTCTATAGCGCGGGTCTCAAGTGGTTAAAGCAGAGGCCCGGCGACCATTAAAAAAAAAAAATTAAGTCATTCAGACAGACACTTTCCCAATCACAAAATAATACTCACTGTTTGGATGATATACAACAGCCGCTGTCCGATTTTGTACGCAAGAAGTTATAAAATGTGATGGCCGTTTCCATGGCCGTTTCCATCTTGCTTGTGGGCAAAAAAAGCCCACAAGCATTGATTTCCTGGATGCGGTGAATGCGGAGCTCCCAGCATTCACCGCTCGTTCCTGGGCATGCTCAGTTTTTACAGCGAGCAGCGCCATAAACTTCAGGGTTGCCATCACAACGGGCTGCGTCGTCGGAAATTCCGGCCCCGTTGTTATGGCAACCAAACGAATACAAAAAATATGCCCTCTTTTAAAATGGCGATTTCAGATACGCCCTCATAACGTGACCGGCGTCACTTCCGGTTTTACAATCTCACAAGATTTTGCGGCGGCGTTCCGCACTGACTCCTGGGAAGCCTGTGGAAAGGCAATAGACACGCCTACTCCCACGGGAGTAGAAGACAGGAAGTGCCACAATAAACAGAAATAATACAGTAATTACAGCACTAAAAAATTTTGTTTTGGTCATTTGCACATCAGTGCAATGCACTGATGGGGATAACATTAGGTTAAGAATTTGTGTGGACCTCTGCTTTAATGCAGAAAAAAAAAAAAAACACTTGATTTTACATTGCAGAATACTCTGACAATAGCATCCCTATAGTTTGGAAGAGAAACGTGAAACATTCTGGAAAATGTGAGCAGCAGACATTCCACTGGACAGCTGGCAATTCCATTTCCCAGCTCCTCACAAAGTCTTTGCAGTCAGGCAGTCCTGCACCTTGTTCTCCACACTGTACTCCTTCCATATGGCAGGTATTAATCCCCGGGGGTTAACCTGACTGCCATTATCTACACTTTCAGACAATCAAAGCCATTGTGGGTTCCTACATATTCTGTGCTTATAGAGTGATGTGTGTTTGTCGAATACAAAGGAATACCGTAGGTTGTGGGCACAACAGGAAGAATAAAGATATATGAAGTCCCCATTCACACCTGAGCGTTTGAGCTTAGAGCTCCAAAACGCTAAACAAGCTTTATCCCATGCTTTTCAACCGTTCCTGTTCATATTTGGGCATTCAGGTGCCTGTAGCTTACAAAATGTACATGAGCTACTTATGAAGCAGAATGGGGTGTTTTTGGCCCCATTGACTTCAACTGGACTGTGTGAGAAAACAAAAAACAAAAACTTGTTTTTCAGATATTCCCCTAATAAAAGCAAATGTGGCCATATAACATGGAATCCTGTCCCAAAGAAACTCTTGTACGGTGCTTCACACCTAAAAAAATGCGCAAAAAACATACGCTAGGCTCTGGTGCGACACAAAAAAAGTCTGAATTTGAAGTTACCCCGATGGACATGGTGGAAAAATCTGTCCGCATTCTACAAGATTTCCATAATTTTTTTTCGTTTTAATTCCATTTCAATGTGATTGCAATGTTCCTTCAATAAACTATACTAGAGCTATTACTCTACTTGTATAGATAAAAAGCCCAGATTCAGCCTCACAATCAACCAAATTTGAATAAATCCCATGATTACTTTCAATAGCATTTAAAATTTCTGGTGGATCAAAAGTTGTTTTAAATTGATTGCAATGGTCATATATATGGCCAGCATTTGGCTAGCTACTCACTAATAGATCGTTTTAATTACCCAAAAGCCTGTAGAGTTTTCCTAGGATCAGGTAAGCCGGTAGTAAGCATTAGTATGACCCTGTCAACACAGGGTCACTTTTAGCCAAGTATGCATGTGCATAACTGCATTTATCGCATTTTTCTGCTGCTTTTCTACTGTAAGGAGAAAAGGCCTCTCAAAGAATACAGTGTGCATGTGGCCTTATACCATAGCTGGCTATTTGATGTGTTAAAATAAGCCTCAAGGTTTGAAAACGGAAAATGTAATACTCACCTTTCCGTAATTTTTCTTTCCTGGTGCCTACCCATGGCAGCATACCAATGGTTGATGGCTCCGCCCCTGATCAACCCACAGGACCACGTAACTCTATAAAAGAAAGAGTTACTTCCCCCCTCAGGTATTCTTG
This sequence comes from Rana muscosa, assembly GCA_029206835.1. Classification (NCBI taxonomy): domain Eukaryota; kingdom Metazoa; phylum Chordata; class Amphibia; order Anura; family Ranidae; genus Rana; species Rana muscosa. Next base: position 429,260,517 of record CM055121.1, on the reverse strand, counting down.
TAACTAGTCTTCAAAACCCTAAGGATTATAGAAGGGAGGGTGTATGCTGCCATGGGTAGGCACCAGGAAAGGAAAATTAGGGAAAGGTGAGTATTAAATTTTCAGTTTTCCTGGTGCCTCCATGTTAGCATAACAATGGTAATTAACACGCTCACAGGGAGGGTACTGCAATAATAAATTTTTAATGAGTTTACAGAACCGATAGCTCTAGAGTCCTTTTCCCAAAATCTCGGGAGGTAAGGACCGCCGGATCTAGGCTATAGTGTGACAAAGGTGTTGAAGGATGACCAACTAGCCGCTCCACAAATTGTCTCAGGGGAGACCCTAGCCAGAGCTGCCCAAGATGAGGCAATTCCCGGCGTTGAGTGTGCATTCACCGCATTTGGGACTGGTAGACCACTAGCCCGATATGCTCTTTGGATTAGCTTCACGATCGAGCTGGCCAATGTCGTCTTGGAGGCTGCCATTCCTCTTTTTGCGCCTTTGGGAATAACGAAGAGACGTTGATCCTTCCTGAACTGTTGTGTCAGTTCTAAATAGCGCCTTAGAGACTTGGCTACATCTAATTCATGTAATTTTGAGGAGGTTGGATCTTCCCTGAAGGCTGGAAGAACCCATTCCTGGTTGGAATGGTAGACCAAAGGCACTTTAGGGACAAACTGATGAATAGGTTGCAGGACTACCCTGTCCGGAAAAAAGGGGACGTAGGGCTCCTCTGCCCCTAGGGCTTGAATTTCTGATACTCTCCGACCTGAGGTGATGGTGATCAGGAAGGCTGTTTTCCCGGTGATATCTTCCAAGGAACACTCTTCTGTGGGTGCAAAGGGAGAGCTTGCTAAGACATTAAGAACCACTGTCAGGTCCCATTTAGGATATAGCGTTTTCCTGGGAGGGCGTAATCTTAAAACTGCCTTCAGAAAATGATCTACCAGGGGGTTTAGTGCCCAGCGCGTGTCTGTTAGAGCAGAAAAGGCTGAGATTTGGACTTTTAGCATGCTAAGACCTAAGCCTAGGTCCAGACCAGTCTGTAAGAAGAGCAGGACATCCTGAACTCTGGGATCCAGAGGATTGAAATGGCTAGCCTCTGCTAGATTCGTTAACTTTTCCCATATCCTGTAGTAGGTGGCGTTAGTAGACGCCTTTCTCGCTTGCAGCAATGTTTGAACAACGTTACGAGAGCACCCCAAGTCGCCCAACCTCTTCCGCTCAACTTCCAGGCCCTCAAGTCTAGAATCTCTGGATGCGGGTGGAAGAAGTCGCCTTGGGATAGCAGGTTGCTCGTATGTGGAAGAGGCAATGGGTTGCAAAGGGCCATCTTGACTAGGAGCGGGAACCAGGGTCTCCTGGGCCAATATGGAACAATCGTTAGGACAGTGACCTTCTCTAAAGTCAGACGCTGGAGAAACCTCAGAATCAGGGGAATCGGAGGGAATGCATACCCCATTTGGAAATCCCATGGTTGGACTAGGGCATCCACCCCTGCTGACATCGGAGATGGAGACCTCATGAAGAAGAGAGACGTTTTCGCATTGAGCGGGGAAGCGATGAGATCTACCTGGGGAGTCCCCCACTGTTGGCATATCCAGTTGAAGACCCGCGGGTCTAGAGACCACTCGTTGGATGTGAAAGATCTCGAGAGGCGATCGGCTAGTTGATTCTCGGGGGCTGGAATGTAGGTAGCCCAAAGATCTAGAAAATTCTTCTCGGCCCATAATATGATTGGGGCCACCTCGCTGGCTAGTGACCTGCTGTGTGTTCCACCTTGGTTTTGGACATAGGCTACTGCCGCCCTGTTGTCCATTTGGAGTAGTATGGCCTTGCCCCTGAGAAGAGGGGCTAGATGTAGGATTGCCATCCACGCTTCTCTTAGCTCTAGGATATTGGATACCATTCCATCTGCATTGAAATGCCATCTTCCCTGCGTCAACTGGTTTTGGTAGTGGGTAGTGTGCCCCCCATCCCAGCTGACTCGCGTCTGAAGTGAGGACGGTCCATGGGATAGGGCCGAGAGGGCGGAAAGATAGAAGGTTTGGTGGCCTTGTCCACCACCAGAGGCTGGATTTCATTGTAAGAGTGATAATTATCATTTGTCCGAGATGTTTCTTCCTCCACTGTGCCAGAAAACCTTGTAGGAAACCTCGCAGGTGCCACCTGGCCCACTTCACCATTGGTATACATGACGAGAGGGAACCTATGAGGTTCAGACAGTCTGAAGCTGGCATGGCAGGGCTAACCAATGACCGTTTCACCTTCTGTATTAATACAGGGATCTTCTCTGGTGGAAGTGACACTGATTTTTTTGGGGTGTTGAATAAGGCTCCTAGATACGTCATCTTTTGTGTAGGAGTTAGTTGACTTTTTGAGTGGTTGATAAGCCAACCAAATTGGGACAAGATGTTCAGGACCAGCTGTAAGTGTGTTTCCAGAGACTCTCTGTGCTGGGATAAGATCAGAATAGCGTCCAAGTAGTGCAGGACTCGTATCCCCTTCTCTCGAAGGGGAGCTAGGATGGCTACCAGAACCTTGGTAAAGGTTCTGGGCGCTGATGAGATTCCGAAGGGGAGGCATTGGAACTGAAAGTGCAGACTGCCCATCTTGAACCAAAGAAAATGCTGGAAATGATGGTGGATGGGCATGTGAAGGTATGCATCTTGGAGATCTATAGATACCATCCAATCTCCTGGCTGTACTGACAAAATGACTGTGTTTAGTGATTCCATTTTGAAATGTTCTACCTGAATGTATCTGTTCAATTTTTTCAGGTCCAATACCGGCCTCCAGCCTCCTGATTTTTTAAGGACCAAAAAGACTGGGGAATAGAACCCTGAGTGTTTTTCCGACTCTGTCACTGGCAGTACCGCCCGCTGGCAAAAAAGTATCTGGATGTATTGAAAGAGAACTTCCTTCTTCTCTCTGGAGGCTGGTATCTGGGTTGGTTGGAAGGAAAAAGGATGGAGGGCGGGTTTTGAATTTCCAAAAATGACCCTGAAGGACTGTGGACACTGCCCATTGGTCTGTACAATTTTCCACCCAAACCCGGGCGAAGGACTTGAGTCTTGCTCCGACTGGACCGGTTTGGGTGGGGGAGGAGTCAAAAGGACTTCTGGTTCTCAACCGCCAATGTAGAGGCTTTGGGTTTTCCTAATCTGAGGAAGGAGGCTTGTGAGCCATTCCAGCCTCTTCTGTACTCCTTTCCCGGACGGTACGTCCTGGAATCCCTTGTCCTTTGCTGAATAGCTAGCGGAGGAGCGAATTGCCTCCTCCTGTTCCTGTCTTGGGGAATAAGGCCACTCTTTCCGCCTGTAAATCTGGTTATTGCCGTATCCATTTTATTCCCAAACAAGGTCTTTCCATCATACGGGATGCGACACCAGGATTGCTTTGACGATGGATCCGCTGACCACGGTTTTAGCCATAATGCTCTCCTGGCTGTGATAGAATAAAGCATGGCCCTGGAGGAACATATTAGGACGTCGATGGCTGCTTCTGCCATAAAGTCAGAGGTTAGCCTAAGTTCATCTAGCGCTCTAACGATCTCATCTGTGCTTAGGCCACGTCTGAGGGCTGTTTCAATATTATCCGACCACACTCTGGTGGCCCTGAAAATGGAAGATAGAGCCACTGCCGGTCTGCAGGCTCCCCCTGATGCTTGATACACTTTCTTCAGATCGGAATCTGTTCTGCGGTCCAGGACATCCCTAAATGAGACTGCGTCCTCTAAAGGCAGCGTTGTATTTCTGGCCAATCTCATGATCGATGCATCTACCGACGGGATGACATCAAAGAGCTGGGCATCTGCTTCTGCTAGCGGGTATAATTTGAGAAAGCGATTGTAAGCGATGGGTCTTTTATCTACTTTCTTCCATTCTTCCGTAACTACTCCTTTAATCTCATCCATTAGAGGGAAGGCTGACCTCTTCTTGGTCAGATGAGGAAAATGTTTTCTAGTTTTGGGTGGAGGCTCAGGTTCTTCCTCCCACTGAATTGCATCTTTTACAGCAATAATAAAAGGTTCCACTAACCCAAAATCAAATGTTGATGAGCTTTCTTCAACTGTGTTTGATTCCTCCTCCGAATTGGCTTCTGAATCAGGTTGGAGGCTAGGTGTCTCTACTGCCTTTTGCTCCACAGGTGGGGTCGACTGATCCTGGGATAGGGCCAATTCTCGAATGGTGTCCCTGACCAAATCTTTAATTGAGTCTATGGACCCCTGTTTGTCTGCCGTAGCTTCCAAGAGACACTGACCACATTCCAGTTTACCTGGTAAGGCTTGCTGCTTACCACACACCCAACAGTCCTTGTTCCCTGGCTGTGAGGGCTTGCGCTGGGGATCGTGCCTGCTTGAGGTATGTCGGGGTGACCTTTGACTGCTATGGGAAGCATGGGCTGAGGATGAATGTGAGTGACCAGAGCTTCTGTGTCCTCCTGTTCCCCTATCGTGAGAACTTCGATGGGAAGATCTGCGGACTGACTCGCGGTGCGGGCTGTGGAAACAGAATAAGAGGGGGCGTTTCCGTTACCTCACAAAAAGGCTCTTTGAACAATAGAACTTACCTGATTGTTGCAGCCCTTACCTAGTGGTATGTTGAGGATCTTTTTGATGTGGCATTACAGAGACAGCTGGGTAAATGTAATTTGAAAGGGATCCAATCAGTAAGAATTAAGTGACATGCATATAAAATAACATAGAATGTCAAGCATAATTTAGCATAATATATATGAAAAATTACTGTGTTTTACCTTGGCCGGGCTCCATTAGGTGAGGTAGACAATGGAAAGGTCACCTGGAGATGATCTCTCTTTGACAGCCTGACTTAAGTGAGCTACTAGGCTGTTTAAATAGGAAATCCCAGCCAGAGTGTACCAAGATGGCCACCATTTGGCTTCAGCGGTCTACTGCGCGTGCGCCGTGATGTCACGCCGTGACTCCGCCTCCCGAGATGACAAGGCTAAGCCCAGCGGCACGCGCGAAGCGTTCGAACGCGCTGGAGGGGGAGCAGGGAGCCGGGTAGCGTGGCAGCAGACTGACAGGCGGCTATGGACCGGGACCGACGGCATGGGACAGTCTGTCGGTCCCACCGAGGCAAACGGATGCTGTAGGACGGGTAAGGGTAAAACCTGTGACCCGGAATGCCTTCAGGGATGGCCAGCCAAAAAAAAGCCATAGAGGAGTGAGATATGCTCCTGAAAGGATTTGGCCCTAAAAAGATCCACAGAAAAATAGGCTCCCACACTTATCTGGCGCATTTAGCAGCCCAAGATATGGGACTCCATACTGCAGGAGAACGAGAACCTGCAATGGTAACACCATATGACGGTGAGGCAGGGCTGAGCTGTGATCCCGCAGGGACGAGGACAGGAGAAAAGAATTCCCTGAGGGGGGGGAGTAACTCTTTCTTTTATAGAGTTACGTGGTCCTGTGGGTTGATCAGGGGCAGAGCCATCAACCATTGGTATGCTGCCATGGAGGCACCAGGAAATTAGATTTGGTGATATTACTACAGTACTACCCATTGTAGATATGTTGCTCTCAGCAGCTCTTATGCTACTTCTTGGTCATAACCCCACCAGTTATCAGATCACCTGGCATTAATGGTTCCACTCCAACACCAGGAAGCAAAGCTCTGCTCCTCCACCAAGATGGTCTCCTCCACATAGAGAAATAGTGTGGAACATTTAAAATGGTGAATCAATAATGAAGAAAAAATCAACTGGAGAGAGACCACAGATAATAGGGACTTGTGTAGAGTTGCCACCATTCTGGGATTCATCCTGACAGTTCGGGCTTTAGACCGCCTGAAACACAGGTAGATTATTCAGACCGGACTGTGGCTCCCCTGAGTATCACAAACACCGAGTGCATATGCATGCACACAGGCTAGGGGTTGCCAACCGTCTGGAGGGCTGGCTGCAGTTGTCAAAGCCAAGTGTCTGACACTCTCTCGAACACTGCCCATAGCCAGCACAGTTCCCCCATCTGTGCACGGGTGGGATAGAAGACAGGGCTCAATCTGCTCCTCATGCTCTCGGCCCTACACCTCTGTGTCTGCCCACCCTAACTCCAATCACCAGCGTGCTGTGCCTCAGTAAAGGGAAAGGGAAGTGTGGGTGGGAAATTTGAAGCCCAGCAGCCGACAGACACATTATGCTTAATAAGGTACCAATGCCTGAGCCTCCATCTTTGGGTGAGTGAGCCAACACCCACTGTCTGTGACTGAAGCCTTCCCCCTCCCTTCTCTCTCCTGCCTTTGAGCGAGTGAGTACATCAAAGTGATTGTAAAGTCTTGTTTTATTTCTTTTTTTAAATAACAAACATGTTGTATTTACCTCCTCTGTCTAGTGGATTTGCACAGGGCAGCCTGGATCCTCCTCTTTTCCCATCCCTCTTCGCTGCTTCTGGCCCCTCCCTCCCGTTGAGTGTCCCCCACAGCAAGCAGCTTGCTATGGGGGCACCCGAGCCGAGCTGCAGGTCCATGTGTCCATTCAGACATGGAGCTGTCTCAGTCAAACATGACAGAGTCCCGGACAGCTGAGGGACTCGTGGAGATCGCTGGATAGAGATGGGGCTCCGGTAAGTATTAGGGGGGGCTGCTACACACAGAGGGCTTTTTATCCTAGTTCATAGAATGCATTAAGATAAGAAACCTTCTGCCTTTACAACCACTTTAAAGGCAAGGGGTGCTCTGCGGACTCTGATGTAAGGGGGGCTTTGAGAACCCTGACTTAAAGAGGGAATGCTGGGAACTCTGATGGAAGTGGCGGCTTTGGTGTGCAGAAACCCCTTTACATCATAGTTCCCTTTTACACCACAGTCCACAAAAATAATTATCATGCGCCTCTAAATTGTTTGGGCTTTGCTTGATAAAAAAGGTGGCAACCCTAGACCTAGGGAAAATCCGATTGCCTCTCTGGGATCAGGAAGGAATTTCTTTCCCCTGCTGTAGCAAATTGGATCATGCTTTGCTGGGGTTTTTCGCCTTCCTCTGGATCAACTGTGGGTATAGAATTGGGTACATGGGATTGTACGATATTTTTTATTTTTAAGGTTGAACTAGATGGACTATTTTTAACCTGACTATGTAACCTAGCTATTTTTGCTCTGCTTGCCTTGGCATAGCTTTCATGGTTTAGTTCCCATTTAATATCTTTTCTATTGGTGAAAATGTGGTTTCTACTCTCCTGCTCAAATAATCAATGTGGTTATACATGGGTAACAGTCACATGTCACAAGCATAGTAACGTTTTTTTTAAAGCTGATTAAAGGAGACGTTTGGAGTTTAAAAAAAACATACTGTACATATTCACCTCTAAGCTGAAGCTGTCCCACATCAGCTTTAAGATCGAGAACGAATTGATCATGTGACCACTGATTGCTTAGTTCTTGGTCTACGCAGAGTGGAGAGCAGTGACTATCAGTCATCGCTCTCCAGTGCTCATTGGAGTGCTGGGCAGGAGAGGGGGCGGGCACATATAACTTTGGCTCTCAGCCACATGTTGAGAGGCGGAACCAGCTGCCAATCAGGCAGCCAGGTAGATCTCAACAATATTTTTGGGATCCTTCCAGAGCCTGGAGTGGTTCTGCTATGTCAGCTGACAATAGAAGGGAGATTTGTAAGCGCTCAGGGAGGAGGGAGCAGCGTGTGACATGGGCACATAAATAACTAATACCACTCTAGGGTGTTTAGAGTCCAATACTTAAAATGGGATGCATGCAATAGTCCATAAGATTGAACAAATCCTGGTGTAATTGAGACCCAAAAGGGAAGGCACTTGAGATATAGGCAGCCCGTAGCAGAGTTAGAAACAACTCTGTGAAAGTAGATCAAAAAAGGAGAGAAAAGCGCCAATCTAAGTACAGTATTAAGGGTTACACCATGTTTATTATAGGTAATGCACTCACAGAAGATAGAAGAGAACAGACATGTAAAAGCAGGTCACGCTTCAGCCGAGTGCATCCCGGTGGAGAGCTATAGTCTAGGGCATCCCATTTTCCCGGCCGCACCAGTGGTGTCCTAAGCTCCGAGGTGGGGAGGCAGGTACAGCTCAGACATCACTGGGAGGAAGCGGGAGGCGTGGCAATGGCTACCTGCATTTACATGCCTGTTATCTTCTAACTTCTGTGAGTGCATTACCTATAATAAACATGGTATAACCTAGAGCTGCACAATTCTGGCTAAAATGAGAATCACTATTTTTTTTTTTTGCTTTGAATAAAGATCACGACTCTTTCACGGTTCTCGCGCCGTAATATCATCTTTCACATTACACCAAAAAAACAAAAATACAATTTTTTTGGGAAAAAAAAAAGTGTGCGTGTGTGTTTGAAAGACCGCTGTGCTTATACCATGTGACAAAATATTGCAACAACCATTATTTTATTCTCTAGGCTAGGGTCTCTGCTAAATATATATTTGGGGGTTCCAAGTAATTTTCTAGCAAAAAATAAATAAAAAAATATGGATTTTAAACTTTGTAAGAAACAAGTGCCAGAAAAAGGTTTAGACTTTAAGTGGTTAAACTTTCCTTATGTCAGACCGAAGTTCATTCCTTTGATCTAAGAACGAAAAGTTACAATGTTTATAGTTCTCTGCCAGCTCAGACAATGTTGTGAAAAACTGTTTAGTTTCTTTTGACAGCTGAGTGAGCAGAGAACTCTCTACACTTGTTACATTAATGAATCAGGTAAAACTCTGATTCTAGAGATCGTGGGGGGGTTGGATCGAGATCACGATTTTTTAACGATTAATTGTGCAGCTCTAGTATAACCCTTAAAGAGGAGGTAAACCCTGATGGGTTTTACTTCCTCTTTACTTCCCTGCAAAGGTAAAGTATAATGGGTTATTAGGCATCGCATAGTAGCCCATTATGTGTCACTTACCTGAAACTGAAGCCTGCGATGTTACCACTGTCCCCTCTGGCACAAAGCCTCCCTCTTCCTTCCGGGGCCGCGAACTCCGGCTCTGTGACTGTCCGGAGTCGCGTGACGTCACTCCTGCACGTGGGAGCCGCCAGTCACGGCATGATTCCTTTAGAAAGGGCACGATCGTGCCCTTTCTAAAGTGCGCATGCGCTGATTAGATTGGCACATTTGTACATTGTAAATATCTCCTAAACCATGCAGGTTTATGAGATATTTCCATCACCTACAGGTAAGCCTTTATATAGGCTTACCTGTAGGTAAAAATGGTTGTACTGAGTTTAATGCTGCACTTAGATTAGAGCTGCTCTCTCCTTTTGACAGCAGACAATAACTCACTGTCAGTTGATTCTGGGTCACAGGACAGCAAAGGTGCACTCCTGTGACCCACAAGAGAAATATGCCCAAAAAAGCTTTGACCATACTTCTCTTTAAAGAGAGGTGGGCTTGTTGGACCAGGTTAGATTACTAAGTGCATTGGTTAGCACACTCAGGCCTCATACACACGACCGATTTTCAAGAAACTTGCTGGCAGAGAGGTCTTGCCGAGTAAATCGGTCGTGTGTACGCGGCTATCGGGTTTCTCGTCGAGAAAACCGACAAGAAACCTCAACGAGAAAATAGAGAACCTGCTCTCTATTTTCTCGTCGAGATTCTCCTCGGCATGTTTCTCGACGAGAAAAGTGAGTGTGTGTACACTTACCTGTCCTCCCGGAAGCCCGTGCATGTTCGAAATGAATTTGACGCATGCGCGGTAGCTTCCTAGGCATACGTAGGGTATACCAAGATGGCGGCGACGGCATCGAATGTGACGAGCACATGCTCGTCGTAGTCGATGACGTCACCGCGTACGCTCCATTCAAAGAACCGCGGGTTCTTTGAAACGAGCGTGTGTACACTCGGCCGGGACAAGTTTCTTGTCCAAGAATCTCGTCGAAAAAAACGACATGTTTTTTTCAACGAGAATCTCGGCCGTGTGTACGAGGCTTCAAACTGGTGCCTATGAGACTGCACAATCAGGAAAGATAGTGGTCAAATAAATGGCCTCCAATACCCATGTACTGTCCTCAGCAATGATAAGCACACATGGGAACATTCAAGTAGGGCCCTTCTATTGGTGCTCTTATTGTTAAATAGTAACCATTACTGGATGTTTCCTCAAGATCCCTGAATTTGTAAGGAGATTATAGCGTGCATCCCATACTGTAAACTTCACATTCCAAAGAATACAATTACAAACAAAACCCATCTGTAATAAAAATTTGAGTTCATTAACTGCCTTTTTTTGCTAAGAAATGAAAACAATCCGCAGCAAACATAAACCCAGAGAAAAAAAAATGAAACAGGCACTGAGAACAAATTCAATCCAACCTAATCCAGGTGCCGTGAAGACAGAAAAACGTCATTCCAGATGTATAGTTGTAGGACAGAGCGCCACAAAGACGTCTTGTGCTGGATGAGAACACAGAACCATACTATGGTAATATGCTCAGCTAGAAACCATAAAATTGTGTCCAGTTTATGTCTTTATTCTACTACCAATAAACCACAAGTAGCAAGAAGCCAGGCTAAAGCAAACCACAAAGAGCTGTTGCTAAACATCATTTTGGAAAACAATGAGTGAAAAGATGAAAAAAAAAATATGGAAACAAAAAAATGGAAATTATTACAGAATACTCAGATTACAAATGATACACTGGAGGGGCATGATATATACAGTAGTTTTAATGTCAGCTATTGCATATGTAGCAGCTCTACTACAGTATAAGGCATGTCATTAAAGGGGTGTTCCAGCCGAAATGACACTTTTTAAATAAAAATACCCCTATAATACACAAGCTTAATGTATTCTAGTAAAGTTAGTCTGTAAACTGAGGTCCGTTTTGTTAGGTTATTACAGCATTTAGAACATTTATAAACTAGAAATAGGCTGTGGCCATCTTAAGTGTGGGCATCTGAAGCCAGACTGCATGTCTTCCTGGATTTCAGACTTGCAAATCTCGCACATGCTCAGTGCTGCACAAGCAGTGTAATAAGTTTCAAGTCAGGTTTCCATAGCAACGGCAGTGTCAGCGGAAGTTGTCCTTATCTATGCAAACCTCTCCTCCCCTCCCCTCCCCCCTCCAGGAACCAGTAAATATACTGCATGTAGAAGAAATATTATTCAAGAAATATATATATCTTTTGTTATATATTTATGAGGGCTGCAACTAGCGATTATTTTCATAATCGATTAGTTGGCCGATTATTGTTTCGATTAGTCGATTAATCGGTTAATAACCTTTAAAAAAAAGGGTAATTTTGCTGCGATTTGCATTTTTACTTTTTTTTTTTTGGGCCAATTTGTTGTTGGGCAGATTACAAAACAGAAATTGCTGCAAAAACGCATTACATGCCTTTCTGCAACTTCTCCATTGAAGTATATTGAACCAAAATAGCACCGTTTTGCGTACAAAAAAAAAAAAAAGCCCTTACCCTTCCCAAATACGCAGCAGCTAAAAAAATCATGGATGTGAACGTGTCCCATAGAAACCATGTAAATGCACTGTAGTGTGTTTCTGCAAAAAGCACCAAAAAACAGAGGTGTGACCCCGGCCTGAGATGTTTAGCAACATAATATGGTTAATTAAACTAAAATTAGTACAAAAAGAGCAATTAATCACTACTGTAAGGGGTTAATTTTTTACTGTGGGACAGTGAAAGTAATATTTTCAGTAGCGATTTTCTCTTTTTGTACTATAAAGGACAATTTTTTTTATTGTTTTTAATCCCATTATGTTACTGGCCGATTAGTCGATTATGAAAATTGTAATCGATTAATTTCATAATCGATTCGTTGTCGATTAATCGATTAGTTGTTTCGGCCCTAATATTTATCTTGTTCTGTGTGTCTGTGTCCCTTCCGCAGACTATCTCACCTCTGCTCTGCACATCCCCTCCGCAGACCATCACACCTCTGCTCTGCACATCCCCTCCGCAGACCATCTCACCTCTGCTCTGCACATCCCCTCCGCAGACCATCTCACCTCTGCTCTGCACATCCCCTCCGCAGACCATCTCACCTCTGCTCTGCACATCCCCTCCGCAGACCATCTCACCTCTGCTCTGCACATCCCCTCCGCAGACCATCTCACCTCTGCTCTGCTCATCCCCTCCGCAGACCATCTCATCTCTGCTCTGCACATCCCCTCCGCAGACCATCACACCTCTGCTCTGCACATCCCCTCCGCAGACCATCTCACCTCTGCTCTGCACATCCCCTCCGCAGACCATCTCACCTCTGCTCTGCTCATCCCCTCCGCAGACCATCTCACCTCTGCTCTGCACATCCCCTCCGCAGACCATCTCACCTCTGCTCTGCACATCCCATCCGCAGACCATCTCACCTCTGCTCTGCACATCCCATCCGCAGACTCTCACCTCTGCTCTGCACATCCCATCCGCAGACTCTCACCTCTGCTCTGCACATCCCCTCCGCAGACTCTCACCTCTGCTCTGCACATCCCCTCCGCAGACTCTCACCTCTGCTCTGCACATCCCGTCCGCAGACTCTCACCTCTGCACATCCCCTCCGCAGACTATCTCACCTCTGCTCTGCACATCCCATCCACAGACTATCGCTCTGCCCCTCCACCTGTCACCTCTGCACCCTTATCTACAGCTCAGCTTAATCCATATCTCCCCCCACAGCTCTCACTGTGCCCAATCTAAATACACCCCCCCAGCTCTGACCACTGCAGAACAACCTCAGTGTCTCAACAGCTGTCTCAGGTTTCGTTCTGGCTGAAAAAAAGCCCTGCTTATATTATTACTGTGTGCAGGGAGAGAGAGAGAGAGGCTTTCAGAAGTTATATTATAAGACTGAGCATGCTGGAAGCTGGTGTTTTGTGTCACACTGTCTTGTATTATAACTGTGTGCAGCGAGAGAAAGAGGAGGAGCTTTCAGAAGTCATCAGCTATGTGTGGGTGGGCGGGACAAAGCAGCTATCGCACACCAGCCAATTATTTGGCTTCTTTAGAAAAGGGGCGGAGCCGCATACACGTAGCAGCCCGCCCTGACCCCATCCTATTGGCTGGTGTGCGATAGCTGCTCTGTCCCGCCCACCCACACATCTCTGATGACTTCTGAAACCTCCTCTCTCTCTCTGCACACAGTTATAATATAAGACAGTGTCACACAAAACATGCGAGATTTCGGTAGGAGGCGATTCACAAGGAGTCATGGGATACATAACGCTGATATCCCAGGAACCCTTGCGAATTGCCTTGTGACATAATAGCCTAGGCTATTAAGACCAGGAAGTTAGGCTGAAAAACGGAAAAAAAGGTATTTACAATCCAAAAAAAATAATAATATTGCCCATTGTGAAAACTATGTGCTAAGGGCATGCAGCACAGACAAACATAAAAAAATGGGTGGAACTCCACTTCAAGTCATTTGGGTTTCTGGCAATCTCCAAGTCTCAATTTTCCATTGTATACTGAGGTATGGCAGCTCACATCAAAGCCGGGAAGCTTTATAGCATATGTGAATAGATAGATAGAGCGCACCTTGTCCTCATGTAGCATAGCCTACATGTCAAATTGTAATAAAAACGATACTACTTTCCCTCCCCTATTTATCAAAATGAATTGTCTACTGAAACACTGGGCCACCCTTCCTCTCTCCCTCTTTGGAAGAATTAATGTGCTAAAGATGTTCATACTTCCTAAATTGCTGTACATGTTTGAGACACTTAGTACCACTCCCGCTATCTCAATTGAAATTGCTTCAAAGATCTTGTCTCAACTTTATATGGAACAATAATTCCCACAAGATAGCAGGGTCGGTGGTCCAGACTTTGAGATCTAAAAGGAGGGTTGAGCGCCCCAGACTTATTGAAATATTATTACGCCACTCACTTACGGGCTGTCATTTCTTGGACATTTGGCTATGCCCCAAATAGATGGTCCGAGATTGAAATGGGAATTACGTCCCCTGTACACCCATGATTTATGTTATGGGCTCCCTTGGACAGACATGTCTCAGATGAGAAGTCTCTGTCTGGCCCCTATGCTCTTTACTCTGGGAAATATTTCTTTCCTCTCCATGCCCTCCACTCTTGAATGTGCCATTTAACCTGCATATCCCGGACAGCCTATCCTACACCTGTATGCTCCCTTGGACTTAATTTTTCAATAACGCCACTTGGTGCACCCCGCTGCTCGTGTGCTTTTATCTTTTACAGATTTACAGTCTAAACTCCAGGTTCCGAAATCCCTTTTACTCGTATTTGCAAATTAGACATTTCTTATCTGTTAAATCCCCTGGCATCTCATTAGACAACCCCACTAGCTTTGAACTCCTATGCACTCAAGGCCCTTACGAACCCCAATTAATATCGGCTTTATACAAAATTCTTCAGGAGGCTGCCACTTTGACTGAATCCAGTCATTCTTATATGAGTAAATGGGCTTGTATTCTCCAACAAACCATCTCCCTGTCAGACTGGGATAAAATTTGGGAATCTTCCTCAAAAAAAAGGTATCTCGCTGCGTGGTGCACTACTACAAAATCAATATGTTCTGGTACAGGACTCCCGACATCTTACATGCTGGTATTCCATAGACCTTCCGAATGTGCTAGAGATGTGTTGAGGAGATAGGCTCTCACCATCATATTTTTTGGGAATATCCCCTCATCAAACCCTTCTGGTCTTATGTCCAGACCCTTCTACAAGACCTTTTGCACGTGTCTATACCCTTAAACCCTTTGCACTACCTGTTGGGGCTTCCTCTACCGGGTATTCCTAAATCAGCATGGAAACGGATGGCCTTTATACTTTTAGCAGCTAAAAGAGCAATACCATGTTGTTGGCTGTCCACCTCTCTCCCCCTACTAGCTGTCCGCTTCTAATATAGCTGACATTCGTAGGATGGAACATCTAACTGCAACAATCATTATTTTATTCTCTAGGCTAGGGTCTCTGCTAAATATAAATATATATTTGGGCTTCTTGCTAAAATAAAAAAATACCAGAGATCTGACACTGATCACTGTCATTGTAGTTCAGTGTGACTATGGTCACACTGTACTGCTCTGGATACTGATCAGTGACACTGTATGTCATTGCAGCATACAGTGTCTCCGATCACTGATCAGGGCCGTATAATGTCACTTCACTCCTCTGGTGACACTGATCACTTTTTTTTTTATGTAAAAATAAACAAAAATGGTAGAAAATCATTTAAAAAAACACCTTGTGATGCATTAAACAGTTTGACCCCTAGGTGCTGCATTACTGCACCGCAACTTCATGTTTTGTGTGTGGTTGTGATGCGGTTACAGCAAAGTCCCATTCACTTGAAAGGGTTGCGCTCAGCGCATGGTTTTGCCTGCCAAGTGCAACAGGGGGCATAATTCTTGCCATGGCATATGTACACCTCCAGGTTGCTACCTTCCTAACTAAAAGGGGTAAGAGTTGAGGGACGATAAAAATGCAGCTCAACTGCAGGTTTTTACCACCCCCAACTACAAGTGTAACTGAGCCATTACACACTTCCAACTCCTGTGCAGCCAGTGTGTCCCTGAACACCTCCACACCAGTAGGCCTGATTCACACAGGGCGTATCAATGCGCAGGGCCGCTGATAGGGCAGTACAGCCAGCCCTGTTGTACTGGGCCTGGCCCCTATCAGCTCCACAGGGGGCCCGGCAACTTTACAGTTAATTTATGCATGTTAACATTTTGAAACCATACCCCGCTTCTACTTGCTTAGAGAAGGGAGGGGGTTGTAATTACTTTTTCCCGGGCCCCATCTGGTCTACAGAGGGGCCCAGAAGATGAGTGTAGTGTTCGGACTATTTTTCCTTTTTCGGGTGCATGTACACAAATCAGAGCCGCACATTGCTCTGCTAGTTCAATTGTCCCGGCTGCTGCTGCCCACTGCCTCTGCTGGCGGAGTGATATACTACGAGGCTCTGCTTAGCTCCGCCTTCCATGATCAGGTGCCGCCTGCAGAGACTCAGACGAGGAGACAGGCAGCTCCGTGGATGAGAGGGAGAAAGAACCTGGAGGATAGCGACGCGTGGCTGCATATGCACTGCACACAGTGAGTGGAGAACAGAAAATAGAAATCCTCACTGTGTCTCACTTAGGCTAACATACAGCATAGCAGGTCATGCTGATGCATTATGATACTCATGCAGGTAGTCAGCATGTGTTCTGTCATGGATCTGTTACAGTGTGTCCTATTGCTGTTTGGTGCTTACTTTATTATGGCTGTACTGGGATATAGTTTGTAACAAACAGTACAGCCATAAGTTAACAAAGTCAGCACACAAAAGCCATCTGACACTGTGAGATCCATGACAGAGCACATGCAGACTGTGCTGCCTGCGCAATTTTCATAATGCTGATAATCATAAGTCGCAGTGAGATGCTACACCTACGTAATGAGAGGGGGGGCAGTAAACATGTGCCCCCCAACCACCCCCCTAGTTCCTGGGACACAGTATGCGTGCATATGTAAACAGTGACAAATTTGCAGAGGTTGGGTCAGGGGAGGAGTCTGGGGTGGGGTCAAGGGCGGGGTTAAAAGGGGCCCCGTCGGGTAGGCTGTACGGGGCCCCGTGATTTCTAACAGCGGCCCTGTCAATGCGTACCCCTTGCAAGGGCCATATTTACCAGTATTGAGACGCACAGTTCCATTCATGGCTTTTAGGACACAGCGGCTGCACAGACACGGACACAGCCCCTGCTCCCAATCCAACATTCATGCAGGTGCAAGGCCCGAACACAGACATATTGGGAGCAGCGGTTGTGTCTGTGCAGCTGCTGCATCCTAATAAACCAGAATGGGCTTGCCTTCATGGGGATGCACAGAACATCTTGCATGGGGTACATATTGATACATCCCCTGTGAATGAGGCCTAATATTAGAGCCAGTTTCAGTGTTTCTGACAATGTCACCGGACCAGTGCAGCCAGCAAAAGCATTTCTGATCATCGCCACACCAGCGCAGTGTTGCCTCTGCCTGCCTCCTGAACTGACCCATCTGCACGTCCCGCTGACTACAGTATGTGCATGCAAGACCCCAATTGCAGAATCCCCTTCAGACAACAGGAACTCTTTTGTAATTCCTTTCTTCAGTATTTCCTGGGGGTAGCCACTTACCAGTAGGCCAGGCTAGTTTGGCTTATAGGAACAGGCAAGGCCGGATTCCAGACAAGGCCACCTGGGCGGCAGTGGGTGCAGGGGCGGCAAGGGGTGAAAAAATCCTGTCGTCCAGGTGTTGTATCGAGATGGTTCCCCCATCGAATAGGGTTCGGCCTGGACTGCGCAGGCGCAATCGGAGCCGACGGAAATCTCAGAGGCTGAACAGATGTTCGTCAGCTGTAGACGGATGAAGAGCATGCGCAATCAACACGCTGCTCGCTCACGATGCTTGGGGCAGGTTATACACGCCGCTCGCTCTATACAGCAAGGGGCGGATATAGTTGTAAGAGGCATGATGGCCAGTGCTTTATGATGGGCAGTGCTTTTTTGAAAGGGGCGGATGCTTTTCTCAAATGCTCGGATCTTGCCCATCATAAAGCACTGGCCATCATGCCTCTTATAACCAAATCCGCCCCTTTGAGAACAGCATCCGCCCCTTGCTGTATAGCGCGAGCGGCGTGTATAACTAGCCCCGAGCATCGGGACGAGCTGCATGTTGATTGCGCATGCTTCGTCTACAGCTGTCGAACAGCTGTTCAGCCTCAGAGATTTCCATCGGATCCGATTGCACCTGCGCAGTCCAGCCCAGAACCCATCTGATGGAGGAACCATCTCGATAGAACACCGGCTGGGGGGCGGCATTGAAGGACCCGGCCTTGGGGCAGCAAAGGGAGTAAATACGGGCCTGGGAACGGGGACTGCTATGGGTGACGCTACACTGAGCTATATTCCCTGAACACTCAGAGAGATGACCCTTGGGCCTCATGCACCCTGGACGTTATAAAAATGCCATGACTGCTGAGTAGCATAGGCCTAAAACCATACTAACCATAACTACCCATAACCTTGCCTAATAAACTACACTCAGAGGGCAAGGCCACAGCTTTATTAAAATTTTCACATAAACAACTTTCCAACCTAAAGATTTTAACCCGTACCAGTCACAGTTATGTACTGTGAGCACTTCTTGAAACCTTAACTGGACCTAGTCGAAGAGGCCTGTCGTCGCCATAAGTTCCAGTCAGACTGGTCAAACTTCCACATCAGAAGTAGGAGTGTGTTTTGAGGTGAAAATCTACGTATGTCTATGCTGTGTGTGAAAAATATATCTTACAAAACTGACAACTTTGTGCAAAATTTTTTTTAATTTTCTTTCCACGTTTTCTAAAAACTTGTGGCAAAAAAAATCAAGTCTTCAAAAGACACTGAAAAGTCCTGCCTTTCGGGGCAGCACGTGTAAACTCTTTCTGGAATGGTTCCACATACTCTGAGCCCTACAAACGTGTCAATGCAATATAAACATTTTAAATAAATACTTCTCAATGGGGGGTCCCATTTTTGTCCCGGTTTGTGCTTGCTTTGATTTGCTGAGATCTGGGCCCTTAGAACAGAAGAAATCCCCTGATTGTTCACCAAAATTGTCAAAAGATGAAATGAAGGGAACATAAAAGGGTCGCGTCTTGTAATGATACGCTGAGATGACTCAAGTCAATAGAATGATAAATAAAGTGAGCAGGCCCACACAAACCCCAATTGTAGGCTGTGCTCTCTCAGATAAAGATCATAGATTCTGCAACTTTCAGAGATTAAAGAGACAATAAAGATTTATAATAGGCTGGAGGTCATTCATTAGACATCAAAAGGTGTCTAATGACTTATTTGGCAAGTTCCTGTTCCTAAACCTCTAATGTGATATAGATGAAAAGTGACCTATAGTGGTGATCCCCCCTGGAGCACTAACACCCCTGACGCCTATGTTGGTGCTATATGTCTGTGAGACATGACATACTACCTTCAAAGCTATGTGTCGCAATCTTGGGGTCTGCTGCTCTGAGATTGCTACTCTATGGAACAATTACTATAGTCCACAGTTATAATCAGTATGGCATCATTATGGGAATCATCAGGGTGGCATTATTGCGTATGTCAACTTCATGGCAGAGACAGAACCTTTTCTGTTCAAATTTTTTATTGGGTACAATCAAAATAACATCAACTGATAATCTCAGAAAGACATTAGAGAACATAACTTACATAGCGACTCGCGGTAAACAATACAGAGACAAGAGTAAACGCATTAAATGTAATGATACAGGATACAACTAGTTCAGTTAAACAAGTACGTAGGTCGGGGCCACAGATGAAACTGAATCATAAGAGGTGTAGCCCCGAGAGACAGAACCTTTTAACCAAGGGGTTTGCTTCTAAGGGCCCATTCATGCCCAATACCCCTTTTACACTGAGGCAATTTTCAGGCACTTTAGCGCTAGAAATAGCGCCTGAAAACTGCCCCCCATTCATTGCAATGGGTCCTTTCACACTCAGGTGGTGCGCTTGCGGGACGTTAGAAAAAGACCTGCAATCAGCATTTTTGGTTTGTATACAGTGTTTCCAAAATGCCCCTGCCCCTGCCCATTACAGGTGTTTTTAACCCCTTTTTTGGGGTTAAAAGCATCGCTTAAACAGCAGTAAAGCGGCGCTAAAATGAGCAGCGCTTTACCACAAAAACGCACGGGTGGCCCCAGTGTAAAAGGGATCTAAACATATTCTGATGTATGACAAAGCTATGACTAGAAGAATCCCATTGTTTTCAATGGTCCTTGATCACATTTGAGCATTACATCGCTTGTAGCTTGATGTTTGTCACTTGAAAAAGTACATTACTTTTTTTTCCAGGCAGAAAGTTATGTTCTCTTATGTTGTGCATTTTGGCCCTAAAAAAAAAAAGAGACTTTAAAAAAGTTCAAGCAGGAACGGGGCCTAATGGAGAGGTCACAGTTACAGACAATGTGCGTTCTGAGCCAGGAAAGAAATTTGCACAATTCCCCCATCAGTTGAATCTCCCCTGCTGTCTGCCGGGAGAAGACAGCGATTATGGCTAGCGGTTATAGCAGTCGCTAACGATTATCGCAAGTGAATCTGGCAGGCAGGTTGTGTGTTGAATGCACTGGGCACAGGACCTGGAAGCTAGTGGAGATTACTGGAGTAGCGATGTCTACTTCAGTGCAGCTTCTAGAGGGATACCACAGGTATGGTATATGTAGGGTGGACCAAAATGTAACCATGCAAAACTATCCAGAACTGAAATTAAATTTCTGGAAGATTTCCCCCCCTCCTCTGTGGTGTGGAAAAGTCCTTGTTTGCTCGGAGTGTGGCTGCGTTCTTGCACGGTGTACATACATTATGTTGAAATGCTGTAATAGGGGGTAATGGAATGAACATTCCCTGGTAAGCACCGCTGGCAGCCAGCATTTCCAGTGTTCAGGACGGCTCCTGGCATTGTTTAATTAACTGCAAATAGTTGCAGGCCATTTCCTTCCATTTTGTTATGGAAGAAGAATATGCCTTGGCCTCAGGATATGAAACAATAACAGTTGTGTTTAGCCTCAGAACTGTAAAATGGGACAGATTTTCATGGATGAGGAACATGCTAGACGTGTTATCTTAAAAATTGTTCTGGAAAGTTGGATTGTCACTTCATTGCTTGTTCAGATACAGGGTTGAGCTTTACAGGAACACTGCTGTGCTGATTCACCACAGGGGCCATGTTTGTCTTGTGTGAAGCACTGCTGAAAATGATAGGGCATCGGGGATTGCCCTACGAAAGGAAACTCCTGGAAAAACATCAAAAACACTTACAGACATGGCTATAAAAAAGGAAAAATGGATTTAACAGGTCTGCATTTTGCTATGGATTGTGCGTTTTGGAATATGGCATTTTAAACCTGTATCATGGTGGAGTAGACAGCATTTTGGGCATGTTGTTTTTAGGCAACAAACTAACCTTTAGGTTGGGTTCACAATATTGCGAATTGGATGCAATTGTGACCGGCTCTCTATGGAGCCGGTTCACACATCTCCGCAGCGGTTCCGGTGTGAATTGCACAGGAGTCCTGTGTGTCTTTTGCTGCATTTCAGGCCTGAATTCAGCCAAAAGTTCGGGCTGAAATCGGACCTGAACCGGTGAATGGAGACACATGGACTCCTGCTGTGAGCCACTCCGTGCTCTAGTGTGAACCCAGCCTTACACAATGGATGTCACCAAAGTCCATGCAACTGAGACAGACTTGCTCAAGTCTGAAGTAATATTAGCTCTGAGGATGAAATTGTGTTCTTACTGGAAATCCCGTAGTGAGATTATAATGCTTTTGGGGTATTTTTTTTTGTAAAGTTACACTGCAGGGGTCATTCAAAAAAAAAAAGTCTCTGCTTCACTCTGTAGCAGAGCTGCTGGGGCTGGTTGGATTCCATACATGGGGGTAAGTAGGAAGTATGTGCCCCAACTGGCTCCTGTGGTTTCTCTTGGAGACGCCTACATCACCATTGTGTCCTGCAGTAACCGCAGGTCAGCAAGAACTCTTTTACAGAGTGAAGTTTTAGCAAACAGGCTGATGGACAGGTATGTATAAAGCCCAAATCTGTTTTGACAACTCTAAATTGTGGCTCTTTCCTTACTCTCAGTCCTGGTGACAGTGGTAAACACTATACATAGAGAAAGTGAATGATCATAGTAGGTACAAGGACTGAATTTAAACCCTGACCGGGGTAGAACCGCAGAGGTTGCCCAAGAAGATTTCAGAACTTTCAAGGTATGTGGCAGGCAGAATCATCTAATGCTGTCTATTAGACCCAGCAACTACTTGATTTTGAAGCCCTTTTGAGTTTAGGTCCGACGCACTCAGACTGTCATTAACTCATTTGTAATCTGTTATGTCTAAGGCAGTGGTTCCCAACATCAGTCCCCAAGTACCCCCAACAGGTCAACAGTGCCAACTGTGTAATACATTCCTTCTGTGTATGCTTTATTGCAGAGACCTTTTCTTTTTCTTTCACTGAATATGTACAACATAGGTGCATGGCCTTGTCAACATTCATGTTGTTACTTTATGCCCATTTTAATACTATTAAAAACTGATGTGGATTGAAAAAAACTGACAGGGGTCCTAAGACCCCACCACTCTTTCCAAAAGAAAAAAAAATGAAGTAAGGTGCAGTCTGCCAGCTCTTATAATTTTGAGGCCTGGCGTATGCTGCCTATCTACACATCTGGGCCCAGGAAGTATCTTCCCACAACAATCACATTCCTAGTTTCATATATCAGAATGAAATGGAAAACACCAGTTGTGTGAGATCTAGGTGTTAAACCAGGGGCCTTCAGATTTTTTAAACAAACCAGTTCCTGGTCCTTCAGACAGCACCCAATAGTTGGGGTCAGTGGGAGGAATGGTGCCCAATCCTTGCCGTCAGTGGGAGGAATGGTGCCAAAAGGGACGGTTGGGGGCAATCAAAGGGCCGGCGATCAGGGTACTGGATACTTTGTCCAACATGGATACAGATTTGACCATCCATGGTAATGGACATTAAAGCAGGTGTCTAGATTGGGTAGAGCACAATATAATCAGCAGTACCATGCCCTCATATATGTGCATCCTACCAAAAGCAGGTCTTCCATCACTGGAGGAGGTAGACACACAACCAAAAGCAGCACCTCTCTGTTAGAATGGCCCCAGAAGTCTAGGTGATGTAATCCTGCAGACTCTTCTTCCTTGAGTCACTGATACAGGAAGATCTTGGAGAGAAGTCATGTGTTGCCGTAAGCATAGGTAGCGAAGGGAAGGAACCAGTAGGCACCTTTTGGAACCTTCTATGTAGTGTGACTTTACTCTGCCTGCTCTGGGCAAAGTAAAGGTTTGCTTTAATCTATGTTTTCTGTAATGGGGTGCATTCAGCAATAGTGCAGCTTGCACGTCCTGAAGACTGTGCTTAGTAAATCCTGGTTCCACTTCCCCTAATACCAATCATATTCAATATTCCAAATAGGATATCAATCTGATTGATGGTTGGGACCAACTTCAGGCATTTTGCTTTTTCCAAGAAATGTTCTGTATGGGAAATAGGAAAATAAGTGCTGCAGAGGGTGTGCTGGGGATTTCCTCTCTGCATCCCTAGCTAGGATTCTCAGATTACCAGATAATGTGTGGAGTGGACTAACACTACAACAGTGTCTGGATTACAAACTAAAACAGTTAGCTGGCATCTTCCTATAGTGGGGAAGCTGGAGTTCTGCATTGTTTTTCAAATATCATTGGCGTTCCACTGATTTGTTTTTGCTTATTGTCTATAAAGGTGCAGCTATGCCTAAAAGATAACTTAAAGCTATGTAAAATAGCACAATAAGAAAGAGAAGTTGGGTATAAAAGGGCTGAAACACATCCACCACTGCTTCTCAAAGAACTCAAAGCCTTAAAGTGATTGTAAAGTCTCTTTTTTTCTATAAAAATAATAACTTATAAAACTTACCTGCTCTGTGCAGTGGATTTGCACAGAGCAACCTGGATCCTCCTCTTCTCGGGTCCCTCTTCTGTGTTCCCAGCCTCTCCCTCCAGTTGAATGCCCCCCCCCCCCAGCCAGCAGCTTGCTATGGGGGCACCCGAGCCCTGTATCCATTCAGACATGGAGCTGTGGGTCAGCCCCGTCCATCTCTCTCCTGATTGGCTAACTGACTTTGACTGACAGTAGCGGGAGCAAATGGCACCGCTGGTGTGTCTCAGCCATTCAGGAGGGAGATTCCCGGATATCACTGGACAGAAATGGGGCTCTGGTAAGTAATAGGGGGGCAGCTACACAAAGAAGGTTATTTATCTTAATGCATAAAGATACAAAAACCTTCTGACTTTACAACCACTTTAATGCTGGCCTCTACGAAAAATCGTCCGAACGAACTTTCGGAGAACGAATGTTCGGCCGTGAGCGCAAACGATATTGCCATCATGTAGTGACCGATAAATCGTTCAGTGGACATAAATAAAATATTTTTTTTTTTTTTTTTTTTTTTACATATACCTAGTGCAGAAAGTTCGGATGGGAAACACATTAACCTTCCGATTTATCGTTCATTCGGCAGAAAATTTCCAAACTTGTCCTTCGTTTTTTTCGGCTCAAAAACGTCCCAACGATTTCCGATTTTGTGCCCATTACCTGTTCGAAAAACGAAAGAACTGTCTGAACGACCGATTTTCGCCCGATTTTTCGTATAGTGTATAGCCAGCATAAGTCACATGAACTGTACTTAATGTGAATATCAGACAAGCTAACCCTCTGGTTATGTTATATGAAAAAAAAAAAAAACAACAATAAATATTAATAATGTAGAAAAATAAATAAAATATAAAACTAGGTTGAATGGTGGTTTAGGTCTGCCTGGGGCTCAGCCCAAATGGGCCAAGATTCATGAGGATGATTCAACAGTCTCTGAAAATAGCTGTGAAAAGTGATATATAAAATTTCAATCAAATTAAATATTAAAATTAAATTAAAACATAAAAATCAAAAAATTAGGAAAAACATAAAAATGTTTAATAGCATTGCTCGCACAAATGGTTCGATACTACAACTAATACCTTCAATTCAGCAGACTGTAACCGCCGCCTTTTAAAACGGGTTTACATATGTGCGGGGCCAGTTTCAGTGCGATATGCAAAGAGTGTCCAGTGCGATTTCAGTCAGGTGTTAATTTTTAAAGTGTATGACACTGGAAATCGCACCTGACCCGTACTGAATAAAATAAAAATAAATAAAAATAAAAATAAAAAAATCGCACCTGAACATATGTGAACCAGCTCCATAAAAAACTGGTTTAGTTCACGTCATGCGAATCAGATGCAGTTCAAAACAATAAAGAATATAATAATTTAATAATAAAATAAACAGAACCTCATAAAATTTAGTATTAGATTAATATATAAGCTCAATTAAGAACGCGTCACAGGACACTAAAAATAGGTGTCGGTAATTGGTACTTGAGAAAAAGTATTAGTGCTCGAACTCGGTCTTAAAAAAAATGGTAATCGGTGTATCTCTAATAAATAATCTTACATTTTTCTGCCAGCTCCTGGCAGAAAGATCAGTGTAAATGGGATTATTTTATCCCGTGTGCATGCAGCCTAAAATTTTATTCCAAAAATCAAACATTTCTAAAAAAAAATACAGAGAAAAAACAAGAAACATTTGATCTTCTCAACACAAGTTGTATCAAATAACTCCAGCACTGTAACATATTCATACAATTAGGATACTTTTACAACCCTCTGCTCAGTGACTTATTAAAGCGCTCACCCCACTGAGAAGTACAGAAAGCAACCGAAAAGTTAAAAATTAATGAGACCTCTGAAGACTCAGCAAGTTTCACTTACATGGAGCCCCCAGGAGATCCCACTAGAGCACAAAGAATGAGAAAAGTTCTTTCTGTAGCACAATACAGAGTAATAAAGATCATGTCCAGGGATGATGGCATAAAACAATCCAGAAGTGCAGACTGTACAATGTTAATGCTTTACAGCCACTCATCCCACAAATTCCTGGCATAATCTCATATAACCAAGATAAAAAGTTATTGATGGCATCTGAAGAAAAGTATCTTATACAAAAGGTCTTTATGTTTGTGAGGATGAAAAGATCGAATTGATTACAATCATTTAACCCCCAGAAAACATACTTCTTTTACTCAAGCTAAATGACACAATTACAATGGTGCCCACTTTCATCCCACTTTTTAAGTACATTGGCCAATGTTGGTCTTGGCTGTGTTCCGAGCTTGGCATCTTCAAAGGCTAATTTCAGCCAATCGTTTTTTATTCTATTTATTTTAGCTCCAGATAGGAGGGAAAAGCTGGATTCTGGCTTTTTTTTGCCCTCAGTGTCCCTATTTGGGACATTTCTTCTCACATTGTATTTAAACAGTTATCAGACAGAGCAAGGACCAATATGATTGCTAACCAGCGGGTTGGCAAACTAATAAAAAAACAAAAAACTTGATTTCCCCATCCACACATTTGATGTGGATGGGGAAAATCATTACCACTGAGCTATTGTATTGTGACAGCAGGGATGCTTCCCAACTGTCAGAATGCAATGATCATCACTGCTGGCCATAACCAGCAGGATGGATTGAGCAGAAAGTTTCCCAACAGGCTGGTTGTACAAAAAAAGTATCTCCTGAACCGGCCAATCCATGTATGTCCAGCTTTATGGTTTTACTGCTGTCTTTGCATCCAACTTGAAAAAATGTCCTGTCCTTGCCCAGGGTGTTCCCCAAAAAAAAGGAAGTGGACAGACAGAATTAAAAACCCACTCCATCAGAACCGCCAGAGCTTCTAACCCTTATCCGCTGTATCCAGATAAATAAAAAAAATAAAGCTTTGGCTGGAGATTTTACTTTTTACAAGGTAAGGTGAACACATTGGTTCATTTTAAAACCATAATCAAAGATCAATAGAAAAACAATAAAATGTACAAATGTAATAAAAAATTAAAATAAAAAAAAACCATCAGAGAAAACCAGATACTTCAATATTAAAATTCAAGTTCTATGAAACAACTGTAGCCTTTAAATACTTATTTTAACCCTGAAAAGAAGAACCTATCCACCCCTGCACAATCAGAGAACCAGACCCAGGAGGTGGGCAAGAAGTCAGGAGAAGAGATCAAGATTAAGTTCTGGAAGGTGACAAGTTAAGAAAGAGATCGGACCCTTGATGAAGGGGGGGGGGCATGAAATCAGGAGAAGCATGCAAGAAGCCAGGAGAAGAGGTCAGGCCCTAAAGAACAGCAAGAAGCCAGGAGAAGAGCTCAGGCCCTAAAGAACAGCAAGAAGCCAGGAGAAGAGCTCAGGCCCTAAAGAACAGCAAGAAGCCAGGAGAAGAGCTCAGGCCCTAAAGAACAGCAAGAAGCCAGGAGAAGAGCTCAGGCCCTAAAGAAGAGCAAGGAGCCAGGAGAAGAGCTCAGGCCCTGAAGAAGAGCAAGGAGCCAGGAGAAGAGCTCAGGCCCTGAAGAAGAGCAAGGAGCCAGGAGAAGAGCTCAGGCCCTGAAGAAGAGCAAGGAGCCAGGAGAAGAGCTCAGGCCCTGAAGAAGAGCAAGGAGCCAGGAGAAGAGCTCAGGCCCTGAAGAAGAGCAAGGAGCCAGGAGAAGAGCTCAGGCCCTGAAGAAGAGCAAGGAGCCAGGAGAAGAGCTCAGGCCCTAAAGAAGAGCAAGGAGCCAGGAGAAGAGCTCAGGCCCTAAAGAACAGCAAGAAGCCAGGAGAAGAGCTCAGGCCCTAAAGAACAGCAAGAAGCCAGGAGAAGAGCTCAGGCCCTGAAGAAGAGCAAGGAGCCAGGAGAAGAGCTCAGGCCCTGAAGAAGAGCAAGGAGCCAGGAGAAGAGCTCAGGCCCTGAAGAAGAGCAAGGAGCCAGGAGAAGAGCTCAGGCCCTGAAGAAGAGCAAGGAGCCAGGAGAAGAGCTCAGGCCCTGAAGAATAGCAAGAAGCCAGGAGAAGAGCTCAGGCCCTGAAGAAGAGCAAGGAGCCAGGAGAAGAGCTCAGGCCCTGAAGAAGAGCAAGGAGCCAGGAGAAGAGCAAGGAGCCAGGAGAAGAGCTCAGGCCCTGAAGAAGAGCAAGGAGCCAGGAGAAGAGCAAGGAGCCAGGAGAAGAGCTCAGGCCCTGAAGAAGAGCAAGAAGCCAGGAGAAGATATTAAGCCCTGAAGAAGAGCTCAGGACCTGAAGAAGAGCAGGAAGTAAAGAGAAGCGTTCAGACCTTAAAGGCCCCTTTCATACTTGTGCGAATTGTCCTGCGACTTAAGACTGCAAAGTCGCATGACAAGTTGTACCCTATGGTTTCCAATGGGTACCATTTAGATCTGTGTGACTTCCAAGTAGTCCCTGCACTACTTTGGTCCGACTTTAATGCGACTTGAGGTCCATAGACGTCAAGATTACACAGGCATTGCTTCAAGCCGCTTCAAAGTCACTGCAAAATCGCGTGACTTTCAGGTCACACAAGTCTGAAAGGGGCCAAAGAAGAGTAAGAAGCTAGAAGAGATCAGGGACCTAAAGAAGAGCAAACAAAAAAAAAAAACGGAGAAAAGATCAGACTGCACGAGGGCAAGAGGTCTGCTGAAGATATCAGACCCTGGATTGGGGGCAAGAAGTCAAAAGAGATCAGATTCTGGATGAGGGCAAGAAGCTGGGATTAGAGATCTGACCCTGGACTGGGGTCAGGAGAAGGGAACAAAAAGATAGGAGACAAGATCAGACCCTGGATAAGGGCCAGAAGCTGGGATTTGAGATCAGACCCTGGACTAGAGGCAAGAAGTCAGAATAGGAGAGAAGAAAATAAAATAGGTTTAGCCCTGAAAGTGTAAGAGGAGAATAAACCCTGGATGAGGACAAACTGTCAGGAGAAAAGCTCAGAAAACAGATTGGCCCCTGGAGGGCGAGAAGTTAGGAGATCAGACCCAGAATGAAGACAACAAGTTAGTAGAAGAGATCAGCCCCTGGATGAGGACATGAAGTTAGAAGATTAGTCCCCAGAGGAATGTAGGAGATCAGATGCTGAATGAGGACAAGAAGTCAGGAGACAAGATCAGCCCCTGGATGAGGACATGAAGTTAGAAGATTAGTCCCCAGAGGACAAGTTAGGAGATCAGACCCGGAATGAGGACAAGTTAGGAGAAGAGATCAGACCCTAGATAAAGAGATCAGCCCCTTGTTAGGCTGGCCCAGATTAACCCTTTAGTGTTTCCCATCCCCCAATCTGCTCAGTGAGTGGCATGCAGTTTGGGAATGAAGGAAGGAGTGAAGTGAATGAAGGGTGCACTTACAGGCTGGTGGTCTGTGGGAAGACAGAGGGAGTGAAGGAAGGAGGGAGTGAAGGAAGGAGGGAATGAAAGAAGGAGGGAATGAAGGAAGGAGGGAATGAAGGAAGGAGGGAATGAAGGAAGGAGGGAATGAAGGAAGGAGGGAAGGAAGGAAGGAGGGAAGGAAGGGTGCATTTACAGGATGGTGGTCTGAGGGGAGACGGAAGGAATGAATGAAGGGTGCACGTACAGGATGGTGGTCTGCGGGGAGACGGAGGGAATGAATGAAGGAATGAAAGGTGCACTTGAAGGATGGTGGTCTGCGGGGAGACTGAGGGAATGAAGGAGGGAGGGAATGAATGAAGGAATGAAAGGTGCACTTACAGGATGGTGGTCTGTGGGGAGACGGAGGGAATGAAAGGTGCACTTACAGGATGGTGGTCTGCGGGGAGACGGAGGGAATGAATAAGGGAATGAAAGGTGCACTTACAGGATGGTTGTCTGCGGGGAGACAGAGGGAATGAAGGAATGAATAAAGGAATGAAAGGTGCACTTACAGGATGGTTGTCTGCGGGGAGACAGAGGGAATGAAGGAGGGAGGGAATGAATGAAGGAATGAAAGGTGTACTTACAGGATGGTGGTCTGCGGGGAGACGGAGGGAATGAATGAAGGGTGCACTTACAGGAAGGTGGTCTGCGGGGAGACGGAGGGAATGAAGGAATGAAGGGTGCACTTACAGGATGGTGGTCTGCGGGGAGACGGAAGGAATGAATGAAAGGTGCACTTACAGGATGGTTGTCTGCGGGGAGACTGAGGGAATGAATAAAGGAATGAAAGGTGCACTTACAGGATGGTGGTCTGCGGAGAGACGGAGGGAATGAAGGAGGGAGGGAATGAATGAATGAATGGTGCACTTACAGGATGGTGGTCTGCAGGGCCATCTTTTCCATTGGGCACGCTGGGCAGTTGCCCGGGGGCCACACTTGCCTGGGGGGCCCCACCGGCTGCCCAGCGACCCCAGTAAAAAATGGTGGGAAGCGGCGGGTCAGAACTGTGCATGCGCAGTTTGCGGAAATCGCTGAGAAGATCCGATCCTCCATGAGTGCTGCCTCTGTCTGTCCGCCGATGATGACGTTAGCCGCACCCGCCAGACTTAAAAAAAAAAAGCAGGAGGAGCTGAGGGTGAATGGAGAGAGTAGAGTGGTCAGAGCAGACAGCACAGCAGGCTTGAAGCATAGTGTGGTGGAGTCGGACCCCTGTCGGCAGTGCCGGTTTTCGTGAGCCTGTAACCTGCCCAGCCACCAGCCAGTACAGACACAGAGTGCCCTGGTCGGTGTCGTACGGTGAGTGGCTGTCTGGCTGACTGTGCAGCTTGCACAAAGAGATTGGGGGGTGGTCTGTTGCTCTGATGTAAGTGGGAACTCTGATGTAAAGAGAAAGCAGTGGACTCTGATATAAGGTGGTCTCTGGTCACCAGAGCCCCCCTTACATCAGCGTTTCCCCTTACATCATGATCTGCAGCGTTCCCCTTTACATAAGAGTTCCCTTTCACTGTAAGGGGGAATCCTGCAGACTCTGATGTAAGAGGAAACTCTGTGCTGGCTGGGTTATAGTAACCTAACCTTCATGTCAATGAAGAAAAGTTTTTTTTTTTTACTTTTGTTTAACTTAAACACATTGCTAATAGCACGATCTATATGTTTATAGTTTAAATACTGACATTTGCACTGTTTGGCACTGAAAACTGTCATTTTAGGTACCTTTTTGCAGTGGCAGTAAAAAATGTGGTTCTGCCAGTAAATGTCATGTTTTTTGTCAGTAAAAAATTCTTGTGCGTGATTTGTGTAGACAGGGCCCCAGTGCACCGTATTGCCCGGGGGCCTATAATGCTCTTAAGATGACACTGGTGGTCTGCGGGGAGACGGAGGGAATGAATGAAGGAATGAAAGGTGCACTTACAGAATGGTGGTCTGCGGGGAGACGGAAGGAATGAATGAGTGGTGCACTTACAGGATGGTGGTCTGCGGGGAGACTGAAGGAATGAATGAAGGAATGAAAGGTGCACTTACAGGATGGTGGTCTGCGGGGAGACGGAATGAATGAAGGAATGAAAGGTGCACTTACAGAATGGTGGTCTGCGGGGAGACGGAAGGAATGAAAGGTGCACTTACAGAATGGTGGTGTGCGGGGAGACGGAAGGAATGAAGGAATGAATGAATGAAAAGTGCACTTACAGAATGGTGGTCTGCGGGGAGACGGAAGGAATGAAGGAATGAATGAATGGTGCACTTACAGAATGGTGGTCTGCGGGGAGGCGGAAGGAATGAAGGAATGAATGAATGGTGCACTTACAGGATGGTGGTCTGCGGGGAGACGGAGGGAAGGAAGGAATGAATGAATGGTGCACTTACAGGATGGTGGTCTGCGGGGAGACGGAAGAAATGAAGGAATGAATGAATGGTGCACTTACAGGATGGTGGTCTGCGGGGAGACGGAGGGAAGGAAGGAATGAATGAAAGGTGCACTTACAGGATGGTTTTCTGTGGGGAGACGGAAGGAATGAATGAATGAAAGGTGCACTTACAGGATGGTGGTCTGCGGGGAGACGGAGGGAAGGAAGGAATGAATGAATGGTGCACTTACAGGATGGTGGTCTGCGGGGAGACGGAGGGAAGGAATGAATGAATGAAAGGTGCACTTACAGAATGGTGGTCTGCGGGGAGACGGAGGGAAGGAATGAATGAATGGTGCACTTACAGAATGGTGGTCTGCGGGGAGACGAAGGGAAGGAATGAATGAAGGAATGAATGATGCACTTACAGGATGGTGGTCTGTGGGGAGACGGAAGGAATGAATGAAAGGTGCACTTACAGAATGGTGGTCTGCGGGGAGACGAAGGGAAGGAATGAATGAAGGAATGAATGAATGATACGCTTACAGAATGGTGGTCTGCGGGGAGACGGAGGGAAGGAATGAATGAATGAAAGGTGCACTTACAGAATGGTGGTCTGCGGGGAGACAGAAGGAATGAAGGAATGAATGAATGGTGCACTTACAGAATGGTGGTCTGCGGGGAGACGGAAGGAATGAAGGAATGAATGAAAGGTGCACTTACAGAATGGTGGTCTGCGGGGAGACGGAAGGAATGAAGGAATGAATGAATGAATGGTGCACTTACAGAATTGTGGTCTGCGGGGAGACGGAAGGAATGAATAAATGAAGGAATGAAAGGTGCACTTACAGAATGGTGGTCTGCGGGGAGACGGAAGGAATGAATGAATGAATGGTGCACTTACAGAATGGTGGTCTGCGGGGAGACGGAAGGAATGAATGGTGCACTTACAGAATGGTGGTCTGCGGGGAGACGGAGGGAGGGAAGGAATGAATGAAGGAATGAATGGTGCACTTACAGAATGGTGGTCTGCGGGGAGACGGAGGGAAGGAAAGAATGAATGAATGAATGGTGCACTTACAGAATGGTGGTCTGCGGGGAGACGGAGAGAAGGAATGAATGAAGGAATGAATGAAAGGTGCACTTACAGGATGGTGGTCTGCGGGGAGACGGAAGGAATGAATGAATGAAAGGTGCACTTACAGAATGGTGGTCTGCGGGGAGACGGAAGGAATGAATGAAAGGTGCACTTACAGAATGGTGGTCTGCGGGGAGACGGAAGGAAGGAATGAATGAAGGAATGAATGGTGCACTTACAGAATGGTGGTCTGCGGGGAGACGGAGGGAAGGAATGAATGAAGGAATGAATGGTGCACTTACAGAATGGTGGTCTGCGGGGAGACGGAGGGAAGGAAAGAATGAATGAATGAATGGTGCACTTACAGAATGGTGGTCTGCAGGGAGACGGAGAGAAGGAATGAATGAAGGAATGAATGAAAGGTGCACTTACAGAATGGTGGTCTGCGGGGAGACGGAAGGAATGAAAGGTGCACTTACAGAATGGTGGTCTGCGGGGAGACGGAGAGAAGGAATGAATGAAAGGTGCACTTACAGAATGGTGGTCTGCGGGGAGACGGAGAGAAGGAATGAATGAAGGAATGAATGGTGCACTTACAGAATGGTGGTCTGCGGGGAGACGGAAGGAATGAATGAAGGAATGAAAGGTGCACTTACAGAATGGTGGTCTGCGGGGAGACGGAAGTAAGGAATGAATGAAGGAATGAATGGTGCACTTACAGAATGGTGGTCTGCGGGGAGACGGAGGGAAGGAATGAATGAAGGAATGAATGGTGCACTTACAGAATGGTGGTCTGCGGGGAGACGGAGAGAAGGAATGAATGAAGGAATGAATGAAAGGTGCACTTACAGAATGGTGGTCTGCGGGGAGACGGAAGGAATGAATGAAGGAATGAAAGGTGCACTTACAGAATGGTGGTCTGCGGGGAGACGGAAGGAATGAATGAAGGAATGAAAGGTGCACTTACAGAATGGTGGTCTGCGGGGAGACGGAAGGAATGAATGAATGGTGCACTTACAGAATGGTGGTCTGCGGGGAGACGGAAGGAATGAATGAAGGAATGAAAGGTGCACTTACAGAATGGTGGTCTGCGGGGAGACGGAAGGAATGAATGAATGAAGGAATGAAAGGTGCACTTACAGAATGGTGGTCTGCGGGGAGACGGAAGGAATGAATGAATGGTGCACTTACAGAATGGTGGTCTGCGGGGAGACGGAAGGAATGAATGAAGGAATGAAAGGTGCACTTACAGAATGGTGGTCTGCGGGGAGACGGAAGGAATGAATGAAGGAATGAAAGGTGCACTTACAGAATGGTGGTCTGCGGGGAGACGGAAGGAATGAATGAAGGAATGAAAGGTGCACTTACAGAATGGTGGTCTGCGGGGAGACGGAAGGAATGAATGAAGGAATGAAAGGTGCACTTACAGAATGGTGGTCTGCGGGGAGACGGAAGGAATGAATGAATGGTGCACTTACAGAATGGTGGTCTGCGGGGAGACGGAAGGAATGAATGAAGGAATGAAAGGTGCACTTACAGAATGGTGGTCTGCGGGGAGACGGAAGGAATGAATGAAGGAATGAAAGGTGCACTTACAGAATGGTGGTCTGCGGGGAGACGGAAGGAATGAATGAAGGAATGAAAGGTGCACTTACAGAATGGTGGTCTGCGGGGAGACGGAAGGAATGAATGAATGGTGCACTTACAGAATGGTGGTCTGCGGGGAGACGGAAGGAATGAATGAAGGAATGAAAGGTGCACTTACAGAATGGTGGTCTGCGGGGAGACGGAAGGAATGAATGAATGAAGGAATGAAAGGTGCACTTACAGAATGGTGGTCTGCGGGGAGACGGAAGGAATGAATGAATGGTGCACTTACAGAATGGTGGTCTGCGGGGAGACGGAAGGAATGAATGAAGGAATGAAAGGTGCACTTACAGAATGGTGGTCTGCGGGGAGACGGAAGGAATGAATGAAGGA
This sequence comes from Rana muscosa, assembly GCA_029206835.1. NCBI lineage: Eukaryota > Metazoa > Chordata > Amphibia > Anura > Ranidae > Rana > Rana muscosa. Next base: position 429,226,346 of record CM055121.1, on the reverse strand, counting down.
ATGAAAGGTGCACTTACAGAATGGTGGTCTGCGGGGAGACGGAAGGAATGAATGAAGGAATGAAAGGTGCACTTACAGAATGGTGGTCTGCGGGGAGACGGAAGGAATGAATGAAGGAATGAAAGGTGCACTTACAGAATGGTGGTCTGCGGGGAGACGGAAGGAATGAATGAATGGTGCACTTACAGAATGGTGGTCTGCGGGGAGACGGAAGGAATGAATGAAGGAATGAAAGGTGCACTTACAGAATGGTGGTCTGCGGGGAGACGGAAGGAATGAATGAAGGAATGAAAGGTGCACTTACAGAATGGTGGTCTGCGGGGAGACGGAAGGAATGAATGAAGGAATGAAAGGTGCACTTACAGAATGGTGGTCTGCGGGGAGACGGAAGGAATGAATGAATGGTGCACTTACAGAATGGTGGTCTGCGGGGAGACGGAAGGAATGAATGAAGGAATGAAAGGTGCACTTACAGAATGGTGGTCTGCGGGGAGACGGAAGGAATGAATGAAGGAATGAAAGGTGCACTTACAGAATGGTGGTCTGCGGGGAGACGGAAGGAATGAATGAAGGAATGAAAGGTGCACTTACAGAATGGTGGTCTGCGGGGAGACGGAAGGAATGAATGAAGGAATGAAAGGTGCACTTACAGAATGGTGGTCTGCGGGGAGACGGAAGGAATACTCTCCAGCATCAGATGCATGCAGCGGACCGTGCTCCGGAAACACAGGCAGCGGCTGGGACAGGAGTTGCTCTCCCGGGGAAGTCCGAGTAATAAGCCCGCTGTAAGGACGAGCCACACACAGGAAGGAGCTCCGGCTCTGTACGGATCCATGCTGATAAGGGGGACACACTAATGGGGAGAAGACATATATACAGGAGAAGGGGACACAGGATCCAGGGAGGCAGCTGCCGCACAACCTCCCCTCACCCACACAGGCTCCGGTCTGCACACATTCCTCCGCTCTCTCCTCTTCGGAGCTCTCCCAAGGATGTGACGCTTTGTGCTCTATAGGCACGGCTTCAGGCGCCATCTCGTGGCCGTGCGAGGTATGAACGCTCTTCTGTAGCACTGGCACTGCACAGAGCTGGCACCAGTGGCAGTTGCACTGACCATTACCATATAGAATTTCAGTCTTCACTTAGCTTTGTCTGAGTGCATTTCACCATGTCCTGGCTGGGACCTGTCATCCTCATAAGAGCTGCATTTCCATAGTCTAAGGGAATCAGCAAGAAAGTGCCACTAAATGATTATTATTATTATTATGCAAAAGCATAGCAGCACAGATAGTCTTGGGAAAGAGCAAAATAACACATGGGGGTGTATTTATTTTGTCTGCCTGCCAATTAAAAAAGCAAACATTTATTATATTGCGGCATACCAATTTCAAGATGTGGTGGCTGCATTCGTTTTCTTCTGTAAGCTTTCTTTTCCTTTATTTTCACCAGAGGATCCTGCCAGTAAGTCTGTTGTTTTTCAGACGAACAAGCTCTCCTGCAGATGTAGCAGTTACAGGGTTGAGACAAACCATTTACCACTGTTATTTATTTCTGTAAAAGCTTTATCCCAAAAGGAAAAAAAACAAAACAGTTTTCTGAAACTCATCATAAAAGTGTGAGCTGGAGTTTGGCTTCGATTTAATTGATTTATTTAAATTTGTTTTACAATAAATTGTATTGAATTTCATTAAAGAGTAGGAAAAGAAAAGTAAACACGTTTTAATTATTAGAATGACACAGAGCACAATACCTGACAAGAAGTTATACAGCATTGAATGTATCATACCTTTTTGTGAATAAGAACTATTAGTACATTAAAAAAAAGAAAAAAAAAATGTAAAACGGATCAGAAAAGATCAAAGTCAATTTATTTAAATCTGCTAAAACATCTAACACTCCCCTCCCCCCCCCCCCCCCCCCAGGCTGACAATGCTGCTGTCCAAAGGTGTTCCTTCATCCAGGTAGGCACTGTAATACAGGAGGTGTGTTACTGGCCCGATCACCAGCTAAAAACAGAAGGGAAAAAAAGACTAAAAAAAAACAATGCAGCTACCAAATCTTCTGATTGGTAAGCTGCAATATACAGCATTATACTTTTTCTTTTGAGTTTAATGCCGCTTTAATTCTTTGCTAATGGGGTAAAAAATCAAATGCTCTCCTGCTATAATCGCTGCAATTAGAATTAAGGCCACTAGATGGCACCAAGGAGCGTAGTTAGTTATAGGTTAATCAGCGCCAACTAGTGGCCATAATGCAGTATTTTCCACATTCACAGATAATAAAGCCCCGAGAACGTTTGTTTTTTCCCCATTTGCACAGAGCAATTTTACATGTAGTTTCAAAGAGTGAACAGCAATGCACATTTATAATTATAAATCCCCCCAATAGCAAGCAATCAGAACGCACCTCGGTACTGATCTCACTCTGATTAGTTGCTGTTGGCTCTCACCTGTCTTTTTTTCTATGCAGTAGTCCCCACCTTTATGAGGCTCACACATGTTATTAGTTTGAATGGGGATTAAACTCCCATTAAACATTTTAAAAATAAACCTAGTTTGAATTAGCAAAATACTGTGCATTCCAGGGTTATCAAAACAAAAGGTGTACAACATCTGAACGTTTGTTTTCTTTATAAATAATGAGTAGAAACATCTGTACCCTGCCAGCATGCTACAGAGTGGGACCCCCTGATGAGACAGAACCAGAGCTCTCCAATAGGCAGGAAGTATGAGCGTTGCTGATTGCAAATCATAGGCGTGCGCACAGGGTGTGCCGGATGTGCCCAGGCACACCCTAATCACCCTGTGCAGCACAGATTCCCCCTACTGCCCTGGCTCCCCACTCCTTCCCTCTGCAGCACTTCTGGCTTCCCTCCTCTCCTCTCCTGCCGGTTGTTGCTGCGGAGATGTTTTAAAATGAGTGAGGGAAGGGGCCGGTAAATATGTATTTATCAGCCCCTTCCCTTTCTGAATGAACATGGTGAGTGATGTGAGTAGTAGTGAGTAGTGTGTGTTTGAGCTTTGGGGTGCACACCCTAATGCAATAGGCTGCGCACACCTATGTTGCAAATCTATAGGTATACCATACCTCCCAACTTTTTGAGATGGGAATGAGGGACACCTATCAGCAAAAGTATGCAGGCATAGGACACACCCCTTGCCACGCCCCCTTAAAGGAGAATTGTACAAAAAAAAAACAAGATTGGTTAAACCCACAAGTGCTTGTTTTACCACTACTATTCCTTTATATTGGCTCTTAGAATTTACAAATGCAGCAATTTAGAAATCAGATGAAAGGTTTAGGACTGGAAAACAGTTTTTGATAGATAAAAAGTGAATTTTATACACAACTCTAAAGATCAGACCAAAATGAGGGACGAATGAGGGACAGAGGGACATTGCTCCAAATCAAGGACAGTCCCTCGAAATCAGGGACAGTTGGGAGATATGGGTATACCCCAGTAAGGAACATGTCAGACCTCTGCATTGAGACCACTGTTTCCTCACAAAGAGCAACGGTACCCATTTTGCAGCATGCTGACAGTGACAGGCTTTTCTACTCGGGCTGTCACTAATTTTCAAAGAAAACAAACTTTAATGCCGTGCACACACGATCGGTTTTACCGATGAAAACAGTCCGATGGACTTTTCTCATCGGACAAACCGATCGTGTGTGGGCTCCATCGGTCTTTTTTCCATCAGTGAGAAAAAATAGAACATGTTTTAAATTTATCCGATGGGAAAAAAAACGATAGCAAATTCCGATCGTTTGTGTGGAACTCCATCGGACAAAAAACCCACGCATGCTCAGAATCAAGTCGACGCATGCTCAGAAGCATTGAACTTCATTTTTCTTGGCTCATCAGAGTGTTTTACGTCACGGCATTTGGAACGGTCGGATTTTTGTCTGATGGTGTGTAGGCAAGACTGATGGAAGTCAGCTTCATCGGATTTCCGGATTAGAATCCATAGGAAATCGGATCGTGTGTACACGGCTTTAGATGTTGTATTCAATTGGTTATCAATGAATCTCCCTGCAAAATAACTCTCTTCCTACTTAGCCCTGCAGCGAGCAGCAAGTTTGTTTTGCTCACTAGCTACTAGAGGACATATTAATGGCTGGAGGATGGAATCACAAAACCAAGCTGGGAACCAGACACTGGACATTTTTTTTCCCGAAGAACTGGGATAGGGATTAGGACGAGCCTTGGGATACCCAGAACTAGAACAAAATTGGTTGAGGACACTATCTTACAACGGTTAGCTTCTTGCAAAAAAGGCTTTTAGGTTAGAAGAATATGAGCCAATTTAGCACAGGAGGATCCCACACTGAAAACAGTCATGGTCAGTGGCATTTAAAAAGATTTTTCCGTTCATTTTTTGAACTTAATTAATTGACATTCATACTTATCACTGTCATATTCATTCACTTTTAAATAATATATAGACACACTTTGGTGTGTCTATGTTTAAGCATTAAGTGTTTAGTTTATAATTTATACACATTTTGTAATTTTGTATTTTTGTGAATGGTCTTCAAAAGAGTGCTATTCCCTTCCCCCCTCACCCTTTCTTGGGAGTGTCGGAATCAAACATAAGGTTATCCCAGTCAGCTGTGTTCTTTCAGTACTGATTGGTGTAAAGTTACTTTATTTTTCATTTATACCTCTATTGATTCCCACACACCCTAGCTATGAGTAAGCGTCAATTCGTGACGTGAAACGCGTTAGCCACCCTTCCCTGCATGCACACCATCTGCATTTGTTGTTTTGGATTTATGGATTTATTTTGAATTTGGATTTTTTACCTGAAATTTTGGAATAAATAACTGTCCATACAGAGTGCGGCAGTCCAGGGTTTCTTTTTCTCCCATGCATCAGTGCAGAGCCAGCACCTGTGTGAGTGACCGTGCGGAAGCAGCTATTTGGTGAATTCTCAAGCTTTTGAGCGGTACGTTTTTCCTTTCCTCTGTTTCTACCTGGACTTTGCCCATTTTTGTACCTGCCCAGCTTCAATATTCTCCAGCTCCGTAATTCCTTAATACATAGTGTTTTATACACAATGGATTACCCCGTCACCATGACACATACCGTATCCACCACCACTACAACAACTACAGGAGTAGACACAGGGTTTAGCCGAACTCTTACCGCCCCAGCTAACAATCCCTTACGCTCCAGCCAGCAACTTTTTTCACAAACAGCGGATGTAGGCGATTTCTCTCTGAGACGCATATTCCGCAAACTTGAGAGCCTTATGGCAAAGGAAATAAGGGCGTTCTGGGATGTTAACACACTCACGGAATATATCACTATGGAACAAATACCTCGAGGACTACGCATTAAGAAGTTTCCCACGTTTGATTTTCCAGACGAGGATACAAAAATGAAATGGATTAATACCCTTTCTGCTTGTTCGTTTGAACTGATGAAAATCATTGTGAACTTTAAACAAAAAGAATTGAATAGGGTACAGGATGAAATGTCCATGATACAGAAGGAACTAGTGGATCAACAGGGACAACCTGGATATTCGGATTTAGACATGCAGCTGAACAAAAAAATGGATAAACTAGAAAGAGGAGTAATTGCTACTAAAAAAGAGAAAAAGACCAGAGATCAGTTAGATTATGATGCAAATAAAGTTTATACTTGGAAGAAGCCAATATTTCACGCGAACCGCCCACGAAAAACTCCAAGCAAAAAGCGGGTCAGTTTTTCAGATACGGAAGGTGAACCCCCAAATGACACTTTTGCAGCGACTGGATCTGACTCTTCCTCTGACAGCTCCAAACCCGAATACACACGTAAAGATCAACCGGTTCCTTTAAACCCTCACGGTCAGAATCACAGCAAGAAAAACAAGAAGAAAAACAACAAAAAAACAAGAAAACCAGGAGAGGCGGAAAGAAACACAGAAGACAACAGAGGAAATCGCTACCCTCTACGGGATCGCAAGTAGCTGAAATATCGAATGTAATGAATCTGTCGGGATGTCCTTTAACCGAATCAGACATTCTATTATTGTCAAAAGGCTTGAATTTTTGTCCATCCAATCACTTTAACCTCTTCAACACCATCATAGATGTCAACAGATTAGCAAGAGTTCTCACACTGCAAAAACATTACTTTTCTGAACAAGATATTTCATCGCCAGGCTTTTCCACAGAGGACTCCACCATGGGTGAGTGTATACCTTATTCTAATCATTTCATTGATGTATGTGCTTTGATGGACTTGACAGATCTTGCTGGTGAATCAGATATAGTCAGAGAAGATATGGATGTTTTTGGTCCAGGTCATAACCCAGTTCATTTTAAGGTTAAATCAGACTTTTATCCGATAAATTCCAGAGGAAAGGACATGGATTTATACCAAAAATTAGTAGAAATAGATTTATCCCTTTTGGCTAAAAATATATCTAAAACATCCAGCAAAAAGGGTTTTGATAATTTGTCTGTTGAAGAAAAAATATCATTAGATAAACTACAAAAGGATCCCTCTATAGTTATAAAGAACTCTGATAAAGGCGGGGTGGTGGTTGTCCTAGATGCCACTATCTACAAACAAGAGGCTTTAAGGCAATTGTCGGACACTACCACTTATCATAAGCTTAGAGGTGACCCCACAGTATCCTTCAAGAAAGAACTCTCTGCGTTATTGGATAGGTCAGTCCTAATAGGAGTCTTCACAGAAAAGGAAAAATACGTTTTGATCCCACCTTTCCCTGTCATGCCCATCTTTCATCACCTACCAAAACTGCATAAGGGCCTTACACCTCTTACGGGCAGACCGATTGTGGCAGGAATCAATTCCTTAAATGAACGTTTAGGGCAATGGGTGGATGAACAACTCCAACCTTTGGTTATGGACTTACCAGGGTACATTAGTGACACCAATGACCTTTTGACCAAACTGAATGACATCACATGGAATGAAAACTGTCAGTGGATCACTTGTGATGTCACAAGTCTTTATTCCTCCATACCCCATACTTTGGGTCTACAGGCTGTTTCTCACTTTTTACAGAGATCGGATCGATTTTCCCCTATTCTACAGGAGTTCATTATTTTATGTTTGGAATATTTGCTTACTCATAATTTTTTTATGTTTGACAGGGACTATTACCTCCAAAAGTGCGGAGCCTCGATGGGAGCCAAGTTCTCTCCATCCCTGGCTAATCTCTACATGGGATGGTGGGAAAGACTGCGCATTTTTGGGCCTCATAGTCCCCGTCGCAGAGATACTTTATTTTTTTGTAGATTTATAGACGATCTCTTGTTTATAGTGAATGACCCATCATGTGATCTAGAAAGATGGCTAGCATACATGAACGATAATACACTCAATCTACGCTTCACTGGTACACTCAACAAAAACACTATTGAATTTCTAGATGTTAAGCTGTCAGGTGAAAACAATGCTATTTTCTCCAGTTTATACAGAAAACCTAATGCAGGGAACACGCTGTTGAGAGCAGATTCCAGTCATCCTACACATACTATCAATAGCATCCCTATTGGACAGTTCCTGAGGCTAAGGAGATTGTGCAGCAGAAACGCTGACTTTGAAAATGAAGCCAAAGCTATGTCCAGTAGATTTGAAGAAAGGGGATATCCCACACCTGTTATAGAAAAGGGATTATCCATTGCCAGGAATACATCCCGTGATTCCTTGTTGTCTAAAAAAGCAGATCACGCACATGGAGAGGATAGAAATAAAGACAGAGATAGGATCAGAGAGACCAACAAAAAGAAAAGGAAAAGCAAACATAGATCCAGAAATAAAAAGAAAAACAATATCGACAACGGTATCCCCACGTTTTCCACCCCATATAGTGCTGAATTCCAGAATGTCAAACGTATAGTCATAAAATATTTACCTATACTAACACATGACCCCATATATGATAAAATATTACAGAAGGGCATTCGTACGGTTTCCAGAAGAGCACCATCTCTTGGAAACCTACTATCTCCTAGCCTTTTTTCTAGTAAGAACACCACAAAACACTGGTTATCATTTAAAGGGACATTTAAATGTGGGGGAACACACTGTGTTTATTGTCCATTCATACAGAAAGGTGACACTATTACATCCATGTCCACTGGCAAAACACATAAGATCGATTCTTTCATCAATTGTAACACTAGCTACATCATATATGCCATCACATGTACACAGTGTTCCATACAATACATTGGGAGAACTACCAGACGCCTCAAAGATCGGTTATACGATCATCTTTACGATATTGATAAGGACCACATGACCAACGTAGCACGACATTGGAACGAGGTTCATCATAAAAACACCTCCAGCCTCACTATACAGGGAGTGGAAAGGATCACCAGACCCGTTAGGGGTGGGGACAAATTTAATACACTATGCAGACAAGAAGTTCGGTGGATCTTCCTACTAGACACTAGACGCCCCACAGGGTTAAATTATGAATGGGATGTATCACATTTTTATTAAATTATCTGTGAAGATGCATCCCATATGGATAGCATATAAGTTATCATGATAACTTGCTTCATTGTTACAATGATCCTCTCATTTAGTGTTGGTTTTTCCTTATACTGCTTGTCTTCACAATTTGAACAAAAAACATTTTTTTGTCATTTATTTCATAATTTATAACTGCAGTTGCGAAATTATGCATTATTGCATTCATATTTTGCACTTTTCATGGTCCACACATGCACATCTTTGGGCATATATATATATATATATTTTTTTTTTTTCTCCAACTCGAAACATGAGCCTGTTTGCACAGTGTCCTGTCCCCTTTTTTTGTAATGATTACCAGTGTTGTGTTTTTTTTTTTTTTTTTTTTCCCACTCGAAACATGAGCCTGTTTGCACAGTGTCCTGTCCCCTTTTTTTGTAATGAGTACCAGTGTTGTGTTTTTATTTATTTTTTTTTTTTTTTTCTCTCCAACTCGAAACATGAGCCTGTTTGCACAGTGTCCTGTCCCCTTTTTTTGTAATGAGTACCAGTGTTGTGTTTTTTTTTTTTTTTTTTTTTTTTTTTTTCCCATAACTTGTTTTCAAGACTTTCGCACAGAGGACCCCTTTTTTTGAGATTTATAGCATAATTTGCAAGGATGTGCTTTATTGCATTGGAATTTTGCAAATTTAGTACATATCCTGTCCTTTGGTGCGTTAGACTTGAAACATGAGCCTGTCTGCACAGTGTCCTGTCCCTTTTTTCTAATGAGTATCATTGGTGTTTCTTGTCCTCCAGAGGATTTTTGGAGATCAATCATTGTGAGGCCAAGCATCATTGTATCTGTTCTACCTCTGTTTACATCTACCTTTGTATACATATTTGTAAACACATATTTGTAAACCTTTTTTATTTTGATTTTTTCATATCAATGATGGCCAATTACTCCAATCATTTGTCGCCGTGTTTGTATGGACGTAACTCTAATGTAATATATCTACATAGGATAAAAATATCCTTTTGATTTTTTTCAATTTTTGATATTATATTTTTTTATATTTTTTACATTTTTGTTTCTTTATAAATGCCCATACACCACGACGACAATTTTCGAGCTATTATCAACTATCAGTCCTCGAACTAATAGTAATTCCGTTCTTAATACATTCCGTGATTATGAGCATCGGCTTCCAGTACTTAGGTACCATAGTGTCTATGCACATGCCCGGCCACCATGCACACTTCTATATGTTCATATATTATTTAATTTTTGATTTTGGATAAGTGCGGTGATTGACATGTGCATACGCACTATTTTAACAGATTCCCTTGACAATTAAGGTTAATATCATGATTTTATTATTATTTGAATATTGGGTTTATATCTTAAACCGCAGAGATGAGGGTACATCTATGCAAAGATGCATTGTCATCCTGCTGGATAGTATTGTGTGTGGTTCAATACCATTTTCCTATATGGATCTGAACATCCGAATTTCCTTACACACATTTTCATGTACCCCCTTGCATGATTTTATTGTATATTATCGTGCATATCTTTGTACATTCTTATACTCATTTATTACACATTTCTTATTTATGTTTATGTTTAAAGTTGAAAGTCCAAGGTTCATGTGTGCATACAGGAGAGACATGTGTCTCCGGTAAATGCATATATTCACACATGATATTTATTTAAATTTTATTCATTTATCCATGTTTATTTTGTTCTATGGCATATTGTATTATATCCATTGACCCATTACAAGGTGGATTATATTATGTTATATAGCACATTTATAGACATTCATATATGGACATTTCTTTACACTTTATACACACACATATATCTCCTTCATGATCACTTATCATTTATTTATTCATATTTATCATTCTTCACATTTCCCCATGTAATTGTCACACAGTCTGTTTGGCAGTAGCACGTATTGTGCACATTTTGTGCATTTAAATTTTATTATTTATTAATTAATTCATCATTATGGTTTTTTGGAGTATTTGTAAATTACTATTATTATTATTTCAATTCACACGAATATCACATAATAATTATTTCACATACATGAATATATTTACATCTATGGCTCACCATCTCCAAAAAACATTTTCACATTTTCACTTTTCATTTATTTTTTCATTTAAAAAGATTTTTCCGTTCATTTTTTGAACTTAATTAATTGACATTCATACTTATCACTGTCATATTCATTCACTTTTAAATAATATATAGACACACTTTGGTGTGTCTATGTTTAAGCATTAAGTGTTTAGTTTATAATTTATACACATTTTGTAATTTTGTATTTTTGTGAATGGTCTTCAAAAGAGTGCTATTCCCTTCCCCCCTCTCCCTTTCTTGGGAGTGCCGGAATCAAACATAAGGTTATCCCAGTCAGCTGTGTTCTTTCAGTACTGATTGGTGTAAAGTTACTTTATTTTTCATTTATACCTCTATTGATTCCCACACACCCTAGCTATGAGTAAGCGTCAATTCGTGACGTGAAACGCGTTAGCCACCCTTCCCTGCATGCACACCATCTGCATTTGTTGTTTTGGATTTATGGATTTATTTTGAATTTGGATTTTTTACCTGAAATTTTGGAATAAATAACTGTCCATACAGAGTGCGGCAGTCCAGGGTTTCTTTTTCTCCCAGTGGCGGCTGGTGTTTTTTTTTTTGGGGGGGGGGGCTGAAAACGACCACCCCCCCCCCCGGTCGTCGGCCAGTGGCAAGCCCCCCACCAGTCCCATCCACACCACACAACTACCCCCCCACTCCCCATCTAGGTTCCGGGCGGGCAGCGCTCCTACGGGTGGGCATCTTACGTTCAATAAAAGAATGGAATTTCTTTTATAAATTTAGGCCAAAATTTATTCTGCCTGTCTTTGGTAAAAAAAAAAAAAAATCCCAATAAGTGCATTATATATTAATATTATTTGGTTTGTGTGAAAGTTACAGCGTCTACAAACTATGGTATACCTGTATATTACGGATGAGCTCGATGTTTGGGTCGAACATAAGTTCGACTCGAACATCGGGTGTTCACCAAAGGACGAACATTATGGGGCGTTCGCTGCAAATTCGATCGCCGCGGAACGCCCCGTAATGCACTGCGAGATCGCAGTGCATTGCTGTATGACGATTGGCCAAAGCATGCACCTGACCTGCATGCTTTGGTGAATCCCAGCGCCCTCTGCTAAGAGAGCCATAATTGGCCAAAGGCAGGGTGCCTTTGGCCAATCATGGCTCGGGGGGATTAAGTCCACGCCCCACACTATATAAGACTGCCTACACAGCGGCCCTGTGTAGTGTTGTTGGTGTGGATGGAGAGATAGTGTGATTTAGATTAAGCAGGCAGGTTATTCAGTTAGCTGCAGTGTATTTGATATATATATACAGTCAGTCTAGTATATATATATACTTTGCATCCAGTGTAGCCTATATCTACAGTGCATTCCTGGTGTACTTTTTCTAATATACTTCAGGCGGTGTATTAATATGTATATACAGTCTAGTATATATATATATATATATATATATATATATATATATATATATATATATATATATATATATATATATATATACTCTGCATCCAGTGTAGCCTATATCTACAGTGCATTCCTGGTGTACTTTTTCTAATATACTTCAGGCGGTGTATTAATATGTATATACAGTCTAGTATATATATATATATATATACTCTGCATCCAGTGTAGCCTATATCTACAGTGCATTCCTGGTGTACTTTTTCTAATATACTTCAGGCGGTGTATTAATATGTATATACAGTCTAGTATATAATATATATATATATATATTTATATATATATATATACTCTGCATCCAGTGTAGCCTATATCTACAGTGCATTCCTGGTGTACTTTTTCTAATATACTTCAGGCGGTGTATTAATATGTATATACAGTCTAGTATATAATATATATATATATATATATATATATATATATATATATATATATATATATATATATATACTCTGCATCCAGTGTAGCCTATATCTACAGTGCATTCCTGGTGTACTTTTTCTAATATACTTCAGGCGGTGTATTAATATGTATATACAGTCTAGTATATATATATATATATATATATATATATATATATATATATATATATATATATATATATATATATATATATATATATTTATATATATACTCTGCATCCAGTGTAGCCTATATCTACAGTGCATTCCTTGTGTACTTTTTCTAATATACTTCAGGCGGTGTATTAATATGTATATACAGTCTAGTATATAATATATATATATATATATATATATATATATTTATATATATATATATATATATATACTCTGCATCCAGTGTAGCCTATATCTACAGTGCATTCCTGGTGTACTTTTTCTACTACACTTCTGGTGGTGTACACAGTACACAATACAGTGCAGCCGTAGTGCACTTGCTACTACTTTTCTGGTGGTGTACACAGTACACAATACAGTGCAGCCGTAGTGCAGTTGCTACAACTTTTCTGATGGTGTACACAATACACAATACAGTGTAGCCATAGTACAGTTGCTACTACTTTTCTGGTGGTGTACACAGTATCTAATACAGTGTAGTGTGGTGTTGCAAAACAAAATATACATCATGTCCGGAAGGCCACCAAGGAGAGGCAGACGCTCACAGGCCACTAAAAGAGGGCAACCAGGCTCTGTGTCTACAGTCAACAGTGCTGGTCGTGGACATGGTGCATCCTCTGCACGTATGCGTGGGGCACACTTGTCCTATTTTCTGCTGCTGGCCGTGTTATTGAGCCAGAACATGCAGAAGAGTTGGCGGAGTGGATAACAAAGCCGTCCTCATCCTCCTCATCCTCTGTCACCCAGGCTACACCACGGCTGTGTACACCACCAGAAGTGTAGTAGCAACTGCACTACGGCTACTGCTACTACTTTTTTAGTGGTGTACACCAGGGGCGGACTGAGGGCCCGTGCCACTAGGGGGTCCATAAGAGCCTCTGCATCTGCAATACATGATGCAGTCTAACAGGGATTCAGCAGGACGGGGCTGTGATAATACCTCTCACAGCGTGCTGCTCCTTGCCGGCTCCTCCTTCCCTCCCATCCAGCCCAGGTGCTTGTACATGACATCATCTAGGACAGACGAGAAGAGAGGAGTAGCCGGCAAGGAGCAGCGCGCTTTGAGAGGTATTATCACAGCCGCATCCTGCTGAATCCCTGTTAGACTGCATCATGTATTCATGCATCGGGTGAGGCGGGTGAGGCGCTGTTTTGCTGGAGGTACCATGGCCGCCATCGTGGGGGCGGGAGCGGGCTGAGCGGCAGACAGTACAGGTTTCGGGCCCCAACAGGACCGCAGAAGGCCCCGTGATGTGCCTTACACCCCCCCACAGTGTCCCTCTGTGCCTTACACCCCCCACAGTGTCCCCCTGTGCCTTACACCCCCCACACTGTCCCCCTGTGCCTTACACCCCACCACACTGTCCCCCTGTGTCCTCCTCTACCCACCGTGTCCCCCTGAGCCCTACACCCCCCAACCGGGTCCCCCTGTGTCCTCCTCCACCCACCGTGTCCCCCTGTGTCCTCACACCCCTTACCGTGTCCCCCTGTGCCTTACACCCCCCCCCACCGTGTCCCCATGTGCCTTACACCCCCCCACAGTGTCCCCCTGTGCCTAACACCCCCCTCCACCGTGTCCCCCTGTGTCCTCCTCCACCCACCATGTCCCCCTGTTCTTAAAAAAACACCCCACCGTGTCCCCCTGTGTCCTCCACCCACCCACGGTGTCCCCCTGTGCCTTCTCCCCCACGGCTGCCCTGAGAGACACTACTGTGTCTGGAGGATCCCAGTGCTCTGCTGTGTGCCCTGTGTTTCGGTTTGTGCCCTGCTATTTGCCCTACTACGTGCCCCGTGGCCTGTGATGTGCCCTGCTGTATACCCCCGGATGTGCCATACTGTGTCCTTTGCCCTGCTATGTGCCCCATGCCCTGCTGTGTACCGCCTGATGTGACTTAAGCCCCGTACACACGGTCGGACTTTTGCCCAACAAACTTAGTTTTAAGCAAGTTGGACCAACAATCCGACCGTGTGTACGCTCCATCGGACAAACTTTTTTGAGTTTGGTTTTGTTTTCATCGGACAAAAGTTGGGTCTGCGAACTGACAAACTTTTGCCCAACAAAAGTCCTATGGAGCAAAGTCCTGCCGTGTGTACAGAAAACCATAGGACTTTTGTCCGATGGACAAAACAACCAATGTTAAAATCAACCAACAATAGCAGAAGTTGACCAAAGGGTGGCAGTAAAGATCAGAAAAGAGCAGAAAAAACAAGTGATGTTGTAAGAAGTTTTAAGAAAGTTTGCAGAAAAGTCCGAGCGTGTGTATGCTATGGGTGTTCCCGACCAACTCCGTTCGGACAAAAAACCACGGAAAAGTCAGATGGAAGTCCGACCGTGTGTACAGGGCTTTACTGTGTGCCCTGTGATGTGCTCTACTGTGTGCCCCATGCCCTATGATGTGCTATGCACTCCCTGATGTGCCCTACTGTGTGCCCCATGCCCTGTGATGTGCTGTGTACTCCCTGATGTGCCCTACTTTTTTGCCCTGTGATGTGCCCTGCTGTGTACCGCCTAACGTGCCCTATGACCCATGATGTTCCCTATTGTGTGCCTTGTGATGTGACCTATTGTGTGCCCCATGCCCTGTGATGTGCTCTGTGCCCTGCTGTGTACTCCCTGATGTGCCCTGTGCTTTGATGTGTACCCCCTGATGTACCCTACTTTGTGCTCCATGCCCTGTGATGTGTCCTTTGCCCTGCTATGTGCCCCATGCCCTGCTGTGTACCGCCTGATGTGACTTACTGTGTGCCCCATGCTCTGTGATGTGCTGTGTACTCTCTGATGTGCCCTACTGTGTGCCCAATGCCCTGTGATGTGCCCTACTGTGTACCGCCTAATGTGCGCTGTGATGCATGATGTTCCCTACTGTGTGCCCTGTGATGTGACCTACTGTGTGCCCCATACCCTGTTATGTGCTCTGTGCCCTGCTGTGTGCTCCCTGATGTGCCCTACTGTGTGCCCCATGCCCTGTGATGTGCCCTGCTGTGTACCGCCCAATGTGCGCTGTGACCCATGATGTTCCCTACTGTGTGCCCTGTGATGTACCCTACTGTGTGCCCCATGCCCTGTGATGTGTCCTGCTGTGTACCGCCAAATGTGCCCTGTTTCCAATTATGTGCCCTACTGTGTGCTCTGCTGTGTGCCCTACTATGTGCCACATGCCCTGTGATGTGCTGCATGCCCCGCTGTGTACCTCCTGATGTGCCACGTTGTGTACCCCATGATGTGCCTACTGTGTGCCCCATGCCCTGCTGTGTACCCCCTGATGTTCCCTGTGCCCCCTGTGATACACCATGCTGTGCTCAATAATGTGCGCTTCTGTATACAGCATAATAAACCCTGCTGTGTGCCCCGTGATGTACCCTGTGTGCCCCATGCCCTGTGCCCTGCTGTGTACCACCTAATGTTCCCTGCTGCGTGTCCTGTGATGTGCCCCATGCCCTGTGAGGTTCTCAGTGCCCTGCTGTGTACCCCCTGATGTGCCCTACTGCATGCCCTGTGATGTGCCCAATGCTCTGTGATGTTCAGTGCCCTGCTGTGTACCCCCTGATGTGCCCTTTGCCCCATGATGTGCCTTCCTGTGTGCCCTGTGATGTGCCCTACTGTGCCTATGCCCTGTGTTGTTCCCTGCCATGTACCCCTTGATGTGCCCTGTGATGTGCCTGTGCCCTGCTGTGTGCCTTACTGTGTGCCCCATGATTTATGTAGGTGGGGCTTTGTGTAAGTGTGGCTTGCGTGTGGGTGGGGACACAGGGGGCCCTATGATCTTCTATTGCCCGGGGGCCCCATGAGTTGTCAGTCCGCCCCTGGTGTACACAGTACACAATACAGTGCAGCCGTAGTGCAGTTGCTACTACTTTTCTGGTGGTGTACACAGTACACAATACAGTGCAGCCATAGTACAGTTGCTACTACACTTCTGGTGGTGTACATAGTACACAATACAGTGCACCCGTAGAGCAGTTGCTACTACTTTTCTGGTGGTGTACACAGTACACAATACAGTGCAGCCGTAGTGCAGTTGCTATTACACTTCTGGTGGTGTACACAATACAGTGCAGCCGTAGCGTGTTTAACAGGGGCATGTAATTACAAATATTTCACAGCAGGGCCCGTTCCTGCGCTCAACAAGTGTATCCGTTAGGGGTTACAGTGTTGTGGAACCATCACCAAAGGCCCAATTTTTCTGCCCCTGTTTAACAGGGGCATGTAATTAAAAATTTTTGATCTAATATTTCACAGCAGGGCCCGTTCCTGCACACAACAAGAGTATCTGTGAGGGGTTTCAGTGTTCTGGTATCACCAACACATAAGGCCCAATTTTCTGCAGAGTATATAGGGCAGGCCGTATAGTATATATACTGCTGTTCAGAGTATATAGGGCCCGGGGGACCCACACGCCTTTTTTTTTATTTGGGTACGGGGTTCCCCTTAATATCCATACCAGACCCAAAGGGCCTCGTAATGGACGGGGGGGGGGGGGGGGGCCCATGCCGTTTTTCTCAATGATTTTCATCTATATTATTGCTGGGACCCAACAATACATTACAGCTGCTAGCAGTTTTAACCACTTAAGCCCCGGACCAATATGCAGCTTAAAGACCAGAGGTGTTTTTACAATTTGGCACTGCGCTGCTTTAACTGGTAATTGCACGGTCATGCAATGTTGTACCCAAACAAAATTTGTGTCCCTTTTTTCACACAAATAGAGCTTTCTTTTTATGGTATTTGATTGCCTCTGTGATTATTTTTGTTTGCGATATAAACGGAAAAAGACAGAATTTTTTTAAAAAAAATTATATTTTCTACTTTTTGTTATAAGAAAATTCGAATAAACTCAATTTTAGTCATACATTTATGCCAAAATGTATTCAGCCACGTCTTTAATAAAAAAAATGTCAATAAGCCTATATATTTTTTTGGTTTGCGCAAAAGTTATAGCGTCTACAAACTAGGGTACATTTTCTGGAATTTACACAGCTTTTAATTTATGACTGATCTAATTTCTTGAGGTGCTAAAATGGCAGGGCAGTACAACCCCCCCCCCCCAAATGACCCCATTTTGGAAAGTAGATACCCCAAGTAAATTGCTGAGAGGCATATTGAGCCCATTGAATATTATTTTTTTGTCCCAAGTAATTGAATAATGACAAAAAAAAATAAAAATTTACAAAAAGTTGTCACTAAATGATATATTGCTCACACATGCCATGGTTATACGTGGAATTGCACACCAAAATACATTTTGCTGCTTCTCCCGAGTACGGAGATACCACATGTGTGGGACTTTTTGGGAGCTTAGCCATGTACGGGACCCCGGAAACCAAGCACCGCCTTCAGGATTTCTAAGGGCGCAAATTTTTGATTTCACTCCTCACTACCTATCACAGTTTCGAAGGCCATAAAATGCCAAAATAGCACAACCCCCCCCCCCAAATTACCCCATTTTGGAAAGTAGACACCCCAAGCTATTTGCTGAGAGGCATGTTGAGTCCATGGAATATTTTATATTTTGCCACAAGTTGTGGGAAAATTACAAACTTTTTTTTGTCCCAAGTGATTGAATAATGACAAAAAAAATAAAACCTACAAAAAGTTGTCACTAAATGATATATTGCTCACACATGACATGTGCATATGTGAAATTACACCCCAAAATACATTCTGCTACTTCTCCTGAGTACAAGGATACCACATGTGTGGGACTTTTTGGGAGCCTAGCCGTGTACGGGACCCCAAAATCCAAGCACCGCCTTCAGGATTTCTAAGGGCATAAATTTTTGATTTAAATTCGGAAACCGTAATTGGTTTCCAATCTCTGGCAATGGAAGGCAACTGGGGATAAGCGGCGATGAATTGACCAGCATATAAATTACTCTGGTCCACAATAGATCTATAGAGATCTTCTGTGAAAAACAGCGAATAAAAATCAAGTGGCTTAAAATCAGCTGTTTCCACCTGAATACCGGGTTTGCCAGTGAATGGGGGAAGTACGGGTGCTGCAGAAGTGGTGGGGACCCAATCAGGATAGGCAAATTCTGCAGGAAGGGCACTATGGGCACGATGGGCCTGCCTTTGTCTTCTTCTTGGTGGCAGCGGGACACTACTTGGGCTTGCCACCTCGCCAGCTTGAACTGCACTTATGGGACTCGCCATGTCACCAAGTATTACTGCAGTGCTGGATGTACATCCAGGTTGTACTAGGCCGCTGGTGCTTGCCAGTTCACCAGAAGGAATAGCGGCGCTAGTACTTCTCTGCTCCATAATACGAGAGCCCTGCGGTTCTTGCTCCTCAACAACATCAGAAGATCGGGATAGGGTACGCCTGACCTTAGCAGGGACCTCATCTTCGTCGTCAGAGCTATCTGACATGGAGCCACTGTCTTCTACGGGGTTGTATTCTAAAAAAATAACTGGCTACCTAGCGGCTCCAGCGACACTACTACAGCGATCAGAAAAACGATTGCTTAGTGACACTGGCGATAGGGGGTGAAAGGGTTACCTGGGGGGCGATCAAGGGGTTAAACCTCTATTAGGGGGGGTTAGGGGGGTACCCTGGACCTAAAGGGGCCTAAAGCTAACTGCCCTAACACTTTTTACTGTCACAGATGACACTAAATGCAGTGATCGGTAAAAAAAATTACCACTCCAATCAGTGACACTGCGACTGGGGGCTGGGGATGATCTGGGGGGTGACCTGGGGGTGACTGGGGGGTGATTTATGTGCCTATGTGTGCTGGTGTCAGTGTACTGTTAGTGCACTTACTTGATGTCTTCTCTCCTCTGCGCTCCGGACGAAAAGACCGCCGCATGGAGAGATGACATCACTTCCTCCTGCCTGTGTTTACATTACACAGGGAGGGGAAGCATCTCATTCGCCAGGAGCGATCGTGAGGGGGTGGCCAGAAACCAATGGCCGTCCCCTCATCCCGGATCGCTCCTGAATCGAAAACGACTGCCGCATGTTCCCGGGGGGGGGGGGGGGGGCAGCCACATACAGGTACGTTGATGTTCCTGTCTGTGCCATTCTGCTGACGTATATGTATATGCGGCAGTCGTTAAGTGGTTAAATTACTTTTTTTCCTTTAGAAATGTCATTTTGCTGTGGTATCGTTCTAAACACGGGAAAACTGCGCCACTTTACAGACATACTATAGACACCCCCAGGCACGATATTTAAGGGAATATTTCATTTTTATTGATTCACTTTAAACATTATTAAAATCACTGCTCCCGAAAAAACGGCCGTTTTAAAAAAAAATGTTTGCATTGATACATGTCCCCTGGGGCAGGACCTGGGTCCCCAAACACTTTTTATGGCAATAACTTGCATATTAGCCTTTAAAATTACCGTGTATACTCAAGTATAAGCCGACTCGAGTATAAGCCGAGGTACCTAATGTTGCCAAAAAAACTGGGAACCCTTACTGACTCGAGTATAAGCCGATGCCCCACTGTTCCCTAGCTCGCTGTTCCCTATTTTACATTGTAAATATTACCTGTAAAGAAGTTGCGGCTGCGGCGTCCATCGTTCAAATTCCGCGGCGTCCATCGTTCAAATTCCGCGGTCTCTTCCTGTTCCTTCCTTGATAGGCGAGTCTCAGCAGACACTCTCCGCCTATCACGATCATTCTCTCATCCTCAGTTTCCCAGCAGACACTGTGTTGGGTGTTCCGCCAATCACAGACGTCTGCTGGAAAACTGAGGATGAGAGAACGTTCGTGATAGGCGGAGAGTGTCTGCTGAGACTCGCCTATCAAGGAAGGAACAGGAAGAGACCGCGGAATTTAAACGATGGACGCCGCAGAATTTGAACGATGGACGCTGCAGCTGCAACTTCTTTACAGGTAATATTTACAATGTAAAAATTTCTATGACTCGAGTATAAGCCGAGGGGGGGACTTTCAGCCCCCAAAAAAGGGCTGAAAATCTCGGCTTATACTCGAGTATATACGGTAGCATTTTTGATTTTTGCGTGTTTGAACAAACTTTTTGCCTGTTCGCATGTTCTGCTGCGATCCGAACCGGGGGGTGTTCGGCTCATCCCTACTGATTGATAATAAATGGCTTCAGCCAAACACTAACCATGAGTGAAAGAAAAGTCTTTGTGTTATCATTCATATTCTCTGAAAAATGGCCAAGAAATCATAAATTCTGCCAGGGTATGTAAACTTATGAGCACAACTGTATATACGAGACTGTGTGTGTGTGTGTATATATATATATATATATATATATATATATATATATATTCAAAAAGGAAAGTAGAGGGCGGGACTTTGTATGAGGCACACGGACACAAAGAGATAACTTTGATGGAGGACAGCTTTTAATTGGTTCAAATCGCAATACAATTTCATATTTAAATTTTATGCATTTTGCTATATATCAATACTTTTTTATATTTCATCCGAACCAAATATTGCACAATAGTAAATAAATATTCCATCAAGGATATTTCATATATTTACAGATACACAGTACATATCTTCCAGACATTGCAGTCGCTACCTATGCAACTTGGTAATCCACTAAAACATTTTCTTTAAAAAAAGGAGACATAAGCAGGGGGGGATTTGGTATATATTGGAAGGAACGTCCATAAAGGTTGATGAGTATATACACTTATCGGTAGATATTAGCTCTATGCATTTCGGGCCTTGCGGGCCGCTCATCAGGAGCAAAAACCGAAGTGATCATCTGGGGATGAAAAAGACGGATACATTTTAATGATCTAAAAGAATGCTACAGAGCTGGTGGGCGAACATAGAATAGGAGAAAAATCCCCCACCCATACATTTAACCCACAGAACTTACGGATGCGTCTGCATGGGGGTGGTGTGTCCACGAGAGTCACGGACCAGCCAGAGGGCGTCACAACCGGGAGCTGGGGAGGCATGGCAGGGCGACAACGACCCATACTAACAACGCCCCGTGAGGGTGGAAAAATAAAATTCAAAGTGGTTGTGAGCTATGTAGGGTAACCCCAAATGTGGGGACCTCTGTGAAAAAAGAAAATTTTTTTTTTAAAAACTGTCACACTAAAAAAATGTTGTAACACTAAAAGCTGTGTGTATCTGTATGTGAAAAAGTGGTGTGTGTCAGGGTGTGGGGGAGGGTAGTGTGAGGTGAGAGGACATTAATTAGGCAGGGAAAGAAAAGAAAAAAGGGAGAAAAAGAAACAGGGAAAAGGCTGAGAAAAAAAGAAAAAGAAAAAAAGGGAGCAATAAAAGGGATTAAAGAAAGGAAAGCCAAATAGTGAGTGAATATTGGGAAGAGAAGAAGATACCTGTTGCAAAGTGGAAAAGGCATACAGATAAAAAAGCCAGATAGTGTGTGAATATTAAGGAGAAAAGAAAATACCTGTTGCAAAGTGAAGAGAGCAAGTTATGCAGTGTGAGTGCTGTTCCACACTGAGAAGTGATGTGTGTGATCCTGAGTGTAGGGCCCAACAAAGGGAGAGGCCTATATGGGAATACATATATAATACACCGCCTGAAGTGTATTAGAAACAGTACACCATATATATATATATATATATATATATATATTAATACACCATGGAATGCACTGTAGATATAGGGTACACTGGATGCAGAATATATACAGTATATATATATATATATATATATATATAATATATATATATATATATATATATATATATATGTAGCAGGGTGCTGAATTTAGGGGAAGTGTTTGGGTGGTAGTTGTGCCCAAACACCTTAATTGTTAGAGTTCTTGAAACCATTTTGGTTCACAGGTGGAGTGTTGGTGTGCAGTTCCCTGTGGCCTGCAGGTGGCGTTGCCATGGTGGGCCAGGGTTGAACCGGAGATACAGTGCTGTGCCTTGTGTGTCCCCTCTCGGCAGCCATCCAGTGGGTGTGGTCTACCTGCTGGGCATGCTGGGAGAGGATATAAAAGGGGCAGACGCTGCCTGTTGAGGGTTCGTTGATGGGGGTCCTACCCCAGGGTTCTTGTTCCTGTCCACCCTAGGCACCTTTAGCCCAGGGGCGGGTCTGCAGTTTGTGGTCGGTGGATCAGTCCCAGGCACCTTTAGTCCTGGGGCTGCGACATAGGCCTGGGCCCAGCACCTTCATCTGGAGCCCACCGGGGATCGAGGAGTCTCAGGGTCCTGCCTTGCAGTCACCCCTACGCGCACTGTTGAGACTTCGGAGGAAGTCGCGGATGAAAGTGTTCCGGTTGTTGAGGAACGAGAATCGGAGAGACTGGAGTATGCTGTTTCGGTCTTCACAGAGTCTTCACTCCCACCGCCCAAGAGGAAGGTCGGCTGTGTTACAGCTTCCTGCGGCCGTGGTAGAGTCACATCCCATCGCTTGCCCGGATCAGATGCATCCATAGGAAAAAGTTCCGGACATCCTGCTTCAGCTACAAGCTGAGGTAAGCCAGGGAAAGGGGCCTTGGCTAAGGTCCGAAGTGTCGGGGATTCTTGGGTCAGGGACCCCAGGGCCCTTGAACTTGTTCGAGGTGGTGATTCGTCATCCACCCGGAGTTACCTGCCAGTGGAGGAATGTGATACCTCCGACCTGGAGTCAGTCTCCGATCCAGGGGATGATGTGGCCATTGATGAGTTGTTTGAGAGGAAGGGTTGGGAAAGGGTACCCCTGTCCTCGTCCCATAGGAAAAGGGACTCACCCATGTTCACTGGGGATACAACACCCCGGGTGGAGGCCCCGGGGCCTGAGGAGGAGTCTGTCCCGTCGTCTGCCCTTCCACCACTGGAGATGCCTGTAACTGTTGCTGAGGTATCAAGAGTGTCATTGCGGGCCCCTATGTCTGGCCCGGAGGCAGTGAAAGTGCCTCGACACCCTGATACTATAATTTTTCCAGGGATGGGAGATCGAGCAACTATGCCACCATTGTCACGGTTACAGAGGTTGTTCAACCAGAAAGTTGCAAGCGAGTACTGATGGGAACACCCGTACCTGCCTAAAGAATTGTTGTTCGAAGTGGAGGCTTATAGATATCGGTGGTACGCAGACTTTGTCTGGACTCATTTGAAAGTGCCTCAGGCCCGTAGATACAATTCTTGTTCTGCCGCAGCCACTAAGCGGTTCAAAGAGTGTAAAGAGTCATGGATGCTCGGCAGACACATACATGCCGATAAAGTGATCATTTGCCGAAAAGATAAAGACAATGCTGAGTAACACATTGACACCTTTGATAAGAACTGGAAATTATTGGTGTTGCCGCATCCGCAGTATTATCTTTAAGAGACTGGACTCTTTGTGTTTGCCTTTTGTTTTATTCTGGAGTGTACTCTCCTGGAGCCCAAGAACTTTAGCCCTTACAGATAGAGTTTTCTACTTGCTGGAAGAGCAACCACCGTGCTCTTGAAAGGGTGCAGTATATTGGATATTGGATAAGTGCTTCACCCGACGTGACACTCAAATGTGCTCACCAGACATATGCACATGGATTTCACGGGGACTTTCCCCGTGGTGTCAGAGGGGGGCGGAGCCACAGGGGGGCTGCGGCCGGCCAGGTTTTGTGCTCGGATAAAGGGTCTGGTGTGGATTTTTGGGGGTACTCCACGCCATTTTTTTTAAAATTTGGGGTGGAGTTCCCCTTAAAATCCATGCCAGATCTGAAGGGCCTGGTATGGATATTTGGGGGGAACCCCACGTCATTTTTATAAAAAAATTGCAGCGGGGTTCCCCTTAATATCCATTCCAGACCTGAAGGGCCTGGTTATGGAATTTGGGGGACCCCCACGCATTTTTTTTTTGGGTTAGCAAAGACTTTCAATGACTTTTATCTGTATTGACGGGAACCAGCAATTCATTACAGCCGCAAGGACTTTTAAATTACTATTATTTTACTTTAGAAATGTCATTTCTTTTTCGTACATCACGGGACACAGAGCGACTTAGTCATTACTAGTGATGTCGCGAACATAAAATTTTCCGTTCGCGAACGGCGAACGCGAACTGCCGCAAATGTTCGCGAACGGACGAACCCGGCGAACCGCCATAGACTTCAATAGGCAGGCGAATTTTAAAACCCACAGGGACTCTTTCTGGCCACAATAGTGATGGAAAAGTTGTTTCAAGGGGACTAACACCTGGACTGTGGCATGCCGGAGGGGGATCCATGGCAAAACTCCCATGGAAAATTACGTAGTTGACGCAGAGTCGGGTTTTAATCCATAAAGGGCATAAATCACCTAACATTCCTAATGTGTTTGGAATAACGTGCTTTAAAACATCAGGTATGATGTTGTATCGATCAGGTAGTGTAAGGGTTACGCCCGCTTCACAGTGACAGACCAAACTCGGACAGACCAAACTCCCCGTTTAACGCACCGCAAACAACTGCAAACAGTCCATTTGCACAACCGCAAGGCTTTAATGATCACCTTAGATGATCACAAAGAAAATTTATGTTTTTTCTATGCAAAATTATCAAGCCGATCGCTTTTGGTCTGTTCACAATGAAGCAACGACCTTACCATCTGGGGTGTGCCAACAATGCCATTGCCAACACACTCATAGAGGTGGTCGCTTCATTGTGATACGCAAGCCCCTTCACCACAACAAGGTAATGATCACGAAGGGGAAT
This sequence comes from Rana muscosa, assembly GCA_029206835.1. Classification (NCBI taxonomy): domain Eukaryota; kingdom Metazoa; phylum Chordata; class Amphibia; order Anura; family Ranidae; genus Rana; species Rana muscosa. The sequence goes on along the minus strand of CM055121.1, from coordinate 429,201,172 downwards.
TGACACAGGTATGTGTTTTTTTGTTTGTTTTTTTTGCAGCCACAGTGCAGCACCAGAGGCCAGAAAAATTAGGCATGTACACATGCCTGTAAAAGTAGGTATTGTTGCAGCCGCTGCTGTAGCAGCGGCCAGAAAAAATTATGTTTTTCAGGCAGAAAGTGCCCTAAAACATTGCGGCTTGTGGACCATTTTTAGCCCAAGGCAGCTCATCTCATCAGGCCTTTTTTAGTCAAATGTATCGCCCACTGTCAGTCCCTTCGGGATCCATGCCTCATTCATCTTAATAAAGGTGAGGTAATCTAGACTTTTTTGACCTAGGCGACTTCTCTTCTCAGTGACAATACCTCCTGCTGCACTGAAGGTCCTTTCTGAAAGGACACTTGAAGCGGGGCAGGCCAGAAGTTCTATCGCAAATTGAGATAGCTCAGGCCACAGGTCAAGCCTGCACACCCAGTAGTCAAGGGGTTCATCGCTCCTCAGAGTGTCGATATCTGCAGTTAAGGCGAGGTAGTCTGCTACCTGTCGGTCGAGTCGTTCTCTGAGGGTGGACCCCGAAGGGCTGTGGCGATGCGTAGGACTTAAAAAGCTCCGCATGTCCTCCATCAACAATACGTCTGTAAAGCGTCCTGTAAAGCGTCCTGTCCTTCCCCTGTTAGATTCCCGTTGTGCTGTGACATCACCCTTATACGCTGTGTAAAGCATACTTTTTAATTTATTTTGGAACTGCTGCATCCTTTCCGTCTTCCTGTAATTCGGTAACATTTCTGGCACTTTCTGCTTATACCGGGGGTCTAGTAGCGTGGCCACCCAATACAGGTCATTCTCCTTCAGCCTTTTTATACGAGGGTCCCTCAACAGGCACGACAGCATGAAAGACCCCATTTGCACAAGGTTGGATGCCGAGCTACTCATGTCCTGTTCCTCGTCCTCACTGATCTCACTGAAGGTCTGTTCTTCCCCCCAGCCACGTACAACACCACGGGTACCAGATAGGTGACAACGAGCACCCTGGGATGCCTGCTGTGGTTGGTCTTCCTCCTCCTCCTCAAAGCCACATTCCTCCTCTGACTCCTCTTCCTCAGACTCCTCTTCCAGCGTTGCCGCAGGTCCAGCAAGCGATGCTGATAAGGCTGTTTCTGGTGGTGGTGATGGTGACCACAACTCTTCCTCTTCCTCTTCACGCTCATCTACGGCCTGATCCAGCACTCTTCGCAGGGCACGCTCCAGGAAGAAAACAAATGGGATGATGTCGCTGATGGTGCCTTCAGTGCGACTGACTAGGTTTGTCACCTCCTCAAAAGGACGCATGAGCCTACAGGCATTGCGCATGAGCGTCCAGTAACGTGGCAAAAAAATTCCCAGCTGCGCAGAGGCTGTCCTAGCACCCCGGTCATACAAATACTCGTTGACGGCTTTTTCTTGTTGGAGCAGGCGGTCGAACATTAGGAGTGTTGAATTCCAACGTGTCGGGCTGTCGCAAATCAAGCGCCTCACTGGCATGTTGTTTCCCCGCTGGATATCTGAAAAGTGCGCCATGGCTGTGTAGGAAATGGCCACACACCTTCCTGGCCTGCTTGAGGACATCCTGTAAGTCTGGGTACTTATGCACAAAGCGTTGTACAATCAGATTTAACACATGTGCCATGCACGGCACATGTGTCAACTTGCCCAAATTCAATGCCGCCAACAAATTGCTTCCGTTGTCACACACCACTTTGCCGATCTCCAGTTGGTACAGAGTCAGCCACTGATCCACCTGTGCGTTCAGGGCGGACAGGAGTGCTGGTCCGGTGTGACTCTCTGCTTTCAGGCAAGTCAACCCCAAGACAGCGTGACACTGTCGTATCCGGGATGTGGAATAGCCCCTGGGGAGCTGGGGGGGTGCTGTTGATGTGGAGCAAGACGCAGCAGCAGAAGAGGACTCAGCCGAGGAGGTTATCGAAGAGGATGGAGTAGGAGGAGTAGAGGAGGTGACAGCAGGCCTGCCTGCAAGTCGTGGTGGTGTCACCACCAACTCCTCTGCAGAGCCACGCATTACATGCTTGGCAGCCGTCAGCAGGTTTACCCAATGAGCAGTGTAGGTGATATACCTGCCCTGACTGTGCTTTGCAGACCAGGTATCAGTGGTCAGATGGACCCTTGCCCCAACACTGTGTGCCAGACATGCCATGACTTCCTTTTGCACAATAGAGTACAGGTTGGGGATTGCCTTTTGTGAAAAGAAATTTCGGCCGGGTACCTTCCACTGCGGTGTCCCAATAGCTACAAATTTTTTGAAGGCCTCAGACTCCACCAGCTTGTATGGTAAAAGCTGGCGGGCTAAGAGTTCCGACAAGCCAGCTGTCAGACGCCGGGCAAGGGGGTGACTCTGTGACATTGGCTTCTTACGCTCAAACATGTCCTTGACAGACACCTGACTGTGGGCAGATGAGCAGGAACTGCTCAAGGCGAGAGACGTAGTGTCAGATGGTTGAGAGGGGGCAAGGAGGACAGCAGTGGTTGACGTGGCTGAAGATGCTGGACCAGGAGGAGGATGGTGGCTTTGAGCTTGTGTGCTGCTTGTACTCGTCATCATGTGTTGATCCCATAGGCGTTTGTGATGTGAGATCATGTGCCTTCGCAAAGCAGTTGTACCTAGGTGGGTGTTGGATTTCCCACGACTCAGTTTCTTTTGGCACATGTTGCAAATGGCATCGCTGTTATCAGAGGCAGACACACAAAAAAAATGCCACACTGCTGAGCTTTGCAATGGCGGCATTCTGGTGGTGGCAACAGCATGCGTTGATTGGCGTGCTGTCTGGCTGACCCCGGGTGCCGATACATGCTGTCTGACTGTGCCACTAGCTCCTTGCGACGACCTACCCCTCCTTCCAACTCGTCTCCTCCTCCTCTCTGTCTCCCCATCTGAACTTTCCCCCTGTTCTTCTTCTCTTCGAGCGGGCACCCACGTGACATCCACATCGTCATCATCAACCGCTTCACTTGTATCTGACAACTCAGCAAAGGAAGCAGCAGCGGGTACAACATCATCATCATCACACCGTACATCCATGTGTGTAATGCTGCCTGACTGAGACATATCCCTTTTATCTACATCCTCTGGCAATAATGTTTGCGCATCACTCATTTCTTCCAACTCATGTGTAAATAACTCCTCTGACAGATCAAGTGAAGCAACTGTGGTGCTAGTGTTGGTGGTGGCGGCAGGCGGGCGAGTGGGAACTTGAGAGGTGCCCAAAGCTGAGCTGGAGAAGGATGGTGCGTCAAGGTTCCGAGCGGAAGCTGTAGAAGATTGGCTGTCCTGTGTTAGCCAGTCAACTATGTCCTCAGAACTTTTCGAGTTCAGGGTACGTGGCCCCTGAACACTGGGCATTATTCTTGGGCCAAAGGGAATCACAGCACCACGACCACGACAGCCCCTGCGGGGTGGCCTGCCTCTGCCTGTCATTTTTTTTAGATTAGTTTAGTTGTACTATGCGTGCAAGCTACTGTGACACCAGATATGAGTGGCACTGTGCACTGGCAGAAGTTGGCACAGTAGACACTGTAGGTCTGACACACACGCTGGCAGGCAACTGACTGCTCATCTACTGCAGTCAAAACTGTTGTGTTTTTTTTTATGTAAGCTACTGTGCCGGGGAAAAAAAACAAGCAGACTGGTGTTTTACCAGCCCTAAAAAGGGCTTTTTGGGGTGCTGTCAGGACGCTCTGCTTACAGCACAGATCAGATGAGTCTTTCAGGAGTGGAGTGAACACTGAATACACTGGCCTAGCCTAGCTTTCCCTATAAAATCAGCAGCAGCTAACCTCCTCTGGCTAACACTGTAGCTTAAGTTCAGACTGAATCTAAAATAGATGCTGTCCAGAAAAAAACAAAAAAGCAGACTGGTGTTTTACCAGCCCTAAAAAGGGCTTTTTGGGGTGCTGTCAGGACGCTGTGCTTACAGCAGAGATCAGATGAGTCTTTCAGGAGTGGAGTGAACACTGAATACACTTGCCTATAGCTTTCCCTATAAAATCAGCAGCAGCTAAACTGTCCCTCCTCTGGCTAACACTGTAGCTTAAGTACAGACTGAATCTAAAATAGATGCTGTCCAGGAAAAAACAAAAAAGCAGACTGGTGTTTTACCAGCCCTAAAAAGGGCTTTTTGGGGTGCTGTCAGGACGCTGTGCTTACAGCAGAGATCAGATGAGTCTTTCAGGAGTGGAGTGAACACTGAATACACTGGCCTAGCCTAGCTTTCCCTATAAAATCAGCAGCAGCTAAACTGTCCCTCCTCTGGCTAACACTGTAGCTTAAGTTCAGACTGAATCTAAAATAGATGCTGTCCAGGAAAAAACAAAACAAAAAAGCAGACTGGTGTTTTACCAGCCCTAAAAAGGGCTTTTTGGGGTGCTGTCAGGACGCTGTGCTTACAGCAGAGATCAGATGAGTCTTTCAGGAGTGGAGTGAACACTGAATACACTGGCCTAGCCTAGCTTTCCCTATAAAATCAGCAGCAGCTAAACTGTCCCTCCTCTGGCTAACACTGTAGCTTAAGTTCAGACTGAATCTAAAATAGATGCTGTCCAGGAAAAAACAAAAAAGCAGACTGGTGTTTTACCAGCCCTAAAAAGGGCTTTTTGGGGTGCTGTCAGGACGCTGTGCTTACAGCAGAGATCAGATGAGTCTTTCAGGAGTGGAGTGAACACTGAATACACTTGCCTATAGCTTTCCCTATAAAATCAGCAGCAGCTAAACTGTCCCTCCTCTGGCTAACACTGCAGCTTAAGTACAGACTGAATCTAAAATAGATGCTGTCCAGGAAAAAACAAAAAAGCAGACTGGTGTTTTACCAGCCCTAAAAAGGGCTTTTTGGGGTGCTGTCAGGACGCTGTGCTTACAGCAGAGATCAGATGAGTCTTTCAGGAGTGGAGTGAACACTGAATACACTTGCCTAGCCTAGCTTTCCCTATAAAATAAGCAGCAGCTAAACTGTCCCTCCTCTCGCTAAGACTGCAGCTTGAGAATGAATCTAAAATGGATGCTGTCCAGGAGGTGGGAGGGTCTGGGAGGGAGGGTATGCTGCTGATTGGCTGGAATGTGTCTGCTGACTGTGAGGTACAGGGTCAAAGTTTGCTCAATGATAATGAATAGGGGGCGGACCGAACATCGCATATGTTCGCCGGCCGCGGCGAACGCGAACAAGCTATGTTCGCCGGGAACTGTTCGCCGGCGAATAGTTCTGTACATCTCTAGTCATTACTAATGGGTTATATAGATTACCTTCAGGTGCTGGCACTGGCCAATTCCAAACCGGAAGTACCCTCCCCTATATAAGCCCCTCCCATCCGGGAGCACCTCAGTTTTTTGCCAGTGTCTAAGGTGTTGGCCAAAGAGTAACATGTGTTTTCACTGGGCTTGCGTACAGGTTCTTTTGGGCCTTAGTAAGCTGTTCCGGATCCCACCAAAAAAGCTTCATAGCTAAACGGTCGGTACCCGGGCCTTGCAGCAGAAGAGCAAGGTTTTGCCTGTAATGCCTCTCTTAGGAGGGCTGGACCCTGGGATCCAGAGCTCTGGTCATACCCACGACCAAGATGTTGTCTGTGCAGGGTGCTATACAGGTCCAGGGGAGTGGAATCCTTGGGAACCCGGTCCCTGAAGGTTTAATTACAATGCCTGCCGTGATAGGTGAAGTTTGGGCTTCTGTGGACCAAACAAAGTCCTGCGGCGGGGATCAGGTAAGTGGGGGCCCCCAGGAACTTGGTTCTATTGGGGGACCCCAAGCCTAATTTGTCTTTCTGTCTGTTACCTAACGGTATTCCCGCTAATATCTGTGTATGCCTGTAACTACTGAAAATGTAAAATTTTAATAGTAGTCAAGAAAAAAAAAAAAAAAAAAGGACCGCGGTACCTGTGTTAAACCACTAGAGGCCGCTGTAGTCCATTTTTCTTGTCATGTGGATCTTTGGTTTTCTCAAGTCAAAAGATCCAGGCAGTTGGTAAGTTTCTCTGTGGGAATCCACTTCCTCTGCCCTGTTGCTGCGCTCATCCACCGCACAGGCCCTCCGGCAAAAAAGGCCCTGGCTCCTAGTCCCTGTTTGATTTCGAAAAGGGCGCCAATGGCGCACGGGCGTGCACGCGCCTCCTATGAAAAAAAAGGGGCGGGGCGGGTGGATGACGCTCGATGCGCGCCACGGCGCTTCTGCGCATGTGCAGGCGTCCCAGCTTGTATAAAGACACAGTACAAGTGTCAGCTGGATGCAAACAGAGCTAGCAACAAACAGTGGCACACAGAGGCGGTTGATGCAGGCATCCCCATAGAAAGGCACTTTAGTGGACACCAGCTGGTATATAGCAGCAACTGTGTTAGACTATTACCAGCAAAAATTGGTGTATGACGACGGGAATACCTCAGCTTTGTGCTTAAAGGATATGTCGTCCAGACGCTCCGGAAATAGGTCTTCCAGGAAGCCAAAGGGGTCTCCATCGGGCTCTGAGGATATTAGGCATGCTTGTACTGCACCAATCTCCCCTGAGAATTCAGAGGTCAGTAGCCGTAGAAACCCCGCAGGAGTGCCTGGTGCTGCGGCTGTCCCCAGTCCACCTGCTCCTGTATATATAACAGAGGAGGTTTTATCCTCAACTCTGGGAGGATTGGAAGAGAGATTAACAGCATTGATCGCTGCTTCCCTGTCACAGGGAAAGCGCGTCCGATCTCCGTCTCCTCCTTCAGAGTGCCTGTTAGTGGAGGAACAGTCCCACACAGAGATCGACCTACCTGAAGGGGATCAGGATGAGGTTGATTCAGTTATGGAGGAATCAACAGTGGAAGAACCTTTCTCAGCATCTCAGGCTGAAAGATTATGGGTTCAGTCTCTGACTAACATGGTCCGATCAGCATTTAAAATGCCTCTGGCGGAACCACCATCCACTACGGTTTCCTCGCTGGGGTCGCTTAAAGCTCTCCAGGCTGTCTGTTCCTTCCCAATCCACCCTTTATTAGAAGGGCTTATTTACCAGGATTGGGAGCATCCTGATAAAATATTTGCTCCCCCCAAGAGATTTCCGGTGATCTATCCCATGGAGGATAAGTTCATAAAAAAATGGAGGGTCCCTACAGTGGACGCAGCCATCTCTTCTGTGAACAAATCACTGACATGTCCAGTAGATAATGTTCCAATGTTCAAAGACCCAATAGATAAAAAATTGGAGTCTTTACTAAAATCTGCTTTCTCTACAGCAAGCATGGTGACACAACCTGCGGTAGCAGCGATTGGAGTCTGCCAAGCAGTGAAAGATCAGTTGAAACAAGTCTTAAGGGACTTACCAGATCAGCAGGCTCTTGCCCTAGCTGACCTGCCTAGAGCCTTGTGTTTTGCGGTGGACGCCATAAAGGATACAATCCAACAGGCCTCCCGCTTTACGCTGTCTGTAGTACATATGCGTAGGCTTCTGTGGCTCAAAAACTGGTCTGCTGAAGCTCCCTGTAAGAAACTGCTGGTTAGCTTCCCATTTCATGGAGAACGCTTATTTGGAGAAGATCTGGACAAATATATCCAGAAAATTTCTGCCGGTAAAAGTTCACTCTTACCGGTTAAGAACAAGGGTAGAAGTCCTTCTTTTAAGAGGCCTACTTCTCCAGTCCCGGGCACATCGGCTGTGAAGCAGTTCCGACGGCCTCCGCGGTCAAATTCAGGGGGCAGAAATCAGGGACAATCACAGGGTAACAAGAAGCCCTGGATCAAGAGAGGTACAAAACCTCCCCCCAAGGCATGAAGCGTTGCCCCCACTCAATCGGGTGGGGGGAAGACTTCAGTTGTTCACAGAGACCTGGCGGGACACCATCAGAGACAGATGGGTGCTCTCCGCAGTAAGTCTGGGATACAAGCTGGAGTTAAAAGGCACTCCTCCTGCCCAATTTATGAGGTCAAACGTGCCAAGAGATCCCCAGAAGAGAGGATCCCTCCTTCTGGCACTAGAACAACTATTGCTCCAAGGTGTAATCATGAAGGTTCCCCTGGAAGAAAGCGGATTCGGGTTTTACTCGAACCTTTTCACAGTCCCCAAACCAAATGGGGACGTGAGGCCCATATTAAATCTAAAAGGGCTAAACAAGTTCCTAAATATCAGGACTTTTCGGATGGAGTCAATCCGATCGGTGGCCACCGCCCTACAAGGGCAGGAATGGTTAGCTTTGATCGACATAAGGGATGCTTATCTGCATATTCCCATCTTTCCGGCCCACCAGAAATTTCTACGCTTTGCAGTAGAAGGGCGCCATTTTCAGTTCAGAGCCTTACCTTTCGGTCTGGCCACAGCACCACGAGTGTTCACAAAAATTCTGGCCCCATTATTGGCCAATCTAAGAACACAGGGTGTAACGATAATGGCATATCTAGACGACCTGCTACTTATAGACCACTCAGTGGAAAAGCTGGAAGTAGCTATTCACAAGACAATCAAGTATCTGGAATATCACGGTTGGATTATCAACCGGGACAAGTCAGCTCTAAGACCAGTCAAAAGTCTGGAATACTTAGGGCTAAGGCTGGATTCAAATCAGAGAAAGATTTTCTTACCTCCAGAGAAGGTGTCGTCTTTAAAAGATTTGACCCACTTAGTGGGTACAAAAAGAAAACCATCCATACGCCTCTGCATGAGGCTGCTGGGAAAAATGGTGGCTTCATTCGAAGCGGTAACCTACGGTCAATTCCATTCAAGGAATTTGCAAAGGGCCATACTGTCAGCCTGGAACAAAAAAGTTCAGGCTTTAGACTTACCAATGTCCCTGTCCCCTTCCGTTTGCAAGAGCCTCCATTGGTGGTTGGTGCCCCAGAATCTGGAAAAAGGGAAACCCTTCAGTCCGGTTTCTTGGAAGGTAGTCACTACAGATGCCAGCCTCATAGGCTGGGGGGCAGTACTGGAGCAATGGTCTCTCCAGGGCAAGTGGTCAGAAGCAGAAAAGGCCCTGCCCATCAATCTCTTAGAGATACGAGCAGCCCGGTATGCCCTAGTAGCATGGACATCCAAACTCCAAGGGTCCCCTGTCAGAATTCAATCAGACAATGCCACAGCAGTGGCATATATCAATCACCAGGGTGGCACCAGGAGTCATGCAGCCCAGAGGGAAGCAAATTGCATCCTGGAGTGGGCAGAAAAATATGTCCCAGCCATATCCGCGGTTTTCATCCCAGGAGTGGAAAATTGGAGAGCGGACTTTTTAAGTCGCCAACAATTATGCCCGGGGGAATGGTCTCTTCACCCCGAGGTTTTCCAGGCAATATGCCAGCGGTGGGGAACACCGGATGTAGATCTGCTAGCATCCAGATTCAACGCAAAGGTGGACAGATTTGTGTCTCGCACAAGGGATCCTCTAGCTTGCGGCTCGGATGCCCTAGTGTTCCCTTGGGATCAGTTCAAGCTGATATATGCATTCCCACCGCCACAATTGTTACCGCGATTACTCCGCAGAATCAGGGTAGAAAAGAAACCAGTGATTCTGGTGGCTCCAGCGTGGCCCCGACGGGCATGGTACGCGGAGATTGTAAAAATGTCAGTGAGGAGTCCTTGGACCCTCCCACATCGTCCGGACCTGCTGTCGCAGGGACCGATATACCACCCTTCCTTACCAGCCCTAGGTTTGACGGCCTGGCTATTGAAGCCCACATTCTGAAAAAGAGAGGGCTCTCTAATTCTGTGGTATCTACCATGATCAATGCCAGGAAGCCGGTATCCAGGCAGATCTATTATAGGATCTGGAAAGCGTACATTACGTGGTGTGAGGCCAAGAAATGGCATCCACGTAAGTACGTGATAGGGAGGATTTTGGACTTCCTACAGTGGGCTGTAGATAGGAAGCTAGCCTTGAGTACTATCAAGGGTCAGATTTCGGCCTTGTCAATATTTTTTCAAAGGCCCTTGGCTTCGCATTCACTAGTCAAAGCTTTCATACAAGGAGTGATGCGTATTAGCCCTCCGGTTAGTATTCCCATATGTCCTTGGGACTTAAACCTGGTTCTGTCAGTTCTACAGAAACAACCGTTTGAACCATTGCAACACATTTCCTTGGTTCTTCTCACCAGGAAATTGATTTTCTTAGTAGCCGTTTGTTCGGCTAAAAGAGTATCGGAATTAGCCGCCTTGTCCTGTAAGGAGCCATATCTGGTTGTCCATAAGGACAGAGTAGTATTACGTCCTCATCCAGCCTTTCTTCCCAAGGTGGTATCGAGGTTTCATTTGAACCAAGATGTGGTTCTTCCTTCTTTTTTCCCCAAACCTAGCTCGGTAGAGGAAAAGTTATTACATTCTTTGGATGTAGTAAGAGCAGTTAAAGCTTATCTAAAAGCCACTGCTCAGATTCGCAGAACGGATACTTTGTTTATTCTGCCGGAAGGCCCTAAAAAGGGTCAGGCAGCATCAAAATCCACTTTAGCCAAGTGGATTCGACAGGTCATAATACAAGCCTATGGCTTGAGAAAGAGACCGCCTCCGTTCAAAGTTAGGGCGCACTCCACAAGAGCAGTTGGAACTTCATGGGCAGTGCATCACCAGGCCTCCCTGGCTCAAGTATGTAAGGCCGCAACATGGTCTTCGGTACACACGTTTACTAGATTCTACCAAGTAGACGTTAGAAGTCAGGAGGATGTCGCCTTTGGGCGCAGTGTGTTGCAGGCCGCAAAAGATCCTCATGCCTGATAGCGCCCAGCTTATGTATCCCTCCCCTCATTTGGCATTGCTTTGGGACGTCCCATTAGTAATGACTAAGTCGCTCTGTGTCCCGTGATGTACGAAAAAGAAAAAGGGATTTTTATAACAGCTTACCTGTAAAATCCTTTTCTTGGAGTACATCACGGGACACAGAGCTCCCACCCCTCTTTTTGGGACACTTATTGCTTGGCTACAAAACTGAGGTGCTCCCGGATGGGAGGGGCTTATATAGGGGAGGGTTTGGAATTGGCCAGTGCCAGCACCTGAAGGTAATCTATATAACCCATTAGTAATGACTAAGTCGCTCTGTGTCCCGTGATGTACTCCAAGAAAAGGATTTTACAGGTAAGCTGTTATAAAAATCCCTTTTTTGCTCTCCAACTGTTATAAACATGGAACACATGTGCTACTTTACAGGCGTACTATAGACACCCCCCGGGGATGATATTTAGGGCCAGTTCACACCGGATGCAGTGCAGTGCGTTTTTTTGATGCCTGAAAAACGCAAAGAAAGTTGATCACATTAATGCCAATGGCATAGTTCACACCACTGCAGTCCGTTCCAATGCGTTTCAGAAAGCCAAAAAAAAAATTGGTCATGCTGCATTTTTTAGGTACAAAACTGTACTGGACCCCAGTAAAACACATCAAAAACGCAACGGAACGTACCAAAAATGCACTAGAATGCACCGCAACGCACCTAAATGCACCAAAGACGCACTGCAACACACATGTCCTAAGTGAAAAGTGGGGGGAAAAAACACTGGACTGCATCAAAAACGCATCAAAAATGCACTGGAATGTGTAAAAAACGCGCATGCAGAAAAGCACCTGGAACGCACCCAGACTGCGTTTCTATAGTGTGAACTAGGGCCAGTTCACACCATAGAAACACAATCCGGATGCGTTCCAGGTGCTTTTCTGCATGCACGTTTTTCATGCGTTCCAGTGCATTTTTGGTACGTTTTTGATGCAGTCCAGTGCTTTGTTTTCACCCCTCTTTTTTATTAACCATAGATAAGGACAAGTGTGTTCCAGTGCGTTTTTGGTGCATTTAGGTGTGTTCCTGTGCGTTTATGATGCGTTTTGATGCGTTCCAGTACAGTCCAGTGCAAGGAAAAAAGTAGCATGTTCTACTTTTTTGGTGGAACTGGAACGCACTGGAACAAACACTGCCATTTAGAACCATATAACCAACTTTCCATGCATTTTGGATGCATAAAAAACGCAATGCATTGCATGTGGTGTGAAATGGCCCTTAAGCAATTTGGCATATTTAAAGGCACTTCTCCTTGTTTTGTTTTTGGTGTTTTCCAAATTGGTGACATTGCTATATGTCCCTTAGGGTGGGACCTGGGCCCCCATTTTAAGGCCAATAACTAGAAGATAAGCCAGCCAAGTGGGGACTAGCAAAATTAACAAGTGAGTTCCCATAGACTGCAATGGTATTTGTGGGTGGGGGGGAGGGGTGATTGTCCCATCTCTAATTTTGTAGCATGCTGGATGATGTGCTTAATTTTGGACGGGGGGGGGGGCGTTATTTTTTGCTAGCTGCATTGGTGTTGTTCTGCACATGCCCAGCCAGTTAGTTTTTTTTTTTTGCGTGCTTTTTGTGTGTGAACAGTGCCTGGATATTTCTGGGCATGCTCACTCAGAGAGTGTTTTGATGGGTTAGTAATTGAAGGACGTCCTTAACAGGTTTACCCACTTTGAATTTCAGTCTCTACATTGAGTGAACTTGCATTTTGGGTGTTTCATGGACTGTGCATGTGTTTTCAATTGCCTCATTAGCTCACAAACATATGTTATATAAAGCTCACAAGCAAGCATTCGTTCGCTTGCCCTGAGAAGAGGCAAGTGTGTGTGTGTGTGGGGGGGAGCAAAATGTACATGTTGGTGTCCTTATCGAGTTTGCAACACATGTATTTTATTTGTTATGTCTTTGCAAAACAGGTGATTGGTTAACTTTTGTGGATTGTATATTTTTTGTGTTGGGGAAATGTTCCCCTGAAATAATTCTGATGTTGTTAATGTGTGTCGTTTGTTCACTTTGATTTAATTGTCTGCTGCCTTTTTTGGCCAAAAATTTCTCAAGATGTTGAGTCTGTAACTGTTTCAAATTGACCATGTTTTTTATTTTGCCTTCCCTTTTTATTTTGTTGACCAATAAAATTTAATGCAAAGTTTTGATGTTTGTTTTGTGTTTTCTTTGCAACAAATGTGACAGCTGATTGGCATGTCAAAACAAAACTGGTGTGATTTGTCTAATCTGGTGCCTTCATGCTAGCATATGCATGGATTGTATTGTGTGCTGCCATGGAAAGTCACCAGGAAATTAAAAATACAGAGCGGTAAGTATTCCATTTTCCTTTTTTACTGCAGTGGTTCTCAGCCTCAGTCCTCAAGTACCCCCAACAGGACATGTTTTGTGAATTTATCTTATCGAGAATTGCTGTCCAAAAATCAAAACCATTGACTGTGATTTAAAGCACATGTGCAAGATGAAGGAAAACTTGCAAACATGGCCTGTTGGCTTCACTTCCTGTCACACAGCTAAACAGGAAGTGAAGGTAAAACCCTACCAATGTCTTTTCTTGGGGACACACAGATCAATCTAACTAGTGTCCCCATTGAGCAAATTGCACTCTAGCACTTTGTTGTGTACACCCCAAATCAATGTATAGTTTGGGGTTTAGTAAAGACAAATCCACTCTGCAGTAAAAGTGTAGCTGCTGAAAACCTGAGGGAAAGTACTGGTGATTGGCTGTTCCAATCATGTAAAAGCAAAGATGGTGTATTTTTTTGGCTTGCATGTCCCCCTCAGATATACAGCAAGTGCACTTGTAGTGCAAAGTAGATTTGCCTTTAGTAAATAAACCCCAAAGTCCAAAATACCTAATAATTTGGGGTGTACCCCGCAATATGCTGGAGTGCAATGTGCATAATGGGGAAAGTATTTAGACTGACCTGTGTGTCCCCAAGGAAAGACATTGTTAGGGATTTTCCCTCACTTCCTGTGTGGCTATGTGACAGGAAGTGAATTATTTGGAAGGATAAAGTGGCCAAATTATTTAGTTTAACTTTTCAAAGACTCATTCCTAAGTTGAATTGTGATACATGTCAATGGCCCATTTAGACCCTCTTTAATCACTTGAGATCAGCGCTATAACTGATCGACGGCCACAGCATGGTCCTCAATTGCCGGGAGTCCGTCAATAAATGTCCTCCCCTTTGCGCGCGCTGTGGTCACAGAGTCACTGAGACTCAGGTGATGACAGATCAGAGTAAGGGGCCGATCCCTGCCCTTTACCATGTGATCAGCTGTCAGCCAATGACAGCTGATCATGTGATGTAAACAAAAGCTGGGTAATGGTTTTTGTTTTCTCCTTGTGCTGACAGCGTGAGCATAAAAAAAAGGCAATCACCGGCTTATGTGCAAGGGACATGGGGCCCGAAGAGGAAGAGGCAATTCTGCATCATCTGTGACAATTAGTAGCCCCTGCCAGTGCCACCTATCAATGCCCACCACTGGTGCCAATCAGTGGCACCTAGCAGTGCTGCCTATCAGTGCCCATCACTGCCAACTATCATTGCCACCTAGCAATGCCACCTCTCAGTGCCCACCCTTGCCACCTTATCGGTGCCCATCAGTGCAGTCTCATCAGTGTACATCAATAACCACTTGCTTACTGGGCACATAACCCCCTTCCTGCCCAGGCGAAATTTAAGCTTCCGGCACTGCGTCGCTTTGAATGACAATTGCGCGGTCGTGCGACGTGGCTCCCAAACAAAATTGACGTCCTTTTTTTCCCACAAATAGAGCTTTCTTTTGGTGGTATTTGATCACCTCTGCGGTTTTTATTTTTTGCGCTATAAACAAAAAAAGAGCGACGATTTTGAAAAAAAAAACAATATTTATTACTTTTTGCTATAATAAATATCCCAATTTTTTTTTTAAAAAGTTTTTTTTTCTCAGTTTAGTCCGATACGTACTCTTCTACATATTTTTGGTCAAAAAAAAAATCGCAATAAGCGTTTATTGATTGGTTTGCGCAAAAGTTATAGCGTCTACAAAATAGGGGATAGTTTTATAGCATTTTTATTAATATTTTTTTTTTTACTAGTAATGGCGGCGATCAGCGATTTTTATCGTGACTGCGACATTATGGCGGACACTTTTGACACCATTTTGGGACCATTCACATTTATACAGCGAACAGTGCTATAAAAATGCACTGATTACTGTATAAATGTGACTGGCAGGGAAGGGGTTAACACTAGGGGGCGGGGAAGGGGTTAACTATGTTCCCTATTTGTGATTCTTACTGTGGGGGGAGGGGACTAATTGGGGGAGGAGACCGATCTGTGTCCCTATGAACAAGGGACACAGCATCGGTCTCCTCTCTCCCTGACAGGACATGGATCTCTGTGTTTACACACAGAGATCCACATCCTGCTTCTGTAACTGCCGATCGAATGTACCTGGCGGACATCGCGGCCGCCAGGCACGCTCCTCGGCATCACGTGATGCGCGCCGCACAGCTGTTCCCCGCCGCGCGCCCTCGGCGGCGCGCAGCGGGATGTAAACAGAGAAGGACGTCCTGGGGACGTCCTCTCGGCACTTGAGAGCCGCGCTGCAGCCGTCTTTCGGCTATAGTGCGGGTCTCAAGTGGATAAAGAAGAAAAATTACCTTTTTTAAAAATATTAACCAGTTTCCTACCGCCCACCGTCAAATGACATCCTTGGCTTTGGCCGGTGACATCTGAATGATGCCTGCAGTTGCAGGCATCATTCAGATATCATTCTTTTTAGCCAGCAAATCTGTGCACAATAAAAACGATCATAGTGGCAGTTCCGCCGCTTGATTGTTCTTATAGGCGGGGGAGGGGACGTTCCCCCCCCCTCTTGCCGCCATCCGGTGCTTTTCCGGGCTCTCCCGTGCCATCTGGGGCTCGGAGAACGATTTGGAGATGACTGGTGACCAGATGGTCATCAGTCATCTCTATGACCGTCGGAGGCGCGTGCACGACGTTATGACATCACGCCGTGTTCCCGTATGTTAACCAAGCCGTGATCTCGGCTGTCAGCATGAGATTGGTGATTTTTTTGGACCAATATCATGCTTTCCAGCCTGGAGGAGAGATGCGGGGTCTTATTGACCCCGCATCTCTCCATAAAGAGGACCTGTCACACACATTCCTATTACAAGGGATGTTTACATTCCTTGTAATAGGAATAAAAGTGATCCAAAAAAAAAAAAAAAGAGGAAGAAATACAAAAAAGTAAAAAAACAAAATAAAAAAAAATAAGCAAAAATACGAAAAAACACCCATGTCCCCGGTAGCTCGCGCTCAGAAGCGAACACACACGTAAGTCCCGCCCACATATGTAAACGCCGTTCAAACCACACATGTGAGTTATTGCTGCATGCGTTAGAACGAGTGCAACAATTCTAGCAATAGACCGCCTCTGTAATGCCAAAACGGTAACGTGTAAAAAAATTTAAAGCATCGCCTAGGGAGATTTTTATTACTGAAGTTTGGTGTCATGCCATGAGTGTGCGCAATTTTAAAGCGTGACGTGTTAGGTATCTATTTACTCAGCATAACAACATCTTTCACATTATACCAAAAAATTGGCCGTAACTTTACTGTTTTGTAATATTTTTAGCAAACAAAAGGTGGTTTGAAAAATTTACAGAGCGAGATAAAAATTTGCAATGACCGCCATCTATTTCCCTAGGGTGTCTGCTCCAAAAACATATATAATGTTTGGTGAAGTAATTTTATAGCCATAAATTTATGATTTTTACATGAAGGAGAGAAGTGCCAGAATAGGCCCAGTGCTGAAGTGGGTAAAATATCAATTTTTTTTTTTAAACTCTGTCTTTTTGTGTGCCAACAAATAAAACATTTTCATTGGGTTACAGTGTTGTATGAGCGCGCAATTGTCATTAAAAGTGCATCAGCACTGAAATGTGAAACTTGGTCTGGGCAGTGCGCAAGTGGTTAGGCTACATGCACACGGACGTTTTTCAAGCCGCTTGTTTGAGCGTTTTTTGCAGCTTAAAAACATCTCTCCATGTTAGCCTATGGCCTCATGGCCACCATGGCGTTTTTGAGCTGTAAATGGCATAGGCGTTTTTAGACCCCATGTAGACGGGACGCTGGTGCAAAGTGTTCTGAACTAAGGTTGAATGTGGCGTTTAGAAAGGCGCGCTTTGTGGCGTTTGCATGCCGTGTTTTACCACATTTGCGTGTATATGATAAGGAGCCGCCCTAAGCTCAAAAAACAGTATTATTTACGATTTTAGCTATTTAGTGAGACCAGAGTGATATCAGCAGCTGAGAGCAGCAGTGTAGTTGTATTTAGCGTGTCACTTGCCACATCACTTGCCACAAGTTGTGGATTGTCCACTTGCCACGTCAGCTGCCCCAAGTTGTGGATTGTCCACAATGCAATGGAAGCAATTTCATTTATATATATATATATATATATATATATATTGTGACAGCAGGAAGGTAAAGTCACCTGGTTGCATCCAGGGGGGTAGATATATTTCGCCCAGATTCAGGCTTTACGCCGACTTATACAACTAGGTGGAGAGTTGTATAAGGCTAGTGGGCTCATGGATGACTCATACCTCTAGGGAGAGGGCTGGGCGTCGTGCAGACAGGGAGTTGATGAGACCAGCTGAAGCTTGTCAGCTCATTTAGGCCTCTATAAGAGCTCCCAGCTTCATTAGATGTTAGCTCATGCCTGGAACCAGACCTGTGTGGACTGTCTAGGGAGAGTGAACCCCTGTGCGGTGAGACAAAGCCTGTGTGGCTATTTGCTTGGACATTTAAAACCAGGGACTTAGGGACTAGGACAGCACTAGGCTGATCCCAGTCGTTAGTTAGGAAACCTGTATGTTTAGTCAGAGGTCAACTTGACCAGGATTTATTTTGGTTATGTTTCTTTTGCTTTGCTGTGTTTTGTCACTGTAAATAGAAAATAAACCGCACCTTTTTGATTTTGAAAACCACAACCTCCGTTTGCTGGGCCTGTTTTGTGTGGGGAGCCCATCCCGGGGGTCACACACACCCGCTGCCGAGCTAACCCCCTCACAGTTGGTGGAGAACCAGTGGCAGTTTTTTTTTAAGCCAGCATGGAGGAGATACTGAAGCAGCTGGCTCTAGCAAATGCCAATCAACAGCAGACAAATGCAGGTTTGCAAAAGAGCCTTGCAGCTCATCAACAGAGCCTTGCAGCTCAACAACAGAACTTCGCAGACCAGCAGCAAGCTCATCAACAGAGCCTTGCAGCCCAGCAGCAGACAAACGCAACTTTGCAACAGAGTCTGGAGGCTCAGCAACGAGCCCAGCAGCAATCTGAGGCCCGCTTCATAGACCTGTTGCAGAAGCAAGAGCAGAGACTACAACAACAGATGGAAGCAGTAATGCAGCAACGTCCGCAGACCAGTGAGGAAAGCCGTCCCACTAATACCGCGTCCTTTGGGGTGAGTCGTTTATTGACAAAAATGACTGGAGAGGATGATCCAGAGGTATTTTTGACCACATTTGAAAGGACCGCTGAAAGAGAAAAGTGGCCTGAGGAGCAGTGGGCTGGACTGGTGGCTCCTCTGTTAACTGGTGAATCGCAGAAAGCTTACTATGACCTAGAGCCTAACCAAGCAAAAGACTATGTGATGCTAAAAGCTGAAATATTGGCAAGGCTGGGTGTCACCCAGGCTGTCCGGGCTCAGCGTGTGCATAACTGGACTTTCCAGCTTGGAAAACCCCCCAGGTCTCAAATGTATGATCTCATTCACCTGAGCAGAAAGTGGCTACAGCCAGAGACTTTGTCCGCACCAAAGATTGTGGAACGTGTTGTAATGGATCGGTTTTTGAGAGCTCTTCCTACTGCCATCCAAAAGTGGGTAAGCCATGGAGACCCAGAGACGGCCGATGGTCTTGTGGATCGTGTGGAGAAATACTTGGCTACAGAGAACCTGACGGCCTCTTCCAGAGACACTCGGACTTTCCACCCTAAGACCAGACCATCCCCAGGGGCGGATAAGAGGATTCCAAGGGGTAAGGGTGGAGAGAGTGAGAGGGTGGGAGCTCTACCCCAAGTTTGGCGAGAACAGCCTGGGAAATCAGCGGCTCAAGAGGCGGCAAGAAGGATCGTTTGCTACCGCTGCCGGCAAGCGGGACATATTGCAGCCAATTGCCCGGTTGTGGAGGAACCCATGCAGTGTGACTTTCTGACGGGCAGACGTCAGTCGCTGTGTGCGACAGTCGCATGCACTGCCATTCGAGGAACTGAGAAACATTTATGCAAAATGTGTGTTAATGGTAGAAATGTTGTGGTATTGCTGGATTCAGGTAGCCTTGTGACCCTGATAAAGGCTGAGTTAGTTAAAACAGAGGTCTCTGGGAATAGCAAGGTAGCTGTTATTTGTGTGCATGGGGACACCCGAGAGTATCCAGTGACTACAGTGTGTTTCAAGACCCCCAAAGGTACCCTCTCTCATCCAGTGGGCTTAGTATCTCAGTTACCGCATGACGCCATTGTGGGAAGGGATTTTCCGAAGTTCTGGGAACTGTGGGATGATCCTGAGCCCCTCACTGGTGCCCCTATGTACCAGGAATGTGATAGCCAGAACTCCCCTGAGAGTGGTGAGGACTCTCCGGAATTTCCCTTATCAGTATTGGCAGGGGAGACTCAAGAAACTGGAGAGGAGCCCACCTCCTCAGACAAAAACCTACCGTCTGTGGAGTTTTCTGATCTTGAGGTTCACAGGGAAAACTTTGCCACAGAACAGTTGAAAGACCCCGCCCTAATAAAGGCACGGGAAAACGTAGTGAAAATAGATGGCGAGTTAGTGAACCCAGATAATACCTGCACTTACCCATACTTCAGCGTAGAGAAGGACCTACTGTATCGGGTGGCAAAAAGGGCAGAAGAAACCGTTGAGCAGCTTGTGGTGCCCAAACCTTACAGGAAGTTGGTGTTGGAGTTGGCCCATGGGCACATTCTTGGAGGTCATCTGGGGACAGAGAAAACCCGAGAGAGGGTATTACAGAGATTCTATTGGCCGGGGGTGATGAAGGACGTAGAAAATTATTGTTCCTCCTGCCCTGTGTGTCAGAGGTTGGCCCCGATGCCACATTTCCGTAGCCCGCTGGTCCCTCTACCCATCATTGAGGTCCCGTTTGAGAGGATCGCCATGGATTTGGTAGGTCCTATAATCAAGTCCGCTAGGGGGCACCAGTACATATTAGTTATAATGGACTATGCCACCCGTTATCCAGAAGCGATCCCTCTCCGAAATACCTCGGCCAAAACCATAGCCAAAGAGCTATCTCTTGTTTTTAGCCGGGTGGGTATTTGTAAAGAACTGCTTACGGACCAAGGTACACCCTTTATGTCCCGGGTTATGAAAGAGCTGTGTAAATTGTTCAAAGTGACGCAATTGCGTACGTCTGTGTATCACCCCCAAACCGATGGGCTGGTTGAAAGATTCAACAAAACCCTAAAACAAATGTTGAAGAAAGTGGTGGATAGAGATGGAAAGGATTGGGACTGTTTACTTCCTTATTTGATGTTTGCTATTAGGGAGGTGCCCCAATCCTCTACGGGATTCTCCCCCTTTGAGTTACTGTATGGGAGACACCCAAGAGGGCTGTTGGATATTGCCAAGGAAACTTGGGAAAGTGAGAGTTCTCCCCACAGGAGTGTGATTGAGCATGTCGCCCTGATGCAAGATCGAATTGCACAGGTAATGCCCATCGTGAAGGAACATTTGGCCCAAGCGCAGTTGGCACAGCAGAGAGTGTACAACCGTGGAGCCAAGACCCGTACCTTTTCCCCGGTGGATAGGATATTGGTACTTGTCCCTACGGTTGAAAGTAAATTCCTGGCCAAATGGCAAGGCCCCTACGAGATAATGGAAAAAGTGAGCGAAGTGAATTACAAGGTCAGACAACCAGGAAGGCGAAAGCCCGAACAGATCTATCACGTTAATCTGTTGAAAGCCTGGAGGGATAGAGAGTCCCTAGTCGCAGACACTTGGTCACCAGCTCAAACTGGTTGCGTGATTCCTGAGGTTGGAATAGCAGCCACCTTGTCACAACCCCAACAACAGGAGGTTAAGGAGTTTGTGCTTCTCAACAAGGAGGTATTCTCTGAGCTGCCGGGACAAACATCTGGGGTAGAGCATGACATCATTACCCCGCCCGGTGAAAGGGTGAAGTTAAAACCCTATCGGATCCCAGAGGCTCGACGGGAGGCAATACGGGAGGAAGTACAGAAAATGCTGAACTTAGGGGTGATAGAGGAGTCCCAAAGTGATTGGTCTAGTCCCATCGTGTTGGTGCCTAAACCGGATGGGAGCTGGCGATTTTGTAACGATTTTCGTCAGTTGAACAAAGTTACAAAATTTGACACCTACCCCATGCCACGTATAGATGAGTTGATCGACCGGCTGGGAACAGCCCGATACATGACGACTCTTGACCTCACAAAAGGGTATTGGCAAATCCCCCTGGCCAAGTCGGCCAAAGAGAAAACCGCATTTGTAACCCCAGACGGGGCGTTCCAATATAAAAGAATGCCGTTCGGGTTACAGAATGCGCCGGCCACATTCCAGCGGAAAATGGACCAGATGCTGAGGCCCCATCGGAAGTATGCTGCGGCTTACCTGGATGACGTAATTGTCCATAGCACAGATTGGGCCTCACATCTGCCAAAAGTGCAAGCAGTCCTGGACTCTGTTCGGGAAGCGGGGTTTACGGCTAACCCCAAGAAGTGTACCATTGGGCAGGAGGAGGCCAAATATCTTGGGTACACCATTGGGAGGGGAGTAATAAAACCCCAACTCAACAAAGTCGAGGCCATCCAGAGTTGGCCACGTCCCAACAGCAAGAAGCAGGTACGAGCCTTTCTGGGAATCGCTAGGTATTATCGGCGATTCATTCCCCACTTTGCTTCTAAGGCTGTGCCCCTAACCAACCTGACGAAGGGGAAAGGGTCGGTCATGATTAAATGGACCCCCGAGGCTGAGGCAGCATTCCAATTCTTGAAACAAGCCTTATGTAGCCAGCCAGTGTTGTACTCACCCGACTTCTCTAAAGACTTTGTCGTACAAAGTGATGCGTCAGATGTGGGGTTAGGAGCAGTATTGTCCCAGGTCTGGAACGGGGAAG
This sequence comes from Rana muscosa, assembly GCA_029206835.1. Taxonomy (NCBI): domain Eukaryota; kingdom Metazoa; phylum Chordata; class Amphibia; order Anura; family Ranidae; genus Rana; species Rana muscosa. Next base: position 429,179,289 of record CM055121.1, on the reverse strand, counting down.
AGCACCCAGTCATTTACCTCAGCAGGAAGTTGAAGTCCCATGAGGTAAATTACGCCACCGTTGAAAAGGAGTGTTTAGCGGTGAAGTGGGCTCTAGATTCCCTTCGGTACTACCTGCTAGGTAGGCACTTTGACATGGTTACGGATCACGCTCCGTTAAAGTGGATGGCTCAAAACAAGGAAACAAATAGAAGAGTGAATAGGTGGTTCCTGGCCCTCCAGGAATTCAACTTCACAGTAAAGCATCGCCCTGGCGTTCAAATGGGGAATGTGGATGCTTTGTCTTGAGTACATGAATGCCTGATTGCTGGTGTTCCAACCCCGAGGTTAAAACAAGAGGGGGGGGTATGTGACAGCAGGAAGGTAAAGTCACCTGGTTGCATCCAGGGGGGTAGATATATTTCGCCCAGATTCAGGCTTTACGCCGACTTATACAACTAGGTGGAGAGTTGTATAAGGCTAGTGGGCTCATGGATGACTCATACCTCTAGGGAGAGGGCTGGGCGTCGTGCAGACAGGGAGTTGATGAGACCAGCTGAAGCTTGTCAGCTCATTTAGGCCTCTATAAGAACTCCCAGCTTCATTAGATGTTAGCTCATGCCTGGAACCAGACCTGTGTGGACTGTCTAGGGAGAGTGAACCCCTGTGCGGTGAGACAAAGCCTGTGTGGCTATTTGCTTGGACATTTAAAACCAGGGACTTAGGGACTAGGACAGCACTAGGCTGATCCCAGTCGTTAGTTAGGAAACCTGTATGTTTAGTCAGAGGTCAACTTGACCAGGATTTATTTTGGTTATGTTTCTTTTGCTTTGCTGTGTTTTGTCACTGTAAATAGAAAATAAACCGCACCTTTTTGATTTTGAAAACCACAACCTCCGTTTGCTGGGCCTGTTTTGTGTGGGGAGCCCATCCCGGGGGTCACACACACCCGCTGCCGAGCTAACCCCCTCACAGTATATATATATATATATATATTTATATATATATTTTGGTTTTTCCTCATTTACCATAAATTTGGAGTTTATCAATGTAAAAAAATAGGTCACCTTTAAAAACGCTTCTAAACTAAAATGCGGCTAAACGCTGGTACCACGTCTGAAACGTGGAAATCTTTGGCGTCTGAAGGCATTTTGAGGGTTTGTGAAAAACGATTTTAAACGCAACTGCAGATTTTTTTTGCCAGGCCAAAAACAGTGTTTTGGATGTAATAGAATTCAATGGACCCGCATCCAAAACGCAAGTACCGCAATTTTGCGGCGATTTTTTGTTTTACCTGTTTATAGCTGGTTGTTAAAGGAAATGTAAAAAAACTAAAATAAAACGGTTAAAAAAAAACAAAAAAAATCAGCGTGGGCCCCCCCCCCCAGGTCCATACCAGGCCCTTGGGTCTAGTATGGATTCAAAGGGGACCCCCCCCCAAAAATGACCCTTCAGGTCTGGCATGTATTTTAAGGGGAACCTGGCGCCAAAAACAAAAAAAAATTTGCGTGGGGTCCCTAAGAATACACACCAGACCCTTTATCCGAGCACTCAACCTGGCAGGCCGCAGGGGAAAAGGGGGGGACGAGAGAGCGGCCCCCCTCCCTCCTGAACCGTACCAGGCCGCATGCCCTCAACATGGGGGGTTTGGTGCTTCGGGGCAGGGGGGGGCGACCTGCGGCCCCCCCACCCCAAAGCACTCTGCCCCCATGTTGATGGGGACAAGGGCCTCTTCCCGACAACCCTGGCCGTTGGTTGTCGGGGTGTGCGGGCGGGGGGCTTATCGGAATCCGGGAGCCACCTTTAATAAGGGGGACCCCAGATACCTGCCCCCCACCCTATGTGAATGAGTATGGGGTACATCGTACCCCTACCCATTCACCTGGTGGCAAAATAAGTCAATAAAAAAAGACAACACAGGTTCGAAAAGTAATTTATTGGGCAGCTCCGGGGGTCTTCTTCCGACTTCGGGGGTCTTTCTGCCGGGCCCCCGCTATCTTCTGCTAGCTCTTTTGCTAGCGGGGTCCCGGGCTTCCTCGCCGTCTTCGGGGGTCTTTCTGCCGGGCCCCCGCTATCTTCTGCTAGCTCTTTTGCTAGCGGGGGTCCCGGGCTTCCTCGCCGTCTACTTCCGACTTCGGGGGTCTCTTGTTCTGTTCTCCGGTTCTTCTCCGGTGTCTTCTCCACGATCTCCGGTTCTTTCTGCCTTCTGCCGGGCGCCCCGCTATCTTCTCGCAGCTCTTTTGCTAGCGGGGGCCGGTCTTCTTCGTCGCCTTCTTCCCTCTTCTCTTCGCCCGATGTTGCCTCGTCGCTGTCCACCGCTGCAATGATCTGTCCGAGCAGCGGTGCCACTTTTATTGGCATGGGGCGTGGTCACCGGGTGAATTAAGGTTAGAAGCAGCGCAGCGCACTGTTATTAGTAAATCAGCCTCCATGTGTTTTTAGTAAATAGCCTGGCCATTGCTTCCCTACACAGCTGTTAGTATACTTGGTTGTATACTTTTCACCTTTGTATACTTTTAAATAAAAACGGTATTACACTATTATCCGTTTTTTTGTGTGGCTCTTTGCGGTGGAGCTTTTAACCCATTCTAGAGTGGAAGATTGATGTTCACCTTGTTTATAAAGAAGTTTCTTTGATTGATTCACTGATTGATCCACTGGAGATTGGAGCAATTAGGAATCAATCTGTTACATGCCTGATGGTCATTTATGGCCGAATATTTCTGGTGAGCACATTTGAGTGTCACGTTGGGTGAAGCACTTATTCAGTATACTGCACCCTTATTTGTTATATGCCTGATGGTCATTTATGCCCGAAAATGTCTGGTGAGCACATTTGAGTGTCACGTCGGGTGAAGCACTTATCCAATATACTGCACCCTTTCAAGAGCACGGTGGTTGGATTACAACTTTATTAGCCTATTTTTGTTAATATTTTTTTGATTATTGGTTAATATCTATATTCAGGGCACATGTGTATGTCTTTAATGACTGCTGAAGCTCTTTATTGAGAAAGAAGATAAAGATCTCTACTGGATTTCAGACATTTGGTAAGTGGTTTAGAGGTATTTTATTACTGGTAGCAGTAATAAAAGGAACGGATTCATTTTTTCATAAATTGCAGTGTCAGCCAGAGCCTGAGAAAACATACTTTCAATTCTGCTATTTTGCAGGCACAGAAATTTTCGGAAACAAACCAGTTATTTAGATCTATCAGAAAACTGTAGCCTGTAATTGCCCACAATAACACTCTGTACCGGGACAAATGATGCCAACCCCCCTCTGAAAACATCTGTAATTTCAGATACTTCTTCCCCTGTTCCGTTCTATTGACAATTTGCCAGTTATTACTCCATATTTTTCATTTTTTATTACTAATATGAGCATGTTAGTATGTGATGCAACTTTAGAATATTAAATTGATTTGTGGAAATGAAGAAAGAAACATAGATGAGTGATAGCAGAGAAAGGCCACGTGATCCACTGAGTCTGCCCCCCACCCTTTTTTTTTCTTTTTTTTTCTTACTATAGATCTATGGTAATCCCAAGCATGCATAAATTCACTTACTCACTACCTCTGCTGGAAGTATTTTCCAAGCATCAACTACTCTTACAACAGAATAATACTTTCTAAAAATTAGTTTTAAACTTTCCTTCCAGACATTTGAGGTTGTGTTCCTGTGTTCTTGATCTTGGCCTCATATTGGAAATACTGCCCTCCTGAACCTTATTCAGAGCTTAAAGTGTTACTGAACCCACAACAGTAAAATCAGTCTGTACAGTATATGCAGTAAAGCATGCTTGTTATACTCACTGTGGAACCTAAGGGGCCAATCCTCTGCACTGTGTAAAAAGGCTTGTTGATCCTGTCTTCTCTGATCCTCCGCTTCTTTTATTAGTACAGAGCCTTGGGGGGCAATTTGCACATGCTCACTCTTTGGTGAGAGTTTTTTTTTTTCTAGGAGGGTGCATGTGACCAGCACAGGGCCAACCAGCATTATCTAGACAAAGGGTCAGGAGTCATGCAGCCTCATAGGATAGTCAGAAGAGAATGGAAACTCCTCCTACAAGCTTTAACCAATGCTCGGCAAAAAACTGATAGGAGTCGCAAGATTTCCATATACTGCTGATGAGTAAAGGTATTTAGCAGTTTTTACTGTGAGAGATCAGCTATGATGAATGCAGGGTCCTAGGTTTAGTAGCACTTTAAAGTACTAATATTTATGTATTTAAAAATGTCATTCATGTCCCCCCCCCTCTCCTTTTTCCTCCAGACTATACATATTAAGTCCTTACAGTCTATTCTGATATGTTTTATCCCTTAGACCTTTCACCAATAAATTGCATTAGATATTATCTAAAATACATGACTATATATGATGTTGTTAATACTTTTTGTCTGTATTTTTATTAAAATATTAGGTTGCAAAAAAAACAGTTGTCTCCATTTGTTTTCTACAGTTTGGAAGAGGAGAATGCACATATACTTCGAAAAATGTTTTTCTTACAAATGAAACATTTTATGAAAACATGCAAAATATTAGGCATGAATATCACCAAGTTTTGAACTAAGTTCAAAATGAAAGAATTGCAAAAAAAAAAAAAATTGAAATTCAAAACTAAAGTGTTTAAATCTTATCAAAGCATTTATTTTTTTATGGCTGCATTGTTAATAAATAGGGTTATGCATGTAAACCAAGAAACACTATGCTACAAATGTGGCAACACATTGCTTTTTTTTTCCTCTTTTTTTTTTATTTAGAGTAAGATGTGTTGACATCCAGCATGACAAAATTTGTACAAAGTTCACAATTTAAAAATGAAGTATCACACCAACTTGTGATTCCACACATTTATCGCAAAATTAAAATGTCATCAACAAATCCATGCCGTGTAGTACAAAAATAAATCAAACTTCAGTTCCACAGAGAGCACAATAAATAGTTTATACAAAATTCTGTCTTAATAAATGATTACTTAAATTAAACTTAGAAATGAATATGAACAATAAGTTATAATAAATAAACTTCGATGACTCACAATAATTCCATATGAAAGGTCAGCATTCTAATATGTGACACTTTTTTTGTGATCCCTATATAATAATAGTCACAGATAGGTTTTTGATTTGATACAGTTTAATGTACCACCATTAAATGAGCAGCAGGTTTGTGCTTAAAATCCCTTTCCATTGTACATAGGTGATAACAATAATAATCCCAACTGATACTATCTATTTATCTACTGAAAGCATTACTATATTGGCAAAGAAGCTGCAGACACAATGCAGTGATAAAAGGCAGATGCCAGTATTAACAATGGCCACCTTGAAAGAAGAACTTCAAGGCAAAGTATGACATGGATATGGCAGAAGGTCGAGCACCTTTCTTCGGCATTTGAAAAGGCAGTTCTGAGCATGACCGCTACAACTAATAGCACAACAGAAAGACAGGCCTTTACAGAGAACATACTGCAAAGCCCGCAAAAGTAACTACATAAGCTATTCCCAGCTAGTTATTAAAGTCCTCCTGGAAAACTGTAAGCTTTTGTACAGTGTAGAGTATAAAGTGCCGCTGGGATATACATATATTTATACATATATATACCGAGGTTGAGTATTGTATTAGAATATTTGTTGTGAGATCCCTGTAACCTCCCTTAGCGATATTATTGAAATAGCCATCATGGCTTCCAGTATATCTTTTTTTGTATTTTTTATTTATTTATTTTTTTGTTCCGAGTTAGTGTCACAAAGGCTATAGACACAGAGAAAAAAAAATTGCACACCTCCGTATATTATGGATATATAGGACAAGGTAAGTGCAAATTATCAACTGGCACATTGTGGGGACAATGACCCTGTAAGTCCTATTTTGCTAAAAATATTTTTTTTTTATTTTTTAAAAAAAGCCATCTTTTTCATAGCAAAATTCTAAGTACATTGTACTTTCTGCATAACAACACATGGAAGGAAAAAAGATATGCAGTTTAAATAAAAAATAATAATCCTCTTGACATCTTTTATAAACACAACACATATTTGACATGATTTAAAAAGTGGTCTTATGCATACAGTTAGTGCAGTTGTTTAGAAGAAAATAAATAATGTTTAAAAAAATCTGCATTGTAACAATTACAATTTAGAACAGATAAGTGCTGTCTGAAGTTTGGTAATTTAACATAAGTCACGTTTTTTTTTTTTTTTTGTTTAATGGAAAGTCTAGCAACAATCCCATTTTTTTTTTTTTTTTTTCACAACAGACAAAAATAAAATAAAAAAGTGGAAAATGATTGAAAATGACATAAATGTTCAAAGGTAGATGGTGTACTTTTTCTTCTAAATCTATTGTTGGATTTTATCCAGGGACCAGAAAACAGATTTTCTTTTTTCTTTTTTGCATTAATTGTAAAACCCCCAATGAAACAAAAGGACAATGAAAAAAAGCAAAAAAAAAAAAAAAAAAAGTATTAAAAATAGTGTCTTTCAAAAATGCAGGAATCCAATACGAGTATATTTATACTTAACAGGCAGTTCAAAGGGAAATGAATCAATCCTGGAGTGAAAGAGTGAGTAGTGGCTATTTCTCCAAAGTCTGTTTGAAAAAGATCAGTAGGATTTATCTCATTGTCCACTTTTGATACAGTTCAGCAATGGATGTTCCCGTATTGAGATCAGTAGATGCTTATTTATGAATGAAAAGTGCTTTAAGCTGCTTTGATTTTCCACGCAGGTTTTCATAGCTTGATTTTGTCTTACAGCAAGAAAATATTTTTGTATATCTTACATTTCTTCAATGTCCTTTCCACAGAGTTAACAAAAAAAAAAAAGGAGCGTTTTCAAAGTTCTTCGGGCAACCTTGAAAGAAACAAAAACCCAACTTCCACTTTATTAAAAAAAGTCAATTGCTCATCGCTTCTTGCTGTGAAACAATATGTGCACCATGATGGATTTTTCTGTCCTCAAAAATATTCCTGCGACTGGAGGCCTAAAGAAAATGTCTGAACGGCAAGACATTTCCCAATGGATTTTGTCTTATCCCCTCTGATATACTAAAACACTGATTCACCAATGCATAAAAAAATCTACACTCTGATTTTCTTCATCAGCTTCCCTTTTGAGAAATATATTTACCTTAAAAATGTGCATACGTTAGCAGCTATAAACATTACATGGCATATCACACAATGTTAGCTTATATGAAAACGTACAAAATGTGAATGTATTCAAAATCTATTCAGCAGTTACTATTTCTTTTTTTTTTTTTTTTTTTTTTTAAAGCAAGACAATAAAATCATCATGAAGTCTTGTAAGCATAACACTGTCTCAAAATGAATAAATATATAACACTTTTCTGGTAGCTTACAGCAGCAGAAAACAAGAGGCATCCTTATTTTATAGAGATTTTTTTGTTTTGTTCGAGCATGAGTTCACCAAAATAGCAGCTGCTTACACTTGGATCCCTCTTACGGCTTGCTTTATGTTTTCCAAGAGTGCCTTATTTTCTGGACTCTGATAGCGGTCTTGATTTGTGTACATGTCCGTCAACGTGGTCACGTAGGCATCAAAATTTTGTTCATTGATGGGATCCTACAAGACAATGAATATTTTTTATGTGTTTTTCATCTAACGAATTATTAATGGCCTATATTTTTCTTCACAAACATTTTGCTTCTTCCATATTATATAAGTTGAACAATGATTAGTGCTTTATGGTGCATTGCAGAAAACATAGGAGTAACTATGGCCAAAGAAGTCCTTGCCAGTGCACAGGGACCCATTGTGAGTAAAAAAAAACTAGGACCCTGAGGGGCCAAGTTATAAAGAAGATCAGATATCACTATCCACTCTCTGTTACATTGCACAGTGTTACTTTATATTGTTGCTTAAATTTTCAGCTCCTTCATAAAATGTAGGCCATGGTATTGAGCCTGTGGTACTTCATGGAGTTCTATCTTCTTAAAACAGCAAGAAGAACTCTAAGATTGGAGAAGAGACAGTCTTGTGACTGATATGCTTGGATCAATCAAAACATGAGCCTTTCCATAACCAGGTTTTTCAAACCTATTCTACAAACACTGACAGATGGTGTTTAGGTCCGTCAGTGTTTGGCGTAATGTTGTGGCGTAATACCATATGGGTAGCAGTGTTGAATAAAGATCTTCAGTGGATCTTAACCCCTGCTTACAAGGTTTTGTCTTCTGCACAATTCAGATACTCACCCACCCAGTGGATCCAGCATTGTCCCACTGAGATCTGCTATTGTTTTGCCATCGCTGTCACACACCGCCATGTTTTCTGTGACGTCATCCATAGGTGCCAGCTTTTCCAGGTTCAGCTAGTGGGCCTACCACTGACACGCTGCTACGTGTTTCACTCTCTTTCTTTACTGAATGAAGGACAATGCCTCCTGGGATATGAGACATATATATCCCAGAAGGCAAAGGGAGCACAGTGTATGTCATTCGCCTAAATGAACAACGTGCACCTAGGGGTGGCCCGAACACTTATAACAAAAAAAAGTTGAAAATTTAAATTAATAAAAAACAGTGCTATTTCAGAAAAGGAGGGAGAGAGGTTGGATAGGAGTGAAGACTACTTTGAGGGTGAAGATTTGTTTTAAGCTAATGAATCAATGACTCAAGTGGCAAAGATTTTAATTATTGATATGGAAACCCATATCACTGTGACATTTTATGAATCCTGTCTAGTAATATAATAATAACTTTTCACTGTTGATCATTTAGCAATGGTAGCAAAAATTTAAAAGGAGCTTGCCACAATGGGGTTGATTTACTAAAACTTGAGAGTGCAAAATCTGGTGCAGCTCTGTATAGAAACCAATCAGCTTCCAGGTTTTTTGTCAAAGCTTAATTGAACAAGCTGAAGTTAGAAGCTGGTTGGCTACCACGCACAGCTGCACTAGATTTTGCGTTCTTCAGTTTTAGTAAATCAACCCAAATATCTCAGTTTACACAGTAATGCCTCGTACACACGACCGGTTTTCCTGTTGGGAAAACTGCCATGACAGCTTTTGGCCGGGAAAACCGGCCGTGTGTATGCTCCATCGCAGTTTTCCCGACGAGAAAACTGCGGGAACAAAAAAGAGAACTTGTTCTCTATTTTCCCGTAAGGAAAAATCCTGCCGAGAAAACCGGTCTTCTGTATGCTTTCCCGAGGGGAAAAAAACGTGCATGCTCGTTAACAATTCAACGCATGCACAGAATCATAGAGCATAATTTTGTCGGCTTGTCGTAGTCTTTGACGTCACGGTGTTCTTGGCATTCAAAAGTTCAGCGGTCTTTTGTGTGACCGTGTGTATGCAAGGCAGGCTTGAGAGGAATCTCGTCGGGAAAAGCGTTGTTTTTTTTCCTGCCGGGATAACAGGTTGTTTGTACGAGGCTTAACACCATGGTCTTGCCTTACATATGTACTCTTTACCTCCAGGAAAAAAAAAAATCCTATCATTATCAGGAATAAAAAATAGCAAACAAGATATATTTATTTTCCTTCTTCTATGACACCTAGGGGTTGATTTACTAAAGGAATAAAGATAGTTCACTATGCAGAGTATATTTTCACTTTGTAAAGAGAAATCTACGGCACTCACGGCTTTTCCTTTGTTATTTATGAATGCAATTGCAAAAAGCTAAAGGCAAAAAAAAGAAGCTAAAAGCACTTAAAAAAAAACTCAGCCAATAACTGCTCATTGAGTTCATGTTTTTTGTATGACTTCTAAAAAAATTCAATTCAATTCAAAAACAATTATGACCACCTTACTTCATTTTATTCGTTTAGAGAAAACGTCTGATGTTGTGAAAATAAAGAAATCGAATGACGAGAGCAGCTGCAATATTTCTCCACCTCCTGATGACGGACATGCCTTCTGCCGCCCGCCATCCCTCAATGCTATACTCGGGCCCATGTCATCTATCAGCAGACCCAGAATATAGTAAGTACATGATATCTGTTGATAGCTTATTCTTTCAGATTCCTTGTCCTGCTGCCTGTTTTGTCCCAATTGCCAACAGAAGTTCACTCTAATAAGAAAGGGGCATGCATATGATACATCATGGAGAAACCAACTATGTGCAGCCACCTTCCCGAATAATTTATACAATTTATTCTTATACATTGCTGCATATACATTTTTTGGTTATGTAATAAATACTTATTACCTTTTACAAGTACTCTTCAAACATTTGAAAATATTATGTAAGTACAGTAGGTGACCGCGATATTGTGTCAATCTCGTCGATATAGCGGCGAGATTGACACCCTGCGAGCCCCGTCGTGAGAGCCAGTGCCGAGCTGGCTTCTCATCGGGAAAGGAAAAATGTTTTTCCTTTTGCAATGAGGGACAAGCATTGCTGACATTGAGGCCAGACATGCGTCCGACTTTCAATGAACGGGGATCCGACGTGGATTCCCGCCAATACCAGGCACTGTGTTTGGTATGAATCCTGAGGGGAACTTACCATCGTCACAGTCCCGGGGCATGATGGGATGTGACGACATAATAGGTGGGGTCACCGGGTGACATCTCCACGCCCCATGCCTATATAGTTAGTTGCGGACTTCGCTCGCGGCATTACAGCGTGAGACAGCGTTGTGTCAACATCTCTAGAAGAGAAGAGGGAAGAAGACGTCTAAGAAGACTGGGCTCTTCCGCTAGCAAAAGAGCGGCAAAAGAGCAGAATAATGTGGAGGAGCCCGGCAGAAGGCACCGGAGAGCAGGAGAAGATCCAGAGAGCGCGGGGACGACAACAGAGAGAGGGAGAAAAGGTCGGAGAGAGCGGAGAAGTCAGAAGAGACCCCCGAAGTCGGAAGAGACCCTCGAAGTCAGAAGAGACCCCCCGGAGCTGCCTAATAAATTACTTCAAATAGCTGTGTAGTGTATTTTTTTTTTATTGACACTTTTTTCCCACAGGTGAATGGGTAGGGGTACGATGTACCCCATACTCATTCACATAGGGTGGGGGGCCGGGATCTGGGGGCCCCCTTATTAAACGGGGGCTCCCGGATTCCGATAAGCCCCCCACCCGCAGACCCTGACAACCAACGGCCAGGGTTGTCGGGAAGAGGCCCATGTCCTCATCAACATGGGGACAGGGTGCTTTGGGTTGGGGGGCAACAGGGCGCCCCCCTACCCCAAAGCACCCACCCCTATGTTGAGGGCATGCGGCCTGGTATGGTTCAGGAGGGGGGGGGCGCTCGCTCGTCCCCACCCCCTTTCCTGACCGACCGGGCTGCGTGCTCGGATAAGGGTCTGGTATGGATTTTTAGGGGGACCCCCACGCCATTTTTTCGGCTTAGGGGGTTCCCCTTAAATCCATACCAGACTGAAGGGCCTGGTATGCTCTTAGAGGGGAACCCATGCCATTTTTTTATTTAAAATTTGGCGTGGAGTTCCCCCTCAGGATTCATACCAAACACAGTGCCTGGTATTTGCGGGAATCCACGTCGGATCCCCGTTCAATACAGTGTCGCGTCGCACATGGCCTGAGCCCTCTCAATCGCTGCAATAGGAAAATGTTTTTCCTATTGCAGCGAGCGCGAGATGTCGGCACTCTGTCGCCGAGAATAAGCACGATGGGATCGCGCTGAAAACATATTCTCGCGGTCAACAACTGTATGGCATCTCCAACTGTATGGAATTTATATTTACATGGATTACCTAGGTGAGTCTGCTGGAATATGAACATCTGCTAACGTAATTTGAGAAAAAGTTGTCCTAAATTTAAAGGATTTTCGAAATTTCTATATTTTTTGTTGGAATTTAATAAAGTTTATATAGATTTTTGTACATACCTGTGTCAATGCCACTTAGTTTGCAACAGTAACCTCTAGTTTTGATCCCTACCTGTAAGGGGATCTTTTATTAAATATGGTCATTATATGGTTACAGAGATTACACATACACTATATTAACAAAAGTATTGGGACACCTGCCTTTACACGCACATGAACTTTATTGGCATCCCAGTCTTAGTCCATAGGGTTCAATATTTAGTTGGTCCACCCTTTGCAGCTGTAACAGCTTCAACTCTTCTGGGAAGGCTGTCCACAAGGTTTAGGAGTGTGTAAATGGGAATGTTTGACCAATCTTCCAGAAGCGCATTTGTGAGGTAAGGCACTGATGTGGACGAGAAGGCCTGGCTCACAGTCTCTACTTTAATTCATCCCAAAGGTGTTCTATCGGGTTGAGGTCAGGACTCTGTGTAGGCCAGTCAAGTTCTTCCACCCCAGACTCGCTCATCCATGTCTTTATGGACCTTGCTTTGTGCACTGTTGCAAAGTCATGTTGGAACAGGAAGGGGCCATCTCCAAACTGTTCCCTGTCAGGACTGGGCTCAGCCCTTCCTTCTCTGAGCTGGCCGCTCAGCTGTCGGCTAATTGCCAGCTCCTTTCTCTCCACAGTGACTCACCTGTTGATGATCTGCTCGTCAGTCCTGCCTACTTAAAGCCTTCCAGCTCACTTCATCTCTGCCTTCACCTTTGTCTACATCACAGAGACTTTCTCCTGCGTTCCTGTGGAAGACTTGCTCGGCTGACGTCCCTTCTGGCTACTGATCCTGCTTGCTGTACTACTACGTTTATCTCTGGCTCTCTTACATTGGCTTGGATGACTACCCGATCCGGTTACTGAACTCTGGCTATGTTTTGACTACACTTACTCTGTTTACCTTTTTATTTGTATTATTAAACAAGTGTGATTTAACTGTACTTCTGTCTCGGTCTGATTCATGGTTTCTGACATTCCCACAAAGTTGGGAGCAAGAAATTGTCCAAAATGTCTCAGAATGCTGCCCCCTTAAGAGTTCCCTTCACTGGAACTAAGGAGCCAAGCCCAACTCCTGAAAAACAGCTCCACACCATAATCCCCCTTCCACCAAATGATTTGGACCAGTGCAAAGCAAGGTCCATAAAAACATGGATGAGCGAGTTTGGGTCGGAGGAACTTGACTGGCCTGCACAGAGTCCTGATCTCAACCCAATAGAACACCTCTGGGATGAATTGGAGCGGAGACTATGAGCCAGGCCTTCTCGTTCAACATGCCTGACCTCACAAATGCGCTTCTGGAAGGATGGTCAAACATTCCCATAGACACACTCCTAAACCTTTTGAAGCTGTCATAGCTGCAAAGGATGGGCCAACTCAATGTTGAACCCTACAGACTTAAGCCCTGTACACACGGCCGAGAATCCCGTCAGGAAAAAAAACGTTGTTTTTCCTGACGAGATTCCTGGCAAGCTTTTCTTGCCAAGCCGTGCATACAGATGGCCATTCAAAAGAACCGCCATTCTTTTGAATGGCAAAAATGCGGTGGCGTCATCGACTACAACGAGCATGCGCTTGTTACATTCGATGCCGTCGCGGCCATCTTGCTTCACCCTACACTACCCTTGTAAGCTACCGCACATACGTCGAAGTCTCATTGAGCATGCGCGGGCTTTACTGGAGGACAGGTAAGCTTGTAGCCGCATACACACGCACAGTTTTCTCGTCGGGAAACAGGCCGACGAGAATCCCAACGAGAAAATAGAGAGCAGGTTCTCTATTTTTCTCGTCGAGATTCCCGGCAGTTTTCTCGACAAGAAAACATACACACGACTGGTTTTCTCTGCAAAAAGCTCTGCCAACAGTCTTCTTGATGGTTTCTTGCCGAGAAAACCGGTCGTGTGTACGAGGCCTAAGACTGGGATGCCATTAAAGTTCATGTGCGTGTAAAGGCAGGCGTCACAATACTTTTGGTAATATAGTGTATGTTGTGAGTTGGCAGACAGGTTATATAATTATATAAAAGAACTAAGGTTGCGCAACTAAATATAAATACAAAAAACCAAAAATGTTCTGAAAACACAATATGATAATGTCTGTATAAAACGTGAATAAACAATATAAATAATGGAGTAAAGATATTGCTCTATACGTCTCTGGGTAATAGATGGTACTTAAACAGTGTTCCTTAGTATTAGCATACAAAAAAGGATTCAAGGATAGTCCATAAATAGCAAAAAGTCCCCAGAATGAAACAGAAGATTCCAAGGCTCTTCAAAACTGCATAAGTGACTTCAAAACGTTGGAACACCATAGAAGGAGTGATAATATGATAGGAAAGGAATCCACCACCTTATCCCTTTTAAGCTGCTTACCGGAAATTCTGATCCCTGAAAGAGATCAGTCTGAATGGGTGGCTGTTATCCCCGCCAAGGGCTATAATTGGCTCTCCCTGTACTCTCTATTCCTCTAGGTTCCAATCTGTTAGTTCACCAGGCAGCTCCGTGGGTTACATTTAGGGTGAAAGAGAAAAACCCCATAGCGTAATCCAGTATATAAAAAGCATTTATTGTAAACCTGGATGACGACAGGTTTGTCGAAACGACGTAGGGAGGAACGGCGTGCTGACGTCACCACGATACGAATCCCAGAAGCAACGGGTAGTGAGAGCCGGCCGGCCGCACATTAAACCACTGCTGTTTTTACTACAATACACTGTAAGTGCAAATTTTTTTACAATAAATGCTTTTTATATACTGGATTACGCTATGGGGTTTTTCTCTTTCACCCTAAATGTAACCCACGGAGCTGCCTGGTGAACTAACAGATTGGAACCTAGAGGAATAGAGAGTACAGGGAGAGCCAATTATAGCCCTTGGCGGGGATAACAGCCACCCATTCAGACTGATCTCTTTCAGGGATCAGAATTTCCGGTAAGCAGCTTAAAAGGGATAAGGAAGCAGCTTAAAAGGGATAAGGTGGTGGATTCCTTTCCTATCATATTATCACTCCTTCTATGGTGTTCCAACGTTTTGAAGTCACTTATGCAGTTTTGAAGAGCCTTGGAATCTTCTGTTTCATTCTGGGGACTTTTTGCTATTTATGGACTATCCTTGAATCCTTTTTTGTATGCTAATACTAAGGAACACTGTTTAAGTACCATCTATTACCCAGAGACGTATAGAGCAATATCTTTACTCCATTATTTATATTGTTTATTCACGTTTTATACAGACATTATCATATTGTGTTTTCAGAACATTTTTGTTTTTTTGTATTTATATTTAGTTGCGCAACCTTAGTTCTTTTATATATCTGTCATTTGTGTGTGTCCCACATTTTTTGGTTGCTGCACAGATATTAAGTTATCATATCATTTTCTAAATTTTTCTTAGACAGCGCAGTATTTTTACACTTTTCACAGGTTATATAATTGCTCCTTTTTTATTAAAAATTTGAGCCTGCCGGTAAGCCTGAGAGTGAGGGAAGTCTTTTTTTTAAATACATTCTCTCATAGTATTTTCTAATTTCTGTAGTGCAGTGTTCAGACAAAAAAGGGTGGGGGCAGACACAAAAGAGTTTTCCTGTCAAATAAGATAATATAAAATCATTTTCCACTGTGTGCTAGATAACCTCTGCTGCCTGATCATACCCTTATTGCTGCTGCTTGTTGCCCCATTACTTGGTGCTGTCTACAGAAATGGTGGCAAACAACAATCAAACCTGTTACTGTCAGATTTCACATTGCTAGTAACTTTCCCTTTTCCCATGTAGCAGGGCTTGATCATGGCCATTGGCTACTTGGGCACTGAGCAGTTGATTATGGAAGGACAAGGGGTGTGTCACATGTTTCCCCCTCCCCAGAACTATCAGGTAAGGGTTAGCAACATTAAGGAAAGGCTCTGATGGGTAGGTAGCAAGCAGTGCAGGATGTTTTTTATTTTATTTTATTTTTTTACCTGACAGGTTTGATTTATATAACAAGGGCATTTTTAGCATAAATGTACAAAATAACCAACCATTCCCATAATCCAGCAATTCCTAGAAGCAGGTGGGGTTGGCAGGAGTACAGTTCATTAGAAAGAAAACCTGAAGGCAAGAAGAAGAGATAAAAATAGCCTACATTTCTGTGCTTTCCCCTTAAACCCTTTGGATGCACTTGCTGATTGCTGACGTCTCCATGCTTTTCTAAAGAGGATACTTTCTTTAACGTAACCACTCATAAGCATGCAGATCCTTTAATTGCCATTAAACAGGGAATATAACCTAAAAGGTAGATGACAGGAATAAAGTTAAACTATATATTTGTATGATATGCCAAGTTATACTAAAATAGCTCCAGTGTTTTAATGCATACCTATAGTAAATTCACACCCTACCATCCTGACTACTTTGCGCCTTGAATTCATAACATTTACACAAGTAGTTCAAGAGGACCTTCACCCTCCCAAAAAGGATCCCGCCTATCCACCCCTCTTCCCTTCCTCTGGCAAAATAGGGCAAGTTTTTTTTCTTTTGTTTACATACCGTATATACTCGAGTATAAGCCGAGATTTTCAGCCCTTTTTTTTGGGCTGAAAGTCCCCCCCTCGGCTTATACTCGAGTCAGCGAAATTTTACATTGTAAATAGTACCTGAAAAAAAGTTGAGAGGCTGCGGCGTCCATCGTTCAAATCCTGCGGTCTCTTCCTGGTCCCTTCCATGATAGGAGATTCTCAGCAGACACTCTCCGCCTATCACGAACGTTCTCTCATCCTCAGTTTCCCAGCAGACGTCTGTGATTGGCGGAACACCGAACACAGTGTCTGCTGGGAAACTGAGGATGAGAGAACGTTCGTGATAGGCGGAGAGTGTCTGCTGAGAATCGCCTATCACGGAAGGGACCAGGAAGAGACCGCGGGATTTGAACGATGGACGCCGCAGCCTCAACTTTTTTTCAGGTACTATTTACAATGTTAAATTTAAACAGTGAGGATAGGAACAGTGAGGATAGGAACAGTGAGCTAAGGAACAGTGAGGATAGGAACAGTGAGGATAGGAACAGTGAGGATGGGAACAGTAAGGATGGGAACAGTAAGGATGGGAACAGTAAGGATGGGAACAGTGAGGCATTGTTGACCCTCGGCTTATACTCGAGTCAGTAAGTTTTCCCAGTTTTTTGTGGCAACATTAGGTACCTCGGCTTATACTCGGGTCGGCTTATACTCGAGTATATACGGTATATTTTGTCTACTGGAAGTCCACCCCGCCTCCCCATGCATGACGCGCACACTGCCTGCTGTGCCTCCCAAGATATGTATGTCACATATCCCAGGAGGCATAGGCTTTCATTGAAAAACAGGCGGAGGGGGTGGGCCTATTGGTACATCATCAAGAGGCCCGCCTGCTGAACCTGGAAGAGCTGGCAAGCCTCTTGATAACGTCAGGTAGAACATGGTGGTGCAGGACGGAGCTGTGGCCAGGCATGAGATGATTTCAGCGGGTCAACGTTGGATCCATTGGATGGGTGAGTATCTGGAAAAAAAAATGGGGATGTTGGCCGGAGTTCCTCTTTAAATACATACCTGTTCTATAGAAGCTGGTGCTCCATGCCTCCTCCAAAGCCAATAATAGTACACTGCAGGTTCATAGATTTGGTTGCTGTATGATGCACTTTACCAATCCCTCGCATCCTGCCCAACTGGACACGTTGCTCCATCAGACTTCAATTCAAGTAGTTCTCTTGGTGCCTTATCTAAACTAGCATCAACCAACCATTCCCGGAATGTATCTACTTGCCATATCACTGTACTTTCTCTTGACTGATATTTCTCCTATTCTTTTCAATATGTTCTTCTCTAACGTTCTTTTTGCAAACTCTCTAATATCTGACTGACAGGGATTTTTTTTTTCAAATTCAAATGCCCTAGTGCTCTAAAACTCACATTCCTATCCCTACATATTTCCCCACTTTGCGTGACTTTATCAGGGATTAAACCTTAGTGTATGTGCTTTATGTGACAAATGTTGTAGAGTACCTTTAGGGCACTGGTCATGTGATCTCCAATAAATGTGAAGATTTCAATTCAAACTGTGCTGCTGATTGCCTGAGAATCTCCAGCTGAGATCTGATGTTTGAGAATTGGCAGTACTACTATCATAAAAAACGTCATTCTAATACTAATGTAGTTAATAAAGGTAATAAATCTATTCATTATGCAGAATTTGTCTTTATATTTTAATTCCGTATATATATATATATATATATATATAATATATATATATATATATATATATATATATATATATATACTGACCAAGCTGTCTCGTAAAAGTGACCATGGTTGGCAGAAATCATAATTTTTCCAAGGGCACGAGTAACATTTACTTCACTCAGTTTTAGTATTCTTAAAAATGATAACAATTAAAAAAAATGACTGCAACTGTTTAAACACCCCTGGAACTTTTGATTGGTCCCAACCCCTGTCACTGTCAAATTTTCTGGAAAGCTTGGTCTGCATATACATGAGAAAATTTCTTCTTGAAGGCAAATAAGACAGTAAATGCACTTTTTAGTAGACTGAGAAAGGGTTAAAACTTTCAGTTGATAGATTTTTCTCATTTCCTGTGTGGCCACTGGGACAGGAAGTAAGGAAAAATGTCAGTGGGGATGGAGTGAAAGAAAAACTTGCCAGAAGACACATTTCACCACACTACAAAACAAAAAAAGATAGTTGGAGTTTGCCTTTAAGCTGTAAGTTAGCACAGCGAACATAACATTTATCTATTCACTAAGTTAGTTTGGGAATCATTAACAATGCTGAGTGGCATTGTATTCCAGGACAAGCCAACCTAAATCTTTTGATTTGAATTAGTGAGAATTTACTTAATCCCTCGGAAGGTTTTTATGACATAGCACATTTTAACAATGCCATTCCCAATATGCTGCTCATGGTTGTCGTAATACCTTTAGTATGTAAACTGAGCTGAAATCGCAAACTACTATGTCACCCATATGGCAATGCAAAGAATTACCTTATATTATGATTTGTATGAGCTAGAGGAAGAGTCCTTTATGTCAGAATGTGCAATTTATATGGCCTGAATTATAAAACTCAGATTTCCCCATTTATTTATAAAAATGGAAGAGAAAACAATTATCCATATGAGATAGCTTGTATCCTTATTGAAGAGAACAGAAGGCGAGATTTAAATGTAAGTTGCTCTACGCAAATTCTCTATTTTGGTGAAAAACGTATTTATCCGGTTTTTATATAGGATTCATGTCAATCTATCACAAGATGTGTCTAATTATGTATATATCTGTCTGTGATGACTATCACAGTTAGACAAGTTGATATACTAAAGTGTAGTCTACACTTGCAGTTGGGGGGCAAAAAAACAAGAGGTTGAGCTGCTTGGTAACTGTCTGCCAACTGGCCTCCCTAAGCTGCAAAGGCAGCTGCATTGGAGTATACACACCCATGCCATTGTGTTAGGCAGGGCAGTACTGTAGCCTCCCCGTGAATGCTCATTCCCCCAAAATGACATACCCAAAATGGGTGTTTTTGTTTATTTATTTATTTATTTTAGTGGTGGTCAATAAGAGCCGGTTCACACAGAGGCGACTCGTCAGGCGACTCAGCCGCCTGACAAGTCGCGCTCCACTCTCTTCAATGGAACCGTTCTAATAGGAGCGACGCAAGTCGCTCCGACATAGAAAAAGGTTATTTTACGACTTTGGGGGCGACTCGGGGCGACTTGCATTGACTTCAATACAGAAGTCATTTTGCAAGTCGCCTCTGAAGTCGTCTTCAGATCGCCTTGCCGAGTCGCCCCCAAAGTTGTGCTGCCTGTGTGTAAACTGGCTCTAAAGGTATCATTTGAATATTTTTGAAATGGGGTTTTAGTTGCTTGTAGTTTGAGAGATGGAGCATTTATGCATTTTGGCAGTTTGTGAGTTTTGTTTATTTGCACCAGCAGACTTCAATTCAAGTTGTGATCTTGGTGCCTTATCTAAACTAGTGTAGCGCTACCCCCAGTTAAGAGAGCCGCTGGATTTTTTGTTTCGGGCAATCTTACTCGACCCACTCTGGCACAGCTTGTCTAGGGATTATGCTTGTATCACAATCAAACAGTATTGCAAGGGTAACCTCTTTGCAATAAGACAACACACTGATACGAAAGATCAAGTATAACGGTTTTACTTTATCTTTTACTTTATCTTTTAAAAGCATAGGCAGAACATAACACATACAATTTGCTTACAGAGCCCTGCAGCAATGGGTATAGCACGCAATAATGGCGCAGTGCGGTAATCCACCACGCGCAGCTATTATTGTATACGCGCCCTGTGGCGCACTAAAACAATTGTCTATCTCCCCTCCCTGGTCAGGGCTGACACAGAATAAATCTCAGTCTTTTCATTAAGGATTTCTTTGCATGCAAACTTTCGGTGGTGCACTTGACTTGATGAAACAGTATTTTTGTAATCCATAAAGTAGGCAGTCACAAGGAACACTATACTGGAGACCCTTTTAGTCTGTCCCGCTACTGGTCTCCAGTGGAACAACAAAACAAACGATCGGTGGGCCAAGGCAGTCTATAGGCCTAAACACGGTACAGTCTATTGGATTGAGCAAGTGCTCGCTCACCACTCCGGACGCGATCCCAGTCCGGGACTTCCACCAGCTGTGTCTCCGCACACCGCGTCTACCACGATCGGGTCCCCAATCCAACTGATGTCCTCACTCGACAAGTCAGATACCACTCAGGCTCCCCAGTGGGTGGAAGGCTCTTCGGAAGTTGCGCAAGGCCCCAGGCTTCAGGCCTTGCACTGCAGCAGATCCACACAGGAAAAACTGTTGCTTGCAGCGCGGTGTCCCAAAGAGGTCGAGCTCCGCCTCGCCTCCTTCTTAAATAGCCCCTCCCATGAGTCTCTGCGGTGGCCAATTGCACTCTGGGAGCCGAACGGGGTTCTGGGTAACGTAGTCACGGGGCCTTAAAGGAGACCCCGCTACACACTCCCCCCACTTAAACATTAATATACAGAACGTACAACATCAATCAAAGTTTCGTATGATGTTGGCAGAGAAAATTCCCACCAAAAACAAGGCCGTGAACTTCCCTGCCCACAGGTCACACTATCATTAGTGTCCTGCCTAACTGTGCCAGAGAGTGAGTTGGGGTTGCCCCCCACTAAATGAACAGTGGAAGGATCAGGGTCTTCCACACTCCTCCTGGCAGTAACCACAGTGTCTTCCGCACTCCTCCCCATCTGTGGGTAAGTTAATCTTCTGGGGGGATTTATGGCCCTTCGCTTCCTCTGTCCTCTTGGGCTTTCTGTTATAACAGGTTCCTCTTCTGGAACCAACTTAGGAATTTCCTCTGGTTCGGGAGCACTGGACTCCGGAGCAGGGAGGTACATGGATTCCCTTGGATCTTTTTCTGGGAGTAAGTCACAGGCACTCTCCCAAGAATCTGACCAAGGACTGGACGGGATGAACTCAGTAGCTTCTGCATTCAGTGTGCTGACTATAGTGTCTTCTTCAGGTGGAAGATCAATAGCAGAAGTTTCTGGGGCCTGAGAAGGCCAAATCCAATCAAGTAAAGTGCGCATGCGCGGGGACTCGGAGAAGGACGTGTGCTGACCGAGCTCCCGGCACCCCGACCCACCAGAGCTAACGATAGCGCAGGCACTGAGGTCCGTGAGCCAGGACCGATCCCACACCAGCCCCGAAGTGGCGATGAACCGTAGGGCACAGGGGCAGCCGCGGAAAGGACACGATACGCAAACTACAGCCCAGAAGAGAGCAGGGCCTTCCCCTACAGCACAGCCGCGATCCAAGATGGCGCCGGGTAAGCCAGACACACGAGGCAGCACGGCAGCAGCCAGATCCGACGGAGCTACACAGAGAGGAGACAGGCAGCTAAATCTGGAGCCAACTAGGGATCCATTCTCCTCACAATCCTCGGGAGAGGTGGAGACCGGACAGCGGGGTGAGTCACTATCACATCCCCCATCCCCAGCCATATACGCTGATAGACATGACTCTCCAAACTCCCCTGCCTCCCCTGCCTCCTCCATGGATAGGAACATGGCAGACTTAGCAGAAGTCCTCATTAGCCAATCCAGCCAATCCAGCCAGGATATGCCAATTCCCCAGCTCTCACACTATTCCCCTGATGCTGTACTGTTGGGCAGATTCTCCACCATGCTGCAGCAGGAGCTCTCTAAGGCCTGCACATTAATCACCACTGACCTGAAAAAAGACATCCATAGCTTGGGAGAGCGTTTTGAGCTAATTGAAACCAAAGTGGATGGAGCCATCAAAAGGGTCAACCAGAACTCAGCCATGGTGACAGACCTCCAGGATAGATTAGAAGAGGCATTCACAAAAATTGAAGATTTGGAGAATCGTTCTCGTAGGTACAATGTCCGCGTGCGTGGCCTCCCTGAAACTCACACAGATCTAGAGGGGGCTGTAAAAGACCTGATGAAAACCCTTATCCCTGATATAGCCAACCACCACATGGAAGTTGATCGCGTTCACCGAGCACTGACAGCCCCAAGGGCCGACGGCCTACCACGAGACATTATTGTTAAGCCACATCACTACCGCATTAAGGATAAGATGATGCTTGCGGCTCGCAACAGGCCGGACCTGTCGCTATTTGGAACACCAATACAGCTCTTTACAGATTTGGCGCCATCAACGGTCCAGAAACGCAGAAACCTACGGCCATTACTCCAGCAACTTATGGCCAAACAGATTAAGTATCGATGGTCGTTCCCTTTTAAGTTATCATTCACTTACAACGGAAAGTCCCACTCCTTTTCCACGTTCCAAGCAGGCGAAGACCTACTGCTTAGTCTCGGCATCATTGCACGGGACTCTCCGACTCCGATTTCATCTCCCCCTCGTCTGGATCATCGTCCCCTCTCCCCGATATGGCAGGATCGCACACGCTCACAGGCCAGAAATGCTCGCCGGAATACCTGAGTATTATTGCTCTTCTCTCTTTTTGCTTTTTTGCCCCCTTTTGGGAACTGTTAGTGCTTGATTGCACGGATATGGCCTGGGCCCATGGTGGACTATGGGCCTGATGGGGCCATCGTTACCGTTCACAGTTCACAGGTTACAAAGTCACGGGTTACAAAGTTACTGGAGTTCCTGGTTCTTCGGACTGGCTGCCAGCCGAATATTTTACAACCCCGACGGGCCCAACCTGGTCGAAGAAATTTTGCTTTTTGCTTTTTAGCAGTCTGGGGGCCTTAGTCGGACCGCAATGTGTTCCCCTGTTGGGCTGTGGCTCGGGGGCCGGAACGACCGATGGGGACCCTTCCGGCCCCGGCGCCACTGGCCTTGGGAATGCATGTTCCTATAGACAGCCTGTTATGTTAAAACTGTATTGATTGATTTTGTCATTTCCGATATGACCTCGAATAGCCTGCTCGTACAGAGTGTAATCATATTTGGGTCGGGGTGGTCATGCTTGCCACCCAACTGCAAGACTACCTATCCTACGACAAGGATGGTACCCTTGCACCTAATTTGCCGGATGTTGTCTCCGGCAGGGGTTATTCCCCATTCCTTCATTCATCAGCTAGGATTGAGTTATATTGGTTGTTTGGGCCTAAGGCCTATGTATATGTTTTTTTGCTTTTATTTTTGTTTCTCTTCTTCTCTAATGCCTTTTCCTTCTCTCCCTTCCCCCTCTTTCTTCGGAGCCTCGGTTCAGCGCCCTTCCCTTATGTCATGGTCTGAGAGGTCACATAGCCAAACAGTCATCATCATCGGGACCCTTCTCGCTTCATTCATTATGCAAGGTAAGAGTGCTCTGCCCTACCACGATGGCCACCACATATAACACAGACTATTCGATAGTTAGCCACAATGTACATGGATTTAACTCCCCTACTAAAAGAACTAAGGCTTTCCAGTTTTATCGTAAACAGAAGGCTGAAGTCCTGCTATTACAGGAAACTCATTTCTCCAATGTCTCAGCGCCCCGTTACCTCAATGGGAAGTATCCACAGTTTTACTTGGCAGGGGGTCGGGAAAAGAAGGGCGGTGTAGCCATCTGCTTTTCGAAACGGACCCCCTTTACCCCCATCGCTATCGTTAAGGACAAGAGAGGTAGATATATTATGGCAGTGGGGCGGCTCCATGACCAGGAGGTGTCCTTTATATCATACTATGCCCCGAATACTGGACAGCCGGAATTCTTTAGCAAAATGCTGAAGATTCTTATGCCCAAAGTCCAGGGTCAGGTCATTATGGGAGGCGATAGTAATATTCCCTTGGACAGAATTATGGATAAATCGGACTCCTCTAGACCAACATTGAAACGCCCACCGACTGGAAGCAGCAAGGTTGCACGTCTGTTTCATTTCTATGACCTCATCGACGCCTGGCGAGAAAATAACCCTACGGTCAGAGACTTTACACACTTTTCACAAGCCCATCATACTTACTCGAGGATAGACCACGTTCTAGTACGTACGCCTTTGCTACCATTTATTAAGTCGGTTAAGATTTTATCTACCCCTTGGTCTGATCATTCCCCGATAAAACTCTCTACTTCAGGGCTATGGACTAAATCTAGACCCTCCCCGTGGAGACTTAATGTGAGCTTGCTGAATGACCCTACAATCTTTTTAGAGATTCAAAAGGAAATACAGGAATACTTTAGACTTAATAAGGCATCGGACACATCCCCCGCAATTAACTGGGTAGCTCATAAAGCAGCGATTAGGGGCATATTGTTACAAGTGGCAGCCAGGATTAAACGCAATAGGGAACAGGCAAATAAGATTCTGGAAACTAACTTAGATAACTTACTTAGTGAACAGCACAGAAATCCCCTGGTAGATATAAGGCATAAAATTGACGAGGCTCGACTAGCACTAAATCTTAGCTTGACTACTCAAGCGGAGAAACATATTAGTTGGTCTAAGCACAGGTTCTATACGATGGGTGATAAACCTACCACAATGTTAGCTAGAAAACTGGTTCCTCGACCGTACACACCGACTTTGCCTAAACTACGACTATCCACGGGCCTAACCTCCCAGAACCCCGAACGGATAATTGGAGAATTTCACAAATTTTATGCTAAGCTGTATGGAGTGCAGGACAAGTTCGATTCATCTGAAGCGAGCACATTCTTTCGCGACTTACAGCTGCCTAAATTGACACAAGCCCATGCGGAACTGATGGACGGTGCTCTTACAGAGCCTGAAGTCAGGGCTGCAATCAAAACCCTACACCCTACCAAGGCCCCTGGGCCAGATGGATTCCCGGGTCACTACTATAGGAAATATCACGATCTTCTGGCCCCACATCTCTGTACTTACTTTAATGACCTGAGAAGCGGCAGCAAGCTCCCCAGCCATGAAAATGTAGCCTATATAAGTGTTATCCCGAAACCAGGAAAGGACCATACAGACTGTTCCAATTATCGCCCAATTTCTCTGATCAATACGGATCTTAAGATTCTAACCAAAATACTGGCCCAGAGACTTAATACTTTTCTTCAGTGTTATATCCATCCTGACCAAGCAGGTTTTGTCCCGACAAGACAGGCATCGGACCAAACCCGCCGGATAATTAACCTTATCTCGGCAGTTCGGTCTGATTGGGATGGAAAGGGGACTAGGAGGGGAATGTTACTTTCATTAGATATCCAGAAGGCGTTCGATTCTATCTCCTGGGACTATCTTTTTGATGTTCTCACACGCTTTGGATTTGGGAGACGCTTTCTGGATCTCCTTCACATATTATATGATTCCCCCAGTGCCTCGCTAATGCTCAGAGGATATACATCCCAAACATTTCCTATCAGGAGAGGAACTAGACAGGGCTGCCCGTTGTCGCCACTATTATTCGCCCTGGCGATTGAACCACTAGCGCTCAAAATTCGCGCCTGCAGAGATATACAGGGCATTTATTGCGGAGACTATGAACACAAATGTTTACTCTTTGCGGACGACTTGTTGCTGACCTTGACCTCACCGATCACATCCCTACCTAACTTGTATGCTATTTTGCAGCCTTTCTTCAACATTTCCGGGTTGGCAATTAATCATAGTAAGTCAAGAGCACTGAACTTATCTTTGCTAAGCTCCACTCAGGCTACGCTTGAAAAATCATTTCAATTCCGATGGGAATCCACAGCTCTCCCTTATTTAGGCATACAGCTGACCTCATCTATTGGTGAGTTGTACAAAGAGAATTATCCAGCCCTTTTCAAACGGCTAACAGCTGACATGGCTAAGTGGCAGGTTCACCCGCCATCGTGGTTTGGCAGACTTCACTCAATTAAAATGAATGTTCTACCTCGATTATTGTATTTCTTCCGTACCTTGCCAGTTTCATTGGCCCGTGATGACCTTAAACGATTCCAGAATAAAGTACTACAGTTTATTTGGGGTGATAAGAGACCCAGGGTGAATAGGAGCACTCTATACACGTTGAAGCGGAGAGGGGGACTTGGTCTTCCAGACTTATTAAAATATTTTTATGCTGCCCAGATAGCACAACTTACAAGGTTTCACTCCCAACAGGCACAGGCCATTTGGATGGCTATGGAATCTTATTCCTGCCGTCCCAAACCTATTTCTTATATTTTATGGCTCCCTATCAAGGAGCGACCTCCTATACTTTGCCCTACTTTATCCATGTCACTGGAACTATGGGACAGACTCTCCAGATCTCACAAATTCAAATCTCCTCATTCTCCACTGACACCTCTGCTTCAAAATAAAGCATTCACCCTGGGTCTCACTCCACTAGCGTTCGAATGGTGGACTAATAAGGGTTTTAAGTGTATTGCTGACTTGTGCGATCATAGAGGTATGCTGACCGAACGGACTATGGCTGACAGACATCAAATGCCTCCAGCGGAGGGTTATAGGTTCGCCCAAATCTCACATTATGTACAAACCCTGGCTCGCAAGAGCAACCTAGCAACCCAAAATCCCATGGAACATCTATGCAAAAATTATGATAAAATTAAAGGACATTTATCTGCTATATATTCGATATTGCTGAGTGTATCGACAAAGCTGACTTATATGGTCCAATGGGAGACCGACTTGCAGGAAACCCTGGATCTGGACGAATGGCATAGGATAGCCGAGACAGCATCTCGTTCGCTCGTCAATACTTCAATAATTGAGGCCAATTATAAGGTTCTACTGAGGTGGTATATGGTGCCGGTCAGACTGGCAACTTTTGTCTCAGGAGCTACCCCGTTGTGCTTTAGAGGATGTGGCCAGATGGGCACCACCTATCATATTTGGTGGACATGCCCAAAGGTCCGGAGGTTTTGGATCAGGGTGTATAATTTAGTTTACTCCCTTACCCAACTAAACCTAACTAAATCAGCTAAGCAAGCACTACTGGGGGGAGGAGATGTGGAAGCCTCCAAGTCCTGCAAGAGGCTCTTGACATTTATTTTTATTTCAGCCAAAATCACTATTGCTAGGAACTGGAAATCGGCAGCTCTACCATTCGATCAGCTTAAAGGCAAATTGTCTTGGTTGATGCTAAACGAACGCTTGACCGCTCTGGCCCAAGATAAAATGAAACTGTTTCATGGAGTTTGGGACCCATGGCTTCGTTACCTAACTAATGACCCGGGGATGTTTACAGCATAGCCTAGGGGATTAGGTTGAGATGTCTGGATGCTGAATCGGGGCTCCTCCCCCCCTCCCTCCCCCCATTCCCCCCTCCTCAACTGTCCTTTCCTTACTCTGTCTCCTTCCTTCTATTCTTTGTCACTGTCCTCTTTCCTCTCTTTTGAAATTTGTTTATTGTTTATTTTTGGAGTCAGATCCAGACCTTAGAGGTTTGTGCTGCTCCCTGTTTTCTCAGCTCCTACGGGACCATTGTCAGTCTGATCAGACCTCTGGGCGGCCCACACGGCCGGCTGAGTTGCGCCCCCCCCGATAGATGGATGGGGGGGCGGCTCATCTGGGTGGACGGTTCAGATATGATCTGCGATGCTAATAGGGGTTAACGGCTCTACGGAGCTTCGGACTACTCCAAGGACCCCTACACTTGGTGATCTTCATTGTGTTACCCCAAATGTTGATTGTGACTGTACAATGTTATGTGGCGACTTTTATACATTTTGTATGACAAAACTTGAATAAAAAGATTGAAACACAAATCCAATCAAGTTCTTCTCCCTCACCTTCACTTATCTCCAAGATCTCTGTATCCCCAATCTGAGAGGTCTGGGACTGAGTGTTTGGTCTAGGAGTATCCAGAATGGAAATTGGGCTTGGGGAATCCCTTGCAGGAGGTATCCGAACTGCTTCAGCAAGTGGAAGTAAGTGGTTTCTGTGCCATGTCTTCAGGGGGCCCATCTTCCCTTCCGGTTTCAACTTATAGACAGGTAGGCCCGGCAGCTTCTTACAAATGACATAGGGTTCAGGTCTCCATCTGTCTGCAAGCTTGTGCTTCCCAGGGACTCCCAGGTTTCGTAGGAGAACTCAATCTCCAGGTTGCATGTTCTGGATCCGAACCTTCAGGTCGAAGTTCCTCTTATTGCGGGCCCCCTTTGTTCTGAGGCCGCCTGGGCCTGTTCATAGGCTAATTTCAAATTATGTCTGAGTCTGTCAACATATCCCTTGTGGGAAGCGGCAGAACAATGGTCTATGGAAGTGCCAAAGGCCAGATCTACTGGTAGTCTTGCCTCTCTTCCGAACATAAGTCGATAGGGTGAATACCCTGTAGCGTCACTGGTGGTGCTGTTGTATGCATGCACAACTGCTGCAATGTGGTTGCCCCAATGCTGCTTCTTTTCACTGCTTAGGGTCCCCAGCATGTTGAGCAGGGTTCGGTTGAACCTCTCCGGCTGAGCATCACCTTGTGGATGGTAGGGGGTAGTTCTTGTCTTCTTGATCCCCAAAGAATCCAGGAGCTTCCGGATCAACCGACTTTCAAAATCCCTTCCCTGATCTGAATGGAGCCGTTGTGGTAGCCCATAGTGCACAAAGTATTTTTCCATAAGCACTTTGGCCACAGTGGAAGCCTTCTGGTCTTTGGTTGGGAAGGCCTGGGCATACCGGGTGAAATGGTCGGTTACTACCAGAACATTTCCTAGTCCACTCAGGTCAGGTTCGAGGCAGAGAAAATCAATGCATACCAGATCAAGTGGGCTTTGACTTTGCAGATGGCCCATTGGGGCAGCTTGATGGGGTAAAGTCTTTCTCTGGATGCATCGTGCACACGAGTGGCAGTATTCTTCCACCTCAGCCCTCATGCAGGGCCAATAGAAACGGTCCCTGACAAGTTGGAAGGTCCTTTCAGCCCCCAGGTGGCCATGATTGTCGTGCAAGGCAACCATGACAGTCTCTCGGTGTTTCTCGGGCAGGAACAATTGCCATTTGTCTTCCAGGTCATCAGAGGGGCCCCTTCGGTAGACCACTCCCTGATGCACCTGCAACCTGTCCCACTCCTTCCTTAACAGGCGAGCTTCCTTTGAAGGGTGACGTAGGAGTCTATTCGGATCCTGATTCTCCAGGGCCTCCAAGACCAATCTCCCCATGGGGTCTTCCAATTGGTCAGATCTCAACTCCTTTTTGGACAATTTTGGCAAGTTATCTTCCCCCAGTTGGGTTACCCCACAGTACTGCTTGGGGACCCCAACTATGGTAACCCCTATCTCTTCTGCTCTTGAGCCGCCACTGGCTTGGAGTTCAGCCCCTTGATAGAGGGCCCGCACCCCGTCGGGTGCCACTTGAGTCCAGTCTCCTGTACTGCAGGTGGGGACATGAGATCTTCTGGACAAGGCGTCTGCATCTCGATTTCCAGCCCCAGGTCTGTACTTTAAGCTGAAGTTGAAGGCAGACAGTGCCGCCAGCCATCTATGTCCTGTGGCATCCAACTTTGCTGTGGTGAAAAGATAGGTGAGGGGGTTGTTGTCGGTTTTCACTGTGAATTCTGCCCCATACAGATAGTCTCTGAGTTTGTCAACTACCACCCACTTAAGGGCCAGGAACTCCAACTTATGGGTGGGGTAGTTCTTTTCAGAGGGAGTCAGACTTCTGCTCACATATGCAATGGGCCTCAGTTGCTCTTCATGCTCCTGGTAGAGCACTCCTCCCAAACCATCATGACTGGCATCTACGTGAAGTTCATAAGGCTTCTTAGGGTCTGCGTAGGCCAGGACAGGGGCAGTGGTTAAGTTTTTCTTCAACATCTGGAAGGCATCTTCACACTTCTCATTCCACTGGTCCTTGACTGACTCCCCCGGCTTCCTGGGGCCCGAGTCATCCTCTTCCCCCTCTGTCTTGAGCAGCTCGTTCAGAGGCCTGGCTATCTGAGCAAACCCCTCCACGAACCTCCTGTAATAGGAACAGAATCCCAGGAAGGATCTGAGCTCTGTCACAGTGGTGGGCCTTGGCCAGGAGGTGACTGCCTCCAATTTTTTGGGGTATGTGGCTACCCCATCTTCAGACACTATGTGCCCCAGATAGTTGACTGATGACTGATAGAGTTGGCATTTTTCAGGTGAGAGCTTGAGCCCTTCTTCACTCAGTCTCTTCAAAACTTTCTCCAGCCTCTCTTCATGTTCTTCCAAAGTTCTTCCGAAGACAATGATGTCATCCAAGTATACTAAGACTTCGATGAGGTTCATGTCTCCCACAGTCTTTTCCATGAGACGTTGGAAGGTAGCTGGGGCTCCAGACAGACCTTGAGGCATCCGATCAAATTCAAAGAACCCCACTGGGGTTATGAAAGCCGTCTTCTCTTTGTCTTCTGGATGCATCGGGATTTGATAGTACCCGCTCTTTAGGTCCATAACACTGAACCACTTGGCTCCAGACAAGCTCTGTAGGGCATCCTCTATCCTCGGAGTGGTATACTGGTTGGGTATGGTTCTCCTGTTGAGGGTCCTGTAGTCTATGCACAGCCTCAATGATCCATTCTTCTTTCTGACCACCACTATCCGGGAGGCATAGGGACTTCTAGATTCTCGAATCACACCGGTTCGTTTTAGCTCGGCGAGCTGTTCCCTCAAGTCCTCGAGGTCTGCTAACGGAACTCGCCTGACTCTTTCCCTGAAGGGCTTGTCTTCCTGGAGGCGGATTCGATAGGTCGCACTCCTTGCACACCCCACATCGAACTCATCTTGGGAGAAGATCTTTTCCCACCTGGTCAACTGGGCCTTGGCTCTCTCTTTCCAAGCCCTGGGTAGGTTTGGGTTCTCCATGGAAAGTTTCTCCCACACAGTGCTTTGTCCATCTGTCTCCTCCACATCCGACAAAACAACTGGGGTGGCAGGGCTCACCTGGCCCAGCAGCACCCTGGCTGAGATCTCCATGGGGCCACTTGTAGTATTCCTGACACTCACAGGTACCTTACAGTGGGCCTTCTTCAGGACCCTCACCGGGACCACTTCTGGGACTACTTCTAAGCCTGAATGTTCTCTCCTTGGATCGGGTTCCAACATGACAAAGGGCCCAGGCTGCTCCCAAGTGAGTTTCACAGTGGCTTTTAAACAGGCCACTTCCTCGGGCTGTAGCACTATCCCTTTTCTTCCCAGCCTCCAGACCTTCCCTACCCCCTCTTCTGGGGCCTGTTGTTCTAGGATCAGTTGTTGGTAGGCCGTTTTCAACATTGGGTGGATCCCAGTGGCTGTGGGGTCTTTCCCTTTTGTTAGAGGGGCCAAGAGTCTTCTGACCAGATCCGTGTTGGTCCCTATTATTAAGGAACTCTTGTTAGCTCCAGGCGGTCAGGGGCATACCACAGCTAATGTATCAAACACTTTCGCCTTCCGGGCTATGGACGGGTCGAAAGTCAGTTTTATAGGCAGATAACCATCATAAGGGAAACTCTCTGTCCCAATCCCCCATATCTCCAACTCTTCAATCTTCTGGATGGGTAGGTGACTTAGATGCTTGTCATAAAAGTCCCGGTACAACAGGGTCACTTGCGCCCCAGTATCCAATATGGCTCTTGTGTAGACTCCCTCCACTTGAACAGGTACTATCGGGGAGGGACCTACCAGCTTCTCTGGATATCGCTTCGAAGAAGTCTCCTTCCCTGGATCTTTGCGTTTTCCTTTTGGACTTTCTTTCTTCCATTTCTCTTTGGACTTAAGCCTCTCTTGGGCCTGGTATGCATTGATCTCCCTCCTTTTGATGGGTGTAACCACCCGCTGAGGGACATTACTCTCTTTCTTTGGGGTGCGTTCCCTCTGAGGAACCTTGTGTTTCTTCTGAGGGGTCTTGTCCACTCTTTTCACATGCTTCTCATTCAGTTTGGAGCTCACTGGAGATGATGGGCACCCGGTTGACTCCTTCACCGGGGCCCGCTGAAGTTTTCCGGCGGCTTGCGGTTATTCATCTTTTTTTTCTTTGGACTGGCACACACTTTGGCGAGATGGCCAGCTCCTCCACAATTGAAACAAATCACAACTCCCCAATCTTCCAGGGATGCGGGCGCTGAGGTATTAGGAAACAGCTCCTTCCTCGGATTTTCCCTCTCTGGTTCCCTTGACTTCTTTTCCATCAGGGAGGTCAGCATCCCCAATACTTGGGACATCTGCGACTTCAAGGTATCCACCTC
This sequence comes from Rana muscosa, assembly GCA_029206835.1. Taxonomy (NCBI): domain Eukaryota; kingdom Metazoa; phylum Chordata; class Amphibia; order Anura; family Ranidae; genus Rana; species Rana muscosa. The sequence goes on along the minus strand of CM055121.1, from coordinate 429,146,964 downwards.
TGAGTCTCTTTCCAGGGTCATGGCCGTCCTGACCATCACCGGAGGAGGATTTACCGACTCAACTGGTTGGTTCTTCTTCTTCTCCTCCAGCATAGCTTCTTCCTCTCTGACTACTCGGATCAAGTCTGGGTACTCCAGGCTCTTCCCGTCCTGTCTGGTGCATAGCGCCAGTGCGATGGGGTCCAGGGGCTGAGATTCTCTCATCACCTGCTGAACACGGGCCTCATCCACCTTCCGCGGGTCAATCCTCTTCTTAAGGATCATCTTATGCAGGATCTTATCCAGACGCCTCATAAACTCTGATAGTTTCTCTCCTGTCTTTTGGTAGCAGTGCTCCGGCTGGTAAGTGAGCTCAGTGATTTTCTCTGTTCCACCGAACACATTCTGTAGAATGTCCAGATAGTCCTGTGCATTACAGTCTGTTTTACTCTTCTTGAGGTTGCATATGGCCTCTAGAGCAGGCCCCTTCAAGCTCTCAGCAATTCTCTGCTTCTTTCTGTGGTCTGGGACTTCCCATTCTTCTAAGGCCTGAGTGGCACCGTCTAACCACTCCTCAAACCCCTCTTCACCCGAAGGTACAGGTTTCCTTCCAGAGAACATTCTGAGTTTCCTGTATCCCGACATTTGGTAGTCTGTAGGGTCCTTCTTACACTGGGCTACAAATTCCCCCAGGACTGCGCATAATTCTGCGCTGAGGGTGGTAGGTGGCGATCCAGGACTTTCCTTTTTCTCCCGTTTTTCTGCTTTTGGGGTGGGTGATGGAGATAGTTTTGGTGTCTGAAACCGTCCTCCTGGCTTAAGCGGCAGCACGTGTATTAAGCTATAAGTCTGATCATCTATTGCTTCTACACTTGGATTCTTGAAATGCTCTGGGACTCCGTTCTTCCACTCTATTAGTGCGTGGGTCAGTGAAGAATTCGCCCTGACATCCACCACCCATACATTCTGGTGCGAGGACAGTGACATCACTAGCTGCTTCACCGCTTCTTCTTGCCAGATCCCTGGGAGTTCTATGACTACTACCCCGGCTGGATCTGTGCCGACCGCTTTGCACCACTGTCCTACTTCTAGTGGGTCCATGCTGGTGCTTTTGGCGCGTTACTTGCTGCAACAGGATCCCGGACTCGAGAGCCCCCACGTGTAGCGCTACCCCCACTTAAGAGAGCCGCTGGATTTTTTGTTTCGGGCCCTGTGTACAGCACCGCAAACCCCCGGCAATCTTACTCGACCCACTCTGGCACAGCTAGTCTAGGGATTATGCTTGTATCACAATCAAACAGTATTGCAAGGGTAACCTCTTTGCAATAAGACAACACACTGATACGAAAGATCAAGTATAATGGTTTTTCTTTATCTTTTAAAAGCGTAGGCAGAACATAACACATACAATTTGCTTACAGAGCCCTGCAGCAATGGGTATAGCACGCAATAATGGCGCAGCGCGGTAATCCACCACGCGCAGCTATTATTGTATACGCGCCCTGTGGCGCACTAAAACAATCGTCTATCTCCCCTCCCTGGTCAGGCCTGACACAGAATAAATCTCAGTCTTTTCATTAAGGATTTCTTCGCATGCAAACTTTCGGTGGTGCACTTGATGAAACAGTATTTTTGTAATCCATAAAGTAGGCAGTCACAAGGAACACTATACTGGAGACCCTTTTAGTCTGTCCCGCTACTGGTCTCCAGTGGAACAACAAAACAAACGATCGGTGGGCCAAGGCAGTCTATAGGCCTAAACACGGTACAGTCTATTGGATTGAGCAAGTGCTCGCTCACCACTCCGGACGCGATCCCAGTCCGGGACTTCCACCAGCTGTGTCTCCGCACACCGCGTCCACGACGATCGGGTCCCCGATCCAACTGATGTCCTCACTCGACAAGTCAGATACCACTCAGGCTCCCCAGTGGGTGGAAAGCTCTTCGGAAGTTGCGCAAGGCCCCAGGCTTCAGGCCTTGCACTGCAGCAGATCCGCACAGGAAGAACTGTTGCTTGCAGTGCGGTGTCCCAAAGAGGCCGAGCTCCGCCTCGCCTCCTTCTTAAATAGCGCCTCCCATGAGTCTCTGCGGTGGCCAATTGCACTCTGGGTGCCGAATGGGGTTCTGGGTAACGTAGTCCCGGGGCCTTAAAGGAGACCCCGCTACACTAGCATCAACCAACCATTCCCAAAATGTATCTACTTGCCATATGACGCTCTGCTGTACTTTCTCTTGACTTATATTTGTCCTATTCTTTTCAATATGCTCTTCTCTATCTTTCTTTTTGCAAACTCTCTAATATCTGACTGACAGGAAAATTTGAATTCAAATTCAAATACCCTACTGCTCTAGAACTCACATTCCTATCCCTACATATTTCCCCACTTTGGGGACAGTACAGTAACTGAGCCATTTGTAGTTGTAGGCTGTCTAGTACATATACAAGAGGAAAGCTTTAAAACTAAAATGTCAGGAATGATACTGGTCCTTTTCATTGCTGTATTTTTATTATCATACCACACTTCTGACATTCACAAAAATAATATACAATATTTTACAGACAATTACAGATAGACTGAGATGGTGAGGTGACTCTGCTCTCAAGAGCTTACAATCTGAACAAGACATTGAACATGAAATGCGTGTTTTTGACAAATAAAAATATCCATACACTTCCAGATCCTAAGTGCCAGTGAGGAGTAAATTAGGGTTTAGGTGAAGCGAAGGTGAACCAGGTAGCTTCACATTAACAGCACTAAGGGTTGGATGACTCTCCGAAGAAAGGAGACATTACGGATTGATTGACAAGTGCAGCAACAATGATGGATGCAGCAAACAAGCATGATCATGAATTCCAAAGAAGAGGTTCGGCCTTAGAGAAATCCTGAAGATGTGCATGGGATGAGCAAATGAGGAGAGAGAAGAGTAGCAGACCACAGATGTAGTTCATGGGGAGTATCTGAAGGGACACTATATATAAAATACAAGTGAGTTTACATAAGTTATGATAGTATTCCTGAAAAACATGTGAATGTTTCAACAGATTATCAGAATCTGATATACAGATTCTTCAGCGTATGCTTTGAATTTCAAAAGCTCAAACCCAACTTTTTATGTCCACTCCACAAAGTAAAACATTTGTTTTTGGCACATATCGGAGAATCATATCACCTGACTATATTAGTGAATAAATATGGTGGATATCTGTGCTTGAGTTTGCACACTGCTATGGCCATTGAGAAGGGAGTCTTCTATAGCTGTAGGCATTTTTCATATGTATATAGTAAGGAGAATGTAGAATGAGGTACTGGAACCCAAAACTTCCAGGTGAATCGGGAAGGGGAATCAGGAATTATGGCAGCAAAGTCTCACAATTGGAGTATCAAAACCATACAATCAACCAGGGGAAAACCCACCACTCAATATTACTTTTGGGTGGACTGACCCTTCATAGAAAACCTGCCCTAGAGCAATCATGTAGTTGGTGTAGTCCAAATTCCTGTCCTGAATGCTTCTTTCAGTTCAGTGACTAATTAAGCAATAAAGGCCTCATACAGATGATAATCATAAAGCTTCCACCTTTTAAAAATAAGTCGACAATGGCAACTCCAACATTTCTATGAGGTTCACTTTAAAGATAGACATGAATAATATGTAATTCTAACCAACTGTGAGAGATCAATTCAGTTTCCCAGAACATTTTGACTTGATCTGTATTACTGCAGAATTCACAGACTGACTGATATACCACGGGCTCATCTGAACTTTGCACAGGATTGTTAGCAAATTAGTTAGACCTGCGCTACTATTAGAGCACAGTATTCAAAAGAAAATGAAGTGGTAGACAACTGACAAACTACTCATCCTGCAAGTGCAAGGTGGGTGAATGTAGCTCAATAGAAATGAACACAAACGTTTGGAAGCTTAGGTGTCTTGATTGCACGTCTTGGAACAAAATATATGATAACTTATTAAGAATAGGTGGAGGTTAATAAAAAAGCATAGGCTGTCATATATGGAAGTATGAGCACCCACAAACTCAACGCTCTCTAAACATGGCCCTCTCTAACACAAAACCTGAATGGAGTCTCATGTTACCTCTTGGGTACAGGTCCTCAATGGGTCTGCCAAACTCCCCTTTTTCCAGTGCTGTGCCATAGAATCTTACTACCATCTCCATGACACATTAAAACCCTAAAAAGGTTCAACTTCTCAGATTAACTGTCAGACATTTGCACGCTTTTTTTTTTTTTTTGCCAAAACACTGCTTACAAAGTTTTTTTGACTAAATACACTGATTCCCTCATTTTAGAAATTAAGCAGCACATGCCTGGTTGTGTGATTGCTGCATATATTGGTAAATACGGTCATCAATTAGCTACACCTTCACCTTTCTTCACCACCACTACCTTCTATTGAGTCATAGCTGATAATATAGTTCTGCTGTGGGGGTCATTTACGTACCATAAACTAGCACAAACAGATTATTTCTTGTTCATACATCACGGGACACAGAGCAGCATAGTCATTACTATGTGGGTTATATAGAATTACCTTCAGGTGCTGGCACTGGCAACTTCCAAAACAGGAAGTACCCTCCCCTATATAAGCCCCTCCCATCCGGGAGTACCTCAGTTTTTTGCCAGTGTCTAAGGTGTTGGCCAAGGTTAACATGTATTCATCTGGGCTTGTGTACAGGTTCTCTGGGCCTTAGCAAGCTATTCCGGATCCGACCAAAAAAGCTTCATAGCTAAACGGTCGGTACCCGGGCCTTGCAGAGAAGAGCAGGGTTTTGCCTGTAATGCCTCTCTTAGGAGGGCTGGACCCTGGGATCCAGAGCTCTGGTCATACCCAAAACCAAGAGGCTATCTGTGCAGGGTGCTATACAGGTCCAGGGGAGTGGAATCCTTGGGAACCCGGTCCCTGAAGGTCTAGTACAATGCCTGCCGTGAGAGGTGAAGTTTGGGCTTCTGTGGACCAAACAAAGTCCTGCGGCGGGGAAAAGGTAAGTGGGGGCCCCTCAGGAACTTGGTTCTATTGAGGGGACCCCCAAGCCTAATATGTCTTTCTGCCTGTTACCTAAAGGGTATTCCCGCTAATAGCTGTATATGCCTAAGAAATCCTAGAAATGTTTTTTCATAAGGGAAGTTTTAAAAAAACTGTAAACCTGGAAATATTTTTCATAAAGGAGGTTTTAAAAAAAAAAAAAAAAAAAAGACAAAAGTGCGGTACCTGTGTTTGTCCACTAGAGGCCGCTGTGGAACGTCTTTTTTCTTGGGACTATTCCTTCCATGGTGAAAGTCCAGGCAGATGAGTGAGCTCTCTATCAGGGAAGCTGCATTCCTCTGTCATGCTGCCAAGTAGTTTCCTTCCATCCCCGAGTCCTGGTGAAACAGGGACCCTGGCTCCTCTCCCTACATGGCGCCAAGAGCGCACACGTGCACGCGCGCGCGCGTGCACACATGCTTTCTTTTTATAAGGTTTAGCTTCAAAAAAGGGGGCGGAGCCTGGCGGATGACGCGCTCTGTGCGCCCAGCGCTTCTGCGCATGTGCGGGCATCCCAGCAAGATAAAAGGACTCAGTCCACGCTGCTTGCTATGGACACAGAGCATGAAAAGGAGCTGGTAGCATGGTATAGGGGCTTACAGCGGGCGGTTGATACAGGCATCCCCAGAAAGACGCATTAGTAGACACCCACTGATGTACATAGCAGCAAATTGCATTAGACTATTTCAGTAAGGGGTGTATTGCGGCTGGAATACCTCAGCTTTGAACTAAGGAATATGCCGCCTAAAAAACTCCGAGATATACCTCTCAGGAAGTGTAGGGGGTCTCCATCGGGCTCTGAGGATCTGGAGCAGTCATCTGCACCCTCCTCCCCTGAGAAATCAGAGGTTAATACCCATAAGGAACCCCCGGGAGTGCCAGGTACTGCGGCTGTCCTCAGTCCACCTGCTCCTGCATATATAACAGAGGAGGTTTTTTCCTCAACTCTGGAGGGATTGGAGCAGAGATTGGCTGCATTGATCGCTTCTTCTCTACAGGAAAGAAAGCGCGCCAGATCTCCATCACCTCCATTAGAGTGCCTGTTGGCAGAGCAACAGTCCCAGGAAGGGACCGACCTACCTGAAGGGGATCAGGAGGAGGTTAGCTCTGTTTTTGAGGAATCGACAGTAGATGAACCATTTTCAGCATCACAGACTGAAAGATTGTGGGTCCAGACCCTAACTGACATGGTTCGATCTGCATTTAAAATGCCTCTTGTTGAACCATCAACTACTGCTGTCTCCTCATTGGGGTCGCTAAAAGCTCCCCAGGTTAATTGCTCCTTTCCAATACATCCATTATTGGAAGGACTTATATACCAGGACTGGGAACATCCTGATAAACTATTTGTTCCGCCTAAAAGGTTTCCGGTGATCTATCCCATGGAGGAAAAGTTCACCCAGAGATGGAATGTTCCTACGGTGGATGCAGCCATCTCTTCTGTGAACAAATCACTGACATGTCCAGTAGATAATGTTCAAATGTTCAAAGATCCAGTGGATAAAAAATTGGAATCTTTATTAAAATCTGCTTTTTCCACAGCAGGGGCTGTTACACAGCCAGCAGTGGCAGCTATTGGGGTCTGCCAAGCTTTAAAGGATCAAATGAAAATGGTCCTGAGGGATTTGCCAGACCAACAGGCCCAGGCTCTGGCTGATCTGCCTAGAGCATTATGCTTTGCGGTTGACGCCATCAAGGATTCTATCCATCAGGCCTAAGTATATCCAGAAGATTTCCAGTGGTAAAAGTACTCTCTTACCGAGTAAGAAGAGGTCTAGGGGTCCATCTTTTAAGAGGACTACCTCTCCTATCCCTGCGACGTCTGCTACTAAGCAGTTCCGACGGCCTCCTCGGTCAAACTCAGGAGGTAAAAATCAGGGACAGCCACAGGGTAATAAAAAGCCCTGGATCCGAAGAGGTACTAAACCAGCCTCCAAGTCAAGCCTATGAAGGGCTGCCCCCACTCAAACGGGTGGGGGGAAGACTTCAGTTGTTCGCAGAGACCTGGCGGGAGACGATCAAAGACAGATGGGTGCTCTCCGCAGTAACTCTGGGATACAAGTTGGAGTTAAAAGAGTCTCCTCCGTCCCATTTTATGTGGTCAGGCATGCCAAGAGACCCTCTGAAAAAAGGGTCTCTCCTATTGGCGTTAGAACAACTATTGCTCCAAGGAGTAATTATGGAGGTTCCTATGGAAGAGTGGGGGTTGGGTTTCTACTCAAACCTTTTCACAGTCCCGAAGCCAAACGGGGACATAAGACCCATATTGGACCTAAAGAGTCTAAACAAATTTCTAAACGTCCGGTCTTTCCGGATGGAGTCGATCCGATCGGTCACCGCTGCCCTACAAGGGGAGGAATGGTTAGCCTCGATCGACATCAAAGATGCTTACTTGCATGTTCCCATCTTTCCAGGTCATCAAAAATTCCTACGCTTTGCAGTAGAAGGGCGCCATTTTCAGTTCAGAGCCTTACCATTCGGTCTGGCCACAGCACCACGAGTGTTCACAAAAATTCTGGCCCCACTGTTGGCCGATCTAAGAACACGGGGTGTAACGATAATGGCATACCTAGACGACCTGTTGTTGATGGACCACTCAGTTGCCAAGCTAGAAGTGGTAATTGTCGATACAATCAAGTATCTAGAATCTCACGGTTGGGTCATCAACCTGGACAAGTCAGCCCTACAGCCAGTGAAAAACCTGGTATATCTAGGGCTACGGCTGGATTCAGACCAGAGGAAGATTTTCTTACCTCTAGACAAGGTATCCTCTTTGAGGGGCTTGGTCCGTCTGCTTTGTGCAAAAAGACAGCCGTCCATACGCCTGTGCATGAGGCTGCTAGGAAAGATGGTAGCATCATTCGAAGCTGTGCCATACGCCCAATTCCACTCAAGGAATTTACAAAGGGCCATATTGTCAGCCTGGAATGGAAAAGTTCAGGCTCTAGACTTCCCGATGGCTTTGTCCCCTTCCGTTCGGAAGAGTCTCTGCTGGTGGTTGATCCCCCAGAATCTCCAGAAGGGAAAACCCTTCAGCCCGATATCTTGGAAGGTGGTCACTACAGATGCCAGCCTTATAGGCTGGGGGGCAGTACTGGAGCAATGGTCTCTCCAGGGCAGATGGTCAAATGTAGTAAAAACCCTGCCCATCAATCTCTTAGAGATACGAGCAGCCCGGTACGCCCTAGTAGCCTGGACATCCAGACTCCAAGGGTCCCCTGTCAGAATTCAATCAGACAATGCCACAGCAGTGGCATATATCAATCATCAGGGAGGCACCAGGAGTCGTGCAGCCCAGAGGGAAGTAAGTCACATCCTGGAATGGGCAGAAAAGCATGTCCCATGTATATCAGCTGTCTTCATTCCAGGGGTGGAGAATTGGAAGGCGGACTTTCTGAGTCGCCAACAGTTATGCCCAGGGGAATGGTCCCTTCATCCCGAGGTCTTCCGAGCAATATGTCAGCGGTGGGGAACACCGGATGTAGATCTGCTAGCATCCAGATTCAACGCAAAGGTGGACAGATTTGTCTCCCGGACAAGGGATCCCCTCGCTTGCGGCTCGGATGCTCTGGTGTTCCCTTGGGATCAGTTCAGACTGATATATGCATTCCCTCCGCTACAATTGTTGCCTCGACTCCTTCGCAGAGTCAGGTTGGAGAAGAAGCCGGTGATCCTGGTGGCTCCAGCGTGGCCCCAAAGGGCCTGGTACGCGGAGATCATCAAAATGTCTGTGGGGAGTCCTTGGACCCTTCCACGTCGTCCGGACCTGCTTTCGCAAGGACCGATATACCACCCTTCCTTACTAACGCTAAGTTTAACGGCCTGGCTATTGAGTCCCACATCCTAAAGAAGAGAGGTCTCTCTAACTCTGTGGTATCAACTATAATCAATGCCAGGAAGCCTGTATCCAGGCAGATCTACTATAGAGTTTGGAAGGCGTACATCACTTGGTGCGAGGCCAGAAAATGGCATCCACGTAAGTACGTTATAGGCAGAATTCTGGACTTCCTGCAGTGGGCTGTAGACAGGAAGTTTGCCTTAAGTACTATCAAGGGCCAGGTTTCGGCCTTGTCAATACTATTTCAAAGGCCCCTGGCTATGCATTCACTTGTCAAATCCTTTATGCAATGTGTGACTCGTATTATTCCACCGATTAAGGCTCCCATATGCCCATGGGATCTAAATTTGGTTCTGTCGGTTCTGCAGAAGCAGCCATTTGAACCTTTGCGGCACATTTCCTTGGTTCTACTCACCAGGAAATTGATATTTTTAGTAGCCATATGCTCGGCTAGAAGAGTGTCGGAATTAGCCGCCATGTCCTGTAAAGAGCCATATCTGGTTATCCATAAGGACAGAGTAGTATTACGTCCTCACCCAGCCTTTCTTCCTAAGGTGGTATCGAGGTTTCACTTGAACCAGGATGTGGTTCTTCCTTCTTTTTTCCCCAAACCAAGCTCGGTAGAGGAAAAGTTATTGCATTCTTTGGATGTAGTAAGAGCAGTTAAAGCTTATCTAAAAGCCACTGCTCAGATTCGTAGAACGGATTCTCTGTTTGTTCTGCCGGAAGGCCCCAGAAAGGGTCAGGCAGCATCAAAATCTACTTTAGCCAAGTGGATTCGACAGGTCATAATACAAGCCTATGGCTTGAAAAGTAGACCGCCTCCGTTCAAAGTTAGGGCGCACTCCACGAGAGCAGTTGGAACTTCATGGGCAGTGCATCACCAGGCCTCCCTGGCGCAAATTTGTAAGGCCGCAACATGGTCTTCAGTACACACGTTTACTAGGTTCTACCAGGTGGACGTTAGAAGTCAGGAGGATGTCGCCTTTGGGCGCAGTGTGTTGCAGGCCGCAAAAGATCCTCATGCCTGATGGCGCCCAGCTTATGTATGGTGTATCCCCCCCCTCATGTGGCATTGCTTTGGGACGTCCCACATAGTAATGACTATGCTGCTCTGTGTCCCGTGATGTATGAACAAGAAAGTAGGATTTTTAAAACAGCTTACCTGTAAAATCCTTTTCTTGGAGTACATCACGGGACACAGAGCTCCCACCCCTCTTTTGGGGACACGTATTGCTTTGCTACAAAACTGAGGTACTCCCGGATGGGAGGGGCTTATATAGGGGAGGGTACTTCCTGTTTTGGAAGTTGCCAGTGCCAGCAACTGAAGGTAATTCTATATAACCCACATAGTAATGACTATGCTGCTCTGTGTCCCGTGATGTACTCCAAGAAAAGGATTTTACAGGTAAGCTGTTTTAAAAATCCTACTTTTTTAAATAGCATTATTTGCTTCTTTAATTGAGGTCACATTAGCTGTTAAAAGAAATGTCTCAAGGCAGTGATAATGCTGGGTAAATAAAATTCTATAGGGGTCTGAATACTAGGAACATTCCAGAGCAGAAAATTACTAATGTAAGTGTAGCGGACCCCCAAAATTGGGGTCGCTATGTTCTAAATTTAGGGGCAGCCTGAGCAATAGTTTAGCTCAGGTTCTCCAATTCTGCTTAGTTTGGACTCTGCTCTGCTGTAATGTTGCCTGGAGTATAGTTCCCCTTGACCTGCGGGTGGCGCTGCTGCCCAGGTCTTGAGGAGAACCACAGGTGGTGTTGGGGGTGTGATTTGGTGTCCTCTCTCGGCTGCCGTGCGGTGTGTGGGTTTTGCCTGCTGTGCATGCCAGGAGAGGGTACATAAAGGGCAGACGCTGTGATCTGGAGTGGTGTGCTAGGGGGATTCCAAGGAGGACCCCTGGTGGCGAAGTCGCGCCCGATGGCCTTGCAGGCCTGGGGTGCGTGAACTGGTCGAGGAGTCTCGGGCACCTTTAGCCCAAGGCTACAGAGATCCAGGTAGGCCCAGTACCTTCAACTGGGTCTACAAACCAACCACTGGAGTCCCAGGGAACCCGAGGGAGGGTGGCCCGCTCTGAAGAAGAGGAAACTGGGGGAGGAACTGTCCGATGGATCGGTAAAGGAAGTCACGGTCTCGGAGAGGCCTGGTTGCCTATCAGAGGGAAGGATTCGTGAGTTGCAAAATAGCTCCTGTAGTGTGCCCCATTGGCACCTATGGTCTCTAATAATCTACAGGGGTTCCAAAGTTCTAATTCAGTAACCAAGGGATTCTGTGGCAGAGGATCTTCTAACTTGTCCATGAAGGGGACTGGATCAAAGTAACTGTTTGTGCTTCACTCCGGCTGCTAGAACTTTGAGAGGGATCTATTCAGGTGAGAAATACCCACTCAGGCTTGAGTGGAGAATAGGGTGACTGGGTGCCGCGTCTTTCAACCTTTTCCCAATCTGTTCAAGCAAGAGAAAATAAACTCGTTTGTTGGAGTTTAAACACTGTCTGGACATTGGCCTTCTTTCGGGGAAGAATAGACTTTTCCCTACATTCTAGGAACGAGAACCAACAGAAGGGAGGTAACTCGCAGCAGGACCTAAAATTGCAAGAACACCGCTCAACCTCTTATACCAGGAGGATACGGGCATGTGGCATGGTGTGCCTTTGCTCCTGCAAGTGAAGGTAGGCAGGAAAATGGGTCTGTGTGCTACACAAGTATACACATATATGATAATTCACTTACCATATGGGGCAGCTGGATGTTAGCTAGACTGTGAATAAGAGACTGACTAAGATTGGCCAGTTCATGAAGAAGAGACTCATTTTGCTGCTCAATGACTTTATTCTCTTCTTCTATTGTCTTCAGGTTACTCTCCATTGTTGTAATCTAAAAAGCACAACCAGGCACAAAACACAACAGAGACCATTACAAACCATTAGCATCAGGTGTAACTTTACCAAGACAGCTATTACTGTGAAGTCTACCTAATGGAGTTCATTCTATGATTAGAAAAAATGTGTGTTATGGCTCAATCTTACTATTTACATGATCATTTAAATATTAAATATTTAGCTTCAATCATGTGTAGGATTTTTAAATTTCAATTCTTTCTATCCATATCTATATTGACATTCTTCATCGGTCTTCAGTTTGTGTTTTAAATTACCCAGATAGTTCATAGTGTTTGATTTTTACCTTATTATATTCTATGTTATAAACATATTAAACGTACCGGCTTCAACATCCAGGGTGACTAAAATATATTGCAAAAGCATGCTTGGGGTTCATTCACAGACAGCCTGACTCACTTGTTATTAGAAATGTTAGAGCAAAGAAAATGGAGGCATTGTTCACAACAGCCTATTAAATTGCACCTGTCATTTTTCAAGTTATTTTTTCCCCTTTCTGCTGGTTATAAAGCTGAGCTCTGTAAGATTACCGTATATGTTCTGGCAAATGTCACGCTTACATTTTAAAAATGCTAACTTTGTAATTTTTTATGTTTTTTTCAAGCACAATAAAAATAACTTGTATTAGATTGATTGTCCAGAGAAATTTGACTTAAGCCCTGTACACACGATCGGTTTTACAGATGAAAACAGTCCGATGGACTTTTTTCATCGGACAAACCGATCGTGTATGGAACCCATCAGTCTTTTTTCCATCGGTTTTAAAAAATAGAACATGTTTTAAATTTTTCCGATGGATCAAAAACCGATAGCAAATTTCGATCGTCTATGGGCAAGTCCGTCGGATAAAAAACCCACGCATGCTCAGAATCAAGTCGACGCATGCTCAGAAGCATTGAACTTTATTTTTCTCGGCTCATCGGAGTGTTTTACGTCACCGCGTTTGGAACGGTCGGTTTTTTGACTGATGGTGTGTAGGCAAGACTGATGGAAGTCAGCTTTATCGGATTTCCGATGGACAAAACCATCGGATTAGAATCCATAGGATATCCGATCATGTGTACGAGGCTTAAGGCTTTCTATACTAGTACAAAGCAAACTGGGTCTAAATGAAAATGAAGATAATACGTTTTAACGAAACACTTGTTGATTTTATGTAAGTGCTGCATAAATGTGCCATGTGTCTTTATGACTGCATTAGCCTCCTGTTGGGTAGCCTAGCTTTTCGAGACATTGGTCCTATGGCCTCCTTTTTACTTTGTTATTAATGTATATTTATATCAACCATACTCTATCATACTTATGCTTTAAAGTAGAACTATAGGTACAACTTTTTTTTTTCATTTTCGAGTTATAACCTCTGTAATGTTTATTTTTGCCATCAGGAGATTTCCCTTCACTTCCAGTCCCATAGCAAAACAGGAAGTGAGAGGAAATCCCTACAAATTTCATAGAGACCCCCAGGTCACCAGAACTAATGTCCCCATTGGAAAATTTCCCTTGTATTGTTTTTTTTTTTTTGGGACAACCCAAAATTTTGAATTTTCTTTTGCCTTCACTTTCAATGATAATGGTAAACAGGACAAATAGGGAGGGGGAATCTCCCTAACGGGGGCACAGATAGTAATAAAAAATGACAGATGTCCTAATTCTTCTCCCCTCTATCCAAAACGAAAAAAAGTTTTGCCTTTAGTTATACTTTAACTTATCAGGTGGTGTAGTAGGCTGAAGAGGCCCTCATGTCTATGGGTGAAGCAGGAGTCATGTGGTTTTTAATCACAACAAATAGCTAAATTAGCTTGTAATTGCTTAGACTACAAAAATGTCTGCCTTCACTATTAAAGGTGCCTGGAATACCTTTAATCTTTCTGAGTCTGGATGTTGTATACTGTATCTTCATGTCGTCAGATTGTTGTATTATAGGGTTTATCTGAGCTAGGTAACCTGCTGCAATTTTATCTACTGAGCTTAGTTATAAACATGCCCCGAATGTGTGCAGATGTACTTATTTAGTAAAACTATGCAAAGAACAGCTAATCAGAGCTTTGTTTAAAATGATAAGATTTGCAAATGATGAGTACTTATTGACTGATAAAAGGCACTGCTCTATGCATATTACTTTCTGCCAAATCCATTAATTAAGCCCAATGATATTAGTTAGATGGGTTTTTAAAACATTTGTCCATACATGCAATTGGACAAACCTGTCAAACTGAGGTGTACAGAGCCACACATTTGAGTGTTAGGATAACAGTGGATGTGGATGTACAGAAACTCCCCACATACATGTGATCAGCTATCGATCAAGTCTGCAGTGTGACTGTCTACTATCTCCTAAAGATGTGCTCTTTACACACAAAAGGGTTGATTTACTAAAGGAATAGAGCATATTCACTTAATTTCACTTTGCAAAGTGAATTTTCATTATCTTAGTATTAGAGGTCAAAGTAAAATATCACAATGCAAAGAATACCCAATTGTGCAAGAAATTGAAAATAAATAACTATAATAAATAAATAATAATTGCTTGCACAATTTCATGATTAAAGTCAGCACAACTTCGCTCTCAATTACTAAGCCAATTTTTTTTTTTTTTTGTAATACATAGAAATGACACTCCTTTAGTAATCCAAGGTGAATGATTATCAGCAACTTCCCAATAATCAGCACCTTAATTTTATTATATTGATGCTGTTGTATATTCCAAGAAATATAGCTATAATTATTATATTGTTGTGCACCTCAGTTGAAAAATACTGTGCTGTTATTGTTAACCACTGGCAGGCTGTAGTGCCCTTTCTTCCTTCTATATGTACACCTAAAACAGTTTTAAAACCTAAAATCTACTCTGCAAAGTAATGTTTCAAAGCTCTGTTTATAATGCAAGCTGTGTTCTACTAATAGATAAAAAGAAAGAAAAATTCTACTTATGGACAACTTTTATTCTTCAAAGGCTGAATTTCGTGTAAGTTACATGGAAAAAACACCAAACCTCCCCTCCCGTGTAACTTACATGAAATTGGTATTCATCAACACAGGGATCTTGGCAAGCAACAGGACGCTCGTCCAGTACCTAGTGGGAGGGAGCAGAAGCTGAAAAGGGGGCAGAGAATGAAGCAAAAGAGGTGGAACTGTATGTGAACGTCCAATAGGTATCAATCTTGGAAACCAAATAGGAATGTTTATTTATATATATATATATATAAATGTTAGACTAGCCATCAGACTAGGCTAACAGATTCACTAGGCTTGGTCGTGTGATGCTTGAGAGAGATAGACTTTTTTTTTCTAATTCATCATGTGTGCAGTTAAGTTCCACCTCTTTATATGATTAAATCATAATCACTAAATTTTATTACACAAGCAAAACTGTCATTCTACATTTATCTTCAATAATCCAAAGTCTATAGACAATATTATTCAATATATATATATTTTTTTTTATTTAACTGAACTCAGTTTTATTCTTGTGCCAAATTGCAGTTGTTGTGAGTTCCAATTAAATAACTTTTTTTGTTAATCAGTGCCACACACTTGAATGCAACACTTAACATTAAGAAGGTTCTCATCCTCACCCTTACCCTCCATGTAATTTTATTTTTCCCCAATCTGTCTTTGTCTACCTTTGATGTTTCGGTTGATGAATACCATGCAGCCAGCATGAACATGTGGCCACAGAAAACGGTATTTACAAAAGTACAGATGCACTCACGTATATGTCACATAGAGATGTAATCCGGACATTTCATGCACATGCACGTCACAAAGAAACAGTGCAGGCTTTAAAAAAGAAAAATGTTAAATGACAAATGATAATCGAGTTTTAGCATCACAATGTTTACATGGCGTATGCTTATGTGCTGATCACCTGGCCTACCCATGTTACGTTAACCACAAGTGAACTTCGACCCTTGGTAGCAAAGGTGAACTTCACTTCAAGAGAATGAACTTTGCATGCATGAAGTATGGGTGAGTATGAGAATAAAAGCTTTACTGTCTTATTTTAGTCTTTTTTTTTTTTTAAGATTAATAAGTTAGTGGCATCTCATATAGGAAATTCATACATAGCAGAGCTGTTAGCTTTCCTGGCAGTGCTAGTTGTAATAATATTCTATTTAAAATTAGCTAAATAAGACATTTGCAATACTGTTTATAGAAAACTGTTACCTGAGTTCTCAGCTTAATCATATCAGATTCCATCTGGGAGTTGGATTCATTTAGTTCTTTTATTTCTTCATCCAATTGTTTGATCTCTTCATCATTTTCTATACCTGGAGGATAGTAAAAGAAAAGAGTCTAATAGACTTAGAACATTTTTCCCTATTGCCATAATCATGAAAATTATTGTTAGGGCTGAATAAAAAATGTTAGCATTTATAGAGAAAGAAGGTCTAAACAAAACAATTTCTGCAGTTTCTAATAGCAGATTTGTCAGTCTCTATAGAAAACCCGCACAATTTAGTTGATTTATTTAGTGAATCTGGGAGGGCTAATAACAGTATAAAAAAAAGAAGAAGAAGAAGCAAATGCTGGCCATATATGTGATAATTCCATTATTTAACCATTCTATTTGAGTTTTTGGTAAATGGAAAGCTAAAACAATGCCTTTTTGAGATTTAACCACTTCAGCCCCGGAAGAATTGGCTGCCCTATGACCGGGCCATTTTTTGCGATTCGGTACTGCGTCGCTTTAACTGACAATTGCGCGGTTGTGCGACTCTGTACCCAAACTAAATTGACGTCCTTTTTTTCCCACAAATAGAGCTTTCTTTTGGTGGCATTTGATCACCTCTGAGGTTTTTATTTTTTGCGCTATAAACAAAAGAAAAGTGACAATTTTGAAAAAAAACAAACAAATTTTTTTACTTTTTGCTATAATAAATATCCCAATTTTTTTTTAAAAACATTTTTTTTCCTCAGTTTAGGCTGATATGTATTCTTCTACATATTTTTGGTGAAAATCGCAATAAGCGTATATTGATTGGTTTGCGCAAAAGTTATAGCGTCTACTAAATAGGGGATAGATTTTTTGCATTTTTATTATTATTATTTTTTTACTAGTAATGGCAGCGATCTGCGATTTTTATCGGTACTGCGACATTATAGTGGACACATCGGACACTTTTGACACATTTTTGGGACCATTGGCATTTATACAGCAATCAGTGCTATATAAATGCACTGATTACTGTGTAAATGACACTGGCAGGGAAGGGGTTAAACACTAGGGGCCGATCAAGGGGTTAGGTGTGTCCTATGGAGTCATTCTAACTGTGGGGGGGATGGGCTACCAGTGACATGACAGCGATCACTTCTCCCGATCACAGGGAGCAGTAGATCCCTGACATGTCACTAGGCAGAACAGGGAAATCCCTTGTTTACTTGCTGAAACAAGTTTTGACATAGGGAAGAAAGGTTATAACCCATGTTGGACTTTAACGGTTATCTGTGTTTCTGTTAAAGAGGTGTTCCCTCAATTCTTTCTACAATAACAATGGAAGTGAGGGAAAATTAATAACAGGGACACAGATAGCATATAGTGAACATGATGTAGAGCTACTCACTTTCAGGTCATTACAGGGGACAATCTCTTTACATCTCTTTACATCTGGAGAAAAAGAGATTTAACCTTCACATAAGGAAAGGCTTATTTACAGTAAGAGATGTGAAAATGTGAAATACGGTAGGCTTCCACAAAAACTAGTTCTGGCCAGCTTAGTAGATTGTTTCAAAAAAGAGCTGGATACATTCCTAAATGCACAAAATATATCAGATTGCCTCACTGGATCAGAAAGGATTTTCCTCCCTCTAGAGCAAATTGGATCGTGGTTTATTGGAGGGTTTTGCCTTCGTCTTGATCAATTGTGGGTATAGGACTGTGTTTATGGAGGTTTTCTATTTGTGTGCTTGTGTGAGTGTGTGTTTTTTTATTGTTTAAACTAGATGGACTAGTGTCTTTTCCAACACTTTTTTTTAACTCTAAATATAAAAAAGTGTGGAAACTTTTTCAAGACCCCTTGTATATTTGATCCTTACATTTTCTTGTAGATTCAAGGTGAAGAAGTTTAAGGATTAAATCAGTATGGTACAAGACAAAACCAATGACAATAAGAATAAAAAATGCTGTCATAAAAATACTTGATGTCTGGGTGCAGAGGTGAATATATTGTATTGTTTTTTACTTTTATATTTATTACTACCTAATGCCTATAAACTATTTCATCTTCCTTGCTAAAAAGAGTTCTGTTCTCTCTTTAATACAGCTGTTCTCTCTTTAATACTTCAGTATTATTCAGTAGTTGCTTGGAAAAAATAACTTGATTATAAAAAAAAAAAACAAGTAAAAACAACACATTCGCTTTGTTAAAACATCAGACAGGAAAATGCATTGTGCAGTTAAAAAAAAAAAAAATTCTCCTGTCTACATCATAGCCCATACTACCCAGAAAGTTAAACATTTAAAGGAGAAGTACAGCCAAAGTTTGTTTATGGATCACAGGAGTGCAGTTCGCATTGCAATCCTGTGACCCGTTTTTAGCAGACAGCGAGCTGAAGCCCACTGTCGGCTGATGTCACAGAGCCGGTCCAGGCTTGGGGAAGATCACAAGAATGGAGTCGGGATCCTCCCAAATGCCTGGACCGGCACTCAGCTTAGTCTCTCAGTGAGTCGCTGAGAGCCTGAGCCAACTGCTCCCACCCCCTCCACAGCCCAGCACTCCAGTGACAGTCACCAGCTCTCTGCTTATGGAGCCCTGAGAACAGAGCAATCTGCAGTGTTAGATTGCTTGGTTCTCAGTGTTAAAGCAGGCAGGGGACCGATGCTGCATCCACCTAGGTATGATTGTGGAAAAAAAAAAATCCCATACATCTCTTTAAATACAGTGGAGAATACATTGATTATGAGACACTAGCTTTTTGACATTATCTTAACAAAAGACAATACCATTGGTTGCTCTTTGCTTTATAGTCATCATTTCTTCCCCTGATAATCTGGCCTTCTTCATTGCTGATGTGGCTCTTGGACATCCCGATAAACTAAAATAAAATTTACAAGATCTTAATGTTTTTTTTTTTTTTTCATTAACATTTTTTAATATTTTGGATGTATTTCATATTTTTGAAATAGATATAATTCCTGTGTTAAATTGCTAATATACAAGGGTTCTTCAAAAAGTTTCCGCACTTTTTTTAACTCTATTAAATATAAAAAAGAGTGGAAACTTTTTGAAGGCCCCTCGTATATTTGATCCTTACATTTTCTTGTAGATTCAAGGTGAAGAATTTGAAGGCTTAAATCAGATTTTACGTGAAAACTATTTTGTTTGGATGAGGAAACATAATAAATGAGTGTGTAAGATTTTATTTTATACAAATGCAGTACCTTATTTTTAATTTCACCATAATAAATACATCATTTTTTAATGTTGATTATATTTGGTAGCTAATATTTGGGCACTGGAATTATCAATTCTCATGCAGGGAACGAAACTGGATAAAGACAGAATGTATGACATTTATATTTAGCATTAAATATCTAGCATCTAACACTTCTTATAGATCCTCCTTTTTAGCAAATGCATAGATAGGAGCACTCAATGCCTAAGCATTTTCCCAATAATAAATTTGATGTCAACACACAAGGCTGTTGTACTCTAGAGCTGGTTTCCATGAAACAAGCAACTTACCTCCGATGTGTAAGAAAACTCCCACTAATGTGTCCGGAACCATCACATCCAGGAGTGGGACAGGACATTCCTTCAGTTTTTCCAGATTTCCAAGAGAACTGTGAGCCATTCATATAGCCATCTTTCTGCCTCTTGGCTGCCAGTGGACATCCAGATGCACTGCGATGTGATGCATACTTCCCCGTCACATGACCTTGCCCATCACAGCCAGGGACTGGGCATCTAGTTATCACAAATAGATAAATTCATTTTCAAAATTTCTTTCATTGGCATATACTTTTTCATACCTTCAGGCGAGCTCAAAGTACGTTTGGAAAGGATTTGGATTAGATATAAGAGCCTACAATCCCCAGAATTCTCCGGCTAATTGTAATAAACCTCCACAACAGCTGTAGCTATCTTTGGGGCTTAGTGATCTTCCTTTTGAAGGGAATGTTATTAAATGTTTAAATTTTCTCTCCCACACCGCTATGCCAAACAGAGGACTGCAAGACACTGATACAAGGTCAAATTTAGGTAATTGGTCTGTTTGCATTAAAAAATACATTTATTGATGTATTAGAGATTACAGAGCTGCAAACATTTGTGTATTTTATATCAACCTAGAGCTCAGCTTTAAAGTAGAACTAACACATTTTTGATAGAGTAAGGGAAGGTTATAAGTCTGTCAGTTTTTTGTCCCATTGGGGAGATTTTTTTTCACTTCCTGTCCCACAGCCAAAACAGGAAGTGAAAATAAATCCCTGCTAAGTGAGGGAATCCCTGGTTGTCAGCAGAACTAGTGTCCCCATTGGAAGATTTCCCTACTATTCCTATTCTGTGGACATCCCAAAATTCTGGATTTTCTTTTACTTTCACTGTTGGTGATAATGGTAAACAATACAAAAAAAGAGGATGAATCCCCCTAATGACGGTACAGACAGCAAAAAAAAAAAAAAATGGAAATTGAGATCAAGGCTCCCGTGCTATATGTGATACACGCTCAAATCAAGTAAATAAATAAATTCATAAATAAATCAGCAATAATCAGTGTAAGATGTGACCGCAGCTTCTGCTCCAACGTGCTATTGCAAACTGCTAGCAAAAAAAAACACGTATACTAATTCTTCAACACTCTGTCAATAAGTAGAAAAAAAATGTTTTGCCTTTAGTTATACTTTAAGAAAAAGATCTCTTCATTGAATAATATCAAAAAAGTAAATTCTCTACTTACTTTATAGCAGCTAGTTTTGAATAATATTTGAAAACGTTTTGCTCTAGTACAGTGGTTCTCAACCTGGGGTCGGGACCCCCTTGGGGGTCGAATGACGATTTGCCAGGGGTCCCCGAATACTTGGCTTTTCCTGAAGCCCACACCACTCTCCCAGGCTTCTCGTGGCCGCCCAGCAGGGCTGTCCCTGGAGCCCGCGGCCACCCACTCAGCCTCTTCGCAGCCGCCCATTCAGTTCACGGCAAGGCTGGGGGGCAGAGACTAGAGGTCAGCTGACTGGTGAGGAATGTGAAGTGGGAGGGGCTGGAGGAGACCCTATCTCCTGGTTCTGGCATAGGTGTCACTGCTGCGAGACACCACAAAGTCAAAGACACAGTCAAGCCAGAGACACAGTGAATAACACTACCTGTGATTATAGTTGCCATTAAAAGTCCCCACTACAGTTCTCAGATCAGCAGATGACCTTGATCGAGAGCACCTAAGTTGGCTGATCAGAATTCCCCCCAGCACTGCCACTCATCCCACCCCCCCACTAGCACTGCCACTCATCCCACCCCCGCACTAGCACTGCCACCCATCCCAACTCCCCGCAATGGGATGATGGGAAAAAAACAAGAAATTAGGATAGAGGGAGATAAAAGGGAAAGAAAGGAGAACAAAGAACGAGTGGTACATCCCAAAATGTACCATAAGGGGTTTTAATACTGTACGAGTGGAAGGTACTCGGGGAGCGTTAAATGTCCGTGGGTTAGGGGCGCAAATTACTTGTCTTGCCTTGGGTGCTGACAACCCACGCTCCGAAAATAATTTTATTGTTGGGGGTCCCCACAACTTGGGAAATTTTATCAAGGGGTCACGGCACTAGAAAGGTTGAGAACCACTGCTCTAGTATAATATTATCTGTCAGGTGTTTAGGTGATATTAAGATAGGTAAGATTTCAAACACACGAAAGGTAGAGGAACGTTAGCTGACAATACTAGCAATTATCAAAGACAGCTGGGATCTCAGCTTGACGTCTGTTTACTAGAGGCTAAAAGCTATTTTAATGAGAAATGTTCCTAATTGATCTGAATTCTTAGATAAAGTTGCCTTTTATTTTAAGAATCAAGCAAGTGCAGAGGTGAAAAATATAAACTGAATGCAACCATTAGGTGAGCTATTAGGTTTTAGGTGACAGAAGTGAAGCACTGCAAATGTAGAAAGCTCTTGATGTTGTATATGGAATAACGGCTCAGTCATTAGCACTATAGCACTTAGGTTCAACGCCTTCAGTTGCCTTCAGGAAACTTTACAGAATTATTAGGGTTGGTTTATTAAAGAAGTAAAAATTTACACTTTCCAAAGTGAATGTTTACTTAGTTTAGCAAATAGGATGACTACACCAAATATGTGCAAAGCACAATCAATTTGTTTTAAATTGGCCTTGCATGTGATTGGGCATTTAACGTGAACAAAACTTCACTTTATTTACTAAGATAAATGAGCATGTAAAGTAGAAATGATTCATTCCTTTAGTAAATTAACCCCATTGCGATCTAGAAGGGCCAGGACTGGACATAAAGCCAGCAGACCTACAACATGGGAGCTTTGGGGTTTGTTTCTTTTTTGGATACAGCAGAGGCTGTTCACGTTTCTAGGTGAATGATAGTAAATACATTGAACCTGTGTTTATTTTAAATATCCAATTGTGAGTGAAAAAAAAACATGATGTTTTTTACATTAGTCAAAAATGATCTAAAGCCAAAGCTTTGATGAGGGGTTAGAACCTCTGTTGGCTTTACATTGTTGTCCCTGCATCTGCTAGAGGGATTCACCCCTATATTTGTCCTTATGGTCAACATCTCTGGCATTAAAAGTGAGGGGAATTTGAGTTGTCAACAAACCAGTGACAGCTGTCTAAGACGGGATTTCCTTTATTTTGGAGAGATTCCCACTTATTGTGTCTATGGAGCAGAAAGTAAATGGTAATTCTCCCCAGTGTCAAAGATTTGCACCATTTCCTACTCTATCCAAAACTGAAAAAAAGGTTTTACACATTAACCGGCATACATATAAAAATGTCCTGCTGTCAAGTGGTCATACCAAGATCACGACTGCAGTTGCAGCCATGGTCTTGGTAGAGTTTTTTTACAGCTGGTGTTCCACTGCCTTGTGAAAGTGATCTGGGTGTCTCTACAGCTACCTGATCACTTTTACAGTACAGAGAAGGGTCACCTAACCCACGCCGCTGTCACCCTTGGGGATTCTCGGACTCTCCCGTTCTTCTGGGGAGCCCAAGATCATGGTAAACAGCCAGGATCCCTTCACACAAAAGAAATGGAAAAGCATTCATTCCCCACTCTCCTCTGTGATGAATGACGCCGGAAGTAACAATGATTTTAGCATTCGATATGTTTATTAGGTTTTACAGTACATGAAAATAAAATAAAATAGCAACGTAGGGCAGTAATAGCAAACGTCATAGTCACAGGCCCAAGAAGGTGCATACAGATCATCTGAGAGCACAGTAAATAATGGCACATAAAGAGAAGGAAAACATTATACATGATAACATGGCTACAAATTTGTGAGATAGTCATACTGCAATATATTTAGAAGGTGCCAAATAAGAGATCCAAGCAAACTGCTTTTTCTGCCCTTTTCAGTGAAACTTTCATACAAATCATGTGATTCAAATAAAAACAGCAAGAGAAACTGTGTCAGGATTTACCAAAGGAGCCACAGAGAGAAAAGGAAAAAAGCGTGAAGAAGAAAAGAGAGAGAGGCAGTAGACCTAGGGTTCCCTGATGCCAAAGAGTGAAGACTACATTCATTAGACATGTGCATTAGTTTTCATCCGAATGCATTTTCGTCCGAATTTCAGCTATTTTCGTTATCGTTTTAACAAACGAAAACGAAAGCACAGAATCCGAAAACCTAAAGATCCGACATAAACAAATGCTTTATTTTCGTTTTCGTTGCTACAACAGTTCGATATAGATAGGAGATTCGACGTGACGCTGACAATAACAATCTGTGTCTATCGAACCTGTGGTCGAATGTGCCTAACTTTAAAGCGGAGTTCCACCCAAAATAACATCCATATATGACCACACTCCTTACACTACAAACATGTACAGTAGCCACTTATTTATTTTATTTTTTCTGTACATACCGTAATATTGTCATCTAAATTCCGGCTTCCGGGTACTCACTCCCGCGGGAGTAGGCGTTTCTGTTCTCCCGCAATGTAATCTGGGAGTTCGCTCAGATGTGACATGTCCTGCAGAAAAAGTTCCCCGGCGGATAAGGTTCCCCCCCCCTGTACTGCGCATGCGCGGCACGAACCTCAGCGGAGTTTCCGAAAGTAGCCGAACATGTAGAGCTGCGAGTCGGCTCTACACGGCGCCTGCGCAGTCAGCTCTACATGGCTCCTAGTCATTGCGCAGGCGCCGTGTAGAGCTAACTCGCAGCTCTACATGTTCGGCTACTTTCGGAAACTCCGTTGAGGTTCGTGCCGCGCATGCGCAGTACAGGGGGGGGGAACCTTATCCGCCGGGGAACTTTTTCTGCAGAACACCGTCCACCGCTACCAGGAAGTCAGTGCTTGTGGGCTTCACAATGCCCACAAGCAAAATGGAAAATTCTGACGGCTGATTTTAAAAGTGCATTTTTTGCCAGAAAAAAGACAGGGCAGGTTAAAAATCACCAAACACGTGAGTACTAATTGGTGATCTACAAATACTTTGCATGCAAGCTAAAAAAAAAAAAAAGATTTGCCGCGGAACCTCCGCTTTAACTCTATTAGTCCAAGATTATTCTACATAGGAGAGAAAAGATTCGACATTATAGAGAGAAAAGATTCGACATAGGAGAGAAAAGATTTGACATAGGAGAGAAAAGATTTGACATAGGAGAGAAAAGATTCGACATAGGAGAGAAAAGATTCGACATAGGAGAGAAAAGATTCGACATAGGAGAGAAAAGATTCGACATAGGAGAGAAAAGATTCGACATTATAGAGAGAAAAGATTCGACATAGGAGAGAAAAGATTTGACATAGGAGAGAAAAGATTTGTTATTATAGAGAGAAAAGATTCGACATAGAGAGAAAAGATCACTGCTGGAATTGGGTGGGGGAAGTAAAATAAAAATAAAGTTGATGATGAATGTTATTGGCTGATTGTAACCAAAGAGGAGGAGCAGTAAAATAGCTAGAATGACGAAGATTCGACAAAGCATCGAAAGTTAGAAGATTCGACGGTGCAGCAAAACTGTACGACGCTGCAATCGTACATTTCGGGTCAAATGCATCCGCCCATAGGCTATAGAAGAATTCTAATGTTGGTTGACTAGTAATAGTAATGAATAAATATAATTATTACTAGTCATACAACATTAGAATTCTTCTATAGCTTGTGGGCGGAACATTCGACCGGAAATGTATGATTGCAGCGTCGTACAGTTTCACTGCTCCGCCGAATCTTCTTTGAACATTCGACAGACACCATAAGCCTTCAATGACAGATTCAACCTTAATTAATTCAGATTTTCGGACGAATGCAATTTCTAACGAAAAACGAAATAAATAAAAACGAATTTCGGGAGTAACTAAATAAATTTATTTTTCGGACGAAAACGAAATTCCGAAACGAAATATTTCAGTGTGCACATGTCTAACATTCATTCCTTAAGTTGGATATGTATATACTTGGCCCAGGTTGGCCATTTCTTTTGAAATTGTTTAAAGTGGTTGTAAAGTCAGAAGTTTTTTTTTTTATCTTAATGCATTCTATAAAAAGATAAAAAAAACTTCTGTGTGCAGCAGCCCGCCTAATACTTACTTGAGCCCCCCCTTGATCCAGCGATGTTCCATGAGAGGCTTGACTGGCCGGGACTCTCTCTCCTGATTGGCTGAGACAGCAGTGGAGCACCATTGGCTCCCACTGCTGTCAGTCAATGTCAGTGAGCCAATGAGGAGAGAGAGGGGGCAGGGCCGGGCCGCGGCTCCATGCCTGAATGGACACACGGAGCTGCGGCTCGGCTCGAGTGCCACCATAGCAAGCTGCTTGCTGTGGGGGCACTCAGCAGGGGGGAGGAGACAGAAGTGCCTAAGAGGGACCCGGCACGAGGAGGATCTGGACTGCTCTGTGCAAAACCACTGCACAGAGGAGGTGAGTATAACATGTCTGTTATTTTCAAATGAAAAAAAACGGAGGGTTTGGTATTCCTTTAGTCTTTTTAAGCAGTACTCTCACCAGTTTCTTCGGGATCACAGTCCAAGAGATTTTATGTCTGGTATGGGTAAAGGAAACTGATGGCTTTATCCAGGCTCCAGCAATCATGCATGTGGTTGCTAGGAAAATAAAATAATCCAGTCTTTGTGCGCTGCGGGGGCTACCAGGGATAGCTTCATTCAATAGGGCGTACTGGAGCCGTTGACTTACTACTTTGCCCAATACTAGACGGAGCAAGGAAAACACCCTATTTTAATACTCCCTAATCCTGGGACACTCCCAGCAGATATGATACATAGCACCCCATGAGACAATGATTTTATCACTTCCAAGTTTAGAACTGGGAAAGCCAGGGAAACAGTTGATCAAGCACAGCTGCTTTGGAGGGCAGGGGAGACATTGGGAGTCTAATAGACCCCCTCATGTCTCCATAAAAAGTAGCTGCCACTGCTCAAAACTATCACATTGGTGGCTATCCCCTTGTTATCACAATACAGGTAAAAAAAAAAAAGTTAAACATTGCCCCACCCTCCCCGCACATACATGCAAATGCACACATAGGTCCTGAATGCATATATAAATAGTAATGGTACCACACATGTGGGGGTTCTAAGTAATTTTCTAGCACAAAATTTTGTTTTTAAAATGTGTTTGAAAAATTAAAATTGTCCGGGACAGCAAGTAGTTAAAGTGCTCTGTCACTGATATAAAAAACATTTTTCTAAAAAAGGGCACCTGCAATAGAGGACTGTTCATACTTACCTTTCCAGCTGGCATTGGTTTAGATCATCACTTTTCTAAAATCAACAAACACGGAAAACTCTTTAAGAACCCAAATGCTTCTGGGTATGTTGAATGTGCTGTGCGCTAATATATGCATATGATGCTCATATAGCGTAGCCATTTTGTTAAAAGCACATATAATGCTGCAGCATACAAACAAACAAACATGGCCAAACAGAACTAACAAAGATGGCTGCCGCTCCTACCATGAGTACGTGGCGGCAATGACGTTAGCACGTAGGCCCTCTCCGACACGTTTAGTGCACATTCTCAAGGGATCCTCCTATCAATTAACAAAATTACTACACTATATGAGCATCATTTGGGCTCCCATGGGTGAGATTTTTTGCACATCGCCTATCCCCATTTGAAGTCCATCAAGGTATCTCCATACCTGAACATGATGTCACCACGCTTCATAATAGCGGTTAAAGGCTTGTCGTGATTTGCCATCTGGTGAGTGTTTAGATTGGTGGAGGGACACAACGATGGAAGAGCACCTTAAAACACTTTTGGTATAAGTGTGTATATCTCAATGCTGGATTATGTCTGTTTTCTGGTGAGTGGTTTGGCACACTACACTTACTATTGCAACAGATCTTCTAAACATAAGAGAAGATTCTCTGGTACCATCACACAGTCACTATTGGAACTTTGTTTATTCATTCATTGTATATAAATGGACATTTATTTTTTACTGTGAGGCGCTGCACTGCCTATTGCTATTGTATACTTTGATTAGATTACTGATTCATTTCCCAGATAAGGAATTCCCTCTGTTCCCAGAGGCCCTGTTCTGGGTGGAGGCAATGCTAACTTCATTATCAAACCCACTCTTCCACTTAGCAAAGGTTATGGTTTATTCACCTACAGGTGTAGCGCAATATCCTGTTGTTGAGAGACAATTCTTAACCCCCCCCCCCCAAACAGTGCTACATAGGCATTCGCGACTCCCAGAAATGTCAGGTGTTATGATTCTACCAGAGGCTGTAGCTCTTCAGCAAAGCAACGATCAGCGTTAGTACCCTCTGTAGAGATAAATATGAACAGTCTTCTTTTTCTGTGGGCACACAGTGGACATTTAACACTGGTACAGCTGTTGTGGCTGGATGGGGCTGGGTGGTACTTCCGTTTAGGGTAGTATATGTGCTCAGGGACGGATGCCCAAAACACAGACTTCTTGTGTTCCAGGCATTTGTCCCTGGGCTCATACTGCACTAAACATAAGTACCACTAAGTGCACCACCCAACATCCAGCCACAGCAGCTTTAAGCTTTTCCTAGAGTTTGATAGGCTCCTGGCAGTGGGGCTGGATGTGGTACTTGTTCCCCCAGTTGGGGCTAATGGCTGGAGCCCCTAGAACCAGGGTTAAATTAGCAGTGTACCTGGTGACTAACACAGCTTCCCTTCATTTACAAAGCTCAGTAAACATTTACCTTGTTGTGTGAACAGTCTCTGCTCCTTAAAGCGGAGTTCCACCCTAAAGTGGAACTTCCGCCCATCTGATTCCTCCCCCCCTTGGGTGCCACAATTGGCACCTTTCGGGGGGAGGGGGGACAGGATACCTGTCTTTGACAGGTATCCTTTCCCACTTCCAGGAGTCCGGGCCGCGGCCCGTGACATCACCGCGGGGCTCCCTCCTCCTCCCCCGAAAGCCAGGCCAATAGGAGAGAGAAGCGGGGCCTCGCGCATGCGCAGTAGGGTTCCCGACGTGGAGCCGAAAGGCTACACTGCCGGGTTTCCTTACCCGCAATGGCGGCGGCAGCACCCGACAGCTGATGGAAACATTAGCTGCAGTGCCGACATCGAGGGACTCCAGGACAGGTAAGTGTCCATTTATTAAAAGCCAGCAGCTGCAGTATGTGTAGCTGCTAGCTTTTATTTTATTTTTTGTCCGGAACACCGCTTTAAGTAAATCAATTCCAGTGTTTACATACAGCATTCACATATCGCGATCCATTGATCACTAAGTACTGTTTTATAGCACAGTCATTTAAAGTATGCTATATATTATCTTTTTCTACAGTGTTGCCTGCCTACACTTTCCATATGGGTCAAATCCAAAGTTTCACAAATATCTCATACATTTCCAATGTAACATCTTCCAATGATCACTGTACAGTGACCTTTCACCAAAACTGACCTGATTGGCTCTTGGTCTTCTTTGTCTTCTTTGCTTTGTGCTATCTTAATTCCACTTTTCTTTGCTCTTGGGCAACCTGAAAGGCTGGGGTAGGTACAAATATTCACTAAAGAGTCATTAAAGGGAAATTCCACCTTTCAATAAATATTTGTAAGAATAAATGTAGCAGCATTAAATTATTATTTCCTCTATGTAATTTTTACCTTATTTGTGTACTTTTACCTGTATCGCTGAATTCTCCACTCAGCTCTCTCCAGTCTGAAAAAAATGCTTGTTGTCAAATGGGATATTGTCTGAACATTCTGAACTACTGTAAGTGCAGATATGCCCACCCAACACCTGTCTGTGGTCTCTTAGCCATGTGGTCACACATTTATCTGCTGCGTGTGTGTTCTTGCTTTTTTTTTCCCAGCAAGTTATTGAAAACACAGATATGCATTTGTAGGCTCAAGACAGATGTTCTTATTAGTTTGTGGATACTCAATTATTTTACTTCATCAACTGAATTGTTTTCTTCGGTGTTTTCACATTGGGGTTGATTTAGTAAAAGCAAATAGACTGTGCATGTTGCAGTTGCACTCTGCAAGTACAGTTGCTCCAGAGCTTAGTAAATGAGCAGAAGCTCTGCTGACTTCCATCATCCAATCATGTGCAAGTAAAAATGCTGCTTTTTAAATTTTCCTTGCACATGATTGGGTATTCTTTGCAAAGTGAAGCTTTACTTCATTTACTAAGCTCTGGATCAACTGCACCTGCAGGGTGCAACTGCACTTTGCAAAGCGAACAGTCTATTTGCATTTAGTAAATCAACCCCATAATCTTTTAAAGCTGAAGTTCGGCTACATTTTTTTTTTTACTCTACAGCTTTAGTTATATTACTTACCTGTAATAAAGTAAGGTAAGGTTGATGTGCAGGCTGTTGGATTCTGAAGAAATTTTCGCTGCAAGGCTGCTCTGTCTTCTTCCTGCTGCTGAAATTCCGATGCTGTGGGGTGTAACAGCTACGGGTCTGCAGACTTAGCTGTACTAAAGATGATTTGACGTAGACATGTCCCTCCTCCATTGAAAAAGTTATTTCACTGCTTACACTGCCTGTAATATGATCTGTGAATGGGCAAGAGTCTGACCAGTCACAGAATTCACTCCTCCATTCACAGATCATGTTACAGGCAGTATAATCAGTGTAAGAACTTTTCTCAATGGAGGAGAAGGCAGGAGGGGGAGTGTCCCCATCAGATTATCTCAGACTAAAGCTGGTAACCCCCACAGCGACAGAAGTTCAGAAGAACGAAGAGGACAGAGCAGTCCTGTCATGAAGATTTCAACAGAATCTAGGACATTACAGGAAAGCAATATACCTACAGTTGTAGCAGATTTTTTTTTTTTTAAATTTTACTTTGAAGAAAAATCCATATTTAATATAAAGTATATTATCAAAGGTATTAGGATGCCTGCCTTTACATGCATATGGGCTTTAATGGCATCCCAGTCTTAGTCCATAGGGTTCCATATTTATTTCACCCTTTGCTGCTATAACAACTTCAGCTCTTTTTTAGGAGTGTGTCTATGGGGATGTCTGCTTCCAGAAGCGCATTTGTGAGGTCAGGCACTGATGTTGGAGAGAAGGCCTGGCTCGCAGTCTCCACTGTAATTCATTCCAAATGGTGTTCTATCAGGGTTGAGGTTAGGACTCTGTGCAGGCCAGTCAAGTTCCTCCACCCCAAACCCGCTCTTCCATGTTTTTATGGACCTTGCTTTATGCACTGGACCAAGTTATTTGGTGGAGGCGGGATTATGGTGCAGGGTGGTTTTTCAGGGGTTGGGCTTTGCCCCTAATTCCAGTGAAGGGAACTCCAACATGACTACGCACCAGTGTACAAAGCAAGGTCCATAAAGACAAGGATGAGTGAGTTTGGGGTGGAAGAACTTAACTGGCCTGCACAGAGTCCTGACCAATAGAACACCTTCTGCATGAATTAGAGCTGAGACTGTGAGAAACATCAGTGCCTGCAGCCTGACCTCACAAATGCGCTTCTGGAAGAATGGTCAAAACATTCCCATAGACACACTCCTAAACTTTCTGGACAGCCTTCCTTGAAGATTTGAAGCTGTTAAATCTGCAAAGGGTGGGCCAAGTCAATATTGAACCCTAGGGACTAAGACTGGGATCCCATTAATGTTCATGTGCGTGTAAAGGTGGGCGGGCGTCCTAATACTTTTGACAATATAGTGTATATATATGATTCATTCTTTGTTAAAAAAAAAATGGTTCTAATACTGTATATTATAACTTTTTACTGTTTCAATTAATGTTTAAAATTATTTTTAGTTTATTGATAAAAATATGTATTTCCAGTGTTTATCATCTTCTATTTTGTGGCCATACTGTCTATAGAACATTTGTTTTTGCCCAATTCACATAGAACAGCTGTTTTTTTTAGATTCATTGGACAAATGACAAATGACTACCCAATTTTTTTTTTTTAGAAATGGAACCCAAAATAATTTCGAGTTCAACAAGATGCATATCTAAGCACTCTGATTCCTATTTTTAAAGCTGGACCCTCAGGGATAAAAATTATTTATCCTTACTATTGGGTCCCCCTCCCCAAGTTACTGCAAGGGTGCTCCTTCTGCCTAACAAATGGTGAATAAGGCGATATACTGTATTTACCGGATTCCTCATTCACTTAGGCTTTTTCCTTTTCATGTGAGAGGAGGCCGAAGTCTCTTTCCTTGCCCAAACGCTGTAATTTCATTGCGTACATTGCAGAACCAGCAGTTCTACATATTATTAGACATGTGCATTTGTTTTCGTCCGAATTTTGGGTATTTTCGTTATCGTTTTAATAAACGATAACGAAAGCGCAGAATCCGAAATCTGAAAGATCGGACATAAACAAATGCTTTATTTTCGTTTTCGTTGCGACAGCAGTTCGATATAGATAGGAGATTCGACATGACGCTGACAATGACAATCTGTGTCTATCGAACCTGCGGTCGAATGTGCCTAACCTTAACTCTATTAGTCTGAGATTATTCCATGATTCGACATAGAGAAAAGATTCGACATAGAGAGAAAAGATTCGACATTATAGAGACATGAAGATTCGACGAAGCAGCTAAAAACATACGATCGCAGCGAGCGGACATTTATGGTGAAATGCTCCGCCCATAGGCTATAGAAGAATTCTAATGTTGGTTGACCAGTAATAATAATTAATAAATATAATTATTACTAGTGTCATACAACATTAGAATTCTACTATAGCTTGTAGGCGGAACATTCGACCGGAAATGTATGATTGCAGCGTCGTACAGTTTCGCTGCTCCGTCGAATCTTCTTAGAACATTCGACAGACACCATAAGCCTTCAATGACAGATTCGACCTTAATTCAGATTTTTTAACGAAAAACAAAATAAATAAAAATGAATTTCGGGAGTAACTAAATAAATTAACTTTTCAGACGAAAACTAAATTCCGAAACAAAATATTTCAGTGTGCACATGTCTACATATTATACGGGAGGATACCAAGGGCCCATCCATATTCCAGAGCGCCAGACAGCGGAGGAGAATGTTAGCTACTGAGGGAGCAAGAAATAAGGTAAGCATGTCACCTTATTCATTATCTCCTTGGCAGAACAGTCAGGTAACCCTTGTAGTGTTGACGGGGAGGCCCACTGTAAGGTTAAATCTTCTTTTCACTGGAGTTCAACGTTAGGCATTTACTTTTATACACAGTAAGCAGCCTAATTTCAAATTGATATGCAGTGATTATGTTTAAAAAATATATAAAGAGGACCAGTCATTATGAAAGTAACCTGTGGCATACACAGCGCATCTTCTCCTTCCTCTTTCCTGCTCAATGCAAGTATCCTCAACCACACTCCCCCATTAATTTTCACTACCAAAAAGGGCAGCCTGTGGTGAAACCTTGCTGAAGCTAGCCATGTTTGTTCTGAATCTGGTGCAGTGCCTTGAAAAAGTATTCATACCCCTTGAAATTGTCCACATTTTGTCATGTTACAATCAAAAACATATGTATTTTATTCGGATTTTATGTGATAGACCAACACAAAGTGGCACATAATTGTGAAGTGGAAGGGAAATGATAAATGGTTTCCAATATTTTTTACAAATAAGTATGTGAAAAGTGTGGGGTGCATTTGTATTCAACCCCCCCCCCCCCCCCTGTGTCAATACTTTGTAGAACCACCTTTCGCTGCAATTACAGCTGCAAGTCTTTTTGGGGATGTCTCCACCAGCTTTGCACATCTAAAGAGTGACATTTTTGCCCATTCTTCGTTGCAAGACAGCTCAAGCTCTGTCAGATTGGATGGAGAGCGTCTGTGAACAGCAATTTTCAAGTCTTGCCACAGATTCTCAGTTGGATTTAAGTCTGGAGTTTGGGCTATTCTAACACAGGAATATGCTTTGATCTAAACCATTCCATTTTAGCTCTGGCTGTATGTTTAGGGTTGTTGACCTGCTGAAAGGTGAACCTCCACCCCAGTCTCAAGTCTTTTGCAGGCTCTAATAGTTTTTTTTGCAAGGATGCCCTGTAATTGGCTCCATCCATCTTCCCATCAACTCTGACCAGCTTCCCTGTCCCTGATGAAGAAAAGCATCCCCACAGCATGATGCTGCCACCACCATGTTTCACGGTGGGGATGGTGTATTCAGGGTGATGTGCAGTGTTAGTTTTCCGCCACACTTAGCGTTTTGCTTTTAGGCCAAAAAGTTCAAGTTTGGTCTTATCCGCCCAGCACACCTTCTTCCACATGTTTGCTGTGTCCCCCACATAACTTCTCGCAAGCTGCAAACAGAACTTCTTATGTCTTTCTTTGAACAATGGCTTTTGCACAACTAATAGTTGTCATGTGGACAGATTCTCCCACCTGAGCTGTGGATCTCTGCAGCTCCTCCAGAGTTACCATGGGCCTCTTGGCTGCTTCTCTGATTAATGCTCTCTTTGCCTGGCCTGTCAGTTTAGGTGGATGGCCATGTCTTGGTAGGTTTGCAGTTGTGCCATACTCTTTTTCTATTTTCGGATAATGGATTGAACAGTGCTCCGTGAGATGTTCAAAGCTTGGGATATTTTTTTATAACCTATCCCTGCTTTAAACTTCTCCACAACTTTATACCTGACCTGTCAAGAGTGTTCCTTGGCCTTCATGGTGCTGTTTGTTCACTAAGGCTCTCTAACAAACCTCTCAGGACTTAACAGAACAGCTGTATTTATACTGAGATTAAATTACACACAGGTGGACTCTATTTACTAATTAGGTGACTCCTGTAGACAACTGGATCCACTAGATTTTAGTGTAGCGCCCTGCTCCTGATGACCAGGCGCTATGTTAAATTTAGTGGGTGTCTGAGCTGGTAGTTAGCTCAGACTCATAATTAAGGCTAAATCGGCCTCTGTTCCAGCTATGGCTGTGTTGGAAGGACTTCCCACTGTTTGCCTGTAGGTGGCGTTACCACCCCAGGCCAATGTGGAAGACAAACAGGCCAAAGTGCATTGGGTGTCTTTCCCCGGGAGCAGTTCAGTGGGAGCGGTCTACCCGCTGAGCATGCTGGGGAAGGGTACTTAAGGGGCAGACCTAATTGTTCTGGGCTCTTCTTTGCCTCGTGGCCCTCCTGGCTCGAGGCATGTGTTACTGGGAATTCAGCCTCGGAGCCACGTTGGTCCGAGGCTGTAACTATGCCAGGTAGGCCCAGTTGTCTTGACTGGGGCCTAAGCTTGAAGTTGATCCTGTGCTGTCCGTCCTGTGGGTGGAAGCCACTCAATGGAGGAAACCAGGGGAGGACCTGTCCAGAAGAGGACCGAGCGGAAGGCCGGTATCTTGCGGAAGGCCTTGGGACCTTATTGAGGCATGCACCATAACTAAAGTAACCTTACAGTCTGCCGGGTTGGCTTAAAGGCTCTTAGACTGTAAGGCTGGATATCTGGGTACTAAAATCCCATGGCAGAGGATAACTGAACGGTTCAACATAACCATCAAAAAGGTCTGTGGCAGAGACTGTTCTTTCTTATCTGTTCGTGCATCATTCCGGCTGCTAGGCCAAGTGAGAGAGGCTTATCCGGGTGAGCAATACCCACTCGGAGGAGATTGGTGAGTGAGACTTTGTATCTTAAGAGTTTTCCCCAGTGATCTGCTGTGTGTGCCTGAACCTTCCCCTAACCCTCCATCCCTCTACCTATACAAGTTTGTTGAGAAAATAAAGCCTGAAGAAAAAGGATTCATAACTTGTGTGGACATTGAAGTTACTGTAGACTCTCAACCCCTAGACAATGAATATTGGGTTAACGTGCAAGGCCCAAAATCTAAACCAGCAGCTCCTGCGGGGGTGTGCTACATTAGTTAGGGGTATCAGAGTAAAGGGGGCTGAATACAAATGCGCGCCATACTTTTAAGATATTTATTTGTAAAAAATGTTGAAAACCATTTATTATTTTCCTTCCACTTTGTGTTGGTCTATGACATAAAATCCCAATAAAATAAATTTACATTTTTGGTTGTAACATGACAAAATGTGGAAAATTTGAAGGGGCATGAGTACTTTTTTAAGGCACTGTATCAGGGCCAGATACTAGATAGTAGATACCAGAGCTATTTATCTAAAACTAGCAGGTGTAAAGTTCAAATCTAACCTCAAGGCTGCTTTCACACTGGGGCAGCAGGTCCATTAGCTAGTTTTAGTGATGCCTTACCATAGTTTTAGCTGCGCTTTTCGCCCCCGCAAGCGGATGAAGAAAGGGTTAAAACCGCTCATGTTGCGGCACTGCCCATTCATTCCAATGGGCAGGGATGGTGTAGGAGGGCTGTATACAGCTTACAGGCCTTTTTTCCCATCCCGTAAGCGCACCGCCCCAGTGTGAAAGCACTCGGGCTTTCACACTGGGGAGGCATGAGAGACAGTTTTCAGTCACTTTACAGGCGCTATTTTTAGTGGTAAAATTACGTAAAACTGCTTCAGTGTGAAAGGGGTCTTATGCCGCATACACACGTACGTTTTTAATGCCATTTTTTAAGCCGACGTTTTTCTCGTCGTTTTTTTTCTTGTTTCCTCTCAAGCCTGTCTTGCATCCACACGATCATTAAAAAAAACGCTCGAGCAAAGCGCAGTGACGTACAACACGTACAACGGCACTATAAAGGGGAGGTTCCGTTCGAATGGCGCCACCCTTCATGTTAGTAAACTTTGTTGAGCGGCGATTCACGCTTTTCAGCCTCGTGCTTTTCAGTCCGTTACAGCGTGACGAATGTGCTATCTCCATTACGAACGCTAGTTTTACCAGAACGAGCGCTCCCGTCTCATACTTGATTCTGAGCATGCACGTTTTTTTTCCCCTCGTAAAAGCATACACACTATCGTTTTTCACGTCGTTAAAAAAAACGACATGAAAAACGACGTGAAAAAATAGAGCATATTCGAAATTTTTAATGGCCGTTTTTCACGCCGTTAAAAATGCTCTGGAGCATACACACGATCGGTTTTAATGGCCATTTTTAAAAATGGCATTGTTAACGGCATGAAAAACGATCGTGTGTATGCGGCATAAGAAATTGTTATTTTAACAAAATAATAGTTGGTACTTGGAATAGACTTTTAGCAGGGATAGTAAGTCAGTCAACAGTATGTTAATTTAAACATGCTTGGGCAAAAAAGTAAAAAAAAATGGGGGAGACTTTATAGACTACTTGGTCTCTTTCTGTCATAACTCATCTATGTCTATATGTTTCTACTATTGGGCACAGCAGCCTTGTACCTATGGTAGTGAATGATGGAAATCTGGCCCTGAGAGGCCCAAAGAAGCAATGCACTTTACTTGAGGACCTAGTACTCAATTTGTTATGAAATTAACAGGTTAGCTTCATACCAAGTGGATTTCTGCAATGGGATCAACATAAGGAAAATAGAATGAAGAAGAATATAGCTGTTACCTCTATGTAACCAATCAGCATCTTTGTTTTATTTCCCATTACACGTTTGGGAATGGTAGGCAAAACCTAATTGGCTTCTACACACCATTACTTTTCTGTACTGTTGCATTTTTCATAAAGATAGCCCAATGCCTGGAACAATCTTGGGGTCATTTATGAGACTAAAGAAATAAAAAATACTAGTGCAAAAGTCTTGTTACTGCTATTTTATTTTTCCATGGAATAAATGAAAACATCATCCTGCTATTCACCCTGCCCCCTCCTGTCAATGTAAATGTTTAATGATTTATTAATAATTACCAAACTGCATTAAGCCCTTTAAGCCCACTATTCGTATATTACCTTTGCCCTGTACTGAATATACAGTACATAATAAATGTTCTTACCTTGAGGGCTAGCCATCATTGCACAGTGGTTAGCGCTCAAAGCTGGCTGTCCCCAACAGCTCAGGTCCCCACTAACAAGCAGGTACCAATCAGAGTGGTACTTGGTTATGTGAACACTATGTCAGGATTGACACAGTGACTTCATGCAGGATTAAAGCTTCATTGACACGCTAAGCCTTCAGTCTGCCAAAGGCACTGCAGCCTGAACGTGGCAGGGTGCATTTATTTAATACTCTAATTGTCAGCTACAATTTCAGTATTAAAGCGGTGTTCCAGCCTTTTAATGTTTATTAAAAGTCAGCAGCTACAAAAAGTGTAGCTGCTGACTTTTAATAAACAGACACTTACCTGTTCCACGGTCCAGCGATGCGGTCGCCTGCAGCGTCGCTCCTCTCCCCGCTCCTCTCCTCGGCGCCTCCATTTCCACTCTGGGCACCCGGCCGTGACAGCTTTCGGCGTCACAGCCGGGCACGCACTGCGCATGCGCGAGTCGCGCTGCACTCCCGGAGTGGACAGACGATCTCCTGGGACCTGTCACATATCCCAGGAGATCGCCTAGAGGGAGGGGACGCCTAGGGGCAGAGGAGGAGTCGCCTAGGCAGCCCGTAGGTGGAAGTAGAAAGTGAGACAGGAAGTCCCACTCCTAACAAAGCCCCCACTTCCCCCCCAAAAAAATTACATGCCAAATGTGGCATGTAAGGGGGCGAGGAGTGCTTAAAGCGGAAGTTCCACTTTTGGGTGGAACTCCGCTTTAAGAACAAAAAGAACTACCAAATGAATCTGTGTGTGTGAGTGTATATAACATACAGTACATATATATATATATATACACTGTATTTATATTTTTTCTTTCTCAGCCATTAAAAATAATAATAATAATAATAATTTATGAGTTTTATATCTGCCTGGAGTTTAGCTTCTTTGGAAAGCAGTTCCACCTCTACTCCAGCTTTATTTATTTTAATGTATTTACGTTCCTAGCAGAAGGTGGCTGGTTATTGCAGTACAGCCTATAGATCATGGTTGTCTGGACAGATCTTTATTTATTGATCACTGTGTGGAGGTCATTATTACATTGTCTAATGCAGTGGTTCTCAACTCCAGTCCTCAGGGCCCACCAACAGGCCAGGTTTGCAAGATAACTGAAATGCATCACAGGTGATATAATTTGCTGCTCAGGGATTGCAGTATTCTAGTCTGCATCTCACCAAGGTAATACTTAAAATCTGGCCTGTTAGTGGGTCCTGAGGACAGGAGTTGAGAACCACTGGTCTAATGATATAGACATTGACAACTTTTATATGCAGTATTCTCAATACTATAACAGCAACCATGATCTCAGCAGTGCTTCCACACAGGTCTACTCCAAGCAGCTCTTTAATAAAATATTGCAGGCTGTTTGGAGATTAGACAGAAATACAATTCTAAGCTTACCTCTCCTATCATGTAAAAAGCACCTATTATTGTGATAATCTTACACTGACAAGAGCTAACAAGCTCAGAAGATTTGTATACAGACTATACAAATGGTTTATCATAGATTATATCTTTGCTTCAAACTGTTTGGATCGTTATTGGAAAGCACAGTTGGCCACGAGGCAAAATGGACTTATCGCCCTACGTTTACCCATAAACCCTTAAAGTAGGAGTAAACTCCATATTCTTTAGTTCTATAAGGGAATGATGACATACTGTAATAATATGCCCTTTTTAATGCTGTAATAAGTACACTCCACATAAATATTTATATACACTATATTTTCAAAAGTATTGGGACACCTGCCTTTACACGTTTGCACATAAACTTTAATGGCGTCTTGGTCTGTAGGGTTCAATATTGAGTTGGCCCACCCTTTGCAGCTATAACAGCTTCAACTCTTCTGGGAAGGATCTTCACAAGGTTTAGGAGTGTGTCTATGGGAATGTTTGACTATTCATCCAGAAGCGCATTTGTGAGGTCAGGCACTGATGTTGGGCGAGAAGGCCTGGCTCGCAGTCTCTACTCTTATTCATCCCAAAGGTGTTTTATTGAGTTGAGGTCAGAACTCTGTGCAGACCAGTCAAGTTCCTACACCAAAAACTCGCTCATCCATGTCTTTATGGACCTTGCTTTGTGCACTGGTCCAAATCATTTGGTGGAGGGGGGGGATTATGGTGTGGGGTTGTTTTTCAGGGGTTGGGCTTGGCCCCTTAGTTCCAGTGAAGGAAACTCCTAAGGCGTCAGCATACCAAGACATTTTGGACAATTTCATGCTCCCAACTTTGTGGGAACAGTTTGGGGATGGCCCCTTCCTGTTCCAACATGACTGCACACCAGTGCACAAAGCAAGGTCCATAAAGACATGGATGAGTGAGTTTGGGGTGGAGGAACTTGACTGGCCTGCACAGAGTCCTGACCTCAACCCGATAGAATAACTTTGAGATGAATTAGAGCGGAGACTGCTAGTCAGGCCTTCTCGTACAATATCAGTGCCTGACCTCACAAATGCGCTTCTGGATAAATAGTCAAACATTCCCATAGGCACACTCCTAAACCTTGTGGACAGCGTTCCCAGAAAAGTTGAAGCTGTTATAGCTGCAAAGGGTGGACCAACTCACTATTAAACCCTATGAACTGAGACCGGGATGTCATTAAAGTTCCTCCGTATGTAAGGGCAGGCATCCCAATGCTTTTGACAATATAGTGTATTTCTTATATCTCGAAAGACTATTTTCAACATGAAAAAATGCCAAAGTCTAGACTTTAATTTAACTAGACCTTTTTTTTTCTAGAACTGATGAAAGCCAATGTCTACCTACCTTCTATGGGAAGCATAGTTTCCTGTTATATGCCCAGAGCCATCACACCCAGGAGTTGGACACCTAAAATGAATTACATGTATTTTAGCCATTGCAGTACAGAATGGCTTTACAGAAATGACAAGAAGTTGATGTTTTAGAATGTATAACAGCATCAAAAGGTAGGTTTAAAATGCAAACAGGAAATGATCAGAACACAGGGGGTTGGCGTAATGAGGAATGATATTTTCCTACAAAAAGCTGACAAGTAAACTTGTTTTCTCCTTTTGACTATCAATTAAACAAGAAAGAGTAATACTAGTATATATAAAGGGTTCTTTTTATTTTATTTTTCTCAATCTCTTGTGGGAATCTCTAGTTATAAAAAAAGTGGACATCCATGTATTTCATTCTTGCATATCCAACCCACTAGGCATAGACCATAACTTTTAGTTACACATATTGCTACCATACATACATGTTTTATGCTCAATTACATGTACTAATGGTTGTCTGTACAATGATCTTTCAATCTAAGCCTCCCCCTTTCCTTAACGATAAATTCCAGGAATGGCAGTTTTTACATAGTTACGTTGATGCAGCTTGGACTAATGAAAGTATGCTTGTGCCATACCTGTGGGATTTCCCTGGAAGTTAGACACCACTACTATGGTGATCTTCCCTAGATTCCAGGTCCTGTGCCAATGGGCTGCCCTGCTGCACTGTGAAGGTCGCTTACTTCTATTGGGTGCCATTTAGAAAATACTTTGCATTTTCTCAATGAATGCAAAGCGTTCTCTGATTGAGTTGGAGAAGTATTTATTGAGAAAAAGGAAAGCGTTGTCTCTCTTAACAACAAGCACATTCCCCTCTCCTCATCTCCACACATAGGAGGGGGGGGGGGGGGAAAGCTGATAACATGGTTTTAACTTCAGTTCAGTACATAGGAAGTCACATGGACACTGTAGGGTTGATTTACCAAAACTGGAGAGCAAAATCTGGTGCAGCGGTGCATGGTAGCCAATCAGCTTCTAACTTCAGCTTGTTCAATTAACCTACCAAATTTGTCATTCCTCTCCTCCATGTAAAATTCATAATTTTTTGCTAGATAATTACTAAGAACCCTCAAGCATTATAGGCCCTAGGGAATAAAATGGTGGTCATTGCAATTTTTTTATGTCACACGATATTTGCACAGCAATTTTTCAAACGCGATTTACTTTGGGGGAAAAAAAAACACTTTCATGAATTAAAAAAAGAAAAAAAACACAAAGTAAGTCCAATTTTTTTGTATAATGTGAAAGATGATGTTACGCAGAGTAAGGGCTCTTTCACGCGGACGGTCCGTTCAGGTCCTCCTGTCAGTTTTTTAGGCGGACCTGAACGGATGCTCCATGTACCCCTATGGAGCCACGGATGTCAGCGGTGACATGTCCGCTGACATCCGACCCGCTCCGATCCGCCAAAGTGTGACGGAGGAAAACCCTACTTTTCTATCCGTCTGCGGATCGGATCGGATTACAACGGACTCTACGGTCCGTCGTCATCCGATCCCCCATAGGGGAGAGCGGCGCTCTGACAGGAAGGTCCCTCCACAGTGTGCGGGGACCGCCCAGTCATCCTTTAAAATTGCGCACACTCGTGGAATGGCACAAAACTTTGGTACTTAAAAATCTCCATCTTACAGGTTACCTGTTTAAAGTTACAGAGGAGGTCTTGCACTAGAATTATTTCTCTCCTTTTAACATTCACGGCGATACCTCACATGTGTGGTTTGAACGTTGTTTACATATGCGAGCGCGACCTAAGTATGCGTTCGCTTCTGGACGGGGCGCTTAATTTTTTTTTTTATTGCTTATTCTAAACATCTCTTGTAATAGGAATAGGGCATGACAGGTCCTCTTTATGGAGAGATCTGGGGTCTATAAGTCCCCAGATCTCACCTCTAGGCTGGAAAGCCTTAAGCCTCGTACACACGGTCGGACTTCCATTGGACTTTTCCGTGGTTTTTTGTCCGAACGGAGTTGATCGGGAACACCCATAGCATACACACGCTCTGACTTTTCTGCAAACTTTCCCAAAACTTTTTGCAACATCACATGGTTTTTCTGCTCTTTTCTGCTCTTTACCGCCACCCTTTGGTCAACTTCTGCTATTGTTGGTTGATTTTAACATTAGTTTGTTTTGTCCATCGGAAAAAAGTCCGATGGTTTTCTGTACACACGGTCGGACTTTGCTCCATCGGACTTTTGTTGGGCAAATTTTGTCCGTTTGCAGACCCAACTTTTGTCCGATGAAAACAAGAAAAAAGCAAAAAAAAATTGTCCGATGGAGCGTACACACAGTCGGATTGTTGGTCCAACTTGCTCAAAATGAATTTTGTTGGCCAAAAGTCCGACCGTGTGTACGGGGCTTTAGATAAAAAAAAAAAAAGAAAATTATCTCAGCTTCCCAGCAAAAAAAAAAAAAAAACGTAATTGTTTACATCTGGCTACACTGGAAGTGAAGTCATGCTCCACAGCCAGCTCTATGGTAAACTTACTCTGCTGGCCAGTTCATTCTCCAGCTCGCCAATCGAATAGGCGAGTCGGGAGAAGCACTGAAAGTGGGACTTTCCTGTTAGTCGCCATGAGGGCTTTTACTTTGCAGGGAATCTCCTGCAGAAAAAAAAGATATCTGAATGATGCTTGCAGCTGCAAGCATCATTCAGATATCTCCACTCAAAGCCCAGGACATCAAAGAGGAGGACAGAGGACAGAGCAGGGTTGCGGATGATGGAGGCATGAAAACTGACCACGGTGTCAGGGCTCAGCAGCCATGATAGACCGTGGACAGTTTACAGGGTGGAAGGCAGAACAAGGCAGGATCAGCCAAGTATTTCAGGTGTTACAGGAGGCCAAATTACACAGCACAAGCACTGTTCTGTATAACATGCTTTAACCTCCCTGGCGGTATAATTCTGTCAGATTTTAGGTGCTGAAAGCGGTACAATTATTTTGCATGGAAATTTGGCATTTTATATTGTAGGCCTGTAATTTGGCATTTTATATTGTAGGCCTGTAATTCTTAAGCCGTGTAAACACGATAGGTTTTACAGATGAAAACAGTCTGATGGACTGTTTTCATCGGACAAA
This sequence comes from Rana muscosa, assembly GCA_029206835.1. Classification (NCBI taxonomy): domain Eukaryota; kingdom Metazoa; phylum Chordata; class Amphibia; order Anura; family Ranidae; genus Rana; species Rana muscosa. The sequence goes on along the minus strand of CM055121.1, from coordinate 429,103,905 downwards.
CCGATCGTGTATGGGCCCCATCGGTCTTTTTTCCATTGGTGTTTAAAAATAGAACATGTTTTAAATTTATCCGATGGTTAAAAAACCGATAGCAAATTACTATCGTCTGTGGGGAACGCCATCAGATAAAAAACCCACGCATGCTCAGAATCAAGACGACGCATGCTCAGAAGCATTGAACTTCATTTTTCTCGTCTCATCTGAGTGTTTTACGTCACAGCGTTTGAAATGGTCGGTTTTTTGACTGATGGTGTGTGGGCAAGACTGATTGATGGAAGACAGTTTAATCGGATTTGCGATGGAAAAAACCATCGGATTAGAATCCATAGGATATCCGATCGTGTGTACAGGGCTTTAGGAATAACTCACTTAAATCTGTGCAAACAAGAGTCTAGTAGACATCCCGGGTATGATAAAGTTTGAAACACAAAATCATAAATTATAATATAATAAATAACTATAAAAAATAATAATATAATAATAATAAAAATTATTCAATAATGTAATCAAATCAAAAACACTGAAATTTGCTCAGTTGCAGAATTGTTACTTTCAGTGTTTGATGATGAATTTCCCCACAAATCGCTATCTCTCAATTCTGCAAGTGATTCTGATTTATTATCGCTGTTTTCTAGCTGGTCTAAAACCACTATTGACATAAAGGGACACTTTTTGGTTGCTATGGACAATCTCCAGTTTCCGGGTAGAAAAAACAGAATTTATAATATAAAAGTGCATGCAGGGCACTGGACAAACCACTAGGGACAAAGGGGATGTGTAATAATTTTATACAGTACTGTAATCAGTAAGATTACAGTATACTGTATGTATTGTGTTTTTACTTTTTTGAATTCGGCGCCGATCTCCGCCCCTGTGCGCTGCAACGTCGCAGGGAACGGAGCTCGGCGGCACTCGGGCACTGTGTGTGAATCGAGCGAGGAGACAGCTCGCACACACTGCGGGGAGACATTGCAGGATCCAGGGAACAAGGTAAGTAACTCTCCCTGTATCCTGCGATGCAGTCTGAGTCTGTCTCGGGGTTACCGCTTATGGTACTGAAATCTTACCCCGAGCCAGACTCGGGAATACCGCCAGAGAGGTTAAAGGAACAGGATCTATTTTGTTTTGTTTTTAGGGTAATAAATGCTTTAAGCCTCATTAAAGCAATAGGATAAACTACAAAGTCATATGGATGTAAAGTGCTGTGATCCTTGGAAAATCAGTTCTTATGCCTTGTACACACGACCGGACTGTCCGTCGGAATAAAGTCCGACGGATTGTCCGACGGAGTTCTGACGGAATTCTGCTCAAGCTGTCTTGCATACACACGGTCACACAAAAGTCCGGTGAACTTTTGACTGCCAAGAACGCGGTGACGTAAAAGACTACGACGAGCCAAGAAAATGAAGTTCAATGCTTCTGAGCATGCGTCAAATTGTTTCCGAGCATGCGTGGTTTTTAGTCCGTCGGAATTGCATACAGATGAACGGACTTTTCGATAGAACTTTTTGTCCGTCGAAAAAAAAGAAAACAAGTTCTCTATCTAAGTCCGTCGGAATTTCCGAAGGAAAAAGTCAGATGGGGCATACACACGGTCGGAATATCCGATGAAAAGAGCCCGTCTGACTCTTTCCATCAGAAAATCCGGACGTGATCCCAGGGCATAAGAGATTTTTGAGGGATCTCTTCTGCTGGGGTCTTTGAGACTACAAAAAAGGAAAAAGTGACGATGTCTTGAAACATCTTCTCCGCTATACATTTGCTGTCATGTAATGCCACTATTATAGATGACAACATGAAAAAGTATATATATTTCACATGAAGAAGTTGCATTTCATGCTCTGACATTGTAAAAATCCAGTACCTAGCTGGACCAAGGCAAAATATTGACAATGTTGCTGTGTTATTAATGCAATTAGTACTAGCATTATTTATACGCATTTTCAATTATTAGTCGTTTTTGGTCAGTTTTGCTATTTTGGATGTTTGTGCTTACACCTGATAATCTTGACATCTCACAAAGGCTATGCCACACAACAGATAGGATTTATCATGAACTAAAACCGACTCATAAACAAACCCCTAATGTTGAATTAACCCCTGCAACACCATACATGATACCTGTAACTTTTTGAGACATGCCAGTGTTACACCAAAATCTAACAACACCATTCCTTGGGATCTAAAAACACTGATAATAGCTAATAGGCAAGACATTGTATACAAGCAAGATAATTCTCTTTATCTTTCTGTGCTATAAACCAGTAGTTATGGGTGCACTTTTAAACACAGGAAATGATTTGCTGTATGTGACCAATATACTAGTAAATTAATTTAAAATCACTGTTACTTGGCATTAGTAGATAATTGCACATGCTGTACACAGCTTCTTTTAGTATATACTATATATAATATATATATATATATATATATATATATATATATATATATATATATATCTCCATACATTTTGAATTTATCGAGTGTGAATACATACAGTATATGTCAATTGTCATGAAAGGCAATACTAATCTTCGCCACATGATGGCAGCATTGGTCCACATACATGCTATTTGTTATATAATCCATAATTGCAGAAAACCAGCTGTCAATTTATCAGATACATAAATAAGCAGAAAATAATTGTGGCACGTCACATTTGGGGGCTGGGGAGGTGTTATCGCTAAACACCAGATCATATGTAACAACACTGGCTAAGTATTCCCTCCGAGATATTCATTTCACAAGTTTTCTTATGCAAATAATCTGAAGTGATAATTAGCTGAAATACGGATGACATAAGCAAGGGGGACATGCGTGCTTTGGTTTGCTCCCAGTGCAAGATTGCACGTTTTCTTGGATGAAAAGTGTTACATGTCTTGCAGATGAATATGAACCCGATCTGTAGAGAAGTTTGTATTTCTCAAACCTGAACGTGCTAATTGTTGTTGTGAATGGCTGTTCTAAGTATAGCACCTATTTTGTAGGTTACAATATGTTCCCAGCCACCATCACGTAATGCCAGGCACCACAGTCATTTCATTGTGTTTGATGCAGCAATGTGGTTTTCCAAGGTCAAGCTGCAGGTGAGGTCATGCACAACTACCCTTAATGGAAACCGAGCAAAAAACAATGGAAACCTATGTGAACATGTAATGTGTTAGTAACGTTATATAATAGCAGACATGTGTGACCAGTTATAGACACTGAAATGGCTCCCAACCTTTTGAGCATCGAATGATTCTCAACATCGCTTTGTTTTTGACCTAGGACAGCAAGGGTGCAATGGGGCAGTATACATTTCATCCACATGTCATGATGCTGGCTGTCAGATTATGTTGGTGGAATATTATATTGTGTATTTTACAGGTCACTCACTCTGGATCTGTACACCTAGAACCAAACAGCTAGCAGAGTAGAGCGACAGCTTCCTCTACTCTAGGTGTCAATTCCAGATGTATGGGGTTGATTTACTAAAACTGGAGCAATTTTAGAATCTGGTGCAGCTGTGCATGGTAGCCAATCAGGTTCTAACTTCATCTTGTTCAATTAAACTTTGACAATAAAACCTTGAAGCCGATTGGTTTCTATGAAGAGCTGGACCAGATTTTCCACGCTCCAGTTTTAATAAATCAATACCATGGTCTGTTTTGGCCTCTACGCTCTCAGCTTTGGCTTGCCTTGATATGACGTGATCTGGGGGTGCGACCAGTGGTGGATTACAATAAGGGCAGAATGGGTGGGTTTACAAGGGCCCCAGAATCCAGGAGGGGCTCACAAGGATGGTAAAACAAAACTCTACAATTAAGTGCTCTTTGTAGTAAGTTGGTTTTAGATTTGCAAGTCTTTACACTTTTATTCTAGAAGGTGATGAGCAATGGCAGACTTTTGCTCTCTTTTGTATGTACACTGGGGCCCTATGTAAGTTAGAAGACCCCCCATTTTTTTGCTTAAAGTGTTTGTAAACATTATTTATTTTTTATAAAAATAACAAACATATTATACTTACCTGCTCCGTGCAATTTTTTTTGCACAGAGCAGCCCTGATTCTCTTCTTCTGGGGTCCCCCCGGCGCTTCAAGCCCCTTCTCTTCATCGGGTGCCCCCACGGAAAGCCGCTTTCCATCGGAGCACCCATGCTGGCTCGCTTCCAAGTCCCGCTGCTGATCCATTGACACAGACAGCGGGACTCGCTTCCATCTCACTGCTGTTGATTGACAGCAGTGGGAGCCAATGGTGCACATCGCTGGATCGGATCGGGCTCAGGTAAGAAATAGGGGGGGGGAATCTGATGGGGAGCTGCAGCACAGAGCCTTTACAACCACCTTAATATTGATAAGGATTGCAAATAAAGCATGTCCTATTTTTTAGTGCTGTCAAAGAAATTAAAAAGCGCCACAACCCTTAGATGAAGTATCCCATTGTAAATGACCAGATGGGCTTGCTGGGGTTTTTAAGGTAGCCCCTTACCCTGTACAAAACATTAATCAATTAGTCCAGGGGTGCCACTTTACTTAAATATTCACAACAGTCTCCATTCTCAACAAGTTTCACATATCTAGCTTCATTAGGAGAGCAAGGAGAGGAGAATTACCAATATGTTGGTCGTTCTTCATTTAATTGGCTGTGTATAGGACTCAGAAGTTGCCTTCCATCCCCTATATATTCACGTGTAGTAACAAGGAAACGGAAAAAGCCCTCTGGGATACCTAAGTAGATGCAGCGATTGGTGTGTATATAGAAATCCTCAACCCTATTTACATCCTTTTTCAGAATTTTTGTTCCGGCTGCGTCTCATCATCCCCCAAGGGACATAAACTCTATCCAATACCACACTGCATCTGGACTAAATCCACATTTATTTGTGCTATAAATGTTATAATAGCGCCAACATTGAATTGTCTCTATAGCCGTCCATTAACAAGGTTGCCCCACATCCCACCTGATTGCAAATAGGTACAATGAAGCTGCCTGTATTGTCTGTACTCCAATGAACAAAAAGGCATGACTTTAATCTTAGGTCATATAAGGATAGTGAGAGTAATAAAAACATTCAGAGAGCTCAATGACTATGGTTAGGCTGCTTGCAACAGACAGTGATACCCTCCAGTGGGTACCCAGCAGGTTACCAGAAAAAACAAATGTACCAATGGAAGGAGAGACACACCAAATAATAGAGGAGCTCTAATTCATTTATTGGTTTGCACTAAAAAGGCCTTCAATGTGTTTTGGGGGCCAGAAAATGCTCCACCTTCATCATGGCTTCAGTTAAAGTCAATAACATAATTAGACTCCAATTAGGACACACATGCAGCAGTGGGAGCCATTGCATAGACTCAAACTAGGACATAGATGCAGCAGTGGGAGCCATTGCATAGACTCAAACTAGGACACACATGCAGCAGTGGGAGCCATTGCATAGACTCAAACTAGGACACAGATGCAGCAGTGGGAGCCATTGCATAGACTCAAACTAGGACACACATGCAGCAGTGGGAGCCATTGCATCGACTCAAACTAGGACACACATGCAGCAGTGGGAGCCATTGCATAGACTCAAACTAGGACACACATGCAGCAGTGGGAGCCATTGCACAGACTCAAACTAGGACACACATGCAGCAGTGGGAGCCATTGCATACACTCAAACTAGGACACAGATGCCGCAGTGGGAGCCATTGCATAGACTCAAACTAGGACACACATGCAGCAGTGGGAGCCATTGCATAGACTCAAACTAGGACACACATGCAGCAGTGGGAGCCATTGGCTCCTGCTGCTGTCAATCAAATCATGTGAGGAGGGAGTGGGGGGTAATGCTGAGCAGCACTGTGTGTGTCTATGGATAAACACAGCCTGGCTTTGGAGCAAGCTCACAGGTGTGCCACCATAGCAAGTTGCTTGTTATGGTGGGACGCACAGAAGAGGAGGAGACATGAGCGTCAGGGGGAGACCCCGGAAAAGGATGTTCAGGGTCGCTCAATGCAATAATATACCAGTATAACATGTTTATTATTTCATTAAAAATAAAAAAGCCCTTATATCCGCTTTAAGGCCAGTCCAGAAGAGCAGGCAGCACAAGGCTCTGGCTTGTACCTTTACATGTCAAAGCATTCTCTTTATGCCTGGGGAGCAAGGGACCAGGAGCACATATTTCCAGGAATCTTGAATTTAAATTCAGTGCTGGAATGCTTCATGCCAGATGTTCGCCAGATATTAGCTGAAGAGGCATAGCGGGCATCAACTCATTTTTTGTAAGTGGAAGTAAAAATTTACAATTTGCGACAAAAGGCTTTTGCTTTATTTTCTGCTGTACAAAAACATTGTGAAACAAAAGACTATGGCAATTTTAATTGTTAACTCCCAAATACAAATACAAATATTAAGACTGAATCAAAATAACACATCAATGCAAAAATGATGTTGATATTAGTAACATGTATTCAGTCTGTCACAGCCATGTAACCGACTTTAATTAAAGAATCTCTTTGTCAATACATAAAGCCCATAGTTACAACAGGGATGTACTGTACCTCTCTTTATGTAAATCCTGCATTTAACTCCTGTGGCATGTGATCTACTCTCATAATCACAACATGTGCTCAATATGATATCCGCCATGCCTTCTAAATTCATGTATTGATTAGCATTGTTGCCATTATCGTCATAAAACAGCACGGGCCTCATTATATCACCATTTCACACGCAGAGCCTATAATCACCACAGTGCTATTAGGAACTAGTGTCTGACACACATAAGACATTGCCCCGCTCTATAATTATTAGGGGGATGGCGGAGTTTGTCAATACTTAATGGTCAGGCTGCTTGGCTTGCTTTTGCATTGTCGCTGAATGTTAACTGCTAAATAATTATGCATAGCCTTCTAAAACGACAATCAAGTAATTTTCCAACCAATAATTTTTAAGAAGAGATTCTTTTCTTTCATGTTGAGGAAAGATAATTGCTAAGTGTTCCTAATTTTGGGGGACAGACTCAGTGTTTCCCTCTGCTTGCTCACAATGTCTCTGTTTTTAATTTTGATATCCTGCTTGGTCCTAAATTTATTTCTTTGTGTTCTGAACGCTGTTCTCAGTGTCTGTTTTATTGTGTGTGCTGCATATGTTAAAATACAGACCCACTGTTACATTATCATGCTCAGCACTCTCAGAGTAGTGTCATGCAGGGCTTAAAAATGGCAGCATTTCCAAGCTAATTGTAATATGCCTTTTCCCTCGTTGCCGCTGTCTGTGTGGAGCTGCAAATCACTCACATGAAGCTGTGAAACTCTTGTCTGACAGAAACTTAAAACCTTCATAAATATTATTGGAGAAGAAAGGCAGGTATTACAGCGCCATTTAATTAACTTTTTCTTTAGCGTGCACCTTTTTTCACAAGAATCAATACCTACAGTTACTATCCATGGTATGGACATAATTATGGAAACTGATAACAAGTAGTGGCTGCTCTATTAGAGGCGCCCCCCTAATCCATGCTCCCGGCCCCTAATCTATATCCAGGGCTCCGGACTCATGGATTTCAGTGTTTTTTTATTTTATTTTTTTGAAGAACATAATTAATTGGCTTAAAAAAAGGGTGGGCTCGGGGCACAGAGCACTGCGCCCTGAGCCTACCCAGTTGTGTGACAATAGCAAATTAGTATTCGCTATTGTCTTCCTGCTTCTCCTCCCAGCCAATCAGGAAGTGGGTCTTAAGACCCGTTTGGCCAAGAGGAGAAGCAACCGTATTGGCCGCCGAGGAGGAAGCCACCGAGGAGGAGGAGACATAGGGGGAAGCTGCCGAGGAGGAAATGCAGGGGGAACCTGAAGTTTCCCGTGACCTAGTAAGTGTCTAGTAAGTGCGGGGCTGGCGGGCGGACAGGCGTTCCACGGGGAGGTGGTGTTTGGTTTACCGAGCACATGGACGGAATGGTTCTACTGATGGACGGACTAACTGCCCGACTGATCGACCGAACGAACAGGGGTAGGTGGCAGAAATGGGGCACCAGCCGCTATTGTTGCTAACAATATATTAATAGACCTAGTAAGGAGTCACCACACCAGTCTTCCTTCAACCACACTGATTTTGGGAATGCTTTGTGCAGTGGGATTTTGCTTCATTCTTTGAGAAGAAAAATTTCCCGATCTTTAAGGGGTCAAAGAGGTACAGTGATACAATTCAATCTCTACACTGTAGATTTTCCTAATAGAGTTTTTTAATGTGTAGATCTGGTGATTGGAAAAGCCAAGAAGAGCATTTGGCTTGATCCTGATGTTTATGAACTACTGTTGGGTTTGCTTAGCAACATACCATATAAAGGGAGTGGAATATGGTGATGGAATAGTATTTGTGCCAAAGAATGCATTCGGTTCTACAATATGGTCTCTTAATTCTTGGCTGTTACATGACGATGTAGAACAGTAACTGTCCATACACATCCATTAAACACACTAGGCAATCATTTCCTTAAGGCATTCCCTTGACATGTTTATTGGATGATAAAGGGTTAAAGGCAGCCTTTGGCTTTCTCCAAATGTAAATTTGTCTTGATGTAGAAAATAGGAACAGATACTGAGCTGCATTTTTATGGTATTTTAGCAATCATCCAGTTAAGGGTTAGTCTTTTTATGTTTTCGTTTTTGACCTGTTACTCTTTTTTGATGTGGTCTATTTATGAAGTGCTCTTACTGGACAGGTAGCAGTTGGCAGAGCTTAGGAACCTGTAAAAAGTTAAAAGATAAGTATGGGATTTTTTTTTTAAGGCTGAGTCAAACACCACCGATTACTCGGTTCTCATTGGCGCGCTGAGAACCAAGCCAGGTGCCGGTCCAGGCATGTGAGCGAATCCTGTCCATATGGAAGTGATCTTTTCTGAGCCTGTACTGGCTCTGTGATATCAGCCCGCTGTCAGCTGAAAATGGGGCACAGGAGTGCAGAACGAACTGCACTCCTGTGATCCACAGGAGTACAGCCAAACGAGATTTGGCTGTACTTTTGCTTTAAATTAAATCAGAGAGTCCTTCGGCCTTTTTGGTAAACATTTTGCCTTTTCTGAGATGACATTTTTACTTTTAAATATTTTTAAATGTTATGCTAAAATAATCTCTTTGGCTTTACAATCACTTTCACAAACAGCATATTTCTCATGATGCTTAGACCAGTGTGTGAAAAAGGAGATATTAAGCTGCACCAAGAATGAAGGCTAAAGAGTTGGAGGGTCGGGAATCCAGGTTGAGTCTCTGTTGCTTCCCCATTCTGCTTCAAATATCACAGTCATTGTACAAACTGCCATTTACTCTTACCCCCAAATCATTTTCGCTCAAAGGATTTAATCTCCCTGGTGGTATGATTCTGTCAGATTTTAGGTGCTGAAAGCGGTACAATTATTTTGCATGGAAATTTGGCGTTTTATATTGTAGGCCTGCAATTCTTAGGAATAGCTCACTTAAATCTGTCCAAACAAAAGTCTAGTAGACATCCCGGGTATGATAAAGTTTGAAACACAAAATCATAAATTATAATATAATAAATAACTATAAATAATTATAACAAATAATAATATAATAATAATCAAAATTATTCAATAATGTAATCATATCAAAAACACTGAAATTTGCTCAGTTGCAGAATTGTCGCTGTCATTAGATTTAGTGTTTGATGACGAATTTCCCCACAAATCGCTATCGCTCAATTCTGCGAGTGATTGTAATTTATTATCGCTGTTTTCTAGCTGGTCTAAAACCACTTTTGACATAAAGGGACACTTTTTGGTTGCTAAGGACAATGTCCAGTTTCCAGGCAGAAAGAACAGTTTTTATAATATAAAAGTGCATGCAGGACACTGGACAGACCACTAGGGACAAAGGGGAACGTCGCAACGTCGCAGGGAACGGAGCTTGGCACTCAGCAGTGTGAATCGAGCGAGGAGACAGCTCGCACACACAGCGGGGAGACATCGCAGGATCCAGGGAACAAGGTAAGTAACTCTCCCTGGATACTGCGATGCAGCCCGAGTCTGGCTCGGGGTTACCGCTTTTGGTAGTAAAAACTCACCGCGAGCCTGACTCGGGATTACCCCCAGGGAGGTTAAAGTGGAACTTTACCCATAACAACTTGTTAAAAATAATGTTCTTCAGCAAGTAACATATATTGCACATTAGAAATTATGCTGCCAAATTTAGACTGTGCTGTAAATTACCTCCAGCATTGTTCCAGGTTCTTCCTACCGGAGGCTGCCATTTTGCTAAAGCCAAGAGTCCATGAACAGCAGTAAATCTTTAGGCTGTCAGTAGATCGGCCTCTACATTTTCAGAGCAGTGCCAAAAAATAGAGAGCAACTGAGCATGTGCAGGACAGGGTGAGACAGTGTATTACTGGATTTTAAACAGTATAGGCACTTATTTGTAATGTTTTACATAGCGGCAAAAGGAGCCATCCTGAAGTGATCTAGCAGGACTTAATATTCTGACTAATGTTCCTCTTTAAATAATGAACTATATGCTGTAGTTTAGTTAAACAAAAAACAGCAAAAAAACAAAAACAAAAAAAACAAAACAAATATAATACAAGGCATTTCATTTATGTGACCACAGGGTGACATGAAACACAATGAAACAAAGCTGAATATCCTGAATATTACAGAATATGTTTTCCTTATAAATAATGATCATTTTCACAGCGGTGCTCAGCAAATTACTTTTATTGCAGGATAAAATACACTCACTAAGGTGTTATGCCATGGTAGGCCTTATGTATGACACTGGGGCATTTTATTTACTTGATATAAGGGGCATTAAACTCGTTGCTTTAAAGAAAAGTAAAATCCAGATGGAAAAATGGCCATGTTTTATGGAGAGTTGTAAAACGGATGGAAATGAAGAGTGAAGCAACCAAGAGCAGGCACAAAGTTTTATGATGCCCTGGATATTGCAAAGATTCAATTTCACACTATTGCTTCAAGTGCCATTACCGCTACACGTTCAAATATAAGACAGCTCAGTCCAACATAGAAGAAAAGCAAGAATATGGTATCTGAGTAGATGGCATGGTAGCCATGCAGTACTGGGGTGTTGGATTTCATTATTATATGTAGTACATCCCAATTTAGGTTACAAAGTTCCAGTTGGTGTATGCTACACATGTGACTTCAGCAAGGTGAGTGAAAAATATCTTCCGGAATTCCAAGTGACTAGTGAGTGCAATAATATGCACTTTTATACTGAAAGTTAAGTTGCTGGCACATGTTCTGCTGCTAAGAAGTTGGCATAGAAATCCTCATATACTTTAGTGTTGGGCTGAAGAGCATGTAAAGGTGTTTCTCTGCAACTCTGCAAAAAAATCATTGCCAGCCCCTCCTCCTAAACCACTCCTCCTCTTGTGTCACTCATTGTAAAATGAAGCTTCTAACCTCAATAGCTTCATTCTTGTTGGCCTCTCTCCTCCTCCTGCTCCTCCACCTCCGAGTGTTGCTTTAGATTGGAGGAGGAGAACCATCACATGTCCATCCATGAATCTTCAGAGGAGAGCAGCCATGTGACCGGGTTCACGCAAGAACGGAGCTATGAGGTAAGTTTAGACACTTTGATTTACTATGAGAGTGACACAGGAGGAGCTGTGTATGAGAAAGGGCTGGCAGTGATTTATTCTTAACTTTAGAGTACGCTGGCAGTGCTGTCCCAGGAGAGTCTGGGAGTCTCCTGGGAATGCAGGGGGGCTGTGCTGTGTATTGTGGGGGGTTTGTATTGTGCAGAGGGTGGGTGGCTGTGAACTGTGGGGGGGGATGTACTGTGCAGAGGGTGGGTGGCTGTGAACTGTGGGGGGGTTTGTATTGTGCAGAGGGTGGGTGGCTGTGAACTGTGGGAGGGTATGTATTGTGCAGAGGGTGGGTGGCTGTGAACTGTGGGGGGTTTGTATTGTGCAGAGGGTGGGTGGCTGTGAACTGTGGGGGGTTTGTATTGTGCAGAGGGTGGGTGGCTGTGAACTGTGGGGGGGTTTGTATTGTGCAGAGGGTGGGTGGCTGTGAACTGTGGGGGGGTTGTATTGTGCAGAGGGTGGGTGGCTGTGAACTGTGGGGGGGTTTGTATTGTGCAGAGGGTGGGTGGCTGTGAACTGTGGGGGGTTGTATTGTGCAGAGGGTGGGTGGCTGTGAACTGTGGGGGGGTTGTATTGGGCAGAGGGTGGGTAGCTGTGAACTGTGGGGGGGTTTGTATTGTGCAGAGGGTGGGTGGCCGTGAACTGTGGGGGGGTTTGTATTGTGCAGAGGATGGGGGCTGGGGCTGTGCTGTGTACTGTGGGGGGCTTTGTGCTGTGGGGGCTGTGTATTGTGAACATTCAATTTTAGTTGACTAAAATGATTATATTAGACTAAAATGTACTGGAGATTTTAGTCGATTAAAATACGATGACTAAAATGGGACTAAAACTAAAATGCCATTTTAGTCCTAAGACTAAAACTAAAACTAAATAGAAATTTGCTGCCAAAATTAACACTGGTGTACAAGGCATTAGCAAGTATTATTTTACTGAAAGGGTGGTTGATGATTGGATTAAACTACTAACAGAGGTAGTGAGACAGTCAACAGTTAATGTAACGGCTTCAAATATGCTTGGGATAAACATAAATCTATAGTCAGACGATGGGGTTAGTAAAAAAAAAAAAAAAAAAACAGTACACAAAAAAAAAAAAAAAAATGGGCAGACTCAATGGACTACTCAGTCTTTTTCTGCCATCACTTTTCTATGTTTCTATGTTTCTATGAGGTATTTATCCATCTCAGCTTTGTATGGTTTTTACAGCTTGGCTTACCGGATGTTTGTATTTTCTCTTCCTTGTTTGATTGTGTTTATTGATAAAATAATAATGGGTCAATATAGCCTTAAACATTGCAGCTATCAAACTTTTACACAGTTTTTATTAAATAGTATTGCATCTAATTTGGGTGACATGCATTAAAAGTATAACTAGGCAAAGATGTGCATACCAGCACGTTGGCAAGCACCACTCCCCCGGACTATAGCAGACTGGTTTTGACGCAGACAGAAAACCACAGAAGAAATGGAGGAGCTTGTACACCAAACAAGGGAAACAACCGCCAAGTTTAGGAAAACCTGGTCCTGTTGGCAGCATTTCACTACGGCGGATGAATACTCCAAGCACCTGACTTAACCTTATCTATGGACATCTAATATCCTTACAGGGGAGGAGGATGGAACCCCAGTCCCCCCTCTCCACCAACTTTCCCTTCTAGTGGACACCTCTATCACCCCCTTTCCATTTCCACTGCCTTCTGGTTCCTATTTCTCACCCTCCCTTCTTTGCACCACCTTATATTTGAGTCCTCCGAATTTGTATCCCTTTTGTCCCACCCCATATAATTTTTACTTCCTAACTTCCTAATACAACATTGCTTTTTGACAGTCTCAACTCACCAACCTACATGCTAATTACATATACCCACAAATAACACCTGGTATTAGACTGAATATTTTTTCGGTTAGATGGTTATACCCTGCACCTGTTCATTTCAGGTCTGTTGACCTCTACCATACCGGGATCTTCTCGATAAAGCTGGTCAGGTCAACCACATACTCTGTCACTATGTTGACCATCACTCTTACTAAACCCTACTCTGGACCCCACACTCCATATCCCAGATCTTCACCATGTCTGGATCAACTTGTTATTTCTAACACATACACAGTCATTACTACTAATGATATATAATTTATGTCACATAATACCTCTTTTGGGTTATATCACTTTTTGTTCAACCTTTTGCCTACATATGGAAACCCTAGTTATATATCACTATACATGTATTACCATCGTATGTGCATTTGGTTTTATTTGTGTGTTTGAAATGAAGCTTTTGGAACAAAAAAGTATAACTAAAGGTATATATATATATATATATATATATATATATATATATATATATATATTTATGTTATAGCACAGGGGTTCTGCCGGCTGAGCAAATCGGGACTGGTGGACTCCCTTTTTGTTTCTTTTTTCTATTCCTTTTTTTATTTTTCACTTATAGTCACATACAGTATGATTAGTCTGTTTCCCCTTAAGGGAGATTCAAAGTAAAAGTGAAAGAAAATCCCAAATTTTTGGCTGTCACTAGAACAAAAATTGAAGGAAATCTTCCAGTGGAGACAGTAGTTCTGGTGACCCTGTTGACAATCAGTGATTGCCTCACTTTTGAAGAATTTTGTCTCACTTCCTGTTATAAGACAGGAACCAAAGTGATATCCCCTCAGTAGGACACAAATGGCACCCCCCCCCCCCAAAAAAAATAAAATAAAAAAAACTGACAGGGGTAACAACCCTCTCTTATTTTAGTCAAGCTGAAGAAAAGTTACGCCCGCAGTTCTACTTTAGGCAATAGCTACTGGGCTCTAAAAAATCAGCTATTTTTATACCGCAGAAGACATTTCTGGCACAGCAAAGGTAAAATATAATTTTCTCCTACAAAGTATATAAACGACTTCTTATTCATTGGTAATTTTTTAAAGCTGGAAGGCAGGTTTGCTGGTAATAGAGTAACAAGAGAAAAAGACAACACAGTTCCTTACTTGAGCTCCTGTGAACTGGTGGCCATCATGCTACGAATACTTTTATCAGCCAATGGACAACCAGACAATCTGCAAGAAAATACATGTTTTTCTTGAGAAGACGAAGGTAAATTGCAAGTTTAGGTTAACATGTTTTCTACATATGAGCTTTCCACCACTGATAGCAAGAAAACACTAACTTACAATGTTTGAATTAGAGATAAATTCAGTGACTAAAATCCCTTAAATCACACATATATGTTAAAATAATGAAAAAATTGCCTTCAATTCTTTTAAACCTGCAACTTTCATTGAAATAATATCTGGTGATCCTGGTTCTTGTTCAGGCACTTCTTGTTATAGGGTGACAATTGTCTCCAAATAATGCTCCTATACTGTCACTGTCACATGAGCCCCTGGTGGAAACCACTATTGACCATGCCAACACAAGTGGCACAGACATGGTTCACCCTTGTCACCATCAGAAACCTGGTTCAGAGTAGTGATGTGGGACCAATGTTAGAGTAAGTGCTTTTAACCACTTCAGATCCGCGCTATAGCCGAAAGACGGCTGCAGCGCGGACCTGAACTGCCGGGAGGCCGTCCCTGGACGTCCTTGTGTTTACTTCCGCAATGCGCGCCCGCAGCGGCGCGCATCGCGGAAGAGCTGTGCCCGCTGTGTCACGCGGGTGCCGATGCGCGTGCCTGGCGGCCGCGATGTCTGCCAGGTACTCGCGGTTGGCATTCACAGAGCCAGGGATGTGGATCTCTGTGTGTAAACACAGAGATCTACGTCCTGCTAGGGAGAGGAGACCGATGGTGTGTCCCTTGTACAAAGGGACAACCATCGGTCACCTCCCCCAGTCAGTCCCCTCCCCCCACAGTAAAAATCACTCATGAGGGAACACATTTAACCCCTTCACTCCCAGTCATATTTATACAGTAATCAGTGCATTTTTATAGCACTGTTTGCTGTATAAATGTGAATGGCCCCAAAATAGTGTCAAAAGTGTCCGATGTGTCCACCGCAATATCGCAGTCCTGACAAAAATCTCAGATCACAGATATTACTAGTGGAAAAAAAATAAAAATAAAAATGTCATAAATCTATCCCCTATTTTGTAGGCACTGAAACTTTTGCTCAAACCAATCAATAAATGCTTATTCCGATTTTTTTTACCAAAAATATGTAGAAGATACGTATCGGACTAAAGTAAAGGAAAAAAAATGTAAAAAAAATTGCGATATTTATTATAGCAAAAAGTAAAAAATATTGTGGTTTTTTTTCAAAATTGTCGCTCTTTTTTTGTTTATAGCCCAAAAAATAAAAAACGCAGAGGTGATCAAATACCAATAAAAGAAATCTCTATTTGTGGGAAAAAAATGATAAAAATGTCATTTGGGTACAGCGCTGTATGACCGCGCAATTGTCATTCAAAGTGCGTCAGCGCTGAAAGCTGAATATTGGTCTGGGCAGGAGGGGGGTTTAAGTGCCCAGTAAGCAAGTGGTTAATGGGAAGTGGTAGGAAGAGGCTTGAGGACATATGCAGCACTAAGATGCAAAAATGGGTAAAAGTATTTTTTGAAAGAAAAAAAACAAACAAAACATGCCAATTGTTTATGAGACACGTGGATTTAGCTAATGCCAGGGCCAGATCTACTTTAATTTTCTAATTCCTAAGCTGCCAAAACATTCTAACAAAAATGAAACGTTTCAGAGTTTCAGAGCTACAGAGTGCTTACGTTATTAGGTCCTTCTTGCTCTCTTTACACGGAGGATATTTGGGTTTAGGGCTTGGAATTGTGACTTCACCAGGGTACCTTCTATCATCCATGGCATCATGAAATGGATCCAAATCATCATGCTGCAAAATAAAGACATAAACAAACAGATTAAGATAGGTATTTTGTAATAAAAGATTGAAAATATGCATTTAGTAGAATTACAAGGTAGCAGAATATTTTTTTACATTTTAAAAATTCTGTATTGCTTTATTATTTTGTGTCCACTTTATTTTCATTGACTTGGATATACAGCACAAATGATCTGCTTTTTAATAAAATTATTATTCAAAATTTACTTTAACAAATAGTACCCCCCCCCCCCCCCAAACCCAACAAATGGTGGAAATGTGAAAGTCTGTTAAGAAATAAACTAACAGGAAAAAAAAAAAAAAAAACTTTGTTAGAGAGGTATGGGGTTTTGTTTTCTTTTAGAATCATATTTACCTAGCTGGATACAACACCGCCGATCGCTCGGTTCTCAGTGATCCCTGAGCAGAGAGCAGAGAGCTGGTGACAGTCACCGGCTCTCTGATCTGCCCCTCTGCACTTACTGAAGCGCTGTGCTGTGGAGGGGGTGGTAGCGGTCAGCTCAGGCTCTCATCGGCTCACTGAGAGGCAGAGTAGGGTGCCGGTCCAGGCATTTGGGTGGATCCTGACCATATAGTCAAGATCTTTTCCGAGCCTGGACTGGCTCTGTGACGTTAGCCGACAGCGGTCTACAGCCTGCTGTCAGCTGAAAACAGGTCACAGGAGTGCAAAACGAACTGCACTCCTGTGATCCACAGGAGAAGTACAGCCAAATGTGCTTTGGCTGTTGTTCTACTTTAACTATGGATATGTTTGATTTCAGAGAAAAAACACTCTTGCTGATTGTGGACTGTTTTTTTCAAGTCCTAAAGCTACTAGATATTACTGTCAAGCTCAAAATGTTATTAAAACCAAAAGTATCATTTATTGTATTGCAGCTTACCAATTCTTAGATGTGAAGGATGCATTCATATTCTTTTTTAGGCTTTCTTTCTTCTAGTTTCACCTGGTGATCTATTCAGCAAGTCTGTTTTTCAAAAGCACAAGCTCTCCAGTAGAATGTATCAATTACAGAGATGAGGCAAACCATTTAACACAAGCAGGTGTGCTCACAATGATCAGCTTTCATTTATTTACAGTATAAAAAAAAACTTCATCCCAAAAGGAAAAAAAACAGTTTGCTGTAACTTATTATAAAGTGTGAGCTGGAGTTTGGCTTCAGTTTGTGATTTTACTTAAATCTGCTGGTACATCTAACACCCCCCCAGACTGACAATACTTTTGTCCAAAGGTGCCTCCTGTGCTCATTCATCCAGAGTGGGGGCATTCTAATAGAGAAGGTGTGTTACTGCCCAAATCACCAGGTGAAAACAGAGGGGAAAAAACGTATACAAAAGAAAACAAATGCAGCCCCCAAATCTAATGATTGATAAACTGCAATATTTTAAATTTTGGGTTTAATGCTGTTTCAAGTTTATATTTACAAGGCATGATATTAATAGAGTTAGTTGCAGACAACCCACTTTCTACAGGAGAGAGATATGTACTGTTGTATTGTAGTTGGGAAATTTAGCTAGTTTACTGCAGTCCTGGATCCCCTAAACCTGAAACTACAAGCTAAGAGAATGAATGATACCGTAAAACGTTGTTTTAGGAAGTCTTTCAACACTGATGGCAACCTACATTTAGTGCTTCTATGGAAATAAAAACATCATCTTCTGCAACATTAGATTTCCGAACAGGAAGCACAGTAAGGAAACCCATAGACAATCAGATGTCCCCTTAGCCTAGGTTTACATCTGTGAGGGTGGTTCCCGCTTCGGGTCTACACCCGTTCCCGCAGCCGCAACCACCCGCACAGAAAAACACGCTGGATGTGTGCAGGTGCCATTAGTCCTTATGGCACACTTCATGCACTGGAAATCACACCTGCACTGGGAGACACACTGCACTTACAGTTCCCGTGCGGGCTGCAATTTCTAAAATGCTGCAGGGACCTTTTCCCTGCTTTTTAGGAGGCACGGCAGCCCATTCATGTAACAAATGGCCCCTGCCCCCACCTATAAATGGCCTTCACAGGAAGGAACACATGGAAGGGCAATGCATGCAAGACAAAACCAGAGAAAATTCCCAGCTTAACTCACCAACCAGTCTGTTACCAACCAAACTATCCTGTCTAACAGTTTTTATTAAAAACAGGGGTTTAGTTTGCACACATTTGCAAATATATGCATAAGCTGCAGAGCTACTTCAATGCACTAGTATTTTTTGCAGTCCTAACTCTTGTAAATTTATGAGAGTCTCCATTGTAGAAGCACATGCATTCTGATGGATAGATGGAGGGCAGGTGAGCCTGGAGGTAGCCCATCTCTTCTTAAAGGCACAGGGCACACTGGACACCCAGCACATAGCACAATGACAGCTATAACCAAGACTAGTTGGTGAGCTGAGCTGGAAATTTACTTTAGTTTTGTTTTGCATGCATTGCCCTTCCATGTGTTCCTTGCTGTGAAGGCCAGTTATAGGTGAGGGCTGGGGCCCTCTCTTTGTTACTGATGTAATATTAGTGAGAAGACACACTGGACACCTTTGCTGCCATTGTACTATGTGCTGGGTGTCCAGTGTGCCCCTATGTCTTTAACCTCCCTGGCGGTATGATTCTTTCTGGAATTATGTACCAAAAGCGGTACAATTATTTTGCATGAAAATTTGGTGTTATGTATTATAGGCCTGCGATTCTTAGTAATTACTTACTTAAACCTAAGCAAACCAGAGTCTAGTAGACATCCCGGGTATGATAAATATGAAACACAAAATTATAAATTATAATATAATAAATAACTATAAATAATTATAAAAAATAGTAATCTAATTATAATAAAAATTATTCAATAATGTAATCAAATCAAAAACACTGAAATTTGCTCAGTTGCAGAATTGTCGCTGTCATTAGATTTAGTGTTTGATGACGAATTTCCCCACAAATCGCTATCGCTCAATTCTGCGAGTGATTCTAATTTATTATCGCTGCTTTCTAGTTGGTCTAAAACCACTTTTGACATAAAGGGACACTTTTTGGTTGCTATGGACAATCTCCATTTTCCAGGCAGAAAGAACGATTTTTATTATATAAAAGTGCATGCAGGACACTGGACAGACCACTAGGGACCAAGGGGGTGTGTAATTATTACATACAGTACTGTAATCTGTAAGATTACAGTATACTGTATGTATACTATGTGTTTCACTTTTTGAATTTGGCGCCCAGTTCCGCTCCCTTGCGACGCTGCGGCTCGCAGGGAACGGAACTAGGAAGTCAGATGGGGACGAAAGTGCCGACACTCGCCGGAGATCTCGCTGGCGATCACAGCAGAGGACATCATCGCTGGATCGCCAGGAGAAGGTAGGGAAACTCCGCTGCGAGCTCTGCAATGTCTACCCCGAGCGTGACTCGGGGTTACCGATCCTAGCATAAAAAAACAACCCCGAGTCACGCTCGGGATTACCGCTAGGGAGGTTAAGGAGGGGTGGGCTACCTCTGGCTCACCTGCCCTCTATCTATCCATCAGAATGCATGTACTTCCACTGTGGAGACTCTCATAAATTTACAAGAGTTAGGACTGCAGATAATACTGAGGTGCTGTGAAGTGGCTCTGCAGCTTACGCATGTATTTGCAGATGTGTGCTAACTAAACCCCTGTTTTAATGCAAACTGTTAGATAAGTTAATTTGGTTGGTAGGCAGACTGGTTTGTGAGTTGAGCTGGGAATTTTCTTTGGTTTTGTTCACATGTGCAGCAGCTCTGGCTGCCCCTCTGAAAAACATTTCACAATGGATTGCTTTTCAGAGGTGTTTGACAGGTGTTGAGGAGGCAATATGTGGCTTGTGATATGTTGATATGTCATATGTTGCGATATGATTTAACACTGTAAATGCTGCAATACTGTGCCGCAAACGCATGCATTTCACGTGGTTGCAGAGGGTTGCGACACGGCCCTCAGACTTGCATGGGTCATGTTCAGCCACGGCTTAATTTTTCCCATGGCTACAAAACATAGCATCGTGGCCAGGCATGGGTTCAGCCATGAGTGTTCAGGTGGGCGACTGGCAAAACATAACACCACGGCTCAACCGTCTGGTTTATTTATGCCCCTGGCATGAACAAACATTAAGAATGAGGTTTGGGAAGAGATCTACCAATCTTTAGGTGAGTTCAGTTCTCAAGCTTACTGTGGTACTCAATGTTTGTGATTATGATGCACATGTGGTACTTTCTCTCAAAATTTTCTCTGTCAAGGCCCTATTTTCTGGAATGATTTCTACTGCTGAATCTGTGCAGAGAATGTAAACAGTAATGGTAATAAATTATATCCGATGACAATCTTCTTTCATTGTTAAAGCGATAAAGTCTGGGGAGGAAAAAAAAAAAACTTCTCCCTGCAAGGTAAGGGCATAATGTGCTATAATGCATCGTATACTAGCACATTATGAAAGACTTACCTTAAAATGAATCCCTCCAGCGGCACGCTGTCACCGCTGATAGGACCTCCATCTTCACCCGGTCTTCCTTCTGGGTTTGTGGGCTCAAGTCCTTTGAAAGGCCAAGCCGCATGGGAGCCACAGTAGTGGGACAGCGTTCTGAGGGGATGGCATGTTCAGTATGCCATCCCTTCAGAGTGCAGTGCGCATGCAGAAATTGTGAATATCTCCTAAACGGTCCATGTTTAGAAGATATTCCCTGTATCTACAGGTAACTTTATTATAGGCTTACCTGTAGGTACAAGTCACCAAGTGTTGTTTACTACCACTTTAAAAGAAAACTTCAGGATTAAAAAACAAAACAAAAACATTTATACATCCCTAGGTGGATGCAGCATCAATTCCATGCTGCATCTGTCCCCCTCTGCCTCTACATCAAGAACGGAGCAATCAAAGACCACAAATTGCTCAGTTCTTTTCCTTCAATGAGTAGAGAACCAGTGACCATTAGTCACCGGCTCTCTGCTCTACCCCTCAAGTGCTCACTGGAGCGCAGGGCTATAGAGGGGACGAGAGCGGCTGACTCAGACTCTCAGCATCGCACTGAGAGGCTGAGTCAGCTGCCGGTCAGAAATCTGGGTGGATCCCAACATTAAAGTCAGGATCTCTCCAGAGTCTGTATCAGCTGAATGGGTACTCCTGTGATGCCCAGGGGAAGTAGGGCCAAAAGAGCTTAGGTCCTACTTCTCCTTTAAAGCTGATTTCCAAGCAGATAAAAATGAGTAATGCTATTTTGTATTCAATAATTCAATAATTAACAATAAATTTGAATGCATTATTTGTAAGTGTTACTTAACTGCAGCAAATTAAAGGTCGCATGCCCTACCAGACTGGGATCCAGGCTATGCAGTAAATCTGTTTAAATCACAGGGCTGGATGGACAGAAATACAAACCCTTTGGCAGACAAAAAAAGCACCCTTATATGAACTTCATCTGTGTGTTTAGCTGTTTTCTCTGGAGTTCAGCTTTAAGCAATTAATATACTAATCTGTGGATGGTGTTCCTTTAAATCAGGTATATTGTTTATTATTACCTTGTAGTTAGGAAATAATTTTAGGCCTGAGGCTACCCTTACAATCAGCCAACCTAGCAGAGTAACAGGGTCTTTGCAGAATCTTAGCTGTATGCAGTGGTGCATTGTCAATTTTAGTTTTTCGTTCCACTTATATGTGTGTTGCGCCTCTCTTTTTTGCGAATGTGAAATTTTACAGGTCCACTAGTAGAATAGAAGTAGATTGGCTGGTCTGGGATAGCACATAGACTGCTCTCCTTCAGATCTACTTTTGGACTGTAATATGATTAGTTTCAACATTAACATAACTTATTGGTAATTCCCTGCATGGTTGTTTAATTGTACATTTACATTTTTGGTGATGTTAGATGACTTTGAACTTGAGAACTGATACAGGTGACTCCATGCATTATGCTCAATTTAGAAAGCTATGGCAATTGTAATCTGCCCTAATTACTATTATTTCATATATATATATATATATATATATATATATATATAGATATATATATATATTATTATTTTCAGTGATGCGAGACAATGAAACCAGATAATAGTAATTGTTATTGAAAAATTCTAGCTTAGTCAATTGAGCCTATTAGGCTGCCTGCCGGTCTCCTCCTCTACTCCCTTCCTCCTGACTGACATCAGCAGGGGAGATTGGCAGGCAGTCACATGAGCGTCGAGCAGCACTCAGAGATAAGGTATTAGGCAGCGTATTTTTTATAAATCACATACACTGGGGAGCATCATGTTATCTAACACTGGGAACTATAGTAAGAAAAAAAGTGGCTTTATAACCACTTTAAAGCATGAATAACAGCACAGTGCTTGTGCTGTTTAATTTTTTCCTTTGTATCATATAAAATACCTGTCTGATCCTGCCTGGTTCTGCCCTCCCCCCTGTAAGCTGTTTATAATGGCTGCTAAACCCTGACACTGTGGTCAGTTTAGGTGCCTCCGTCATCCGCAGCTATCCTCTGTCCTCTCTCACCCCCCTCTCTGCCTGCCTGCTGTGTCAGTGCCTGCCCATACCCTCCCCTCCTGCAGAAATAACTTCCTTAATGCTAAGTACACAGTGAATGTGTTTTATTAAAACAATGTAGTTCCATACTATATTTCAGTGTGCCTCTTGGCACTCATGTGACCGCCCGCCGCTCTCCTCCTCTCCTCCTCCCGACTGACGTCAGCGGGGGATTCTCAGTCCCGTCCGCTGTCAGATCAGTAGAGGGAGCAGTGGGCGATCACGTGAGCACCGAGCGACGCTAGGATATAAGGTATAGAATGGCATGTTTTATAAAGCACATACATAGGGCACTTAGCATTAAGGAAGACAGGTGAGTACCTGAAAATTACCAAGTGGGGTTACAACCACTTTAAATATGTGATTATACACAAACTTCTTCAATATAATTCAAACTTAATAGTGCACTAATATACACATATGTTTAAATAAATCCATGAATATATACCGTATATACTCAAGTATCAGCCCAGTTTTTAAGCACAATTTTTTGTGCTGAAAATGCCCCCCTCGGCTTATACTCGAGTCACCTTTTTGCGCCTGATCTCCTGAACTTTGGGGAGCCGGTACCGGCCGGCCGTAGGTCCCCTGGACCCCAAACTCGGCACACATGTAGCCTCTCCCTTTACAAGTGTGCAAAGTTTCTTGTCTGGGGAACCTACGGCCAGGGGGAACCGATTTTTCAAAGCCGGCACCCCTTCCATAGACTCCTATGTTAAACGGTAATTTCTCTGGTGACTTTGAGGACCCGGTACTGGCCGGTCGTAGGTCCTCTGGACCCCAAACTTGGCACACATGTAGCTCCACTCTTCCTCTATAGGTATGCAAAGTTTCTTGTCCAGGGGACCTACGGCCGGGGAGCACCGATTTTTCAAAGCCGGGCACCCCTTCCATAGACTCCCATGTTAAACGTCAGTCTAGTCATGGACACAGTGAGGCATGGACACAGTGAGGCAAAGTGAGGCACACCCTAGGCTTATACTCGAGTCAATACGTTTTCCCAGTTTTTGTGGTAAAATTAGGTGACTCGGCTTATATTCGGGTCATCTTATACTCGAGTATATACGGTACTTGAGTCCATAAATATATAAAGTAAAAAATAGTGTCCAACTCATGTAGAAATTCAAAGAACACCAAAGTGTCTTCTAATGCATTAAACTTCAGTGCTCTCTCATCACCAGGTGAATTGCAAGCTTACTCTTCCTATCAGGCTCCCGCTCTCACACAGAGTCACAAAAATACAGACATAGTGTGCTCTGCAATGTACTTTATTAGCCCCCAAGCATGGTAATAACATTTACAAAATTAAAAAATGTCCACCGCCAACTCACCACCTCGGCCAGCAAACGGTGTGACGTCACAGGCTCGACTTCTCCAACTATATACATTGTGCCCTGTGACTAGGCTTCTTGGCCTACTGATGGTGGTGAGTTTTATATTCCAGTAGGCCGAGGTGGTTCGTTGGCGGTGGACAAGTTTTATGTTCCATGTTTTGTTAGTTTTTGAATTTTGCAAGTTTTATTACCATGCTTGGTGGCTAATAAAGTACATTGCAGAGTACACTATTGCAATTCACCTGGTGATGAGAGAGCACTGAAGTTTGATGCAATAGAAGACACTTTGATATTTTTTCAATTTCTACATGAGTTGAACATTATTTTTTACTATATATATTTATGGACTCAAATATATATTCATGGATTTAATTGGTTTATAAGTGCACTTTAGGGAGCTTTAATTAACCACTTGCTTACTGGGCACTTAAACCCCCTTCGTACCCAGACCAATTTTCAGCTTTCAGCGCTGACGCAATTTGAATGGCAATTGCGCGGTCATACAACGCTGTACCCAAATGATATTTTTATCATTTTTTTTTCCCACAAATAGAGCTTTCTTTTGGTGGTATTTGATCACCCCTGCGGTTTTATTTTTGTGCTATAAACAAATTTTTTTTTGAAAAAAACACAATATTTTTTTACTTTTTGCTATAATAATATCCCATTTTTTTTTTAAAACTATTTTTTTTCTCAGTTTAGGCCGATACGTATTCTTCTACATATTTTTGGTAAAAAAAGTTGCAATAAGCGTATAGTGATTGGTTTGCGCAAAAGTTATAGCGCCTACAAAATAGGGGATAGATTTATGAAATTTTTATATATATTATTTTTTTTACTAGTAATGGCGGTTATCTGCTATTTTTGTCAGGCCTGGGATATTGCGGCGGACATATCGGACACTTTTGACACTATTTTGGGACCATTTTACATTTATACAGTGAACAGTGCTATAAAAATGCACTGATTACTGTATAAATGTGACTGGCAGGGAAGGGGTTAACACTAGGGGCGATCAAGGGGTTACATATGTTCCCTGTGAGTGATTCTAACTGTGTGGGGGAGGGGACTGCCTGGGGGAGGTGACCAATCTGTGTCCCTATGTACAAGGGACACAGCATCGGTCTCCTCTCTCCCTGACAGGATGTGGATCTCTGTGTTTACACACAGAGATCCACATCCTGCCTCTGTTACAGCCGATCGCGTGTACCTGGCAGACAACGCGGCCGCCAGGCACGCGCATCGGCAACACGTGACATGGCAGGCACAGCTGTTCCTAGCCGCGCGCCCTCGGCGGTGCGCAGGGGGAATGAAAGCAGCAGGACGTCCAGGGACATCCACCTGGCACTTGAGAGCCGCGCTGCAGACGTCTTTCGTCTATAGCGCGGGTCTCAAGTGGTTAAATGAATTGGGGTGTTGCGCTGCACTCTCTGTTGTATTTTTATAGTTTTATTTATGCAACAGAGTTTCTTTAAAATTATTTTTGTGGTCTATGTCTAATTAGGTAGATTTTCACTCACTTACTATCCTGGTAATGTAACAGGAAATGACAGCAAATTTGAGTTGAGCCATATGACATTATAATGGAGACTTTTAACCACAGATAAATGCATCTGTAGTGTCAAAGTCAACTCAAGCATTGAATTACCAGTTTCATACATGAGGGTTGTGTATGTGGTCAGGAAGGGGTCAAAGGATATGCTTATGATTAGACATGTGCAATTCGTTTAGTTCCAAATTAGTTTTTTAAAGAATTTTGAGAAATTCATTAATTCCGAAATTTCAGAATTTCCGAAATTCGGAAATTCGAAATTTCGGATTTTCGAATTTCCGAATTTCGAAAATTCGAAAATTCGAGATTTCGAAAATTCGAGATTCGAAAATTCGAGATTCGAAAATTCGAAATTGCAAAATGGGAAATTTGGAAAGTCGAATTTCCGAATTCCGAATTTTTAGAATTTCAGAATTTCCGAAATTCGGAAATTTGGAAATTCGAAAACTCATTTTTTTTGTTTTCGT
This sequence comes from Rana muscosa, assembly GCA_029206835.1. Lineage (NCBI taxonomy): Eukaryota > Metazoa > Chordata > Amphibia > Anura > Ranidae > Rana > Rana muscosa. The sequence continues at coordinate 429,077,608 of CM055121.1, read as the reverse complement.
TTCATTCGTTTTTTTTCTTTTTTCGGAAATTTGGAATTGCGAATTTTCGAATTTCCGAATCCCGAATTTCCGAAAAAGCAAAAAAATAATAAAAACGAAATTTTTTTTTTTTTGAATTTCCCGAATTTCCGAATTTCCAAAAAAAGAAAAAAGACAAATGAAACAAAAATGAAAAAAATGAATTTTTCGGCAGTGCACATGTCTACTTATGATTGTCCTAAAGTTTGCTAAATAAGAAAAGTTTCTGACACCCTACGCCACCAGTCAGACCTCTCTATTCTGACAGCTGAATCTGAAAGTTTGAATCCAATTGGCGGGTAGCAATTGTGTGCATCATTTACATAAGGTTGATATATCCAGTGACAAAATTGCTGATGGTCCAATTGTTTCTGGGCCCAGTGGATGGACAGAGCACAAGCTAGTATTATGGTTGTATCTAGACTTCCGTTAAGGCCCGTACACATGGTCGGACTTTTGCCCAACAAACTTAGTTTTAAGCAAGTTGGACCAACAATCCGACCGTGTGTACGCTCTATTGGACAAACTTTTTTCGTTTGGTTTTGGATTTCATCGGACAAAAGTTGGGTCTGCAAACGGACAAACTTTTGCCCAACAAAAGTCCGATGGAGCAAAGTCCGAGCGTGTGTACAGATAACCATCGGACTTTAGTCTGATGGACAAAACAGCTAATGTTAAAATCAACCAACAATAGCAGAAGTTGACCAAAGGGTGGCAGTAAAGATCAGAAAAGAGCAGAAAAAACACGTGATGTTGTAAGAAGTTTTAAGAAAGTTTGCAGAAAAGTCAGAGCGTGTGTATGCTATGGGTGTTCCCAACCAACTCCGTTCGGACAAAAAAACACGGAAAAGTCCGATGGAAGTCCGACTGTGTGTACGAGGCTTAACTCTACATAGACATCTATGTCTACATCTATATCTATATTTATATCTCTATCTCTATCTATAGGGCTGTGTAAGGCCTATCAGCTGGAAAAGACCTACACCATCACCAGCACTCTCAAACACACCAGTTCTTCCAGCAAGTATGACATCTTACAAACTGCGGAGCATACTTCTGAGTTCATAGAATTATGAAATAATTATGAAATATCTGGTCCGCATCTCCAGAAAAACCAGTGAGAGATGAGCAGCAGTATTTCTCTGTGTGACCATATGAAGCAGCTCACGCCTCTGCCCAAAAATAAAAAACGCATGACTTTCAAGAAATGAGTAATGATGATGACAATGACAATGATAATAACATTTGTAATAAAACATGACAATTATGGGCATTTATGTATCTGAAATAACATCTAATTTTAAATGCAAAAATGGGTCAGTTTTGTAGACCGGAAAAAAAAAGCCTGTGTTGCCCATAGCAAGCTATCAGCTAATATTTTTCATTTTCTTTTAACCTTTGACATTTACATATGATTGGTTGCTATAGACAATGCAGCCACTCTTCTCTCTTTTAAACATCAGAACTTTCTGTTTCCTTTATATGGATGGAACATACATTAATGTCTTTGGAATCATCTTCATCTATCCGCCTGGGTTTCATTTTAGTGTAGTCTACTGGTATGTCCCAGCAGTCACTGTCAGTCATTTGGTAACACTGGCTATTCAGCATTGCCTGCCGCTGTGGCGACATGGATTCCAGTGGAGTTAGGATGGAGCAGCAACCATCTCGTTGTCTTTGTTTGTTCATGCTAAGGTCCAGTGTTCCATTTTCATCCACATCAATGTCAGGATTCTGAAAGGAATGGATGGATATTGTGAAATTAGCTTTTCACTATTTATTTTCTTTGTTTCTTTTTTTTTTTTTTTTTTCTTTAGTATTGGATTATGTGCTTCCTGTAGGTTACCCGCAATGAGTCGTGATAATGTGCCCACACACAGCAGCCTTGTCTTATGTAAGGCTTGATTCTCTCATGCAGGCATATAATGTGAAATAGAAAAATGAAATTCTTTTCACTGTTGCATCTTCAATGAAAATATAAAAGAAAAGTGAGGGTCTTGTCTCTTTATTTTTTAATATTATGTTTAGAAGCTGATGACTTCTTACAATTCCATGTTACATATATTAGATGATAATTGTAATGGTTAACTATTATAAAATAACCCCACCCTGGGATTTTAGGAGGAGGAACATTAGATGACAGACGAGGGAGGTTAAATTAAGGGAATACAATAATACATTTAGCATTGCAGAGCTATCCCAGTCTGAACAGGAACATACCTCTGCTAGCCTGGCCCAAATGAAAGATGGGTTTTACTGCCAGCACAGGGCAAGAATGGTATCAATCTTTACCCTCAAAGCTGCTTAAATGACAACCCAGATTTTCAACTGTGGCACAGCATCTAAAAACCATCTTGGCTCTCAGAGAAGAGCCTCCTTCTACACTTGCATGTGTAAAGGCCCCATGCCTACACGAGGCACAGGAGGCTCATATATTTTTGAAGACCAGTAACAGACTCCAAATAGTAACATTTTGGCAATAGTTTCATGCTCATAGCTCTAAGATTTGAGCTTTTACTTTCACAGTGGCCCATTTATAGTCTTCATAAGCAAAAAAGTGATTCTGAAGCCTCCAACATATATGGGAGAATGTTATTTGTTATCATCACTGAGAAAGCACTTTGAGTAATTTAGTTGGATATATTAAGTAATAATGAGCAGGCACCCATTGTTGGAAATATTATCACCCAGTACTAATAGGTGTGTTGGATGCCTGCCTCTTATTGCTGCACTTTGGTGTTACCCACCAACAGATTTATCACTAGTGTGTCCCTTCTGAGCTGCAAGGACACATTTGTGACATGGCAGCTGGCCACAACACTTAGGGACATCCAGCACACTTGGGAGTACTGGATGCTCAAAAAGCTTTGTCAGGGAATGGAACAAAGACTGGATACAACAAAACTGGTCCTGGCAGGTATCATTGTTGTAGTTTTACTTGTACTTTTTATTAGCAACTATGTTAAAGGTAGCGCTTCATTCCCAACACTATTCTTATATTTGTCATGCATTTTTATTTTGTTTGGGTAACTGTGCCTTCAGTTAGTCTAAGTTTGTACTTGCAGAGGCTTAGATATTAGTTATCATTGAACATGTTTCGGGGGCTGATGTTGCTGTGTTGTCTGATTAATGATAACGGATTTGTGACACTGATGTCCTGTTCAAATTCTATATGACTGATTCAATAAGAAGGTGATGAAGACATGCTTTTCTTATTGGTTGATGTTGGTTCCTATGATTTTAGGAAGTATGTTTAATGACTGTTACAGCCCCTGCCTAAGTTAGTAAATAAACAAGGTATATTTATATGAACATGTATGACAGTGGTGACTGAAATGAATAAGACATTTGCTGAGAGTGAATGGGAAAGAAATGATTCATGCAACCAATGAGCTTGGTAGAATGATCTGGAAAGGAGATACTGCATTGCAACTGAATGCAAATGAACTCTCTAACCCAGCATTGCACTATTCATACAGTAAACTCTTTAGAACACAAGACAGGCCCTCTTTGAGGTCATTTCATTAATCACATGAAAACTAAACATCATTAACCTCCCTGGCGGTATGATTCTGTCAGATTTTAGGTGCTGAAAGCGGTACCATTATTCTGCATGGAAATTTGGCGTTTTATATTGTAGGCCTGTAATTCTTAGGAATAACTCACTTAAATCTGTCCAAACAAGAGTCTAGTAGACATCCCGGGTAGGATAAAGTTTGAAACACAAAATCATAAATTATAATATAATAAATAACTATAAATAATTATAACAAATAATAATATAATAATAATTAAAAATAATTCAATAATGTAATCAAATCAAAAACACAGAAATTTGCTCAGTTGCAGAATTGTCGCTGTCATTAGATTTAGTGTTTGATGACGAATTTCCCCACAAATCGCTATCGCTCAGTTCTGCGAGTGATTCTAATTTATTATCGCTGTTTTCTAGCTGGTCTAAAACCACTTTTGACATAAAGGGGCAATTTTTGGTTGCTATGGACAATCTCCAGATTCCAGGCAGAAAAAACTGTATTTATAATATATAAAAGTGCATGCAGGGCACTGGACAGACCACTAGGGACAAAGGGGATGTGTAATTTTTTTATACAGTACTGTAATTTGTAAGATTACAGTATACTGTATGTGTATTGTGTTTTTTCTTTTTTGAATTTGGCGCGATCTCCGCCCCCGCGCGCCGCAACGTCGCAGGGAACGAAGCTCGGCGGCACTCGGGCACTGTGTGAATCGAGCAAGGAGACAGCTCGCACACACAGCGAGGAGACATTGCAGGATCCAGGGAACAAGGTAAGTAACTTTGCCTGGATACTGCGATGCAGTCCGAGTCTGGCTCGGGATTACCGCTAATGGTACTGAAATCTTACCCCAAGCCAGACTCGGGAATACCTCCAGGGAGGTTAAACAATATTTGTTCCGGACAAAGTAGAATTAAGCTGGTGGTCACACAATGGGAAACTCACTTGGAAATGTCACTACCTTTCACCCACCTCTAACACATTTTATACAAATTATTAAAAAGAGCAAGCATTACATTTTAATTTCAGTTTTGTAAAGTTTGCATGTGCTTGCGTGAGGTTCCTCCAGCTACTCCAGTTTCCTCCCATGTGCCAAATACCTGCTGCTAGGTTAAATGGCTCCTACATTGGTCCCTTTATATGTGTGTGAATGTATGGATGTGTGATAGGGACCTTTGATTATAACCTCCTTGAATGTACAGAGCTCCTGATCAGCATACTTGTTCTAAGTCAGTGACTCGAAAACTACTGAAGCCATTGGATGAATATGAAAGTCAGGCATTTAGTATTTACATTAGTAGAGGACAACAATGGGAACATCCATACTTTCTCATTTACACCAATGAAGATTCTTCTCACTGTCTTCTATAACCTAAGGTGTAATTCTAGAGTATATATACCCAATTATTGTTGTAATCAATAGGTATCTATAAAGCTGAATTAGAAGTAATGGTTAGACTTCCACGTTACAGTAAGCTGCAAGTTATCAATGTAATAGCCCTGACCTATCACTTAGCATTGATTGAAACAAATCACCAAGCTGAAATATACGGTCAATTGCAAGAAGTGAGTGTGTGTAGAGAGGAGGGAGGGTAGGAGTGTACAATTAATCATTCTAGCCTCTAATAAAGCACTCCCTGCTCCTGGATGATGACCTATCATTATAGGAACATTATCTTAAATAGCTGGCTTCTTACAGGATAAAGCAAGGTTAGATCCAAGTATTATAGACCATTCCTACCTGTAACTATACATCTCAAAGTAAAGGTGAAATCCACTAGCATGATTTTCAATTAACAGGTGTCAGGATATCAGGACACTGCACACATTTTAGTCTACAGCCTTTGATAAGTACTGTACATACAGTTTGTCTTAATATATAAGCATACAGTTCATGCAGTCTCTAACGGTAAGGAGCATAGTGGTAGGCACTTATTGTTTTCTGAAACATGGCATCCATCCTTTAGATGTGCATTCAGCTGAAGATGCTGTAAATATTTAATGTAAAATATACCTCTTGATGTTAAGTCATTTATATGCAATATAAAAAATATCATCACACGTGGCGCGCGCAAATGAGTGAAAATAAAAAAAAATCTAATAATTTTGTAATGTGGGACAATACATTTGAAATCACCTGTGAACAGAGTATGAACTTTATACATTATATAAGGGATAATAAACATGTTTGTATCTCAAACAAATGTCCTTGATTATGTCTTGACCTTTAAAAATGAAAGACCTATGTTTAAGGTGGGTTGCTTATCCCTGCGTTGGTGGCCCCTTTCCCAGCACGTTTTGGAGGTAATAGATCCTATTTGAATTCCAAGCTGTTTTAACCACTTAAGCCCCGGACCATTTCGCTGGCCAAAGACCAAGCCACCTTTTGCGATTCGGCACTGTGTTGCTTTAACTGACAATTGCGCGGTCGTGCGACGTGGCTCCCAAACAAAATTGATGTCCTTTTTTCCCCATAAATAGAGCTTTCTTTTGGTATTTGATCACCTCTGCGGTTTTTATTTTTTGCGCTATAAACAAAAATAGAGCGCCAATTTTTTAAAAAATGCTATATTTTTTACTTTTTGCTATAATAAATATGCCCACAAAATATATAAAAAATATATTTTTTCCTCAGTTTAGGCCGAAACTTATTCTTCTACATATTTTTGGTAAAAAAAAATGCAATAAGCGTTTATTGATTGGTTTGCACAAAAGTCATAGCGTCTACAAAATAGGGGGTCGTTTTATGGCATTTTTATTAATATTTTCTTTTTACTAGTAATGGCGGTGATCAGCGATTTATATCATGACTGCGACATTATGGCGGACACATCGGACACTTTTGACGCCATTTTGGGACCATTGTCATTTTTACAGGGATCAGTGCTATAAAAATGCACTGATTACTGTAAAAAATGAGACTGGCAGTGAAGGGGTTAACCTGTAGGGGGCACTGAAGGGGTTAAGTGTGTCCTAGGGAGTGATTCTAACTGTTAGGGGGCGTGGCTAAGAGTGACACGTCACTGATCACTGTTCCCGATGACAGGGAACAGACAATCAGTGACATGTCACTAGGAAGAACGGGGAGATGTTGTGTTTACACTGACATCTCCCCGTTCTTCAGCTCTGTGACCCGATCAGGGGACACCGGCGGACATCGAGTCTGCGGGTCCCGCGGGCACGGTCATGGAGCTCGCGACCACATGGCGGCAAATTAAAGAGGACGTATATATACGTCCATTTGCCTGTCCGTGCCATTCTGTCTACGTCAATGTTCGTGCGGCAGTCCTTAAGTGGTTAAATCTACTTCATGACTAAGGATTTGCGAGCTACTAGGATATAGTGACCATCTATGTTTCAAGGTGGTGGAGCTTTCATAAACTCACATGGTGGTTCATCTTCATATACTGTATAATTAGGAGCACAACCGAGGATATTTGTTTGAGATACAAACACGTTTATTATCCCTTATATAATTTATAAACTTCATACACTGTTAACAGGTGATTTGTATTGTAAAATGTATTTTATATATTTTTTTCACTATTTTGAGCGTAGCACATGTGATGGTATTTTTTATGTTGTAAAGTTGGAAACTTTTTATGCTGCAGCCACGTTTTTTAGTGTTTGTGATTGTTATACTTTATTTGATAGGTGAGCGCAGGAGTATTTTGTATTTTATTTATATGCAATAATTGATTGTCCATTACAAATTCTAAAATCTAAAACTAGATTTAACCTTAGCATTTTACTCCATTGCAGTCTGCATACTGATTAGAATTTAGAGTTGTTCTTAAAGTACAACTAAAGGCAAAACATTTTTTTAGATTTGGATACAGTGGAGAGGGGTTAGAACCACTGTTGGGTTTTAGATGTATTATTATTTGAAAGTTTACAAAAGTCAAAATATGGCTCAGTAGCATATAAAAATAGAACAAGAAATTTTGAATTCGACCTTAAGAAGGACTTGTCTCTTGTGGCAGATGATACAGACACATATTGTAAAGTATACAAAGTCAAGGCTTCTTATTTGAAGAAATCATTCCATCAAAGTATATAGTAACTATGAAAGAAAATGTAGCATTATCTTCCTGGCAGCAAGCCCTGGAGATAAGTGTCTGCAATAGACACCAGGAAACACAAACAATGAGAAGAACAAACATTGTCCTTACTATATATAAATAGGAACATTAGAGCAGGGTTGGAGGTGGGTTATAGAGGGAATGGGAGGGAACTTGACTGACAGCCTAGATCAACTTCCAAAGTGAAATCTTAAGCTGGCCATAGATAAATCAGTCTCAGACAATTCTGCAGGGACCGGCTGAGACTCAATCCATCCATGGACAGACAGATTGTACCCAAGTCAGTTTATCAATCGACTTGGGTACAACCAGAATGTCAGGTTTTTAGCATTCATATTTCCAGTTACTGCGGCTAGCAGTAATCACTCTGTTCTCCCAGCAGGGATGGTTCACCACGCCCTTCCTGCCGGGAGAACACTGTAGCTCTGATAGGAGGTATTCCCCCATCAACACTGACTATGTTGATGGGGGAAATCAAGTGAGCCTATGGTTGCAGGAAAGAAAATCCCCAAAAAGCTATGGTCTGCATTAGGATATATGCGAAAGAGAAGCATGAAGGCGGTCCCAAGGATCCCATACCCCTTCAAAGATGTTGACAGCGTTACTTAAATTGGTTCTAAAGTCTTAAGGTTTTTCTATGCATTTAGGTGAAAAACCTTCTGTGCTGCAAAATCCCCCCCTAATACTTACCTGAGCCCTATTGAATCCAGCAATGTGCGCAAGAGTATCAACTCTCACTGCTGTCTCCCTCCTTCTTAAGCAGATTGATAGCAGTGGGAGCCATTGGCTTCTGCTGCTGTCAATCAAATGCTATACCTGAGTGAGCGGGGGTCAATAGACGCCGACAGACAACCCAAAAAAGTGATGTAATTCAATATTCATGTACCAAAATATGCATTATTTCACAGAAAAACACACAGATATGTCCATGGATGACTGTCATTTAATAGTAATTCAAACAAATTCCTTGTATTAGGAAGGAAGCTTTACTTAAAATCAAAATGAACAGTAATATAATAAAATTGATATTCAGTGATCTAGAGTTGGATATCTAAGTAAGTGAAGTTAAATGAACCCTGCTTAAAAAGGCTGCAAGAGAAATGAAATTTCAGCTTAATAGTTTAACCACATCAATACAGGGCACTTTTACCTCCTTCCTTCCCAGACCAATTTTCAGCTTACAGCGCTCTCGCACTTTCAATGACAATTGCGCGGTCATGCTACACTGTACCCAAATGAAATTTTTATCATTTTGTTCACACAAATAGAGCTTTCTTTTGGTGGTATTTATTCACGACTCCGTTTTTTTATTTTCTTCTTTCTATTTTAAAAGAAATCCAATAAAATCGAATTTTGTCATAAATTTAAGCCAAAATGTATTCTGCTACATGTCCTTGGTAAAAGAAATCCTGTTAAGTGTATAATAATTGGTTTGTGTGATCACGGACAGAGGTACGCAGATGATCATGTACAGATATGCCCTTACCTGAGGACCCTGCATTGGTTAACCGTAAAGGATCGGGTCACGTTCAAGACCCTCTGCCTGATCCACAATTGCACAAAAGGAAACGCTCCTCAATATTTATGCGAGAAGATAAAACACTACACCCCCAAACGCATTCTCCGATCAACTAATCAAAACCTCCTCCACATCCCCAAGTCCCGCTACAAATGGAAGGGAGAACGAAGATTTGCAGTCCAAGGACCACGGCTATGGAACGCTCTACCCACGGACATCCGTATGGAAGAAAACCATTGAGCCTTCAGGAAAAAACTTAAGACCCACCTCTTCTGAAGGATCAGGACGTCACCGGATGCAAAGCACCTTGAGGCGATTTAGTTTGCATTTGCAGCGCTATATAAGTTATCACTCACTCACTCACTCAGGTGATCACGGACATATGTGTGCAGATGATCATTGAGACATATGATTTTACTGTTACATATGTGGGGGACAGGTGTTTTTACTATGTGGGGACATGTGTTTTGGGGACATATGTGTTAACTTTGTGTGTTTACATTGTGGGAACACTAGACTGGTGATCAGTGAGTAAAAAAGCTGTAAAAAACAGCTCATACTCACTGATCACCAGCCGGCTGCAGCGATCCGCTCTCCCCTCTTTACCGACCTCTTCTGTGTGAGGAGAGGAGAGCCGCCCGCCTAGCAACTGGCTCTCTATTTACATCACATGACGGCTGTGATTGGACACAGCCATCATGTGATCAGGAGGGCCAATCACAGAACCCTCCTGCCGATCAGAGATGCGTCGTGTCCGGGTAACACAAGCGCATCGGGATCGTGCCGCTGCGCGGTCCCGCGCGTACGCGATCCCCCTCCTTCTGAGGGACGTTCCTGAACGTCCACTCAGAAGGAGAAAGCGCCCACCCGGCCGTATATGTACAGTGGCCGGGTGGGAAGTAGTTAAAACTAAAAGGTGTCACTGCCCAAGTGTTGCTCACAATACACTGCAAATGTGAAAAAAAAGACAGTGGTGCAAGAAGAAACAAAAAGAAAAAGAGATGTGGATTTCAGAGGCTAAGATGGATAGTCAGCATTACCAAATAAATGAATATAAAATCAGAGAAACAACTTTTAAAAGGCAGGAATTTTAAGTCAAACTCCATCTTTGGTATTCTTGGTGTAAGTCCTCGAACATATACGGCTCTAAATGTGAATACCACTCTGTACAACATCCAGCTGCCTCCAGCACTCGTGTATTTCAGCCTGTCATAGATTTTTTGACAAGCTGATGGCAGTGATGCCAGACGCTGTGCGGGTGCTTTCTGGCACCTGAAACTCTGGGATTTGCCACACATGGACCAAATTGCTGCTGTGGATGAGGCCAAAAGACCCTTCCTGAAATTACTGATTATAACAATGGGGGCAAAATTTTGTATTTACGACCCTTGTATCCTATGACAGCAAACAATTACCCATCTGATCTATTAACATAATGCTTGGGTATTGTAAAGCTACAGCCTTTTTTAATAGAATTAGTGGAGGAAGTGTCTGCTAATTCTATTCTGTCAGTCCTACCGAATTTCTTTTGATGTGTAAATGCAGTTTAAGTTGTGTGTATATACATATATACACACACACACACTATATTACCAAAAGTTTTTGAATGCCTGCCTTTACACGCACATGAGCTTTAATGGCATCCCAGTCTTAGTCCATAGGGTTCAATATTGGGTTGGCCCACCCTTTGCAGCTATAACGGCTTCAACTCTTCTGGGAAGGCTGTCCACAAGGTTTAGGAGTGTGTCTATGGGAATGTTTGACCATTCTTCCAGAAGTGCATTTGTGAGGTCAGGCACTGATGTTGAACAAGAAGACCGGGCTTGTAGTCTCTGCTCTAATTTGTCCCAAAGGTGTTCCATTGGGTTGAGATCAGGTCAGTCAAGTTTCTCCACCCCAAACTCACTCATCCATGTCTTTACTGACCTTGCTTTGTGCACTGGTGTGAAGTCATGTTGGAATAGGAAGGGGCCATCCCCAAACTGTTCCAACAATGTGGGAAGCATGAAATTGTCCAAAATGTCTTGTTAGGCTGATGCCTTCACTGGAAATAAGGGGCCAAGCCCAACCCCTGAAAAACAACCCCACACCATAATCCCCCCTCCACCAAATGATTTGGACCAGTGCACAAATCAAGGTCCATAAAGACATGGATGAGCAAGTTTGGGGTGGAGGAACTTGACTTGCCTTCACAGAGTCCTTACCTCAAGCCGATAGCACACCTTTGGGATGAATCAGAGCAGAGACTGCAAGGCCAGGCCTTCTCATCCACATCAATGCCTGATCTCACAAATGCACTTCTGGAAGAATGGTCGAACATTCCCATAGACACACTCCTTGTGGACAGCCTTCCCAGAAGAGTTGAAGCTGTTATAGCTGCAAAGGGTGGGCCAACTCAATATTGAACCCTACGGGCTAAGACTGGGATGCCATTAAAGTTCATATGTGTGTAAAGGCAGGCGTCCCAATACTTTTGTATAATAGTGTGTGTGTATATATATATATATATATATATATATATATATATATATATATATCACCTAGATATATTTTTCATACCTCTAATCATACAAATACCCCATGACCTTGAACACTCCCAAGATTCTGGATGGATCTGGGTTGACTGATGGCAATACAGTAACTATTTGCATTACTTTTCAAAAAGCGAAAGTGTGGTAGGTTATTTTTTTAACAATAAGTTCATTTTAACTCAAGAAATATGAAAATTATATTGCTTTCAATATACTATTATTCTGCAATTTAGGTTTTATGCAATTACCCTGTTGCAGAGATCTTGAGGTTTAGTAGAGAGGTTCTGTGGCATCTCCCTGCAGCGGGTCGATAGATTCAGGATTGCGGTTGCAGCCATGTGTGCAGCCTCCATGTCATGGGAATAGTCAAAGCTGCTTTTGCTACACGTACTGCTGGCGCTACTGCCTCCACCACAGCTCATATTGCTACTGCTGCTGCTGGGGGCATAACTGCTTGTTGTGCTGCTTGTCGGGCTCGAGTTCTTACAGTAACGTTTAGCTGCAGAGAGAAGTGGGCAATAATCAATAACTTCAAGACAACTGGGATTCTCTACATTGCTTTCATACAGACAAAATAACTTATTTTTTCTCTTGATGTATTCTAGAGATCTCCAGTACCAAAGTGCTAAGAGATGGTAAAAACACAGATGGTGTAAGCAACTGTGCTTTAAATCCTGCAGAAAACCCTTGTGTTATGCAAACGAAAGATTTATACGGACAATCATTAAAGCATATGTCAAGGCAAAACATAAACACGCATTGAGTACATTTGTGGACTACATGCAAATTTCACTAGACATGTGCACACTGAAATATTTTGTTTTGGAATTTCGTTTTCGTCCAAAAAATGTATTTATTTAGTTACTCCCGAAATTGGTTTTTATTTATTTAGTTCCGTTAAAAAAATGCATTCGTCCGAAAATCCGAATTAAGGTTGAATCTGTCAGTTGAAGGCTTATGGTGTCTGTCGAATGTTCTAAGAAGATTCGACGAAGCAGCTAAACTGTACGACGCTGCAATCATACATTTCCGGTCAAATGATCCGCCCACAAGCTATAGTAGAATTCTAATGTTGTATGACTAATAAAATTTATATTTATTAATTATTATTACTAGTCAACTAACATTAGAATTCTATAGCCTATGGGCGGAGCATTTGATCATAAATGTCCGCTCGCGGCGACTGCTTCGTCGAATCTTCATGTCGAATCTTTTCTCTCCATGTCGAAAAATCTTGGACTAATAGAGTTAGGTTAAGCAAATTCAACCGCAGGTTCGATAGACACAGATCGCTATTGTCACCGTCATGTTGAATCTTCTATCTATATCGAACTGTTGTCGCAACGAAACGAAAATAAAGCATTTTTTTTGTTGGATCTTTCGAATTTTGGATTCTGCCTGTTCGTTATCGTTTGTTAAAACGAACGTGAAAAATCCCCGAAATTCGGATGAAAATGCATTTGAACGAAAACGAATGCACATGTCTACATTTCACCACAGTTATCCCTTTAGACATGTTGCAAGTACAAAAAAAATAACGACTGATGTGTCTAAAACATAGTAGGATCCTACCTTTCTCTTTAAAAAGACAACACAGCAAGCAAGCTCATAAAGGGTGTGATGGTCAAGTGTCCACAACCCTTTGGCTTTATAGTGTAATTCTGAACTCCACACTCGTCATTGCATTGGGAAGGGACACACAACATTGGTTTTACAAGTAGAAGCTCTGCACCCTCCCTGCTGTAAAGGGGAACTTTTCTTATTTGGGCTGCAAAATCAAGTTGATCAAATAACCAGTCGCTTATCTCTAGTTAGTACATAGAGTGGTCCTAAACAGACAGCAAGTTTTTTTTTTTGGAATCACTTTTGAAAATTCTCAGAGACACTTCATTCGATTGTAAGCTCTAACAAGCAGGGCCCTCTGATTCCTCCTGTATTGAATTCATTGTATTGTAAGTGTACTGTCTGCCCTCACGTTGTAAAGCTCTGCGCAAACTGTTGGCGCTATATAAATCCTGTATTATAATAATAATGGATATCTGCCTCTTCAAATTACAGCCTAGTGCCTCCCCACCAGGTGTGCTTCACTATATGGTCACCATAACAGCAGCCCCAGAATGTTAGGGTTTATGCAGGACATGTCACTATATTCTGTTCTGTATCAGGATCTACAAGTCTAGATAAAGATATTTGTAAAAGTGGTGTACTTAGATGGATGGGAGAGATGTAAACCAAAGATTTATTCTTACAGGCTCTGGTCATGTAAATACAACATTGCCTAAAAGAACTTTTGGACAGGAGATGACAGCCCCTTGATCTGGCAGTTGTCAGCCAGATTCGATGACTGGCTAATATCTTTGGGCACCATCAGGCACCACTGACCAGCTTATCTCAGACAGCAAAAGTCATTTGATCACTCTTTTTTCCCCAAGATAAGTCAGCAATAGTATTGACTGCTTGCTTCTTTTCTTGTTCACTACTTCTCCTTTATTTAGTGATGTAGATATGGGTATAGAAAGGCAACCTGACAAAATATACAGACACTTCATTTACAAAACCAGAGGCAATACTAATATTATAAAGTAAGCAGAAGACTTACCATCATATCCCTTTGGAGAGATATCCCTGGACTGTACCTTCGGTGCAATAGCCCTCTTCCCGTATGCATGGTTGTCGTAACTGTTGTATTCAAACGTAGTCTTTGAATATTTCTCTAGTTCCTTGGCCAAGTTGGAGCGAGGTGTGGTTGTTGATACATTGTTCCTGTAACCATACTGAGGAATTTCTAATTGTTTTACAAAACACATGGGCCTAAAAGAAAAACATAATTATACATTTTATATTTAAAGAGCAAATTATTATTTTGCTACTTAAGATGGTCAGTCGATATTTTAATTGTCCTAGCGTACAGTCATCATGCTATGCAGAAAAAGCAAATAAATATATAGCAATTAAAGGAGACGTATAGCCAAAGATTTTAGGGATGGACTTCTCCTATGGATCACAGGAGTGCAGTTAGTTCAGCTGTTGGCTGACATCACAGAGCCAGTCCAGGGTCCGGCAGATACTCATCCATCATGCCATACCATCAAGGAGGCATGTGACAGCAGGACAACGACCCCAAACATACAGCCAATGTCATTAGGAACTACAGTATTTTCAATGTAAAGAAGAATAAGGAGTCCTGGAAATGATGGTTTGGCCCCCACAGAGCCCTGATCTCAACATCATTGAGTCTGTATAGGATTACATGAAGAGACAGAAGGATTTGAGGCAGAATACATCCACAGAAGATCTGTGGTTAGTTCTCCAAGATGTTTGGAACAACCTACCTGCCGAGTTCATTCAAAAACTGTGTGCAAGTGTACCTAGAGGAATTGATGCTGTTTTGAAGGCAAAGGGTGGTCACACCAAATATTGATTTGATTTGGATTTCTCCTCTGTTCATTTACTTTCCATTTTGCTAATTGATAAAAATAAACTATTAACACTTCTATTTCTGAAAGCATTCTTATTTTAAAGCATTTTTGCACACCTGCCAAAAACGTTTGCACATTAGTGTGTGTGTATGGACTTTGTGGAACTTATCTATTTTCCAGCTAAAATCTTTAATCACACTATATTGCCATGTTAACAGTTAAAATTACAGTGCAAGTGCCATGTCTGGTAAACTGGGGGAAAAAGCACTTATGTATGCCTACTGGAAAGATTAGTGATGTTCACTGATAATCCAAAGATTATATAGGAGGCAAAAGAATCTATAGAGCTCCAGGCTCTTGTTTTGTAGAGTCCACTGGGTGTTATGCCGCGTACGCACGATCATTTTTCCCGTCGGGAAAAATTACATTTTTTTTTTAACAAGAAAAACGACCGTGTGTGGGCTTTTTGCAATTTTTCCCGATGGGAAAAACGGCATTAATCACGACGAGAAAAATTAGAACATGCTCTAATTTTTCTCGTCGTGATTCCCGTCATTTTTTTCCGCTGCAGTTTTCCCATAGGGAAACACTGCCACGGAGCCTACACACGGTCGTTTTTCTCGACCAAGAAAAAAAATGTCGGGAAAAACGGCCGTGTGTAGGGAACCAAGCCGTTCCCTCGTTTTTCCCGTCGATTTTGTCGACGGTGTTTTCACCGTCGAGAAAATTTGATCGTGTGTACGCGGCATTAGGCTCACACCAATGCTCTAGGACAGTTGTCTTCAAACTGCGGCCCTTTGCTTGTCTTTATCCGACCCTTGGAGTACTATTCTTCCCACTGATGCAGGGCACTATTCTGCTAACTGACACCAACAATGGGACACCATTTCTCCCACTGACACCAATAATGGGGTACTATTCCTCCTAATGATACCAACGATGGGGCACTGTTCCTCTCACTGATACCAAATGTGGCAATGTTCACCTCCACTGATGCAGGGAAAATTTCCATTCCCGCTGGCCAAAGTCTGCCCCCCCCCTCTCCTGGTCTGAAGGACAATAAACCGGCCCTTTGTTTAGAAAGTTTGGAAACCCCTGCTCTAGAGGTTACCTGGACAGGAAGTAAGGGGAAAACTTTGCAGAAGGGCACAGATCCCTAAAAACTTGACAGTGGGTGGAGTTATTTATTATACATCCCTTCAAAATAGTTTTGGCTGGAAAAAAAAATAGCTTGAATCTATCAAAATGTTGTCAGATTGTGTTTGTAACCTACTAAACAAGCAATCTATTGCAGATGTAAAATAATAGACAGTAGGAATATGAAAAAAGAATATACATACATATTTTTCCCCCACCTTAAAACACGATCTGATGCTTGGTTGGATTTTGATGCATCACAACCTTGATGTTTCTCTTGAGCTTTTGCTAGTTTCTCGGCTGCAGCTATAGGACATCCTGAAAGACTGCAATAAAAAAAAGATTACATGAATTTTCACAAAGGCAAACAGAAAAGTGCAGTAATCAAACTCACCCACCTGGATGCCACTTTTCTGTCAGTGCTGCATCATCTCAGACCATAAATTATTGTACATCAATATAGGTATTATTTGTTCCTTGTACATGCATATAAATATCCACTTATCCCAAGGCACATAGTTATATAGAAGTCTAATAGAACTTTACTCGCCATATTTCTTGGATATTGCTTCTTACAGTAAAAAAAAGAGTCCCTGGGTAATTTATTCAAATTAAATGCCAAATATTCTTATTTTTCATGCGAACATATTTTACATTTGTATTACAATCAAGTTTATATGCACTAATCTATAACATCATAGTACTGAAAGCTATGTGAGAAAGAAAAAAATATTCCTCCTCCCACTGAATTAAATACAAAATGCTATTGACTTCTTTTGTCACTTCCTGTCTCCAGTGTACGCAGGAAGTTCAGGCAACTTTCTCTATTTTTCCCAGCATACACAGAGGATATATGGCATTGTGTCATCATGTACCTAGTCATTGAAGACAGTTAATCACTCTCTGCTGTACACCAGGGTCCGCCATTTAGATTTTTCACACTGTAGGACCATGGGGATTGAGTTACTAAAACTGGAGAGTGCAAAATCCGGTGCAGCTCAGCATAGAAACCAATCGACTTCCAAGTGTTTGGCCTAAGCTTAAAGTGATTGTAAAGGTTTTTTTTTTTTTAAAATAACAAACATGTCATACTTACCTGCTCTGTGCAAGGGTTTTGCACAAAGCGGCCCCCGATCCCCATTTTCTGTGGTCCCCCGGCGGCGCTCCTGGCTCCTCTACATCGGGTGCCCCCTTGGAGAGCCACTTTTCATGGGGGCACCCATGTTCCATTGACACAGACAGCAGGACTCGGCCCGCCGCCGGCTCCTGTGTCACTGGATTTGATTGACAGCAGCAGGAGCCATTGAGGACCCGAAACAGTGGCTGGAGCTGCTGGGCTTGTGCTCGACGCTGGAACGATCTGGCTCAGGTAAGAAAGAGGGGGCTCTGGGGGGCTGCTGCAGCACAGAAGGCTTTTCACCTTAACTGCTTGCCGACCAGCGCATGACGATATGCGTCAGCACAATGGCACGGCTGCGCAAATGGGTGTACAGATACGTCCCCTTTAAATCACGGCATAGTGGGCGCGCGTGCGCCTGCCACGTGCTCTGTGAACGTGCCTGCGGGACTCAATGTCTGCCGGTGTCCCGCAATCGTGTCACGGAGCTGCAGAACAGGGAGATGCCTATGTAAACAAGGCATTTCCCTGTTCTGCCTACCAACATGACAGAGGTCTACTGCTCCCTGCCATCGGGAGAATTGATCTCTGTTATGTCAGTGGTAGCCACACCCCCACACACTTAGAATCACTCCCTAGGACACACTTAACCCCTTAATCGCCCCCTAGTGTTTAACCCCTACCCTGCCAGTGTCATTTACACAGTAATCAGTGCATTTTTATAGCGCTGATCGCTGTATAAATGTCAATGGTCCCAAAATAGTGTCAAAAGTGTCCGATGTGTCCGCCATAATGTCGCAGTCATGATAAAAATCGCAGATCGCCGGCATTACTAATACAGAAAAAGGTGATCAAATTCCACCAAATAAAAGCTCTATTTGTGGGGAAAAAAGGATGTCAATTTTGTTCGGGTGCCACGTCGCACGACCGTGCAACTGTCAGTTAAAGCGACGCAGTGCCGAATCGCAAAAAGTGCTCTGGTCAGGAAGGGGGTAAATTCTTCAAGGGCTGAAGTGGTTAATGCATAGACTGCGTTAAGGTGAAAATCCTCAAGACTTTACAACTCCTTTAATTGAACAAGCTGCACTAGATTTTGCAGTCTCCAGTAAATAAACCCCCATGCGTTTTATTTGCAATGACAGGCAATTGATGACAGTACCTTCGTCCTAACCCTTGCAAATTCTGATATGTAATCTGCTGAAGAGAGGTGTTTCTATTTAGTAAGGACATTCGTAAGATCATTGATTTGGTCACAGAAGTCTAAAATTCAAATCTATAAAGCTATTTTCAAAAGTATTGTTACATATGCATGGACACCTGTGCACTAACAGGAGATCAAAAAAGGCCACATAGGTGGAAAAAGAAAGTTTTAATTAATAGTCAATTCATATTTTGGAGAGAAGTCAATAGGTAGAGAATGGGACATGAGGAAAAATAAAAAAATTTGTATACCACAGCCATAAACATCCAACTACATGGTAACAATTGGAGAAAAAAGACCAAAGAAGAGATACCGTAAGTGGATTAGTGATGTAGAAAAGGCCCTAAGAGGAATATATATATATATATATATATATATATATATATATATATATATATATATATTTGATATACTTTATGTATATGTAAAGTTGTAAAAATTATAACACAAAAATATCACGATTTTAGATTTTCAAATGCTAAAAAAAGAGACAAGGATTCTGCAAAACATGTCTTAAAATTTTTTTGACTTTGCAATATTCCAAATATATTTTCTCGATAGGAAAATTATACATGTGAAGGGCAACAGTCAGGAAAAAGTTTTCGTTTTGTGCCAGAAAAATCCCTAGATCACACATTTTTTGATCTTGTTATATGACAAAGTGAAAGTTTTCAGTAGTTGAAGAAAGCCTAGTAAGCAGCAGCTGTCATCTGCGTAATTCTGGGGGGACAGGCAGAAAGTGCTGCAGTAGTAGAAGTGGCCGTCTGTAGCAGTTCCAGAGATGCTGTGCCTACCTTCTGTGAGAGTTCCTGTTACTGTTTACATGGCCTCTCCCGGTGCAACCTGGTGTAGGGCACTTTAGAACATTTTCATGCATGGCGAGAACTTGGCGGAGAAAGAAAGCAAACAAACAACAGGGAGATCACTAAAAGGAATACATTAAAACTTCCAACAATTCATCTTTAAAGGAGATTTTTTCACTACTGATCACTTAATATTTCTCATAAACAAGTATAAAAATAATTGTTGAACATATGTAGAGCCAGAAATGGTAAGAGAGAGAGAGAGACAGAGGGGGAGAGAGAGTGAAAGACTCACCTGAAAATATCAAATATAATTTACACTTAAAGTGTTACTAAACCCACAACAGTGAAATCAGTCTGTATATGCAGTAAAGCATGCTTATTATACTCACTGTGGAACCTAAGGGGTTTATCCCCTGCATTGTGTGAAAAGGCTGTTGGGTCCTTTCTCCTCTGATCCTCCCCTTCTTCCACAGTCCCCAATCCATCTGCTGATAGTACAGAACCTTGGGAGCACTCAGCACATGCTCAGTTTAGTGTGTATTGCTAGATAGTTTTTTTTTTCTTGGGAGGGTGCATGTGATCAGCACAGGGCCAATCACCACTGTGAAGACAGAGGGTCAGGGGTTATGCAGCCTCATAGAACAATCAGAGCAGAATGAAAACTCCTCCTAAGTCTTTAACCAGACACTGATAGACGTCATAAGACTGCTATATACTGCTGATGAGAAAAGGTATTTAGCAGTTTATATTACTAAAATAATTGCATTTTCATGTTCTGTGTACTGTGGGAGATCAGATATAGTAAATGCAGGGTCCTGGGTTTAGTAACACTTTAAATTCAATAAAATAACTACGGTATATGAATCATTAATTTATTAATTGGACTTTTACAGTAAAATTCAATCAAATGTCACACGTATTTAGTCCTGTGAGAGGCATAGTGCTAAAAGCATGTGTTATAATTAGCAGTGATGCAATGACTAATGGAGACCCACCAATAAAAAAGGCACATGTGGAGCAAAAACACATTTATGTTCCTCTTTATCAACACTCAAAAAGTGTTAGCTGTTTGTTAAGACCACTTTTACACTCTGCAATCTTTTTAAAAATAATTGTAATGTCAAAACGTATTTTTTTTAGTTTGGAAAGAGGGTTAGAACTTGTCATATTTTCACTGCTGTCTGTGCCCCTGCTAGGACATACACTTTCTCTATTTGTCCCAGTGACCATTAGAATAGAGGGGAAATCTTTCAATGGGACAACATCAGTTTCACTGTGAACAAAGTTTCAGTGTGAACCACTTTCCTCAATGCACAAGCATGGTGGGATGATCGACTCCAGAAAAGCCACATGCAGCATTTGTTCGCATGAAATACTCTCCAATGTATTGATGTTTTTTAGAGAGAAATTCATGCTGAAGCCCATGCTGAGCTAATCTCTGGTTTCTCAGCTCAGCATGGAGAAAAGACAATGCATTATTCAATTATCAAAATTGCAGTGTCTAAAAAACATTTGTCTAACTTTGTCCTTATTGAAAAGTGTATAAAAAGGCATGTTTAGGAGCTTACGTACAGTATATGTGAGTGTTTATGCATTTCTCTGTGTGCCACCACATTCAAACTATAGCAATCATTTCTTTTTAAAAATGCAAACCATTGTCAGTGCATAAAGGCACCATGAGAACAATCCTATTCAAGAACCTTAAAAATGTTTTGCTACTATCTCTTGAATCCTAAAATATATTAATGTTGCAAAAGTATAGTTATTTTTGGAATAGAATTGAAGCCTAAAGCCTAACCACTAGTTTTTTTGAAGGGTGGATGCTGACACTTAAACATGTTTTACCTTAATGCAAGGAATGCATTAGGGTACAAAATGTTTAGGCTTTACAACCACTGTAATTGCACAGTTAACCCTTTACAAACACACACTGTAGATGCAACCATGTATTTTAACAGAAACACACAACATTCACAGCATCTGCTGTTGCAAATCTGACTGAATATCTGTCTCACTCACTGCCACATCCAGAAAGGAATCTAACAGAGTTTACAATACTGTAGCAAAGTTTTTGGATTTCTAATTTGAGCATTCACAGATTCAGCTTAACAATTTTGAATTATTGTTCTAATGAAAAAAAAAAAGAAAATCTGGTGCAAGGAAAAATTTGCAGAAAAAATATTACAAAACAGACAATAAGCAACAGGAAAATAATTAGGAATAAAAGTGAAAAGTACAGATGTAAAATTTTTCTGTTTTTTTGGGTCCATTCAGAGTTTATTGACTCTTACCATTCCTTCACAATTTTGATGGCGAATGAGAACTCCAGTTGTCAATGTCATGACTATGGAGAGGGTGTCAAAGATCCAATTACACCCAATCAAATGAGTTGAGTTGGCGTGCTGGAGTATTTTATTATACTCAGCAGACACACCCTAAATGTCAAGTATTTTAAATGCCTTTGGAGCTGTGAAGGTTTTATAATTCGACAACCAACATATTATTGTGCAAAATTAAACTGTTGTATTAAAGACCACATGTTTTATGGATCTTATGGCTGACTCATTTATGAGGTTTAATTTGTTTTATTAGCCTGCTGGACCATATAGTATAAGCATGTTTGGTGTCTAACTGATTGTTAATGTTTTATACATTCATTGTAATTACTTGTTATAAAGGTAACTCCATTACAGCATGAATTGTGGAATATGGGTACAGTTTGCATCCCCTCAGCTTAAAATCCCTGTGAATTTTTTTGTAATGAATGCCTTACTGTTCCAGTAAATCCTGATTTTATTTTCTGTGACATCATCATCTCTGTCTGAAAAATGCACTGCTTCCGGATCTCTGGGGATGCTATGCTGGAGCACCATGTCACATTAGATGTAGGGAAACTGAAGCACTACATTAACCATGATTAAATAGAAAATGTGGTGGACAAATATGTGAGTGGCGCTTGAGACTGTTCCTTGATTACATGTAAAAGTCCATGTAGCCAGCCACACATCACTGTCAGCAAGCTTTTTGTTTAGCAGCTACAGTAGCTTGATCTGTTTTCTGTCAATTTTGCGTTAAACTGTATTTTTTTATCAAAGATTTCACCTTTTATAGCTGCCTAGCACAAATATGAGCTTTAAATCTGACTGGTTTGGAGAAATAAAGCTGGTGCTGTGTTCATTAGAACCTTCCTATTCCTCCTACATAGTTTAAGGCTTGCCAGACCTCATTGTCAGCACAATGCCCCCCCCCCCCCGAAAAAAAATAAATAAATACTGCAGCACTTCTTACTAAGTGCATGTGCACTTACAGTTTTCTTAGCCCCTCTACAAAGTCCCATAAATACATATTAAGCCAGCCAGCCAGCAAAGTCCACCTAATGCAGCTTCCTGTGATGAAGTGGCAACAATGCAAAATATTGCATGGACCATGGCTATTAGCATTGTCAGTACTGATTCACAAGCCTGTAGCTTGTCAACCTAACCTGGCCACACATAGACTACACCTGGCCAAACCTAGACCACACCTCTGATGCAGAAACCATCCGATTGTAGGCTGCATGATTTTGACCCAGTCAGGGAAGGTAAAAAACTTTTTTTGTTTACTTTATGAGGTTTGTACATTACACAGTAACTGGATTTGGGACTTGTTTGGGACTCCTTCCTCTTCGCTCCCTTCTCCAAGCTAACAGAACTGACTGGCTGCAGACTTCACTATCCAAAGTTAAAGTCCAGCAAAGAAGCACTAACAGAGCAGGAGCCAGCAGCATTGAAGACTGTGAACTGAAAGTGCTGGGGTAAGAATTTCAACAAATAGTGTACTGGGTGATGTTTATTTTATTGTGCTCATGTTTTAAACTAAAAATGCTGAGGGTTTAATACTACTTTGGGTTACAAATAATGTTAACATTTTAACTGCTCACTGTTAAAGTACATCTAACGCCATTAGAGATAGAGTAGAGGAAGGTTAAACCACTGTCTCATTAGGATGTCTCATTTTCCTTCAGTTTCTGTCCATAAGGCTCAACAGGAAGTGAGAGTTTTTTTTATGATGTGAGGAAAATGCCCTTAGACAATTGTCAACTGTCCCCATTGAAAGACTTCCAAACTATTCCTTTTCTGCTGTAAACTTAAAATTTTGAATTTACTCTCACTTTTATTCCCAGGGACATTGATGATCAATGTGATTAGAGAGAGTTAAAAGGGAAGTACAGGATATGAAAAAAACAAAACTTCATACTCCAGTGCTGCACCTGTCCCTGAAGTCTCTACACCAAGAGTCTTTACACCGAGGCTCACAGTCTTCAATGAGCAGAGAACCTGTCAGTCACTGTCTCTGCTCCACCAGTAGTCATTGTAGCATCGGGGTGTGCAGGGGGCGGGAGTGGCTGGCTCTAGCTATCAGCAGCTTGCTCAGAGATGAGCTAGCTGCAAATTATGCATCTGTCTGGATCCCGATATTAAAGTCGGGATTTCTCCAAAGCCTGGACCGGCTGACTGATGTCAGCCAACCGCAGGCTTTAGCGGAATATGGTTCACAGGAGTGCAGAACAAAGTGCACTCCAGTGATCCCCAGGAGAACTAGGGCAAAAAGAGCTTTGGCCCTACTTCTCCTTTATTCTCCCTAACAGGGAAACAGACAGCAAGAAAAACCTGACAGTGATTTTAACATGTCACCACTCTATTCAAATCTAAAAAAAAAGTTTTGCCTTTAGTTATAACTTAACCTAGTCTATGAAAGCCTATGAACAAAACCAAAGGACAAAGCAATTAAAAAACTGTCCCAAGAAATGAGAGATCTTCTGATCTTCAGCACTAATATAAGCAATCCAGAGAATATACAATCTCAGTATTTACAGGATATTTTAATGGAGGACGGCTTCCGTTACCAGGGATAGTGGCTCTTCTTGGCATAGCCAGAGGATGCATCTGTACTCTGCATATTCTCCATGTCTCTGCACCACGTACCGAAGTGTATAAAGTGAAAAAAATGCCTTCCCTGAGCTATGCCTCCTGATCTGGAGCATGACCTAGTGCTAAGCACTGTCCCTCACAAGCGAGTTTCTCTCCCTACCATTCACTCACCAGAAGCACACTTGATGTGGGGTTTCCTATTGAAAAGGTTCCCTCACCCTGAAGTCTCTTGAGAGTTTGCTGTTCAATCAGACTACTTTGCTCTCCAAGGCATTGTACGAAATCGTTAAGGAACCAATTCCCTTACGAGACTCCCCTTCCCATGCATTAATGGCACTAGTCCGCCTACAGGTGGGAAGGCAAATTGCACCTGCCTACAAGCATGTATGTATATTAGCTACAGTTTTGTTTAGCATGCTTTGTGATTCACAGATCCTTGCAATGCTGCATATCCAGGAAGATAATTCCACTCTTTCTTGTTTTAGTTTTACAGCTTCCTAACTGTCCAGAGGTCATAATGATATCCTTTGACTAGAGCTGACTGAAGGTAGAGAGGTGACACTGAAATGAATCAGAATATAGGGTAACCTATCTGGCTTTGCGATTTGTCAAGGGGTATGTGAAAATCACAAGACTGGTTTACAGCTAACCATTTGGCACATTTCCCTTGAGATTTGCATCAAATATTTAATAAATAAATATACATCTATAGGCGCAGGGTAACAGGGCTGTCAGTACATTTTGTGCTGTCAGTAATACAAAGTGACCCGGACAATAACTTTAAACATAATAGGAATGTCAATGATAATAATAGAACAGTTGGCAACCCTACACCAGGCCCCGTAAAACCCGATAACAGTCAGTTGCTCTGTAGATCTGCCACTGGTCTAAATCTTGTCCATAATCTAATTGCCTCTACTTACTTTCTGGGGGTACCCTGTCCTTATGCGGGCAACCTGATAAACTCCGGTGGTGAGGATATAATCCAGTCACATGACCTGTTCCATCGCAGCCGGGGGTAGGACATTTGCTTTCCTTCTTCTCTGTTCGTGAAGGATCTACATAGAAAAAAAACATATGTAAAATATTACAATTCATAGCAGTACTCTAAATCCTACTAAGCAGTTATTAAGCTGGTAATATAGTGAGAAACTTTTACAAAATGTTTTAATGCATGACATTTTTTTCATCCTTTGAAACACTGTGGACAAACGTTGGTTCTCAATTTACCTTTGCTGAGTTACATTTTCTTCAGTAGGAAAAAAATTTGTAGAAAAACTCTCATGCCCATTATGTTAATACATTTCATCCATAGATTAATAAGTGTGCAGGTCTAATGTGTTTTGCAATATAGCAATATGATAATTCAGTATCATAAAACATTTTCATGGACCAGATTAGCTTCTCTTAGTGTAGAACCTTACTTCTCATATAAATCACATTAAGGGAAAAAATAAAAATGTATAGCTTCCATGTACAGATATGATTAACAGATATTTCAGGAAAGGATTATTGTGTTCTGTCTGTGTCACTATTTTGCAGGTAGGAATGTTGATATATCAGGATGCTAGTTCTCGTTTCCTACTGCCTGTGTCAAAATGGTTTATGCAACTACAATGCCTCAGTATGCAAGATGAAGCATTGCTGTAAAGATTCATACATTATAACTCTAATGCCGCGCACACACGATCGGAATTTCCAACAACAAAACCGTGGATTTTTTTCCGACGGATGTTGGCTCAAACTTGTCTTGCATACACACGGTCGCACAAATGTTGCTCGGAAATTCCAAACGTCCCGAACGCGGAGACGTACAACACTACGACGAGCCGAGAAAAATTAAGTACAATGATTCCAAGCATGCGTCTAATTGATTCCGAGCATGCGTAGGATTTTTGTGCATCGGAATTGGATACACACGATCGGAATTTCCGACAAGAACTTTTGTTGTCGGAAAAATTGAGAACCAGCTCTCAAACATTTGTTGTCGGAAATTCCGACAGCAAATGTCCGATGGAGCCTACACACGGTCGGAATATCCGACCAAAAGCTCACATCGAACATTTGTTGTCGGAAATTCCGATCGTGTGTACGCGGCATAAGGCTCCATTCACACCTGAGCATAAGGATTTAGTGGTGTTTTTCGGGTGTTTTTGCAGCTTTGTTTAAAGCATTTTTGCAGCTTTTTACAAGTTTTTTTAAAGCGTTTTTATAAGCATTTTAAAGCTTCAGGGAGAGGGAGAGGAAACTGGGGTATAGACGTGTACAATTCAGATCGGTCAAAAAATTATCCACAAATTTGAATTCTGTGTGAAGAATAGCTGGTTGTTAAGCAGCGGGCCGGGAAGGCAGCCGCTGCGTCCTTACCAACCGATGAGTCATCAGCTGTGTGCCCCACTAATAGCTGAAGGTAAAGAAAAAGAATGCTGGCAATGAAAAATAAACAGAAAAAACAGCATGCACCCCCCCCCCAATCTATACCACGCCAAAATATTTTTTTTAAAATGGCAAGGGGTCCCCACCAAAATCCATACTAGACCCAGGCCGGCCAGGAAGGGGAGGGGCACCCGTTCCTGGACCATACCCAACCATATGCCCTCAACATGGGGGGAGGGGTGCTTTGTGGCACGGGGGTCTGTTATGGACTTTGTGGGGGACCCCATGCCAATTAAAAAAATATATTTTCTCTTGTTGAAAAAAAAAATATATATATATATATATATATATACATATATTTGGTGTGGGATCCCGACGCTGTTTTTTCTGTTTTATTTTTAATTGCTGGCATTCCCTTTTTTTTTAACATTCAGCTAGCAGTGGGGAAGCCCATTGACAGCTGATGACTCATTGGTTGTTAAGGACGCAGCGGCCAGCTTACCCGCCCACTGCTTAACAACCAGCTATTCTTCGCACAGAATTAGAATTGTGGATAATTTTTTGACCGATTCGAATTCCAATCGTTCTGCAAATTTGGAATTTGTTCGAAAATTAAGAAAACAAAATGAAAAAAAGCAAATTTTTCAGTTCTCCACATGTCTAATTAGGGCTAGAGAGCTGCTGTCTGAGCAGAAAAAGAGCGACAAAAAGCTTGTAAAATGCTCAAGTTACATGTTTTCACTCATTTCTATTGAAGTCTATGGGTCCAAAAACGCTTGTAATCTGCCAAAAAGAAGCTCATGTACTTTTTGAACGACTGGCGTTTTGCTTCAGGCGACAGAACACTCATAATGAAAATGAAAATTGTTCAGGTGTGAACGGGGTCTAATGCTTCCTACTGAATAAACTGATTGAAAGACCACTATAGCAAAAAATATTCTATTCAGGTGACTGTATGGGGTAATACCTGTAATGATAATATTAATATATATGTATATATGTATATATATATATATATATATATATATATATATATATATATATCTTACTTAACCTCTTCCTGCCCATGTAACATATATATGCTGTTGAAGGAAAAAGTGGGCTTTAACGCTCTGCTCAGCCTCCACACATATACATACATGGTGGCCTAAAGGTTGTGTGCTAAGAGTGTGTTCATTGCATGTTCCCAGCACACTGATCATCTGACCTAGCTGTCTCCAACAGCACATGGTCTTGGCTTCTGATCAGGAGTTAGCAGGATAGGTTCACGATCATGTGAGCGCTGTGGGAGGCCACTCCGCCTCCTGACATTAAAGTCCACTTAAAGGGCCACTGGTAGTTGCTGGGAAGGGGTTAAAGATCATTCAAAAGACCACCTTGGGTGGCAAGATTGCTGCGTGATTTAACTGCAAAGTGTATACAGTTGTTACCCTGTTACAGAAAGTGGAAAAATAATGGATCTACTAGTGGGATCAGCAGAAAAATAACTATTTTCCGAGGGACATTCAGAAAAACCAAATTACTGCTGACAGACTACTTTATACTGTATATGTTTTTTTTTTTTATTTCACTTATAATTCTACTAACGAGTACTAAGCTTGACTATGGAAATTCCTTGCAATTGCCTTGTCTTCTTCCTACTATGAATCTCAATGAGATTTAGTCATACTGGTGCTATAAGTCTCTCTTTATGCCAGCTGAAAGAGTTTTTTTTATAAATATTTTATTATCTCTTTTCATGTGACAACACTGAAGAAATGACACTTTGCTACAATGTTAAGTATTGAGTATACAGCTTGTATAACAGTGTAAATTTGCTGTCCCCTCAAAATAACTCAACACACAGCTATTAATGTCTAAACCTCTGGCAACAAAAGTGAGTAAACCCCTAAATGAAAATGTCCAAATTGGGTCTAAAGTGTCAATATTTTGTGTGGCCACCATTATTTTCCAGCACTGCCTTAACCCTCTTGGGCATGGAGTTCACCAGAGTTTCACAGGTTGCTACTGGACACTGGAGTCCTCTTCCACTCCTCCATGATGACATCACAGAGCTGGTGGATGTTAGACACCTTGCGCTCCTCCACCTTCCATTTGAGGATGCCCCACAGATGCTCAATATGGTTTAGGTCTGGAGACATGCTTGGCCAGTCCATCAAATTTACTCTCAGCTTCTTTAGCAAGGCAGTGGTCATCTTGGAGGTGTGTTTGGGGTCGTTATCATGTTGGAATACTGCCCTGTGGCCCAGTCTCTGAAGGGAGGGGATCATGCTCTTCTTCAGTATGTCACATTCCCAGTTGGCATTCATGGTCCCCTCAATAAACTGTAGATCCCTAGTGGCGGCAGCACTCATGCAGCCCCAGACCATGACACTCCCACCACCATGCTTGACTGTAGGCACGACGCATTTGTCTTTGTACTCTTCACCTGGTTGCCACCACACACGCTTGACACCATCTGAACCAAATAAGTTTATCTTGGTCTGATCAGATTACAGGACATGATGCCAGTAATCCATATCTGCCTGTCTTCAGCAAACTGTTTGCCGCTTTCTTCTGCATCATCTTTAGAAGAGGTTTCCTTTTGAGACAGCAGCCATGCAGACCAATTTGATGCAGTGTGCGGCGTATGGTCTGAGCACTGACAGGCTGACCCCCCGCCGCTTCAACCACTGCAGCAATGCTGGCAGCACTCATACGTCTATTTCCCAAAGACAATCTCTGGATATGACGCTAAGCACGTGCACTCAACTTCCTTGGTCGACCATGGCGAGGCCTGTTCTGAGTGGAACCTCTCCTGTTAAACCGCTGTATGGTCTTGGCAACCGTGCTGCAGCTCAGTTTCAGGGTCTTGGCAATCTTCTTATAGCCTAGGCCATCTTTATGTTGAGCAGCCATTCTTTTTTTCAGATCCTCAGAGAGTTCTTTGCCATGAGGTGCATTATGAGAGAGTGAGAGTTTAACACACCTGCTCCCCATTCACACCTGAGACCTTGTAACTAGGGATGAACCAAACACCCCCCGGTTCGGTTCGCATCAGAACATTCGAACGGACCGAAAGTTCGCACAAACTTTCGAACCCCGTTAAAGTCTATGGGACTCGAACATCAGAAATCAAAAGTGCAAATTTTAAAGGCTAATATGCAAGGTATTGTCCTAAAAAGGGTTTGGGGACCTGGGTCCTGCCCCAGGGGACATGAATCAATGCAAAAAAAAGTTTTAAAAACTCCAGTTTTTTCGGGAGCAGTGATTTTAATGATGCTTAAAGTGAAAAAATAAAAGTGAAATATTCCTTTAAATATCGTGCCTGGGGGTGTCTATAGTATGCCTGTAAAGTGGCACGTCTTTCCCGTGCCTAGAACTGTCCCTGCACAAAATGACATTTCTGAAGGAAAAAAAGTCATTTAAAACTGCTTGCGGCTTTAATGTAATGTCTGGTCCTGGCAATATGGATGAAAATCATTGAGAAAAAGGGCATGGTACCCCCCCCCCAGCCCATTACCAGCCCCTTTGGGTCTTGTATGGATATTAAGGGGAACCCTGCACCCAAATGAAAAAAGGAAAGGCGTGGGGCCCCCAGGCCCTATATACTCTGAACAGCAGTATACAGGCGGTGCAAACAAGACAGGGACTGTAGGTTTGTTCTTATGTAGAATCAGTTTGTAATTTGGAACAAGTAAATTTTTTAAGTGTAGCTACAGCCACAAAATCTATTTTTAAGCTTTTTGGAAAACATAGGGAAGGGTTATAACCCTTGTAACATAAAGGGAGAGAAAAGAAAACGAATCCCTAAAGTGCATTTCCTCCAGTTCTAATTTGAATAGTGTAAGTCTAAATACCATGGGCCTATGGTGGCACCATTGTTGTAGCAAAAGAAACTAGGCAAAAAAGAAAGGGGGAACACCCCAAGATGTTCAAAAGGGGTGTAAAAGTTGCTACTTAATACAATGGTAGGTATAGACTGAGACTGGGGGAAATGATAAGGTAATTTATTATTATCAATAAAGAATGCTCGAAAATTTACAAATTGCATTAAAAATTACACAGATAGCTGCTACCACAAACTACCGACGATCCCCAATTGGTGATCTCAGTAGGGGGGAGGGTGGTCAAACAGGACAGAACAGGACTAACAAACATGACACATGACAAAATAAGGGAACACACAACACAGAAAGTCCGGACATCGGCATGAAATTCGGAGTGCAGCTGAATAACGCTGTAACGTTGTAATTACTTATGGTGTCAAATCTAATAATTGGGAAACCCCAAATTAAAAATAATAAAGTGTATCCAGCTCCACTGCGAATTACCCCAGGGTGATACCATCAAGCAAATGTCATTCCAATTATCTAAACAGTGGTCCCAAAATGGTATTCAATGTTCAAAAAATTATTGGCCAAATCGCCAAAAAACAAGAGACCTCAATAAGTAAAAAATGTCAGGGTTCATCCACAAAGGACTGCGGAACAATTTTCAAGATAATCTGTAGATAATAATGGTTGTCCTATTCTTCCTTTTCCCACTATTTGGAGACCAGCGGATGGCTAAAGATTTTTTATGCCTGATTTGTAGCTGATTGGGCCGTCAGCTGCTGTATCTCAAAGTAGTACAGGATCAATGTTCATTCAGGGGAATGGAAGCACATTCGTTGGTATCTAAGCATCAGCAAGCTGTTCCTTAGGCATAAGTCTGTGGTGATCACATTAGTTAAGCCCTGCAAGTGTATAGTAATGGCCAGTGGAGCCTGTTTCATACGTTACCATCCCGGGAGCGTTCCTGTGTTGTGGTGGGCACCTGTGATATTGCAGCTCTTTCCGGTACTAGTAAATACGTAGTTGGGATTTACTCGGTCCGCTGTCATCTATGATGAACTTGTTGCTGCTGCTATTTCAGGAGCCTTCTCCGCTCACCTGGGTGGATCACGTACTTGTGCTGACAGCGTCTGCGCAGATATCCATCTCTGTGCTAAAGACGCCGCTCTCGGCTTCACGGCTATGCTGGGCGGGGTTTGCGTTGCCGACGTCACGTGACCGCTGTGACGTCAATGCGTTTCGCTATCTGGATAGCGTAGCTTCGTCTGGACTGGGTGGTGGGACGGCTCCTGGCGGTTCTAAGACAGGGACTGTAGGTTTGTTCTTATGTAGAATCAGTTTGTAATTTGGAACAAGTAAATTTTTTAAGTGTAGCTCCAGCCACAAATCTATTTTTAAGCTTTTTGGAAAACATAGGGAAGGGTTATAACCCCTGTAGCATTTGTTTTGCTGTCTGTGCACCTGTTCAGAAGATTTCACCTCACTTTCTGTCCCAATGTCAATTGTATTTAGAAAATTTGTTTTTTTTAGGGAAACAAGGATTGGTACTATTAGGAAGAGAACACCAGGAATTGTCTGCAGTTAGCTTTAGTTGCACACTGTACACAGGATACAGTACACTGACTGAAAATACTGCAGCTACCACAATCAACTGCCTGCCTGTCGGTATTATTAGGAAGAGAACACCAGGAATTGTCTGCAGTTATCTTTAGTGGCACACTGTACACAGGATACAGTACACTGACTGAAAATACTGCAGCTACCACAATCAACTGCCTGCCTGTAGTATTATTAGGAAGAGAACACCAGGAATTGTCTGCAGTTAGCTTTAGTTGCACACTGTGCACAGGATACAGTACACAGGATACAGTACACTGACTGAAAATACTGCAGCTACCACAATCAACTGCCTGCCTGCCTGTCAGTATATTAGGAAGCGAACACCAGGAATTGTCTGCAGTTAGCTTTAGTTGCACACTGTGCACAGGATACAGTACACTGACTGAAAATACTGGAAGCTACCACAATCAACTGCCTGCCTGTCAGTATATTAGGAAGAGAATAACAAGAACAGATCTAGCTAAACTGAATACAGTGTGTATATATATATATATATATATATATATATATATATACATATATACAACACCTGGGATGCATATATATACTGCATACACTGTAACTGCAGCTAACTGACTCGCTAACTGACTCACCTACCTGCTCTATCTAACTCAAATGAAATGACACTGTCTCTCTCTCTCTAT
Source organism: Rana muscosa (assembly GCA_029206835.1). Taxonomy (NCBI): domain Eukaryota; kingdom Metazoa; phylum Chordata; class Amphibia; order Anura; family Ranidae; genus Rana; species Rana muscosa. The sequence goes on along the minus strand of CM055121.1, from coordinate 429,044,877 downwards.
CTCTATTAGCACCCGGAACACACTACACAAGGCCGACACGCAGACGGCCTTATATAGTGTGGGGCGTGTACTAAACCCCCTGAAACATAATTGGCCAATTATGGCTCTCTGTTCTTACAGCACTGTGATTTGCCAAAGCATGCGGGTCATAGTGCATGCTTGGCCAATCATCAGCCAGCAATGCACTGCGATGCCACAGTGAATTATGGGCCGTGACGCACCACACGAATTTGGTGCGAACGGCCCATAAAGTTCGTAATTCGATGAACGATCGAACGGCCGATGTGTACGAGGTACGATGTGTACGAGTTCGAGTCGAACTTACGTGTGACTCGAACTCGAAGCTCATCCCTACTTGTAACACTAACGAGTCGCATGACACCGGGGAGGGAAAATGGCTAATTGGGCCCAATTTGGACATTTTCACTTAGGGGTGTACTCACTTTTGTGTTGAGTTATTTTGAGGGTACAGAAAATTTACACTTTTATACAAGCTGGCCACTCACTACTTTACATTGTAGCAAAGTCTAATTTCTTCAGTGTTGTCACATGAAAAGTTATAATAAACTATTTACAAAAATGTGAGGGGTGTACTCACTTTTGTGATACTGTACATGAGGGGCAAATACAAAGCTCAAAATGTCCTGATGAGGGCATCACCAATTGAAAAAGCATAGTAAAGAAATGCCTGATACCCAGGAGAACCTGCTTCTATGCCTACCACATAACTTGTGGAAGAGGATCTAGCACCCAGGAAATGGTTGATATAAGCAAGTATTCCTCAGACATGAAACAGTGAAATCCAGGTCAAAACTTAAAACTGAAGAATTGATTTGTTCATCTCTACTTTCAAATGTGATTGCAGCAAACTATTCTGTTCCTGTTTTCTTAATAAAGATTCAGATTTAAAAAAGATGATGGAAAGTCAATCCATTTGAGGGGGGAGGGGGATATTATTATAATTAATATCTCATATCCATGAGTTCATATAAAATCACTGACCAACGAGAATTTGGAGCAATTTGTATTCATCTCAGACAGGGCACAGTAATTCAGACATGTGAGTGGGAAGTGGTTCATTACAATGCATGGCTCCCCTGCCGACTCAGAGCCTAGTCTCATCAGTCTTGTGGATAATAATAAAAAAAAAAACCAGAAGTGTTAAATTTCACAGTTCCTTTCAGGCTTCACTCTCTTCATTCTGTGCAGGTACAAAGACTTGGCGTTCTGCACATACTGCATAAAAGCACAAGGCCACCTGCACCAAGAGTGGGCTCATTAAAAACACTTTCCTTTTTCTCTACAGCATCTTCTTATCGACCTGTTAGGAAAAACACATTTTGTGATGGTGCATTAAAAAAAAACATTCTACTTTATTTAGACCTCTACTAGGGCTGAATGTTTATGTAATTTCTACTGTGGATTTTGTTCAAATGGGTGTTTCATTCCATGGAAAACTATGAGTAATGGACAATAACAAAAAAATTGCAAGTCATAGTCTTACATACCTGGGCCCAAGTACAAGGTAAAGCCAGGGTTCCCGAGATTTGATCCAATACCCACTGCTCCAGACTTACCATCTCCAACCTCCATAAATGTCCTACAACTAACATACCTAACACATTAACTCCTGTATAAAAAAAAAAAATCACATATAACGGTTTCTCTGCAATGAACCCCCTTAGACCTTTTATCAGATACAGGCAAGAAGTTATATGCAATGTCTACTTTTCCTGTAAAAATGGCAATTGGTCAAGTTACCTCCCTCCTCTTGAACTGCTTTTTAAAGTGATGTGCACAGCCACTGACCAAGTGACAGGCTCAAGGGATGGAACAGGCAGAGACCAAGTAATACATTTACAGCATATGTTGAGTCCTTTTAACTTATGAATGTGTTTATCGTTTCAGTGCATGGCTTCTAAATATACAGTATATGTGCATGGGGGCAGCCATATTTGATCTTTACCAATGAAAGTTCTGCTTTTTACTTAGAGATGATCAAATGTGTCTGGGTTCAGTTCATGGGGTGTTCACTGAACCCATTATGCAATCCAAACATTTCAAACTTAAACCTAAACTCTATTTGAAGTCTACAGGGGAGATCTTCAAACAAAATTCTGGCCATTTTCAAGGCTGAAATGGAAGGGAATGTCAAAAAGGACATCTACAAAGACAAAAAAAGTTAAAAATATCATACAGTGGAGAGGGGGGTTCTCCTTTAATGTGACTTCAAGGGCAACATGGGAAAAACACAAATCTTTAACATACATGCATAGGAGATTCCTTTACACTGTATGTGGTGCTATGGAACAGTCCAATTTACACGGACAGCGCCAGTGACGTCACATTCTCTCATCACATATTTTACATGTGTAATTCATATTTTACCTTTAGTTTTATGTAAATACAACAGCAGCACACTAAGCTGATTCATTCCAACTTAAAGGAATTTTAAGTAGTTTTGGCTGTGGCACCTGATTTTTCATTCAGTGGTAATAGGTCTGAATTTACTAACAGAACTAAAAGCTATTGGAAAGTTCACAGTAAAAAAATAAAGTTGAAGCCCTCACCATCATACAGATTGGCCACTGACACAAAAGTTTAATAATATCGTTTGTGAACTTCTTTTTCACATTACCACACTGCATTGTCTTAAAAGTTTAATAACATGTCAAACTAGAGTACACAAAAACACTTAAAAAACACAGCCCCACATTTATCGAACCACCCCATCCCTGTATCTCTAAAATATATGTTTGATAGAAACTGGCTAGCTGCAGGATGATATGAATGTACTTGCATAAGCAGAAAATTGAAAGAGCTCTGCAGTGTGAGACTTTCTTTATGTATCTGTTGCCAACAGCATCAATGAAGTGTGCCTGCCGTGTAGCCGCTGTGGTAAAACTACCAGCCATTCGGAGGAAACACATGGCCAATGCACCACAGGGGCAGCACCTCAATAAGTGAAGTCTGCAGCAAAATGCATGCACTCCTTCTTCCTAAAGGCTGAATAGCAGCCAAAGGTGAAACTGCTGCTATTGCACCCTTTTCCTCCTCCTCCAACACCTCAAGGCTTCATATCAGCCAATTGTCTGGACTACTAATGCTGCCTTTTCCTCCTTCTAGGACAAATATTGGCCACGTTTTTGGACCTGCCAATGCTCCCTTTTTTTCCTCATCCACTTCATGGGCACAAGCCAGATATTTGTCTGGACTCCTAATATAGCCTTTTCTTCCTCCTGCTCAAGGGTCCATAGCAGCCTTTCTTTTTATTGGACTGCCAATAGGCCTTTTGTGGCCTATGCTATATCACAGTGGAAAGTACCCAGCCACCATTATTTTGATCAGGAGATCTTCGGTCAGCACCATTTTTCTGCACAGAAGGCAATTCCTGCAATCTACCAATTCAAGAGGAAAGGGAGCATGACAGGCTGTTCCCCACCCCCTACTCCTAAGCTGCCTGGTGGAACATTATTCTGCTGTGCAGTAGTATGTCTTCTCATCTCTCCTGTTTAGTCCATACCTGCCGTGTGCCACCAGCTAGTTAGGTCACAGAGAGTGTGAAAACTGGCAGCTTGTGTTGTAATTTGTAAATGATTGCAACTAGAAAAAAGCTCTTTCATTCACAAAAGCAGAAGAAGACAACAGCATGCACCGATTACTACACTTGTCTGAGTCAGCCTAGTATAGTAGATGGTGTGTTGTTGTCAGCTTGTGTTTTTGTGAATAAAAGCCCTTTTCACCAGCTACAATCTTTCACCACACACAAGCTGACAGTTTTCACTCTGTCTGTGCTCTGAATAGCAGGCAGTAGGTTTGGACTACGTGTACTTAACTGGAGGGAATAGAAGATACCATGCTGCAGAATGGAGATGGGCAGAGCTTAGTGCTGGCTGTACACAACATTTTGCTATTAAAAGGACAATCAATAAAAGGTTTACAAATACTTTAAAAGACAGGTGCCTACATTATTTTGTCTCTATGCAATAAGCAGCAGTTCCTAACCTAAGCTTTCCATATGACAGCTAAGCACATTGTCAATATGGTTCCTGTGAACCCTGCATTATATAGTGAGGACCTGGCACGTAAAACAAAGCCCCCATAATTGCCCATTCTAAGTCACCTGACCTAAGTTTGGAGCCCAGGAAGTATAATATTGGTAGTTGATTTGTTATGGCAGCATGGACACATTAGGTTAAACTGCATTTAGGTTGGGTTTGCCATGAACCCAAACAGGACCTGAACCCAAAGCTCATGTCTTTTAAGAAGTACTGCAAAATAAATGTGCTTCATTGCTCCTCTCTCGCAGTGAAAACTAACCACATCCCATGTGAGTGTGACAAATGTCTACTAGACTACAGGGTACATTTACACACATGTATATAAAATACTCATGACACAATTTAAAATATGTACAGTGAGCATATACATAATTACAAAAATACATGCCTCTTTTCTGCTCTTTCCTGTCTGTTCGCCACAACAACCCCTGTTCCGTTCTGATGAAGAGATTTTTTCATTTTGGGAATAAACAATTTTTTAATGGATGGCAGAAGATACGATCATCCAGCGATATTTTTCAGAAACATCAATGGGAGAATCAATTTTTAGTTCCACTCACATTATGAATGGGTCACAGTGTTCCCTGCCGAAACTTCTGCATACTTATGTCATAGAAACAGCAGCAGTAAGTTAGTGATTGGGATATTGTGGTGAGAGTATAATGAAACAAAGAATACTCTTCTCTGAAGTCCTAAGCCCATGGGTGATTCACTTACTGCTTAAATATGGTTGAATTACACTATATAGCCAAATTTGTGGATGCCTTTGGGGCAGGTCCTTTTCTGTTCCAGCAAGCCTATGTATTTGTGCACAAAGCAAGGTCAATAAAGGCATGTTTTTGATCAGGTTGGCATGGAAGAATTTGAGTGGCCTGCACAGAGAACTGACCTTAAGGCCTCTACCACACTGCAGGTGCAGCACAGTGTACCCACGAGTTTATTGCATGTTAGCTGTGCTTTCCCATAAACTTCTATCATCTCCCACAGTTTTGGTGGACCTTCAAAAAGCACACCAAAACTACAGGAAATAATAGAAGTCATTGGAAAAGTGCAGCCAACCTGCAACAAACCCATGTGTACACTGGGCTTCATCCGAGGTGTGGTGAAACCGTACCACATCAGTGTGATAGAGGCCTAACCTACCAAACATCTTTAGGATGAATTGAAAAGCTGATTAAAACAAGCTGATGAAACATAGTTTCATAGTTTCAAATTACTACAGTCACCCTCCAAAATCAAGTCCCCAACCCCCTTTGCAGCTATAAAAGCTTCCAAAAGACTGGAGAGGGGCGCTCATACATTAGTGCTTCTTGTTTTGGAATTGGATGTCCAGCAAAATGAAAGTGGTGTGTTGGTTCAGGTGTCCACAAACGTTTGCCCATATAATGCCTTAGTTCTGGGTCAATCCTGTAATTCAGTTATAATAGCCTCTTTATCATATTGGTTCTAGTACTTGTCAAAGATTGTACAAAAATAACTATGTTCAAAAACAGAGACGTACAATTGCAGCATTTGAGACCATACACATCATATCATTAAGACTCACATTCAATAAAATAAAAAAAGATGTTTATGTACATCAACAATAGAGGATAGATGAAAGGATGTTTAATCTGGGATTGCGTAGAGGGCTCTTTATGGTTAGAGCAGCAAAAATGTGCAACCCCAGATAGTGGTATTAGCTAGAAGTCTTAACAGATTCAAAAGAATTCTTGAGATCCACCTCAATTAGCACTATATGTGTGCAGGGCTTTGTATATTCTAAGAAGACTCAAACTGGCATACACAAGAACACACACACACACACACAGATACACACGCTCAACTAGATAATCCTGTGCCTTTTTCCAACCTTATCTATTATAAAACCATGTAACGATATTACATCAGTATAAGATGTACTGTAAAAGGAATACTTCAATACATAATGTGCTTATTCCATATCATTATACTGAAACAATAAAGATGTAGACATTATCCCAAGAGCACCTTAAAATGTGGTCTATATTCTTACTGCAAATATATTAATAATCAACAAACATTGATTTTGCCCACCAAAACACTGCCAAACTATTGGAGTGATTTATCTACTGTAAATGCAGAGCTTTTTATATTGGTAAACTAAAGAGACCATTTTGGAAACAAATGTATGACCATATACAGACTGTTGTGAATAGAAACCTCCAAACACTGAGGCATTTTGCACGACTGTATAATTATCAAGAGGAGTGGGTGTTTTTTGCAGCTTTGGAAAGAATTTACCCAGGTCCCAGAGGAAGGGATTTTGATTAAAAAAACTCTTTAAGTTGGAACAAAGTGGATTTACCAGTTCAAATCAACCGTGAACCCAGGTTTAAATTAACATATCCGTTTTGTGTCACTTTTATGAAAGAACAGTATTAAACTAATACATAATGCAGTAGCCATTCTCAATCTATCTCTTTATGAATATTGTTGAACAATGCCATGTATATGCACCTCCTTATTAATGTTTTATTACAATGTGAGCCCCCTATATGTAAATCTCTTATTGTCATTCTTTACTGTCCACCTTGTGTTTGGTTGTTTTTTTTTTGTTTGTTTTCATTTCCTTATTATGTGTTTGTCTTGTTTAATTTTCAGCGTTTCCCCTTTTTCTCTTCAAAATTCAAAAAAAAAAATTATTTTGCCCTTTTGGTTTTGTGGGTGTTTGTGCCTTTTCTGCCGCTTTTTTGCCTGTTTGTTTGCAGGTTTGTTGCTGTAGCTGAACTTTGGTCCAGGGTGCCTTTTTTTTTTTTTTGGCTGCATCTCTCGGTAGATGGGGGTTACCAGTGATGTCAATAATGTGAAGGTGCATTACATGTTTTCCAGCTTAGAATGCAGCATACCCTGGTGCAAAAATGCTGGTTCCGCCTACTGAATATTGAGGGAGTGGTTAGCAATTCTGAGAAGAAGAGAGGAAACAGGATGGTGACATTCTAGGGGGCGATTCTTTGATAATGTGGCTGGTTGGTAGGATTTTTTTTCTCTAAATGGTTATTTTTGTGATATATCTATATATATCTATATGGATATATATAGATATATATCTATATAGATATATCACAAAAATAACCATTTAGAGAAAAAAATGCATCTTACAAAGAATCGAATATTTACACCCTTTCATTTTTTGTTTTGTTTTTGTTTTTGGTACCCAACATGACGTTTTCTTATTCACTGTGTCTATAGTCAAATATGTGGCCTTGGGTATCTGCAAACGCTATGGAGAAGGTGATTTTTCTATCCTTGGGGGAAAGAGAATATCTCTGTTTTACATGGCACTTTTTGCACATTTGAGAAGACACTTTTGTGTTTTTTTGTACACAAATATGTATTTGCTTAATACAGGTCCTTCTCAAAAAATTAGCATATTGTGATAAAGTTCATTATTTTCTGTAATGTACTGATAAACATTAGACTTTCATATATTTTAGATTCATTACACACAACTGAAGTAGTTCAAGCCTTTTCTTGTTTTAATATTGATGATTTTGGCATACAGCTCATGAAAACCCAAAAATCCTATCTCAAAAAATTAGCATATTTCATCCGACCAATAAAAGAAAAGTGTTTTTAATACAAAAAAAGTCAACCTTCAAATAATTATGTTCAGTTATGCACTCAATACTTGGTCGGGAATCCTTTTGCAGAAATGACTGCTTCAATGCGGCGTGGATTGGAGGTAACCAGCCTGTGGCACTGCTGAGGTGTTATGGGGGCCCAGGATGCTTCGATAGCAGCCTTAAGCTCATCCAGAGTGTTGGGTCTTGCGTCTCTCAACTTTCTCTTCCCAATATCCCACAGATTCTCTATGGGGTTCAGGTCAGGAGAGTTGGCAGGCCAATTGAGCACAGTAATACCATGGTCAGTAAACCATTTACTAGTGGTTTTGGCACTGTGAGCAGGTGCCAGGTCGTGCTGAAAAATGAAATCTTCATCTCCATAAAGCTTTTCAGCAGATGGAAGCATGAAGTGCTCCAAAATCTCCTGATAGCTAGCTGCATTGACCCTGCCCTTGATAAAACACAGTGGACCAAAACCAGCAGCTGACATGGCACCCCAGACCATCACTGACTGTGGGTACTTGACACTGGACTTCAGGCATTTTGGCATTTCCCTCTCCCCAGTCTTCCTCCAGACTCTGGCACCTTGATTTCCGAATGACATGCAAAATTTGCTTTCATCCGAAAAAAGTACTTTGGACCACTGAGCAACAGTCCAGTGCTGCTTCTCTGTAGCCCAGGTCAGGCGCTTCTGCCGCTGTTTCTGGTTCAAAAGTGGCTTGACCTGGGGAATGTGGCACCTGTAGCCCATTTCCTGCACACGCCTGTTCACGGTGGCTCTGGATGTTTCTACTCCAGACTCAGTCCACTGCTTCCGCAGGTCCTCCAAGGTCTGGAATCGGTCCTTCTCCACAATCTTCTTCAGGGTCCGGTCACCTCTTCTTGTTGTGCAGCGTTTTCTGCCACACTTTTTCCTTCCCACAGACTTCCCACTGAGGTGCCTTGATACAGCACTCTGGGAACAGCCTATTCGTTCAGAAATTTCTTTCTGTGTCTTACCCTCTTGCTTGAGGGTGTCAATGATGGCCTTCTGGACAGCAGTCAGGTCGGCAGTCTTACCCATGATTGCGGTTTTGAGTAATGAACCAGGCTGGGAGTTTTTAAAAGCCTCAGGAATCTTTTGCAGGTGTTTAGAGTTAATTAGTTGATTCAGATGATTAGGTTAATAGCACGTTTAGAGAACCTTTTCATGATATGCTAATTTTTTGAGATAGGATTTTTGGGTTTTCATGAGCTGTATGCCAAAATCATCAATATTAAAACAAGAAAAGGCTTGAACTACTTCAGTTGTGTGTAATGAATCTAAAATATATGAAAGTCTAATGTTTATCAGTACATTACAGAAAATAATGAACTTTATCACAATATGCTAATTTTTTGAGAAGGACCTGTATATGTTTTTGGCACAATGACAAATGACTACAATCATATGGGAATTGCTGATTACTTTGGTCCTGAAGAAGTGAAAATCTTGGAATTGTTAATTCAAATCTAATATGTTAGCTCTAATGTCAGTGATTGTATATTGTATGTTGATGCACACAAACTCCTATTTTTGTTTTATTATGCATGGATGGTTGTCAAAATGTCTTTTAGAAATAACACTGGGGTTGATTTACTAAATTTGGAGAGTTCAAAGTCTGGTGCAACTCTACATATAAAGCCAGCTTCCAGTTTTTTTGTCAAAGCTAAATTGAACAAGCTGATGTTAGAAGCTGATTGGCTACAATGCACAGCTGCACCAGATTTCGCACGCTCCAGTTTTAGTAAATCTACCCCAAAGTGAGTAAACATGCATGGCTTTTAAGATATAATATGTAAGATCTCAAATGCTGAAAATTAATGTTCCTGTCGAATATATAAAACTTGTAAAAACAATATCAGAACCTGATGAGAAAATTAAACATAGCAAAATCTATAACGCCCTTAACCTAATCCATTTCTTACATACGATTACAGTAAGTGATTATACTACTCTTACTATAAGACAAACTATAGAACAGAATAGAAGAAGATATTATTTTTATGATACTTTTGCCTTTACCACTCTTGACACTATTGAATTACACTCAGTGCTGCTCTGCCCAGCAAGGAAGGGAACAAGTGAATTGCATTTAAGGAAGAAATTGCTATCGATCCTTACCTAAGACACATCATGACTTGCATCTCAAATCACTGCCACTACCTTGCTATCAAAGGATAATTAATGTGTAGTCACTGTCCCTATCTTACATCATTATCCATCCGTATAGAGCTCTATCGGGGCACATTTCCTCCATCGTTACCTTTCTATTGATGCAAATCTGATAAATCATGATGCTGTTAGAGCTTTTGTAAACATGTCTAGAATTGATGACTAATGATTACCATGGCTGTAGAAGTGTGAAAAGGCAGAAATATCATTGAAGACCTCCAGGCATTTTTATGAAAATTATATTCTGCAGAGAGAGAAAGTAGTGAAGGTATCAGACAGCAACCTTGTTTATAACTGAAGTTATGAGGATCTTAGTGTATACTGGAAGGTCCAGCCTACATTTGCATGTGCAGGTTGCCATGACAGATCAAATGAGGTTAGGTTTGAGACCCTGAACAATTGCCGGCTGAGCTCAGCTCTACTAAAGTCTTACCAACCTTCAAGTAGTATAAAGATGCAAAGGGCAAGTCAGCCTTAAAGTGGTTGTAAACCGTTATATATACCCAGTAAAGTGACTGGCCTCTGGTAATACACAAAGATGAAAAAAATCCACCTACATAAGTTGGACCAGTTTATCTGCAGTCTTCTTTTGTCTACATCCGTTGAAAGTCCAGCATTTATAAAGCTTGTCTGACCTGTCAGAAAAAAAGGGACAGAGAGCTAAGGGTACACCCTGCAGAGCTCAGTGAGAGGAGCTCTAAAAACTGATTGGAGGGAAAACACCTCTTCACACAGCACACAGGAACAGAGCTGAGGCTGTCAATCAGCTGGAGGTCCCTCAGGAAAACTTGTCAGAAGTGATTCAATCTCATAGCAGAGGAATGAAGCAGCAGACAGAAATGACACTTAGTGCTCCTAATTGAGACAAGTACACACTATAAAGCGATATGCTTTGTTCATATTTCATGTCTGAGGTTTACAACCACTTTAACCACTTGACCACCAGAAGATTTTACCCCCTTTATTACCTGGGCATATTTTCTATTCAGCAATGTGCTAATTTAACTGACAATTGCATGGTCATGCAACACAGTTTCCTAAATTAAATTTTTATAATTTTTTTCACACAAATAGAGATTTATTTTGGTGGTTTTTAATCACAACTGTGTTTTTTTAAATTAATTTTAGTGCTGTGATTGGCTACAGCTAATCACATGGTACAAGGTGCTGTGATTGGCCCAGGTACCATGTGGGCCAAACACAGCATCACAATAATAAGCAAATCATTGTAATTATGAGATTGCTATGACCAATCATAGCAATCACATGATACCCGGCTGCTCACAGTGGCTGAGTACTGAGCGTCATGATCCGCTCTATCCACTGAATGTGCATACCAGTACATTGCAGTACCTGCAGACGCTGCCCATTCTAATTACTGGGAGTGAGTCAGCAAGTGGTTAGAAGAACTTCAGGTAATAAATAAAAGAGAATTTAGTGAATAAAGTGCATTCTGTAATGCTTCTTAAATGGCCTTGGTATTATTTTCTTTTATTGGCCCCTTGGGTGCCTAAACCCCAAGGTGCTCTAACATGCTAGTTTTGACCCTTAAAGCAATATCAAACCCAAAACCAAAATGTCCCTCTGTTTTCACATGGTGATCTGGCTAGTAACACACCTTTTGTATTAGAGTGCCTACATTCTGGAGGAAGAAGCACAGGGGCACCTTTGGACAGCAACATTGCCTAGGGGGAGGTGAGTGTTAGATGTGCTAGCAGATTTAGATACACTAACAAATGGAAGCCAAATTCCAGCTTACACTTTTTAAGCAGTTACAGCAACAGTTTTTGTTACTTTTGGGATAAAGGTTCAACATAAATATATAAAGGATGACCATTGATAGCAACCTTGTCAATGGTAAATGGTTTGTCTCAACACTCTAACTGCTACGTTTGCAGAAGAGTTTGTTCTGTTGAAAAACAACTGTCGTGATCACCAGGTGAAAACAAAGGAAAGAAAGACTAATGCCCTTTACACACGATAGGATTTTCCGTCAAAAAAAGTTGGATGTGAGCTTTTGGTTGGATATTTTGACCGTGTGTAGCTCCATCCAACATTTTCTGATTGAGAGCTGGTTCTCTATTTTTCAGACGGAAAAAGTTTTTGTCGGAAATTCCGCTCGTCTCTATGCAATTCCGACGCGCAAAAAAACACGCATGCTCAGAATGGAACAGAAGAGCAGAACTGCCTATTGAACGCCATTGATCTCAGCTCATCATACGTCTTGTACGTCACGCATTCTTGACGGTCGGAGTTCAGACAAGATTTGTGTGACCTTGTGTATGCAACACAAGTTTGAGCCAACATCCACGGTTTTCTTGTCGGAATTTCCAATCGTGTGTACGGGGCATTAGGGTCCATGCACACTGGCCTTAATAAACCCTGCTTCTAGGGGGTTTTGCCTGTAGAAGCAGCTCAATGCTATCCTGTGTGTCCACGCACATTAGGACATTTAGAGGCATATTTAAAGCTCAGCGTTTAGAGGCATGTTTTCTGGGGAAAAAAAAAATGCTAAGCGTGCCCAAATGCATGTACAAAAACCCTCTATATGAGTGTTTTCTTTCTGCCTAGGTAACTGGAATTTTTTTAAGCCTGTGTGCATGGAGCCCAAAAAGGGAAACTAATGCAGCCATAACATCTAAGAATTGATAAGATGCAATATAATAAATCTTTGCTTTTAGGTTTAATACTGTTTTAATAGCTCTGTTAATGGCATACCCACTTCGTTTTCCTCCTCTACCACTGCAATGAGCTATTATTACTATGTATTCTTATGATGTTTTGCCTTGCTGGCCAGTAGATACTTGTAAGAGGCAGGAGGAAGTAAGACAGCTCTTGGCATCTATAGGAAGCTATGATCTTTGTCTATTAGCACCCCAAGATGCAGGACACGCAGGATGCCAGAGAAATATTTCAGAAGTGACGTGCAATGTATTTAATGATGTTGATTTACCTAAGGAGCACAGCATGTTCACTTTACAAAGTGAATTTTCACTTTTCAATGGAATTTTCACTTACCTTAGTGAAAATGGTAAACATTTCCTTTGCAAGCAATATCCAATTACATGCAAGCAAATTATATTTTTTTTTTTCATGCAGGCAATTGCATAACTGAAGTCAGCAGAGTTTCACCTCCTATATTAAGCTAAAGGTAAATTCCCTTGCAAGATGAAAATTCATTTTGCTACTGTAAGTGCACAGGAAATACCCCTTAAAACAGCCCCAACATATTTATGAATGTATTTAAATAGAACAGCCTATGTGAGTCATTCTTAATGTTGTTGAGTTCTTCATAACCAGCCCAAATGAGGCTGGGCAGTGGTTCAGAATCTGTAAAGATTGTTTATTGAATACCTTTTCAAAATCATTAAAATGGACCTGAATGTAAAAAGGTAAAGAACTGCTCTGTTATATGGAACATCCACAAAGGTAATTGAGTCTAAGTAGTACTCTAAAAAATGTACCCCTTGTATTGAATTCCTCCTGTAAAATAGCAATGCACTTCCTGGTATGTAATTGTGCTTAGGCACTCCTGTTTCTACAGCTGTATATCTACAGTGTGAGATCTGGGGCACTGCTGCATCTCACTGTTAGAGATTAGGAGTGAGATTTGGTGATGTTACTTTCAGTGGCGGCCTGTCCATTAGGGGCATACAGGCGCCACCCCCCATCCATGCGTCCGGCCCCCTGATCTAAATACAGGGCACCGGACTATGGATTCCAATAGGGGATGTGTTTTTTTGTTTTTTTGAAGCATGTGATTAGAGCCAGAGGCTGCCCAGGGTGGGGGGGTGGTTGTTTGCCCCCCCGCCCCAAAAACAAACACCAGCCGCCACTGATTACTATTGTGCTGCTAACTATTCTCCTTGGTGGAGGCTCTGGTTTGAAGAATCAAAAGTCTGCCTCTTTTAAAGTGGCCGCTCCCACACAGAGACAAAATGCAGAACAAGGCATATCGGGGATGATTTACAAAAGGCAAATAGACTGTGCACTTTGCAAAGTGATGTTGCACTCTGCAAGAGCAGTTGTCCCAGAACTCAGTAAACAAGCAGAATCTCTTTTATCAGCCAAACATGTGCAGGCAAAAATGCAGTTTTTTTATTTTCCTTGCAGATGATTGGGTATTACCTCATTTATTAAGCTCTGGAGCAACTGCAATTGCAGAGTGCAACTGCACTTTGCAAGGTACAAAGTCTATTTGCCTTTAGTAAATCAACCCTTTTAACCACTCCAGCCCCGGGGGATTTGGCTGCCAAATGACCAGAGCACTTTTTGCGATTTGGCACTGCATCGCTTTAACTGACAATTGCGCGGTCATGCGACGTGGCTCCCAAACAAAAATTGACGTCCTTTTTTCCCCACAAATAGAGCTTTCTTTTGGTGGTATTTGATCACCTCTGCAGTTTGTATTTCTTGCGCTATAATCAAAAATAACAGCGACAATTTTGTAAAAAAAAAAGCAATATTTTTTTATTTTTGCTATAATAAATATCCCCAAAAAATATATAAAAAAACTATTTTTTTCCTCAGTTTAGGCCGATACAGTACAAGCCGCCGATATTGTGTTTCCAGCGCGATAGGATCGCGCTGGAAATCACCGCTGCGAGGCTGTGCTTCTCGCGCTCGCCGCCCCTACGAAATGCCGCGCATCCACAGGAATCCATTGGGGGCGGCGAGCGGGAGGAGCGACAGAGCTCGGCGCTGGCTCCCGCGACGGGGCTCGCAGGTGTCAATCTCGCCGATAACAGCGGCGAGATTGACACTATATCGGCGCCACCTACTGTATGTATTCTTCTACATATTTTTGGTCAAAAAAATAACAATTAGCGTTTATCGATTGGTTTGCGCAAAAGTTATAGCGTCTACAAAATAGGGGATCGTTTTATGGCATTTTTATTAATATTTTTTTTACTAGTAATTACGGCGATCAGCGATTTTTATCGTGACTGCGACATTATGGCGGACACATTGGACACTTTTGATGCTATTTTGGGACCATTGTCATTTATACAGCGATCAGTGCTATTAAAATGCACTGATTACTGTGTAAATGACACTGGCAGGGAAGGTGTTAACCACTAGGGGGCGAGGAAGGGGTTAAGTATGTCCTAGGGAGTGATTCTAACTGTGTGGGGGCTGGGCTACCTGTGACACAACACTTATAACTGCTCCTGATGACAGGGAGCAGAAGATCAGTGTCCTGTCACAAGGCAGAACAGGGAGATGCCTTGTTTACATAGGCATCCCCCCGTTCTGCAGCTCCGTGACACGATCGCAGGACACAGGCGGACATCGAGTTGCCCACACGGCGCCAGATTTAAAGGGACGTACATGTATGCCTATTTGCCTGTCCGTGCCATTCTGCTGACATAAAAGTGTGTGCAGCGGTCGGCAAGTGGTTAAGTCAGTTATAGGAAAAGATCAGCTGCGAGGAAACCACAGGCAATATTTGTGACTATTCCTTTGCACTCTGTCTGCTTTTTTGGGCACTTCTTCCAGAGTTCTGTTTCTTTTTAAGGCACAGTGCCATAAAGCACAGTATAGTTGAGTGAATGACAAGTAGGTGTGCATTACAAAAGTTTTGGCATGTAAAATAATAGTTACTGTATGTATGTATTTGGCAAAAGTACTTTGACACTGCTTTCTTCTAACACATGCTAAATCAATAAAACTTGAATGTCAATACTGGCTTCCGATGAGTTAATTTTACAATATAAGTATGGATTAATACAATTACCTTAGTGTAAGGGATTAGGTTAAGGTTAAAATTAGTGTCTTGGGGTGAAGGTTAAACTAAGTGATAAATTAAGTTTAGGTTTTAAAGGGTAAAGGTTAAAGATAAAGGAAAGGATAGGTTAGGTAAGGTTAAGGTAAAGTGTTAAGGAATAAGGTTAGGGTGAGGTTAATGCCCTGTACACACGATAGGAATTCCCGATGAAAAAAGTCAGACGGAGTCCGTTGGGGTTTTTTCATCGGAAATTCTGACCGTGTATGGGCCCCATCGGAGAAATTCCGATGAATTCCATCGGAATTTTCAAATAGAACCTGTTCTATTTTTTTCCGATGAAATTCCGTCGGAATTCTGATGGGAGTTTGGTCGGAAAAAAGTCTGATCGTGTGTACAGGGCATAAGGGTTAGATAATGCCCTCAGGTTTAAAAAGAAATGATTATTGTTTTGGCCTATTTAATTTTTTGTGAAAGAATATAAACAGATGTTTTGTTTAAAAGTTTTTGGATTGCATACAAATAGATGTTCTATAGAAAGCTTACATAACACTGTTCTCAATCATGCTGGGCTTTATAATCACAAAACAGTGCCTTTATGCCCTCTATCTTAATTCACTTGTTACAGTTGTTGTAAAGGCAGAAAGCTTTTTACCTTACTGCATGCTATTCAGTAAGATAAAAAAAAAAACTTTCTGCATGCCGCATCCCCTGCAGTCCCCCCCCCCCCAAACACATACAGGAGCCCGATCTCGATCCAGTGATGTGCCGAGTATAATCTGGCTCCTGCTGCAGTGAATTAGAGCCAGTGGGGAGGGAGCGGAGGGCAGGCCAAATCCCGCTCTGTGTATCTTATGGATACTCAGAGAGAGCAAGGCTCAGGAGCGAGCATACACGAGCGAGCAATCCACATTCTATGTGGGCACTCATGGGGGGGGTGGAGCCAGGAGCGCTGGTGGGGGACCCGAGAAGAGGAGGATCGGGGCTGCTCTGTGCAAAACCACTGCAAAGAGGAGGTAAGTATAACATGTTTGTTATTTTAAAACAAAAGATACCAAAAATTTGCCTTTACTATTACTTTAAAGGAAAATACTGCAAAAATACACTTTTCTAATAACTTTATGATTAGTTCCCTGATGACCTTTAGTGGGTAATACATGTATCTATAGTACTCTGTATATGAAATATTTTTTTTATTGCACATTTCATTTTATTTTTTTAATCTACATTTTTCTTCACATTTCCATGCAGTCTACACACAAGTGACAATGGCAGGGGTTGGGGTAAGCTACTACACTGCCAGTATGCTTACAACAGTTATTTTTATAATGCTGCTACAACTGCTGCAGTGTTAGGCTCCATGTACACAGAAGCTCAAAAACGGTCGTTTTGAACGCCAGAAAAATCTGCTTTAAAATATAGCTTTTATCAGCGTTTTTTTACTAGCGTTTATTAGCGCTTTTCAGTGTAGCGTTTTTTAGCTTTTTTTTTTTTTTCAATGGATCAAAAAACGCAAAAAAATGCTGGTGCCCAGTGTTTTTTGCGTTTATTAGCGTTTTGCATTTTTTTGCGTTTTTTCCCGCCGAAAAACAGCACTTTGAACACAAATTTATTGCGTTCAGAAAAAAGCCCATTAACTCCACTGCTCACTAACGCAAAAAAATGCTAAAAAACGCTATGTGTACATGAACACATAGGCTAACATAGAGTGCAGTTAATGGGCTTTTTAAAAAAACGCCAAAACGCCAATAAACTGCAGTTTATCAGCTTCAGTGTACATGGAGCCTTATAGTTTGACCTTACCTTTATCACTTTTGCTTGGCCTGCATGTAAGATTGTTAAAAAAATATACTGTATTTATTGGCGTATAACACTCACTTTTTTACTCTGAAAATAGAGGGTAAACTGTGCCTGCGTGTTATACGCAGGGGCTGTGGAAAGTTTTTTTCCTGAAACTTCCCTCTTAAAGTTAGGGTGCGTGTTATACGCCTGTGCATGTTATACGCCGATAAATACGGGTAAATAAAAACTTGTCAATAGGAAAAGCAACTAAATACTGGAAACTGCCAGTACAATTATCACATATGCTTTTTGATGGTTTTCATTCTTGCTTGCAGAATAGGAGGGGCAGGTGTCCCTCCTCTGAATCAATCATATCTACTGTATGTTTAGCACAACAGCTGCTCCCTAAAAATTGCCTGGAGCTTGTATACTGGCTGTAAGTGTAAGTATGAAATATTCATACTCTAGATTTCATAAAAATTAATAAAAGTAAGTATTAAATAAATCATGTTTTTAGTTCTGAACACAATGAATAGAGAGTATATAAAAAATGATTTAGTTTTCTTTTAAGGGTTTTATTTCAGGGTTAGCTCAAGAGTTAGTCTAAGGATCAGGTTAGACTTAAGAAGTCAGGGAATGTGGAAGACATTTTTTAAAACTTATTTTCAATGCCAAAAAACAAGCACTGAGCTGTTGGTTGCATAAGCCAACTTAGAGCCCATTAGACACCTGAATCCCTTTGTTTGTGATTACTAGGAAAGAAACCCCTAGATGAACAGTCATATAAATATATACTGTATATATAATGCTCAATTAAATTCAATTGAGGAGAGACCATGTTGGCTTGTGTCCAGCGCTTGCTGCAAATACTTGTTTTATTTTGATATATATATGCAGCTCATAGCCAACTTACCAAGAATACAGGGGCAGTGTGCAAAAGTATATTCTTGAACATAGTTTTTATCTAAGTGTCCATATTGTAACATTTTAGTCTATGAAAGAATGGAGCTAGCCAAAAGAGGTGTTGTTTGTTGTCTGAATAAGTTTAACAAAAATTGTAAATGAAACTCTGCTAAGAGGTCCAGCTAAAACTTTATTCCAATAAATGTCAGGGGGACAACCCGAAAAGTAGCCAATTTGTTGTCTACTTTCTAGATTGCCACTCTGCCTTTTATTGGAATAAAGATGTATCTGAACCTTTTAGCAGCGACCGGTGAAATGCTTCAATTTAAATTTTTGGTACATTACACTATGAGCCAAGGAGACTGTGGAGATCCTCTGGGGTGTAGAAGCTGATTGCCCAGGAAACAAATCATTTATATCAACATCAATGCTTTCAGATAGCAATACCAATGAGAAAACCCTACAGGTCCAGCACTTTTTTCCCCCTTTCCTCAACTGTGATCCCAATAAGGGTAGTAAAGCCAATATGTAGGGAAATGAAGGGTACGATATAAAACTGTCCCATTTTTAGATGTTTAAAATCTTGGGGAAGCTAATGGTTCTGTCCAAGACGAATGGTGGGACATACCAAATTTTGTTTTGTTCTCAGGGAGAAAAATGTACTCTTATTTCATTGTGCCCTTTGGCGAAAGGAGCTGCTGGTTCACACATTTTGTGCTTAGCAAGTCAACTTAGCTGATTTACAGTTTTATTGAAAAAAGAGATTAAACATGGTAAGATATCTATGTATTTCTTCTGATCATCACCAGGAAGAAAAAAAAAGTTTTTCTATAATTAAATTGCTGACTGTATCAATTGTTCTTCCAGACTCTGAAAATATCTCATTCAAAGGGGCTAATGGGATCGTCAATTAATCTAAGAGGAATTAATTGCATATTGTTGCAAGTGATTTAGAGACACTAGATTCATTTACCTCACACACAGCAAGACACTTGAATTGGACCAGCATTCCTTCTTAGCTGCACACTACATCAAGGCTCATTATAAACTCTCAGCAATAAATATAAAAAGCTGATTATTGTAATTCATCAATTATCCATCATTAGCCAGCATGACTACATATGAATGTAATGAACATCCTAATTTTTTCAAAACTCTCTTTAAACTTGTTTCATGACTTACAAATGGTGCAGCCATTTGAGAACTCCATCATATTCTCAATGAGGCCTACCACTTCACAAAATGGCTTCTACTATTTTGTGTGTTCTGGAAGATGTCCACCAAATTTACATGAGTAATCAAATATGCAAAGCAATGTTTACCTTTTCTAACTTTGACTTTTATAACCAGGGTTGTTTTAGTTAAGAGGCAAACAGATCAATTTGCTCTGAACTCACCAAAAAATATTGTCCATAGTGCTGCATCTGGAATGTCTGAATATCTGTCAGATCCTGCCACTTTGGTAAAACTAAATTTGCTGCAAAATTAATGTCCATTGACAAAATTTTACAGAGGCTTGCACTTTCAATTTCCCTCATTCAGCTGTTTAAGTGAAATTTGTTTGGAAAAAAAAGAAACAATCTACAAATTTTTAAATGAATTTAGGAGATTTTTTCATGGGGGCTTAGTGGTTTATGGTAATTTAGCTTATTTAATGTAATGTTCTTTGTATTTGTGTGTTTTATTTAGCTTTTTTTCTTGCAGTCTTTTTTTCTGTGAAAAGAAAAAACATAAAAAAATAAAGAGTAGTAAGGTGCTGTCTTTGGCACAAGAACTTTTCCAGTTGAAAGGAGTTTCAGTAATGCTCCAGAGCCATATAAAGTCCATTGCCCCTTAAAAAAAACACCAAAACCATCCTAATTTCACTGTTCTTTTTCCTTGAAAACAATTGATATCTGTAACTATTGCTTTGCTTTCTCTAAAATTTTAAAGCAATCCGGGGACCAGCACTAAATTTTGTCCTTCCTTGAAGCAGCTCTTTTGTGAAGTGATTAATATTCATGAGCGTTCAGCTGTTTTGGGGATGTGAAAACAACACCACTACAATACTTAAGAAATGTACGCAAAAAATGTTACCTTTAGTATAACATGGCTTTTTGACATGGCCATCAGTGGACTTTGGCCGTCTATCCTCCCCTGAGAGGTGCCTCATTGGATCATCGCAAGGTCTCATGCTGTCTCTCCTCCCAGCTTCCATGGCCATTCTTTCCCTCATTGCCTTTGCTCTCTCACTTTCCAGGGCTATGGCTTTTTCTAGCAGTGTCAGATTACCCTTTGTCATATCAAAGACTTCTTCTGACCTGTCTGAGGTGATGGAGGTAGTGTCATCATCTCTTTCGTTATATTCATCCTCTTTTGCACAGCTAGAAAAAGTTCTTGATCTAGGGCTCAATTGTTCTTCGAGTCTCATTAAGTTCATCATATCAGAATAATTCCTCTCTGGTATTCGGTCGCAATAGTCTTCATCTGCTCTGGGCAATCTCATGCCCATAGTTTGCTGTTGGCTTCTATCATGGGAATTTGTTTCGCTAAGTTTCCGTGCAAGGTCAAAACATTGGTTCCGTAAGCATTCTAAACTGCTCAGGCACACCTCCTCATCACTCTCCTCCACCATTTTCTCTGCATGTCCATTATTCATAGGTTTTCCTAACGTCAAATAGTTCATATTCCTTGAGTCTTCCTGGGATGTATTGTCAACATAATTCCTATCATTGAGGTTATCGGAAAGTATTACACCATGTCCTTGTGCCAGCAGTTTGAGGGAATCCACAGTTTCCCTAACAACATCACTGTCCAAGTCTAAACTAAGCTCTGTCTTTCGTCCCATGTTCTCATTCTTGTCACTGTCGTCCTCCATGCTATTAGATGTATTGCTGTTCATTTCAGATTCTGTCCTGGCTCTGTACGCTGCATCCTCCGCTATTTTGCCAAGATTTAACAACGACTTGGCTACCAGTTCATCATAATTATCGTATTCATCGTTATTGTTATCATCCTTCTCTGTGTCGTGCATTATTCGAGAGCTGTGACAATCCATTGAGTGATTGTCTAAAAAGCAAACAGAGAGAGAGAGAGAGAGAGGGGTAGCTAGAACACTGAGCAACATTTCTGATTGTGCTAGTAAAAATTTAGCTTATATGTTGTAACAAACATAGTTATGCTGCATTTTATGCCATATTGTTTCAGGTCTGTTTTATATAAGTGTAAAATATAATATATGTGCAATACAATCTCTCAGAAGATATGTGATCTGTTCATTTTAGGGTCTATACATACCTCTTGATCATCTATAAGCAAAGTTTTTCAGTGCTATATTGGTTTTGCTAAACATGTTCTTTTTTTACTGTAGTTAATGAAAAACATGCTCAAACTGCTGCATGCAGCAGCTTGTATGCCCACTACCTAATGTGCCATGGTGCTTATGCTGGAGTGTTTATGCGTCCTTTATTATTAACAAGATGCAAAGCAGATGCTCCTTACAGTGCGTGAAAAGTGGCAGTATTAGTGATGTCAGAATAATGCCTTACTGTGCCCCACAATTCCACTGCTCTGTGACAAATTAAAAAGTGCTTGTTTGGGAAGTGGGATAACAAAAAGGTGTTCCAGAGCTCTGAAGACATTGACAGTGCAGCTGAGACCTATCTTAAAGGAGAAGTCCAGCCTGAGCTTGTTTGGCTGGACTTATCCTATGGGTCACAGGAGTGCAGTTGGTTTTGCACTCCTGTGACCCAATTTCAGCAGAGAGTGGTCTGAAGTCCGCTCTCTGCTGACTTCACCAATATCAGTCCAGGCACCGCGTCATCCAGACTCTGGCTGTCTGGATCCGCCAGGTGCCTGGACTGATGGCCGTCTCAGCCTCTCAGCAAGCTGCTGAGACGGCCGCTCCCTGCCCCTCCACAGCTCAGCACTCCAGTGAGCGTGGAGGAGCAGAGAGGAGAGCTGCTGATTAACAGTCAGCAGCTCTCTGCTCGGGGATCTGTGAGAACCGAGCCATCGGTGGTGTACCATGTCTCGGTTCTCAGTGCAGAGGCGCCGGGGGACAGATGCAGCATTGGACCAATGCTGCATCCACCTAGGTAAGTATGAATATGGAAAAAAAGGGATTCCCATACTTCTACTTTGAAGTGAACCTGAATGCAAAAATAAAAAATTTCCTATCTTATATGGAACATATAGATATATCTATATATCTATATATATATAGATATATATCTATATATCTATATATACAGTATATAGATCTATGTATATATATATATATATATATATATATATATATATATTTATATTTATTTTCACAGAGGGTTTAACAGAGGAAGAAAAGAGATTGAAAATCAGTGTCCTGGAAGGGGGCATGCTAAAACCAAAGTAGATTATTAGTAAAGTGGAGGTGGTGGGATTGTTTCAGCAGCACCTAAGAGCTTTAAAGGTAGTAGGTTGGTTGAAGAGAAGAAATCAACATTTAATCAGGTTATAAGCAGTGACATGGACAGAGTCATGGAGTCTAGGAACAGTGAAGGCAGTGATGGTGATGTTAGAGATGGGCTTTTTTCTCAGGAATTGTTTAAACAGGAAATAGGGCAGTTGAGCTTAGATCCCTACTGGACCAGATATGTGGCCTGCTGCACTGAATAATCGTGATGGATTATAAAACATGCATTTAAGACTGGGTGCTGAGGAGTTAATGCATATGTACTGGGCATGGAGGGGTTACTACAGATAAAACAGATATTTTGGCCTGCTACACTGAAAAAATGTGAGGGATTATTGGACATGTGTTGGGGACTGGCCACTGAGGGGTAATGCATATGCCCTGGGTAAGGCTTCATATACACTAGCAGCTCCTAAACTTGACTTTAGGAGCTTTTGTCATTTTTTTTGCCAAAGCTCCTAAACTCAACTCCATAAAAGCCTATTTACTAAAGCTGAAGAGTGCAAAATTAGGCTCACTCCTGCATAGAAACCAATCAGCTTCCAGGTTTTATTGCCAAAGCTTAATTGAACAAGCTGAGCTCAGAAGCCGATTGGTTTCTATGCAGAAGTGAGCCTTATTTTGCACTCTCCAGATTTAGTAAATAAACCCCTGTGTGTCAATGTACACATAGGCTTTTATCAGAGTTTGGGAGCTACTGCGGTTAGGCAAGCTTCAACCTCCCTCAACCTCCCTCTACTGAACTCGAAAGAATTGCATTCAGGATAGGAATGTTTTGACCACTGAGCATGAGAAAATGCAAACCGCGGCAAAACCGCAGCTCGATTTTGCCAGGTTTTGGGTTTTCCCACAGCCATAGCCATGGTAAATGTAGTATACATGAAGCCTAATGGCATCTAAGAGATTAAAGCACATAAGATGAAGAATAGGTGCTAAGAGATTAAAGTACAAACAATGTGTACAGAGTGCGAAGGGGTTACCTACGTGACCTAGGTTTCTGGTGTGGAGAATTGAGGAGATAATGCACATGGGCTGAGGACTGAGCTTGAAAGGCCTCATGCACACTGGACATTAAAAAAACTGTAGATTTAGCTGTAGAATGCTGCGTTTAAAAATGCAAGTGTTGCCGCATTTTGCAGCGTTTTTGCTTTAGCGTTTTGCGTTTAATAGCAAAACTATACTCCACAAAAGCTTATGGCTCAAAACCTGCTCATAAACTCTGAATAGCTTTTTTTTTGTGTTTTTTAGCTTTTTTCAGAGTCAGAGTGTTTTTACAGCTGAAAAACTCTTCTCTAAGCCCCCTAGTTCTGGGGTTTTCTCCCCAGCCATAAAACACCCCTGCTAAAAAACGTTGATAAAAGCCTATGTTTATGGACACATAGGATAACATGCTGGGACGTCTACTGGCTGCAAAAGAAATTAAAACGCCTGATGCCAAAAACAGCAGCTATAAAAACTTCAAATGTGCATGAGGCCTAAAGCCTCGTACACACTACCGAGAATCTTGTCGTAAAAAAAACCGTTGTTTTTCTCGATGAGATTTCTGTCAAGCTTGACGAGATTCTTGTCAAGCTTTCCTTGCATACACACTGTCAATTCCAAATTTCGTCGTTGGAAAGCGCGGTCACGTACAGCACGTACGACGGCAGTATAAAGGGGAAGTTCGATTTCAATAGCGCCACCCCTTGGGCTGCTTTTGCTGATCTTGTGTTACCGCGTGTTTGTTAAAGTTTGGGGAGAGACGATTTGCGCTTTTCAGTCTTCGTGCTTTCAGTTCGTTTTAGCGTGACGAATGTGCTATCTCCATTACGAACGCTAGTTTTACCAGAAGGAGCGCTCCCGTCTTATACTTGATTCTGAGCATGCGCGATTTTTTAAGACTCGAAAAAGCATACACATGACCGGTTTTCTCATCGGGAAACAGGCCGACGAGAATCTCGACGAGAAAAATGAGAATCCTGACGAGAAAATAGAGAGCAGGTTCTCTATTTTTCTCGTCGAGATTCCCGGCAGTTTTCTCAATGAGAAACCATACACACAAACGGTTTTCTCTGCAAGAAAGCTGCCGGGAATCTCGACGAGAATTTTTTTTTGCAAAAAACGTTTTCTTGTCATTTTTTGCAAAAATCGGTCGTGTGTACGAGGCTTTAGGGTTTTTTCATTCACGCAGAGAAATGGGTGCTGAGGGGTTAACACACCTGAGCTGGGGCTGGGTGCTAAGGGGGTTTTTGCTTATACACTGGGGATAGGTCTTTAAGAGGTAATGCACACACAATGAATATTTAGTACTAAGGAATTAATGCACATGCTTTTGAGGCAGGTCAAGTTGGCGGACTGAAGGATTAATGTTTCTTCTGCGGCTGATGATTATTGAGAGGTTAATATACATATACTGCAGAATGGTAACTGTTGGGTTAATGCACATACTTCTACTGGTGTCAAACTGGCTAAAGAGCTCTGTGTACTAGAGTGGCATTTTACTGGTGGTATGGATAATGGTGAGTGAGGTGTATATGCTCGGGTACAGGTGAGAGACTAACGTGTGTCCTAACACACTTACAAACATAATCATGCACTGCACAATGGGAAATAATGAGAGATGTTTTCTTCATTCTGAGTACCGAACCTCCAGCCACAGGTCCTTGCAACATCTAGTGGAGGACATGGACATTGTTCAATATACAATATAATTTGTGTGGTGGGAATGTGTGACTGTAGACTAAGGACTCAAGCTCAAGACCCCATTGCACTAAAATGTTAATTATATTGTGGTCCTCCTGGGATTGCACATCTGTGTGTATTGCTAGGGTTCCCCAGACCCCACTGTCAGCCTGAAAAAAGACTTACAGATCTATTGTAAGGTTAACTGGCGCATATTGACACTGCTCGATGTGGTCTGGGCATCTAAGCTTCAATTGCCTTTGGTCACTAAGAGCCTTCTTAGGGTAAGGTTATGGGATAAAGAGTTATGTGAAAAAAGTTATGTGGTTAAAAAAGTAGGCTGTCACTGCTGACTTGGTTTGGAGAATGCTAGTTGCTTGGCTTCAACATGTTTCAAATATTGAACTTGACCAAGCAAACAACAAAATAAAAATGGAGAACATTAAAAAAAAATTGTGTATGGTGTTATTTCTGGCTAGTGACACATGAAGTACTGAAGACAAAGCATCTTTAGCTTGTTATTGCATAGGGCCTCCGTTGAGCAACACAGCCCAACACAGACCCTATGCAATAACAAGGTGAAACCTATTGTTTCCAGTAGGGAGAGTTTACACCAATGTGTAAAAAAAAAAAACACAAATCACTGCAAAAAGTTATGTCAACGCACATCAACGGAAGTGCATTTAGCCTGGGTCAAAGTGCACTAAATGCAACAGATTTGGTATTAATCTAAAACAGGAACAGGTGCATCCAAACTACTACCTCTTGTGTAATGCCTGGTGAGCCTCAAGAACACAGCACTCAGCCTGGGAAGTCTCTGCAAACCTCCATGTAATCCATGCAAAAAAGGGAAAAAGGCTGGTACCAGGGAAGTTGGGTAAAACATTTTATTATTGCATGTGAACAACAGTCAAAAAAGCCAATGCGATTCAGATGTTTTAGCCGACTTCCATGATACCAGCCTTTCCCCCTTTTTTTTATGAATCTAAGACAAGTAAAACTAAAACAGTTTCTCTTAGTATCGTGGTAGAGAGCTCTGTGCTAAAATCTCATTCCCTGTAAATCAACAGCTCGCTCGAGTTCTTGAGAGATAAAAGAAGATGGTGGGTTATTCAATTTACCAGTAACTCTCCAGTGCTGAAATATAAATTTGGGCTTAAAGACGTTAATATTTTTTCAGCGTGTTATTGCAAACACTGTTTTAAAATATTACCATAACTGTATGCAATTATCATAACAAGCGAAATAATCTTTCAATGTTACAGATTTGGTTATTGCAAGAAGTATGGACCAAAAAAATAACAGCAGCTGTTTTAGTGGATACATCTTTGTTACTCCAAATGCTGTCACTCTCTGCAGACACGAACGCAGACTTATGAATAATAGAACTTGCCAACTCTTTCTATCTGCTAGGGGGGGAAAAATCTGCAATACTAGTGCTGAAAATCTCTCCTCTGCACCTGTCCCTAGGCTCTTATTAAACTGAGTAATGGCATTAGTGACTCCATAATTTTACCGGGTATTCTGGGAAGGTGACTGTGAACACCTGTTACTTGTTGGAAATGTATGGACTACATGCAAATAAACTCTATGCCTCGGATATTTACTAATTTGCTGAGTTGATAGCACGCTAACAGTTAAAGCTAAATTCCAGGCAAACAACTAATTTATTTGATGAATGAGATATATGGGAGCTGTTTTACCAGCCAAAAAATTAGTATTTCTGTCCATCCAGTTCTGAAAATTACACAACTCTGCCACACAAACCACCCATGTTTAGTAGGGGATTAGCCCAGTTAAGTAATGATTATAGGTCTTGTTCCTTCCCAGCCAGGGGCTAGATAGTGAAAGGAGAAGCAGCAGACGGATGAGCTCATTTTTGTTAACGGTTGGCTCTCTTGTAATATCAATCGGAGAGGACTAGCCACTCAATTGCTATTACAAACAGCAGGAGGGAACGCCCCCCCCTTCCCGCCACCTTCCACGGTCTCTCAAGCTCTCCCATCCCATGGTGAGACCCGAGAGACCAGCAGGCATGTCCACCGTCTATGACTAAGGCCTTATAGGCTTATATGTGGTTGTATACTGTGGTTTTTTGAATAAACATGAAGATTTTTTAAGAGAAGCCACTTTCTTCAACATCCACTGGCTGGCTGGACAGCCTAACAAAGCTGGGATAGCCTTTGATGGGCTGTCCATATTGGTAACCCGTAAGCGATGACATGACATCACTTCCGGTTTACCCGGATGTTTTCGGTGTCATTTTCAAATAATGAAATGCATTCAAAACTACCAATCTCTGTGTTTTTGAATGCTTTTAAGTGCAGGGGAGGGATTTGGGGTCTTATTGCCATAAGATCCCTCCATAAAGAATACCTGTTACATGCCTATTGCTATCACAAGAAATGTTTACATTCCTTGTGACAGCAATAAAAGTGTTAAAAAAAAAAATGAAAGTAACAGTGTAAAAAAATAAATAAAAAAATTATAATTACAAAAAAAATTGAACATCCCCCTGCAAATTCGCAAAGGCGAATACGATAGTCAGACCCGCATGCACACAAACAGTGATCGTCCCACGCATGTGATGTATCACCAATGACGAGAGATCAGAGGCAGTAATTCCAGCACTAGACCTGCTCTGTAAATTTAAAGTGGTAACCTGTAAAGGCTTTAAAAGAATTGCTTATGTATAGTAAAATTTACGTCATTTGTTGCCGTTTCACGGGCCGGAGCAATTTTAAAGCGTGACATGTTTGGTATCTATTAACTCAACATAACATCATCCTTTATATTTTACAAAAAATTGGGATATGTATTTTGTTTTTTTGCAAATTCAAAAAAGTGTATTTTTTCCCAAAAACTGTGTTTGAAATAGCGCTGCCCAAATATTGTGCAACATACAAAACCCACCAATTTATTCTCTATGGCCTCTTCTTTAAAACATATTTAATGTTTTGGAGTTCTAAGTAATTTTCTAGCAAAAAAACTGATTGTTAAACATAAACAAAAAGTGCCAGAAACGGCCCGGTCCTTAAAGAGGATAACCTAGGTTTATAATTCAGGGGTTCCTTGGATACACAGAAATACATTCAACAACTATCATAGGCAATTTCAAGCAGCAGAGGGTGCCTGTGCATTATAAATTGATGTGGTCCTCACAAGCTATAACATTCCTTAAATCTATAGTAAATCACTAAGAGCATACTCACACTAGGTGATCTGTACCATGCCCAAGCATGTGTGACCCCCAAAGTTCTGTTCCACTAGTCTGATCATTCTGTAGCATGCCTTGGCCTGCTTAAAGAGGTGGGCTTGGGCACAGTTCAGTTGGATGACATAGGCATGCTTAGGCCAGGCACAATGTGAGCGTAGGCTAGTGGGGAACAATTATACTCAGGCACAGTACAAGGCAACCTTGGCTGGTGTCATTACGCTCTAAGAGTGGTTGTGTCATTGAACAAAAAAATCACATATTATGTTCCACACAATCTAGTAGACAACATACTTTCCAGGATCACTTATCTTACAGCCAATGTGTTTACAGCTAATGATTTGCATAATTTCATAAAGAGTACATAAGTCATAATACGGTGGAACCTTGGTTTACGGGTAACGCGGTTAACAAGCGTTTTGAAAGCCAAGCAACTTTTAAAAAAAAAATCTGACTCGGTTTGCGAGTGTTGTCTCGCAAAATGAGCAGAATTCAAGCTGATGGGGTGTGCAATACCACATTTAGCCAGAGGTGCGGGGGCGCCGGTGACACTAGGAACAGTTTGGAGCCGTTCAGAAATTCTCGGAATCGCGCGGAAATACTCGGAAACACTCGGTAATACTCCGTTCCCGGGTGTTTCCGAGCCTTTCTGAGGGTTTCCGAGATCAGCCGAGCAGTCCCCGAGTATTTCCGAGGATCTCCGGCACCCCCCACCTCTGACCACATGCGGTATTGCATGCCATAGAAGTCAATGCGGAACGAATTATCTTAGTTTCCATTGACTTCTATGGGGAAACTCGCGTTGAAAGGCGAGTGCTTTGGATTACAAGCATTTTCCTGGAATGGATTATGCTTGTAATCCAAGGTTCCACTGTATTATCAAATTAGAGCCCAGTGAAAATTTCACACTGAAACTCAGGTAGTCCACAGTGAATACAAACTCTTCACACCAAATGTGCACCAGCCACCTTATACAAATAAAGCAGCTTACCAAATATTTAGACTCCATATCTCAGGTCTAACAAAGCTTTAGAATGATAGACTCTGCCTGGATGGATGGATTGCTCCAAATCCCTCTCTCACAGTTGGTTGTGCCTCAAGCCTGTCACACTTCAGAACGGCATGCCCCACACAGCCACTGGATTGCTTCACATAAACTTGTCTCAGCGGCATTAACACAGAAAGAAGCAAGGACATTTAATAGTGAATTACAGTTAAAACTGATTTAATAATAAAACTGATGGGTACTCACAGGCAAAACAATATCAAAGAGCATACTTCACAGCCGCTAACTCTCCAGGCTCTCCAGGCATCATGCTGACATCACCGCTAAGCTCTGCCCTACGTACATTCCGTCCGACAGGACGTCTTCCAAGGTCAGCAGAGTAGCGGTGATTTACCACAGTGAGATATATCTAAACAACCACACTAACACCAGAGGGTGCTTTTCCTTATTGGCAGCATCTATCCAGGCAGGTGCTATCATTTGAAAGCACTGTTAGAGCTCTTGAGACGTGGAGGGTTCACCCAGCCCGAATATCAGACAGCATCGGCCGGTTCAATAGAAACCGGCCAACATGAAGGGGCATGGCCAAAAAAGGTGTGGGGGGGAGCGTCCCCCTGTGAGAACACAATAACTCAGCAGGGGAGATTGCTGTACTAACATTGCATAGTTAGTACTGTGTCTCCTCCCGAGCTCTTCGTTTTTTTTTTCCGTTCAGCCCACTGGTTTATTTGTATAAGGTGGCTGGTGCACATTTGGTGTGAAGAGATGGTATTCACGGTGGACTACCTGAGGTTGAGTTTGAACTTTTACTTGATTATATTATGATTTATGCACTCTTTGTGAATTTTTAAATCATGTGACAGCACAACACAATTCATTTAGATATACATTTTTTAAGAATTTGCTATTGCACTTATATTTCTATTGCACAGATCTGGTTATTTTCTACCACGGGTTACCTTTGTATCTTTGTATGTTAGAGCAAATGATTTGCATCGTTTTTAAATTGTATCTAAATCTAAAAACAAACATTTTAATTATTTTTTTAGATGTAGTGGTGGTCTAAGTGATATTTTTTTTTTGGGTTTGTTTTCCTTTCATTTGCCCTAGGGATTCTGCTACTAACCCACTTCCTGTCCTAGGGTGAAAATGCTTACTCGCTGTATTTTATCTATGGAGCAGCAACATTGTTACTATTGTTACCATGAACTCCTGATTTAAACTTACACCCTCCTCCCTTCTCATTTGCATTACATAGGAAAAAGTTTTTTTGTAGTTCACAAAAGATAAATGGAAAAGCTAAGAACATTGATTGAGATATCAGGATCAACGGGTATTTTTCTGTACTAACAAAAAACGTACTTATCCTGAAAAGTGAAATCGAATGCGGCTATCACATGCAAGTGTATTGGTGAGCTTCAATATATTAAATTTTTGTTCCCGGGGTTGTTTATGTATATAATGTATAAAATGATATGCTCTCTGAAACACTGATAACCAATAGATGGCCCAACTGACATTCTGTATATAAAATATGACACAGCAAACATGTCCCATACATACTTCATGTAAATATTACAACTATACAAAATTAATGCATGCAGAGAATGGACAAGAGTTACCTTGCAATAATTCATACTATATACCTCTATAACTATAAAATGATGTTCCCTAAATAAAGTATAAAGACCTTTAAGTTAATCGATTTCTACACAGTCATTGTGGACAGTGCACTGTCTGCAGTTCTGCTGAAGGAAAGACCATAGAGAATAGCACTGGCCCAAAGCAATTTAGGGTTTCTAAACTCTTGAACAAGTATGAAGGTTGTTTATCAGCTCCCTTGCCCTAGCATAAAGATTACACCAGATTTATAGAATGCCAAGTAGTATTTAGGGACAGTAAAGGCTAATGTTTAACAGTAACTGTGCAGTCATACCTGTACAAAAAAGGTAGGGAAATACAACTACAATGTAAAACTGTAGCCCAATCTTTTTTTTCTTAGGAAAAGTGAGAATTTGATAATTCGATCCTGTTTTAGGTTTTTATTGTTGTCTGTGTCACCGTTGATAATTCTTTACTTCCTGATGTATTTTGTGGGGTGGTATGTGATGGAAAATCTCCATAGAGGAATCAGATAATGTAACAGATATAGCCTGATAGAGGTCCTACATTCCCCCTACACCCTATCCATATGTTTTAAAGATCTGGAGGTCCAATTTAATTTGATTCAGATAAAGATATAAATTGTGCAATTGCATACAATTAAAGTATTTTTATCAAAATAAAGAGCCCTGTCAACAAAGTGCATTAACTCAATTTCATTTATTAACTGAAAGACACTTGCTTGCCCTATATCTGCTTAAGATAGCTTTATCAACTCTTTATCAAGCTTAAAGTGTCTAGTCATTGCTAATTAGGCTCTCCATTCTTCAATTGTTATAATATCATAGCCTTACCTTTCCGGGATTGATGGGAGCCCTATTATTTACTTGTATTCTCTTCCTATCTCCCTTTATTTTTCTTCCATGTAATGCCTGCTACTTTATTACAGTTTTTTCGGCAATGAGCTAAGGCAGGTAATGAGACAGCCTCTGCGAGAGACTTCTGCTTGAGAAGATAGAACGCAACTAAATAACAGAACAAACAGCTCTGAGAGGTAAGGCTACACTTGTATAAGTGGAGGTTGAATGTATTGCAAATGTGCATGTATGTAACAAGTTCTCTTTAAAAAAATAATCTTTCAACTCTGATCTATATGAGATTTTGCTAACCTGTTTTTTAAAGGTGCAAGCTTTAGATCTGATATAGGTCTCCTTGGTTTACTACTTACTGCAGTGTAGAACTAAATAAAGCATGCATGCCAGCAATCAACAGTAACACTACAGAAATATTTGTTCTATGCCACTGGCTCACTAAATCATTATGCAAATTACAGTCTCATGACTTTCTTTATACTGTATATATTTCTATAGTGATGGGTGCTGTATAAACTGCTCATAGGTATTCTTATGATTTCTTCAGCTTTGTATGACACAAAGAGAGAAGAATACTTTTAGACCAGGGAGGACGTGGCTGGGGGGTATTTGCCCCACCTGGACAAGTACTAATACGATATGTTGGGCAGGTGGACCTGAATGGAATTGATCAAAGCAGGACCAGCAGACAGTGAGACATGCTGGGCATTATAGCTGCATGAAATCACATATTCTGGCAGAAGGAAAACTTCCTATGTGATTCAAAGATGTCGTATGACAGGAGATGCAAAGAACATGCAAAGAAAGTGGATGCTGGAAGATCAAAAAGGTGTGTCATGATAAATGATACTTGACATGTCCTTTAGGAAACTCATCTTTCACTATGCCCACCAGTCAATGTGGCACCATGGTAAGCTTTGCATAGCACGATATATTTGGCACACAGAAAGCCATGAAAGGGCTCGGTCATGTGTGCCCCCCCCCCAAAAAAAGGCTAAAGGTCCAGTTTTAGACTTATTACAGAATAATCCTCTAGTGGAAAACAATAAACTGAAAATTGGTTATAGGATATTTCCCTGGAAAATCCAAATGGCAATTGTAAAAATTTGTCCAAAAAAAATTAAATAAGGAACATCATATTTTAAGTCACTTAAGTTACATAGCATGTAGCAAGCTAAGGGGTTATAATATATCTAATTATAAGTTGCTAGTGCACTAATGCAGATACTTTGTAACAATTTCTACATGTGATTACAAAAACAGATTAGCATTTCTCAACACATTTAAGGAGCAATTTGTTAAAATGTTACCGCGCTGACCAGACAGTACCTAACAATTAATCCCTGATAATTATAAGGGGAATTTCCATGCACCCAATTAGCAGAACTGCACAATAATGAATTTGCCTTATTAAAAGGAAAGTATACCCATGAAAATAAGGTAGACATAATTATCTTCACAGGAAAAGAGTTCCAGTTGGTGCTACCATTCTCTTTGATGTGTGTGTAATATTCTTTTATTTATTAGCAAAATAACCAAAATGAGGCTGTAGGGAGCTACCATTTTACCTGATCTGAGTCATGATAATTTATTTAGAAGACAATTAAAAAGACTCACTCTTGTGGTAACGTTTTCTAAAATTAAAATTTCCTGTAACGCAGCCTGTGTTAAAAATAAAAGGGACTTCCAATTATTGCAGAAATCCCTCATTAGTTTCTGACCTCCCTATATACTAACATGAAAGCTTTCATTGCTCACTTAGGGCCTTAGACTTAGGGCCTTTTGCTCGAGTCTGAACAGCTTTGCTCTTCAAGCAAGTCAATGAGAATGCAAAAGGAGGTAACCTGCAGGTCAAATGCACCTGTCATGGGACAGTGAATGATCTCAGAAGTATCTCAAACTGATCACAAATGCAAACTGAATGCATCTTAAAGCAAGATTTTAACCTGCATTCCATATTTGAGTTTAAGATATTATTGAATTATTTTATGTTAACTACTTGTGAACTGCCAGCCGTTGTTATACATCGGTACTTTCATGTAGATTACTGGGGGTTATGGCAGCAGATATCTAAACAGCGGCGAGTTCACTGTGAGATCACTTTTATCAGGGGCGGGAGAGTTTTCCACCTCTCCGCCGCTTACCGGAGCCGTCGGTAGCGGTGGAGTCGATCGGGTCCTCTCCCTTCTGGAAATATGACCCCCGCTCGGCTCCATAACATTGGATGATGGAAGCGAAGTCAAACATCACTTCCACCAAATGATCTTAAAAAAAAAAACATTTATTAATTAATTTATTTATTTTTATTGCATTTAAGTGTAAATATGAGATCTGAGGTCTCTTTGACCCCAGATCTCACATTTACAGAGGTCCTGTCATGCTTTTTTTCTATTACAAGGGATGTTGATATTCCTTGTAAATTATTATTTTTTTAAAAGGACAGTGTAAAAAATTAAAAAATTAAAAGTAGAATAAATAAGAAAGAAAAAAAAGTGCCCGCCGAGCTCGGGCACAGAAGCGAATGCATACGTAAGTCGCGCCCTGCATATGAAAACGGTGTTCAAACCACACATGTGAGGTATCTCCACGATTGTTAGAGAGAGATCAATACTTCTAGCAAAAGATCTACTGTATATACTCGAGTATAAGCCGACCCGAGTATAAGCCGAGGTACCTAATGTTACCACAAAAAACTGGGAAAACTTACTGACTCGAGTATAAGCCAAGGGTGAGAATGCAGCAGCTACTGTGAGTGGAAGAGGGTCAACAATGCCCATTTGCACGCCTCACTGTGCCCATTGCAACTTCACTAAGCCAATTGTCACTGCCCATTGCCACCTTACTGTGCTCATCCTCACTGTGCCCATCCTCACTGTGCCCAACCTCACTGTGCCCATCCTCACTGTCCCCCTAAAATTGAAATTGAACATTGTAAATTGTACCTGAAAAAAATTGAGAGGCTGCGGCGTCCATCGTTTAAAACTCACGGTCTCTTCCTGGTCCCTTGTGTGATAAGCGGAACTGTGTCTGCTCAGAAAACGCCTATCACGAACTGTCTCTCATTCTCAGTTTGGGTGGGATGGGTGAGGATGAGCGAACGTTCGTGATAGGCGATTCTCAGCAGACACAGTTCCGCCTATCACGGAAGGGACCAGGAAGAGACCGCGTGTTTTAAACGATGGACGCTGCAGCCTCTCAATTTTTTTCAGGTACAATTTACAATGTTCAATTCCACTGACTCGAGTATAAGCCGAGGGGGGACTTTCAGCCCAAAAAAAAGGGCTGAAAATGTCGGCTTATACTCGAGTATATACGGTACTCTGTAACTTAAAACTGGTAACCTGTAGAAATTTTTAAACTTTGCCTATGGAGGTTTTTAAGGGTCAAAGTTTGTCGCCATTCAACGAGTGGGCGCAATTTTGAAGCATGATATGTTGGGAATGAATTTACTCGGCGTAACATTATCTTTCACAATATATAAAAAAAAAAATTGGGCTAAGTTTACTGTTGTCCTATTTTTTAATTCAAAAAAGTGTATTTTTCCCCCAAAAATTGCGCTTGTAAGACCGCTGCGCAAATACGGTGTGACAAAGTATTGTAATGACCGCCATTTTATTCTCTAGAGTGTCTGAAAAAAAAAATATAATGTTTGGAGGTTCTAAGCAATTTTCTAGCAAAAAAAAAATTGATTTTTGTTTGTAAACTCCAAGTTTTAAAAATAGGCTTGGTCCTTAAGTGGTTAAATACAGTGATGTTCTATAATAGTCAAAACAGTATTTTACTGAACATTCAGTTTCTAGCCTAATGTTCAATCTAAAGAACAGTGAGCTGAGGAGAGCCAGATCTTACCCCATTAGGCTTTCTTTTTTTTTTTTACCGGTAAAGTGTCACAACAGTGCTAAAGCAAAAACACCATGTGATGTCTGCAAGTTCCTATGATA
Organism: Rana muscosa; assembly: GCA_029206835.1. Lineage (NCBI taxonomy): Eukaryota > Metazoa > Chordata > Amphibia > Anura > Ranidae > Rana > Rana muscosa. The sequence goes on along the minus strand of CM055121.1, from coordinate 429,008,900 downwards.
GAGTTCAAATCAGTTCTTTGATCCTACAGTCAGACCGTGCACAGCCCCATAGCTTCTCTCCAGATCTAGATTAAGCCCTACTCCCTCCCGGGCACTAAGTCCTGCCCCCTGACGTTCAACGGTCACATGCCTCAACCTCTACTTCCCACTGAATTTCTACCATTTGAATAAAGGGTTTGAGCTTAGCACCAAGAGAGGATGAAACTTGAATCAAGGCTCTTATGCCTGTTACAGCGCTGACCAGACAGTACCTGCAACAGAAATAAAATGGGTTTCTCTCTTCCTGCTAGAGTTTTTATCTACTCAATATTATAATGAGTGTGACTTAAGAAGTGTGAGTAGGTAGGAACAGCAAAGTTATAGATGAAGAATTAAGGCTACAATGTGGGTAGGGTGTTGACTGGGTAGAACTGGGTACAAGGTAGAAATTTGGTGGAGAGATATTGTTGCTGTAGGCCTCAAGGCATATGGGAAACCTTCAGGTGACAGCCTGCTAAATGCTGCCTATAACACAAATATTACTGATTCTTTAAAGCGGTTGTATACCCGCTGCTGCTTTTTTTATTTTTTTCATACCTGAAAGGCAAAAGGCATAATGAGCTAGTATGCACCGCATACTAGCTCATTATGAAATATTTACCTTAGAACAAGGCGTCGGGAACTTACCTGGTCCACGCCGAGGGAGATGTCATCTTGCCTCGGTGTGTCTTCCGGGTATCGCCGCTCCAGCGCTGTGAGTGGCTGGAGCGGCGATGTCGTCACTCCCGCGCGTCGGCAAGGTCCGGGGGCTGCCGGGCGTTAGCCGAGAATCCCCGCTGCGCATGTGCCGCTGCAGTCAGCGGCTCATTGCGAGGGGAATATCTCCTAAACCGTACAGGTTTAGGAGATATTCTTTTTACCTAAAGGTAAACCTTATTATAGGCTTACCTGTAGGTAAAAGTTAAAAAATAGGGTATACAACCGCTTTAAAAACAAAACACCTATCAGTTTTGGATGTTTACTGTTTAGTGATCACAATGTGTGGTGAATTGTTCATGAGTTCATAGCTGCTCCGTCCCTCCAAATAGAACAAAAAAAGAAAGTATCTCCCTTGGGATTTTGTTGCAGCCAAAAAATACAATAAATATAAAAGGCAAATTTTATTTGTACAAACAAGTATAAAAACTGAGTATATAAAATTTGTTCTCTGTACATGCACAATATATCCTTACAAAATGGACACATGAAACATCAGTATATATCTAGACAAAGTACACGAAGAGTCACAAAACTCCCAACAGTTTTCAATTAATAGTGTAGCGGGTATGTGCTTTTCTATTTGAATCTGGTGGGGAAACTGTGATGTATGGTTCCCTGGGGCCCACTGGGTGTCGCTGTCACTTTGGGCCCGGGGTTGAGCCATCATTGCAGCATCGTACCTCTTTTTGGCCTCTCTCAGCGGTTGTATGGTGGGGCGGGGAACCCGCCATGCTTGCTGGGAGAGGGTATAAAGGGGGCGGCCATTTTTGGTGGCGGGAGTCGAGTCCCAGGCACCTTCAGCCTGAGGGCGGTGGTTCGTGTTGGTCCTCTAGGCGGCCTAGGCCTGGAGGACGTTCGAAGCTCGTGTTCCATCCCAGGCACCTTTAGCCTGGGGTGAGGTACTTGGATGGCGGTCCGGGACTGAGGGTCCCGGATTAAGGCTCCGCGAGGGAGGAACTTCCTAGGGGAGCCCGGGAGTGGGTCCCCGAATCCAGTGGCATAAGGGACCGGAGGGGGTACTTACCTGAAGACCTGGTGCAGCAAATTGCCAGTGATGGGTGAGCCTCCGGAGACCGCCGGGAGGGATGTCTTCCTCGATTGGGAGCAGAAACCTACTTCTGGGAAGGAAGTAGGAGAGTTCATTGTGCCTGGGCCTACTCGCATCCACACCCCCTGTCTGTTCTGTTTGTTGAGGGAGTCCAACTGATTGTGTTCACTTTTCCTTGATGAAGAATAAAGGAGTGTTGGACTTTAGTGGTGTGGGGCTCATTTACTGGCAGACACTGTTCGAGAAACCCAGAGGAGGTCTCCAGATGCAGAACACCGACCCGAAGGTAAAAGAGAATTGTCTCCCACTGCACACACGCACACCTGCGGTGGGAACTTGGCGTGGTGAGCTCGCACTCTCTCCTTCAGAGTACCCCTAGACAAAAGCCAGAGCCAGAAGAACTGATACATAGAAGAGGGAGAGAGTGGAGCCTGCTACAATAAGAATATTCCTTTTGCTTTAATTACACTGTGAGTGTAATGTTAAAGTGGAGCCCCAGCCCCCCCCACCAAAGAATTAAAAGTCAGCAGCTACAAATACTGTAGCTGCTAACTATTACTATTAGGGCACTTACCTGTCCAGGGATCCCACAGTGTCCTCACCCAAGCCGATTCTTAAATCGGCTCTCGGGTCCTGGCGCCGCCATCTTGGGTAAGGGAAACCGGCAGTGAAGCCTTGCGCTTTCTCGAAGAACGGCCGCGATGAACTCAGCAGGAAGTGGGAGTGGGTACCTGTCTAAACTGAGTCCTCTCTCCCCCTCCCCCCCCACAAGGTGCCAAATGTGGCATCAGAGGGGGGGAGGAGACAGACAAGGGGAGCTTCTCCTTTGGGGGTGGAGCTCCACTTTAAGATATTCCACTTTTTCACTTCGGTAATTCATGTAAGTCATTTATACTTGTAAAGTGCCTGATTGTATATATTGGCAATATGTTTACTTTGTCTGCATTCTACTACTGTGTGTGTTTAGACACCCCCACAACTATTCCCTGATGAAGATTTCTCAATAATTGAAACACGTTGGGAGTTTTGTGGCTCATAAAGTACTTTGTCTAGATAAATACTGATGTTTCATGTGCCCGTTTTGTGAGGGTATCATATTGTGCCTGTATAGAGAACACATTTTATATACTCACTTTTTATACTTGTTTGCTCAAATAAAATTTGCCTTTCATATCTATTGTTGTATTTTTTGGCTGCAACAAAGTCCCAAGGGAAATGCTTTCTTCTTTTGTACTGTTTAGTGATCTTGCTTTTTGCATTTTCTGGTTCATTATCCATTTCAGCAGCCATTATTATCCTCGGTTTAAAGCTTATGTACTCTTTTAGTGGGTCCCAATGCCCTTCCCCACCATCTACAAAAAGCACCATACATACCTGTTGTAATTCTGCTGGGATCTTCACCATGTGGCTTACCATTTAAGACCAACCAATGTACTAGATTTCCTTGCAGGATCCTCCATAGAGATGAATAGAGGATTTAGCAAAGCAGTCTAAATGTATATCTCAGTTTAAAGCCCCAGAAAGTTTAGAACTACATTTGGGTGCTTTAGCTTACTGGCATTCATACAAAACATAATTATCTTAATGTATCTCTTTGTTTCCCTTTGTATGTTCATATGGTTCAAAATATATCTATATCAATGAGCAAATCATTTTCTAATATCTTTATATGGCTCTTCAAGAGATGAGGTGACAGATTTTGCCAGCTTGTAAGCCAATGGCAAATAAGACAAGTTCGGGGCAAGCCACAGTGAGCCACACAATAAAAAAACAATACAGCAATACAAAGCCCCAGGTAAAAACATATACATACTATGTAAATAATTTGACTTGGATGACCCTTTCTTTAGATAATTGTTATAGTGAACAGATAAAAATTGATCTAAACTCACTATTAGGACCACACAGGGCATCCACCCCCACTTTCTCTTGCCTGTGTTTTTAGGTGTGACTAAAGGCAATCTTTTTTTTGGGATAGAATGGAGAGGGATTAGAACATCTGTCATTTTTTATTGCTGTCTGTGCCCCCATTAGGGAGATTCACTCTCTCTAGTTGTCCTCTTTTTACCATTATTATCGAAAATGAAAGTAAGAAAAATATCCAAATTTTAGGTTGACACCAGAACAGAAATAGAGCAGACATTTTCTTATGGGAATACTTTCTCTGGTAATTCTAGTGACACCCTGGGATTTCCTCACTTTGAAGGGATTTTCTCTCACTTCCTGTTTTGGCTATGGGACAGGAAGTGAAGCGAAAACTATCCTATGGGAACAGAGAGCAAAAAAAAAAAATGGCAGAACTCATTGTTTATTGTGCTATTTTAAGTAATGGCTTTATATCATGTATGAAGTGAAATATAGCTATATAATGACTAATACATTTATTAACTAGTATTTCATATTAAAAAGGTGTTCTATTATACTTTTTAAGTACAGATACAGGAGCTTCCTAAAATAGACTTGATAACCATTCATATTTTGTCATGTAAAAAATCTAAATATTCTACCTGTACAGAACCTTGTTATATGTTAGTTTTAATAGAGGCATATTTATAGAACAGATAGCTTTCAGAATGTCAGTGGTGTTATCTGAGCCTCCCAGAGGTCTTGGAAGCTGGGTTGAGGTAGGTATTTTTTTTACAATTTTTTTTTTTTTAACAAGCTTTATTTTTTAATATCGTATTAAATAAAGCATTTGAATAATGGGTGTTGGAGGTTGTGAGTAAAGCGGACCTTCCATTTTCACTGAATGTATGCTTTAAAATAATGCATTATTGATCCTACAATAAAGGTCCTTGCTCAGGAACTTCTTGTTATGGAGACATAACAGTCTCCCAATTAGTTCCTGTGTTGTCACACTGTCGTATGCTACCACTGGAGACTGCAACTGGCTTCGCCAACATACATAACATGCAGGAATAGTCCACTCTTTTCAATATAAAGCCAATCCTGAGCAATGAAAAGGAACCACTGCTGGAACAGGTTGATGTAATGTAGAAAGAAGCTAAAAAAGGCTGAAAAAGATCAGCAACATTGAGATACTGATGATAAAAACATAGGTTTTGCTCAAAAAAAAAAAAAAAAAAAAAGAATATGCACAATGCTTTAGCAAATTAAATGTCATCCAGGGTTGGGGTTTAGTTAAGGTGGATGTAAACCTGAATTTATTTATTTTTTTGCTGTCACAATGTAGAGTATAAGATTTCCTATCTTTTGCGCCAGGTCTTGCCACACAGAGTTAATCCAGCTCTGAGCAATCCTCTTTTATTTTTCAGTGAAATAAAACGGACAAACAGAGAAACACCTTTGTCCGTTACGCCCCCTTGCTTTGAGTGACAGGTTATTTACATATCTCGTGCACTAGCTTTAGACAGGCATTATTTTTTTAATTCCCACCCCCACTCCTTTTCTGAAGTAATGTGGTTACTTTTCTGGATTTTGACTGGATGTTAGTGATCATAGAAGAAGGAATACACAGGAGAAAATGAATGTTGACAAGGGGAGTGTAGAGGTGGGCGGGGAGTCTACTGACATCACGACTCCACCCACCGAGCTCCAGACAACAGATCCACCCACAGAATCTGCAATTTTTCAGTTCTTATAACAGACAGAGGGGTGACATTTGACAGATAAGGATACATGCAGGAGGCATGTATATCCTTATAGATCAGCACTATGGCAGTAGTTTAGAAAGGATGAGAGTGGGTTTACATCCACTTTAAGGTCCTGTTAGGGTTTAGATCTACTTTAAATACAAAAAGGATAGGGGCATCAGCCTAATCACACCACAAAATTGATATTCTGTAAAAACATCCAATTATGAATTTTGTCCTTGTTCTTTACCTGAGTCTTTTCGACCCATTAGTAAGGTAAGGTGGCACAGGTAGCAGGCTCTGGATCTGTTGGGAGTACAAGCCTCTACTTCTATATAGAAAAATTATAAACCAGCAAATCAATCTAGCATCACATGACAGTAGTGCAACATGGACCTTATGGCAGTAGTAAATATCTATATAAATAATTAGGGATGAGCCGAACACCCCCTGGTTCGGTTTGCACCAGAACCTGCGAACGGACCGAAAGTTCGCTCAAACTTTAGAACCCTATTAAATACAATGGACGCGAACGTTCAAAATCAAAAGTGCAAATTATCAAGGCTAATATGCAAGGTATTGTCCTAAAAAGTGTTTTGGGACCACGGGTCCTGCCCCAGGGGACATGTATCAATGCAAAAAAAGGTTTTAAAAACTGATGTTTTTTCGGGAGCAGTGATTTTAATGATGCTTAAAGTGAAAAAAAAGTGAAATATTCCTTTAAATATCGTACCTGGGGGGTGTCTAAAGTATGCCTGTGAAGTGGCACGTGTTTTCCATGTTTAGAACTGTCCCTGCACAAAATGACATTTCTAAAGGAAAAAAAGTCATTGTGGCTTTAATGTAATGTCTGGTCCTGGCAATATGGATGAAAATCATTGAGAAAAATGGCATGGATTAACTCTTACAGCAGAGAATTTCCCTTCCTAGGGATAGATTTCCTCTCACTTCCTGTTGTCTCCTTCTGTTTGCAAGTAGGAGTCATTTGTAAGTTGGATGTTTGAAAGTAGGGGCCTGCCATATATACTGTGCAGAAATTTGGCCCTTAGGTGTTGGTGTTGCCACAACACTGTAAGCCCTCACAGTTACTCTTGGTGAGCGCTGGAACACCCTGCTGTGAACTATTATATCAAGAATTGTAATTACATGTCATTGTTGAACAGTGGTAGGAAAAATTGGGCCTTTGGTGGTGGTGCTGGTGCCACAACACTGTAAGTCCTCACAGTTACTCTTGGTGGGTGCAGGAATGGGCCCAGCTGTGAAATATTAGATCAAGAATTGTAATTACATGCCCCTGTTGAACAGGGGCAGAAAAATTGGGCCTTTGGTGGTGGTGGTGGTGGTGGTGGCGTTGCCACAACACTGTAAGCCCTCACAGTTACTCTTGGTGGGCGCAGGAATGGTACCTGCTGTGAATTATTAGATCCAGCATTGTAATTACATGCCCCTGTTAAACAAAAAAATGGGCCTTAGGCACTGGTGACACAACACTGCAACCCCTCACAGATACTGTACTTGGAGCGCAGCAATGAGCCCTGCTGAAAAGTATTGCATCAAAAATTGTAATTACACGCCCCTGTTAAACAGGGGCTGAAAAATTGAGCCTTAGCCACTGGTGGCGGTGCCCAGAACCAAAAATGTTCTTACAGGCTATCAACATGATCATTGAGGAGGAAGAGGATAGTCACTCAGAATAACAGGATAGTCACTCAGCATCAGCATAGGCAGTCTTGAAGGGATCTGACATTTCAAAAAAAATTATTCGGTTACATCAGCATCAGGTGCTTGGTAGCTGGTGGTGATCCAAGACTGATTCATTTTTATGAAGGTCAGTCGATCGACCAAGTCGGTGGACAGGCGCACCCTGTGATTGGTTACAAAGCCTCTAGCAGCACTGAATGTGCGTTCCGAAAGAACGCTGGATGCAGGACAGGTCAGTAGCTCAATTGCATACTGTGCAAGCTCTGGCCAGTGATCCATCCTCAAGGATTTTTGGTGGGAAAGGTGTCCAAGTCTGATCTTGCCCCTAGGTATTCCTGCACCATGTAAACCAGACACTGGCGATGGTTGCTGGAACCGATTATACCTTGGTGCTGCGTACTAAAAATTGTCTGAACGCTTCGGTCAGACGGCCACCTTCTCCACCGCTCCTTCTTTGACTGACCGAAGCCTCAGCAACACCTTGTCCAGGACCAGGAATTTGTAACCTCCCAGTCTCTGGGAATGCTTTGCACAGACCTTTCTTCAGGGCCTCCCGAAGATGCTTCATCCTCTGCTCCCTCTGCGACGGCAAGATAAGGTCCGCAACCTTACCCTTTTAACGTGGATCAAGGAGGGTTGCCAGCCAATAATGATCCCTCTCCTTGATCGCACGAATACGAGGATCCCTCCGCAGGCTTTGCAGGATCAGGGAGGCCATGCAGCGTAGTTTTGCTGAGACCATGCAGCGTAGGTTTGCTGAGGCATTTGGTCCGGAGTCCTCTGGGTCACTCAGGACGACATGATCCGCAGCCACCTCCTCCCAGCCACGTACAAGTCCATGGGTGTCTTGGGACTGTAATTGATTCCTTGAAGACTGCTGCTGATGCTGAGTGCTAGGCTCCTCCTCCATGCTGACACAATCCTCCTCCTCCTCTTCCTGTGTGATAGCTGGGCCAGCAGGAACACTGTCTGGATAAAGGGGGCCTTGAGAGGTAAGGAAGTCCTCCTCCTCCTGCCTCTGTTCTGCCTTGTTTATTATTCCACGCAGCGTGTGCTCCAACAGGTGGACAAGAGGGACAGTGACACTGATGCATGCACTGTCACTGCTCACTATCCTCGTGGCCTCCACAAATGGTGCCAGGACAGTGCATGCATCCCTGATCATGGCCCACTGGTGTGGGGAAGAAAACCCAAGCTCCCCAGAACCTGTCCTGGTGCCATATTGCAACAGATACTGATTGATGGCCCTCTGCTGCAGCATGGTTAACATGGAGTTCCATCTGGTGGGCATGTCACAGATTAGGCGGTTCTTGGGCAGGTTGGATTCCTTTTGCAGGTCAGCCAGCCGAGCACTGGCATTATATGACCGGCGGAAATGCCCACAGAGTTTCCTGGCCTGCTTCAGGACCTCCTGTAAGCCCGGGTACCTGCCCAAGAACCGCTGCACCACCAAGTTAAGGATGTGAGCCAAACAGGGAACATGGGTCAGTTGTCCCTATCGGATGGCGGAGAGGAGGTTGGTGCCATTGTCACAAATCACCTTTCTTGGCTTAAGCTGGCGTGGCGTCAACCACCTCTGACTCTGACCTTGCAGAGCTGACAGAATCTCTGCCCCAGTGTGGCTCCTGTCCCCCAAGCACACCAGCTCAAGCACCGCATGGCATCTTTTTGCCTGCGTACTTGCATAGCCCATTGAAGGCCTACAGAGCACCGCTGGTTCCGAGGACAAAGCACATGTAGAGGCCATGGAGGAAGAAGAGGAGGGGGTGGAGGAGAGAGGTGTGTGAGAATCACCAGTAGTTACATTTTGGAGGCGTGGTGGTGGAACAACCTCCAACACTACTGCACCTTGTCCTGCATCCTTCCCAGCTGCCAGCAGAGTCACCCAATGCGCCATGAAAGATAGGTAACGTCCCTGTCCATGCCTGCTGGACCATGAGTCAGCGGTAATATGCACCTTACCGCTGACCAGCCTGTATAGCGAGGCCAAGACATTGCCTTCCACATGCCGGTAGAGAGCCAAAATCGCCTTCCGTGAGAAAAAGTGGCGTTTGGGAACCTACCACTGAGGAACCGGACATTCCACAAACTCACGGAAGGGGGCAGAGTCCACCAACTGAAAAGGCAGCAGTTGAAGTGCTAGCAATTTAGCCAAGCTAGCATTCAACCGCTGGGCATGTGGATGGCTGGGAGCAAACTTATTTTGGAGGTGCAGCAGCTGGGGCAGGGAAATTTGTCTGGTACAATATGACGTCGGTGTACCAATAGCAGATTGCCCGCAAGTACTTGGCTGTGACACACCTAATTCTACACCTTCATTCCTCTCAGTGCAGGTTTCAGAGAGGACTGAAGGTATAGTGGGGTTGGAGATCCCAGCTGATGAGGAGCAAGGAGAGGTCCGCTTTGTTCTTTGGTGTGGGTCTGTTAGGTAGGCTTGCCAACGAACTGCATGGCAGGTCGACATATGTCTGGTCAAGCATGTGGTGCCCAAGTGGCTGATGTTTTGGCCACGCGAGATACGCCTGAGACATATGTTGCAAATGGCAACGGTGCGATCTGCTGCACACGTCTGAAAAAAGGCCCACACCAAAGAACTTTTGGAATAACGTGCAAAGACAGCAGCGCCCTGCACATGCAGAGCTCTGCGGTGTGATGCAGTTGGTGTGCTGCCTTTAAGCTGGCACCTGGAGGGCATCCTGCCTCGTTGGAGATGTGCCTCCTCCTCCTTCTCTCTCCTATCAGGCACCCACGTGGAGTCAGTGACCTCATCATCCCCTCCCTCCTCATCACTGGAGCAAATCTGGCAGTATGCTGCAGCTGGGGGAACATGACTGCCAGATAGCTGTCCTTGTTGGGCATCTCCCCTCTCTCTGAGCTCACGTTACTGCCTTCCTCTAGCTGGGTTCCATCATCAGAGCCTTCAAAACGCTGGGCATCCTCCTGGAGCATGTACCCAACACTGTGGTCAAACAGTTCGGGGGACTCCTCAGGAGGACGTAGTGGGGCTAGGGAAGGAGTGACTGATGCCATTGAGCTGAGGGAAGAGGCCACTTTGGCAGCTGCTTTGCCAGACAAAGTACCCTGAGCCTGGGTGAGAGAGGATAAGGAGGAGGAGGACGGCTTGGTCATCCACTCTACCAAGTCTTGGGCATGTTGCGGCTCAACATGGCCAGCTGCCTAAAAGAAGGGCAAGCGTGTCCTACGGCCACGTGCTGATGAGGATGCACCGTGTCCACGACCAGCACTGTTGCCTCTAGACACAGAGCTTGCTTGCCCTCTTTTATTGCCTCGTGACTGTCTGCCTCACCTTGTTTGCCTTCCAGACATACTATTGGCCTGCAGTGAGATGTAGCTGCACAAAGGTGGGATGTATATGAATATATATATATATATATATATATATATATATATATATATATATGTCTGTACTGATAATGCAGCTATCAGAATCAACTGCCTGCTGTGGTATTAGTATGGGAAAAGCAGCAATTGTCTTCAGTTTGTTTTAGGTGAAAACTGTGCAGAGGCCACAGTACACTAACTGAAAATACTTGCAGCTCTCTGCCTGTGGTTTTATTATGAGAACATCACTATTAGTCACTAACTGTATTCAGGTAAGCTTTAGGTGAACGCTATGCAAAGCACACAGTACACTAAGTGAAACACTGACTGCAGCTAGAACAATCACCTGCCTGCCTGTCACAGTATAGAGAATACCAGGAACGGATCTAGCTAAACTGAATACAGTGTATAAATATATATACAACACCTAGGATGCATATATATCCTCTACACACTGTAACTGCAGCTAACTGACTCGCCTGCCTGCTCTATCTAACTCAATATAAATGACACTGTCTCTCTCTCTCTGTAAACTCTCTCTTTAACCAACACCGCAACACACTACACAAGGCTGCCACGGAGGCGGCCTTATATAGTGTGGGGCGTGTACTAAACCCCCTGAGCCATAATTGGCCAAAGCCACCCTGGCTTTGGCCAATTACGGCTCTCTGTTCAGACGGCGCTGTGATTGGCAAAGCATGCGAGTCATAGTGCATGCTTGGCCAATCATCAGCCAGCAATGCACTGCGATGCCGCAGTGAATTATGGGCCGTGACGCGCCACTCGAATTTGGCGCGAACAGCCCATAATGTTCGCAATTCAACGAACAACTGAACAGGCGATGTTCGAGTCGAACATGGGTTTCACTCGAACTCGAAGCTCATCCCTATAAATAATCTGACAGTGTTGGTAGCTATGCTCTTGTATTACTGTTGTTTGTTAAAACACCAATATTATGGTACTGCCATGGCCAAATATGGTACAACCAAGATTACTGATAAAATACAACTTTTCTTTCAGTGCAATGTTTAAATATGGGAGATGCCCATTTTGTCTAAAACCATCCCTGTCAGGCTCAAAACTTGTCTCAATTCTCCCAAAAATAAAAAAAAATACAAAATTATATGGAGGAGGCAGTGTTGAGAAGACATGGTATAAAGCCATATTATTGTTATGCGCTGTGCGATCATAAATTGCTTATGGTGGTTTATCATTACTTACTGAAGAGAGTGAATGATTGGAGGAAAAGATAGGAGAGTGTATGACGGTTTAGGCTTACATTGACCTTCTTTGAAATTTAGGGGTCATTATGCTAGTGAGTTTTCTGTACTTTCAGAAGTGGTAGAATCACTAAACAATGGGTAGTTGTTGTTTTATTCCATATATTTACACAGGGTGTGACACTGTAATATGACTGCGGCAGGAACCTTTTGTCCCTCCGGGCCGCCGTCATATGACGTCTTTTTTTTCTGAGCCTCTAGGGGGTGCGCGCGCCCCCCTGCCGTGTCACTCGGCACCCGATGTGCGTGCCTGCTGTCCGCGATGTCCGCAGGGCACCTGTGATTCCCCGTGAACATGGGAGGACCGTGGATCTGTGTGTGTAAACACACAGATCCACGTCCTGTCAGAGGAGAGGAGACCGATGTGTGTTCCCAGTACACACTCCCCTTGTGAGTCCCCTCCCCTACAGTTAGAATCACTCCCTAGGATACACAATTAACCCCTTCCTCGCCCCCTAGTGTTCACACCTTCCCTGCTAGTCACATTTATACAGTAATCAATGCATTTTTAAAGCACAGTTCGCTGTATAAATGTGAATGGTCCCAAAATAGTGTCAAAAGTGTCCGAAGTGTCTGCCGCAATATCACAGTCAAGATAAAAATTGCAGATCGCCGCCATTACTAGTAAAAAATAAATAACAATAAAAATGCCATAAATTTATCCCCTATTTTGTAGACGCTATAACTTTTGCGCAAACCAATCGATATACGCTTATTGCGATTTTTTTTACCAAAAATATGTAGAAGAATACATATCGGCCTAAACTGTGGAAAAAATTAGTTTTTTTTTTATATATTTTTGGGGGATATTTATTATAGCAAAAAGTAAAAAATATTGTGTTTTTTTTTAAATTGTCGCTCTTTTCTTGTTTACAGCGCAATCAATAAAAACCGCAGAGGTGATCAAATACCACCAAAAGAAAGCTCTATTTGTGGGGAAAAAAATAAATACATTTAAAATGGGTACAGTGTTGCATTACCGTGAAATTGTCATTCAAAATGTAACAGCGCTGAAAGCTTAAAATTGGTCTGGGCAGGAAGGGGGTGAAAATGCCCTGTATTGAAGTGGTTAATATTGCCTTTGTTGCATGTAAAGGATGAAAAATCTAAAAATTCTAATTAAGAATTCTTAAGGAAACTGTTTATTTTTAAATATTCTTTACTTGATACTAAACTCCTGGCCATAGACACAAATAAAGGAACCTTAATACTAGAGGAAACATTAATAGAAAAATACTATTCTCTTGAGAAAAGTTGACATGCTTTTCATTCACATCATGATTGCCCCTTAAATAAGGTGATATGGCAGTCTTCCAGTGGAGTGAGTTTATCACACTGCATAATCTCAGAAAGCCTGAAACTTTAAAACGATATATTACATTGGAGAGTTTAACATCATCATAGAGAAAATTGATTCAGACAGATGATCAAGTTACAGAATTATATAACTTGTACCTGGTATTGTTCAGACAGTCTATTTCTATTTCATATCAATTACTGTATATGAGTCAGTCTTACAAACACATTTTCACAGGTCCCTTGGCATGAATCAGAATATTACAGACGTTCATTGGGGGACATTTATAAAACTAGCACAGGGTGAAAATGGGCAATTTCTGCTCTTTGCCTGAATTTTATGAATTTTTTAGAGTCATTCTTCCCATTATTCTGGTATATAGTAAATGTCCCTCTATTGCCACTAAAGAAAAAAAACACAGGGAAAAAAAAAATCTTCTTTTCATACTCAAAGATGTACAGAGTCCTTATTTTGACTGAATAAGGACTGTTATGCCCTGTACACACGATCGGATTTCCGATGGAAAAAAATCCGATGGATTTTTCCATCGGAAATCCGATGAAGCTGACTTCCATCAGTCTTGCCTATACACCATCAAAATCCGACCGTCCCAAACGCTGTGACGTAAAACACTCCGAAGAGCCGAGAAAAATTAAGTTCAATGCTTCTGAGCATGCGTCAACTTGATTCTGAGCATGCGTGGGTTTTTTCTCCGATGGAGTTCCCCACAGACGATCAGAATTTGCTATCGGTGTGGGGCCCACACACGATCGGTTTGTCCGATAAAAAAAGTCCATTGTTCTTTTTTCATCAGAAAAAACGATCGTGTGTACGCGGCATAACAGATGCGAGGGCTAGTAAATTTAGTAGAGTTTTGGCCAGAGTTTGGATAGGATTTGCAGAGAGATATAATTCTTTCACAGTACTGGACCCGCTTCAGGGTAGTACACAGGGGCCAAATGTCGTGCGGCATTTTCCGGTTCAATAGAAACCTGCCAACATTCGGCCCGTGTGTACTGAAGCCAGTTTGAACAGAAGAAAGCTGTTTTTCCGGCTTCTGACAAAGGGCCATGACCTGAAAAAGCTCTGCCCCAATCAGCACTCTTAGCCAGTGGCTGTGAGCGATGACCAAAGTGTTCTGGCAGGGGGCCATCCCCCTATCAAAATACAATAGCACAACAGGGGCAACCGCTTTACTAACATTGTATAGTTAGAACAGTGCCTCCTCCTTAGCTGTCAGTTGTTTTTTTCATTCAGCCCTGCTGGGTTGAAAAAAAATAGTAGTGTGTACCAGGCTTTATTTTAGGGTGACAGTCAACTGAGAAGTCTATAAAGCTAGTAAAGTGAAACATAACTAATCATGATGGTTCCACAGTTTTATGGTGTCTTCTTTAACTAGACTGGAATATGATAAAGAATTACTCACATAGAATGGTGACATAAGTCAAGAGGGGGGGGGGGGGGAGAAAACCTCACAACAGACCTCTGAGTGGTGATAGGCTTCTGGCCACCATCTTTGCTTTACTCCTGTTTAAATGGACATCACCACATTTTTTTTGGATTCCCCAGGGATTTGTTCTTTCTTATCCTCCTTTTCCCATTAGAATTAAAAACTCTGCTTAAGAGTGGTTCAACATGGGCCCCAATGCAAGCCACCGAGAGGTATTACCACTGGCCAGTGGAAGGGTGATAAGGAGGAACTGAGAATTATAGCCCCCTGTGTGTGTAAATCCTATTCCCAGGGCTTCCCCATAAGTCGGGGTCTAGGAGGTTTGGACTTTCCCCCTGAGTCAGGTTTTGGTCACCCTGTATAGCCAGGTTTAATACTAGCTTATTTGCAAGCTGTGCAACAGTGCAGCTGTTGTTTGACTTTGTTTGCCATTGTTTGTTATTATTATAGTCATTATTTGCTCTGCTGGGCATATTAGGCCCCTTTCACACGGGACGGATCCGTGAGGATCTGCCCTGTGAACCTCTGCTTGCTCTGCGGGGATCGCTCTGCTGATCCCCGCTGAGCCGGTGGATGACAGGGCGGTCCCCGCACACTGTGTAGGGACCGCCCTGTCAGATCTCCGCTCTCCCCTATGGGGGGATCGCATGAACACGGACAGTCTGTCCGTGTTCATCCGATCCGCTCTGCAGACGGATTGAAAAATAGGATTTTTCTCCGTCTGCAGTATCGGCGGATTGCAGACACGGAGGAGATCGGGTGTCAGCGGATGTTCATCCGCTGACACCCGCGATCTCAGAGGGACCAATGTATGTCCCTTTTTCATCCGTAAACGGACAGATGAAAAAGCGGACATACGGTCCGCTAGTGTGAAAGGGGCCTTACTCCAAAAAAAAACAAAAACATTTCTCTCAACCTTGGTGCATCAGAGGGTGTGGTACTGCCCGAAGGGTCATTATCACTAGGAACCATTGATTCCATACAAAAGCGGCTCCTCTGGGGGTAAGTGTTACATATATAGTTTAGATAAAGGACTTGAAATAAGACAACAAAATGTGAATTAATTGAAGAATGTTACCAATCAAAATGCTTTAGGCCCAGCAGACCTGAGAAGAGTGGATAGAATATTAGGTTGTGCTTGTTTAATCTTTTACACTGGCATCAAAACTATAGGTTTTATTATACATTATAATTATTTACAAAGCAAAGAACCGCAACAAAGACACAGAACAGACCCCTTAGTGCAGTACTTCAAATACCACTTTATTGATGCAAGATTGGTACTTACAAACATTAAAATCATCCAGCGTGTCACAGAAGTGCTCCACTCTCATTGGCAGGCTAGATGACGTCACAGCTAAGCTCTGTTCTACACGTTTCCTCACAAGGGACGTCTTCAAGGGGCATAGGAGTAACATGAAGCCACTCAGTTTGCTGAATAGGTTTTGACTTTGTTTTTGTTTTGTTTTTAGCTAAAAATCTGTTTTTGCTATCCTATGTTTTTTTGTATACAAATAGGTTCTGTTCTGTGTCTGTCCCATGCTAAGTATTGATTTTTGGAGACTGGCAAAGGCTGTTTCTATGGAGGAATGATCAATCCAGCTGCCTAGCAGGGATTGCATGAAAACCATTAAGTGCTTTTAGAATTCTGTGATCATTCACACATTTTTGTACTTTATTTAATTTGCCATTTAAATACATGGAGTACTGTGATGAACATTGTAGATTATGGTAATAAGAGGAGTTTATGTGATATATATTAAATTAAGGTCATTGCATAATTTAGAGTTTATGATTAAGGTTGGGTTCCCACCTATGTGAATTGGATGCGGGTTTCCCTGCATCCAATTCGCATAGCAGGAGAATGTGACCGTCTCTCTATGGAGCCAGTGCACATGTTTCTGGGGCATCTGCGGAGTGCACTGCATCTTTGCCTCCATTTCAGGGCCAAATTCAGGCAAAGATTCTGCCCTGATTTGTCCCTGAAACATAGAACAGGGACGGACAGCATTGCTGTGCGATCCACGGCCGGTTTAGGTGTGAACCAAGTCTTAAAGAGACAGCGTAACACAGTTTGTTTATATACAGTATATTGTATTATGACTGCACAATTTGTTTTTGTTTTTTTATTATTTAAAGAGACAGTGCAACACAGTTTGTATATATAAAAATATATTTATTATTATTTTTGTATCCAATAATAGTGCAGCAGTCTTATATATACACAGGGTAATTTAAACACTTTGGCTGTAATAAATAATAATGAATTTTGAAAGTTAGACCAGGATTTCCACCCGAAGAAGGGTAAATCACGATCTTGGGTAACTGGTGGGGAAATGGACTCAATATGATCAATTCACTGGCACAGAGAATGTGCTCCATTACAAAGATATAAGGTTGATGGGCAAGACATTTGAGAAAAGGGATGTGCCTACAGCAAAATGTGTCAGCCTGGAATTTGTTCCTGCTGGGCTATTTTAATAAAGGAAAAATATTAATTTGCATCTCTGTGTGCGGTGTTCCTGTTACTAGTATAATTAACTGAATACATTCAGTTAGAGACACCACTGGTGCAGTGGTTCAACTCTTATACTAATGAGATGGTAGAAACTCACATCTATAATCATATGGAATGTGCTTTACAGGTTGGAACAATGTTAGCAATCAGGATATTTAACTATCCTGATATGGGGCAGTTTGAGAAACTGAAAGTAAGGTAAAAATTAATTAATAGTATGGGATAGATTGGAAATGGGCTATTAAAATAGAACTATGGCCTCACAATAAAATGTATGCACAACAGACACTTAATTATAAGTGCATCTGCACTTACAGTTTTCATATATTCACCCTGCAAAGTCCCACATATGCCTGTTAACCTCCCTGGCGGTATGATTCTGTCAGATTTTAGGTGCTGAAAGCGGTACCATTATTCTGCATGGAAATTTGGCGTTTTATATTGCAGGCCTGTAATTCTTAGGAATAACTCACTTAAATCTGTCCAAACCAGAGTCTAGTAGACATCCCGGGTATGATAAAGTTCAAAAAACAAAATTATACATTATAATAAAATAAATAACTATAAAATAATTATAACAAAAAATATAATAATAATAATAAAAGTGTTTTTCAGTGTTTGATGACGAATTTCTCCACAAATCGCTATCGCTTAATTCTGCGAGTGATTCTAATTTATTGTCGCTGTTTTTTAGCTGGTCTAAAACCACTTTTGACATAAAGGGACACTTTTTGGTTGCTATGGACAATCTCCAGTTTCTAGGCAGAAAGAAAAGTTTTTATTATATAAAAGTGCATGCAGGGCACTGGGCAGACCATTAGGGACAAAGGGGGTGTGTAATTATTACATACAGTACTGTAATCTGTAAGATTACAGTGTACTATATGTATACTGTGTTTTAACTTTTTTGAATTTGGCGCCGATCTCCGTCCCCATGCGTCGTAACTTTGCAGGGAAAAGAGCTCGGCGGCACTCGGAAGTGTGTGAATCGAGCGAGGAGACGGCTCGATCACACAGCGGGGAGGCATTGCAGGATCCAGGGGACAAGGTAAGTAACTCTGCCTGGATCACTGCGATGCAGCCCGAGTCTGGCTCGGGGTTACCGCTTTTGGTGCTGAAATTTAACCCCGAGCCAGACTCGGGAATACCGCCAGGAAGGTTAATCCTTGCAGTGAAGTACACATATTGCAGGTTCCTGTGATCATGTGGCAATGATGCTGCACTGCTTGTGAATTTGGAGCAGAATCATCACTCTAATGTAAGCTGTGTCTGCTTAGGATTGAAAAAATGTTCCAGGGGGCATAGCTATCAGCATTTTTAATACTGATGCACAAAATTTAGCTTATCTACCAGCTCAAGCTACACTTCTGCCCACTGCTTTCTGAATTGACAGCATTGCCTCTATTACCAAAACCCTCCCACTGTGAGCTACTGGGGTTGATTTACTAAAAGCAAATAGACTGTGCACTTTGCAAAGTGTCGTTACACTCTTCAAGTGCAGTTGCTCCAGAGCTTAGTAAATGAGGTAAACCTTTACTTTGCAAAGAATACCCAACCAGATGCAAGGAAAGTAAAAAAATAGCATTTTTGTTTGTGCATGATTGGATGATGGAAGTCAGCAGTGGCAGCCCATCCATAGAGGGTGCACAGGCACTGACTCCCCTATCCATGCGTCTGGCCCCCTGATCTACATATCAGTGGCGCCGGACCATGATTTTCAATGCGGGTGGGTGTCTTTTTTAAGCACCTGATTAGAGGCAGAGGCTCTAATAGGCTTTAAAAAAGGGTGGCCCCGGAGCGCAGAGCACTGTGCTCCGAGACCACCCAGTTGTGTGACCATAGCGAATACATTTTCGCTATTTTGCACACTAAAGTTCCTCCCCGTCAATCAGGAAGCAGGTCTGTGAGACCTGTTTCCCGATTGGCCAAAGCATCAGGCGATTCTATTGGATGCCTAGCGCTTTGGAGGAAGAGGAGACAAATGGCTGAGGAAGATGGAGGAGTGGACACTGGAGCCGCTGCTGCCCGCACTCCAGGAGAGGAGGAGAGGACACCAAAGCCCTGCGGGTAAGTGCCCGACCGCACGCGGGGGGTGTTTTAATACTGTGCCACGCAGCCTGGGGGGGGGGGGGGGGGGTTGGAATTGGTGCTTGTTCAGACTTACACACAGGAATCTTTTGTTGAATTTTAAATCTATTTTACAGTAGGTGTATTGTATACAAGAAGAAGCAAGGGACATATGGTTAGTGTTCCAGCATAACAAGAAGATATCAGTGGTGGGCATAGTCACAATAGGTCCCTGTACATGAGTACATTTTTGGGCTCCTTTTCAACTATTGTCCACGTCATAGATAGATACAGTAGAAAGATAATTAGTCCAAATTTGCACTGCGTAAATTGACGGCGCTATATATGTACATATATGTAATTTTCAGTCTATGTAAGACCACTCATAAGAATTTTTTGGTCTAGGATTGTATAGGATGATGGATGATGGACTGTTAGATTGCCTACAGGACAATACTCCAACTGCTTAGCACTTGGTATAATACTGTAAAACTATAACAATCAACTTTGGTGGATTTATTCTTCTGGCCAACAAACTTACTCTTTAAACATTGAAATTTTTTTGTGATTTGATAACTCTTGTGGTGTTTCTAGCATGAATATGCATTTATTTTCTTATTCAGGACAGTCACATAAATCAGTGAGGAGTTTATGTTGCAAAATATGTAAATTGCTCAGTTTTTACATTTTTGCAACCCTCAAGCTATTGATAAATGACTTGCTTTTTGTCATTTTGCAGTATATGATAAATAATCATTTTAGCCCTACTCAATATAGTGATAGTTTCAGTAATTCATTATCCAACATCTAGTGTCCCTGACATTCTCTCTTCATTGTACATCTGTGTGATTCAGGGATAGGAATTTCTATAGTACAAAGGCACATGAGAGTGTAACTACACTTTAATAACACATTTTGAAGAGAGGGCAGCAAATATGAAACTGTGTACATAGAGTTAACCTATTTTGTTCCATGATGCCTCTGGAGACTTTTGAAGTATCCATCAGGGCGAATATGTCAACAGTTGAGAATGGAATGCTTCCATAAATAGTGATGAGCAAGACAGAATTGTTTGCTAAATTTTGATTCATCTTAACAAATATAACTTTTTTTCCATAGGTCATAGGTGGCAGTGAGAAAAATGCAACCCTTTTCTACCAGGTAAAATGGATTAAATAGGTTCAAGATCCCATATAAGCATAAGAAACCAAAATTATTATTATTATTATTTCTATTTAATATGTTCCTTATTGTATCTTATAACATTAGTTTGTCATGACTAAGTAAAATGTAGTGCTATACTTGAAAAGATGAGCTGTAAAAGATTTTTACTTCTGAGCTGAGAAGGTATAGGTAAGATTCTTCCTGCAGCAGCACATGCATAGTCACCAATGGTCGAAGACACTACCATGTACAAGCCAGCCGTACCACCCAGCGATAATTGTACTATGAACAAAAGAGTAACAGGTTTGCGCTGGCAATGTGGCATACAAAAACGGCATGTGTTAGAGTGTCTCTTTGTGTCAGTGTGTGCTCATATAGACTGTGTTTCCCTATTCAATTATAAAACATATCAGTATACCATGGAAAGTTTGAAAATCAGAATTCCTGAGAATGGGTGCAGGGTGGAGAGAATAGCAATGATGGGTGTGACAAAATTATACTAACAGTGGGAGGGGCTTAAAACTATGTACAGAGTGCAGGGGTCAGAAGTATATAACATACATAGTGAAGAGGTCCCGAGTGGGCAACTTACAAAGTGCAAGAGTCTGGAGTGTAATTTACAGTGCATGGGGGTCAGGAATAGGTGCCGGCGCCCCTCTTAATGGGGCACCCCGGGGAAGGTGCCCCCCCCCTAGTTTCAGCCCTGGCTGGAAGACACAAAAAGGCTGGGGCTAACTGCCGCTGATGAGACAGGAGAGGTGCCAGCTTGGTCTGGGTTTATTGCAGAGGGAAGGGTGAGTCTGTCTGTGTTCCAGAACGTGGTAGAGCATGTGTTCATCACAGTGGTGGCTGCTAGGGGGTACGCTGGTGTTGTGGCTGTGTGAAAGGAGAAGCCAGGCTGTGTATAGCAAAAAAAGCAGTATGTCAGAGCTTACTGTCCGTGCGGCTCTCCTTCTTCATAGCCAAACCATGCCGCCAGCGCCCCTCTCAATGGGGCGCCCAAGGCAGAATCCCCCCCGCCCCCAGTTTCGGTGCTGGGAATAGGTCATGCACATACTGAAGGGATCAGGTGTAGAAGTATATGTAACCCAGTACACAGCACCCACTTTGATTCTTTTTACCTAAACCCTCTTATGCTTAGCACAGCAGTACCTTTCTATGCACGTACATGCACACACTGCATACCCACTGTATACACAGGCACATACATATTGCATAACATAGATGCACAATCAAACACTCATCTCTCTGGCAGTACTGCTGACATCTTTGGCTTCCTGTGTCCCTGTTGTTGCTAGGGGGCTGCAGCATCATTTAGGCTTCTACCTATGGCAAATCATCACTGCCCCATCCTCTTTGTTCCTGCACAGATTCTACTCATTTACCTCGCTCCTCCTTTTCTAATAGCCAGTGAATAAAGGGCCATTTATTTTTTCTATTGGAATACTCATGAGGAGACACACTGGACACCTTTGGTGTCATAGTGCTATTTGCTGGGTGTCCAGTGTGCTACTGTGCCTTTAAGGAGGGGTTGGCTCCCTCCAGGCTCACCTGCCCTCTATCCATCTATTATAATGCATGTGCTTCTACTATGGAGGCTCTCAAAAATGTATAGAGTTAGGACTGCAGATAATACTGGGGTGCCGTGAAGTAGCTATGCAGCTTATGCATGTATTTGCAAATGTGTGCAAACTAAACCCCGGGTTTTATTGCAAACTGTTAGACAGGATAGTTTGGTTGGTTGTAGGCTGGTTGGTAAGTTGATCTGGGATTTTTATTTGGTTTTGTTTGAGAGGTGAGTAAAGGAAGCAGCATGTGTGATGGAAATGTAACAAATCCGGTAATGACCTTGCAAACAGAGAAAAATTCCAGCATTGCGGGGTCAATTATGGTGGGTATGCATATTGATGGTTTATTTACTAAAGGCAAATTGGTTGTTTATTTTGCAAAAATGTTTCCGATTAGCTTAGTGAATGAGGTGAAGCGCTTCTGACTTTCATTATCCAATCATGAGCAAGAAAAAAATATGCATTTTTTTTCCTTGCAAGTGATTGGGTATTTTTTGAAAGGTGAATTTTCACTACATTCACACTCAACTAAAATTCCTTTTGCAAAGTGAACAGCCTATTTGCCTTTAGAAATCAATCTCATTATTATTTCTCTGGGATAGGATAGATGTGTTTACAAGCAGTTGAACCCAGGTGTGCTGGATTGGTAAATGGAATGTGTCCTAGCGGTGGCATATGCCTCCTTGCCAAACTTCCTTTGGATTGCAGTCTTTGGGGGTTATTTACTTAAACTGCATTGTGCAAAATGTGATGCATCTCTGCATAGATACTAATCAGCTTTTCCTGATTGAATTGTCAAAGCTTAACCACTTCAGCCCCGGAAGGTTTTACCCCCTTAATGAGCAGGCCATTTTGCAATGCGGCACTGCGTTACTTTAACTGACAATTGGGCGGTCGTGCGATGCTGTACCCAAATAAAATGTATGTCCTTTTTTTCCCACAAATAGAGCTTTCTTTTTGTGGTATTTGATTACCTCTGCGGTTTTTATATACAGTATATTTATATATTTTTTACTTTCTGCTATAAAACACACAAAATAAAAAAAATAAAAAAAAATGTCTTCATCAATTTAGGCCAATATGTATTCTGCTACATATTTTTGGTCAAAAAAATCCCAATAAGCGTATATTGATTGGTTTGCGCAAAAGTTATAGCATCTACAAACTATGGAATCTTTTTATAGTATTTTTATTTTTTATTTTTTTACTAGTAATGGCAGCGATCAGTGATTTTTAGCGGGACTACGACATTGCGGCAGACAAATCGGACACCTAACTGACACTTTTAAAAAGAGAGAAATAAAAGGGCGCTAACTCCTTAATAAATATAAAGTAAAAGTGATTGTGAAAATGGTTGCAGCTCATATTTTAGTGAAACACTAAATACAGTAAATGTGTGAAAAAAGGGTGCTGCCTAACCAATACCATGTACCAATAAAACTGTGGACTGACTTTTATTTATTAATTTTTTTACAGAACTTTAATATTTTTTTATATTTTGGCTTTGTCACGAGATATCAGCAACTTCTCAAATGGACTACATTTGTCATTTTTATTTTTCATATTTTTTCTATTTATGGTATTAGATGTTTATTACTAAATTGGATATTGACGGTTTATGTAATTTGGGAATGTTATACATTGTTTTATTGGTACATGGTATTGGTTAGGTAGCGCCCTTTTTTCGCACATTAACTTACACTTTTGACACTTTTTTGGGAACCAGTGACATTATTACAGTGATCAGTGCTAAAAATATGCACTGTTACTGTACTAACAACACTGGCAGGGAAGGAGTTAACACCAGGGGCGATCAAAGGGTTAAGTGTGTCCCCAGGAGGTGCTTGCTAACTGTGTGGGGAATGGACTGACTGGGTGAACACAGAAATCCGTGTTCCTGCTTAGCAGGAACAGCGATCTGCCTTGCTTACATAGGCAGATCACCGTTTTGCCTCTCTGGGGAATGGCCGCTGATTGGCTCCCCCTCTGTCCAATGAGCACACCCACAGTATCTATTTTTACGTACTGGCTGTTTTTTCACTACAAATGCAACAATTCATTACTGATAGTTGTGGGCGCTTTCTAGGTGATAGTGACTCCAGACTGACCTGCCTGGGCCTCTTATATGGACAAAGCCCTTGTTTTTTTGCTTTCATTGCTGCCCATGCTCCCAGCAACATAAACAGCCTTTTCACTTGGAATGATTTCTTCTTCTTTTTTTTTTTTTAGAGGAGCAAAACCTGCCAGGTCTTCTCTGCACTGACGATATTTCCACCCACCCCAACATGGCTGTGACATGCAGCATTGTCAACTCAACACCTGAACTGTGAGTTGAAATAAGACTTTTCATGTATTCTTAAAGAGAATACACACGGGAAGGGGGTGCAAGTCCATACACAACAGGGAAGACTCATAATGTAAAGCTCCTCTTCTCTTCATCCAAAACTGAGAATCCTCTTTTGGTGGACTAATTCTTGAAGAGTAATATTTAGGGCTTTCCAATCCTGCCCTAGATATCAACTGCCTGCTCTTATTTGGTTAAAAAATATATCAATTTAGATAACCCTATGTTAAGAACTGAAACATGCACGGATGCACTGAATAAAAAGACTCAAAATGTGTACATGTAAGTGCGTACTATATTGTGGCACTGTCAGAAGAGGGCACTGTAGCATTTCATTTAAACACGCTCTTTATCTGTACCAAATTCTGTTATGAGCGTTTATATGGATTTTTGCACTTAAGACATTTAATGCTGAATGCTGATATGCAATATTCATCAATCCACATTATCAGGATTAATGCATAAATCAGTATCCACCGTCTCCCTCAATTTTAGAGGTGTCCTGATAGCTATAGAAAAACTAGCAGGAAACTCTGTCTGATAATTCATTGCCATACTATATTTTTACAGCCAACATCCGGTATACAATGCATTATTCACATTTCACCTCAACAGACACTTGATCTTCTGTTCATGTCACTGGCTCTATGATGCTCTGGCATTGTCCAACCTTTCATGGAACAAGCCACCTGAATTCCTCCCAGTCAGTCCTTGCCCTGAGCGCAGACATGTCGACTTGTGTGCCTCTGGGAACTGACGCAGCTGATGTTGAAGCACTGATTTTAATCACTGAGCCTTGCAGAAAATCAGAGTGCATTCACAGGTCTGGTTATATAAAAGCTCTTCTCTGATCATGCTCCCACTGGTAGAGCTTACTGACATATACAGAACATCAACAAGCCCAGGGGAATTGAAACTGGGGAACGGTTACAATGATTTCCACTGCTTTTTAAGTTTTATGGTATTTTAACACAAGTGGAGGCCTCATTTATTAAGTATCTGTAGGTCTCCTTTATTAAATTCAATGTGAAAAATGCAGTAACTCATACTAACCAATCAGAATCATTTTTTTCAAACTGTTCCTGATTCAGAATCCTTGCTAATAGAAGTCTAATGTTGTTATGGCTCCTTAGTTATTTTGTTGAGAATTATCCAAGGAGCATGCATAAAACACAGCCTCTGATTTGCTTTTGAATGATAGCGTATTTTTGGCTACTTGAGGAATCTTCTAATGCACTTTTATTTCCAAGATAGAAAAAATTGCAAGCTATTATTATAGTACCTGAATGCTTTGTGTCATCAAAGCTCTTTGGATCCTTTATTTATTTTACTCTGTGATCAGTCTGCACTAAGAAGCTATGTCACTTATCAGTTCACATCCATTTATAAGGGACTGACTTACAACAGTGATGTCCAAAGACACTGTTTCCTACTATGAGCCTCCCCCAATCTACAAAGCATATTTTCTACTCATATTATTGTTTTATCCTAACTAGTGGAGTAGCAGGATATATTAGATACCCTCTTGATTAGATTATAAGAATTTCAGCAGTTACCGTATATACTCGAGTATAAGCCGAGTTTTTCAGCACATTTTTTTGTGCTGAAATTGGCCCCCTCGGCTTATACTCGAGTCACCTTTTTGCTCCAGATTTCCCAGACTTTGAGGACCTAGTACCAGCACACATGTAGCCCCACTCTTCCTCTGCAAGTGTGCAAAGTTTGTTGTCCAGGCGACCTACGGCCGGGGAGCACCGACTTTTCAAAGCCGAACACCCCTTCCATAGACTCCTATTATAAACTGTCATTTATCTGGTGACTTTGGGGACCTGGTACCGGCAAGTCGTCGGTCCCCTGGACCCCAAACTTGGCACTCATGTAGTCTTCCTCTATAAGTGTGCAAAGTTTTTTGTCTAAGATACCTACGAACGGGGAGCACCGATTTTTCAAAGCTGGGCACCCCTTTTATAGACTCCCGTGTTAAACGTCAGTCTAGTCATGGATACAGTGAGGCATGGGCACAGTGAGGCATGGGCACAGTGAGGCATGGACACAGTGAGGCATGCACATAGACACAGTGAGGCAAAGTGAGGCACAGTGAGGCATGCCGATGGACACCCTAGGCTTATACTCGAGTCAATAAGTTTTCCCAGTTTTTTGTGGTAAAACTAGGTGCCTCGGCTTATACTCGAGTATATACGGTAATATTTTTTCTTACATAGCTGGTAGAAGAAGACTATTGTGTAGAGTTTGTTAGCCAGCTTTCCCTGCAAATATTCTTACTGCCCATTTGTAAGGGGGCATCATTAGAATAGGAATAAACTGTAAAGATAATATATCCTTCCTAGCCAATGAATGTCTTGGATTAGTGTGGAAAGAACGAGTCTGAGGGCAGGAAAACAAAAGGCTGGAGTGCTTCTTCGGCTAAATGCCCAGCTAATATCTCTACAACAAACAGATGTACGACTCCTAAATTCTTAAAACATAAAGACGAAAAGAGAGCGGAAAACAATGTTGTTTTAAAAGAAAACAGTAGAAAGCAACATGTTCGGTTTAAAAATCAGGACCACTTAACATACCACCTCCAACCCACTCAAACCCAGATATGTTTCTATACATCTACTCATCTTTGACAAGCCCTGTCTTTACAGAGGACCACAAATCACTTCCTGTCCTACCAAGATCAGTACTTGGGCAGAGAACATTGTAGTAAAGTTAATAAATAGTGGATTTAGCCTTTCAGCATTGTCTGGGAAAAAAGTGGCAATATAAAATCTGATTTTGACCCGTCACACTGTCATTTAATTATTGCGTGCCAGTAGCAAGCAAGACAAATCAATACAAGAATCTGTGACAACAAGATATTAAGACGAAACTTGTGCCACCGCAGCACCTCAAATAAAGCACATTATTAACTGGAGTCTTCGTGCCTCTTTTCCTGACACTTCATTTCATTCCAAATGAACCTGCATGCTAGAGTACTGCGACATCTATTTCTATTCACCATGGTAAGAAGTGCAGAAACTGGGCAATTAGTTATCAGCTCTTTTGAAATTGTGGTGTTACCCTGAGTGGAGAATTCCTGAGCAGATCTGAAGATGAGGGTGTCAGTATCTTTTTTCGGTCTACAGTTAACATTTTGAAATATTTTTGCTTTGCAGTGCTTTGACTATTTATAACATTAGGGTAGTTAAAGACGTCAAAATAATATTTTTTGTGTGTCACGATACTGTTTTTTCAGTGAGACTTTGAAGTCAGAGGGCAACTTAAAATGCAGCTCCAGGCAACAAGCATAATTGGGCACTGAACAACTAATACCATCTAGCAACCTCACTGTGCTAAAATAAGAAAGCCATTACCATTACCCTAAACAACATTCATATGAGATTTATATAATGACTTGTAGCCAAATTCAGCAAGTTTTTCATAGTTTTCTATGTGCGAGTCTGGAGTGTCCTCATAGAAAGTACAGTTTTGAACCAGCAAAAACACGTGGCCCATACTTCAGGCTAAAGATAAGGCAAATGTATACTTTTAAACAGCAGAGCATGCAACAGCACACCATGGAAACCAAGGTAACATTTTCCACCATTCAGCAAGGAAGTTGTATGCTCAGTTTAAAAGCAAAATGCTGTCAATGTCTACCTTGTTTTATCTTTGTAGGTATCTAGGATCCACCAAATCCATTGGGATAATTGCACTTTATTTTAAAGTGTATTAGCCCTTTTTACTTTCTTTCCCTGACCTAAACTAACTCACCCTCCCTCTCTCCAGGTGCATATTTACCTTTACCTCGGGGATGTGGCGTCAGCTATTTGTTTACATTCTTCCAACAAAACTTCTGTGCACTGGCCGTACTTGTTCAGTAGATTCCCATAAACTTCTCTTTTGATGTGTCCATAGGCTGGAGGTGCATGGGTGAGGGCCCCAAAGAAGTCTATGGTAAGCTGCGGCACAAATGCTGCCATCCCACACAGAAGAATTTTGGCACTGGATGTAATCCAATAGAGGAGGCTGCAGCCACCAGTTCAAGGTAAGTATGCACCTGGATAGAGTGGGCTAAAGGGGGTAAAAGGGATAAGTGCATACATTCACTGTGTATTTCTTTTAAAGATTCCATATTTATTAACTCATAGCGTACTCTCTTTCCACACTTTCCTAGTTTAACATTGGGTGTGTGAGGTAAAAAAATGTGGATTTCACTGGGTTGATTTACTAAAGGCATCCATCATCCAATCATGTGCAAGCAAAAAGGCTGTTTTTTTTATTTTCCTTCCATGCGATTGGGCATTCTTTAATTTTTCAAAGTAAAATTCCACCAAATTTACTAAGCTCTTGGGCAAATCCCCTTGCAATGCAAACAGTCTATTTGCCTTTAGTAAATCAGCTCTCGTGTGAACAGTCATAAGACCATTCCACTTAGGCACAAGGAACCTAAGTGGCTTTATAGGTAGGAATTAGGAAACAGCCACATGAATGACACTATATACAACTCAGGAATACTTTGGTGTCCTATCTCCACGCCTAGCCTTTTGACTTGACAGTAAAAAGTCAACAGCAGACTGATGAGGTCACCCCCCCCCCCCCTGCTCATTCCATGCTTTCTCCCTAACAAGATGTTCCGTATCACACATTTGCTTGCAGTACACCTGATTGGCCCTCAGACCTTCCCCTACCTCTCCTAGACTGCTGCTGTACAGGGATTGCAAGAGGCTGATATTGAGTCAAATTCCGATACTTACTCTAGTTTCCTTTAAAGAAAAAGATATTTAATGATTTATTAACGAGTACATATTTTTAATAACTGGTGCCTTTTATATCGGCCTAAAGTTACCTTTTAAATTGTTTGCAAGGGAAATAAAAAGCCAACCTGTGGCAAGCCCTTACCCACATTGGAAATGTATGTGTTGAAGTGTTTTCTTTTAAGGTGTGACTTATCTTGGTTATCTTGGTTATATCACTATCTACAGGATCATGTAGTGCAGATTTACATTCCACTGAACATCTGAAGCTTAATAGGTGCCAGAATCAATGTCCCTTTGCCTAAGACTATTTTTGCAATAATACCCTTTGCTTAAAAATATTTTTTAGCTATTACCTTCATCATAATCCTCATCGTCCTCATCATCATCTTCCTCATCGTCTTCTATTTCCTCTCCTTCCTCTTCATCTTCCTCTTCATCCTCCTCAATTTCATCATCATCATCTCGATCTATTTCTTCATCTTCCTCATCTTCTTGGTCTTCATTGTCATCAGAATACTCTTCTTCCTCCTCCTTCTCATCCATTTCCTCTGTTCCATCTGTTTCATAGCACTCATCGACAGAAGAGTTGTCTGTTTTTGAGGAGTAGGGTTTTCTTTTGGGTGAGGGTTCCAAAGGTTTGTTATCTTGGGTTTTCCTTTTCTTTGCTAAAGGACAGCCGTAAACACTACAATAGGGACAAAAAATATTGGATTAAGAAATTTCTTGAAGTTTAATAAAAACACCAACCAAACCACTTTACTTTACATTTTGGATAGGGTAGGGAATATTTAGACCCTTTGTGGGGTTCTTCTGTTTACCGATGTCTCTACTGGGGAGATGAGTAGAATTCTCTCAAACAGGGACAGAACAGCTATAAAAGCTGGGAAAAAGGTTAGAAATTTTTTCAGCGCTGTCTGTGTCCCTGTTGGAAATTTCCACTTATTTGTGGATAGCTGGAGGGAAAATAAGGGGTGTCCCCCAACAGGACCACAGGTAATGATAAAAAAGGCCCTGGGGACATACTGTATAATCCTTCTTCCACTGTTCAAAAAATAAATAAAAAATGGCCAAAGTTACACTTTAAGTATTACAAATATAACACTTTTAATGATAACATGTTATATAAATAAATGAAGAAAAATACAAATAACTGGTATAAGATAACCAGAGTTTAATAAACAAGTAAACATTTTGTAAAAAAAAACTTTAGTGTCTTATGTAACCTTGAACTCCCCTAACCTGGTGCATAGTTACCTCTGTGTAGTGGCAGAGGCCTCCCATGGTGTTTAATACCCTCTGTGCAAAATTCTTCTGCAGCACTAACTACACCTGTTCAGTCACTTTTCATAGACTTGAATGAAGTCATATATCAACGTATTTTCTGTAAAACAACTGCTTCGTTCATGTCTATGTGAAATTACTGCACAGGAGGATGTTCACAGCCTAAGATACTGCTACTAATGGTAAGCTAATATGCCCCTGGAAGGGAGTGGTTCTAGGTTGAATAGGCTAAGGGGGCTCAGGAGAATAGGCTGGGATTATTTGTACCTAAATTGTACTTATACTTTAATATTTTTGAAATAAAGTTCTGAAGACCCTTAATCACAGATGAGCAGTTTCATCCAAAAATGTAATACATTTGTACAACTTTTTGATTGGGTAAAATAAATCTTTTTAGGCATGGTTATTTGATTCCCCTGAAAATGGTGTTAATCTGACAACAGGTTCTTTAGAGGGCGTTATCCAGGAATTCTGGAGGATAGGATTCAGCTGGTCCAAAGATCAGACATAATATAAGACCATATTATTAGAGAGTAAAGCCCCATACACACGGTAGGACTTTTTGACAACAAACTTCAAAATGAGCACGTTTTCAAAAAAATCCTACCGTGTGTACGCTCCATCGGACAAACTTTTACGGTTTTCATCTGACAAAAGTTCACTCTGCAAACGGACAAACTTTTCGGCAACAAAAGTCTTACGGTGCAAAGTCCTATCGTGTGTACAGAAATCCATCGGACTTTAGTCTGAAGTACAAACACGCATGCCCAGAACCAATGTTAAAATGTTAAAATCAACCAACAATAGCAATAGCAGAAGTTGACCAAAGGGTGGCGGTAAAGAGCAGAAAAGAGCAGAAAAAACACGTGATTTTGGGAAAGTTTTGGGAGCGTTTGCAGAAAAGTCCTGCCGTGTGTATGCTATGGGTGTTCCCGGCCAACGCCCTTCAAACAAAAATCCACAGAAAAGTTTGTTTGAAGTCCGATCGTGTGTATGAGGCTTTAAACTTACTAAGAAAATATTACATTTTATTGAATGAAAGATCAATACATAGTAATTACAAAATCCTAGCTAAACAGTTTTTTTTTCTCATCTCCTTTTCTCACACCCATAATACAACATGTTCAAAAAGTCCACATATTTTAATATTTGCCACAGGATAGGCAATGCACTGTTTTACCATACTAAATCAGCAAATAAAATCATTGCCCCCATAAATATCACCAATATATTTGGTTTTGGGGAAAATTCCATTTGATAGGCCAAACTGCCAGCTAACACTCTTATCTGACGGAATTTTTTCATCGGATATTCCGACCGTGTGTGGGCCCCATCGGACTTTTTTCCGTTGGAGTTTAGAAATAGAACATGTTTTATTTTTTTCTGATGGAAAAAAATGCTATCGGAAATTACGATCGTCTGTGTGGAACTCCGACGGAGAAAAAAACACGCATGCTCAGAATCAAGTCGATGCATGCTCGGAAGCATTGAACTTCATTTTTCTCGGCTCATCGTAGTGTTGTACGTCACCGCGTTCTTGAAGATCGGAATTTGGTCTGACAGTGTGTATGCAAGACAGCTTGAACGGAATTCCGACGGAAAATTCCATCGGATTTTATCCCATCGGAAATACCGATCGTGTGTACAGGGCATAAGGGAATTGGTTGTAGCAAGCTCCACTATTTTCCTTTCCCCAAAGCTGCTCTATACTGCTCCTTGCCATTTCTTGCAGAGATATAAGTCCAAGCCATCAGTCTGTGCCCATACTCTACGGTACTTGGTTTGTCCCTCAAGGCATGTTCTTAAAACAGGTTTATGTGCTGAAAATTGAATTCAGTTTTTTCAAAATTTTAATTTATCTCTACATCTGAATTCCCTGCCATTTAAAGTGACTGTTGTTGCTGCTGTTTTCCTGTTGGGGAGATTTTGCAGCACTTTCTGACCTGATGGGAAGTGAGGCAAAACCTTTTCAACAGAAACCCAACAAGGTTTTCAATTCTTTTCCACTTTATTCAAAACAAAAATTTTGACTAGAGCTGGACTTTAACTTTTCTGATTTTTAGCATTTTGTATTTCTTTATTGCCTCCATAAACAGTAATATTTGTTCTAATAATTCACCTTTGTTTACGGCAAGTAAAGTATTTTAAACAGGATTGCTTTGCACAGATCTTCTGCCTAGCCTGTGGATAAGAAGATTTCTTTAAATGGAAGTAGGCTCCCTCTAGCGTGCTCCATAAACAAGAACAATCTTACACATGTTCTGTAAGAAGGTATCTACAGGGAAGGAAGAATTAGCTTAATTTCCTTATTGAAAATGTATACAATTTTTCACCAGTGTTGCATTTTAGGAGTTACTTTTGTTGAAAATTTGGATGCAACTGGAAATGTTTGAAAATAATGGAGAACCATTCTAAACTTGGTAATTTTTTAATGTTCTATATATTTCGCTTAACTATGATATAATTCACACATAATTCAGTAATTCACTATGCAGAAAACCCAAGCAAAAGTCAGTTCTGTACATGTTTGCCTCTGGCACGATTTTGATGTAGAGATCACACCACACATATTTGTCAGAATGAGTTACTTCTGGTCTACCATGTTTGATATGGATCTTTCATCCTCTGTCTGGGTCATGCAGCTGCTTCTAAAGTCCATGCCTGTCACTTCCTTGACATAAAAATAGCTGGTATGATGTTAATGATATGTTTTAAAGTGGTACAATGCCCAACACATTGAAAACGACAGCAAGACCAAATAAACATTACATTGATCTGATGACACAGCACCTAGACTGTAGGTCTTATTTAACATGGCAAAGAAAAAAAAGGTCAAATACAATAATCCATCAGAATGAATTTGATTGAAGACCTCTGAAATCAGGTTACAAAAGGTACTGCTAGTGATGAGTGGATCAATTTCCTAGGAAAGGGCTTAGGCTTCATGCACACTGGCCTTAAAAAAACGTCTGTTCTCCTGGCAGTAAAAAACACTCATATAGAGCATTTTTTGTAAAAAGTTTAGACGGGATAAGGAGAGTTTTACATTTTTCCTGCCAGTAAGCTCCAATCAGAAACACTAACCAGAAGGGTTTTTTCCTGCCTCTAAACGTTGAGCTCAAAATACGCCTGTAATCGTCCTAACATGCATGGACACATAGATTAACACTGAGCTGCTTCTACAGGCAGAACCTAAACTCCTGTAGATGCAACGTTTTCTAAGCCAGTGTGCATGGAGCCTTAGTTGTAGCCTGTAGCCTGTGTTGCATGCAGTTGGTAATCCATCGATTTCTCAACATAAATAACATATCTCCTGCGCTCAAAGGTAGGCCCACCAGTGGTGTTACTCTAGGCTCTTGTCCTGGCAAATCCAGATTAATGCCACCTTGCTGCCCTCATAAGGCTGAGGATGTCTGGATGCACTGAAATTAAGAAAAACACAGAGGGCACGCCGGCCTAGTGCATTAGCCTCAATAAATTACTTTATTGTACAAAAAAAAGAATGATACTCACAAACATGCACTTGAATACAGCATATAAAATAAATAGCAGCTTTTTGTCCATGGTATCACATTACAGATGAAGCGTCCCACAGTAAAACTGCGGCTCTAAGGAAGAGGCGATACCTCGAAACGTGTCAGCCAGTTTTACTGTGGGACGTTTCATCTGTACTGTGATACCATGGACGAAAAGCTGCAGATATGCTGTATTCAAGTGCATGTTTGTGAGTATCATTCTTTGTTTTTATACAATAAAGTAATTTATTGAGAATACGGCACTAGCCCGGTGCGCCCTCTGTTTATTTCTTAATTTCAGTTAATCCATAGATTCCTGATAGAGCAGCTATTGTAAACCAGGGTTTTGCAGAGTTCTGTGGCCCCAAAAAATGCCATAAGGATCACCAGGTGAAAATAAAGGAAAAAAAGCCTTAAAGCGGCTTAACCACTTAACGACCGCTCACTGTATATATACGTCGGCACAATGGCACCGACAGGCACAATCACGTAGAGTGTACGTGATTGCCTTTGTACAGTTGGGGAGTCCAATCGGACCCCCCTTCTGTACAGTGAGCGGTCGGTATTCGTTGGGGAGCGATCCGACATGAGGGGACGGCCGTTCGATTCCGGCCACCCCCCCCGCGATCGCTCCCGGTGAATGGAAATGCCCCCTCTGTCTGTGTAATGTTTACACAGGCAGAGGAAGCAGGAGGAAGTGATGTCATCTCTTGTGCGGCGCTCACATATACCGAGCGCCGTACAAGAGAAGACATCAAGGTTAGTGCACAAACACTACACTAACACCAGCACACATAGGCACATAAATCGCCCCCCCCAGGCCCCCCCAGATCACCCCCAGCCCCCAGTCACAGTGTCACTGATTGCAGTGATCATTTATTTACTGATCACTGCAATCAGTGACATTTGTGACTGTAAAAGTGTCACTACAGTTTAGTTTTAGGTCCAGTGTAGCCCCCTAACCCCCCCTAATAAAGGTTTAACCCCTTGATCACCCCCCAGATAACCCTTTCACCCCCTAGCACCGCCGTCGCTAAGCGATCATTTTTCTGATCGCTGTCTTAGCGTCGGTGATGCAGATCGGTAGCCAGTAATTTTTTTTAGGTTCGCCGCAGGTTTTTATAGCGTCAGGTACCCCCATAAATTATCTAATAAAGGTTTAACCCCCTTGATCGCCCCCCAGGTAACCCTTTCACCCCCTATCACCACTGTCGCTAAGCGATCATTTTTCTGATCGATGTCTTAGCGTCGGTGATGCAGATCGGTAGCCAGTATTTTTTTTTTAGGTTCGCCGCAGGTTTTTATAGCATCAGGTACCCCCATAAATTATCTAATAAAGGTTTAACCCCCTTGATCACCCCCCAGGTAACCCTTTCACCCCCTATCACCACTGTCGCTAAGCGATCATTTTTCTGATCGCTGTCTTAGCGTCGGTGATGCAGATCGGTAGCCAGTAATTTTTTTTAGGTTTGCCGCAGGTTTTAATAGCGTCAGGTACCCCCATAAATTATCTAATAAAGGTTTAACCCCCTTGATCGCCCCCCAGGTAACCCTTTCACCCCCTATCACCACTGTCGCTAAGCGATCATTTTTCTGATCGCTGTCTTAGCGTCGGTGATGCAGATCGGTAGCCAGTAATTTTTTTTAGGTTCGCCGCAGGTTTTTATAGCGTCAGGTACCCCCATATATTATCTAATAAAGGTTTTAACCCCCTAATTGCCCCTAGTTAACCCTTTCACCAGTGATCATCATATAAGTGTTACGGGTGACGCTGGTTAGTTAGTTTGCTTTTTATAGTGTCAGGGCACCCGCCGTATATAACCCAATAAAGGTTTAACCCCCTGATCGCCCGGCGGTGATATCAATTAGGTTTTAGCGTCAGAGAGGGTCTGCGTCACACCCCAGGCAGCGTCAGGTTAGTGCCAGTAACGCTAACACCCACGCGTGAAGCATACACCTCCCTTAGTGGTATAGTATCTGAACAGATCAATATCTGATCTGATCAGATCTATACTAGCATCCCCAGCAGTTTAGGGTTCCCAAAAATGCAGTGTTAGCGGGATCAGCCCAGATACCTGCTAGCACCTGCGTTTTGCCCCTCCGTCCAGCCCAGGCCACCGAAGTGCAGTATCGATCGATCACTGTCACTTACAAAACACAACACACATAACTGCAGTGTTCGCAGAGACAGGCCTGATCCCTGCGACTCCAGTGCTGTAGGAGGTGATTTCACCACCACAGTTAAAAAAAAAAGCAAATATGCCGAAGCATTGGGGCAGCAGGGGCGGAGGAGTGATTTTGGTCCTAATGCCGCGTACAAACGGTCGAAATTCCGACGGAGGCTTGCCCGTGGAAAAGTCCGACCATGTGTGTGCGGCATACCTTTTTTGCGGGAGGATGCCGCCATGCTTCGGCATATATAAATGGTGCATGTATGCCCATCATTAGAAGTGGGTGGATGAAGGGCGGTATTCTAATGGTGGGCATACCCACCGATCAATCTCTTTTTTCGTTCAGCCACCTGGCTGCATGAAAAAAAAAGATTACAATACATGTCCATCAAGGACCAGCAACGTACTGGTATGTTGCTGGACTTTGAATGGTTATACCAGATTGATGCCTGTGGGTTTAGGTATCATCTTGGTATCATTCTTTTCAGCCAGCGGCCGGCTTTCATGTAAAAGCAATCCTAGTGGCTAATTAGCCTCTGGACTGCTTTTACAAGCAGTGGGAGGGAATGTCCCCCCCCCCCGGATATAAAAAGCACCATTGGGAAATTGGGAAAGCATTTTATCACACCGATCTTGGTGTGGTCAGATGCTTTGAGGGCAGAGGAAAGATCTAGGGTCTAGACCCCAGTTTTTTCAAAAAAAGAGTACCTGTCACTACCTATTGCTATCATAGGGGATATTTACATTCCCTGAGATAACAATAAAAATTATAAAAATAAAAAAAAATATGGAAGGAACAATTTAAAAATAAAAAAGCAAAATTAATAATAAAAAAAAAAAAAAAAAAAAAAAAAAAAGCACCCCTGTCCTGCCCTGCTCTTGCCCAATGGCGAACGCAAGCGTCGGTCTGGCGTCATATGTAAACAGCAATTGCACCATGCATGTGAGGTATCACCGCGAAGGTCAGATCGAGGGCAGTAATTTTAGCAGTAGACCTCCTCTGTAAATCTAACGGGGTAACCTGTAAAGGCTTTTAAAGGCTTTTAAAAATGTATGTAGTTTGTCGCCAATGCGCGTTTGTGAGAAAATTTTAAAGCATGTCGTGTTTGGTATCTATGTACTCGGCCTAAGATCATCTTTTTTATTTCATCAAACATTTGGGCAATATAGTGTGTTTTAGTGCATTAAAATAAAAAAAGTGTATTTTTTCCCCCAAAAATGCGTTTGAAAAATCGCTGCGCAAATACTGTGTAGAAAAAAAAATGCAACACCCACCATTTTATTCTGTAGGGCCTTTGCTTTAAAAATATATATAATGTTTGGGGGTTCAACATAATTTTCTTCCAAAAAAAAAATGTTTTCATGTAAACAAAAAGTGTCAAAAAGGGCTTTGTCTTCAAGTGGTTAGAAGAGTGGATGTAAGCTTCCTAATGTTGTGTATAAAATGCCAGAACAGTTCAAAACCCCCCCAAATGACTCCATTTTGGAAAGTAGACACCCCAAGCTATATACTGAGAGGCATGTCGAGTCCATGGAATATTTTATATGTTGACACAAGTTGCGGAAAAAAAGACCATTTTTTTTTTTTTTTTTGCACAAAGTTGTCACTAAATGATATATTGCTCAAACATGCCATGGGCATATGTGGAATTACACCCCAAAATACATTCTGTTGCTTCTCCTGAGTACGGGGATACCACATGTGTGAGACTTTTTGGGAGCCTAGCCGCGTACGGGACCCCAAAAACCAATCACCGCCTTCAGGCTTTCTAAGGGTGTAAATTTTTGATTTCACTTCTCACTGCCTATCACAGTTTCGGAGGCCATGGAATGCCCAGATGGCACAAAACCCCCCCAAATGACCCCATTTTGGAAAGTAGACACCCCAAGCTATTTGCTGAGAGGTATTGTGAGTATTTTGCAGATCTCGCTTTTTGTCACAAAGTTTTGAAAATTGAAAAAAAAAAGAAAAAAAAAAAGTGCTTTCTTCATTTTCAAAAACAAATGAGAGCTGTAAAATACTCACCATGCCTCTCAGCAAACAGCTTGGGGTGTCTACTTTCCAAAATGGGGTCATTTGGGGGATTTTGAGCTATTTTGGCATTTTATGGCCTTCAAAACTGTGATAGGTAGTGAGGAGTCAAATCAAAAATTTGTGCCTAGAAATCCTGAAGGCGGTGCTTGGTTTTCGGGGTCCCGTACGCGGCTAGGCTCCTAAAAAGTCCCACACATGTGGTATCCCCGTACTCAGGAGAAGCAGCAAAATGTATTTTGGGGTGCAATTCCACATATAACCATGGCATGTGTGAGCAATATATCATTTAGTGACAACTTTTTGTAATTTTTTATTTTTTTTTTGTCATTATTCAATCACTTGGGACAAAAAAAAAAATATTCAATGGGCTCCACAGGCCTCTCAGCAATTTCCTTGGGGTGTCTACTTTCTAAAATGGGGTCATTTGGGGGGGTTTTGTGCTATTTTGGCATTTTATGGCCTTCAAAACTGTGATAGGTAGTGAGGAGTGAAATCAAAAATTTGCGCCCTTAGAAATCCTGAAGGCGGTGCTTGGTTTCCGGGGTCCCGTACGTGGCTAGGCTCCTAAAAAGTCCCACACATGTGGTATCCCCGTACTCAGGAGAAGCAGCAGAATGTATTTTGGGGTGCAATTCCACATATAACCATGGCATGTGTGAGCAATATATCATTTAGTGACAACTTTTTGTAATTTTTTTTTTTTTGTCATTATTCAATCACTTGGGACAAAAAAAAAATATTCAATGGGCTCAACATGCCTCTCAGCAATTTCCTTGGGGTGTCTACTTTCCAAAATGGGGTCATTTGGGGGGGGGTTGTACTGCCCTGCCATTTTAGCACCTCAAGAAATGAGATAGGCAGTCATAAATTTAAAGCTGTGTAAATTCCAGAAAATGTACCCTAGTTTGTAAACGCTATAACTTTTGCGCAAACCAATAAATATACGCTTATTGACATTTTTTTACTAAAGACATGTGGCTGAATACATTTTGGCCTAAATGTATGACTAAAATTGAGTTTATTCGATTTATCTTATAACAAAAAGTAGAAAATATCTTTTTTTTTTCAAAATTTTCGGTCTTTTTCCGTTTATATCGCAAAAAATTTAAATCACAGAGGCAATCAAATACCATTAAAAGAAAGCTCTATTTGTGGGAAGAAAAGGACGCAAATTTTGTTTGGGTACAACATTGCATGTCCGCACAATTTACAGTTAAAGTAGCGCAGTGCAAAATTCTGAATTCACCTCTGGTCCTTTAGCTACCAAATTTAGCTACCAAATGGTCCGGGGCTTAAGTGGTTAAAGGCTGAAGTTTTTTTTATGTGCATGAAGCCCGAGCCCGAGCCCGATCCAGTGATGTGCACTAGAGCAGAAGCTCTCCCGGGTCTTTCCCTCCTCATTGGCTGAGACAAAGTCGGGGAGCCATTGGCTCCCGTTGATGTCAATCACAGCCAGTGAGGAGGGAACAGGAACGGAGCTGAGACACGCATTGTGTGTCATAGACACACAGAGGTAACTCTGGAGCGAGCAAGCACAAGTGCTCCCACAGCAAGCAGCTTTCTGGGGGGGGCACTCGCGAGGGGGTGAGGCCAGGAGCACCGATAGAGGACCCGAGAAGAGGAGAATCGGGGCTGCTCTGTGCAAAACCATTGTACAGAGCAGGTAAGTATGATATGTTTGTTATTTAAAAAAATAACCCGAACCTTTACAAATGCTTTTAAAGAATTGGTAAGCAAAAATGTTTTAGGGTTTAATACCTCTTTAACCACTTCCCACCCGGCCACTGTATATATACGGCTGGGTGGATGCTCTCTCCTTCTGAGTGAACGTTCCCGAACGTCCTTCAGAAGGAGCGTGATCACGCGCGCGCACCCAAGCGAAACCCGATGCGCGCGTGTCCCGCGGACATGCCGCATCTCGGAACAGCAGGAGGGCACTGTGATTTGCCCTCCTGATCGGCACGATGGCTGTGTGTAATCACAGCCATCATGATGTAAACACAGAGAGGGGGGCTGGCACTTGTGAGGGGATCGCGCCGCCACGTGCACGCGCAGCGGCGCGATCCCGATCTGCCTGTACCCCCCAGAGATAGGAGATGTGTGCAGACAGGAGGGCCATGTGATTGGCCCTCCTGATGACATGACGGCTGTCCAATGACAGCCGTCATGTAATGTAAACACAGAGCAGTTGTAACTGCTCTGATCTCTTCCTCTCCTCACACAGAGCCTGTCAGTGAGGAGAGGAAGAGACAATCTGTGCTGCAGCCGGCAGATCAGTGAGTTTTTAGCTGTTTGTCTGCTGTTTACCCACTGATCACCCAGCTAGTGTCCCCAAAACCGTGTCCCCAAAACAAAGTGTCCCCAAAAACACAGTGTCCATAAAACAGTGAAAACATCTGCCCGCCAACATCTTGCACATCTGCCCGCCAACATCTTGCGCATCTGCCTGCCAACATCTTGCGCATCTGCCCACCAACATCTGGCACAGCTGCCCGCCAACATCTGGCCGCCAACAGCTGCCCACCAACATCTGGCACATCTGCCCGCCAATATCTGATCGCCAGCATCTGACCGCCAACAGCTGCCCGCCAACAGCTGGCACATCTGCCCGCCAACATCTGCCCTGCCAACATCTGGCACATCTGACTCCCAACATCTGGCAGTAAACATCTGCCCGCCAACAGCTGCCACATCTGCCCGCCAACAGCTGCCACATCCGCCCGCCAACATCTGGCCGCCAACATCTGGCATCTGCCCGCCAACATCTGCCCGCCAACAGCTGCCCTGCCAACATCTGGCACATCTGCCCACCAACATCTGACACATCTGGCCGCCAACATCTGACCGCCAAC
Source organism: Rana muscosa (assembly GCA_029206835.1). NCBI lineage: Eukaryota > Metazoa > Chordata > Amphibia > Anura > Ranidae > Rana > Rana muscosa. The sequence goes on along the minus strand of CM055121.1, from coordinate 428,968,191 downwards.
AGCTGCCCGCCAACATCTGCCCTGCCAACATCTGGCACATCTGACCGCCAACATCTGGCACATCTGACCGCCAACATCTGGCACATCTGCCCACATGGCTAAACGATTCTACAGCAGCGAGGAGGCTCTCCAGATACTCCAGGGTATGTCGGACGAGAGTAGCGAGGAACTCTCTCTGTCAGAATCGGATAGTGAATATTATCCAGAGGAAAGTAGTGGCTCTGAAATAGAAACTGAGGATAGAATCGTAATAAGTGAGATCAGGAGTTATGAGCAGGCACCCCAGACATCCACCAGCAGCGCAGCACTCCAGGACATCTGCCAGCAGGCATCCACCAGCAGCGCAGGACTCCATGATGATATGCAGGCATCCACCAGCAGCGCATCACGCCAGGATAGGCAGGCATCCGACAGCAGCGCATCACGCCAGGATAGGCAGGCATCCGCCAGCAGTGCATCACGCCAGGATAGGCAGGCATCCGCCAGCAGTTCTGCAACTTTTCTAGAGGATAGGCCAAATGCTAGCAATGGGGCGTCCCATCAACAACGAGGTAGGGCCCATACTAGCCTCCCTGATCTTCTACTGTATCCAACATGGCTGCCCGATACGTCAGTAGAACCTATCATTCCCCCTTTTACAGCCCAGCCAGGCCCTCAGATACAGTCGGAAAATGCTACCCCGATTTATTATTTAGAATTATTTTTTACTGATGATATCCTAACCTACATTGTAGAGCAGTGTAATCTATACGCCAGTCAATATATAGCCAACAATCCAAATTCTTCCTATGCCCGTCCTTTTGTTTGGAAACCCCTCACCGTGGAAGAATTTAAAATTTTCCTTGGCCTAACCCTCAACATGGGGCTGACAAAAAAAAATTAACTCCATTCCTACTGGTCTACCCGACCTATCTACCACATGCCAATCTATTCATCTTTTATGAAAAGAACCCGTTACGAGATGATAATGAGGTTTCTACACTTCAACGACAATGCCCAATGCCTCCCTCGAAATCATCCCAATTATGATAAATTATTTAAAATTCGGCCCCTAATCAAATTTTTTTGCGCCAGCTTCAAGCAGATGTTTACCCCTGATGTAAATATATGTGTAGATGAATCATTAGTACACTTCACAGGAAGACTTGGAATAAAGCAATACCTCCCCAGTAAAAGAGCCAGACGTGGGGTAAAATTTTATAAGGCATGTGACAGGGCCACGGGTTACACATATGATTTTATAATTTATGAGGGAAAAGACAGACAGCTAAACCCCCCTGGATGCCCTACCTACATGGGAACAAGTGGCAAAATTGTCTGGCAGCTGATTGAACCATTGCTTGGGAAAGGTTACCACCTATACGTAGACAATTTCTATACAAGTCTCCCACTTTTTCGCCATCTGTACCAAAAGAAAACTGTGGCCTGTGGGACAGCACGGACCAACCGTAAAGGCTTCCCACAGAGATTGGTTGCCAAGAAACTGAAACAGGGGGAAATGGCCAGTATGCGGACTGAAGAGGTCCTAGCATTGAAGTGGAGAGATGAAAAAAGAGATGTCTACATCCTTTCTACAATGCATGATGACACCTTGGTGGAACTGCAGAGAAGAAGAGGCCCCGTCCAGAAGCCAAAATGTGTGCATGACTATAATCTTTACATGGGGGGGGGGGTGGATATGAACGACCAGATGATGCAGCCCTACTTGGCCACCAGGAAATCACTGTTTTGGTACAAAAAAGTTGCCATTTATTTGATGCAACTAGCCCTTTTCAATTCTTATATCATTTTTTCTAAGTGCACCGAAAGTTCCCTCACCTATCTAAAATTCCAAGAAGACATGATCGAAGCCCTTCTCTATCCCCATGGCCAAGCCCCTCAACTAATTTGCTCCGATGCAGTAGCCAGACTCCACAAAAGGCACTTCTCCGAAATCCTCCCTCTTACCGAAACAGGTCGCAAACCCCCAAAAAAATGTCGTGTGTGTTCAAGTAGAGGAATTCGTCGTGACACCCGATACTACTGTCCCCAATGTCCCTCCCAGCCAGGCCTTTGTATTGGAAAGTGCTTTCAGAGCTATCATACTTTACTAAACTATTAGTAAAGTGAAGATGATTTTTTTTCCAGTTTCCACCATCTGCCATTTCTGTGAATGACCTGGACTGTTTTCGACTATGCCTCTGCCAACCATGTTTCTGCCTTCAACGTGAATTGACCTCGGCCTGTTAAATGACCATGCTTTTTGCCTGCCTCCTAAACTGATCATTTGAGTACAGCACAGGGGTCTCACATATTTGAGGGGCTCCAGAAAAGAGTTTCCGAGTGGAGAAAATGTTTTTATCCGGGTTTTGTTTTTCTCGGATTAGGGTCTGGAGACTCGGAGGCTTCGTAGAGATTTGGGTGGGAAGAAGCCTCTACCCCTGTCCTTAGGTCTTTCCTGACCAAGGCCTAAATGTTATAGTGCTGCCACCTGAACTGGCCGTGCCTCTGCCTGCCACCTGAACTGGCCATGCCTCTGCCTGCCACCTGAACTGGCCATGCCTCTGCCTGCCACCTGAACTGGCCATGCCTCTGCCTGCCACCTGAACTGGCCATGCCTCTGCCTGCCACCTGAACTGGCCATGCCTCTGCCTGCCACCTGAACTGGCCATGCCTCTGCCTGCCACCTGAACTGGTCATGCCTCTGCCTGCCACCTGAACTGGCCATGCCTTTGCCTGCCACCTGAACTGCCTGCTAAACCATGGACCATGTTCATAGGTTTCCATATCTCTGTTTGCTGCCTGGACAATTCCTAGACATTTCCTATGGCTGTCTGGACCAATGCTTTGACTGCTCTGGAACGGTATTCCTGCCTGCTAAAACCATAGGTGAGCCTTTTTTTATTACCTTTTGCTCAGCAGAATGTATTTTGGGGTGTAATTCTTGGTGTGTACATGCTATGTGTTAGAAGCCTGAAGGTGCTACTTGCATGTTGGGCCTCTGTATGTGGCCAGGCTGTGGAAAAGTCTCACACATGGGGTATCACCATACTCAGGACCAGTAGCAGAATGTATTTTGGGGTGTTATTTTTGCTGTGTACATACTATGTGTTAGAAAGAATTGACAACTTTGTGAAAAAAAAATATGTTTTAATTTTTTTTCCACACTTTCCAAAAACTTTTGGAAAGAAATTACATGTTCAAAAGACTTATTATGCCTCATAGAATATACATTGGGTTGTTTTCTTTCCAAAATGGGGTCATTTTGTGGGTAATTCCATTGTCCTTGTTCTCCAGGGCCTTCAAAAATGTGATAGGTACTCAGGAAATGAAATGTGTAATTTATGCCTTTAGAGCGCCTGATGGTGCTACTTGGATGTTTGGCCTCCGTATGTGGCCAGGATGTGGAAAAGTCTCACACACTGGGTATCGCCATACTCAAGATGAGTAGCAGAATGTATTTTGGGGTGTTATTTTTGCTATGTACATACTATGTGTTAGAAAGATCTTCTAAATTGACAACTTTGTGAAGAAAAAAAAATATATATATATTTCTTAATTTTCCAAGGCATTGTGGGAAAAAAATTGCAACTTCAAAAAATTCACGATGCCTCTTACTAAATACCTCCGACTGTCTTCTTTACAAAAAGTGGTCATTTGGGGGGTATTTGTACTGTCCTGACATTTTAGGGCCTCAAGAAATGAGATAGGCCATCAGTGCATTAGGATTGATCAATTTGCAATAATGCGTAGCTTAGTTTGTAGACTCTATAACTTTCACAAAAAACAATTATTATACACTTATCAGGATTTTTTTTACCAAAGACATGTAGCAGAATACATTTTGGCCTAAATTTTTGCCGAAATTTGATTTGTTTGGATTTCTTTTAAAACAAAATGTAGAAAATGTTTTTTTTTTTCAAAATATTCGCTCTTTTTTCGCTTTTATCGCAAAAAATTGAAAATGAAATTGTGAACAAATACCACCAAAAGAAAGCTCTATTTGTGTGAACAAAATGATAAAAATTTCATTTGGGTACAGTGTAGCATGACTGAATAATTGTCATTCAAAGTGCGAGAGCACTGAAAGCTGAAAATTGGTCTGGGAAGGGAGGGGGTTTAAGTGCCCAGTATTGATGTGGTTAAGAAGCTTCTATATCCCCCCACCCACCCCAATAAGGCAAAGAGCACAGCAGAGAGTTAACCAACATGAGAAATTAATAGGTTAAATATCTTCTGAAACTATAAGCAACCAATGGATAAAATGTCAGCCTAAATTTAAAGGAATTCATTAGGGGGGTAAACCCACAAATACATGGAAATCCATTGTACAGGGGATAAAAATATTCTTACCACACACTCTTTAATTACTGATTCCTGATTTTTTGAGAGAGATACAAACAAAAGCAATGTATAGTTGAACATCATAAACCTGAATACCCCTTGAGCACGTCCAAAAGGAGGGCCACAGAAGAACACAAGGAATACAGCTGTGAAAATGCTATTTCAGCTGTGAGAAATAATTGTAATAAAAATAAGCTAGAGTTGAAAAAGTAGCAATGAAACAAGACCACTACCATCTGGGACAACCGTAATCTTTTTTTTTTTCATTTCTTGAACAACTAGATACGAAGCTAGGGCTGAGACATTTAAATTGTGAAACTTCAAAAAATATGACACCAAAAACAGATAAAAAGTTATTACTCCACCCTGATTTTCACCCCAAAAACATTACAACCTCATCAGAAGATGTGTCAGGGAAGTTAGTAGACCAGACTGGTTGGACTGCACAGAGGAAACCAAAACGCATGTGAGTGAAAATATAATAATTTATTAAAGTAAGTGAATATAAAAACAACCAAACACAGCCACCTCTAATAAGACACAGTGCAATAACCAACCCACAAACAGAGACCCACAGATAACAATAGACAAATATGTACAATGATGGGAGATACCGTAATCGTAAACAAGCCAAGCCGAGGTCATACACAGGGAGGTCAACAGATGGGTAAGGACGGGGAAACAACAGAACAGGGAAAGGATGGATGGACAGGCTGCAGGGCAGGGGTACAACGTAATCAGGAAACAGGAGGGACAGGTCCAGGATAGGGATCAGATCAGGTTAGATACAGGCTCAAAGTCAGGATCGCAGGCTCAAAGTCAGGGAGAGAGATACCAAGGCGAGCATGTGAGGGCTGCAGTGATTGTCCTCATATAACAGCTAAGCGGAGGAAGTGCTGCCCGCCCCACACTGCCAGGATACACCCGCTGGTGGACGCCGATACTACGGCCCATGGATCAGACAGTACCACCAGCAGGTAAGATCCTCCACCATAGATACTGGCTGCAAGGAGACACCCGCTGGTGGACACTAGTACTGCAATCCATAGGACCAACAGCGCCACCAGCGGGTGAACCCTTTCCTGACAAGATGTCTGAATCAATGTTCCTATAGTGAAAGCTGAAACAGACCCTATCCTATTGCCTATCTTCACAGCAAACTGACTAAACTGTTCCAAAACTCCTAAACTGCCATGATAGGAAGAAATCTCCATTTCAAAAATGATTCTACAACTGTTGAAAGATTTACTATAGCTACGCACAAAAACAAAAACGTATGTAGCTTCAAAAAGCTGCCAAACCCCAGACCATCATTTACAGAAAAAACAGCAGACTTGATAAGTTAAACACATTTTTGGAAACTTTGGAGGAATGACAGAGAAAGAACAATTGCTGCAATGTTATAACATGTGCAGTGTTATTCATTAATTAATCAGCAGACCTTTTTCTTAGTGATAGCTGACATGCCCGCCAAATTGCCAACACTGGATTGAACTGGGAAGGGAATCTAGAAGCACATAAGGAGTAACCAAGGCTAGAATCCAGCCTAATGAAATATAAATCCCTCCTCGTTGCCCAAATTGACTATCACAAGTAGAGCTTGTGTACACAGACATTTGAACACGTCAGAACAAATTTTCTCCTCATAGAAGTCAATAGGATTGTAAAAGATTGAAGTAGTTAATGCACCTAAAATTGAGGTCAAAAGCACCGGTGAGGGAAGCATTTCAAACTGATTTGAAGTGCAAGCTGAATGCAACTGAAAGCACACTGCATTTTTCCCTATACACAAACATTTGTACTGACCGTTGCCCAATAAACTGTGCTTAAATGTATTGGTTTGGTCAGACACTAATCTGGGTCTATCAATCATCTTCTAAATCAGTGGTCTCCAAACTGCAGGCTGGGAGCTGGATGTGGCCCTTTGCCTGCCTTTAACTGGCCCTCTGAGCACTATTCCTTCCATTCACAATGATGAGGTACCATTTATCCTATTGACACCAACAATCGTGCAATATTCCCCTCAGTGATACCAACTATGGCTCTATTCCTCCCACCAAAACCAATGATGGGGTATTGTTTACTCATTGGGGCATCTTCTACTCGCATTGGCCATTAAAGCCTGAAACACAGTAAACTGGCCCTTTGTTTGGACATTTGTTAATACATTTCTTGACATCACAAGACACACTCATTCTCAGGAGGACTTTTTCCAGCACCATTAACATCATCTCCCTTATTTCTCCCCACTCTATAGCTGAGCACAGTCAAATTCCTATTGAAGGACAAGGTACTTGAGGAGTCAGGTGGGGTAAGAAAAAAATCAGTCAAGAGTCCAATGAGATCTTCCTAATAAACCAAGCAATTTATTGTGCTTATTTAAAGGCCTGATACTTCAGGGTTATGCCTTTTGTGATTCCGTTGATGGCCCACCAAATAAAATATCAGTGTGCCAGAAGCTTGCTACCTTGGATTCCAATGATCAGCAACGATTTCAGCAATAGAGTCAAAGGCCTACTCAGTGAAGGCAAGATCAAGGATCACTAAGAGGGTTGGAAACGGCAGAAGCACACACAGGTGTTGTGAGCACAGAAGTACTCAGATCATAGTGGCAAGTATGTGCTCTGTGTGCTCAGCTATAGAACAGATCATCCAGCATCATGATACTTAATCTCATGTAATTGACACCCAAGTCAGTAGCTACATATGCAGAGTGCCCTATATTCCAAATGTTACTGTTATTCAGTCAACTGGTTGAGCATAAAAAGGATGAGGGCTTGAGCTTGAACAGCAAATTCTTTCAGCTACTGTTTTAAACCCAGCTTTGCAATTGCTCTTGACTTTTCTGGCTATCAGGACAAACAAGAGTTTTTTATTCCTTAACCATGGATGAAGAATGGCTTAGAATCAGGAAAGGAGCCATTAATTGCTACCAAGAAAAGCTGGCACAAACTCTTTAGAAAACAAATCAAGCGTTAGTGAGAGCAGCTGAAACGGGAGTACCAATTCTCCAGCAGTACAGACTCCTATCACCACCCACACGTAGTCTACAAACTAAATTACAACACAATACAGGCAAACTAGCTGCTGCTATGGTTCAACAGTCACAACTCTTGCTCTTAATCGTGAGGGATCTGTAATACATATTTATATCTTATATATTTATTTAATTACTGTTCATTCATGGTCAGCATTTAAAATTCATAGAACTGCATCTTAATTTGACAATCACGCTATATTTTGTTACATAGGGTTTTCTGGTCCTCTGGGACAGTATGGATAGTGACCTCTGGTTGCCAGAATAGTTCTCAGATAAAGGCAGATCGTCTGAGAGTTCTTCTTCATTATCCATTACAGTGAAATATCCCTTTGATAACACACTAACAGTACAAAGAGCAGAAATTCATTCAAGCTAATAGATTTTTCTATTTTATTCTCTTCTGCTATGTGCCTGTTTATTTATTTAAGATAACAAACTAATATATATATATATATATATATATATATATATATATATATATATATATACACAGTATCTCACAAAAGTGAGTACACCCCTCACATTTTTCGAAATATTTTATTATACCTTTTCATGTGACAACACCACAGAAATGACACTTTGCTACGAGTAGTGAGTGTACAGCTTGAATAAGAGTGTAAATTTTCTGCCCCCTCAAAATAACTTAACACAGCCATTAATGTTTAAACCACTGGCAAAAAAGTGAGTACACCCCTAAGTGAAAATGTCCAAATTGGGCCTAAAATGTAAATATTTTGTGTGGCCACCATTATTTTCCAACACTGCCTTAACCCTCTTGGGCATGGAGTTCACCAGAGCTTCACAGGTTGCCACTGGAGTCCTCTTCCACTCCATCAATAGGGGGGGATGGGTAGAAGGGAATGGGCACGGTCAAATGCTGGAGTACCGACTCACCCAATCTTGGGTGGAGTTCACCAACGGAGGACCAAAAATTATGGCGATCAAGGGAAGGGGAATGGGGAAAGAGATCCTCAAAAGAGGTCCGTATCTCAAAGGGATGGGAACAGACTGCGGAATACTCCTTAACTACTTCCCACCCGGCCACTGTACATATACGGCCGGGTGGGTGCTCTCTCCTTCTGAGTGGACGTTCCTGAACGTCCCTCAGAAGGAGGGGGATCGCGCGCGTGAGCGCGCCGCCGGCGGCGCGTGCGAGCGCCCGCCGCGTTACCAAGGTCCCGGTGCGCATGCCCGGCGGCCGCGATTGCCGCCGGGCACCCGCGATTGCCGCCGGGCACCCGCGATTGCCCGGGAACCAAGCAGGAAAGTGGATCTGTGTGTGTAAACACACAGATCCACGTCCTGTGAGGGAGAGGAGGCTGATGGTGTGTCCCTTGTACATAGGGACAACCATCGGTCACCTCCCCCAGTCAGTCCCCTCCCCCCACAGTTAGAACACATTGAGGGAACATATTTAACCCCTTCCCGCCCCCTAGTGGTTAACCCCTTCCCTGCCAGTCACATTTATACAGTAATCAATGCATTTTTATAGCAGGGATCGCTGTATAAATGTGAATGGTACCAAAAATGTGTCAAAAGTGTCCGATGTGTCCGCCACAATATCGCAGTCACAATAAAAATCGCAGATCGCCGCCATTACTAATAAAAAAATTAAAAATGCTATAAAACTATCCCCTATTTTGTAGACGCTATAACTTTTGCGCAAACCAATCAATACGCGCTTATTGCGATTTTTTTTTTATACCAAAAATATGTAGAAGAATACGTATCGGCCTAAACTGAGGAAAATTTTTATTGAAAAAAAAAATGGGTATTTATTATAGCAAAAAGTACAAAATATTGTGTTTTTTTTCCAAACTGGACGCTCTTCTTTTGTTTATAGCGCAAAAAATAAAAACCGCAGAGGTGATTAAATACCACCAAAAGAAAGCTCTATTTGTGGGAAAAAAAGGACGCAAATTTTGTTTGGGAGCCACGTCGCACGACCGCGCAATTGTCATTTAAAGTGTGACTGCGCTGAAAGCTGAAAAATGGCTTGGGCAGGAAGGGGGTTTTAGTGCCCAGTAGGGAGGTGGTTAAATAAACGTTATCCAAAAATATACAGAATACAAAAAACAGGACGTTTGCAATAGGTTATGTCAATGGCTAAAAAAGAGACAACGTTGTCTATTTCAAAACGCACATCCGGGATTACAATCATGCTCATCCATATACAGTTCACAGTGACTATATCACAAGTGTCATAAAGCATTCATGGGGTCTAAAGGGGTTCTGGGAAACCAGTAGGACACTAGCAAGCAAAGCGCTGTGTGCCTATATCTGGGACGTCTAGTTCCAATATTTGCCCTAGTGCAGATAAAGCAAGTGTAAGCATACAGTGAAGTAGGTGAAACAGCGGACTAATGGAGCAAGATAAGTATTCAGCGCAGTCTTCACCAGTACTTTGTTCAACTACTTGGATAGCACAGAAAATGATAGAGCACTGTGGCTAAGGCAGACACAGGTCTTCTTAGATCATTGTATATGGTGACCCAGGAGGTGTAGGCAGTAGACAGTTAATCTAGGAGTTAACATCCATGGACAAGAAAGTGACCTATGCAATATGTACCACCTGTTGCTTGCACAATAGTCACTGTTCCCACTGCTGGCTGGACAGACTGTAAGGCACAGTACACCTATGGATAGTTGTCATTCCCAGCAGGGGAGCAGAACTCACGGTTTTCTGTCGGGGTAGTCTTGAATGTGATGGAGGGTCAATTCCTCTGTGTCCATTTATGGATGTTTCTCGTGGTGTCAACACTTCACTACTTCGGCTACTCACTTTCAGTTTCGGGTTTCGGGGTTACACTTCCTGCAATCGTAACTGGAGGTGGGCGTCTAGAAGGTAGATCACCCATGCATGATCGGATTAGCAGGTGTGCTTAGACACTTCACCGACGCATTTCACCCACTTGCTATGTGGGTTTCATCAGGGTGAGCATGATTGTGATTCCGGGTGTGTGTTTTAAATAGATAACACTGTCTTTTTTTGAGCCATTGCCATAAACTATTTCAAACGTCCTGTTTTTTGTATTCTGAATATTTTTGAATATAGTCTATTTAAGGAGTATTCCGCTGTCTGTTCCTATCCCTCTTTGAGGTACGGACCTCTTTTGGGAATCTCTTTTCCCTTCCCTTTCTCTTCCACTTCTTCATGATGACATTACAGAGCTGAGGATGCCCCAGAGATGCTCAATAGGGTTTACCCTCAGCTTCTTTAGCAAGGCAGTGGTCGTCTTGGAGGTGAGTTTGGGGTCGTTATCATGTTGGAATACTGCCCTGTGGCCCAGGGAGCAGATCATGCTCTGCTTCAGTATGGCACAGTACATGTTGGCATTCATGGTTCCCTCAATGAACTGTAGCTCCCCAGTGCTGGCAGCACTCATTCAGCCCCAGACCATGAGACTCCCACCCCCATGCTTGACTGTAGGCAAGACACACTTGTCTTTATACTCCTCATCTGGTTGTCGTCACACACTGAACAAAATAAGTTAATGTTGGTCTCATCAGACCACAGGACATGGTTCCAGTAATCCATGTCCTTAGTCTGATTGTCTTCAGCAAACTGTTTGCAGGCTTTCTTGTGCATCATTTTTAGAAGAGGCCTCCTTCTGAGACGACCAATTAGATGCAGTGTGCGATGTATGGTCTGAGCACTGACAGGCTGACCCCCCCACCCCTTCAACCTCTGCAGCAATGCTGGCAGCACTCATACATCTATTTTCCAAAGACAACCTCTGGATATGACGCTGAGCACGTGCACTCAACTTTGATCCACCATGGTGAGGCCTGTTCTGAGTGGAACCTGTCCTGTTAAACCGCTGTATGGTCTTGGCCACCGTGCTGCAGCTCAGTTTCAGGGTCTTGCCAATCCTCTTATAGCCTAGGCCATCTTTATGTAGAGCAACAATTCTTTTTTCCAGAGAGTTCTTAGCCATGAGGTGCCGTGTTGAACTTCCAGTGACTTCTAGAGTATGAGAGAGTGAGAGCGAAAACACCAAATTTAACACACCCGCTCCCCATTCACACCTGAGACCTTGTAACACTAATGAGTCACATGACACCGGGGGAAGGAAAATTACTAATTGGACCCAATTTGGACATTTTCACTTAGGGGTGTACTTACTTTTGTTGCCAGCAGTTTAGACATTAATGGCTGTGTTTTGAGTTATTTTGAGGAGACAGAAAATGTACACTGTTATACAAGCTGTACATTCACTACTTTACATTGTAGCAAAGTGTCATTTATTTAGTGTTGTCACATGAAAAGATACAGTATAATAAAATATTTACAAAAATGTGAGGGGTGTACTCACTTTTGTGGGATACTGTATATATATATATATACATTTTTGACAAACAAAGCCTTCTTTTGGTGACATTGTCTCGAAAAAATTTGTTTTATTCCATTCATAGACAAAAAAAGATAGGGAAACAAGGAAAAGGAAGACTTTTATCAGTGCTGGTTAAAAAATTGGTATTATACAATTTATTCTATAATTTTTCCTGTTTAAAATTGAACCACAATTGTGATTTTGGTACAAAGCATTGCAACGTTTTCTTTTCAAGTTTTCACTTTGTATGTGGCACTAAAAAAAAATAACCAATAAAATTATAAAAAAAAAAAAAAGATGAAATATTAATGGTTAGAATTATTTATTTATTTTAAACCATTAGGAAAATAATAGTTAAAACAATATTAAACCCCAAAGCAAACATTTACAACATTGCAGCTTACCAATTCTTAGGTGTGGTGTCTGCATTTGTTTTCTTTTTTTACAATAAAGTCAAACAACGCACAAGGAGAATTTTTAAGGTTATACTGCAGCTGCAAACCTAAAACACCCCTAATCCTCACCAACACTTTACACCATAAAAAAACAATGTTAGGTTGCACTTGCAACAGTCCAACATGGACCTAAGCATATCAATCTTCCTATTTCCCAAATAGATAAAGTTGATGGAAAAATCTCCCAAGTGGCAACTTTACATAAATGCTTACAGTACAGCAATCAAATCAAATTTGAGTGCTGTAAATAAGCTTCTAAATGCTTTTATAAAAGCCCCAGGGTGCAGGAAGCCTAATGAAACAGAGTAGATACAAAAGTAACAATATTACTTTGTATCTATCTCAGCATCTAAACAGTGTCAGACTGTCAGTTTTTTGACAGCAGCAGCGATTACAGCAGCTGTATTTACAGAGCAACTCCTGGCTGTCATTTTTACAGTTTGGATTTGCCGGAAAGTGGGAGGATTGAGTTGGAAACGGCAGAAAGACAGGCATACTACACACACCATGTGTACTTTGATGTCCACAACTGGTTAACAAAGGATGGTTTCTGACTAGCTGCTTTGTAATACTTAAAGGAGAAGTCCAGCCTGAGCTTTATAGGTTGGGCTTCTCCTCTGGGTCACAGGAGTGCAATTTGTTTTGCAATCCTGTGACCCGGTTTCAGCGGAGAGCGGTCTAAACTCCGCTCTCCGCAGATGCCACTGCAATCAGTCGAGGCAGCGCGTCATCCCGACTTTCGAAGACTGGATTCGCCAGCTGTTTTGACTAATGGCAGTCTCAGCGAGCTGCTCCACGCCCCTCCACAGCTCAGTACTCCAATGAGCGTGGAGAAGCAGAGAGGAGAGACACTGACTCACAGTCAGGAGCTCTCTTCTTGGGGATCTGTGAGAACTGAGCCATCGGTGGTGTTCCGTGGGTGGGTTCACAGTGTAGAGACAACGTGGGACAGATGTAGCATCGGTATGGGTAGGTAAGTATGAATCTAAAATAAAATAAAAAAACATACTTCTCTTTTAATATTTTGAGCATCTGCATAAAAAAAAAAATCTGTTCAGTGTAATGAAACGCCAGCTCCCTACAAGGCTGTAGTTTCACTTAGGTTGGCCACTAGTAAGTTAGATTTCATATGTTTGCTATATTACTTTGAGCCCCCAACAGCGAGATACCGCTGTGGTGATTTGTTTCTCCTACCCCCTCCACAAGACAATAACAAATGTGTCACTCTGCCACTGCTGAATATCCCAGTAAAACATTTACTATACATGTTGGAGAGCAAACAGGGATTGGGGACACCATCATTTCCACTTGTAATTTCAGCTGGGTGAAATTTAATTGGTATATCTTGGTATTGCAATTCCCAAGTGATATAACATATGATTCTAGTTGGCAGAAAACACAAAACTGAAGCATTGGTTTTGGGTGTAGTTGACCTAAATTAAGTACAGAGACTAGATAGAAATGCTGCAACCCATGGCAATCAGATTTCACTTTTTATTAGCCAAGTAGCAAGAGCAGTGACAGGTGATTGTACACTGGTTACTATAGCATAATATACCATCAGTGTGCCTCCTGACCACATTAAATAAACTCATATATCTCTAAACACCATCACCAGTAACTACTGTTATTTACGATGATGAGTTTCATAATTCAGTGATTTTATCACAGGCGATGAACGATATTCCCCCGAATCCATCTGCAGCCAAGCACCCAGGCAAGATGCTAAAATAAGAAACAAGCTCATTCCTTTGCAGCTGCCTCCTTCCTTTCCACCCTTCACAACCAGAACATGAAACATAAATACAGAGCTCCTGCAGAAGGGATTTCATATGCTCTATAAGAGACATGGCTTTAAAAATGTATAGTGTAGACTGTGCAAAGTTCAGATGAGGACAAGGCTGGCGATTGCAATCTCTCCAATTGTTCCTGGCTCTCCCACATGCATAGCACTGTACTGCACTTAAAAAAAAAAATCATTTCTTTAATAATGGTTGTACTTAGTCTGAAACATCTGCCATATCTATCTATCTATCTATCTATCTATCTATCTATCTATCTATCTATCTATCTATCTATCTATCTATCTATCTATCTTCACTTGATCTGCACACTAGTCTATTTCTGTCAACAAAAGAACTAAATTAGCTAATATGATCCTTGCTATGTGTGAAAACTGTAGTAATATAAAAAATAAAAAAAACTCTCATATCCCTGTCCATTATCAATATAACTGCCCTCTCTCTCTCTCTCTCTCTCTCTCTCTCTCTCTCTCTCTCTCTTTCTCTCACTTTCTATCATATCTTTGTTTCTTGCTGTTTATCTATCTATCTATCTATCTATCTATCTATCTATCTATCTATCTATCTATCTATCTATCTTCACTTGATCTGCAAACTAGTCTATTTCTGTCACCAAAAGAACTAAATTAGCTAATATGATCCCTGCTAAGTGTGAAAACTGTAGTAATAAAAAAAAAAAACCTCTCTATTATCTCTGCCAATTATCAATATAACACCCTCTCCCCACCCTCTCTTTCTCTCTCTCTCACTTTCTATCATATCTCTTTGTTTCTTGCTGTCTATCTATCTATCTATCTATCTATCTATCTATCTATCTATCTATCTATCTATCTATCTATCTATATATATATATATCCTCACATGATGTAGTCTATAAATCAGGGTATTACTGTGATTAAAAAACTGGAATAGCTTATACAAGCTGTGCTTAGTGTGAAAAAAAGCTTTGAGTCTGTCTATCTGTCTACATATCTATCTATCTATCTATCTATCTATCTATCTATCTATCTATCTATCTATCTATCTATCTATCTATCTATCTATCTTTCTATTGATTTCTTTTTTCTTTTTTCATTATGTTAGCATGCCATTTATAAAGACATAGGTGCAACAGCTGTTCTCATATATTATACTGTTGATTAGTACTTCTCCCATTAGATGGCAATTTTATTGCTGTTTAATGCTTACATAATTAATTGTTTTCTCTAGTGGAACTACATGGCTATGAAGTAATTTCCTGTCTCTGTATTTCCTTTTGTATCCAGTAAAACAAGAAGGACTCTCTCACTATTCACCGCATACGTGACCGATATGGTACGTTGCACGCGACTAATGAGGGCATAGCTGAAAGTTTTGAACTTTACTATGCTGGGCCTTACAACTTACATCCAGAAACCACAAAGCCAATACCCCCGGAATCGAGGAAGGAAGATATTGCAGGTTTTTTAACCCAATTTGGCCCACAGGCCATTACTAAACAACAGGCTGAGGAGATGGAAAGCCCTCTCTCCGAACAGGAATTACAGACCGCCATGAAACAGATGAAACCAGGCAAGAGCCCAGGCCCTGATGGGCTTTCTTTACAATACTACAAATGTTTCATGGATGTCCTGTCTTCTAAGATGCTCTCTACCTTTAATGCACTCTCAACACCTAATACACTCACAGGACACATGTTAGATGCACATATAACGGTCCTCCCTAAGGAGGGTAAATATGCCACGCAAGTATCAAACTATAGGCCGATTTCACTACTCGATGTAGACATAAAACTATATGCGAAGATCCTAGCCAACAGACTGCTACCTCTTCTATCCGGTCTTATCTCTTTAGATCAGGTGGGTTTTGTCCCAGGTAGGCAGGCCAGGGACAACACCATAAGAGCACTAAATGTCCACCATTGGATGACATCATCTAAGACCCCGGGTTTCTTTCTGTCGTTGGACGCGGAGAAGGCATTCCACAGAGTGGCCTGGGACTACATGAGCGAAGTTCTGAAAGCGATAGGTCTCCGGTCGCGCATGCTGTCCCATATCCTGGCACTATACTCCAACCCAGCCGCGTGTGTGCAGGTTAATGGCCACCTGTCGAACGCCTTCACCATTCGCAATGGCACTCGCCAGGGTTGCCCCTTGTCCCCCCTGATTTATGTCCTCACCTTAGAACCCTTCCTAAACAAATTAAGATCGAATTCCGACATCAAGGGAATCCAGATAGATGGCGGGGAGTTTAAGGTGGCCGCCTATGCGGACGACATTTTGTTATCGCTGAGGTCACCTTTTATTACTCTGCCAAAGAATAAAAAAGAGTAAACACTAAAAGATATAGAACACTTTGGGGTCTTGTCAAACTTTAAAGTTAATTATACGAAGTCTCACGCACTGAATGTCTCGCTCTCCTCACAGGACATAGATCGTTGCCAGGAATCCTTTCCCTTCCATTGGAAGAAAGACGCAATCACATACTTGGGCATCCAGATTACCTCTAAACTGTCAGATCTGTACAAATACAACTTCCACGTAGCCTTGAACAAAACAAAATCAGACCTAAAGGATTGGACAGGCCTAAATGTCTCCTGGTTTGGACGTTCGGCCTTGCTTAAAATGACTATTCTACCACGTTTTCTTTACCTAATGCAGACCATCCCAATACATCTTCTGACAGCCTTCTTTACGACATACAGACAGGCCTGTTCAACATTCATGTGGAAGAACTCCCCACCACGTATCAAATACACTCGACTGACCCGCACTAAGACTAAGGGAGGAATAGGAATGCCTGATCTTTATAAATATTATTTGGCTTGCCATCTCACTAGAATTGCTGACTGGCATATTCACAGTGATAAAAAGTTATTAGTATGTATAGAAAACTATTTTACACAATTCCCAGTCCATAATTTCCCCTGGCTCCCGCCTAAACACTGGTCAACGAGAGCCTTGACACATCCACTTATTCACCCATCCCTGGTGGTCTTCACTAGGGCAAAGAAATTTACAGTTCTTTCCTCGGTTCCGGGCACCTTGACCACGTTAAAGGGAAACCCTGATTTCCCTCCAGGTAACGTAAATTATTTTCTGAGTCGTGAATGGCCATGCAAAGATATGAGGGCACAACACTTTTTCTTGAATGGTGACCCCTGCTCTTATGACTATCTGGGCGATGTTTCCTTAACCAATACATTCCCATGCTGGACGTTTAGACAGATACAAAACTTCCTGTCCACACATGCACCACAATCAACATGGACAAGATCACTCACACCATTTGAATCCCTTTGTACGAGAAAAACACCACAACAGCATTTAATATCTCTCATTTACCTGATGTTACTGGAAGAGCCTACCAGCGCCAGTGACCCTGCCTGTTCCGCTTGGGGTAGTGAACTTCAGATCTCCCTATCCGATGAGGAGTGGGGAACCATACATGAATACGCACATAAGGGCTCCATGAATGTAGCTATTCAAGAAAACTGTTACAAAATCGAAACACGGAGGTATAGAACTCCCTCCCTTCTCCACAAATTATCATCATCCATACCTAATACGTGCTGGAGATGTGGTGAAGCAGAAGGCACAATGCTCCATGTTTGGTGGGAGTGTAAATCCATCCAGCCTTTCTGGAAACAGGTACACGATATCATCTCACATGTTACCACGTATACCTTGAACTATACTCCGGCGCAATATTTATTGCACCACACAACATTATCTAAAAGTGTTTACTATAAATACCTGGCTATGCACATGGTGAATGCGGCAAAATTGTGTGTTCCAATACACTGGCGATCTAATACCCCACCATCTATTAGAGAATGGTTTGCCAAACTTTCCAAAATAGAAGAAATGGAGGAACTGATCCACATTTCCCAAGAACGGATACAAAAGTTTACGGAAACATGGGCGTGCTGGACCCACTTTAAAACGACTGATCACTTTCAAATTGCTAATTCTTAGACAAAACGATGATTCATGTAAATACATATATACTTCACGATGGCTTAACCCAAAAGGATTTGGCTGGGGGGGCGGGGGGAGCAGGGACATTGGAGCGCCTTACTCTAACTCTGTCAACTCGTATCATGCGGACTCCTTGTCCCCGTATCCCTCCTTCCCTCTCCTTTCCCTCTTCCCGGCTGTCTCTCTCCCTTTTTCACCCCCTTTCTTAGGAGTTTTTTCCCCGTTTTTTTTTCTCTCTTTCTCCCTTTTTCCCCTCCTTCTCAGTCTTGATATCTACCTTTTTTTCTCTCTTCTTCCCATTTTTGCTCTCGAAATCGGGCACCCTGATATTATTAATAGTACCAAATATTGCAGGGTTGCTGACCATGTATGTGTAGCAATGGTTAGACACATCACCACCTTGCCAAATGGGATCATGCTTTATGGATACCCCAATTAATGTGCAATCTGTTTACTGCAATGGTACATGGTTATAATTGTAGACATTTGTAATCTACGATATATCTTCTTTTTGTATGATGTTCGTGCGATTCGAACTGTAATCACTTATCTGTTTTTGATCTCAATAAAAAATTTATGGAAAAAAACAAAAAAACAAGAAGGACTCGGCCATGAGTCCATCATTATTGTGTCGGCTTTCCAACAGTTTATGGGCCACAGCTAAAGTAGCAAAAAAAAAACCATAAAAAACAACAACAAAAACACTGTACATACCTGTACAGATACAGCTCATAGTTCCAGAACAACAGTCTTTGAAAATGAAAAAGGTCAGAAAGTATACATGATGGTAACTAACAGTGCTTCATAAAAATCTTCAGTCGCTAACCTGACAAACCCAAATTAGTTGTCCTGGAAATTTATGATGCTGCCGATAAGAGAGGGTACATGAAAATGTTTGCAAAAGCTGAAATTAAACCCACCTACAAATGAGCGGATAAAGAAAGATCAAAAAGTACTATATCTTACTGTCTCTATAATATGTGGGGGGTTCTAAGCAAAACATGATAGTAGCAGAACGGTACCAGGAACAGATTAGCTCACTGGTATAAACCAGTGGGCTACTGGGACATACTTGGTGGATCTGACTTGAGAAAGGGGCTCACCCTGAAACTTGTCAGTCTCCTCACCTCAATCCTGCTTCCAGGTGTCTACATACCAGTAAGCTATTTTATTTATAGTACCTTTCTGCTACTATCTTTTTGTTTACTTGTCAATATGCAGAATCTCATCATCCTGACACTGTGGAATCTCACCATCCTGACATCCTGTAAATGTGGTTTAAGGATGCAGATGAATAGATGACATCTCTAAACTAGTTCCAAGACAGAATGCAAAAGCATAGACACACTAAAAGAAAACAGCTTTCTTAAAGTTGGAAGGAGAGGAAGATCTTCTACCCAACATTGGAGCACAGACAAGCAGTGGGAGCACTGTTTTATACTGCTGCCTCTACTTATCCAGATACAGTATAGGAGCTGCCAGATCACATCTCTGCAGAAGTGTAAGGTAACCCTAGAAAAAAGACTGGAATGCAATTTAAGATTCATGCAGTACCTTGAACAATCCCAAGACATGAACCTAACATTAACTGAAAATAGTGACCTAGAACCTATATGATATGGGTACTCAGAGTGGGCAGGTTATCCCAGTATTTGCAAATCTACAAGTGGTTACTTGCTCCAAGTCTGCAATAGCCCAATATCCTTTCCCTGGACAAATATAATTGCAGTGGCATTATCTTCAACAGAAGCTGAAAACATTTTGGCAGCCTATGTTTGTCAATAACTCATTTGGTTGCAGCAGCTTTGTGGAAGATCTTGAACAACGAGTGTTTCAGCCAACAATTTTGTATGAAGGCTATAAAGTGTAATCAAATATATAAAGTTTGAAGAGAGTGAAACGATCATTGCCAAAACCAAGCACATTAACGTCAGGTACCATTTCTTCAGAGATCTTGTGGAACAAAAGGTAACTGTGCTTGTATACTCCAAAACTGATACAATAAGAACATATGCCATGACAAAGCCACTACCAAAGCCAAAGTTTGAGGAATTCCAAAAGAGGATGTAGTTGTTTAGTAGAGGTATTAGCATGCTGTTAATACACCATTCCTATACAGTATATCACACTGTTGACTAGTACTTCTACAACTAAGTGTGATGTTTAATACCTGCATTATGTACGTATTATCCTCTCTTGTGGAACTACTACGTGGTAAATGATGACATTTCCTGTCTCTGTGTTCCTGTTGTTTCTAAATAAACAAGAAGGGCTCAGCCATGTGTCCAGCATCATCTTGCCTGCTAAGAGTCGTATCTGCAGCAGCTTTCCAACAATATATATATAAAAAATTTCCGTTAGGATGATTCATGCTGTTTATGCTCTAGACTCCAGTGCTGGAGATAATCACATCACTAAAATGTAATTTTGTCATTAAGCGAAATGCACAAATTTGGGGCTTCTGTACTTGAAATAATTATTGAAATACTACAACGCAGGCAATGATGATTCCAGATTTAATGATCCCTGAAAATGCTTACTGTCTGAAGGAGAGTAATGCTCAATCTCTTAATCCATTAGCCTCTTTAGACTGTCAACGTACTTATCAGCACTGCTTCCTCTTTCTATAAATATTATTTTTTTATATAAGCCTCCACCCCCATGCTCTGTACAGATTTCATGCTCTCCTGCTACGAAGCTTCAGAATTAATCTACGAATGTTGCTGTTTGTACATTCGCCTCACGTACCAATGAGGGAACACCATTTAGCTCCCCTAGGGCAGTAAATGCATTCATGTTTAATTACTCTTGGATGAGGTTAAAGCAAATGAATGTGATGATGTACGTTTCTGCACCTAAATAATTTTCTACCGAACAGCTACATGGAACTAGTTTCATGGTACAGCATGATGCTGTGATGACATCATGACATCATCCAGTTATTTCCATTTATCTGTATAGTCCTCCTCTAACATCAATATATTTACATATCACCAGCCGAGTTTTTAATTATTTGCCTATAGGGTTGTATGTTTATATAGGACATTTAACTGTGTACAATGACCATGCACATAGAGGTATTACTCAGGCCACATTGCACACTCATTTGTAAAATTAAAGTAATCTGGAGTTCCCTTTTCCTGATAAATATGTATAATAACCTGTGAATGATCACTAATGGTATTTTCATGCTTTGACACTTCAAAGCTGCATTACCAGCGATTTTGATGTGATTTTGTGGTGCAGCGAAAAGCATCCTTCCACCATATCAGGCAGATGTAAGCCAATTTGATTGGTATTTGTTCACTTGCCTCTGAAATGTCTCTCAAAGACTTCTAGTACAATGTGCCTAGGGTGAAGAACCATGTTTGCTACCAATATAGGAAGATTTTGAAAAGAGGACATAATGTCAGCAAGCATTAGAGAGAGGTTATTTTAAGAGAAAACTAGCTATGTTGCTGCACTCCAATTAACATTAAATGTATAGATAGGGCATACAAAGTTGAATCAACCCTGTATTAAAACCAAACCAAATCTTTATTCCATCTGAAAAAAAAGCTATGAATTAGTATATGAAGACAACACATCCAGCAAAAAAATCACAGAACATGATGTACTAATAGGTTCTACATGTAACACACTGTAGTGAACAGTAGCTGGCATTGTAACATGTATAAAGCTATTACATTGGCTCTTTTTGGTTTAGGGTGTAGTTCAAGAAAAACTGTGCTCTGCACATGTAGGGCACAGCAACAAGGATTTGATAATTCCCTGCAGCACATACTTACCCCTTCTCTCTTGCTCCAACGCCTCATTGTTCACCTGCCAGGCTTTAAGAAAATATGCCTTCTGGTATACCCATGTTGTATTACTTGAAACTTACACAGAACTGAGGACTCTTTCCCAGCCTTCAGGTGACTGTGCTGGACCAAGCACCACCAATGTCACTTGAGAGTGAAAGGGGGAAATTTCTGGGTATTTCTTTATTTCTGGTAGCTAAATAGAGCAGTGGAGTAGATAAGTACATGTTGCTGGGAAGGGGGCACTAACAACTTGAGTACCTGACTGTAATATCCCTTCCATCATGTGATAGTTTGACTGACAACTACTCCTTCATGAAAAGCTGTACTTAAATAAAGCAGAACTTCCGTCTGCCTAGGGGGGTAACCCCCCCTCCCAAGGACACCATTATTATGGCCTTCGGATCCTGGAAGAGCCCACAGGGACACACGCAGGTGATTTTCCATGCATGTGCAAAGAAAGGGAAGGTTTCAGACTCTCTTGTTAGCAAGGGGAAGAAAGTCTATAAAAACTTCAATGTCCACACGAGATGTAAAACCTTCTGCTGCTAGGTTTTATTTCTTTTTGCTTAAAACTTGTGAGGAATAGTAGAAGGATGAAGGGAAAGGGGTAGGTTCAGGTACACAGTACAGATCACTGGGGAAAACTCCTCAACTATAAAGTAATTTACCACTCCTCCTCGAGTGGGTATTGCTCACCCGAATAAGCCCCTCTCACCTGGCCTAGCAGCCGGAATGATGCACGGACAAATATCAGGACCAGTCTCTGCCACAGACTGGTAGTGCACAAAATTGGATAATCCGGGATCCTCTGCCACAGGAATTAACACCCAAACTTCCAGCCAAGCAGTCAACAGCCTTTAAGCTGACCCGGCAGAATGCAAGGTGAACTTTAGCTATGGTGCATCCTCCAATAGAATCACCAGGCCCTCCTCAAGACACCAGCCTTTCGCTCGGTCTTTTCCAGGACAGGTCCTCCCCTGGTTTCCTCCATTGAATAGCTTCCTCCCGTGGGACGGACAGCACATGATCATCCTCAAAGTGTAGGTCCCAGTCAGCATAACTGGGCCTACTTGGTAGAGTTGCAGCCTCGGACCAACATGGTCCCGAGGCCGAAATCACACGACACACTCCTCGCGCCAGGAGGGCTGCGAGGGGAAGAAGGACCCCAAAAAATGGCGTCTGCCCCTTAAGTACCCTTCCCCGGCATGCTCAGTGGGTAGACCACGCCCACTGAACTGTTCCCAAGGAAAGATACCCAATGCACTTTGGCCTGTCAGCCTTCCACATTGGCCCCAGGTGGCAGCGCCACCTACAGGCAAACAGTGGGAAGTCTTCCCAACACAGCCATAGCCAGAACAGAGGCTGATTTAGCATAATCACTTAAATCTGAGCCCAACTATTGGCTCAGATACCCACTAAATTTGACATAGCGCCCAGTCATTGGGAGCAGGGCGCTACACGTGTATGTTGTAAAACCACACACGTACCCGCATGGCCGGGGAAACTGGCATATGCACAGATGTACCAAAGGGCTCTCTTGGACCTGAACCCTGAGGCACTATTGCACACAAGCAGGGGGCAAGAAGAAACTCTCACCTAGGTGCTGCTTTGCAGAACAAATAATGCATTAACATTTTTTAAAAAGGAGAGAAATTACCATCTGTAAGAGAGGGAGGGGGAGGAGGCAGGGCAGCACATCATGTGCTTTAGGGTGAAGGTCCGCTTTCATTTTGTATAATTTTTTTAAGACAGATAGAGCTTCTTTTGGTAGTATTTAATAATATACTGTACATAATAGATTTGCAGGGAGTTAAAGGGTTAATATACAGATCACTAGACAGCATGGAGATAATATGTGTAGAAGAGGAGGGGGCAATGAAAGCGTTCAAAAAATTATTCCCATGTCATTAATACAGAATGAATGAATCTGAAGTTGCAGCTGCTGATCCATTCACACTTTCCCTATTGACATGTACTATAATCACTCTTCCAAAAGCATAATGACCAATCACAGTGATCACATGGTACCCAGCCCCTCTGATCAGCTTCAGACAGTGTCTCTGTGTACCTAGCCGTCTAATGATAGCTTGGAACACAGAAATTACAGGCATACCCCACTTTTAAGTACACAATGGTGTTTATTTATTATCACTGGAGAGTGCAAAATCAGGCTCAATTCTGCATAGAAACCAATGAGCTTCTAACCCCAGCTTGTTCAATTAAGCCTGGTAATAAAACCTGGAAGCTCATTGGTTTCTATGCAGAAGTTAGCCTGATTTTGCACTCTCCAGCGATAGAAATTAAACCCTATTGTGTACTTAAAAGTGGGGTATGCCTATACCAGGCCGCCTGACTGATTTTTATTATGTACCATTTATAAACGGACTGTCGATCCGTTAAAAGATGTATCCCTGTAGAAAAGGGGTTCAAGCAAATCTGTTATTACTTTGGGCTAACTTGTTTTGGTTAAATATTAAATGTAAAATGGTATGGTAGCACGTGTTCTTTGTCCTTACTGTGTCCAGATGCTAAGCACAGAAACATTATAGGGGAATTATTTGCCGCACAAGGAACTATTAAGTCAAGGGACATCCCACATTTTTAAAAATACATAGATCTTTATAACATACTAGACATGTGCATTCGTTTTCGTCCGAATGCATTTTCGTCCGAATTTCAGCTATTTTCGTTATCGTTTTAACAAATGAAAACGAAAGCACAGAATCCGAAAACTGAAAGATCCGACATAAACAAATGCTTTATTTTTGTTTTCATTGCTACAACAGTTCGATATAGATAGGAGATTCGACGTGACGCTGACAATAACAATCTGTGTCTATCGAACCTGTGGTCGAATGTGCCTAACCTTAACTCTATTAGTCCAAGATTATTCTACATAGGAGAGAAAATATTCGACATTATAGAGAGAAAAGATTCGACATAGGAGAGAAAGATTCGACATAGGAGAGAAAAGATTCGACATAGGAGAGAAAAGATTCGACATTATAGATATAAAATATTCGACATAAGAGAGAAAGATTCGACATAGGAGAGAAAAGATTCGACATAGGAGAGAAAAGATTCGACATTATAGATATAAAATATTCGACATAAGAGAGAAAGATTCGACATAGGAGAGAAAAGATTCGACATAGGAGAGAAAAGATTTGACATTATAGAGAGAAAATATTCGACATAGGAGAGAAAAGATTCGACATAGGAGAGAAAAGATTTGTTATTATAGAGAGAAAAGATTCGACATAGAGAGAAAAGATCACTGCTGGAATTGGGTGGGGGAAGTAAAATAAAAATAAAGTTGATGATGAATGTTATTGGCTGATTGTAACCAAAGAGGAGGAGCAGTAAAATAGCTAGAATGACGAAGATTCGACAAAGCATCGAAAGTTAGAAGATTCGACGGTGCAGCAAAACTGTACGACGCTGCAATCGTACATTTCCGGTCAAATGCATCCGCCCATAGGCTATAGAAGAATTCTAATGTTGGTCATACAACATTAGAATTCTTCTATAGCTTGTGGGCGGAACATTCGACCGGAAATGTATGATTGCAGCGTCGTACAGTTTCACTGCTCTGTCGAATCTTCTTTGAACATTCGACAGACACCATAAGCCTTCAATGACAGATTCAACCTTAATTAATTCAGATTTTCGGACGAATGCAATTTCTAACGAAAAACGAAATAAATAAAAACGAATTTCGGGAGTAACTAAATAAATTAATTTTTCGGACGAAAACGAAATTCCGAAACAAAATATTTCAGTGTGCACATGTCTATAACATACTGATGCAGCACCCAATTTAGATTTTTGTGATTTATGAATTGAAATGGTCACAAGTGCACAATTTGTAGATTCAATAGAAATAGATAACAGAACAGAAGAAAGTCTTAGGCCTCGTACACACGACCGATTTTCTCGTCGTAAAAAACACGTCGTTTTTTTCGACGAGATTCTTGTTAAGCTTGTCGATTTTCTCGTCAAGCTTTCTATGCGTACACACTGTCATTTCCCAATTTCCTCGTGGTTCTCTGCGCTCACGTCCAGCACGTACGACGGCACTATAAAGGGGAAGATCTTTTTTCTTGGCGCCACCCCTTGGGCTGCTTTTGCTGATCTCGTGTTACCGCGTGTGAAGTAAAAGTTTGGGAAGAGACGATTCGCGCTTTTCAGTCTTCGTACTTTTCAGATCGTTTTCTGCCGTTCAGTTTGTGCTTGTGGGTTCGTATCTTGACTTTCAGGGCGTCTAGGCAGGTCGTATCTGTTTTACAGTGCGTTCTTGCCTGTTCGTTTCTGAATTTCAGTTCGTTATTCATAGGCCTTGCTGTTCTAAAGTGCGTTCTGTTCTGTACGTTCTGATTAGACGACCGTTTCCTAGCCATGTCGCCTGGACGTTCTCGTCGTCGAGTTCGTGCTGTGCGTGCGCTTGGTGTTGGTCTGCTTGTTTTGGACCAAGACCAGTCCATGAATGGTGTGAGGAGGAGTTCATGGACCAAGAATTGGTTGCTCCAGCGGAACCAATTCTGCCACATGCCTCTGCTGCGGGAGATCGTCGAGAATAATCCTGAGGACTACAGGAATTTTCTGAGGATGTCTGACCCCGTTTTTCAGGAACTGTTGGCTTTGGTGTCCCCCTATATTACCAGGAAGGACACCGTTATGCGGGAAGCCATCAGTGCTGAGCAGAGGCTCATCGCCACGTTGCGTTACCTGGCGACAGGGAGAAGTCTTCAGGACTTGAAGTTCACCACAGGCATCTCCCCCCAGGCTCTGGGCCTCATAATCCCAGACACCTGTTCTGCTATTATACAAGTCCTGCAGGAGGACTATATTAGGGTAAGTTTTCTCCCTTCACATCACATTTTATGTATTACATGTATGCTAATGTATTGTATTTCTTTCATCCTTTCCTAATTACCATGATTGTAATATGCTGAGAATGTCCCCTTTGTCCCCATGCATGCTGGAAGTTTTTAAATGCCCCTTTTTTATCCTCCCTAAATATTTCCCCTCACTAACTTTTCCAGCAGGGGCGCCTGTTGCTCCAAATGTTGGGGGGTTACAACCCCAATTTCGGAAATAAACTTCCTCCTTTTTTGCTCTGTTGCCTAATAAACGCCCCCAGTTGTCCCCTCCAATGCAGCCATTTAGTCCCCTCTATTGCAGCCAGTTTCCCCCCAGCCCTGCACTTACCTTCTTGTGGTCAGCGCCATCCTTCTTCTGTCCTTGATGTCTTCTCCTTCCCTTCATGTTGCATCAGCCAATCATGTTACCATTAAACAGACTTGGTGAACATGATTGCCAGAGCTGCCTGTCAGTGTTTACACAAGGAATGCCCCCTCCTTGCGTCCCCGATTTTTCTTTGAGGAAGCCAATTACATCCCTCAGGTTGTAATTTGCAAGACTTTTTTAATACCTGTTTCTGCTCTGCAATTTTAACCCCCTAAATGACGCAATTAATCATATGTCGGTCGCTTTACAAGAGGCCATCCACCTGAATAGTGTGCGGCATAGACAATACATAGGTTCATGCAACGCATGAACCTATGTATTGTTCTGAGTGATGGGCACAGGAGAGAGGGGACAGTGCTCCAGCGCCCACTCTGGACGCACCGCCACTGCAATGCTATCCTGTGGCCAAACACATCTCCCCCCCCCCAAAATAATTTAGTAATGGCCCATCAGAGGGGGTGATGAATATGATAAATGAGCCTTCCATTATACTTTTTTTACACACCTTAATAAACGTATAATTAGATTGATGTTGGTCTCTAATTTTTTGGTCTTGAATTTGCTTGTAATGTATGCCTTTGTTTTTCTAATATTATTTCATCTTGTTTCACTCCACAGCTTCCTTCAACGCCACAGGAATGGCAGACTGTGGCATCGGAGTTTGCCACGCGGTGGGACTTCCCCAACTGCGGTGGTGCCATAGACGGGAAGCACGTCCGCATCGTGCCGCCACCCCGTTCTGGATCCTACTACTACAACTACAAGGGGTTTCATAGCATTGTGCTGATGGCGGTGGTGTCAGCACGGTATGAATTCCTCTATGTTGATGTAGGGAAGAATGGCCGGATGTCCGATGGGGGATCCTTCATCCAGACGGAGTTTGCCCTCCGTCTCCAGAGTGACGACCTTGCATTGCCACCGGATGCAGGGAATATTGAAGGACTCCCCTTTGTTTTCTTGGCTGATGAAGCCTTCGGACTCGGACGGCATCTTATGAGGCCATTTCCACAGAGGACCCTGACCCCAGAGAAGAGTGTGTTCAATTACCGGCTGGCCAGGGCCCGAAGAGTCGTTGAAAATGCCTTCGGCATAATGGCCAGCCGGTTCCTCCTTTTTATGACTTCCATCCACTTGGCGGACTACAAAATAAACTATGTAGTGTTATGCTGCTGTGTGCTACACAATTTTCTTTGCCGCAAAGCGAATTCATATATGGCCTCAGTTTTGCCAGAGGCTGGACTTTCCCCTGCAAATCCCCTTCCGGGCCTGGAATCTGCCCGTCTTGGCTTGCCCCCCCAAAATGCCCGTGTGGTTCGGGACAAATACATGGAGTATTTCACGGGTAGGGGGGCAATTCCTATGCCAGCCTATGTCTAAGTATCCCAATAAAAATCTTGTTTAAACCTTTAATTATTTGTTCTTTCCTGTCTCCTAGTTTGTCTTTGTGCATTTGTAGTGGCAAGTGTATTTTACTTTAGTAAATAACAACCAATTTCACTATGTTACCTTACAAAAGAACCAAATAAGCTTAGAGTGTATTATAAAAAGAAGCTACACGTTGTTTGTGGTCAAATATTTTACTCTCTGCACATTTTTTTTTGTTTTACTTTGGGGTTGGCCTGACCACAACCCGTCAAATTTTGGCTTATGAAAATACAAAAATACCACTTGCATTTCTAAAATGACAACATTGGATACCTCTGAGCAATCTGAGACATTCAGTTACACAAACTATGTCTCTATGTGCCCGTCCTAATATGGGGTCCTGCCACCCCTTGCCCAGCCAAAAATTCAATATGCACACATTTTTACTTTTTTGCAAATAGGAAGTTTACAATCCTGATCCCTATTGTCAACATGTGCTATCTGCCATCAGGGGTGATCAATGGATGTGTTTTGGGGGTGCATCCCCTTCCTCAGTTCACCGACTTTTGATACGAGGAAGGGGTTGCACCCACAAAAGACGTACATGGATATCCCCTGATGGCAGATAGCACATGTTCACACACTGTGTGCATATTCAATTTTTGGCTGCTTTGTTACTCAAAAAATTAGTAAAAATATAAAAACAAACATGTAAAAACAAATGTGTTTGGATGGCTTATTGAATTCTCCCCAAAACATCGAGAATGTCTTTAAATGTTTGTTCCATCACATGGATTCTTTGTTTAATTAGGTCCAGTTCCGTGCTACATTCCATCACTTGCTGGATGAGGCGGAGGGCACTGTCAGCAGAGAACGGTGTGCTATCCTTCACAACATTTCCATCCCCTAAAAACCATAAAAAAAAATTAATAAAACTCTGCAGGCCTACCTCGCTTACCTTAAGCTGTGGTGTCAGATACTGACCTGTTGTGGTGACCAGATCCACAACGTCATCCACCTCTCCTTCCTGCACTTCTCCTTCCTCCACCTCAACTTCCTGCACATCTTTCTGTTGTGGATCTTTGGGAGTTTGGGGTTGCTTGGAAGTTGTGGGGTGCATGTGCTCCCTGGAGTGTCCTCCTCCCAGTCTTCTCTCCCCTATGAGAATAAAACCAAAGGTCTATTTATCACACTGTAAAAATCTCATTTTTAAACTTAAAACAGGCTAAATTGTTTGGAAGTGGGGTACAAGTGTGTGTTTGTGCGGAATTTAAAGAAAAATGCATTCTTTATGACCCCAAATATGTTTATTATTCACATTTGGATGTAATTTTTTGGACATGGAGGCACCACAAATAAACTCTGATGCACCTGTGTGGGACACCCAAAAAAGGCGGGTCTGGTGGCCCACACTATAGTGCTACAAAGTACAGATGTGGAAGCAGCTGCTGAGTGTCCTCTCCTTTACACTGATTAAAGTTTGCATTTCATTCTCCTTACAAACACATCATCTAGACTTAAAAATTATCCACAATACTTGATCAAAAATGGCAGATGTCTAATTACTTTTGGGGGTCTTAAATAAGCCAAAACCACGGATAGTGGCCGAACGAAGTGTCGGTAACGTAACGAACGATTACTGTGCCCAACCTAGTTCAAAATAATACATTTTGGAAGGGAGTCCAATATGCTTTAAAAAAAAAAAAAGTCAGTTTCTAAAAAGATTAATAGCAGAAAGGTCGTCATTTTACTTACTTTTAGCGAGCATCCTCTTTATGCTCCTCAACTGGTCTGGCTCCCTCAGTTTGAGGTCTGACCACCTCTTTCTGAGCTGCTCATTTGAGCGTTTCACCCCGAACTTCGCCCTCAGACTCTTCACAACTTTAGTGAGGATTTTGGCCTTCCTTCTATTTGGTTTGCTATACGGCCCATGCTTGGCATCATAATCAGCCTTGACCAAGATGTCCACGATCTCCGCCAAAGACATATTCGATGCCTTGAATCTCCTCCTTGATCGTGACGTGTCCTCGGTCTCCGGGCTTGTCTCCTCGCTAGTTGCGGAATTATCAGACACCTGCTGTAACTCCGCCATATCTGTCTGCGCGCCGAAAGAGAAGGGGCGGGGAAAAGATGTTAGTTAGAACGTCATGGGCGGGCGACGTGTGCGGAGCGACGTGTTCGAATTTGGACGCATGCGTGGTGTGTATATAGCAAACACACATGTGACTATAGTACGTTCGGTGTGCGGAGAGAGGAGTTCAAGTGACGGACGTGCGAACGAAGGTATGTGATTTTGTGAGACTTGTTAAAATTGTTGGCCTATACTGTCTTGAGATTGTTGGAGGATATATATGGTGACTAGGATGTGAAGGAGGTTAGACTGTTTGCCTCACATTATTTAAATATAATTTATTTTACTTGCAGATACAATATGAATGTATTTATTAGCGACAAAGAGTTCCTGGCGGAATTTATTGACCGGGTAAGGGAGCTGCCGGCTCTGTGGGAGACCAAAAACCCCATCCATAAAAAAAAAGGGGTGAGAAAAGCAGCGCTGGAGAAGCTGCTCCCATTTGTGCATACCAAGGTGCCCACAGCCACAGCAAAACAAGTGGACACTAAAATTGGGAGCTTGAGAGGTACCTACAGGACTGAACGCTCTAAGGTGCTGGCTTCTCAGAGGTCAGGAGCAGCAGCAGATGATGTTTATGTCCCGGTTTTGTGGTACTACAGCAGGATGTCCTTCCTGGATGACCACATTGAGCCAAGGCCATCACTCTCCACTCTTCCCCCCAGACTTCCCTGCAGCCAACCTGAGCCTTCTCTGGAGCAAGAGGAGGCAGCCATCCTGGATGATCCTGATTTGGCCATCTGGAGCCAGGTATAGTATTAACTGAAAATGTAGTGGGATAAAATTAATGTTTCCCAAATATGTCAGGATGAGAAACATACATTATTTTGTATTCAACAAGTGAAATCATGATCTGTAGACATTATTCTGCACTTAATTGTGTGGTAAATAGTCAAGCTGATGTAGTGGTAAATTTAAAGCAAGGATTTATGCATTTACATTCTAATTGCTTCCATCAGGATTACAAAGTTTGATGCAAAGATTAAACCAACATATTAAACTATGTTTCTTTTTCATACACAGGATGAAATCAGCCAGGAGGAGGGTCTGGAAACTGTCAGGCAGGAGGAGGAAGGGCCCAGTGGCAGCCAGGAGGTGGCAGGGCCCAGTGGCAGCCAGGAGGTGGCAGGGCCCAGTGGCAGCCAGGAGGTGGCAGGGCCCAGTGGCAGACAGGAGGTGGCAGGGCCCAGTGGCAGCCAGGAGGTGGCAGGGCCCAGTGGCAGCCAGGAGGTGGCAGGGCCCAGTGGCAGCCAGGAGGTGGCAGGGCCCAGTGGCAGCCAGGAGGTGGCAGGGCCCAGTGGCAGACAGGAGGTGGCAGGGCCCAGTGGCAGCCAGGAGGTGGCAGGGCCCAGTGGCAGACAGGAGGTGGCAGGGCCCAGTGGCAGACAGGAGGTGGCAGGGCAAAGGAGAAGCACCAGATCCCAGGTGCCTCCCATCAGGCTTCACAAAAGAGGCAGGAGGGACAGGACCACCAGTGAGGCAGCAATGGCCCTTATTAAAGAGGCCCATGCCACCCTCAAGGAGCCCACATCCCCTGAAGAGGCCATTGCCGGCCTAGTGGAGGCTAAGTTCAAGGTGATGAGCATGGAGCAACGCCTCCTATGCGAACCCCTGCTCATCACCTTGCTCAACAAGGGGGTGATGGAGCAAATTACCCCCAATACCGCCATATGTGAGGTGGCCCAACTGACCCAACCTCAACCTCCACCTCCACCTTCCTCTTCTGCCCCACCCCCTTCTGCTACCCCTCCACCTTCTGCCCCACCCCCTTCTGCTACACCTCCACCTTCTTCTTCTGCCCCACCCCCTTCTGCTACACCTCCACCTTCTGCCCCACCCCCTTCTGCTACACCTCCACCTTCTGCCCCACCCCCTTCTGCTACACCTCCACCTTCTTCTTCTGCCCCACCCCCTTCTGCTACACCTCCACCTCCTCCTCCTGACAGGAGTACCCCTCCAGTGGGCCAGCCTCCAGCTAAACGAAGAAGGAAGGCTTCAGTAAAGGCTGCAGGGAAGGTTGCCAGGAAGAAGAGGAAGTGATGGCCTTGCTTCATTGTGGTCACACTGGTCGGACAGAAGGCAGCCTGTTGTAGTACCACACACTTGGGACATATATCTCACCTGCTGCTGTTCCTGACCTCTGGGAGGCCAGCATCAGATTGTGTTCTGAAATGTGGGCCTTCTCAAGCTCCCAATTTTAGTGTCCACACAGGGTTGCTGTGTGCTCTGGGGTCCCTGGGATGCACAAATGGCAGCAGCTTCTCCAGCGCTGCCTTCTCTTTATTTAATTTATAAACATGAATAAATGTGTTTTTTGTTTAAGTTCATACTTGACTATGTGTATTTTTAAATAAAAAAAAACAAGCTTTGGAGTAAGCAGATACATTTGACTGACAATAAAAGGCACAGATATCACCCCCCCAAAAGAATAACTAAATCTGATTAGCTCAAAAACATGGTGTGAAATTTTAAAAATATAGATTAGAAAATTAAATGGGAGATCGCTATCAAAACATTGAGAAATTATAATTAACATCATTTTGAAAAATCTAACCATTTAAATTATTCCTAAAAACTTGCACGATATAATACACATAAATCTTATAAAGAGCAGCATGAAAAAGGTTAAAAATAAGGCATAACTCTGTGTGAATATCAGCAGCAAAAGAAGGTCTCTCGTTTTGATTAATGTAACATTCTAACGAAGAATTCAATGCAGAACATTTAAACGATGAAATATTTATGAGCGTGACGAATGTGCTCTCTCCATTATGAAGGCTTGTTTTACCAGAAGATGCGCTCCCGTCTCATAGTTGCTTGTGAGCATGCGCACTTTTGGAAGAGTCGTAAAAGCATACACACGAACCATTTTCTCGTCACAAAACAGGCCGACGAGAAACACGACGAGGAAATCTGGACTCCTGACGAGAAAATAGAGAGCAGGTTCTCTATTTTCTCGTCGAGATTCTCGTCAAGTTTCTCGTCGTAAAACCATACACACGAACGTTTTTCTAGACAAAAAAACTCTCGCGGCACTTTTCTTGACTGTTTACGACGAGAAAATCGGTCGTGTGTACGAGGCCTATGAGCCAGTCGTTTCTAAAAAAAAACACACAAAATATATATATATGGTGAAAAGCAAGGGGATGTGAGGCTCTGTTCACACTAGTGCAATGGCAGATGCGACTCGAGTCGCACAGAATCGCATGACAATGGAAATCTCATTGAGGTTGATTTACTAAAACTAGAAAATGCAAAATCTGGTGCAGCTCTGCATAGTAGCCAATCAGCTTCTAACTTCAGCTTGTTCAATTAAACTTTGACAAAAAAACTGGAAGCTGATGTTCCCCTTCACATCAATGAAACTCAGCATGGTGCAATTTTAGAAAAGGTTCCAGCACGATTTAAGCAAACCACTTCAAAGTAGCATCAAAGAAGCATCCATGTTGCACCCAAGTTGCATCCAAGTTACAATACATAATCACACTGAAAGTCAGATCAAAAAAAAAGGATTGCATAAGTGAACCTAGCCTAAAACGCAAGTGTAAATTGACTAAAAGAGTAAAAAAAAATTAAAACGAAAAGAGGAAAAGAGTCAAAAATAAATGCAAAGAGGAAAAGTAAAAAGTATTAAAATCAATCAAAAAAACTTTTGTGGACCTTTCACCAACACATACATGGGCAAATCCCAAAACCCCTGTAAATAATTACGAACAGGATCCTTATATCTGCCTCAACTCTTTCACAAAAGGTTGTGCTTATTTTACATATGGTCAATGGGTGAAACAAAACAATGGCTGGGTCCATCTCTATGTGAGAAGTAAGTGTGAAAAATAACCCTTTGGATGAAGAGTGCGATGAAGTATTATGGGTAGAGCTGCATATTGGTGTACACACTGCAAACTTATTTTAGGACTTGGGCCAGAGCAAGGGCTGGGGGAGTAGTTCTAAATGGAGATGTTAACTACCGTCAAACTGATTTGTGTGATGGTACTTTCTTAACAGGAAAAGGGTGTAGATATATAAACTTATTAAGGATATTATCATTTTTAAATCGACTGTGTGCTAACACATTGCAAAATATATTCCCACGGGCAATACGTTCAAAAGGCTGAAAGTAAAACCTATGTGGCTTAAGTCTAAAGTAAAAAAAAAGCCATAAACAAGAAGAAAACGGCGTTTAATAAAATATAAAAATGAATGAACATTTTCATCATTTAAAATTTACAAAATATGGAAATCAAGATTACAAAAATTCAAAATGCAAAACAGGTTGTAAAAGAGTAAGGACTGGTTCACACCACAAAAGCTACACTGGAGCCCTTGTGTTTTTGTGCGTTTCTATGCAGCATGTTTTTTTTAGGCCATTATTTCAAAGGGAAACCAAACGTGTGAGACTGCACAGAAAATACTGCAGGCATGATTTTAAAAACCACATTGCATCAAACTGAGTGGTACTGCAGTACCTTTTGTTTTGGTGGCCGCAAATGCACCCATGTTACCTAGCTGCGTGTGTCTGCAGTGAGCAGAGTATTTCTGTGCAGCGTGGGAAATACACACAGAAATGTCCCTTTCCCACACAACAAGTGGTTTAAAAAATGGCCCTAATTCAGTCCCCCCCCCAAAAAAAAAGTAATATATTCATAATAAAAAGATCTGGTCTGACCGACCAAGTAGGTGTCTTACAAGATAAGAGTTGGTGGGTGGAGACAAAGAGTAGGCAAATATATTAAATATATTCTTCAACTCTGTGTACACAAAATAAACATGTGGAACTCAAGTCCATAATGGGGATAGTATTGCTGCAGTCTCAATTGAACCACCATGACTCAAACCAGGTGAATAAGGTGAATAAAGTATCTGGACCAGAAGGCTTACATCCACCTGTCCTCAAAAAGCTGAGCTCTGTTATTTCAAAGCCATGGTTTCTAAATTTTTGGGACTCTTTATTGATTGGTGTGGTACCAATGGACCACACTAATGCGGTACCTATACGTACCAAGTAACTACAGACCTGTTAGCTTTGCTTTTATATATAATACCCGAGAGTTTGATATGAGAGTGCATATAGAAGATCTTTTGTTAGAAACCTATATTATAAGCAAAATAGGAGTGTAGTAAGGAATGCAAAAACCTGTACATTGGAGAGACAGAACCTCTCAACAAAGCAATGACCCAATATAGGAGGGTACATTCTACAGGCCAAGACTTCCTACTCCTTAAAGGCTTCCTGTCACCAACATGGGGTTACGTGCTTAGGGCAAGATGACACCATAACTTACACATCTCACATTCTGCTCTTGGAAAAATCATAATTTACCCATTCTATGGTAATTGAATTAAGGCAGCCTAAAGTATGAATATAAATGCTGGGGTATCTTCCTGACACTCTAGGAACTGAGAAAATAGAGTAAACCGGCCATACATGGAGTGAAATTCGGACAGTTCAGCCACATATTTAGTTTTGAGCTACCCACATATTTAATTTATGTGCTGCTAATGTCAGTGGTTTGTTTTTCATACCTCTTTTAACAACCTTCACAGATGGTTACTGAGATTGAGCACTGTTGATCCTGTGGATCACACACTTTTGCATACCTGTTACCGGGTGCTAAATTATTTATAAATTACAGTACCGTATATAGATTTTAGGATTAAAGTAACATTTCCGTTTTTGCAGACAACACCAAGCTATGCAGTGGAATAAAGTCCTTATAGGATGTCTCTAACTTACAAACAGACCCTAATGCAATGTTTAATTAGACAACTTTGTGGAATATGAGATTTATTGTTGGCAAATATAATTGTAGCGGGGTGTCACTTTAAGGAGCCTAAAAGACTACTATACCCAGAGTACAGCGGGACACCCACAGTGCATTTCCCGGCGCAAGGTCTGCTGGGGAAAGACTATTTAAGGAGGAGCGGAGCAACACGCGGGTCTCTTTGGACGTCGCTCACCTAGCAAGTGGAGCCTGCGCTGGGTCTGTCATTGGACTGGGCCTGAGAGTTGGGCCTTGTGATCCAAAGAGCCTCCGGCCTTTCACGGGAGAACCCAAGAGTTACCTCATCCATCATCCTTCCAAGGACTGTCGGGAGGATCGGAGACTACGGGAGTCGTGAGACTGTGTACAGGAGTCCAGTTACGGGAGTCGGTTGTATGGACTGGTCCGGTCGGGTGAGAGAGCACTTGCTCAAGGATTAATTGACTAATCTTTAGGCTCAGTGTCCACCCGTTCAGGGACCACAGTTTACCGGAGTGTTGCATTGCATGTAAGAGGGACCGTGTGTTGTGCAGCAATAATTGAATCCTTTATTGCATATCAAGTACTGTAG
Source organism: Rana muscosa (assembly GCA_029206835.1). Lineage (NCBI taxonomy): Eukaryota > Metazoa > Chordata > Amphibia > Anura > Ranidae > Rana > Rana muscosa. The sequence goes on along the minus strand of CM055121.1, from coordinate 428,931,396 downwards.
ATGACTGTTCTTTTTCCCTGTGGATTACAAATACCCTTTTTAAGTGCACCACCATTGCTAGCGAAGATCTCTCCCAACGGAGCATCGTATCTGCAATAGTCAGGCCTGACTTTAAAGCAATTAGACACTGTTTGGGCGCCATCTTTGCCCACGAGGGGGAAGCTCGCGAGCGTAGTTGATTGACATTGCGTGTGTGAAATACTGTTAGAATTTATTGCTTGATTATATGCTTAACAGTTAACATTGCAGGGCTCTGCGTAGGCATATGTACTATTGTTTAACTTTATGCTTTATACTCAGTAAAACGTACTTGTGGTTAAGCAAATACGCTGTGTGGTTATACGTTTATTGCGGTATTGTGATCCCCTTAGCTAACGGGTTTCACAAACCCATATTTATTGCTATCTGTGCCAAGGGAGGTTAGAGACAGTTTCTGGGGGTTGACAGCAGTGTGTTACAGGCCCAAAATCTAGATTAGCGGCCCTCTTAACTGGGGGTATTGCTACATAATATTATGCATTTAGGGGTAAAAACACGCATGCATCATACACTCTATGGGGAACACACCTGGAGGAGTCAACGACTGATAAGGATTTGGGGAATTCTGGTAGATCACAGACTTAATAAGTGCATGCAAGGAATAAATGTTTTACCCTCCAGTGGTGCAAATTGGACCATGTTTCATAGGGTTTTTTTAAATTCCCCTGGATCAACTGTTGGCATAGCTTTCTGTATATAGAGGTTCTCAGTGTATTTATTTTTGATTTTCGTTCTTTAACCTAACTATGTGACTATTTTACATTGACATTACATGCACTGGAAATATTAATCTGTAGTTGTCTCAGAATGTTTTGGCAATTTTGTAGAAAAAAAAAATTAAAAATTCTAATATTTTGGTAACAAAATCAAGAGAATAGCATAATTAATTATTCAGATTTAGAAAATTTTAAAGATTAAAAATATGTTATTAAATTGGCTGAACATGGTTGCAAAAATCGTATGTATTTCAAGTATGACTATTTAGCTGCTAGCTTTGAGTTTGGGTTTTAAAAGACAACAGTATAATTCACAGTGCTTCACAGAGAGCACAGAACATAACTAGTCATATTAATCCCAGTCCTTATACATCATGAAAACTAATAAGCAATCACTCACACATATACTCTGCAACCAGTTTCGATAAAAGACAGATAAATTACCAGTGAATTTTTGAATTTTTGGAAAATGCAGGAGCACCTGTCAGAATGTCACAGAAAAACAGGAATAATGTAGAACCTTCCTAGTGAGGTTGCTACTAGGATTAAGCCAAATTAATTGTTTTGCTCCTCTGTAGCCATTGGAGCAAAGTTTGATTGCTTTTGGCTGTTCTGGGTTATGCTGGTTGCAGGCTCAACTGCTTCCCCCTGCTTTCCAGTTTATTCTAGAATTTAGTGGGTTGGAAGAGGCAAATTCCGGACTTGCATATTCATACAGCATCAACCAATCCCTGGGAGGAAGAATTACCAATGGGGGCTGGTCCCTATCTGCATAGAGAAAACCCAGCCTGGAGGGCTGTGGCCTACTGGTCCATAGGAGGCCAAAGAGGTTATAGCTTTGGGAGAGCTGAGGAACCTATTTCTGAAGTTCCTGGGAGCCGTTTGGAGAAAATCCACTGTGGATCTCTCCTGGAGGCTCACAGTACAGAATCTGGCTGGTACTGGGCAAAAGACACCAAAGTACACAGGGCACAGTGAGTAAAGAGAGAGAGAGAGAGAGAGAGAGAGAGAGAGAGAGAGAGAGAGATCCTAGTGACTGTCCTTGTTAACCCTTGGAGAGACTATTCATAAGTTGCTGGTGTAGGATTGCTTATGCATTGGGGCTTCCTGAGCTGTATGTTCACCTACCACTAGCCACAAAAGGGATTCACCCTGAAGAGTTCAGTTATAGCAAGAGAGTGCCCTCTGTTGTACTTTGAACGTTTAACCAGCAATAAGCTACAAAAAGACACGCTGCTTCTGGAGTTGTGAGACTTTGAATCTGCTGTGTGTCTGGTTGCCGTGTACCAAATAGGGAATAGAACCTGGGACAAAACTGCCAGACCAGTCTGGAGTCTGTGCTACAATAACTTAAAGCTATGCAAATGCCCAAGGTGGGAATTGATTCCAGGACCTTAGCACTGCAAGATGCACATGGTGAACCACTGCTCTCACCTGATTTGACTAAACTTGTGGTTGGAAACATACATACATACATTGGAATTGGTAATAATACAAATTTTTAAATATTAGTTAGCTTCATAAAATATGCCATACTTTCACATTAATTTTAAATCAAGGCAGCCGGTTTACTTGCTTTTAGTCAGATGGCATTCATTTTATAGAAAGTCACTTTTCATGTACATTAACAATAAAGGTCAGGCAAACACAGACAGGAAATAGGGACAACAGACATGAAATGGTGGATAATTAAGGCTTCAATCACTAAATGGAAGCATGTATTTTAGTCTGATACATTAACCTAGCTAGTCACTGAGGGGGATGTCAGTGGAGCGCATGGCAAAATGCTGCACGTACGCAGTAATTTTATGTTAGAAAAGAAAGGAGTGTTCCTGGAAGTAATTAAATTATATTATTTCTCAGGTCAGAGACAGACACGTATATGTTACAGTATTAAGTAAATTATACTGGCAGATGCCATGTCTGTACTTTGCATGGAAGAGGCGTTGGGTCCGGTTTCTGCCGAAGTCACTACTGGCATGAAGTTTGTATTGGTTGCGCTTTTACTTGTTCTGGTTTTCATTTACAATTTACACACATTACATAAAATAAATCTATTTGAACCTATAACTGACACACATCGTGTGTCTATCTATTTTGTAAAACATGAGATTGAGTATTCCTATAAGTAGGGATGAGCAAAATTGATTGTTTTCATGTCTCCAAAATTAAGGGCAGACATTTCTTTTCTGTTTCCACCCGCAATTTTTTTTTTTAAGTCAGCAGCTACAAACACTGTAGCTGCTGACTTTTAATAAGGACACTTACCTGTCCTAGTCGCCCGCGATGTCGGTCCCCCGAGGCCGATCCCTCGATCCTGGCAGGTCCCGGCGCTGCCATCCTCACTAAGGGAAAGTGAGGATGGCGGTTTCACTGCCTGTTTCCTACTGTGCATACGCAAGTCGTGTAGCAATTTGTGAATAGGCGGCTGCTCTCTGGGATACACTCAGTTCCCAGAAGGCAGCGCCCCCCATTCACCAGAAGACACCACGAGTAGGCAGAGGAAGAAGACCTGCCAAGGACTAGGAAGAGGCAGATTAGGAACTTCCGCATAGCAACCGCCTGCTCTGGTAAGTGAAAAAAAAAAAAAAAAAATTGCAGGATTTTGGTGTATTTTTTTTTTAGGGTGGAACTTCACTTTAAGTTCAGAATTTTAAGTTATTAAAAAAAAAAAAAAGAAACGAACAGCAGGAAAAAAGAAAAGTAAAAAATTAAAGCAACAGTAGATAAATAAAAAAAAGATCAAATACATGAGAAAGGGAAATAAAGAAATACAAAGATCATTAAGTGAAACTAAACTGCTTTAAAAAAAACACCCTCTAAACAAAAAGAGGATTTTTTCCCCAGCAAATTTATTTCACATAAGCATCTTAAATAGTAAATTTAACAATTCCTGCCTTGGTGAATTTTTGCCAATGGCAAAATCAGTCATTTTGCAGCAAAATCAATTTTGTTAAAATCAATCCACTCATCCGTACCATACAGCACAGCATAAGGAATTATTGCAGCAATTCAGATTCTTCCTCTTTCTGTTGATTCCCCACTGTCTATATTAATAGAAGTCAGCTAGGAATAATGTCATAACCATTTCTGGGAAACAATACAGGCCTTATGACCTCCTTCCTATTAATAACGTTGTAGGAAGTCTCAACTTTACTGTTGAGCGAGTTCAGATTAGGTCTCTTAATATTCAAACCCCTGCTTGGTACATTACAATTTCTGAGCATGTTTACCACAATGTTGGTGTCAAGCTACAGTAACCCTCCATATGAAAAGTAGCAAAGTGTAGGGCTGGTGCAAGGATTTTTGTCTACTTGGGCAAAGTTGCATTTTGCCGCCCCCCTCCACACCTTCCGCCATCCTTCCATCCCCCATTTTCCTCCCACCACCTCCTCCCACCCAAAACGGCCTGGAGACAGTTTTTACATTTTGAAATTTTATTGTTTACATATTTTAAAAATCATTTTAGGCCTGAAGATTACTTAAAACCCCCAAAATATTATTTTTATTTTTTGAAAGCAGACACCCTAGAGAATAATATAATATAATATTGGTATTTCTAATTTTATATGTTACATGACATTAGTGCAACTGTTTATGAAAGGCAACATTTCAGTAAAAAATACAATAAAGTTCATTTCTGAACACATAACTGCAATTTATTATCTATTTTTCATCAGGTCATCAATTTAGGGTTACGCAGGAGCACTGGTGCTAAAATTATTACTCTCAGGCCTCGTACACACGGCCGAGATTCTCGTTGAAAAAAACATGTCGTTTTTTTCGACGAGATTCTTGGACAAGAAACTTGTCCCGGCCGAGTGTACACACGCTCGTTTCAAAGAACCCGCGGTTCTTTGAATGGAGCGTACGCGGTGACGTCATCGACTACGACGAGCATGCGCTCGTCACATTCAATGCCGTCGCCGCCATCTTGGTATACCCTACGTATGCCTAGGAAGCTACCGCGCATGCGTCGAATTCATTTCGAACATGCGCGGGCTTCCGGGAGGACAGGTAAGTGTACACACACTCACTTTTCTCGTCGAGAAACATGCCGACGAGAATCTCGACGAGAAAATAGAGAGCAGGTTCTCTATTTTCTCGTCGAGGTTACTTGTCGGTTTTCTCGACGAGAAACAATACACACGAACGAATTTCTCGGCAAGACATCTCTGCCAGCAAGTTTCTTGCTGGTTCTTGTCGAGAAACTCGGTCGTGTGTACGAGGCCTCACTCTGGCGTGCACGCTCATATATAACATGTGTAGGACAATCGCCATTTTCATACATAGGTGCCCCAACGCACACCTTTTTTTAGGTGTGTGTGTGGGAGGAGGCCTCTAGAATTTTTTTTTTATATGTCTCCTCATATACTTAAAACATTCTTGGTTTAATTTTTATTTATTTTTACATAATTTTTTTTGTCATAGCGGACCAATTGTTAGTGATAGCATATAGGTAACAGGTTCTCTTTATGGAGACACCTGGGGTCTATTAAACCCTGGATGTTTCCTCTCTGATACACTGCAGCTGATGGAGCACAGACCGTGAAGGGAAGGAAAGCCTGAGTGAATGGAGGTCTGCTGAGCTCCCGCCACCCTTACCAGCGACACCCGCCATGACAGCACCATGCCCGCAGGTGGGACAGCGGAGCCTGGTGAACATGGCGGGGTGGCGGCACATTGTGGCAGTGGTGAAAGTGATAGGTGGCTTCACAGCCGCTTGTATCACTTCCACAGGAAAGCCAACAGTCAGCTTTATTGAAGTACACACACGTGTGTAAAAACACACGTCTACAGCACTGTAAAAATCGGAATCCCCAGCAAGTGGCTGGGGATTTAGATTTTACTGCCCCCTTATCCTGGCATTCTGAGGAGGCTGCTTAAGCTGCCTAATGGTAGCACCGACCCTGGCAAAGTGTTCCAGGGAATCTACTATAATCAGATCAAGGGAGTCGCAATGGGGGCTCGTTATGCCCCCAGTGTGGCTAACCTGGTGCTGAACAAATGGGACAAAAAAAACATACATGGCCCAGAGTGGAGGGGCCTCAAACTTTATAAGAGGTATATAGATGATATAGTGATACTATGGGAAGGTCCTCAAGCCAGACTAGAATCGTTCATAGAGCTGATGAATGCAAATAGATATGGTTTAAAGTTTTCAGCTATATGGGACAAGACGTCTATAAACTATCTTGACTTGTTACTAACCAAAACACACACCAGAATCACCAAACACACATTCTTTAAGGACACTGACAGGAATGGATACGTTCCTGTACAAAGCTGTCATCCCTATATGTCAGTATATGATTATTAGGAGTAGGGATAAGCCGAACTCCCCCCAGTTCGGTTTGCATCAGAACATGCGAACAGGCAATAACATTGTTCGAACATCCGAACACCGTTAAAGTCTATGGGACTCGAACATGAAAAATCTAAAGTGCTCATTTTAAAGGCTTATATGCAAGTTATTGTCATAAAAAGTGTTTGGGGACCCGGGTCCTGCCCCAGGGGACATGTATCAATGCAAAGAAAAGTTTTAAAAACGTCCGTTTTTTCGGGAGCAGTGATTTTAAAAATCCTTTATCCGAGCATGCAACCTGGCAGGCCGCAAGAAAAGAGGGGGGGACAAGAGAGCGCCCCCCTCCTGAACCATACCAGGACACATGCCCTCAACATGGGGAGTATGCTTTGGGGGTCTGTGACCCCTCAAAGCACCATGTCTCCATGTTGATGGGGACAAGGGCCTCATCACCACAACCCTTGCCAGGTGGTTGTGGGGGTCTGCGGGTGGGGGGCTTATCGGAATCTGGAAGACCCCTTTAACAGAGCCTGAGAGTGGAGACCGAGAGTGGATTACCACCGCTGGAATATTTTTTTTATTTTTATTTTTTTATTTTTAATAAAGGACTTATCCCAACGGTGTCTGTGTGTTTTTTTACAATGTTTTACACTTTCTTTGTGAAATGGTAGGGGTACAATGTACCCCTTACCAATTCACATGGGGGGGCGGGATCTGGGGGTCCCCTTTGTTAAAGGGGTCTTCCAGATTCTGATAAGCCCCTGCCCACAGACCCCCACAACCACCGGGCAAGGGTTGTGGGGATGAGGCCCTTCTCCCCATCAACATGGGGACATGGTGCTTTGAGGGGTCACAGACCCCCAAAGCATACTCCCCATGTTGAGGGCATGTGGCCTGGTATGGTTCAGGAGGGGGGCCGCTCTCTCGTCCCCCCTCTTTTCCTGCGGCCTGCCAGGTTGCGTGCTCGGATAAAGGGTCTGGTATGGATTTTTGGGGGGAACTCCACGCCATTTTTAAAAAAAAATTGGGGTGGAGTTCCCCTTAAAATCCATACCAAACCTGAAGGGTCTGGTATGGATATTTGGGGGGACACCCACGTCATTTTTTTAAAAAAAATGATGCAGGGTTCCCCTTAATATCCATACCAGACCTGAAGGGCCTGGTAATGGAATTTGGGGGGCCCCCACGCATTTTTTTTTATCAATGACTTTTAATGACTTTTCTCTGTATTGCCAAGAGCCGACAATTCATTATAGCCGCGAGTACTTTTAAATGACTTTTTTCCTTCAGAAATTACACTTTGTGCAGGGACAGTTCTAAGCATGGGAAACAAGCGCTACTTTACAGGTATACTATACACACCCCCTAGGTACGAAATTTAAAGGAATATTTCACTTTTATTGTTTCACTTTAAGCATTATTAAAATCACTGCTCCCGAAAAAACGTTTGCTTTTAAAACTTTTTTTTGCATTGATACATGTCCCCTGGGGCAGGACTCGGGTCCCCAAACACTTTTTATGACAATAACTTGCATATAAGCCTTTAAAATTAGCACTTTATATTTCTCCCATAGACTTTTACAGGGTATTCCGCGGCTTTTCGAATTTGCCGCGAACACCTCAAATTGTTCGCTGTTTGGCGAACGGGCGAACAGGCAGCGTTCGAGTCGAACATGAGTTTGACTCGAATTCGAAGCTCATCCCTAATTAGGAGGAATTGTGACAGCATAAAAGACTATAATGCACAATCAGCTATGCTTACAAACAGATTTTTGGAGAAAGGCTATTCACCACAAGCACTGCAAAAATGCCATATGAACAGAGAAAATCTTTTGAGTACAAATCAGAAAGTACCCTTTAAAGCACATCTAGCCTTTCTAACAGGCTTTAATTGCCAGTATAGAGAGGTTGAGAATTTTTTTAAAAAACATTGGCCTATTCTTATAAGAAAAAAAAAAAAAAGACCTAAAATAAGTCCTACCAACTAAACCACAGTTCATATATAAGAGGGCCCCAGGATTGAGAAACAAAACCTAACATTCCAGACCCCCCCAAAATAATCTCTACTTTTCTGGATAGAGAAGGTTTCCACTACTGCACTAGGTGCAAACCGTGCAAAACCTCCAAAAGAACAAAAAGAAAGATTGACAGTTTTCAATCAGTAGTCACAAAACATAAATTTTAAATTAAATCACTAATCACCTGCTACTCTGAACAGGTAACATATGTATTATAGTGTCCATGTCCCAAGCAATATGTAGGTAGAACTACATGTAAATTGTGCGCAAGAATTAACAAACACATAGCCAACATTAATAATGGCTTCCCGAAGCACAGTGTGTCAAACCACTTTAGGCAATTTCACAACAAAGATCCTACATTACTCACATTCTATGGGATAGACAAAGTAAAAAAACACTGGAGAGGGACCCATTTTAAAAAAGTGGTATCACAAAATGAAATTAATGGTTATATAATTTGGACACTTTGCAACCTGCTGGCCTAAACATAGATGTAGATCTTAATTGTTTTTTAACAAACAATTGAGGGCTTTCTCAAGTTTTAAATTAGCATAAAACATGAGCCACCTGCATATCCATGCGTGGTCGCATATTTTCATATAGTTTATAACGGTTGGGTTAGAGACTAGAGTAGTATAACATTTAATCTGGCAATGGAAAACAATTTTGCCAATTAAATATTGATCCTGTTATAATTAATTTTGAACCTATGTAATATTATGGTATACTAATAATTAATTAACATCTAATTATGCCAATCATTACCATATTTCATAATTTCTCAATGTTGATATTTATTTGTGTATTGATTGTATTTGTGGTTTACCAGAGAGACTATGGGATTAGCTGTGTTCGTTTGTCCTATGGTTGTAGTCATTTAAATATCCCACTAGATGGTGCCACCTTCCACTGTTTACACAGTGGGAAGGTATAATAGGCTCCACCAATCACATTCGACCTGGGGAAATAAAAATGTAATCTGTCCAGTGACCGGGACGCTTCCTGATGACGTTGTGACGACGAAACTTACGTTGAGGCGCATCCCGTTCGTGTTTTACTCCCGGACACTTCCGTTTTCTGCTCACTACGGCGGTGGAACGCACGCCAATCTACACAGCGTGAGCAGGACGGCTATTCCTTCCATCTGGTGACAGACGCCTTTTACCTTCTGTGCCGAGGAAAGGCACTTATTAACCACTTAAGGACCACCTCACGCTGATATAATTCTTCAGAATGGCACGGCTGGGCACAAGCACATACAGGTACGTCGCCTTTAAGAAGCCCAGCCGTTGGTCGCGCGCGCCGGCGGCGGCACACTCGCGACCCAGTCCTGAGCTCCGCGCCCGCGGGACCCGCGGACCCGGTCGCCGCCGGTGTCCCGCAATCGGGTCACAGAGCTGAAAAACAGGGAGAGGTAAGTGGAAACAAACCTCTCCCCGTGCTTGCTAGTGTGAGTGTCACTGATCGTCTGTTCCCTGTCATAGGGAACGACGAACAGTGATGTGACACGCCAAGCCACGCCCCCACACAGTAGTAATCACTCCCTAGGAAACACTTAACCCCTTCAGCACCCCCTTAAGGTTAACCCCTTCACTGCCAGTGTCATTTTCACAGTAATCAGTGCATTTTTAAAGCACTGATCGCTGTAAAAATGACAATGGTCCCAAAATGGTGTCAAAAGTGTCTGATGTGTCCGCCATAATGTCACAGTCACGATAAAAATCGCTGATCGCGGCCATTACTAGTAAAAAAAAAAAAATATTTATAAAAATGCCATAAATCTATCCCCTATTTTGTAGACGCTATAACTTTTGCGCAAACCAATCAATAAATGCTTATTGCGATTTTTTTTTACCAAAAATATGTAGAAGAATAAGTATCGGCCTAAACTGAGAAAAAAAAAAATTTTAATATATTTTTGGGGGATATTTATTATAGCAAAAAGTAAAAAATATTGATTTTTTTTCAAAATTGTCGATCTATTTTTGTTTATAGCGCAAAAAATAAAAACCGCAGAGGTGATCAAATACCACCAAAAGAAAGCTCTATTTGTGGGACGTCAATTTTGATTGGGAGCCACGTCGCACGACCGCGCAATTGTCAGTTAATGTAACGCAGTACCGAATCACAAAAAGGGGCCTGGTCCTTTAACTACAAAATGGTCCGGGGCTTAAGTGGTTAATGTAAGCGGCCATTTGGCTTATGTTTTAACCACTTCCCTACCCGCCCATAGTCAAATGACGTCCACAGATGGGATCTCCCATCCTGGGTGGACGTCATATGACGTCCTCAGCTTTGAGGGGGGATATCTGAATGATGCCTGCAGCTAGAGGCATCATTCAGATATCCTTTTCTTGTCCTGGCGATTCTGCGCACCATAAGATCGATCATAGCTGCGGTTCCGCCGCTTGATCGTTCTTATAGGTGGCAGGAGGGGACATCCCCCACACCCGCCGCCATCCGGTGCTTCTCCGGGCTCTCCCGTGCCATCGGGGACCCAGAGAGAATCGTCCACCGGTGGTGGGTCACGTGACGAGCATAGAGATGACTGGTGACCAGATGGTCACCAGTCATCTCTATGATCGTCGGAGGCCCGGGCGCGATGTGAATTACGTCCGGGTCCTCAGATGTAAACAAAGCCGCCATTGTGGCTAGTAAGTATGAGATCAGTGAAAAATGTTTCACTGATCTCATGCTTTCCAGTCTGGAGGAGAGATGTGGGGTCTTATTGACCCCGCATCTCTCAATAAAGAGGACCTGTCACACACATTCCTATTACAAGGGATGTTTACATTCCTTGTAATAGGAATAAAAGTGATCAAAAAAAAAAAAAGTAAAATAAGTGTTAAAAAAAAAAAGTAAAAAAAAAAAATTAAAACGCCCCTGTCCCCGGTAGCTCGCGATCAGAATCAAACGCACACGTAAGTCCCGCCCACATATGTAAACGCCGTTCAAACCACATATGTGAGGTATCACCGCGTGCGTTCGAGCGCGTGCAACAATTCTAGCACTAGACCTCCTCTGTAACTCTAACATGGTAACCTGTAAAAAAAATTAAAGCGTCGCCTATGGAGATTTTTAGGTACCGAAGTTTGGTGCCATTCCATGAGTGTGCGCAATTTTAAAGCGTGACATGTTAGGTATCTATTTACTCGGCGTAACATAATCTTTCATATTTTCCCCAAAAATTGGGCTAACTTTACTGTTTTGTTATTTTTTAATTCATGAAACCATTTGTTTTCCAAAAAAAAAGCGTTTGAAAAATTATTGCACAAATACTGTGCAAGAAAAAAAGTTGCAATGACCGTCATTTTATTCCCTAGGGTGTCTGCTAAAAAAACATATATAATGTTTGGGGGTTCTGAGTAATTTTCTAGCAAAAGAATGATGATTTGTACATGTAGGAGAGAAGTGCCAGAATAGGCCCGGTATTGATGTGGTAAAAAAAGCCTGGTGTTGAAGTGGTTAAACAATTATTTAAAAAAAACTGTATTACGCTATGGGCCTGCTTTTTCTTTTTTTCTCAATGACATTGCGGTGGAGTACTAACAGGATTCCAGCCACATCTCCCTTGTGTGTACCAGCAAAGAGCACAGACCCACAATCACAAAAAGTTCCACCTGACCTTCTTTTTAGTTAAAGAGGTCATGGTTGTCTGGTGAGTAGGAATTTCACTCTCATTCACCGAGTGTTGTTTTATGATGTCGATGCCATTGGTGCTGGTGTAAAGACTAAAGTTGCATCACAAAAGATTTATGGACGTTTTATATATATTGTTGATTTTGTGTTTTGGTTTTTGATGTATCCTGTTTTTGATTAAATATTTAGAAACACTGTGATTTCTACACTGGATTATTAATCATTAATTGAGCACTATACACTTTATTTTATATGCACTGATATGGTTTTAGCGCCACCTATCATTACACACCCCAACCTTTTTAAGATTACCATACATCAACAGATGCTGGCAGATGTTCTGCTGCATCCGGCAAAACTGGTCCATTCATGGTACTAGAACCCAAATGATTGTATCTATGGATTGCACCACTAGTGACTAGGCAAGAGATCTTTTGCTTACCAATTTTGTTTTATCTCTTTGAAAATATATAGTAGCAACTCACTCATAGAGTACATGTAACAGGGAGGCCATCTGAACTGCACAGTATAGTAGATTTTAATTTTGGTTGAACAGATAATAAATATATGTTTGGCTGCAAATGATCAAATCTATGTGTGAACAATCAAAATGACTTACAGTGTGCTCCTACATGACCTAAGTGCAGTGGGCATAATGAGATAGTCTAAAGGAATAAGTGAAGTCTCAAAATTTCAGTGCCCGTTCACACATATGTGTTTAAACAACATATGTGTTCACAAGTGCATAGGTTTGCTATTGTTCGTAATGGCACTAGTTCACATATTATAATTATTATTATTATTATACACGATTTATATAGCGCCAACAGTTTATGCAGCGCTTTACAATGTATAGGGGGGTCAACACAATTACAGTACAGTTCAATACAAAAGGTACAGGAGGGCCCTGCTTGTAGAGCTTACATTCTAAAAGGAGGGGGTGGTGGTACAAAAGGTAATAGCTGCAGAGAATAATTTGATGGGGGTGGATCGGGACAGTTGTTAGGTGGGTGTGGGATAGGCTTCCCTGAATAAATGAGTTTTCAGGGATCTCCTAAAGGGGGAGAGACTCTGGAGAGCAGGAGGTCCTGGGAGAAGCGGAGGGGTCGATTTGGGTGATATCTGCAGATGAGGTTGGTGATGTAGATGGGAGTGATGTTGTGAATGGCCTTGTATGTTATGGTTAGCATTTTGAATTTTACACAGTGGGGTAGGGGAAGCCAGCAAAGGGTTTGGCAGAGAGGAGCAGCAGTCATATTGACATTTGGTGCCCCAAAAAAGTTTAGGTCCATTTTTTCATTCTCTAAGGTGCATTATAGGGCTTTCGATAGGAATGGCAGTGCATGTCAAAGTATATCAACCCACCTGCCCAAAGCAATTAAAACCGCCTGCCTTCACATTTTAGTGTATCTCAAAATATGTAGAGTGCAAGCACTCATGCGTTGGAGCTTGCAAGAAGCACGTTTTTTTCTTCACACTGAAAGGTATGTGCAGACACCTTTGGACTCCTGCTTTCACCAGCTAAAATTACTTAAAAATGTAGTTTTTGTGACTTTAAATACAAGCACTAAAAAATAAAATAAAAAGACTGTACATTAGGTACTTTCTCTGAGACACTGTGAACCGAAATACAGAGAGACTGACAGTGTGTACAGAATATTTTATGAATATCCCACCGTGCTCCCTGTTGTAGATGAGCCATGCATTAATTAGAGCATTCGGCAGACACTGCAATGTGTTACACTCATCCAAGTAAATCTTCATTTTTCACATGCAGTGCCATACTAATTAAAATCAGCTTTGCAATTAAATGTGGAAAATTGTCTTCTATTTCCAAGCACGGACCAAGAAGAAAAATGCATTTATTTTTAGAATATTTTATTTTGATGCAAATGAAAATCCCATCATGGTGAAACCTGCAGAACAGAAAATATAAGGGTTTCTCCTATTTTTTATTTATTTTTGGTATAATACACAGTCATCTCGGTTGCAAGTTGCAATGCTTTACTATCTCCCTGCCAGTACCTGGCCTTGTTCCAATGCTTTTACTGAGTGCTATCTGTCAAGGCATGAATAATACAGCCCCAAGGCTGTCGGCTGAATCCAAATGAGGCATACATCAGGAAAAAAGCACTCGACTTTAGCTCCAGAACATGCTCCTGTGAAGACAGGCAATTATTCACCCACGGCTGCAGCCATGGCAATCAAACTGGTGGGTGAAAAGGTATATGAATTGAAGAGAGAAAAAAAGAAGTGCAGCACAACAGACCAGATAGAATTCAGTAATTTTCTAATGAAGGAAGTGGAAGCCCTGATTTGCATCATTTGCATAGACTGGCTTTAACTCTGTCATAGCTGTATTATAGTATTGTGATGCTATAGAATAGTACAAGGTTGAGTAGCTGAGTCTAATATACCACAATTGCTACTGATGAGGTTTACATGAATGGACTATTGCCCAAACAAAAAGAACAATGCCACAAATATGACCTGACATTAGCCTCTGTCTGGAAATAAGTATTTTTTTGGTTATGATGGCTTAAATGTTACTTATATTTCATAGGAAAAATGTGTCAGTATTTACAGTATCTTAGTAAGGGGATGGGAACTATGGAGCAAAGACAAAACCTAGTTGAAAGCCTACTAGATGACCTCAGACATATTGATGTTGGTTCACAGACACCTACAATGGCTTAACATATATTAAAGTAATAAAAAAAACATTTATTATTTGAAAACGAATTGGCAATTTAAGAGAATAAATATCCCAGTGACAAAGATGGTTCCTACTACTTAACCTCCCTGGTGGTATGATTCTGTTTGAATTTTGTACCGAAAGTGGTACAATTATTTTGCATGGAAATTTGGCGTTTTATATTGTAGGCCTGCAATTCTTAGTAATTACTCACTTAAACCTGACCAAACAAGAGTCTAGTAGACATCCCGGGTATGATAAAGTTTGAAACACAAAATCATAAATTATAATATAATAAATAACTATAAATAATTCTAACAAATAGTAATGTAATTATAATAAAAATTATTCAATAATGTAATCAAATCAAAAACACTGAAATTTGCTCAGTTGCAGAATTGTCGCTGTCATTAGATTTAGTGTTTGATGACGAATTTCCCCACCAATCACCATCGCTCAATTCTGCAAGTGATTCTAATTTATTATCGCTGTTTTCTAGCTGGTCTAAAACCACTTTTGACATAAAGGGACACTTTTTGGTTGCTATGGACAATCTCTAGTTTCCAGGCAGAAAGAACAGTTTTTATTATATAAAACTGCATGCAGGACACTGGACAGACCACTAGGGACAAAGGTGATGTGTAATTATTTGATACAGTACTGTAATCTGTAAGATTACAGTATACTGAATGTATACTGTGTGTTTCACTTTTTGAATTTGGCGCCAAACTCCGTCCCCGTGCGCCGCAACGTCGCAGGGAACGGAGCTCGGCACTCAGCAGTGTGGATCGAGCGAGGAGACAGCTGCACACACTGCGAGGAGACATCGCAGGATCCAGGGAACAAGGTAAGTAACTTCCCCTGGATACTGCGATGCAGCCTGAGTCTGGCTCGGGGTTACCGCTCTTAGCATGAAAAACTCACCCCGAGCATGACTCGGGATTGCCGCTAAGGGGGTTTTAATACAAGTTGCCAAGCCCTGAAGCTAAAAAAAAAACTCAGTCAGACCCACTGCTAAACATGACATGCAGACGTTAGGTGGCTTATTGTAAAAACTTCAATTTAGAAATAATCCAAAATGTAAAAAAATAGACAAATTCAGACATCAACAATATCCTTCTAAAACTTTCCTTGGGCCCACTGATAATGTAGTCATATTTTTATAAAGTCATACCTATTTTCTGTCATGTTGGGGTTTATGCAGTGTCACACAAATTTAGATACTTTTTTTAGATTGGGCATTATTTATTCTTAAGTGGTAAGGATTTTGGTTAGAATTCAGCACAGCCCCTGCCTAGTGGTGATAAAAGATGAGGCAATTCCAAAATGTTTGGGGTAGATTTAGAAGTGTGTCTAAATCTCCATTGCCTGTGAAGCCCGATCTGCGCTTGGATCGCGCTCAGGAGGCTACTACTTATCGTCTGTTTTAACCCCATTTTTGCGCGTGGCCGTGGGACTTTTGCGGCACTTCCCCATTGATTTGAATATGTGGCGTTTGGTGGGCTTGCAACTTGCCAATCACTACAAGTTGGGTCAACTTTGCAGCGGATGCGAATCGCAGCACCTCTGTCCCCTGCCTATTGCATTTTAAGTGGGGGGTCATTGGCACGCAGCAAAAACGCAGCTCAACCACACATTTCGGCAACCCTCCAACAACAAGTCTAGAAGGAAGCCTTACAGTTGTCACTAGAACAGAAATAGAGAGGAAATCTTTCAATAGGGACATGTGCTCTGTTGACAAATGTCTCAGGGAATGGATTTCACCTCTCTTTAGAGTGATTATCTCCTTGTTGTGTCTTTGGGATAGGAAAAAAAGGAAATCTATCCTAACAGGACAGGGACAGCATAACAAAAGTATTCTCTACTAGACATGTGCACACTGAAATATTTTGTTTCGGGATTTGGTTTTCGTCCGAAAAATAAATTTATTTAGTTACTCCCGAAATTCGTTTTTATTTATTTAGTTTCATTAAAAAATGCATTCGTCCGAAAATCTGAAATATTTATGGTTGAATCTGTCATTAAAGGCTTATGGTGTCTGTGTCGAATGTTCTAAGAAGATTCGACGGAGCAACTAAACTGTAAGACGCTGCAATCGTACATTTCCGGTCGAATGTTACGACTACAAGCTATAGTAGAATTCTAATGTTGTATGACACTAGTAATAATTAATTATATTTATTAATTATTATTACTAGTCAACCAACATTAGAGTTCTTCTATAGCCTATGGGCGGATCATTTGACCATAAATGTCCGCTCGCGGCGACTGCTTTGTCGAATCTTCAGGTCGAATCTTTTCTCTCTATGTCGAATAATCTTGGACTAATAGAGTTAGGTTAGGCACATTCAACCTTTTTTGCTATTGTCTCTATAATGTCAATTTTTTCTCTCTATGTAGAATAATCTTGGACTAATAGAGCTAAGGTTAGGCACATTCGACCACAGGTTCGATAGACACAGATCGCTATTGTCAGCATCATGTCAAATCTCCTATCTATATAGAACTGTTGTCGCGCGTTCGTTTTCGTTTGTTAAAACGATAACGAAAATACCCGAAATTCGGACAAAAATGCATTCGGACGAAAACGAATGCACGTCTATTTTCTACTAAATTCCAAAAAAAAAAAATCTGGGTTTAGACATACTTTAAAGGCAAGAGCCCACACTTTAACACTGAACACTATTATAGCTACTATATTAACACTGAGCACTACATGCATTGGTATGAACATTGGGTATTAGTATTCAAATCACCAGACTACATCATCATACCAGGAAGCAAAATTGAATGTATGTAGTCGAGTGTGAGATTGCACAGCCATGATCTAGAACCCCACAGACCCTAGTCAGACTATTAGCAACTTTTCCAGCTTTTGTTTCAATGAAAATGCAAGGCTCCACACAATAAATGATTAAAGCGGTGCTGTATTCTGTACTAATTACTGCTGCACAGTCTTATCTGATCTGTGTTATGGCCACTTTCCTTTAACCTACATTATTCTGGATCATCACATCTTCTCAGAAATCTGCCCTTTGTTCTAATTAGCTGAATAAACAATGCAAATACAACTTCTTTCATTTACACAATAACAAGCTCCTAAATTCTGCATATTTTACAGAAGGACATTTTTTTCAAAGGAGGAACACATGCACATTATATACATTTCCTTAGTGAAATTTACCTCTACTAATGTCTGCATACATGGGATTAGGGATGAGCCGAACACCCCCCGGTTCGGTTCGCACCAGAACCTGCGAACAGACCTAAAGTGTGCGCAAACTTTAGAACCCTATTAAATACAAATGACTCGAACGTTTGAAATCAAAAGTGCTAATTATCAAGGCTAATATGCAAGTTATTGTCCTAAAAAGGGTTTGGGGACCCGGGTCCTGCCCCAGGGGACATGTATCAATGCAAAAAAAAGTTTTAAAAACGTCCGTTTTTTCGGGAGCAGTCATTTTAATAATGCTTAAAGTGAAACAATAAAAGTGAAATATTCCTTTTCTCAAGTTCCCCATCAGGTCCGCTCAGCCAATGACGTAGGGGGGCGGGGTCACCTTCACTGGGTGTAAGGCTGAGTGGACCTGATGGGGAACGTGAGAAGGGGCGGGGTCTATTCATTTATTACACTACAGAGGAATCAAATCACGTTCCCCATCAGGTCCGCTCAGCCAATGACATAGGCGGGGTCTAACGTATGAGGGGGCGGGGTCACCAGTCAGATCATAGGGGTAAGCCCCGGCTTTCCCCGCTTGCGGGGAACAGCCAATGACGTAGGCGGGATCCTGCCTACGTCATTGACTATTCCCCGGCAAGCGGGGGAAAGCTGGGGCTTACCCTATGATGTGACGGGTGACCCCGCCCCCTCGTACGTCATGGGGTTTTGTGTGGAGTGGAGACTGGAGGAGACTGCAGCGCTGGACATCGGATCACCACGGGACATAGAGAACAATGCTGGACAGACTGGATTACATCGCTGGAATGGGTTTTTTATTTTTTATTTTTTTATTTTTAATAAAGGACTTTCCCAACTGTGTCTGTGTGTTTTTTTAAATTTTTTTACACTTTCTTTGTGAAATGGTAGGGGTACAATGTACCCCGTTACCAATTCACATAGGGGGGGCAGAATCTGGGGGTCCCCTTTGTTAAAGGGGGCTTCCAGATTCCGATAAGCAAGG
This sequence comes from Rana muscosa, assembly GCA_029206835.1. Classification (NCBI taxonomy): domain Eukaryota; kingdom Metazoa; phylum Chordata; class Amphibia; order Anura; family Ranidae; genus Rana; species Rana muscosa. The sequence goes on along the minus strand of CM055121.1, from coordinate 428,912,800 downwards.
GTTGTGGGGATGAGGCCCTTGTCCCCATCAACAGGGGCTGCAACGTAGCGAAGGTAACTCCAGTTCCTGTTCTCTAGAGTCGCTAGAAGAGACTCTGAAGTCAAAAAGTCCATTTAACAGCCACTGTGCTTAGCAACCGTTGGTGAAACCTCAACGGTTTAGTTTTCTTTGAGGATTGTGCCTTGACCTACTCCCCACCAATACTGAACTATTCTATGGGTCTGAAACTGTCTGCTCGCAAAGGACTATTTGTTTGCCGTTATGGAATAAATAAGTGTTGGACCTTTTCAGTGTGTGGTACTCCAATTACTGAGAGCAAAGGGGGTTATCAGCAGAACAGACTTGGCTCTGAGCGTATACACGTAATCTGATTCTGGCCTTCACCTCTACACGCAGTAATCTAGAGGACATGGGCCGTGGCGCACCTCGCTCTCCCCTTGAAGGTACCCCTAGACAGAAGCCAAAGTAACCATTAAAGAAGAGAGAGAGGGTGAGGCCGCTACACCATATATCAAATTTAAATCAAAAGGCACAGAGAGTTTGGGCAGTTGTCTTTAACACCGTGACTTGATGCTTTTTCTAGTGCATCTCTTCTGACAAACTGGATGACTGATAAATGCCCTCCTTAACTCTTTTAATTAAGAAAAAGACTAGCCAGGTCACATGCAGATTTTTCACCAAGTTGGGAAACCATGGCCAAAAATTAGCGCTTCCAAACTTGGATATTGCACATTTAGGTCTCATGCACACAGGGCATTTGCCCAGCTCTCCTACACACCTTTCCCCCTGGCAGCAGCGTTGTGGCATAAAAAATGCTGGACGCATCTAGACACATTAAGGTGCACCAAGGGCTTGGGTGTTAATTAATTTAATTGGCCAGAATAATAATTTATTTTGGCCATTGAAATTAATGAATGCTCCAGCACTTGACGAGCCTATTGTTAATGTGCGTTTAGACATGTTTAGACATGTTTAGACATGTTTGCACTCATCAAGGTTTTTTTATGCCAAACCTCTGCTGCTCCTGGATGCTCTGACAGTGTTTTTTTTTGTTTGTTTGTTCTTTTCTGCCTCGAAATGCCTCTAAACACCTATGCTTGTATGGACACATAGGCTAACATGAAGGGGCGTTTAGAGGCAGAAAAAAAAAATGCCAGATGCGTCAGATTGGAATGTTTATGGCCAACTTTAGGTGTTTCACATTGATAAAAAAAGAAAATGTCCTCAAATAATAACAGATGTGAAATATATCCAGGTATATCAAATTGCCCAATTTTACATATTGCATCCCTAGGGGTAGGGACTGAACAGCAGGTCTGGGTTTCAGTTATGTAGCTTCTAGTTTCCTTATAAACACAGCATTTTGTGTGATCTGAAATGTTTGTGATTTGCACAGTTCTCAAGACCCTTGTACAAATACCTTTGCTGTACATATAATCTAAAGGCAAATGCAAATATCTTTTAGACGTGCTGGCATACAGTTCACACAAGGTACTTCCCATTGTTGCCACTGAGGCACTTTTATTCATGTGCAAGTTGTCTGGTAGTGGTGATTCAATTTTCGGGCATTTGCTAGCTATAATGTCAAAGAAGCTATAGACTTATCAACAAAGTCAAAGCAGAATTAGAAGGGCACACATAAGTTTAAAATAGCTGCCTGTTCTCTTGAAGAAGACATCAGAAGTTGGAAACAGACAACTATAGGTGCCTAGACATACTCATACTCTTCTTATCCACAAAGGATACTCTGAATTATAGTAAATATATACAGTTGCAAAAAAAAGTAGGATTTTTAAAACAGCTTACCTGTAAAATCCTTTTCTTGGAGTACATCACGGGACACAGAGCAGCATAGTCATTACTATGTGGGTTATATAGAATTACCTTCAGGTGCTGGCACTGGCAACTTCCAAAACAGGAAGTACCCTCCCCTATATAAGCCCCTCCCATCCGGGAGTACCTCAGTTTTGTAGCAAAGCAATAAGTGTCCCCAAAAGAGGGGTGGGAGCTCTGTGTCCCGTGATGTACTCCAAGAAAAGGATTTTACAGGTAAGCTGTTTTAAAAATCCTACTTTCTTGTTCATACATCACGGGACACAGAGCAGCATAGTCATTACTATGTGGGACGTCCCAAAGCAATGCCAAATGAGGGGGGGGATACACCATACATAAGCTGGGCGCCATCAGGCATGAGGATCTTTTGCGGCCTGCAACACACTGCGCCCAAAGGCGACATCCTCCTGACTTCTAACGTCCACCTGGTAGAACCTAGTAAACGTGTGTACTGAAGACCATGTTGCGGCCTTACAAATTTGAGCCAGGGAGGCCTGGTGATGCACTGCCCATGAAGTTCCAACTGCTCTCGTGGAGTGCGCCCTAACTTTGAACGGAGGCGGTCTACTTCTCAAGCCATAGGCTTGTATTATGACCTGTCGAATCCACTTGGCTAAAGTAGATTTTGATGCTGCCTGACCCTTTCTGGGGCCTTCCGGCAGAACAAACAAAGAATCCGTTCTACGAATCTGAGCAGTGGCTTTTAGATAAGCTTTAACTGCTCTTACTACATCCAAAGAATGCAATAACTTTTCCTCTACCGAGCTTGGTTTGGGGAAAAAAGAAGGAAGAACCACATCCTGGTTCAAGTGAAACCTCGATACCACCTTAGGAAGAAAGGCTGGGTGAGGGCGTAATACTACTCTGTCCTTATGAATAACCAGATATGGCTCCTTACAGGACATGGCGGCTAATTCCAACACTCTTCTAGCCGAGCATATGGCTACTAAAAATATCAATTTTCTGGTGAGTAGAACCAAGGAAATGTGCTGCAAAGGTTCAAACGGCTGCTTCTGCAGAACCGACAGAACCAAATTTAGATCCCATGGGCATATGGGAGCTTTAATCGGTGGAATAATACGAGTCACCCCTTGCATAAAGGATTTGACAAGTGAATGCATAGCCAGGGGCCTTTGAAATAGTATTGATAAGGCCGAAACCTGGCCCTTGATAGTACTTAAGGCAAACTTCCTGTCTACAGCCCACTGCAGGAAGTCCAGAATTCTGCCTATAACGTACTTACGTGGATGCCATTTTCTGGCCTCGCACCAAGTGATGTACGCCTTCCAAACTCTATAGTAGATCTGCCTGGATACAGGCTTCCTGGCATTGATTATAGTTGATACCACAGAGTTAGAGAGACCTCTCTTCTTTAGGATGTGGGATTCAATAGCCAGGCCGTTAAACTTAGAGTTAGTAAGGAAGGGTGGTATATCGGTCCTTGCGAAAGCAGGTCCGGGCGACGTGGAAGGGTCCAAGGACTCCCCACAGACATTTTGATGATCTCCGCGTACCAGGCCCTTCGGGGCCACGCTGGAGCCACCAGGATCACCGGCTTCTTTTCCAACCTGACTCTGCGAAGGAGTCGAGGCAACAATTGTAGCGGAGGGAATGCATATATCAGTCTGAACTGATCCCAAGGGAACACCAGAGCATCCGAGCCGCAAGCGAGGGGATCCCTTGTCCGGGAGACAAATCTGTCCACCTTTGCGTTGAATCTGGATGCAAGCAGATCTACATCCGGTGTTCCCCACCGCTGACATATTGCTCGGAAGACCTCGGGATGAAGGGACCATTCCCCTGGGCATAACTGTTGGCGACTCAGAAAGTCCGCCTTCCAATTCTCCACCCCTGGAATGAAGACAGCTGATATACATGGGACATGCTTTTCTGCCCATTCCAGGATGTGACTTACTTCCCTCTGGGCTGCACGACTCCTGGTGCCTCCCTGATGATTGATATATGCCACTGCTGTGGCATTGTCTGATTGAATTCTGACAGGGGACCCTTGGAGTCTGGATGTCCAGGCTACTAGGGCATACCGGGCTGCTCGTATCTCTAAGAGATTGATGGGCAGGGTTTTTACTACATTTGACCATCTGCCCTGGAGAGACCATTGCTCCAGTACTGCCCCCCAGCCTATAAGGCTGGCATCTGTAGTGACCACCTTCCAAGATATCGGACTGAAGGGTTTTCCCTTCTGGAGATTCTGGGGGATCAACCACCAGCAGAGACTCTTCCGAACGGAAGGGGACAAAGCCATCGGGAAGTCTAGAGCCTGAATTTTTCCGTTCCAGGCTGACAATATGGCCCTCTGTAAATTCCTTGAGTGGAATTGGGCGTATGGCACAGCTTCGAATGATGCTACCATCTTTCCTAGCAGCCTCATGCACAGGCGTATGGACGGCTGTCTTTTTGCACAAAGCAGACGGACCAAGCCCCTCAAAGAGGATACCTTGTCTAGAGGTAAGAAAATCTTCCTCTGGTCTGAATCCAGCCGTAGCCCTAGATATACCAGGTTTTTCACTGGCTGTAGGGCTGACTTGTCCAGGTTGATGACCCAACCGTGAGATTCTAGATACTTGATTGTATCGACAATTACCACTTCTAGCTTGGCAACTGAGTGGTCCATCAACAAGAGGTCGTCTAGGTATGCCATTATCGTTACACCTCGTGTTCTTAGATCGGCCAACAGTGGGGCCAGAATTTTTGTGAACACTCATGGTGCTGTGGCCAGACCGAATGGTAAGGCTCTGAACTGAAAATGGCGCCCTTCTACTGCAAAGCGTAGAAATTTTTGATGACCTGGAAAGATGGGAACATGCAAGTAAGCATCTTTGATGTCGATCGAGGCTAACCATTCCTCCCCCTGTAGGGCAGCGGTGACCGATCGGATCGACTCCATCCGGAAGGACTGGATGTTTAGAAATTTGTTTAGACTCTTTAGGTCCAATATGGGTCTTATGTCCCCGTTTGGCTTCGGGACTGTGAAAAGGTTTGAGTAGAAACCCAACCCCCACTCTTCCATAGGAACCTCCATAATTACTCCTTGGAGCAATAGTTGTTCTAACGCCAATAGGAGAGACCCTCTTTTCAGAGGGTCTCTTGGCATGCCTGACCACATAAAATGGGAAGGAGGAGACTCTTTTAACTCCAACTTGTATCCCAGAGTTACTGCGGAGAGCACCCATCTGTCTTTGATCGTCTCCCGCCAGGTCTCTGCGAACAACTGAAGTCTTCCCCCCACCCATTTGAGTGGGGGCAGCCCTTCATAGGCTTGACTTGGAGGCTGGTTTAGTACCCCTTCGGATCCAGGGTTTCTTATTACCCTGTGACTGTCCCTGATTTTTACCCCCTGAGTTTGACCGAGGAGGCCATCGGAACTGCTTAGTAGCAGACGTCGCAGGGATAGGAGAGGTAGTCCTCTTAAAAGATGGACCCCTAGACCTCTTCTTACTCGGTAAGAGAGTACTTTTACCACTGGAAATCTTCTGGATATACTTATCCAGGTCCTCGCCAAAAAGGTGTTCCCCATGAAATGGGAAGCTAACTAAGAGCTTCTTACAGGGAGCTTCAGCAGACCAGTTTTTGAGCCACAGAAGCCTACGCATATGTACCAAAGACAGCGTGAGGCGGGAGGCCTGATGGATAGAATCCTTGATGGCGTCAACCGCAAAGCATAATGCTCTAGGCAGATCAGCCAGAGCCTGGGCCTGCTGGTCTGGCAAATCCCTCAGGACCATTTTCATCTGATCCTTTAAAGCTTGGCAGACCCCAATAGCTGCCACTGCTGGCTGTGTAACAGCCCCTGCTGTGGAAAAAGCAGATTTTAATAAAGATTTCAATTTTTTATCTACTGGATCTTTGAACATTTGAACATTATCTACTGGACATGTCAGTGATTTGTTCACAGAAGAGATGGCTGCATCCACCGTAGGAACATTCCATCTCTGGGTGAACTTTTCCTCCATGGGATAGATCACCGGAAATTTCTTAGGCGGAACAAATAGTTTATCAGGATGTTCCCAGTCCTGGTATATAAGTCCTTCCAATAATGGATGTATTGGAAAGGAGCAATTAACCTGGGGAGCTTTTAGCGACCCCAATGAGGAGACAGCAGTAGTTGATGGTTCAACAAGAGGCATTTTAAATGCAGATCGAACCATGTCAGTTAGGGTCTGGACCCACAATCTTTCAGTCTGTGATGCTGAAAATGCTTCATCTACTGTCGATTCCTCAAAAACAGAGTTAACCTCCTCCTGATCCCCTTCAGGTAGGTCGGTCCCTTCCCGGGACTGTTGCTCTGCCAACAGGCACTCTAATGGAGGTGATGGAGATCTGGCGCGCTTTCTTTCCTGCAGAGAAGAAGCGATCAATGCTGCCAATCTCTGCTCCAATCCCTCCAGAGTTGAGGCAAAAACCTCCTCTGTTATATATGCAGGAGCAGGTGGACTGGGGACAGCCGCAGTACCTGGCACTCCCGGGGGTTCCTTATGGGTATCAACCTCTGATTTCTCAGGGGAGGAGGGTGCAGATGACTGCTCCAGATCCTCAGAGCCCGATGGAGACCCCCTACACTTCCTGAGAGGTATATCTCGGAGTTTTTTAGGCGGCATATTCCTTAGTTCAAAGCTGAGGTATTCCAGCCGCAATACACCCCTTTACTGAAATAGTCTAATGCAATTTGCTGCTATGTACATCAGTGGGTGTCTACTAATGCGTCTTTCTGGGGATGCCTGTATCAACCGCCCGCTGTAAGCCCCCATACCATGCTACCAGCTCCTTTTCATGCTCTGTGTCCATAGCAAGCAGCGTGGACTGAGTCCTTTTATCTTGCTGGGATGCCCGCACATGCGCAGAAGCGCTGGGCGCACAGAGCGCGTCATCCACCAGGCTCCGCCTACTTCTTTGAAGCTAAATCTATAAAAAGAAAGCGTGTGTGCGCGCGCGCGCGCGTGCGTGTGTGCGCTCTTGGCGCCCTGTAGGGAGAGGAGCCAGGGTCCCTGTTTCACCAGGACTCGGGGATGGAAGGAAACTACTTGGCAGCATGACAGAGGAATGCAGCTTCCCTGATAGAGAGCTCACTCATCTGCCTGGACTTTCACCATGGAAGGAATAGTCCCAAGAAAAAAAGACGTTCCACAGCGGCCTCTAGTGGACACACACAGGTACCGCACTTTTGTCTTTTTTTTTTTAAAACCTCCTTTATGAAAAACATTTCCAGGTTTACAGTTTTTAAAACTTCCTTTATGAAAAGACATTTCTAGGATTTCTTAGGCATATACAGCTATTAGCAGGAATACCTTTAGGTAACAGGCAGAAAGACATATTAGGCTTGGGGGTCCCCTCAATAGAACCAAGTTCCTGAGGGGCCCCCACTTACCTTTTCCCCGCCGCAGGACTTTGTTTGGTCCACAGAAGCCCAAACTTCACCTCTCACGGCAGGCATTGTACTAGACCTTCAGGGACCGGGTTTCCAAGGATTCCACTCCCCTGGACCTGTATAGCACCCTGCACAGATAGCCTCTTGGTTTTGGGTATGACCAGAGCTCTGGATCCCAGGGTCCAGCCCTCCTAAGAGAGGCATTACAGGCAAAACCCTGCTCTTCTCTGCAAGGCCCGGGTACCGACCGTTTAGCTATGAAGCTTTTTTGGTCGGATCCGGAATAGCTTGCTAAGGCCCAGAGAACCTGTACACAAGCCCAGATGAATACATGTTAACCTTGGCCAACACCTTAGACACTGGCAAAAAAACTGAGGTACTCCCGGATGGGAGGGGCTTATATAGGGGAGGGTACTTCCTGTTTTGGAAGTTGCCAGTGCCAGCACCTGAAGGTAATTCTATATAACCCACATAGTAATGACTATGCTGCTCTGTGTCCCGTGATGTATGAACAAGAAAGTATGTGAACCCTTTTGGAATGATATGGATTTCTGCACAAATTGGTCATAAAATGTGAACCAATCTTCATCTATGTCAAAACAATAGACAATCACAGTCTGCTTAAACTAATAACACACAAAGAATTAAATGTTACCATGTTTTTATTGAACACACTATGTAAACATTCACAGTGCAGGTGGGAAAAGTATGTGAACCCCCTAGACTAATGAGATCTCCAAGAGCTAATTGGAGTGAGGTGTCAGCCAACTGGAGTCCAATCAATGAGATGAGATTGGAGGTGTTGGTTACAGCTGCCCTGCCCTATAAAAAACACACACCAGTTCTGGGTTTGCTTTTCACAAGAAGCATTGCCTGATGTGAATGATGCCTCGCACAATCACTATGTGTGGAGAAAAAGAGGCACAGCACACCAACATCAAAACCTCATCTCAACTGTGAAGTATGGTGTGTGGGCATCATGGTTTGGGGCTGCTTTGCTGCGTCAGGGCCTGGACGGATTGCTATCATCGAAGGAAAAATGTATTCCCAAGTTTATCAAGACATTTTGCAGGAGAATTTAAGGCCATCTGTCCACCAGCTGAAGCTCAACAGAAGGTGGGTGTTGCAACAGGACAACGACCCAAAGCATAGAAGTAAATCAACAACAGAATGGCTTAAACAGAAGAAAATACACCTTCTGGAGTGGCCCAGTCAGAGTCCTGACCTCAACCCGATTGAGATGCTGTGGCATGACCTCAAGAAAGCGATTCACACCAGACATCCCAAGAATATTGCTGAACTGAAACAGTTCTGTAAAGAGGAATGGTCAAGAATTTCTCCTGACCGTTTACGTCTGATCTGCAACTACAGGAAACATTTGATTGAAGTTATTGCTGCCAAAGAAGGTTCAACCAGTTATTAAATCCAAGGGTTCACATACTTTTTCCACCTGCACTGTGAATGTTTACATGGTGTGTTCAATAAAAACATGGTAACATTTAATTCTTTGTGTGTTATTAGTTTACGCAGACTGTGATTGTCTATTGTTGTGACTTAGATGAAGATCAGATCACATTTTATGACCAATTTGTGCAGAAATCCATATCATTCCAAAAGGGTTCACATACTTTTTTTTGCAACTGTACGTGCTGGCTTAACTTTTTGTTCTAGCACACCTGAGTCAGAACTAAATGAACACTGGGGGGACAGGCTACCTGGTCAGTACTTAAAGCTGAGGTTTAGCTATGCCAATTTTTACATAGACATATTGGTCCAGCTTGGACCAATGTAAGCATTCATGTGCCACACCTGTGGGATCCCCCTGGAAGCTGGAAATCACTGTTGTAGGCATCCTACTTCAGTGATCTTCACTTAAGTCTGGGCCCAGTGCTGAGCAGCTGCCCTGCTGAATAGTGAATACAGGAGGTCACTCACTTGGTAGGGGGCCATTTAAGGAACACTTTGCATTTTCTCAACGATTGCAGACCGTTCTCTGATTAGATGAGGTGGAGAGGTGAGACAGTGATGCTATAATCTCCACCTTGTTCAATCTAAAAATACTTTACATTCATTGAGAAAATGCAAAGTGTTCTCTGAATGGCGCCTGTGCCAAGTGGGTGAACCCCTATCTTCAGTAAGCAGCAATGAAGCTGCTTGGCATGGGACCTGGGATCCAGCAGCAATCTCTGTAGTAGTAGCACCTACCACAGTGCTTTCCAGTTTCCATGGGGAACTTCTTGGTAAGACACAAACATACCTAGATTGGTCCGAGCAATGTGAAATCTGGCATATCTAAAGTTCAGGTTTAAAGCAAAAATTTAGTAAAAAGCATTACTATAGCACCTTTTAAAAGAAGGCTAGCATCAGCAGGCATGGGGGCAGAGCCTTGAGGATGGGCGCAATCTTTGGTTTTCTAATATAAACGGGAATTAACATATCGGCCTGCAAGCTGCCTTGGGATCTTGCAAAACATCTTTTTGAACCACATCTGATGGGCTTGATCTGGATGGGACTGTTTTGCTCTTGAATTTTTTTGGCTGCAGTGCACACTTGGGCCTTTATCTCAATCCACAATCTTCTTTATATCACTCTTCCAGTTTGTGGGTTATCCTGAAGTAATATCAGATTTCTCGTTTTCCTCTCTCCACCTGAATTTGGCGCCACATGCACATTGAGCTACCTTGTTGTGTGGTCTTCTGAGGAACCATCAAAATTGGGTCCTACAACAGTTTTCCTGCATTATTTCCCTATCATTTTTTTTATGGATAATCATGGAAATGTATAATATACTGTATATACAGGTCAAACAGGACTTGGCAGGAAGTAGTGCCTTTTTCAGGGATGGGATTGGCATATCTAATAGTTTAAATGATTTTAACTTATGGATCAATAAAGTTTTGTGAATCTTATATCAAGGTCACATGCTTTTATTTCTTGGATTTATGTTTAGCATTTAAAAAGTCCCTTCTTTCTTTTTTCATGTTGTCTCCTTTGTACATTTGGGATGTGCTTATATTACCAGGTTATGTTTCCCATATTCTGCTCTTAATAAAGCAGTAAATATCCACCCTTCATGGTGACTGCACCACTGAACAAAGTTCGGATTATTAAAACTGGACCTCTGAAATCGGTCACAAAACTGATACTTCCTGGAGTGTCAATCTCCCGAGTTGCTCACAGTTCTCATTGGTTCTTCCCCCTGACCTCATGTCACTACTGTAGTCTACACTGATGTGTGGTCAGAGGGAGGATCCATTAGGATCTGCAGGAGATTGATGTCACCAGACTTGTTAGCATTCCAGCAGACTTCCAGTACCAGTTCCAGTTATCGGAACAGTGTTCTAAAGGTGGGGCACCAGGTGAGTAGGTATTGTATTCTTTACAGGCAACAGTGATTACAGTATTATTTTTTGCAACAGGGTCACACTCACTTTAAATGCTTTATGCAGCCATTGCTTCATAGTTCACAAGTACACCTATCAGTTTTTTGTCAATAATGGTAATAGTAATCTGGGAATCCCTTTTGTTCACCTTTTCTAATGAAAGAGAGCTATTCTTAACGACACCCACTGTAGGTTCTTTGCTATTTCTCGCATACAGAAGTATGAAAGTATTTTTGCTAAGTTAATTTTTATCACAGTTACGTTACTTAACTACTACATGGTGACTTCACCATGGTTCGGTCAGATTCAGACTTGCCTTGGAATTTGGAATGTGTCTAGTGATATATCAAGGAGAGAGTAAGGGTCTCAAAGCAGACCCTCCAATGCCAGAAATTACAATTAATGTGAAATATCAGTCACTTTAGGGATTCTGTTCTCTTTCTGATGAGCAAACATAAGTTCAAATCTTCACTCATACACAGACCAAAATTAAAACAAGAAAGGGGATGTTACCTTTTCCAATTGTAATCAAAACAAAAAAGTCTGAAGTTCCACTTCAAAATGAACTGAGTAAATCTTTTTGACTTAACATAGCTGCAGAGTTTCCTGGAGAGCATTATTAGTTTACTGATTATTTGAATTCTTCTCTGCATTAGTTCTTTTAGTCATAGCTGTCATGAAAAAAAGTTTGGATATGCATTAAATTGTAGACACCTGGAGATGCTGGCTCATACCTTCAGAAAATAGCAATGCTATATGAGCCCCAAGTCCTGGAGCCCAAACCTACAAATATTGATGATTCCTGGTTCTGTTGAAGGCTGGTTTGCCTCATTATGCCCCCATGAAACCTCCTGTTAGCCAGTGAGGCTGTGCACAATAGTTATGAGCCAAAAACGTATTTCTAAAGTACAGGTTCACTTTAAGCTTACTAAAGGAATCTCATTTTTTCTTTTTTTTTGTTGTTAGAAAGAATAAGCATTTCTCTCACGTAGCAATTATTTCTGATTCATCACCAGCAGCATATAACTTTCCACTCTGTGGCACCAGGCATGTTAATGAATCCCTTCCAGACAATCTCTAGTTAGCTCATGCTGGTTGACATGCTGTTGCCTCGCCAACATAGACTGTTGTCTGAGCACATGGAAGACAGACGTAAAACTACATAAAACCTGCCATGAAATACTAGGTGCATTATGGGATGCAATAGGAAATCAATAAACTACCTCAAGCCTTTAGATAGCTGTTATGTGTATATAGTTGGATACTTTTTAAGAAAAATTCCAGCAAGAATTACAATCATTTATGGAACTTCTAATATTATCTACAAAACATTATCCTCTTTTTTTTTTGGAATCAGAAAATGTATTCAATCAACCTATTTTTTCAAATTTCACAGAATTCCTTTGGAACTGATTTAGTAAGGCTTTCATATGCTTCTGGACTGGGGTGCTGGACTGGACTGGGAGTCTACCTCTTGGAAGAACTATTTGTTAATGCAGAAATGCTTCTAGGAGACTGCAGTGGATTATAAGTGTAAATCACTTTTTTCAAAATGATTAAACATCGAATTGCAATGGGAAAATATTGGATTTTTGTTTTCCATTAACACTGATGTAAGGAGCATTCTTACTCCCAATGACATTTACAGTATGTAAAGGGAATTCCTACTCCCGCTGACACCTACAGTATGTAAGGTGCATTCCTACTCTCATTGACACCTTCTGTATGTAAGGGGCATTCCTATTCCCACTGATTCCACTGACACCTTCATAAATGCCATTTCTACTTCCACTGACATCTCTGTAAGAGGCATTCTTACTCCCCCTGATACCTATGTAGGGGCATTCCTACTCCCACTGACACCTATGTAATGGACGTTCCTACTCAAACGTACACATTTTATTATTGTGCAATACCCATTTGTCACATGTGTATTATCAGGCTTACCCATTTCTAGCCCAACTTTGTCAGAGTTGCCCATTTCATTCCCTTAACATTTTTAAGTCAGTGCTGCTTGCCTAAATGACTATGCTACTGTAATTTAATCTTTGGTAGTACTTTCACTACCAAACCCCACTCCTAAATACTCATAAATGTTGGCCACACCCCCTATTCCCTGCATGATCTATGCTTCTCCCAATTCATTTTGGTATACTCTTTGTGCCATCAACCTTCCTCACCCTAAATCTCAGTCAAAGCATTTCCATGTATGCAGAAAAGCATATGTAATGGAAGGGTTTCAATTTATTTAAGTGATTCTTTGTTTAGGTTTATGTGTATCTGTACCTTGCACTGTGTATCACACTTGCATAAATTGTGGCATATATGTGAAGCGTATACAGTGTGAAAAAATGTGTACAGTCCATTTAAGAAAAAAAGGATGTTTGTCCCCCTAAAATGTCATATAAGTCCCATATCCAGGCATGAAGCCTTGGTGGCCAGGAAAGGAGGGGGGGCGGGGTAGCATGTGTGCCTTCCCCTCTCCCTGAACCATACCAAGCTTTTCCTCCTTGCAATGCATCTTTCCCTCAATGTTCAGGCTCCAAAGGGCCTCATTCCCACATCCTGTATCATAAAAGGAATGTGGGGTTTGTGGGGGGAAGCTCATCAGAATCTGAAAGCCCCCTTTGGAAATAGGGGGACCCTTCACAGGTAAATGACTACAGAGTACAGAGTACATAGTACTCCTTGTTACTACTAATTCATGCAAAACATGTAGAAAGAAAATAAAGACACCCACAAAAAACAATAGATTGCGGTTTGACCCCCTCCTCCCTCCTTCCCCTATGGGGAAAGGCTGTGCAATATGATCTGTGAATCGGGGAGAGTCTGATGAATGACAATAACTTCATACATTTACCAATGTGGCCCTTGAACAATTACACATTGTCCATCACAATTATTAGTTACCTAAGTGGATAACTGCAATCTCAAAAAAGTTGGCAGGTAAAGCATGCAAAGATAAAATATTAGCAGAAACGTTCTTAATGATCTTTTTTTTGCAATTGGTCTTTGTATGGGAACTTTTCATTTTTACCTGGTGATTTCAGCAGTTTCTCTAAGATTTACAACTGGCGTAGCTAAAAACAAAACTCAATCCAATACTTTTGTCTACTTGTTATGACTTTAATTTGTCATTTTTCTCATGCTACATTTTGAAGCACATGAACACATTGACCAATTAACCGTCTTCCATGCTGATTTCTAATGACACCTGCACCTAAAACTTTTTTTCTTATCTCTGCAAACAACTTTGTTTTCTACAAGATGGAAGCATCTTAAGATTCTTCCCGCTGTGCTCCAGTAGAAACAACCCACCCAGCTGCACAACATTTTACACAGTCCAAACATCTTCAAAATTCCTAAAACATTCTTAAAATGTCGATATTAATTGTAACCCTCTTTTGCTATTAACCATTAATTGACTAAAAGAGCTTCATGTATATATACCACAGTAAACATGAAAAGAACAATGTATTAAATTAGCCTACCATACAGTATGTGTGATCAAGGAGTTCACTAAAACCACTTCTCGTCCAAAAGGATTGCTCCTTTATGACCAGAGCAGTTTTAAGGCTTTGGAGCTGTCATGTTACACATGCGTGGTGTGTTTCTTTGCCTTTAATAATTTGTCCCTATCTCAATCTGTAGTTCAGGGATGCTCTGCATTGTTAGTCCCACCCTTCTTCTTTATGCTTTAGGCTGCATTCTCCACATTTATAGTCATGGCCTAAAAAATTGGCACCCCTGCATTTCTATCAGATAATGCACCACTTCGCCCAGAAAATTGTTGCAATTATAAATGTTTAGGCATTCTCATGCTTTTTTTCTTTTGTTTGTATTGGTATGACACAAAAAAGTGGAGAAACAAAAAAATAAATCTAAAGTCTCTTACACACTGTTGGGAGAGCTTTCTTGCATGGTTCCTAGTCGAGAAAACTGCCAGGAATCTCAACGAGAAAAATAGAGAACCTACTCTCTATTTTCTCGTCAGGATTCTCGTTTTTCTCGTCGGGATTCTCGTCGGCCTGTTTCCCGACGAGAAAACCGGTCGTGTGTATGCTTTTCCGAGTCTTAAAAAATTGCGCATACTCAGAATCAAGTATAAGACAGGAGCGCTCCTTCTGGTAAAACTAGCGTTTATAATGGAGATAGCACATTCGTCACGGCTAAGCAGCCACAAAACACCAGTGAACCTTCACAATTTTCGACTGTAGGGACTATATTCTTACCTTTAAAGGCCTCATTTCTTTTTAGTAGAATGATGAGCTTAACCAAAAAGCTGTAATTTTGTTTCATTTGTCCACAGCAAACTCTTAACGGCAAACTCTTTGATCAATTTTTCTCTTTTGACAACGTCCAGGGAGATTAGCTACAGTGCCATGGGCTATAACCTTCTTGACAATGTTGCACACAGTGGACACAGAAACATTAAGATCTCTGGAGGTGGACTTGTAACCTTGAGATTGTCCATGCTTTTCAACAATTTTTTTTCTTGAATCCTCAGACAATTCTTTGCTGCTCTTTCTCTTCTCTATGCTGCGTGTGGCACACAGAGACACACAACAGAAAGGTTGGGTAAAATTTTCACAGTTTTAACTGGGTGCTGGTGTGATTTCTATATTGTCAGCACCTGTTAATTGATACGTATGAGTTTAATTACAAATTACAGGAGCATCACAAACTTGGGATGCAATTATTTCTTACAATTTTGAGAAGGGGCCAATAATTTTGTCCAGTCCATTTTTGGAGTTTTGCATGGAATGTGTCAAATTTGTCTTTTTGTTTCTCCACTTTTTTGTGCCATACCAATACAAAAAAATAAACATGAGAATGCCTAAACATTTTTAACTGCAACAATTTTCTGGGCAAAGTGGTGCATTGTTGACAAAAATGCAGGGGTGCCAATATTTTTGGCCATAACTGTATATACTTCTGGAGCTGGACATATGATTTTCAATCCTATCCAATGATCATCTGCACAAGTTTGGATTAATGCTTTCTATAATCTGCAAGATGTCATTTGGATTGAGTCATTGTCTGCTAACTCTACTGTGACTGTAAGTTACAGCTATCTCATCACAAATGAATCATTTATAGAGATCGCACTTTCAGTGCTTAGATTTGGAAGGCAGAACCAAAGCTGTGACAGTTTGTCTGTCAATGGTTCATTTGCTTTTATATTCTACCCAACTGATCTTGATAGTGTCCTTTTCAGGACAGAGAGGGCATTATTCTGATATAATATTTTAACAGATAATTTTGCTGGATGAAAAATTAGGCCAAAAATAGGAAAACATTTTTATTACACAACAAAAACCATGGGGTATCTCTGTTTCAAAGTAATGTAAAATATAAAGCGATCATTTATTTTTCACTGTCATAAAGTACCTGAGAAATGTTAAAACTAGGTTAAGGACCAGTGCATGGGCAAGTTGTTTTTTTGCTATTTGCCTGCTAATAATTGGCCAGTGTATGGACCCCCAGTGACTCTCAAGGCTGACACAGTGATTACATAACTAAGAAGCAGACAGGCTGGATCTGGGCTATTACTGTGTGACCATAGTTGTCTACTCCAGGATCTAAGCCTAAGGGGCACACTTGAAAGCACACATGAAATGTCATAGACCTACGGACACAGTCGCCCATGTAAACAAGTGAAAATAGCACGCTGTCTATATTAATCACTAGGTTTTACAGCATACACACAAAGAAGCACCGCTCTAACTGTAAGAACCTCCATTTATAGTAGTTGATTACTGGTACCTCTACACCAGGTGCTCAGGTTTAGACGACCTCCCACTCGTCACCAACATAGGATAAGGATATATAGAAAGAACCCGCACTCTGGAATCCATCCAATTTCTTTATTCGATTATCACCAAGTACAAGGTAACTGCTACCTTTTACAGCACAGGCCAACAAACAAGAGAAAAGAGAGATTATTTTATGCTTCTTGACCTAAAATGAGTCTTTTGACTCCTCTCATCATTCCAAGTGAGACTTCATATTCTGCATTTAAACACAAATGTCAAGATGTGCAAAGATGAGGGAAATTAAATCTAAAATATGTTATCACCGTTTATACATTTTTAGGCTTGATGCTGCCCCTCCCCCTTTACAGTGCTGTCCAAGAGATGCATTATAGTAGATACAACTGAACATTTTATTTTTCTTATTTGTGGTACACACATTTTTTTGCAGAGAACACTAAAACATTGTCATGTACTGCAACATTTACTGAGTAAATTATAATGTTTTATTCAGCAATGAAAGTTGAATAAAAACATAATATTTACTCACTACATTTTACTGCAAAATATAATGTTTTTAGTCAAGTTCTTGTTGTTAATGAAATCATTGTAATTTTCTCAATGCGTAAGGATTTGCAATATTGTAAGGGAGTACAAAACTGCCAAATAGAACTTGAAAAAAATGTTAAAGATAAATACCAGTTTAAACAGAGTGATTTAAAATGCAAAAGTGCTGGGTCTTCTATACTAAAACATGGTTTGAATGAACAGTAAAACATATACCTGCATTAAAGGTATATATATTTTTGTTATTGTTATCTGGATCTTTGGTCTATTACCTGCTCAGCGCCCTTTACCTGACCACCATCTTTCTACAACTATAATCACAGATTCTCCCTTATATGCCCTACACTTGATTCATTTTAATTTTACAGTGCAAATAGGCAAAAATTGCTTTTGGTTAGAGTTCAGCTTTAAAAACATTGGGGGTTATATACTAAAACTGGAGCGTGCAAAATCTGGTGTAGCTCTGCATAAAAAACAATCAGCATCCAGGTTTTATTGCCAAAGCTTAATTGAACAATTTGAAGTTGGAAGCTGATTGGCTACTATTCACAGCTGCACTAAATGTAGAGTGCACAAGTTTTGATAAAACTCGAAAAATTTGAATATCGTGCAAAAGTTCATTTATTTCACTAATGCAACTTAAAAGGTGAAACTAATATATGAGATAGACTCATTACTTGCAAAGCAAGATAGTTCAAGCCGTGCCCGTGATTTGTCATAATTGTGATGATTATGGCTTACAGCTCATAAAAACCCCAAATCCACAATCTCAGAAAATTAGAATATTACATGCAATCAATAAAACAAGGATTGTACATAGAACAATATCGGACCTCTGAAAAGAATAAGCATGCATATGTACTCTTGGTTTGGGCCCCCTTTTCAGCAATTACTGCCTCAAAAAGAGGCATGGAAGCTATCAGCCTGTGGCACTGCTGAGGTGTTATGGAAGACCAGGATGCTTCAATAACAGCCTTCAGCTCTTCTGCATTGTTCGGTCTCATGTCTCTCATCTTTCTCTTGGCAATGCCCCATAGATTCTCTATGGGGTTCAGGTCAGGCGAGTTTGCTGGCCAGTCAAGCACAGTAATCCCACGGTCATTGAACCAGGTTTTGGTGCTTTTGGCAGTGTGGGCAGGTGCCAAGTCCTGCTGGAAAATGAAGTCAGCATCCCCATTGAGCTTGTCTGCGGAAGGAAGCATGAAGTGCTCCAAAATCTCCTGGTAGACGGCTGCGTTGACCCTGGACTTAATGAAGCACCGTGGACCAACACCAGAAGATGACATGGCTCCCCAAATCAACACAGACTGTGGAAACTTCACACTGGACTTCAAGCATCTTGCAGTGTGTGCCTCTCCATTCTTCCTCCATACTCTGGGTCCTTGGTTTCCAAATGAGATGCAAAATTTGCTCTCATCAGAAAAGAGGACTTTGGACCACTGAGCAACAGACCAGGTCTGTTTTTCTTTAGCCCAGGTAAGACGCTTCTGACATTGTTTGTTGTTCAGGAGTGGCTTGACAAGAGGAATACGACATTTGAAGCCCATGTCCAGGATCCGTCTGTGTGTGGTGGCTCTTGATGCATTGACTACAGCCTCAGTCCACTCCTTGTGAAAGTCCCCAACACTTTTGAATGGCCTTTTCCTGACAATCCTCTCCAGGCTGCGGTCATTCTTGCTGCTTGTGCACCTTTTTCTTCCACACTTTTCCCTTCCAAATTACTTTCTATTAATGTGCTTTGATACAGCACTTTGGCAACATCCAACTTCTTTTGCAATTACCTTTTGAGGCTTTCCCTCCTTATGGAGGGTGTCAATGATGGTTTTCTGCATAACTGTCAGGTCAGCAGTCTTTACCATGATTGTGATTCCTACTGAACCAAACTGAGAGACCATTTAAAGGCTCAGGAACCCTTTGCAGGTATTATGGCTTAATTAGCTGATTAGAGTGGGACACTTTGAGCCTAGAATATTGCACCTTTTCACAATATTCTAATATTCTGAGATTGTGGATTTGGGGTTTTCATGAGCTGTAAGACATAATCATCACAATTATGACAAATCATGGCTTCAACTATCTTGCTTTGCATGTAATGAGTCTATCTCATATGTTAGTTTCACCTTTTAAGTTGCATTAGTGAAATAAATTAACTTTTGCACGATATTCAAATTTTTCGAGTATCACCTGTATATTGTGTAATAAATTGTAGAAACAGATGAAAAATAAATATCAAAACCACTAAACTCCTTCTTGTTCCAGGATGGGCTATAGTTTGTGGGAAATGAATTTAGGATGAAAGTTGGGGCATTCCTTTTCCGTCAGCTTGAGTAGTTTGCTTGTATAAATACATATATTTTCCAAGTGTATTCATCTGTGCTATATCTACTGCATGAATATGATTAAAGCCCCTTCCTCATAAGGTTGCAACCCAAAAAATTGTTTACACACAACGCCCCTTAAGAAGGTCTAAATTCTAACTGTAAACAGGTCTAAAATTCCCCCATTCCATAATCTGCTTTTTATTTGCTGCTGAGATAGGCTTTATCCTAGTGTGCAGTCTGCAGCACAGGAGCCAAGTCTCAGTGTGTCTTCCCACACTAAATGCAACGCATAAGAGAGAAGAGCTGGCAAAGCTATAATTAAGGCTCATGCCGAAATGCGTCAGCTGTTGCTTTTTAATGCTCAAATGTAGCCAATAAAGTTTTGCATCAAGGACTTTGGAGTTGCCAGAGTTGTTTTCTGAATGGCTGCTATGTTTTATTGTACTTTACTCATTAATATTTACTTTATTTATTTTATTTATTATAGGTACTTATATAGCGCCATCAATTTACGCAGCGCTTTACATACATATTATACATTCACATCAGTCTCTGCCCTCAATGAGCTTACAAACTAAGGTCCCTAACTCAAATTCATACTGTACATACACACACTAGCGCCAAATCAGACAGGAGCCAATTAACCTATCAGCATGTCTTTTGAGTGTGGGAGGAAACCAGAGTACTCAGGTTTATCGATTAAGCCTGTATGATTTGTACCAGACCTCAAAGCACTATCATAAGTTTCCCGGAGAAGACTTAGGTATTGGTAATGGATTTGAGAGGCTAAACCTTATTTTTAAAGTCTATCTCGAGCTGCCACTAAGCCATAGTGAACAATGCAAAACCTGAATGTTCTCTATCACTACAAGTTCTGTCTTTAAGATGTTGGTTGACCACTTCCCTACCCGCCCATAGTCAAATGACGTCCACAGATGGGATCTCCCATCCTGGGTGGACGTCATATGACGTCCTGGGCTTTGTGGGGGGATATCTGAATGATGCCTGCAGCTGGAGGCATCATTCAGATATCCTTCTATTTTGCCGGCGATTCTGCGCACAATAAGAATGATCATAGCGGCGGTTCCGCCGCTTGATCATTCTTATAGGCAGCGGGAGGGGACATCCCCCCTCCCGCCGCCATCCGGTGCTTCTCCAGGCTCTCCCGTGCCATCGGGGGCCTGGAGAATGAATCGTCCAGCGCCGGATAGGAAGCATAGAGATGACTGGTGACCAGATGGTCACCAGTCATCTCTATGACCGTCGGAGGCCCGCGCGCGATGTGATGACGTCACGCCCGGGTTCTCAAAGGTAAACAAAGCCGCCATTGCGGCTAGTAAGCATGAGATCGGTGAAT
Source organism: Rana muscosa (assembly GCA_029206835.1). Taxonomy (NCBI): domain Eukaryota; kingdom Metazoa; phylum Chordata; class Amphibia; order Anura; family Ranidae; genus Rana; species Rana muscosa. The sequence continues at coordinate 428,892,203 of CM055121.1, read as the reverse complement.
TTTTTTTCACGATCTCATGCTTTCCAGCCTGGAGGAGAGATGTGGGGTCTTATTGACCCCGCATCTCTCCATAAAGAGGACCTGTCACACACCATTCATATTTGATCAAAAGTGATCAAATATGATGACGTCACGCCCGGGTCCTCAGATGTAAACAAAGCCACCATTGCGGCTAGTAAGTATGAGATCAGTGAAAAATGTTTCACTGATCTCATGCTTTCCAGCCTGGAGGAGAGATGTGGGGTCTTATTGACCCTGCATCTCTCAATAAAGAGGACCTGTCACACACATTCCTATTACAAGGGATGTTTACATTCCTTGTAATAGGAATAAAAGTGATCAAAAAAAAAAATTTAAAAAAAGCGTAAAAATAAAATAAATGAAGTAAACAAAAAAAAAATAATAATAATTTTTTTTTAAAACGCCCCTGTTCCCAGTAGCTCGCGATCAGAAGCGAATGCACACGTAAGTCCCGCCCACATATGTAAACGCCGTTCAAACCACATATGTGAGGTATCGCCGCGTGCGTTAGAGCACGTGCAACAATTATAGCACTAGACCCCCTCTGTAACTCTAAACTGGTAACCTGAACATTTTTCAAAGCGTCGCCTATGGAGATTTTTAAGTACCGAAGTTTGGCACCATTCCATGAGTGTGCGCAATTTTAAAGCGTGACATGTTAGGTATCTATTTACTCGGCGTAACATCATATTTCATATTTTACAAAAAAATTGGGCTAACTTTACTGTTTTGTTGTTTTGTAATTCATGAAACCATTTTTTTCCCAAAAGAAGGCATTTGAAAAATTATTGCGCAAATACTGTGCAAGAAAAAAATTACCGTCATTTTATTCCCTAGGGTGTCTGCTAAAAAAACATATATAATGTTTGGGGGTTCTGAGTAATTTTCTAGCAAAAGAGTGATGATTTGTACATGTAGGAGAGAAGTGCCAGAATAGGCCCAGTATTGGGGTGGTATAAAAAGCCCAGTGTTGAAGTGGTTAAAAAGATAGTGTGCCACAATGATTTTGCCATGGGGCCCCATCACACATAGTTACGGTCCTGGGCTAACTTTACTGTAAATTGGTTGTTCAGCTTTGCATAGTTGCTAGAAAACAGATTGACCTGCTTTCTGCATACCAGATAAATTCCAAACACCAGAGTCTACCAGGCCAAACAATTCTTCAAGTTTTACAGTAAAAAACAATTTATTCATTTTTTGGATGCAATGATTGAAGTATATCTCAAGCCATTTTGTTTTAGATAGAGTTGGGAAGGGTCAGAACTCCTGTTACATTGTTTTTATGTTTGTGTCCCAGCTGGGGAGATTTATTCTCTCTGTTTTTCTTGGAGATCACTGTAACCGTAACTGAAAGCGAGGGAAAAATCCAAAAATTTTAAGTTGTCACTGAAACAAGAATACAGGGGAAATCATTCAATGGGAATGCTTGTTCAAGTGACAGCCATCTAAGATTTTTATTCTTTAGAGAGATATCCTCTAACTTTTTTTGAGTTTTTGGGACTGGAAGTAAAGGAAAATCTCCGTGGACAAAAAAATTTAATAAAAAAATGTGTCTAGGGTTGTACGCCTGTATGCATACATGTGTTTTTGCAAGTGCTTTTGTATGCAAACATATAGCCACTTATAGCCATGGACTTTTATAGGTGGCAGTACCTGTGGGCTCCCTGGCAGGGAAATGCTCTGGATAGTGTGAGTAAGCACTACAGCACCCCTCCTGTAGTCAGTGAGACAGTCTATTAAACAAACCAGGAAAGAGAGAGTGGCACCCTGCACTTTATTGCCAATAATGTGGGAAGTTGTATATACTATTTTTACTGAAGAAATGCAAAGAACTGGACTGTTATTTTGAGTTAAATCGTTCAAGTAAAGTTGTAAGCAACATGATTCCTTGCCTCATCCCTGACACAGCCAGGAAAACTGTATTACGTGAATGTCATGGGGTTAAGCTAAGCTACATTGAGAAGAAGACGTGTTAACAATTGTGTAAGCCTTATCGGCTCAGGAGTGGGTGGTAGTTAGGGGAAAGCAGTCACCTTCCTGGTGGTGAAAGGGAATCTCCGCAGGTACCAGGTGACCCGGGTGCCCATGTAGCATTCGCCCCAGGTGTTTGGTGCCTGAGCCCTAACCTGGCCCATGAGAGTGTAGGCCTACAAGTCAAGAGTGCTGGGCATTAAGGGGTTAAAGGGTACTGTGACCTGGAGGATGCCTCAGAATGGCCTTGAGCCTGCATCTACAAAGTAGGAGTTTGGGCACCAGAATCAATAGGTGGCCCTGAAGCTCTGTCTGCAGGTGGGTGCTCAGCTGCATGTGCTGTTCTTGTGTACTGGAAAGGAGCAACCTGATTGCAAACTTGACAGAGATTCTAACTCTTTCCCACTCTAAACAAAATCTAAAACTAAACTAACTAAACTAAAATATTTAAGCTTTAGAAACACATTCACATATTTACATAACAGCCCAGCTCTCAGCAAGTTACACCATTGTGATGGTTTTGTAGGAGAGGGCAGACACATGGCTATTATCTTTGGGGTCTCCTAAAGAAATAGTCCAGAGGTTTATTTAAAATATAGCTATATATAAATTATTTTTCTTTTCTTTTTTTCTTTTGGATAGTGTGGTGAGGGGTTAGCAATCCTTTCAGGCCATATTGTTGTTGTGTACCCATAAGCAAGATTCAACCACTTTGTTTGTCTTGGTAACTACTTAGACTGAAAGTAAGGGGAAATCAAAAAATTTGAGTTGTCTCCAGAACAGTAAAATAGGGCAATGGGGTTTATTTACTAAAGCTGGAGAGTGCAAAATGAGTCACAAATCTGCAGAGAAACCAATCAGCTTCTAAGCTCAGCTTGTTCAATTAAGCTTTGGCAATAAAACCTGGAAGCTGATTGGTTACTATGCAAAAATGTGACTGATTTTGCACGCTCTAGCTTTAGTAAATAAGCCCTTATGTTCTACTGGGAACACTCATTCAAGTGACAACTGTGTTAGTTGAGCTGAGCATGATATTGGCTTCTTTAAATGGCTTAGTTGCACTATAGTTCATATTTTACCCTAATATTTTATATCTGAAAGACTACATTCAAAGGCTTTATAGCTCTTTGCCAAGCTTTAAAAAAAGAAAAAAAGAAAAAAAAAAACCTTGCAATGAATAACCCACCACAGATAATGTATTTGTTTTTACTGCACTCTGGCTAGTTCAGGTTACTCTGACCTGAGCAGATGTCTGACTGTTTTTCACATATGCCCTTCTTCACATTAAACAGATATATTTTGGATTATTAGACATTATGCAGGACCAGAAATAAATTGTGACATTGTAGCTTAAACTGTTCTGCTTGGATAATGGGTAGAAGATAATGAGAGCACTGACAGACAAAAGGTCGCTAGCACTGGGGGTAGTCTTCGTTATGACTGTGCTTGTAGCCAGGGCTTTCTGCTTCAATCTCCTCAACAATAAAGTTTGTCCTCATAAAGTATTTGCAGCTAGGCTAAATGTAGAACTTCAGAAGACTTTAACCATGTTTTGTCCGTAGAGCTATTAATTGCACAGCATACGGCAGCTTCTAGTGTCTCTGCATCTTTACAATATAATTGCTTCATTAATTGCCTTCATTCTATGAGCTACTGCCTAGAAGAATCACTAATGCTGAAACTTCATTTCTGATTCTGGAAAAGAAAACATTCAGATTTGCAACATGGTTTCTCTACTTCCCTGTAGTCCGTTGTATTATGGAACCATCTGAGGTACTCATTAGTATGTCAGGACATATATGGGTAACCTTGGACATCAACAGGCGCCCTTGTCTAATGTATTTTGGGGGGAACTGTGCATATGATAGGTCTAGGTTTTAAGCTGATAGATTTGTTTTCCTAATACAAAAGGACAGAACACTTTCCTCCAATATTAAATAAGATGAGAAGAGGGGGAGATTTTGTGGTCCAAATTAGAAGCGTAGTCTAGGGTTGCAACACTGTTCCTTTAGACCCGGTTCACACAGGGGCGACTCCGGACGCGACTTCAGGTCGCCCCGAGTTGCCCCAAGTCGCGTTATTTTTAAAACTAATTGAAGTGAATGGAGATGTTTTAATGTACACGACTGCAGTCGCTCCGACTTCAAAAAAGGTTCCTGTACTACTTCAATCAGACTTCTAGGTGACCTATAGGCAACTTGTACCCATTGATTTCAATGGAAGTCGCTTAGAAGTCTGATCACTGTTCATTTTGAAGGCAACTTTACAGGAAGCAGAAAGGAATTTACCCAGAAGCCACAAGGAATTTACTTCAAGTCGTGTTGTTAATGACCACAAGTCGCGTTGAAGTCTCCTCCAAGTCTCGCTGTGATTCATGCTCAAGTCATGTCTGAGTTGCTTCTGGAAGTCGCGCTGGAAGTCGTGTTGCCCCAGTGTGAACCGGCTCTTATAGGGCAGGGAGTGTGTTACTGGCTTGATCAAAAAAAGAAAACACCACACCACAGCTAAGGATTAATACGCTGCAATGCATTAATTTGCTCTTGGGTTTAGATATGATATAAGCCTTTTGAAATTTAAATTAGTGTCCTTGTTTTTCATATCCTGTTTTTTTTTTTTTTTTATTGTGTCACAGGTGCAGTGAAAAGACAGCTTCTCAGAAGAATCAATCAATATCAAGTGTATAAGCCACAACCAAAACTTTGTACTATATTGCAAAAGACCGAGGCAAGCAGTAAATGCAATAATAAAAACAAAACAATTGTACCTACATGACTAGAACCCTTCATTCAGGTTGTGCTGAAGGCAAGCTTGTTTGAGGGAGGATATCCCTAAATTACCAGAAAAACTATCACGTCGTAAAAGGAAGTTTAAAACGGGGTAAATAACACATATCTGTGTACACCATGTTTTTTTTTTTCTAAAGAAATAGGGGAAAAAAGGGAGGGGGGAGATGTTGGGGGAAAGCTAGGGCGGGTGGTAGGGGGGTGGAGGGGTCACCCCCAGGGAGCAGGGGACAACAGCATCAGGCAAGCTGTGAAGACCACCGGCAATGAATCTTAATTAAGTGTATTGGAGGAATTTGTCAGAGAAGCGGAAGAGGTCCCAATAAAGCCATCTGGACTTATGTTCCTCTGACTTATCCCGTTAAGTAAAGGTCAGATCTTCCATTTGTTCAATGTCCTTCACTCTTGCGAGCCATTGGGCCACTGTTGGTAAGGACTGTTGCTTCCATAGAGGTGGAATGCAAGCCTGTGCAGCATTAAGGAGATGTTTTAGAAGAAATTTGTGATAACGTTTCCTTGACTAAAGGATTAGGGTGAAGTAGGACCACAGCTAGGTTATCTTGTAAAGAAATGTCTGTGAATATATGTATGAGCTTGTGCACTGGTTGCCAGAAAGTTTAGGACACTCCCAATAAAAATGTAAGAGGGTACCCGAATGTAGGCCACAACGCCAACATCGATCAGTTTGATGAGGGAATAGCTTTCATATCCTCTTTTTGATACTTAAAGTGTTACTGAAACTAGGACCCTGCATTCACTATATTTGGTCTTCCACAGTGCACAGAACATGGACATGCAATTATTTTAGTAAATATAAACTGCTAAATACCTTTTCTCATCAGCAGTATACAGCAGTCTTATGACTTCTATCAGTGTCTGGTTAAAGCTTATAGGAGTAGTTTTCATTCTACTCTGACTGTCCTATGAGGCTGCAGGACCCCTGACCCTCTGTCTGGACAGTGCTGATCACATGCACGCTGCCAAAAAAAAACTCTCTAGCAAAACATACCAAACTGAGCATGTACAGAGTGCTTCCAAGGCTCTATATTATCAGGAGATGGATTGGAGACTGTGGAAGAAGGGGAGGATCAAAGAAGACAGGATCAAACAGCCTTTTGACACAATGCTCAGGATTAACCCCTTAGATTCCACAGTAAGTATAACAAGCATGCTTTACTGTATATGCAGACTGTTGTGGGTTTAGTAACACTTCAACATATCTTTTGAATAGCTCTGAATCTCAGCCTACAACAATACATGCAGTGGGTTTCATAGTTTCTAAACCCAAGCCAGTCTAGCACTAGTTCTTAGAGGGGCTTTGGGTAGAGAGAGTGAGCAGAGTGATCTTTTCATGTCTGCGCTGCTGACAAAAGCTAATAATAATCAGATTTCCTTGTAAATAAAATCTCATTGAGACCTGTGCTGAGCTGCATATTACAGACACCCACAAGATTATGGTCGTCTTCAGCAACATAGGCATTGCTGCCTCTGTGAATAACCACATTCATCTCTATGAAAAAAAAACCAACTGTCACACAAATAGATCACTGTTTATCAGTACAAACCATTAATATACATATAAATGCTGTAAAAGTGTCCATTTTTTTTATAGTAGGTAAAACATGGTAGTTTTAAGTAACTGAAAAAATATATATAAGTAGGGATGAGCTTTATGTTCGAGTCGAACATTGGCTATTCGCCCGTTCGGCGAACATCGAACAATTTGGGGTGTTTGCGGCAAATTCGAAAAGCCGCGAAACACCCTTTAAAAGTCTGTGGGAGAAATCTAAAGTGCTCATTTTAAAGGTTAATATGCAAGTTATTGTCATAAAAAGTGTTTGGGGACCCGGGTCCTGCCCCAGGGGACATGTATCAATGCAAAAAAAGTTTTAAAAACGGCAGTTTTTTCGGGAGCAGTGATTTTAACCACTTAACAACCACCTGCCGACAAATAACGTCGACAAGGTGGTTGCTTAACTCTGGGAGGACGTTATATAACGTCCTCCCAGAATCGCGCTCCCGCGTGCCCCCTGGGGCGCGCACACGGGAAACTCTTCACTTGTAAACAGACCGGCGTCATTTGATGACGCCGGTTCCTCCCTCCCCTCTCTGTACCGATCGGTACAGTGTGAGAGGGGAGGGGGAGGGAGCGGATGGCAGCAGCAGCACTGTGGGCTGGATCTGTGACAATTGCAGTCACAGATCCAGCCATCCATCCATCCCTGCTCAGCCATCCCTGTGCTATACCCTGCCAATACTCTGCAATACACCCTGCCAATACTCTGCAAAATACCCTGCCAATACTCTGCAAAATACCCTGCCAATACCCTGGTGCAATACTCTGCAATACCCTGGTGCAATACTCTGCAATACTCTGGTGCAATACTCCGCAATACCCTGGTGCAATACTCTGCAATACCCTGGTGCAATACTCTGCAATACCCTGTGCAATACTCTGCAATACCCTGCAAAATACTCTGCAATACCCTGCGCAATACTCTGCAATACCCTGCGCAATACTCTGCAATACCCTGCGCAATACCCTGCAAAATACTCTGCAATACCCTGCAAAATACTCTGCAATACCCTGGTGCAATACTCTGCAATACTCTGGTGCAATACTCTGCAATACTCTGGTGCAATACTCTGCAATACCCTGCGCAATACTCTGCAATACCCTGCGCAATACTCTGCAATACCCTGCGCAATACTCTGCAATACCCTGCGCAATATTCTGCAAAATACTCTGCAATACCCTGCACAATACTCTGCAATACCCTGCACAATACTCTGCAATACCCTGCACAATACTCTGCAATACCCTCCACAATACTCTGCAATACCCTCCACAATACTCTGCAATACCCTCCACAATACTCTGCAATACCCTCCACAATACCCTGTGCAATACCCTCCACAATACCCTGTGCAATACCCGTGCAATACCCTGCCATACACCGCAATACCCTGCCATAGTCCGCAATACTCCGCAATGCCCTGCAATACTCCGCAATGCCCAGCAATACTCCGCAATGCCCGGCAATACTCCGCAATGCCCGGCAATACTCTGCAATAACCACTTCCCGCCCTCCGGCCGTCATATGACGTCCTTGACTTTGTGCGGGGATATCTGAATGATGGGAGCAGCTACAGGCATCATTCAGATATTAGCTTTTTCAGCCGGCGATTCCCTACACCATAAGAACAATCATAGTGGCTGTTCCGCCGCTTGATCATTCTTACGGGAGGCGAGAGGGGATGTCCCCCCCCCGCCGCCCTCCGGTGCTTCTACCGACTCACCGCTACGATCAAAGCCAGGATTGTTGTTTTTTTTTTTGTATTTTTTTCAGGCTTCCCAGCCTAGAGGTGAGATGTGGGGTCTTATTGACACCCCCCCCATATCTCACTGTAAAGAGGACCTGTCATGCCATATTCCTATTACAAGGGATGTTTACGTTCCTTGTAATAGGTATAAAAGTGATCAAAAAAATGTTTAGGGCGGAAAAACATGTCAAACTAAAATAAATAAAGTAAAATGAAGAATAATTTTTTTTTTTTTTTAAAGCGCCCCTGTCCCCGTGAGCTCGCATACAGAAGCGAACGCATACGTAAGTCCCGCCCACATATTAAAACGGTTTTCAAACCACACATGTGAGGTATCTCTGCGAACGTTAGAGCGAGAGCAATCATTTTGGCCCTAGACCTCCTCTGTAACTCAAAACATGTAACCAGTAAAAATATTTAAAGCGTCGCCTATGGGGATTTTTTAAGTAGCGAAGTTTGGCGCCATTCCACGAGTGTGTGCAATTTTTAAGGGCGATATGTTAGGTATCTATTTACTCGGCGTAACTTCATCTTTCACATTATGCAAAAACATTGGGCTAACTTTACTGTTTTTTTTTTTTAAGCACAAAACATTTTTTTTCCGTAAAATACGCGTTAAAAAAATTGCTGCGCAAATATCGTGCGAGATAAAAAGTTGCAACAACCACCATTATATTCTCTAAGGTCTTTGCTAAAAAAAACATATATAATGTTTTGGGGTTCTATGTAATTTTCTAGCAAACAAATGATGATTTTTACATGTAGGAGAGAAATGTCAGAATTGGCCTGGGTGCTCCAGAACGCCTGAAGGTGCTCCCTGCATTTCGGGCCTCTGTATGTGGCCACGCTGTGTAAAAGTCTCACACATGTGGTATCGCCATACTCGGGAGTAATAGCAGAATGTGTTTTGGGGTGTAATTTGTGGAATGCATATGCTATGTGTGAGAAATAACCTGCTAATATGACAATTTTGTGAGAAAAAAAAAGAGAAAAAAAAAATCTTGATTTTGCAAAGAATTGTGGGAAAAAATGACAACTTCAAAAAACTCACAATGCCTCTTTCTGAATATCTTGGAATGTCTTCTTTCCAAAAAGGGGTCATTTGGGGGGTATTTGTACTTTTCTGGCATGTTAGGGTCTCAAGAATTGAGATAGGCCGTCAGTACTTCAGGTGTGATCAATTTTCAGATATTGGCACCATAGCTTGTGGACTCTATAACTTTCACAAAGACCAAATAATATACACCAATTTGTACTTATTTTTACCAAAGATATGTAGCAGTATAAATTTTGGCCAAAATTTATGAAGAAAAAATACTAATTTGCAAAATTTTATAACAGAAACGAAAAAAAAATCATTTTTTTACAAAATTTTCAGTCTTTTTTCTCTTATAGCGCAAAAAATAAAAAACCCAACAGTGATTAAATACCACCAAAAGAAAGCTCTATTTGTGTGAAAAAAAGGACAAAAATTTCATATGGGTACAGTGTTGTATGACTGAGTAATTGTCATTCAAAATGTGAGAGCACCGAAAGCTGAAAATTGGTCTGGTTATTAAGGGGGTTTAAGTGCCCAGTGGTCAAGTGGTTAATAATGCTTAAAGTGAAACAATAAAAGTAAAATATTCCTTTAATTTTCGTACCTAGGGGGTGTGTATAGTATGCCTTTAAAGTAGCACGTTTCCCGTGTTTATAAAAGTCTCTGCACAAAATATAATTTCTGAAGGAAAAAAAGTCATTTAAAACTACTCGTGGCTATAATGAATTGTCGGTCCCGGCAATACAAAGAAAAGTCATTGAAAAAAAAATGCGTGGGGGTCCCACAAAATTCCATTAACAGGCCCTTCAGGTCTGGTATGGATATTAAGGGGAACTCTGCACCAAAATTAAAAAAAAGGGTGTGGGGTTCCCCCAAAAATCCATACCAGACTCTTCAGGTCTGGTATGGATTTTAAGGGGAACCCTGCACCAAAAAAAAAAAATAAATGGCGTGGGGTCCCCCCAAAATCCATACCAGACCCTTACCAGAGCACGCAACCTGGCAGGCCGCAGAAAAAGAGGGGGGACGAGAGAGAGCCCCCCCTCCTGAACCATACTAGGCCACATGCCCTCAACATGGGGGGGATGTCCCCATGTTGATGGGGACAAGGGCCTCACCCCCACAACCCTTGCCCGGTGGTTGTGGGGGTCTGCGGGCGGGGGGCTTATCAGAATCTGGAAGCCCCCTTTATCAAAGGGGACCCCCAGATTCCGCCCCCCATGTGAATTGGTAACGGGGTACATTGTACCCCTACCATTTCACAAAAGAAAGTGTCAAAAATTTTAACAACCACACAGACACCATTGTGAAAAGTCCTTTATTAAAAATAAAAAAAGCCATTCCAGCATTGTAATGCAGTCTGTCCAGCGACGATCCATGAATCTCCAGTGATGCGGCTAGTCTCCAGCGATGAACGCCGCACATCTTCCCTGCACCAGAGCCTCCCGGCTAATGACGTGCAAGCAGTGTTGACAGTTCTTTTATAACCGAGGTCGGAAACCCCCATGATGCGTTACAGGGGGCGGGGTTACCCGTCCCACCCCCTCTAACGCGTCACGGGAAACCGACCTCAGTTATAAAAGAACTGTGCGTCGTTCATCGCTGGAGCCTCGCCGCATCGCTGGAGAATGATTCATGGATCATCGCTGGACAGACTGCATTACAACGCTGGAATGGCTTTTTTTTTTTTTTTTTTTAATAAAGGACTTTTCACAATGGTGTCTGTGTGGTTTTTAAATTTTTGGACACTTTCCTTGTGAAATGGTAGGGGTACAATGTACCCTGTTACCAATTCACATGGGGGGGTGGAATCTGGGGGTCCCCTTTGTTAAAGGGGGCTTCCAGATTCCGATAAGCCCCCCGCCGCAAACCCCCACAACCACCGGGCAAGTGTTGTGGGGATGAGGCCCTTGTCCCCATCAACATGGGGACATGGTGCTTTGAGGGGTCATAGACCCCCAAAGCATCCTCCCCATGTTGAGGGCATGTGGCCTGGTACGGTTCAGGAGGGGGGGTGCTCTCTCATCCCCCCCTCTTTTCCTGCGGCCTGCCAGGTTGCGTGCTCGGATAAAGGGTCTGGTAGGGATTTTTGGGGGGAACTCCACGCCATTTTTTTTTTAATTTGGCGTGGAGTTCCCCTTAAAATCCATACCAGACCTGAAGGGTCTGGTATGGATATTTGGGGGGAACCCCACGTAATTTTTTTTTATATTTGACGCAGGGTTTCCCTTAATATCCATACCAAACCTGAAGGGCCTGGTAATTGAATTCGGGGGGACCCCACGCATTTTTTTCTTTATCAATGACTTTCAATGACTGTTCTCTGTATTGCCGGGAGCCGACAATTCATTATAGCCGAGAGTGCTTTTAACCACTTCCCGCCCAGTCAATAGCAGATTGACGTCCAGGAAGTGGTTCTGTTATCCACACTGGACGTCATATGACGTCCTGCAGGATAACAGCCGCCGCGCGCCCGGGGGGGAGCGCATCGCGGCGATCGGTGTAGCGGTGTGTCAGTCTGACACACCGCTGCACTGATCTCGGTAAAGAGCCTCCGGCGGAGGCTTTTTACCATGTGATCAGCCGTGTCCAATCACGGCTGATCACGATGTAAACAGGAAGAGCCGTTGATCGGCTCTTCCTCACTCGCGTCTGACAGACGCGAGTAGAGGATAGCCGATTGACGGCTCTCCTGACAGGGGGGGTTTGCGCTGATTGTTTATCAGCGCAGCCCCCCCTCGGATACCCACACTGGACCACCAGGGAAGCCCCCCAGAAGCCCCAAGCATGTGGATGGCCAGGTAAGTCCCCCATGACCATCCACATGCACAAATACCTAAAAAATATATGCCAATCAGTGCCCACAAATGGGCACTGATTGTCACCATCATGGCACAACCAAAATGCATGATGCCCAGCAATGCCAGCCACCAGTGTCATCAGTGCCACCTACCAGTGTCCATCAGGGCCACCTATCAGTGCCCATCCGTGCCCATCTGTGCCCATAAGTGCCCACCTATCAGTGCCCGTCTGTGCCACCTATCAGTGCCACCCATAAGTATCCATCAGTGCTGCCTATAAATGCCCATCAGTGCCGCCTATGAGTGCCCATCAGTGCCGCCTATGAGTGCCCATCAGTGCCGCCTATGAGTGCCCATCAGTGCCGCATACCAGTGCCACATATCAGTGCCCATCAGTGCCGCCTATCAGTGCCCATCAGTGCCGCCTATCAGTGCGCCTATCAGTGCCCATCATCAGTGCCACCTCATCGGTGCCACCTCATTGGTGCCACCTCATCGGTGCCCATCAGTGTCGCCTTATCAGTGCCCGTTAGTGCCGCCTTATCAGTGCCTGTCATTGAAGTAGAAAAGGTACTTATTTACAACAAAAAATTTAACAGAAACAAAGAAAAACGTAGTTTCTTTTTCGTACATCACGGGACACAGAGCGACTTAGTCATTACTAATGGGTTATATAGATACCTTCAGGTGCTGGCACTGGCAACTTCCAAAACCGGAAGTACCCTCCCCTATATAAGCCCCTCCCATCCGGGAGCACCTCAGTTTTTTTGCCAGTGTCTAAGGTGTTGGCCAAAGAGTAACATGTGTTTTCACTGGGCTTGCGTACAGGTTCTTTTACGGGCCTTAGTAAGCTGTTTCGGATCCCACCAAAAAAGCTTCATAGCTAAACGGTCGGTACCCGGGCCTTGCAGCAGAAGAGCAAGGTTTTGCCTGTAATGCCTTTCTTAGGAGGGCTGGACCCTGGGATCCAGAGCTCTGGTCATACCCACGACCAAGATGTTTTCTGTGCAGGGTGCTATACAGGTCCAGGGGAGTGAAATCCTTGGGAACCCGGTCCCTGAAGGTTTAATTACAATGCCTGCCGTGATAGGTGAAGTTTGGGCTTCTGTGGACCAAACAGAGTCCTGCGGCGGGGAACAGGTAAGTGGGGGCTCACAGGAACTTGGTTCTATTGGGGGACCCCCAAGCCTAATTTGTCTTTCTGTCTGTTACCTAACGGTATTCCCGCTAATATCTGTGTATGCCTGTAACTACTGGAAAATGTAATATTTTAATAGTAGTCAAGAAAAAAAAATAAAAAAAAGAGGACCGCGGTACCTGTGTTAAACACTAAAGGCCGCTGTGGTCCATTTTTTCTTGTCATGTGGATCTTTGGTTTTCTCAAGTCAAAAGATCCAGGCAGTTGGTAAGTTCTCTGTAGGAATCCACTTCCTCTGCCCTGTTGCTGCGCTCATCCACCGCACAGGCCCTCCGGCAAAAAGGGCCCTGGCTCCTAGTCCCTGCTTGGTTTCGAAAAGGGCGCCAATGGCGCACGGGCGCGCGCGGGCGCGTGCACGCGCCTCCTATGAAAAAAAAGGGGCGGGGTGGGGCGGGTGGATGACGCTCGATGCGCGCCGCGGCGCTTCTGCGCATGTGCAGGCGTCCCAGCATGTGTAAAAGACACAGTACAAGTGTCAGCTGGATGCAAGCAGAGCTAGCAACAAAACGGTGGCACACAGAGGCGGTTGATGCAGGCATCCCCATAGAAAGACACTTTAGTGGACACCAGCTGGTATATAGCAGCAACTGTGTTAGACTATTACCAGCAAAAATTGGTGTATGACGACGGGAATACCTCAGCTTTGTGCTTATAGATATGTCGTCCAGACGCTCTGGAAATAAGTCTTCCAAGAAGCGAAAGGGGTCTCCATCGGGCTCTGAGGATTTTGGGCATGCTGTACTGCGCCAATCTCCCCTGAAATTTCAGAGGTCAGTAGCCGTAGGAAACCCCGCAGGAGTACCTGGTACTGCGGCTGTCCCCAGTCCACCTGCTCCTGTATATATAACAGAGGAGGTTTTATCCTCAACTCTGGGAGGATTGGAAGAGAGATTAACAGCATTGATTGCTGCTTCCCTGTCACAGGAAAAGCGCGTCCGATCTCCGTCTCCTCCTGCAGAGTGCCTGTTAGTGGAGGAACAGTCCCAGAGATCGACCTACCTGAAGGGGATCAGGTGAGGTTGATTCAGTTATAGAGGAATCAACAGTGGAAGAACCTTTCTCAGTATCTCAGGCTGAAAGATTATGGGTTCAGTCTCTGACTAACATGGTCCGAGCAGCATTTTAAATGCCTCTGGCGGAACCATCAACCACTACTGTTTCCTCGCCTGGGGTCGCTGAAAGCTCCCCAGACTGTCTGTTCCTTCCCAATCCACCCTTTATTGGAAGGGCTTATTTACCAGGATTGGGAGCATCCTGTTAAAATATTTACTCCCCCCAAGAGATTTCCAGTGATCTATCCCATGGAGGATAAGTTCATAAAAAAATGGAGGGTCCATACAGTGGACACAGCCATCTCTTGTGTAAATAAATCACTGACATGTCCAGTAGATAATGTTCCAATGTTCAAAGACCCAATAGATAAAAAATTGGAGTCTTTACTAAAATCTGCTTTCTCTACAGCAAGCATGGTGACACAACCTGCAGTAGCAGCGATTGGAGTCTGCCAAGCAATGAAAGATCAGTTGAAACAAGTCTTAAGGGACTTACCAGATCAGCAGGCTCTTGCCCTAGCTGACCTACCTAGAGCCTTGTGTTGCGGTGGACGCCATAAAGGATACAATCCAACAGGCCTCCCGCTTTACGCTGTCTGTAGACATATGCGTAGGCTTCTATGGCTCAAAAACTGGTCTGCTGAAGCTCCCTGTAAGAAATTGCTGATTAGCTTCCCATTTCATGGAGAACGCTTATCTGGAGAAGATCTGGACAAATACATCCAGAAAACTTCTGCCGGTAAAAGTACACTCTTGCCGGTTAAGAACAAGGGTAGAAGTCCTTCTTTTAAGAGGCCTACTTCTCCAGTCCCTGGCACATCGGCTGTGAAACAGTTCCGACGGCCTCCGCGGTCAAATCCAGGGGGCAGAAATCAGGGACAATCACAGGGTAACAAGAAACCCTGGGTCAAGAGAGGTACAAAACCTCCCCCCAAGTCATGAAGGGTTGCCCCCACTCAATCGGGTGAGGGGAAGACTTCAGTTGTTCACAGAGACCATGGCGGGACACCATCAGAGACAGATGGGTGATCTCCGCAGTAAGTCTGGTATACAGGCTGGAGTTAAAAGACATTTCTCCTGCCCATCTTATGAGGTCAAACGTGCCAAGCGATCCCCAGAAGAGAGGACCCTCCTTCTGGCACTAGAACAACTATTGCTTCAAGGGTAATCATGAGGTTCCCTTGGAAGAAAGCGGGTTCGGGTTTTACTCGAACCTTGTCACAGTCCCCAAACCAAATGGGGACGTGAGGCCCATATTAAATATAAAAGGGCTAAACAAGTTCCTACATATCAGGACTTTTTCGGATGGAGTCGATCCGATCGGTGGCCACCGTCCTACAAGGGCAGGAATGGTTAGCCTCGATCGACATAAGGGATGCTTATTTGCATATTCCCATCTGTCCGGCCCACCAGAAATTTCTACGCTTTGCAGTAGAAGGGCGCCATTTTCAGTTCAGAGCCTTACCTTTCGGTCTGGCCACAGCACCACGAGTGTTCACAAAAATTCTGGCCCTACGATTGGCCAAACTAGGAACACAAGGTGTAACGATAATGGCATATCTAGACGACTTGTTGCTGATAGACCACTCAGTGGAAAAAACTAGAAGTGGTCGTTCACAAGACAATCAAGTATCTGGAATCTCACAGTTGCATTATCAACCGAGACAAGTCAGCCCTAAAACCAGTCAAAAGTCTGGAATACTTGGGGGCTAAGACTGGATTCAAATCAGAGAAAGATTTTCTTACCTCCAGAGAAGGTGTCGTCTTTGAAAGATTTGACCCACTTAGTGGGTACAAAAAAGAAAACCATCCATACGCCTGTGTATGAGGCTGCTGGGAAAAATGGTGGCTTCATTCGAAGCAGTACCCTACGGTCAATTCCATTCAAGGAACTTGCAGAGGGCCATACTGTCAGCTTGGAACAAAAAAGTTCAGGCTTTAGACTTACCAATGTCCCTGTCCCCTTCCGTTCGCAAGAGCCTCCATTGGTGGTTGGTGCCCCAGAATCTGGAAAAAGGGAAACCCTTCAGTCCGGTTTCTTGGAAGGTGGTCACTACAGATGCCAGCCTCATGGGCTGGGGGGCAGTACTGGAGCAATGGTCTCTCCAGGGCAAGTGGTCAGAAGCAGAGAAGGCCCTGCCCATCAATCTCTTAGAGATACGAGCAGCCCGGTATGCCCTGGTAGCATGGACATCCAAACTCCAAGGGTCCCCTGTCAGAATTCAATCAGACAATGCCACAGCAGTGGCATATATCAATCACCAGGGTGGCACCAGGAGTCGTGCAGCCCAGAGGGAAGCGAATTGCATCCTGGAATGGGCAGAAAGATATGTCCCAGCCATATCCGCGGTTTTCATCCCAGGAGTGGAAAATTGGAGAGCGGACTTTTTAAGTCGCCAGCAATTATGCCCGGGGGAATGGTCTCTTCACCCCGAGGTTTTCCAGGCAATATGCCAGCGGTGGGGAACACCGGATGTAGATCTGCTAGCATCCAGATTCAACGCAAAGGTGGACAGGTTTGTGTCTCGCACAAGGGATCCCCTAGCTTGCGGTTCGGATGCCCTAGTGTTCCCTTGGGATCAGTTCAAGCTGATATATGCATTCCCACCGCGATTAATCCGCAGAATCAGGGTAGAAAAGAAACCAGTGATTCTGGTGGCTCCAGCGTGGCCCCGAAGGGCATGGTACGCGGAGATTGTAAAAATGTCAGTGGGAAGTCCTTGGACCCTCCCACATCGTCCGGACCTGCTTTCGCAAGGACCGATATACTACCCTTCCTTACCAGCCCTAGGTTTGACGGCCTGGCTATTGAAGCCCACATTCTAAAAAAGAGAGGGCTCTCTAATCCTGTGGTATCTACCATGATCAATGCCAGGAAGCCGGTATACAGGCAGATCTATTATAGGATCTAGAAGGCGTACATCACGTGGTGTGAGGCCAAGAAATGGCATCCACGTAAGTACGTAATAGGTAGGATTCTGGACTTCCTACAGTGGGCTGTACATAGGAAGCTTGCCTTTAGTACTATCAAGGGTCAGACGGCCTTGTCAATATTTTTTCAAAGGCCCTTGGCTTTGCATTCATTAGTCAAAGCTTTCATACAAGGAGTGATGCGTATTAGCCCTCCGGTTAGTATTCCCATATGTCCATGGGACTTAAACCTGGTTCTGTCGGTTCTACAGAAACAACCATTTGAACCATTGCGGCACATTTCCTTGGTTCTTCTCACCAGGAAATTGATTTTCTTAGTAGCCATTTGTTCGGCTAAAAGAGTATCGGAATTAGCCGCCTTGTCCTGTAAGGAGCCATATCTGGTTGTCCATAAGGACAGAGTAGTATTACGTCCTCATCCAGCCTTTCTTCCTAAGGTGGTATCGAGGTTCCATTTCAACCAAGATGTGGTTCTTCCTTCCTTTTTCCCCAAACCTAGCTCGGTAGAGGAAAAGTTATTGCATTCTTTGGATGTAGTAAGAGCAGTTAAAGCTTATCTAAAAGCCACTGCTC
Source organism: Rana muscosa (assembly GCA_029206835.1). Lineage (NCBI taxonomy): Eukaryota > Metazoa > Chordata > Amphibia > Anura > Ranidae > Rana > Rana muscosa. Next base: position 428,874,510 of record CM055121.1, on the reverse strand, counting down.
AGATTCGCAGAACGGATACTTTGTTTGTTCTGCCGGAAGGCCCCAGAAAGGGTCAGGCAGCATCAAAAATCTACTTTAGCCAAGTGGATTCGACAGGTCATAATACAAGCCTATGGCTTGAAAAGGAGACCGCCTCCGTTCAAAGTTAGGGCGCACTCCACAAGAGCAGTTGGAACTTCATGGGCAGTGCATCACCAAGCCTCCCTGGCTCAAGTCTGTAAGGCCACAACATGGTCCTTAGTACACACGTTTACTAGATTCTACCAGGTAGACGTTAGAAGTCAGGAGGATGTCGCCTTTGGGCGCAGTGTGTTGCAGGCCGCAAAAGAGCCTCATGCCTGATGGCGCCCAGCTTATGTATAGTGTATCCCTCCCCTCATTTGGCATTGCTTTGGGACGTCCCATTAGTAATGACTAAGTCGCTCTGTGTCCCGTGATGTACGAAAAAGAAAAAGGGATTTTTATAACAGCTTACCTGTAAAATCCTTTTCTTGGAGTACATCACGGGACACAGAGCTCCCACCCCTCTTTTTGGGACACTTATTGCTTTGCTACAAAACTGAGGTGCTCCCGGATGGGAGGGGCTTATATAGGGGAGGGTACTTCCGGTTTTGGAAGTTGCCAGTGCCAGCACCTGAAGGTATCTATATAACCCATTAGTAATGACTAAGTCGCTCTGTGTCCCGTGATGTACTCCAAGAAAAGGATTTTACAGGTAAGCTGTTATAAAAATCCCTTTTTTTTTCAAAATTTTCGCTCTTTTTTATTTGTTGTGCAAAAAATAAAAATCGCAGAGGCGATCAAATACCACCGAAAGAGAGCTCTATTTGTGGGAACAAAATGATAAAAAAATTGTTTGGGTACAGTGTTGCATGACCGCGCAATTGTCATTCAAATTGCGACAGCGCTGAAAGCTCAAAATTGGCTTGGGCAGGAAGGTGTATAAGTGCATGGTATTGAAGTGGTTAAATTATTATTTTTCTTTCAGAAATGACACTTTGTGTAGGGACAGTTCTAAGCATGGGAAACAACCGCTACTTTACAGGCATACTATACACACCCCCTAGGTACGAAACTTAAAGGAATATTTCACTTTTATTGTTTCACTTTAAGCATTATTAAAATCACTGCTCCCGAAAAAAACAGCCGTTTTTAAAACTTTTTTTGCATTGATACATGTCCCCTGGGGCAGGACCTGGGTCCCCAAGCACTTTTTATGACAATAACTTGCATATAAGCCTTTAAAATTAGCACTTTAGATTTTTCATGTTCGAGACACATTTAACGGTGTTCGGATGTTCGAAGTAATTTCTTGTCTGTTCGCATGTTCTGATGCGAACCGAACTGTTCGGCTCATCCCTACATACAGTCATGGTCGAAATTGTTGGCACCCCAGAAATTTTTCCAGAAAATCAAGTATTTCTCACAGAAAAGTATTGCAGTAACACATGTTTTGCTATACACATGTTTATTCCCTTTGTGTGTATTGGAACAAAACAAAAAAAAGGAGGAAAAAAAGCAAATTGGACATCATGTCATACAAAACTCCAAAAATGGTCTGGTCAAAATTTTTGGCACCCTTAACTTAATATTTGGTTGCACACCCTTTGGAAAAAAATAACTGAAATCAGTCGCTTCCTTTAACCATCAATAAGCTTCTTACACCTCTCACCCGGAATTTTGGACCACTCTTCCTTTGCAAACTGCTCCAGGTCTCTCTTATTGGAAGGGTGCCTTTTCCCAACAGCAATTTTAAGATTTCTCCACAGGTGTTCAATGGGATTTAGATCTGGACTCATTGCTGGCCACTTTAGAACTCTCCAGCGCTTTGTTGCCATCCATTTCTGGGTGCTTTTTGACGTATGTTTGGGGTCATTGTCCTGTTGGAAGACCCAAGATCTCGGACGCAAACCCAGCTTTCTGACACTGAGCTCTACAGTGCGACCTAAAATCCTTTGGTAATCCTCAGATTTCATGATGCCTTGCACACATTCAAGGCCCCCAGTGCCTGAGGCAGCAAAACAACCCAAAAACATCATTGAACCTCCACCATATTTCACTGTAGGTACTGTGTTCTTTTCTTTGTAGGCCTCATTCCATTTTCGGTAAACAGTAGAATGATGTGCGTTACCAAAAAGCTCTATCTTGGTCTCATCTGTCCACAAGACGTTTTCCCAGAAGGATTTTGGCTTACTCAAGTACATTTTGGCAAACTGCAGTCTTGCATTTTTATGTCTCTGTGTCAGCAGTGGGGTCCTCCTGGGTCTCCTGTCATAGCGTTTCATTTCATTTAAATGTTGACGGATAGTTCGCGCTGACACTGATGCTCCCTGAGCCTGCAGGACAGCTTGAATTTCTTTGGAACTTGTTTGGGGGTGCTTATCCACCATCCAGACTTTCCTGCGTTGCAACCTTTCATCAATTTTTCTCTTCCGTCCACGCCCAGAGAGATTAGCTACAGTGCCATGGGTTGCAAACTTCTTGATAATGTTGCGCATTGTGGACTTGTAACCTTAAGATTGTTGATATTTTTCCACAATTTTGGTTCTCAAGTCCTCAGACAGTTCTCTTCTCCTCTTTTTGTTGTCCATGCTTAGTGTGGCACACACAGACACACAATGCAAAGACTAAGTGAACTTCTCTCCTTTTTATCTGCTTTCAGGTGTGATTTTTATATTGCCCACACCTGTTACTTGCCCCAGGTGATTTTAAAGGAGCATCACATGCTTTAAACAATCTTATTTATCCACAATTTTGAAAGGGTGCCAAGAATTTTGACCAGCCCTTTTTTGGAATTTTGTGTGACATTATGTCCAATTTGCTTTTTTTCCTCCCTTTTTTTGTTTTGTTACAATACACACAAAGGGGATAAATGTGTATAGCAAAACATGTGTTAATGCAATACTTTTCTGTGAGAAATACTTGATTTTCTGGAAAAATTTCTGGGGTGCCAACAATTTTGGCCATGACTGTATAAGGTGGTAAGTAGTGATGAGCCGAACACCCCCGGGTTCGGTTCGCACCAGAACCCGCGAACGGACCGAAAGTTCGAACGAACATTAGAACCCTATTAAATACAATGGATGCGAACGTTCGAATTCTAAAGTTCTAATTATAACAACTATTATGCATGTTATTGTCATAAATAGGGTTTGGGAACCCGGGTTCTGCACCAGGGGACATGTATCAATGCAAAAAGAAGTTTTAAAAACGGTCGTTTTTCGGGAGCAGTCATTTTAATGATGCATAAAGTGAAAAAAAAAAGTCAAATATTCCTTTAAATATCGTACCTGGGGGGTGTCTAAAGTATGCCGGTGAAGTGCCACGTGTTTCCCGTGTTTAGAACTGTCCCTGCACAAAATGACACTTCTAAATGAAAAAAAAGCCATTTAAAACTGCTTGCGGCTTTAATGTAATGTCTGGTCCCGGTAATATGGATGAAATTCTTTAAGAAAAATGGCATAGCTACCCCATGACCCCCCCCCCTACCCCAGCCCATTACCAGCCCCTTTGGGTCTTGTATGGATATTAAGGGGAACCCCGCACATAAAATAAAAAAGGCCCTATATACTCTGAACAGCCGTATACAGGCGGTGCATACAAGACAGGGACTGTAGGTTTGTTCTTATGTAGAATCTGTTTGTAATTTTGAACAGGTACATTGTTGAAGTGTAGCTCCAGCCCAAAAATCTATTTTTAAACTTTTTGGGAAACATAGGTAAGGGTTATCACCCCTGTAACATTTGTTTTGCTGTCTGTGCCCCTGTTCAGAACATTTCACCTCACTTTCCGTCCCAATGACAACTGTTTTTGAAATGTGGTGTTTTTCTTGAAACAAGGATTGCTGATAAAGCATCAGTACAGATGAGACCCCTTTCTCCCATATTTATTCTTACAGGAGAGAATTTTCCTTTCTAGGGGTAGATTTCCTCTCACTTCCTGTTGTCTTCTTTCGTTTGCAAGTAGGAGTCGTTTGTAAGTTGGATGTTTGAAAGTAGGGACCTGCCGTATATACTCTGCAGAAATAGGCCCCTTAGTTGTTGGTGTTGGCACAACACTGTAAGCACTCAGTTACTCTTGGTTGGTGCTGGAACGCCCTGCTGTCAACTATTATATCAGGAATTTTAATTACATATAATTGTTGAACAGTGGTAGTAAAAATTGGGGCTTTGATGGTGGTGCTGGTGCCACAACACTGTAAGCCCTGACAGTTACTCTTGGTGGGTGCAGCAATGGGCCCTGCTGTGAATTATTAGATCAAGAATTGTAATTACATGCCCCTTTTGAACAGGGGCTGAAAAATTGGGCCTTTCGTGGTGGTGGTGGTGGTGGCGTTGCCACAAGACTGTAAGCCCTCAGAGTTACTCTTGGTGGGTGCAGCAATGGACCCTGCTGTGAATTATTAGATCAAGAATCGTAATTGCATGCCCCTGTTGAACAGGGGCTGAAAAATTGGGCCTTAGGCACTGGTGGCACAACACTACAACCCCTCACAGATACTGTACTTGGAGCACAGCAATGAGCCCTGTTGCAAAGTATTGCTTCAAAAATTGTAATGACACGCCCCTGTTAAACAGGGGCTGAAAAATTGGGCCTTAGGCACTGGTGCCACAACACTCCAACCCCTCACAGATACTGTACTTGGAGCACAGCAATGAGCCCTATGGCAAATTATTGCTAAAAAAATTGTAATTACACGCCCCTGTAAAACAGGGGCTGAAAAATTGGGCCTTAGCCACTGGTGGCGGCACCCATAAACAAAAATGATCTTCCAAGCTATCATCATCAATCGTATCATTGAGGACTCGGAGGAGGAGGATAGCCAGTCAACATAACAGCACAGGCACTCAGCATCAGCATCAGTCTTGAAGGGATGTGACATGTTAAAATCAATTAGTCTGTTATATCAGCATCAGGTGTGTGGTAGCTGGTGGTGATCCAAGACTGGTTCATCTTGATGAAAGTCAGTCGATCAACCGAGTCGGTGGACAGGCGCACCCTGTGATCCGTGACAAATCCTCCAGCAGCACTGAATGTGCGTTCCGAAAGAACGCTGGATGCAGGACAGGCCAGTAGCTCAATTGCATACTGTGCAAGCTCTGGCCAGTGATCCATCCTCAAGACCCAGTAAGCCAGAGGATTTTCGGTGGGGAAGGTGTCCAAGTCTGACCTTGCCCCTAGATATTCCTGCACCATGTTTATCAGACGCTGGCGATGGTTGCTGGAACCGATCATACTTTGGGGCTGCGGACTAAAGAATTGTCTGAACGCATCGGTCAGACGGCCACCTTCCCCACCGCTCCTTCTTTGACTGGCCGAAGCCTCAGCAACTCGTTGTCCAGGACCAGGAGTTTGTAACCTCCCAGTCTCTGGGAACGCATTGCACAGACCTTTCTGCAAGGCCTCCCGGAGTTGTCTCATCCTCTGCTCCCTCTGCGACGGTAACATAAGGTCCGCAACCTTACCCTTGTACCGTGGATCAAGGAGAGTGGCCAGCCAGTAATGGTCCCTCTCCTTGATCCGAAGAATACGAGGATCCTTCCGCAGACTTTGCAGGATCAGGGAGGCCATGCAGCGTAGGTTTGCTGAGGCATTCGCTCCGGAGTCCTCTGGGTCACTAAGGACGACATGATCCGCAGCCACCTCCTCCCAGCCACGTACAAGTCCACTGGTTTCTTGGGACTGTAAATCATCCCTAAAAGACTGCTGCTGATGATGCTGAGTGCCAGCCTCCACCTCCATGCTGACACAATCCTCCTCCTCCTCCTCCTCCTCCTCCTCCTCCTCTTCCTGTGCGATGGGTGGGACAGAAGGAACACTGTCTGGGTAAAGGGGGCCTTGAGAGGCAAGGAAGTCCTCCTCTTCCTGCCTCTGTTCTGCCTCAAGTGCCCTGTCCATTATTCCACGCAGCGTGTGCTCCAACAGGTGGACAAGAGGTACAGTGTCACTGATGCATGCACTGTCACTGCTCACCATCCTCGTGGCCTCCTCAAATGGTGCCAGGACAGTGCATGCATCCCTGATCATGCCCCACTGGCGTGGAGAAAAAAAAACAAGCTCCCCTGACCCTGTCCTGGTGCCGTAGTCGCACAGGTACTCATTGATGGCCCTCTGCTGCGTGTGCAGCCGCTGCAGCATGGCCAACGTTGAGTTCCACCTGGTGGGCATGTCACATATAAGGCGGTTCTTGGGCAGGTTCAACTCCTTTTGCAGCTCAGCCAGGCGAGCACTGGCATTATAAGATCTGCGGAAATGCACACAGACTTTCCTGGCCTGCCTCAGGACATCCTGTAAGCCCGGGTACCTGCCCAAGAACCGCTGCACCACCAGGTTAAGGACGTGAGCCACACAGGGCACATGGGTCAGTTGTCCCTGTCGGAGGGCGGAGAGGAGGTTGGTGCCATTGTCGCAAACCACCATTCCTGGCTTAAGCTGGCGTGGCGTCAACCACCTCTCGGCCTGGCCCTGCAGAGCAGACAGGACCTCTGCCCCAGTGTGGCTTCTGTCCCCCAAACACACCAGCGCAAGCACGGCATGGCATCTTTTTGCCTGCGTACTTGCGTAGCCCCGTGAACGGCTACGGAGCACCGCTGGTTCATAGGACAAACCACAGGAAGAGGCCATGGAGGAAGAAGAAGAGGAGGGGGTGGAGGAGAGAGGTGTGTCACAACCAGTAGTAGCATTTTGGAGGCGTGGCGGTGGGACAACCTCCAACACTACTGCACCTTGTCCTGCATCCTTCCCAGCTGCCAAAAGAGTGACCCAATGGGCCGTGAAAGAAAGGTAACGTCCCTGTCCATGCCTGCTGGACCATGAGTCAGCGGTAATATGCACCTTACCGCTGACCGCCCTGTCCAGCGAGGCCAAGACATTGCCTTCCACATGCCGGTAGAGAGCCAGAATAGCCTTCCGTGAGAAAAAGTGGCGTTTGGGAACCTGCCACTGAGGAACCGCACATTGCACAAACTCACGGAAGGGGGCCGAGTCTACCAACTGAAAAGGCAGCAGTTGAAGCGCTAGCAATTTAGCCAAGCTAGCATTCAACCGCTGGGCATGTGGATGGCTGGGAGTGAACTTCTTTCGACGGTCCAGCAGCTGGGGCAGGGAAATTTGCCTGCTAGAATCGGACGTCGGTGTACTGCTAGCAGAGTGGCCGCAAGTACTTGGCTGTGACACACCTAATTCTACACCTTCATTCCTCTCAGTGCATGTTTCAGAGAGGACTGAAGTTATAGTGGGGTTGGAGATCCCAGCTGATGCGGTGCAAGGAGAGGTCCGCTTTGTTCTTTGGTGTGGGTCTTTGAGGTAGGCTTGCCAACGAGCTGCATGGCAGGTCAACATATGTCTGGTCAGGCATGTGGTACCCAAGCGGCTGATGTTTTGGCCACGCGATATACGCTTGAGACATATGTTGCAAACAGCAGCTGTGCGATCTGATGCACTAGCCTCAAAAAAGGCCCACACCAAAGAACTTTTTGAATGACGGGCAGAGGCAGCGCCCTGCACAGGCGGAGCTCTGCGGTGTGATTCCGTCGGTGTACTGCCCTTACGCTGGCCACCAAAGGGCATCCTGCCTCGTTGGAGATGTGCCTCCTCCTCATCCTCCTCCTCCTCCTCTCTCCTATTAGGCACCCACGTGGAGTCAGTGACCTCATCATCACCTCCCTCCTCATCACTGGAGCCAATCTGGCAGTATGCTGCAGCTGCTGGAACATGACTGCCAGATTGGTGTCCTTCTTGAGCATCCCCTCTGTCTGCTCTCACGCTACTGCCTTCCTCTAGCTGGGTTTCATCATCAGACCCTTCGAAACGCTGGGCATCCTCCTGGAGCATGTACCCAACACTGTGCTGAAACAGTTCGGGGGACTCCTCAGGAGGAGGACATGGTGGGTCTAGGGAAGGAGTGACTGATGATGAGTCTGACATTGATACCAGGGAAGAGGACGCTTTGGCAGCTGCTTTTCCAGTACCCTGAGCCTGGGTGAGAGAGGATGAGGAGGAGGAGGAGGGCTTGGTCATCCACTCTACCAAGTCTTCGGCATGATGTGGCTCAACATGTCCAGCTGCCGAAAAGAAGGACAAGCGTGTCCCATGGCCATGTGCTGATGACAATGCACCGCGTCCACGACCAGCACTGTTGCCCCCAGACACAGAGCCTGCTTGCCCTCTTTTATTGCCTCCTGACTGTCTGCCTCTCCTTGTTTGCCTTCCAGACATTCTAATAGATGGCCTGCAGGGAGATGGGAAAAAAGCAATAAGGGCTACCTTCAGGTGTCCTTCTCTGTCCCTTGAAACAAGGACTTTGACAGTGAAAGAAACTGACACACTCTCCCTACCTACAGTTTTCTGTCCCTAGAAAAAATGTTTTTTTTAAGCACAATTTAGCACAAGGAGAATTCACTCACTGTCCTTCCATGTCCCTGGAAACAAGGACTTTGACAGTGAAAGAAACTGACACACTCTCCCTACCTACAGTTTTCTGTCCCTAGAAAAAATGTTTTTTTTAAGCACAATTTAGCACAAGGAGAATTCACTCACTGTCCTTCCAGGTCCCTGGAAACAAGGACTTTGACAGTGAAAGAAACTGACACACTCTCCCTACCTACAGTTTTCTGTCCCTAGAAAAAATGTTTTTTTTAAGCACAATTTAGCACAAGGAGAATTCACTCACTGTCCTTCCAGGTCCCTGGAAACAAGGACTTTGACAGTGAAAGAAACTGACACACTCTCCCTACCTACAGTTTTCTGTCCCTAGAAAAATGTTTTTTTTAAGCACAATTTAGCACAAGGAGAATTCACTCACTGTCCTTCCAGGTCCCTGGAAACAAGGACTTTGACAGTGAAAGAAACTGACACACTCTCCCTACCTACAGTTTTCTGTCCCTAGAAAAAATGTTTTTTTTAAGCACAATTTAGCACAAGGAGAATTCACTCACTGTCCTTCCAGGTCCCTGGAAACAAGGACTTTGACAGTGAAAGAAACTGACACACTCTCCCTACCTACAGTTTTCTGTCCCTAGAAAAAATGTTTTTTTTAAGCACAATTTAGCACAAGGAGAATTCACTCACTGTCCTTCCAGGTCCCTGGAAACAAGGACTTTGACAGTGAAAGAAACTGACACACTCTCCCTACCTACAGTTTTCTGTCCCTAGAAAAAATGTTTTTTTTAAGCACAATTTAGCACAAGGAGAATTCACTCACTGTCCTTCCAGGTCCCTGGAAACAAGGACTTTGACAGTGAAAGAAACTGACACACTCTCCCTACCTACAGTTTTCTGTCCCTAGAAAAAATGTTTTTTTTAAGCACAATTTAGCACAAGGAGAATTCACTCACTGTCCTTCCAGGTCCCTGGAAACAAGGACTTTGACAGTGAAAGAAACTGACACACTCTCCCTACCTACAGTTTTCTGTCCCTAGAAAAAATGTTTTTTTTAAGCACAATTTAGCACAAGGAGAATTCACTCACTGTCCTTCCAGGTCCCTGGAAACAAGGACTTTGACAGTGAAAGAAACTGACACACTCTCCCTACCTACAGTTTTCTGTCCCTAGAAAAAATGTTTTTTTTAAGCACAATTTAGCACAAGGAGAATTCACTCACTGTCCTTCCAGGTCCCTGGAAACAAGGACTTTGACAGTGAAAGAAACTGACACACTCTCCCTACCCACAGTTTTCTGTCCCTAGAAAAAATGTTTTTTTTAAGCACAATTTAGCACAAGGAGAATTCACTCACTGTCCTTCCAGGTCCCTGGAAACAAGGACTTTGACAGTGAAAGAAACTGACACACTCTCCCTACCTACAGTTTTCTGTCCCTAGAAAAAATGTTTTTTTTAAGCACAATTTAGCACAAGGAGAATTCACTCACTGTCCTTCCAGGTCCCTGGAAGCAAGGACTTTGACAGTGAAAGAAACTGACACACTCTCCCTACCTACAGTTTTCTGTCCCTAGAAAAAATGTTTTTTTTAAGCACAATTTAGCACAAGGAGAATTCACTCACTGTCCTTCCAGGTCCCTGGAAACAAGGACTTTGACAGTGAAAGAAACTGACACACTCTCCCTACCTACAGTTTTCTGTCCCTAGAAAAAATGTTTTTTTTAAGCACAATTTAGCACAAGGAGAATTCACTCACTGTCCTTCCAGGTCCCTGGAAACAAGGACTTTGACAGTGAAAGAAACTGACACACTCTCCCTACCTACAGTTTTCTGTCCCTAGAAAAAATGTTTTTTTTAAGCACAATTTAGCACAAGGAGAATTCACTCACTGTCCTTCCAGGTCCCTGGAAACAAGGACTTTGACAGTGAAAGAAACTGACACACTCTCCCTACCTACAGTTTTCTGTCCCTAGAAAAAATGTTTTTTTTAAGCACAATATAGCACAAGCACAAAACACACTGACACTCTCCCTACCTATCCTTCTCTTTCCCTAAACTAAAGGAATCCAGGTTAAGCAAGAAAGAAATAAAAGTCACTGTCCCTGCCTATGCTGCTCTATCCCTGCTCCGGAACACACTACACTAGGCCGCCGTGCTGGCGGCCTTTTATAGTGTGGGGCGTGTACTAAACACCCTCAGCAATAATTGGCCACAGGCATCCTGCCTGTGGCCAATCATTGCTCTCCTCGCTGCCGGCGCTGTGATTGGCCAAGCATGCGGGGTCACAGTGCATGCTTGGCCAATCACAGCGCCTGGATGACACTGCGATGGCGTAGTGCATTGTGGGCCGTTTGCGTCACTCGAATTTGGCGCGAACGGCCCAAATCGTTCGATCTTCGTCGAACGATCGAACAGCCGATGTTCGAGTCGAACTTATGTTCGACTCGAACACGAAGCTCATCCCTAGTGGTAAGCAGTAAAATCAACATTATCTCAACACATTGCATCTATCCCTAAAGCTGACCATACATTGTGCGAATGTAGTCCAGTTCTATAGGAACTGGCCAAAATTCACTCAGTGGTCGTCCTGCTGGCCCTGCTCTGTTTGAGAATAGCCAATCGAATTTTAGTCAAGGGAGTTGTGTGGAAAATTGTCAGCCGAATAGTGGGAGATTTGTTCATCCATGCTATATACTGTAGCATGGATGGAGGAACCAGTTTTTTTTCTTTCATTCAGGCTGTCGGCTACACTATCAGGGTATGGTCAGCTTTAGTTTGGTGATGGGTTTGGTAGTGCTGGGGGAGCATATTATGTGTGATCCACTAGCACACCATATAACCACCACATTTGTGGTTACGATTTTCTTCTGAGACTCCCAATTTAAATGCCCCACTTGGAACCTCCATTGATTAGTCATTTTACCAATGCTGATGAACAGCTTTGAAGCTACCAGAAATTGACAACACTGTTTAGCTTTCTTCAGTTGTAACTGCCCACCTTCAGAAAATGTATTAGGTTCCAAGGAAGTCTATGTTGCATATGTGTAGTCTAGGCTGAGAAGCTCATTGATAAGGTAGGATTTTGAATGTCATCTGAAGACAGCTAAACAGCTCAAAGTAGCCATGAAACTGCTCTGATAAAAAAATTATCAGCAATGATGTAAAAAAAAGCAGATCGTTGGGCTTTTGAAGTGTTTAGTAACCCCTGCTGCTCTTTAAATAAGGAAAACCTCCTTAAAGCCTGTTATAATTCCCACACCCTATCTCTTTATAATCCTGTACTGCTGGGTATTAACATATGTGGCTTCTTTTTACATGGAATCCTTTAAAATAGCTTTTTGTTCTCAGTAAAAAATCTGCTTCCTGGCCGCAAGCAGCTTGCTATGGGGGCACCCAAGCCAAGTCTCTGCTCTGTGTGTCTATTCAGACACGAAGTGGCAGCTCGGCCCTGCCCCTCTCCCTCCTCATTGGCCCACTGACTTTGATTGACAGCAGAGGATCGCCTACAGTTCCTGCTGCTCTCTCGGCCAATAAGGAGGGAGAGTCCCTGACAGCCAAGGCTCTCATGCAACATCGTTGGATCGAAATGGGGTTCATGTAATTATTAGGGGGGGGGGTGTTTATCTTAAAGCATAGAGAGCATTAAGATAAAAAACCTGCCTTTAGAACAACTTTAATATTGATTGTTAAAATTTTTATCATTTGCATGCATAATCTGTCAACTACAGATTCATGTTATTTATATTGATCTTTAAATAGGTAGCCTATCCAAGCGTTATAGGCGAAGTCTAGTGATCTGAATCAGACCCTTAGTTATTGTATCTCTGAAAGTATCCATACCATAGTTCCTGGCTCTGTTCCTGCCCAGTGCCCACCACAGAGTCCTGGGTGTTGGTACACAAACTGCTTTCTCTTTAAAGTGTTTGTTATCCCAACATTTCATATTCTTGATATGTGCCTGCTGTACCATGTACTTGTATGAGAAAATATCCTGTTCTCTTTGTATTGCTTCCTTTGTGTAAAATCCCTTGTGTTCCTGTCAGTCCCTCTGCTTTCCTATTAAAAAAATGACCACAATAAGCAGGAGAGCACACCGTTGTCAGTTCTCTAGGTACACTGGGCTCTCCTCCAAGGATCAGACTTGTCCTGACACACCCCTCCTGCACAGCCTTTCACTGGGAAGCTCAGTGCACTGCTGCTTCATCTCCCCCCAGCTCTTATGCATCTGAGAACAGAGGGAACAGAGGGAATGTGATCACTTATAAAAAAGGGAAAAAAATATATTTATAATTTTTTGTTTGAATCTATTCACAAATGTTTTGCCTTTCATTTCAATTTCAAACTGAATGGGTCGTTTTACAAGATGTTCATTTTCACCACTTTAATGTTAGATAAACATCCAACATAGAAACCCTTTGTAATAGCCCTGGCTTGTGTGCAGACCTAAGAACCCCAAAATCTGAATTATATGATACCTGCTTGATTTTTGTTTTTGCATTAACCACTAACTTGCCACAATCTGTAGGTTGCAAATCTGCAGCACAATTGGGCTGTAAGAAAGTTGTAGCTTTGAACTGGAAACCTATATCTATGTAAGCTCCTAGTTCAGAGAGTCACGTCTTAAATCAATGATTAGGAACTATTCAGAGTGGTCACGTGACCACCATGTCGGCTCTATTGGAGGATGACAACATTGTTACTAATTGCATGGCAGAAGCTTAGAAAAAACCTGCAACGAGAAGTGTTGTTACTGGCAGAGAAGTGCGGTAAGTAACTTTGCAACATATTTGCAAAAAAAAAATTTGCACAGCAAAACTTTAGACATGATGCAAAACATACAAAAATGTTATTTTGGGAATACATACAATTTAATATTTTTTGTTTCCTAGTCCTGCTATATATCACATAAACTCAAAGAGACATTTTCCCCACACTAAGGCCTCATGCCCACGGACGTTTTTACAGCCGCGTTTTTGAGCATTTTTTACAGCTTAAAAACACCTGTCCATGTTAGTCTATAGCTTCATGCCCACCTAGACGTTTTTGAGCTGCAAATAACATAGACGTTTTTAAGCTGTAAAAAAAACCCAGGACCAGTGCGTTCCTCAACGTCGGCGTTAGAAATAAAAAAACGCGAAGCGTCAAAAAACGCAAAAAAACATGCAAAAACGCAGCGATTGCGTTTTTGAGCTCCAACGTTTTTTTTTTTTTTTCCGAAAAAAATAAAAAAATAAAAAAATTGTACAATAACATGGACAAGCGTTTTTAAGCTGTAAAAAACACAGCTGTAAAAACGTCTGTGGGCATGAGGCCTTATAGTCATTTGTTTTCTTATTTCCATACACAAACACACACACCTTTTAAAATAAAACACAGTTGAATCATTTAGTTTTAAGCATGTTTTTTTTTTTTTTTATACTTTTTTTTCTTACTGCCCAAGTACACTTTTGCTACCTTAAAAAATATAAGTTTAGCATTTTGTCTGGAAGGAACAATGCCAAAGGTTTTTATGCTGTAAACCTAAAAAGCTGAATCAGGTCTAGGTAATGAGGTTATTAAACAATCTCTAGATTACAATGTTTTGGGCTAATACTCCTCCTGAATATATGTTGCACAATACACAATTTAATGTGGTCATTAGGCCCCTGGCATTGCTGCTATACGTGGGACAGCACTAGTCAGGCCGGCAGTTTTTGAGGATTCTGCATGCTTGCACTTTTCATTAAACGACCACATTCTGCATGTTGTAACACTTATCATCAGTGACTTTGTAATTATCTGCAGTTTGAAGTCTAAATAGAGAAATGGTTTAATCCTCACAAATCTTCATTTACATATCAGAGACTCCAGTGGTGAGCTATCCCTGCCAGAATTTACAGCTCTATCCAACTAATGTAGATATTTCCAAATAAAATGGCCCTTCCCTGTCATTATACACTGTTATACTGATACGTGCTTTTTTCACCACTTATTTTATACTAGCTTTTCAAAATTACAAATCAAGGAATTAAAAGTTTAGTGTAGTATAACTCCAGACTATTAGTGACTTCCTCCAACTCTCTCTAACTGTTGATATGAAAAAAAAAAAAATATCACAATGCTCATTTTACTTACCCAAAGTTACGGTCACGTAGAAACCCTTCTTCTGTTTACTTCCTGGTCTCCTTCTTTGGTTGTCCACATCACTGCCTGCACTGCATGTGGACATCTCCTATTCACTGAGGTGGAACTTGCAGTGGCTGGGTTCTCTTTCATAGGCTTCAGAGGAACGAGAACTCATCGGGGCATTGAGGAGACCAAAGCCCAAGAGGATAAAAGCAAGTAAAAATGCCTGGTCCCCAAGGCAGAGGAAACTGTGATTTTGATCCATTACACTACAGGATCTCTTAGAAAGAGGTGTTTGGAATCAAGACTCAGAAGTAAGGTAATTGAATCACAATGCATTATTTAAATTACATTTTTGCCTGGAGTTGGGTTTTATTAGGTAAATATTTAATTTGACATAGGAATTTATACATCAGACCAAAAAGAGGGTCAAATGAAGAAGAAGAAGAGGGGCCAATATATATTTGATTTAAAAAAAAAAGGACACTTGGGAGAAAGTAAAAGTGCTTTTTAACTCACATGCCGCGTACACACGATCATTATTCACGGCGGTTAAAAAACCGCCGTGAATAATGACATTTTAAACGAGGGAACAGCTTGTTCCCCACACACGGTCATTTTTCTCGTCATTTTTTAAAATGACGAGAAAAACGATCATCTATGGGCTCCGCGGCAGTGTTTTCCTATGGGAAACACTGCCGCAGAAGAAATGTCAGGAAAAACGACAAGAAAAATTAGAACATTTTTCTCGTCGTTTTTAATGCCGTTTTTCACGTTGAGAAAAATGACATAAAGCCCACAGACGATCGTTTTTCTCGGCGAAAGGAAAAAATTCAGTTTTTCTCGTCGAGAAAAACGGTCGTGTGTACGCGGCAACAGTCTAACTTTAAAGGTAACATTTTTTTTTTATTATTGATACATAACAAATGTAGACAAGAAAAGAAGCTGCATTACATAGTCAAAAAGAGTCAAAAGTATCAATAAGATACTGGGACAAAACAGTGACCAGGTGAAAAAGACACAATCAAACAGACATAAAGCAGCACAACTCATAATACAAGCAATGAATATCGTCATAAAGGGCCTATACCCATAAAATAGTACAAGTAGAGATGGTCAGGAAAATACAAGGTCTGTCAAAGAAAAACCATTGTGTGTCAAGTAAAACGTCCAACTGAAAATACCAGGACAATACATAATGCAAAAAAAAGACAAAAAAAGGAGTAAGAGAAAGATATGAATAGAAAGAGGAAGCGACCATCACATGGGTACAAGGTACAGAATTTTTTTTTTTTTTTAATTATGGTATGCTTCATGAATTTGCATCATCCTTGCGCAGGGGCTAATCTTCTCTGTATTGTTCCAATTTTAGTATACAGTATGTCCTGCCGAAGCAAGGACCACAGACTTTGCCCCGTCCTGGATATCTGTGGTGTGCTGGTGACATTCTCTCGCTCACAGTAAGAATATAGATCAAGGCCCAGAGCGGTAGTGCTGCCAGAGGTGACGCATGTCCTTCCTACCAGTGTCATCTAACGGGGGGTCCTCATTCTTGTTGTCCCTCTACATGTCTTTTATTTTTGTTAATGGAATAGTGTACTGTGTACTTACAATCACTGGGGTAGTTTGGGGCCACACAAGACAGCAGGCCTAGGGGTGAGGAAGTTTCACAGGTGATTTCAGCACATACATGGAATGCCATCTGCCTTTTCTAGCTATAATGATTTCTGCATCTCTGCCCGCGTAGCTCTTGACTGTATATTAAAGAGTCTGGTCAATATTCCTATCGCACACGTTCCTGACAAATATGGCTGATAAAATGGTGGGTACTGCAGCGATTACCAGTTGGGTCCTGGAAACATCAAGCAAGTGTACATGTTTGCCAGAACACAATGGATCGCCAACTTCCGTCCAAAGGTTTATTTTAATGAAAGAGATCACATCACAGAGATAAGTGCAATGTTTCGGTGCTGCTCAGGGCCCCTTCGTCAGGCATGTTAAGACGAAGAGGTCCTGCGTGGCTCCGAAACGTTGCACTTATCTCTGTGACCTGATCTCTTTCATTAAAAGAAACCTTTGGACGGAAGTTGTCGATCCATGGTGTATTGACAAATATGTACACTTGTATATTAAAGAAAACTGAAAAACCTGACACATGCATGTATGGGAACTCCACAGTCATTTGTTGATTATATATAAACACTGGGGGTTTGGAAGGTAAAATTTGTTATTTTTTTATGATTTTTTACATCACCATTGCTTTTTGCCGTGCTCTATTTAAGCTTGATAACATTGGTGCTAATTCACTGACGGAGTGGAATTGTTGCCCTTTTGTTTAATTTTTTCATTAATGAAAACTGATTCCTCACTGGTTTCTACAGAGACCGGGTCCACCTTTGTTCTTGTTTTCTTTTCTCCAGGGTCAGGCTTGTTGTGGCATTTTCACTTAGCCATGTACTTATGTACACATGACTCACAACATATTCATTTAAAGTCAAGCCAGCTTAAAAGTAAACCTAGTAAAGTGATACAAGGAGATTAATAATTTTACTGCCGAATACATTGAGCCAACTCCACCCAGGGCCCTCAATCTATCAAGGTCTTTGAATGCAAGTCGTAACTGCCTTGAACACACATTTTGCACCCCTCAATGTGATGTGGGCCTCACTGACCAGTAGTGAGAGACTAGTAAGGAGTGGTAGTTTAAAAGGGATTTCTGCTGTCACTTTAGAATAAATACAGATACACTTTATGTTTTGCCAGTATGCTCATACCTGCCCTGGTTTGCCCAACAATGCAAAAACCATACCTGCTTTGTAGAACACTCAGATGGCCCCAGAGTTATGACTAACCAACTGCAACTAGGGAGGTGTAAAGTAGGTTTACCAGATACAAGAGGACACGTATCACCCTTTCACAAGATTCACATACTAATCCATTAAAACAAAGACTGTTTTTTTATTCAATATGCTTCAGAGAAGTTCTTCAAGGCTAAAATGTATATTTCATCTACCAGCAGACACTACTGGGCTAAATAATTGATTGGCTTTTTATATCTCTTTGGTTGGTCAAATCTCCCTCTGGTGTCCATGATCTTTCCAGTCCTGCCATAAATGATTATTCACTTTCATCTAAAATAAATGGAAACTTAGAAAGCGACCATGAGAGCCTCTCAGAATGGCGGTGACCTCAAGAGTTGGACACTTACATCTTACTTCTTGTTGCCATAGGCCCAGAAATCTAGGATGATAAAGTAGATCAATATCTACTCTGATTTAAAATAGTCTAGCTCTTTTGTGGATGTGGTTTGAGCAATTCTCCCAGTTTTGGGTAACTTTTGCAAAAATAAAAGCTACAGTAAGAGGAGGATATACCAGTGTTTTCATTACAACCAGGAGAGGGCTTGAGAAACGAGTACAAAAAAGGTTAATTTATATCTAAAGTTAAACTTTTTTTCTTTTTTCTTTTGGATAGAAAAGGGAATTGTTAAAACCCCTGTCGAGTTTTCTTAGTTTGCTGTTTTTTCTTTACTTCACTTTCTTGTCTTGGAGACTCAACAGAAAGTGAGCGGAAGTCATGATTCACAACAATCCCATGGATTCCAGAGTTCTAACTACTAATGCTCGTATTGCAAAGACCACGTCAAGCAGAAAAGTCTAACCTGGACCCATTCACACCACTGTAATTGTGTTAGCGAATATGTGTCAAAATGAGTGGGAAATCAATGCAATATAAAAATAGGCATGGTCTGACATTTACCATTTTTTGATGCAGCACACCAAAACTTATGGTATGTCTGATGTGGTGTGGGTTTGTGGCTAGATATTGAATTTGTTTATTGTGGTGCCAATTAAAAATTAGGGGCACTGCAACACACCAGTTGTAGTGTGTTGCAGTAACACAATGCATAGGTGTAAATGGGCAGTTTAAAAATCAGTCTATGTAACTGCTCAAGGTTCACTTTACACAGAATCCTCAGATGAATCACTTGGCCTAGTAACCTAATACAATACACTCATACAAGTTCCATACATTTTTAGTTCCCCTTTAAAAACAGAAAAATAAAGAGAAAAATATGACTATAATTACCTTCTATGTCTTGCATATTTACCACTAACATGGCCACTGCCATCGCAGCCAGGAGTAGGACAGCTGTAGGGAAGGAACAAGGGATAAAGATGTAGTTGGTGTATATCTTGGATAAAACACTAGACCAGGCTTCATCTCTCAGACACTGGTAGGGCATGATAAGACTTCTAAAACTGGTATTCTTAAACAGTATCTCTACACTAACAGCACACAGGTGATATTTAATTCAACACTAGATATTGAGAGGTAAGTTTGAGACAAACCTGCATCTACGTGAGTAGTAGACAGGTTAATTACAAGCAATCCTTCACTGTTAACTATATACAGGTGACTTACATGGATGCTTTAGATACTCGCACTAGGCACATAATTTAAAGAGAAGCATCGTTCTGTGGTAGCTGCAGACAGGTGAGTTAGATGGATGTTCTAGATTCCTGCACTAGATGCAGACAATGTATTTTAAGGTATGTTTATTTTTCTGGTAGATGCAGAGAGGTATTTTAAAGGGATGTATCTTCTGTTCTAGTTGAAGACAGATGACTAAGGTGATACTTTATGTCCCTTCATATTTTTCCTCAATTTTTCTATTTAAGCACATTATTTTACCTATCAAGGGATACAGAACAATCTTCCTTAACTTAGCTACAGAACAATGATCATGCACAGTGTAAAGGTTTTAATGGTGCTGTGCATGTATCCTGAGAATGACTGCTCCTATTTAAAAGATGGCAGAATTTCAGTCATTCCGTTTAATGTTACAGACATGAAATTAAATAAAGTCAAAGGGAGTTTTCAGTAAAACCCCAGCTTTCCACAGCTTCTTGGTTTTCAAATATATAAGAGGAAACTTACATTTCACCTGCAGCAGCACCTGCTTGTGAATCTTATATAATGGATCACTATCCAAGTACAGTGGTAAAACACAGGCTTCAGTACACCAAAACTGCACAAAACAGCCAGATGGGCAATCTTAGTGTTGCTTACAAGGGGACTGTGGCCAGTAGGATCATCAAAATGAATGAGGTGAATACCTATACCTGACTTAAAGTACAGACAGTAAATCAAGTGTGTGCCTGTATCTAAATTCAAGTGAAGACAGGTTCCCTAGATAGTTGCCTAAATCTGGATTAAAGTGTAGACAATGAGAAAGATGAGTGCCTAAATCTGGATAAAACTGCAAACTAGTGAGTTAGATGTGTGTGTGAGAGTTAGATGGGTGTCTAAACCTGAATTCATGTGTACTGTACCTCAATGAGTTAGATGCCTAAACCCAAAGTGCAGAGAGATGAGTTACATGGAAGCCTAAACCTAAATCAAAAGGCAGACAGGTGACTTAGATGGGTGCCTAAATTCATATTAACCTCCCTGGCGGTATTCCCGAGTGTGGCTTGGGGTGAAGTTTCAGTACTAAAAGCGGTAACCCCCGAGCCGCACTTGGGATTGCATCGCAGGATCCATGTACAGCTTACTTACCTTGTCCCCTGGATCCTGCGATGTCTCCCCGCTGTGTCTGCGAGCCGTGTTTCCTCTGCTCAATTCACAGTGCCGAGCTTCGTTCCCTGCGAGCGTTGCGACGCACGGAACCGCGCACGGCGCCAAATTCAAAAAGTAAAAAACACAGTATACATACAGTACACTGTAATCTTACAGATTACAGTACTGTATAAAATAATTACACATCCCCTTTGTCCCTAGTGGTTTGTCCAGTACCCTGCATGCACTTTTATATTTTAAATACAGTTTTTTCTGCCTGGAAACTGGAGATTGTCCATAGCAACCAAAAAGTGTCCGTTGACGTCAAAAGTGCTTTTAGACCAGCTAGAAAACAGTGATAATAAATTAGAATCACTTGCAGAATTGAGCGATAGTGATTTGTGGGGAAATTCGTCATCAAACACTAAATCTAATGACAGCGACAATTCTGCAACTGAGCAAATTTCAGTGTTTTTGATTCAATTACATTATTGAATAATTTTTATTATTATTATATTATTATTTGTTATAATTATTTATAGTTATTTATTATATTATAATTTATGATTTTGTGTTTCAAAGAGTTATTCCTAAGAATTACAGGCCTACAATATAAAACGCCAAATTTGCATGCAAAATAATTGTACCGCTTTCAGCATCAAAAATCTGACATAATCATACCGCCAGGGAGGTTAAAGTGCAAACAGGTAATTCAGATGGGTGCCTGTACCTGAATGAAAGCACAGACAGGTGAATTAGATGGATCCTAAATCCATAGTAAAGTGTAGGCAGGGAAGTTAGATGGGTGTCTGTGCCTGAATTAAAGGGCAGACAGGTGAGTTAGATGGGTGTCTGTACCTGAATTTAAGGGCAGACAGGTGAGTTAGATGAATCAGATGTGTCCTAACTCCATAGTAGAGTGTAGGCAGGTGAGTTAGATGGGTGTCTGTGCCTGAATTAAAGGGCAGACAGGTGAGTTAGATGGGTGTCTGTACCTGAATTATACTAGAGACAAGTGAGTTAGATGGGTGTCTGTGCCTGAATTAAAGCACAGACAGGTGAGTTAGATGGGTGTCTGTACCTGAATTAATGGTCAGACAGGAGATGAAATGAGTGTCTGTACCTGAATTAAAGTGCAGATAGGTGAGTTAGATGAGTGTCTGTACCTGAATTAAAGTGCAGAAAGGTGAGTTAGATAAGTTTCTGTACCTGAATTAAAGCGCAGACAGGTGAGTTAGATGGGTGTCTGTACCTGAATTAAAGCGCAGACAGGTGAGTTAGATGGGTGTCTGTGCCTGAATTAAAGCACAGACAGGTGAGTTAGATGGGTGTCTGTGCCTGAATTAATGGTCAGACAGGAGATTAAATGAGCATCTGTAACTTAATTAAAGTGCAGATAGGTGAGTTAGATGAGTGTCTGTACCTGAATTAAAGTGCAGACAGGTGAGTTAGATGAGTGTCTGTACCTGAATTAAAGCGCAGACAGGTGAGTTAGATGAGTGTCTGTACCTGAATTAAAGTGCAGATAGGTGAGTTAGATGAGTGTCTGTACCTGAATTAAACCACAGACAGGTGAGTTAGATGGGTGTCTGTGCCTGAATTAAAGGGCAGACAGGTGAGTTAGATGGGTGTCTGTATCTAAATTAATGGTCAGACAGGAGATTAGAAGAGTGTCTGTTCCTGAATTAAAGTGCAGATAGGAAAGTTAGATGAGTGTCTGTACCTGAATTAAAGTGCAAACAGGTGAGTTAGATGAGTGTCTGTACCTGAATTAAAGTGCAGATAGGTGAGTTAGATGAGTGTATGTACCTGAATGAAAGCGCAGACAGGTGAGTTAGATGAGTGTCTGTACCTGAATTAAAGTGCAGATAGGTGAGTTAGATGAGTGTATGTACCTGAATCAAAGCGCGGACAGGTGAGTTAGATGGGTGTCTGTACCTGAATTAAAGCGCAGACAGGTGAGTTAGATGGGTGTCTGTATCTGAATTAAAGCGCAGAGAGGTGAGTTATATGGGTGTCTGTACCTGAATTAAAGCACAGACAGGTGAGTTAGATGAGTGTTTGTGCCTGAATTAAAGTGTAGACAGGTGAGTTAGATGAGTGTCTGTACCTGAATTAAAGGACAGATCGGTAAGTTAGATGGGTGTCTGTGCCTGAATTAAAGCTCAGGTAGGTGAGTTGTATGGGTGTCTGTACCTGAATTATACTAGAGACAAGTGCCTTAGATGAGTGTCTGTACCTGAATTAAAGTGCAGACAGGTGAGTTGGATAGGTGTCTGTACCTGAATTAAAGTGCAGACAGGTGAGATATATGGGTGTCTGTAACTTAATTAAAGGTCAGATGGGTGCATGTACCTTAATTAAAGGTCAGACAGGTGACTTAGATGGGTGTCTGCACCTGATCTATACTAGAGACAGGTGAGTTAGATAGGTGTCTGCACCTGAATTAAAGCACAGACAGGTAAGATAGATGGGTGTCTGTACCTTAATTAAAGGTCAGACAGGTGACTTCGATAGGTGTATGTACCTTAATTAAAGATCAATTGGGTGAGTTAGATAGGTGTCTGTACCTGAATTAAACTAGATACAGGTGAGTTAGATGAGTGTCTGTACCTAAATTAAAGCGCAGACAGGTGAGATAGATGGGTGTCTCTACCTTATTTAAAGGTCAGACAGGTGACTTAGATAGGTGTCTGTACCTTAATTAAAGGTCAATTGGGTGAGTTAGATAGGTGTCTGTACCTGAACTAGAGACAGGTGAGTTAGGCTGGGTTCACACTGATACTACACAACAGTCATACGACTTTCATCCTACTTTGCTCTGTGACATCAGTCCTACAACGGTCCTACATTGGTCCTACAGCTATCCGACTTGAATGAACAGGATACTACTTTGATGCGACTTTGTGATAGTCTAACTTGTTCTTTGACCAATCAAAACAATCCCAATGTGAGATAAATTCCTTTTACTGCTGCTGTAATCACCATGTTGGATGTCAAAAGTCGGATGGTTAGGACAAGGATCCTACTTTGATCCGACTTCAATGATATTCAATGGGCTGAAGTAGGATCAAAGTTGGACCAAAGTAGTACAGGGAGCATTTTCAAAGTCGGACCGACTTGTGTCAGACCAGTTAAGACGGCTCTCATAGGGAAACATTGATTTTCACACGTCATGCGACATGAGCTCCCAATGTCGGAGCGTTTGTCGTACCAGTGTGAACCCAGCCTCAGATAGGTGTCTGTACCTGAATGAAAGGTCAGACAAGTGCAGACAGGTTAGTTAGATGAGTGTCTGTACCCAGATGAAAGGTCAGACAGATGAGTGCCTGTACCTGAATTAATTTGCAGACAGATGAGTTAGATGAAGGCCTGTACCTGAATTCAAGTCCAGACAGGTCAATTAAATGAGTGCCTGCACTTGAATTTAAAGGGTTATTAAACCCAAAAACATTATTAATATTGCAACTTACCAGTCCTTAGATGTGGTGTTTTTTTTTTTACCTGATGATCTAGCCAGTAAGTCTATTATTTTTCAGCTTTCTTTTGACAGAACAAGCTGCCCAAAAGTGGCATTTAGGGTGTTGACGCAAACCATTTAACATTGCTAGGGGTGTTTAAAATGGTCAGCTTTTATTCATTTATTTAAAACATTTATCCCCCCCCCCCCCCCAAAAAAAAAAAGTTGCTATAACTGCTTAAAAAGTGTTAGCCGGAGTTCGGCTTTAATTTTCTGGTCAAGTCCATCTCAATCTGATAGTGTATCTAACACTTCCCTCTCCGCAGACTGACATTGTTGCTGTCCAGGGGTGGCTCTGTTGCTCCTCCATCCAGTGTAGAGGCACCCTAAGACAGGAAGTGTGTGACCAGATCATCGGGTAAAAATAAAGGAAAAAAAAAAAGTTTAAAGAAGAAAACAGATGCAGCCATTGCATTTAAGGATAATCAGCAAAAAATATAATATTCGTTTTTGGGTTTAACAACGCATTAAGGTCAGACAGGTCAGTTAGATGTGTGCTCGTACCTAAATTAAAGTGAAATTGATGAGTTAAATAGGTGCCTGTTTTACAGGCTACATTTACACTGGTGATTAAGGCTGGTGCAAATTGTAGCCGCAGTTCCTGATGCGGCTTTCAGTGGCTAGGTAGGGTCGTTGGCCCGGTTCACTATACTGGCAGGTCGACGGTGGCTGCAGCTACTCATGGATCTCTGCAAAGCCAGCCATCACCCAAGGTAATCACTGCTGGATGCACACAAAGTGCGTCCAGCAGCAATCACCGCAGCTATTCACTGGCTGTGTGGACAGCAGAGAATAGCTGTGGCCTTCAGCGACCTGTCATTATAGTGAATGGGGCCGCACCTAGCTGCTGAGAGCCGCAACAGGAATTTCTGATTCCTGATGCTACTATTCACACTAGCCCTAATCGCTGGTGTGAATGTAGCCTAGCGTAATTAAAATGCAGACAGGTGAGTTGGATGGGTGTCTGTAACTTAATTGAAGTGCAGATCGGTGCACACAGATGAATTAGCAGAGTCCCTAAATCCCTATTAAAGTATACACATGTGAGTTAGTTGGGTGCATGTACCTGTATTAAAGTGCAGACAGTTGATTCACAAATATCTGTATATCTGCCTTAAAATTTAGAAGATCATTAGTAGGATACCCAAAGGTTTATATAGATGGAGGGCAAAAAAGACAGAAAGACACAAATCAAATAAGTGGCATTAAAAAAGAAAAGGGAGGTGATGCCAAATCTATTTTATTAGCAAGCCTCGGGAGAATTAATTTAATCAATGCATCAGGGCATGAGTAAGGCACCGGTGAACTTGAAAGTGCATTATGCCCATTAAAAGGCCTGAATTTTCTAAATTGCTAATGGGATGTATTTTACACTGTGAGCACTAACCTGAACAGCTCTTGTATGGCTGGTTCCACAGGAACTGTAGAGAGAATGGAAAATATAAAAATTTATCATCTATCATAAGTATCCCTCTGATATAGAAAATTACCCAAAAGGTTATGCAAAAAGGAAGGGTCAGAATGAATTGCGGAAAGAGATTCTACAGGATGAAGGTCATTGCTGAGTGGAGGCCCTGAGTGATTTAGTGAAGCACGGAACGTACCTCGAACACCTTTGGAGCGCGTGCGATGCCGTTTCTCGTCTGTATCCACCTCCATCTGGGAATAGATTAGCAGGCAGTGAATGCTCTTATCCTTCATGCACAGACTATCAATGCTCTGTCTGCTGCAGACTGTCACACAATCTTTTCTATTTTAGAACAAGGATTTCTTTACGTGAGGCGATAAGCTCAGTAATTATATGGAATAACAATGAATTATATGGAATACCAATGAATTCTTTACATTTTCACACTGCTGTGATTCAAACCTTGAAGATTTTCCTTTCTCGTATGCAATAGTTGGTCATAGATGTGTATGGATTTTATTACATTATGAAATGTATTGATTATATTTCATAGCATTTTTTTACCCATATGGACAATTAACCCAGAAGCATGATAGGTAATCAAGCTAACACAAAAGAGTACACTACTGCATTGTTTGAGGGGCACAGGTAGCAGAGGGTTTGACACTAAAAAAGGAGGGTTATAGCTGGTATATGGTAGGCACCAATAAAGAAGAAGGGGTACAGGTGGTAAAGGGTAGGCACAGATAAAGAAGGAGGGGTACTGATAAAGCAGGGTTACAGATAATAGAGGGTAGGCACCGATAAAGAAGAAGGGTTACAGGTGGTAAAGGGTAGGCACTAATAAATAAGGAGGAGTACAGGTGGAAGAGGGTAGGTACTGATAAAGAAGGAGTGGTACAGATAGTAGAGGGTAGGCACCGAGAAAGAAAGAGATTTACAGATGGTAGAGAATAGGAATTGATAAAGAAGAAGGGGCACAGGTAGCAGAGGGTTTGACACTAAAAAAGGAGGGTTATAGCTGGTATATGGTAGGCACCAATAAAGAAAAAGGGGTACAGGTGATAAAGGGTAGGCACAGATAAAGAAGGAGGGGTAATGATAAAGCAGGGTTACAGATAGTAGAGGGTATGCACCAATAAAGAAGAAGTGTTACAGGTGGTAAAGGGTAGGCACTAACCAAAAAAAGAGGGGTACAGGTGGCAGAGGGTAGGCACTGATAAAGAAGGAGGGGTATAGATAGTAGAGGTAGGCACCGATATAGAAAGAGATGTACAGATGGTAGAAAATAGGCATTGATAAAGAAGAAGGGGCACAGGTGGTAGAGGGTAGACACTAAAAAAGGAGGGTTACAGCTGGTAGAGGGTAGGCACCGATAAAGAAGAAGAGCTACAGGTGGTAAAGGGTAGGCACTGATAAAGAATGAGGGGTATAGGTAGTAAAGTATAGGCACTGATAAAGAAGAATGGTAACAGACAGTAGAGGGTAGGCACCCATAAAGAACGAGGGGTACAGGTGGTAGAGGGTAGGGATGGATAAATAGGGAGGGGTACAGGAGGTAGAGGGTAGGCACTGATAAAGAAGGAGGGTACAGGGGGTGGAAAGTATGCACTGATAAAAAAAGGAGGGTTACAGATGATAGGGGGTAGGCACCAATAAAGAAGGAATGGTACAGGTGGTAGAGGGTAGGCACTGGTAAAAAAAATATATTATAGAAAATGGTAGGCACCTTTTAGGAAGGAGGGGTACAGGTGGGGTACAAGTTATAGAAATTGTAGAAGGTAGGCACCTTTTAAAGAAGGAGGGGTACAGGTGGTAGAGGGTAGGCACTGATAAAGAAGAAGGTTTACAAATAGTAGAGGGTATACACTGATAAAGAAGGAAGGTTACAGATAGTAGAGGGCATACATAGATAAAGGAGTAGGGGTGTAGGTAGTAGAGAGTAGGCTCATGTGTAGGAGAATGAGTGAAAATGGTACAGCATAAACACAAGTAACAGAGGAGGGTGAAATGTGACTGAAGGTAGGGAAAGGTAATTGGAGAAGGATACTGGCAGTTGGGGTAGGCACAGATGATGGAGGAGGGGTGTAGGGGTGAGACGAGAGAACAAGTAATGGAGGGGAGATAAAGGCAGTGGTGATGAAGGAACTGTATAGGTGGTAAAAGGTGAGCACAGGTGATGGAAAAGGGTACAGGTGGTAGAGGGTAGAAAAAGGTGATTCAGGAGAGATATAGGTGGTGGAGAAGGAGAACAGGTGATGCAGTACAATGGAGAGTAGACACTGATGATAGGTGAGGGGTACAGAAGGTGGATAGTGCGCACAGGTGGTGGAGGACCGGTATCAGCAATAAATAATGGGCACAAGTGAAAGATGAGGAGTATGGATGAGCCCGATGTTCTAATCTAACGTAAGTTTGACTAGAACATCGGGTGTTTGCCGAATACCGAACATTATGGGGCATTCAAGGGAAATTTGAGTGCCTGCGGAACACCGGAAAGACCGTCAATGCACTGCGAGATCACAGTGCATTGACGGCTGCTGATTGGCCAAAGCATGCACCTGTGCACCTGCACCTGTGAGAGCCATGATTGGCCAAAGGCAGGGTGCCTTTGGCCAATCATGGCTCAGGGGGCTGAGTCCACGCCCCCCACAATGTCAAGCTGCTTACACAGCAGCCGTACATAGTTTTATGAATTAGAGCAGCAAAATGACATTTGTAAAGGAAAAAACGTCATTTAAAACTGCTCGCGGCTGCAATGTATTGCCGGACCCCGGCAATATAGATAAAAATCATTAAAAAAAACGGCATGGGTCCCCCCCCCAGTCCATTAGCAGGCCCTTTGGGTCTGGTATGGATATTAAGGGGAACCCCGCACTTCAGGTCTGGTATGGATATTAAGGGGAAACCTGAGCCAAAATAAAAAAAAGATGGCGTAGGGGCCCCCCAAAATCCATACCAGACCCTTATCCGAGCACGCAACCTGGCAGGCCGCAGGAAAAGGGGGGGTGAGAGAGCAGCCCTCCTCCCTCCTGAACTGTACCAGGCCACATGCCCTCAACATGGGGAGGGTGCTTTCGTGTCCCTCTAAAACACCTTGACCCCATGTTGATGGGGATAAGGGCCTCATCCCCACAACCCTTGCCCGGTGGTTGTGGGGTCTGCGGGCGGGGGTCTTATCGGAATCTGGAAGCCCCCTTTAACAAGGGGACCCCCAGAACCCAGCGCCCCCTATGTGAATGGGTATCAGGTACATTATACCCCTATCCATTCACCAAAAAAAGTGTCAAAATGGTAAAAATGACAGGAGAAAGTTTGGGAAAAGTCCTTTACTAAAAAAAAAAAAAAAAAATGGTGTCCCGCGATGTTCATTCATCTTCGATTACAGCATCCGATGGACAGAGAAAAAAAAAAAAGGAAAAAGGCTCCCACTGACTGCAGGCTTTCTGCATTGACAGCTGTTATATAGCTGAGGGCGGGGCCACCCGGTGACATACGTTACGTGACATCACAGGATATCAGAAGGGGGCTGGTCATCCGTTTGTGTCACCGGGTGGCCCTGCCCTCAGCTATATAACAGCTGTCAATGCAGAAAGCCCGCAGTCAGCATTGATCGAAGATGAATGGACATCGTGGGGCACTTTTTATATATTTTTTTAATTAAAGGACTTGTCCCAAATTGTCTCCTGTCATTTTTACCATTTTGACACTATTTTTGGTGAATGGGTAGGGGTACAATGTACCCGATACCCATTCACATGGGGGGCGGGATCTGCACACCTCCACAACCACCGGGCAAGGATTGTGGGGATAAGGCCCTTGCCCACATTAACATGGGGACAAGGTGTTATGGTGGACCCTAAAACACCCTTCCCATGTTGAGGGCATGTGGCCTGGTATGGTTAAGGAGGGGGGGCACTCTCTCGTCCCCCCTTTTTCCGCGGCCTGCCAGGTTGCGTGCTCGGATAAGGGTCTGGTATGGATTTTGGGGGGGGGACCCCTACGCCATTAAAAAAGAAAATTGGCTCAAGTTTCCCCTGAATTTTATGGGGGACCCTATGCCATTATTTTAAACATTTTGGCACAGGGTTCCCCTTAATATCAATACCAGACCTGAAAGGCCTGGTATGGATTTTTGGGGGACCCCCACGCATTTTTTTTGGTGCGGGGTTCCCCTTAAACACAGAGATCCACGTCCTGTGAGGGAGAGGAGACCGATGGTGTGTCCCTTGTACATAGGGACAACCATCGGTCACCTCCCCCAGTCAGTCACCTCCCCCCACAGTAAGAACACATTGAGGGAACATATTTAACCCCTTCCCACCCCCTAGTGGTTAACCCCTTCCCTGCCAATCACATTTATACAGTAATCAATGCATTTTTATAGCAGGGATCGCTGTATAAACGTGAATGGTCCCAAAAATGTGTCAAAAGTGTCCGATGTGTCCGCCGGAATATCGCAGTCACAATAAAAAATCGCAGATCGCCGCCATTACTAATAAAAAAATAAAAAAATTAAAATGCTATAAATCTATCCCCTATTTTGTACATGCTATAACTTTTGCGCAAACCAATGAATACGCGCTTATTGCGATTTTTTTTTAACCAAAAATATGTAGAAGAATACGTATCGGCCTAAACTGAGGAAAATGTTATTAAAAAAATAATAAATGGGTATTTATTATAGCAAAAAGTAAAAAATAGTGTTTTTTTTTCCAAACTGGATGCTCTTCTTTTGTTTATAGCGCAAAAAATAAAAACCGCAGAGGTGATCAAATACCACCAAAAGAAAGCTCTATTTGTGGGAAAAAAAGGACACAAATTTCGTTTGGGAGCCACGTCGCACGACCGCACAATTGTCATTCAAAGTGTGACAGCGCTGAAAGCTGAAAAATGGCTTGGGCAGGAAGGGGGTTTTCGTGCACAGTAGAGAAGTGGTTAAAATTAGCACTTTTGATTTTTCATGTTTGTGTCCCATAGACTTTAACAGTGTTCGCACAATTTTTTTGCCTGTTCGCAAGTTCTGGTGCGAACCGAACCGGGGGGTGTTCAGCTCATCCCTAACGAGTACAGATAGTAAAAGTTGGGCTCAGGTGATAGAGGAGGGATGAATAAGCACTGGGGATGGAGAAAGGATGCTGGCAAATAGAGAAGAATACATGAAAAAGACATGCTGGTGAAAAGAGAGCACTAGCAATAAAGGGATGTATTATATATAACACACACCCTTTAGCTAGCTCAGAAACCTGTGGCCCATGGAGAAGCACTCACCTGCAGTCCATAGCTTATTTATGTTGATGGAACACTTTATTTATATTCTTATTAACACATATAGCTGGCATATTATCCAGATGGATATGTTATATCCTGTATTCCTACTGAATATTATTTTCCACATACATTATCCTATATACACAGACAAAGTGTGTGTGTGTGTGTCAGGGCTGATGACGAAACGCGTCTAAGGGGGTACGCACTGACATCATCACGCTCATAGGACGGGAGTTTGCTTTGTAGCCGGCCGGCTTCATTTACATGCTTTTTTATCATTTTCTGAGTAAGTGTAATTTTATCTTTTTTTAATAAATGGTGTGACGGTATTACACTATTTCTTAGTGTGTGTGTGTGTGTCAGGGCTGGGCTGTCAGCCCTTCCTTCTCTGTGCTCAGGTTGCTCAGCTCTCGGTTAATTGCCAGTTGCTCGCCTGTTAATCATTGCCTTCACCTTGGTCAACCTATCTAGAGACTCTCTGCTGTGTTCCTGTTAAAGACTTGCCAGGCAGATGTCCCTTGTGGTTCCTGATCCTGTCTGCTGCCTCTGTCTAAGCTGATCTCTGGCTTCCTGATTTCCTGGCTTGTTCTGACTACCCGATTTGGCTACCGAACCCTGGCTATGCTTTGACTACATTTACCAGTTGCACCATTTTATTAAAAGGTGGGATTTTTACAGAATTTTCTCTCTCTGTTTGTTTCATGGTTCCTAACAGTAGGCGAAAGCCATGAATTCAGAAGATGCAGGCAATCCACCTAGTGGTAATATTTTTTCAGGTTGAATGAGCAGGATCATCACATGGATCAGTTTGCCATAGCATTACAGATGCTCCTGATTCTCACTGCTTACCTGGATCCTCCCACTGTGGCTGTTCCAGTATAACCTGTGTTGCAGGCCATCCCTGCTGCTGCTCCAGTCTCTGTGCAGGCACCAGCCTCGAATATTACCTCTGTAAGAGGTATGTCTGGTTCTGTTCTGCTTCCCCAGTGATTTGGGGGTGATCGAGTTCAATGCAGAGGGTTTCTGAACCAGGTTGGGATATACTTTGAGATGCTGCCCCAGGCGTTCCCCTTGGACAGAAGCAAAGTAGGCTTCATCATTTCTTTTCTTTTTGATAGAGCCTTGGCCTGGGCAAACCCTATATGGAAGACACAAAAACCCATTGTCCTGAGTTACCCAGAGTTTGTGACCTCTTTTAAAAGGGTATTTGACGTTCCCGCATGCTCCACTTCTGCTGCCAAGAGCCTCATGTCTATCAAATCAAACAAAGTACGAGAACTGTTGCTGTAACTTCGAGCAATGAGGCCCTTGTGACTGCTTTTTCTCATGGTCTCTCAGATTACATCAAAGATGAGATAGCAGCCCGAGACATACCTACAGATCTGGAGAAGTTGATCATGTTTGCCATCATCATTGACTCCAGACTCCGAGAGAGACCTTCTGTTGAGGAACGCTTGCGGAAGGCTCCTGTACGTTTAGCTCCGAGCTTTGCAGTCCCACCCTTGCCTCCCTCTCCTCTCATGCCTCCTGGTACCAAGTCTGCCAGTGAAATAAAACCCATGCAGTTGGGCTTCACATGTCTCTCTGGGGATGAGAGGGCCTTTAGGAGGAGGGAGAGATTACGCCTTTATTGTGGCCTGGCAATTCGCTTCTTGAAGTCTTGTCCTAGATGTCCGGGAAACACTTGCACCTGAGGTCCTGTAGGGGACAGACCTTAGGTGGCATTGTTACATCCCCAGTTACCTTGAAGGATGAGCCTCTATTTTCAGTTACCCTTTCGTGGTCTGAGTCATCCATCGAAACACAGGCCCTAATCGACTCAGAGGCTGTAGGCCTGTTTATTAACAGTGCCTTTGTGTCTAAGCACTCGATTCTGCTGCAGCTTCATTCCACTCTATTGATGGGGGACCTCTACAGCCTGCCCATGTGACTCTTGAGACTGCTCCGTTTACCATGGCCGTAGGGGCTCTTCACCATGAGATAATCCAATTTCAAGTCATTTCCTCTCCTCATTATCCGGTGGTTATTGGTTATCCTTGGTTACAGAGGTACAATCCCTCTTTTGATTGGCTTTGTGCAGAGGATCTTTCCTGGTCGGCACAATCTAGTAAGAAATTATTTCGGAAAGTGGCTAAGGTCTTGTACATCTCTCCCCTCTCCTCCTTGCCAGAGGAGTAACGCAAATTTAGCAATGTCTTTGACAAGGGTCAAGCCGGTAGTTTGCCTTCACTCCGGTCGTATGATTGCGCAATTGACCTTCAACCTGGTGCTATGCCTCACGTGGCTGGGTTTACCCTTTGTCTGTCTCGGAGGATAAAACAGGTTAAATTTCTGGGTTATAACATTTCTACTGCTGGTTTTTCGATGGACCCAGAGAAATTATCTGCAGTTCTACAGTGACCTTGACCTGTAGGTCTACGTCTGTTACAACGTTTTCTTGGCTTTGCCAATTATTATCAGAAATTTATTCGGAACTTCTCTTCCCTGGTCAAATCCCTGACTGATATGACCAGAAAGGACGGTAACCCACAGAATTGGTCTCCGGATTCCATTAAAGCCTTTAAGTCTCTCAGGGCTACCTTTGTTTCAGCTCCTGTGTTGGAACATCCTGATCCTTGTGGCTACGTTTCTAAGAAATTGTCTCCTGCAGAATGTAATTATGAGATTGAGGACAGAGAATTGTTAGCTATCATTTTAGCTCTTAAAGAATGGAGGCATCTCCTCGAAGGTACCACTGTGCCGGTCCTCATTTTGATTGACCATAAAAATCTTACATATTTGTCTGAGGCTAAATGGTTATCTCCCAGAAGAGCATGGTGGGCTCTTTTTCTGTCAAGCCTCAATTACATAGTCTCATTCTTACCCGGTACTAAGAATGTAAGGGCTGACGCATTGTCGCAACAGTTTTCCTCCGCTTCAAAGATTGAGTCGGTGCCTGTGCCTGTGATACCTCTCGATCACATTCTGGCTACTGTACGCACCAGTATCACCTCTCCTTTCGGTGACAGAATTCGTGCCGCTCAGATCCAGTCTCCTCCTGAGAAACCTGGTGACCGCTGCTTTGTTCCTGAGAATAATCGTTTTTACAGTGGCTCACCTGTTGATCATCACCTGTCCGTCAGCCAATATATTATATCCTGTATTCCTACTGAATATTGTTTTCCACATACATTATCCTATATACACAGACAAAGTGTGTGTGTGTGTCAGGGCTGGGCTCTCAGCCCTTCCTTCTCTGTGCTCAGGTTGCTCAGCTGTCGATTAATTGCCAGTTGCTCACCTGTTAATCATTGCCTTCACCTTGGTCAACCTATCTAGAGACTCTCTGCTGTGTCCCTGTTGAAGACTTGCCAGGCTGACGTCCCTTATGGTTCCTGATCCTGTCTGCTGCCTCTGTCTAAGCTGATCTCTGGCTTCCTGATTTCCTGGCTTGTTCTGACTACCCGATTTGGCTACCAAACCCTGGCTATGTTTAGACTACGTTTACCAGTTGTACCATTTTATTAAAAGGTGTGGATTTTTACTGTATTTTCTGTCTCTGTCTGTTTCATGGTTCCTGACAGTATATTGGTGCATATACTGTATATGCTGTATATACAATTGAGGATCTAAGGCATACCTCATAAGATAACATTTCTCAGAGTTCTTCCTCACTGGGCATATGCTAACAGAAATACCTGTCAGGACACGGGGACGCAGTCATAGAGGCAGAGCTGCTATGAGCAGTTCTATAGGTGGCGTTTCAGTGTCAGTGCTTTTTATAATGTAAACCAAAGTGAATGTGATGGGGTTGATTTACTAAAGGGAAATAGACTGTTTACTTTGCAAGGGAATTTGTTTCCCTTAGTGAATGAGGAGATGTCCTGCTGACTTCAATCATTCACTCGTGAGCAAGCAAAAATTCTGTTTTCCTTTTCTCCTTTCACATGATTGGGTATTCTTTGAAAAGCTAAACTTCACCCTATTCACTAAGCTCTGGGGAAAAATACCTTGCAAAACGCAACTTCCCTTGCCAAGTGAAAAGCTTATTTGCCTTTAGTAAAACAACCAAGTATATTTATTGGGAGCAGCTATTTGCAAAGTATCTATATTACAGGTGTTGCAAAAAGTGTAATTTCAGTTTTGTAGACAGTTTGGGATAGCAACTATTTATTATTTGTTACATATTTCCATTTACATAGAATAACTTAATTATTATTAAACAGTTAAAATAATTAATAATTAAAAAAAAAATTGCTTATCTATTTATTTGCATTTACTTGCTTAAAGATCCTACCTAGATTTCCCTTTCTATATATTGTTAATGAGGGGGGCTTGGGAGTTATGTTTACCATAATTAATAAAGTCTGTACTGTGCTGGCAGATCTCATTTTATTTGCAAACTAAAAGTGAACACTGTCTGTCCTAACAATCTATTTAAGATCTCAGGGCTTTGGGGAAGTATGTTGTATGTTAATGCACTTTTCCTCAGTTTGTTCCTTAGTTTTCCCTCTAATAGCTCACCTGTTAATAGCTTGCAGTCCTATGTAAATCTGCTTTAAAGAACCAACTAAAAAGGTAGGAACATTTTTTAGGTATTCCATGTGAATGGCAACATATAGCAAGTACATAGCAGGCGGTGCCTGCAAATTAGGATAGGGCCATGAAGCAACTCTGAATGTGAATTCACTGCATTGTAAAATGCCTGTCACCACAAGGACACACAGAAAACAAATTTCCTGTGTGTCCCATTCACACTGCACACAGTATAGAACTGTGCTGTAGCATGCTGCATTTTATCACAGTGCACTGTACAGAATTGCATGGCACGATACAGCAGTGCAGCACATCAAACCACTGTAAAGCATCATGAATGAAGTACACTTCAAATAAAGTTTAAAAAAAAAAAAAAAGGGAGCTGTTTAATCCTGTGTGAACCGGTCCTGAAAGTATTTCCTGTTTAACACCACCTAACCACTTGTTATCCTTAACTAGCCATAGTTAATTCCTTCTTCTACTCTTTCTGCTCTCCCTAGTTAGTTTTTCTCCTAAATAATTTTTATACTGTTTGCACAATTATTTGTCCATCCATGTTTTGGAGAATAAACTTTTAAAATACACGTAAGAAAAATAACAAAAATTCTTTAATTCAAAAAGCAACAAATTGAACAACATTGCCACATTTTATACCAGAAATATTTTTTTTGACTTTGTGATAGATGGGATGAATTACTGCCAACTATTAACAGTATATACGTATATACAGTATAAAGTAAAGCTAGTTGTTTTAAAATGATAACTAATGAAAATTATATATATATATATATATATATATATATATACAGTATATATATATATATATATATATAAATATATATATATATATATATATATATATATATATATAAAAATCTTCAGACAATAACACTGAAAAGTATTGGGACGCCTGCCTTTAAACGCACATAAACTTTAATGGCATCCCAGTCTTAGTCTGTAGAGTTCAATATTGAGTTGGGCCACCCCTTCATATCATTTGGTGGAGGGGGGGTTATGGTGTGAGGTTGTTTTTCAGGGGTTGGGCTTAGCCCCTTAGTTCCAATGAAGGGAACTCTTAAAGCATCAGCATATGAAGACATTTTCGACAATTTCATGCTCCAAACTTTGTGGGAACAGTTTGGGGATGGCCCCTTCCTGTCCAACATGACTGTGCACCAGTGCAAAAAGCAAGGTCCATAAAAACATGGATGAGCGAGTTTGGGGTGGAGAAACTTGACTGGCCTGCACAGAGTCCTGACCTCAACCCGACAGAACACTTGTTTGAGATGAACTAGAGTAGAGAGTGTGAGCCAGGCCTTCTCGTCCAACATCAGGCCTGACCTCAGAAATGCACTTCTGGAATAAAGGTCAGACATTTCCATAGACACACTCCTAAACCTTGTGGACAGCCTTCCCAGAAGAGTTGAAGCTGTTATAGCTGGAAAAGTGCACCAACTCAATATTGATCCCTGCGGATTAGGACTGGGATGCTATTAAAGTTCATGTGCGTGTAAAGGCAGGTGTCCCAATACTTTTGGCAATATAGTTTGTGTATATATAACATCAGTCAATGGCTGGAATATGAGTTTAACTACATAGTATACTGTATATAATAGGTGAATGTTACAGTATTGCTGCAATTTTGACTCTGTCCCAAAATTTTGTGGAAACAGCTTCCATGTGGATGAAATATTCCCAAACAATGAATGTCAATCATGGCTTTTCTTTTCTTACACAGTAAGAAAACACTCTAACCACTGCCACATAAGAAGGCACAAATATCACAGAATTATTGAACACAAGCAGTCACCGCGCACGGGGTATAAAATAGGACTGTCAGGTGCCAAACCGAAAAAAAATTCTTTAGCAAGGTGAGAATCTCATTCTGCAGATAATAGGAGTTAAAATGCAGCTTTCATTTAGTCAGAGTTCACATTCACAAACCTTTCAGCATTTTTCAAAAAAGCTTCTGATAATGCAGGATAAACTACTCAGGGCTTGCATTTGGTGATTTCCTCTATAATAAACCTCCTCATTTACACCCTATATAGTCAGCTTCAATGCACCTCTAGCACACAAAAAAATGAAATACTTGTATAATCTTCAAGGCACGGTGATTGACGCTGAATGGTGATAGTAGCACCTGCTCAGGGTAACTAAATCCAGTTCCAGGCTCTGATGATTTCTAATTTAGCCTTGTGTAAGAGGAAAGGTGCACTGATCAGGATAATATGATAACTGTCAGCTTTGTTGGACTCTCAGGACACTGAACTTTTAACCAATTGAGTACCAGTTTGTAATACCCCTTTCCTTGCCAGGCCATTTACTTTGACTGAGAATTACTCTGTCACAACACTGTACCTGAATGAATTTCATGACATTTTTGGAGATACATAGAGCTTTCTATTGGTGGATTTTGACAACCAATGATTTTTTGTTTTTGTTTACTATATTGGAAAAAGACTACCCAGATAGCAAGCAATTGTGCTGCAAGTTTGAAAATGACTTGCTAAGCTCTTGCTAGACTTGCCAGGCTTCACAAGTTTGTTGCACAATTGCAGCAAGTCCACATTGCATGACTCCAAATCAACTTTCTTTGCAAACATTCTGCAAGTCTGATGTAAGTTCTGGTTCAGTTATGTTGTGCAATAGTCATCCCACCACAGGGGTCACTGTGACTGAATTTTAAGGCTGTAGACTTTCAGAGCTCTTGCTGTAGACTCGACACTGCAACTTTGCTCTTGCTAAAGACTTGCCACGCAAATTTGCTACAAATTGGAAAAGTGTCAACTAGAACTTGTGTTTCAAGTGCTCTGCAAGTGTGCAACTTGTCAGTAAAAATGTGCAGCATGTTAACAGACTTACAATTCAACACTGACACATATTTGTGGCAAACAGAACAAAACAAAAACAAAAAAGGCGCCACTTAGTTAAAACTGTTTTTACTTAAATAACACAGAAGTATAAAAGCACTCACTCATAGGTTGACTTTAGTAGGCACAATAAACATCTGGTCTGTGGTCACATTCCGCTTGCCGGGAGTCTCAGTATTTTGTGATGACCTCCTCGTTTGTTTATGATGAAAACCGGAATGTTATCCATGCAGGATATCGCCGGAAGATTCTTCTCACGGAGCCAGAAGGAGGGCTGGAACACAAACGAAGGGTCCAGCTGAGAAGCAAGATTGCTTGAAAAAGATGTGCGCAGGGACCTAGAACGTCTCTCCGCTTTGTACATCGAAACGCGTTGCATGACGGTCCTGACGTCACCCCGCTGAACGTCGTTTGCATCTCAGCTGGACCCTTCGTTTGTGTTCCAGCCCTCCTTCTGGCTCCGTGAGAAGAATCTTCCGGCGATATCCTGCATGGATAACATTCCGGTTTTCATCATAAACAAACGAGGAGGTCATCACAAAATACTGAGACTCCCGGCAAGCGGAATGTGACCACAGACCAGACGTTTATTGTGCCTACTAAAGTCAACCTATGAGTGAGTGCTTTTATACTTCTGTGTTATTTAAGTAAAAACTGTTTTAACTAAGTGGCGCCTTTTTTGTTTTTGTTTTGTTCTGTTTTACATGTGTTTGGAGTCCGGCTTCGGCTCCCCCAGTAAGGCTGCCCAGTTATCTCTTGGACTGTTACAACTCACATCTAAGCTCGTCACACAGCTCAAAGGACTTATTTGGTAACTT
The DNA here is from genome assembly GCA_029206835.1 of Rana muscosa. Taxonomy (NCBI): domain Eukaryota; kingdom Metazoa; phylum Chordata; class Amphibia; order Anura; family Ranidae; genus Rana; species Rana muscosa. Next base: position 428,836,061 of record CM055121.1, on the reverse strand, counting down.
CTCATATATACATTGTCTTTTTTAACTTGTAAGCGCCATATTGTAATTTATTTTGTACAAACATATTTGTGGCAAGCTATCCTTGCTATCTGGGTACAGATTTAAAAAAAGTATTTTCTGTTAAAATATAAATGACCCTTTTTTTAAAAATAAACACCCCAAGGTGATCTAATTTTTGCCACAATTTTTTGGAAATGAAGAAACATGCCAATATACATGGAGCTTGATATTGGTGCACTAGATACAGCCATATGTATAGTCATACAGTATAGTACACACAGTATAGTAGGAGGATGAGGATGAAAGGTTAGTGCAGATGTGAGGTGAAGGGGTGAAGGGTTAATATACAGGTTAATATACAGGTCACATACAGAGACACTATGGAGATCAGTAGTTTAATACATTAAGAGAGGAGGGGGGATCAAAAGGTTTGAAAAACGTTGAAAAACTGCTCCTACCCTGATCTGTACAGCATAGCTCCCAACTGTTCCTGATTTTAATGGATTTCCCTAATTAGAAACAAAGTCCCCCTGTACCTCTTTCCTCCCCATCTGTCCCTCATTTTGGTCTGATCTATATAGTTGTATATAAAATTGACTTTTTATCTTTCAAAAAGTGTTTCCCAGTTCTAAACCTTTGATTCAATTTCTAAATTGCTGCATTGGTAAATTTCAAGAGCCAGTATAAAGGATTAGTAGTGGTTAAAAAAAGCACTTGTGTTTTTTGTTTGTATAATTCTCCTTTAAGGGGGCATGGCAGGGGGTGTGTCCTATGCCTACATACTTTTGCTAATAGGTGTCCCTCGCTCCCATCTCAAAATGTTTGGAGGTATGGTACAGTGATTGAGGAACTAGTGGGAGAACCTATATATTAGAGTGAGGTCAGGTGATCTATGTTCTGTGCCACCCAGACCGCTGTCCGGGTGGACATGTGTCGTACACCCCGGGCTGCTAGGCCAGAGATTGGGCCTATCCCAGGGGCATCTGGCTGCCAGGCTGTGTGAGGGACTATCCAGAAGTGACAGGGCAGCGCAGGGATGGGACTGTGGCTTACAGTCCAACCAAAAGTGACGGTTCTGCCGGCTGGAGAACCTGCTGTGGTCGGAGGTAGAAGGAAAGCTGTCCACACTAAGGGACCAACCACCTTTACCAGGGACCACAGTGAGTAACTGAAGCAAGTACCAGAGCAGTATTCTCAACCAAACGGGCACAGTGGAGAATCGGGAAACTTCAGGCAGTGATCAAGTCAGGGACCCAACCAGTGGAGGTGACGCTTGCAGAGCAGCCTTGTGTGTCAAGCCAGGGACCGAGCCGGTCAGCAGGGGTGAAGCTTAAGAGGTACCTGGAGTGCCAAGCTAGGGACCCAGCAGGGAAGCGTGAGTGACACTTGAGGGAGATACCACCGCAAAAGCCTTGAGGAGCTCATGGGATTCAGAGTCAGTGAATCAGAGAATCCAGTGAGAGACTAGGAGCTCAAGGGGGTGAAGAACTACAAGTAGAAGTTGTGGTGTGAAGCTGAGTGAACTGTTAAGCTTTGTGTTAGGAACTGTTAAGTACTGTTGCTATAGGAGACAGCGATCCTGCTCGTGCAGAAGTGGTGCCTTGCTGGGGCCTTTCCCTGTACGGCTGTCCGCCTATTGAAGTCTCAGAGTCTGCTAATTGAAATTGCAACCACTTAAGGGTGTCCTGGCCCTAACCCTCTTTCTCTTCAAAATATAAAAGGACTGTTAAAATAAATAAAACCTCTTTTGCATTCAAGAAGTGTCTGGCGCCCAATGACTTTCACCATCTTTGCACCACTATGCCTCACAACCCACTACATATGGAAGGATGTCAGCTGCCTTCGGCCTTGAAGGTCCCCATTAGACTGGACAAGGCCGGAGACCTTGCTACACATACACTGTTTACATCATGTGATGGCTGTGATTGGTCCCACTATGACCAATCACAGCAATCCTAAGGTACAACAAACTACATAATGAAAAGAGACCTTTTACTTCTGGGCCCTGAATCACAGGATGTATACTTTGTATTGTCTGCATTGTAAGTTTCACCTGGACAGTGGTAGTCACTTAAAAACTAGGGTTACACCGACACCGTTTTATATCCGTGAGTACAAATACCAATACTTGTGCTCACTTATGTTTGTCCTGATCCTGTCCGAATCACAAGAGGTTTCCCACACTGCTCATTTTGTGTGGGCTCAAATCGCACCGCAAAAGATATATCGGTTGCAGGTATCGGAGCATGTGCACGAGTACTCGTACAAATGTTAAGTATCAGCATAAGTGTCGAGATATTGAGAAGACCAAACTGGTCTATTTGATGTCATGCTAAAGTGTTCTCTCATCTTATGAATATTTCAGTTTTTTCCATATTGTTGATTTCTTATTTTTTAACAAAGTGCTTTTAATGATTATGTAAATATATATATATATATATATATATTTTTTTTTTTTTCTAATAGTGAGTATATTGGAGTAACTGTCTTATTAGGTATCTGTAAATTAAGGATCTTTGGGGGCAGTTTGTGGTTTGTTATTTTCTTTTTTGTGGTTTTGACTATATAGTTGACATTTCTACAGGCAATAACTGGCTATTGACAGGCATATTATCAGTAAAGAACGTCTGTGTATGACCTAGAATGCAGATAACTGCTGCATGTATGAGCACTTCTGACTTTGTGTATAGTTAATAGACTTGTGCACAACGGAAAAATTCGTTCCGTTTCGGTTAGTTTCTTTCCGGTCCTGTTGATTCGTAATCATTCGTAATTTTGCTAGACGGGATTTTTCGTGTTCGGACTCATTCGTATTTTTGCAAGCGACATTTTTCGTTGAATTTTTTGTTGCTTTATAATTCGTACTTTCGGTAGAGTACGTTGTTTTTCGTTGATTCTGGACACAACTCCTACTTTCGTAACTTTTTTTGGGTTCGTTGATTCGTAATTTTCCGTGTCTCTCTCACAACGACGCTGCCTATTATGCCTAATGTGCTTCGAATGGATTTGTACTTTTCTAAATACATAGCGGTTATTTGTAACGATTCGAAATCTCGTATTTTACTTTCGTTTTTTACATGCGGCTATAGGCTCCGCCCCTGTACACCATTTTGAGAGGGTTCAGCACGGTGAGGGAGAAGCAGAGAGCAGAGCAGAGTGAGTGTTATTGTGCTTCGAATGGATTTGAAATCTCGTATTTTACTTTCGTTTTTTCATGCGGCTATAGCCTCCGCCCCTGTACACCATTTTGAGAGGGAGTTCAGCATGGTGAGGGAGAAGCAGAGAGCAGAGTGAGTGTTATTGTGCTTCGAATGGATTCGTACATTCGTAACTTTTTTCATAACGAATTATGCCGAAGACCTTCGGGCATTCGCTATTTTGCGGTATAATTTATTTCGGATTCGGTTTTATTCGTAATTGCTCTGTTCGGAAATTCGAATGCTTCCGAATGTCCGAAAGTTGCTAAATTCGGACGAATTTTGATTTGTTACGAAACGAATTGCACAAGCCTAATAGTTAATTGGAAGGATAAAAACTTTTGACAACCATATCTTCCCCATATGCACCTGTAGTGAGATTTTATCTTTGTACCTTGCACAATCTAAAATTTTGGCAGTGGTGTCCAATGCTGGGCTCATCTTGTCACACAATTTGCAATGGGTAGCCATGCCTTTTTGTTTGTTATCAGCCAGGTTTTTGCAGATTCAACACCACAGCAGAAAAACTGGACTGACACTTTTAGGCCGATGTTGTATTATATGCTGGCTAGTATTACAGTGAGGGAAAAAAGTATTTGATCACCTGCTGATTTTGTACTGATGTTTGCCCATTGACAAAGAAATGATCAGTCTATTATTTTAATGATAGGTTTATTTTAAAAGTGAGAGACAGAATAACAACAAAAATATCCAGAAAAAATGCATTTCAAAAAAGTTATAAATTGATTTGCATTTTAATTATTAAAATAAGTATTTAATCCCCTATTAATCAGCAAGATTTTTGGCCCCCAAGTGTCTTCTATACAGGTAATGAGCTGAGATTAGGTGCACTCTCTTAAAGGGACTGCTCCTAATCTTAGCTTGTTACCTGTATAAAACACACCTGTCTACAATCAGCAATCAATCAATCAGATTCCAATCTCTCCACCATGGCCAAGACCAATGAGCTGTCCAAGGATGTCAGGGACAAGATTATATATCTACACAAGGTTAGAATGGGCTACAAGACCATCGCCAAGCAGCTTGGTGAGAGGGTGACAACAGATGGTGCGATTATTTGCCAATGGAAGAAACACCAAATAACTGTCAATCTCCCTTGGTCTGGGGCTTCATGCAAAATCTCACCTCACGGAGTTTCAATGATTATGAGAACGGTGAGGAATCAGCCTGGAACTACAAGGAAGAATCTTTTAAATGATCTCAAGGCAGCTGGGACCATAGTCCCCAAGAAAACAATTGGTAACACACTATGCCATGAAGGATTGAAATCCTGAAGTGTCCGCAAGGTCCCCCTGCTCAAGAAAGCACATGCACAGGCTTGCCTGAAGTTTGCTAATGAACATCTGAATGATTCAGAGGAGAACTGGGTGAAAGTGTTGTAGTCAGATGAGACCAAAATCAAACTCTTTGGCATCAACTCAACTCGCTGTGTTTGGAGGAGTAGGAATGCTGTCTATGACCCCCAAGAACACCATCCCCACCATCAATCATGGAAACATTATGCTTTGGGGGTGTTTTTCTGCTAAGGAGACAGGACAACTTCACTGCATCAAAGAGACGATGGACAGGGCCATGTACCGTCAAATGTTGGGTGAGAACCTCCTTCCCTCAGCCAGGACATTGAAAATGGGTAGTGGATGGGTATTCCAACATGACAATGACCCAAAACACAGTCAAGGCAACAAAGGAGTGGGTCAAGAAGAAATACATTAAGGTCCTAGAGTGGCCTAGCCAGTCTCCAGACCTTAATCTAATAGAAAATATGTGTCAGGAGCTGAAGGTTCGAGTTACCAAATGTCAGCCTCGAAAACCTTAATGACTTGGATAGTATCTGCAAAGAGGAGTGGGAAAAAATCCCTCCTGAGATGTGTGCAAATCTGGTTGCCAACTACAAGAAACGTCTGACCTCTGTGATTGCCAGCAAGGGTTTTGCCACCAAGTCATGTTTTGTGAAGGGGTCAAACAACGTATTTCATTCATTAAAATTGATTTTTTTGCTGTTACTTTGTCTCTTACTGTGAAATAAACCTATCATTAAAATTATAGACTGATCGTTTCTTTGTCAGTGGAAAAACGTACAAAATCAGCAGGGGATCAAATACTTTTTTCCCTCACTGTATTTATGAGCAGTACAGGTCACATAAGTATAGATGTGAATGCCATCTATTCAGGTGTGCAGGTGTCTACATACTATGACATCTTATCCAATCCAGTCGTGTATTATGTGTGTGTAATTATATTGCATAAAATACCTCCAGCATATATCATCTTGAACAGATTTATTGCATCTTCTGTATTGTTTTATACAGAGTAATATTTCCTGTGACAGTTCAATTATTGATAATCAAATCAAATAGAAAAGGCACCCACCCACACAACGGTGCTTAGTACAGAATTTTTATAGCAGATATATATTGGATTTTAGCATTTATTAATTAGTTTTTGTGTGTATCTTTTTATGTGACAACACTAAAGAAATTACACTTTGCTACAATGTAAAGTAGTGAGTATACAGCTTGTATAACAGTGTAAATTTGCTGTCCCCTCAAAATAGCTCAACACACAGCTATTAATGTCTAAACCGCTGGCAACAAAAGTGAGTACTACCCAAAGTGAAAATGTCCAAATTGGTCCTAAAGTGTCAATATTTTGTGTGGCCACCATTATTTTCCAGCACTGCCTTAACCCTCTTGGGCATGGAGTTCACCAGAGCTTCACGGGATGCCACTGGAGTCCTCTTCCACTCCTCCATGATGACATCACCGAGCTGATGAATGTTAGAGACCTTGCACTCGTTTTTAAATTGCTGTCTTTGCTCTCATTAGGGAGATTGCCTTAACATATTGTGTAGCCATTTCAACAGAAATTAGGGGTAAACTCTTATATGGAGACAGTAAAAAAACAAACTTGAGAGATAGACTAACTCCTTTCCACCCTAACCAGGAAGAAAAAGTTTTGGCTGGAATTTAACTTTAAAGCCCAACTCCATGTAGCTCATGGAAAGAAGACATACAGCTCTACTTACCTGATATTTGGCATTGTGATGCTGTGATTCAGGCCGAATGACCCCCAGTTTAATTCAACTGTTTTCCTGTGAACTCGGGATGTCAAAGTTGCACCAACCCATCATGGACACACAGGGTGACATTATCTGGTGCCGGTCCCCACCCAGGGAAAAAAATTCATGCGATTTCATCAGACCGGGCTGAAGACAGCTGAAAAAGAGGTATGTATACAGTGCATGGGTGGTCCATGAGGAAGGGAGGGTATAAACGGGGGAAGATCCAAGTTGGGGTGGTCCATGAGGAAAGGGGTATACAAATAAGAGGAGGATCCAAGCTGGGCTTGTACTCTCAGTAGTAGTGGCTGGTGGTATGCTGTACCCCTAAAGGAAGTGAGGATTGGGTGCAATATATGTACATTCAGTGATGACCTCTCCAAATAGGTATCAAAGACATTTCAACCTATTGTACCACATATTGCTTGAATATTCTATTATAAGAAAATCACTGTACTTCATCTTGGCAATTAAAACACCATCAGTAGAATAAGTTCAGTTTTGAAATCCTATCCAAACTGTCTACTATTTCCATTAGAGGGGGAAACAATTATTCATTTGAGAGTGTTGTTAAAAAAATAAAAAATAAAAATGAGTAATTCTGAATTGTGTGTCTGCTGGAGTTTAAGGTCATGTACTGACTCATCTAGGAAACCAAGGATAATTGCACTTGGAAAGTGGCACAAAAATGTCATTCTGTTTTAGGCAGAACACAGTTATCCTAGTGGAAACAAGGACTCTTTCACTCTGCATCTCAAGCAAAAGTTTGGTCTGGGGGAATTAAAAATAGCATAATTTGTTTACAAGCAAACTAAGCAATATATTACTCTTCAGTGGAACTACAGGTGCCATCATACAAACAGCGATCAAGGATTTCAGGGATTTCTAGACATGGATCTACAAGAGGGTCTACAAACTTTTCAGTGCGGGGGCTACATCGTATATTTTACAAATACTTGTACGCCAAATTAAAAAACTGTTTTAAGAATTAAAGAATAAAATGTAAATAAATTAATAAACATACCCTAAGAAATAACGTCACATCAGAAGTCTTTAAGAAAGGCCTGGATTCTTTCTTAAATGTACATAACATAACTGGGTACTAACATTTATAGGTAAAGTTGATCCAGGGAATATCCGATTGCCTCTCGGGGAATCAGGAAGGAATTTTTTCCCCTGCTGTAGCAAATTGGATCATGCTCTGCTGGAGTTTTTTTCCTTCCTCTGGATCAACTGTGGGTATAGAATTAGGTATATGGGATTGTATGATATTATTATTTAATTTTTTTATGGTTGAACTGGATGGACTTGTGTCTTTTTTCAACCTGACTAACTATGTAACTATGTAACTATGTAAGTCCAACATTGCCTGATGAATTCTACCTTTACAATAGAAGACCCTCGATCACATCAGAAACCCCCCTTCATATCAGAAGCCCCCTCATCACATCAGAAGTCCTCCCATCACATCAGAACCACCCCCCCCCATCACACCAGAAGTCCTCCCTTCACATCAGAAGCCCCCCCCCATCACACCAGAAGTCCTCCCTTCAGATCAGAAGCCCACCCCATCACAACAGAAGTCCCACCATTCTCATCAGAAGCTCCCCATTACATCATAAGTCCTCCCTTCACATCAGAAGCTCCCCATCGTATCATAAGTCCTCCCTTCACATCAGAAGCCCACCCCATCACAACAGGAGTCCCACCATTCACATCAGAAGTGCCCCATTACATCATAAGTCCTCCCTTCACATCAGAAGCTCCCCATTCACATCAGAAGCTCATCCATCACACTAGAAGTCCCCCCTTCACACCAGAAGCCCCCTTCAAATCAGAAATCCTCCCTTCACACCAGAAGCCCCAAATCACAGTAGAAGTCCCCTCTTCACATCAGAAGCTCCTCATTACATCATAAGTCCTCCCTTCACATCAGAAGCCCCCCATCACATTAGAGGTCCTCCTTTTACTTCAGAAGTCCTCCCTTCACATCAGAAGCCCTTCCTTCACTTTAGAAGCCCACCATATCAGAGCACTTACCTTCACAACATAAATCCTTCCTTCACCTCAGAAGCCCTCCATCACATGAGAAGTCCTCCCTTGACATCAGAAGACCCCCCCCCCCATCACATCAAGAGTCTAATCTTCACAACAGAAGGCTCCCCATCACATCAGAACCCCTCTTCACATCAGAGCCTCATTTCACACAAATGTCTATTCTGGGGATTTAAGAGAGGAATTCCTCTCACGTTGTGGAAATTTTCTCTTTGCTGTTTATTCATCTCAGGGGCAGGAAGTGAAGGGAAATCTCTGTGATGGAAGATAACAAAAAATATGGCAGGGCTTTCAACGCTTCCCTACTCTGTCCAAAATGGAAAAAAAGATTTTGCTGTACTTACACATCAATTAAAAAGCCAATGGTGACAATTTACTAAAACTGGTGCACACAAAATCTGGTGCAGCTATGCATAGTAACCAGTCATATTCTGGGTTTTATTGTCAAGGCATAATTGAACAAGCTGGAATTAGAAGTTGAATGGTTTCTATGCACAGCTGTGCCATATTCTGTATGCACCAGTTTATTAGGTTTAGTAAATCTTCCCCAGCGTAATGCGGGATCCAGTTCAAGATAACCACCTTTTAAAAAGCTAAGAAACATGTTCTCCTGCTTGAAAAAAAATAGGCACAACTTCAGGCTTTTATTGACATTGCTGTTCAGCCCAGAATTTTAGGACACTTGGGTCTAAATTTGTCAAGCTGTGACATCACTATCTAAAAGTAGCATAACAAGTGATATCATTACATTTGATAATATTGCTCAATTAAACCAGGAAAAGTTTCATGCATTCTTAACACCTGGATTTTTCCACTGCAGATGTAACACCTAATTCACACAGCTCTTTCACCAACTGAACAAGCTAAATCGCATGGTAAGATTATTTTTTTTAGTTATTGTATGATCAGGCATTATTTTTGTTGTGTTACTTGTTTTACAGTAAAAAAAAAAAAAAAAAGCTTCCTAGTCTTATTTTACCTTTAAAAATCCCGTCCAGATTTTTATTTTTATGTAAAGAACTGGCTTAAAATAAATGAATATATCCAATATGTTATGCACTGTCCATGGTCCTGATTTTGTACTAGACAGGTTCATTGGTGTATATTTAATGTTTTTTTTTTTTTTTTGCCATTGCATGCCAAACACTGGAACATTGATGAAGAGCACAGAAGGCGCTATCCAAAAAATCCTTAAGGCTAAACCACATGGATAATTCCAATACCATATCAAACCATATAAGCACTTGTTAATCATTTGCAGCACAACCATTTGAATGTGTTGCAAGTGCAGCCAGGTGCGGGGGCTACTAAGTAATGGGGGAGAAGAGACATTGTTGAATAAACAAAAGACTGTTAATTTTCTTCTTATGTTCATCATTGTATCACCTTCCTGCCCTTTCCTGACCCCAGAGCAGAGATCCATGGGACATGTGGTCCCTCAGCTAACACTTACTTCAGAGTGAACCAGCCCAGAGACTACAACTCCCACTGAAACTAGAGCATCAGAGGATTTTGGGAGAATCTATAAGGTTGACTGTAACTGGCAGGCCAGCTCCATTGGCCTGGGGAAATCTGAGAGTCAGGTGCTGCCATTCTGACTGCTGCTGCATCTCCATAGAGACAAGGGTGACACAGCTCTTCCATGCCCAGCAGTCCAGGAACCATTTTGCACCAGAGCCAGAGGTTCAGCGACATCTCACTTGCCAATGCCAGATACCCAGGGTAACAGCTTCCTTCAGCAACCAGAGGTGCAGAGACACTTATACCAATCGGTATCAGTGGTTTCCTGCCAATCCCAACGCAGCCTTCTGTGCATCATTTTCTACCATTCTACCATCAACCCAAAGCCTGCTCATTACACCTCCTTGTACCAGAGTCGAATCTTCATTCAGGAATGGTGAGAGGGCAGTTTGCCCAGCCTTTATTCTGTCTGTTGCAGCACCCACTGCCATTTTTCTGCACCCTAGTTCCTATGTTTTCATGCATAATTGAGTCGCCAAGCCTTGTTTCCATGACCCATGCACAAAAACATAGCAACTGGGGTGCAGAAAAACAGCAGGAGGTGCTCTAGGCTGATGAGTCAAAATGTAAAATAATTGTCTGTAACAAAAGGCAGTTTGTTTACGAAGGGCTGGACAGCGGTATAATAATGAGTGTCTGCAAAACAGTGAAGCATGGTGGAGGTTCCTTGCAAGTTTGCGGCTGCGTTGCTGCAAATGGAGCTGGGCATTTGGTCAGGATCAATGGTGTCCTCAATTATGAGAAATACAGGCAGATACTTATCCTTAATGCCATACCATTTAGGAAGGTGTGTGATTGGCCCCAAATGTATTCTGCAGCAGAACAACGACCCCAGACATATCCAATGTCATTAAGAATTATCTTCAGTGTAAAGAAGAAAAGAAAGTGGTTTGGCCCCCACAGAGCCCTGACCTTCTGTTAATTTACTTTCCTCTTTGTTAATTGATAAAAAATAAACTAAAAACACCTCTATTTCTGAAAGCAGTCCTGTCATACAGGACTCCTCTCATACAGTTTTAGAGATCACTGATACTCTGTCAAATTCAGGGTTTGCTCCTCTCCCCTGTGGAAATTTAGACTCATCTGGAACATGCAGCCAGTGCTTGAGCCTGTGGAACTGTCTGTTAGAGTTGCAAGGTTGGTGAAAAAGCAAACCAGTTGTGTATGTGGAGGCTGATGAGTGTTAGGCTTCCACTGCCTGATAGTCAGCATAGGTGTGCGCAGCCTATTGCATTAGGGTATGCACCCCGAAGCTCAAACACACATGTCAGTAGGACTAGTGTCAGTCAGTAGGGCAGAGGACATGGTCAGTAGGACAGTGGATGGTGTCAGTCAGTAGGGCAGAGGACATTGTCAGTAGGACAGTGGATGGTGTCAGTCAGTAGGGCCGAGGACATTGTCAGTAGGACAGTGGATGGTGTCAGTCAGTAGGGCAGAGGACATTGTCAGTAGGACAGTGGATGGTGCCAGTCAGTAGGGCAGAGGACATTGTCAGTAGGACAGTGGATGGTGTCAGTCAGTAGGGCAGAGGACATTGTCAGTAGGACAGTGGATGGTGTCAGTCAGTGGGGCAGAGGACATTGTCAGTAGGACAGTGGATGGTGTCAGTCAGTAGGGCCGAGGACATTGTCAGTAGGACAGTAGATGGTGTCAGTCAGTAGGGCAGAGGACATTGTCAGTAGGACAGTGGATGGTGTCAGTCAGTAGGGCAGAGGACGCTGGGGGGGGGGAGCAGGGGGGGATCTTTTTTTTTTTTAAAGAAGGTTTACTTGCTCTTTAAGGCTTGTGCAGTTAATGTCAACTTCTGGCAACCACATGGATAGCAATAATCAGAATAGAGAAGATTCATCTTCTGTGTGGATTTTCAGTTATTGCATCGGCATGTTTATACTTTCTGTGAATGTATCCAGCCTCCTTATTGCTGTTCTTACTCTATTTAATTTTCCTTCAACTTTTCAAAGAATAATGCTGGTGTTACGTCTGTAGAATTTTGTTCAAACATTCAGACAAGAAGTATAAAAAACGTTCTTCCAACCATTTGATGGTGCCTTCATGAACTTGACTAATGTCGAAGGACTTTTTGTTCGAGTACAATGTCAATGTCTTCTTTTTCGTAGACAATTCCAGATTAACTGACAAGTTTAAATGCATAAGGGCCCTTTCACACGGGCGGATCCGTTTTTAGACATCCACTTGCTCAGCGGGGATCGCTCCATTGATCCCCGCTGAGCCGGCGGATGACAAGTCCGTCTCTGCACACTGTGCAGAAGCGGACCGGTCAGATCTCCGCTTTCCTCTATGGGGGACCGGATGAAAACGGACCGTAGAGTCCATAAGGGCGCACGGCCGCCGCCCCCTCTCTCCAGCCAGCCCCTCTATGACCAATGGATAGATTCATGCATTCCATAAATCTATTCATAATAGAAGAAATGGCTGCACTCCGTGATCGATCAAAATTCCTTTATTAGAACATCCCAAGTGTTGACAAAAAAAGTGAGCTGGTAGATGCGTTTCACACACTTCAGGTACGGTTAGTCATTACCAATCTATCCATGGCCACCGCTGCCAACTCCTACTCAGGCGCCCTACCCTTTTCGGGCACCGGTGCCTGAAATACAGCGGTGGGGGGTGTTTTTGAAGCACCTGATTAGAGCCATAGGCTCTAATAGGCAGAAAAAACGGTGACCTGCAAACGCCATTCTTGGCACTCACAGTTCACCCAGGTGTGTTAGAAAAGCATGTGAATATTTGCTTTTCTAACACTGAAGCGCCTCTCCGCCAATCAGGTGCTCGGGTCTGTTCCCCTTCACCTGATTGGCTGAAACCACAGGCGCTGTGATTGGATGCCTATCAGGCGTCCAATCGTCTATGTGAGAGGACGGGAGGAGAGGACGGGAGAAGACATGGAGGACATGGAGGAGTTTGTCCATGGAGGTCACTGCTCGCTGCCGTCACTGGCTGCCCCACTGAGACAGGGTAAGTGCTGGGCAGATGGTGAGTGGGCAGGGGGGTCACAGTGGTAGCATTTGATGGGCACAGTGGCAGCATTCGATGGGCACAGTGGCTGCATTTGATGGCACAGTGGGAGCATTTGATGGGCACAGTGGGAGCATTTGATGGCACAGTGGCAGCATTTGATGGGCATAGTGGCAGCATTCGATGGGCACAGTGGCTGCATTTGATGGGCACAGTGGGGGCATTTGATGGGCACAGTGGGAGCATTTTATGGGCACAATGGAAGCATTTGATGACACAGTGGGAGCATTTGATGGCACAGTGGCAGCATTTGATGGGCACAGTGGGAGCAATTGATGGGCACAGTGGCAGCATTTGATGGGTACAGTGGGAGCATTTGATGGCACAGTGGCAGCATTTGATGACACAGTGGCAGCATTTGATGGGCACAGTGGCAGCATTTGATGGCACAGTGGCAGCGTTTGATGGGCACAGTGGCTGCATTTGATGGGAACAGTGGCTGCGTTTGATGGCACAGTGGCCGTGTTTGATGGCACAGTGGCTGCATTTGATGGGCACAGTGAGGTTGCAATTGATGGGTTTTTTTCAGAATTTTTCAGTTTGTTTGCGCCCCCCATTTTTTTTTAGCACCAGCCGCCACTGGACACAACGCATTACCGATCAGGGCTTATCAGTGCAGCCTCATCAGTGCCTGCTCATCATTGCCCATCAGTGCAGCCTCTTCAGTGCCCATCAGTGCAGCCTCATCAGTGCTTATTAGTGCAGCCTCATCAGTGCTTATTAGTGCAGCCTCATCAGTGCCCATCAGTACAGCCTTATCAGTGCCCATCAGTGCAGCCCATCAGTGCCACCTATTATTGCCCATCAGTGCCCATAGTGCAGCCTATCAGTGCACATCAGTGCAGTCTTATCAGCACACATCAGTGAAGAAGAAAAATTACTTATTTTCAAAATTTTATAACAAAAATTAAGAAAAAGGTCAGTGTTTTTTCATTTGTTTAGCAAAAAATAATTTTTTATAAAAATGTCATATGGGTACAGTGTTGCATGACCGCGCAATTGTCATTCAAAGTGTGATAGCGCTGTAAGCTGAAAATTGGCCTGGGCAGGAAGGGGGTGAAAGTGCCCAGTAGGCAAGTAAACAAGCATTTAACCATTGTAGTAGTGGGTAGGGCATCCTCAATGCAAGGAAGCAGTTTTACCATCTCAGGGAATATAGCTTTAAAGTCTAACTCCAGGGAACTCAAAATTGTTCCCTTGCAGTAGGGCTGCACCCGCACTGTGAGGATTAAATGCTCATTTTGGTTTAGAGGATTTGGTACAGCATCTTCTTCCCCATGGTCTGGAAGTCTAAATTCCTGATGTCATCAGGACCAATGCAGAGTTTATAGCCCGGAACAATGATGATGTCAAGGGACAGTGCACCACCAAAATGTGGGAAACGCTGCCTGCCAGGGCAGCGGAGGATCAGGTAAGTTAAAGTACTTCTCTTCTCCCATGGACTAAACAAGCATAACCCATGCAGTACAGGCACAGCCCCACTTCAAGAATATTTTTTATGTTTCCTGGTTCCAGGCTTTAATAATACAATGTTAATGTAAGCCAGGTAGTAAGTAGAAAACCTGCGCTTGTATACTTTATTTATGGATACCGGAAAGCGCTGTGGTGAATGCGTTTGCGCTCAATCGGATATCTTTCTGTTCTCTCTTCTTTGTCGCATTTTTCATTAGCTTGTGCTTCACCTTACTCTACTGAATTCAGCAAAAGAAATGACAGAGTGAGCAGCTCAGCTGGCAGATAATTGCAGATTACAAGCACAAGGGGGAGCCCTTGCGAGGCTGTCGGCCTCCTCAAATGACCCTGAGTCTGACACAGACTGAGAAATAGGACAGCAGGGAAGATTTCACAGGGGTAGATCAATTAGTTGCAGCTGTTGCACACATCCATTGTTAGAGTGAAAATCCTATCACATCCAGATGTTCCAGGCTGGGGATAACGGACTATGTGCTACACAGACACTTGCTTTGCAGTAAATGCCTTTGTCTGGAAAAAAACAGGTGACTGATAAAGTCGAAACACTGAAGATTCATTCAAATGTGTATTGCAGATCTGAGAACTGTCATAGAGCTATGGGAGAAAGAATGGTTCTGTCATATGTTAAGATAGTTCATGTTTTATTTATATAATGTATATAGTAGTTCATATTAACCCTATTACGACAGTAATACACATGCAGTATACACTAATCAGCCATAACTTTGTGACCATCTGAAAATCGGTGGGATATATTAGGCAGCAAGTAAACATGTTGTCCCTGAAGTTGATGGGTTGAAATCACAGAAAATGGGCATTGCAATTTGTGGTGTATGGGGCTGTGCAGCCACAGACTGGTCAGGGTTAGGGATGAGCTTCGTGTTCGAGTCGAACATACGTTCGACTCGAACATTGGCTGTTCGATCGTTCGACGAAGATCGAACGATTTGGGCCGTTCGCGCCAAATTCGAGTGACGCGAACGGCCCACAATGCACTACGCCATCGCAGTGTCATCCAGGCGCTGTGATTGGCCAAGCATGCACTGTGACCCCGCATGCTTGGCCAATCACAGCGCCGGCAGCGAGGAGAGCAATGATTGGCCACAGGCAGGATGCCTGTGGCCAATTATTGCTGAGGGTGTTTAGTACACGCCCCACACTATAAAAGGCCGCCAGCACGGCGGCCTAGTGTAGTGTGTTCCGGAGCAGGGATAGAGTAGCATAGGCAGGGACAGTGACTGTTATTTCTTTCTTGCTTAACCTGGATTCCTTTAGTTTAGGGAAAGAGAAGGATAGGTAGGGAGAGTGTCAGTGTGTTTTGTGCTTCTGCTATAGTGTGCTTAAAAAAAACATTTATTCTAGGGACAGAAAACTCTAGGTAGGGACAGTGTCAGTTTCTTTCACTCTGCAAGTCCTTGTTTCCAGGGACCTGTAAGGACAGTGAGTTAATTGTCCTTGTGCTATATTGTGCTTAAAAAAAACATTTATTCTAGGGACAGAAAACTCTAGGTAGGGACAGTGTCAGTTTCTTTCACTCTGCAAGTCCTTGTTTCCAGGGACCTGTAAGGACAGTGAGTTAATTGTCCTTGTGCTATATTGTGATTAAAAAAAACATTTATTCTAGGGACAGAAAACTCTAGGTAGGGACAGTGTCAGTTTCTTTCACTCTGCAAGTCCTTGTTTCCAGGGACCTGTAAGGACAGTGAGTTAATTTTCCTTGTGCTATATTGTGATTAAAAAAAACATTTTTTCTAGGGACAGAAAACTGTAGGTAGGGAGAGTGTTTTTTTTCTTTCACTCTGCAAGTCCTTGTTTCCAGGGACCTGTAAGGACAGTGAGTTAATTGTCCTTGTGCTATATTGTGCTTAAAAAAAACATTTATTCTAGGGACAGAAAACTCTAGGTAGGGACAGTGTCAGTTTCTTTCACTCTGCAAGTCCTTGTTTCCAGGGACCTGTAAGGACAGTGAGTTAATTGTCCTTGTGCTATATTGTGATTAAAAAAAACATTTATTCTAGGGACAGAAAACTCTAGGTAGGGACAGTGTCAGTTTCTTTCACTCTGCAAGTCCTTGTTTCCAGGGACCTGTAAGGACAGTGAGTTAATTTTCCTTGTGCTATATTGTGATTAAAAAAAACATTTTTTCTAGGGACAGAAAACTGTAGGTAGGGAGAGTGTTTTTTTTCTTTCACTCTGCAAGTCCTTGTTTCCAGGGACCTGTAAGGACAGTGAGTTAATTGTCCTTGTGCTATATTGTGCTTAAAAAAAACATTTATTCTAGGGACAGAAAACTCTAGGTAGGGACAGTGTCAGTTTCTTTCACTCTGCAAGTCCTTGTTTCCAGGGACCTGTAAGGACAGTGAGTTAATTGTCCTTGTGCTATATTGTGATTAAAAAAAACATTTATTCTAGGGACAGAAAACTCTAGGTAGGGACAGTGTCAGTTTCTTTCACTCTGCAAGTCCTTGTTTCCAGGGACCTGTAAGGACAGTGAGTTAATTTTCCTTGTGCTATATTGTGATTAAAAAAAACATTTTTTCTAGGGACAGAAAACTGTAGGTAGGGAGAGTGTTTTTTTTCTTTCACTCTGCAAGTCCTTGTTTCCAGGGACCTGTAAGGACAGTGAGTTAATTGTCCTTGTGCTATATTGTGCTTAAAAAAAAACATTTATTCTAGGGACAGAAAACTCTAGGTAGGGACAGTGTCAGTTTCTTTCACTCTGCAAGTCCTTGTTTCCAGGGACCTGTAAGGACAGTGAGTTAATTTTCCTTGTGCTATATTGTGATTAAAAAAAACATTTATTCTAGGGACAGAAAACTCTAGGTAGGGACAGTGTCAGTTTCTTTCACTCTGCAAGTCCTTGTTTCCAGGGACCTGTAAGGACAGTGAGTTAATTTTCCTTGTGCTATATTGTGATTAAAAAAAACATTTATTCTAGGGACAGAAAACTCTAGGTAGGGACAGTGTCAGTTTCTTTCACTCTGCAAGTCCTTGTTTCCAGGGACCTGTAAGGACAGTGAGTTAATTTTCCTTGTGCTATATTGTGATTAAAAAAAACATTTATTCTAGGGACAGAAAACTCTAGGTAGGGACAGTGTCAGTTTCTTTCACTCTGCAAGTCCTTGTTTCCAGGGACCTGTAAGGACAGTGAGTTAATTTTCCTTGTGCTATATTGTGATTAAAAAAAACATTTTTTCTAGGGACAGAAAACTGTAGGTAGGGAGAGTGTTTTTTTTCTTTCACTCTGCAAGTCCTTGTTTCCAGGGACCTGTAAGGACAGTGAGTTAATTTTCCTTGTGCTATATTGTGATTAAAAAAAACATTTTTTCTAGGGACAGAAAACTCTAGGTAGGGAGAGTGTTTTTTTTCTTTCACTCTGCAAGTCCTTGTTTCCAGGGACCTGTAAGGACAGTGAGTTAATTGTCCTTGTGCTATATTGTGCTTAAAAAAAACATTTTTTCTAGGGACAGAAAACTCTAGGTAGGGAGAGTGTTTTTTTTTTTTCACTCTGCAAGTCCTTGTTTCCAGGGACCTGTAAGGACAGTGAGTTAATTGTCCTTGTGCTATATTGTGCTTAAAAAAAACATTTATTCTAGGGACAGAAAACTCTAGGTAGGGACAGTGTCAGTTTCTTTCACTCTGCAAGTCCTTGTTTCCAGGGACCTGTAAGGACAGTGAGTTAATTTTCCTTGTGCTATATTGTGATTAAAAAAAACATTTTTTCTAGGGACAGAAAACTGTAGGTAGGGAGAGTGTTTTTTTTCTTTCACTCTGCAAGTCCTTGTTTCCAGGGACCTGTAAGGACAGTGAGTTAATTTTCCTTGTGCTATATTGTGATTAAAAAAAACATTTTTTCTAGGGACAGAAAACTCTAGGTAGGGAGAGTGTTTTTTTTTCTTTCACTCTGCAAGTCCTTGTTTCCAGGGACCTGTAAGGACAGTGAGTTAATTTTACTTGTGCTATATTGTGCTTAAAAAAAACATTTTTTCTAGGGACAGAAAACTGTAGGTAGGGAGAGTGTTTTTTTTCTTTCACTCTGCAAGTCCTTGTTTCCAGGGACCTGTAAGGACAGTGAGTTAATTTTCCTTGTGCTATATTGTGATTAAAAAAAACATTTATTCTAGGGACAGAAAACTCTAGGTAGGGACAGTGTCAGTTTCTTTCACTCTGCAAGTCCTTGTTTCCAGGGACCTGTAAGGACAGTGAGTTAATTTTCCTTGTGCTATATTGTGATTAAAAAAAACATTTTTTCTAGGGACAGAAAACTCTAGGTAGGGAGAGTGTTTTTTTTCTTTCACTCTGCAAGTCCTTGTTTCCAGGGACCTGTAAGGACAGTGAGTTAATTGTCCTTGTGCTATATTGTGCTTAAAAAAAACATTTTTTCTAGGGACAGAAAACTCTAGGTAGGGAGAGTGTTTTTTTTTTTTCACTCTGCAAGTCCTTGTTTCCAGGGACCTGTAAGGACAGTGAGTTAATTGTCCTTGTGCTATATTGTGCTTAAAAAAAACATTTATTCTAGGGACAGAAAACTCTAGGTAGGGACAGTGTCAGTTTCTTTCACTCTGCAAGTCCTTGTTTCCAGGGACCTGTAAGGACAGTGAGTTAATTTTCCTTGTGCTATATTGTGATTAAAAAAAACATTTTTTCTAGGGACAGAAAACTGTAGGTAGGGAGAGTGTTTTTTTTCTTTCACTCTGCAAGTCCTTGTTTCCAGGGACCTGTAAGGACAGTGAGTTAATTTTACTTGTGCTATATTGTGCTTAAAAAAAACATTTTTTCTAGGGACAGAAAACTGTAGGTAGGGAGAGTGTTTTTTTTCTTTCACTCTGCAAGTCCTTGTTTCCAGGGACCTGTAAGGACAGTGAGTTAATTTTCCTTGTGCTATATTGTGATTAAAAAAAACATTTATTCTAGGGACAGAAAACTCTAGGTAGGGACAGTGTCAGTTTCTTTCACTCTGCAAGTCCTTGTTTCCAGGGACCTGTAAGGACAGTGAGTTAATTTTCCTTGTGCTATATTGTGATTAAAAAAAACATTTTTTCTAGGGACAGAAAACTCTAGGTAGGGAGAGTGTTTTTTTTCTTTCACTCTGCAAGTCCTTGTTTCCAGGGACCTGTAAGGACAGTGAGTTAATTGTCCTTGTGCTATATTGTGCTTAAAAAAAACATTTTTTCTAGGGACAGAAAACTGTAGGTAGGGAGAGTGTTTTTTTTTTTTCACTCTGCAAGTCCTTGTTTCCAGGGACCTGTAAGGACAGTGAGTTAATTGTCCTTGTGCTATATTGTGCTTAAAAAAAACATTTATTCTAGGGACAGAAAACTCTAGGTAGGGACAGTGTCAGTTTCTTTCACTCTGCAAGTCCTTGTTTCCAGGGACCTGGAGAGACATTGAGTGAATTGTCCTTGTGCTATATTGTGATTAAAAAAAACATTTATTCTAGGGACAGAAAACTCTAGGTAGGGACAGTGTCAGTTTCTTTCACTGTGAAAGTCCTTGTTTCAAGGGACAGAGAAGGACACCTGAAGGTAGCCCTTATTGCTTTTTTCCCATCTCCCTGCAGGCCATCTATTAGAATGTCTGGAAGGCAAACAAGGAGAGGCAGACAGTCAGGAGGCAATAAAAGAGGGCAAGCAGGCTCTGTGTCTGGGGGCAACAGTGCTGGTCGTGGACGCGGTGCATTGTCATCAGCACATGGCCATGGGACACGCTTGTCCTTCTTTTCGGCAGCTGGACATGTTGAGCCACATCATGCCGAAGACTTGGTAGAGTGGATGACCAAGCCCTCCTCCTCCTCCTCATCCTCTCTCACCCAGGCTCAGGGTACTGGAAAAGCAGCTGCCAAAGCGTCGTCTTCCCTGGTATCAATGTCAGACAAATCATCAGTCACTCCTTCCCTAGACCCACCATGTCCTCCTCCTGAGGAGTCCCCCGAACTGTTTCAGCACAGTGTTGGGTACATGCTCCAGGAGGATGCCCAGCGTTTCGAAGGGTCTGATGATGAAACCCAGCTAGAGGAAGGCAGTAGCGTGAGAGCAGACAGAGGGGATGCTCAAGAAGGACACCAATCTGGCAGTCATGTTCCAGCAGCTGCAGCATACTGCCAGATTGGCTCCAGTGATGAGGAGGGAGGGGATGATGAGGTCAATGACTCCACGTGGGTGCCTAATAGGAGAGAGGAGGAGGAGGAGGATGAGGAGGAGGCACATCTCCAACGAGGCAGGATGCCCTTTGGTGGCCAGCGTAAGGGCAGTACACCGACGGAATCACACCGCAGAGCTCCGCCTGTGCAGGGCGCTGCCTCTGCCCGTCATTCAAAAAGTTCTTTGGTGTGGGCCTTTTTTGAGGCTAGTGCATCAGATCGCACAGCTGCTGTTTGCAACATATGTCTCAAGCGTATATCGCGTGGCCAAAACATCAGCCGCTTGGGTACCACATGCCTGACCAGACATATGTTGACCTGCCATGCAGCTCGTTGGCAAGCCTACCTCAAAGACCCACACCAAAGAACCAAGCGGACCTCTCCTTGCACCGCATCAGCTGGGATCTCCAACCCCACTATAACTTCAGTCCTCTCTGAAACATGCACTGAGAGGAATGAAGGTGTAGAATTAGGTGTGTCACAGCCAAGTACTTGCGCCCACTCTGCTAGCAGTACACCGACGTCCGATTCTAGCAGGCAAATTTCCCTGCCCCAGCTGCTGGACCGTCGAAAGAAGTTCACTCCCAGCCATCCACATGCCCAGCGGTTGAATGCTAGCTTGGCTAAATTGCTAGCGCTTCAACTGCTGCCTTTTCAGTTGGTAGACTCGGCCCCCTTCCGTGAGTTTGTGCAATGTGCGGTTCCTCAGTGGCAGGTTCCCAAACGCCACTTTTTCTCACGGAAGGCTATTCCGGCTCTCTACCGGCATGTGGAAGGCAATGTCTTGGCCTCGCTGGACAGGGCGGTCAGCGGTAAGGTGCATATTACCGCTGACTCATGGTCCAGCAGGCATGGACAGGGACGTTACCTTTCTTTCACGGCCCATTGGGTCACTCTTTTGGCAGCTGGGAAGGATTCAGGACAAGGTGCAGTAGTGTTGGAGGTTGTCCCACCGCCACGCCTCCAAAATGCTACTACTGGTTGTGACACACCTCTCTCCTCCACCCCCTCCTCTTCTTCTTCCTCCATGGCCTCTTCCTGTGGTTTGTCCTATGAACCAGCGGTGCTCCGTAGCCGTTCACGGGGCTACGCAAGTACGCAGGCAAAAAGATGCCATGCCGTGCTTGCGCTGGTGTGTTTGGGGGACAGAAGCCACACTGGGGCAGAGGTCCTGTCTGCTCTGCAGGGCCAGGCCGAGAGGTGGTTGACGCCACGCCAGCTTAAGCCAGGAATGGTGGTTTGCGACAATGGCACCAACCTCCTCTCCGCCCTCCGACAGGGACAACTGACCCATGTGCCCTGTGTGGCTCACGTCCTTAACCTGGTGGTGCAGCGCTTCTTGGGCAGGTACCCGGGCTTACAGGATGTCCTGAGGCAGGCCAGGAAAGTCTGTGTGCATTTCCGCAGATCTTATAATGCCAGTGCTCGCCTGGCTGAGCTGCAAAAGGAGTTGAACCTGCCCAAGAACCGCCTTATATGTGACATGCCCACCAGGTGGAACTCAACGTTGGCCATGCTGCAGCGGCTGCACACGCAGCAGAGGGCCATCAATGAGTACCTGTGCGACTACGGCACCAGGACAGGGTCAGGGGAGCTTGGTTTTTTTTCTCCACGCCAGTGGGGCATGATCAGGGATGCATGCACTGTCCTGGCACCATTTGAGGAGGCCACGAGGATGGTGAGCAGTGACAGTGCATGCATCAGTGACACTGTACCTCTTGTCCACCTGTTGGAGCACACGCTGCGTGGAATAATGGACAGGGCACTTGAGGCAGAACAGAGGCAGGAAGAGGAGGACTTCCTTGCCTCTCAAGGCCCCCTTTACCCAGACAGTGTTCCTTCTGTCCCACCCATCGCACAGGAAGAGGAGGAGGAGGAGGAGGAGGAGGAGGAGGAGGATTGTGTCAGCATGGAGGTGGAGGCTGGCACTCAGCATCATCAGCAGCAGTCTTTTAGGGATGATTTACAGTCCCAAGAAACCAGTGGACTTGTACGTGGCTGGGAGGAGGTGGCTGCGGATCATGTCGTCCTTAGTGACCCAGAGGACTCCGGAGCGAATGCCTCAGCAAACCTACGCTGCATGGCCTCCCTGATCCTGCAAAGTCTGCGGAAGGATCCTCGTATTCTTCGGATCAAGGAGAGGGACCATTACTGGCTGGCCACTCTCCTTGATCCACGGTACAAGGGTAAGGTTGCGGACCTTATGTTACCGTCGCAGAGGGAGCAGAGGATGAGACAACTCCGGGAGGCCTTGCAGAAAGGTCTGTGCAACGCGTTCCCAGAGACTGGGAGGTTGCAAACTCCTGGTCCTGGACAACGAGTTGCTGAGGCTTCGGCCAGTCAAAGAAGGAGCGGTGGGGAAGGTGGCCGTCTGACCGATGCGTTCAGACAATTCTTTAGTCCGCAGCCCCAAAGTATGATCGGTTCCAGCAACCATCGCCAGCGTCTGATAAACATGGTGCAGGAATATCTAGGGGCAAGGTCAGACTTGGACACCTTCCCCACCGAAAATCCTCTGGCTTACTGGGTCTTGAGGATGGATCACTGGCCAGAGCTTGCACAGTATGCAATTGAGCTACTGGCCTGTCCTGCATCCAGCGTTCTTTCGGAACGCACATTCAGTGCTGCTGGAGGATTTGTCACGGATCACAGGGTGCGCCTGTCCACCGACTCGGTTGATCGACTGACTTTCATCAAGATGAACCAGTCTTGGATCACCACCAGCTACCACACACCTGATGCTGATATAACAGACTAATTGATTTTAAAATGTCACATCCCTTCAAGACTGATGCTGATGCTGAGTGCCTGTGCTGTTATGTTGACTGGCTATCCTCCTCCTCCGAGTCCTCAATGATACGATTGATGATGATAGCTTGGAAGATCATTTTTGTTTATGGGTGCCGCCACCAGTGCCTAACGCCCAATTTTTCAGCCCCTGTTTAACAGGGGCGTGTAATTACAATTTTTGAAGCAATACTTTGCAACAGGGCTCATTGCTGTGCTCCAAGTACAGTATCTGTGAGGAGTTGCAGTGTTGTGCCACCAGTGCCTAAGGCCCAATTTTTCAGCCCCTGTTTAACAGGGGCGTGTCATTACAATTTTTGAAGCAATACTTTGCAACAGGGCTCATTGCTGTGCTCCAAGTACAGTATCTGTGAAGGGTTGCAGTGTTGTGCCACCAGTGCCTAAGGCCCAATTTTTCAGCCCCTGTTCAACAGGGGCATGTAATTACAATTCTTGATCTAATAATTCACAGCAGGGCCCATTGCTGCACCCACCAAGAGTAACTGTCAGGGCTTACAGTGTTGTGGCACCAGCACCACCATCAAAGGCCCAATTTTTACTACCACTGTTCAACAATTATATGTAATTAAAATTCCTGATATAATAGTTGACAGCAGGGCGTTCCAGCACCAACCAAGAGTAACTGTGAGTGCTTACAGTGTTGTGCCAACACCAACAACTAAGGGGCCTATTTCTGCAGAGTATATACGGCAGGTCCCTACTTTCAAACATCCAACTTACAAACGACTCCTACTTGCAAACGCAAGAAGACAACAGGAAGTGAGAGGAAATCTACCACTAGGAAGGAAAATTCTCTCCTGTAAGAATAAATATGGGAGAAAGGTGTCTCCTCTGTACTGATGCTTTATCAGCAATCCTTGTTTCAAGAAAAACACCACATTTCAAAAACAGTTGTCATTAGGACGGAAAGTGAGGTGAAATGTTCTGAACAGGGGCACAGACAGCAAAACAAATGTTACAGGGGTGATAACCCTTACCTATGTTTTCCAAAAAGTTTAAAAATAGATTTTTGGTCTGGAGCTACACTTCAACAATGTACCTGTTCAAAATTACAAACAGATTCTACATAAGAACAAACCTACAGTCCCTGTCTTGTATGCACCGCCTGTATACGGCTGTTCAGAGTATATAGGGCCTTTTTTATTTTATGTGCGGGGTTCCCCTTAATATCCATACAAGACCCAAAGGGGCTGGTAATGGGCTGGGGTAGGGGGGGGGTCATGGGGTAGCTATGCCATTTTTCTTAAAGATTTTCATCCATATTACCGGGACCAGACATTACATTAAAGCCGCAAGCAGTTTTAAATGGCTTTTTTTTCCTTTAGAAGTGTCATTTTGTGCAGGGACAGTTCTAAACACGGGAAACACGTGGCACTTCACAGGCATACTTTAGACACCCCCCAGGTACGATATTTAAAGGAATATTTGACTTTTTTTTTTTCACTTTATGCATCATTAAAATGACTGCTCCCGGAAAACGACCGTTTTTAAAACTTATTTTTGCATTGATACATGTCCCCTGGTGCAGAACCCGGGTTCCCAAACCCTTTTTAGGACAATAACATGCATAATAGTTTTTATAATTAGCACTTTAGAATTCGAACGTTCGCATCCATTGTATTTAATAGGGTTCTAATGTTCGTTCGAACTTTCGGTCCGTTCGCGGGTTCTGGTGCGAACCGAACCCGGGGGTGTTCGGCTCATCACTAGTCAGGGTGCCCATGCTGCCAAAAGCATCTACAATGGGCATGTGAGCATTACAACTGGACCCCAGAGCAATTAAAGAAGATGGTCTGGTCTAATGAATCATGTTTTCTTTTACATCATGTGGATGTCTGGGTATGTGTGCATCGCTGACCTGGGGAAGAGATGGCTCCAGCATGAAGTATGGGAAGAAGGCAAGCTGGAGGAGGCAGTGTGATGCTTTGGGCAATGGTCTGCTGGGAAACCTTGGGTCCAATTCCTGTGAATGTTACTTTTTTTTTGCCTTTTGAAAATTATTTTTATTTAAATTCTGCAAGAAAATTACAAAACAGTGACCTCTTCTAAGCTTCCAAACAGTGACAAGCAGTCTTAAAAACAAAACATTCACAAGGGAGCTTCCAGGATACATAACCTCTCTACATAATAAAGATGGTAACCCGATGATACATTTCACAAACTGGCCCCAATAATGAGGTATAAAAGGCACAGTCAGATAATATAGAGAGCGGCAGAACAGAAATCAAATAAACTGGCAACCAGTCACAGGGAACATTTGAAGAACGCAATTAGTCAAACACTGTGAAAGGACATTCAACCTCCCCCCTATTCAAACTTATGAGGTACTCCTCCGTTAGAGTAAGTTTATTTTTATAAGTGTAGCGGGTATCAATTTTTAGGGGGAGTATTTGGGCGGTAACATGGCCCAAATGCAGCAATTACGAGGGTTTTATGATTGTTTTTGTTCGTGGAGGATATCAATGGTGTCCAGTTCCCTGCGGCCCCTGGGTGGCGCTTTCGCCTTGGGCTGGGGTTGAAACACCATTGTAGGGCCGTGCCCTTTTTGTCCTTTCGCAGCAGCGGTACAACGGGGCGGGGAACCCGCTGTGCTTGCTGGGAGAGGGTATAAAGGGGCGGACATCTTGCACACGAAGTCCATTCCCCAGGCACCTTCAGCCTGGGGGCTGTGTTCTGTCGTTCGCGCCCAGGTGCCCTTGACCTGGGTGTGAGGGAGTTTGAGTTCCATCCCAGGCACCTTCGGCCTGGGGTGAGGTACTAGCTGAGGCCTGGGACCCAGTACCTTCGACTGGGTCCCGCATGGGAGAAGATACCTAGGGGCCCATCGAGTGTGGGGACCCGAGTCCTGGGCGAGGAGAACCAGAGGCCTCATCGTTCACCAGGTCTGTGGCAGGGACCAAATTCACGGTCGGTGGCAGCGACCGTGCGCCAAGCCTGTCTGCGCTGATTTGGGGCAGGAGAGTATATGATTCTTTGATTGTGCCTGGACCTCCTCATTCCCCACACCCTGTCTGTTCTATAAGTTCAACCAGTCTACTCTTCAAGGACTATTTTTTGCTCAAACAGAATAAATAAGTGTTGGACTTTATTTGGTGTGGGACTCAGGTTACTGGGAGCTAAGTGTCTTATTGTATGGTGGCAGTCATTCTCCACAAGAGAAGCTGAGGCTCTGGACGGGAACACAGACCCGAAGGTAAAGATTTAAGCTCACACCTCTGCATACAAACATCAGAGGGTACGAGCTGGTGGTGTAACCGCAGTCTCTCCTCCCAAGTACCCCTAGGCAGCAGAGTGAACCGAGAGAGGGGAGAGTGAGGCCGCTACATAAGGAAAGGGTCCTGTTAACTAAAGCTCTCCAAGCTGCCAATGTCAAGGATGTGGCCTTCTTCCACAAAAGGATAATACGTTTTCTTGGGTAGTACAATAATAGGGTAAGTAGAGTATGTATGGCCCTAGTAGGGGCCAAGCCATCCACCAAGCCTAAGAGACAAGTCCATACAGAGGGGCTAAGGGGTAAAGTGGTGATAGACTGAATACATTGGAGGACTATGTAGATCAGGGGGCGGCAACCTCGGCCCTCCAGCTGTGGTGAAACTACAAGTCCCATGAGACATTGCAAGACCCTGACAATTAGAGGCCCAACTCTTAGAAACAGAGGCATGATGGGATTTGTAGTTTCACCACAGTTGGAGGGCCGAGGTTGCCTACCCCTGATGTAGATGTTACTTGACATGTGCCACCCACCTAAACATTGTTGCTGACCAAGTATACCCCTTTATGAAAACAGTATTCCCTGATAGCAGTGGCCTCTTTCAGCAGGATAATGAGCCCTGCCACATTGCAAAAATGGTTCAAGAATGGTTTGAGGAAAACAACAAGTTCAAGGTAATGAATTGGCCTTTCAAATTCTACAGATATCAACCCAATCGAGCATCTATGAGATGTGCTGGAAAAACAAGACTGATCCATGAAGGTCCCATGCGGCAAATTACAGGACTTAAAAGATTTGCTACTGATGGCTTGGTGCCAGATACCACGGCATACATTCTGAGGTCTAGTGGTAATTATGTCTCGATGACAGCAAAAGGGGGACCTACTCAATATTAGGTGGGCGATCATAAAGTTATGGCTGACCAGTGTATATGCAGTGGCAGGGCGGGCGAGCCTTAACACTCATCCACTGCATAGCTGCGTCACTGCCTTGTTCTGGGGTGTGCTCCATTGGTGCCCCCACAACTTTGACCAGTCTGTTACTGACAGTTCACAGTCAGCTTCAGGAACCAGTAGGAAGGGCTCCTGATGACATCAGCACTGTTGCAGTGCCAATGCTGTTCAATTTGTTTATCGATGATATAGAAGTTGGAACTAAAGCTTCAATTTCAGTGTTTCCTGATGATACCAAATCATACAGGGAAATAAATTCATCACAGAATGTAGGCATCATTACAGGAAGACTTTGATGAAAACGGGGCTACATGGCACATACGGTTCAATTTTGAGAGCTAAGAAGTTATGTACTTGGGTGCCAAAAATACACATGCAAATTACACATTCAAAAGGGTTCCCCCGGGAGAATCAGTGATGTAAAAGTATTCTTGGGCTGCTTGTAGATTACAGATATAGCAATAGCATGCAATGCCAAGCTGCAGCTAACTAAGCTAGCAAAATACTGTCATGCATTAAAAAGAGCATACATTCCAGAACTAAATCAATAATTCTATTCCATCACAAAACACTGGTTCATCCTTATATTGAATATGAAGTTCAGTTTTGGTCTCCGATACTCAGGAAAGATGTTGAATTAGAAAGAGTTCAGAGAAGAGCAACAAAATTAATAAGGGGGGATCGATTACATAGATTACAGTTATTCACTCTGCAGAAAAGGCGCTTAAGAGGGGATACAGTATAATTACACTGTAAAAATATATCAATGGTGAATTCAGTAATTGTGATAAACTGTTTACTCTAAGGTCCCCGAAGAGGACATATGGCCATGATTTTAGGTTAGAAGATAAGGGGTTTATTCTTAGATTAAGAAAATGGTTCTCTGCTGTTAGAGCAGTAGAAATGTGGAACTCCCACCCCCAGGAAGTGGTAATAGCTACTTAAAGCACCTTTAGATGTCCTCCCCAGGAAGCAGAATATACAGGGCTATGGGAATTGTTAGAGAAAACAAATCACACACACAGTACTAGATGGACCTGTCTTTTTTCAACCTTATAAACTATGTAACTATGATTGGGAACCTCTCCTAATGGCATCACAACCCATTTAAAGAGCCAACTCTGTCTAGCATAAATGGGTTAAAGTGGATGTAAACCCACTCTCATCCTTTCTAAACTACTGCCATAGTGCTGATCTATAAGGATATACATGCCTCCTGCATGTATCCTCACCTGTCAAATGTCTCCCCTCTGTCTGTTATAAGAACTGAAAAACTGCAGATTATGTGGGTGGATCTGTTGTCTGGAGCTCGGTGGGTGGAGTCGTGATGTCAGTAGACTCCCCGCCCACCACTACACTCCCCTTGTCAACATGCATTTTCTCCTGTGTATTCCTTCTGCTA
The DNA here is from genome assembly GCA_029206835.1 of Rana muscosa. Taxonomy (NCBI): domain Eukaryota; kingdom Metazoa; phylum Chordata; class Amphibia; order Anura; family Ranidae; genus Rana; species Rana muscosa. The sequence continues at coordinate 428,807,187 of CM055121.1, read as the reverse complement.
TGATCACTAACATCCAGTCAAAATCCAGAAAAGTAACCACATGACTTCAGAAAAGGAGTGGGGGTGGGAATTAAAAAATAAAGCTAGTGCACGAGATATGTAAATAACCTGTCACTCAAAGCAAGGGTGCGGAACAGACAAAGGGTTTTCTCTGTTTGTCTGTTTTATCTCATTGAACAATAAAAGAGAATTGCTCAAAGCTGGATTAACTCTTTGTGGCAAGACCTGGCACAAATGATAGGAAATCTTATACTATACCTTATGACAGCAAAAAATAAATTAAAAAAATTGGGGTTTACATCCACTTTAACCACTTCCTGCCCAGTCAATAGCGAATTGACGTCTGGGAAGTGGTTGCATTATCCACACTGGACGTCATATGACGTCCTGCAGGATAATGCCTTGCGCGCGCCCTCGGACACAGCGCTTCCCCGATCACGGTAAACAGCCAATTTCATTGGCTGTTTACCATGTGATCGGCTGTGTCAAAGTCACAGCCGATCACATGTCACAACAGACTCGGTGGCGCGCTCCGTGCGCGCCACCAGAGGCTTGCAGAGCGGGGATCGGGGAAGGCGAGTGTCCCTTGGACACAGCGCGCCCCTGATCAGGGTAAACAGCCAATGAATTGGCTGTTTACCACGTGACCGGCTGTGTTCAATCACAGCCGGTCACAAATGTAAACAAACAGCAGGAGTTACTATCTGATCCCTGCTCTCTCCTCACACACCGATCTGTGAGGAGAGAGAAGAGATCAGTAAGTTAGCTCAGTCTAGTTTGTCTACATCAGTTTACAGTGCACAACATGCCCCCCCCATAAAGAGGACCTGTCACACAGTCCAGCACATCAATCAGCCCAGCCAATCAGCCCATCTGTCAATCAATCAGCCCACCTGTCAATCAATCAGCCCAGCCAATCAGCCCATATGTCAATCAATCAGTCCACCTAACAATCAATCAGCCCATCTGTCAATCAATCAGCCCATCTGTCAATCAATCAGCCCACCTGTCAATCAATCAATCAGCCCATCTGTCAATCAATCAATCAGCCCATCTGTCAATCAATCATTAAGCCCATCTGTCAATCATCTGTCACAGGCCCACCTCCATCGGTACCGCCATTGGTACCGCCACACAGGCTACCAGTACCGCCATCGGTACCACTACCAGTACCGCCACCAGTACCGCCACTAGTACCGCCACTAGTACTGCCATCAGGCCCAGCATCTATACTGCCACACAGGCCCGCTACCAGTATCACCACTAGTGCCGCCATCGGTACCACCACCAGTACCACCACCCGTACCACCGTCGGTAGTGCCACCACCACCTGTACCACCACCTGTACCGCCATCGGTACCATCACCACCCATACCACTATCGGTACCACCACCACCTGTACCGCCATCGGTACCACCACCACCCGTACCGCCACCTGTACCGCCATCGGTACCCGCCACCACCACCACCCATACCGCCATCGGTACCACCACCACCTGTACCGCCATTGGTACCACCACCACCCATACCGCCACCACTAATACCTCCATCGGTACTACCACACAGACCGCCACCATTACCACCAGCAGTACCATTACACAGGCCCACCAATAAGCACTGCTATAATGTCCCAAAGGGTTTACACACCTGAGGAGGCATATGCCATTCTTGCCATGTCGGATGATGAGAGCAGCGGGGAGCTCCCATTATCCGATTCTGGTTCGGAATACGAGCCAGTGGAGGATAGTGGCTCAGAGTCTGAGTCCCCGGAGGAAACCGTCCCTCCCAAAAGAAGGCGATCAGCACCAAGATCAGCACCAAGATCAGGAGAACTGCCCACCACCAGCAGCGCCATACCCCAGGAAGAGGAGCCCAGTACAAGTAATGGAAATGCACGCCCAACCCGAAGAATCCAGCCCCAGTCCTACCTTCCCGATGCCCTGGCAAACCCCTTATGGTTGCCTGCCAACTCAGGATCCGCTATCATCCCCCCTTTCACCGCACAGCCAGGTGTGAAGCCCGACACTACAAATTTTTCTAAATTCGATTATTTTTGTTTATTTTTCCCACAAGATTTGCTGCAGAATATAGTGGATCAAACGAATCTGTATGCATCCCAATTTATTGCTGCCAACCCCGATTCTTCTTACGCCCGCATGTTCCAGTGGCGGCATCTAACATTGGACGAATTTAAATTGTTTTTGGGCCTTATGTTCAATATGGGGCTTACAAAAAAGAACGAAGTCCATTCATATTGGTCCAAACGCCCCATCCAACACATGCCCATATATTCCGCTGTCATGTCCAGGAAAAGATACGACATGATTATGCGCTTTCTCCACTTCAATGACAATTCACAGTGCCCTCCTCGAGATCATCCCAACTACGACAAATTGTACAAGATACGCCCCCTAATCAATGCCTTTTCCCAGCGATTTGAAGAAGTTTTCATCCCAGACCAAAAAATTTGTGTGGACGAGTCCCTCGTACATTTCACCGGCCGACTGCAGTTCAAGCAGTACATACCAAGCAAGAGAGCCAGGTATGGGTTAAAATTAAATAAATTATGCGATCGAGCCACTGGATACGTCTTCAAAATCAGGATCTACGAAGGCAAAGACTCCCAGCTCCAGCCCCGTGATTGCTCCACATATATTGGAACCAGTGGGAAAATTGTCTTGGAGTTGGCATACCCCCTGTTCGGAAAAGGTTACCATTTATATGTTGACAATTACTATACCAGCCTGCCCCTTTTTCGCCACCTTTACAGTAAACAAACCCCGGCCTGCGGTACCTTAAAAAAAAAACGGAAGGGATTCCCACAAAATTTATTGGCCAAAAAATTGCGACCTGGAGAATCGGCATTCATGAGGAACGAGGAGGTGTTGGCCATGAAGTGGAGGGACAAGAAAGATGTCCACATTCTCTCTATGATCCACAATGACACCGTGGTGGAGATCCCAAGAAGACGCGGCCCCATTGTAAAGCCCGAATGTGTCCACGACTACAATTTGTACATGGGGGGGGTGGATTTAAACGACCAGATGCTACAGCCCTACTTATCAACAAGAAAGTCCAGTTATTGGCACAAAAAAGTTGCGTTTCACCTTTTTCACATGGCCCTTTTTAATTCGTTTGTCTGCTACCAAAAAGCAACTCAAAATCACCAACTCCACTACCTCCAATATATCGAAGATATCATCGATGCCCTCATTTACCAACAAGATCCCGCCCCAGGAAGCATTCGCTCTGATAGTGTGAGTCGGCTTCATGAGCGACACTATCCCTTTAGCATCCCCCCCCACAGAATCTGGAAGAAGACGCCAAAAGAAATGCCGTGTATGCAGCAGAGGAGGAGTAAGAAGAGACACCAGCTATTATTGTCCCGATTGTCCCTCCCAACCTGGCCTGTGCATCGGAAATTGCTTCAAAAATTATCATACATCCATTAGTTCCCCTTATTATTAACAGACTGCCATTTCCCCATTTCCCTTCTACCATGTTACTAACTACCTTCCATGTTAATTAACTGACCCTGGCCTGTTTACCGACGATGTCTTTGCTTGCCGATTTAAACCACGTTTCTGACCTCCACGTGCACCAACCTCAGCCTGTTTACCGACGATGCCTCTGCCTGCCGATTTAAACCACGTTTCTGACTTCCACGTGTACCGACCTTGGCCTGTTAATCGACCATGTTTTTGCCTGCCACTTGGACTGATCTTTTGGCCATCTACTTTTAGTACACAGGGGTCTCACATATGTGAGGGGCTTCAGAATAGCGTTCTGAGTAAAGAAAACCAGTTTTTCGTTTTCTGTGCTCCAAGAACAGGGTCTGGTTGCCCGGAGGCTTCAAAGCGATTTGGGTGGGAGAAGCCTCTACCCCTGTCCCCCTGGCCCTAAGCTTGATGGTCCTTCCTGCTGCCTGGACCAATATTTTGGCTGTGCTGACCATATTACTGCCTGTAATGACCCATGACATTATGGACCATGTTTCTTCCTGCTGCTTGGACCAATACTTTGGCTGTGTTGACCATATATCTGCCTGCTGCCTCTACTGACTTTGGACAGCATTTCTGCCGGGACACCTCTGCCTGCTACCTGGACCTGTGCTTTGGCTGTTCTCTGGCTGTGCTGACAGTATCTCTGCCTGTGCAAACTATGGACAGTATTCCTGCCTGCTGCCTGGATGATTGCTTTTGCTGTCGCTGACCTCATCCCTGCCTGCTGCCTGGACCGATGCTCTCCTCTGTGGACCACTGCACTTCTAAAACCACAGGTAATCTTTTGTTATTTGGTATGTACCTGCTATGTGTTAGATATATGAAGGGCCTTCAAAAATGTGATCGGTAGTCAGAAAATGATATGTGCAATTAATGCTGCTAGAATGCCTGGAGGTGCTACTTGGATGTTGGGCCTCTGTATGTGGCCAGGCTGTGTAAAAGTCTCACACATGTGGTATCGCTATACTCAGGAGGAGTAGCAGAATGCATTTTGGGGTGTCATTTTTGCTATGTATATGCTATGCGTTAGAAATATCTTATAAATGGACAACTTTGTGTAAAAAAAATGCATTTTCATTTTTTCTCCACATTTTCCAAAACCTTCTGGAAAAAAATGAACCATTCAAAAGACTCATAATGCTTTATAGATTATACTTTGGGGTGTGTGCTTTCCAAAACGGGGTCATTTTGTGGAAAATTCTATTGTCCTGGTGCTCCAGGGCCTTCAAAATTGTAATAGATGGTTGAGAAAGGATATGAGCGATTTATGCTTGTAGAACGCCTGAAAGTGCTACTTCAATGTTGGGCCTCTCTATATGGCCAGGCTGTGTAAAAGTCTCACACATGTGGTATTGCTATACTCAGGAGGAGTAGCAGAATGCATTTTGGGGTGTCATTTTTGCTATGTATATGCTATGCGTTAGAAATATCTTATAAATGGACAACTTTGTGTAAAAAAAATGCATTTTCATTTTTTCTCCACATTTTCCAAAACCTTCTGGAAAAAAATGAACCGTTCAAAAGACTCATAAGGCTTCATAGATTATACGTTGGGGTGTGTGCTTTCCAAAATGGGGTCATTTTGTGGAAAATTCCATTGTCCTGGTGCTCCAGGGCCTTCAAAAGTGTAATAGGTGGTTGAGAAAGGATATGTGCGATTTATGCTTGTAGAACGCCTGAAAGTGCTACTTCAATGTTGGGCCTCTGTATATGGCCAGGCTGTGTAAAAGTCTCACACATGTGGTATCGCTATACTCAGGAGGAGTAGCAGAATGCATTTTGGGGTGTCATTTTTGCTATGTATATGCTATGCGTTAGAAATATCTTATAAATGGACAACTTTGTGTAAAAAAAATGCATTTTCATTTTTTCTCCACATTTTCCAAAACCTTCTGAAAAAAAATGAACGGTTCAAAAGACTCATAATGCTTCATAGATTATACGTTGGGGTGTGTGTTTTCCAAAATGGGGTCATTTTGTGGAAAATTCTATTGTCCTGGTGCTCCAGGGCCTTCAAAATTGTAATAGGTGGTTGAGAAAGGATATGTGCAATTTATGCTTGTAGAACGCCTGAAAGTGCTACTTCAATGTTGGGCCTCTGTATGTGGCCAGGCTGTGTAAAAGTCTCACACATGTGGTATCGCTACACTCAGGAGGAGTAGCAGAATGTATTTTGGGGTGTAGTTGCAATTATGCATATGCTGTGTGAGAGAAAAAAACTGTTAATATGACCAGTTTGTGTAAAAAATAAAAAAAAAATCCAAATTTTCCCAAGAATTGTGGGAAAAAAATACAACTTCAAAAAACTCACCATGCCTCTTAGTAAATACCTTGGACTGTCTACTTTCCAAAAAGGGGTAATTTTGGGGTATTTGTACTTTCCTGGCTTGTTAGTGTCTCAAGAAATGAGATATGCCTTCAGTACATCAGGCGTGATCAGATGTGATAAATTTTCAGTGATTGCCACCATAGTTTGTAGACTCTATAACTTTCACAAAGACCAAATAATATACACTAATTTGGGTTATTTTTACCAAAGATATGTAGCAGTATACATTTTGGCACAAATTTATGAAGAAAAATTACTTATTTGCAAAATTTTACAATAGAAACTAAAAAAAAGTGTTTTTTTTTTTTTTAATTCGCTGTTTTTTTGCTTACAGTATATCGCAAAAAATAAAAAACCCAGTGGCGATTAAATACCACCAAAAGAAAGCTCTATTTGTGAGAAGATAAAAATGTTGTTTGGATACAGTGTAGCATGACTGAGTAATTGTCATTCAAAGTGTGAGAGTACTAAAAGCTGAAATTTGGTCTGGGCGGGAAGGTGCATAAGTGCATGGTATTGAAGTGGTTAAAGAACATGTAAACCCTAATTGGTTTTCATTGTTATTTAATTTGCATTATAAAAATTGCCATGTCTTAAATAAAAAATAAAAAAAAAACATCCCTTTCTACATCTTGGTGCTGGTGATCCCCTCTAGTCACTTCCTGTCTACTTGGAGCGCCATCATTGCATATCATTGCTTTGGATTGGCACCCTGATAAGAATAACCGTGGACCATGTCTGCACAATGTGTGTCTGCTCAGTCACTTTTAGCCTCCATCAGGGGGGTACAGTGACAGCTTGACAACATGGGAGCACAATCGGGGCGATGTTTTTCACCCTATATTAGGCTGTAGCTAAATAAGGACCTGCTTTGCAGTATCACCAGGTATTACTTTAAGGAAAGGTGAAGAATTTAGCATATTGAAAACAACTTTTTAATTGATAATAACATAGTAAAGAATGAGTAAACTTGCCCTGACATAAGTGATCACACCCTCCCCAATCCACAGTTGTATACCAAAAGTTGATGCCTATAGCCTCTGTTGTTTGTTTACATTCACTGGCGATAGACCCTCTCTCCTGACCGCACCTGTACAATACAGCCCCATAGACTTCTATAGGGTCATCTCCCGGTTGGGAGACAGAGGTTAAAGTATTGTTCAAATATTGAAAGTGAAAAAATTTACTTTCTAGGCACCAATTATAAGAAAATAAACAATAATTTTTAATAACAATTAATGCATAAAAAATGTTTTAAAAAAAGAAGAAAATACATAAAAAAACAGCAGTATTACTACACTGGCAACTAAATCTCTCCAATATTGGTCATAGGTGTCAAAACATGTCATAATAAACATGTGTGACAAGACTATAATGTAACAATATCCTAAGCTCTACATGTTTTGCGAAGATCGCTTCTTCAGGAGCTTGTGTATTTTCTAAGGAGAGAAAAACCATTAATGAGCTTTTTGGAAACAGTATAGCTGTATATACTATAATACATACAAAGTCTCAACTTATTAGGATATGCAGATGGCACCAACACTGCATTCAAAAGCGAGCAGGACATACACAGCATGCAATGTGCGCAGCGAGCAGTATGTGGGGGGGGGGGGGGCAGATGGAAAGGGGTAGAGGGTAACAAAAGAAGTGTAAGTAAAGGAAAAAAGTGTGAATATATATAGGTTAGTAGCAAACTAAACACATGTCCAGCAAATTTTCATGCATGGTGGTGTGTGGGGTATAATAAATGCCAACCTTTTTGAGAGCATTAAATATTTAGGGACTAGATATATTTTAACTGTAATATACAGCTGCAACCTTTATGTATGATTTTGAATGTGCTTAGCGGTATATAGTTGCCGTCTATAGGGTAAAAGAGGTCAGATTAGATGAAATAGAAGGGACCACAGAGAGGAAAAAAACAGAAGTGGAAAATAAAGAGGGAGGAGGGGGGGAGGGGGGAGGAGGGGGGAGAAAAGGGGGGAAGGGGTAGGGAAGGACAATGGGAGGGAGTGGGGGAAGGGGGAAAGGAAAGGTGGAAGAAAAAAAGAAAGAGAAGGAAAAGGGGAAAGGAGGGGGAAAGGGGAAGGGGGGGGAGGTGAAGAAGGAAAAAGAAGACCATAATGGTGTATGGTAACAGATATATGTATATATAATCTTACATAATTGGTAACCCTGAATAGTATAGGTAGTAACAGCATTAATTAAACTGGACAAACACTATATCAGGGGAGAAGCGACCTTCGCAAAACATGTAGAGCTTAAGATATTGTTACATTATAGTCTAGTCACACATGTTTATTATGAGATGTTTTGACACCTATGACCAATATTGGAGAGATTTAGTCACCACTGTAGTAATACTGCAGTTTTTTTTAATATATTTTCTTCTTTTTTTTTTTATTTCTTATGTATTAAATGTTAATAAAAATTATTGTTTATTTTCTTATAATTGGTGCCTAGAAAGTAATTTTTTTCACTTTCAATATTTGACCAATTGACGTTTAGGACGTGGCACTGCGTTACTACAAGCACCCACAGTTCCATCCTGTGTCGGTGCTTTGACAACTCTTAGATTCAGAGGTTAAAGTATAACTAAAGGCTAAAAAAATGTAAGCTTTGGATAGAGTGGAGAGAGATTAGAACGCTTGTCAGCTTTTTTATTGCTGTCTGTGCCCCCCCCCCCCCGTTAGGGAGATTCACCCTATCTCTTTGTCCTGTTTACCATTTTAATTGAAAGTGAAAGTAAAAGAAAATCCCAAATTTACCGGTTGTCCCCAGAAAAGTAATAGAGGGGAAATCTTCCAATGAGAAGACTTGTTCTGGTGACCTGGGGGTCCCCAAAGGTTTCCCTTAATTTGCAGAGATTACCTCTCACTTCCTGTTTGGCTATGGGACAAGAAGTGAAGGAAAATCTCTGTAATCGAACACAGATGATGAAAATAAACCAGAGTTATAACCCTCCCTTACTCTATGGGGCTGTACCGCGCAGGTGTGGCCAGGAGAGGGAGCCTTTCACCGCTGGATTTTAACAAACATCAAAGGCTTGAGATCACAGTAAGCATAGATCTGTGGACAGGGAAGGATGAGGGGGGTCAGAACAGAGGGGCAAAAAGAATAAGTGCACTTTGTCTCACCCATACTCATTCATGTGCTGTATTTTTGAGCCCCTTATTGTTAAAGGGGGCTTCCAGATTCTGATAAGCCCCTTGCCCGCAGACTCCCACAACCACCTGGCACAGAAATCAGAAACAGAAATCAATTTTTGGAGTCAGGAGTATATTTTATTATTAAGGTAAATTTGCATAGGCTTTAAAAAGGTTTTCTTTTAACTGTAACTTTTTTTTTTCAATAATGATCCTAGGTTTTTGCGGTCTTTTTAAAAAAATGAATCCTCTTCTACTACAGTATGTTATAATGCAATGTTTTTCAACCATTTTTTAGTCAAGGCACTCTTTAGAATTGCTCACAATCCTGGAGCACAAACGTCCGAGGGCTTGTTCACAGCAGAAGGTGCGTGCGAGCATGCTTGCTTTTTTGTGTGCTCCCGCGTGTCACATTTTATAATGGGCTGTTCTATGCTCGTGAGTTGTGAAACACACAAAAAAGGTGCTGGCATGATTGTTCAAATCTTGCCACGCCAAAACACATGGTACTGCTGTACCATGCATTTTAGTGTGTGCCAATGAACGAACACTTGCTATATGCGTGAGGGTGCCAAGGCAGTGCATTTTTGTGTTGTGTGGGAAAAGGAGCAGTTTTGTATGTGTTACTGCACTGCACGCCCTAAAATGTAGTTTGTAAGGCAGAGCTAAGTGGTCTGTCAAGTGTAAATCCCCCTCCCCCTCCCAAATATTCCCTCCAAGCACAAATTATTTTCCTCCTCCCCCTCATATCACAAAACCTCTCATCCTATCGCATTCCACTCATCACTATGGGAGTAGTGTTAGTGGCAATGAGGAGGAGAGAGCTGGGGGAGGTGTGGGCTGTGCTCCCCTTGCCCCCCCAGCTTCTCTCCTGCCTGTCTTTATACTGTACAGAGGCTATCTCTCCCGGCAGCCTATGAACTGCTGATCAAATATATTTAACCCTCTCAGAGTCTAACCATTCTCCAAGAAATACAGCCCTGAAGCAATTCCCCCACAACGCGTTGACTCTAGTTGTATACTTTAAACAGAGAAGGAGAAACATGGGTCAACGGGACTTTAGATGAGGCCAATCACTTCAAAAATCAGTAATACACATGATTATAAATGTATTGCATAGTAGCAAAGTTCATAGTAACAGTTTTACAGTGTTACAGACATGATGAAATACACATTAAAAAGACATTTCATTGAGCTAATCGATGATGGATAATTATAGTAAACAATATAATTTCATAAACTATATCTAAGTGTTAGAATACATAATATTTTTGGAGATACATTATTATGATGGATGGAAATACATGATTATAAGTTGCATAATGATCCAAACATTTATGGGCATCCTGTAACCTTATGCGTCTCGTGGATTTAAGTCCACTTCTTCAGGAGTAGGTGCACAAATAAATTTAAAAAAATGATAAAAATAAGACTAGAGTAGTATCATACACATAATGGATCCCCAAAAAATGGAGGAAAATTTGTATAAATAGGTGCCAATAGCCCTAATACTTACAGGTCAGCCCCCTCTTTTTTTGAGCTGACCTGTAAGCATTAGGGTTATTGACCCCTATTTATATTATTTTTTCTCCATTTCTTTGGGATTTACCCATTTTGTATATGATACTACTCTAATCTTCTTTTATAATTTTTTTTAGATATATGTGTGCATCTACTCTGAAAGAAGTGGACTTAGATCCACGAAACGCATAAGCTTACAGGATGCCCATAAATGTTTGGATCATTATGCTACTTATAATCATATATTTCCATCCATCATAATCATGTATCTCCAAAAATATTATGTATACCAACACTTATATATAGTTTAAGAAATTATAGTGTTCACGATAATTATCAATCATCGATCAGCTCAATGAAATGTATTTTTAATGTGTATTTCATCATGTCTGTAAAATTGTTACTATGAATTTTGCTAATATGCAATGAATTTATAATCATGTGTGTTACTGATTTTTGAAGTGATTGGCCTCATCTAAAGTTCTGTTGACCCATGTTTCTCCTTTTCTGTTTACAATATTGGGATGGAGGCTTTTCACTCATGGTGCCATAGATCACATCTATTTCTTTCCTACTTGTATACCTTTATCTTCAATAAACTATAAACATCATGAAGTGAGATTTTCTTTGGACATCAGTCACTCCTCTCCAATCACCCAAGTGTTCCCTGTGGTAATGCCCCCATTGTTGTTATCAGAAAGTTAGCAGTCCTAGACCCCAACAGAGTCTATCACCCACCATCCACAGTTGAGATATAACCCATTGGAAGCAATTTCCTCTATACTCTCCACACAGTAATCTGGCACTAGGCAGCCTCCAGCGGCACCAGTCCAACACACTAAGATCTGACTTTGCAGGATTTGATTACCTACCCCCCACAAATTTTGCTGCAAAGACAGGTGCAGTGTTGAGGAGACATAGGGGGAGGTAACCAAGCCCTGTATAGTCTGATCAGGGAGTGATCCTGTGTTAGCACAGCCTGCACCTCCTCCCGATTCTCTTCTCCTCTCTGCTGCTATCTGTATTTATGTTGTCAACCCAAAAAGCTGTATGGGCTGCCTGACCTGTCCTTAGCAACCAATGATGTCATCAGTTAGTAGTACATGGGTAAAGGGATTTTCCATGATTCTGGGAATTCTGGGCTCACCCAGACCATACATCATCAATGCAAAACGATGCCCTAGGAAATCCTCTTATAGTTATAAGGTCTATTCTGAGTTTCACTTGCCTGTGTTATCAGAGTAAAACATCCTTCTCAGAAAAGAACCCAAAACTTCTTACAGACCATTTACAGATTTTCCATACACAGAGAAAATTTGGACACTGAACCAGGGCCAGGATGGGGGGGGGGGGGGTTAGGAGGGGCGGTTGCCCCGGGTGTATTGGTATCATAGGGGGGGTGCCACATGGAAAGTTCCATGGCGGGGGGGGAGGGGTGGTGGCACTGTTTGCCGCCCCCCCCCCCCAAAAAAAAGGACACGCTGCTCTCTCTCCTCTCCTGCTCCTCTTCCTGCCACTGCAGTGCTCTTGCATTGGGAATGTCAGATCAGGACTTTGCAGTTTTTTTTTACCCTCCCCCTCCTTTTACCCTCCACATCTCCACCCAGCAAAGAATGTGGATAGAGGGAGGATTAGCAAACTATGTGAAGTCCTGATCTTACAATCAGTGTGTCCCCGAACCACGATCCCATACTTCTGCAGCAGCTGGCATCTCTCCCCACTGGCTGCCTGGCAAAATTTTTAAAAGTCTGCTTTATACAGGGCGAAGGGGTTTTTTTTTTTTTTTTTTAAGGAAAATTTTGGCTTGCAAATGGAATGTATGCTAAGGTTGTTATCATGCAGATAATACATCACTGCACAGTTCACACATGTGCAGTAGGAAGCCAGCAGTGAAGCCACAAGTAGTCACAGCTAGCTTCCCTTTGTAAACATGCCAGCACCAGGAACCCAAAGATCAGCGAAAAACTGGCCCAGGTGAGGACAGGGCTGGATCGGTGGACAGAAAAGTCTTCTTTTTATTAAAAGTCAGCGTCTACAGTATTTGTAGCTGCTGACTGAATTTTTTTTCCTTCCGGAGTGAAGATCCACTTTAAAATAGAGGTATAGGAATATTTTTTTTTTTATTTATACTTACCTAGGTGGATGCTGCATCTGTCCCTTGGTGCCTCTACACTGAGAACCGAGCGATCGAATATTGCAGATTGTTTAGTTATCACAGCTCAGTGAGTAGAGAGCTGGTGACTGTCAATCACAGCTCTCTACTTTGCCCCCTCCTCGCTCACTGGAGCGCTGAGTTGTGGAGGGGCGGGAGCGGCTGGTTTAGGCTCTCAGCGACTCACTGAGAGACTGATCCGGGTGTAGGTCCAGGAATATGGCGGATCCCAACTCCATGGTTGTGATGACGCTGAGCCTGGATCGACTTCTGTGACGTTCAGTAGAGAGCGGACTTCAGCCCGCTCTCTGCTGCAAATGGGTCACAGGAGTGAAAAACAAACTGCACTCCTGTGATCCATAAGAGGAGTACAGCCAAGCGAGCTTTGGCTGTACTTCTCCTTTAAAAACCTTTTGCTCCAAAACATAGAAGTGCTCTTAGATTTGCCCTAATGAACCTCTGTAACTGAACACCCAACCAAGGGAATGGGTAATGCACTTACATTTTTTTTTTAACTGGAGGTGATAGAAGAGTCCAATCGCAACTGGTTCAGCCCCATTGTATTAATTCTCAAACCTGAGTAGAGTTGGTCATCATGCATTGATTTTGGTAAACTAAGTTTAACACTTACCCTATTACTCACATAGAAAATTAATTAATCACTTTGACATATGACCACTTTGCATTTGACCATAGGACATTGGCAGATCCCCTCTCTGAGTCAGCCAAGGAAAAACCAACATTTGTAACTCCTGATAGGGTGTTTCAGTATCGGAGGATGCCCTTTGGGTTACAAAATGCCTGCAACATTTCAGTGGGTGATGAAAAGGACCATGCAATGGGAATTAGGCCTCTCACTTATCAAGGGTTCAAGCCATATTAAAAGCTAAATAAAAAGCCAAGCTTATGGACAATCATAAAAAGTGTTCATTGGACTAGCAGAGGCAAAATATCTAGGGTATGCCATTGGAAGTATATATATATATATATATATATATATATATACTGTAAATAACAGTATCTCACAAAAGTCAGTACACCCCTCACATTTTTGCAAATATTTTATTTTATCTTTTCATGTGACAACACTGAAGAAATTACACTTTGCTACAAAGTAGTGTGTGTACAGCTTGTATAACAGTGTAAATTTTCTGTCCCCTCAAAATAACTCAACACACAGCCATTAATGTCTAAACCACTGGCAACAAAAGTGAGTACACCCCTAAGTGACAATGTCCAAATTGGGCCCAAAGTGTCAATCTTTTGTGTGGCCACCATAATTTTTTACAGCACTGCCTTAACCCTCTTGGGCATGGAGTTCACCAGAGCTTCACAGGTTACCACTGGAGTCCTCTTCCACTCCTCCATGACAACATCATGGAGCTGATGGATGTTAGAGACCTTGCGCTCCTCCACCTTCCGTTTGAGGATGCCCCACAGATGCTCAATAGGGTTTAGGTTTGGAGACATGCTTGACCAGTCCATCACCTTTACCCTCAGCTTCTTTAGAAAAGCAGTGGTCGTTAGACTTGTGCACAACGGAAACATTTGTTTAGTTTCGGTTTGTTTCTTGTGCACAACGGAAAAATTCAGTTAGTTTCGGTTCGTTTCTTTTCGGTCCTGTTGATTCGTAATCGTTCGTAATTTTGCTAGACGGGATTTTTCGTGTTCGGACTAATTCGTACTTTCAGTAGAGTACATTGTTTTTCGTTGATTTGGGACACAACTCCTACTTTCGTAACTTTCGTAACTTTTTTGGGGTTCGTTAATTCGTAATTTTCTGTGTCTCTCTCACAGCGACGCTGCCTATTATGCCTAATGTGCTTCGAATGGATTTGTACTTTTCTAAATACATAGCGGTTATTTGTAACGATTCGAAATCTCGTATTTTACATGCGGCTATAGCCTCTGCCCCTGTACACCATTTTGAGAGCGAGTTCAGCACGGTGAGGGAGAAGCAGAGAGCAGAGCAGAGTGTTATTGTGCTTCGAATGGATTCGTACATTCGTAACTTTTTTCATAACGAATTATGCCGAAGACATTTGGGCATTCGCTATTTGCGATATAATTTATTTCGGATTCGGTTTTATTCGTAATTGCTTTGTTCGGAAATTCGAATGCTTCCGAATGTCCGAAAGTTGCTAAATTCGGACGAATTTCGATTCGTTACGAAACGAATTGCACAAGCCTAGTGGTCGTCTTGGAGGTGTGTTTGGGGTCGTTATCATGTTGGAATACTGCCCTGAGGCCCAGTCTCCGAAGGGAGGGGATCATGCTCTGCTTCAGTATGTCACAGTACATGTTGGCATTCATGCTTCCCTCAATGAACTGTAGCTCCCCAGTGCCGGCAGCACTCATGCAGCCCCAGACCATGACACTCCCACCACCATGCTTGACTGTAGGCAAGACACACTTGTCTTTATACTCCTCACCTGGTTGCCGCCACACATGCTTGACACCATCTGAACCAAATAAGTTTATCTTGGTCTTATCAGTCCACAGGACATGGTTCCAGTAATCCATGTTCTTAGTCTGCTTGTCTTCAGCAAATGGTTTGTGGCCTTTCTTGTGCATCATCTTTAGAAGAGACTTCCTTCTGGGATGACAGCCACGCAGACCAATTTGATGCAGTGTGTGGAGTATGGTCTGAGCACTGACAGGCTGACCCCCCCATCCCTTCAACCTCTGCAGCAATGCTGGCAGCACTCATACGTCTATTTCCCAAAGACAACCTCTGGATATGACGCTGAGCACGTGCACTCAACTTCTTTGGTCGACCATGGCGAGTCCTGTTCTGAGTGGAACCTGTCCTGTTAAACCACTGTATGGTCTTGGCCACTGTGCTGCAGCTCAGTTTCAGGGTCTTGGCAATCTTCTTATAGCCTAGGCCACCTTGATGTAGAGCAAAAAAAAAATTTCAGATCCTCAGAGAGTTCTTTGCCATGAGGTGCCATGTTGAACTTCCAGTGACCAGTATGACAGAGTGACAGCGATAACACCAAATTTAACCACTTGCCGACCAGTTCTTGTACATATACGTCGGCAGAATGGCACGGCTGCGCAAAGTAACGTATATATACGTCACTTTGAATTTGCCGCCGTGTGCGCGCGATGTCCGCCGGGTGCCCGCAATCGTGTCACGGAGCTGAAGAACGGGGAGATGCCAGTGTAAACACAGAATCTCCCCGGTCTGCCTAGTGACAGGACACTGATCGTCTGCTCCCTCTCATCGGTAAGCGATCAGTGTTGTGTCACTTCTAGCCCATCCCCCAGACAGTTAGAACACATCCCTAGGACACACTTAACCCCTACTGGTTAACCCCTTCACTGCCAGTCACATTTACACAGTAATCAGTGCATTTTAATAGCACTGATTGCTGTATAAATGTGAATGGTCCCAAAATAGCACCAAAAGTATCCGATGTGTCCGCCACAATGTCTCAGTCATGATAAAAATTGCTGATCGCCGCCATTACAAGTAAAATAAAAAATATTAAAAAACTATCCCCTATTTTGTAGACGCTAAAACTTTTGTGCAAATCAATAAACGCTTATTGCGATTTTGTATACCAAAAATATGTAGAAGAATACGTATCGGCCTAAACTGAGGAAAAAATTTGGGTTTTTTTATAGATTTTTTTGGGGATATTTATTATAGCAAAAAGTAAAAAGTATTGCTTTTTTTTCAAAATCGTTGCTCTATTTTTGTTTATAGCGCAAAAAAAAAAAAAAAACGCAGAGGTGATCAAATACAACCAAAAGAAAGCTCTATTTGTGGGAAAAAAAGGACGTCAATTTTGTTTGGGAGCCACGTTGCACGACCATGCAATTGTCAGTTAAAGCGACGCAGTGCCAAATCACAAAAAGTGGCCTGGTCATTTGGCAGCCAAATGGTCCGGGGCATAAGTGGTTAACACTCCTGCTCCCCATTCACACCTGAGACCTTGTAACACTAACGAGTCACTTGACACAGGGGAGGGAAAATGGCTAATTGGGCCCAATTCGGATATTTTCACTTAGGGGTGTACTCACTTTTGTTACCAGCGGTTTAGACAATAATGGCTGTGTGTTGAGTTATTTTGAGGGGACAGCAAATTTACACTGTTATACAAGCTGTACACTCACTACTTTACATTGTAGCAAAGTGTAATTTCTTCAGTGTTGTCACATGAAAAGATATAATAAAATATTTTAAAAAATGTTTTATTACATATACCGTATATATATATCAGATTGGGGAAGAAAGGGGATTTAAGTGACTTTGAACGTAGCATGGTTGTTGGTGCCAGACAGGCTGGTCTGAGTATTTAAAAGACTGCTGATCTACTGGGATTTTCACGCACAAACATCTCTGGGGTTTACAGAGAATGGTCCGAAAAAGAGAAAATATCCAGTGAGCAGCAGTCGTATGGAGGAAAATGCCTTTAGTTTATGTCAGAGGTCAGAGGAGAATGGGCAGACTGGTTTGAGATCATAGAAAGGCAAGAGTAACTCAAATAACCACTCGTCACAACCAAGGTATGTAGAATACCATCTCTGAATGCACAACAGATCAAACCTTGAAGCAGATGGACTACAGCTGCAGAAGACCACACCAGGTGCCACTCCTAACAGCTAAGAACAGGAAACAATTCACACAGGCTGACAAAAATTGGACAATAGAAGATTGGAAACATGTTGTATGGTGTGTTGAGTCTTGATTTCATCTGTGACATTCATATGGTAGGGTCAGAATTTGGCATAAACATAACACAGGAATTCAAAGCCTTCTATGAGTCACTATACAACCTGTCCATGACACCTCTGCCTCATGACCGTATGACAGATTACATAACCTCCTCCTGTATGCCCACCCTATCTACTGAGACACGGAACCTGCTAGAGGACCCCATCACGCTGCCTGAGTTACAGCTTGCAATAGGAAGTACAAAATGAGGAAAAGACCCCCGGACCAGACGGACTCACGCTCCAATATTACAAGACGCTACTCCCATCAGTGGGCGACCATTTAGTTAGACTGCTTAATGGCCTCACCAAGGGGGAACACTACATACCACAACATTACAAGCCCAGATTGCGGTCATTCCCAAGAAAGGCAAAGACCCGACCTACTGCGGGAGCTACCGACCTATATCCCTGCTTAACATGGATCTTAAATTGTTCACCAAAATTATAGCCACTAGACTACAAACCCACCTGCCCCACCTGATACACTTGGATCAAGTGGGTTTCGTCCCAACGAGGGAAGCAAAGGACAACACCACCAAAGTCCTAAACTTGCTCTATTCGGCCACCCGCACTAGCACCCCCAGTGTCTTTATAGGCACTGACGCTGAAAAAGCGTTCGATCGGGACAGTTGGGCCTTTATGTTCGCTACATTACGCCACATAGGTTTGGGCGGGTAACATGTTGGGATGGGTCTCAGCAACATATGCGGCTAAAGTAAGGGCTAATGGGATGACTTCAGACTCTTTCCCGATCACTAATGGGACGCGACAGGGGTGCCCACTGTCCCCTCTCCTCTTCGCCCTCTCGCTGGAACCGTTCCTATGCCATGTCCGACTGAATCCCAACTTCTCAGGAGTGACGGTTAACCACACCCAACATAAGGTGTCGGCATACGTGGACGACCTTATGTTTTCACTCACTACTCCCTCGGTCTCCCTCCCAAATCTACTACGGGAATTTGCAAAGTACGGAGCGCTCTCCAACTTAAAAATCAATTTTGCAAAATCAGAGGCGATGGGCGTGGGAATACCGCAATCATACACACACATTTACAATCTTCAAATTGAAGTGGACGACAACCGCCTTGAAATACTTAGGCACACACATTCCCATACTTTTTCACGGCTATACTATCTCAATTTCCCGCCCCTACTGAGAACTATTAGATCGCTGCTAAACCAATGGCGCACAGGTCTGCATTCCTGGGTAGGCCGATGTAACATCCTAAAAATGACGATCCTCCCAAAATTTCTCTACCTCATGCAAGCGTTGCCTATTCATATCCCGGCATCCTATTTTAAACAGGTTCAATCCGCATTTACAGAATTCATATGGGCCAAGAAGAGACCGCGACTTCCGCATAAGCTACTAGTCCTACCTAAACACCATGGCGGGCTGGCACTGCCAGACATTCGTACCTACCACCAGGCAGTACACCTAGGGAGGCTTATCGATTGGTGTCGCCATCAAGAGACCAAACTCTGGACACAATTGGAGCAAAATCAAAGCACGGCCCCCCTCAACAGAGCTCCCTGGTGCTACATGTCCCTGCCGGCAGAAATCAAGCGTCACCCACTGATTTGCAACAGAATACGAGTTTGCGCTCGACTTTTCTCCCAGACCTCCATATCCTCTCCCAACTCACCTTTTGATTCCATACTGGGAAACCCCGGGTTTACACCCGGGGATGCAGGGCGCTATCTTTCGGAGGCTGAGCGACGCGGGCTTACACCAGGCCTCCCACTTTAGTACTGGAGGGCATTGGAACACCATCGCAGAACTTTCTGACCCCACAGGCCCATTTTGCTTAGACTTCTTGAGGTCCCGTCAGCTAGGCCACTTTCTCTATTCTTTGACGCCTCCTGTTGCCAACGACCAAGCTTTCACAACACTGGAGGAACTCTGTGACACCTCAGGGACTATAACACACACGCTCTCACTAACCTACAATCTCTTAAACACACCACAGGCAGACTTTGTACCCCCGGGATTACTTAAATGGGAACTGGAACTAAATTGGCATTTCAACACGACCACACGACAGCGCATCCTTAGATTCACACACAAGTCCTCCATTTGTGCCAAAACCCAGGAGACCAACTACAAGCTACTGTCGAGGTGGTACAGAACCCCTGCACTCCTCCACAAAATTTTCCTGGCAACGTCTGATCTTTGCTGGCGCTGCCGAGCAGACAAGGGAACCCTGGTACACATCTTCTGGTCATGTCCCAGCCTGGCGAGTGGTACCGGAGGTGGCTTAGAGATTCACAGAACGCACCATTCCAGACGATCCTGCATTCTTTCTCCTGCACGCGTCTAGCGTCCCGGAGAAAGCGTACAAAAAGTCTGTGATTAGACACCTGCTTGACGATTTTTTTTCGCTATTTTCAATCTTACCTTTTTTTTATTTTTTCTAGTATTTCTTACTCCCATGTTCGGGGGTCTTTCTTGATAAATAGAAAATGAAGGGATCGGGCACACGGGCTCTGACACCTTACATTTCTACAAATTAGCACACATGCACCCTCCTTTACGATAGAGGTCTCCATGCCATCTCCGCACACCTAATATAACTGAGACGACCGGGCGGTTGCCAGGGGCACACGAGACACCCCATGGACAAGCTGTAATGTTGATACCCATCATACCGTGTCTAGTGGTTCGACCTGTCGTTTTATTTGCCACGTTACTATGTGCCAAGATTTGTAAAAGTGCTATTGTTTTGTTATAAGTATTACTTTGTGTTATGGCGGGCCATGTGGGCCCTGTCCCTGTTATAAATAATAATAAAAAAAAAAAGAATTTGGCATAAACAGCATGAAAGCATTGATCCATCCTGCCTTGTATCAACAATTTAGGCTGGTAGTGTAATGGTGTGGGGGATCTTTTGGCACACTTTGTGCCCCTTAATACCAATTGAACATCGTTTAAACACCACAACCTACCTGATTATTGTTGCTGACCATGTCCATCCCTTTATGACTACAGTGTACCCATCTTCTGATGATTACTTCCAGCAGGATAATGCACCATGTCACAAAGCTCAAATCATCTCACCACTGGTTTCTTATACATGACAATGAGATCACTGTACACCAATGGCCTCCACAGTCATCACATCTCAATCCAATAGAGCACCTTTGGGATGTGGTGAAATGGGAGATTGGCATCATGGATATGCAGCCGACAAATCTGCAGCAACTGCGTGATGCTATCATGTCAATATGGACCAAAATCTCTGAGGGATGTTTTCAACACCTTGTTGAATCTATACCATGAAGAATTAAGGCCGTTCCCAAAGCAAAAAGTGGTCCAGGCCGGTACTAGCAAGGTGTACCTAATAAAGTGGCCAGTGAGTGTATATATTTACACACACACAGGAGTTGATTTACTAAAACTGGAGAGTGCAAAATCTGGTGCAGCTCTGCATAGAAACAAATTGGCTTTCAGTTTTCTTTGTCAAAGCTTAATTGAACACGCTGACATATAAAAGCTGATTGGTTTCTATGCAGAGCTGCACCAGATTTTGCACTCTCCAGGTTTAGTAAATCAACCCCCACTGTGTGTGTATATATATAAACTATATTGTCAAAAGTATTGGGACGCCTGCCTTTACATGTACATGAACTTTAATGGCATCCCAGTCTTAGTCCATAAGGTTCAATATTGAGTTGGCCCACCCTTTGCAGCTATAACAGCTTCAACTCTTCTGGGAAGGCTGTCCACAAGGTTTAGGAGTGTCTATGGGAATGTTTGACCATTCTTCCAGAAGCGCATTTGTGAAGTCAGGCACTGATGTTGGACGGGAAGGCCTAGCTCGCAGTCTCTGCTGTAATTCATCCCAAAGGTGTTCTAATGGGTTGAGGTCAGGAGTCTGTGCGGGCTAGTCAAGTTCCTCCACCCCAAACTCGCTCATCCATGTCTTTATTGACCTTGCTGTGTGCAATGGTCCACATCATTTGGTGGAGGGGGGTTTATGGTGTGGATTTGTTTATCAGAGGTTGGGCTTGCCCCCTTAGTTCCAGCGAAGGAAACTCTTAAAGCGTCAGCATACCAAGACATTTTGGAAAATTTAATGCTCCCAACTTTGTGTGAACAGTTTGGGGATGGCCCCTTCCTGTTCCAACATGACTGCCCACCAGTGCACAAAGCAAGGTCCATAAAGACATGGATGAGCGAGTTTGGGGTGGAGGAACTTGACTGGCCTGCACAGAGTCCTGAACCTGATAGAACACCTTTGGGATGAACTAAAATGGAGACTGCGAGCCAGGCCTTCTCATTCAACATCAGTGCCTGACCTAACAAATGCACTTTTGACAATATAGTGTATGTATATATATATATTTTTATCTTTTTCCTACCCATGTCCTACGTTTTTCCTACCTATTGGACTGGCCAAATTTATTTTTTAAATATGCTGTCTACATTGCCAAGCTAAGGTTAACAGGATCAGCAACATAGACAGCATATATTTATTTTTGTTGGTCAGTCTAATAAACCTGCACTGAGATAAAAGGAGCAAGCACGTCTTAAAGGCTAATGACTAGGATTTAAGAGTACATGGTGGCTATTATTTCCTTTCTAAGCTAGAAAAGCCTCCTCAATGTACTCTTCTTATCATGGTTTCACTTTTTTTTTACCAAAGGCTCAACATCTTTTATTTGGAGTCAGCCAACAACCTGGAGCTAAGCTTCTTTACCCCCTGAAACCCTCTCATCTAGTGAAACATGTCTTATTGGCCTCAGAGGCTCTCTCAAAATGGGGCAGTGGGAAACAAAGGGCTTGATAAAGGGGCACTATCATGAAAAATTTTGTATTCTGATATTTATATGAGATTAAAGTGATTGTAAAGGATACATTTTTTTTTTTTTATGACAAACATGTCATACTTACCTCCACTGTGCAGCTCGTTTTGCACAGAGTGGCCCTGATCGTCCTCTTCTGGGGTCCCCCGGTGGCTCTCACGGCTCCTCCCCACATTAGATAACCCCCTGGGTGAAGCGCTCTCCCAAGGGGGTTACCTTGCGGGCGCGCTCCCGAGTCATTGATTAGACATCCATAGCCACCAAATGTGTGACTCGGCCCCGCCCCCCGATGCCCGCGTCATTGGAATTGATTGACAGCAGCGGGAGCCAATGGCTGCGCTGCTATCAATCTATCCAATCAGGACACGAGACACCAGCTATAGTGGTGTGCTCGTCCCCGAGGAGAAGAAAACTGGGCTCAGGAAAGTAAAACGGGTGGGGGGGCTGGGGGGCCGGTGACTGCAAGAAGTTTTTTCACCTTTATACATAAGATGCAATAGGGTAAACAAACATGAGGGCATGGGCGTCTGCTGAACTTTTTTCAGGGGGGGCATCATTTTAAGGTCATCCATGATCGGTCCCTTTTTGACAATGTCATGAAGGGGAGGGGTTAGTCATTATCACATAAAGCGCAGGCATGCAAAGGTTTGAGAAACCTGATGCAATTATCAAGCAACTAGCAACTTTGAATAGCAATATCATAAAAAAATGGAGTTCCCCCCCAAGGAAATAACAACCCCCAGGATCAGTGCCAGTTTCTGCAATAACAATCCCCAGCTTTGCTGTCAGTTTCCGCAATAAAAATCGCCAGCATTGGTGTCAGTAGCAATAATAATAACCCCCCCGCATCGGTGCAGATTTCTAGAATAAAAACTTCAGCATCTGTACCAGACAGTGTACATAATAATGACCCTAAGCACTGGTGTCAGTTTCCGCACTAAAAACTCCCAGCATTTGGTGTCATTTTCTGCAATAATTGCACCCAGCATAGATGGGAGGATATCAGGTTAGACACTTCCTAATGGCTCAGTCCTTAGGAACAGTAATGGATAATGGCCAACAGGCCCTCTTACCAGATCTGGTGAAACCACAACAGTGATCCCTCTTGCTGAACGTTCGCTCACTCTTGGTTGCCCGGGGTGACTCTAGTCAGTAGTGTAGCATGCCTGTACCCTTGCAGTGGCTCAGTCTTTCTCCCTCTCTGGTGGTGCGGGTACAGCGTGGCTCCCTCTCTGGTGGTGCGGGTACAGCGTGGTTCCCTCTCTGGTGGTGCGGGTAAAGCGGGGCTCCCTCTCTGGTGGTGCGGTAACAGTGGGGTTCCCTCTCTGGTGGTGCGGGTACAGCATGGCTCCCTCTCTGGTGGTGCGGGTACAGCGTGGCTCCTTCTCTGGTGGTGCAGTTGCAGCGTGGTCCCTCTCTGGTGGTGCAGGTATGGCGTGGCTCCCTCTCTGGTGGTGTGGGTACAGCGTGGCTCCCTCTCTGGTGGTGCAGGTACAGCGTGGCTCCCTCTCTGGTGGTGTGGGTACAGCGTGGCTCTCTGGTGGTGCGGGTACAGCGTGGCTCCCTCTCTGGTGGTGCGGGTACAGCGTGGCTCTCTGGTTGGTGCGGGTAGAGCGTGGCTCTCTGGTGGTGCGGGTACAGCGTGGCTCCCTCTCTGGCTTCCCCCAGCACAGTATTCTCTTTTCTCCTCTTGTAACACCCCCCCAGCAGAGTGTTTGCATGCTGGGGGCTGTAGCATGGTGTCTGTGGACACGCTGGGGCCGCCACTCTTCAGGGACTACATTTCCCATGATTCCCCCAGTCCCCAGAGTCTTCTGATTGGCCCTCTGCTGTGGCCAATCATGGGGAGGAAAACAGCGGGCAGGAAGCAAGGCGGCGGCATGGCGAATCCAATTAGAGCCGCTCTCTCTTCTAGCTTCAGCTGACAGAAAGGGGGCGATCGGGGGAGATATACAGACAGCCCGCAGCTCTCCTCTCCCTGTCACAGCGCCGCTGCTCCATTTACCAGAGAACTCGGCAGCGGCACCGTGACAGGGAGAGGAGAGCTGCGGGCTGTCTGTATATCTCCCCTGATCGCCCCCTCCCCCTTTCTGTCAGCCGAATAGAGAGAGAGAGAGCGGCTCTAATTGAATTCGCTGCACCGCCACCTTGCTTCCTGCCTGCTGTTTTCCTCCCCGAGAATCACGGCACTGGATTCCAGGGGGGGGGGGGAAACGCCCTCCCTTGCCCTATGGAGCGGACGCCCATGCATTTATAACCCCTTTAATGTTTTAAAGATAAAACTCCGTTTCTGAATTGCTTTTTCTATTTCACACTCCCTTATTTATAATTTTCTCTGCATTTTTACATTCACATCTCGCTGTCCTGAAAATGTGACAGTGGCTGGATCAAACTATAACAGGTGTCCAATACGTTACGCCATTTACTTTTTGTTTACCTGTTTATGTTTTTTTTTTTAGCTTACATTTTTTGTTATTGCAACTGCTTAACCTTGCCAAATTTGCCCCAATCCCTGCCACTTATGGTTTTGCATATAGATGGGAAGAAAATATGAATAAAGGCATGTGAATTAAAAATAAGAATTCATACAGTGAATAGAGAATACAATGTTTTTGCAATAGTGGCCCCTAAACATGAAAAATCATATCCTTATGAATATGCAATGGCTGCCTTTATCGTCAGTACTGGAAATCAGATGTCTATACAGTCAGTGATCTATTAATACATATTGTGAGGTTTATATTGATACTACATTGTTCCCTTTCATATGAGCAGCAGTCAGTGTTGGCCTACTTTTGCAGTGACCTTTCCTTTTACTGTCAGGTTTACAGTACTGCAGGATATATGTGTCTGTACCTATAATTCACTCAGCTCTGTTTTATATAGGTTTAATAGAGAGTGAACAATGGCTAGAAGTCTAGACAGATGTTTCTATTCTGAGACTCCAGATGCCAGGCAAGCAGCTAAGAATACAGATGAAATACATATAGGGGTTATACCTGGGTTTGTATTCCTACCCATCAAGTTCTGAGATTTACACAGCTCTGCACACAGAACAACCGTGCCTGGTATGGCAGGGGACCTGATTTTCCTCCTGCTGTGATATTAGTCAGCATTCATCCATGAGCCTCCCAATCCCATAAAGGGTCTGATGTTTAATTGGTCAAGGGGACATGTAAAATATAAAATTACATACCCTATGTCTTAGTTCTTAGTTCTGCAGGCTTCCTCCCTGCCTGGTACGGATGTCCCACTAAGCTGCTCCTGTTCTCGAACTGCGTAGCCACCCCAAACCCACCCCAATACCGTCATCGCAAACAATGCAAGACTAGTGGTCACTGCTGGTTCTGCATAGTATGTGTGGATGTCAAGGGCCCTCCCAAATTGGTTGTATTGGGAAAAATAGAAGTGAATCAGCTGCCGCAGGACTGAAGAATTAGGTAAGGATTCCGCTGCACTCCCCTAGACTATGTGAGTATTAAATCATTGATATATGGGAGAATATTCATATTTTTTTTTTATAGCTGGAGTTCAGCTTTAAATAATACAGTTAGATGTTTTCCTTCTTCCTGCCTATGACTGAACAATGAAAAGAGAAGCAGCAGACTGATGAGCTCTATTCCCACTCATTTCATTTAGCTCTCTCCTCCTATCAGCGTTTTTTCTTTTTTTTTTTTTAGCACATGAGCACTCTCCACTACTTCGTCCTCTCCCATTCTAAACTCTGATGTACTTTTAATATCAACACTGCTTGCTGTAAAAAAATGCATTTCATTATATATTACTGAATATAGAATTGCATTAACCGCTTGTCAACCAGCCGTCATCATTATACCGCGACAGGTTGGCACGGCTACTCTAATCGCCGTAGGTATACGTCGGCCACTTTAAGACCCCTTTCACACTGAGGTGCCCACAGCGTCGGCGGTAAAACGCTGCTATTTTTACTGCTGACCCTATGGGCAGATTTGCGGCGCATTTCGGACGCTAGCGGGGCGGGTTTAACCCCCCGCTAGTGGCCGAGAAAGGGTTAAAACCACCCACAATGCGCTGCTGAAGCAGCGCATTGCGGGCGGTATAGCTGCGCAGTCCCATTGATTTCAATGGGCAGCAGCGGTGGAGGAGCGGTAAACACACCGCTCCTTCCCCGCTTCAAAGACGCGGCTAGCAGGACTTTTTTTACCATCCTGCTAGCGCAACGCTCCAGTGTGAAAGCCCTCGGGCTTTCACACTGGAGTGTATGTAACAGCTTTTTAAGGGCGGATTGCAGGTGCTATAGCGTTAAAAATAGTGCCTGCAATCCGCCCTTAAAAAGCTCCAGTGTGAAATGGGTCTAAGGGCTATAGGGGGTGCTGCGATGTCCGCTGGCTACCTGAGATCGTTCCACAGAAAGTCAGAACGGGAATCTGTGTATGTAAACAAACAGATCCCCCGTTCTGACAGGGGAGTAGAGAGGGATCTGCTGTTCCTAGAGATCAGGAACAGAGATCTCTCTCCTCCTCCAGTCAGTACACACCACCCCCCGCCCACAGTTAGAAACTTCTCCCTAGGGAACACTGTGGTGGATATTTTGAACATTTCATATACTAAATAAAGCACCATGCCCCAATGGATGTATATGTAGGGGGATGGGTGTAACCGTATATAATGTTACAGGAATATATATATATATATATTGTGATATAATGCCAAGTTATGTTCCTAAAGGACAGTTTTTACTGCCTACTGAGAATATAAGGGAGGTTTCAGGTGATACTCAGATATCTTTTGTCTACACCGCAGGGGCCCTTAGCATGCTAATGCGGGAACTGGTTACACTGCTGATAAAGCAACCAGTATTTCAGCTTTAGAGTGGGCAGGCTAGGTAAAGAGACTTGAGATTTCAACCAATCAGGTGGTCAGCTTTGAACCAATGAGACCACAGGATTTTGGGTTCTGGTTGGCATAGGGGGTATAAAAGTCAGATACACTCATGGCTAGAGCCCTTGCGAATGAAGATCTGATGCAGACGACATGGTGACGTAATAAGCTCTCTCTCTCTCTCTCTCTCCCTCTCTCCCTCTGCCTCTCCCTCTGTCTCTCTCTCTGTCTCTCTCCCTCTCTCTCTCTCTCTCTCTCTCTCTCTCTCTCTCTCCCTCTCGCTCGGCCTCTCTGCCTCTCTCCCTCTCTCTCTCTCTCTCCCATGTTTAAGATTAATATTACTTCGCGTTTGCTCTCTTGTTGGTATTATCATGTAACATTGGTCATAGGTGATATAATTTTAGGTTAGAGCAATGTTCCTATTTTGTATTGTGTAACATGGGTATCATCTTGCTATGAGGTGGTATAATTTCTGTAAAAATAAATGTAATTGTTTTCTCTTTTCCCGACGCTATCGTTTGATTTCATTTTATATAGACAAAAGGTTTTTAATCACTTATTTTAAGCATTTAAGCAAGGTTAGGAATATCTCTGTAACAACACTTAACCCCTTGATCGCCCCCTAGTGTTAAACCATTCCCTGCCAGTAACACTTATACAGTAATCAGCGGCTATTTTTAGCTCTGATCGCTGTATAAATGTCATTGGTCCCAAACAAGTGTCAAAAGTGTCTGATCTGTCCGCCGCAATGTCACAATCCCACTTAAAAATGCAGATCGCCACCATTACTAGTAAAAAATAAATAAATAATAAAAATGCTATAAATCTATCCCCTATTTTGTAGACGCTATAACTTTTGAGCAAACTAATCAACATGAGCTTATTGCGATTAGAAGAATACCTATTGGCCTAAACTTATGAAGAAATTTTATTTTTTATTGTTTTGGGATATTTATTATAGCATTTCTTTTTTTCAAAATTGTCGCTCAATTTTTGTTTGTAGCGCAAAAAATAAAAACCACTGAGGTGATAAAATACCACCAAAAGAAAGCTCTATTTGTGGAGAAAAAAGGACATACATTTTGTTTGGGTAGAACATCGCACAAACATGCAATTGTCAGTTAAAGCGACGCAGTGCCGTAACACAAAAAAAAAATTACCTGGTCATTAAGGGGGAAAATCCTTTCCAGTCCTTAAGTGGTTAATGTGTGCCTCTTGTTCAGCTTAACATGTGAACTCCAAACAACTATAGAACTATAGAACACACAATATGTTGCAGTTATATATTTGATATTTGTAGCCCCTGGGAGGCAGCATGTTTGTCATGCAGAGGAGCTAGTGCTGTTAGGCCTCAGCACTGCAGGTGCTATGGCTAAGGGCATGAAGTAAGCTGGACTTAATAAAAATTGCTGAAAGATAGACAGTACCTGTAGAAGCTAGGCTGGAGATGGAAACCTATCACTCAAGAGTGTTGCAGGGGAGCTGGGTAGAAGCTGTTCCTAGACAATGTGAGTATGACCTGGTGTGAGGGATTTTGAAGGTTAGATGCCAAAGGTTGCTGCAAGGACAGAAACTGCTCTCATGGGATCTCAGATTCACAGGTTGTCCTGTCCACCTTTGGCATTATTGTGAGGCTGCTACTATAAGGCCCAATACTGCTGAAATAGGATTGTTAAAAAAAAAACTGTCCTCCAATACCTGCATATGCTTTTGAGTATCCTGCACCCTAATCCCTCCTTCCTGCCTATGTTCAAGATCTACAATAAATCTTCAAAAGATACCCCTAGACTGAGCCTGAATTTGTCAATGTGCTTCTGGCGCTGGTACCAGGGCTAGCAGCCTCGGAACAGGTAAAGAAGACTTGGTTTATTTCCAGCGGCCCCTCCGGGGGTTAGCGCTACATATTGTAGTGAAATAGTAGTGGGATGACAATTATTATTATAATTCAAGTTATTTCCACAGATATAGAATTTCCTAAATAAATCAGCCAACATATCATTTAACTATACTGTAGATAGCATATGGTAAATTCCTAAATTTACCTTTACAACAGCTTCCACTAATCCCCTGTTCAGCAGCACTAAGACTAATGCTTGGTACAGTGTACACGCAATAAGATTATCAGACGAATGATCGTCCGTTTTTTTTGCATGCTAGTCTCATATCGAAAATGAAGAGTTTACTAAAGTTACGAAAATTCTCGTACAACAGAATAAAAATTTGAAAGTGATGTAATGTGTATTTGTATTGTATTTTCAAACAACAACTGTACTGATTAAATGAAAATTGTACGATCTGGTATGATATGAGAAAAATTTTCATGCTTGTCCCATTGGATAATTTCACATTAATTGTCATGATCGGCTCTCGAAAAGCTGTGTTCCGATGATCAGATTATCGTATGCTCGATTCAAAAGAAGTTTTTTTTGTGTGATTTTCTGATCGTGTAAGAGAGATGGCCACACAAATCTAGCTTTAAAAAAATTCATAAGGCTGTAGGTCTAAACACAGGAAACTAACAGTGTTTGGCCAGCCTAAATGAGAAATTGGTGTCTCCTTCCGGGCTGTGCTGTTTGGCAGGGTTTTTGTAAATCAGAATAGCGTCTAAACATAACCATAAATATTCTGACAGTAATTACAGTGGATACTTGGCTGGAGATCCGTAATAACTGAAATGTTATTTTCTATTTTTTATTTTTTTTTTATAATTTTTAGGAGTGCACATGCCTTGTAGAGCTTTACAGGTAATACGGAACCAGAAACTAAAATTTACGTCTACCACAGTCATAAAGATGCACACACAAATAGTCTGAAAGTTAAATAACTAATCAGTATGCTTTTGGCTGTCACTGTATATGAAGACCTCCTATTGATAGTGTCTTAGTGTGGATTAAACTCTGGACCTCATTACTGAAAGTTAAGAGTGCCAACCACTTAGCCTCCATGCAGTCTGGAGTGATAATGTCTTTCTAACCTCTTAAAATTAATCTATGGGCCCATAAAACTTGCGAAACTGACATGTTTCAGACACGTGTAGGTCTGGATCTCCTGTAATGCACTTATGAAAACCTGGGGGCATTCAATCATACATATAGAAAATAACTTCATGGATTTGGTCCTCACCTTCCTACCTAATGAGCTTTTCTTTTTGTCCAAGCAATATTCTGAGGCCAAAGAGAGTAATCAAGTAGCTGGCTGCATGATGGAGAGCCCTTGGGTTTTTGGAAGTCCCAAGTTGCTTTACAGGACACATCAATGTGAGGGAAACTTGGAGTTGCCTGCAATTAGTGTCACTTTAACAAGTTGTATGGGCCGAATATTGTGCTACAAAATATGGTTTTAGGTTGAATTCTGAAGGACATTGACAGATAAGAAATTTTAGTCCTTTATCTTTTACATTGAAATATGCTACATCTATTTCTAACATATTGTATATATAGTACAGCTCATTGTGACTTATCTATTAGCATGCGCCAGATGATCATGTTACTGGGCCTTCTTTTAATTCAAATACAATGTTTCCTCTTGCTGTACATTAGTCAATAGAAATCACCTTGGCCTTATCACATTTAGCGCGTAGAGCTCTCAGAAGATACACTGGGATCATCTAAAGTAAATCTGTCTCAATAAAGGGCAAATATGAGTGTACGATAAACAAAATACAAAAGCAAATGTTACTTTCAATGAAAAACATATGCCAGATTGATCAATTCATCCATATATAGGCAACTAACATAAATGCAAATTTGACTTTTTCTGGGAATGCTAAATTTGATCCCACCCCTTCTAGAGCCTCCCTGTTGGTCCTTTAATGTACTTGTTTGCCTCACTTGACTAATGGTTATGGTTGGGCGGGGGGGCGGGTGAAAGGGATGGGGGCAAGCTTGACTTTACAGTAGGAGTTGATATTTACATTTGACATCATCCACATCCATCCATTATCCATATGGGTATTTTCTTTATTTTCTCAGGTTTAGTGGTCCAAGTTTGTGACAGGCATTCTTTAAATGATCAAATGTGACTCTGATAGTTCCCTAGGAGTGCAATTTTTTGGTACAGGAATTCATACCAAACACTCCCTTCCTGTGCATGTCTATTCAGCTTGAAGGCAACACTGATTACTAATAGTACATGAAGTCTGCTGAAGACAGAAGGTTACAAGTCATTCCCAAACTGTCCTCTGAGCTGCTGAACTTGTGTTTCCTAAGTAAATATTTCTATCCTTTAAACAAGAAGCACACAGTGGTACCAGTGTTCACAAGAAAGTGTATGCTATAACTAATCTAAAATGACAAAAAAAAAAAAAGCAGTACTGGTGGTGGGCACTACATTTTTCCCGACTAGGGGATCTATCACATAAGCTTCCCTATAGTTTTTTTTTTTTTTTTTTAAGTATTTTACTATATCTTTCTAAATATCAAATATGCCAATCCATCTATTCTCCCCAACAGAAACCATGTTCACCTGCAATTACGTCTATTTTTTTAAACTTATCCACACACATACTAATGAAATTACTCATTGCAGTGATATAAAAGTTACTTTATAGCAGGTTTGAGTATGGAGAACAAAGCTGGTTTCTGATGGGCTACTAGGTCTACCATGGTGTGCTCTTTGCATGGAGTTCATAAATTAGTCTTGTTTACATAATCTCTTTGTACAAAAATCATAGGAAGACAATGTTAGAAAGATATAAATTCAGTGATGTGAGGTCTACTCTGGACCTATTAAGGATGTTTCAATTTATGTATAACAGTAACTGAGTTGTCATGTCTTACTGAGCTTTTGGATTTGTTTTATTCTGTTTGCCATTCATCTTACAGTGCGAGTTACTTGTACCATCTTCAGAGTAAAAGTGTAAAGCTTACCCTATGACTTTGACAGTTTAAATTATTTAAAGGAGATGAGTCTATCTGATCTAAAGCTTTAGCTTTTTGTACACTACAGGTGTTCATGTTTTTTTTTCCTTTTTATAAGAAAGTATTGGGTTTCCTTTGTCTTTAAATAAAAAAACACATTTGCTGGCCATTTAACTAGGTCCCTAATCCCCAGGTATGAACTTAATCACTTGATGTGGTTATCATGTGTATTCAATAGGGCCAGGAGCAAACCACAAAATTCCTCTTTTGCTGAATTGACATGTGATAGAAACACAGGGCCCGCATTCTTGACCCCATTCTACAAATGCTAGTGGCTTCAGAATTATGAACATGGAGCAAGTCAATAAAGTCAGAGGAAAGTCAGAAGTTTTTATCTGTATACCTGTTTCAGGATGATGGCTTAAAGGAGCAAGACCAGCCAGCATTATATCAGAAAACTAACATTTACAGAGGCAGAGCTCACTAATGGCAGTCACTGTTTTATTCTTGCTAGGTTTCTATTAAAATTATTCTTTCATGAAGCAAAATTCTTCTTTGATTAGGCTGTGAATCTTAGTTCTGGGGCACTGAGCCAAAGCTAGTATGTGCTACATTAACAGGAGGAATGGCTGCTTTAATAAAAACTTAACTGAAAGCTGCTTTGCGATTGCCTAAAGTAAACTGATGATTGATTGGCTGTGAAGTCAGGCTTAGAGTAAGGAAAATGGAATCCTACATCTAAGACCAACATAACTTGTTAAAAGGGGGGTTGGCTTGGGAGGAGTTTTCAGATAGGTTAAGTAAATAGGATCAGGGTTCTTATTGGATTTGTAGGGTTGACATGAGCAGGTGGAGCTGCAAGGGATGATCATTAGGAGGATATTGAGAGGTCTTCACTTGTCAGAGAGACTGCGTATAGACAACTTCAAACCCTCCCTTCTTTAAGTTTGCTTGTTTGTCATTTCTTGAGACAGTTCAGTTTTTGTGATTTGTCATAGCAGCTGTCAGGGTACAAGGTCCTGGTATGCACTGTATTATAGGTAAAAATGTACATTGGTAGTGACCTGTATCGGGTACGGCTCTCATTAGTCTGTTTGGGTTGTATCTGCTATTAGTGGTGATGTATCCAAGTATTTTTTTTTTTTTTTTTTGCCAGTAGGTTTAATTTTCGGTTAAGAAGGTATTTGAAGTAGTGATGCCTATATGAACCTTGGGGCTCTGTTTTATACTGTAATGACTGGTTTTGTATGTCATGTACATGTTATTTATACAGCTTTGTGAATAAAGGGCTGTTATGGCCCTTAAGCTCGAGTGTTGTGTCATATGTGTCACTTCAGTAAGGTAAAAGTGGAATTATAATCAAGCAATTGTAGGGACAAATCATCTTTTATACCCTAGTCATGTGCTACTGCCTTTTGCATTTTACTATTGTTCTTTGAACTGCTAGCCAAAGTAACTAGAGTTTACTGGTGGTAACATAAAAATGTTAAAGAAATAATTTAAGGAGAGGAAGGAATATTAAGGGATATTCAAGGAGAAGAAGAAGAGACATTCTAAACAGTAGACCTTGGTGCATCCATACACCAGTAAAGGTAGAGAATATTCAATTATAAAGGATAATGTCCCTTTAGTTCAATAAACAAAATGCACTTGCATTTACTATAGTCACCTGATCACGTGCAAGGTAAAATCCTGTTTTAATTTTCTTTTTTTAAATTCCCATGATGCATGATTTGGTTTTCAAAGGAATCATAGTTTCACGTTTTTCACTAAGCTAATCAAACAATCTCTATTGCTTTATTAAATCAGCCCTATGGATGAGGAAAGGGCAAATGTAAGTATCTACACTAATGATATCCACCAACACTTTTGCAAAACTGAAACATCTGTTTAGATAGAATTCACCTTTAAATATTCAGTAAGAAGTAAAGAAATTTGAGGATGCATTGAGTGCAGTGGCCCAAAACAGCCAATAACAATTGATCTATTTAACTTGCGTGACTATAGTGAAATGTATAGTGAAATGCTATGAGTTACTTAATGTTGGACACCTGCACTGCCTTATTGTATAAGCCTATTATGACTCTACATCATGGCACTTTTATGTCCTGCAAGATCTAGAACATCGGAAAGCAGATGACTTTAAAACCTTGTTCCCCATAAATAAAAATATGTCTGGATGGAGGACCTCCTATGTCCCACATAGTAGTCAGCCAGCTAGGCTTTATTCTCTAACTGGCCAAGGAAAAACTTTTTTATTTTTATTTTGGGTAATAAGGAAAGACATATTGTTAAACATGATGTCTGCTGTTCCATATTCCCTCTTGATGGTATGAACTAGAAGTCTATATGACACACTTGCAAGTAGGAAAAAGTCTAAGCAATTCTGGAACTACAGAAAACACATTCTCAACATGTGTCACAAAAAAACTGAAAATTTCAACAATTTACCATTTACCTATTTGTGCGCACAGCCGCAGGCCAGAGTCACTCTTTCAGGTTTCCACTAGCAGAATCTAATAGGATGGTTGGGGGAAATACAAATTTTCCGCCACCTACATTATTTAAAAGTAAGGCTGAATGTGACTAGCACAAAGGTAAATTAAATAACATAATGATTTACTTTTACTGACTATGATTACTTAATAACATTAGGTGCATTTATGAAATTGGTTAAAGCAGACTGTAAGTGAAATTGGAGATCCTTTTAAATGTGTGAATATGTGACAGTCCATTCAATACAGAGGATACACATTTCTGGTTGGACATTAGTTGGTCAAGTAGATACGGTCATAGCCGAAATTGTTGGCACCCCAGAAATTTTTCCAGAAAATCAAGTATTTCTCACAGAAAAGTATTGCAGTAACACATGTTTTGCTATACACATGTTTATTCCCTTTGTGTGTATTGGAACAAAACAAAAAAAGGGAGGAAAAAAAGCAAATTGGACATAATGTCACACAAAACTCCAAAAATGGGCTGGTCAAAATTCTTGGCACCCTTTCAAAATTGTGGATAAATAAGATTGTTTCAAGCATGTGATGCTCTTTTAAACTCACCTGGGGCAAGTAACAGGTGTGAGCAATATAAAAATCACACCTGAAAGCAGATAAAAAGGAGATAAGTTCACTTAGTCTTTACATTGTGTGTCTGTGTGTGCCACACTAAGCATGGACAACAGAAAGAGGAGAAGAGAACTGTCTGAGGACTTGAGAACCAAAATTGTGGAAAATATCAACAATCTGAAGGTTACAAGTCCATCTCCAGAGATCTAGATTTGCCTTTGTCCACAGTGCGCAACATTATCAAGAAGTTTGCAACCCATGGCACTGTAGCTAATCTCTCTGGGCGTGGACGGAAGAGAAAAAATTATGAAAGGTTGCAACGCAGGATAGTCAGGATGTTGGATAAGCAGCCCCAAACAAGTTCCAAAGAAAGTCAAGCTGTCCTGCAGGCTCAGGGAGCATCAGTGTCAGCGCAAACTATCCGTCAATATTTAAATGGAATAAAACACTATGGCAGGATACCCAGGAGGACCCCACTGCTGACACAGAGACATAAAAAAGCAAGACTACAGTTTGCCAAAATGTACTTCAGTAAGCCAAAATCCTTCTGGGAAAATATCTTGTGGACAGATGAGACCAAGATAGAGCTTTTTGGTAAAGCACATCATTCTACTGTTTACCGAAAACGGAATGAGGCCTACAAAGAAAAGAACACAGTACCTACAGTGAAATATGGTGGAGGTTCAATGATGTTTTGGGGTTGTTTTGCTGCCTCAGACACTGGGTGCCTTGAGTGTGTGCAAGGCATCATGAAATCTAAGGATTACCAAAGGATTTTGGGTTGCACTGTAGAGCCCAGTGTCAGAAAGCTGGGTTTGCGTCTGAGATCTTGGATCTTCCAGCACGACAATGACCCCAAACATATGTCAAAAAGCACCCAGAAATGGATGGCAACAAAGCGCTGAAGAGTTCTAAAGTGGCCAGCAATGAGTCCAGATCTAAATCCCATTGAACACCTGTGGAGAGATCTTAAAATTGCTGTTGGGAAAAAGCGCCTTTCCAATAAGAGAGACCTGGAGCCGTTTGCAAAGGAAGAATGGTCCAAAATTCCGGGTGAGAGGTGTAAGAAGCTTATTGATGGTTATAGGAAGCGACTGATTTCAGTTATTTTTTCCAAAGGGTGTGCAACCAAATATTAAGTTAAGGGTGCCAAGAATTTTGACCAGCCCATTTTTTTGTGACATTATGTCCAATTTGCTTTTTTTCTTCCTTTTTTTGTTTTGTTCCAATACACACAAAGGGAATAAACATGTGTATAGCAAAACATGTGTTACTGCAATAGTTTTCTGTGAGAAATACTTGATTTTCTCGAAAAATTTCTGGGGTGCCAACAATTTCGGCCATGACTGTAACTGTTGCTTTACACCACAGAGGCAATTTAGATTCAGTTTCTTTCCAGTGTTATCATGATTTTTTTTTCTAGATAAAACATTTTTTTTTCTGAGTTATACATTCAACCATCCCTTTACCGACCCATTCTGTAGTCAATTGGCTTTTGTACATGCAAACAAATAATAGACAATTTCCTGTACTGTAAGCATAAATAAGCATAGAAATTGCAATCCTACTGTGCCTACAAACATAATTTTTTTTCTAAATACCTGAGCATTGGAAGCTTTGTCAGCTTGTCTGGAGGATGGAGAGGAAAGAAGAAAGGGAGCCCACAGGGAACGTCTGAAAAGAATAGACAAGAGAAGCATATGGTTACCCCTAGTTCTTAAAAGTACAATCCAGTCAAACATATTCCGACTGACCCAAGAGATACAATGTGCCTGCTAAGCATCTCTAATTTTCTTCTTGGAAATAATCTTCTGAACCTGACTGGCCTTGTCTGCTAGTTTTTTTCTAGTAGCCATTATGCTCTTTGTCTGAGTGGCCTTGAGTCTGGACTGGTGAACACGTGTGTCTATATGTTACAGATGTATTCCACGCAGTTGTAAAAAATACACTAATCTATGTTGTTATCATTAAATAAGATGTAACATTACGTTTGCTAAAGCACTGTGCATGACAACCAACTGCCATTAAATATTTTCATCCTTTCTTGCATTTAAATGCCACGGATCACCTGCAGCTTGTTTTGCACACGTCTTACCTACATGAATGCACTCCAGCAAGGGCTGCATAGCATTTCTCAAGATGAAATGACCACTAGTGATGGACGAACATCTAATGGGACGGTTCGCGAACACGATCGTGCGAACACGCACAAATTCATTTTAATGGCAGGCGAACATTAAAAACCTCCAGGTCATATTTGCAGCCACAAAATACTTACTAGCTGTGCACACATAGTCCCACAACATGGACACTGACATACCAGAAGTATTAAGCGAATCTGCGATCGACAACGACAAGCATTCTTTTTTTTTTCTGTGAAATTTCATCAATTCAGGAGCGCATGAAGGCCATGGAGGAGAGGCAAGGCCAGGCTATGAAGGGGGTGCAGGAGAAGATCCTGCTATTGGAAAAGTTGCCATGTTCTTTTTTTTAATAAGTTATTGTAGTGGGTATCCTAAATTTAGGGGTGACCTGAGCAATAGTTGGCTCGGGTCTTCTAATTGTTTGGACTCTGCCTTGCTGCTGTTTCACCTGGCGTGCAGTTCCTCTTAGGTGTATAGGTGGTGCTGACACTTGTACCCGGGGTTGAACCACAGGTGATGGAGTGGCTATTGGGTGTCCTCTCTCGGTAGCCACGCAGTGGGCTTGGGCTCCCCGCTGTGCATGCCGGAAGAGGGTACAAAAGGGGCAGACGCCATTGTTCTGGGCGCGAATACCCAGGGACCTGTACCCGGAGGAGTGTATCCCCTCGAGGGGGGATACGAGCATTGACTGTGGGGTCTCGGGTACCTTCAACCCGAGGCTACGGAGTTCCAGGTAGGCCCAGTACCTTTAACTGGGTCTACAAAGCCAGAAAGGAAATCCAGGGAGCCCAGGTGAGGGCGACCGCTCTGACTAAGAGGAAGCCAGGGGAGGATCGCTCCCATAACAGGAGGCGAGTGATAAAGATTGCTGTCTCGGGAGAGGCCTGGTGACCTGTCGGAGGGAAGGATTCCTTGCTCCGCAGACTGCCTTTGCGGAGTGCTGCTACCTAAGGAGGGATCTCCTTGACTTTGT
Organism: Rana muscosa; assembly: GCA_029206835.1. Classification (NCBI taxonomy): domain Eukaryota; kingdom Metazoa; phylum Chordata; class Amphibia; order Anura; family Ranidae; genus Rana; species Rana muscosa. The sequence continues at coordinate 428,769,098 of CM055121.1, read as the reverse complement.
CCTTGGAGGGGACTAAGTCACTGTTCGAGCTACATCCTGGCTGCTAGTGCCATTGGGTGACTATCCGGGTGAGCTGTACCCACTCGGGACCAAGTGGCGATGAAGCCAAGAGCGTGCCTGAATCAGTTCTATCTGCTAACCCCTTTCTCTTTTCAACTCTCCGGTTACTGAAGCATAAAAGGAAAATAAACTCGTGTTGGAGTTGAAGCGTGGTGTGGACATTGGCCTTCTTTGGGAAAGGTAAAGACTTGCCTCTAAACTCTAGAGGGGAGAACCAGTGGAAGGAAGCAACTCGCTGCGGGACCCAAAAATATGACACCGCTCAACATCTTCAAACAGGAGGGTACTGGCATATAGTACGGTGTGCTTTTTTTCTACAAGTAAGCCAAAGGTAGAAAAAAGGTCCGTGTGCTACATTATATAAATCGTTTATACAGTTATGCATATACATGGTCTACTGGTCACATGTGTTGAATTCCTCAGAGATCCATGCCTCATTCATTTTTATAAATGTGAGGTAGTCAACACTGTCGTGAGCTAGGCGAGTGCGCTTATCGGTCACGATCCCCCCTGCTGCGCTGAACGTCCTTTCGGACAGGACACTGGACGAGGGGCAAGCCAACAGTTCCATTGCAAATTGTGCAAGCTCTGGCCAGAGGTCAAGCCTGGCCACCCAGTAGTTCAGGGGTTCATCACTTCTCAGAGCATCCAGATCGGCCGTTAACCCGATGTAGTCGGACACCTTTCTATATTTGAAAGAATTTTATACGTGTATTACACCCCTATATAATGCACACCTAATAGTACACCTATACCAGTCCTTAAAAGGACTTTTGTGGACCTATAATCGTTAGCGATTTGTGTCTCTACATTCTGTGCTTGCGACACACAGCAACCTCTCCCTACACTGACAAAAGACAGCTGCAGAACCGCTCAGCAGTCACAATGCTGCACATTAGAAATGCACTATACTATGCTTTCTATATTTGAAAGTATTTTAGACGTGTATTACACCCCTATATACTGCACACCAAATAGTACACCTATACCAGTCCTTAAAAGGACTTTTGTGGACCTATATTAGTTAGCGATTTGTGTAGCTACAGTCTGTCCCTGCAACACACAGCAACCTCTCCCTACACTGACAAAAGACAGCTGCAGAACCGCTCAGCAGTCACAATGCTGCACAGTAGAAATGCACTATACTATGCTTTCTATATTTGAAAGTATTTTAGACGTGTATTACACCCCTATATACTGCACACCAAACAATAGTACACCTATACCAGTCCTTAAAAGGACTTTTGTGGACCTAATAGCTAGTGATTACAGTCTGTCCCTGCTCCACACAGCAACCTTTCCCTACACTGACAAAAGACAGAATGTAAAATGGCAGCCAGATCAGGTCTATTTATAAGGTGGGGGTATGTCCATGTGCTGAAATGTCTCAATTGGCTGTCCTGTACCACGTGATGGATGTGTCATGGGTCAAAGTTATTCACAATGTAAAAGAATATGGCGGCCGCGAACAGCGCCATATGTCCGCCGGTTTGGCGAATAGCGAACGCGCAAAGTTTGCCGCAAACTGACAGCGGGGCGAACCGCAAGGCCATCTCTAATGACCACTAGTAGTTTCCATTAGAAGTTCATGTGACATGGTGACAACACAGGATTACAGTTGGTAGACAGGGGCAAAGCTTTAAAGAAACCTATTGCCAAAACGTTTTTTTTCCATTTTGGATAGAGCAGTTATCTGTAAAACAGAATAGCCATTTCAGCTTTTTTTTTTTGCCCATCTGTCTCACATTGGTGAGATTTCCCTTTATATCCTGTCCTATAGACGCAACAGGAAGGGAAAGGAAATCCTTAAAAAGTGAGAAAAATGCACTCTGAGACAGTTATCACATGAACAATGTCCCCATTGGAATATATACACTATATTGCCAAAAGTTTTGAGATGCCTGCCTTTACACGTACGTGAATTTTAATGGCATCCCAGTCTTAGTCTGTAGGGTTCAATATTGAGTTGGCCCACCCTTTTGCAGCTATACAAGCTTCAACTATTCTGGGAAGGCTGTTCACAAGGTTTAGGAGTGTGTCTTCGGGAATGTTTGACCATTCTCCCAGAAACGCATTTGTGAGGTCAGGCACTGATGTTGGATGAGAAGGCCTGGCTCGCAGTCTCCACTCAAAAACTTGAAGCTTGTAGCTTACAAGAATTTTGTGTACTTTTCAAAGCTACAAGCTTTAAGCAGCATTATGCTAAGGTGTGAACAGGCACAGTTGAAAACCGTAGGACTTTGAATGGGTTTTAAACTGATGGTCATGTAGCACCCTCTAGTGTGTGCTACTAGTGGTGAGAGTAGGAAAAACATAGTTGGCTCTGGATTAGGCTTGAGTCATTCAATCTGGCTCAAGGTTACTAGAGACCAGGGCTGGTTGACTCATCCTGACAACTCTCTGGTGCCTCTTTCCTGTTTCTAGGACATTGGAAAATGTTCTGGAAGTAGTGGGTGGTGGCTAGGAGGGGCTGCCACAAATATTTATGGGCCCTCAGCCAAGCCCCAGGAGGGTGACTGTTGGTGGCCCTTGAGGTACCCCTTACCATGGGGGGGTTACCTTGGGCTGGAGCTCGGGAGGCTGGCCTGGAAGGATCCCACCACAGGAGACAGTTAGAGGGATTCAAGCCAGAGAGGCAGCGGAGAGAGCAAGGAGAGACAGTGAGTAGATTTGCACGGTGCAGGGACAGACAAGGGAAGAGACTACCAGCTGAAGCAGTGCTCTCTTGAAGACAGCGGTGTGTCAAGTCTTTGTCTAACCTTGCCTTGGGGAGTCTCTATGTGTGTGTGTCAGTCGGGTAGGACTGGTGCAGAGAGTCAGTCAGATGGACTAGGACGAGAAACAGCCAGGCATGGCTTGTGGCAGCCAGGAGGGCTAGCATTTTCTGAAGCAGGAAACTTGGGCTCAGTGTCTAAAAGGAAGCAGATGGTCAAGAGATATGCTGTTCACTCTACAATGTGCTAAACTATCCACAAAGGGACAGGAAGTTCCTAGCCTGTAATAAGCTGTTGCTAAATTAACAAAGTGACTGTTAGTTCCACCAGGAGTGATCAACAAGCACATAGTGAACCAAGTTTGTGCAAGAGGAAGATAGAAGAGGATCTTTGTAAATAGGGAGGAAGTTGGACATTTTCTCAAGTTGGGCATCCCATAATTCCCAACCCCATCCAAGTTATCATCCCCTAATAAAACAACAAAAACAAGCCAAGGACTGTTTTCTGCATTGAGTGAATGAAGGAAATGCTGTGTGACTATCTGTGCAGCAGTGGGGAACCCTGACTTCAGCAACTCATACAGGGGTAGTGTTACAGTCATAAATATTTTAAAGAAGATAACAACTGTTTTCAGGCCATCCAGTATGCCATTATCAACACATTCCATATAATACAATTTACAATAAGTCTAGTAGGTTGTCAGTGAATGTGGAAAGCTTTTTATTGCATTTTTGCAGTAATTACAGCCCTGTTTTACTATAAAGTTTTCCCTGACAAATAATTATGTTTAATATTGTGGGATAAAACTTGCAAGTATAGATGGCATATATAAGCATTGCATAAATACTTTCTATCCTCTTTGTTTATGAGTACTGCACCATTCCAAATATGCCCACGTGTAAATTAAGAAGGGTATATATAATTAATATAGCTCTTTCTATTAATTTCCTAAAGCAGATGGGGAGGTAGAGTCTTGTTCTATTACTTTCCAAACAATAAGGATCATCATGGTAATTATAGACAGAATACCTCCAATACCTTTGATAGCATTCTTTAAACATACACTATTCCCTGCAGGGGAGCAGATATAAGTATGCCGAACCTGACTCCATGTAAAAGCTCTTGAGACTGAACCAAATGTTGCTTGCGCTGGATTGTGTCTGCTAATGAGAAGCCAGAAATTATATGTATGGAGTTCTATGAATATATACAGAGAAAATGAAAAAAAAATAGAATCAATGGTTGTATGTGCCTTTAAATGTTTGTCTAATTTATATTTTTTACCCCAAATAACATAAAACCCATTATTAACATGCAAAAACATAACGTTAAGTAAATATATATATATATATATATATATATATATATATATATATATATATATATATATATATATATATTGCTAATGTGAAAGATGAATTTGTGCTTAAATAAATACAGCTAGTCATAAATTGTGAGCACATTTGCAATTCCAGGAAAAATAAAGGCAGGCACAAGTGTAAACAGAATGTGTACACTAAATTTCAATCCAACCTTTGCTACTTTATATAATAGTAAACTAAAATGATCCCCCTAAATTTATTCTAAAATCGCGAAGGGCTCGTGTAGATGGGCTTTTGTTTTCTGCATCTGACTTGCGTTTGAAGCTTGTTTCTAATCGCAAGTCTGCAGATTTCAGTGTCCTTTGATTAGGTAGTGTGAGTGACTGTTCCCAGGGTGAGTTTGACCTGCTGGGCTTTGCATTCCTTTGGACACAGATGGTTCTATTAAGATCTGTTTCTGCTGCTTGGAAAGTTCTTAAATCGAAAGCAAAAAGCTGCAATTGAGCTGGGGTTTGCAGGTGAAACACAAACGCATTTAAAATAGTGTTATGTTTAAACACAAAACAGCATTTAGCAACAAATCCTCTCTATGTGAAACCTAACATATTCAGGATAACCTGAAGCTATAAACGAGGTATATGCTTAATTGCAGAGAAGCATAGGCTCATTCATGACCATCAAATAAACCAATATCTTGCCTCCCCCCCAAAAAAAAAAAAAAAAACTCAAAAGCTCATTAAGTTGGAAATAGGGCAAGGCTACGGCTTTGTGGAACTTTCCAAATGTACCAAACAACAATGCCAGTCACAGTTATATTGTGAGCACATACCTTACCATCAGTGTCAGACAGGCACTAGACTGACCCCAGAATTGAGGGCATAGCCCATAAAGCAACATCAATTGCTGGCAAGGTCAAAACTGCCAATAAAGCTGTGACAAACCATTGCAACTCTTGTGATAGCTAAATCTCCTTAGAGCATTTTCTTTTAGTTCAGGCTCCATCCAGTCACCACAGGTCTTTGAAGCCAATCCTAATGGAGCCACTTAACCTCCTTGTGTTAGGTGCACACCCAAAGTGATGCCATGCTTCCAGTAGTCAAAGCTCCCTTTTCCTAAAGAGGGATTCAAGGGGCCTTCATTGAGTGTGTGCTTATTTACATAATTATATTTTATTAGAGTGGTCTCCTTTTGGATAGCCTCATTGCAGCTATAGAAAGATCAAATGACAATAAGGTCCATCTTCTGGACACTGTTGGTGTATAAGAATCCTGTTCACTTCAGTACCAGACTCATGCCCTGAGTACCAAACCTCCCACAACACTTTTGAAGCATCTGCCCAATATTGAAGGGCATGCAGTTTAATATGACTACAGCAGGGGACCTGTACTCTGAAACATTGCTGGCAGTTGTAAACGTGCTCTTTATCACCTGTTGGTAATGTTTTGGCAATACGGGTAATACGGATAAACAACTCTCTAGTCTTACTAATAGATCTATTAATCCTTCTCCCTCTCTTCCTGGACCATCCCCTTTGGGTGATAACAGAAGGGCGGGAAATCTGGATCCATATCTAGTGAAAAAGATCTAACTGATGAAAGGAAGCGCATTGTCAACCTGTCCTCCTATAAGCTAACAAATGATGAATAATTTATCCTTAGCTTAGGATTGAGTTTTTTCTCTAACCAACATGCTGATAGAAAATATGAAACAGCGCTGGCAGCATATATTATTCAATACACATCATGGTGATTAGTGCCATATACATCAATGTGTTTGTGCCGTACAAAATCAAAATACAACAAAATTATATATAATATAATATGCACAAATCTATAAAGTGCTTGGTGCTTATTTGAAAAAAAGTGCAATGGTGCTCCAAACTTTGCAAAATGTGAGGTGACTCCGCCTTCGGTGACCCTACTCACCAGAAACAATGGACCCTCAGCTTCGCAGTCTGGGGTAAAAAAAGCAGTGATCTATTTATCTGGGGATGTGTAGGATGATTATATTATATATAATTTTGTTGTATTTTGATTTTGTACCGCACAAACACATTGATGTATATGGCATTAATCACCATGATGTGGATTGAATAATATATGCTGCCAGCGCTGTTTCATATTTTCTATCACTTTTAAGGTTATAGCACCTTTGCACTGCGGCTGCAGTTTTGTGTATATTTTTTATTTATTTTGATTTAGTACTCTAGCGCAAGTTTTGAATAGTTTTATTACAAACCAACATGCTGACTGTTTCGAACTGGCTAGGATATTATATTGTTTGCCAGGAAACTCACACTTCATGTAATTCATGATAAATCGGAAAGACCACCGACATCATGGCTAAGGATATTGAGCTATGGGAAGACTTTTCAATGAATAATTTCTGTGCTCTCAGAGACCTCATGCTTTCTGAGAAGAAAGTACCCTGGATGAACCTAATGTCTCTTTATCAATTGATTCCAATATCCCTACTTAAAACCAGACACAGAAGCTGAAGTATAAAAATAAATCTCAAGTGTTTCCTCCACTACATAAAAACACAAACATCTGGGCCTTTGTTCAGAAGTTCCTTCATGACATTAGACAATTCTCTGAGGAACCATTGGGTGGTGCCAATGTAACTCCCTCCCTACAGGCTTTAACAAAATAAAAAGCAATCCAAATATAATAATCAAACCTTCTGACAAGGGAGGGATTGTGGTGTGTTAATGGATTGACCCACGTATATCCAAATGTGCGTAACTATACTAAATAACTCTGCATGGTATAGACGGATTCCTGAAAGTAGGTTAAAAGCCTTTAAGCTGAACTTTTGAAGCATTATTGTTACATCCTTCAATAATGGGATAATTGATAAAAATACATATGCATTTCTCAATGTTCAGCATACAGTCACACTGACATGTTATTCTCTACCTGAAATACACTTTATTTATTTATTAATTTCAACTGCTTCTTCTACCTCCAAGTGAAGGCGGTGACGATGGGAACACGGTGTGCCCTGTTGTATGCCAACCTGTTCCTGGGGGGGTGGGAGCGGTCCCTGATCTTTGGACAAGACTCGCTGATGTACCTGTGCCATGTTTTATCATGGCACAGGTACATCAATGATATGTTCTTAATTTGGACTGTGTCACGGAGTGATCTTGATGAATTTATGAAATTGATTGGGCAGAACACCTTTAACCTGAATTTCACCATGATGTGTGACCGATCTAGACATCCAAATCCTGAAATTCAAATGGTCATTGAGATCTTATTTGTATCAAAAACCATCTGCAGCTAATACTACCCTTCAAGCCACTAGCGCCCAACCAAAATCATTAAATGATAGCATACCATATGGCGAATATCTCAGATTGAAAAACGAAACAACTGCAAAAGTGCCTACTGCAAAGGGGGCATAGTAAGAAGTGCCTCAAGAGAGCATTCAACAATAAGATGAAACTTAAATCTTGTGACTCATTTATATACATGAAGAAAAAACTGAGGCTGATCACACTACTTGTCTCATTACCCGTTTTTCTCAACACCACACACAGATAACAGAGATCTTACGACAACACTGGCATTTACTGAAAGATGGCCCTATAGTTACCAAGTATGTGGGTCAAAAACCTCAAGTGACCTATCACCGAGCCAAATAGTTAAGGGATCACCTCACACATAGTCATCCGAGCAGTAGGTTCTCTACTATTACTTAAATTTATTAACGCAGAGGCACATTCGTATGTGGCCATTGTCATTTTTGTTATTGGATTCTTGTGGGAAAAAATATCCCTCTGCCCAATGGACAATCTTGGACCCCACATTCTGCCATTAACTGAAAGACGGTGGGGTAGTGTACTACATGGAATGCATGTGTAAGGAATTATATGTAGGTAAAACCAAAACATATTAGGGATCATGTGTACTTAATACAGAATAAAAAGATGACGTCCTCAGTGAGTCGACATGTTGGCCTGCTTTATGGCTTCAATCCTGATTCTAGTCTGAATCAGGAAATCCTGATTTTTGCTCTTGAACATGTTGAATGGTCCCCAAGAGGGGGGGATGGTGATAACCGTCTCCTCCAGCTGGAGACCAAATGGATCTTTCAGCTGGGGGCAATAAAGTTTCCTGGCATCAATGAAAACATAAGCTTTAAACCTTTTCTGTAAATACGATCTCCTATCTTCTATAGGTCCACTTTTTGCATGGTGTTTTTTTTTTTTTTTTTATGTATCTTGTGTTTATTATATGCTATGTACTTAGTCACATTACAGATCTGTTCCTATCACATGGATGATTTCTCTTATGCATATTTTGACTTGGCAATTGTATGTGTAATGGGGCCCATGTTCTGGTTTGAGACACCCAATGAGATGTGTCCAATATGATGTGTGAACCAATACAAAATGAATTCTGCTGTATTTGTTTGTTGTATTTTTTCAATACCTTGTAATGCCACCAATTGGCACACTATTTAATATCAATGGTTTTGGTGGCAGCTTGTATAGACCCTGATGGTTATTTGTGGATTGATATGCTTATGAACCCCAGCTGTATTTTGAGTTGAATCCCCACTTGGTGTTCTATTGGGATAGCAAGCCGGCAACTATTCGTTAATTATTTATATTGTGGGATATATGTTCTTCTTAAGCTCTCAGGAATACTTACCATGGAGGGGTCTGTCTTTATGGCTGCATTGTATACATCTTGTGTTTATCACATGACACTTATGTGCTCAATAGGATGTTTGCTAGTGTGGGAGTTTAGTGCTTCTTTACCACAAGATGGCACTGTATAGATCTGGATAATGTAACTGATCCGGGATAGGCTCATGGTGGGGCGGTGTTTTCTGCTTTCCCCCTCTGGGAACACTGTTAGGGGTGGGGCTTGGAGCAATGGTGTGCATGCGCCGTTGGCCTTGCCTTCCTCTGGGTGGTGGCGACCCGGGAGGGAGGGGGGTGCTTCTTTCTAGGGGGCTGCTATATTAACTATGGTTTGCTTAACCATCATGTGGGGTTTTTAGGGGCTTGGTGCCTCATAATACTTTCAATACCTGGGTAGGTTTTTAATGTTTTGGCAAGGTAAGGCACATTTTTTATTTCATATAAGACAAAAATTAAAAAAAAAGGAAAAGAATGAAGGATTGACCAGTGGAAATAAAAATCTGAAATTATCTGGCAAACAAGAATCAGGCCAAATCAGCAGGAATCCCAAAGCCGGCAAATTGTTTTCTTCTCCAACATAAATTATGTAGGAGCCCTGGTGGAAACCAAGTAATCCCCTTTTACTTGCTTTTATACAAAGAACAAGACTGCCCTCTGCTGATATGCCATTAAAGCACAACTTCACTCCCCCGTCTTATTTTTTCCCCTTTTACCTTGAAAGCTGAGTTATGAAAAAAAAAAAATACTCACCCAGCCACCGAATCAAGCATTGTCTGGTGCAGGCCACCATTCAATCTCAACACTGGGTCCCACACTGCCATCTTCTCCTCTAAAGCCATCAGAAGGTCAATTGTCTCTTTCTGGCTCTTGCAACTGACCCACACATGTGTACTTCAGTGAAGATTGCCCCAAAGCCTCCTGGGATGTACAATGTCAGCATTCTAGTAGGCTTCAGGTGGGTGAGGAACATCATTCTCTACTTGGCGAGAAAGCCGGTAGTATGGGGCCAGAACCCACTAAAAAGGTATTTTATTCCCCCTACACACACACAAATAAATTTATATCTAATTATGTACCAGGGGAGGAACAATATCATGGAAAGTCATAACTGAGGGTGAAGGTCCACTTTAACAAGCAATTGACATAGAATGAACAGGCTGCATGTAGTTTAGTCTCCATATACTGCATATAAATTCTGACTCCTCTACCCATCAATTGTGATACAAAGTACTACTGCCAGTAGAAAGACTAGCATGGTGTGAACCCACTGACGGTTAAGTATGGAGAGCTTTGTAAATGGTGAAATAAAACAGGTGTAGGGATATGCTGCCCTCTACTGTCTGAATTTGTAAATACCTGTGAATATATTATGTATGCACTTTCTGCCCCTGGTTGTTGGCTTTGAAACCCCAGAAGGAGGAAATGGAGAGAGACACAAAACGTCTCAGTCACATGTCCTATTCATGCTGCTAAATCCTGTACCAGAATACACTATTATGCAAGTTTTTCTATGCTCTAATCGTTTACATTCAGCTGCTAAGTGTATATCTAAATCCTTGTGACAGACAGAGTATCTCTGCTCTGCCTTTGTTATTATTTCACATGCACAATGCTACTATATGTATGTAGGATTTATCTTGCTGTATTAGTAAGTTAGTAAGTAGTAAGTTAGTAAGTAGGTTAGTAAGTGAACCTGTTTATTGCAATAGAGTTTATATACCGCTTTTGTTATTTTAGAAACTACTAGGGACAGACTAAAGCACAGAGTGGACAGGCTGACTCTGAGTTCCTGTGCCACAGTTTCAATGCCACGCCATAGTTCTTGTTGGTGAGAAGTTCCATTCCAGGCTAGTCGGACAAGAGTTGTAGGATACCCCCATGACCGCTGATATTGTCCACAGGTCTACTACACAAAGACAGACACCACATCATCCTCAGGAGCCCTGTAACTGGAGTTTGCTGCAACATTTATTTGGAGGTATCTCTTTTAATAACTTTATATATACGGGTATATGTGCACAATTCCACCAGGACCCTTGTTGGGCCCTTTGCTGATAATACCGTTTATACATTGTATGTATACACTATTTTTAATCTCTTCTTATATAAAGCTTGTATTATTTGTATGATGGTGTGTATCTACAGTATATCCTTATGTTTAATGTTATATGCGGGTTGCAGTAGTCCTTCTGCTCTTAATTACTTTGTTTAGACTACTGATTCTATCCCAAGAAGGGAATCCCAATTGTGCACAGAGGCCCTGTTTTGGGTGGAGGCACTGCCAACTTTATTTTCAAACCCACTCTTCCACTCAGCAAAGGTTCTGGTTCTCCTATTTACCTACAGGTTTAGCAAAATATGCTGTTTGGGAAGGGGCATTTCTCATAACCCCCCAAAAGATGACTACACAGACATTAATGAATAAAACACCTATGTAACAATCAATGTCGGTAAAGCGCCAGGAGTGAACAGGGAGTCTAGAAAAAAGGAACAGAAACAGAATTTTAGGCGGTTTTTATATGCAGTGTTAAACTGAATCTTTCTGAGCAACAGAAACCCAGGCTACCTGTATTCTGTTCCTAGAGCAGCTCAATGCTGCACTCTCCTTAGCCTGTAATGGATTTCTGCCTTCCCCCATATTTGTGGTATGATGAGGCTAACATGATATGAGCATGATTGACAGATGGGACAAGCTGTGAAAGCGATTTAATAATGGGCATTACTGAGTTAAAAGCACAAATCTTGATATTAACCCTTTAGCAGTTATTTGAAAATAAATGTAAATTTTACCAAAAAGAGCAATTTAATACATTTGTCAAAATCAGAATAATTTAAAATCAAAAATATAAAAAAAAAAAAAAAAATGGTTTGTGAGCAGACTATCTCCAAAAGGAATCTTTTCGAGTAAGTAGAAGTCAGTCCTGCTTTGCATATGTATCACACTAACAATAGCATCAGGGATGGTGGAATCCTGCCAGTGAAATTAATATCTGACAGCCTATGCTAGCATAGCACACATGCTTCTATGTGATAGTGTGAAAAATGCTGGAAGATGAAGTGATGTATTGAGCGTACGATAAAATATACCCATGTAATCTCTATGCTAGTAAATCAAATCGGGCCCTTTTTTTTTTGCATATTTTTTTTGCATTATAAACATACAATCGCTATGCACCACAAGGTAGTCAGAGAAAGCAAAGGTATTTAAATGACAAAGCGCTTTGCTCTGAAGGAATTGTTTATTAGGCATTACGTATCCGTGAATCAAATAGGCGTGACATGTCATGATTAATAACTGCTGCATGCTGGATCCTCCATTATACATTGAAAACACTTCTGTCTGCCTAAAAGTGATAATTTGCTAATGTGACTAAATGAGGTGTTTCAATCTATGTTTTTCCTAAGACAGGTTTATTTTAGGACAGTGTTGATTTTTTTTCAAGATTTATTTTTACATTTTTTTACACTTTTCAGTTGACCAGGCAGCTAACGTCTATCAGGTATTGTACAAGTGATTTTACTTTTACAGAGTGAAATATATTCTTTGGATAAAGCTCATAATGGGAAATAAGTTGGACATGAATTTTGCATAGTCACAGGCTGCTGATAAGGCAGTACAGCCAGTCCTCCTGTACTGGGTTCAGGCATAGTTTTCAACGGTCCCTGATTTTGAGGGACTGTCCCTGATTTGGAGCAATTCTTTTCCCCTCATTTGTCCCTCATTTTGGTCTGATTTATATAGTTGTATATTAAATTCACTTTTTATCTTTCAAAAAGTGTTTCCCAGTGCTAAACCTTTCATCCAAATTCTAAGTTGCTGTATTTGTCAATTTTATAAGCCAATATAAAGGAATAGTAGTAGTTAAAAAAAAGTCCTTATGGATTTAAATAACTTTTTTTTTTTGTTGGTTAATTCTCCTTTTAGGGGTGTGTGTCAGGGGGCATGTCCTTTGCCTACATACATTTGCAAGTAGGTGTCCCTCATTCCCAACTCAAAATGTTGGGAGGTATGGGTTCAGGACTCATCTGTTCAAAAGGGGGCCCTAGTACCAAGCAGGAGGGCCAACTGTACTGCCTCACTGCCAACTCTTGTAGCTCCCCCTGCAGCAACTGCTGGCTTCTCCTTTTTCTCGCCCATATCCTCCTGCTGTCCCGGCCCCTGTGTGCTCCCCATGCCCTGCAGCGCTGCCAGCTCCCATCCTACCCTCTGCTTTCGGAAGCTGCTGCGGGTACACAGGGGGACCCCTGTTATTTCACCAAACCCCCCCCCCCCAAGGGAAGTCAGAAAAATTTACAAAAAAATGAAAATGAAATAAACAAAACATTTCTAAATAAATAAATAAACAAAAAATTGTGAAAAATGTAAAATTGTAAAAAAATGTCTTGGAAAAAACAATTAGGGACTCAAATGTGTTTTTTTGCAGCAGTCAGCATTTGGATCGCTCAGAGCGCATTTGACAGAGTGAGGAGGCCTATTGCCTCCTCACCGCCTGCTTTAACCCTGCTTTGCACAAGGTTGTGGGGGTGCTTGCATAGAAGTGCTAGTCACATGAATGGGTCTTGTTTAATGGGGGGTATCATTTATGCTATGGCCGTGTGGCATTTTGGCATTTTGGCGGGGGAGCCTGTCAGGTAGGCTAAACAGAGCCCTGTGATTTCTGACAGCAGCCCTGCACAGTGTTTTCTAAACTGCATTGGTAATTAACTGACAGATTTGACCTGATGATTTTAATTGCTCTTTAAACTGGTACTAAACTGTAAACACAAACTGAAAACGCTGCTTAATTCATTTAATATTCAAAGCAAAGTCACCTATCCTTCCATCCATGCCTCCAAGTGTTATTATGTTGAGAAATTACTTTGAAAAACATCCCCTTAGCATTTCTAGCCATGGCCATGTTGAGTAAGAGCCGACTCAGACACGACTTGAGCATGAATCACAGAGCGACTAAGTGGTGATTTACAACACGACTGAAGTTGCCTTCAGGACAGGAGACATTCCAGTGGCCAATAAAACAAGAATCAGCTCTGTGGGAGGGAGGGGGAGGGAGGGGGAGGGAGGGGTTTGCCTGAGAAATGTATGTTATCTTCCTGTAAAGTTGCCTTCAAAATGAACACTGATCAGACTTCTAAGCGACTTCCATTGAAATCAATGGTACAAGTTGCCTACAGGTCGCCTAGAAGTCTGATTGAAGTAGTACAGGAACCTTTTTTGAAGTCGGAGCGACTGCAGTCGTGTGCATTAAAACATCTCCATTCACTTCAATTAGTTTTAAAAATAGCACGACTTGGGGCAACTCGGGGCGACCAGAAGTCGCGTCCGGAATCACCCCTGTGTGAACCGGGTCTAAGGGTAGATGATTCATGTAGTATTTACTTCCTGGAAATCATCTGCCCTTACCTCAGACATACAGGCAGGAGGGTGTGCTTAGTTGAAAAAGCCCTCCTCTCCTCCTCCATATGAAAGGAAAAACAATAACTATGAAGACAACTGGGGTTCATGCTATCATCTTTGTCCAGGCCAGAAACCATGAAGCAACTAAAGAAGTATAAAAAAGTTTAAGACAAGTAAATATGATATACCTTCTTTTCTGTGTACTAATGCTAGCAGCATAAGGATTACAAATAGTTATAATATAATAAATATTGAGAGCATGTAGTCAACTTTAAATCTGCTGGTATGGGGTTACACAGAATTCCCTGATAGAAAGTTATGAAATATTTTATAATTACATGTAGAACATCAATTATTTGACATGCAGTTGAGTATCCAGAGACAAGAGAAACCGTGCACAATTAGTGACAGGAAATGTGGACTGGTAAAGGAGCCCTGCCACTGGCAGAGGTTACATTTCTTAAGAATGGTGCCATATGGAGCCACTCTCTGACCTCCAGTCAGATAGTAAATCAGCCAGCTGGAATTTTCTGTTCAGCTTTATGAATGAGAGCTAAGGGAACTCAGAAGGAATTCTCACACTCTCATTTTAATAAGGTCAATTACTCAGGTTGATGTATTAAAATGTGCAGTCTTAAAAATTCCTATTGGGTAAGGGATCTATTTATAAATGTGAGTGTTTAAATTACCTTAGAATCTGTCGGGAAAAAAAACAAAAAACAATTAAATCTTATTGATTGATTCACTAGAAAGTAGAAACACACAGTGGGATTTAAAAAAAATGGAATCTTACTAAACTAGTAAGGGGTACCCTTTACCAGTTCATATAAGGGGGGATGCCACTTAATTGATCTGGGGATAGCAAATTACAATCCTCATGAGCTCATTAGAATATAATAGTGGAGAGAATACTATGTTAGAAATATCCCACATGTTTGTATCGCAATAATGGTTACTCAGGACTCCTGCAGCCAATTAAGTTATTGTAAAGAAAACTCAGAAATTCATTATAAACAAGCTTTCCAGATAACTATAATAGCACTGCTGTTTTCTACAAGATATTGGTGCATACTGTAGAATAAAGCAGAATCATTTCATTGCGCAGAGGGAATTCTGCTAAATAATGTCAATCATGTGACATTGGCAGTTTGGCCTAGATACATACAAAGTGTCTTCTCAGAACGTTGCTGAATTTCCTGTGCTTTTCATTAGGAAATGTTTAGATCAATTAAATGTACGCCCATTTTGGATTGTGCGTGTGTATGTGAGTATATATATAGGTATATATATAGGTATAAGTATGTACTTGATTGGTGGTGGGGTTAGAAAAGAAAACAGCTGTGGCAACTGTAGTACTCAGCTACTTGCAGTACCTTTTCTCCACCGCAAGATGTCAGTCTCTTGGCTTAAATGATGCCACACATGTGTGTGCAGAATATCCCCTTACACGCCCCCTGAGGAGGCGCCATGAAGGTGCCCTGCTCTCAAAGTGAATTGATGCAGAAAGCTCAGCACCAAGGAATGCCCACCACCCAGAGAGAAAATAATAATAGAAAGGACCCTGCTTGTCACGCAGTTGGATCATTAATTCCTTTTTTTTTTTTTTATTAGTTTTAGATAGTTAGGGCTGGGTTTTCCTGACACTCATCAGCGAGACAGGAAGTGAGGTGAAATCTAACATGTGGCCCCATTAAATTACTTACCCATGGCAGCCTCCCGTGGCCCTGCAGACTATGGCTCTCTAATTAAAGATGATGAGGGCCATAGCATGCATGCTCAGTGTGAGGAGACTGGGTGAGAACGTTTTCAGAAGCACAGTGAAGATCGCTGGACTAAAGACGAAGGTATGCATTGGGCCAGGCAAACTGCACTCAGTGGAAATGGGCTGTATTTGTTATACAATAACTTGTGCCAAAGATACATTTGGCACTTTTAATTTTAGAAATAAACATTTAATACAACAATGAAAATGTTCGTCCCAAGCATTCTTGGTTTTCCATAGATAGAGCACAACAATAAATATTTCAGAGCTGTAAAGCGCATTGAGGAGCGAGGGCGAGTCTTTCCTCTGACTCATTCAGCAGTGTGTATAGTTTGAACATCAGTTGATCACCCATGTAAACAATATTTTTCTCTTCACTAAATACCTTAACCACTTGCTTACTGGGCACTTAATCCCCCCTCCTGTCCAGACCAATTTTCAGCTTTCAGCGCTGACGCACTTTGAATGACAATTTTGCGGTCATACAACACTGTACCCAAATGAAATTTTTATAATTTTTTTCCCCACAAATAGAGATTTCTTTTGGTGGTATTTGATCACGTCTGCAGTTTTTATTTTTTTGCGCTATAAACAAACTGACAATTTAAAAAAAAAAAACACAATATTTTTTACTTTTTGCTATAATAAATATCCTAATTTTAAAAAAAAAATTCTCAGTTTAGGCCGATATGTATTCTTCTACATATTTTTGTTAAAAAAAAACGCAAAAAGCCTTTGATTGGTTTGCGCAAAAGTTATAGCGCCTACAAAATAGGGGATAGATTTATGACATTTTTTTTTCTTTTTACTAGTAATGGCGGTTATCTGCGATTTTTGTCAGGACTGCGATATTGCAGCGGACAGATCGGACACTTTTGACACTATTTTGGGACCATTCACATTTATACAGCGATGATTACTGTATAAATGTGACTGGCAGGGAAGGGGTTAACACTAGGGGGTGATCAAGGGGTTAAATGTGTTTCCTGGAAGTGATTCTTACTGAGGGGGGAGGGGACTGACTGGGGGACGTGACCGATGGTTGTCCCTGTGTACAAGGGACACACCATCAGTCTCCTCTCCCTGACAGGAACGTGGATCTCTGTGTTTACACACAGAGATCCACGGTCCTGCTCTGTGACTGCCGATCGCGGGTAACTGGCGGACATCGCGGCCACCAGGCACGCGCATTGGCACCCGTGTGACACAGCGGGCACAGCTATTACGTGGTGCGTGCCCTCGGCGGTGCGCAACGCGGAAGTAAACAGGAGGACGTCCAGGGACGCCCTCCCAGCAGTTCAGGTCCGGGCTACGACCGTCTTTCGGCTATAGCAGGGATCTGAAGTGAATAAGGTAAAGTTTCACAACAGAAAAATGGAGCCTATCGTTGTTTTGAACACCTTTGGAAAATGCTAGTTACTATCGTGATGACCAGTTTGCTTTAATAATTTCAGTCACTGACCTATAACAAGTTTGCAGATCAGGCATTTCTCCAAATTTCGTGATCTGCAAACTTGTTCCTAAGTTAGCTATTCAGTATGAATTGAAGCTACTGGGCCAGAAAAAGGGCCAAACAACTATTTTTTTTAGGAAAGAGGAGAGTTTTAAAGACACAGTCCACCTTTAAGACAATGTTTCTTGTTACACACATTTTTAGGGTGAAACATGAAGCATGGTCACATACAGCTGTGGTTCTCAACCTCAGTCCTCAAGTACCCCCAATGGGCAATGATTTCAGGTTTCCCTTTACTTTGCACAGCTGCTTTAAATTAATATCAATGACATGGTATTGATAAGAGCTATTTTATCTAAGGGACGTTCCCAAAACATGGCCCGTTGGGGGTACTTGAGGACAGAATGATGCCAGTGTTGACTAACATTACCACTAGTCACATCTGCCATCACTGTAAAATAATAGTTACATCACTGCAATTGTATTCCAACCGCACT
The DNA here is from genome assembly GCA_029206835.1 of Rana muscosa. Lineage (NCBI taxonomy): Eukaryota > Metazoa > Chordata > Amphibia > Anura > Ranidae > Rana > Rana muscosa. The sequence goes on along the minus strand of CM055121.1, from coordinate 428,751,238 downwards.
TCTTCAACTGAAGGTAAACCCATATTTTTGTTTGCACCAATGTTCAAATGAAAAATTACTCTGAACAGGCAAAGCTGACCAATAGGAATGTGTGAAAGAGGGATGGCAGCTCTTTCACTAAAAAGAGGCCTTCCTTTTAGGCTGAACAGAGGCAATGAAAGCTGCTGCAAGATTGTGCTGGCACCACTAGGTGCCTACACCTTTTACCCACAGCAACTTTATTTTATTTTTTAAGTAACAGAGTTATTTTAATGTTAGCTTGGTAAACATATGAAAAGGAGCCTGGAGCTCCACCTTAAGACAGAAAATATTAAATATAAAGAATATTGTAAAAAATATAAAAATATTGTAAAATATATATCTAAAAAAATTGTTTTGAACATAATGAATAAAGACAATGGCTATAAAAACTCTATACATTCCTCTAAAATATAAAGTTAAAATAATTTATACAGTAATTAAGTTATTACTAATTAATTTGGAAAAACAATCTTTTAACTTTTCTTTGGCGTTTGGTTGTTTTTCTTTCCCCAGTTTTCATCATTGTTCGCAGCCATTCTTGGGTTACACATCCTTAAATAGTGATGTAGACACAGATTGCATATTAAATGAAAAGCTGCTTTTAATGCATTCATCTTTCATAGAACATAACAGCTAGCTAAATATTCTAATGAGAACAGAAGGATTAACTACAAAGAACTTAGCCATATGAAATAATAGGTTACGCTGGCTCAAAGCTGCTGAAAATATTTTACTTAACAATTTTACAGTTTGTTACTTCATACACATATAATGTACAGTTTAGAGTATCATTTATGTAATTAGAGGATGTGCATGGATGGAAATATGGTGCAACCCTAAAAGATCACATAAGTGCTATCACTAGAAATGAAAAACATAGCAGAACATAGCCTCCTCTGGCTGCAGAAGACCTGGCATTTCAATTACAGTATATACTATTTAGGGGAAGGGGGTTTAGAAACAGAAGGGTTTGAGAATCACCTTGACTTGGGGAGAACTTAAGGACAGTGCATACAGCCAGGCTTGGATGCAGGCTACTCCCCAGGCACAATGGATCTGATATCAAAATAAGTGTAGATATTTGTAGTTATGACAACATGCTGGCACCCCTACCTAAAATATTCATTTTGGAGAGTATAAAAGATGCACCTAAAAGGCCTAATCTGCTTAAAACGAATGCTTCAGTTTTGGGTTGGTTCTACAAGTACTCAGTCATTTATTGCTTGTTTACGGCCATAAGAATGCAAACACACAGGTTATCTCTTGCTCGAAAACACATTTGTGCCACCCTAACCAAACAGTGGTGTCACTTGTGTGCCCCTTATGCAACCTACTGGATTGCCTGTTTGGATATATAAAAGATCCAGCACAGGTCTATGATGGTAACTATTGCTTGGACAATGACAAATGAGGACAGCCATAGTGTGACAGAGCTTGGATACCAACTCAGACTGAGAATGTACCGTATATACTCAAGTATAAGCCGACCAGAATATAAGCTGAGGCACCTAATTTTACCACAAAAAAATGGGAAAACTTATTGACTCGAGTATAAGCCTAGGGTGTCCATCTGCATGCCTCACTGTGCCTCACTTTGCCTCACTGTGCCTCACTTTGCCTCACTGTGTCCATGTGCATGCCTCACTGTGTCCATGCCTCACTGTGCCCATGCCTCACTGTGCCCATGCCACACTGTGTCCATGCCACACTGTGTCCATGCCTCACTGTGCCGATGCCTCACTGTGCCGATGCCTCACTTTGTCCGTGCCTCACTGTGTCCATGCCTCACTGTGCCCATGCCTCACTGTGTCCATGACTAGACTTTTAACATGGGAGTATATGGAAGGGGATCCCGGATTTGAAAAATCGGTGCTCCCCTGAAGTAGGTCCTCCAGACAGCAAACTTTTCACACTTGTAGAGGATAAATGGGGCTATATTTGTGCCAAGTTTGGGGTCCAGGGGACCTACGGCCGGCCGGTACCAGGTCCCCAAAGTTACCAGAGAAATTACCATTTAACATGGGAGTCTATGGAAGGGGTGCTCGGTTTTGAAAAATCAGTGCTCCCCAGCCATAGGTCCCCCGGACAACAAACTTTGCACACTTGCTACATGTGTGCCAAGTTTGGAGTCCAGGGGACCGGCCGGTACCGGGTCCCCAAAGTCCGGAACATCAGGCGCAAAAAGGTGACTTTAGTATAAGCAGAGGGGGGCATTTTCAGCACAAGAAATGTGCTGAAAAACTTGGCTTATACTCGAGTATATACAGTAGTTTTATTTTAGTTTTTCTTGTCCCCTTTTTCTTCACTTTCTATTCTCTCTGTCTCTGGTTCATTGTTCACCAGAACAAATGGAAAGGAGGAATCCTCCTAGCAGGGATCCAGGCAATAAATTTTTTATAATGTCAGCTTATGAAACATTAGAAAAAATACTGATTGGGAATAATATTTTAAACAAATATAATGAGGCTGATTTACTAAAGAAATTCTGAAACATGTATGTGAATATCCACTTAATTTATCCTAATGTGAGAAAAGTGTCTGCACTGTGTATTTAAAGTGTTCAGAAATTTGCATTTCACGTGATTGGACAAATGAAGTGAATAGTCACACATTTTTTCAGTAAAGATTCTCAACCTTTTTATTTAGTAAATCAGCTTCAATGACTGTATCTAAGTGTACACAATGGGGTTGATTTACTAAAACTGGATAGTGCAAAATCTGTTGCAGCTGTGCATTATAGCCAATCAGATTCCACCTTCAGCTTGTTCAGTTAAGATTTGACAAAAAAATGGAAGCTAATTGGTTTCTATTCAGAGCTGCACCAGATTTTGCACTGGTGTGTTAGTTCTGATACACTGGTGCTTATACAATACATCCCAAATAGACAGGGCTTCACAATAGACCCAGTGGTGGTGCATCCATAGTGGGCGCAGGAGCACCGCCCCCTCTCTCCTGCACCCATCAATCAACAATACATAGATTTATTCATTGCATGAATCTATGTATTGTCGCCGCTGCTGCCCACTATTCAGGTGTCCGGCCCCCTGTTGAGCGCCGGCCATCCGAATAACAGCGGTGGGTGTGTTTGGGAGGTGCCTTATTAGAGCGAGACGCTCTAATAGGCTTCCTGATTACAGCCTGTGGCCTCTAATCAGCTTCCAAATGGTTAACCAGAGGGCGCACAGGCTGTGCGTTCCCTGGTTAATCAGTGCTGTGTTAGGGAATCGCTTCCCTAACACTGACCCGCCTCTCAGCCAATCAGGTGCACCGGTCACCTGATTGGCTGAAGCAACATCAAGGGCGGAGGAAGACATTGAGGGAGCGTGGAGGAGGACGGCGCTGACCCGAGGAAGGTAAGTGCCGGGCTGGGGGGAAACTGGCTGCATTTGGGGGCACAAACTGGCTGCAATTGAGGGGACAAACTGGCTGCAATTGGGGGGACAAACTGGCTGCATTTGGGGGCACAAACTGGCTGAAATTGGGGAGACAAACTGGCTAACTTTGGGGGCACAAACTGGCTGCAATTGGGGGGACAAACAACTGGCTGCATTTGGGGGAACAAACTGGCTAACTTTGGGGCCACAAACTGGCTGCAATTGGGGGGGGACAAACTGGCTGCAATTGGGGGGACAAACTGGCTGCAATTGGGGGCACAACTGGCTGCACTTGGGGGCACAAACTGGCTGAAATTGGGGGCACAAACTGGTTGCATTTAGGGGGACAAACTGGCTGCATTTGGGGGGACAAACTGGCTGCATTTGAGGCGACAAACTTTCTGCATTTGAGGGGGCAAACTGCATTTGAGGGGGCAAACTGGCTGAATTTGGGGGCAAACTGGCTGCATTTGAGGGGGCGAACTGGCTGCATTTGAGGGGGCAAACTGGCTGCATTTGGGGGCAAACTGGCAGCGTTTGATGCGCACTGTGGCTGCGTTTAATGGGCACAGTGGCGGCAATTGATGTTTTTTTTGTTTTTTTTCAGTTTGTTTGCGCCCCCCCAAAAATTTTGAGCACCAGCTGCCACTGGATGGACCATAAGTGCAAAAGATAGTATAGAGCTTAATCCCTTTATTAGGGATCTTATAGTACGATCTCCTGGTCATGCAGTTTCATCCAATGATCCTCCACACAAAATCAATTTTAAGTGGAATTAAAGGTACAAAACAACAAACTGCGAGCAGGCTTTTTATCTCAAAAGAGACATGCAATGTCTCCTCTGCAATAAACAAAATTTAGCTGCCTGTTTGCAGTTTTCTTTACAATTTACACGCATGTGTAGCTCAGTGTACAATCTTGGCATTGTGTGTGTGTATGAACTCCTATGGATGTGCAGAAGGCTAATCAAAAGGGTCAAGCACCCAAAAGAATCCATGGAGAAGATGTTGGCATTGGGGTGGGACCTTGTGAATTTTGGACCATTGGTGGGGAGATATTTGCGGCTTTTGTTCTGCTTTAAAGTACAACTTAAGAGAGGATACTCACCTTCCCAAGGTTATTTCACCGGTGCTGGCATCTGGTTTCAACCAACTTCATTGGCTGGTGCAGTATGATGCTCCTGTGCATGCACTGGATCTAATCCTCCCAAAACATAGGATTCCCACAGCTTAGTTTACAGTCTGGGGTTTGCTGTGAACAGGCAGGTAGGTATTTTATTATTGTAGAAGAGACTTTGCAGGCTTCATCTGCAATAAAATGCCTGCCTGCTCATAGTGTATCATAGCGGAGCTTTAGTTCTGCTTTAAGATACAATATAAAGAGACTACTTAATGCTCTCCATTTTTTAATTAGGTACAGCTTTATTAAAACAAGTAATAACACTGACATGGAATTGTGTACAAATCAGAATTGTGCACACATCCCAGGGTGTTACATTGAGAAGAACATCTCCATTGCTTAGACTTGGGTATGCGTCACCAACCACCCACCAATTGCATCAATTTGCTTCCAGTTATCAGGCTAAGCTTATGTCGGTTCTAAACCTAACTTTCAAGCCCTCAAATGGCTGGTGTCATAGTTGACCACATATGTTTGTATGTATATTTGTATAATTTTTGGGGTGTGCAGCCTCATCAGCTCCCATATATGTGTTATTCTATTCTATAGTTGACCACATATGTAGCAGCATGGTAACTGCAGATCTAAATAGAGGCTAAAATGACGCCATCTTCAGCTGTAAAGGAAAGGAGGGATTATTTTCACTTTAAAAGCATTCTCTTTTAATGTCTTATACGTTGTAAAATGAATGCTAATGGTCTTGTAAGCATCTGCCGCTGCCATGGTAACAGTATGCTGCACTTGGCTTAGGCCTCACCTCCATCTTGTCTACCTGCACACTTATGCACGGAAAATGGTCTTTACACGTCTTTTAATTACAGTACTGAATTAAAAAAAGATTTCACTGAAATAGTCCAATGAATGTTTATAAGGTTGCTGCTTAATTCTGAGTAGGCCGCTCTATTAGGCTGCATTAGACATGGGCCTGTGCTATATATATTTTAATTTCTATCACAGATACGGCAGGTATGGTTTGATTGAGTCATTCATCAGCTTTAATCCACTAATCCCTCATTCATTTTTTTATTCAGATACAAGCACCATGTTATTATCATCTCATTGCTTTCTTTTTCCTCGCTTATTTCTTGTCATCTATTAGTATTCTATTGCTGTCTCTGCCATGGCTTCCTGATATGGATGCACACATCTGCTGCTATCTGCCTGTCTTTTTGATTGTGGGATGCCAGTGGAGAGCAGCTAGTTGGCATTTCAGCAGCAGCAAACACTTTCATATGGAAAGAATGTTCTTTGCTATTAAGTGTCACTGGGAATCCCTTCATTGGTTTTGAGGTCTAGCTCTCTATGGCAAAACAGCAAAACATAAAATTTAGGAATAAATATGTAAAGTGCAAGACTGTATGCCTGTGTCTGTTTTTGGTGCTTTGTTGAAGGTAGAAAAAAACTCTGATAATATTTGGGGCTTGAAACAGGAAACCGATATGACAATGTCCTACATCTGTCCTACAGCATGATACCTATTTCACTCAATACTCTTTACTGTGACAGTAAATCTTCTCCTACACCCCTGCCATAAGTGGAGGATTTTTCCCCCCCCTGTTAATGTGAAGTTAAAGTGTCATTTTAGGCAACAAATAAATATAAAAAATTAAATAAAATATGCATATTCTTAATATGTAAATTGTTCTTATCTTAAGTGGTTGCAAAGAAATTAACTGGCACTTCCCCAATTAGAGCATGATTTGCAGTGTTGGGCCAAAATGGTTGATCCTCCCCAGGATTGTTTGACACTAGGAAGCTGGCTGCTTCATATAAACTATAGACAAATTGGACACTTCACCTCACTGGGCATGCACTTTAATCGGTTGAACAATGCTGCTCCTCCTCTGTGCTAACAAGCTTCCAGGAAAATGGAGTTGCACATGGGGATTGAATTACTAAAGGCAGGGGGCGCATGCGCGGAGTCTAGCGGTGCGGTAATGCAGGGCTAGAGCTCCGTACCGTTCGGGAGGAGAGCTGATATTCGAGATAACCCGCAAGTATTTTATCATATACTAGGGGTAGAACAAGTGCCAGAGACCCTGCTGACCAATTTTGGGGCAGAAATATGGCTCAGAGAGGCAGTGGTGCCAGAATGAAAAATCCTCTCATGAAGGCTTCAAAGGGGAGAGCTGCGGCTAAAATGGCGCCGCCCCCCGCTTCATTTACAGCATCTATGCGCTCTCATAAACAAAGCTTGTCACAGGCTATATCCCCAGCTGATTCAGACAACGAATTGTTCTCCTCACAAAACTCTCCTCAGACCCCTCAGATAACCCCAGCCATGTTTAAACAATTTGAAACTATGCTTCATAGAGCATTAAAACAGACTTCAGATCAAATTACATCCAACCTCACAAGAGAGATAAGAGAAATTGGTAAACGCACAACAGCTTTAGAAATTAAAGCTGAAGATTTATAAAATGCTACCTTGGAACATACAATGGAATTAGAAAACCTCAAAGAAGAAAATTTATTGCTCCAGAATAAACTTGAAGACCATGAGAATAGGGACAGGAGGTCTAACTTGCGTGTCAGGGGAATTCCTGAAACAATCATTGACCTTCAATCCACCATAACTGCACTGTTTCAGGAATTGCAACCAGCTATTCCCATTGAAAGAATGGAATTTGACAGGATTCATCGGGCACTTGCTGCAAAAAAAGCTGACGGTCCCCCACGAGACGTTAAAGTGAAATTGCACTACTACCGTACTAAAGAGCAACTTTTGTCCTCGGCCAGAGATAAAAAAACAACTGAATTTCCAAGGAACTGAATACCAATTGTTTGCAGATTTGTCCCAAACTACAATTGCTAAAAGAAGAGCATTGAAGCCCCTTCTTCAGGAACTGCAACGTCATGACATCGCATACCAATGGGGGTTTCCATTCTCTTTACGTTTCGCCTACAAAGGGAAAAGATACACTAGCAGAGCCTATGAGGAACTTCAACAAACACTCATAGACCTTAAATTAATGGATCCAAACCCGCGATTTACACGACCGCATAGTAGTTCAACACCTCATTCATCAAAAGTGAACCACTCTCAACAAAGTCTGGAAAATGGCAATCACCAATCCCACAAAAGAGGTCACTACGCATCACCTCCACAGGAAAAAGAAGACTCCATGGACTGACAGAAATCTCAAAATGATCGTTTGGCTCATTCATTGCCCTGTTACCAGTCTTTTTAAAGACTTGTTGTGCAATAAAATGCTACCTAATTAATGCACAATACTGAACTTTATCACATATACAGTCTTATTTTACTCGTTGCTCCCCAAAAGTATATGCGCAATGTTTGCTCAAGTTTTCCTTTAGTTCAGTCTAAGTTTCAAGTTTTTCACTATCACTATAGTAAAAACTCTAATGCCCCTGTATAGCTTAAGGTATCAATATGGATATTGAATCCAGACTCCTGGGTCCCATATAAGAGGCATCTATATAAGTCCTACTGGTACCCATTAGATTCATTAGAGATGTAGGTCTTACATCTCCTACTAGTTCCCCCCTTTCATTTGTTAAGAAACAGAAGACCCTGAAATACAAATTGGGAAATTATAAAGTAACAATATTATTCTCTTTCGGAGATTCTGGTCAGTATTTCTCCCAGCCAGAACTTTAGATATAAGCCCTATATTAAGAAAAGGCCCCCTAAACCCTGCTCTACTCTCATCCCTTATTACTACTCCTTAGGCTGAGGTTACATCCCCACCGGGACATCTTGGGGCAATCAGCTGTCTCTTCTATCTCCTAACTTCACTACCTTTATAGTCCCTCCCCTGGTGTATTTAACTATAATACTAATAGTTTTGATACAAGTTACAAAGTTTACAATAGTGTACATTATTGTATTGTTCTTTTCAGATGGCTCTCCCCCCTTGAACGGGAGATCCGTGTGCCCCACTCAGCCTCCCTCACCCGGCCACATATAATATGTGGAAGTTTGACGGAGACACCCTTTCCCCAGTGGGGGATTTTTGCCCCTATTCGTGGGAAACACTTAAATGTGTCTTTATGTTGGTGTATATATTATTTTTTCTAATTATTAGCCTTTCATTTCTTTCTCTCTCTCTAGTACTTATCTTCAACCCTTCTTTTCTCCCCCCCTTCGAGTTCACTTGGATGGTGTCGAATGACCTGAATGACTTGATAACGGGTAAGTCCCCTTTGTCCATCCGACTGCCATGGCACCATTAAACATTTTGTCCCTGAATGTTCAGGGACTAAACATCCCCCAGAAACGAACCAAGGCATTCCGTATATTTCATGCCAAAAAAGCTCACATAGTTTGCTTACAAGAAACCCACTTCACAAATACCTCCACATCAAAATTTATTTCCAATTTCTATCCGCAAACATATACGGCCTCAGCTGCCTCCAAGCAACGGGGTACTCTTATAGCCTTTCATCGCTCTACCCCATTTACACTTCAATCTCAAATAAAAGATCCTGAAGGACGTTATCTGATTCTTACGGGCCACATTGTTGACCAGGCAATAACAGTAGTTTCCTACTATGCACCAAATAAACAACCTAATCCATTTATGTCACACTTACTACAAGTTGTGAATGATCATAAGATAGGAACAGTTATGCTTTGTGGTGACTCTAATCAGGTCCTCCTCCCATTTCTGGATAAATCCCCATACACACCATCTCAAATTACGTCTAAAAAATCTTTTTCACAAATTCTATCCAAATATAACTTGGTTGATTCATGGAGAGAAGTTAATCCAACTAAACGGAAATATACCTACTATTCCCACCCACATAAAACATTTTCAAGGATTGACCATATATTCTTGACCATAGGTATGCTCCCTGAAATCATTGCAGCAGATATAGTCCCTATCCCATGGTCAGATCATAATGCAGTACTTACTTCCATTAAATCAACATTGCCCAAAGGCCACGACCCTACATGGAATCTCCCGGATATCCTACTCAAACACCCATCCCATCGCTAAACCATTGAACAAGCTATTAAAGAATATATAACCCTCAATTCTAGCCCAGAAATTAGCACACTAACTCTTTGGGAAGCCCATAAACCAGTTATACGTAACACAATTCAGAAACAATCAGCCATATTTAAACGTGAACGGAAAACACTAGCTCGTAAACTGGAAAGGGAATTTAATACAGCCTTTATAGCCCATCAAGACAACCCATCAACAATAACAAAATCCTGATTAGACAAGACTCGAGTTGCATACGATCTATTTCTTACTGAAGTAGTAGAAAAGTCTTATAAATGTACACGACACAACTATTTTATGAAAGCCAATAAATCGGGTACATACCTTGCACGCACACTCAATTCTCTGAACAAACCCTTCAAACCAATTCGCCTAAAACTGGCAAAAGATGTCTATACTTGCAATCCCAACAAAATAGTTCAGAAATTTCATTCCCATCTGACCTCATTATACACTTCATCTAATAACTTCAACCCGGAAACAGCGGATGTATTTTTCTCTGATATAAATCTACCAGAACTTTCCCTTGACCAAAAGAAGTTATTGGAAGATAATATTACATCTAATGACGTCATTGAAGCCATCAAAGATCTTAAAATTAATAAGAGACCAGGCCCAGATGGCTATTCAACCTTATATTACAGAACCTACGCGGACATACTATCACCAATCTTAGCGGAAGCTTTCAATGTATTATTAGAAGGGAAATCTTTTAGACAAGAAACTTTAACTGCCATTATTTGCATGATTCCTAAACCTCTTACTGATGATACCTTATGTACAAACTTTCGCCCTATTTCCCTTCTGAACCTAGACATTAAACTCCTAGCCAAAATATTAGCGAAAAGACTAAATAGCATAATAGGTAAGCTTATCCACAAAGATCAAGTAGGATTCATGCCAAAGCGCCAGGCGAGTGACAATGTCCGCCGGGCTGTATTGCTAGCTCACATAGCTAAAAATCGTTGTATACCCTCCTGTTTTCTATCCCTTGATATAAAAAAAGCTTTTGACTCCATATCGTGGCCTTACCTCCGCTACACGTTGCAAAAATGGGGCTTTGGCCCTCACTTCTTAACATGGATCGCAGCGCTTTACAACAGACCAATCGCATATATTAAATATGCAGGATACAAATCTAATTCCTTTAATATAGAAATATTCGCCCTCCTAATAGAACCCCTAGCCCAAAGAATCCGCACAGACCCAACAATTACGGGCATAGAGACTGCTGGATACCATCATAAATTATGTCTATTTGCAGATGACATACTCCTATTTCTATCGTCCCCACAAGTTTCTGGTCCCAACCTACTGCTCATTTTGGACAAATTTGCAATGATTTCAGGACTTACAATAAATCTCAAAAAATCCAAAGCCTTAGACATATCCCTCTCCAAAATAGAATCCGACTCGGCTAAAAATGCACTTCCTTTCATATGGACTGAGAGGTCAATCCCCTACTTGGGGATTCACCTGACAGCCTCATATTCAAATCTTTTTACAGCAAACTATCCCCCACTCCTCAAACAAATAACAACACTTTTACAACAATGGTCACATCTCCCAATTTCATGGATAGGTAAAATTAATGGAATCAAAATGACAATCCTTCCAAAACTACTTTACTTATTTAGAGTCTTACCGATCCCTATCCCACCTTACTATCTTAGAATTCTCCAGAGACGAACATCAACATTTGTCTGGGGCTCCAAAAAAACCCATGTATCGCTTCATACACTACACTTACCAAAACTCAAAGGAGGCTTTGGGTTTCCGAACTTTGCTAACTATTATAGAGCCGCACACATTGCTAGCCTCACTAAATATCATGCTACATATGAAATACCCCTATGGGTACTAATAGAAGCGGCAGAATGCGACCCTCTTTCTATTTCCAATCTTTTATGGCTTCTACCTAAGGAACGGAAAACCCTACGTAACCCCATTACTAAATACTTTTTATCTATATGGGACAAACTCAGAGTTAAACACCAATTACAATCTTCACACAATCCCCTCTTGTCATTCCTGAAAAACCCTGCTTTCTACCCAGCATGGGTCTCTCCTAAATCATTTAAAGTCTGGAATTCCCAAAATATTACTCGGCTTAGTAACTTGACTTCTCATTCATCCTTCCATACATTTCCTATACTCTGTGATATCTACAACCTACTGAACTCTGAACTTTTCAGATACCTCCAAATTAAAAACTTTTACGCACCTTTGCTAAATACAGATGTCTCCTTGACCCAACTTACGATTTTTGAATCTATGTGCATGAAAGATCCTCACTTAAAAGGCATTATATCTTCTATATACTCCCACATTTCCACTTATCCCGGTTTAGATAAACCACCTTATGCACGTAAATGGGAGGAGGACCTGAAGAGAACATTCGATATGAATGATTGGTCCAAAATATGGTCTGTAACAAAATCTTCTTCACCAAATGTCCTGGCGGTTGAAACCAATTACAAAGTTTTGTCTCGTTGGTACCTCGTTCCCTCCAGATTGGCCAAATTCACACCAAACCAAACAGGCCTATGCTTTCGGGGTTGCCCAGATCCGGGCACCCACTTACACATTTGGTGGTCCTGCCCGTTGGTGCAATTATTTTGGGAACGGATATTTGAAACTGCCTCCAAGATATTTGGTTTCACTGTGCAACCAGACCCAGCCACGGCCTTGCTCAATCTAAAACCTGATCTCATTACACATAAACAATTCAAACTCCTCATTCAATTTCTTACAGCAGCGAAGCAAACAATAGCAAAGGCATGGAGGACCCCTAAATTGGAGATATCCGAGACCATAAATAGAGTAAATAACTTTATGTCTCACGCCAAAATGTTAGCTATAGAAAGAAATCAAATTCCAATCTTTGAAAAGATCTGGGATCCTTGGATTAAATTTCACCTACCTTCTATTAGTGACAACTCGATTCTCATGCCATGGTAGCCGGAGGACTCAATCGGTTAATCTAATTACTAAACCAGATTTCTGAAGCTTGGGCGCTACCCAGCTCAGAATAGTGAACACAGTATTTTACCTTCAAGCCGCGGACCGACTCATTCATGCCATTCAGGTGAACTCCTACACCCCTCCCCCTAGTTTCCTAATATTCTATCCCATCTATTTTATTTTATATTATCTATCTAATTTTATTTTACCTTATTTTATTTTGATATCTTTACTTCTTTTTCTCCTTTCTTTTCTCTATTATTCTTACGTTATTTCACATTTATTGCAGCTACAAAAAAGTATTACTCTGCAATATTGTTTCAAAGATACAGATCAATTTATAACTAATATGTTCGATATCTCTTTCAACTACAGTCTTGAATATATCCGTACAAGGATTTTTTTACTTTCTATCTCATTTAAGTCATTATAATTTTCATTAGGATATATACTGTAGACCGTACTATTTGTTATTTTTCTATACTTGTAATAATTGGTCAAATGTCAACAACACGAATTACATATGATCTGTATATGACAAAAGTATATATCCAATAAAATACTTAAGGAATTACTAAAGGCAAATAGACTGTGCACGTTGCAAGTGCAGTTGCACTCATTTTCCCCAGAGCTTAGTGAATGTGCCGAAGATCTGCTGATTTCCGTCATCCAATCATGTGCAAGCAAAAATGCTGTTTATTTTATTTTCATTGCACCTGATTGGGTATTCTTTACAAAGTGAAGCTTCACCACATTCGCTACGCTCTGGGGGAAAAGGAGTGCAACTGCACTTGCAAAGTGCACACCCTATTTGCCTTTAGTAAATCAACCCCAAGGCATCCTACATATCTTTTAGAAAGTCCAGCATGACCTAAAAAGTCGGAATGGCGCTGCAATGCAATGTAGAAGATGTATTGCGTTAACATGCAGTAAAATGTGTTTTTTTAGAGTGTGTTGGCACAACACATGAGTGTAAAGCCAGCTTAATGGCGTGTGTCAAAAAGCTTTGGTCTCATGCTGATGACATCAGATTGGGACACTTCTGGGATCATTCATAATCCACTGACTGTTGTACTTGACCTGCAGTTGATCAACTAATCTGCATTTACCCTGTTTAAGCAGGTATTGCATTCCCATGGGCTCTGTTGCCCACTGTATAGCTGAAATCTGACAGGCTATTCTAAGAAACACCTCCCCTTTCTCTTGGTTTTAACCATCACTTCCAGTATCTCTACTTTTCAGAGAGACAATCAATAAGTAAACATGCATGCATATATGCACTGCTGTGAATACTTTATATGCAAACAAGGTAGATAAATTCTGCATTTGCAAAATTATGTAATTAACCTTCCATGCCAAGAAGAACAACACCTGTTGTGTGCAGAAGACCCGCACAGTTAATCCATTCCGTATAAACAGATGTAAAGAAGCAGCCTTCATTTTTTTTTTCCTTCCAGAAGATTGAGCTGTATATGAAAATTTTCCCTGAATGCATAATATCAGTGTTCTACAGACACAAGGAAAGTGCTGCATTATGAACAATTTGTGATTACACCTCTCTACAGTATTTAGGAGATTAATACATATTCACAATTTTGTCCTTTTATGATTCAAATGGTATAGTTTTTTTTTTAAAGAGTGTTCTTTCTCTCTATTCCAAACCTCTTTATTTAAGGATATGAATAATGTTAATGTTCTAGGTGAGCTTAGAGTGAAATGTAACATTTGAAACTGGAGATAACCCAGCTAACCCAGGATCTTGGAAATCCTTGCTGATGTCTGTCAGTTTACAAATCCATATTAAACTAAAAGGTATTCAGAATTGCTCCTCGAGGTGTGATAGGCATCAACACGATTTTAAACAGCCATACCATAGGTGTCAGCATCTGTCTTAGCTATGATGAATTGAGTTTAATTTAAGACTTATTCCACGAGGACAAACTTTCCATTGGATCGAACAGAGATCGCAGTGCCCAAGTGCAGGAGGAGCAGGATCTGACTTTTCAAGAAGAGATTATGTGGTGTCAAGCGGGCTGCACAGTCAACACCTATTTGGAATGAAGACAACACCTAGGTAGTATGGAGACAGGTGAGTATGTGGCTTGTAAATAGGTTCTAATGGAAGGCATTGGAGCCTAACAAGGGCCATTCACATTATTGCACTGCAGTAATGTGCATATTACCACGGTGGCAATGCATAGTACATGCGTCAATAAACTGGGGTGTCAATGGGATAAGGAATTGCACATATACTGTAGAATGCTGCAAGCCATGGGGGATTGCAAAATCTGGTGCATTCTGCATGGAAACCAATCAGCTTCCAGTTATTTTTGTAAAAGCTTAACTGAACAAGCTGAAGTTTGAAGCTGATTGGCTACCATGCACAGCTGCACCAGTTGTTGCACTCTCCAGTTTTTAGTAAAGCAATCCTATAGTATGTTGCTGTGCACTGCTTTTCCAAAAAACAGTTAGCTGCAGTTTTTGTGCATTGGCAGCTCAATTAAAAATAACTGGGCTACATTAAACACAACACAAGTCAAAGCATGACATACCAGGGGGTAATGCATGCTTTGCCACACCCAACAAATGTGAAAATGGATTGAAAGTGAGCATTGCCTTTCAGTACTACATAAAGCAGGCCAGGAACAAATTACTACTTGGAGGTACAACATACTATAGTCTTCAAATGAAAAGTTCAGTATCAGTAAGCATGTGCAGTTGTGAGAAACATGTGGACCCTTATGCCGCGTACACACGATCATTTTTCACGTCGTGAAAAATTATATATTTTTTTTTAAACAAGAAAAACGACTGTGTGTGGTCTTTTTGTCATTTTTCCCGACATGAAAAATGGCATTAAAAACGATGAGAAAAATTAGAACATGCTCTAATTTTTCTCGTCGTTTTTCCCGTCATTTTTTTCCGCTGCAGTTTTCCCATAGGGAAACACTGCCACGGAGCCTACACACGGTCGTTTTTCTCGACAAGAGAAAAAATGACGGGAAAAATGACCGTGTGTGGGGGAACAAGCCGTTCCCCGCGTTTTTCATGTCATGATTCACGGCGGTTTTTTAACCGCCGTGAATCACGATCGTGTGTACGCGGCATTAGAAATTTTCTGGATTTTTGGTATGAATGACTCAACAAATGATCTTCATATGCTTTACATAACAGTCTATTTTAATATACAACAGAAATAACATCACCATATCTTTATTGCTCAAGTGGTTCAAGCAGTCTAGGCCATTGAAGAAAGAAGTATGAAAAAAGCTGCAGTTGGGTATACCAGTGAACAGTACACTGTTCCAGTTAATTCCGGCTTAGGTTTGATTTTCCCTAACACAAAAAGTAACACAAATTTGCTTTGTAAAACTTGGTAAATATTAGGCTCCATGCACACTGGACGCTAAAAAAAGCTTTAAAAAACGGCAGTAGCTTTGCAGGGAACCTTAAAAAGTTTTTTAGTGTTTTTGCAATAGCGTTTTTCAGTGTTAGCATTTCTTATCTTTTTCTTTTTTTTTCAATGGATCAAAAAACGCTAAAAAACGCTGGCGACCTGCGTTTTTGAGCAATTATGAGCGTTTATTAGCGTTTTTCAGCGTTTTGCGATTTTTAGCGTTTTTTCCAGCCGAAAAACGGCACTTTGAACGCGAATTTCTTGCGTTCAGAAAAAAGCCCATTAACTCCACTGCTCATTAATGCTAAAAAACGTCCATGTGTGCATGGACACATAAGTTAACATAGAGTGCAGTTTATGGGCTTTAGTGTGCATGGAGCCTTAAGAGAAAACAGCAACTCTTGGAGATTTCTTTTCTAGAAACAATCATTCATTTTAAACAACTATTTAAAGCAAACATGAAAAAAAGTAAAAAAAGTAAAAGCTATATAAACTATATGGTGGAACAGTTCTAGCAGCTCAAATGGTAATTCCTGATCTATTCCTCTTAATTTTTATTCCTGTATATTGTCTACTACGTTATAGTTTGACATTAAATAGATCCCTGAGCTTGCAGTCAGTCAGGGTTGCAATTTTTAACACCAGGCTCTATATAGTCCCATCTGTATGTATTCAATGGTAGGAAGCATTGTAGATGCTTTCTGTATGTCCAGGTCAGAGAGCTCTAGGGTATCTACAGCATATTCCATAAAATTTGAAAAAAATAGTAATGGACACCAAAGGATGCTTCTAAAGCCCTGTGCACACGATCGGATTTCCTATGGATTCTAATCCAATGGATTTTTCCATTGGAAATCCGACGAAGCTGACTTCCATCAGTCTTGCCTACACACCATCAGTCAAAAATCCGACCGTTCCAAATGCTGTGACGTAAAACACTCCGACAAGCTGAGAAAAATTAAGTTCAATGCTTCTGAGCATGCGTCGACTTGATTCTGAGCATGCGTGGGTTTTTTGTCCGATGGAGTTCCACACAGACGATCGGAATTTGCTATCGTTTTTTTTCCCATCGGATAAATTTAAAACATGTTCTATTTTTTTCTCACCGATGGAAAAAAGACCGATGGGGCCCATACACGATCGGTTTGTCCGATGAGAAAAGTCCATCGGACTGTTTTCATCTGTAAAACCGATCGTGTATACACGGCATAAAAGTGTAGAAAGTTAATGTTTATTATTAAAAACAGAAAAAATGCACTCACATTTAATAAGAACAAAGAAGGCATATCTTAAAACCAAGGGAAGCCATCTCAGGGACCCAGGCCAAACTGCAGTAATGCAGGGAGGTGTAGAGAGAAGCCACCTGCAGCATATAGTGCTACAAGGACACCAGAAGCAGTTGGACAGCCAGGGAATATTCCAGGATTATATCAGATGCCGGGGGCATTGAAGGGGGCATGGCTACAAGGCGGTAACACCTCTTTTTCAAGCCTGCCCTCCCCTCTTAATGGATGCACTGTCTTGCCTCAGACCCCACTCCTAATGATAATGCATGAGGGAAGCTCTATAATCTGCTAGGGAGCTACTCTGTGGCCATGCAAGCTGTCAGTATATGGACTTATAAACTGTGTTTAGCTCTTACCACTTTTGAGGCTACTGGCAGTGTTTGTGCCAAAAACGTATCTTACCAATATTGGTTACATGCTGATAACAAAACAATTCTGTTGCATTGCAAAGTAGTCTAATGGAGATAGGTTTGAGAAGACCTCACAAAAGATATAATTGTGTTAAATTCAGCCATAGATGGTTCGAATCTCGGCTGGTTTATCAGGGACCGGCCGAGATTTGAGCCATCTATGGGCAGGCTAATACCCAAGTCGATCCATTGATTGACTTGGGTATATTCAGCATGTTGGATTTTTACATGTGATTAGTGCTAGTGGCTAATAGGGATGGGCGAACGGTTCGGCCCGAGCATAAGTTCAGGCCGAACTTTCGCTGTTCGGAGCGTTCGGCGAACATCCGAACAAATGGGTAGTTTGACCATTTCTTACATATTACAGTGTATCCATGGATCTGTGTAGTGTGAGTACTCAAATTAAAGTGCACCAAACACCACTTTACATTGATTAAAGTGCATCTACATACAGATTTCCACTTATTCTTTACATTTGCTTTTAAGCACCGCCCCCTCCCTCCCAAAAATGTCTGGTAGGACAACAAGGAGAGGCAGACGTTCCCTTGGCACTGTAAGGGGGCCAGCAACAAATGTGTCCACAGGCAAAGGTGGACGTGATGGTCAGTCCTCAGGCAGGGCATCATTTCCTCTGTTTAGTGAGTTTGCCCATGCTATTCAGCCACAGCATGCAGAGGAGGAGGTGGACTGGCTTACTAAACCTTCCTCATCCTCCTCATCCTCTGTCACACAAGCAGAGACAAGTGTGCAGTCCCCTGCTGTTGCCAGAGTGGATAAACATGCCTCCTTGTCCACATCTATTCCTGCCATAGCCCCAACATCAGCCATGGAGGAGTCAGCTGAGTTATTTGACCACAGCGTCAGCCACTTGCCCCTTGATGATGCCCAGCCTCTACTGGATTCAGATGTTGGTTCTGAGGTTGAAGATGATAGGAACATGAGCCTAGAGAGAGGGGAGAACACTGGTAGACAAATTGGCATTTATGTTCCCCTAGCCGTAGCGTATTACCAAGTTGTCTACAGTGGTAATGATGATGATGGAGGAGATGATGATGATCATTGCAATTTTTTTTGCCTTCATCAAGAGTACCTCTATAGGGTTACAGTGGGAAGGCCCCACTGATACCCAAAGACCAATTTTTCTGCACCTGTTTTACAGATGCATATCATTGCAATTTTTTACAGCAAGGCCAATTCTTGCTTTCATCAAGATTACCTCTACAGGGTTACGGTGGGAAGCCACCACCGACACCCAAAGAACAATTTTTACGCACACGTTACTTCTATCCAAAGTCAAAGTGACACCAGAATGTATCCAAAAAATCTCTAATCTTGTTCCCAGTGCACTACATTGTGGCCTTATCATTCACACTGGCTCCCCAGCTGTTGCTGAGCAAAATAAATGCAGCTTGCAGGGAAATTTTCATTTTTTTGGGCTTTATAAATGTAATTATTGCTGTAGCAGATTCTAGACATGGTACAGATCTGCCACTTTACAGGTAGACTAATAGGACCCCCCCCCCCCCCCCCAGGCACTATATTGGAAGGATTTTTTCGTTTTCATGTTTCACTTTAAAAATCCAAAAATCACTGCTCATTTAAAAATGACGTTTTTCACAAACTTTTTTTTTATTGATACATGTTCCCCAGGGCAGGACCCGGACCCCTATAACCATTGTATGCCCAATTACTTGCATATAAGTCTTCAAAATGGACACTTTTGATATTTGACGTTCGGGTCCCATTGACTTTAATGGGGTTCGTTATTCGGGTTCGAACTTTCACAGTGTTCGAAAGTTCCAACGTGAACCAAACAGGGGTCTGTTCAGCCCATCCCTAGTGGCTGTAGCCACTAGCAATTTTCACTGTGTTGTTTTCGCAGGGACGGCTCCCCGCGCCCACCAGCTGGGAGAACACAATAACTCCATGGGAGAGAATCAAGGGATTTTCTTTCCTGCAACCCTACTGTTATAGCCTGCCTAAGACTTGGGCTTTAATCAAAACACAATTAAAGTGGAAAGTAAATAAACTCCCTTAAAAATGTTAATGTTAAGTAAAAAGTTAATAAAAAAATGTTTTGTCCTTCAGCATTCCACACCGTTCCCACTGAGTACTGTACACTTATATAACTCATATAGATCTTTAGCTGGAACTTTTTTCAGGATTGATATGAAGTCACATGACCTATAAAATACCCTCATCAGGATTCTAAGGAGCACAGCATATGTGCCAAAAAACATCACCGCAGCAAACACAAAGGTCCTTGCTGAAGATGCAGGGAATGTTGAAAACTAATTTCCTTCTGTGCATGCACATTCATTGCAAAGGGGCCATGAATTAAATCTAAGGCAACTGCTTACAGGGGATTTTTACCGATTAAATGTCCTTTCAATCACTGTATCCTACTATAGATTTTGAGTACTATTTGACTTTTAGCAGCATATTTCTAACACAATACATTTAGCATTGTTGTAGCTAGGAATAGGTATACTACAAACTTCAATACAAAAATGAGTTATGTAGTGGCCAGTGGGAGGAACTACAGCTCACAGTTGGGGATCCAGGCATCCGACACTCCCTGAAGTATGAAGTATTGGATTTGACAAATCTCCCAAATACCATAGCACTTAAACTAGGTGATGACCCAAGACAGAGCTCCAATATATTTTTTATTAATATATATTTTTTTAAGAAATATTTTTTGGGCCAACTAGTCAATTTAAACTGACATTGAAAAGTATCCACTGAGTTGGCTGTTATTATCTTGCAGTGGTGCTTAAATCACAAAACAGGATGAACAGACACTTTTTTGGCAGGTAAGACAGTGAGGTTGATTTACAAAAGGTGTATGTTCCTTTTGCAAAGTGAATTTCTTCTTAATTTAGTGAATAATGTGAAACTAAGTAAAAATGTCTATCACAAAAAAAAAAGAAGTGCAACGAACATTACAAAAACAGGATTTATATACACTTACCAGCCTCTTTATTAGGTACATCGTGCTAGTACCGGGTTGGCGCTTTTGCCTTCAGAACTGCCTTAATTCTTCATGGCATAGATTCAACAAGGTGTTGGAAACATTGTGGTCCATATTGACATGATAGCATCACGCAGTTGTTGCAGATTTGTCGGCTGCACATCCATGATGTGAATCTTCCTTTCCACCACATCCCAAAGGTGCTCTATTGGATTGAGATGTGGTGACCGTGGAGGCCATTGGAGTACAGTGACCTCATTGTCATGTAAAAGAAACCAGTTTGAGATGATTTGAGCTTTGTGACATGGTGCATTATCCTGCTGAAAGTAGCCATCAGAAGATAGGTACACTGTAGTCATAAAGGGATGGACATGGTCAGCAACAATAGTCAGGTAGGCCGTGGCGTTTAATAATGCTCAGTTGGTACTAAGGTGCCCAAAGTGTGCCAAGAAAAGATCCCCCACACCATTACACCACCATCACCAGCTTGAACCTTTGATACAAGGCAGGATGGATCCATGCTTTCATGTTGTTTATGCCAAATTCTGACCCTACCATCTGAATGTCGCAGCTGAAATCGAGACTCATCAGACCAGGCAACGTTTTCCAATCTTCTATTGTCCAATTTTGGTGAGCCTGCGCAATTTCCTGTTATTAACTGACAGGAGTGTCACCTGGTGGGGTCTTCCGCTGCTGTAGCCCATCTGCTTCAAGGTTCCATGATTTGCGCATTCAGGCTATTTCTCTTTTTTGGACCATTCTCTGTAAACTCTAGAGATAGTTGTGTGTAAAATTCCCAGTATATCAGCAGTTTTTCAAAATACTCAGATCAACCCATTTGGCACCAACAACCATGTCACGTTCACTTAAATCCCCTTTTTTCCCCATTCTGATGTTTGGTTGGGACTTTAGCAAGTCATCTTCACCATATCTAGATGCCTAAATGCATTGAGTTGCTGCCATGTGATTGACTAATTAGCAATTTGAGTTACCAAGCAATTAAACAGATATACCTAATAAAGTGGACGGTGAATGTATATGCCATAAAACAGGAATGAGTGGGTGAACTCTTCTGCCAAGCTCGCCAAATGCCCATAACAACCTACTGTATCTTCAAATAAATTGTTGCGGAGTGCAGGTATCACCATACATGAGATATACTGTACATATATCAACTGTGTATTTAGCCACTTGCCTGGATTTTATATCTAGCAATGGAAGTCATACATAATGCCTGAGCCTGTCAGGGTTGTGACATGTTTCAAGCCAAGAAATATATTTATACGTGCTCTGACTGAAGGTATGTCCTCTGTTTTTATCCAATAGAACTTGGAGTCAGAGGTGTACATCGTGAGTATTTCTTCTTCAAAGTATTTCCGAATGTGGAACAGCTTCAGTTACTGTAGCAGAATATGAGGGTAATTGTAGAGCGGAGTATGGTCTCATTTAGACGTGTGGTTGGGGGTGGTAAAAATGGGAGGTGGACCCTCGCTTTTTAACCTCTCCCAGAACCTACAATAGGCATCGAACAGTTGTGTTTACATGTCATGGATGTGATGCTTCGCTTCATGTCTGCGCCAAAAACCACCTCATATAAGGTAGGTATATCATATATAATGCAAAGAAAAAAGTGCTCCAGTAAAACCAAGGATACAAACTTTATTCCAAAAGAAAAAAATTCACCAAACAGATTCTTGTAGCATAACACATCATACATGACATTTAAACCATGACCGCTAAGTGTAAACCTAACGCCACACTCAGAAAGCCACTGGGATCTCACCACCACACTCAGCTGCCTGTCAGGCGTCACTTCCAGTCAGGTGATTTCCACCTACGTCACTTCCTGTTAATGCCAAAACACATCCCGAACTGACAAAACATGATGGGATATAGGTGGGATTTAAGTAGCAGCAGTGATTTGTTTTTTCCTTTAAAGTGGATGTAAACCCACTCTCATCCTTTCTAAACTACTGCCATAGTGCTGATCTATAAGGATATAGGTGCCTCCTGCATGTATCCTTATCTGTCAAATGTCTCCCCTCTGTCTGTTATGAGACCTGAAAAACTGCAGATTCTGTGGGTGGATCTGTTGTCTGGAGCTTGGTGGGTGGAGTCGTGATGTCAGTAGACTCCCCGCCCACCTCTACACTCCCCTTGTCAACATGCATTTTCTCCTGTGGATTCCTTCTGCTATGATCACTAACATCCAGTCAAAATCCAGAAAAGTAACCACATGACTTCAGAAAAGGAGTGGGGGGTGGGAATTAAAAAATAATGCCTGTCTAAAGCTAGTGCATGAGATATGTAAATAACCTGTCACTCAAAGCAAGGGGGCGGAACGGACAAAGGTAACTCTGTTTGTCCATTTTATCTCACTAAACAATAAAAGAGGATTGCTCAGAGCTGGATTAACTCTTTGTGGCAAGACCTGTCACAAATGATAGGAAATCTTATACTCTACATTGTGACAGCAAAAAAATAATAATTTGGGTTTACATCCACTTTAAGTCATCTTTTTTTCAATTGTATATATCATTTTTATTCACAATTTTCTTTTAAAATATACACATTATTTTAGCACAGAGACGGGATTTGAAATATTGTTAAAAAACATACCTTTTAGGATTTATATGTATTTGTGTGAAGGCTCAATCTGTTTTACATAGTTTCTTTAAATTAGTGTTATGTAACGGGGAAGCACATCCACCCCCAGATGGGTGGTCTATCTGCAACTGAATTCCACTAGCTTGAGGGTTTTCAGGGGGTTCCCAAGGCTTCACCTGGCAGGGGACACTCTGAGAATAACCCAGCCTGGCATGACTTTCACCCGAGTGCCCAATTCCAACTCGCTGCTAGCCTTGCCCACTAATAGATCCCGCTAAGCCCCATTGCAGAAGGCCATTTCCAGGAGATATCCACACATAGATTAGAAAAAACAGCAGTCCACCCAAGAAGGATTTTTTCAGGTTTATCAAATTAATAAGTGCAAGATACAGGTCAGCCTCTCAAAAGGTGGCAGTACAAAGCTTACAGTTCGCAGCAAGGTGGTGGTAATACACAGAGTCCCGAGAGCAGGGGTGAAAGGGCACCTCTTCTAACAGGGGCAGAGCTAGTACTTAACCCAAGTGGCTGCTAAACTGAACCTCACTCTCAGGTTGTGGGGGCATCTAGTGGCCAACTAAGGGAACCACAACATGCCACATACATGTCCTACCCCTGGTAGTAGGATTAGGCAGTAGTAGCATTAGTAGTAGTAGTAGTAGTAGATTTGCGGGACCAATCTGGGATGTTAAGTAAATTCCGGTGTCCCACAAATCTATGCTGAATCCCACAGCTTAGTTCCGGAACCTGAAAACATTTTGGCACTTAATTCCACTAGTCTACCTGGTAAGTGCATGCTCAACGGCAGCTGTCTAGCCTGAGACACACTCAGTGCCTAGCCAGCACAGCCCCCAACCTACTTTTTACACTGTTCTATTTTCTCCTTAAAGATTTTTTTTCCTGAATCTCACTTCATATATCTCTGCTACTACTGCTATGTTACTTCCCTGAACGTCTGGTCTGGGATCGTGCATTGTACACTTCACATGGTCACAGACAAACTTCCATTTACAGCATCCACTTTAATTAAAACCACTGAATGCAGGGTGGCTCTTGGGTACCCTAAGGGGCAAGAGCCCACCTATATTCTGTAACAGAGGAGAGAATAAATAGAAAGGCTGAGTGTAAAAGAAATTACAGACAGCAAACAAAAAGCACACAACAAGCAACATAGGAGCTTAGGTATGCTGCCAAATACAGTATGTTGTTTCATATGGAGGGTTTAATAACACTTTAAGGATACAGATAAGGATGTATGATATATCTACAGCCCTATTTCACTCCCACTGTCAACTATTTGTAGGCAGAAAATCTGAGATTTTGTTGACACTAACATTTCAATAAATGTGCAAACAAAAAAATTCTGAAAACCCTTTGCTGTGCGCACTATACTACAATTATGCCGCGTACACAAGACCGTTTTTCATGACGAGAAAAATGCAATTTTTTAAAATGGTCGTGAAAAACGGTGGTGTGTATGCTCCAGAGCATTTTTCTTGACGAGAAAAACGCCCAATTTTTTTTTAGAACCTGCTCTATTTTTTCTCGTCGTTTTTCACGTCGTTCTTTTTAACGTCGTGAAAAACGGTCATGTGTATGCTTTTACGAGGGGAAAAAAAATGTGCATGCTCAGAATCAAGTGTGAGACAGGAGCGCTCGTTCTGGTAAAACTAGCGTTCATAATGGAGATAGCACATTCGTCACGCTGTAACGGACTGAAAAGCACAAATCGTCTCTCACCAAACTATATTAACACGAGGATCAGCAAAAGCATCCCAAAGGGTGGCGCAATTCGAATGGAACTTCCCCTTTATAGTGCCGTCGTACGTGTTGTACGTCACCGCGCTTTGCTCGAGCATTTTATTTCACGAACGTGTGTATGCAAGGCAGGCTTGAGAGGAAACATGAAAAATCACGTAGAGAAAACCTTTTTTTTTTTCCATGACATGAATAACGGTCGTGTGTACGCGGCATAAGCGTCCATTATAATTTAAACTTGTGGTCCTGAAGAAAAGAAGAGACTTTGTTCAAAAGTTTGCTATTCTTACCTGCTAATTTTTAAAGTCAGTCACACAAAGCAACCAATTAGAATTTGCTCTGCCGACATCAGAGCAGTAAAAGGTAAATTCTGAACATTAAAAAATCTCTTCTACACTCTGAACAGAAATGTTGTTTAGCAAGATTTTAATGTGACCCTATTAAAGTGTATGGCTGTTTAAATAAAGCCATACGAAACAATAAAAATAACACAGGCTGTTACGGCAGTGCCTGAGTCGGCTACATTAGAGTCACCCAGGTGAATATGACTAAAGACTGATTCAGCCATGCACAAAGAAGTTAAATTAAATTTCCATTACCAATGTACTTCTTTTCCAGGAGCTACATGTATTTTATTCTATAGAATTTTATTTTTATATATCTAAATTGTGTTTGTGTATTTCATCTGCTTTCTATTTGATATGGCATTATTAAAGTGAACAATGATGTGTTTTGAGCCAAAAATAATGATTATTATGTGATAAAACAATTCCTTAAAAGCATGGAATTAAAATAAAAAAGCTACTGTGCCTGAACACACTTTCAGTCCTCTAGCTCTGCCTGAATGTCAAGCTTTTCTGGTTGGGTTATGTTGAGGTGGATTGGGTTAACTTTCTGGTAGCGTTGGGGCTTGTCATCTCCCACCCATACCCCTTACATTCCTATTGGCCCAGCACTACAATAGAAAAAAATTAAGCTGCGCCAAACATTAAGGTTCAAAAGTTCTCAAACACAGGAAACCGAGTGTGGTGGGTTTGTTCCAGGTTAAGGACACCAAACAACAGTCTATAATCGTATCCTGGTTATTATAGTATTGATTAAACGACACCACAGTGACTCCATAAGCAGTCCATAATAAGTGAAGATCCCACCACCAAATGTAATGGTCGCTTACCAGAGGGCAAGCTCAATTTAGCAATCGGCTATAGCCCAGCTGCGGTCTTTCACCTCCAGGGGAAGAGAACACCAAGATGAATATCTATAGGGTTGAAGCTCCAGGTCTCAAGATCCTTCTGTGCTCATCTCATCAGTTAACAAGTGTTAAATGATTTGTCTCATCTCTGTAACAAATACATTCTGCAAGAGAGCTTGTTCTTTTGGAAGACAACAGACTTCCTGGCCAGATCACCATATGAAAATAGAAGAAAGCCCTCTTCATTTCAGTCTGCTGCTGTTCATGACATCTCAAATCTGTCAAATAAAATTCTAACTTGTCTGCACACAGCATTCGCCTACTACAATGGTTTGCCTAACTGGCCAAAGTAAGGGAGTATACCATTCTTAAACAGAAGGCATTGAACATAATTTCTTCTTTAAGGTATATGTGAACCCTCACCTTGTAAAACAACCCATTCAGGTTCAAATAGAAATGAAAGGCAAAACATTTGTGTAAAGATATAAACCATAAAATAAATACCCCTTTTCCCCTTTTTTAAAAATAAATTATTACATACCCTCTGTTCTCAGCTGCAAGAGGTGCTCAGAAAGCTGGGGGAGGAGAAACGGCAGCACACTGGTATTCCCAGTGAATCGCTGTGCAGAGAGGTTTCAGGAAAATTTTTGATCATTGTAGGAGAGTTGGCTGAGTTCTCAGCACAGCTAGAGAACTGACCATGCTGTGCTATCATGTTTAGCGTGATTAGGTTTTAATAGGAAAGCAGGAAGACTGGCAGGACCAGCAGGGATTTTACACAAAGGAAGCAATACAAAGAGAGCAGGGTACATTTTCATACAAGTACAGCAGACACATATCAAGAATATGAAACGCTTGGTTTACATATTCATCAATTTAGGATTGTTGGCAGAGCCAAGCAAATTATTATTTTAGGTATCAGCATGTGCCATAAAATACAGTCCAGCTTCAGGACCAATAAGAAAGTACTCTCACCTAAGATGTGGTCTACGTCTCCAGTTTTAAGGTTCCTGTCGGGATCCAGATCTGAGCCCAGGACCTCTGTTGTGTCTGGCAGTAGCTCTTCTCGCTGAGCCACCTGAGATGCTGAACAGCTCTCTGCCTGACCCTCTGGACAACCTTACTTTCTATCTTGTTTCTGGTGAACCTTAAACTCCTTGGTCCTCCCATTAACTTCCTATTTAAGCCATGTTTTTGCACTTCCTGTTTGCCAGATCTTTGTGCCCTTCTCCAGCCAATATCTTGCTCCTTGAGCTCCTGCTGCTATCAGTTTCTTCACCACCACTTATTACCGACTTTTGGCTTGTTCCTCAACTACCCCAGCTTGGTGATCCTAACGACATCCTAACGACATGCTAGCCCCATGTTCTCCACCAGGAGCTCTGGTGAACACTGATTAGGGTTTAGATCCATGCCTCCAGTGAGCCTCCAGTGAGCTTTTAGTGAGCCTGCGTCACCTGCTAGTTCATTAATCATGCTGGTTTCTGTGTGAAGCTTTCCGAGCCTATGCCCCTGACCATGACCATTCCCATGGGGCTGGCCCACATGGAAATTTTTGTCTTCAGTCATTGATCCAGTTTTATTTTTTCTTTCTTTTAAAGCATACACTGCCGGCATTAAAAGACCTGGATTGATTAATCAAGGTGACAACATTTAAACAGTTAGGTGCCATGTCTGTCACCCTGTGACGTTAGGCCACTGCCTATGTGACCTACAGAAAAAGCTAGCACTAGAAGTGATGTGCAACATTACCTGCATAAAGCTAAATTCCAGATAACAGCTAAATACACAAAAAAAAAATGCATATATGAGAGCTGTTTTATCTGCCAAAGAATTTTTACTTCTACACAGTTTGCCGTGAGACCCAGACAGTTGTATCAAACTGGAAAGCTAGGTCAGTGGTCTCAGTTTTTTACACTGTCGATAAGCAATCCACTCTGTCACTGACCCACTCCCAGCCTGCTGAAGAAACAACAGAACACTAATAAGGTCATAACTTGTGTCAGCCTGCTCCCCCTTTCAGAACACTGCCAGTGTTAGATTGGAATGCAATGTAATGCAGGAGAGACTTAGTGACTCAAGGGCCTGCTCCTTCTAATCCCAACCTTGTTTGCATTTAAAAAAACTGAAGACAGATTCAGAAACTTACTGCATAATAATATTGAATACTAATAGCATTTAGACCATTTTTAGACCACTGCATGCATTTGTTATCAATATATACTGTAGCTGCACTGTGTCTTTTTTTTTATATAGTATATGCCTCGAATGTACATTCGAACCAGAACTTTTTTACTTATAATACTCCATCACAAATTCAGAAACCACTCCTTATTTATGGATAGTGGTAGTGGGCAGATATGAGCAAATGTTTAAAAACCAGCTCTGCTGATGATTCAGTTTGCTTTAGAGAAAAACACGTTCCCTGTTGAGATCCCACACACTTTTTTTTTAACCTGAACGTGCATCTTACATCTTATAAAAATTAGTCTATATAATATTTTTTATATACATAGGGAAAGAACCAGAAGCAGCCAGTGGGTGCACAAGACCATAATAATAAAAAAGCTTTATTTTTTTTCATTGATAGAAGCTTTTCACTAAATTACTAAAACTGACAAAATGGTGGGGGGGGGGGGATTTACTAAGACTGGAACACTCAGAATCTGGTGCAGCTGTGCATGGTAGCCAATCAGCTTCTAACTTCAACTTGTTCAATCTAGCTTTGGCAATAAGCCTGGGTTCACACTATTGCGAACACAGACATCGCATGTGATTCGCACTGCATTGCTGTGCAGATCACATGCGATGTTTGTGCAATGCAAATTCAGCCATACAGTTTGTATCGCTGAACTCGCATTGGATTTGCACGAAAATGCTGTAGAAACCTTTTTTTTCCCTGCACTGGAATCGGATCGAAAACAAAAACACATACATAGGACAGACAGTTTGATATTTTCCAGCTGCAAAGAACAGTAAACAAATCACACTTGTATATTACTACCATTCAAAACAAAAACTACACAGTTTGTATTGTATGACCAACAACAGCAAATTAAGTGAAAGTATTTATATTTTTTTGGTCAAGTTGTTTCCTGTATGGGTGAATTTGTCGAGTTGACTGATGTGCTGAATTCTCTGGTCACCTGGCCAAGCATGTGTGGGCATTGGGCAAACAAGGGCATGAAGCTTGTTTTATGATCAACACTATAAAATAAAATATGTATGGTCACTGCAGTCTTAAAATCTCAATGATTTAATATTATGCTGAACACAGATTACATTAAAATATTTGCATTGCTGTTGGTAACTTTTCAAGTTCTTTGGATGATGGATCAATGGGGACAACACCTGAATCTCCTAACTCTGTCACTACAATATCCATTTGTACTCCGTAACTCTGACCCACTGCGGTTGATTTACTAAAGCTTCAGTGTGCAAAGTCTGGGGCAGCTCTGCATAGAAACCAATCAGCTTTAATTTTTTTTTTTTGTCAGAGCTTTATTTAAAAAGCTGAAGTTAGAAGCTGATTGACTACCATGCACTGCTGAACCAGATTTTGCACTCTCCAGTTTTAGTAAATCAACCTCTATGTCACTAACAGATGCTACAACTGTCTTTTTGCTAATTTCTGTTAACCTACGTGTGACATCAATGATGTCCTTTGTTGTCTGCTTTACGTCACTGATTCCCAAAGATACTTATGAGTAAGAAACACATCAAGGCTTTCTGTTGGTGACTGATTTTCGAAAATCAATGTGTATTGGACTGTATTCTATTATACCATTTTCTAACAGTCTTATTGACCTGCCTACATCAAAACTTTGAGTCTCTTTGTTTGGTGGGTCTATAGTGTTATCACACATGAAGTAGCACTAGTGAAGTGAGTGCTTAGCGCAGTCAACACTGGATTTAGCACAATGCTATTCCCAACATACCGTATATACTCAAGTATAAGCCTAGATTTTTAGCCCTTTTTTGGGGGCTGAAAGTCCCCCCCTTAGCTTATACTCTAGTCAGCGAAAATTAACATTGTAAACAGTACCTGAAAAAAAGTTGAGAGGCTGCGGCGTCCATCGTTTAAATCTCGCGGTCTCTTCCTGGTCCCTTCCATGATAGGCGATTCTCAGCAGACACTCTCCGCCTATCACGAACGTTCTCTCATCCTCAGTTTCCCAGCAGACGTCTGTGATTGGCGGAACACCGAACACAGTGTCTGCTGGGATGGGTGAGGATGAGAGAACGTTCGTGATAGGCGGAGAGTGTCTGCTGAGAATCGCCTATCACGGAAGGGACCAGGAAGAGACCGCGAGATTTAAACGATGGACGCCGCAGCCTCTCAACTTTTTTTCAGGTACTATTTACAATGTTAAATTTAAACAGTGAGCTAGGGAACAGTGAGGATAGGAACAGTGCGGATAGGAACAGTGAGGATAGGAACAGTGAGGATGGGAACAGTGAGGATGGGAACAGTGAGGAACAGTGAGGATGGGAACAGTGAGGAACAGTGAGGATGGGAACAGTGAGGATGGGCACAGTAAGGATGGGAACAGTGAGGCATTGTTGACCCTCGGCTTATACTCGAGTCAGTAAGTTTTCCCAGTTTTTTGTGGTAACATTAGGTACCTCGGCTTATACTCGGTCGGCTTATACTCGAGTATATACGGTACATGATAAAGTGTGCTGAAACGTTTAGCTCATTACTGTTAATCCATCCAGACCTGCCAGATGGGAAATAGGTGCCCTTTCCAAATGTCTAGAGCCCTCCTTTAGCACCCTGTGAACTTAAAGTAAGCCTCTGCCTTGTCCATACAGTGCATAGTACTCAACTCAATATTGAACCCTACGGACTAAGACTGGGATGCCATTAAAGTTCATGTGCGTGTAAAGGCAGGCGTCCCAATAGTTTTGGTAATATAGTGTATCAGGAGCAAAGCAAATGACTGTTGTAAGTTCAAAGCCCCGCCTGACACAGGGATATGGAATCCACTGTATGACTGACCCATTGTCACATGGAGAGAGACACAAGCTCCATCCTACCTAAATGTACCTGGTATTTTCTAAGGCAAAGTAAGTAAAAGCAAGCACAAGTTTTGTTTAAAGTGTTTGTAAACCATCACATATACACATTGAAGTGAACAGCTTCAGATGATACACAGAGATGAAATAAGCATCCTCCTACATAAGTTATACTTGTTTATATGCAGTCTCCTCCTCTCTACACTCCTTCAAAAGGGTAGATTGTGTTACAAAATCTTTCTTTATCTGTCAGGAGCACAGAGGAGGGGGCAGAGAGGCTGTAGTTACAGTGTTTGAGAGCTGATTGGAAGAAAGGAACACACCCCCCTCCACACAGCAAAAGAAGTGTGTTCTGAAAGGAAAAGCTCCATTCTGAGCTCTCCCCACCCCCTCCCTCCCGACACAAATGTATCTCATGTGTCGCGAAAACTCCTCAGAAGTGACCCATACTGATATCAGATGAACGAAGCACCAGAAAGAAACAACACTTAGGGGTTAATTTACTAAAGGCAAATAGACTGTGCACTTTGCACTCTGCAAGTGCAGTTGGTCCAGAGCTTAGTAAATAAGCAAAAGGTCTGCTGTCTACCATCATCCAATCATGTGCAAGCAAAAATGCTGTTTTTTAAATTGTCGCTGCATGTGATTGGGTATTCTTTGCAAAGTGAAGCTTTACCTCATTCCCCAAGCTCTGGAGCAACTGAACTTTGCAAAGTGTGCAGTCTATTTGCCTTTAGTAAATCAACCCCTTAGAGCTTTGGAGAGAGATTAGTAAACACTGCAGATATATGTGCTTTGCTCAGATTCTGAGGTTTACAACCACTTTACGATTGGACTAGATTAGGAGAAAATAAGAAAATAAATAAAAGAAAAAATGGCCTAAACATGATGGATCAGAGGTAAACGGAGCAAACGGAGCAAGCCAGTTCTGATCTGGCCACCTGTAGATCTAATACCAGGCCAGAAAGCTCTGATATTTACATGCAGCAAAAAACTGAACTGACTTGTTTGTTTCCAAATCTTTTTATTCAAAAATGTTTCTGTACATACATTAACATATCTTCCATATCATTACCAATTGACACATTACATTACAATTTTTTTTTAAACAATACATACACTTATGACAATATATACACGATATGGGTCAATCCTGTAGCCTCATTTATTCTTCTCCTCTCTCTTTATTTTCCCTTATTTAACATACATGGCCTCTATGTTATCTTTCTCCTTTTTCCTCCACTTTTCCTTCGACTTTATCTCTCCCCTCCCCCCCCCATCCCAGGTTTTAGGTGCGTAGTGCCTTTCCCCATTCTACCCTTCCCTTTTCCCCCTTTTAAATTAGTATTTGTGTCCTCTGTGTTATCTTTGGTTTATAAGGAGACATGAGTACCTCTCTCTGTCTCCAAAAAAAAAAAAAAAAACTAATTGTAAGTTAGGTTAAATTGTATTTGTGAAACCCATATATACCCCTCCCCCCCCCCCATTTAATGTTACCGTGATGTTGGTATTTTTATTTATTTATTTATACAAAAGTATAATTATCATTTGCATCCTCACCCCAAAATGGGTGAGAAAAAAAAAAAACACACACACCCCTCCTACTCACATTTCAAACAAATAAAAACCCTAATGTCACGGTAAATATTAAATAGGGGGAGGGGGAGGGTTATATATGGGTTTCACAAATACAATTTAACTTAACCTACAATTTTTTTTTTTTTTTTTTGGGGAGACAGAGAGAGGTACTCATAGAGAGGGTAGAGGGGCATTCAACACCTTAAAGTTTGAACTGACTTGGATATCACAAAATTGACTGTTCAGTTCTGCTCTGATTCAGGAGGGGATCTGTTCATGGATACCCTACTGATGGGACTGCAACAATGATGTTACAGTAGATATTGCTAGTCATTGGCAAAAACAAAAATGCACAACATTAAAATGCTAGTATTAAAACCCATGGAAAATGCACATAAACATGCTACAAAAACACACTGAAAGACATGTGACTAGTTTGAACCTATACTTAAGCTTCAGTTACGTATGGTTGTAATGGTACTTCTCCTGTAACAAAATTGCTTACTAATTGCTTACTGAGTGCTCTTGAGAAAAGTACTGAGGCAGGATGCTGGGTTGTAATCAGGATGTACAGCACCCCACTGGTCACTCCAACCAGGTGTGATCTGTCTGCATTGTCCAGAGAAGCACAGAGAACCAGTGATGTTGTGACTGGGTCTAAAATATAGTATGTAATGAGGATGAAAAGAGTTTTTCTTTTTTTAATTTCATTAGTGTGTTGATGAAGTGGGAGTTGGAGGGAATTGAGGAGCCAGGGAGGCAAATATAATCAGAATAAACTTTAGGTTTAAAGAAAAAAACTGACGGTGCTCTTTAGATGAGGAACATGCTTTCACAGTTGGTATGTATTGTATAGTTACTAATAAAAAATACAATTTATGAAATATTCATGCTGTCTCCCAATGGCCTTACAAAGAATAATAAACAATAAGTACAGTGGACACTGTCCTGAATATCAAGCAAAAGAAATCTAACAATCCACAAGGTGCGAAGAACAATATCCTAGAAACGTAATTATTGATAGCACAGAAATCCATGTGTGGTTGAACTTTAGTGGGAATTATTATGAGAAAAACATGCTTTTGTAGACCTTCACAAGAAACTTAATTGTAACATCTTTAGAACTTCAATCATTTCAGCTTAAAAGGGATTTTTTTTCTATGTATTTCCTTTCTTTTTAAAGCATTTTAGGCTGCTCCCTTCCCTTCTCCCACTGCTTTCCAGCTACATCTGCTTGGGAGAAATTAATCTGGGAGCCATGCAGAGGGTGGGGAGTTGACAGTCATTAGAAGCTGATGTTGCACTTCTTCCAAATGAATGACAGCTCTTCATTCAAAGCTTTTCAAGTCATACCTCTGAGTAGAGGACAATTTGACAGGTAAAGGAAGAACAAAAGGTCACAGCGCAAGTTACATATTGGAACAGACAGGGGTACCACAAGCACCACAAATTTATGATAAAAATAACAAAATCTTGTTTAGGTATTAAAACTTTTGGCTTTCAGCTTTGCAATTCTAAATTAAAACCCAACCAGGGTGTATGTGTGTGTACATACTGTATATATATATATATATATATATATATATACAGTATATTTAAAGTATATATGTTTTAAGGTGTTCTCTTGTTTGGAATATCCATCAGGGTAAACCAAGAAGGTGCTGCAGAATTATATCTTGCAGCTGGCCTGGGGGTGCCATTATGTTCAGTTTATTCTGAGACCAATGATCTTTGAGGTACCCAGAGAATGTTCCTCCACCACATGCATGAAGTATTCCATGCATCTACATTTATGTCACACTGAAGAATGCCTAAGTCAAACCATAAATATAGGAGCAGGGAGCTTTACAACACTGAAAGCCATTGTTTGAAGGGCTAGTGCCACTTGAAGAAAAAGAAGGTATGAAACCAATCTCAATAAACACAGACTGGCAGAAATGCTAATGGCTTTTTTGGAGGTCACCTTAGGTGCCATGAAGGACAAAGCTTTTCCAAGCTTTCTAACAAGCTCTTGATAAATGGGGTTCCACCCCTGATAACTGCAGGCTGAACTCCTGTTGTTCTTTCTGTATATTCAGATATGTATATGACAAACGTCTCTGGTTCCCTTTTCCCAATACTAGAAAAATAGTACCACAAGCTAAAAATATCCAAACTAGCTATAGTGGTGTTTGTCTGCTTTGGAAGGCAACCTACAGACACTCCACTTGTAGCTCAGTCACAAATATTAGGCAATGGATATCTATTTTCTAAACAGTTAAGCTTTTATAAGCACCTTTACTATAAATTCTCAAAGTTGCTAAAACCTCATCACAGATTGATCTGTGGGTACAGCAAGATAAGTTCTACCTCATGGTCCTGTCTTTGGTTATGGGATTATGTTGCCTTCTCTTGAACATATGAAAAAAACTCACAATTGTCCATGTTTACACAAACATTCCAATTTCCTATCCTCTAAAGAGCAGACAATTGTAATCCATATATATATATATATATATATATATATATATATATATATATATATAGACTTCGAAGGATCAAGCCTAGTTTGTTCTAATTGGGACCTACTCTATAACATTCAACTAGTAGCTGCGCTCCTCACAGTACTTCGACTAATGATGGGTGCTCCACGTGAAAGCCACAGATGGTACAAAGATGGCTATGTCACTATGCTACCTTGACAAAGGGAACCTGCAAGGCCCAGAAACATCAGTTTCTTATGCTTTATGTAGAGATATATAGACAAGTGGTGGCGCACAATATCCACAGAAACATGTATTATCCAAAGTAATCAATATGAAGCAAGAAAAAAAAAAATATATATATATATAAAATATAAAAATAAGATGAAAAAATACCATACAACATATGTATATATATAGACAGTCTTAAAGGAAGTCCTTAGGAGTCTGTTTACACACTGCGGTGTATATGGGTGGAGCAGGGATAAATGGGATCCACTGTGCACAGGGCGGCCATCATAGATGAACAGAAACCATGTTCAGGGGTAACTGGAAGACAAGGAGAGAGGCGCCTCTAAGTGCAATAGTGTAACAAGTTTTTAATAGTAGATACAAATACACTCACATTTAGGTGAATTAACATAGGCGTTTAAAATGTCAGGATGACGATCATCAGCAGCAGGTCACAGGGGGTTCTCAGCTCTGCGTAGAATGACAGGAGTGTCTCTGAAGATGGAGCGGCCGGCTTCCGGGGACAACGATCCTGTAGTATGTTAAGAGCGAGGCTAGGAGCGCACTTGTGGTTAAGCTGCAGAGGGTGACGTCATCAAAAATGGACGCGTTTCGTGAGCGTGCAGACTTGCGGTGTCCTGGCAAGTCGCGCTCCTTTATCATATACTGACATATTGCCCATATATTGCCTATGTTAGTATATTTGATTTAATCCATTTATTCTTATACTACATCCTTACAGTTGATGTAGTTCACATTATTACTTTGTTTTTTGAAAAATTATCATTCTATTAAGCTCCATGTATGTGATCATCTGTACACTTGTGTAAACTAATATGCATAGATGTATATGTTTTACTGTCATACATATCAGCATGGCATATATTTTCCCCATAGTCACCTTTTTCCCCTTCCTTTTATCATTTATTTTCCCCCCTCCCCCCACTTTTTTTTTTTTTCTTCCCAAATCCCCCCCCCATTTCTTTTTCCCCTTCCCTCTTCCTTTCTTTCATTTGCCCGTTATCCTCCCCCCACTACTATTCCCCCCCCCCCCCCATAATAACATTATGCCCTCCCCTTCCCCTTTTTCCCTTTTTTGTATTAATTTCATATTACTTATCAAACTATCATACTAATATTATCAACTGGATATATACAGTTGCCATCATCATCACCTTTTGGAAATTTTCTATATACATGTAACATGTTCCATATATCATATTATTTATAAGGAGACATACTTCGCCATTTGTCTACCTGCCTATTCCTGCAGCATTGCCTGTATTAATGGCACTTATCATTAATATATATTTTCCGTGACCCTTTCTATTCATATTTATTATATTTATTTCGTGACCCGTTATTCTTCTTTATACCCCGTTTATTCCCGCAGCACTGCCTATATTAATGCTATTTTATTATTAGTATATATATATATATATATATATATATATATATATATATATATTTCTTTCGTGACCCTTAACATTCATATCTATTATTATATATATATTTTTCGCGATCTGCCCCATTCATACTTATACCCATCTAACACCGTCACTATTAATGCCATTTATTATTTATATCTATTTTCCGGTCCATCCATTATCCTTGATCTATCCCCATTTGCAAATTTTTTTATTTATTTTTTATTTTTTTTATTTTTTTCGGTCATGTGATCAGGTCAGGTTTTTTTTTTTTTTTTTTTCGGTCATGTGATCATGTGATCAGGTCAGGTTTTTTTTTTTTTTTCGGTCATGTGATCAGGTCATGTGATCCAGGCCATCCCGATCACATGACCTCTCCACTCCTCCTGTCATTGGACACCACCTTCTCCCAGCCCCACCCCATCCAGCTCACTTCCTCATCCTTGTCCCTAT
The DNA here is from genome assembly GCA_029206835.1 of Rana muscosa. Classification (NCBI taxonomy): domain Eukaryota; kingdom Metazoa; phylum Chordata; class Amphibia; order Anura; family Ranidae; genus Rana; species Rana muscosa. The sequence continues at coordinate 428,713,930 of CM055121.1, read as the reverse complement.
ATAAGGCGTCTATCCACTTCTGCCCTTATGTCATGTTGATAAAGGAGCGCGACTTGCCAGGACACCGCAAGTCTGCACGCTCACGAAACGCGTCCATTTTTGATGACGTCACCCTCTGCAGCTTAACCACATGTGCGCTCCTAGCCTCGCTCTTAACATACTACAGGATCGTTGTCCCCGGAAGCCGGCCGCTCCATCTTCAGAGACACTCCTGTCATTCTACGCAGAGCTGAGAACCCCCTGTGACCTGCTGCTGATGATCGTCATCCTGACATTTTAAACGCCTATGTTAATTCACCTAAATGTGAGTGTATTTGTATCTACTATTAAAAACTTGTTACACTATTGCACTTAGAGGCACCTCTCTCCTTGTCTTTTATGCTTTATGTAGCGCTGTGTTCACACTAAACACATGAAACACATGTTGGTGACTTTGCATCTATTTGGGAGTTAGTCTAAGATTTTCACCCATCAAAAATGTTTTAAATGTTAAATGAAACTAAAGTCTAAAGTTGTACTGGGAGATAAGTAAATGTTGTCCAAATACAAGTGACATGACAAGTGATTCTTACTTGAATCTTGGTGTGTTTTTTATTATTCTTCCAGATCTGCCTTTTTTCAGGAGTTTCCTATAATAAAGAACATTTGAGTGCACGTACTCAACATCATATCCAGAGGTTGTCTTTCAGAAATAGACGTATGAGTGCTGCCAGCATTGCTGCAGAGGTTGAAGGGGTGGGGTGTCAGCCTGTCAGTGTTCAGACCATACGCCGTACACTCCATCAAATAGGTCTACATGGCTGTCGTCCCAGAAGGAAGCCTCTTCTAAAGATGATGCGCAAGAAAGCCTGCAAACAGTTTGCTGAAGACAAGCAGACTAAGGACATGGATTACTGGAACCATGTCCTGTGGTCTGATGAGACCAAGATAAACTTATTTGGTTCAGATGGTGTCAAGCTCGTGTGGCAGCAATCAGGTGAGGAGTACAAAGACAAGTGTTGTCTTGCCTACAGTCAGGCATGGTGGTGGGAGTGTCATGGTCTGGGGCTGCATGAGTGCTGCACTGGGGAGCTACAGTTCATTTAGGGAACCATGAATGCCAACATGCACTGTGACATACTGAAATCCCCTCCCTTCGGAGACTGGGCCACTGGGCAGTATTCCAACATGAAAACTACCCCAAACACACCTCCAAGATGACCACTGCCTTGCTCAAGAAGCTGAGGGTAAAGGTGATGGGCTGGCCAAGCAATCCTCCAGACCTAAACCCTAATGAGCATCTGTGGGGCGTATTCAAACAGAAAGTGGAGGAGCGCAAGGTCTCTAACATCCACCAGCTCTGTGATGTCGTCATGGAGGAGTGGAAGAGGACTCCAGTGGCAACCTGTGAAGCTCTGGTGAACTCAATGCCCAAGAGGGTTAAGAAAGTGCTGGAAAATAATGGTAGCCACACAAAATATTGACACTTTGGGCCCAATTTGGACATTTTTATTTAGGGTTGTACTCACTTTTGTTGCCAACGGTTTAGACATTAATAGCTGTGTGTTGAGTTATTTTGAGGGGACAGAAATTTTTCACTGTTATACAAGCTGTACACTCACTACTTTACATTGTAGCAAAGTGTAATTTCTTCAATGTTGTCACATGAAAAGATATAATAAAACATTTACAAAAAAAGTAAGGTGTGTACTCACTTTTGTGAGATACTGTATATATTAAATGAGTTACATAGAGGTTGGTCTATACCAGCCTTTCTCAACCTTTTTAACACAGAGGAACCCTTGAAATAGTTCTCCGGTCTTGGGGAACCCCTGCTAAAAAAAAAAATCTACAACTCATGATACATTAGTGTAATGGTCAGTGGGAAGAATGGTCCTTACACTTGTGGTCATTGGGAAGAATTACCTCCTTACAGAGAGCTAAAAAGATCACTGGTGTCAGTGGGAACTTATCTGACAGGCAGAAATTGCCCAATGCTAAAGGAACCCCTAGCAACCTCTGGAGGAACCCTAGGGTTCCACGGAACCCTGGTTGAGAATCACTGGTCTATACTGATGATGCTGGCTAGACCTACTACTACACAATATTGTCTTGGTAATCAACTTTTGTCACTAACAAATTAATAACTATGGAGTTGGTTTGCTTTCTCAATGTCAGCCACACAGTTTGCAAATGTGTGACACATGCAGTCGTAGGTTACCTTTGTTAGCGTGAACCACTAATGTTCATTTCAAACGAATAGAATATAACAGGGTAAACATTTTTAGAGATGACTGCAGGCAACAAATTGCATTCCAAGATAAACTTTAATAAAGTAACAAATACATTATTATTTTTTAAATATTTTTTTCTATAGGGGAGGGGTTCAGATTCATTGAATCTGAATCTGGCACATTATACCAATATAGACAGGTATGTAACTATAATGTTCCCACCTGATAAACACAGCCAGCCAAGCCTAAAGTATAGATGGGGACAGAGAAAAGGATATTGATACATACTGCTGTACCAAAACTATAATTAACTAGAGACATCATTTATTAAATAAGGGTGCTGTTTGTCTATTCAAGCTAGGGCAGTGCCTACCAGACTGAGACTGTGTACAACAATACATCAAAGATGCATCAGAAATTTCCTTTGTTAAAAACATGTAAAACATGTTTTCTCAATAAATGGGTAGGGTAGAACGATTCAGATGAACAAAAAGAAATCCATGTTTTATTTTGCAGTCTGCCCTTCTTTTCTGCTGACAATTGTTGTGTCCTAAATTAATATGCAGCAAATGACCTTGTCATGGAAGGTTATGGTCCATTAAGAAAGCGACAAATTAAATTCTTCAAGGCGTCTGTCGCTGAAGCCTGCCAAGCTACAGAGTATCAGTCAGGGCATCAATCTACAGCCGATGTGCAGCTTATAACATCCGCAGCTGAATTGGCATGTTCAAAGCATCGTCAAATAGTGAAAGCATGCCAATGTTAAAGTGTGCCCATTACTTAAAGAACAACACCCGTCAGAACAAAATCAGCGGTAAGTGTATCTAACTTGCCATTTCTTGTAAATATCAGAGGTAACCCTTCTTCACATTGGCTGATACCTGGGAAAGATATCTAATGCCTCGTACACACGACTGGGATTCCCGGCGGTAAAAAGACTGCCGGGAATCCCGAGGGGAAAACCGAGAACCTGCTTGGTAACTTTCCCTCTGTACACACGAGAGGTTTTCCCGTTGGGAAAACTGCGGTGAGAGCTTTGGCCGGGAATGCCGGCCATGTGTATGCTCCATCGCAGTGTTTCCCATAGGAAAACTGCTGGGTTAAAAACCGCCTGGAATGTGGTTTAGTTATTCTGATCAGACGTCATATGATGTAATAAGGATAACAAGACCGCGCGTGCCCGCAGTGGTGCGCAGCGTGGCCATCAGAGATGCTCTGTGTCAGTCTGACACACCGCAACTCCGATCGTGGTATGGAGCCTCTTAACACTTAATCAGCTGTGACCAATCATAGCTGATCATCGCGTGAACCAGGAAGTGCCAGTAAACAGCTTTCCTCAGTTCACGCTGACAGGGAGAGCCGATCGGCGGCTCTCCCTGTCAGAGGGGGGTCTGCGCTGAGAGCAGCACACTGCTTATCAGTGTAGCGCCCATCAGATGTGCCCATCAGCTGCCAATAAGTGCCCATCACCTGCCAGCCTGTGCCCCATAATAAACACATACCAGTGCTCATAAAAGTGTCAATCAGTGCCCACAACAGTGCCAATCAGTGTACATAAAAGTGCCAATCAGTGCCCCATCAGTGATGCCTGTCAGTGCCCTCCAGATGCCACTCAGTCATGCCTGTCAGTAGCTCCTCATCAGTGCTGCCTATCCAGTGCCACCTATCTGTGCCCATTTGTGCCCATCAGTGCCATCAGTGCCGCCTATCAGCGCCGTCAGTGCCGCCTATCAGTGCCGCCTATCAGTGCCCATCAGTTTTTTTATTTTTTTATTGTCAGCCCTTTTTTGTTTATAGAACAAAAATAAAAAATGGCAGAGGTGATCAAATACTACCAAAAGAAAGCTCTATTTGTGGGAAGAAAATTATAAAAAATTTGTTTGGGTACAGTGTTGCATGACTGCGCAATTGTCATTCAAAGTGCGACAGTGCTGAAAGCTTAAAATTGTCCTGGGCAGGAAAGGGGGAAAGTACAAGGTATTGAAGTAGTTAAATATACTAACTAGTTTAATGAAAATATAGCAGCTAATTGGACCGTATTTTCAATATTCTAGAATGGGGATAATATCTCCCATAGCTGATAGTAGCTTCGCTAGTTGAAAACGTGCAGCATGTGAAATGGAGAATTCAGCTGGGAATTATTAACCACCACAGCTCCGGAAGGTTTACCCCCCTTAATGACCAGGCTATTTTTTGCCATAGGGCACTGCGTTACTTTGACTGACAATTGTGCATTCGTGTGACGCTGTACCCAAATAAAATGTTGTCCTTTTTTTCCACAAGTAGAGCTTTCTTTTGGTGGTATTTGATCACCTCTGCGGTTTTTATTTTTTGCGCTATAAACAAAAAAGGCAGACAATTTTGAAAAAAAAAAACTATATTTTTTACTTTCTGCTATAAAACATACCCAATAAAAATGTTTAAAAAAATCTAATTTCTTCATCAGTTTGGGCCAATATGTATACATATTCTTGTTAAAAAAATCAAGCTCATATTTATTGGTTTGCGCAAAAGTTATAGCTTCTACAAACTATGGGATATGTTTAATTATTTCTTTTCTTACTAGTAATGGCAGCGCTCAGCGATTTATAGCGGGACAGTGATTATGCAGTGGACAAATCGGACACCTAACTAACACTTTTTACACTTTTTGTGGGCCAATGACACTAATACAGTGATCAGTGCTAAAAAATATGCACTGCCACTGTACTAATAATAGGAAAGGGGTTAATATCAGGAGAAATCAAAGGATTAAATGTATGCCTAAGTTGAGCTTACTAACTGTGGGGGAGGTGCATTGACTACAGAAGGCAAAGATCCTGCTTAGCAGAAACACAGGATCAGTACCTTCCCCTCTGACAGAACGACAATCTGCCTTGTTTACATAGGCAGATTGTCATTCTGCCTCTGTAGTGTCTAATCAATGGGTGCTGGCGGACATCGAGTCCTCAGTACCTGCCGCTGGGCTCCCTCTGTGTATAATCACAGCAGGAGCGGGTCGCCGGCTGCGTACGCGCAGGCCTGTGACCCGGAAGTGTCAGATCATGTACTAGGTACGTGATCTGCCACAGAGTGGCCGCCTTGCCTCAGTGTGGCCGCCCTGCCTCAGTAAATATATGTGGGGCGATCGCTGAGCGGTAATCTAACTCAATATTTGCAGTTATCAAATGTCAGATTCTCTTGCTCACGTATGAACTTTTAGCTTGGTTAAAGATATGAACATAAATGTAGCCTCTCAGCAATTAATTTAATTCAGAGATGGGCCCCAATGAACTTCCCAGCAAATGGAGGTGGGATTATATTATAGACTGCTGGACTGTCATGGTGGGGTAGTTATGATTGCCCCAGTATAGGGTTTTACAGGACATCAAGACAAAAAGATTGGGTAGTGGCGCAGCTAGATAAGTGTACAAATAAATACAAATAAATAAATACAAATGTCCATCAATGTAGTCTTTTGAGCAAGCAGCTCAGTATAATGGGAAAACAATCCACTATTTCAGGGCCAGCCTTGTTGGGGAAGTGGAAGCAAACTCCAAACATGCAGAAAAAGAGAGAAAAACAGGCACCTCTGAGTGAAGACTGTAACATTTCAAAGTCCATTGGCTGGGTTATTTTTATTTTTATTTTTTTTAGCAAATTACCTGAGCCTTTCTCTTTTTCAGGCATATATTGTGTAGCACACCCCCATAGGAGCTGCTGGTTTAAATTTGGGCCTTGTACGTTACCTCAATGTTAGTGTCTAGGGGAAGAAAGTCTATAAAAACTCCAATGTCCACACAAGATGTAAAACCTTCTGCTGCTAGGTTTTATTTTCTTTTGCATAAAACTTGTGAGGAATAGTAGAAGGATGAAGGGAAAGGGGAAGGTTCAGGTAAACAGTACAGATCACTGGGGAAAACTCCTCAACTATAAAGACATTCACCACTCCTCCTCAAGTGGTTATTGCTCACCCGGATAGGGTGAGCAATATTCCAGCTGCTAGGTCACTCTCACCTGGCCTAGTAGCCGGAATGATGTACGGTGCATCCTCCAATAGAATCACCATGCCTTCCTCAAGACACCAGCCTTCCGCTCAGTCTTTTCCAGGACAGGTCCTCCCTTGGTTTCCTCCATTGAGTGGCTTCCTCCCGCGGGACGGACAGCACAGGATCACCTTCAAAGTGTAGGCCCCTGTCAGCATAACTGGGCCTACTTGGTAGAGTTGCAGCCTCGGACCAACATGGTCCCGAAGCCGAGTTCACACAACACACCCTATGAGGGAAAGAAGGACCCAGAACAATGGCGTCTGCCCCTTAAGTACCCTTCCCCAGCATGCTCAGCCGGTAGACCACTCCCACTGAACTGTTCCCGGGGAAAGGCACCCAATGCACTTTGACCTGTCAGTCTTCCACATTGGCCTGGGGTGGTAACGCCACCTACGGGCAAACAGTGGGAAGTCTTCCAACACAGCCATAGCCGGAACAGAGGCTTAATTTATCATAATCACTTAAGTCTGAGCCCAACTATTGGCTCGGACACCCACTAAATTTAACAGTCATTGGGAGCAGGGCGCTACAAGAAGGTTACTACATTTCTACATACAATGGGACCATGGAGAACGAACATAGCCATTCTCTTAAAAGAGGTTTGGACACAGCAAAAAAAAAAAAAGGAATTTAGAAATTTGGAGGAGGCTGAGCGCAATAGAAGGTACATGCACAGAAGAGATTCTAACATTTTAACACAACATAATTTACTTGCCCAATACGCTCTTTTTGTTGTGTAATGAGCTTTAACATCTTTCTTCCTAACACAATTCTGAAATTACTGTCACACCAATGTAAGATGTATCACAAGATCTTCGGGCTTTCATGAAGTGTTTGTAAGAAAATGTCTTGACATGGCTGTATCAGCACGACAATGTGAAATGAATCTATACATGGGCATTGTATGGTTGACATCTCTGATATGGTATCTGGAAACAATCCAGGTGTTAAAAGTTCTATGGCATACATAGGGGTAACATGAAAAAGAACACACCATGATCTCGATAAAGGATATGATATGCAGCTAAATGGTATCATATAAACAACTAAACAACACACAAGTCAAGTATCACAACTTTTATATAAAGTTCATTAATATGAGAAAAGAACAATTCAGTAACAAAGTATGAATGCCTAAAGAGTTATTACAGAAAGTAAACAATCACTGTGAATTTTTGAACATGCCAAATGTTGTACATAGTTTTTCATTTAGCACAAATGTCCTATGAATGTAGTCAAATTTATGATATTTAACAGCCTAAAAACCTTTAAGGCCTATCTTAGGTGTATTGAATTAAAATTCACAGATGTCCAGTCAGAAAAGATTTCTTACAGCAGAGGTCTAAATCGCATGTTTGTACGAGAACTGAGATCCTTTACATTACAGCCCACCTCCTCTTATATCACTATCCTGCTCTTAAATCAGTGTCCTCAGCTCCCCCTGCATATCACAATCCCCGCTTTACATCATAGTCCCCCACTTCACATCACAGTTCCCCCTTCATAGTAGTGTTCTCAGCCTCCCTTCTCATTATGCCCACTTCAAATTACTCTCTATCCTCTTTACAGTGATCTTCTGAACCCACCATCACATCACATTCCTACTTCATTCACAGCAGTGTCTTCACCCCTCTTTATATCAACATCCCCAAGCACATCTGCCCCCCCCCCTTCCTCCCCAGCAGCGTATCCTTCTTCCATCCCTTCAGCCCCCAGCAGTGTCCTCCTCTTCCCCCTAACCTCTCCATCCCAGCAGTATCCTCCTCTGCCCTATTTCACCCACCCCCTGCAGTGTCCTCCTCTGAACCCCTTCACCCCCCAGCAGTGTCTTCCTCACTTACCCACAGTAGGCTGTCCTTCTCTGCCCCCTTTCACATCACCCCCCCCCCCTCAATCCTTCACAGCTAAGTTCTAACACCTTCACTCTCCTACCTCACAAGGGCACACAGCATAGTGGAGGGCAGGATGCAAAGGCATGCCAAAAGCTTTTCTTGTGATTTTTCCTTTTATACATCTGGTGCATTTGATTGTTTGATCACAAGGACTATTTTTTATTCCACTTGCATGGTCATTCTCAGTTAATTTCTTAATTATGTCAGGACTTCTTTATCCAATTCATTTGTGCCATGTGTAAATGCAGTTTAAATGTTTTTCCTCCTCTGCAGTATTAACCACCTCATTGCAGTTCAGTTGATACAGTTCATCTGTAAATTTTAGCCTTTGCACGTAGAATATCTCCTTTTGTGATGGCGCAACTGTCATCTTGGAAGGTCACTACATTGCCTTGTTTTAGAGCTTCTTCACTGACTAAGATTCGTTTTAAGAGCAGGGACATAGCAGACATTTTTCACAGGTATCTTTCTGGTGACACTCTGGGAAATAGGACAGTAAAGAAAATGTCTCATATTCCTTCTGATTCCATTATTTACCCATTAACTCTGGTGATATTTTCTGTTTTACTCTGGTCAAGGTGCATAAAGAAATTTCTATAATTTTTTCATGTGACTCATAGCTCCTGAATCAACACACCATGCCTGAAAAGATGGGGTGCAACTTTTGGATTGAAAAAACATATTCATTATCTAAAGCAAAATCATTATTTTTCCTTCACACTTTGGCCTTTTGTAGTTTAGTTTGTTTTTGCACTCGAGGTTTCCAGATTCTGCAATCTGCTTTTAAATGACATTGTTTCTTGCATGTTACCGTTTTTATTGCTATATTTCCTCTATAAAGCAGACTCTGTGACAAAAGCACTGTCCCTATTTATTAATGCTTTCTGTCTTATATTCACCCACAAGCTTGCCCATAACATATTCCAATGTCAGTTCATCATCTGGATGTGTATCAAGTGTTGTGACAAGTGTTTCATAACTTTTTGGTGAACCACTGAGTAATATTGCTGCAACATGAAAATCTTTTATTTCTTCTCCTATAACTCTGAGGCGTTTAACCATTTCCATTGTGTACCTTATGTAATCCTGCATATCCTGGCCTTTCATCAGCTTGGTTTGGTATAGCTTTATAATCAAATACAGTTTATTGCTGAGATTAGCTTTTTCATGCACCTTTTGTAATCCTTCCCACATTTCTTTAGTGGTTTTACACTTACATATATGTATGATTTGATCATCTTCCATGCTAAGAGAGATTTTTCTCTGAGCTTTCTGGTCTTCTTCTCTATCCACTCATCTGAAGGGTATTTTGGCCTGACTTCATTTATTCATGTCCATGTACTTTCTATTATTAGCAGCATTTTCACCTTGAATTTCCAAGACTGTTAATTCTAGTTTGTCAGATTCACAAATTAAAGATTTGTTGCAGCTGTGTTACTGGCCATTTTTCTTTTCTTTTATTGCAGTCTTTTTCTGGTGCTATATCTTGTACTTATCTGCTGTAGCTGGCTAAGACTGTGTTCTGCATAGTTCAAATGTGTTTTATCTGCTGCTTAAAGAGGAACTGCAGTCTGCTCACATAACTTGTAATAAAAACATCTTTGCTATTCTGAATCTTCCCTCCAACCACTTTGCATATTAATTTATATATACTGTGATTCTGTACTTGCCACATATGCTGCAGAAATCTCCCTCCACTCAGTCTGGCTGAATCCATTTTAGCTGAAGCTGCTGCCTGTTCACTTCCTGGATTTACACAGACACGCAGAGGCACACCTCCAGCTCTGCAGCCCTGCAGCTCTTGTTGGCCCTCTTATGACTCACCCCCCTCCCTTCCTGGAAAACTCTCACGAGAGTGAGAGAGAGAGCTGCGCATGATGTCATAAGCCTAGGCTTTTTACCAGACAAGAAACAGGGAGTGGGCTGTATAAGGTAATTACTGGCAGAAAAAAAAATGTTTTACAATCCAAACATTTTTTTAGCATTGATCACTAGGGATGAGCCTGATGTTCTAGTCGACCATAAGTTCGACTCGAACATCGGGTTTTTGCCTGTTCGCCGAATAGCGAACAATTTGTGGTGTTTGCGGCAAATTCGAAAGCCGCGGAACACCCTTTAAAAGTCTATGGGAGAAATCAAAAGTGCTAATTTTAAAGGTTAATATGCAAGTTATTGTCATAAAAAGTGTTTTGGGAGCTGGGTCCTGCCCCAGGGGCCATGTATCAATGCAAAAATAAGTTTTAAAAAACGTCCGTTTTTTAGGGAGCAGTGATTTTAATAATGCTTAAAGTGAAACAATAAAAGTGAAATATTCCTTTAAATTTCGTACCTGGGGGTGTCTATAGTATGCCTGTAAAGTAGCGCATTATCCTGTGTTTAGAACAGTCCCTGCACGAAATGTAGTTTCTAAAGGAAAAAAAGTCATTTAAAACTACTCACAGCTATAATGAATTGTCGGGTCCCGGCAATACAGATAAAAGTCATTGAAAAAAACGGCATGGGGAAACCGCCGGAAACTCCCGTTGTGTCAGAGGGGGGCGGGGTCACCCGTACATGTCACTGGGTAACCCCACAGCGTTTCCCCGTTGCGTCAGAGGGGGCAGGGTCACTCGGGCGTCATTCGGCAGCCGCCTCCCAATTTTTGTAACTTTTTGGGGTGAAATGGAAGGGGTACAATGTACTCCCCTTACCAATTCACATGGGGGGGCCGGGATCTGGGGGTCCCCTTTGTTAAAGGGGGCTTCCAGATTCCGATAAGCCCCCCACCTGCAGACCCCCAAAACCACCGGGCAAGGGTTGTGGGGATGAGGCCCTTGTCCCCATCAACATGGGGACATCCTCCCCATGTTGAGGGCATGTGGCCTGGTATGGTTCAGGAGGGGGGCGCTCTCTCGTCCCCCCTCTTTTCCTGCGGCCTGCCAGGTTGCATGCTCGGATAAGGGTCTGGTATGGATTATGAGGGGGGACCCCTATGCCATTTTTTTTTTAAATTGGCGCAGGGTTCCCCTTAATATCTATACCAGATCTGAAGGGCCTGGTATGGAATTTGGGGGGACCCCCGCGCAATTTTTTTTTAAATTTTGGTTCGGGTTTTCCCTTAATATTAATACCAGACCCAAAGGGCCTGGTAATGGACTGGGGGGAGGACCCATGCCATTTTTTTCTATGACTTTTATCTCTATTGCCAGGACCTGACAATTCATTATAGCCGCGAGTAGTTTTAAATTACTTTTTTCCTTTAGAAATTACATTTTGTGCAGGGACTGTTATAAACACGGGAAACATGCACCACTTTAGAGGCATACTATAGACACCCCCCAAGTACGAAATTTAAAGGAATATTTCACTTTTATTGTTTCACTTTAAGCATTATTAAAATCACTGCTCCCTAAAAAACTGCAGTTTTTAAAACTTTTTTTTTGCATTGATACATGTCCCCTGGGGCAGGACCCAGGTCCCCATACACTTTTTATGACAATAACTTGCATATTACCCTTTAAAATTAGCACTTTTGATTTTTCACTTTCGTGTCCCATAGACGGTGTTGGCGTGTACGAACATTTTTTGCCTGTTTGCATGTTCTGCTGCGAACCGAACCGGGGGTGTGTTCGGCCCATCCCTATTGATCACTGTAATAATATCACTGGTCCCCAAAAGGTTTTAAAAGTGTCAGTTATATGTCCGATTTGTCCGCCACAATGTCGCAGTCCCGCTAAAAATCACCGCCATTACTACTAAAAAAATAAATAAAAATTCTATAAAAATATCCCATAGTTTGTAGATGCTATAACTTTTGCGCAAACCAATCATTATACGCTTATTGGGATTTTTTTAACAAAAGTATGTAGCAGAATACATATTGACCTAAATTGATGAAGAAATTTGATTTTTTACATTTTTTTATTGGGTATGTTTTATAGCAGAGAGTAAAAAATATATATTTTTTCAAAATTGTTAGTCTTTTTTTTTTTTATAGTGCAAAAAAATTAAAACTGTAGAGGTGATCAAATACCACCATAAGAAAGCACTATTTGTGGAAGAAAAAAAAAGGAGACCATTTTTTTTGGGGTACAGCGTCGCACTACTGCACAATTGTCAGTTAAAGGGAGGTGAACCTTCTGGGGCTGAAGTGGTTAATAATAACTAACTCTTTTGTACCTATTAGTCCATTGACACTAATAAAGTATACCAGACTTTGATGGGGGGACCTTGGTTGGAATTAAGCTTTAAATATTTGGTGCTAAAAGGTACCTTGTTATTTTGTTTTTTTCTCTTTTAACATACTTCGATATTTTTTCAAATTGATGTATAAATGAATAATAAATAATGATGTATAAGTTAAATAAATAATAACTAAACTGTACTCTAAATATATATTTGTTTTATAGTATCAAAGTTGAGCCTAATAGTTAAAATATGTGTTTCAGCTATGGGTGCTGCAATCAATATTTCAAATACAGCTTTTAAATTATCAAAGTTGCATTAAGGTTGATCCTTATCTGAGCCCAGAAGACAGTCTATGGCAGATCTGATGTGCCAAACACATGCTCTGTTAGAAAAACGTTTTACAAAATAACACAAATTACAATGTAAAATGGCCCTTTCCAATATCTTTATATTTGCTTAAGTGCAGTTCAAATCACTACAGGGCTGTCAAAACAAACAGTCCTTGTTTGATGAAGAAAGGATCTGGGGAAATCCAAGCACTTTGACACTCTAATGCAAGGAATAAAGTCTTCCAAGAGTACCAGAGAGCTGTTCCACGGCATACCAAGTAGAGCACTTGAGCAGTTCCCTGAATGTTGCAATTTCAGTGTCTGTGTACACTCAGCATAAACTGTTTCTGTGTTTTGCAAAAAAAATAAAAAATCTCTTTTTGTTGGAGGGTATCTAGCCAATCTTTCTAAACTAAAATTGCAGGAGACACTAGCAAAATTTCTCCAGTCATATAAATGTAGAAGTAGACTGATAAGATCTCTATGTCTCTGAGAAGCTTTAATATGTCCAAAGTTTAGCAGTTTTGTTTAAATTTTTATTCTCAATTAATTGAATTAATGCACTTACATAGTCATGGCCGAAATTGTTGGCACCCCAGAAATTTTTCCAGAAAATCAAGTATTTCTCACAGAAAAGTATTGCAGTAACACATGTTTTGCTATACACATGTTTATTACCTTTGTGTGTATTGGAACAAAACAAAAAAAAGGGAGGAAAAAAAGCAAATTGAACATAATGTCACACAAAACTGCAAAAATGGGCTGGTCAAAATTCTTGGCACCCTTAACTTAATATTTGGTTGCACGCCCTTTGGAAAAAATAACTGAAATCAGTCGCTTCCTATAACCATCAATAAGCTTCTTACACCTCTCACCCGGAATTTTGGACCACTCTTCCTTTGCAAACTGCTCTAGGTCTCTCTTATTGGAAGGGCGCCTTTTCCCAACAGCAATTTTAAGATCTCTCCACAGGTGTTCAATGGGATTTAGATCTGGACTCATTGCTGGCCACTTTAGAACTCTCCAGTGCTTTGTTGCCATCCATTTCTGGGTGCTTTTTGATGTATGTTTGGGGTCATTGTCCTGCTGGAAAACCCAAGATCTCGGACGCAAACCCATCTTTCTGACACTGAGCTCTACAGTGCAACCCAAAATCCAGATTTCATGATGCCTTGCACACATTCAAGGCACCTAGTGCCAGAGGCAGCAAAACAACCCCAAAACATCATTGAACCTCCACCATATTTCACTGTAGGTACTGTGTTCTTTTCTTTGTAGGCCTCATTCCATTTTCGGTAAACAGTAGAATGATGTGCTTTACCAAAAAGCTCTATCTTGGTCTCATCTGTCCACAAGACATTTTCCCAGAAGGATTTTGGCTTGCTCAAGTTCCTTTTTGGCAAACTGTAGTCTTGCTTTTTTATGTCTCTGTGTCAGCAGTGGGGTCCTCCTCGGTCTCCTGCCATAGCGCTTCATTTAATTTAAATGTCGACGGATAGTTCGCGCTGACACTGATGCTCCCTGAGCCTGCAGGACAGCTTGAATTTCTTTGGAACTTGTTTGGGGCTGCTTATCCACCATCCGGACTATCCTGCGTTGCAACCTTTCATCAATTTTTCTCTTCCGTCCATGCCCAGAGAGATTAGCTACAGTGCCATGGGTTGCAAACTTCTTGATAATGTTGCGCACTGTGGACAAAGGCAAATCTAGATCTCTGGAGATGGACTTGTAACCTTCAGATTGTTGATATTTTTCCACAATTTTGGTTCTCAAGTCCTCAGACAGTTCTCTTCTCCTCTTTCTGTTTTCCATGCTTAGTGTGGCACACACAGACACACAATGCAAAGACTAAGTGAACTTCTCTCCTTTTTATCTGCTTTCAGGTGTGATTTTTATATTGCCCACACCTGTTACTTGTCCCAGGTGAGTTTAAAGGAGCATCACATGCTTGAAACAATCTTATTTATCCATAATTTTGAAAGTGTGCCAAGAATATTGACCAGCCCATTTTTGGAGTTTTGTGTGACATTATGTCCAATTTTCTTTTTTTACTCCCTTTGTGTGTTTTGTTCCAATACACACAAAGGGAATAAACATTTGTATAGCAAAACATGTGTTACTGCAATACTTTTTCTGGGGTGCCAACAATTTCGGCTATGACTGTACATAGAACATAGTTAGGGGGGAAAATTCAGTCAATAATAGGAGCCTAGGGATCATCCAATTTTAAGGTTCAGGTATTTAATCAAGGACTGGACCAGGGTACATCTAAAATATAGATCTTGCATATCACTATATAAAATAATAAGTTGTCTGTATTAATGGTGAATGGTGGAAGAGAAGGTGCTAAGGATCTTAGGCAGTTGTAATGTTTTAATTTTTTTTAAGTTTTAATCTTCAATTTTAAATTTTTAGTTTTTAAATCAGAGTGTATGACGTGTACTGTTCATGTATATAGCGGAGAGCATCTGGGCTACGTTACCACAGGTTCTTTTTTCCCATTCGGAGGGATCAGTAGGAGGAGTGAAGGGGTGGGTTTGTAGTGTAGTTCAACCGCCCCTACTCTGACAAACCGTGGGAGGAGCCCAGATGCTGAATACAAATAGGCTTGACACGCAGCGCGGTGACATCACCTTTGAAAACGAGTGACGTCGAAACGCGTCATGTGATTGGTTGCTGCGGACGCCTACGTCACTTCCGGGTTCGGGGACACAGTGGAAACTTATGGACATTTCCTGGAATCCACTACCCCGATACCCAACAACGCAAGTCACCTCTGCGCATTGTTTTTACGGCAACCGGATCGCATGCAGTGAAGTCTGTTGGCTGCACGAGGGTCCTGGTTAGCCTGAATTTTTATTTTCATACAGATTCTT
Source organism: Rana muscosa (assembly GCA_029206835.1). Classification (NCBI taxonomy): domain Eukaryota; kingdom Metazoa; phylum Chordata; class Amphibia; order Anura; family Ranidae; genus Rana; species Rana muscosa. The sequence goes on along the minus strand of CM055121.1, from coordinate 428,698,425 downwards.
TATTTTTTGTCTATGTTATACCTTTTTAATAAACCACCGATTTACACTATGGGAGCCCATTCCATGTTTTTTTCCTAATAACATCTCTGGAGGAGCCGGTGTGGGAACCAGAAGAAGGAGAGTCACCTGGCCTTAAAGGAGCGCAGCGGGAGAGCAGTGAACCGTACCTGCCGCATGGCCCGGATAGACGCCTATTACCACTGCAGGGGTGCAACCTTTTGGTGAGTGCAATCACACTCGGGGGGGGGGAGCATGACTGTCACCATAGATCGCTGCAGGATCACATGGACAGCAATCGCACCAAGTCACCTTTATAAATAATTTGCTTTCTTGAACTGTAGTCAGTTACTTTTGAAACAAAACAGCTGTCTGAACAATACAAGGAGGGACCCTGACCCCAGGATTATCTGTGGGGACCAGGGACCATCCAGTGAATGAAAAATACAAAAATACATTGAAAAAACACATTGACTTCAGTTCTGAACCACACTGGCAATTATCTGTTCAATTATTAATATGTTAATTTTCAGCCTTTGTTGTTTAGCCTTTTGTTGTTAGCCATTCTGTTGTTAGCAGTGTTGTTAGCGGTGTGATTTATGTTAGTGGTCTATCCCTTAGGTGGCTAGTTGAAACCACAGCCAGCGTTCTGAAGCCACATGCCTAATAGGAACAACCTAATCACTACCACATATAATAGCATCACTGGGGAGGAGGTTCACCAATACACAGCCAACCCTTTATTATCACATCCTGGGACTAAGGGAGGCCCCAGGATTAACATTACCCTCACTTGAGTGAGGACACTACCCACTTTGTGTTTTTTTTGCCACACCTAATCATTTATTATTTGTGGTTCACCTTCAATGCACTGATCAGCCACATCTGGTATTTTTCACATTATCCACATATTTTAATAAACGCATTTAGTCGTATATTGTTTACAAATTGCACACCTCACTGGTTTAAATAGGCCTATACCACCACCCCTATATCATTTGCCCATATTCAGTTCCCTTTAGGATTCTCCAGGGGGTCAGCAGCCTTTCTCACTTAGCGCGGATATCATTTGTATTAAATGTTTTAATTCACAGCCAGCTGACATTACCAAAACCTTTTTTAGCATCCAGAATAATAGCGGAGTTGCAGCATGTCATGAGATACGCATGAACATTTTCCAAAATAATTAGGGTTTTCTGTTATCAACTCCAGATCTCTCTTTAATGACCCAGCATGTTCTTGGTGGCATCCAAGTAGCTAACCTAATTTTGAATGCAATTTTAACACCCTAATTGCTGAGAAGGTCTGGGTCTATGGGGTGGTAGGTATCTTTACCTTGATTAAAAAAAAGAGGTAGAGGGAGTCCAGGCAATTATAAAAAGAGCATTGCCAAAGGTTTGAACACATCCTGACAGTTTTCCATCCAGACAAAGCAATTCATTTTTAAGCAAGGTGCTTAGTAGCAGATGTAAATCAGGCTGTGAAAAGGACTCTGTTTATTGATTTGGTAGAGGTAAGCACATCTGGCCTACATGCATTTTGAACTTCTGCTATCTCTCTCACCTCTTCCATACACTCATCCCCATTGCTTTGTAAAATCATCTTGAAATTTACATTTGCAAATCAAGGTGGTGGAAATCATTCAGCAGGAGAAAATCATTTTTGATGCGCCCATTGGGTAACAGTTTTGCAGTGAATGGTTAGATGGCTTTTTCAAAGCTGTTAGTATGGGGTGGTCATGAGATGAAGAACAAGGAGACTACAAACTCCTCTTAGACGGGGACACTCTGCTGTTCAATTTTAGATCTTGACACCAATCTTACATGATATAGATTAGGGGTGTAAAACCTGCGGCCCACCGGCCACATGCGGCCCAAGGTGGGTTTGAATGACCCCCAACACAAAATCGTAAACTTACTGAAAAATGTTGATTTTTATTCTTCTATTTTTTGTCTATATGTGTTTACACTTAGTGGACACATGCAGCCAAAATTTGACAGTGTCTCTTTACTGAACTTTTATAGGTTTTATCTGCCAAAAAAAAAAAATATCCCATTCTTCACAATCACGCTTTATTTATGTCATCAGTTTTCAGCAGCACCTGTATTTGTGAGTAACTATTTTCAAGGATGAAGCACAGGAAGGGCAAAATGAGAAGAATTGAGCAATCATTAAGAATTTTTACTACATCCATCGAACCAGATATCGGTGTGTTAATTCAGGGGTAGGCAACCTCGGCCCTCCAGCTGTGATGAAACTACAAGACCCATGAGACATTGCAAGACCCTGACAATCACAGGCATGACTCCTAGAGGCAGAGGCATGATGGGATTTGTAGTTTCACCACAGCTGGAGTGCCGAGGATGCCTACCCCTGTGTTAGATTATCAAAAACCATGTCAAATATTGCACTAGCTTTATGTTTTTTTTTTATTATAAAAAAATATATATATTGCACTAGCTTTATGTTGCCCTCTTTTACTTTTATAATAAAAAATATAAAAAAAAAATAATAATTTAATTATTCAGATACTGTAGGTATGTGATCTATATTAGTGATCATTAACTTGTGATCTGCCTGACTTTTCTGCTCATCGGCTAACCTTATTGTTAGTGTATTTTATGTGTGGCCCAAGACTACTCCTCTTCTTCCAATGTGGACCAGGAAGGTCAAATGGTTGGAAACCCCTGATATAGTTCATACTTATCATACAAAGACACTGAGTTGTTTTTAAACCAAAATAAAAAGTGTAACCATGTATGGCTAGCCTTCAAGGGTTACTGAACAGTATTTCCTAGAATTAAAACCCGTCCACCTGAAAAAAAAACATAGGATGGAAATGACCAAACAGATCACTCAACAATTCAACTAAGCTATGTATTAAATATAAATGTATTTAATTTTTTTAATTTCCTTGAATACTCTGTTATAAAGGAATCAATTTTTTTCTCAATAATGAAGTAACAGTAATGTGATTTAAGCTTCCTTGTGTCAGCGTCACATTCTGGAGCAGCTCAGGCGTTGTCTGACTGTTCAATGGTCATCTGATTTCCTGTCACACCAAATACAGTAATCAGCACAATTCCTGACATATGTTATAAAACATGGCAACTGTTTTCTATGAATTATTCATTCATAAAAATATAACAAAGCTTTCTTGATGGATGGGAATGCCGTTTTAACCAATAAATGCAAATTGAGGCATATATTGAACAGTTTGCAATTGCAAAGAGACCACAGTATTCTATGATTGTAGTAACAGTTTGTAAATCACTGGGATCAGAAAGTATTTGGTCCATAACTGTTTAGTGAAAACATAAAGAAAGATGCAAATAAAGCACATACACCATAAATATTTGTACAACATAAGAGCTATTAAGATATTCTCAGATGTTTGATATGACAGGAAATCAGATGACCATTGAACAGTCAGCTTGGGCTGCTCCACATTTCCATTTCCAGGGCTATTTCTAGAATGAGGCAAGGTGAATATCTTGCCCTTGGGCCAGACACTGCAAAAGGACATGCAAAAAGCAAGTTTTTTGTAAGAGACTAAAACAGGAACTGTGTTGCCTCCAGCAACCAATCAAATGCTCCTTTTTTTTTTTTTTTTAAATAGATTTTATTGAAGGTAAAAGTCATACAGATTACCACAGCAATAGAAGTAATTATATTTTTACATATCAATAGTTGTGTCAAACCAGTAAATTTGATAAGAGAAGACAATAATGTATAGATAACAATACGCATCCTAGGAGATACAAGAGTGAGGTCCCATGCAAGGGATGAACAAACAATGTAGGAGGTAAGAGCTTTCAAAGCTAAACATCCCTATGTAAGGGGGGAGGATAAGTGAATGGATCCTGGAACTGGGGAGGACCCTAGGAAAACTGGAAGGCAGAGAACAGAACAAAACAAAACCAAAAACCTAGGGAGAAAGAGAAAAGAAAAACGGGGGGGGATGGGGGATGATGGGGGGGGGGGGTGGAAGTAGACACCAAGCTTCCATTATGAGGGGTATCAAGGAGGTAGACATCAAATTGCACTGGAAATATCTAGAGTGCATCTCACCATGTAGATTCAGTCCCATCAATAGAGGTCACCCCGGGGGGGAGAGTAGAGACACTGGAGGTGATGGGAGGGGTGGCCCGTAATAGGAGAATGAAAACAGTTTATAGACCAAATAGGCTTGCCATCTGTGGTAGAAACGTTGTTTAGCAGTGTCAAGCGAGAAGTCTGTATTTAGTCTATCTTTGAAAAGAAGCAGCAGAAGTTCCTTTTTGACTTGTGAAGTATTCGGGGGAATATTGGATATCCAATTTTTCAAGATGGCTCTCCTGGCGAGTAGTAGACATATCAGAGACCATTCTTTATGTGAAGGGGGGCCTTTGGGGACCATGGCAGCAACAAAGGGTCCCAGTAACCAAAGATGAGGAGGAATGGGTCCTTAGGTAGTTTCATCAGGGTCACTTTGAAGATGTAAGCCAGGACTTGATCCCAGAAGACGGATATGTGGGGGCATGACCAGAAGCGGTGCGTCAGGGAAGGTTTGAATTGATGACAGCGAGGGCATGAAGAAGAGGTTTGTGATTGGTTGGCGTAGAGAAAGGGAATGTGAGCACGATGCACAATTTTCAGCTGAGTTTCCCTCCAAATTTCATTGGGGATCAGTTTATGTATAGTATTAAGGCTCTGTAATAGTTTGTTGACCAGCTCCGGGTCTGGGAAGTCTTTGGTCCAGTTGGCCACTGATGAGGAAGCTAGGGATGATGTTGTTTTTAGTAGAAGAGGTCGATATATATCCGAGATCTTATAAGAACCTTCCGAAAGGAGGACTTCCGTGATAGAATTTTTTAACCTTTTGTTATCGTTTCTACATGCATTCTTCAGGAAACTGACACATTGTCCATAGTGAAAAGCGTGGGATTGTGGAAGTGAGAACGCGTCGGCTAGGGATTGGAAATTTATGGGACGACCCGTCTCCATATCACAGAGTTGTGAAAATTTCGTAAGTCCTTTCCGATGCCAGGTGGCATAGGGATGGTGCTCCAGGCCTGGGATGAAGCTCGGGTGGCCTTGAATTGGAAGGTGGCCGGATATGAAGGGCGAAAGATGCAGGCTTTTTCTGACTTCTCTCCATGCAATGGCCGTGTCTCTTAGTAAAAGGTTATGTTGGAATGGTATTGGAACAGATTTCCACTTGCAGTGGAGGAGAGCTACTAGGGAGTATGGGTATGCCATTTGGGTTTCCAAGGCATAATTGGAGTAGCGGGACGCTTGGGCTATCCAGTCTAGACCTGTCCATAGTAGGCAAGCTAGGTTATAGGTTCTAACATTGGGGAGACTAATACCCCCTTCACGCCTGGGAAGATATAATTTCTGGAGGGCTATACGTGGTCGCCTACCTTTCCAAAGGAATTTAGAGATGGCTGCATTGAGAACTTTTGTATGCTTATGATGCAGAAGCAGTGGTATGGTTTGGAGTGGGTAAAGTAAACGAGCAAAGCTGACCATTTTCACCCGGTGACATCTTCCCAAGAGCGAAAGAGGCAGATCCATCCAATTATCAAGTTCCTGAGATATTTTTGTGAGTAGAGGGGGATAGTTGAGATGATAGAGAGAGGAAGGTGTTTTCCCTATTTTGATCCCTAGGTATGTGATATGGGAATGTGCTACCTTGAAAATAGAGTGATGTATCCATGGAGGGTCGGGGCATGAGCCTATGGGAAAGATTTCACTTTTGCTATAATTTATACGAAGGCCTGAACATATTCTGAATTAATTGAATACGGATTTGATTGTGGGCATATCCAAGGATGGGTTAGAAGAGAAAATAAGGACATCGTCAGCAAAGAGGGAAGTACATAGTTCGTGATCACCAATGTGAATGCCATGTAGTGGGGCCGTTTGGTTTAAAAATCGCGATAAGGGTTCTAATGCTATATTAAATAGGAGCGGGGACAAGGGACAGCCCTGCCTAGTGCCTTTATAGAGACGAAATTCCTCCGAAAGAAGGCCCGCTGCCACCAGCCTAGCTGCTGGAGCGGTATACATGGACTCTATAAGGCGGGCGAAGGGGCCGGTGAATCCCATAGAGGACATTACTAAAGAAAGCCACTCAAATGTAACGTTATCAAAGGCTTTCTCCGCATCTAGAGTGATGATTGCAAAATCACCCCTCAGGTTATTTTTGGCATGTTCTAGGGCCAGCATCACTTTCCTAGAGTGGCAGTCCTGCCTTTAACAAAACCCGATTGAGCGGAGTGGAATAAAGAAGGAATGATGGATGCTAATCTGGTGGCAACAATTTTTGAGAGAATCTTGACATCTAGATTTAAAAGTAAGATAGGCCGATAGGAACCTGGTTCTAGGGGGTCTTTGCCTTTTTTGGATAGTAATTTTATGGTGGCTTGGTTCCCCGTGGGTAAGTACGGGCCACCAGACCATATGTGTTGATATACCTCACATAGGGTGGGTTCCAATAGTGATTTTAGGGACTTGTAAAATTCGCCTGTGAAACCATCAGGGCCAGGGGCTTTAGAAGGGGCTAGGTTCCGGATGGCTAACGATATCTCAGGGAGGGATATGGGCATGTTCAGGCTTTCTAATTGTGAGGGAGTGATTTTGGTGAGGGATATTTTTTCAAGGAATGAGAGTGCCATCGGTTTATCTATGGGATCGGCAGCGTATAGGGATGAGTAGTAGTGGAGCATAGCTTCGTTGATGTCTCACTGCAAGGTTTTGATAGAACCCGTAGCGTCTCGGAGGGAGGAGATACATGTCGGGCAGGTCTGGGTTTGAGGGCCTGAATCTTTTTGGAGAGTCCTTACGCGGGCTTCTTTGGTCGAGACCTCGGTTGATTGAAGTCGTCCTGGATGAGGGGCTGAGGTGAGGTCCCGAGTGAAGAGAGCGTAGGAAGGCTTCTGCTTCAGATGGGTCTTGGAATGAAAGCTGGTCCCCATTGGGTGCTTTGAGCCGCAGGGTGGCGGGGAAGGCCAGGGTGAATTTGATTTGTTGACGGTGCAGTTCCGTGCAGACTTGCTGGAAAGCCTTAATTTTTTGGGATACTTCTATGGAGTAGTCCGCAAAGACCAAGATTTGCATTCCGTCTATCTGGAGAGATCTGGATTGCCGGAATTTTGGCAGAATGGAGGCGTTGTCTGCATAATTCAGATATTTGGCGATAATCGGTTGTGGCGACTTGCGATCTGAGTTAAAGAGTCCCATGTGGTGTGCCCTTTCCACTGTGCAAGGGCCGGGGAGGCCTAAGGACTCTGGAATACGTCTTGCACATAGATCCGTGAGGGCTGATGGTTGCAGAGATTCTGGGATGCCAATAAAGCGCAGATTGCACCTCCTGGACCTATTTTCCAAATCGTCCAGCTTGTCTAATATGAACTGATTGGTTTTGTCCTGAGCATGTTCCAGGGCCTGGGTTTGGTACAGTTCATCCTACAAGGTTGATATGCGGTGTTCTGCCTCATTGAGCCTAGTGGAGTGTTCTCCTAGTTGGGCCTTGAGCTGCTGCATGCCTGCACTGACAGCTTTCTCCACGGAGGCAGCTATCATGGGGGTGAGGAGAGCTGCTACAGCCTGTGCAATCCTTTCTGTGGTGTTGTCCCCAGCAGGAGGTGAAGGAGGAGAATAACGAAAGACAAACAAATACTCCTGCGCGCAAGTGGAATACCGGACAGTTTGAAAGTGAACAAATGGATGACACTTGGCTTTGCTGCCTTCACAGATAGGGGTATCCTAGTGGTAGATAACAAGAAAAGAAAAAGAAAGCCGCACCAGCCTCGTGCATTACCGTTGGATAAATTTATTATAGCGAATAAAAGAATCCTACTTACAAACAAACGAAAAAGCCATGCGTTTACAAGGAACCACAGAGGCGCAGCAATGCGTCCAAAACGAATCCACTCGAATCGGTCACGGAGGGATTGACAAAGATCACTGCTGGCTGACGCGTTTCGAAGACGAGTCTTCTTCCTCAGAGCTCAGCAGTGTTCCTCTCTCTGACTACCCAATATATACACGCATATGCACCTGAAGGAGGAGAAGGCTGTGGTGGGGAGGTGAGCGAATCACCGCTTACCTCCATTGCAGGCGCCGCTTCCGAGGAGGGAGCCGAGTAGGCCGAAGCCGCGGCCTCGATTTGCGGGTGTACCTGTGGAGCCACCGTGGTCGCGTACGAGCGAATGCCGTTTTTTTTCGACAAAATGGTCCATGGCGTGGCCGTGAATGACCAGGGGGGTGAGTGGATGGTCAGGATAGGTGTCCTACGGTTTTATATGCCGTTTTTTGGGGTCAAGCTGCGGAGCTAGTGAGGAAGGCAGCTACTCCATACCGCGCCGGAACCGGAAGTCCCTTTTTTTTCTTCTAACTCAGGTTTCAAAATATTAGTAAAATCTTATTTCTCGTAACAGACAATCATTTAAAAAGATGTCATACATAAAACCCAGGTTTTTGTGAGACCAATGTTTGTTCCAGTAGCCAACAAAATAATAAGAGCAGAACTTCAAATATTGCACAACGTACTGATTTTTACTTCAGGGAATTAAAGTGGGAGCTATGTTTCAACCCTAACTGGGGCTAAGATAACCCAAGAACACAAAAGTAATATATTGCAGTTTACCAGTCCTTAGATATAGCGGCTGCATCAGTTTTTTTTTATTCAGCTAGTGATCCTGCCACTAGCACACCTCCTGTCCTAGAGCGACAATGCTAACTCATTGTAGAGTATCTATGGAGGAACAGCATTGTCACAATAGGACAGATACTGATAGGAATACAGTACACCTGTTCCTCTTCTTGTCTCTATATTGTGGAGGAAGTGTTCTGTAGTCTGCATAAATGAACTGGGAAGGCCTGGCATCACTACCTGAAATAAAAATGCAGTGTGCACAGGACACAGAATACTACTGAAATACTGGCAGAATCAACACGTATTTTTGTATTTAATAAACAGTTAAAACAAACTTATTTTAAAGCTGTTGGACTCTTCAATAGTTTTAGTGAATGCTGGAATGATATTGTAGGACTGGAAAGGAAAAATACTATTAGGTTACTGTGAAGATAATGAGGTCTAAGGACCTCCAAACTGAATGGGAAAGTCTGGTTGCAAACAGTGTCAAACTCTCTAGTATTTTCAAGTCTGCTTTAGAACATTTAGATTTGAATCTGTTGCTTGTGCCCAGGCAGTGACATTAATAACAGACACCCTTGTCTAACCCCCTTCCTCACCGGGACACAACAGTAGTACATTAGTAAAGTGAATGCATTTCAACAGTCTAAAAGGAATACAATCAAATAGATACACAAACAGAGACCTTTCATTAAGTTTCAAAGGACAACCAAAGAGCCTCATAACATCAAGATTTTTAGCAGTAGTCTACACAGTCATCAGCACTTACAAAATCACACTGAAACTCAGAGATTTGTCATTAAAACCTGACACAGGTAATTAAACCCTTTTGACTGACATCTCCAAAGCCAACAACCTAGTAGCAGAGGCTTTATTGCACGCCATAAATATTTTAGCAAACAGTGAACAGTCAGCCATATTCCTGGCTTTTTATCTCTCACTACAGAACCAGAATCTACACATTATTCCTAACTCCTGACATGATTAAATTATGTTCATATTGATCATCCACCCAAATGTAGAAGAGGATTACACTCATTCTAAAACAAAATATTCCTATATTGCAAGGTGCAGGGAGCTAAGAGAGAACATTAGGAAGGCACATACAAAACCTATATCAGGAGAAGTCTTGTTCAAAAGATAATTTCATGCTAGACGAAAAAAGAATATTGTTTTTGTTTTGAAGCATGTGATCATGGAGAAATATTGATACAATTAGAAAACTGTATCTGAAAGAGAGTCTGCTGAAGTTGCACGATACAGTTACACACCCCTCCTGTGATTGGTCATGTCATCTCTGTAAACACCCTCCTCAGTGTCCTGACAAGATCATTGCATCTGAAGCTCAGTAGCTCTCCATTTCTATTGAAATGTCTTACATATGCAGAGAGTCATTCAGAAGTCCAATTACTGTAATACAGTAGAACCAAACTTATGCTTTATTGAATTTGACTTTGGTGGAACCATAGATAAGGCAACACCCTGCTAAACACTTTCATCTTTATTCCAATTGTTTACTGTTGCTAATATTGTCTATTTAGTAATACCCCTTTCTCTATATATTTTACCTACCTTTTCTTTCACTAAACAATATTTTAAACTTACTAAAGGAGAAGTAGGGCCAAAGCTCTTTTGGCCCTACTTCTTCTATGGGTCACAGAAGTCCACTTAGTTCTGTACTCCTGTGACCTGTATTCAGCCACTCAGCCAGTGCAAGCTCTGGAGAGATCCTGACTTTAAGCTGCTGAGAGCCTGAGCCATCCACTCCCATCCCTTCACAGCCCTGCACTGCAGTTTTCAGTCATAGAGGTGGCAGGGGACAGATGCAGCGTTGGACCAATGCTGCATCTAACAAGGTGAGTATTCATTTTTTTTTTTTTTTTTTTATTTCCGAACTCCTCTTTTAAGCCTTATCTCTAAATGCTCTAACTAAGAGCTACAAGGATTCTTGCTTGTTTAAATAAGTTACCATATTTTAACCTCTGTCATATCCCTGTCTATGTGTATTACAGATATTTCTTAAAAAAGCCGAGTTGCTGCAACAGATACTGTAAACAGTGCATATTTCCTTCAAAACATGTGGTGACAGTTATTGTATAATGTGTAAAAGGTTAACTGCAGAGTTAACCAACCGCAGTGTTAATCACAATTAATCTGCTGACACATAGATTGTTGTCCTGCAAATCTATTATCATAGTTATGAGAGTGGTAATTTTAGAGTTTGGAATGCTGTAGGGTTTTCCTTGTTACAGCGGGGGACAGATGGGTCCTTGATGGTGCCAAAAAAGTTGTTTGTGGGGCTAACTTCAAAATTTGTTGGCATATAGATATGATATAGATAGATAGATAGATAGATAGATAGATAGATAGATAGATAGATAGATAGATAGATAGATGAATGATGATATAATTGAAATTTATTCCCACTGAGCTGGTTATCTGTGACTAGTGTCTGACATTGATCTTCAATGCAGTTTACTAAAAATGGGGCACTGTCAAGGACCTGCTTTACTGTTGTAAAACTGGTATAGTTTTAAATATGTTGTAATGGTATTTATGTTAAAGGCTTTTATTGTATTTAAGAGCCGGTTCACACAGGGGCGTCCTGGGATCCGACTTCAGGTCGCCCCAAGTCGCGCGGTTTAGAAAAGTAATGGAAGTGAATGGAGCCGTCTTAATGTACACTACTGAAGTCGCTCCGACTTCAGAAAAGGTTCCTGTACGACTTCAATCTGACTTCTAGGCGACTTGTACCCATAGATTTCAATGGAAGTTGCCTCCAAGTCGGATCCCCTGTCTTAACTAAAGCAACTTTCCAGGAAGTAAAAATAGTTTTCCAGGCAAATCCCTCCCACAGAGCTGATTCTTGTTTGATTGGCCACTGGAAAGCCTCCTGTCCTGGAGGCAACTTGAAGTTGCCTTGTAAGTTGCCTCATGTCGCGCTGTGATTCATGCTCAAGTCGTGTCCAAGTTTCCTCCCAAAGTCACGCTGTAAGTCGTGTTGCCGCTGTGTGAACCGACTCTAAGACTAATGTATTTAAGATACGCATTTTGTAAGGTTTTATGTAAAATGTAAATCTGTGGCCTTGCTTTTCCAACATTAACAAGTGTTAGGTGTAGTTATTTTTGAGATGTCACCTCCCTTGCTCAGCCCTGCCTGACTCATACAGTTGCTTTATATTTTTTCTAAATCTAAGACCTGTATGCCACTTTCTGACCTACATTTGATACCTGGATGAGCCTGTGAATTTTATTTTTCCTTATGGTTGCATTAGACCTCTTTGTATCCTTTTCAATATGTTTTGCGCCTGAAAGAATACACAGTTTTACCATGTATATTTTATTTCATGAATGTCAGTAGGAGTGAATAAGGTATATGCAGGCATCTTGGCAGAAACAGAAAGCAATTCAATTCTTATATAGTGAATTTTTAAAAACGTGAGCTTTAGGAAAGCCAAAAAGGATGAGCAGACGGCAAGTCACATAAGAGTAGACCATACCTCTCCTACTCACACTCTGTTGGTTGGCCCTGTGTAATGTCTCTATATAGCTGAAACAGACTGCTCATAGAAAGCAGCTCTGGTATTTAAAGCCCTACTCCAGAAATATATATTTTTTATCTTTTGGTTAGAACCTCCTTCTACATGATTCTACTGCCGTTTCTTCCCTCATTCAGTAGATTTCCATTTATTTCTTGTGTGGGCAGAAACTGAGCCAAGTAACCTATAAAAATGTAACCTGCCCATCAATGGTTCCATAAAAGCAAGTAATGCTCACAAAATTGAATATCTGTTGCAATTACTGAGCCCTTTTTTCAACTTTAGGCAAGATGACAGAGTCTATCATTTCCAGCAACCCCCTGCCACCTGGGTGGTCCATTTCAGCTACTGCAATTAGCCAGCGCTTCGTAATGGGAACTATGTGGCCTCCTTACATAATGCAGTGCACAGGCCTAAGCAGACACCATCAACTCTGACATTGAGCTTACAAATGGATAGGACTGCAGGGGAACAGAGAGATGGGGAGTGCAAGAAAGATGGGTATAGGTTGATTTGGAGAGTGGGCTTTAAAGAAACTTTGTCAATATGCCCTAAATGGGCAAAGTGAAATAGTATCTTATATAAGAAGCTTCATGTAGTTAATCGTGCTTATTATCACATGTGGAGAGCCTTCACTTTGTTGGATAACCTCCTTGCAAGCAGTTCCTAATACAGATTCTTCTATATAGAGGTGTAAAGGATCACAGCACTGGGTGAGCATTGCGGCAAGGTACCAGTACTGAACTGAACTGTGAGGATGTCCTAATACCTTCCTCTCTTCCCGCTGTTCTAAGGGAGCCTCTCCATGGCTACCTTTACGTAAACACTAGTTTTATAGATACATTTAGTAACGTACTGTCATCTTTAACCCAGTATCAATTCTTAAAAACATTCTGGGAGTGTTTTACTTCAATTTTTAATCCCTTCAGAAGAAATGTGGCTATGTGTAAATTGTCTGGAAACGTTGTCTGAATATACTGCATTTTGCAATCCCTGCCTAGTTTACATGTGCATTTTTAGAATAGGACACATTGAAATCAAATGTGCTGATTTAATTTTCAGACATCCTAGAACTTGGTAAAGAAGATATTCAGGTTACCAGAGCTAATGTAGCATAATGGAAATTAGTTAATCAAGTAGTGGGAGGTGTTGAACCCTGAGCAATGGACTGATTATCCAACTGTGTTGGTGCCGCAGGCACACACTTAGGGTAATTGTCCATTGTGAGAACTTACACTGATTGTGCTCCAGAAAATAGAGTTGTTGGCTCATTGGTTAACCTTCTACTGCCTTCTAATAAGACTTATTTTGCTGTTTACATCTTTGTCTACACAGCAAAAGGAACTATTCAGCTATACTGGATTTTAATGAATCTTCTAATTTGCTCTGAGCCGGCTGTTTTACGGGGTGTAGAATACTTATTCCTGTGGATGACAGTAAAACGAGTACGGTTTCAGGACCACAAGACACACAGGGATAATTTAGGTAGCCTGGTGGTATGTAAGGACATAATAAAAATGCCTGGATTAGAAAGCAAAAATATTAAAGTAACCCTGTCAATCTAGTTACTTAATAAAGCTGAATTTCAGGCAGGGAGCTAAATATACAATTGAAATATATAAATAAAAGCGTATAATCTGACAAATCCTTTGTAAATATTGCCAGACAGCATATCCACCTCAACCTTCACTGCTGCTATCACAGTCAAGTCAACCTTTACTGCAGCAGTACAAATTAGTCAAGAATGCAACCCCAGCCCATGGGTTGAACAATAAAGGAGTAGCACAGTAATGGGTCTATCCCTCTGTTCACTCTCATTTATATTTCTGTTAGCCTAGTGTCTGCTGTACAGCAGACAAATTCAGGTTCACTAGCACTTTAAAATACATTTTCTATGGAAAAGCATGATATTATATTAAAACAAGGAGCTGCTAAAACTACTAAGTACAGCCAATAAACACAATTTCCGCTTTGCAGGACCTGTTTTTATGCCTTTCCCCATGTCATGGCTTGCAAGACAGTACGGATTACAGCTAAAATAGAGGAAGCTCCTATTGCACCATGGAAGATGATTTTTTTTCTGGTTCAGATTTGCTCACTTATGACATGTTATTTGGGTTTGGTAACAGAAAAAAGATTTAATTTGCCTAATTATTGGAAATTTGGGATCCCAATAATCAGTAAGTTTTTTTTTTTCGTTTTTTTTGTCACTGAATTTGCAGTGGGCTACTTAGGTAAAGATGCTTTTAATAGTAGATGAAAGAGTACTCATTGAATTATGTCAATCTGTTTTTCTGCTCCAATATATAGTCAAGATGGATAGACTGCAAAATATGAAATTGTACCATGAAAGAATAGGGGGAATCTACAGTAGAGAATCTAAATAGCAGCACTTAATTATTCATCCATAGGTTTATCGAGCGAAAATTCCACCAGAGCTGAATCAGATGCACCCGGCAATTAGGACAGAAAAGGCAAAGACACTAACCTAATCCGGTCATCTTCTTCCCTTCCCTAATTAGTGCATGCCCAACTTCCCCGTGTGACTAATTGGCTGCAGTTCAGTCGGATACACCGTATTAAGCTGGCGTGTTTCATTTATTTTTTCCTTCACAAAGCAATCTAGGATTTATCGGCCTGCCTTTTCATTTCCAAAACGCGACTGTGTCAGTCAGCTGGAGGCATAAACACAATGCAGTCGCTCCTTTGTTGTGGTTCTGCTATAGCGCGCACGCTGATCTGTTAGCGAGGTCCCCCTTTCATGAAACTACTCCCCAGAAAAGAGTTGCCTGGAGGGGCCAAGCATAAATTATGCCTAATCTTTCATTCACCTGCATTTAGGACTTTGATGTGAAAATGTGGACCTACCACAACATGTTTCTTATGGAAAAAAGATCTAATTAGTATCTCCTGGAATGCTTTTCATCAAATACAAGGCCTAATTTATTAAAGAGTTTAAATTAAGAAGAGACTGTACATCCTTATAGCACCAATCAGAAAGAAAATTTTAATTTCCAGATTTATAAGTTTGAACCATATGGTAGTTTTGAGACTTAATTCAGACACTGACAGGAACAGATATAATAAGAAAAAAAGTTGCGCTAAAACATGATCGTGAATGGCAATAAACCATACATAAATGAACACCAACCACTGTATAGATCAATATCCAGATGGTGGAAAATTAAAATATTATTGAAAAATGAATTAATTAAATAGGACTCAGTTCATAAACAGAGATGAGTAAAAAAAGTTTTTCCCAAGTGTCCAAGATTAATGGTAGTAGAAATGTGAAGAATCCACTGTGCCAAACACGATTAGGAAATAGTGATGATAGTGAAGCACCTCCACCTAAGTAAACACTGCCGCTTACCGAATAGACGTGATCTCTTATAACAGGAGATCAAATACAGCATAGGCTAATGACCCAGCCTGGGGTTCTTTATGGAAAACACCTCAGCTCCGCATACAGCATACAGGGATGTAGACCTCAGAAAAGCTTCTCAGCTCAGTATACAGCATATAAGGATGTGGACCTCAGCCAGCAGCACCCGGGGTCACGCCACATGAAATGATGAATAAATACGCATAGCATAAAACCCTTTGACGGTTTATTAAGAACAAGTAAGGTTACACTTACGGTTAAGAAGTTTAAAATCAGCATGTAATAAACGAGCCGGCAGGCTCCTCGATATGCAGCCCGTATCTCCTGGGTCTGTCGTAAAAACGCGGTGATGTCAGAACGTCGTGCCTCCCTGACGTTCTGACGTCACCGCGTTTTTACGGGCTGCATATCGAGGAGCGGGCCGGCTCATTTATTACATGCTGATTTTAAACTTCTTAACCGTAAGTGTAACCTTACTTGTTCTTAATAAACCATCAAAGGGTTTTATGCTATGCGTATTTATTCATCATTTAATGTGGCATGACCCCGGGTGCTGCTGGCTGAGGTCCACATCCTTATATGCTGTATACTGAGTTTAGAAGCTTTTCTGAGGTCTACATCCCTATATGCCTATATGCTGTATGCGGAGCTGAGGTGTTTTCCATAAAGAACCCCAGGCTGGGTCATTAGCCTATGCTGTATTTGATCTCCTGTTATAAGAGATCACGTCTATTCGGTAAGCAGCAGTGTTTACTTAGGTGGAGGTGCTTCACTATCATCACTATTTCCTAATCGTGTTTGGAACAAGTTTGGCACAGTGGATTCTTCACATTTCTACTACCATTAATCTTGGACACTGGGGAAAAACTTTTTTCACTCATCTCTGTTTATGAACTGAGTCCTATTTAATAATTTCAATTTTCATTAATATTTTGATTTTCCACCATCTGGATATTGATCTATACAGTGGTTGGTGTTCATTTATGTATGGTTTATTGCCATTCACGATCATGTTTTAGCGCAATTTTTTTTCTTATTATATCTGGTTGTGTTGTATAGCACTCTGTTGCCGCTTAATTAGTTTAATCATATTGAATAGCGCAATTTTTTTTCTTTTTCCACTGACAGGAACAGACATGAAGGCTGCATTAAGTTGGGTACCCAAAAATACATTTAAGTCACAGATATCTATGTGGCACCCTGTGTGGAACACTATATAGAGTCTGTACAGTGTACAGTTTGCTAAAATAGAAATGGCTCGCTCAAGGCTGCCTCCATATCTCGTCCAGACATTGGGTATAGGATAACTTCTCAGCCCTTCCAATGCTGTTGTTAAAGTAGAACTACAGGAATTTGTGTTCCATTGGAGAGATTTAAATTCACTTTCTGTCCAATATCCAAACAGGAAGTAAGAGAAAATCCCTGCAAAATAAGGGAACCCATTGGGGCCTCCCAGCTTACTTAGCAACTAGTGTCCCCATTGGAAGATTTCCCCTCTATTACTTTTCTGGGAACAAAATTTTAAATGATAATGGTAAACAGGATAAAACAGACAGGGTAAATCTGCCTAATGGGGGCACAGACAGCAAGAATAACCTAATAGGTGTTCTAACCAAATTAGTGAAGCAAAACTGAAATTTTAAGGTGCCAGAGTGAATCAAATATCAATATTGATGCTTATAGAAATGGTTTGAAGCTAGGAGCTTCATTTAAACTGGGGTGCTTTCCGGGACCATTGAATAGCTTCCTACTTGTTTGGGTAAGATGAGATTAAAATTAATGGCATATCTCAATATGAACTATTGGAAATGAGGATGTTTTTAAAGGACCTCCTATATGTTTTCTTTCTAGAGAGGATCTGGGAAACTACAATTGGTTGACACTCTTTATAACCCAATTAAGGTAATTGATAGATAACGACTTCCCCTGTAAGGGGACCAACACTTGGGTATAACCTCTATACAATATGGCAATGTCTTTATATCCTAGGTAATCAATTTTGAGCTATGAGTAAGCGTCAATTCGTGACGTGAAACGCGTTAGCCACCCTTCCCTGCATGCACACTATCTGCATTTGTTGTTTTGGATTTATGGATTTATTTTGAATTTGGATTTTTTACCTGAAATTTTGGAATAAATAACTGTCTATACAGAGTGCGGCAGTCCAGGGTTTCTTTTTCTCCCACGTAATCAATTTTTTGTTGCTCCTATGGTCACACATTACCTTATGACTTTGGTCCTCTGTTGGGAATCTCGCATTCAATCAATTCAGCCCTTCTTTTTTCTTGAGCATCCTGGTAGGCCCGTCACCATAATTTGACTATTGTTATGTATTAAATGGTGGATAACCTAATGAAATGTATATAATCTACATGTATTTGATATCTGACACATTTTGTGTGTCATTTTTATCCATCCAAGGATTGTTTGTTCTCTTTATCTGTAGCAACAACAATATGCAGCATTCATAAGACTCCTGAGGAAGCCTATACAGTGAAACATGTAGAGCGGAAGCTGCTGTACTGCTGTTCAAGATCGCATCTTGTGTGATGGTTTTTATAATCATTTTTAATTTGACATTAAATAAAATCTATGTTTTATCAAATTTTTTTTTTTTACAAATATAGACTTTTATTAGATTTTTTTTCCAAAATAAACAAAATCAACGAATATAGCAACATTTACAAAGTATATGATTATTGCTTCTTCAAAGTAACAGGCAAAGGTATCTAACATAGATTGATCTAAACATATATCATAACATTTTGTCACACTACAACCTTCACCTATTTCTCCTACTTCATATCACCCTGTACCATGAAGCTCTTCTACTCCATTTCGTATACTTTAACCCACAAAAAGAGAGAAAAAAAGAAACCCCAGTCCCCAAGGAAAAAAAAAAAAAAAGAGGGGGGGGGAGAAGAAGTAGAGAGAGGGGGAGACCTCTCCTACAGAGAAATTCAGAAAGGGAAGAGGGCAGTATTCAGGGATGGCCCCCGAAAATATATCCTACTATCAAGCCTCGCCTCCATCACTTCTCCTGTCTTCAATTCATATGAATGCTTTATGACCCTAAGAGGGATTTACCCTCTTCTGAGTAAATAAAAAGATTCCAAGGAGTCCATATCTTTCTGTATATCTCCTGTCTATCAGTAGATGTCAAGATCAAATCTTCCATCCTTCTAATATCTTCCACCTTCCTCAGCCACATTGCTGTGGTTGGTGGAGTCTGTTGTTTCCACAGCAGAGGGATGCAAGATTTAGCTGCATTTAATAAATGGCATAGGATGGATTTTCTATAGTTTTTTATTGACATATTAGAGACATGCAATAAAAAGAACGCCGGATCATTCGGGATTTGAAACTTAGTAAATTTCTGAGAGATATTCCGAACCATCGTCCAAAAAGCAGTCAGTTTAGAGCATGTCCAAAATATATGTAGAATAGTCCCTCTATTTGCACCACATCGCCAACAGCATTCTGATGTCTCAGGGAATATGGTATGAAGTCGACTAGGTGTCATATACCATCTCGTCAATATCTTATAATTAGTCTCCTGTACCTTGGTGCAGATTGAAGATTTAAACGAGAGACTAATCATAGCTTGTATTTGTGCTTTAGTGAATGTACAATGCAGATCTAGACCCCATTTTAATATACAAGTAAGCTCTGGCTGTTCCTGTGGAGAATTAAGTAACGTATAAGTTTTAGAAAGGACATGAAATAATGGTTCTATTCCAGAGCAATACTCCTCAAATAGGGTTAATTGCCTAGAATATGCCTGCGGGTCTGGTATAGTCTGAAGGAAATGATATAGCTGAGCTGCATTCCAGAATATAAGTCTATAGGGGCCTGCAGGATTCATCAACTCCTCTATAGTAGGCCATCTATCTCCTATCACAAACTGTGATGCAGTGATTCGCTCAGTCTCACGTAAGGTCAAAAATTGTGTGGTTGGGAGCCCTGGAAGAAATTTAGGGTTCCCAATAATCGGAGTTAAAGGAGATGTCTTCGTCGTTTGCTCTGCCTGTATCATAACCTGTGAGCATTGTTTCAAGGTATTCCCTATCAGAGGATGTAATTTTAAATCTAACGGTATAAAATCCCAACACCATAGCGCCCTCCTCAATGGTATGGAGGATTGATGCTGTTCTATTTGCACCCATAACTTCAGATCATTATGACGTTGCCAGTCTATTACTCTTCCAAGATGGACTGCTTGATAATATTTCCGAATGTCCGGCAAAGCTAAGCCACCATAATGTTTTGGAAGAGTTAATAGGGTACGCGAAAGGCGTGGTTTCTTATTAGCCCAAACAAATCGTATGAACATTGCCTGTACTTGTTTAAAGTAAGAAGTCGGTACCCGTATCGGTAGAGCTTGAAATAAATATATAAATTTTGGTAGGATACACATTTTTATTAAATTAGACCTACCGAACCACGAATGGAAATTTGTATGCCACTTCTCTAGTAATAATCTAACCTTTATTAGCAAAGGGGGAAAATTTAATTCATACGTACGGGCTAGATTTGCTGGGATATTTGTACCTAAATAATCTAATGCTGATATAGTCCACTTAAAGTGGAAACCACCTTGTGTTTTATCAAATTTTACCCGTTGTGTGAATTAGTGGTTTCTGGCACCTTAAAAGTAACATTTTGCTTCACTAGTTTGGTTTCAACATATGTGGAATGTGGTGCCTTTTGGTCCTTCACTGTCCGACCCATTAAAATAATAGATGTTCTAATCAATCTCCACTCTGTCCAGAACAAAAAAAAAAGAAAAGTTATACCGTATATACTCGAGTATAAGCCAAGTTTTTCAGCACTTTTTTTTGTGCTGAAAATGCCCCCCACGGCTTATACTCGAGTCAAAATTTTGCGCCTGATCTCCCAGACTTTGGGGACCCGGTACGGGCCAAACTGGGGACACATGTACCTCCACTGTTCCTCTACAAGTGTGCAAAGTTTGTTGTCTGGGGGACCTACGGCCGGGGAGCACCGATTTTTCAAACCCGGGCACTCCTTCCATAGACTCCCATGTTAAATGGTCATTTCTCTGGTGACTTTGGGGACCCGGTGCCAGCCGGTCGTAGGTCCCCTGGACCTGAAACTTGGCACACATGTAGCCCCATTTCACTCCTACAAGTGTGCAAAGTCTGTTGTCTGGGGGACCTACGGCCGTGGAGCAACGATTTTTTAAACCATGCACCCCTTCCATAGACTCCTATGTTAAAGGTCAGTCTAGTCATGGGCACAGTGAGGCATGGGCACAGTGAGGCATGGACACAGTGAGGCATGGGCACAGTGAGGCATGGGCACAGTGAGGCATGCACATGGACACAGTGAGGCAAAGTGAGGCACAGTGAGGCATGCAGGTGGACACCCTAGGCTTATACTCGAGTCAATACGTTTTCCCAGTTTTTTGTGGTAAAATTAGGTGCCTCAGCTTATATTCGGGTCGGCTTATACTCAAGTATATACGGTACTTTAATTTTCTAACATTCAAATAAAAACAATGTCACACACCAGTCACCACTTTCCATAAAACTTTATTGTTTCAGTGATCTCTGTAACATTAACATTTTATACAAAGTGGGTGTCTGTTGCGTGGCCTCCATTTCTTTGGATGCTTTTAAACTCTGACATAGCCTGAAATTCTGAATGTCATTAGAACAGGAATTTAGGAGAAATTCTCTCACTAAGAAAACCAGCAGCAGTAAAAAGCAGATAGAGCTTCTAATCCTTACTGACTCTACTGAAAAAAGGTATTTTTATTGCTGTTTGTGTCTCTGACAAAAAACATTTTCGCTCCGAGTGGCAGGAAGATAGGAAGTGAGGTTAAAATTCACTAACAGAGGTACAGACAACAATAAAAGCCTCCTAAGCTTCTCATCCTTCCGTACTCTGTTTACAAAGGGTGATGTTATTGCTGTTTGTATCTCGGAATAAAGCTAACCATGCACCAGTTGAATATCATTCAAAATTGTTTTGCTTTAAGAATGTCTGTCTGATTTTCTAATTGTTAGTGGGGTTGAACCGACATTTGCTTTAGACCGCAGTGATAAGAAAATTCGAAGGAGCAGGATAGGGAATAGTTCTTGAACAAACTATTTCCTAACAGCGTATTTGGTTTCCATTTGGGAAAGTTCATTCATTCCAAAATCGAATGTTAAAAGTAAATGACATTTTAAAGTACTTTCGAATGATGTACAAACATTTGTTTGAAAATCTAGTGCATTAGCATTGCATACTAGTACATTATGACAGACTTACCTTGAAAACAATGCACACTAGCAGTTTTCTATCACTGTTGCATGCACATCTATCTTTGCATGGTCTTCCTTCTGGGTTCACGCTCTCCAGCCGTTTGCATGGCCAGGCCGCAATGACATCACTCCTTCATAAGCTCATGGGATTTTCCATATAAGCAAGGCACTCTCTGTATCCACGACACCCTCTGTGTTCCATGCATACGCCAATTACATCATCGGTAGGGATGAGCTTTAAGTTCGACTCGAAAAGCCACGGAACACCCTTTAAAAGTCTATGGAAAAAGTCGAAATTGCTAATTT
This sequence comes from Rana muscosa, assembly GCA_029206835.1. Lineage (NCBI taxonomy): Eukaryota > Metazoa > Chordata > Amphibia > Anura > Ranidae > Rana > Rana muscosa. The sequence continues at coordinate 428,676,282 of CM055121.1, read as the reverse complement.
TAAAGGTTATAATGCAAGTTATTGTCATAAAAGTGAAAAGTCCTTTATTAAAAATAAAAAAGCCATTCCAGCGTTGTAATGCAGTCTGTCCAGCAACGATCCATGAATCTCCAGCGATGCGGCGAGTCTCCAGCGATAAACGATGCACATCTTCCCTGCACCGGAGCCTCCTGGCTAATGACGCGCCAGCAGTGTTGACAGTTCTTTTATAAGTGAGGTCATAAACCCCCGTGATGTGTTAGAGGGGGTGGGGTTACCCATCATGGGTGGCCCCGACCTCGGTTATAAAAGAACTGTCAACACTGCTTGCGCAGTGTTATTTTTAATAAAGGACTTTTCACAACGGTGTCTGTGTGGTTTTTAACATTTTTGACACTTTCTTTTGTGAAATGGTAGGGGTACAATGTACCCCATTACCAATTCACATAGGGGGAGCCGGAATCTGGGGGTCCCCTTTGTTAAAGTGGGCTTCCAGATTTTGATAAGCCCCCCGCCCGCAGACCCCCACAACCACCAGGCAAGGGTTGTGGGGATGAGGCCCTTGTCCCCATCAACATGGGGACATCCCCCCATGTTGAGGGCATGTGGCCTGTTACGGTTCAGGAGGGGGGGGCGCTCTCTCGCCCCCCACTCTTTTCCTGCGGCCTGCCAGGTTGCGTGCTCAGATAAGGGTCTGGTGTGAATTTTTGGGGGGACCCCACGCCTTTTTTAAAAAAATTCTGGTGCAGGGTTCACCTTAAAATCCATACCAGACCTGAAGGGTCTGGTATAGATTTTTGGGGGAACCCCACGCCATTTTTTTTATTTTGGCGGGGAGTTCCCCTTAATATCCATACCAGACCTGAAGGGCCTGTTAATGTAATTTTGGGGGACCCCCGCGCATTTTTTTTTTCAATTACTTTCAATGACTTTTCTCTGTATTGCCGGGACCGACAATTCATTCAGCCGCGAATAGTTTTACATGACTTTTTTTCCTTTAGAAATGACATTTTGTGCAGGGACAGTTCTAAGCACGGGAAACCTGAGCTACCTTACAGGCATACTATACACACCCCCCCCCCCCCCCCCCCCAGGTACGAAATGTAAAGGAATATTTCACTTTTATTGTTTCACTTTAAACATTATTAAAATCACTGCTCCCGAAAAAACTTCAGTTTTAAAACTTTTTTTTGCATTGATACATGTCCCCTGGGGCACCACCCGGGTCCCCAAACACTTTTTATGACAATAACTTGCATATTAACCTTTAAAATTAGCACTTTCGATTTTTCATGTTCTTGTCCCATAGACTTTAATGGTGTTCGCGTGTTCGAACAAATTTTTTGCCTGTTCGCATGTTCTGGTGCGAACCGGGGGGTGTTCGGCTCATCCCTAATCATCGGCTTAAGCCGATGTCACTATCTACTAAACGCCTGAAATTCAAGGCACCTACAGGTAAGACTTTTTATAGTCTTACCTGTAGAGTAAAGTCACATTTTTGACTTTCATAACACTTTAGGGGATTTTGTCTGACTTCTTCTCCTTGGATACATGGAGATAGGAAGTGAGTGGAAAGTTCACTAGCGGGAACACAGTCAGTAATTAAAACATGACAGATAATCCCATCCTTCCCCACTCTAATCAAAACCTGAAGTTTCTAAAATACATATGTGAGATGATTTGGAAGGATCTTGAGTGCAGTGTTTAAACTATAGATTGGAGGTTTAGGAGTATTGGTGAATTGTACATTAGATTACATTTGGCATGCATCATGTTATGTATCCTATTCTTCTGTTTTAATTGTTTTCTAGTATATAAATCAGTGCAAATACATCACAAATGCACCACAAACACATAACAAACACATAAAAACATCACTAGTACATCATTACTTTCTCTTTTTTTATATAACTAAATTTTTACTTAAACCTTCTAAAAGCAGTTGATTTTGTAGCAGCATTTTACTTGTTTTTGATGCCTATGTACACTTACTCTTACATTGCACTGTATTGTTGTGAGGATGTTGTTACACATGGAGCTGAAGAGGCAATTGTTTAGAAAGACTTCTAAGAGTGGGCAGCATACAAAGGCCACAGATGTAGCATACCACTTAACTGTCCCCAATTCCACAGGACTGTACCTGGCTATAAACAAAATCCCATGGACCCAGGATAGCATTCATTCCAGACCCTGATCTATGCTGGCACAACAAGGGTGTTCTACTGCTTATTTTTCATCTGTCTCTGATGCCTTGTTCACACGGTCAAACTATTGCCCAGCCAAAAGCACATCGAAATTCCGACAGAATTCCATCGGAGTAAAAGAGAACATGTTCTCTATCTAAACTCCGACAGAATTCCTTGGAATTAAGTCCGATGGGGCATACACATGGTCAGAATATCCGATGGAAAAAGTCTGTCTGACTTTTTCCATCAAAAATTCCCATCGTGTGTACAAGGCATAACAATCTATAAATGAGAATGAAAATAATAATAATGGTGCAACGTTTCTTTAAAAAAAATGTACATAACACAAATAAAAAGTTGCATACTTCCTTATATAAAAATAAATAAACATATACTTCCTCTTAAGTGAAAGAATGTAAAATAAATATGAAATAAAATAAACATGCCTCTTTAAACGTAGAAAAATGAAGAATACCATAATCACCACATGTGTTAATAATTCTGCCTCTATCATAAAAACATAGAAGTGCTCCAATGACAATATAAATATATAATCAATATGTATTGAACATATCTGGAACAAAAAAATATATGTATTGAACATATTATAAGAATAAATTATCAATATCCGATTGTGAATTTCAATTGTGCAAACTTACATAACAATAACACTCCTCAAATAATAGTCTAAATACCGCAGGGTATACAGAGATTGGCACCTGGTAACAATACAGTGATTGCATACATATTTTGATGCTTTTAACCATGTGAGTGCTTTACTTTATTGATTTAAAAAAAAATGTACACAGTGAGCACTATGAACTTTCTTTGTATGTCTCTATGAGCAACATTTCGTCTGGAACAGGGGATAGAAATTTCCAGGGTAAGGAGTTGGCTGCCAAAGAGAAGACCTATCATTCAACACCTAAGGGTTGATCTTATGCTAGTTATAATCTCTTAATAATACTAAGGTCCATCTAAGTAGGTGAGGGCACACCTGAAGAGCACAGGGTGTAACAGAGTGGTGCACTGGCCATGTGTAGCTTCTGACACTAAAGGAAGATTGTTTTTTTTGGCACATGTACACATTTTCTTGATTAGTAAGACTGTCATTTGGGGAGTCATTTGGGGAGTGTTGTTGTTATGTGTGTTTGCACAGTTTAATCTCACTATCTTGTATTGTTTATTTATACAGTTAATTGATAATATATGTACTGCATATGGTCACTTTTATTGTGATAGAGGCCTAATTAATTATGAACAGATGTGGTGATTGTGATATTGTTATTTTTTTTACGTATAAGGAGGTATTTTTTTTTTTATATTTATTTCACATACCTATATTTAAGCAAAAGTATATTTTTATTTATTTTTAAAAAGAATGTATACAATTAGTTATTTGCATTATATATATTTTGATAAGGAGTGCTGCACTATTATTGTTATTATTTAAATTTGAGGTACAGTTGTGTGATTCATCAAGGGAGTTAGCTGCTCTGTAATTTAACCGTAGAAATCTGCTAGAGCAGTGTGGGGATACATTATTTAATTATATATATACACCTGAGAATAAAAAAGTGATTGATACAGCTAATGTGTCAGATACTCCACGGCAACAAGGAGAAAATTTCACAAACCAGACTTCAATTAAGGCTACCAACAAGAATGGACAATATGGTTACATAGTAGTTAGCAATGTGGCTTTGCATCACTGGGGTTCAGCTCAGAGCAGGGATAATATCTGTATGGAACTTTATTGTGGTTATGTGGAACAAACCAAACTGTCATTAGAACATGCACAGCGGTGGTTGGGACCTTAGATCGTCCTATACTCCATGGATGGGATTCAACCTGGTTCAACCTTCTTCATAAAAGACCACAAAACATCCATGTGCTACATAGTTTTAATAAATATAAAGAACGACAATAAATGCATAGGCAGTTCACTCCCCTGCCTTACAATATAAACAAAGTTAGCCTTAAAAAGCAGTATATTTTTTTTATTGGGCAATATATAAAAATAGCTGTAGTGGTAGGATATAAACAAGCCTCAACTTTTACTTCCAATTTTGCAGTACATATGGCTGTTATGTGTTCCCATTCACACAGCACACCTAAAAAAAAATTGTATTGTTGTTTGTTAAGAGAAGGTATCATAGCAGACTGCAAAAATTTCTGAAATATGTTTAACATGAGTCTGCTCCAAAAGACTACGGATAGGCTGAGTTTCCTCTCATTAACATACAATGGAGAAGCCCATCTTCTAATCTTTAACAATTTGTTAGAACGGTGTTCGAATCATGTTTTCTACTGAAAATAAGATCTGCCAGCACAGTACAGACACAGTTAATTATGACAAACACATTTATCTCAGCCCACAATAAACAAAGAAAATTAAATATGATTTTTCACTGGTGGAGTTATCAGAAAAACACATCTAAAAAAGGTAAACAGTAATCGTTAAAAGGGGTTGTAAAGGTTTGTTTTTTATTTTCTAAATAGGTTCCTCTAAGCTAGTGCATTGTTGGTTCACTTACCTTTTCCTTCGATTTCCCTTCTAAATGTTTTTTTCTTTGTCTGAATTTCTCACTTCCTGTTTCTCCTCGGTAAACTTCACACCATCATCCGAGTGGTGTGGAGTCAGCCAGAACAGCTTACTGAACAGCTTACTGAGGAGGAACAGGAAGTGAGAAATTCAGACAAGGAAAACAAAGAAAAAAAACATTTAGAAGGGAAATCTAAGGAAAAGGTAAGTGAACCAACAATGCACTAGCTTAAAGGAACCTATTTAGAAAATAAAAAACAAATCTTTACAACCCCTTTAATATAAAGTGGGTGTTATCCAAATATGGTTGCAAAAGTTACCCCAACATTTAAAATTCATTAAATGTTTCTGTTTTAACATGTACTTGTTTGAAAAAGTATCCCAATCTCTTATCTCCTTGCAATGCTTCCTTTGTGTGAAATACCTGGTGATCATTTCAGTTCCCGGCTTTTTCTATTTAAAACTGACCACTCTAAGCATGAGAGCACATCCATCCCAGTATGGTAAATTTTCTTCTTTGCATTCTACTTGAGAGCACAGCCTGCCTGTGCTTCAGAGGTCTCAGAGGTCAAACTTGTGTTGACACGCCTCCCCGCACAGCTCTTTACTTTAAGGATCAGTGTCCTGCTGTTTCTCTGCCTCCTGCTGACATGCCCCCCCCAGTCTCCACCCCTAGTTCTCTAAGGCCCTTATGCAATTGAAAACAGAGGTCATGTGACCACTTATAAAAATATACACAAACATTTTGCCTTTCATTTTTATTTTAAACTGATTAGGTTGATTTATAAGGTAAGGATTCACATATACAATACTTTAACTATTCCTGCAAAGTAGTTGTAAATAGACATGTGCACACTGAAATATTTTGTTTCGTAATTTCGTTTTCGTCCGAAAAATAGATTTATTTAGTTACTCCCGAAATTCATTTTTATTAATTTTTTTTAGTTAAAAAATGCATTCGTCCGAAATTCCAAATGAATTAAGGTTGAATCAGCTAAACTGTACGACGCCACAATCGTACATTTCCGGTCGAATGCTCCGCCCACAAGCTATAGTAGAATTCTAATGTTGTATGACTAGTAATAATTATATTTATTAATGATTATTACTAGACATGTGCAATTCGTTTCGAATTCGTTTTTTAAACGAATTTCGACAAATTCGTTAATTCTGAAATATCCGAATTAACGAACACTCATTTAATGAATTTTAACGAATATTCGTAAATTTGAATATCTGAAAATTCATAAATTCGTACATTCGTAAATTTGTACATTCGTAAATTTGTACATTCGTAAATTTGTAAATTCGTACATTCGTAAATTCGTACATTCGTAAATTAGTAAATTAGTAAATTCGGAAATCTGAAATAATAATTAACTAATAATAACTTAACTATTACTAACTATTAAATTATAGGTATTGGAATTTCCTTTCAAATTTGGCTGTTAGTGAACTTAACGAAGTTACAGCTTGTTTTCCGAAATAATGAATGCCGTATCTAAACGAATGGAACGTAATGAATTAATAATAATAATAAATAACAATAATAATAATAAAAATGTTTTATTATTATTATTATTAATTTGTTCCGTTCCATTTGTTTAGATGTGGCATTTGTTATTTCAGGTTATGCGTAACTTCGGATAAATTTGTATTCGTTACGTTCGCTAACAGCCAAATTTGAAAGGAAATTACAATACCTATAATTTAATAGTTATTTTTTCGGATTTTCGAATTTCGAATTTCCAAATTTACGAATTTCCAAATTTCCGAATGTACGAATTTACAAATTTACGAATGTACGAATTTACGAATGTATATATTTACGAATTTACAAATTTACAAATGTATAAATTTACGAATGTACGAATTTACGAATGTATGAATTTACGAATTGCGATCGTAACAAATGACCCGAAAAACAATAAAAAAAAAAAACTAATGAAACTAAAAAGAAAACTAACAAATTTTTTGGCAGTGCACATGTCTAATTATTACTAGTCAACCAACATTAGAATTCTTCTATAGCCTATGGGCGGAGCATTTGACCATAAATGTCCGCTCACGGCGATCGTATGTTTTTAGCTGCTTTGTCGAATCTTCATGTCGAATCTTTTCTCTCTTTGTCGAATAATCTTGGACTAATAGAGTTCGATAGACACAGATCTCTATTGTCACCGCCATGTCGAATCTTCTATCTATATCGAACTGTTGTCGCAACGAAACGAAAATAAAGCATTTTTTATGTCGGATCTTTCGGATTCTGTGCATTCGTTATCGTTTGTTAAAACGAACGCGAAAATCCCAGAAATTCGGACGAAAACGAATGCACATGTCTAGTTGTAAAGTTCTCAGCATTCTCACGCACTGTTCACACTTTAACATATTGGAATCGTGGACAGAATTGCAAGATTTTACCTGAGATACCAGATCCTGCTAAAATTGGGGTATAATGTGCGTTTGGGTGCCATTCATTCTTAATAGCACCCCAAATGGGCAAAAAGGGGATTTTGTCACATGACAAAATGAACAATAAAATTGCCCTGTCCAAAATCACACCAATGTGGGCTACACAAAAATGTACAGAAGCTACTTTGGTGCATTTGTGGAGTAGAGGGCAACCCATTTAATGGAATGATGTCACCCCAAAAATGTGTTTAAAAAAAGTGCAAAAAACAGGATCTCTGGCATCTGTAGATATGAATGGAAGTGTTTGTAAAGTTGAAACTTTTTTTTTTTTCGTTTTGGATAGAGTAGGGAATGATTAAGACCCCTGTCAGCTTTTTTTTTTTTTTTATGTCTCTCTCTCTCTTGCTTTCCCTGTTTTTAGGAATTATTTAATAAATATGGAAATAAATCTTACCTGTTCCAGTCTAAAAGTGCTAAGAATGTCAAGTCTCTGCAGTCTTAAGTTTGACCAACTCAAACTCCTACATCGAGAGGTATATGTCATACTGATCTTTGCTAATTAGACTTCAGCACAGAAGGAACCTTCATTCCCTTTTTTTACTCTCATGTGAAGAAGAGTCTACAAACGAGAATGGCCGATGGGAAGACCATCCTTCTGCTCTCATCCTCACCCCTTCGATGCAGAACATTACTCTCACTGCAGCTACATATTCACAACTGTCTCATTTATTTGAAAAAAAAGATGTGCTATTTTCAACTTTATACTTTCAGTCTATTTTTAGATGTATTTGCCCATGTGTACTGTACATGTGTTTTGTGTAATTATATTTGTTAAGAGTCATAATGAGGAGATTTTGTCACACCACAAAGGTATACAATGTATTGCCCAGTTCATTTAATGAGCTGTAGACTAATTCAACATTGAGACTGATGAAGAATAAAGCTGATGTTAGACAGGTTCCAGCTGATGTTAGACTGCCACTAGAGACGAATCATTGGCACTAAAAAAGCTAGCTGTCTTTCCCTATGGACTCACAAGCTGAAGTTAGACGCTGACTGGCTATCATGTACAGCTGTGACAGCTTTTGCAATCTCCAGTTTTAGTAAATCAGCCCCACTCTCTCTGTAGCCAGATGCAATGAACTGTCTTTCTTTTGCTAGCCTGAATGCTAATGATAGGAGCAACACCTAGAAAGTGGAACACACAAGTAGATTTTTCGGTACAGTGCAAAGTTCAGATCACATGAAGGCCAAGCCCAGTCTGATGTTGTAAAAGTCACCGGTTCCCTATAAATGAGAACTATTAAATGTTGGATGCTAAAATGTATCTAAAAACTAGCATAGTAGTATTCTCTTGTCCTCAGAGAGGGTGCTCCAGAACTAATTCAACTCAATCAAAGGGTCTGAGGGGTGTGTGAAGGTGTGCTGGAACATTTTATTATGCCCTGCGAACAGGGCATAATATCAACTACCCTGAGTATATTTCCATGTGACAAGGTTTCACAATACAAGAACCAGCATAGAACTTATCAGGATGAAATTTCAACTTGTTAGATACTAAATATAGTATATATATATATATATATATATATATATATATATATATATATATATATATACTGTATGTATTGCGTTGGCCCACCCTTTGCAGCTTTAATAGCTTCAACTCTTCTGGGAAGGTTTAGGAATGTGTCTATGGGAATGTTTGACTATTCTTCCAGAAGCACATTTGTGAGGTCAGGCACTGATGTTGGAAGAGAAGGCCTGGCTCACAGGCTTGGTCCCTTAGTTCCAGTAAAGGGAACTCTTAAGGTGTCAGCATACCAAGACATTTTGGACAATTTTATGCTCCCAACTTTGTAGGAACAGTTTGGGGGTGGCCCCTTCGAGTTCCAAAATGACTGAGCACCAGTGCACAAAGCAAGGTCCGAAAAGACATGGATGAACGAGTTTCGGGTGGAGAAACTTGACTGTTCTGCACAGAGACCTGACCTCAACCCAATAGAACACCTTTGAGATGAATTAGAGCAGAGACTGCGAGACAGGCCTTCTTGTCCAACATCAGTGCCTGACCTCACAAATGCACTTCTGGAAGAACGGCCAAACATTCCCATAGACACACTCCTAAACCTTGTGGACAGCCTTCCCAGAAGAGTTGAAGCTGTTATGGCTGCAAAGGGTGGGCCAACTCAATATTGAACCCTACGGACTAAGACTGGTATGCCTTTAAAGTTCATGTGTGTGTAATGTTATGTATTGTAAAATCTTGGATGAGAACCTTCTTCCCTCAGCCAGAACACTGGAGATGGGGCAAGGATGGGTCTTTCAGCATGACAATGACACAAAACATACCACCAAGGCAACAAAGGAGTGGCTCAAAGAAGAAGCACGTTAAGGCTTTGGAGTGGCCTAGCCAATCTCCAGACCTTAATCCTATAGAAAATGTATGGAGGGAGCTGAAATTTAGAGTTGCCAAGCGACAGCCAAGAAACCTTAAGGATTTAGAGAAGATCTGTAAAAAAGAGTGAACCAAAATCCCTTCTGAGATGTATGTAAACCTGGTCACCACCGCCTTCAAAAGGTAATATCTTGTTATATAAGGTTTTGGTGGATTATTTTCATTGTTGCTATTGAGGAATATATTTAAATGGAAGTATTTTTGAATGGCGTTCAACTTTAACCTTTTTTTTAACTAATGGCATATGTACAGGTCACAGGATCTTAGGGTCCGCTCATTCTCAGCCCTTTTCTGAAAGGCATACTACTAAGATCTTTATCAATTTAAAAACAATAGTTTGCACTTCAGTAAACAAATTACAATCTGTTAAAAGGTGCCTGAACTGTATACTGTATGTATTTATGTATCTAACAGTATTTCCTAATGCTATTGTTGCCTGATATTACTGCTGAAACTTATATTTGCATTGTCTGATATGTCTTAAAGCTCTAGCCCTTGGTTTTGGGTTGGTGCCAGGCTTTAAATATATGTTATGACTTTGCAGTACTTTATCTGCAAGAGTTGCACCTATACTTATGCATCCACAGAACTGAACTGAGATTAATGAAGGAGTGATTGACATCCAAGGGGAGCATACCATATATGCAGGCTCTACAACTGCACATGGGCCACCTGAGGCTTAAGGATCTATTTATTCTATATGTGGGTCAGTTGGGTGCTGGGACCCCTTCTGCTAGCACATAAACACAGCTCACATTTAACACAGCTAGGAAGCATACTCTTCTAGTTTGTAGTATAGAATTGGTGTCAGGCCTGATCTATCTATCTATCTATCTATCTATCTATCTATCTATCTATCTATCTATCTTTCTATCTATCTGATAGGGAAAGCCCAGAACTCAAGGGCTTTCAGTAACGTTGACCGCTGAAGCCGAATCCAAGAACATGTATTTAATATTCAAGCCTATAGTTTTAGCCATAGGCAGGGGAGCAAACGTATACAGTACATGGTGACATAATTGCTCTAAAGAAGCTGGGGGCATCAGTACAATTTATACATTCTAAAGGGGGTGGCAACTTGAATGGGACTCTTTGGTGATATTCATTGATAAACAGATGGTCATTTAACACATATACATCACTTCCAGAGTTCTCTGGGAAAAAAACAAGAGATAGACCTTTTCACAGCTGAAGGTGTGAATGGCATTTGACCACAACCAAAAACAGCTGTTACATCCTGTGACTGACATTTGTACAAAGTATCTCTGCTTAATCAAAATATATATTTTGATACTTATAACTAAATGTTTGATAAATAAATAAATGGCTTTTCCATTAACTGATCATATCCATCTATCTAAAACCTCATTTATCCCAAAATATATAAAGAAAGCATAGTAGATCTGAAGGTGGGACAATGAAATCAAATAGGCAGAGTTATATGCTGTTTAAAAGAAGCCATCAGATGCACAAGTTGCGCATAGTTCATTTAAAGCTCAAAGACTAAACCCCTGATGAAAATGGTGGAATAGCAAGCAGTGATGTGCATGTCTGGCGTGTGGCAAAAGTGAGAACCCTGTCAGTTGGCACCTTTGTCAGTTCATCAGTGATGATATTCTCCCTTTGGTCCAACCTGGGTTTACACTGGGATGAAGAAATATAGGTGTTGCAGCAAAATATGTGCTATTTTGCATTGCGTCAATTAAACAGAAGCTGTGTTTACATTAGTGAAGGTATAATCCAATATCTTTGGTTAGACAGTATATTTATAGGCAGTAGTGTGAGTGGTACCAAAAGTAAAAAGAGAAATCCATAATTTCATTATTTTGTATTACAATTACATATTTCCTTTAGCAGCAGTAAACCCATTCTAATGTTTGTAGTAGGGTTGACATTTTCTCCATTAAAACAACAATGCCTACAAAAACATTACTATTATTATTCCAACAAACATCGACATAAAGTGCACCTGTTATTTTCTCCCCACTATAATATGAATAAAACAGTTTCTGCAAATACTATAACTTAAAAATTATACAAGGCAAATTTTGGCACACGCACAAAGTACAAAAAAGCAAATAATTGTTAGATTATTAAAACTTGAACAAAACAAACTCAACTAAAAAGAAGAGTTGTTCAAGAAGATACAAATAGATGCCAAGGTAACTTCACCAATAAAGTTGTTACTATAACTGAAAACAAAAGAGTCCAGGGTGAGATATGACATGATATTGTAGAAGAACTAAAAAGTGAGTTCTAGACACACTTTTTGAAATTATGTAAAGTACATAACCTAGATTAAAATAGGCCAGTTGGGGAAGAGTGGGAGGTGTTATTAGGAGATTCTCCAAAACTATCTGATGAAAATCTGCCTTTCCTCATTTAACCACTTAAGCCCCGGACCATTTGGTATCTAAAGGACCAGAGGTGATTTCAGAATTTTGCACTGCGCTGCTTTAACTGTAAATTGTGCGGACATGCAATGTTGTACCCAAACAAAATTTGCGTCCTTTTCTTCGCACAAAAAGAGCTTTCTTTTAATGGTATTTGATTGCCTCTGCGATTTTTATTTTTTGCGATATAAATGGAAAAAGACCGAAAATTTTGAAAAAAAATGATATTTTCTACTTTTTGTTATAAGAAAAATCGAATAAACTCAATTTTAGTCATACATTTAGGCCAAAATGTATTCAGCCACATGTCTTTAGTAAAAAAAATGTCAACAAGCGTATATTTATTGGTTTGTGCAAAAGTTATAGCGTTTACAAACTAGGGTACATTTTCTGGAATTTACACAGCTTTAAATTTATGACTGCCTATCTCATTACTTGAGGTGCTAAAATGGCAAGGCAGTACAACCCCCCCCTAAATGACCCCATTTTGGAAAGTAGACATCCCAAGGAAATTGCTGAGAGGCATGTTGAGCCCATTGAATATTTTTTTTTTTTGTCTCAAGTGATTGAATAATGACTAAAAGAAAAAAAAAAGAAAAATAACAAAAAGTTGTCACTTAATGATATATTGCTCACACATGCCATGGTTATATGTGGAATTGCACCCCAAAATACATTTTGCTGCTTCTCCTGAGTACGGGGATACCACATGTGTGGGACTTTTTGGGAGCCTAGCCGCGTACGGGACCCCGAAAACCAAGCACCGCCTTCAGGATTTCTAAGGGCGCAAATTTTTGATTTCACTCCTCACTACCTATCACAGTTTCGAAGGCCATAAAATGCCAAAATAGCACAAAACCCCCCCAAATGACCCCATTTTGGAAAGTAGACACCCCAAGCTATTTGCTGAGAGGCATCGTGAGTATTTTACAGCTCTCATTTGTTTTTGAAAATGAACAAAGAAAATCTATATATATATTTTTTTTTTCAATTTTCAAAACTTTGTGACAAAAAGCGAGATCTGCAAAATACTCACAATACCTCTCAGCAAATAGCTTGGGGTGTCTACTTTCCAAAATGGGGTCATTTGGGGCGGTTTTGTGCCATCTGGGCATTCCATGGCCTCCGAAACTGTGATAGGCAGTGAGAATTGAAATCAAAAATTTACACCCTTAGAAAGCCTGAAGGCGGTGCTTGGTTTTTGGGGTCCCGTACGCGGCTAGGCTCCCAAAAAGTCTCACACATGTGGTATCCCCGTACTCAAGAGAAGCAACATTTTTGGGTGTAATTCCACATATGCCCATGGCATGTTTGAGCAATATATCATTTAGTGACAACTTTGTGCAACAAAAAAAAAAAATATTTTTTCCGCAACTTGTGTCAACATATAAAATATTCCATGGACTCAACATGCCTCTCAGTATATAGCTTGGGGTGTCTACTTTCCAAAATGGGGTCATTTGGGGGGGTTTTGAACTGTTCTGGCATTTTATACACAACATTAGGAAGCTTACATCCACTCTTCTAACCACTTGAAGACAAAGCCCTTTTTGACACTTTTTGTTTACATGAAAACATATTTTTTTTGCAAGAAAATTATGTTGAACCCCCAAACATTATATATATTTTTAAAGCAAAGGCCCTACAGATTAAAATGGTGGGTGTTGCATTTTTTTTTCTACACAGTATTTGCGCAGCGATTTTTCAAACGCATTTTTTGGGGAAAAAATACACTTTTTTTAATTTTAATGCACTAAAACACACTATATTACCCAAATGTTTGATGAAATAAAAAAGATAATCTTAGGCCGAGTACATAGATACCAAACACGACATGCTTTAAAATTTCGCACAAACGCGCATTGGCGACAAACTACATACATTTTTAAAAGCCTTTAAAAGCCTTTACAGGTTACCCCGTTAGATTTACAGAGGAGGTCTACTGCTAAAATTACTGCCCTCGATCTGGCCTTCGCGGTGATACCTCACATGCATGGTGCAATTGCTGTTTACATATGACGCCAGACCGACGCTTGCGTTCGCCATTGGGCAAGAGCAGGGCAGGACAGGGGTGCTTTTTTTTTATTATTAATTTAGCTTTTTTATTTTATTTTTAAATTGTTCCTTCCATATTTTATTTTTTTTATCATTTTTATTGTTATCTCAGGGAATGTAAATATCCCCTATGATAGCAATAGGTAGTGACAGGTACTCTTTTTTTGAAAAAACTGGGGTCTTCAAGACCCTAGATCTTTCCTCTGCCCTCAAAGCATCTGACCACACCAAGATCGGTGTGATAAAATGCTTTCCCAATTTCCCAATGGCGCTTTTTATATCCGGGGGGGGGACATTCCCTCCCACTGCTTGTAAAAGCAGTCCAGAGGCTAATTAGCCACTAGGATTGCTTTTACATGAAAGCCGGCCGCTGGCTGAAAATAATGATACCAAGATGATACCTAAACCCGCAGGCATCATTCTGGTATAAACATTCAAAGTCCAGCAACATACCAGTACGTTGCTGGTCCTTGTTGGACATGTATTGTAATCTTTTTTTTTCATGCAGCCAGTTGACTGAACGAAAAAAGAGATTGATCGGTGGGTATGCCCACCATTAGAATATCGCCCTTCATCCACCCACTTCTAATGATGGGCATACATGCACCATTTATATATGCCGAAGCATGGGGGCATCCTCCCGCAAAAAAGTTATGCCGCACACACATGGTCGGACTTTTCCATGGGCAAGCCTCCATCGGAATTTCGACCGTATGTACGCGGCATTAGGAGCAAAATCGCTCCTCCGCTCCTCCGCCCCTGATGCCCCAATGCTTCGGCATATATGCTTTTTTTTTAACTGTGGTGGTGAAATCATCCTACAGCACTGTCAGGCCTGTCTCTGCGAACGCTGCAGTTATGTGTGTTGTGTTTTGTAAGTGACAGTGATCGATCGATACTGCACTTGGGTGCCCTGGGCTGGACGGAGGGGCAAAACGCAGGTGCTAGCAGGTATCTGGGCTGATCCCGCTAACACTGCGTTTTTGGGAACCCTAAACTGCTGGGGACACTAGTATAGATCTGATCAGATCATATCAGATATTGATCTGTTCAGATACTATACCACTAAGGGGGGTGTATGCTTCACGCGTGGGTGTTGGCATTACTGGCACTAACCTGACGCTGCCTGGGGTGTGACGCAGACCCTCTCTGACGCTAAAACCTAATTGATATCACCCGCCGGGCGATCAGGGGGTTAAACCTTTATTGGGTTATATATATGGCGGGTGCCCTGACACTATAAAAAGCAAACTAACTAACCAGCGTCACCCGTAACATTTATATGGTGATCTCTGGTGAAAGGGTTAACCAGGGGCAATTAGTGGGTTAAACCTTTATTAGATAATATATGGGGGTACCTGACGCTATAAAAACCTGCGGCGAACCTAAAAAAAATTACTGGCTATCGATCGGCATCACCGACACTAAGACAGCGATCAGAAAAATGATCGCTTAGCGACAGTGGTCATAGGGGGTGAAAGGGTTACCTGGGGGGCCATCAAGGGGGTTAAACCTTTATTAGATAATATATGGGGGTACCTGACGCTATAAAAACCTGCGGCGAACCTAAAAAAAATTACTGGCTACCGATCTGCATCACCGACACTAAGACAGCGATCAGAAAAAGCGATCGCTTAGCGACAGTGGTGATAGGGGGTTAAAGGGTTACCTGGGGGGCCATCAAGGGGGTTAAACCTTTATTAGATAATATATGGGGGTACCTGACGCTATAAAAACCTGCGGCGATCCTAAAAAAAATTACTGGCTACCGATCTGCATCACCGACACTAAGACAGCGATCAGAAAAACGATCGCTTAGCGACAGTGGTGATAGGGGGTAAAAGGGTTACCTGGGGGGCGATCAAGGGGGTTAAACCTTTATTAGATAATTTATGGGGGTACCTGATGCTATAAAAACCTGCGGCGAACCTAAAAAAATTACTGGCTACCGATCTGCATCACCGACACTAAGACAGCGATCAGAAAAATGATTGCTTAGCGACAGTGGTGATAGGGGTGAAAGGGTTACCTGGGGGGCGATCAAGGGGGTTAAACCTTTATTAGATAATATATGGGGGTACCTGACGCTATAAAAACCTGCGGCGAACCTAAAAAAAATTACTGGCTACCGATCTGCATCACCGACGCCAAGACAGCGATCAGAAAAATGATCGCTTAGCGACAGTGGTGATAGGGGGTGAAAGGGTTATCTGGGGGGTGATCAGGGGGTTAAACCTTTATTAGGGGGGGTTAGGGGGCTACACTGGACCTAAAACTAAATGTAGTGACACTTTTACAGTCACAAATGTCACTGATTGCAGTGATCAGTAAATAAATGGTCACTGCAATCAGTGACACTGTGACTGGGGGCTGGGGGGGGTGATCTGGGGGGGCCTGGGGGGGCGATTTTTGTGTGCCTATGTGTCCTGGTGTCAGTGTAGTGTTAGTGTACTGACCTGTGTGTCTTCTCTTGTACGGCGCTCGGTATATGTGAGCGCCGCATGAGAGATGACATCACTTCCTCCTGCTTCCTCTGCCTGTGTTTACATTACACAGCAGAGGAAGCATTTCCATTCGCCGGGAGCGATCGCAGGGGGGTGGCCGGAATCGAACGGCCGTCCCCTCATGTCGGATCGCTCCCCAACAAATACCGACCGCTCACCGATCGGACCCCCCAACTGTACAAAGGCAATCACGTACACTGTACGTGATTGTGCCTGTCGGTGCCATTCTGCCGACGTACATATACAGTGAGCGGTCGTTAAGTGGTTAAAGTAGAACTATGGCCTAAATACTATATGTGATGTAGGCTTCCCATGTCTGTGAGAGTGGGCTAGGTACCACATGGAACAGTAAGAAAAGCAAAAAGAATTCTAGTATGCATCAGTAGAGGGATCACTAGCAGGAGGAAGGGGGTTCTGATTTTCCTATATAGATCTTTAATTGAGACCTCATTTAGAATACTGTGTCCAGTTTTGGAGACCTCACTTATAAAAAGATATTGATAAGCTAGAACGAGTTCAGAGACGGGTAACAAAAATGGTGAAATGTTTGAGGGATAATACACATCAAGAGCCACTTCAGGAACTTAATATATACAGTCTGGAGGAAAGAAGGCAAAGGGGAGACATGATTGAAACCTTTAAATACATCAAGGGGGTGAATAAGGTTCAGGAAGGCAGTATTTTCAATATTAAACCAAAATCAAAAACACAGGGACATGACCTCAAACTAACTGTAGAAAGTTCAAAACTAATCTTAGAAAGTATTATTTTACTGAAAGGGTGGTTGATGATTAGAATAAACTTCCAACAGAGGTAGAAAGACAGTAAATAGTAAACGTCTTCAAACATGCTTGGGATAAATATAAATCTATAGTCAGCTAACGAGGTTAATGTAAAAAAAAACAAAAAAACATGGGCACACTCCATGGACTACTCAGTCTTTTTCTGCCGTCGCAAGTATAATCATTGGATAAGCACTTCCTTTGATAGGGTGACAACCAGGGCTTTTTTTCTGCCGAAACGTGCCGTGACGCAGTTCCACCACCTCAGGCAGCCTTCTCCTCTGCAGCATGTCACATAACACACAAGCCGGTAGAGGAAGTATTCTGTACCATTCACTTCCTCCACTGACTTCTGTGTGCTAACTCCGGCATCCAGGGTATGTGCCCCACAGCTGATGGATTGGTGCCTTGGGATCGGGTCCAGATGCCGCAACTATCGGCATTAATGAGGATTCCAGAGGCAGCTATCCCTGCCTGCTGTCTGTCAGATCTGTGTAGCATGGAGCCTAGTGAAGCGCCCTGAAACTCCTCCTCAGTTCTGTGCTACATGACAGGCGGAGCTGCACAGAGGAGACTGCACAGCAGGCTGAGGGAAAAAAAAAACCTGATCTGCCTAATGCTGCGTACACACGATCGGACCTTTGTCCGACCAAACTCCCATCGGAATTCCATCGGAAAAAAAATAGAACAGGTACAGGTTCTGTATTTAAATTCCAATGTGGGCCCCATCGGAGAAATTCCCAATGAAAAAACTCCTATCAAGGCATAACAGAACGGAAGTCTGCTGCACTGCTCTAATGCCAGTGGGAGATCTTCAGAGGGAAAGGGGGAGAAAGGGTGGCTGGTTGTGATGAGAGAGTGGAGACTGTGGAAGTTCTGCAGAGGTCAGAGCTGATGGGGGGGGGGTTAGAGTTTGCAAAGTGAGAGCTGTGGGCAGGGGGATTTTACAGGGCTAAGAGAGCTGGACGGGGAGTTGACTGGGAAGGGTGGGTTCCTGCACATATTCTCTAAAAAAAAAAGCCCTGGTGACAACACTCTTTGGCTGCAACAAAATTACTACAGTGTTGACACCCTTACAACACCCTACTTATTAACCCCTGTTTTTAACACATGCTGTTAGACAGGATAATTCGGTTGGTTAGCAGGCTGGTTGGTAAGTTGAGCCAGGATTTTCTTTGGTTTTGTTTTGCAAGTGTTGTCACCTTTATTGCTGCTGTAGCTGTTTAGACATTGGCAGCATTAATGACCATATTATTATTATTATTATACAGGATTTATAAAGCGCCAACAGTTTGCGCAGCGCTTTACAACATGGGGGCAGACAGTACACGTACAATACAAATCGATACAGAGGGATCAGAGGGCCCTGCTTGTTAGAGCTTATAATTAGGGATGAGCCGAACACCCCCCGATTCCAGCAGAACATGCGAACAGGCAAAAAATTAGTTTGAACACGCGAACACCGTTAGAGTCTATGGGACAAGTGCTCATTTTAAAGGTTAATATGCAAGTTATTGTCATAAAAAGTGTTTGGGGACCTGGGTCCTGCCCCAGGGGACATGTATCAATGCAAAAAAAAGTTTTAAAAACTGCAGTTTTTTTGGGAGCAGTGATTTTAATAATGCTTAAAGTGAAACAATAAAAGTTAAATATTCCTTTAAATTTCATACCTGGAGGGTGTCTATAGTATGCCGGTAAAGTAGCGCATGTTTCCCGTGTTTATAACTGTCCCTGCACAAAATGACATTTCTAAAGGAAAAAAAGTAATTTAAAACTACTCGCGGCTATAATGAATTGTCGGGTCCCGGCAATACAGATAAAAGTCATTGAAAAAAACGGCAGGGGTGCCCCCCAGCCCATTACCAGGCCCTTTGGGTCTGGTATGAATATTAAGGGGAACTCCGAACCAAAATTTAAAAAAAATGTGTCGGGGTCCCCCCAAATTCCATATCAGGCCCTTCAGGTCTGGTATGAATATTAAGGGGATCCCTGCGCCAATTTTTTTTTTAAATGGCATAGGGGTCCCCCTCAAAATCCATACTAGACCCTTTAGGTCTGGTATGGATTTTAAGGGGAACCCCGCGCCAAAAAATAATCCATATCAGATCCTTATCCGAGCACGCAACCTGGCAGGCCGCAGGAAAAGAGGGGGGGACGAGAGAGCGTCCCCCCTCCTGAACCGTACCAGGCCACATGCCCTTAAAATGGGGAGGATGTCCCCATGTTGATGGGGACAAGGGCCTCATCCCCACAACCCTTGCCCGGTGGTTGTGGGGGTCTGCAGGTGGGGGGCTTATCGGAATCTAGAAGCCCCCTTTAACAAAGGGGGCCCCCAGATTCCAGACCCCCCTATGTGAATTGATAATGGGGTACATTGTACACTACCATTTGACAAAAATAATGTGTCAAAATGTTTAAAAACCACAGTAGACCGCTTGGGACAAGTCCTTTATTAAAAAAAAAAGAAAAAAAAATTCCAACGGTGTAATCCATTCTCGAGCGATACGGAGGAAAAAAAAAGCCGGCACGATCCTGCCTCCATGGGGGGCGCTCTATCATCCCCCCTCTTTTCCTGTGGCCTGCCAGGTTGCATGCTCAGATAAGGGTCTGGTATGAATTTTTGCGGGGAACCCCACGCCATTTTTTCTTTTATTTTGGTGCTGTTTTTTTCAATGACTTTTATCTGTATTGCTAGGTACGAAATTTAAAGGAATATTTCACTTTAAGCATTATTAAAATCACTGCTCCCGAAAAAAAAAACTGACGTTTTTAAAACTTTTTATGCATTGTCCCTTGGGGCAGGACCCAGGTCCCCAAACACTTTTTATGACAATAACTTGCATATTAACCTTTCAAATTAGCATTTTTGATTTCTCCTATAGACTTTTAAAGGGTGTTCCGCGGCTTTCGAATTTGCCCCGAACACCCCAAATTGTTTGCTATTTGGCGAACAGCCAATGTTCGAGTCAAACTCATGTTCGACCCGAACATAAAGCTCATCCCTACTTATAATATAGAAGGGAGATCAATGATAGCCATGCTTAGCTCCACCTACAGCCATTTAGATTGACAGCACATCGATACATCTGAAGGATCTTAGGGAAATTATGTAAAAACCTCTGCTTTGTCCCTCTCAGCAGGGTGCAGGGAAAAAATCAATCTTACCCAGTGCTTTGACCATTAAAAAAAATAAATTATATTTATTTTAAAGCAACCCTGGGGTCAATAAGAGGATGAACACTCATCTTTCCAGTGACCTGTTCCTTGAAAGTTGGCCACATTTCAAATCACTGTCCTTTGTAGGTATCTGACACTTTCATTTGTGTTGAATACCTGCTCCGTCGTCCATAAGCTTGCAATTTGATGAGGATATAGTACTATCTTGTGCTCTGATTTCCATTTTGAATAATGGTTTGTTTACAAAAGAGTGAAGTGCTCCAAATAATAAAAATAAATTAAGTCTTGTTCATGGTGTAAGGTCCGCTTTAGGTTGACTTCACTGCATTTCAGTTCACAGTTTAATACATTGTTTCCTTTGAAGAATATAGATGAATGAAAGCTGCACTCCAATCTCTGCTTTTCCAGATTATTCTATTCAAACATCAATAAAATAGCTGCAACAATGATAACTCCACCAAGAACCACCGCTTCCTTAACACATTTCCAATGAATGGCTTGATTACAAGGACCCTTATGATCATCCTTGTGATCAAGCCATTCGTGAAACCAGTTAGGGAGGTGGTGGTTCTTGGGGTGGTGGTTCTTGAAGTGATCATGGTTGCAGCTATTTTGTGTACTTTTTAATAAAATAATCTGGAAAAGCAGAGGCAGGAGTGCTGTTCTCATTCATCAATTTTCTTCAAAGACAAGTGAAGACACATTTCTTAGAGCAGGTACCTTGTTAGCCCATAAAAAAAAGCAAATGAGTAGGTTTGGAGCGATACTGTGGGCTTCAGGATGTTTTAGCTACATATTTTCCTTTACTAGAATCAGATTATGGTTGCAGAAAAAAAAGGACAGATGTAATTTATGTGTGCTAAGAAAGTCAAAACCATCACACCCACTTCCTTTGTATTCACTGTGGGGTTTGGGGATTTTGGACTCAAGTAAAAGCTACAGTACATGTTATGCTGCTCTGTGCACAATACTTGCCTGAAATATCTTTCCTGCTTTTACAACATAGTTTAATATTATTCTAACTAAGCAGAGGAAAGGAAAAATTACTGTGGTCACCAACAACAACCAGATTATGTACAGGTATATAATTTTTTCAAATGCATATTAGAAACATGTCAGGTGGAATCTGCCTAGTTATCATCTAAGCCTAGGGAGGCTATTTAAAAGAGAGACTGTGGGGGTCATTTACTAAGAGTCCCGGGAAGTACTGGGTGCTCTACATGTAATAGCTCCCATTTCAGACAATTAAGAGTTCAACTAGGTAAACGTGTGAAAGAAAAATCCAGCTATTAGCGGCAAACATGCCTTAGTAAAGTCAGAATCTGTGATTCCCCGGATCTGCAAGTCCCAATTGCTACCAAGTTATTATATAGCACTGCACTGCAACCATGATCCATAAACGTGAATAAAACATTTTTATCTGAGCTGTGCTAAACCTTGTGTGCATCTATTTAAGTATATTCCAATTAGTATTACTAGTTTGTTTTCTTCTTTTGCTAACGAATGCAGTTATGAATGAGTATTGCAGAGTAATGGCTGCTATTCTGTAAAGTTACATGTATTGAACATTTAAGTTACATATCTGTTGCATTTTTTTTTATTTTAGTTAGGTGACTATGAAGCAGTAATTATTTATGTTTATTCTTTAATCATACTACACTATTATGCAGGTCTCAGCATACTTAGTCCAATGGGTTTGTGGTATGCTCAGATATCTTCAAAGCACTCAAATTATAAGTTCAAATCCCAGCCAATCTACCACCCACCTGAGGCAGCTGTGTTTATATTTCCAGTGCACAAGTGAATTAAAATAAACAAACAAAAAAATGTAAACTGCCCGTGAACTAGTGTGTGATGTTTGGAATTCCACACCATAATATTATTGAATACTTACATACCATTGCATGCATTTAAAGAGTTAATATAATAGAATTAATCAAACTAAAGTGCATTGGCTAATTGGCGTTCACCTGTTTTCAGCATTTGCTGCTGAGTCCAATGCAATCTTTTATTAGGTGATACCCTCTGTAGGATTTAAACCCATGAGTCTTTCAAGGTAGAAGTGCTGACCACTAGCCTATTGAGCTGAGCACTAGCATACATAGAAAAAACATTTAAGCCCTGTACACACGATCGGATTTCCTATAGTCAAAAAACCGACCGTTCCAAACGCACTTAAGTAAAATACTCCGATGAGCCGAGAAAATTAAGTTCAGTGCCTCTGAGCATGCGTCGACTTGATTCTGAGCATGCGTGTGTTTTTTATCCGATGGAATTCCCCACAGATGATAGTAATTTGTTATCTGTTTTTTAACCATCGGATAAATTTAAAACATGTTCTATTTTTAAACACCGATGGAAAAAAGACCAAAGGGGCCCATACACGATCGGTTTGTCCGATGAAAAAAGTCCATCAGACTGTTTTCATCGGCAAAACCTGTCGTGTGTACACGGCTTTACTAGTGTTTGATGTTTTTATTCTATACAATAATGTTTTGCACATGAGCCATTAATATTATGGAAACAACCATGCTCATGCTGATGTGGCATTGGCTTTTAGGGAATAAAAAAGAATAAAACGGCATGGGGTCCCCCCCCCCCAGTCCATACCAGGCTCTTCGGGTCTGGTATGGATTTTAAGGGGAACTCAATGCCAAATTAAAATAAAAAAAATTGGTCCCCCCAAAATCCAGACCAGACCCTTATCCGAGCATGCAGCCTAGAGGTCAGGATGGGGGGATGAGTGAGCGCCCCCCCTCCTGAACCATACCAGGCCACATGCCCTCAACATGGGGAGGGTGGTGATGGGGACAAGGGCCTCTTCCCGACAACCCTGGCCGGTGGTTTTCGGGTTCTATGGGCGGGGGGCTTATAGGAATCTGGAACCCCCCTTTAACAAGGGGGCCCCCAGATCCCGCCCCCCCTATGTGAATGGGTATCGGGTACATTATGCCCCAACCCATTCATCAAAAAAGTGTAAAAAATACAAACCGCAAGAGACAGTTTTTGACAAATCCTTTATTTAAAAAAAAAAAGTGTCCCGCAATGTACAGTCATCATCAATCATGGCGCCCGATGGAGCCGGAAAAAATCTAAATGCTTCGCCTCGATGGGAGGGCTCCCGCCATATGCGCTCTGAGCAATTTGAGAGTTCTTTTAAAGGCAAGAGCAGGGCCACACAGGTATGTCACCTGGAGTCCCCACCCCCTCTGATGTCACATGACTTCAGAAGAGGGTGGGGTTACCAGCTACATCTCTGGGTTGCCCTGCCCTTGTCAATATAACACTGTCAAAGCAAAGGGAATGCAGTCGATGGGAGCCCTCCCATCAAGGAGGAGCGGTTTGATTTTTTTCAATTTTTGGGGTCTGTCGGGCACCCTGATTGATGACAGATGTACACCGCAGGACACTTTTTACATTTTTTAATAAAGGATTGTCAAAAACTGTCTCTTGTGGTTTGTATTTTTTGATGCTTTTTGGTAAATGGATAGGGGTACAATGTACCCGATACCTATTCACATAGGGGGCTGTGATCTGGGGGCTCCCTTGTTAAAGGGGGCTTCCAGATTCCGATAAGCCCCCCGCCCGCAGACCCCGACAACCACTGGCCAGGGTTGTCGGAAAGAGGCCAAATTTTGTTTAAAAAATTGTTTTTGGGTAATTTGTTTCTTAATTTGGTGCTTAGAGAGAATTCACATTTAGTTGACATATTTCATGGTTTACCTAGTCCACAAAACAATTAATAGAGCCCTAAAATTCAGCATTGGAGCAGGTTTTTTTTTTTTTTTTTTGGGGGGGGGGTTTCTTCCCCCTCCACCACATTACATTTTCTACTCAAGAACTGACATGTGTGCAAAACCAAATACTTTTGTATACAACTGTATTTATTACAGATTAGAAAGGGTAGGAATAGTCTGCACTTAGAAAATATGTATTTATATTCTGAAAAAGTCAAACAAAGCAAAAAAAATAAAATCTACTTTTTCAACATTAGTATAAACATTTGGTACATTAAATGTACTTGGGCCAAAAAACAAGAAATGCATGGAAATGATGCTGCAGCATTTGACAATATAGTTAGAAGGGTCCCGCTCAAAAAAGCTTACAATCTACAAGGGTAGGACACTAAAAATTAGACACATTCAAAAATCACATTAGAAAAGCAGGGATACAAATCAAGCTAATAACAAGCATGACTAACCTTTTTGGTGATAAAACCAAACCCCAAACCCCAAAAAAGTTACATGACAGGATTATCATAAGCAAATTAGCAGGAACCTTCCTTTTCATCTAAACCATTACATAGCAGGTGTAAATCATCAAACCACAGCCTTAGTGGGGTGTGGGTCAGGAATTATGCACTCCCCCCAAAAAAACACAAAAAAAAACATATCTATTTGTAACCCAATATACACACTGCAAAGAAAGATTCAGGCCTGTTCTTAGGCCCAACACCCGCCCCAAATTCAGGCCTTTAAATAACCTAGCTATGTTTGCTAGCACTCCCACCTAGACCCACCCAGTAAAGGACACACCCACCAGTGTTATTGTTTTTGTCTCTTCATGTATGCCTCAAGTGCTCATGCCTGTTCATCAGGAATCCACACTCTTTACAAATGAAAGAATGCATCAGCATAGATATCTGTGTAGGGTAAACTTCAAAATAACAAATGTCCAAGGCTTTGGCCATGATCAGTGATCCCAAAAATTTTGAAATTAAACTTGTACATTGTTGGGCATGTGGATGGTACAAAACAGGAAATTACAACTTAGTGAGGGCTACTTCACACAAATTGGTGACAAAGCGCATTTGTCATTCATCAACAGCATACAACATTAAAATATGTGTGCAGGATCACACCAGACTTATACATCCATATCTGGCCCAAAACACCACAGTTCTAGATTTGGTGCAAACCCACACTTGCTTGATTTATACGGTTATTTCTTGGGGTTTCATTATGTGAAACCCATCAAAAAATGTAATCACTGGTGAAAAATAAACTTTAACACCACAACAGAGGAAGAAGATACAAACCTTCAGCCAGTCAGCAGGATTGGGCTTTGAACCAAAAACCTCAGTGCTGCTAGGCAGAAGTTTTAACCAGTTAGCCACTGTGCTTCCACATGTATGTAGGCTGCATCTCTGTGGTGTCACGGTCCTAAGTCCCAGGGGTGCAAGAAGTTAATCAATGAAGATGTACTGTGGAAGGCCGGAGAGCCATTGAACAACCTGTTTCTGGCATATGCCATCTGTTTTGAAGGCTGGTTATGGTCGATTACTGTCAGCATGCTGAGAGATAAACAGCTGTCATTTTGTGGGTTTAGGCTTGGTAAGAGGCTGCAACTAGTGCTGGTGGGGAAATATTAAGGCTGATTATAGTCCTTGCCCATTGTAAAAATATGACATGATTTGCAATGGTGGTGGAACCCCCATACACATAAATACTACATTTAGACATACAGTGGAACCTGGGATTACGAGCATAATCCGTTTCAGGAGAATGCTCGTAATCCAAAGTACTCGCATATCAAAGCGAGTTTCCCCATTGAAGTCAATGGAAACTAAAACAATTTGTTCCGCATTGACTTCAATGGCATGCAATACCGCATGTGGCCAGAGGTGGGGGGCGCCGGAGAGACTCGGAAACAGACGGAAAGGCCCGAGAACAGCTCAGCTGACCTCGGCAAACCTCGGAAAGGCTCAGGAATGGAGTATTTCCATGTCTTTCCGAGCATTTCCGAACGGCTCCGAATGGTGCAGATCGGCTCCGGCGCCCCCTCCACCTCAGGTCAGACGCAGTACTGCACACCGCTTTGGCCTAAATCCTGCTCATTTTGCGAGACAACACTTGCAAACCGAGTTACGATTTTTAAAAATACAGTGCTCGTATTGCGAAACGCTCATTAACCGCGTTACTCGCAATCCAAGGTTCCACTGTAATTGATGTAAGCACCTATGTTAAACAACATAGGGAGAACAAACAACTTCTCTACATGAAGTGGAATGTTTGGGATTTGAACCAAGAACCTCAGTGCTGCTAGGCAGAAGTGCTAACCTGTTAGCCACTGTGCTGCCACATGTGTAGTCCTCCTATACAGAAATACACATAAATACTGCATTTCTTTGGAGTTATAGGTGGTGGAATTACATCAGTCAGGAGTTATTCTTCTTGATTTATTATGTGATATTTGGTGGTTCTTGGTGTGTCAGTGTAGAATAGTGATGTTACCCTCTGAATTTTGGGAATGACATTTCTGATGTTGGTACACATATCACATTTTTTGGGCTTAAATTATGATCATTTTGGAAATACTAAATAACACACAGAATTGTGACTCATTTTAAATTTGCATTAGTGATGGTATTGCTTGTGGTTTGTAACGATACCTGTGTGAGTTTGAGTAAACTTTGTGAGATTGACAGCAACAAGTGAGAGATACAGAGAAAAATTATTTTACCAAAACATGAAAACATTCCACATTATAGCTTTCTAGAAAACAAAATAGATGAAGAAGAAGCAACATTTTTGCAAGGACAATTTATTTAAGAGAAAGATACAGTTCATCTCAACATTAAAAGTATTTATTTGGGGAAGTTACAATTGTGAAATTATAATTAATATCTGAAACTGGCATTGGGCTACACAACTCTCATTTACACTCTCAAAAATGTTTTTTAGCCAAGCGCTAATTTTGGTATTTACTAAAACTCTTGGTAAAAAAGGCATGGGAGTTAAAATGAGAGTAGTTTGCATGTCTGAGCATGCTCAGTTATGCTGGCACATCATTGTAAAGAGATGGGGAATTTATCTCTTCTCAGACTTTTAAAGATAGTTTAGTGTATATATCACTTTTTAAAGCAGTTTAAAGGCAGATTATCTTTAAACAATATACCACATATTTAAGTACCATTTTGGTGATCGTATCATGCTCTAAACATTATTTCCATGTGCATTACTTCAGATTCTAGCAGGGTAAGGGTTTGGGCACTATATGTTGTCTGGGAGCTATAGTAAATTTGATTTTGGGAGTATTTTTTCACCAGCGCTATAGTAAATTCCATTTGTGCTTATTAGCGCAATATTGCTATTTTGAGAGTATTTAGCGGTGCTATTGCATATTAGCACTATAGAAAATGACCCCCACGGTGTCCTGAGCAAAAATCTTCATTTACAACCAGTGAACACTTCCACCAATCTGAGCTCCTCCCTCTGATCATGAGGAAATCTATAGTCACAGCTTACACTTTCATTTTATAACATCAGCATTGTAATAGCAAAACCAACAATTCTAGCTTTTCTGTTTTATATACAATAGTTGCCCTTAACCACTTGCTGACCACCCTATAGCACTTTTACTGCTACAGGGCGGCAGCTGTGCTCCAGATCATGCATTGATACATCATCCCACACTTCTGCCTGCAGGGAGTGCCCTCACTGCTGGCGCTCCACTTCTGCGCCACTTTTGCTGTGATTATTTACAGCAGAAGCTGATCTGCGGGTGCCGGGCACTCGACGTCCGCTGGCACGCCCCGATCATCGGGCAGAGACTCAGAACGGAGCTCTGCCTATGTAAACAAGGTAGAGTTCTGTTCTGACAGGGGGAAAAGGGATGGAATCTGTGTTTCTGCAAAGCAGGGCCTTAAATCCATCTTTTCTCCTAGTAAAAGCACACACATGATAAATACAAACACTGGCTAGGCACACGTTTAACCCTTTGATCACCCTAGATGTTTAACCAGGTGCAATATTCAGTTAAAGTAACGCAGTGCCATATCACAAAAAGTGGCCTGGTCATGAAGGGGGTAAATCTTCTGGAGGTCAAATGGTTAAAGCACTACTTACTGATAATTTTTTAATTTTTTTCTTTGTATACTTCCTTTTTGGATGTCAAATTGTTTCGTTTTTAGAAAACAACTGAACTGAGTACTGTCCATTATTCTTTTTAAATTATGCTAACTTTTAAAAAGAGTTCTGTGGTCACAGCATACACTTTCATTTTATATCATCAGCATTGTAGTATCTATACAAGCAATAGTTATTTTTGACAATCCAATATAAGCTGACTTGAAAAATCTCCTTTGAAGTTGTGAGTTCTGCCTGTCTGAGGCCATCTCTTTTCACACCATCCCTGCATGTTTTGCAGCTTCTTCTCTGATATTTACTTTAGCATCATAAGGACTATATATCCCATGGTGCATTGCTTCCTGTAAGCATTGATTCCTGTACCGAATCCACATCCTGAAACTCCTCACTTCAGCACCTCTGTGGCTCAGAAAGCAGGCTCTATGAATTTTGAGACACAGTAGTGCCTACTCACAGAATTTATGGAAGTAAATGTTTGGGGGTCTTCACAAACTTGGAGACCATTGAGAATAGTAGGAGGAGTAGGCTAGAAGTAATTGATATGATGATTTTACATTTTTCTCATAGATGCCCTTTAATTGTAGAGTGGCTCATACCTCAGTTAGAGTTAGAGTGAAATGCATCAGAGGAAAGTGGTTGGCCTGGTGGACGTGTTGATGAATTATCAATAAAGTTTATAGCAGAGGACACCAGAGTGTGGCCTTGAAATGTCCCTGTGTGTTTAGGAGTTAGAGAGAAAAAGCCAAAAGGATGCCTTCATTTAGGGTGGGGGGAATCTACACAGGGACCTAGAGCGAACACTTTTGATAGTATATAAAAAGCAGAAAGCCTGTATCAAACTCTGCTCTCTACACTGCACCTGTATCTTATGATTCATTTATGAAAAAGCATGATGCACCATCTAAGCCAGTAGTAAGTCATTTATAAATGACAAGCCAAGGTGTGTGGAGCCCGCAGTGTCTGATAGGGTGTTCTCTGCATAAGACTGCAGGAAAGACTTTGTGATGAGAGGAAATGCCAGTCATAGGACTCTAATGTGCATTTTTTTATGTTATTTTATTTAAAGCAGTGGCTGCAGTAAGACCATACTGTTGCTTTGTACATGGACCCCTAGGTTTTACCAGCCATTGAATCTGTGGAAAGGCAATGTAGACATGTGCTTGGTGTGCCAATATAATGGAGGGTATCATCTGACTGTATACCTCTGGTCAAAGCATAGTAAAAACAGCTTGTGGGGCCATCTAAGTGAACTCCAGAATACACAGCAGCACAGGTCTTTCCTGCACCTGACTATGAAGTAAACTTTTCCTGGGAGCCAGCAATATAGATAGAATGCACTAAGCTCTACAGGTCCTAAATACATCCTGTGAGCTGCTATGTATGTAGTCCTCGATCTGTATCTAATATCAGTAGATTTCTGGAGACTAGATGCAGATAAACAAAGTACAGTTTGACAAGGAAGAGCCATCATGGTGACATGGTCCATAATTAGGGCAGCTATGCAAAAGAGAAACTTTCTGCTGACATTTAAAGATGGACAAGTGTTGCAGCCTTGGGACTGTGGTTAGTTATGCCTATCATTCTTATGAATTCCCTTGTTGCTGGTTATACTAATGGTCTCTAATGACCGTAAGCATATTTAGTGTTTCTGTCTATTGTCGATTTGGACTTTATTGCTGTAATTACTATCATGTTGTTTGGTTAAACAAATTAACAGCTTAATCTGGGACATAATTAAATAAAAAGCAATTTTCTGTAAAAGTGAAAGACCCCCCCCCCCCCCCATAGCATCTAACATATTTATGTTTTCTGTCTTGTGTATAGTGTGGGAATGCTAATATGTTATATGCATTTTATAACCTTCGTCCTTCCTTATCTGAATTTTCATGTTCTTGTTGTTTTTTTTCAGAGCAAAACGGAAACAGAGGAGTGAATTTTGGGAGATAATCAAGAATTTACAGTGGAGCTGTCACCTGCTGAGCATAGAAAAGCAAACAATAGGAGTCCTCAATGTGTTTTTCATTGGGAATTTTATTTTATTTTATAGACTCCCTATTCCCACAGTATTCCGCTAATATAATGTAATATATTTTCTAAATAATTACATATATTAAATGTAATAATGTACAACAGACAACTGTATTTTAAGGTAATTAAATCTGAACTGCAGTCACACCTTTTCTTTTTAGCTTTCGATACAGCGGGAAAAGAATAGAATCTCTGTCTGGTTTAGATCTCTCCCAAATGGGAACCTTTCTATGCTCTACCCAGCACAAAAAACATGTTTTTATTATCAGGAATAAAGACATATTATAAAGAAAGTTTGCGAGCACTGAACTTATTCTCTCTGGAGAAGAAACGCTTGATTTCAATTTACAAATACCATACTGGTGACCCCACATTAGGGATAAAACTTTTTCGCATAAGTGAGTTTAACAAGACAAGTGGCCACTCATTAAAATGAGAAGAAAAGAGGTTTAACCTTAAACTACGTAGAGGGTTCTTTACTGTAAGTGCGGCAAAGATGTGGAATTCCCTTCCACAGGAGGTGGTCTCAGCGGGGGGCATCAATAGTTTCAAGAAACTATCAGATACACAGAGGAGGGGATGGATAGCTGCAGATACAGTGTGCAAGAGCTGATTGGAGTATAGCCCCCCCCCTTTTACACAGAAAACAGAAGCGAAGGAAGGCTACAGAGCTGTGTTCTGAAAAGACAAGCTGTGTGCTGAGCCCTGTCCCCCATCACAGATTTATCTCATGTGTAGGGAAAACTTCTCAGAAGTGACTCTTTCTGATGACAGAAGAATGAAACACCATAGAAAAACAACACTTAGAGCTTCAGAGATAGACACATGAACAAAGCACATATACCTGTATTGTTTACGTTTCATTCACTGAGGTTTACAACCACTTTAATGCATTCCTTGCATTAAGAAAAATTTTTTTTAGGTAGCAGTATGCCCTCTCACCCCCCCCCCTTATACTTACCTGAGCCTTCACTTGATCCACTGCTGTGCCGTCTGCAGTTCTTCTCTCCCTTCTCCACGTTCTTACAGGCTTGACTGAGAGCAGCAGGAGCCATTGGCTACTGTCAGTTAAATCCTGTGACGAGGGGGCAGGGGCAGGACGGAGCCACCCTGTTGGTGTCTATAGACGGTGCAGGCTCGGGATCAAGCTCGCAGGTGTGCCACAATAGGATGCGGATTCCTATGGTGTCACACCAAGAAGAACAGGAGCCAGAAGCGCCAGCAAGGGGACCCAAAAAGAGGAGGATAGTGCCGCTCATTACTTCTTAATTGCACAGAGCAGGTAAGTATAAACCTATTTGTTATTAAAAAAAAAAAAAAGAGTTTACAATCACTTTAAGGCAAGTTAAAATGACATCTGAGCCAATATTAACATATTTCATTATTCTCACTAATACCCTCTCATCCAGTCCTCGTCAAATTTTATCTTGTCAAATTTTTTTCTAACTTTAACTACTACTTCATTCTCCACTGCCTCTAAAATTGTCAATAAGTTCAATAACAAGATTGAAGCTATTATATCTAATATACCATGTCTATCACTACATTCAATATTCTTCTTTTGACCCTATTACCACTGATGAATTTGCCAAACTCTTTTCTGAGGCCCATCTAAAATAATTTAACTTTTATTAAAGATTCTTTACATATAACATTCATAACATTTAACATTTAAACATACCATATTACAATCCAAATATCCACTTTACTTATGGAGTGGGTGTCTCCCCCTCTACCATTTTATCCTCTCCCCGCTTCTCCCAAAGCTATAGGCCTCCCAAAAAAAACAAAAAACAACCTCCCCCCACCCCTTAAATATATTGTGATAATTTAATGTACTCTGGGGCCCATCTAACCACCTGTTCCCTGGACCATGTTCCCTCACAACTACTCCACTCACCCTCTTGCTCCATTCTATGCTCCCTATCTCATATTGTCATTCTCTCACTGGTCAACCCCGTACTTAAAAAGCCCTCTCTGGACACCACTTGTCTGACCAACCTAACACCTATCCCCTTTCTCCTGTTTATCTCCATCCTTCTAAAATGCCTAGTCTACAACTGTCTGACCTTACTGATAACAACTCTTTTCGCCCCTTTCAGTCTGACTCTTGCCAGCAACACTCCACAAAAAATGCCATTTCAAAACTTACTAACTGCTAAAACCAATGGCCACTACTCCATACTCACATTTTGGGGCCTCATTCACAACCTTCAGTGTCATCTACAACTCTATCTCTTCCATTTCTCTTCCTCCATCTATAAGGGTCTATCAAGGTGCTGTCCTTAGACAGCTTCTATTCTCTGTCTACACCTTCTCCCTGGGTCTCTCACGTCTACTATCTCAATTCTGGCGACAACTCTCTGCTCTCCCCCATTAGCTTGTCCATCATAAATTTTCCAACTGACATATCAGTCTAAATGTCACACCACTTCCTCAAACTCAATCTTTTCAAAACTGAGCTCATAATAATTCTTCTTTCAAACGCCACCCTCGGTTTTACCCTTTTTTTTTAAAAGAATAACCATACCATAATAGCAATATTATTATTATTATTGATAATATTATTATTCAGTATATCTTGTTAACTGAATTAGGCTATTAGAAGGTTTTAAAAGTATAGCACAACCAGAAACCAGTTTGTTATTGTTTTCCATAGCCTTAGGGCCAACCCTGCTTGATTCTGGTCAGTGCTGCCCCATGTGACCTTCTCCTTCTGAAAGGATAAGACATTCTGAAGCTATAAAAGTCATACCCAGCCAGCACGGTGATTGATTACCAGCCTGTTAGGCAGCCAGATGTCACACTGAGAGTGACAGGAGGTGAGTTATCTTCCTGTCCTCAAATGACTCACTTTCTGTTGGGACTTGCAGCAATTTTCCCAATTCAACCGATGGATGCTGCAACCATGGATTAGAATACGTCTATGCCTTACAAAAGGATATCATTGGCTAGAGAGAGATTTTCCAGCTCATTTGAAGATACCTTTTCAGAACAAGTACTGCTGATTTCTGTGCCGGTTATCACTACAAAGCTTTACAGTCACAAGAGATTCTTAAAGGATATATAAACCCAAGAACAAAATATAATACATTGCAGTTTACCAGTCTTACATGTAGTTGCATTCGTTTCTTCAGGTTAAGAACATTTTCAACCAGTACAGAAACACATTGACCTTTCCAGGAATGCATTGCCCTTGTCATTTCCTGTGAGCTGAACTGAAAGCACAAACACTGTTATCTTCCTTGTGTAATTTACTAATCCCCCCCCCCTTTTCCCCCCAGTGTAAGGCAAGTATACAATTTTCTTATTCAATTTCCTTTAGATTTACCTTTAACTATGTAGTGGAAGGGCTTGTCTGCCTGCATGCACATTCAAAGTGTTTAGGTTAGTCCTCAGATTATATGGTTTTGGTTAATCTAAAGGTGAGTTGTACAAGAAAATTGTATAATGTATGACCAGCCTAACAGAGATAGATAAAGAGAGAATATAAAGCTATCCACAGCTTGAGATTTCATGTTTTCATGTTATCACTTGCAGTAAAAAACAACCAGCTGGGACACATTATTTTGTAACTCAGATGTGATCTTTAGTATTTGCCATACACAACCTGATAAACACAAGCAATGCAATCAGCTTAAAGCGTATTTACCCTGAAAATAAAAAACTTATTATATTGCAGCTTACCAGCCCTTAGATGCGGTGGCTGCATTCATTTTTTTCAGCCTTTATTTTCACCTGGGGATCCCATAAATAACACGCTTCCTGTCCTTACGGTGTCTTTGTGCACTCACTGCATTGTATTTATAGAGGAAGCAATGATTGTCACCCAGGTTGGACCAATTAGAAGTACTAGGTGGGATTGGATCCAAAGGCAAAGTAGAAGCCCCCTTTAAGAGCTGCCACTCACAAATGCCTAGGGCAAGAGTTGCTTTAGACATCGTATTTTTATGGAAGACTGCAGCTCCATACAGTGTGCTATCAGATGTTAGTGACAGACACGTCCATATCTATAATTAATGCAAAATAACAATTCATAGTACATGAGCAATCAGTATCCATAATAATTGACCCGGGGCTATGGATATTGTTCATGTATCATTATCAAGCTTTGGTATGCTGGAATAACTGCCTGCAGCGTTG
Organism: Rana muscosa; assembly: GCA_029206835.1. NCBI lineage: Eukaryota > Metazoa > Chordata > Amphibia > Anura > Ranidae > Rana > Rana muscosa. The sequence continues at coordinate 428,641,752 of CM055121.1, read as the reverse complement.
AGTGATTTACAACAGGACACTGTGAAGACGCATGTAATACTACTCAGTCATCATAGCGTAAGCACGCTTGACATACACGCACAATCTGCTCCCCTGTAAACATCAAACGCATCAGTACATTATCAATGCTATTATTTCATTTCTGCATTCAAAACTCTGAATATTTTTACAAATAGGAGACATCCGTAGCCTGGATTAAACCTTTCAAGCAGGCGACAGGAGGAAAGGCTCCATCATGCATAAAAATCACAATTTTAGGTGGCTAAAAGCCCTTATTATCACTTCCTTTCTGAGAGAACAGCCAGGCAGAGCAATTATTATTCTGCTAAAACCACACTTTGTCATATTTTTTCATAACCTGCTCCGCCACTTGAAATCCAGCAGGGAACTAGTGATCTGTAATTTCAAGTGTTAGCATCGCCAATAAAGATTATCTCATGGAACTAGCACGATAAAATGGCACAAGTGATACTGCTTTTTAATAGTGTTTCTCTCCTGAAAAGAAATTGCTTATGCATTAATGTAAAGTGGAACTACAGGCAAGCCACTAAATACAATTACAGTCAACTGCATTTAATCTGAGCTGTCTAATCTGTCAAAGCAGTTTTACTTGTCCTATGTCATTCTAGAGATCCAGGCACCCCTGCCAGAAAATATATCCACCTACTTATTTCCTGATTTAGCTTTGTAGCTTCTGTTATCACCTCTCCACCTCAAACCTGCCAGTGAATCAGCATAATCACCTTTGTTCAATGATCAGGGATGTGACACAGGAACAGTTTTGCCAACCTACCAAATTGAAATTTACTGACACAACACCCAAAATTTACTGGCACAGCAACGTTTTTACTGACATTTTCAAAAGTTACAAAATTACAGTTTTAAGTGCAAATGAGAGTATTTAGGCTATAAACAAATACAATATTCAATTAGCAATATGATTTAAGGTAGATAATAAGGCAAAAAACATATTTCTTATTTTATTTTAGATATAGTAAGTAAGTAGCTCAGGGATAGGACGTCCATTTATTTCCAGAATGGAGGGCAAGAAATTAGAATGGGCGGCACACACACATGAAATTGACTCTCACAGTGACATTGACAGCAGTGTGCAGCAGCACAGATGATGAGGGCACCTCACCAATACATTCCCTCTTGAGTCACAGTGACTAGACATGTGCACTGCCAAAAAATTCGTTAGTTTTCGTTTTCGTTTCATTCGTTTTGTTTTTTTTTCGTTTTTCGGGTCATTCGTTATGATCGCAATTCGTAAATTCGTAAATTTGTACATTCGTAAATTTATACATTCGTAAATTTGTACATTCGTAAATTTGTACATTCGTAAATTTATACATTCGTAAATTTGTACATTTGTAAATTTGTACATTCGTAAATTTGTACATTCGTAAAATTTATACATTCGTAAATTCGTACATTCGTAAATTTATACATTCGTAAATTTATACATTCGTAATTTCGGAAATTTGGAAATTCGATATTTTCGAAAACCCGAAAATTTGAAAATCTGAAAAAATAACTATTAAATTATAGTTGTAATTTCCTTTCAAATTTGGCTGTTAGCGAACGTAACGAATACAAATTTATCTGAAGTTACGCATAACCTGAAATAACAAATGCCGCATCTAAACAAATGGAACGGAACAAATTAATAATAATAATAATAAAACGTTTTTATTATTATTATTGTTATTTATTATTATTATTAATTCATTACGTTCCATTCGTTTAGATACGGCATTCATTATGTCGGAAAACAATTCGTAACTTCGTTAAGTTCACTAACAGCCAAATTTGAAAGGAAATTACAATACCTATAATTGAATAGTTAGTAATAGTTAAGTTATTAGTTAATTATTATTTCAGATTTCCGAATTTACTAATTTACGATTGTACGAATGTACAAATTTACGAATGTACGAATATTCGGAAATTCGTAAATTCAAATTTACGAATTTCCGGATAGTTGTACATTCGTAAATTCGTGCATTGGTAAATTCGTATATTCGTAAATTCGTACATTCGTAAATTTGAATTTACGAATATTCGTTAAAATTCGTTAAATGAGTTTTCGTTAATTCGGATATTTACGAATTAACGAATTTTTCGAAATTCGTTAAAAAACGAATTCGGAACGAAACGAATTGCACATGTCTAACAGTGACAGTCTCCCTCCAAGCCAATCGGTCCCTCCAGTCCACTCCAGTCTAAACAGCACTGACGGTCCTGGTCCCAGCCCGCCTTGCTCCCATATTGCAGACCCACACACGAGGCTCTGGCTGCTCTGCTTGGCTCCATTGCACCATGACATCACACGACATGCTCAGGCAATGCCTCCGCCAGAGCCGCTCGATCACGCTGTAGCAGGCACTCAGCTGGCTCCGGACCAAGCCGAGCATCACAGCCATATTTTTTACTGGCAACCTTTTACTTTTACTGGCATTTACTGGCAAGAGAAAATTTACATGTTTTTTACTGGCTGCCAGTAAAAATACTGGCAGTTGGCAACACTGCACAGGAAGCATACCATAAATATTTGGGGGAAAGTAAACTATATGGCAAATAAATCTTGCATTATTCTCAATTGAGCAGAGAATCTACAACGACATTGCCGATGTACAAATGGCCCATCTCGATATTATATGACTGAAAATTCCCTAATGTAAAACGTTTATAAGGTAACAACAGCAAGAAATATAGTCTCCTTGTAGTTCCTGCAAGTGCTTGAGTTAGTCTTCAACCTTATCCTTATGTGTTTGTGGAGCTCCCTTGGATCCTAGGCCCAGCCTGTACATGAGGCCTCCACATCTCTACACATTGGAATGAAGTGTCTCCACCTTTGACAAAAGCCCATCCTACTGCCAATAAACAGTCAATTTCAGGAACCTCTATTTACTACTAAGGTTCTGGAATTTGCCTGGATGATGGGGACATGGCCTGGCTCCAAGAGAAGTGGACCTAAAGTGGAACTAGTCTTTTTTTTATTATTGTGGCCAAGCAGACTGTTTATTGTGGAAGAGACATGCAATGCTTGCTCATATTCTTCTTTAAACTGATCAGTGAATGAGAAGCTCAGTATACATTCTGTCACTGTGCCTGTGTTGAGGGGATGACTGAACTTCTGCACATGCATCATCCCACGCCGATCAATCAAGATCACATCTTACCGGCACCCAGAAAAAGGCTGGGAAAAGGTGCCCGTGCCAGACCTCTTGGGTGTCCATTCTAAGGTAAGTATTGCAAACTTTAGTTCCACTTTAATGCTTACTTGTGTAGCGCTGGGCTCTTTAAAATAATTTCCCAGCAGTGCTGACAAAATAAACACAGAAAGGAAATTTTTTTCTTCTCTCTTGTGATGGACAGCTACAGGGAGAGAGGGGGCTGGACTGTGCCCTGATTGGCTGTTGCTACAGCTGAAGAGGACCCAGGCCCCTAGCAACTCTGAAGAAGGAGGACTCCTGATTAGCTGCCTAAGCCAGGCTGGTTCCCAATTGGCTGTTGGATGTTTTTTTCAGCCTCTCACCACTGAGAGAAGCAGGAAATGGATGTGGGATCTGATGAGAGGGCTCTGGGATCCATTTTAGAGAGCCTGGGAACCACTTGAGGAACAGGAGTGCCTGGCCAGTACAATATATCCTCGGAAGGTGTTCTGTGAGGAGAGAAACAGAATTGATTACTTTCTGTGACTGCTATTACAGAGTCTGGGAGCTAAACTGTGCTGTGTGCCCAGAGAGTGTTAGCCTGGAAGTTTGTGGTACAGGGCTCAGGGCTACAAAAAGCCACAGGACTGTTGTTTTGACCTGCTGACCACATGTTGTTGCCAGGGGATCTGTTCTGTCAGGAAAAGTGTGCTGCACCTGAATCACATGCAAAACTGTGTGCAGGGACCAGGCTGTGGGCTGTTGCTATGCTGAACACTACCTAATGCAGTGAGGGAGGAGAGACTGCGCTTCTATTCCAGTGCGTTCCAGTTGCTCCCAGTGACCACGTGTTCCAGCTACCTGCTAAAGCTGCTAGCTCAAGAAGAAGGACCCTTTCACCAGCCGCAGAGGAACCCCTCAGAACTAGAATCAGTCATCAGTGGTGAGAGACTTCTAGCCACCATCCTGTTTACTTTAGTGAGTACTCCCACGTAAGGGCCCCATCACCGGCAGACTCTCTACATAGTCCCAGTGGCCAGTGGTTAGGCAGGACAGCTTTGCATTAGGTAGTAGGTAGGCTGTATTGCCTTTGAAAAATGCCATTTGTATTGCTGTACTGTGTTGGATTGTCATTATTCTGCAATTACAAGCCAGTATCGCTCACTAACCCCTGCCTAGTGCACGTTTGTGCACCAGTTGCTTCTCAGGCAGATGTGGTGAACGAACAGTTGACACCCTGTGAATGGTGTCACTTAACAAGGTACCTGCATTGCTATATTGCTAATTTTTTCATTATTTAACCCATTCCTTTCTAGGGCTTTGCCATTAAATAAAGCCCATTTAAACCTTTTAGGTGTGTCAGTGTTCTCGGGTCCAGGAAAGGGGTGAGTCATCACAGGTACAGGGCATAAGGGACCCAATAACAAAATACTAGCGGCTCCTGCGGGGGTGGCGCTACACTTGTAAAGAAGACGAGACCCTAGGCATAACGTGGGCTTACAATCCAAAGCAGCAGAAGCAATATTTGCTTATTGTGTGAATACGTTCACCAAGACACACATGTAACGTATGAAACCCTTTCCCAGTTCTAATAATAGAGCCCTGGTTGAACATACAGTACCAGGAGTGCTTGGAGAGTTGCTCAGGCTGTCACTCTAGTGTTGGAATCCCATAAAATTTCAATATCCATGGGCTCTCCTATGTTTGCGTAGGACTCACCTTAGGTCTGATGAAAGTTTAATCTCCTCCAGGATGCTATGTAGAATGGGCCTGAGTGATGTGACAGAAAGGGAAGTGAGGTATTCTGGAGGAACAGTGGGAGAATTTATGTAACATCAAAAAACACATTGTAACTTTGGCAGCTGCGGTAAGCTGGAATTCTGTACTCTATATTTTAAACAATATAAGCTTAATTAAATATGGAGTGTGTGGTGACAGGTGTGCTTCATATAAGCAAGTCTCTCTTATGAATAGGTGACAGTTGCATATTTGTCTTTTGTTTCATAAAATCCAGCATGCTAGCCTGACCTCTCTTGACACCTGTAACTGTTGGCTTCTATTTTCCTAAGCGAAGAGGCTGAATGATAAATTTCTACGGAATGCACAGCTAGCAGTATTTAACTGTAGGTTTGTAGTTAGGGAATAATTTATTTCTTTAGCTTTTTAACAGCAGCCAACATATCCTACTTTACAATAACCAAGAGAGCCTTGGAAACCTGAATCTGTTTCCTTGGTCCCCTCTGGACTTATTTAAATCAGTAAAGGATCCTTGGTGTCTAATAGGAGTGAAATGGGTTATTCAGATCATAAGTACATCCCATATTGTTAGACGCTACTGTACCCAGGCTGCTAATAACCTGTGCATGTTAATGTTAGTTATTAAGTATTAAAGCACAATGGAGCACACAGGCTAGATGAGGTGATCTTCTTTTGGTATCTAGGCCATTACTGATTCAGCTATTCTTTTCCGCTAATATGTTTAGTATCTTTATGTAAATGGTCGGGTCTTATATATGAGTATGAATGAATGCATTGCTAGGCATTGTTTATTTGCAGTATAAGTGTGCTCAGAGAGAGGGTGGTGCTAGAATCAGGGAACATAATGATCCATATTTCAAAGGCTCAAATTCAGGTAAATATAGAAGATGAAGGCAGAAACTAATAATACAAAGAATGTCTGGGTGAAAATTAGAGACACTGAGTAGCGAGTCCTTAATGTGTCTCAATGCAAAGTTTTCATTTTGACTAGAGTATTCCCTGAAGTTGAACTCAGATATAAAAAACACACGCTAATGCAGTTCTGTATTTGTTCATATATCACTAAATTATTATATTTTTGTTGTTCAATTTGTCTATTAACTTTAACTGCACAGCAGTCAATGTTACAGGAACACACAATGCGTGAAAAAGAGGGTCAACTGTGACATACATGAAATAAAAGATTAAATATATATATATATATATATATATATATATATATATATATATATATATTATATAGAGAGATTATATACCTATACATATATACAGTATATATAGTGGTTACCATCTATAAGTATAATTACATGTATTATATTATAATAGCATGCATAAGAGCAAAGGAGTAGTTGGGTGAGAGGTCTAATTTGTAGTAACCTACTGGGAACCTAGGTTTACCTATAAGACAAGCTAAGAAAAAAGAGCACGAGCCTCATAGAGGGAAGATAAAATCAAAGAGTAAAATAAGAAATAAGATAAAACATGAAAAGAGAATGTAAGGGGAAGGAAAGAATGGGAAAAGTGCACCCCACCGTTTAAATTCTAAGATAATGCAAGGCCCATGGGTACCAGATAGCCATATATTTATAAATTGCATCAGTCAGCCTGGCTTCTATTTCCTTATGAAGCATGACTAGACCTAGTTTTAGCTGAAGAGCAAGAGTGGGTAACTTTCAGGCTTTAGCAATTGTTTTTTTATCTGCAATCAGGACAAAAAACTAGTAAATTTCAACTGTGTTTTTAATGGTGCCTATGCAGATCAATACAACTCAGCATGACATGATTTTGGAAAAGGTTCCTGTACTACTGTGGCGTGATTTCAGTATGATTGTGGCCCAATATAAAATGCAAGCCGCATCAAAGTAGCATCCAAGCTGCATCACACAATCTCACAGAATGCTCAATCAAAATTGCATTGCAGCAGTGTGAACCTAGCCTTAAAGTCTAAGTTCACCTTTTGGAAATGTTACACGTGTAGCGCCCCTCTACTTTGAGGGGTGCTATGTGCTTAAATTTAGGGGTTGGTCTGAGCTAGTAGACAGGCTCAGACCGCTTTTATTGATAGGTTCTGTTACTTTGTTTCTGCAGGTGTTGTACTGGTGTGCAGTTCCCTGTGGCCTGTAGGTGGCACTAACATGAAAGGTCAGGGTTGAACCACTGGTGACAGTGCTGTGCCTTAGGGAGTCCTCTCTCGGCAGTAGTACAGTGGGTGTGGTCAATCTGCTGTGCATGCCGGGAGAGGATACATAAGGGGCAGATGCCACCTGTAGTGGGGAGTTCTGAGAGTTCTGGAGTTCCGGAATCCGGGTCGCGTGACCTGACCCTCCAGACCAGGGGTGCGCGTGTGCATCGGTCCCAGGCACCTTTAGCCTGTGGCCACAGCTTCGCCATTGAGCCCAGCACCTTTAGCTGGGGCTCATCTCTAAAAGGAGGAATCCCAGGGTGCCCCTGAGAGGGGACCCGCTCTAAGAAGAGGAGACCGGGGGAGGACCTTTCTGATGGACCGGTGAGAGTTCACGGAGAAAGAGAGGCCCGGTAAACTTCTGGAGAGATTCCACTATACATCTAAGGCCTTGTAATGTGCAGCAACTTGCACCTGTTCTTGAATTACAAGCGCTGAGAAGCTCAGAGATTCTATGGCAGAGGATCTCCCGATCGTATCTCCAAGGAAAACTTAAGTGAGCGCCCGAGTGTCATTCCGGTTGCTAGGACCGTGAGAGGGGACTATCCGGATAAGTAGAGACACTGGTGATTTAGTGGTGAGATTAAGTGCCGCGTGCCTGAACCTGCCTCCCTGTTCCTTTATTCTTCAACTTCAACTTTCCTATCCGTTTTCAGCATAAAGAAAATAAACTTTCCTTCATTAAGGTTTAACCTTGTCTGGACATTGGCCTTATTGGTGCACCTACAACAGACTTTTCCCTACACTCTAGGGGTGAGATCCAACCGAGGAAAGGTAACTCGCTGCGGGACCCAACAATTGTGGTCACCCTCACCCTCTTATTCAAGAAGGAACCTGGGCATTGTGGTACGGTGTGTCCCGCCTTGAGGAGGTAAGGCCAGGGATCCGTGTGCTACACACGTTTGACCCATATTTAGGGTGGAATACATAACATGTTCCAACCCTTGCTGCCAGTTCCTCCGATCCCCCCTCAGTGTGATAGTGGACAGAGAATCTTCTCCCAGCACCCGCTGTCACTTTTTGAAAAAAAAACAAACAGCTCTGCCCACACAGCCATGCCATTCATTCACAATTTCTTGTGAATGAATGAACTACAAGTACCATCATCCACCAGGGCTGACAACTTGTAGTTCTAAATGAACTGCTAGACAGCTGATGAGTAGTGATGAGCCGAACACCCCCAGGTTCGGTTCGCACCAGAACCCGCGAACGGACCGAAAGTTCGTACGAACATTAGAACCCTATTAAATACAATGGATGCGAACGTTCGACTTCTAAAGTGCTAATTATAACAACTATTATGCATGTTATTGTCCTAAAAAGGCTTTGGGAACCCGGGTTGTGCACCAGGGGACATGTATCAATGCAAAAAGAAGTTTTAAAAACGGTCGTTTTTCGGGAGCAGTCATTTTAATGATGCATAAAGTGAAAAAAAAAAGTCAAATATTCCTTTAAATATCATACCTGGGGGGTGTCTAAAGTATGCCTGTGAAGTGCCATGTGTTTCCCGTGTTTAGAACTGTCCCTGCACAAAATTACATTTCTAAAGGAAAAAAAGCCATTTAAAACTGCTTGCGGCTTTAATGTAATGTCTGGTCCCGGTAATATGGATGAAAATCTTTAAGAAAAATGGCATAGCTACCCCATGACCCCCCCCCCCCCCCCCACCCCAGCCCATTACCAGCCCCTTTGGGTCTTGTATGGATATTAAGGGGAACCCCGCACATAAAATAAAAAAGGCCCTATATACTCTGAACAGCCGTATACAGGCGGTGCATACAAGACAGGGACTGTAGGTTTCTTCTTATGTAGAATCTGTTTGTAATTTTGAACAGGTACATTGTTGAAGTGTAGCTCCAGCCCAAAAATCTATTTTTAAACTTTTTGGAAAACATAGGTAAGGGTTATCACCCCTGTAACATTTGTTTTGCTGTCTGTGCCCCTGTTCAGAACATTTCACCTCACTTTCCGTCCCAATGACAACTGTTTTTGAAATGTGGTGTTTTTCTTGAAACAAGGATTGCTGATAAAGCATCAGTACAGAGGAGACACCTTTCTCCCATATTTATTCTTACAGGAGAGAATTTTCCTTCCTAGTGGTAGATTTCCTCTCACTTCCTGTTGTCTTCTTGCGTTTGCAAGTAGGAGTCGTTTGTAAGTTGGATGTTTGAAAGTAGGGACCTGCCGTATATACTCTGCAGAAATAGGCCCCTTAGTTGTTGGTGTTGGCACAACACTGTAAGCACTCACAGTTACTCTTGGTTGGTGCTGGAACGCCCTGCTGTCAACTATTATATCAGGAATTTTAATTACATATAATTGTTGAACAGTGGTAGTAAAAATTGGGCCTTTGATGGTGGTGCTGGTGCCACAACACTGTAAGCCCTGACAGTTACTCTTGGTGGGTGCAGCAATGGGCCCTGCTGTGAATTATTAGATCAAGAATTGTAATTACATGCCCCTTTTGAACAGGGGCTGAAAAATTGGGCCTTTCGTGGTGGTGGTGGTGGTGGCGTTGCCACAACACTGTAAGCCCTCAGAGTTACTCTTGGTGGGTGCAGCAATGGGCCCTGCTGTGAATTATTAGATCAAGAATTGTAATTGCATGCCCCTGTTGAACAGGGGCTGAAAAATTGGGCCTTTCGTGGTGGTGGTGGTGGTGGTGGTGTTGCCACAACACTGTAAGCCCTCAGAGTTACTCTTGGTGGGTGCAGCAATGGGCCCTGCTGTGAATTATTAGATCAAGAATTGTAATTACATGCCCCTTTTGAACAGGGGCTGAAAAATTGGGCCTTTCGTGGTGGTGGTGGTGGTGGCGTTGCCACAACACTGTAAGCTCTCAGAGTTACTCTTGGTGGGTGCAGCAATGGGCCCTGCTGTGAATTATTAGATCAAGAATTGTAATCGCATGCCCCTGTTGAACAGGGGCTGAAAAATTGGGCCTTAGGCACTGGTGGCACAACACTACAACCCCTCACAGATACTGTACTTGGAGCACAGCAATGAGCCCTGTTGCAAAGTATTGCTTCAAAAATTGTAATGACACGCCCCTGTTAAACAGGGGCTGAAAAATTGGGCCTTAGGCACTGGTGCCACAACACTCCAACCCCTCACAGATACTGTACTTGGAGCACAGCAATGAGCCCTATGGCAAATTATTGCTAAAAAAATTGTAATTACACGCCCCTGTAAAACAGGGGCTGAAAAATTGGGCCCTAGCCACTGGTGGCGGCACCCATAAACAAAAATGAACTTCCAAGCTATCATCATCAATCGTATCATTGAGGACTCGGAGGAGGAGGATAGCCAGTCAACATAACAGCACAGGCACTCAGCATCAGCATCAGTCTTGAAGGGATGTGACATGTTAAAATCAATTAGTCTGTTATATCAGCATCAGGTGTGTGGTAGCTGGTGGTGATCCAAGACTGGTTCATCTTGATGAAAGTCAGTCGATCAACCGAGTCGGTGGACAGGCGCACCCTGTGATCCGTGACAAATCCTCCAGCAGCACTGAATGTGCGTTCCGAAAGAACGCTGGATGCAGGACAGGCCAGTAGCTCAATTGCATACTGTGCAAGCTCTGGCCAGTGATCCATCCTCAAGACCCAGTAAGCCAGAGGATTTTCGGTGGGGAAGGTGTCCAAGTCTGACCTTGCCCCTACATATTCCTGCACCATGTTTATCAGACGCTGGCGATGGTTGCTGGAACCGATCATACTTTGGGGCTGCGGACTAAAGAATTGTCTTAACGCATCGGTCAGACGGCCACCTTCCCCACCGCTCCTTCTTTGACTGGCCGAAGCCTCAGCAACTCGTTGTCCAGGACCAGGAGTTTGTAACCTCCCAGTCTCTGGGAACGCGTTGCACAGACCTTTCTGCAAGGCCTCCCGGAGTTGTCTCATCCTCTGCTCCCTCTGCGACGGTAACATAAGGTCCGCAACCTTACCCTTGTACCGTGGATCAAGGAGAGTGGCCAGCCAGTAATGGTCCCTCTCCTTGATCCGAAGAATACGAGGATCCTTCCGCAGACTTTGCAGGATCAGGGAGGCCATGCAGCGTAGGTTTGCTGAGGCATTCGCTCCGGAGTCCTCTGGGTCACTAAGGACGACATGATCCGCAGCCACCTCCTCCCAGCCACGTACAAGTCCACTGGTTTCTTGGGACTGTAAATCATCCCTAAAAGACTGCTGCTGATGATGCTGAGTGCCAGCCTCCACCTCCATGCTTACACAATCCTCCTCCTCCTCCTCCTCCTCTTCCTGTGCGATGGGTGGGACAGAAGGAACACTGTCTGGGTAAAGGGGGCCTTGAGAGGCAAGGAAGTCCTCCTCTTCCTGCCTCTGTTCTGCCTCAAGTGCCCTGTCCATTATTCCACGCAGCGTGTGCTCCAACAGGTGGACAAGAGGTACAGTGTCACTGATGCATGCACTGTCACTGCTCACCATCCTCGTGGCCTCCTCAAATGGTGCCAGGACAGTGCATGCATCCCTGATCATGCCCCACTGGCGTGGAGAAAAAAAAACAAGCTCCCCTGAGCCTGTCCTGGTGCCGTAGTCGCACAGGTACTCATTGATGGCCCTCTGCTGCGTGTGCAGCCGCTGCAGCATGGCCAACGTTGAGTTCCACCTGGTGGGCATGTCACATATAAGGCAGTTCTTGGGCAGGTTCAACTCCTTTTGCAGCTCAGCCAGGCGAGCACTGGCATTATAAGATCTGCGGAAATGCACACAGACTTTCCTGGCCTGCCTCAGGACATCCTGTAAGCCCGGGTACTTGCCCAAGAACCGCTGCACCACCAGGTTAAGGACGTGAGCCACACAGGGCACATGGGTCGGTTGTCCCTGTCGGAGGGCGGAGAGGAGGTTGGTGCCATTGTCGCAAACCACCATTCCTGGCTTAAGCTGGCGTGGCGTCAACCACCTCTCGGCCTGGCCCTGCAGAGCAGACAGGACCTCTGCCCCAGTGTGGCTTCTGTCCCCCAAACACACCAGCGCAAGCACGGCATGGCATCTTTTTGCCTGCGTACTTGCGTAGCCCCTTGAACGCCTACGGAGCACCGCTGGTTCCGAGGACAAACCACAGGAAGAGGCCATGGGGGAAGAAGAAGAGGAGGGGGTGGAGGAGAGAGGTGTGTCACAACCAGTAGTAGCATTTTGGAGGCGTGGCGGTGGAACAACCTCCAACACTACTGCACCTTGTCCTGCATCCTTCCCAGTTGCCAAAAGAGTGACCCAATGGGCCGTGAAAGAAAGGTAACGTCCCTGTCCATGCCTGCTGGACCATGAGTCAGCGGTAATATGCACCTTACCGCTGACCGCCCTGTCCAGCGAGGCCAAGACATTGCCTTCCACATGCCGGTAGAGAGCCGGAATAGCCTTCCGTGAGAAAAAGTGGCGTTTGGGAACCTGCCACTGAGGAACCGCACATTGCACAAACTCACGGAAGGGGGCCGAGTCTACCAACTGAAAAGGCAGCAGTTGAAGCGCTAGCAATTTAGCCAAGCTAGCATTCAACCGCTGGGCATGTGGATGGCTGGGAGTGAACTTCTTTCGACGGTCCAGCAGCTGGGGCAGGGAAATTTGCCTGCTAGAATCGGACGTCGGTGTACTGCTAGCAGAGTGGCCGCAAGTACTTGGCTGTGACACACCTAATTCTACACCTTCATTCCTCTCAGTGCATGTTTCAGAGAGGACTGAAGTTATAGTGGGGTTGGAGATCCCAGCTGATGCGGTGCAAGGAGAGGTCCGCTTTGTTCTTTGGTGTGGGTCTTTGAGGTAGGCTTGCCAACGAGCTGCATGGCAGGTCAACATATGTCTGGTCAGGCATGTGGTACCCAAGCGGCTGATGTTTTGGCCACGCGATATACGCTTGAGACATATGTTGCAAACAGCAGCTGTGCGATCTGATGCACTAGCCTCAAAAAAGGCCCACACCAAAGAACTTTTTGAATGACAGGCAGAGGCAGCGCCCTGCACAGGCGGAGCTCTGCGGTGTGATTCCGTCGGTGTACTGCCCTTACGCTGGCCACCAAAGGGCATCCTGCCTCGTTGGAGATGTGCCTCCTCCTCATCCTCCTCCTCCTCCTCTCTCCTATTAGGCACCCACGTGGAGTCAGTGACCTCATCATCCCCTCCCTCCTCATCACTGGATCCAATCTGGCAGTATGCTGCAGCTGCTGGAACATGACTGCCAGATTGGTGTCCTTCTTGAGCATCCCCTCTGTCTGCTCTCACGCTACTGCCTTCCTCTAGCTGGGTTTCATCATCAGACCCTTCGAAACGCTGGGCATCCTCCTGAAGCATGTACCCAACACTGTGCTCAAACAGTTCGGGGGACTCCTCAGGAGGAGGACATGGTGGGTCTAGGGAAGGAGTGACTGATGATGAGTCTGACATTGATACCAGGGAAGAGGACGCTTTGGCAGCTGCTTTTCCAGTACCCTGAGCCTGGGTGAGAGAGGATGAGGAGGAGGAGGAGGGCTTGGTCATCCACTCTACCAAGTCTTCGGCATGATGTGGCTCAACATGTCCAGCTGCCGAAAAGAAGGACAAGCGTGTCCCATGGCCATGTGCTGATGACAATGCACCGCGTCCACGACCAGCACTGTTGCCCCCAGACACAGAGCCTGCTTGCCCTCTTTTATTGCCTCCTGACTGTCTGCCTCTCCTTGTTTGCCTTCCAGACATTCTAATAGATGGCCTGCAGGGAGATGGGAAAAAAGCAATAAGGGCTACCTTCAGGTGTCCTTCTCTGTCCCTTTACTTAAGGATTTCTAAATATGGTTGAGGATGATTGCTTTTGCACAGAATAGCACAACGACAATTTCCCTGACTGTGCAAAAAAACAAGGATTTCAAAGATGGTTGATGAGGAATGCTTTAGCACACTATAGCACAAGGAGAATTCCCTCACTGTCCTTCCCTGTCCCTAGAAACAAGGATTCGCACAGTAAAAGACACTGACACTCTCCCTACCTATAGTTTTCTGTCCCTAGAAAAAATGTTTTTTTAAAGCACACTATAGCACAAGGAGAATTTCACTCACTTTCCTTCTTTGTCCCTAGAAACAAGGTTTATCACAGTGAAAGAAACTGACACTCTTCCTTCCTATAATTTTCTGTCCCTAGAAAAAAATGTTTTTTTAAAGCACACTATAGCACAAGGAGAATTCCCTCACTGTCCTTCCCTGTCCCTAGAAACAAGGATTCGCACAGTAAAAGACACTGACACTCTCCCTACCTATAGTTTTCTGTCCCTAGAAAAAATGTTTTTTTAAAGCACACTATAGCACAAGGAGAATTTCACTCACTTTCCTTCTTTGTCCCTAGAAACAAGGTTTATCACAGTGAAAGAAACTGACACTCTTCCTTCCTATAGTTTTCTGTCCCTAGAAAAAAATGTTTTTTTAAAGCACACTATAGCACAAGGAGAATTCCCTCACTGTCCTTCCCTGTCCCTAGAAACAAGGATTCGCACAGTAAAACACACTGACACTCTCCCTACCTATAGTTTTCTGTCCCTAGAAAAAATGTTTTTTTAAAGCACACTATAGCACAAGGAGAATTCCCTCACTGTCCTTCCCTGTCCGTAGAAACAAGGATTCGCACAGTAAAAGACACTGACACTCTCCCTACCTATAGTTTTCTGTCCCTAGAAAAAATGTTTTTTTAAAGCACACTATAGCACAAGGAGAATTTCACTCACTTTCCTTCTTTGTCCCTAGAAACAAGGTTTATCACAGTGAAAGAAACTGACACTCTTCCTTCCTATAGTTTTCTGTCCCTAGAAAAAAATGTTTTTTTAAAGCACACTATAGCACAAGGAGAATTCCCTCACTGTCCTTCCCTGTCCCTAGAAACAAGGATTCGCACAGTAAAAGACACTGACACTCTCCCTACCTATAGTTTTCTGTCCCTAGAAAAAATGTTTTTTTAAAGCACACTATAGCACAAGGAGAATTTCACTCACTTTCCTTCTTTGTCCCTAGAAACAAGGTTTATCGAAGTGAAAGAAACTAACACTCTTCCTTCCTATAGTTTTCTGTCCCTAGAAAAATTTTTTTTTTTAAAGCACACTATAGCACAAGGAGAATTCCCTCACTGTCCTTCCCTGTCCCTAGAAACAAGGATTCGCACAGTAAAAGACACTGACACTCTCCCTACCTATAGTTTTCTGTCCCTAGAAAAAATGTTTTTTTAAAGCACACTATAGCACAAGGAGAATTTCACTCACTTTCCTTCTTTGTCCCTAGAAACAAGGTTTATCACAGTGAAAGAAACTGACACTCTTCCTTCCTATAGTTTTCTGTCCCTAGAAAAAAATGTTTTTTTAAAGCACACTATAGCACAAGGAGAATTCCCTCACTGTCCTTCCCTGTCCCTAGAAACAAGGATTCGCACAGTAAAACACACTGACACTCTCCCTACCTATAGTTTTCTGTCCCTAGAAAAAATGTTTTTTTAAAGCACACTATAGCACAAGGAGAATTTCACTCACTTTCCTTCTTTGTCCCTAGAAACAAGGTTTATCACAGTGAAAGAAACTGACACTCTCCCTACCTATAGTTTTCTGTCCCTAGAAAAAATGTTTTTTTAAAGCACACTATAGCACAAGGAGAATTTCACTCACTTTCCTTCTTTGTCCCTAGAAACAAGGTTTATCACAGTGAAAGAAACTGACACTCTTCCTTCCTATAGTTTTCTGTCCCTAGAAAAAAATGTTTTTTTAAAGCACACTATAGCACAAGGAGAATTCCCTCACTGTCCTTCCCTGTCCCTAGAAACAAGGATTCGCACAGTAAAACACACTGACACTCTCCCTACCTATAGTTTTCTGTCCCTAGAATTTTTTTTTTTTAAAGCACACTATAGCACAAGGAGAATTTCACTCACTTTCCTTCTTTGTCCCTAGAAACAAGGTTTATCACAGTGAAAGAAACTGACACTCTTCCTTCCTATAGTTTTCTGTCCCTAGAAAAAAATGTTTTTTTAAAGCACACTATAGCACAAGGAGAATTCCCTCACTGTCCTTCCCTGTCCCTAGAAACAAGGATTCGCACAGTAAAACACACTGACACTCTCCCTACCTATAGTTTTCTGTCCCTAGAAATTTTTTTTTTTAAAGCACACTATAGCACAAGGAGAATTTCACTCACTTTCCTTCTTTGTCCCTAGAAACAAGGTTTATCACAGTGAAAGAAACTGACACTCTTCCTTCCTATAGTTTTCTGTCCCTAGAAAAAAATGTTTTTTTAAAGCACACTATAGCACAAGGAGAATTCCCTCACTGTCCTTCCCTGTCCCTAGAAACAAGGATTCGCACAGTAAAACACACTGACACTCTCCCTACCTATAGTTTTCTGTCCCTAGAAATTTTTTTTTTTAAAGCACACTATAGCACAAGGAGAATTTCACTCACTTTCCTTCTTTGTCCCTAGAAACAAGGTTTATCACAGTGAAAGAAACTGACACTCTTCCTTCCTATAGTTTTCTGTCCCTAGAAAAAAATGTTTTTTTAAAGCACACTATAGCACAAGGAGAATTCCCTCACTGTCCTTCCCTGTCCCTAGAAACAAGGATTTGCACAGTAAAACACACTGACACTCTTCCTTCCTATAGTTTTCTGTCCCTAGAAAAAAATGTTTTTTTAAAGCACACTATAGCACAAGGAGAATTCCCTCACTGTCCTTCCCTGTCCCTAGAAACAAGGATTCGCACAGTAAAACACACTGACACTCTCCCTACCTATAGTTTTCTGTCCCTAGAAAAAATGTTTTTTTAAAGCACACTATAGCACAAGGAGAATTCCCTCACTGTCCTTCCCTGTCCCTAGAAACAAGGATTCGCACAGTAAAAGACACTGACACTCTCCCTACCTATAGTTTTCTGTCCCTACAAAAAATGTTTTTTTAAAGCACACTATAGCACAAGGAGAATTTCACTCACTTTCCTTCTTTGTCCCTAGAAACAAGGATTATCACAGTGAAAGAAACTGACACTCTCCTTACCTATAGTTTTCTGTCCCTAGAAAAAATGTTTTTTTAAAGCACACTATAGCACAAGGAGAATTCCCTCACTGTCCTTCCCTGTCCCTAGAAACAAGGATTCACACAGTAAAACACACTGACACTCTCCCTACCTATCCTTCTCTTTCCCTAAACTAAAGGAATCCAGGTTAAGCAAGAAAAAAATAAATGTCACTGTCCCTGCCTATGTTTCTCTTTCCCTGCTCCGGAACACACTACACTAGGCCGCCGTGCTGGCGGCCTTTTATAGTGTGGGGCGTGTACTAAACACCCTCAGCAATAATTGGCCACAGGCATCCTGCCTGTGGCCAATCATTGCTCTCCTCGCTGCCGGCGCTGTGATTGGCCAAGCATGCGGGGTCACAGTGCATGCTTGGCCAATCACAGCGCCTGGATGACACTGCAATGGCGTAGTGCATTGTGGGCCGTTCGCGTCACTCGAATTTGGCGCGAACGGCCCAAATCGTTCGATCTTCGTCGAACGATCGAACAGCCGATGTTCGAGTCGAACGTATGTTCGTCTCGAACACGAAGCTCATCCCTACTGATGAGCACTCTTGTAGTTCATTTACAATCCCTGTAGCTTTCAAACAGACAGACCTATGAAGGTACAGGCAGAAAGCTGCAGGTCTTGTCTGCAGAAGCCTGGCATTGCACCCCCGATCCACTGATCAGGGGTGCAATGCTTTCCAGGCACCTATAGGAAATTTTCTGAAAAAAATTCTGAAAAAATATGTGCGTTTATTGATTTTATTTTTTTAAATGGTGAACTTTTTCTTTAATTACTGTGAACTAGTAGTAATTCTTTTAGAATCTGTTGCAGCCATTGTGACAGATTGTAAAAGTGGCGGTAGTAAGAACTACCTGAATATGGTGCGGTGTTAGTACTTGTACCAAAACTGGCACAAGGCTTTTATGAATGGCACAGGCCATGTCAAAGGGGCCATACCTCCAGAAAAGTCATGTTAATGCTTTAATATATTTCCCTGAGAGTCTGTCGTTTTTCTAGATCTGTTTTCACATTTCCAATGATTACCGTATATACTCGAGTATAAGCCGAGTTTTTCAGCACTCGTTTGTGCTGAAAATTTCCCCCTCGGCTTATACTCGAGTCTGTGTCCATCTTTAACTTTGTGCGCTTGTTCTCGGCCAACATAGCACACATGTAGCCCCACTCTTCCTCTATAACTGTGCAAATTTTTTTGTCCGGGGGACCTACGGCCGGGGAGCACCGAGTTTTCAAAGCCTTGCACTCCTTCCATAGACTCCCATGTTAAACGGTAATTTCTCCAGTAAGTTGGGGACCCAGTACCGGCCGGCCTTAGGTCCTCTGGACCCCAAACTTGGCACACTTGTAGCCCCACTATTCATCTACAAGTGTTTTTTGTCCAGAGGATCTACGGCCGGGGAGCACCGATTTTTCAAATCCGGACTCCCCTTCCATAAACTCCCATGTTAAACGTCAGTCTAGTCACACAGCGCCGGAGATCAGGTAGGGAGATTGGGTACAGTGAGGCATGGACACAGTGAGGCATGGGCATAGTGACAGTGAGGCATGGGCACAGTGAGGCATGGGCACAGTGAGGCATGGGCACAGAAGGGCACAGTAAATCATGGACACAGTGAGGCATGCACATGGACACAGTGAGGCATGGGCATAGTGACAGTGAGGCATGGGCACAGTGAGGCATGGGCACAGTGAGGCATGGGCACAGTGAGGCATGGACACAGTGAGGCATGGGCACAGTAAGGCACAGTAAAGCATGAACACAGTGAGGCATGCACATGGACACAGTGAGGCAAAGTGAGGCTCAGTGGGGCATGCGGATGGACACCCTAGGCTTATACTCGAGTCAATACGTTTTCCCAGTTTTTTGTGGTAAAATTAGGTGCCTTGGCTTATATTCGGGTTGGCTTATACTCAAGTATATACGGTAGATAATATTTGAGAATTCTTTCCTTCTCGCTGTGCACACCTGTAACACGTTGCTGGTGACTTTTACACCAATGTCTCTTCAGACCCAGAAAACACTGGCAGGGCTCTTTCTTTGACGTTCTATTCCCACTAATGGTAATGTTGTGCTTTTCAGAGGGATTTGGAGGCAAGCAACAGAATTTTTAAAGGATACGAAAACTTTTGAACATCTAGCCAATTGCTCCCCTCTTTATCAAAATGATATACCATAACACAGAGCTAAGATAAAGCAATTATCTGCATCTAAGTGCTGTATGATCATCCGATCAGTGTGATTTATCAGCGCTATTTGCAGGTCTTCTTTTCATAAGGAGCTTTTCTCTGCCCTCAGCGTTACACCTTCACAAATTTTTGTGTGCTTTATGTTCAACATGTGTCTGGTATTTGTATTGCTATGCATTAACCAGTATTGAAAGGTGCATACCAAATATAGTTTAGTGAGGTTGCATATTTTTATCTCTTGAGATCCATTCAATTCAGAAGTTAACAAAACGAAATAGAAAGGTAGCATATTTCAGAGAAACACCAATGTATATCAATACTTATTACCAGTCTATAATTTTGTTAAAAAATGAAAGTGGTTCAAAAGGCTGGAGGTTTTTACCTTAAAGTGGTTGTAAGGCCTCAAGGTTTTTCACCTTAATGCATTCTATTCTATTCTATTCTATGCGTGAAAAACCTTATGTACTGCAGCTCCCCCCTGACCCCCCCCCTTTTTTTTACCCAAGCCCGATCCGATCAAGAGATCTGCATGAGCGCAGCAGCTCCAGCCACTGTCTCTCTCCCAAATCCAGTGACATGGGAGCTGGGGGCAGGGCCGAGTCCCACTGTCTGTTTCAATGGACGCAGTAGTGGGACTCGGGAGCGAACCCGCGCGGTTGCCCTTATGGAAAGCGGCTTTCCGTGGGGGTACCCGATGAAGTAGAGAGGCCTGGAGCACCGGCAGGGCACCCCAGAAGAAGAGAATCAGTGCTGCTGTGTGCAAAGTGATTGCACAGAGCAGGTAAGTATAGACATGTTTGTTAATTTCATTTAAAAAAACACGAGGGTTTACAACCCCTTTAATGCATTTTCTGCATTAAGGTAAAAAAAAACGTCTGAACCACACGCCTAATTTTCGAAGTGATATATTTTATGCTATTCAATGTTGTATTATATTATACTAAGATATATTATTTTATTCTATTCACATGCCTACCACAGCAGCTGTGCCCACTTTTGTGATATTACCTGCCTTGTATTTCACTATTCAATAAAAACAGACGTACGTACGGCCCCCCCCCAGCCCCCCTTATACTTACCAGAGCCCGATCTCCATTCAGCAATGTGCACAAGAGGAGCGGCTCTCTTGGCTCTGTCCCCACCTCAAAAGGGTCAGACACAGCAGTGGGAACCATTGGCTCCCACTGCTGTCAATCACAGCCAGTGAGTAGGGAGCAGAAGGGGGGACTGCGCTCTGTGTGTCTATGGAAGCACAGAGCCGGCTCGGGAGCTAGCCCACACCAGTACCCCCACAGCAAGCAGCTTGCTATGGTGGGCACTCGGCAAGGGTGAGGAGCCATTAGGCGAGGAGCCCAAGAAGAGGAGGATTGGGCTGCTCTGTAAAAAATCATTGTACAGAGCAGATAAGTATAACATGTTTGTTATTAACCACTTCCCGCCCACCATATAGCAAAATGACGGCCGAAAAGTGGTTCAGTTATCCTGACTGGGCGTCATATGATGTCCAGCAGGATAAGCCGTGATAGCGCACCCGCATGAACACGCAGATATCGGTGGTGTGTCAATCTGACACACCAGATCTCCGGTCAAGGTAAAGAGCCTATGACGTAGGTTCTTTAACACATGATCAGCTGTGTCCAATCACAGCTGATCACAGTGTAAACAGGAAAAGCCATGTATCGGCTTTTCCTTTACTCACACTGACAGGCCAGAGTAGAGGAGAGACGATAGGCTGCTCTCCTGACAGGGGGGGTCTGCGCTAATCATCAGGGCATTGATTATCAGTGCAGATCCATTGTGGATGCCCACCCAGGACCACCAGGGATGCCCATCCATGGTCACCAGGGATGCCCACCCATGACCACCGGGTAAGCCCTCTAGAGCCCACCAGGGATGCCAATCAGTGCCCATTGGGTATAGCACTCTGTGCCCATCAGAGATGCCTGCCAGTGCCTCCTGATCAGTGCTGCCTATCAGTGCATCTAGCAGTGCCACCTATGAGTGCCCATCAGCACCACTTTTGAGTGCCCATCAGTGCCACCTATCAGTGCCCATCAGTGCCGCCTATGAGTGCCCATCAGTGCTCATCAGCCTTTCCCAAGAGTGCCCATCAGTGCCACCTATTAGTGCCTATCAGTGCTGCATATAAGTGCCTCATCATTAGTGTCACCTCATCAGTGCCACCTCATCAGTGCCAATCAGTACTGCCTCATCAGTGCAGCCTCATCAGTGCCCATCAGTGAAGGAGAAAACGTACTTATTTACACAGTTTTGTAACAGGAACAACGACATTTTTTTTATTTGTAGCGCAACAAATAAAACCCCAATGGTGATCAAATACCACCAAAAGAAAGCTCTATTTGTGGGAAAAAAAATATAAAAATGTTGTTTGGGTACAGCGTCGCATGACCGAGCAATTGTTATTCAAAATGTGTTAGCGCTGAAAGCTGAAAATTGGTCTGGGCAGGAAGTTGTATAAAGTGGTTAAAAAAAAAAGTTTTTTCAGCACATTTTTTTGTGCTGAAAATACCCCCTCGGCTTATACTCAAGTCACCTTTTTGCGCCTGATCTCCTGGACTTTGGGGACCCGGTACCGGCCGGCTGTGGGTTTCCTGGACCAAAAACTTGGCACACATGTAGCCTCACTCTTCCTCTACAAGTGTGCAAAGTTTGTTGTCCAGGGGACCTACGGTCGGGGAGCACCGATTTTTCAAACCCGGGCACCCCTTCTATAGACTCCAATGTTAAATGTTAATTTCTCCGGTGACTTTGGGGACCCGGTACCGGCCGGTCGTAGTTCCCCTGGACCCTAAACTTGGCACACATATAGTCCCAAAGTTTTTTGTCTGGGGGACCTACGACCGGGGAGCAAAGATTTTTCAAACTGGACACCCCTTCCATAGACTCCCATGTTAAATGTCAGTCTAGTCATGGGCACAGTGAGGCATGGGCACAGTGAGGCATGGGCACAGTAAGGTACAGTGAGGCATGGGCACAATGAGGCATGGACACAGTAAGGTACAGTGAGGCATGGACACAGTGAGGCACAGTGAGACATGCAAATGGACACCCTCGGCTTATACTCGAGTCAATACGTTTTCCCAGTTTTTTGTGGTAAAATTAGGTGCCTCGGCTTATATTCGGGTCGGCTTATACTCGAGTATATACGGTATTTACAATCACTTTAACAATTTTGCTGTCAGTAAAATTTTGCTGAAGCACAGCCTCTAATCATTACTTTTTGACCTGCTTAGACAAAATTTGCTTGAAAAATTTTTTTTTTCTTTTTTTTGGTTCTTGATTAGAGTTGAGCGGACACCTGGATGTTCGGGTTCGACGGGTTCGGCCGAACTTCGGAAAAAAGTTCGAGTTCGGGACCGAACTTGACCCGAACTTGACCCTGAACCCGAACCCCATTGAAGTCAATGGGGACTCGAACTTCTGAGGACTATTCGCGCTTGTTTCCCGTGCTTAGAACTGCCCCTGCACAAAGTGTAATTTCTGAAGGAAAAAAAGTCATTTAAGACTCACTCGCGGCTATAATGAATTTTCGGCTCCCGGCAATACATAGAAAAGTCATTGATGTAAAAAAAAAAAAAAAGCGTGGGGGTTCCCCCCAAATTCAATTACCAGGCCCTTCAGGTCTGGTATGGATATTAAGGGGAAAATGGCGTGGAGTACCCCAAAAATCCAGACCAGACCCTTTATCCGAGCACGCAACCTGGCAGGTCGCAGGAAAAGAGGGGGGGACGAGAGAGTGCCCCTCCCCCTCCTGAACCGTACCAGGCTACATGCCCTCAACATGGGGAGGATGTCCCCATGTTAATGGGGACAAGGGCCTCATCCCCACAACCCTTGCCCGGTGGTTGTGGGGGTCTGCGGGCAGGGGGCCTATCGGAATCTGGAAGACCCCTTTAACAAAGGGGACCCCCAGATCCCTGCCCCCCCTATGTGAATTGGTAATGGGGTACATTATCAGGTCCGCTCATCCAATGACGTAGGCGGGGTCTGACATACGAGGGGGCAGACCTGATGTGGAACTTCCTCCACTGTGTAATAAATGAATAGACCCGCCCCTTCTCACGTTCCGCATCAGGTCCTCAGCCTTACACCTACGTCATTGGCTGAGCGGACCTGATGGGGAACTTTAGGAGGGGCGGGTGTATTCATTTATTAGTAATAAACTTTCTTTGTGAAATGGTAGGGGTACAATTTTTTTTTAATTTGCGGCAGGGTTTCCCTTAATATCCATACCAGACCTGAAGGGCCTGGTAATTGAATTTGGGGGAACCCCCACGCTTTTTTTTTTTTTTTTATCAATGACTTTTCTATGTATTGCCGGGAGCCGACAATTCATTATAGCCGCAAGTGAGTTTTAAATGACTTTTTGTCCTTCAGAAATGACACTTTGTGCAGGGACAGTTCTAAACACGGGAAACAAGCGCGACTTTACATGCATATTGCCGAACACCGGACCCGAACCCGAACATACAGTCAATTGTTCGGGTTCGGATCCGGGACCCAAAAAACCAAAAGTTCGGTACGGACCCGAGTAAAGTTCAGGTCAGCTCAACCCTATTCTTGATTATTATTTGTTTAGTGCCACTTTATTAAAAAAAAAAAAATCTGATTTTTCTTTCTGTGAAAAATGGTAAATGTTGAGTCTAACTAAGAGTTATGTATTGGCACAAGAACAAGTCCAGGATAGCTGCTGAAAGGAGCTTCCTTAACAATCAGGAGCCAACACACCATTAAAAATGAAAAATCACCTTATTTTCTCATTCCCCATTGACTTCAATGCATTTTGCAAAAATAGTGACACATATGCCCTGTACACACGACCGGACTGTCCATCGGAATAAAGTCCGACGGATTGTCCGACGGAATTCCGCTCAAGCTGTCTTGCATACACACAGTCACACAAATGTCCGGTGAACTTTTGACTGCCAAGAACTCAGTGACGTAAAAGACTACGACGAGCCAAGAAAATGAAGTTCAATGCTTCCGAGCATGCATCAAATTGTTTCCGAGCATGCGTGGTTTTTAGTCCGTCGGAATTGCATACAGACGAACGGACTTTCCGATATAAATTTTTGTCCGTCGAAAAAAAAGAGAACAAGTTCTCTATCTAAGTCTGTCGGAATTTCTGAAGGAAAAAGTCCGATGGGGCATACACACGGTCGGAATTTCAGATGAAAAGAGCCCGTCTGACTTTTTCCATCGGAAAATCCGGTCGTGTGTACAAGAAATTTCATTATTTTTGTGGAAATTTGGGGGAAATCTCTTGTTACCGTGATTCCGAAATACAGCCTAGGATACAGACTTAAGCATACTCCTTGTTCAAATTACTCGAAATTAGGATGAGTGTTTGACTAGTCTGTAAAAAAATATCTATAGAGGGGAAGAAGCTAATTCTTCTTTTGCGGAAACAACTGATCAAATTATAGTTGCTCTTTTCATTGTACAGAATTGAAAAAATAAGAAACAACATTGTCTGGTTGCTCTTGCCAACAAAGACATTTTTCTTTCATCAGTGGCGTAGCGTGGGTTGTCAGCGCCCGGGCAAGGCAAGAAATTTGCAGACTTTTCGCACTCCCTGAGTCCCTTCCCTTCCTACAATAGTAATGACCTACCTGATTCCTACACTGACCACTACACTACACTGCACACTGACCACTACACACTGACCACTACACACCACACCACACTGCACACCACACTGACCACTACACTGACCACTACACTACACACTACTACACTACACACTGACAACTACACTACACACTGACAACTACACTACACACTGACAACTACACACTGACAACTACACACCACACTGACCACTACACACCACACCACACTGACCACTACACTGCACACCACTACACTACACACTGACCACTACACTACACACTACTACACTACACACTGACAACTACACTACACACTGACAACTACACTACACACTGACAACTACACACTGACAACTACACACTGACCACTACACTACACACTGACCACTACACACCACACTGACCACTACACTGCACACCACTACACTACACACTGACCACTACACTACACACCACTACACTACACACTGACAACTACACTACACACTAACAACTACACACTGACAACTACACACTGACCACTACACTACACACTGACCACTACACACCACACTGACCACTACACTACACACCACTACACTACACACTGACCACTACACTACACATTGACCACTACACTACACACTGACAACTACACACTGACCACTACTTTACACACTGACAACTACACACTGACCACTACACTACACACTGACCACTACACACCACACTGACCACTACACTACACACTGATCACTACACTAAACACTGACCACTACACTACACACTGACCACTACACACCACACTGACCACTACACCAAACACTGACCACTACACTGCACACTGACCACTATACACTGACCACTACACTGCACACCACACTACACACCACACTGACCACTACACTACACACCACACTGACCACTACACTGCACACCACACTGATCACTACACTACACACTGACCACTACACTACACACTGACCACTACACACCACACTGACCACTACACACTGACCACTACACCGAACACTGACCACTACACTGCACACTGACCACTACACTGCACACCACACTGACCACTACACACTGACCACTACACCGAACACTGACCATTACACTGCACACTGACCACTACACTGCACACCACACTGACCATTACACTGCACACTGACCACTATACACTGCACACCACACTGACCATTACACTGCACACTGACCACTATACACTGCACACCACACTGACCACTACACTACACACCACACTGACCACTACACTACACACCCCACTGACCACTACACTGCACACCACACTGACCACTACACTGCACACCACACTGACCACTACACTACACACTGACCACTACACACCACACTGACCACTACACACCACACTGACCACTACACACTGACCACTGCACTGCACACTGACCATTACACTGCACTGCACACTGACCACTACAGACTGCACACCACACTACACACCACACTGACCACTACACTACACACCACACTGACCACCAGGGCTGGTGCAAGGATCTTTGACACCCTAGGCGATACCTGATTTTGCCATCCCCCCTCACCCCCGGCTGCACCCCTGACTCCACTTTACCCTGCAACACATGTGACCTATCTGACCCCCTGACACACATATCCTGACACATGCACTGAACCACCTGACTCCTACTTCCTGCACTACTCACATTACACTGACCCACCTGAACCCTACACTGACCTACCTGACCATTACACTGACCTACCTGACACCTACACTAACCTACCTGACACCTACACTAACCTAAATGACACATACACTGACCCACCTCACTCCTACTTCCTGCACTATTCACATTACACTGACCCACCTGACCTACCTGATCATTACACTGACCTACCTGACCATTACACTGACCTACCTCACTCCTACATCCTGCACTACTCACATTACACTGACCCACCTGACACCTACACTGACCCACCTGATCATTACACTGACCTACCTGACACATACACTGACCTACCTGACACCTACACTGACCTACCTGACACTTACACTGACCTACCTGACACCTACACTGACATACCTGACACATACACTGACCCACCTACCTGACACATACACAGACCCACCTGACTCCTACTTCCTGCACTACTCACACACGCCCCCACACACGCCCCTCCACACAGCTTGGTGCAGATCCATCCTCCTCCTTACCTCTGCTCTTCGTGGCTTCATCGACCATCATCAGGACTCTTGTCAGGGTCACCTGTGGCCAGGTGACAGATGCACACCGTAGGGGGACAGGAGTGCACCGCGAGGTAGTGAACCCTATGGCTGGCTTCTGCGGATAGGGAACTGGGTGGTTGTGGAAAGCGGGACCAGAGGAGCACAACCGGGATCCAAACGGAAGCTAGAGCCAAGATTCCCCAGGGCGCGGAGTCTAAGACCCAGCTGGTCTTCTCCAGGGCCTCTAGTGGTGAGGATGTTAGCTGAAGGCTGGGACCAGGTCGCGGCCCCTGGAGTTTCCTAGCTCACGCCCCGTAGGATAAGGGGAAAAGAGGGGAAGCAGCAGCACACGAAGAGAGAACCGAATAACAAGCTGAAGGTCAGGGGCCACAAGCAGACAAGGATAACGAAGAATGAGCCGAAGGTCAAGGGTCACGAGCAGACAGGGATAGTGGGGGACAAGCCAATAACGTAACAGAGAGACAGACGTAGCACACGGCAGGCAGGAACCCAAACACACAATGCCTAACAAACACGTTGATCAGCAAAGCAGGCTTGCAGTGCACAGGTTAATATAGTGTTCAGTGATAGGGCCTGGGGTGGAGTCAGGCTGGGAGGAGATTATAAAGGAAGCCAGGTGAAGGAGGTCTGGTCTCTAGATGAACACATGAGGAGGAAGGTAAGATGGCAGACAGACATTAATGCATATCCATGACAACTCTCCTCAGCACTGGGTGTGCAGAATTGGGTGCATGGGATGGGTTATTCTATGCAAAGTGAAATTTCACCTCATTCATTAAGCTCTGGGGAAAATTCCCTTACAAAATGCAACTTCACGTGCAACATAAACAGCCTATTTACCTTTAGTAAATCAACCCTAACATATCGCAGCAGAGAACTATGATTAATAAACGCAATGATGCCTTTAGACTATATAGGCTTTGATAAAAACATGTACAAATATTTTAAAAAGCTCAAAAGAAATATACCGCTGATACAAAATTCATCTAACATAGAACACAGCAGATTTTATGCTAACTTGCTTCATAAATGAAAACCAGAAATATGAACAGTTCATCAAAATCTAGGAATGCATTTGAAAATTAGAGTCAGGTGGCCACTTTGCTTAAGCATCCACTTTTTCTACATCAGGAAAGGGACTACAAGCAACAGCATGCCCCACTGCTGAGTGTTCTTGGCCAGCCATGGCATTCTAGCAGTACCTTGACAGCTGCAGGTCAGCACGATTTAAAGAAATAAAGAAGATTCTTATGTGGAGCTATTGCTGTCCTGCCAGGTAAATAACACTAAGATGCCAGCATGACTATACTGCCAAGGTCATTGACAGATCACACGTCCTGGACGTTGGTTAAATAGCACATAACCTTGTAAATCTCCTTGGTACTGAATGTGTCGGTGGCTCCTTCTTCCACAATGCCTTCCTGCCTCAATTATCTCTGAATGGCGCAAGCAGGCTCGTCTGCTGTAAAGTGTTTCATTGATAAATAGCTCACATAAACAAAGACAACAAAAAAACCCAGGGAGATCTCTAAATGTAAGTCTTACGCTGCAATTTATGGACATATAAATACCTGCACAACGCACCAACTCTCCTTTTTGCCATGTTTTTATGGTCGACATTCTAGGCCCGGCGGTATAGTTTGCACGTCTCCTCATGGGGTTGTTCAGCAACTGATTTGGTTAGTTACTAAACAAGCGCAATATATGTTGAAATATTATTCATCTTATATCACTTGAAGTTGAGCTTAATCATTCATAAAAGGGAATTGCAGTCAATACACACTCTTCATTTACTATTGCTTATTTTGCTCTGCAAATTGCTCATGGTGTTTTTTCAAAGTGGATCTTGCATCAGATTTATTTTTTATTTTAAGTGCATGCATGCCAAATAATGTTTAAGTACAATACTTACAGGTATTTATCACCTACAACTCTATCTCCTCTGCTCCTCTTCCTCTTTCTGCTGGTGTACACTAAGGCTCTGTCCTTGGGTCCCTCGTATTCTAACCCTACACTTCTTCCCTGGGCCAGTTGATAACCTCCTACAGCTTCCAATACCACCTCTACGCCGACAACACCCAGATCTATCTCTTTAATCCTCAGCTCATCCCCTCGATCTCTTCACGTATAACTATTTTACTGAGCGACATTTCAGTATGGATGTCACACCACTCAAATTCTTTCTGTCTAAAAGGGAGCTTGAAATATTTCCTCTTTCCGATCCCAGCCTCTTGATTTTACCATTGAGATAACTAGCACAATTATTGGCCACTCTATGCATGCCAGGGTTCTAGGTGTAATCCTAGATTTTGAGCTTCCCTTTGGGCCCCACATCCAACCACTAGCTAAATCTTGCCACCTTAACTTCTATAAAATTCCCCAAAAATTACCCCTTCTTAACTAACACCACAAAGCAATGTATTCACTCCCTGGTTATCTCCCGCCTTGACTACTGTAACTCTTTTCTCACTAACCTTCACAGGCTATCCCCCTCCAGTTCATCATGAATGCTGCTGATAGACTCATCCACCTTAGTAACCAATCTGTAGCTGCTGCCCCACTCTGCCAATCCCCTCACTGGCTTAGACTAGCCCAACATTTAAAATTCTAAATACTTACCATCTCACCTCAAAATATCTGCCAAATCATCCACTCCTCCCAAGACCTCCTTCTCTCTAGCTCCCTCATCACCTCCTCCCATGCTGGCCTCCAGGACTTCTCCAGCACCTCTCTCATTCTCTGGAACCCCCTACCCCAATCTATCTGGTTAACTCCTACCCTTTCTGCCTTTAGGCGATCCCTGAAAACTCATTTATTCAGAGAAATCTACCCCACCTCCACCTCTATTAGCTCATCCCAAACAGGTATTCCCCCGTTAGTTTAGATTGTAAGCGCCAAGAGCAAGGCCCTTCTAATCCTTCTATATAGAATAGTATCTTTGCTGTATTGTCTCCCTTTATATTGCAAAGCTCTGCGCAAACTGTTGGCGCTATATAAATCCTGTACAATAATAATATAATAAAAATTACCTCTCACAGAGATTACAGATGACAATGACATTGGTCTTCTGTCCAAAAGATTAGAAACATTTTTAATCAGACATCATCCAGGGTTATCATCTACTTTGTGGCCTGGGACGCTGGCTCAGAGATGATTTGATCATGTATTCCCTATGCAGCTCTTTTGTCTGTTTACAAATGTCTGACACCTTTTGATTTGCTACAGAACTAAGCTGGCCATACACTGCTCACATTTTGCCTGGTTTCTGATGAGCCAAAATGAAATTCAAGCAGTGGTGTCAGGGAAACGGCTGTAGGAGAACTGGCAATAGTGCCAGTACTAGTAATGGCCGCTTCCACCACATCCCTGTGCGCACTGACACAAGCGGCACGAATAGGCGCGCGCACACGCGCAATGGAACCAACAGGCACATGCACATGCGTAATGAAACCAACAGGCGCACGCACATGCGCAATGGAACCAACAGGCGCGCGCATGCGCGGGAGCGTCAATCGGCACACGCAACAGATGCAGCCACTTGCTGGCCTATATAAGACTGCCACTGAGCCCATCTCATTGCTTGATAGTCATCAGCCTTCCTGTGTTCCTGAGACTCTGTTTAACTGCTGTTTGGATCTCCCGTTGTGACCCGGCTTGTTCCTGACCTGTCTGATCTGCTCTCCTGGTTTGACCCCCTGGTTTGCTTTACCGACTTGTTGCCTTCTCCTCCACCTGATCCCGGCTTGTTCCACGGTCTTTGCCACAGTTATCTGTTCCTGCCTGTTTCCTGTTACCAGACCTTTGGCTTGTCTCCATCCCTGCAACCTGCCTCTTCCTCCTGCTGGATCTACTGGGTTTGACCCTCAACCTGGCTGCCACTACTACTTCTTGAGCGGTGTCCTGCATCCTCCAGTGTTCTTCAGGATCCCACCAGCTCTGCTTTCCTGGACCCATCTGGCAACCTGTGCTTCTCTGAGCACTGCACCCTCTGTACCCAACCTCAGAGGTGTACTGCACTCAGCCGCAAGGGGAGCCCTCTCGGCATTTTGGCCTCCAACCAGGTACGTGACAAGTGGCTTTACCTCCCTACCCCCTTTAATCTTAAAACTGAAGTTGTAGGGCAGATAATTCTCAGCCAGGTGTATAGCCAAGTTTACAGTTTTGCTATTTAATCACTACAAAGATAAAACTGAGGAAATGCTTCCTCCTGCCTGTAGCAGGCTGATGATATAATTTTAAAACTAGGCAAAGTCATTTTTCTGTAGCTCACAGACTGTTTTTTTTTTTTTTTTTGCCACTATTTGAAAATATAAAATAAAATAAAAACTCCTGCCTGCCACTGATCCTCACTTTGTTAAAAAGCTAAGCTTACTGAAAAACGTTCTGCATTTAAAACTTGTGGATGCGTCAGATTTCTGGTCCCCCTATGCTCTCTATGGTTCCATCTGCCGAACCCAATGTAACTACATAACACAGAAGTGACTTAGCAGCTGGAGGAAGGGACAACGGTGCTCAGCTCACTTCCAGAAGTGTCAGATTCAGAAGTTTTTTCAGCAAGCTCAGCTCTTCAAGAGAGCTAAAATAAGCAGCTTGGGCAGTGGGACAAGTAAGTAGTCTTTTATTTGCAAGCAGGGATGTTTTTTTTACTAGAGGCCAAGTCGTTTTAATGATAAAACCAGGAGCTTTTTTGGATTAAACATACAGTTGCTGTATATTGTAACATATCAAGAATTTATAACCGCAGACTTGTACGTTTATTATGTAGCGATACCCCCAATTAAGGCCCGCTACTAGATGGTAATGATGAGAGCAGCACAGATAATGATGATGACTTATGCCCCATACACACAATCGTTTTTCATGCCGTTAAAAATGCTCTGGAGCATACACACGATCGTTTTTCATGCCGTTAAAAATGCCATTTTTAAAAATGGGCATTAAAACCGACCGTGTGTATGCTCCAGAGCATTTTTAACGGCGTGAAAAACGGCCATTAAAAATTTCGAACATGCTCTATTTTTTCACGTCGTTTTTCATGTCATTTTTTTTAACGACGTGAAAAACGATGGTGTGTATGCTTTGACGAGGTGAAAAAAAACGCGCATGCTCAGAATCAAGTATGAGACGGGAGGGCTCGTTCTGGTAAAACTAGCATTTTCTAATGGAGATAGCACATTCGTCACGCAGTAACGGACTGAACAGCAGGAGGCTGAAAAGCGCGAATCGTCGCTCAACAAACTTTACTAACATGAAGGGTGGCACCATCCGAACGGAACTTCCCCTTTATAGTGCCGTCGTACGTGTTGTACGTCACTGCGCTTTGCTTGAACGTTTTTTAAAATGATCGTGTGTACGCAAGACAAGCTTGAGAGGAAACATGAAAAAAAACGACGAGAAAAACGTTGGTTTAAAAAATGGCATGAAAAACGATCGTGTGTACGCCGCATTAGGTTCTCTCTCCGCTTGTACAGAGGCTGCCAGCACACCAAAGTTCAGTTCAAAGCACACTGGCACAAGAGAACAAGTCTAGGGAATGTCTGTTTTATAATATATTGCTAATCTTGAACAATGGAAGAGGGTGGAGGGTATAAGATACTCCAATCTGTAAAGTTTTATAGAAGGACTCTCTTCCCTATGCCACACTACTAGATACAAACCTTCTGCTAGACTTCAGAATACAGTTCCTTTCAAGAGACTAAGGCCAGAAGTAGGGACCCTATAGAAGAAGAACTACTTGGCACCAATATTTCAGTAGTACTCAGCCACGGGCATCTTGTAAAACAGTCAATACTCATAAGACCAGGGTGGAGCTGTGCCCATATTAATTCATCCAGATGCCTTGCAGTCCTTGCCGACTGGATCCCTTAGGTGAAGTCTCAGGGTGTTGAAGATAACTTTAGGCGTTCCCCAAACTTAGGTTTTCCCCTGAAAAGTAACAGAGGTGAAATCTTCCAATAGGCACACTAGTGCTGGTGATCTGGGGGGGGGGGGGGGGGCAAAGGATTCCTTAATTTGCAGGGATTTCCTCTCACTTCCTATTTTGGCTACAGGACAGGCAATGAAGGTAAATCCAATAGGACACAGATGGCAAAAAAAACTGACAGGGGTTATAACCCTATCTTACTCTATCCAAAATGAATTACATATATAGATAATATAGAATTACATATAGTTCTACTTTAAAGTCGATAGGCTTCTCTATTGAGAATGTTAAAATATAGAAGAGGGTTGACACTACTGGTATTTTATCATATATAAATAAAAAGACTTTGATTTTAACAGTAAAATTGTGTTGGATAGTCCATTATTATTCTTTTTCTTAGTTTGATCCATGAAAAAGGGCAGCATATTGAGGGTGCAATAGAGAGGTGTGGAAGTGGGTGTGTCAAAACTCCTCAATACAACATTTGTGTACATGAACACCCAGTTTTTGAGGTTAAGCCCTGGTTCACACTGGTACGTTTTGACATGCGATTTGGCATGTCAAATCGCATGTCAAAACGCAGCTATTTGCCGCAAATTGCCGGCAATGGCACCGTCTTAATCGGTGCGACGCCGCATCTGCGGCGCTGCACCGATTTCAAAAAGTAGTTTCTGTACTACTTTTTGCGATTTCGGCCGCGATTTACATTGACATCTGTGTCAGATGTCTTTGTAATCGCGGCTGAAATCGGGACTGCCAGCGAGAGTGAAATCAGCTAAACTCGCACTGCGTCACTCCCGCAGCCCAGTGTGAACCTGGGCTTACATGGCTTTAGGGAAGAGAGCAACAGATATTTGAAGGCACCACTCAATCAAGAAAACATGGCTACTCCCAATTTTGTGCATTGTAAAAATGATTACTTTGTTAAATGTAAGCATTGAACCAACAAACACTGATAAGGTAATTCACTTTATGTTGACCCCATTCACATATACAGTATGCCTAACAAAATGGAGACCATATAAGACTATAGCTTTCCTTCTATCCAGGCCTTTCGCATGTAGGCATTTTAAAGCAGCCTTTCTCAACCTTTTTATCCAAGGGGAACCCCCAATTTAAGATATTGCAAATTCCTTCCAAAAAAAAAAAATTGGGGGTCAATTGGAAAAATGTCCCTTACATTGGCAGTGACATTTCGGAAATTCAGAAATTTGGAAATTCGAAAATCCGAATTTCAAAAATTCTGAATTTCGGAAATTCGGAAAATCGGAAATTCGGAAAATCGGAAATTCGAAATTTCGGAAATCCAAAAATCCGAAAATTCGTAAATTGAAAAATTCGGAAATCCGAAAATCTGTAAATTCGGAGATTTCGGAATTAACGAATTTCTCTAAATTTGTGAAAAAATGAATTAGAAACTAAACGAATTGCACATGACTAGCGGTGAGTAAGAAAACTGCTCTTACAGACAGCTAAAAAGATCACACTGCTGGCTTTGCCAATTTGTGTTGGCACTGGAACTATTTAGGCACCATCAAATGGGAGGTAAATCAGTCAGCGCTAAAGGAACCCCTAGAAGCTTTTGGGAGAACCAAATACAGGGAGAACCTGTATTAAAGGGTCAGCCCATATTTTATATAAATCACCTTTAGCTTTTTGTATCTCTATGATTCCTAGGTCAGCATATCTGAATGTGGGCACTCATGTGCTCTACAAAAAATGTTGGTCTTTATCTGCTGGAATTTTCAGTTATTTTACATGGAGACACATGGAAGAAAGAAACTCTGTGACATGGAATGGTACATCCAGTAACCAGTGCTAGACTGGGGCTATGGAGAAAGTCCTATATATCAGCCTAAATATATTTACATTTGCAATGCTTTTGACATATTTGGAAATCGGATAGTCTTGGACTTACACTTGTATATTTCTATAGATTGCTTTTCTTCTACACTGACAAATGACTGAATGTAGCTGTACCTATAGGAGTTTTTTCTACCTAAAGACTTATGTAATTTACTGTACTCCTTACAGACATAGAGCAAAATATCAGCAGGTGCATTGGTGAACAGCATCATCAAACACGTACCCCGAATATAAAATTATCACCAACACACCATAATAAAAAATTAAAGTGTAACTAAAGGCAAAACGTTTTGTTTTTTATATCGACAGAGTAAATGAGGGATATA
Source organism: Rana muscosa (assembly GCA_029206835.1). Classification (NCBI taxonomy): domain Eukaryota; kingdom Metazoa; phylum Chordata; class Amphibia; order Anura; family Ranidae; genus Rana; species Rana muscosa. The sequence goes on along the minus strand of CM055121.1, from coordinate 428,606,457 downwards.
TAACCCCTGTCAGTTTTTTTTTTTTTGCAATCTGTATCCGATAGGGGAGATATCCCTTCACTTCCTATCCCCTATCCAAAACAGAAAGTGAGAGTAAATCTATCCAAAGTGAGGGAATCCCAGGGTGTCATCAGGGCCACCAAAACGAATGTCCCCATTGGAAGATTTCCATTTTATTACTGTTCTGGTGTAATTTTCTTTTAATTTCACTTTCAATGATAATGATAAACAAGACAAATAGTGAGGGCGGATCTCCCTAATGGGGGCACAGACAACAATAACATCTGACAGGTGTTCTAATCCCTCTCCGCTCTATTTAAAAAGATTTGTCTTTAGTTACACTTTCAGGACAAGGAATTTTTTTAAACCAAAAGATAGCCATTGGACAACTTACTCAAGCAGTAATGATGGGGAAGGGGTCTTCAGTGGCCCCAAAATGTTGCTGTCTGTTGCTATATTTTGGTGGCAAGTAAATGTCTTGTACTTACCTTTAATTTGTGGTGTGCTAGTGATAAGCTGCTATTCATTCTAGATGAAGAACATCAGTCCCTTTTACAATGCCTAGAGCTGCCAGATGGCCAATGCTGACTTGCCAGGCACACTTGTAGGCAGGTGCCTACAGAAAGGTTATTGTGTTTTTCTTTCTCTTTTCCTGTTTTTCCTGCCTGTACTCATGCCCTCATTGAGCCAGCCAGGTGCAAAATGTTACTATGTCTTTGATTTTGTGTCTTCAGGTTGGCCTGTGAGCTGGAGGTAACTAAGCTGGAAGGGTTGATGTTGTTCCTGACATTTTTAGCAAGGTTACCGCCCCCTGGGAGCTCTCTGTCTGGGAATACTGTCAAAACGTAGCCTGTTACTCTGCTGGAGTGATCAAACCCTGGGGGGTGAAGAAAGCCCAGGTGGGGATCCTGGTGAGGTCATGAGCTTGGAGACCATTATGGACTTACAAACTCCAAGTTATGGACTCACTGCCTATATGGATTATTGACAAGTTATAGACACTAAGGGAAGGAAAGAAAGAAAATGGCGAGTGGCCTAGTGCATTATCCTTAGTAAAACATTTTATTATAAAACAGAAGTAGGTGGATATCACATTTGGTATCTTGAATAACATCACATAATTCCTCTAAGAGGTCATAAAACAAAACCCATGTCTCATGGGTTGGTGAGACGGAGTTATCCTTCCTTACTTTAGTTCTTTGAACTCCCCCTATTTGGCTAAGGCAGCGGGGCGTGCAAAATCTATCCAGTAAGCACCTTTACGGAAGTACAACATTTTTATCTAGGCCCTCCGCACATTTTTCAGTAGGCTCTAAGGGACCTGCACTACCCCTTATGGATTTATTGCCTGAATGGATTTTGCCTTACAAGGATTGTCTTATGAACCTTGCCAGTTGCCTGTTATCTGCAAACTACCTCAGTAAAGAATCCTTTTGCTTGTTCTCCTGCTTTGCCTGGTCTGAAGTCTCTTAATGGGGTGCACGCACAGAGTATTAAAAGAACACAACAAGGGGACTGAGTCAGAGGAAGATATGGTACATAGGTCTAGCGTACATAGTGTTATCCAAAGGAAGCTAATGTGTCGTTGCTAAGAGCCAGTGTCCCGGTCTCTTGCAAGGCAAGAAATCAGCTAGGAGATGGATGGCATGGCAAAGGTGGCGGTTACTTGAGTAGTGGAGGGGGGTTAAGCGCTTGACCCCTCCACTAGCAGCCAGTTCCCCACTCCCTGGGACCCGACTCATGACAGAGAGTGCCTAGGAACCCGGCCTGTGGTCACAGAGGATAGAGAGATGTAGAGGGGCCCGGGAAAGAGAGAAAGCGCAGAGGGCAGAAAGAGAGAGCGTTTCCTGTATCCCATAGCAACTGTGGGATTAGTCACAGGGAGAGAGGTGATGGTATTGCTGAATTGGTGGCGACTAGGGATGAGCTTCATGTTCGAGTCGAACATACGTTCGACTCGAACATCGGCTGTTCGATCGTTCGACGAAGATCGAACGATTTGGGCCGTTCGCGCCAAATTCGAGTGACGCGAACGGCCCACAATGCACTACGCCATCGCAGTGTCATCCAGGCGCTGTGATTGGCCAAGCATGCACTGTGACCCCGCATGCTTGGCCAATCACAGCGCCGGCAGCGAGGAGAGCAATGATTGGCCACAGGCAGGATGCCTGTGGCCAATTATTGCTGAGGGTGTTTAGTACACGCCCCACACTATAAAAGGCCGCCAGCACGGCGGCCTAGTGTAGTGTGTTCCGGAGCAGGGATAGAGCAGCATAGGCAGGGACAGTGACTTTTATTTCTTTCTTGCTTAACCTGGATTCCTTTAGTTTAGGGAAAGAGAAGGATAGGTAGGGAGAGTGTCAGTGTGTTTTGTGCTTGTGCTATAGTGTGCTTAAAAAAAACATTTTTTCTAGGGACAGAAAACTGTAGGTAGGGAGAGTGTCAGTTTCTTTCACTGTGCAAGTCCTTGTTTCTAGGGACCTGGAAGGACAGTGAGTGAATTCTCCTTGTGCTATATTGTGCTTAAAAAAAACATTTTTTCTAGGGACAGAAAACTGTAGGTAGGGAGAGTGTCAGTTTCTTTCACTGTGCAAGTCCTTGTTTCCAGGGACCTGGAAGGACAGTGAGTGAATTCTCCTTGTGCTATATTGTGCTTAAAAAAAACATTTTTTCTAGGGACAGAAAACTGTAGGTAGGGAGAGTGTCAGTTTCTTTCACTGTGCAAGTCCTTGTTTCTAGGGACCTGGAAGGACAGTGAGTGAATTCTCCTTGTGCTATATTGTGCTTAAAAAAAACATTTTTTCTAGGGACAGAAAACTGTAGGTAGGGAGAGTGTCAGTTTCTTTCACTGTGCAAGTCCTTGTTTCCAGGGACCTGGAAGGACAGTGAGTGAATTCTCCTTGTGCTATATTGTGCTTAAAAAAACATTTTTTCTAGGGACAGAAAACTGTAGGTAGGGAGAGTGTCAGTTTCTTTCACTGTGCAAGTCCTTGTTTCCAGGGACCTGGAAGGACAGTGAGTGAATTCTCCTTGTGCTATATTGTGCTTAAAAAAAAACATTTTTTCTAGGGACAGAAAACTGTAGGTAGGGAGAGTGTCAGTTTCTTTCACTGTGCAAGTCCTTGTTTCCAGGGACCTGGAAGGACAGTGAGTGAATGCTCCTTGTGCTATAGTGTGCTTAAAAAAACATTTTTTCTAGGGACAGAAAACTCTAGGTAGGGAGAGTGTCAGTTTCTTTCACTGTGCAAGTCCTTGTTTCCAGGGACCTGGAAGGACAGTGAGTGAATTCTCCTTGTGCTATAGTGTGCTTAAAAAAAACATTTTTTCTAGGGACAGAAAACTGTAGGTAGGGAGAGTGTCAGTTTCTTTCACTGTGCAAGTCCTTGTTTCCAGGGACCTGGAAGGACAGTGAGTGAATTCTCCTTGTGCTATATTGTGCTTAAAAAAAACATTTTTTCTAGGGACAGAAAACTGTAGGTAGGGAGAGTGTCAGTTTCTTTCACTGTGCAAGTCCTTGTTTCTAGGGACTGGGAAGGACAGTGAGTGAATTCTCCTTGTGCTATAGTGTGCTTAAAAAAAACATTTTTTCTAGGGACAGAAAACTGTAGGTAGGGAGAGTGTCAGTTTCTTTCACTGTGCAAGTCCTTGTTTCTAGGGACTGGGAAGGACAGTGAGTGAATTCTCCTTGTGCTATAGTGTGCTTAAAAAAAACATTTTTTCTAGGGACAGAAAACTGTAGGTAGGGAGAGTGTCAGTTTATTTCACTGTGCAAGTCCTTGTTTCTAGGGACCTGGAAGGACAGTGAGTGAATTCTCCTTGTGCTATATTGTGCTTAAAAAAAACATTTTTTCTAGGGACAGAAAACTGTAGGTAGGGAGAGTGTCAGTTTCTTTCACTGTGCAAGTCCTTGTTTCCAGGGACCTGGAAGGACAGTGAGTGAATTCTCCTTGTGCTATATTGTGCTTAAAAAAAACATTTTTTCTAGGGACAGAAAACTGTAGGTAGGGAGAGTGTCAGTTTCTTTCACTGTGCAAGTCCTTGTTTCTAGGGACCTGGAAGGACAGTGAGTGAATTCTCCTTGTGCTATATTGTGCTTAAAAAAAACATTTTTTCTAGGGACAGAAAACTGTAGGTAGGGAGAGTGTCAGTTTCTTTCACTGTGCAAGTCCTTGTTTCTAGGGACCTGGAAGGACAGTGAGTGAATTCTCCTTGTGCTATATTGTGCTTAAAAAAAACATTTTTTCTAGGGACAGAAAACTGTAGGTAGGGAGAGTGTCAGTTTCTTTCACTGTGCAAGTCCTTGTTTCCAGGGACCTGGAAGGACAGTGAGTGAATTCTCCTTGTGCTATATTGTGCTTAAAAAAAACATTTTTTCTAGGGACAGAAAACTGTAGGTAGGGAGAGTGTCAGTTTCTTTCACTGTGCAAGTCCTTGTTTCTAGGGACCTGGAAGGACAGTGAGTGAATTCTCCTTGTGCTATATTGTGCTTAAAAAAAACATTTTTTCTAGGGACAGAAAACTGTAGGTAGGGAGAGTGTCAGTTTCTTTCACTGTGCAAGTCCTTGTTTCCAGGGACCTGGAAGGACAGTGAGTGAATGCTCCTTGTGCTATAGTGTGCTTAAAAAAAACATTTTTTCTAGGGACAGAAAACTCTAGGTAGGGAGAGTGTCAGTTTATTTCACTGTGCAAGTCCTTGTTTCCAGGGACCTGGAAGGACAGTGAGTGAATTCTCCTTGTGCTATATTGTGCATAAAAAAAACATTTTTTCTAAGGACAGAAAACTCTAGGTAGGGAGAGTGTCAGTTTCTTTCACTGTGCAAGTCCTTGTTTCCAGGGACCTGGAAGGACAGTGAGTGAATTCTCCTTGTGCTATAGTGTGCTTAAAAAAAACATTTTTTCTAGGGACAGAAAACTGTAGGTAGGGAGAGTGTCAGTTTCTTTCACTGTGCAAGTCCTTGTTTCTAGGGACTGGGAAGGACAGTGAGTGAATTCTCCTTGTGCTATAGTGTGCTTAAAAAAAAAAAAAATTCTAGGGACAGAAAACTGTAGGTAGGGAGAGTGTCAGTTTCTTTCACTGTGCAAGTCCTTGTTTCCAGGGACCTGGAAGGACAGTGAGTGAATTCTCCTTGTGCTATATTGTGCTTAAAAAAAACATTTTTTCTAGGGACAGAAAACTGTAGGTAGGGAGAGTGTCAGTTTCTTTCACTGTGCAAGTCCTTGTTTCTAGGGACTGGGAAGGACAGTGAGTGAATTCTCCTTGTGCTATAGTGTGCTTAAAAAAAACATTTTTTCTAGGGACAGAAAACTGTAGGTAGGGAGAGTGTCAGTTTCTTTCACTGTGCAAGTCCTTGTTTCTAGGGACTGGGAAGGACAGTGAGTGAATTCTCCTTGTGCTATAGTGTGCTTAAAAAAAACATTTTTTCTAGGGACAGAAAACTGTAGGTAGGGAGAGTGTCAGTTTCTTTCACTGTGCAAGTCCTTGTTTCTAGGGACCTGGAAGGACAGTGAGTGAATTCTCCTTGTGCTATATTGTGCTTAAAAAAAACATTTTTTCTAGGGACAGAAAACTGTAGGTAGGGAGAGTGTCAGTTTCTTTCACTGTGCAAGTCCTTGTTTCCAGGGACCTGGAAGGACAGTGAGTGAATTCTCCTTGTGCTATATTGTGCTTAAAAAAAAACATTTTTTCTAGGGACAGAAAACTGTAGGTAGGGAGAGTGTCAGTTTCTTTCACTGTGCAAGTCCTTGTTTCTAGGGACCTGGAAGGACAGTGAGTGAATTCTCCTTGTGCTATATTGTGCTTAAAAAAAACATTTTTTCTAGGGACAGAAAACTGTAGGTAGGGAGAGTGTCAGTTTCTTTCACTGTGCAAGTCCTTTTTTCTAGGGACTGGGAAGGACAGTGAGTGAATTCTCCTTGTGCTATAGTGTGCTTAAAAAAAACATTTTTTCTAGGGACAGAAAACTGTAGGTAGGGAGAGTGTCAGTTTCTTTCACTGTGCAAGTCCTTGTTTCCAGGGACCTGGAAGGACAGTGAGTGAATTCTCCTTGTGCTATATTGTGCTTAAAAAAAACATTTTTTCTAGGGACAGAAAACTGTAGGTAGGGAGAGTGTCAGTTTCTTTCACTGTGCAAGTCCTTGTTTCTAGGGACCTGGAAGGACAGTGAGTGAATTCTCCTTGTGCTATATTGTGCTTAAAAAAAACATTTTTTCTAGGGACAGAAAACTGTAGGTAGGGAGAGTGTCAGTTTCTTTCACTGTGCAAGTCCTTGTTTCTAGGGACCTGGAAGGACAGTGAGTGAATTCTCCTTGTGCTATATTGTGCTTAAAAAAAACATTTTTTCTAGGGACAGAAAACTGTAGGTAGGGAGAGTGTCAGTTTCTTTCACTGTGCAAGTCCTTGTTTCAAGGGACAGAGAAGGACACCTGAAGGTAGCCCTTATTGCTTTTTTCCCATCTCCCTGCAGGCCATCTATTAGAATGTCTGGAAGGCAAACAAGGAGAGGCAGACAGTCAGGAGGCAATAAAAGAGGGCAAGCAGGCTCTGTGTCTGGGGGCAACAGTGCTGGTCGTGGACGCGGTGCATTGTCATCAGCACATGGCCATGGGACACGCTTGTCCTTCTTTTCCGCAGCTGGACATGTTGAGCCACATCATGCCGAAGACTTGGTAGAGTGGATGACCAAGCCCTCCTCCTCCTCCTCATCCTCTCTCACCCAGGCTCAGGGTACTGGCAAAGCAGCTGCCAAAGCGTCCTCTTCCCTGGTATCAATGTCAGACTCATCATCAGTCACTCCTTCCCTAGACCCACCATGTCCTCCTCCTGAGGAGTCCCCCGAACTGTTTGAGCACAGTGTTGGGTACATGCTCCAGGAGGATGCCCAGCGTTTCGAAGGGTCTGATGATGAAACCCAGCTACAGGAAGGCAGTAGGGTGAGAGCAGACAGAGGGGATGCTCAAGAAGGGCACCAATCTGGCAGTCATGTTCCAGCAGCTGCAGCATACTGCCAGATTGGCTCCAGTGATGAGGAGGGAGGGGATGATGAGGTCACTGACTCCACGTGGGTGCCTAATAGGAGAGAGGAGGAGGAGGATGAGGAGGAGGCACATCTCCAACGAGACAGGATGCCCTTTGGTGGCCAGCGTAAGGGCAGTACACCGACGGAATCACACCGCAGAGCTCCGCCTGTGCAGGGCGCTGCCTCTGCCCGTCATTCAAAAAGTTCCTTGGTGTGGGCCTTTTTTGAGGCTAGTGCATCAGATCGCACAGCTGCTGTTTGCAACATATGTCTCAAGCGTATATCGCGTGGCCAAAACATCAGCCGCTTGGGTACCACATGCCTGACCAGACATATGTTGACCTGCCATGCAGCTCGTTGGCAAGCCTACCTCAAAGACCCACACCAAAGAACAAAGCGGACCTCTCCTTGCACCGCATCAGCTGGGATCTCCAACCCCACTATAACTTCAGTCCTCTCTGAAACATGCACTGAGAGGAATGAAGGTGTAGAATTAGGTGTGTCACAGCCAAGTACTTGCGGCCACTCTGCTAGCAGTACACCGACGTCCGATTCTAGCAGGCAAATTTCCCTGCCCCAGCTGCTGGACCGTCGAAAGAAGTTCACTCCCAGCCATCCACATGCCCAGCGGTTGAATGCTAGCTTGGCTAAATTGCTAGCGCTTCAACTGCTGCCTTTTCAGTTGGTAGACTCGGCCCCCTTCCGTGAGTTTGTGCAATGTGCGGTTCCTCAGAGGCAGGTTCCCAAACGCCACTTTTTCTCACGGAAGGCTATTCCGGCTCTCTACCGGCATGTGGAAGGCAATGTCTTGGCCTCGCTGGACAGGGCGGTCAGCGGTAAGGTGCATATTACCGCTGACTCATGGTCCAGCAGGCATGGACAGGGACGTTACCTTTCTTTCACGGCCCATTGGGTCACTCTTTTGGCAGCTGGGAAGGATGCAGGACAAGGTGCAGTAGTGTTGGAGGTTGTCCCACCGCCACGCCTCCAAAATGCTACTACTGGTTGTGACACACCTCTCTCCTCCACCCCCTCCTCTTCTTCTTCCTCCATGGCCTCTTCCTGTGGTTTGTCCTATGAACCAGCGGTGCTCCGTAGCCGTTCACGGGGCTACGCAAGTACGCAGGCAAAAAGATGCCATGCCGTGCTTGCGCTGGTGTGTTTGGGGGACAGAAGCCACACTGGGGCAGAGGTCCTGTCTGCTCTGCAGGGCCAGGCCGAGAGGTGGTTAACGCCACGCCAGCTTAAGCCAGGAATGGTGGTTTGCGACAATGGCACCAACCTCCTCTCCGCCCTCCGACAGGGACAACTGACCCATGTGCCCTGTGTGGCTCACGTCCTTAACCTGGTGGTGCAGCGGTTCTTGGGCAGGTACCCGGGCTTACAGGATGTCCTGAGGCAGGCCAGGAAAGTCTGTGTGCATTTTCGCAGATCTTATAATGCCAGTGCTCGCCTGGCTGAGCTGCAAAAGGAGTTGAACCTGCCCAAGAACCGCCTTATATGTGACATGCCCACCAGGTGGAACTCAACGTTGGCCATGCTGCAGCGGCTGCACACGCAGCAGAGGGCCATCAATGAGTACCTGTGCGACTACGGCACCAGGACAGGGTCAGGGGAGCTTGGTTTTTTTTCTCCACGCCAGTGGGGCATGATCAGGGATGCATGCACTGTCCTGGCACCATTTGAGGAGGCCACGAGGATGGTGAGCAGTGACAGTGCATGCATCAGTGACACTGTACCTCTTGTCCACCTGTTGGAGCACACGCTGCGTGGAATAATGGACAGGGCACTTGAGGCAGAACAGAGGCAGGAAGAGGAGGACTTCCTTGCCTCTCAAGGCCCCCTTTACCCAGACAGTGTTCCTTCTGTCCCACCCATCGCACAGGAAGAGGAAGAGGAGGAGGAGGAGGAGGAGGATTGTGTCAGCATGGAGGTGGAGGCTGGCACTCAGCATCATCAGCAGCAGTCTTTTAGGGATGATTTACAGTCCCAAGAAACCAGTGGACTTGTACGTGGCTGGGAGGAGGTGACTGCGGATCATGTCGTCCTTAGTGACCCAGAGGACTCCGGAGCGAATGCCTCAGCAAACCTACGCTGCATGGCCTCCCTGATCCTGCAAAGTCTGCGGAAGGATCCTCGTATTCTTCGGATCAAGGAGAGGGACCATTACTGGCTGGCCACTCTCCTTGATCCACGGTACAAGGGTAAGGTTGCGGACCTTATGTTACCGTCGCAGAGGGAGCAGAGGATGAGACAACTCCGGGAGGCCTTGCAGAAAGGTCTGTGCAACGCGTTCCCAGAGACTGGGAGGTTACAAACTCCTGGTCCAGGACAACGAGTTGCTGAGGCTTCGGCCAGTCAAAGAAGGAGCGGTGGGGAAGGTGGCCGTCTGACCGATGCGTTCAGACAATTCTTTAGTCCGCAGCCCCAAAGTATGATCGGTTCCAGCAACCATCGCCAGCGTCTGATAAACATGGTGCAGGAATATCTAGGGGCAAGGTCAGACTTGGACACCTTCCCCACCGAAAATCCTCTGGCTTACTGGGTCTTGAGGATGGATCACTGGCCAGAGCTTGCACAGTATGCAATTGAGCTACTGGCCTGTCCTGCATCCAGCGTTCTTTCGGAACGCACATTCAGTGCTGCTGGAGGATTTGTCACGGATCACAGGGTGCGCCTGTCCACCGACTCGGTTGATCGACTGACTTTCATCAAGATGAACCAGTCTTGGATCACCACCAGCTACCACACACCTGATGCTGATATAACAGACTAATTGATTTTAACATGTCACGTCCCTTCAAGACTGATGCTGATGCTGAGTGCCTGTGCTGTTATGTTGACTGGCTATCCTCCTCCTCCGAGTCCTCAATGATACGATTGATGATGATAGCTTGGAAGATCATTTTTGTTTATGGGTGCCGCCACCAGTGGCTAAGGCCCAATTTTTCAGCCCCTGTTTTACAGGGGCGTGTACTTACAATTTTTTTAGCAATAATTTGCCATAGGGCTCATTGCTGTGCTCCAAGTACAGTATCTGTGAGGGGTTGTAGTGTTGTGCCACCAGTGCCTAAGGCCCAATTTTTCAGCCCCTGTTTAACAGGGGCGTGTCATTACAATCTTTGAAGCAATACTTTGCAACAGGGCTCATTGCTGTGCTCCAAGTACAGTATCTGTGAGGGGTTGTAGTGTTGTGCCACCAGTGCCTAAGGCCCAATTTTTCAGCCCCTGTTCAACAGGGGCATGCAATTACAATTCTTGATGTAATAATTCACAGCAGGGCCCATTCCTGCACCCACCAAGAGTAAGTCTGAGGGCTTACAGTGTTGTGGCAACGCCACCACCACCACCACCACGAAAGGCCCAATTTTTCAGCCACTGTTCAAAAGGGGCATGTAATTACAATTCTTGATCTAATAATTCACAGCAGGGCCCATTCCTGCACCCACCAAGAGTAACTCTGAGGGCTTACAGTGTTGTGGCAACACCACCACCACCACCACCACCACGAAAAGCCCAATTTTTCAGCCCCTGTTCAACAGGGGCATGCAATTACAATTCTTGATCTAATAATTCACAGCAGGGCCCATTGCTGCACCCACCAAGAGTAAATGTCAGGGCTTACAGTGTTGTGGCACCAGCACCACCATCAAAGCCCCAATTTTTACTACCACTGTTCAACAATTATATGTAATTAAAATTCCTGATATAATAGTTGACAGCAGGGCGTTCCAGCACCAACCAAGAGTAACTGTGAGTGCTTACAGTGTTGTGCCAACACCAACAACTAAGGGGCCTATTTCTGCAGAGTATATACGGCAGGTCCCTACTTTCAAACATCCAACTTACAAACGACTCCTACTTGCAAACGAAAGAAGACAACAGGAAGTGAGAGGAAATCTACCCCTTGGAAGGAAAATTCTCTCCTGTAAGAATAAATATGGGAGAAAGGTGTCTCCTCTGTACTGATGCTTTATCAGCAATCCTTGTTTCAAGAAAAACACCACATTTCAAAAACAGTTGTCATTGGGACGGAAAGTGAGGTGAAATGTTCTGAACAGGGGCACAGACAGCAAAACAAATGTTACAGGGGTGATAACCCTTACCTATGTTTCCCAAAAAGTTTAAAAATAGATTTTTGGGCTGGAGCTACAGTTCAACAATGTACCTGTTCAAAATTACAAACACATTCTACATAAGAACAAACCTACAGTCCCTGTCTTGTATGCACCGCCTGTATACGGCTGTTCAGAGTATATAGGGCCTTTTTTATTTTATGTGCGGGGTTCCCCTTAATATCCATACAAGACCCAAAGGGGCTGGTAATGGGCTGGGGTAGGGGGGGGGGGTCATGGGGTAGCTATGCCATTTTTCTTAAAGATTTTCATCCATATTACCGGGACCAGACATTACATTAAAGCCGCAAGAAGTTTTAAATGGCTTTTTTTTCCTTTAGAAGTGTCATTTTGTGCAGGGACAGTTCTAAACACGGGAAACACGTGGCACTTCACAGGCATACTTTAGACACCCCCCAGGTACGATATTTAAAGGAATATTTGACTTTTTTTTTCACTTTATGCATCATTAAAATGACTGCTCCCGAAAAACGACCGTTTTTAAAACTTCTTTTTGCATTGATACATGTCCCCTGGTGCAGAACCCGGGTTCCCAAACCCTTTTTAGGACAATAACATGCATAATAGTTGTTATAATTAGCACTTTAGAATTCGAACGTTCGCATCCATTGTATTTAATAGGGTTCTAATGTTCGTACGAACTTTCGGTCCGTTCGCGGGTTCTGGTGCGAACCGAACCCGGGGGTGTTCGGCTCATCACTAGTGGCGACCGGTACACTCCAAGGTACTGGTGCCTAAATGCTGCACACCTGGAAAGTGGTGTCCTCTGAACAGAGAGAGTGTTCAAGTGTTATTGCACAAGAGGCTCAGCCATTTAGTAAGAGAGTTAACCTTACAAGCACCAATCGCTTCTAAGTTGGAGTTGTGTCCTAATGTTGATTCCACATGACCGCACACTTCTGCCTAGCATTTAGGCATTAGCGAGTGCATTTTCTTAGTGTCCCCACCCACACACCTTCAGAGCAGACCCCCAAATACTCCTGTATTGTCCTCATACCATGATTTACAGGTATATAGTTTTATTATTACTTATTCACAAAAACAGTGTTCTGCAAGTGTGCTATATTAGAAACAATAAACTATTTTTTCACCATTTTGGAGACAATTAAAACCACGGTTAACTTTAATTCTTGTCACCTGTGTCTCATTATGGAGCTTTCCCTTCACGTCCAGTCTCTGGAACTCACCAGGAAGTGAGGGAAATCCCTTCTTCGAGAGTTATCCTTCTTGGAACATTTCCCCCTCTATTCCTGTTCTGATGGCAACTCAAAATTTTAGGTTTGCCCATACTTTGTCCCCTCTGTGACACTAGTGGTCTAGACATTTAGTGAATTTCTCTAACGGGCACAGACAGCAAATAAAATCATGACCGTGCTTCTAACCTTTCACTACTTTACAAATCTAAAATAAAATTGTCTTAGTTATACTTGAAAAGCAATTCCACTAGGGGCCTATTTTATTGTACAACTTCACTACCACTGCTGCACTGTGATTGGTTTTATAGCATTCGGAAAAGGGATTCTGAATTATGCATAGATTCATATCTCCGAGGTATAAGTATTAGGCCACACTATATTTATTTTTATTTTTTTTATAATTCAAATTTTATTAGAAATTTTCTTTACAAATAATAAACAAACATATGTTACAATTCATATTCTCACATAAACCCTACAAAGGTGGAAATGCCTCCCCACCACCATCTATCCCCATCCCTCCGCCCGACGCATGGAAAAAAAAAAAAAAAAAGGAAGAGAGGGGGGGGGACCCCCCCACCCCCCCTCCTATCTATTCTATGTGGATTTCATGTGCTCTTACAGCTCAGTCTAATTACTGTGCTCACCATACTATTTTATTTGAATGAATTCATATCTAGTTATTTAGTGTACAAGTGACCCTTCCCTTTCCCTAAAAAAAAAAACACCCCTCCCATATTTAGTGTGTATATTATCTATTGTCTACTCAATATGTTCGGACCATTAGTCCAATCACTATGTTATGTGTATATTATCTATTTGCTTAGTATGTAAAGTGGCCCTTCCTTCCCTTCTCCTTCCAAAAAAAAATAAAAAAAAAACATCTCGTAAGAGATGGAATTCCTGCGTTCAGGCAGATGAGGTGGAGACACCAGGGGGGGGGGGGGGGGGAGGCTATTCCTCCCACGTTCATCACAAACTTAACTCCATTACATAAAAAAAAAAAAACAACAAAGAAAAAAAAAAATGTTGCAGTTTATCCTAAATGTGTAACATTGTGTTCCCTTTGGGGGAGGGGGGGTCATGAGGTATTATCCTGTCTACACCTTTTATCTCTTCCACTGCTATATTCTTAACCTCTTTCTATTTCTGGGGCATGGAATTCCCATCCTATCCATATTTTCTTATATTCCTCCTGTTGATTTCTTATCTTAGATACCCATCTTTCTGCTTCCATTATTACATCTACTTCCCTTTTCCATTCTATCAGAGTGGGACCTGTTGTCTGCTTCCAATACTTAGGTATTAATTTCTTTGCTGCGTTTAGTAAATGCAGTGTTATACTTTTTTTATATGATTTTATTGCAACCGGGGTTCCGTGGAAGAGAACATGCAAGGGTTTGGACTCTATAGGTATACTTGATAACTTCTTAGTCCACGGCCACACTATATTACTGTTAACTACCACTACAGAAATTCAAGTCTGGTTGTAGCTCAATCTCATTCTATGGGACATGACCCTCTAACACGCTTCACCCAACCCGGGCTCTAATAAAAGTATAACTAAAGGTAAAACTTTTTCTTTGGGTTTGGACAGAGTGGAGATGGATCAGAACCCCTTTTAGTTTTTATTGTTGTCTATGCCCCCATTAGGGAGATTGACCTTCTCTATTTGCCCTGTTTACCATTAGCTTTGAAAGTGAAAGTAAAAGAAAATCCCACATTTTGAGTTGTCTCCAGAAAAGTTATAGAGGGGAATTCTTCCAATGGGGACACTAGTTCTGATGGCCTTGGGGTCCTCACAGGATTTCCTTAATTTGCAGTTTTTTTCCCCACTTCCCATTTTGGCTGTGGGACAACAAGTAAAGAGAAATCTCTCCACCAGGACACAGATGGCAGAAAATAAACCATCAGGGGTTGAAACCCTTTTTTTACTCTAGTCAAATAAAAAAAAAGTTTTGCCTATAGTTGAAGCCAGTCTTGGATTTCTGTGATGGTGGCTAACAGTAACAAAGTGTAGCCTTATCCTTATACCTGGAGATTTGTTATAAAGTGAAATGTGCTTTAGGAGACCAGCACCCGGTAGCAGTGTTCAAGCCAGCGGGAGAGGAGTGCAGCCGCACTTGGGCGGTGCTACAGTATGTTCTTTTTACATTGAAATGTATAGATTTATAGTTACATAGTTAGTCGGGCTGAAAAAAGACACAAGTCCATATAGTTCAGTTAATAGAAAGAATAAATAAACTGAATAAATACAGTGAAATCCTCAATATACAGAACCATATAACCAAAGTTGATCCAAAGGAACGCAAAAAAAAAAACATATGAAGCATGGTCCAATTTGCTCCAATGATCTCTTAAAGGCAAGGATCGGATATTCCCTGAATTAAAGCAGCAAACATTTATTATATTACAGTTTACCAATTCTTAAATGTGATGCTTGTGTTAGTTTCTTTTTAGGCTTTCCATCTTCTATTGTATCTGGTAATCTGGCCAGTAAGTGTTGTTTTTCAAAAGAACAAGCTCTCCTGAAGATGTATCCGTTACAGGGATGAGACAAACTATTCAACACTGGCAGGGGTGCTTAACTACTTAAGGACCAGTGTACGACGATATACGTTGACAAAATGGCACGGCTGGGCAGATGGATGTACCTGTACGTCCCCTTTAAGATGCAGCATTGTGGGCGCGCGAGCCTGCCGCGAGCTCCGTGAGTTCAATCGCGGGTCCTGCGGACTCGATGTCCGCGGGGATGCCCGCGATCGTCTCATGGAGAGGAAGAATGGGGAAATGCTAATGTAAACAAGCATTTCCCCATTCTTCCTAGTGACAGGACACTGATCACAGCTCCCTGTGATCGGGAGCGATGATCAGTGCCATATCACACATAGCCCATCCCCCCCACAATTAGAAAACATCCCTAGGCCACACTTAACCCCTTCAGCACCCCTACCGGTTAACCCCTTCACCGACAGTGTCATTTTTACAGTAATCAGTGCATTTTTATAGCACTGATCACTGTATCAATGACAATGGTCCCAAAATGGTGTCAAAAATGTCCGATGTGTGTGCCATAATGTCGCAGTCACAATAAAAATCGCTGATCGCCGCCATTACTGGTAAAAAAAAAATATATATTAATAAAAATGCCATAAAACTATCCCCTATTTTGTAGACGCTATAACTTTTGCGCAAACCAATCAATAAACGATTTTTGCAATTTTTTTTTACCAAAAATATGTAGAAGAATACATATCGGCCTAAACTGAGGAAAAAAAATGTTTTTTATATATATTTTTTGGGGATACTTATTATAGCAAAAAGTACAAATATAGCTTTTTTTTTTCAAAATTGACACTCTATTTTTGTTTATAGCGCAAAAAATAAAAACCACAGAGGCGATCAAATACCACCAAAAGAAAGCTCTATTTGTGGGAAAAAATGGACGTCAATTTTGTTTGGGAGTCACGTCGCATGACCGCGCAATTGTCGACTTAGTGTCGAATCGCAAAAAGTGTTCCGGTCTTTGGCCAGCCAAATGGTCTGGGGCTTAAGTGGGTAAAACCATCAGTTTTGTTTACTTATGTAAAACCTTTATCTCAAAAGTAAAAAAAAATTGGAGTTTGGCTTTAATTTGCTAATGTATTTAAATCTCTTAGTACCTTTAACACACCCCTCCGCCCAGACTGACAATGTTGCTGTCTAGATGTGCCCCCCTGTTCTCATTCATCCAGAGTGTAGGCACCCTAATAAAGGAGATGTGTAACTGGCCAGATTACCAGGTGAAAAAGCTTATAAAAGGAACTGAATGCAGCCACCACATCTAATGATTGATAAGCTGGGAAATATTATATTTTTTTGGCCTAAATTTAGGGGTTGGTCTGAGCTAGTAGACAGGCTCAGACCGCTTTTATTGACAGGTTCTGTTACTTTGTTCTTCAGGTGTTGTACTGGTGTGCAGTTCCCTGTGGCCTGTAGGTGGCACTGCCATGACAGGTCAGGGTTGAACCACTGGTGACAGTGCTGTGCCTTAGGGTGTCCTCTCTCGGCAGTAGTACAGTGAGAGTAGTCAACCTGCTGTGCATGCTGGGAGAGGATATATAAGGGGTAGACGCCGCCTGGAGCGGGGTTCCAGAGTTCCGGAGTTCCAGAGTCCGGGTCGCGTGACCTGGCCCTCCAGGCCAGGGGTGCGCGTATGCATCGGTCCCAGGCACCTTTAGTCTGGGGCTGCAACTTCGCCATTGAGCCCAGCACCTTTAGCTGGGGCTCGTCTCTAAAAGGAGGAATTCCAGGGTGCCCCTGAGAGGGGACCCACTCTAAGAAGAGGAGACCGGGGGAGGACCTTTCTGATGGACCGGTGAGAGTTCACGGAGAAAGAGAGGCCCGGTAAACTTCTGGAGGGATTCCACTATTCATCTAAGGCCTTGTAATGTGCAGCAACTTGCACCTGTTCTTTAACCACTTGTCCCCCGCCCACCGTCAATTGACGGCGGGCGGAGGACACTCTCGTTCTGACAGGACGTCATATGACGTCCTGCCTTTAAAAAGAGCTAGGGGGCGCGCGCGCGCCCCGCCGCGTTCCCAAGGACCCGATGCGCGTGCCCGGCGGCCGCGATTGCCGCCAGGCACCCGCGATTGCCCGGGAACCGAGCAGGAAAGTGGATCTGTGTGTGTAAACACACAGATCCACGTCCTGTGAGGGAGAGGAGACCGATGGTGTGTCCCTTGTACATAGGGACAACCATCAGTCACCTCCCCCAGTCAGTCACCTCCCCCCACAGTTAGAACACATTGAGGGAACATATTTAACCCCTTCCCGCCCCCTAGTGTTAACCCCTTCCCTGCCAGTCACATTTATACAGTAATCAATGCATTTTTATAGCACGGATCGCTGTATAAATGTGAATGGTCCCAAAAATGTGTCAAAAGTGTCCGATGTGTCCACCGCAATATCGCAGTCACAATAAAAATCGCAGATCGCCGCCATTACTAATAAAAAATTTTTAAAAATGCTATAAATCTATCCCCTATTTTGTAGACGCTATAACTTTTGCGCAAACCAATCAATACGCGCTTATTGCGATTTAGTTTTTTACCAAAAATATGTAGAAGAATACGTATCGGACTAAACTGAGGAAAATTTTAATTGAAAAAAAAAATGGGTATTTATTATAGCAAAAAGTAAAAAAATGTGTTTTTTTTTCCAAACTGGACGCTCTTCTTTTGTTTATAGCGCAAAAAATAAAAACCGCAGAGGTGATCAAATACCACCAAAAGAAAGCTCTATTTGTGGGAAAAAAAGGACGCAAATTTCGTTTGGGAGCCACGTTGCACGACCGCGCAATTGTCATTCAAAGTGTGACAGCGCTGAAAGCTGAAAAATGGCTTGGGCAGGAAGGGGGTTTTCGTGCACGGTAGGGAGGTGGTTAATTACAAGCGCTCAGAGGTTCGGGGCTCAGAGATTCTGTGGCAGAGGATCTCCGGATCGTATCTCCAAGGAAAACTTAAGTGAAGTAAAGTTCATGCATCACTCTGGCTGCTAGGACCATGAGAGGGGACTATCCGGGTGAGCAGAGTCCACTTGGGATTGAGTGGTGATATTAAGTGCCTGAACCTGCCTCCCTGTTCCTTTATTCTTCAACTCCAACTTTCCTATCCAGTTGTCAGCATAAAGAAAATAAACCTTCCTTCATTAAGGTTTAACCCTGTCTGGACATTGGCCTTATTGGTGCACCTACAACAGACTCTTCCCTACACTCTAGGGGTGAGATCCAACCGAGGGAAGGTAACTCGCTGCGGGACCCAACAATTTCTGAACACCGCTCACCCTCTTATTCAAGAAGGAACCTGGGCATTGTGGTACGGTGTGTCCTGCCTTGAGGAGGTAAGGCCAGGGATCCATGTGCTACACCTATAAATTTTCATTTCAATTCATTTAATCACAAAAAAAAAATTTCTACATAAAATTGCTACCAGGAAACATCATTATGTTACTAAACACAAAATAAGCCCCCTAGACTTCTGGGCCCATAACAGCAGCAAGATCTTCTACATACATAGTTGTGAATTGGTATGGGGGGGGGACAGTGTGTATACTTGACTTACTGAGAGGTGCTGAGAAGAGTGAAACAAAGAAGCAGCAGAAATTCATGGTAGCAGTACTATGAGTGGTCTAATTAGCAGGCAGGCTGCCATAAGCCAAGATGCACTATTTTGTTTTGAAGCATCTCATCTTACATGCCATTTTCTGCTCCCAGCGGAGAGGTAAAATGGCTCTGCTGGAAACTGACACCCCCGGTGAAACTTATAGAAAAACGGTCTAGCCTGCTACCTGGCTCTGAAGGTTTGGTTTATCTTACATTTGCATGGCGAGCGTCTCCTCTTTGAGTCTGCACAAATATTGCTACTTTGTAATCTTCCTCATTGTGTGACACTGCGTGGGACTACAGCTTCCATCAAATGTATGCATTGCCTGGAGGTCTTCTGATGTTCCAGTCACATTTTGATGCTAAGGAATGATAATGTATTAAAGAGACAGCATGGGCAAAAGGCTCAAAAATGCAATTTTATTCATGTATTAAATTGTGATTCCATTAGCCATTGCTAAAGTGCAAGAAAAGCAGCAGGACCTGCTGGCATTCTCTTGTTGGTAATATTAGCATTGACCATACTGAGCATGTATACTTCATATTCAGCCCAGCATACAGAGTGCAGTGGTCAGAAGTATGTCATATACAGCCCAGCATGCCAAGTGCAGTGGTCAGAAGTATGTCATATACAGCCCAGCATGCCAAGTGCAGTGGTCAGAAGTATGTCATATACAGCCCAGCATGCCAAGTGCAGTGGTCAGAAGTATGTCATATACAGCCCAGCATGCCAAGTGCAGTGGTCAGAAGTATGTCATATTCAGCCCAGCATACAGAGTGCAGTGGTCAGAAGTATGTCATATACAGCCCAGCATGCCAAGTGCAGTGGTCAGAAGTATGTCATATACAGCCCAGCATGCCAAGTGCAGTGGTCAGAAGTATGTCATATACAGCCCAGCATGCCAAGTGCAGTGGTCAGAAGTATGTCATATACAGCCCAGCATGCCAAGTGCAGTGGTCAGAAGTATGTCATATACAGCCCAGCATGCCAAGTGCAGTGGTCAGAAGTATGTCATATACAGCCCAGCATGCCAAGTGCAGTGGTCAGAAGTATGTCATATACAGCCCAGCATACAGAGTGCAGTGGTCAGAAGTATGTCATATACAGCCCAGCATGCCAAGTGCAGTGGTCAGAAGTATGTCATATACAGCCCAGCATGCCAAGTACAGTGGTCAGAAGTATGTTATATACAGCCCAGCATGCCAAGTGCAGTGGTCAGAAGTATGTCATATACAGCCCAGCATACAGAGTGCAGTGGTCAGAAGTATGTCATATACAGCCCAGCATGCCAAGTGCAGTGGTCAGAAGTATGTCATATACAGCCCAGCATGCCAAGTGCAGTGGTCAGAAGTATGTCATATACAGCCCAGCATGCCAAGTGCAGTGGTCAGAAGTATGTCATATACAGCCCAGCATACAGAGTGCAGTGGTCAGAAGTATGTCATATACAGCCCAGCATGCCAAGTGCAGTGGTCAGAAGTATGTCATATACAGCCCAGCATGCCAAGTGCAGTGGTCAGAAGTATGTCATATACAGCCCAGCATGCCAAGTGCAGTGGTCAGAAGTATGTCATATACAGCCCAGCATGCCAAGTGCAGTGGTCAGAAGTATGTCATATACAGCCCAGCATGCCAAGTGCAGTGGAAAGAAGTATGTCATATACAGCCCAGCATACAGAGTGCAGTGGTCAGAAGTATGTCATATACAGCCCAGCATGCCAAGTGCAGTGGTCAGAAGTATGTCATATACAGCCCAGCATGCCAAGTGCAGTGGTCAGAAGTATGTCATATACAGCCCAGCATGCCAAGTGCAGTGGTCAGAAGTATGTCATATACAGCCCAGCATGCCAAGTGCAGTGGTCAGAAGTATGTCATATACAGCCCAGCATACAGAGTGCAGTGGTCAGAAGTATGTCATATACAGCCCAGCATGCCAAGTGCAGTGGTCAGAAGTATGTCATATACAGCCCAGCATGCCAAGTACAGTGGTCAGAAGTATGTTATATACAGCCCAGCATGCCAAGTGCAGTGGTCAGAAGTATGTCATATACAGCCCAGCATACAGAGTGCAGTGGTCAGAAGTATGTCATATACAGCCCAGCATGCCAAGTGCAGTGGTCAGAAGTATGTCATATACAGCCCAGCATGCCAAGTGCAGTGGTCAGAAGTATGTCATATACAGCCCAGCATGCCAAGTGCAGTGGTCAGAAGTATGTCATATACAGCCCAGCATACAGAGTGCAGTGGTCAGAAGTATGTCATATACAGCCCAGCATGCCAAGTGCAGTGGTCAGAAGTATGTCATATACAGCCCAGCATGCCAAGTGCAGTGGTCAGAAGTATGTCATATACAGCCCAGCATGCCAAGTGCAGTGGTCAGAAGTATGTCATATACAGCCCAGCATGCCAAGTGCAGTGGTCAGAAGTATGTCATATACAGCCCAGCATGCCAAGTGCAGTGGTCAGAAGTATGTCATATACAGCCCAGCATGCCAAGTGCAGTGGTCAGAAGTATGTTATATACAGCCCAGCATGCCAAGTGCAGTGGAAAGAAGTATGTCATATACAGCCCAGCATGCCAAGTGCAGTGGTCAGAAGTATGTCATATACAGCCCAGCATGCCAAGTGCAGTGGTCAGAAGTATGTCATATACAGCCCAGCATGCCAAGTGCAGTGGTCAGAAGTATGTCATATACAGCCCAGCATGCCAAGTGCAGTGGTCAGAAGTATGTCATATACAGCCCAGCATGCCAAGTGCAGTGGTCAGAAGTATGTCATATACAGCCCAGCATGCCAAGTGCAGTGGAAAGAAGTATGTCATATACAGCCCAGCATGCCAAGTGCAGTGGTCAGAAGTATGTCATATACAGCCCAGCATGCCAAGTGCAGTGGTCAGAAGTATGTCATATACAGCCCAGCATGCCAAGTGCAGTGGTCAGAAGTATGTCATATACAGCCCAGCATGCCAAGTGCAGTGGTCAGAAGTATGTCATATACAGCCCAGCATGCCAAGTGCAGTGGACAGAAGTATGTCATATACAGCCCAGCATGCCAAGTGCAGTGGTCAGAAGTATGTCATATACAGCCCAGCATGCCAAGTGCAGTGGTCAGAAGTATGTCATATACAGCCCAGCATGCCAAGTGCAGTGGACAGAAGTATGTCATATACAGCCCAGCATACAAATTGCAGTGGCCAGGAGTATGTCATAAAAAGCCCAATGTACAGAGTACAGTGGTCAGGAGTATGTCATATACAGCCCAGGGTGCAGAGGTCATAAGTATGTTATATGAAGCCCAGTGTACACAATGCAGTGGTCAGAAGTATGTCATTAAAAGCCCAGCGTACAGAGTGCAGTGGTCAGAAGTATATCATATACAGCCCAGCATACAGAATGCATTGTCAGCAGTATGTTATATACAGACCAGCGTATAGAGTGCAGTGGTCAGAAGTATGTCATATACAGCCCAGCGTACAAAATGCAGTGCACAGAAGTATGTCATATAAAGCCCAATGTACAGAGTGCAGTGGTCAGAAGTATATCATATACAGCCCAGCGTACAAAGTTCAGTAGTCAGGAGTATGTCATATACAGTCCAGTGTACAGAGTGCAGTGGTCAGGAGTATGTCATATAAAGCCCAATGTACAGAGTGCAGTGGTCAGAAGTATATCATATACAGTCCAGCGTACAGAGTGCAGTGATCAGAAGTATATCATATACAGCCCAGCGTACAGAGTGCATTGTCAGCAGTATGTTATATACAGTCCAGCGTACAGAGTGCAGTGGTCAGAAGTATATCATATACAGCCCAGCGTACAAGATGCAGTGGACAGAAGTATGTCATATAGAGCCCAGTGTACAGAGTTCAGTGGTCAGGAGTATGTCATATACAGTCCAGTGTACAGAGTGCAGTGGTCAGAAGTATGTCATATAAAGCCCAATGTACAGAGTGCAGTGGTCAGAAGTATATCATATACAGTCCAGCGTACAGAGTGCAGTGATCAGAAGTATATCATATACAGCCCAGCGTACAGAGTGCATTGTCAGCAGTATGTTATATACAGTCCAGCGTACAGAGTGCAGTGGTCAGAAGTATGTCATATACAGCCCAGCGTACAAGATGCAGTGGACAGAAGTATGTCATATAGAGCCCAGTGTACAGAGTTCAGTGGTCAGGAGTATGTCATATACAGTCCAGTGTACAGAGTGCAGTGGTCAGAAGTATGTCATATAAAGCCCAATGTACAGAGTGCAGTGGTCAGAAGTATATCATATACAGTCCAGCGTACAGAGTGCAGTGATCAGAAGTATATCATATACAGCCCAGCGTACAGAGTGCATTGTCAGCAGTATGTTATATACAATTCAGCGTAGAGAGTGCAGTGGTCAGAAGTATGTCATATACAGCCCAGCGTACAAGATGCAGTGGACAGAAGTATGTCATATACAGCCCAGTGTACAGATTCAGTGGTCAGCAATATGTCATATACAGCCCAGTGTACAGAGTTCAGTGGTCAGCAGTATGTCATATACAGCCCAGTGTACAGAGTTCAGTGGACAGAAGTATGTCATATACAGCCCAGTGTACAGATTCAGTGGTCAGCAGTATGTCATATACAGCCCAGCATACAGAGTGCAGTGGCTAAGTGTAGTCTGGAATTTAGCTTTAAACATGTAAATATGTGTATTGTACATGTATTGTATATGTAGCATCTTTTGAGGGGCAAGAAGGACCGCTAAACCTCAAATTTTTCAAACTTTAGAGCTTACAAAGTTTTGTAACTGAAACAAAAAAAAAGTTTTTTTTTCAAAATTTTCTGTCTTTTTTTTTTCCAGAAAATGAAAATCGCAGAGGTGATCAAATACCACCAAAAGAAAGCTCTATTTGTGGGAACAAAATGATAAAAATTTAGTTTGGTTACAGTGTAGCATGACTGCGCAATTGTCATTCAAAATGCAACAGCGCAGAAAGCTGAAAATTGGTCTGGGCAGGAAGGCGTGTAAGTGCCCAGTATGGAAGTGGTTAATGTTTTCTATAGAATATTTAAGTTTTTATTACAATTTTGATCCCTAAAGTGAAGGAAAACGAATTAAGTGTACAAAAGAGTAGAGTTTATATGGTAATCTGTAAATTTCTCAATATTTTTCATCTTGACGACTTGCTTAAGAAATATGTGGAAAAAAGGGTTGGAAATCAAATCAGTAACCCCTCCCCTGGATATAAATCTTGCCAACTTAGATGCACCATATGTTGTCTTTCTAGAAATCTGCATCACCCAATGAGGAGAAGACGTTTCTAATTTTTGCCCAAATTTTCCCCCTCTGGAGCTTCCAATGTTGTACTATCGCTGTAGGGTTTACATCATACTGACTTTTACTGTACATATGTACATACAAGGCTTGTCATGCCCAAATACTAGCAGGCCTGGACTCTTGATTTCAAGGATTACGTACCACAAATATGTTATTTCTGACCTCCTAAGGGACATTAATGAGCACCTTCAGCAATCAGGTGCTTGTTTTTCCAAATTGTTGGTGGACCTCCCTTGAAGTACAGAATGTCTCATTTCTTATTTCGTATGTACATTGTAGAAGGGTGAAGAAGGCAGATACCATGTGTGCAGATCTATCACTGTTGGGAAGAGATACTGGGGTTAGAGCTCTCTTGCATTATATCTTCCTGTCAATGGAGTAGTGATGAGCCAAACTGCACTGGGTTTGATTTGAGTACTGCCGCGTACACACGATCGGATTTTCTGTTGGAAAAACCTTGGATGTTTTTTCCGACGGAATTCCGCTCAAGCTTGGCTTGCATACACACGGTCACACACAAGTTCTCTGAACTTTCGACCGTCAAGAACACAGTGACATACAACACTACAACGAGCCGAGAAAATGAAGTTCAATGCTTCCGAGCATGCGTCAAATTATTTCCGAGCATGCGTTGGAATTTTGAGCGTCAGAATTGCTACGGACGATCGGAATTTCTGTTGGAAAATTTGAGAACCAGCTCTCAATCTTTTGCTGGCGGAATTTCCGACAGCAAAAGTCCGATGGAGCATACACACGGTCGGAATGTTGACCAAAAGCTCACATCGGACTTTTGCTGGCGGAATTTCCGACCGTGTGTACGCGGCATAAGGTTTGAAAAACTTCAAAGAAGTTCAGATGCCAAACCCCACTGAAATTAAAGCGGTTATATACCCTCTGGTACTATCGTAACAATTTACATGTTTTTAAAGACCATACAGTTATACATCGATTGAGTGCTATGTGTATATCCACAATGTTTGTCTTACTGTGATATTGGAGATCTTGTGAAGAGAAATTTGTGTGGTAAGTCTGCGCCATCACAGTTGTGGTCTTCCGCGTTTAATTCGATTTGTATTTCCACCCACAGTTTCTTCTGGTGTGTGCAATCACGCGTGTGCGCAGTAAGGTCACTATATTCAAGCCTCTTCTTCGCTTCCGTCCCTCAGTTAAACTTGCGCGCCTTCTTTCTCTCTTGTCATCTGTGACGTGTAGGTCACATGTTCTTGGATGTGGACGAACCATCGCGGGATGTGGGGGCTGACGTCTACATGAGGAAATGACGCAGCTCCGACATAAACAAATAATTTATCCGGCAGAGGCTCTGTTTGCCGGAATGGACGGGGATCCGGCGCATGCGCAGTAAACGTCCACACTCGGTAATGCAGCAATAACTTCAGAGTTACACAGGTAAATAAAAAAAGGCTCATAGCAAACGATTTAAAATAATGGCATGCATAGATAACTGTAAAGTCAAAATATTGACTATACAACCGCTTTAATGGAAGCAAAATCTGTCAAATAAAAAATGTTGGGCTAATAGGCAAAGGGTTTTCAAAAATAGCATGGGTGGGGGGCACTGCCCTGGGGAACATGTACCAGTGCAATGCAATGTTGAAGGCATGTGGTCTGTTATGGTCCAAAAGGTGGGAAAGGGTTGCATTCTCGTCCTTTCCTTTCCTGGCCTGCTGGGTTGCATGTTCAGATTAAGGGTCTGGTATGGATTTTTAGGGGGACCTCACACATTTTCTTTTGTCTAGTATACATTTTTGTTTGGCCGGGGTGTCCTCATACCATTGTTTTTATTTTTTTAATGTTTCTGTGTGTGGTCCCATATAAAATTCATACCAGACCTAAAGGGTCTGGTATGAATTTTTGACCCCCCCCCTTTTGCTTACATGGTGGAGAATTACTAGCAGGAAGCTGTCATGTATAATAGCTGAAGTACAGTAACACATCAAAGTTAACCCAGTGTTTGTGGCTTTGGTTTGTATCGGAAAGGTATATTTAAGCATATATGACTATATCAGTAAATGGTTCAGATTTCTTGCCTTATTTTGTGAATAGTCCCTTATTTAATAAACAGATTTTTTTGGTAAGTACAGTATATTAGCACTGCTTTCTAAATCGCTACCTCTGTCTGCCCTTGACTATGTGGTAACCAGTGCTTACATTCCAGGCACACTTGGGAATCACTAAATCAGACTTAAGAAGATTAATTGAGTCCATAAAGCTGGCATATGCATGTAAATGAGTGGGCTGCGTTCTGTAGATTCCAAGTTCCAAGTGTTGGAGTATAGGTAAACATATAATATATTTGTATGAAAACACAGAATTACATTTCTGAGCACTGTGAATATTTATGAATATCAGCGTCTGCGACTGTTACTGGATAGGTTCGCCGTGACACACATTTAAAAGGGTTAACTACTTGAAGCTGGACGTGTATTTTACAGTACCATAAAACCCTGCTGCAGGTGGCATTCCTCTCCGATGCTGGAAGAAATCCTCCCCACCTTTCCAAATGAGGAGCTACGTCCTCCAATGTTCTGCAGTACAATAAGCAAATATGAATGTATTTACAGCAGGAATTCATCATCAGTTTGATCAGTACGGCAAATTATCTGCCTCGGTGACACCCTGTCATACCCTGATTAATGTGTCACAGAGACATGTAAGGAACATGGGCGCAGACATCAAAAAAAACCCTCAGAACTTATACTAAGTATGTGCTAAGGGGAGTGATGATAAGAGCCGCTAGCAAAATGAAATGATACAAATAATTCCCAAATATATATACTGTATATAAGGGGTCTTCAAAAAGTTTCTGCACTTTTATACTATTATATATATAAAAGTGCAGAAACTTTTTAAAGAAGCCTTATATATATATATATATATATATATATATATATATATATATATACAGTATATACACTATATTACCAAAAGTATTGGTACGCCTGCCTTTACACTGCCTTAATGGCATCCCAGTCTTTGTCCGTAGGGTTCAATATTTAGTTGGCCCACCCTTTGCAACTATAAATAACAGCTTCAACTCTTCTGAGAAGGCTGTCCACAAGGTTTAGAAGTGTGTCTATGGGAACGTTTGACCATTCTTCCAGAAGCACATTTGTGAGGTTAGGCATTAATGTGGACGAGAAGACCTGGCTTGCAGTGTCCGCTCAAATTCATCCCAAAGGTTTTCTATCAGATTAAAGTCAGGACTGTGTGCAGACCAGTCAAGTTCCTCCACCCCAAACTCGCTCATCCATGTCTTTATGGACCTTGCTTTGTGCACTGGTCTAAATCATTTGGTGGAGGGGGGATTATGATGTGGGGTTGTTTTTCAGAGGTTGGACTTGGTCCCTTAGTTCCAGTGAAGGGAACTCTTAAGGCGTCAGCATACCAAGACATTTTGGACAATTTCATACTCCCAACTTTGTGTGAACAGTTTGGGGATGGCCCCTTCCAGTTCCAACATGACTGCGCACCAGTGCACAAACAAGGTCCATAAAGACATGGATGAGCAAG
The DNA here is from genome assembly GCA_029206835.1 of Rana muscosa. Lineage (NCBI taxonomy): Eukaryota > Metazoa > Chordata > Amphibia > Anura > Ranidae > Rana > Rana muscosa. The sequence goes on along the minus strand of CM055121.1, from coordinate 428,579,118 downwards.
TTTGAGGTGGAGAAACTTGACTGGCCTGCACAGAGTCCTGACCTCAACCCGATAGAACACCTTTGGGATGAAGCAGAGCAGAGACTGCGAGCCAGGCCTTCTCGTCCACATCAGTGCCTAACCTCACAAATGCACTTCTGGAAGAATGGTCAAACATTCCCATAGACACACTCCTAAACCTTGTATATACTGGATATATATATATATACAAATGTATATGCTGTATATGATCAATAAAAATCATTCTCCTGGACAGGTGTATATATTGTTGTTTATGAAAGGGGGTAGGAAAAGAAAAGTAAATCTTCTAAAAGGGGTTAGAGGCAGCACCAAAAATCTGTTAGGACTTGTTTACACAAGCATTGCCAACTGAAGAGTGATTGTGGCAATGAGGAGGCAATATGTCACTTCCTTACTACCTGTGTTAACGCCTAAAAGCCCACACCACTGCAACTGCATGTGGCGAGTTCCCATTCACCTGACACAAATTTTGCTGCACCTCAATGCATAGCATTGCGGCCGGGCCGTAGCATAAGTATACCCCATAGGGCTGCCTTTGCAGCGTAGGAGGGGTGGTTGTGGTGATAAGAACGAGCCCGTTTTTAAAACCCCCATCTCAACTGCCAACCATGTAAACGAAACCTTAATCTGGCTATACACTGGTAGATTTTTGTACAAACGTTTGTATGAAAAATCTCATCATGCTATCCCATCTAGTAATTTCTTCCGATAAATGCAATCATGAATCTTCATCCGTAGTCAGGCCAAAGCAGGGGAGCCAATTGCATTCCCGCCCCTGCTGAAAGCATAAATAACTCCCTTTACCACCAAAAATTGATATCTGACTTGTACAACTTTTTAAGACAACACTAACTCTCTAAGAATCCTACCCATGAGAACTAAAGTTTCCAGAGGAGGAGATAGAACACCTAATGCAAAAGGGTTGGACCATAAAGCGTAGCATGAAGCTACCCCAAATGAACTTGGAGAGAAATGCAGCTCAAACGTATACATAAAGCATGTTAAACCTTTACTATAGCTATTCAGCTTCCCCCAATATTATTTATCACACTAAGTACCTTAAATGCAAACTCCAATTCACCTGACTTTGCTGTGGTCACTCCCCATATCCAACTCGTATGGACTCAAACCACAAACTATTTGACCCAATTGATGGGACCCCATGATACCCCCTTTCTGCTCCATTATTCCAATTCCAAACTATTTTTCAATCAGACAGGGCAACCTCCTTCCTAAATAGATTTGAACATCTAACTATTTTTACAACAACAAAACAAAATGATCCAAATTAATTGCATTAAACCACATCTTTCCTTAGAAACAGATCTACCACAAAAATGAAACAAACAAATGCTTCTTGACAATTAGGAAGCCTCAAACACAGGATGCCCTCCCTTAAAGCAGAGTTCCACCCAAAAATGGAACTTCCGCTTTTCGAAACCCTCCCCCCCTCCGGTGTCACATTTGGCACTTTTCAGGGGGAGGTGGGTGCAGATACCTGTATAATACAGGTATTTGCACCCACTTCCGGGCAGTGACTCCCGTGGGAGTCACACCACTCCCCCCCCCCCGCGCTGTGTTCTGGGAAACACATGGCTCCCAGAACACAGCGGGGACCAGTAGGATAGCGTAGCGCGGCTCACACATGTGCAGTAGGGAACCGGGCAGTGAAGCCGCAATGCTTCACTTCCCGATTCCCTCACCGAGGAAGGCGGCGGGGGTAGCCGAGAGATGGGCGATTGTTCGCCTTCGGCTGCCGACATCGCTGGACTCCAGGACAGGTAAGTGTCCATTTTTTTAAAAGTCAGCAGCTGCAGTATCTGTAGCTGCTGACTTTAAAAAATAAATAAAATTGGTGGACCTCCTCTTTAAACTTTCTTCAATTCTTGGACCTTTTATTTGCTCTATACCTTGACACCCACTCAACTTATAGACACAATCTCATTGTTTAAAGCGGGTTTCCACACACGATTTTATTTTATTTTTTTAAGTCAGCAGCTACAAACACTGTAGCTGCTGACTTTTAATAAGGACACTTACCTGTTCTAGGCGCCTGCGATATCGGTCCCCTGAGGCCGATCCTGGCAGGTCCCGGCGCCGCCATCCTGAGTAAGGGAAACAGGCAGTGGAGCCTAGCGGCTTCACTTCCCGTTTCCTACTGCGCATGTGTGAGTCTCACGGCTCTTTGTGAATTGGCGGCTGCTTTCTGGGATACACACAGTTCCCAAAAGGCAGCGCGCCCCATTCACCAGAAGACAACGCTAGGAGGATGCGGAAGAATACCAGCCGCGGACTAGGAAGAGGCAGATTAGGAACATCCGCATAGCAACCGACATTTCTGGTAAGTAAAACAATATTTTTTTCTAGTTTTTTGCAGGATTTTGGTGTATTTTTTTTTTTTTTTTTTAGGGTGGAACTCCACTTTAAATACTGCCAAATGTATCTTACTGAGAAGTTGAAAGGTTCTCTGGGTTACTTGAAGCAAACACCACCCCCCTCCTATATGACATTTCTTCTATCTTGATATCCTTGAAAACTGATTGGAATTCATAGTCTTTTTTTTTCATTTTTTTCTTCTATTAAAGTGGTATGCAACCCAAAAGCAAACATTTATTACATTGCAGCTTACCAATAGATGTAATGGCAGCATTTATTTTCTTTCTTTAGGCTTTATGTCCTTTATTTTCACCAGGTGATCTGGGCAATAGGGTCTGTTGTTTTTTAACAGAACAAGCAAATGTATCAGTTAGTGTTAAGACAAACCATTTACCCTGGACATAGGTGCTTACAAGGATCAGCTTTTATATATTTATGTAAGACCTTTGTCCTAAAAGGGAAAAAAATTGTTGCTGTAACTGCTTATAAAGTGTGAGCTGAAGTTTTGGGTTCAAGTTTTGGGTACTAAAGCTAGTCGATATAGCACTCCCATCCCCTCAGACAATGTTGCTGTCCAAAGGTGACCCTGTTCTCCTTCCTCCAGAGTGGGGGTAACCTAATAGAGGAGGTGTGTTACTGGACAGATCATTAGGTGAAAACAGAAGGAAAGAAGCCTAGCAAAAGAAAATGAATTCAGCCACCACTCTAAGCTAATGATTGGTAAGCTTCAATTTATAAAATTTTTGGTTTTGGGTTTAGGCTGGATTCACACCTATGCAGTTTTAGTGCTTTTTGCATTTTGCAGATTTGCACTACAGAAAGTGTTTCATAGGAAACCATGTTAAATGGACTGTAGTGCAAATCTGCAAAATGCAAAAAGCACAAAAAATGCATAGGTGTGAATCCAGCCTTAAAAACAATGGAGTAAACTGTTAGCGCAAAAGACTAGTGCATAACAAATGGCCAAAGAATAGATCTAAAAAAGTCCAGTCACAGTTCTTTTTACTCCATTTACTGGTATGTGATAACCAACCCTGTATAAAGGGGGGGGGGGGAAGAGGGGGCGATGAAAAGATGGTGGGCGGCAGCTGTCCTCAGAGAAAGTCGGCTCTGCAAGGGGAACACAGGGGAACAAAACAGGAAGCGCCACCTAAGTGCAATATTTTAGTCACAATTTATTAAAGGGAATGCACTTACAAACAAATGTAAAAAACCGGCTCATCTGTGTGTGCAATTTGCGGTGCGGGCCAGTCTCGGGTGCATCCAGGCTCACGGGTAGGCAGAGCAGTGTAGAATTTCCATCCTGTGGCCACCAGGAAGCCGGGCAGAACCAGCGTGGACCACGGATGATGACGTCACCGGAAGCGGAAATAGAGAGATCACCGGAGGAGAGACAGGTGTTCAGCACACCACTGAGAAACCAGCCTTAAGTAGCATCCTCTAACCCACAGGTGTCAAACACAAGGCCATTTCATGTGGCCCTCGCTCCTCCCCTGCAGCTGCAGGAGTGCCCCAGCCCTCCTCTAGTCCTCCTCCATCCCTTACTTTCTGTTTTAAAGCAATGAATCCAGCTTCTTCCCAGCAGCAGCATAAGGAAAGGGGGGTGCACTGTGATGTAAGGGAGAGTGGGGGACTCAACTTCTAATGGTGGGGTGGTACTTGACATCTAATGTAAGGGGAGGTGATGCACTGGACATCTAATCTTACAGATACAACCGGCCCTTTTGAGGGCAATCATAATGCTGATGCGGCCCACGATGAAATTGAGTTTGACACCCCTGCTCTAACCCATTAATTATAAATATTATTGTAGTTTGCAAAAACCAGAAAAAGTCCCTGGCCCTTTCCATAAAATGCACAGATGTGATTGTGACCCATAGGAAACTATTTAAATGGACTGTAGTGTGTTTCTTCAAAACTGAAAATGCACTAAAAAATGCATAGGTATGAACCGGGCCTAATTGCTAAGATTTACAAGCCGACCCTTCCAGGGGCATTTAGTCCTGGGCCTTTATCTGCTCCACATATACATTTATCGATCTACCAAACATGTAATGTACTAACAGATTCCTGATTGTTACAGTATGACTAATGTTATATAATTTCCTTTTCTCTATATGATATATACAAGGCTGAGTACATCTCCTACTTTGTATCTTTGAAAAACATCATTAAACATAATCTCCACATTTGATAATGCCATCAAAGACTTGAGAAATGTAATTTGAAACACTTCAAAATTAAGTTAGATTTTACCATATGATTTTAGAATGAATAGAATTTCCCAAACAAAACCGCATTCACTGTTAAAACTTTGTTCATTCCAATTTTTTTTTTCCATCCTGCTCCTTTGTTATTTTTGGCCATTGTGTTTGAAAATAGTCATCAATTTGACCCCATTAACTATTAGAAAATGCAATGATTGTTCTCAAATCAATCTTTTCTAACAACATTTTACTTGTATATAGCAAGCTGTAGAGGCTCTAACCCATCCCCCTCCATGAGTTAAACTGTTTACTAAAGTCATGAAAATTCTCGTATGACAGAATAAAAATTTGGAAGTGATGAAATGTGTTGTAGTGTATTTGTATTGCATTTTTGAACGACAACTGTACTGATTAAACGGAAATCGTACGATCTGGCATCATACTAAAAATGGTTTTGTGCATGTCCTATTGGATAATATCGGCTGAACCGTCCTGATCGGCTCTTGAAAGCTCTGTACTAACGATCCAATTATCGTATGATCGCTCCAAAATCTGTATTTTTCATACAATTTTCTGATCGTGTGTACGGGGCTTAAAGCAGGCCATAGATTATGCATTTTTCTTTCTTTCCACCATGATTGCTCGATTCCCCCATCAACACAGTCAGTGCCAAAAAATTTAATTTAACCACCCTAGGGCAGGGCGCTACAGTAGCATTATGTTTTTCTTAGGGGCTAGACCTGAAATAAGATAAACTATATTTTACCTATCAGTGTTGATAGGTAAATCCCTCCCCCAGTGCTATTGTGTTCTGCCGGCATGGGAGCTTTCCCTGTAGGCAAAACACAGTTACATAGTTAGTCTGGTTGAAAAAAGACACAAGTCCATCCAGTTCAACCAATAAAAGGAAAAAAATATAAAAAATCATTCAATCCCATATACACAATCCTATACCCACAGTTGATCCAGAGGAAGGCAAAAACAAAACAAAAAAACAGCAAAGCAGGATTCAATTTGCTCCAGCAGGGGTAAAAGTTCCTTCCTGATCCCCCGAGAGGCAGTGATTAGTGTTGCTGGATATAGCCAGAAGCACTATTCATTAAGGAAAACCCTAACCCAATAGATCGACTTGTTTACAACCAGGGTACATAGCTCGAAATTCAGCCAGTCTGGACGAATTTTGATTCATATATTGCCAGCTTTAGGATTTAGAATTCCCTTGAGTTCTCTATACCCCACCCCCTAAGTCCATAATAAATGTGAACAAGCTTCATTTTCCTAAACTGCACTAAAGGCAAAAAAAACAAAACAATGGAATATTGACCTCGTGAAATTTCATGCTGGGAAATAGATCTTACCACTGGCTATCCCAAAATGACATTTGTGGTTTCAAGCAGTATATATGGAAGAGTCAGGTTTCTAGAAACAATATTAGTGACATAAATGATATACTTCAAACTGTAATTGATGCATTTCACTGATTCCTAAAGAACTGTGTTTTCTTAAATATCAGATCAATTTACAAAATAAATGACGAGAGTGCTCATACTAGCTTTGTTTTTCATGGACACATGATTAATCAGTATCATCAGCCACCACCACATGGCATCACCAAAGATTACATCCAATAATGGCACAAATAAATGAAAAGCCAAGTGCAAAGACACAATAAAGGCAAGAACAGAACTGCTTGACTCTAAACATACCTGGTGTGTCCTGGTGGTATAATTGCTCTTTTCTTCCAGACCTCAAGCTTTGAGCTGTAAGGGGGAGGGGTGAATCAAAAGGTCCTCAGCTTCTGCAATTCTAATTCATTTTCTAAAAATATTAATAATCATTAAATGTAGCAGAAATACAACAGTATACCGTAAGAAAAAAAAAGAAGCTATTAATGCGACAAGGCCAGAATCACAGACAGAAGGACATGTATTGTATTCGGGAGTTGGGACTATATTTTACATGTTACTCATTGCAATGATAAAATTAATTGGCCCAGGCATACAGTAGAAGTGGTATTCATTTCTGTATCTCAAAAGTATACTTCCATGTGTATATATTTTATACCTCATAGTGTAGAGCTCTAGGCAAAATAAATTCATAAAAGGAATGGTATGGAAACAGAGATAGATAGATAGACCAAATTTGGGTCACCGATCTTGCTTGAATTTTAGAGTTTGCAAACTTTGTGGTGGACCTCAATGTCTTTGGAGGGCAATTTTTTGAGTGCATTTCTGGCACATCAACGGGTATTTCTCTGTACTTGGAGGGTCTTCACGAACCTGTTCACACCTTTGCGATGTGGTAACCCCAATGCACCTACTCAATGCACTTACATTGCAGCACCAAAAATGCTGCATACATGATTTGGCCTGTTGCATTGCATTGGATGGCCCATTCAAGTAAAAGAGCTGCCCTAACTCAATACATGTCCCTGCAGTGGACCTGGCTGGTGTGAACAGGCCCTAAAGGATTAAACATAGGGAAATGTGCACGTATTGCAGAGATGTACTGCATATGTGACATCCACTTTAGCAGTCTGAATATCCTGCTCCAAGGGGAAGTCGAACAAACAAATGAGGCTTTTCTAGTGGACTCCATATATCATTGCAACACTATACCCTGAATTGGCCAAATCTGTTGTGCACTTTGTATGCCTGGTAAATCTTATAAATCCCAATCTGGCCTTCATACATCTTACTAGTAAAAACTTCAACACTTTTGAAATAAAATGTTTTAGTTCTGTCTATTGAGCATAGATCATTCACAGAGAATTTTACACTTGCCTTGTAAAAAAATGAGCACTGAGGAATATAAAGGTAGTCTGATTAGCTGCTTCAATGATTCTTTCTCCCAAGGAGCTTAAAATTTGAAGATGCTAATAAAATGCATCTATATCAATAGCATATGACATTAACGGAACGGCGTACCATTAATGGTTTCTTTAAGAAGAAAAGTTAAAATGAATAACTGTTTATACTAGAAAATCAAAGCCATTGATTAAAGATTTAACAACAAATTTCAGCAGCATACAAAATATAGTTTATCTTATTTCAGGTCTAGCCCCTAAGAAAAACATAATGCTACTGTAGCGCCCTGCCCTAGGCTGGTTAAATTAATTTTTTTTGGCTCTGCTATACCTAGTTCAGCAGCAATTTATTTTTCAGGTCTGGTCAGGTCTCCCTGAGCCTGATGGTTAATTGCTCCTGTCTGCTTCTGGAAGAAGCTTCCAGAGCTACAGTAGGACAGTAAACCACTCTCTCTTCTGGGGTATCCCCCTGGGAGGCAGGCTGTGTGTTACAGAAGAACTGTTGCTGCTAGGCCTCAGAGTGTGCTTGGCTGAGGGACTTGGAGGAACTTGGAGTTAAAGAAACTTGATGGATTGCACTGCCTGTGGAAGCTCAGCTGTAGTAGGGAACCCTTGCACTGAAGAGCGTTGCAGGGAAATTGGTTGTGAGCAGTCTCTGGACACTGTGAGTAGGACTATTTGCCTAGTGCTCCAGGTGTGCCAGTAGACACCAGAGGTTGTTACAAGGACTGTGATTGCTCATACAGAGTCTCAAATTAGCTGATTGTCTCCTTTACATCACGTATTACTGAAAGTGGTATTAAACCCAATGCCAAAAAGGTAACATACTGCAGCTTTCTAATCATTAGATGGGTTGGCTGTATCAGTTTTCCTTTCTTGGGCTTTTTTCTCTCTGTTTTCATCTGGTCATCTAGCTAGTAACACAACTCTTGTATTAGCCTCCTCCCACTCTGGATGAAGGAGAACTGTCCCTTTCCTTCTCTTCTGGGGTCCCCACCCATGCTCTCAGCAGCTTGCTATATGGGCACTTGTGCAGGCTTAATCCTGAGTTGGGCTGTGTGCGTCAACACACACAGCACGACTCGGGCCCACCCCCCCCCCACTTTCTGCTCACAGGATTTGATTTACAACAGCAGGAGCCAATGAATCCCACTGCTGCCTCTGAAGCCTGTGAGGAAAGAGAGAAAGAGTAGTGCTGCTGCTCTCAAACACAGCACTGGATTGAGATCTGGCTCAGGTGGGTATTTGGAGGGCTGGGGGGAGCTGATCATTGATGGTTTCTATCTTCATGCAGAAAATTCAGGCAAAAGAGCTCCCATATTTGTATGTATTTCATCTGTACATCTATTTCCTTTCCTGGAATTAGTCTTTAAAGAGAGGTGGCGCTGTAACCACTAAGATTCAGGGTTTCACCAATGACACTTGCTTAATTCTAAAAGGAAACAACCCTATATTTCCTTTAATGTGGTTAGAACTGTGACAATGTGCCTTTCCCCATACTTTTTCATGATCTGTCTTTGTCATCTCCACCTGGGCAAGGTCATTTTAAGTGCATTACATCCTTCCAAGTCAAAGGTTATTTATGTGTGTGACATTAATGAGGATATTATTGCTGCATCCTTTTGGCCAAGTAATCCCTAGGTAATCCGAAGGTTTACCAGCGGCATATATTAGATGTATTCAGAACCTTATCTATCTATGTCAAAGGCTCAAAAGAATATAGTAGGTTAATGTTATTTGTCCTTTTACGTGGGTCACAGGCAAGGCAATCGGGTTACCATGATATTACAGGAAAGATAGATAGGGTGAATGACGATTAAGACCTCCCGCTGGGAAATATGTGGGAACATAAACAAACAATATACAGTAGGTTTCTGCAATATGAAACTGTGTCTCATTGTTCAAAAAAAACAAAATATATCATACTGAAATATAGAAAAATGAGCAGGTGTATTTACTGTATCTCATTGTCACCTGAAAATTGGCGCACACTTAGCACCTGTGTCAACGGGCTTTTGTTTGCTTAATTTCCATACAAGTCTATGCAGATGCAAAACCAATTTAAAGCAGGACAAATACAAGTCAGAAGGAGGCTAACTGCAGGTCAAAGGCACCTGTCAATGAATTCTAAATGATCTCAGAAGCTTCTCAAACTGAGATAATCTACACAAGTCCAAAGTCCATCCACACCGGTTGAACTCTGGTCTGAGCAAAAACATTTTAGTACTCTCTAATGTGAGACCTAGTTGGATCTCTAACAACCATATAAAATAAGAAGTACGTCCTTTAAAGCTTAACTCTGGGCACAAAAAAATGTACCTAAATATATTTCTCATGGGTTGAACAAACTCTGTGCATGTGCAGGGAATCGAGCACAGGAGCTTAACAGGATGTGCAAGGGCAAGAAAGTGCATGCACATGAGCACATACATGGCAAGGCGCACACGTGCACGCACAGGCTTACCCACAGGCCCTGGCATCCAGTAGCTGATTTAAACTGAGGTATGTCTAGCCTCATTGCTGGATTGCATTTAGGTCTGAACTCTGAGTTCTGTGTTCCTAAAAACCTGCTGATCTTGCTGATGACTTGGCTGTATCTGACCCTTCTCTTAGGATTTCTCTTTCCGGTTATGTCTGCTGCTCATCTGTCTTATTGATCCTGGTCTAAACTGTGGACCTTGACTCTTCCTCCTAACTGTTCCGACTCCTGCCTATCCCTAATCTTGAACCTGAATGTGATCCTGTACCTATTTGCCTGGTTGCTACCGAACACAGCTTTTGACCTGACTTTGTACTGCCACTGGGTGGTGTCTTACATCATCACTCACGAACTAGTACACAGTAAGTACTATCTCATGATCTACAAGACCCAGCATTCAATGCACCTGAGAAAACCTAGCCACCTAATTGGCTAACAAGTGGGACAAAGAGGGATTCGATTGGTTAAAACATAACATTAGCAAAATCTTGTTTGGGTATTTTCAGATTCACCCAAATGTGTAATTCCAAGGACAGGTGTTTTGCTCGTCCGTTCAGTACTTCTAAGGTAGAATCGTAACCATGTGAAAGCTGCTAAATGTAATCAGCATGTCCACCAAATAATCAGCTCATCAGTTGCTTTGAATAGTGGGACTTGTGGAGCACAGGAGAATACTTCTGGTGTTCCTTCACTGAAGCCTGGATGGTCAGATAGAGGCGTGCCCCTTCCCCTGACTTCTCTGTCAAGATCAATGGCACGTCTATCAGTCTTTCCCCCACATGCCAGGGTGCTGGGGGTAACCCTAGACTCTGAACTATCCTTTCAGGCCCATATCCAATCCCTGTCAAAATCATGCTGCCTTAAGCCCTGTACACACGATCGGTTTAACCGATGAAAACCGTCCGATGGATTGTTTTCATCAAACCGATCGTGTATGGGACCCATCAGTCTTTTTTCCATCGGTTTTAAAAAATAGAACATGTTTTAAAATTATCTGATGGATAAAAAACCGATGGCAATTTCCGATCGTCTGTGGGGAAATCCATCAGATAAAAAACCCAAGCATGCTCAGAATCAAGTCGACACATGCTCAGTAGCATTGAATTTCATTTTTCTCAGCTCATCGGAGTGTTTTACGTCACCACGTTTGGAACGGTCGGTTTTTTGACTGATGGTGTGTAGCCAAGACTGATGGAAAACAGTTTCATCGGATTTCTGATGGACAAATCCATCAGACGAAAATCCATAGGATATCTGATCGTGTGTACAGGGCTTTAGTCTCCGCAACATTTCCAGAATACGCCCCTTTTTAACTAATGACACCACCAAGCTTCTAATTCACTCCCTGGTTCCACTCTCACCTCGACCACTGCAACTCCCTCCTCATTGGATTACCTTTACATAGACTATCCCCCCTTTAGTCCATAATCAATGCCTCTGCAAGACTCATCCACCTTACCAACCACTCAGTGTCCTCCACCCCTCTCTGCCAATCCTTCCACTGGCTTTAACTCACCCAGTGAATAAAATTCAAAGTGCTAACAATAATTTACAAAGCCATCCATAACTCTGCCCCCAGCTACATCACTAACTTAGTCCAAAAATACAAACCATGCCACTCTCTTCTGTCCTCCTTAGACCTCCCTCTCTCTAGCTCCCTTGTCACCTCCTCCCATGCTCTTCTCTAGGATTTCTCCACAGCTTCTCCCATCCTTTGGAACTTCCTACCCCAATCTGTCCAACTGTCCCCTAATCTATCCATCTTTAGACTGTCCCTGAAAACCCTTATCCACCCCTCTCTGCCAATCCCTCCACTGGCTTCCACTCACCCAGCAAATAAAATTCAAAGTACTAACAATAAATTACAAAGCCATTCATAACTCTGCCCCCAGCTACATCACTAACCTAGTCCCAAAATACCAACCAAGCCACTCTCTTCTGTCCTCCCAAGACCTCCTGCCCTCTTGCTCCCTTGTCAACTCCTCCCATGCTCGCTTCCAGGATTTCTCCACAGCTTCTCCCATCTTTTGGAACTCCCTACCCCAATATGTCCGACTGCCCCCTAATCTATCCATCTTTAGATGGTCCCTGGAAACCCTTCTCTTTAAAGAAGCCTATCCTGCTTCTAACTAATACACGATTTTACTTCCTCCATCAGCTCATCTTTCACAGCTATTACCTTTTGTATCAATTGACCCTCCCATTTTAGATTGTAAGCTCTAATGAGCAGGGCACTCTGATTCCTCTTGTACCAAATTGTAATGTAACTGTAATGTCTGCCTTTATTTTGTTAAGCGCTGCGCAAACTGTTGGCGCTATATAAATCCTGTATAATAATAATAATAATATAAAATTGCCATATTTTTGGTTGGTATTAGCAATAGTTTTAACTTAGGCAGACCATGGCAAAGTCTTAGTTTTTGTAGAAAAAAAAGACATACACTGTAGCATTTTTACAGCTGATATAATGAGTGGGCTAGGTTCAATACAATATTAATGTTTAAAATAAATGTGCAGTTGTCCTTTAAAATATATCTAAAGCCAAAACTTTCCTTTTAGTTTTGGATGGAGTGGTGAGGGGTTGTCCTTGTGACAACTGTCACCAAGACTGAAGGTGAGTGAAACTCTAAAACTTTCAGTTTTCACCAGAATAGAGGGACAGTTTTCCAATGGGGGCAAATGTTGTGGTTATGCCTAAGAGGGGATTTTCCTCACTTTCGAGCGATGTCTCTTCATTTTCTATTGTATCTACAGGGTAGAAAGTGAAGGGAAATCTTCCCTACAGGATACACACAGCAAATAAGTAAGCAATTTGAACCATTTGTTACTCTATCTAAAATTAAAAAGATTGCTTTGATACATTCTGATGCACTGATCTGAAACATGTACATATCAAAAGATCTGACATCACTTTGACTTCAGTTGTTGCATGCTTGTTCCAGATCAGTGCCTGAGAAAGTATTAAAGACAGAAACACCAGAGAACTAGGGTTTTCAGAAGGAGGTTAGCAATGGCAATAGAAGAAGCAACCAAAAGTCATTAGAAGCTCTGGAACAATGTATTGTCCCCTGTGACTGATGAGCACTTAAATATTTGTGCACATAGTACCAGGTTTAGTTAGAGCAGTCAGGAAGGTAAACAATTACTTCTGCTATTGTGCTTCTATATGGCCATCATGAATGGTATACTCAGTATACCCTATTCATTTCCATGTCTTTTAAAAAAAAAAAAAAAACATAATCCCAAGGAATTCGTTTCAATGACCCTGTTAGCCACAACAGTAACACGTGCTTGGCAGAGAGACTACTTGCTTCACCATCAGCAAATAAAATAAAAAATCAAAAGCAAATATTTGTTATATTGTAGTTTGCAGCTTACCAATTATTTGATGTGATTCCTGTAATAGTTTGCTTTTTGGAGGTGTGTTACTAGCTAGCTCACCAAAAAGCCAAGCAAAAGAAAACTGATGCAACTACCCCCTCTAATGATTGGTAAACTAAAATATAATATGCAAAGTGACATAGCCATACGTTGCTGCCTACTTCTGGGAGAATGTCAGCAAGTCCTTGCCAATGATTCACAGCCAGGACCTGCTGATCAGTGTACAATCGCAGCCCAGAGCTCTGTGTTGATAAACAACACAGAGTTCTGTACTCAGTGAGGGACCTGACAGTTTATAATCGATGCAAAGCAGGTATAAGAAACTGAGAGATCTAGTAGTAAAAGCAGCACACTTTACACACATTAGACACACAGTTAACCATTTGATCGCCCTAGATGTTAACCTCTTCCTAGCCAGTGTCATTAGTACCGTGACAGTGTTACATTAATACAGTGATCAGTGATAATACTATCACTGGTGATGTCAGTGGCAGTTAGTCAGTTCCCCCCAGCATCAGTTAGTGTCAGATTTTCCTCCGCACAGTCCCATTATAAGTCAATGATCACTGACATTAGTAGTATAAAAAAATTAAAATTCTAGTATATGTACCATAGTTTGAAGTCACTATAATTTTGATGCAAACCAATCAATATACACTTATCTTGATTTTTTAATCAAAGACATGTAGCAGAACACACTTTGACCAACACTTATAAAAAAAAAATGATTGGATATGTTTTATAGCAGAAAGTAAAAAATATTGGTTTTTTTTTTCAATATTTCAATTATTTTTTTTGTTTATATTGCAAACAATAAAAAAAAAAAAAACAGTGGTGATTAAATACTACCAAAAGAAAGCTCTATTTGTGTGAAAAAAATGATATAAATGATGTTTGCGTACAGCGTTGCATGACCGTGCAATTACCAGGTAAGGTAGCCTTTTTTTGCTATTCTGCACTGTGCTACCTTACCTGGTAATTGCACAGTCATGCAACGCTGTACGCAAACATCATTTATATCAGTTTTTTTTCACACAATTAGAGCTTTCTTTTGATGATGTCAATAATGACAAAACATTAGGGTTGGTCTCAGCGACGATCTACATCCTAGTACGTTGTTCGGAGACACGGGTCTCACTACCCCCGCAGATTGTACTGATTGTGGTAGAAGACATCCTGATTATCTGGATACATATCTGGCTGATATCATTGCTTGTGTTTAATGCTCCTTGTTTAATTATTTGCTGTAAGTGCACGTGTGGTGGTGTCGGTGGATGTTTTATCATCTATTAATTTCGGATACTTCACTCTGGATCATCCTGTGGACTGATTACCAAGTTTATTATGGACTTTATCACATATGCACTTTAGATATTTATTTATGCTTATATATATATATATATATATATCGGACGATTTTTATGCTGAACTTATATAATCATATTATATAATTAATTTATTTACACCCTTAGTGTGTTTTCATTAGCGCTGCCTACATATTGTATGTGTGTATATTTTTTAGGCATTTGATCACTACTGTATTTTTTATTGTTTGCAATATAAACAAAAAAAAGACTGAAAATATTGAAAAAAAAAACTCAATATTTTTTACTTTCTGCTATAAAACATTTCCACTAAAAAAAAATAATGTATTTTTTTCATAAGTGTTGGCCAAAGTGTATTCTGCTGGTGGTGAAGGGGATAAAACCTTCCAGAGCTCAAGTGGTTAATAAGGCTTTCATGCGAAACAAAATATTGGGGGGGGGGTCTTTGCAGGCCCTAACATGCATCAAACTCACCCTCAATGGTTTGCCATAAGCTCCATTGTGAAAACTGTAAATTCCTAATTTGTATCGTGCATATGGAAAACGTATGCATGCTGAATCTGACGTATGAGTGCTAAATGCAACAATCTGAGAACTTGGCTGGTGTCAAAGACCTAGTAGTGCACTGAAGTATGATAAACCTGGCACTAAAGATAAAAACACGGGTAGACATCTCACTCCTGATGACAAGTTTAGCTCGAACATAATCAATAATTCAATGAGTTAGTTCTTTTCAGATGTCAATTTAAATTTAATGAGGAAAAGATGCATCTTGCATTAAGCTTGGGCTGGGAAACATTTTTTAATATTGTAAAAAATATGTTTGTAACCCATACCAGGTTTAGCTTATAGAGAAAACATGTCATTGCCACCAAGGCATTTCTTTATTAAAGTATAACTAAGAGAAACCTTTTTTTTGTTTAGTTTTGGACATAATGGAGATGGATTACAACACATGTTGGTTTTACCCTCTCTATTTTTCCTGTTTACTATAATCTTTAAAAGAGAAAGTATAAGAAAATCCCAAATTTGAGGTCATCCTCAGAACAGTATTAGCAGGGACCTGGTGACCTGAGGGGCCCCAAAGTATTTCCTTAAATTGAAAGAATTTCCTCTCACTTTCTGGTCTGGCAATGGGACAGGAAGTGAAAGTAAATCTCCCCAATGGAAACCAGATGTTAACAAAAAATAATCTGAGAGGGGTTGTAATCCACCCTTACTGCGGAGTCTTACTCTCGCTGAAGCCCCGAGGGGGACATGCAAGGAAAATAAAAAACAACATTTTAGCTTGCACACGATTGGATGATAAAATCAGCAGAGCTTCCCCTCATTTCAGATCTTCCCCTCAGATTTACAGCGACTGCACTTTCAAGTACTGTTGTAGTGCAGAGTGGAATTGCCTTTCGTAAATAACCCCCATTATGTTAAAATGACTAGTACAGCAACTGTATATGATATATGTAGCGGCCTAACCCCATCTCCTTTTGCTAGGGGTATGTCACATGACAGGGTGAGATGCGCTACGGCCCATGTCCTCCCCATAGCTGTGGGTGAGGTGAAGGCCAGTATCAGTATATTCCTCGGGCCAATGTGTGTTAGTTATGAAGCTCAGTCCTGCTATGCTGAAACCTCCCTTGCTCCCATTAACCAGAGTCCATACACCGATGCAGGGTCCAACACTTGTTTATTATATTTCCACAACAAACAGTCCTTTCACAGCCGACATGGTTGCGACCCATAATATAGCGCAAACGGTGGGATGAGCAGGTCGAGGCACTATCCTGATTTCAATCTAAACCCCTGTGGTTTCACCAGGGGTTATAGCAACTTTGCTTAGCACAGAACATGGAACTTGTGAGTCTCTACCAGCAACTCCATAGAACATAGATGGGAGTACCTTCGCTGCGTTGCGGCCCCTGTCAGTGGAAGATGTCCCTCTAAGGGAGTTACCAAAGGCCCATCCATCACCGGGTTGATGCTGCTCTGGAATCTCCAGAGGGGTGACCTCCCCGGCCTCCTCACCTCAGATGCGGGTCCCCTCGCAAGGCGGCACCCTCGGATCACTTCGCCCTCGCGGGACCCATTCGAAGTTACTGGGCCCCAGGCCTACGATATAGTACCTCACCCCAGGCTGAAGGTGCCTGGGATGGACCCCAACTTCATTCTGGTCAGGCCTAGGGCGCCTGGGCCGGAACCTTGAACCGCCCGCACCCAGGCCTAAGGTGCCTGGGTGCGTGAAGAGAAAATCCTCAAAGACCTCGTGGCGAGGGCGTCTCCCCCTTTTATCTCCTCCCATCAACACCACGGCGGGTTCCCCGCCCCAGCCGTACCATCTCCGGAAAGAGACAAAAAGGGTAGCACTGCGGCAGTGATTCTACCTTGAGCCTGTAGGTACCCCGCCACCCACAGGCCAAGGAGAATAATACACCACCCAATCCTCCACGAATTACAAAGGGGTCCAGAACCTTTCACAATTACACACCTGGGTCACACTACCCCCAGGTGTACCCCAACTAAATTTAAAGACCCCACTACATACTCCCCCCTGTGATTTGACGCTGGTCCCCAGCGTCTGGTGCAACCCCATGTCTCCCAAAGAGTGGTGACATGAAGCGAGCCTCAGAGGCTATCCCTAAAAATTTTGAATCCCGTGTGTGCCAAGACCTGCTCAAGGGGAAAGGGAACTATAAAACAATAAAACTTTTGTATAAAACATCTATCATGTACACATATACAATCCCTCCCGTCACTGTCTAAGAACCACCCCATACTCAGTAGTCTTGACCGACGAATCTCCTGCAGAAGGGAAACAAAAAAACAGACAACATCCTAACATTATGTGAAAATTTGGAATGAATGGGTCCATCAGCCGAGGGACCCATTTGCTCCAACGAGTGTGGTGTAAAAGTGTGCAGAAAAACAAACAAACGTTGCACAACACTGCCACCTGGTGACAGCGCCGCGGTAATGACACTTGGTGCTCCTTCATTCTTCATGCGTCCCTACACTAATTCTACCCCAAAGTCTGTCCTTGATTCATAGAAAAAGAGAGTGGGAAGAAAAAAAAAACAAATAAAAAAACAGGGTATTGTTCAGACGTTCTAGCAAAGGCTCTTCCAGGAGAATTTGTAGCTGAAAACATACTCATGAGTCTCTCCTCACAAGTAAAACCTTGGATCAGGTAAGAACAACGGCTTCAGATGCTTATCAAACACTTCGACTGAATATTCAACATTCTCTCCCTCCTTTCTGCAGATAAGCACTTTATGAGCATGAATATGGCGCCCCAACTTCCAATCCGCTCTGCAGTCCTTGAATTTCTTGGACACAGGCGCCGAACAGGACAAGTATCGCCGGGCCTGAGGCACTTTGAGCTTCTCCCAGACAAATTTGTCGTACCATCTCTGTCGCAGGACCTCAATTTCGTAAAGTAAGTCCCGAGGCAAGTAGGGATACTCCCATCCGTACTCACGGGCGACTCTCTGGGAGAAAAGTCGTTGCAATCTGGCCAAAGGAGGCATGACATCCCGCTCACCTTCTCCCGGCTGCACGATGGCCTCAGGGTGCCGAGGTACCTTCACTACCTCGGGTGGCTTTGCCTTTGGCTCACGCAATGACGCGCGCTGCATCCCCACAACCAATGCAGGTGATGTTGTGGAACGTGGAAAGTCAGTCAGAGGACTAGACTCCCTTCTGAGCTCCGGGGCCTGCGCCCGGGGCGTGCTGTCTTCTATAGACATAGGGGAATCCTGCGGTTTGCATAGTACAGGTAGCGGGTGTTTGTCCCAGCCCTTCCGGTGAAACAGTTCATCTATTTCCCCGTCATCCCCACAGTCCGACAGCGATTCCAGGTCGGAGGTGTCATACATCTCGGCGGGAAGGTAGTCTTTAGTAGACAGAGAACTACCCTCCCTTGCGGGCTCCACCTCCAGTGGACCCCCGACACCTCCAACCACCACCACAGTCCCAGCCCCTGGCTCACCTGGACCTTTTTCAGCACTGGGATGTCCAGGACTCTTCCAACCGGATCCATCCAGGTCCGGCAAGCGGCGGGGTAAAGCTCGACCACGACCACAGGAGGCCTGCACCAGGCCTATCTTCCTTTTCGGAGGTGGCAGCAGGGAATCTGTGGTGACCGAAGCAGCATCCTCGGATTTTTCTCTCTCAGTCTCTGGTTGGGCAGTCCCGTCGCCCTGGTCAGCGCATACGGGGACCTCCGCAAAGGCCTGGATCTCCCCTTCCGGAGTGGCGGTACCTGTGATGCAATTGAGGCGAAGGGCCCGGGGCCTTACTGTGGATGGTTCAACCTCAAACAGAAATTCTTTACACGCTTCACAATGCCCAAATGGCTTTAGTTGGACCACCAGTCCCGAGCATCCGGGACAGATCACACCGAGGGCCTCCGTGTCTCTGCATGAGTACAAAGTCAACTGTCCTCGGGGCCTGAGTCTTATCCCCGTGTCTGTAAGGGGACCAGCAAAAGCAGTCATCTTCGTGGGGTATGATACCGGCATCCACGGGGAGCTTGAGGCCATCCCGACCACCTGCTGCCCCATCACGCGCTGACCATGCGCCGGAGTCTCCACGTGTATCTCCACATATGGCCAGACTCCTCCCACGACTTGCACGTTTTCGCGGGCTTCCCACAGTCCCCGCCCACGAATTGCGCAGTCATGGGGTGCCTCATGGCACAGTGCAGCAAACACCCCCACATGTAGTACGTCACACGGCTGGGCTTTTCCCTCTTCCCGCTCTTTCTGCATGGGCCTTTCCCGTCTTGGGGTCATTTCCACGACTTCGAGCACAGGGACGCACTTTGGCCAATCACATGGCCGACCTGCTCGGACCTCCTCCGGGCAGCAAAGTCCAGACACAGCCATTTCAAATTTCAAAGTCAACACACATTTTATCCCGGACAAGCCCCCACGTGTAGCGGCCTCACCCCATCTCCTTTTGCTAGGGGTATGTCACATGACAGGGTGAGATGCGCTACGGCCCATGTCCTCCCCATAGCTGTGGGTGAGGTGAAGGCCAGTATCAGTATATTCCTCGGGCCAATGTGTGTTAGTTATGAAGCTCAGTCCTGCTATGCTGAAACCTCCCTTGCTCCCATTAACCAGAGTCCATACACCAATGCAGGGTCCAACACTTGTTTATTATATTTCCACAACAAACAGTCCTTTCACAGCCGACATGGTTGCGACCCATAACATAGCGCAAACGGTGGGATGAGCAGGTCGAGGCACTATCCTGATTTCAATCTAAACCCCTGTGGTTTCACCAGGGGTTATAGCAACTTTGCTTAGCACAGAACATGGAACTTGTGAGTCTCTACCAGCAACTCCATAGAACATAGATGGGAGTACCTTCGCTGCGTTGCGGCCCCTGTCAGGGGAAGATGTCCCTCTAAGGGAGTTACCAAAGGCCCATCCGTCACCGGGTTGATGCTGCTCCGGAATCTCCGGACGGGTGACCTCCCCGGCCTCCTCACCTCAGATGCGGGTCCCCTCGCAAGGCGGCACCCTCGGATCACTTCGCCCTCGCGGGACCCAGTCGAAGTTACTGGGCCCCAGGCCTACGATATAGTACCTCACCCCAGGCTGAAGGTGCCTGGGATGGACCCCAACTTCATTCCGGTCAGGCCTAGGGTGCCTGGGCCGGAACCTTGAACCGCCCGCACCCAGGCCTAAGGTGCCTGGGTGCGTGAAGAGAAAATCCTCGAAGACCTCGTGGCGAGGGCGTCTCCCCCTTTTATCTCCTCCCATCAACACCACGGCGGGTTCCCCGCCCCAGCCGTACCATCTCCGGAGAGAGACAAAAAGGGTAGCACTGCGGCAGTGATTCTACCTTGAGCCTGTAGGTACCCCGCCACCCACAGGCCAAGGAGAATAATACACCACCCAATCCTCCACGAATTACAAAGGGGTCCAGAACCTTTCACAATTACACACCTGGGTCACACTACCCCCAGGTGTACCCCAACTAAATTTAAAGACCCCACTACATATATATTATGCAAAACTGAAATTATGGTAAGTCCACCCAAGACCTATTATTAATTAAATATAAGATGTTACTTGGTTCATCATCACCTATATGCTTGCTATAAGTCCCTTTGGTTCTATGATAGAACTATGCATGCTTTGTTGAGTTGCAGTGTCACCTGTCTATGCTAGAATTTATAAATTACTGTTGACCGGTAGCAGAACTAGACAGCAGATATCAGCTGGAACACAATAAAATTACTGATGCTTGCAGTTAAAGGGGTTGTAAAGGTTCGTTTTTTATTTTCTAAATAGGTTCCTTTAAACTAGTGCATTGTTGGTTCACTTACCTTTTCCTTAGATTTCCCTTCTAAATATTTGTTTTCTTTGTTTTCTTTGTATGAATTTCTCACTTCCTGTTTCTCCTTAGTAAGCTGTTCAGTAAGCTGTTCTGGCTGACTCCACACCACTCAGATGATGGTGTGAAGTTTAGTGAGGAGAAACAGGAAGTGAGAAATTCAGACAAAGAAAACAAACATTAATGCCGCGTACACACGATCATTATTCACAGCCGCCGTGAATAATGACATTAAAAACGAGGGAACAGCTTGTTCCCCACACACGGTCGTTTTTCACATCATTTTTTCTCTTGTCGAGAAAAACGACCGTCTGTGGGCTCCGCGGCAGTGTTTCCCTATGGGAAAACTGCCGCGGAAACAATGTCGAAGAAAATGACGAGAAAAATTAGAACATGTTCTAATTTTTCTCGTCGTTTTTAATGCCGTCGACGAACGTTTTTCTCGTCGAAAGGAAAAAATTTAATTTTTCTCGACGAGAAAAACGGTCGTGTGTACACAGCATTAGAAGGTAAATCAAAGGAAAAGCTAAGTGAAGCAACAATGCACTAGCTTAAAGGAACGTATTTAGAAAATAAAAAACGAACCTTTACAACCCCTTTAAGTTTAAGACTTTTCCATAATGATGGATCATTTCAGAAAATGAATTAACCACTTAACAACCACCTGCCGACAAATAACGTCGACAAGGTGGTTGCTTAACTCTGGGAGGACGTTATATAACGTCCTCCCAGAATCGCGCTCCCGCGCGCCCCCTGGGGCGCGCACACGGGAAACTCCGTGACCGCCGGGTCCAGAGGACCCGGCGGATCACGAATCGCGGTAAATCGCCGCTGATAGCGGCCGTTTACCACGTGATCGCTCCGTCAAATGACGGAGCAATCACTTGTAAACAGACCGGCGTCATTTGATGACGCCGGTTCCTCCCTCCCCTCTCTGTACCGATCGGTACAGTGTGAGAGGGGAGGGGGAGGGAGCGGATGGCAGCAGCAGCACTGTGGGCTGGATCTGTGACAATTGCAGTCACAGATCCAGCCATCCATCCATCCCTGCTCAGCCATCCCTGTGCTATACCCTGCCAATACTCTGCAATACACCCTGCCAATACTCTGCAAAATACCCTGGTGCAATACTCTGCAATACCCTGGTGCAATACTCTGCAATACCCTGGTGCAATACTCTGCAATACCCTGGTGCAATACTCTGCAATACCCTGGTGCAATACTCTGCAATACCCTGCGAAATACTCTGCAATACCCTGGTGCAATACTCTGCAATACCCTGGTGCAATACTCTGCAATACCCTGGTGCAATACTCTGCAATACCCTGGTGCAATACTCTGCAATACCCTGCACAATACTCTGCAATACCCTGCAAAATACTCTGCAATACCCTGCAAAATACTCTGCAATACCCTGCAAAATACTCTGCAATACCCTGCGCAATACTCTGCAAAATACTCTGCAATACCCTGCACAATACTCTGCAATACCCTGCACAATACTCTGCAATACCCGCCACAATACTCTGCAATACCCGCCACAATACTCCACAATACTCTGCAATACCCTCCACAATACCCTGTGCAATACCCTCCACAATACCCTGTGCAATACCCGTGCAATACCCTGCCATACACCGCAATACCCTGCCATACACCGCAATACCCTGCCATAGTCCGCAATACTCCGCAATGCCCTGCAATACTCCGCAATGCCCGGCAATACTCCGCAATGCCCGGCAATACTCCGCAATGCCCAGCAATACTCCGCAATGCCCGGCAATACTCTGCAATAACCACTTCCCGCCCTCCGGCCGTCATATGACGTCCTTGACTTTGTGCGGGGATATCTGAATGATGGGAGCAGCTACAGGCATCATTCAGATATTAGCTTTTTCAGCCGGCGATTCCCTACACAATAAGAACAATCATAGCGGCTGTTCCACCGCTTGATCATTCTTACGGGAGGCGAGAGGGGATGTCCCCCCCCCCCGCCGCCCTCCGGTGCTTCTACCGACTCACCGCTACGATCAAAGCCAGGATTGTTGTTTTTTTTTTTTTGTTTTTTTTTCAGGCTTCCCAGCCTAGAGGTGAGATGTGGGGTCTTATTGACCCCCCCCCCCCATATCTCACTGTAAAGAGGACCTGTCATGCCATATTCCTATTACAAGGGATGTTTACGTTCCTTGTAATAGGTATAAAAGTGATCAAAAAAATGTTTAGGGCGGAAAAACATGTCAAACTAAAATAAATAAAGTAAAATGAAGAATACATTTTTTTTTTTTTTAAAGCGCCCCTGTCCCCGTGAGCTCGCATACAGAAGCGAACGCATACGTAAGTCCCGCCCACATATGAAAACGGTTTTCAAACCACACATGTGAGGTATCTCTGCGAACGTTAGAGCGAGAGCAATCATTTTGGCCCTAGACCTCCTCTGTAACTCAAAACATGTAACCAGTAAAAATATTTAAAGCGTCGCCTATGGGGATTTTTTAAGTAGCGAAGTTTGGCGCCATTCCACGAGTGTGTGCAATTTTTAAGGGCGACATGTTAGGTATCTATTTACTCGGCGTAACTTCATCTTTCACATTATGCAAAAACATTGGGCTAACTTTACTGTTTTTTTTTTTTTTTAAGCACAAAACATTTTTTTTCCGTAAAAAACGCGTTAAAAAAATTGCTGCGCAAATATCGTGCGAGATAAAAAGTTGCAACAACCACCATTATATTCTCTAAGGTCTTTGCTAAAAAAACATTTATAATGTTTTGGGGTTCTATGTAATTTTCTAGCAAACAAATGATGATTTTTACATGTAGGAGAGAAATGTCAGAATTGGCCTGGGTGCTCCAGAACGCCTGAAGGTGCTCCCTGCATGTCGGGCCTCTGTATGTGGCCACGCTGTGTAAAAGTCTCACACATGTGGTATCGCCATACTCGGGAGTAATAGCAGAATGTGTTTTGGGGTGTAATTTGTGGAATGCATATGCTGTGTGTAAGAAATAACCTGCTAATATGACAATTTTGTGAAAAAAAAAAAAGAGAAAAAAAAAATCTTGATTTTGCAAAGAATTGTGGGAAAAAATGACAACTTCAAAAAACTCACAATGCCTCTTTCTGAATACCTTGGAATGTCTTCTTTCCAAAAAGGGGTCATTTGGGGGGTATTTGTACTTTTCTGGCATGTTAGGGTCTCAAGAATTGAGATAGGCCGTCAGTACTTCAGGTGTGATCAATTTTCAGATATTGGCACCATAGCTTGTGGACTCTATAACTTTCACAAAGACCAAATAATATACACCAATTTGTACTTATTTTTACCAAAGATATGTAGCAGTATAAATTTTGGCCAAAATTTATGAAGAAAAAATAGTAATTTGCAAAATTTTATAACAGAAACGAAAAAAAAATCATTTTTTTACAAAATTTTCAGTCTTTTTTCTCTTATAGCGCAAAAAATAAAAAACCCAACAGTGATTAAATACCACCAAAAGAAAGCTCTATTTGTGTGAAAAAAAGGACAAAAATTTCATATGGGTACAGTGTTGTATGACTGAGTAATTGTCATTCAAAATGTGAGAGCACCGAAAGCTGAAAATTGGTCTGGTTATTAAGGGGGTTTAAGTGCCCAGTGGTCAAGTGGTTAAGATGTATGTAAACACTGAATAAAATGGGGAAGTTAGAGTTGAATGGTATAAGCTGTCACCACAGCAAGGTAGGGAACATCCTCCTATTGGGATATCTATCCTTATGACAACTCAATAAGATGGAAATTCCTTTCACTTTATATTGATTTCCTCTAGTTTCCTTTTGTGTTTCCAGGATAGAAAGGAACATCTCCCCAGCAGTACATAGGCTGCAAAAAATAACCTAATTGGGGTTTTATTCTTCAACTACTCTAGAACTAAAAAACAGGGTTTGGCTTTACATACACGTTGAGGCAATTTAGCTTTGAGAAATAAATAATCAGAACACTACCCTGATAGCATTATTTGCTTATTTCATCTTGTGGAGAACCTCATCACGGGCTCTATCAGTTTTTGAATGTCTGTCAGAAGACTAGCTTGCTTTCAAGGATCCATGGAGTCTACTTGCCAGTTACCACTGACCACAAGAAGAGTAACTGGCAGGTTTTGCATGTAACCAAGGACAGATTTTGAGGTAAGGCATGTCCTTCCAGTTATTTATTACAGGCATTTACCGTATATAGCACCGACAATTTATGCAGCTCTTTGCATACTCTACAGTTACATAATTCCTTGCCCTCAAGGCAGGGCCGTCTTAATAGCATCATGGGCCCCTGGGCAAAGTAATGCTCTGGGGCCCCTATAATGGAGACAGTGCAGGTAAACAGACATCAAGTAGGTAGGAGGCAGACAAGCAGAGCTTCCCCTTTTGGTTGGAGCTCTGCATTAACTACATGAACAGTCATTATATACAGCAAAGAAACAGTGGGAAAATACTACATACATAAAAGTAACAAAGCTGTCCTGTGCATATAAAATATCTGCTAGATTGATGCCTCTCCAGCACTATGGCCCCTCTACGCCCTAGATATCCCCCCAGCACTCTGACCCCTCTACACCCTAGATATCCCCCCAGCACTCTGACCCCTCTACATCCCAGATATCCTCCCAACACTCAGACCCCTCTACACCCCAGATATCCCCCCAGCACTCTGACCCCTCTACATCCCAGATATCCCCCAGCACTCTGACCCCTCTACATCCCAGATATCCCCCAGCACTCTGACCCCTCTACACCCCAGATATCCCCCCAGCACTCTGACCCCTCTACATCCCAGATATCCCCCAGCACTCTGACCCCTCTACACCCCAGATATCCCCCCAGCACTCTGACCCCTCTACATCCCAGATATCCTCCCAGCACTCAGACCCCTCTACACCCCAGATTTCCCCCCAGAACTCTGACCCCTCTACATCCCTGATGTCCTCCAGCACTCTGACCCCTCTACACCCTAGATATTCCCCCCAGCACTGTAACCATATACCATAAGATACCACTTGTATTGTGACCCCACTACATCCCTGATACCTCCTACACTGTGGCCTCTCTACATCCCTTCCCTCAAGTGCTGAGAATTCAAGCTGCATGGGACGGGGTCACAGCATCACTGGCGCTCCGGCCCTGCCCCTCCCTGCTGGCTGTGAAATAATAAGTATCATTCTGCGCAGCGAGGCGCACCGCTGCCAGCCTGCCTCCCCTGTGTATCCATCACTCTCAGTGCCATCATGGGGCCGCCAATTTCGGGGCAGTGTGGGCTCAAGGACCAGCTGCTTTGGGAAAAGTGCAGGGGGCCCCCATGCAGCTGTGGCCCCTGGGCAGTGCCCAGGTGTGCCCTCTCATTAAGACAGCTCTGCCTCAAAGAGCTTGAAATGGAAGGTCTCTATCTCACATATAGGGATGAGCTCGGTGTTCAAGTCGAACATACGTTCGACTCGAACATCGGCTGTTAGATCGTTCGGCGAACATCGAACGGTTTGGGCCGCTCGCGCCAAATTCGAGTGACGCGAACGGCCCACAATACACTGCGCCATCGCAGTGCAATCCCAGCGCTGTGATTGGCCAAGCATGCACTGTGACCCCGGATGCTTGGCCAATCACAGCGCCGGCAGCTAGGAGAGCCATAATTGGCCACAGGCAGGTTGCATGTGGCCAATTATAGCTCAGGGGGTTTAGCACACGCCCCACACTATAAAAGGCCGCCAGCGCGGCGGCCTTGTGTAGTGTGTTCCGGCGCAGGGAAAGAGAAGGATAGGCAGGGACAGTGTGATATTCTTTGTGCTATTCTTGTGTGCAGGGAGAGAAAAGGATAGGCAGGGAGAGTGTCAGTGTCATATTCTTTGCTAAACCTTGTGTGCAGGGAGAGAGATGGATAGGCAGGGAGAGTGTCAGTGTCATATTCTTTGATAAGCCGTGTGTGCAGGGAGAGAGAAGGATAGGCAGGGGACAGTGTCAGTGTCATATTCTTTACTAAACCTTGTGTGCAGGGAGAGAGAAGGATAGGCAGGGAGAGTGTCAGTGTCATATTCTTTGATAAACCTTGTGTGCAGGGAGAGAGAAGGATAGGCAGGGGACAGTGTCAGTGTCATTGTTGCTAAGCCTCCTGCACAGTATACACCTGAAGCTAGCCCTTATTTCTGTGTTTTCCTGGTGTGTTACACTAACAGGCATTTGCAGCACTTGCAGTGGGCGGAGTGTGCCTCCTGCACATTATACACCTGAAGCTAGCCTGTATTGCTGTGTTTTCCTGGTGTGTTACACCAACAGGCATTTGCAGCACTTACAGCAGGCATAGTGTGATTCCTGCAAAATATACTCCTGAAGCTAGCCCGTATTGCTGTGTTTTCCTGGTGTGTTACACCAACAGGCATTTGCAGCACTTACAGCAGGCGTAGTGTGATTCCTGCAAAATATACTCCTGAAGCTAGCCCGTATTGCTGTGTTTTCCTGGTGTGTTACACCAACAAGCATTTGCAGCACTTACAGCAGGCGTAGTGTGATTTCTGCAAAATATACTCCTGAAGCTAGCCCGTATTGCTGTGTTTTCCTAGTGTGTTACACCAACAGGCATTTGAAGCACTTACAGCAGGCATAGTGTGATTCCTGAAAAATATACTCCTGAAGCTAGCTCGTATTGCTGTGTTTTCCTGGTGTGTTACACCAACAGGCATTTGCAGCACTTACAGCAGGCGTAGTGCGATTCCTGCAAAATATACTCCTGAAGCTAGCCCATATTGCTGTGTTTTCCTAGTGTGTTACACCAACAGTCATTTGCAGCATTTACAGCAGGCGTAGTGTGATTCCTGCAAAATATACTCCTGAAGCTAGCCCGTATTGCTGTGTTTTCCTGGTGTGTTACACCAACAGGCATTTGCAGCACTTACAGCAGGCGTAGTGTGATTCCTGCAAAATATACTCCTGAAGCTAGCCCGTATTGCTGTGTTTTCCTGGTGTGTTACACCAACAGGCATTTGCAGCACTTACAGCAGGCGTAGTGTGATTCCTGCAAAATATACTCCTGAAGCTAGCCCGTATTGCTGTGTTTTCCTGGTGTGTTACACCAACAGGCATTTGCAGCACTTACAGCAGGCGTAGTGTGATTTCTGCAAAATATACTCCTGAAGCTAGCCCGTATTGCTGTGTTTTCCTAGTGTGTTACACCAACAGGCATTTGAAGCACTTACAGCAGGCATAGTGTGATTCCTGAAAAATATACTCCTGAAGCTAGCCAGTATTGCTGTGTTTTCCTAGTGTGTTACACCAACAGGCATTTGCAGCACTTACAGCAGGCGTAGTGTGATTCCTGCAAAATATACTCCTGAAGCTAGCCCGTATTGCTGTGTTTTCCTGGTGTGTTACACCAACAGGCATTTGCAGCACTTACAGCAGGCGTAGTGTGATTCCTGCAAAATATACTCCTGAAGCTACGCCTTATTGCTGTGTTTTCCTAGTGTGTTACACCAACAGGCATTTGCAGCACTTACAGCAAGCGTAGTGTAAGGGCTCCGCCTGTGCAGGGCTCTGCCTCTGCCCGTTATTCAAAAAGTTCTTTGGTGTGGGCCTTTTTTGAGTCGAGTGCATCAGATCGCACAGCTGCTGTTTGCAACATATGTCTCAAGCGTATATCGCGTGGCCAAAATATCAGCCGCTTGGGCACCACATGCTTGACCAGACATATGTGGACCTGCCATGCAGCTCGTTGGCAAGCCTACCTTAAAGACCCACACCAAAGAACAAAGCGGACCTCTCCTTGCACCGCATCAGCTGGGATCTCCAACCCCACTATACCTTCAGTCCTCTCTGAAACCTGCACTGAGAGGAATGAAGGTGTAGAATTAGGTGTGTCACAGCCAAGTACTTGCGGGCACTCTGCTAGCAGTACACCGACGTCCGATTCTAGCAGGCAAATTTCCCTGCCCCAGCTGCTGGACCGTCGAAAGAAGTTCACTCCCAGCCATCCACATGCCCAGCGGTTGAATGCTAGCTTGGCTAAATTGCTAGAGCTTCAACTGCTGCCTTTTCAGTTTCGTAGACTCGGCCCCCTTCTGTGAGTTTGTGCAATGTGCGGTTCCTCAGTGGCAGGTTCCCAAACGCCACTTTTTCTCACGGAAGGTGATTCCGGCTCTCTACCGGCATGTGGAAGGCAATGTCTTGGCCTCGCTGGACAGGACGGTCAGCGGTAAGGTGCATATTACCGCTGACTCATGGTCCAGCAGGCATGGACAGGGACGTTACCTTTCTTTCACGGCCCATTGGGTCACTCTTTTGGCAGCTGGGAAGGATGCAGGACAAGGTGCAGTAGTGTTGGAGGTTGTTCCACCGCCACGCCTCCAAAATGCTACTACTGGTTGTGACACACCTCTCTCCTCCACCCCCTCCTCTTCTTCTTCCTCCATGGCCTCTTCCTGTGCTTTGTCCTCGGAACCAGCGGTGCTCCGTAGGCGTGCAAGGGGCTACGCAAGTACGCAGGCAAAAAGATGCCATGCCGTGCTTGCGCTGGTGTGTTTGGGGGACAGGAGCCACACTGGGGCAGAGGTTCTGTCTGCTCTGCAGGGGCAGGCCGAGAGGTGGTTGACGCCACGCCAGCTTAAGCCAGGAATGGTGGTTTGCGACAATGGCACCAACCTCCTCTCCGCCCTCTGACAGGGACAACTGACCCATGTGCCCTGTGTGGCTCACGTCCTTAACCTGGTGGTGCAGCGGTTCTTGGGCAGGTACCCGGGCTTACAGGATGTCCTGAGGCAGACCAGGAAAGTCTGTGTGCATTTCCACAGATCTTATAATGCCAGTACTCGCCTGGCTGAGCTGCAAAAGGAGTTGAACCTGCCCAAGAACCACCTTATATGTGACATGCCCACCAGGTGGAACTCAACGTTGGCCATGCTGCAGCGGCTGCACACGCAGCAGAGGGCCATCAATGAGTACCTGTGCAACTACGGCACCAGGACAGGGTCAGGGGAGCTCGGGTTTCTTTCACCACGCCAGTGGGGCATGATCAGGGATGCATGCACTGTCCTGGCACCATTTGAGGAGGCCACGAGGATGGTGAGCAGTGACAGTGCATGCATCAGTGACACTGTACCTCTTGTCCACCTGTTGGAACATACGCTGCGTGGAATAATGGACAGGGCACTTGAGGCAGAACAGAGGCAGGAAGAGGAGGACTTCCTTGCCTCTCAAGGCCCCCTTTACCCAGACAGTGTACCTTCTGTCCCACCCATCACACAGGAAGAGGAGGAGGAGGAGGAGGATTGTGTCAGCATGGAGGTGGAGCCTGGCACTCAGCATCATCAGCAGCAGTCTTTTAGGGATGATTTACAGTCCCAAGAAACCCGTGGACTTGTACGTGGTTGGGAGGAGGTGGCTGCGGATCATGTCGTCCTTAGTGACCCAGAGGACTCCGGCCCGAATGCCTCAGCTAACCTACGCTGCATGGCCTCCCTGATCCTGCAAAGTCTGCGGAAGGATCCTCGTATTCTTCGGATCAAGGAGAGGGACCATTACTGGCTGGCCACTCTCCTTGATCCACGGTACAAGGGTAAGGTTGCGGACCTTATCTTACCGTCGCAGAGGGAGCAGAGGATGAGACAACTCCGGGAGGCCTTGCATAAAGGTCTATGCAACGCGCTCCCAGAGACTGGGAGGTTACAAACTCCTGGTCTTGGACAACGAGTTGCTGAGGCTTCGGTCAGTCAAAGAAGGTGCGGTGGGGAAGGTGGCCGTCTGACCGATGCGTTCAGACAATTCTTTAGTCCGCAGCCCCAAGGTATGATCGGTTCCAGCAACCATCGCCAGCGTCTGATATACATGGTGCTGGAATACCTAGGGGCGAGGTCAGACTTGGACACCTTCCCAACCGAAAATCCTCTGGCTTATTGGGTCTTGAGGATGGATCACTGGCCAGAGCTTGCACAGTATGCAATTGAGCTACTGGCCTGTCCTGCATCCAGCGTTCTTTCAGAACGCACATTCAGTGCTGCTGGAGGATTTGTCACGGATCACAGGGTGCGCCTGTCCACCGACTCGGTTGATCGACTGACTTTCATAAAGATGAACCAGTCTTGGATCACCACCAGCTACCAAACACCTGAAGCTGATATAACAGACTAATTTATTTTCAAATGCCACATCCCTTCAAGACTGATGCTGATGCTGAGTGACTGTCCTGTTATGTTGACTGACTATCCTCCTCCTCCTCAATGATCCGATTGATGATGATAGCTTGGAAGAACATTTTTGTTTCTGGGTGCCGCCACCAGTGCCTAAGGCCCAATTTTTCAGCCCCTGTTTAACATGGGCATGTAATTACAATTTTTTATGCAATGCCACAGTGTTGTGGCAACACCAACATGTAAGGGGCAAATTTCAGCAGAGTATATAGGGCAGGCCCCTACTTTCAAACATCCAACTTACAAACGACTCCTACTTGCAAACGGAAGGAGACAACAGGAAGTGAGAGGAAATCTACCCCTAGGAAGGGAAATTCTCACCTGTAAGTGTTAATATGGGAAAAGCTATGCCATTTTTCTTAAAGATTTTCATCCATATTACCGGGACCAGACATTACATTAAAGCCGCAAGCAGTTTTAAATGGCTTTTTTTCCTTTAGAAATGTAATTTTGTGCAGGGACAGTTCTAAACACGGGAAACACGTGCCACTTCACAGGCATACTTTAGACACCCCCCAGGTACGATATTTAAAGGAATATTTGATTTTTTTTTTTTCACTTTATGCATCATTAACCACTTCCTGCCCAGTCAATAGCAAATTGACGTCCGGGAAGTGGTTCTGTTATCCACACTGGACGTCATATGATGTCCTGCGGGATAACAGCCGCCGCGCGCCCGGGGGGCGCGCATCGCGGCGATCGGTGGAGCGGTGGGTCAGTCTGACCCACCGCTACACTGATCTCGGTAAAAAGCCTCCGTCGGAGGCTTTTTACCATGTGATCAGCCGTGTCGAATCACGGCTGATCAGGAAGTAAACAGGAAGAGCCGTTGATCGGCTCTTCCTCACTCGCGTCTGACAGACGCGAGTAGAGGAGAGCCGATCGGCGGCTCTCCTGACAGGGGGGTTCACGCTGATTGTTTATCAGTGCAGCCCCCCTCGGATACCCACACTGGACCACCAGGGAAGCCCCCAAGGACCACCAGGGAAGCCCTAAGCATGTGGATGGCCCCCATGGCCATTCACATGTAGTAAAAAAAATATATATATAAAAAAAAACATAAAAAAATATGCCAATCAGTGCCCACACATGGGCACTGACTGGCACGATCATGCCAAGAAAATAATGTGTGGTGGCTGGCATTGCTAGGCAGCAGTGTCACCAGTGTCACCTACTAGTGTCCATCAGTGCCACCTATCAGTGCCCATCCGTGCCCATCTGTGCCCATAAGTGCCCACCTATCAGTGCCCGTCCGTGCCACCTATCAGTGCCACCCATAAGTGCCCATCAGTGCCGCCTAAAAGTGCCCATTAGTGCCGCCTATGAGTGCCCATCAGTGCCGCCTATGAGTGCCAATCAGTGCCGCCTATGAGTGCCAATCAGTGCCACCTATGAGTGCCCATCAGTACCGCATACCAGTGCCACATATCAGTGCCCATCAGTGCCGCCTATCAGTGCCCATCATCAGTGCCCATCAGTGCCACCTCATCAGTGCCACCTCATTGGTGCCACCTCATCGGTGCCCATCAGTGTCGCCTTATCAGTGCCCTTCAGTGCCGCCTTATCAGTGCCCGTCATTGAAGTAGAAAAGGTACTTATTTACAAAAAAAATTAACAGAAACAAAGAAAAACATATTTTTTTTTTTAATTTTCGCTCTTTTTTTATTTGTTGCGCAAAAAATAAAAATCGCAGAGGCGATCAAATACCACCGAAAGAGAGCTCTATTTGTGGGAACAAAATGATAAAAAATGTGTTTGGGTACAGTGTAGCATGACCGCGCAATTGTCATTCAAATTGCGACAGCGCTGAAAGCTCAAAATTGGCTTGGGCAGGAAGCTGTATAAGTGCATGGTATTGAAGTGGTTAAAATGACTGCTCCCGAAAAACGGCCGTTTTTAAAACTTATTTTTGCATTGATACATGTCCCCTGGTGCAGAACCCGGGTTCCCAAACCCTTTTTAGGACAATAACATGCATAATAGTCGTTATAAATTAGCACTTTAGATTTCGAACGTTCGCATCCATTGTATTTAATAGGGTTCTAACGCTCGTGCGAACTTTCGGTCCGTTTGCGGGTTCTGGTGCGAACCGAACCCTGGGTTGTTCGGCTCATCCCTACTCACATACATACATACATTCATACACATACTACGGCCAATTTGGACAGGAATCACTTAACCTACCAGCATGTCTTTTGAGTGCTGGAGGAAACCCATGCAAGCATAGGAGGAACATGCAAACTCCATGTGGGTAGTGTCCCAGAAGGCAGAAGTGCTAACCACTAAGCCACTGTGCTGAAATGGAATTGTACTTTCACTATAATCACACAATTAGCCACAGACCACTGCACTTCCAGCATCCTTCCAGATGTGCAGCACCCTGTGCAAGTTAACTCACCAAAGATGAAACCTAAAGAAGCAAAACAAAGGACATTTCAGGGAATACTTTCAATTTGATAACAAACTCTGCATGGAGTTTTGGAAAAGACAGTCAACTACATATGGAAGTGGGGATGAGGAAAATTAAAAATATTACGCTGAATAAATAAGTGGAAAATAAAGGTTTTATGGAGGATTATAGGAGGACATTTTCAAAATAAAGAACATGAGGGCAAATAAAGAATTATGAATCAGTTATAAACATCTGGATACAGAAGGGGATTTAGGAAACCAGCATGTTAACCATCTTAACCATGAGATAAGGTTGTGAGAAAGAATCCTGAAGAAGATGCCCTGTGCTGGTGTACATTATTTCTTCTTCTGCTATCCTATTAAATATAGGGCAAAGAATATATAATATATATATATATATTTTTAAAGCAGACAGTTAGTCCTACTGTAAATGAGGTTTCTACCTATGAATAGTTTTAGTAGTGACAAAATGTGATCATGAAGCCTGCGTGACTATATGGCTGTACTTCTCTGGTCTGACAGGTATTGATGCACACTCTATTGGCTAAAACATATTGCTTCTATGTTTAGTTTAGTGGCAGTAAAAATTATGTAATGCTGTTGGGTCACTGTAGCTTATATACATATATCACTTTTTACAAGGCAGTTATATCTGTGATGCCTTAAAGGGAAATTATGTTTTTTACAGTTCTAACAGGTCATTGGTGCATATTGGCAAACTGAACTCTCTATGCGCCCCACCCTGTTTTCCTGTGTGCTTGTATATGAACAGTTACAGTAGTTGCTTTTGTACATATTGTTGCACAGCTGTTGTGGAATCAGTAGGTTATGTAGCGCCCTCCTCACTCCCCTCTTCGTCTTCAGCTCGTCTGTCTCTTGTCTAGGGGTACCTTAGACGGGAAGGGAGCGGGGACACCATGCCTGGCCTTCACCACAGGTGTCAGTGTGGTATAAGCAAAGTTCTTTTACCTTCGGGTCAGTGCTGTGCACCTGGAGCCTCCACCGAGAGTTACCTTGAACAATGTCTGTCAGGAAATGAGCCCCACACCATTATATCCAACACTCCTTTATTCCTCTTGAATGAACACAATCAGTTGAACTCCCTTGTAGAAACAGAACAGGAAAGGAGGTGTGGATGCGAATAGGCCCAGACACAATGTGTTCTCCACTTTCCTCCCTGAAAGTGGGTTGCGGTCTCCGAGCGAGGGGGGAATTTCCTTCCAGGCGGTCTCCGATGAGAGGCTCACCCGTCACTGGCAATATGCTGCACCAGGTCTTCAAGTGAGGAGCTCCCCCCGGTCCATTATGCCTTCCGGATTCGGGTTCCCAACCCCTGGGTTCCCTAGGATCTCCTTCCCTCACGGAACTCAGTGTTGGGCACTGAGCTCCAGACCTCCTTTCGAGTACCTCACCCCAGGCTAAAGGTGCCTGGAATGGAACACGACCTCCGGCTGTCCTCTAGGCCTAGGCCGCCTAGAGGACCGACACGAACCACCGCCCACAGGCTGAAAGTGCCTGGGACTCGACCCCGTGACAAAGATGGCCGGCCCTTTATACCCCCTCCCGGCAAGCACGGCGGGTTCCCCGCCCCACCATACCGCTGCCGAGAAGGACAAAAGGAGGCATGGCACACAGCAATGTTGAAATTAGGCAATCATAATAATATATTTGAGAAATTGGTCTTGGGTCATAATGATGGCAGACCCTCTTATTTAGAGATAAATTTAAGAAGGAGCATCTTCCATGAAAGGCATGAATGTGGAAAAAAAATTGCAATGCATACAGTATACACCTGAATGGGATTGTTTTCTTCCCAACAAAACTGGAGATTCACTTGAACCTGTAGCCTAGTTATCGACAGTTTAGTACAGGGGTCACCAAACTTTCTAAATGTAGCGGTGTGGTTGCTACTAGTTACTACATCCACTGATATCACCCTGCTGCCAGACATCCATTAGACACACTCTTTCAGTCAATGAAAAGTCTTTTGCTTGTTTTTGTTATTTTATTAGTGGATTAACTTGGTTGGGGAATAGGGACATGAGATGCCCATAGGATGAATTGATACTTGAATTTGTTATAGCAATTGATATGTCACACTTCTTCAGATAGTGCATTACACCTTTAAGATAGGAAAAAATTACAGACCCTAATCTTGACAGACTTTTACCTCAGAACATTTCCCGCCTCTGCACTCTCCCTGCAAACTTTTACCTCAGGACACTTTTCCTCCTGCACATCACTTTCTGTCACAGCCTTAGTACTCCTGTCCCGCCATCTTCAGCTGACTAGGCCTCACTCTAAATAAGTCCTAGTAGTTTCAATTGATGTTCCTGAATAGGCCAGAGGCCTGCAGTACCCCTTTTATGGCCGCAAACGTTATTTAAAGAGGATATTTGATGATGGACTACTGATCCCAGCAAGCCCGACTTGCAAATCCTGCATCGATTTGACACAAACTCTACAGTCTCTCCTCTGCCTCTACACCCAGCTCCCCTAGCGTGCCTCTTCCAGATCTCCACTGTGCTTTCGCTAACCGACTCCTGCCCTGGATCCTTCCTGAAGGACTTACTCCGGACCGTGCAGACCAACTGTCTCTCCTAGCTCCTGTTCCAGGACACCTCTCCATGACCGTGTAAGGAGAGGCTCCCTCCCAGCTGCCGAGCTCCTCCGCCGGATCCACACCCCCCCCAGATGGGGGTGTTCCTCCAGCACGACAGCACGACAGCCTAGCACTCCATCCTTCAGTTCACCCAGCCGACAACTCCTCCCCCAGCAGGCTGACCATGGGTAAATGTAGGAGGCCTGCCCCCTACCAATCCTAGATGGGGATTGGTCAGAGATCCTCACATGTACCCCATGTCACTCCAGCACTCAGCCCAGCCCTCTTTCCAGAACATTCTCCCTGGAAACAGGGGAGGCGCCCAAGAGCTGAAGTACATGTCAGTCACCTACTGCTACACTAAACCACTCCCCTGCCCCCAGATCAAAACAAACAGGCCTAGCTCGCAGCATAGGCCAGCTTAAATTTACCTGCACTGGCAGCTAACACAAAACCCTACACTTAGCACCTACCTAAAGGTAGAGGGTGCTACATAAACAAAGGGCCAGTTTACTGTCCTTCAGACTTTAGGGGGCTCGGACTGTAGCCAGTCGGAGTATAAAATGTTTTGGTGTAACTGGAAGTAAACAATGTCCCACTTTGGGATTAGGGGGAGGAACAGTGCCCCATCATTGGTGTCAGTGGGAGAAATAGTGCCCCATCATTGGTGTCAGTGGGAGAAATAGTGCCCCATCATTGTTGTCAGTGGTAGGAATAGTGCCCAATCATTGGTGCCAGTGGGAGGAATAGTGCCCCATAATTGGTGTCGTTGGTGTCGGTGGGAAAAACAGTGCCCTGTTGTCCATGTCAATGGCAGGAACTATGCCCCACTGTGCCTGACAGTGGGGGAAAAATGCCCCAAGAGCCAAATAAAATCAAGAAAAGGACCACATCGGGCCCCTGGGCCGCAATTTGGAGACTACTTATTTTGTATTTTTATTTTCTTACTGTAGCGCCCTCCCCATTATTTGGGGG
This sequence comes from Rana muscosa, assembly GCA_029206835.1. NCBI lineage: Eukaryota > Metazoa > Chordata > Amphibia > Anura > Ranidae > Rana > Rana muscosa. Next base: position 428,542,001 of record CM055121.1, on the reverse strand, counting down.
CGCTATGTTTGAAATTTAAGGGTGGTCTGAGCCAGTAGTTGGGCTCAGACATGTTGATTGTTCTAAATTTGCTTCTGCTCTGGGTGTGATGCTGCCTGGCAGTAATGTTCCCTGTTTGCCTGTAGGTGGCACTGTCACCACCGGCATAGGTTGAACTACAGGGGGTATCACAACACCTTGGGTGTCCCTTTTTTTTTAGCAGCCGTGCAGTGGGCGTGGTCTACCCGTTGTGCATGCTGGGAGAGGGTACATAAGGGGCAGACGCCATTAATTGGCTGGTCCATTCTGGGGTTCCGTCCTGGGAGCCCACCAGTTGGTGTGTGCGCCTCGTGGCCCGCATGGCACGGGGTGCGTGTGTGTTCTGGCCCCGGGCACCTTCAGCCCGAGGCTGCATCATTACCTGTTAGGCCCAGCTCTAAAGCCTGGGCCTACACCTCAGGAAAGGATCCCAGGCTACCCACCTGCGGGAAGCCCACGCTTAGGGAAGGAGACCAGGGGAGGATCTGTCCCAGAGGAGACTAGCGATGGTACTGCTGTCTCGGGAGGAGGCCTGGAACTCACCTAAGGAGGGATCCATCATCATCACTACAAGCCCTGCAATACGCTAATCCGGCATCATGGTTCTCTCAATATTGCTTGGCTGGGAGGATCGGGACTTTTAATAATTCTGTGGCAGAGGATTCCCAATCGTATCCCTACTTTCTAAAAGGAAGATTGATTTGTGCTTCATCCCGGCTGCTAGGATCATTAAACGGAACTATCCGGGTGAGCAATACCCATTCAGGCTTGAGTGGCGACGATTGCAACTTTAGCGCTGCGTACCTGAACCTTCCCCTGTTCTTCTCTCATATCTTACTTTCCTCCCAAGTTTCCCTCAGCAAAAGTAAATAAAGCCTGACTGTTTGGGTTTTACATTTGTGTGGACATTGGCCTTTTTGGAGACTTTCTTTCTATACCTTGACAACGGAAGCCTAGGAGGTAGTTCGCAAGACCCAACAAAACCAGTCGGTCCCTTAAATGGGGTTAAGTGCTACATTACCAAGCAGTAAATTAGGAGCACTGACATTTTCCAAGTAATTATGTCAGCTGCTCAGCTCCTTCTGCTCCCCCCTCACTATAAGTGGCTAAGCAGCCTTCTAAGGCTGGATTCAAAATTGTGCATTCCTGCAACATACAAAAATGCATATCCTGTTGATAATGCACCGTGTTAACTCACTTTTGCTCATAAAAAAAGTACCATGCCTTTTGGTATTGCCCAATTAAAAGAAAAAAGAGTCAGGCACGTGGGATGAATGGACTGCCCTAAACACAATGCATAAAATCTCGCAAAACAATGCAAAATCGGGTGCACACCATTGTAGGCAGGTGCAGATTTGCCTCCATCCAGTAGGTGACACTGTGTCACTATACAGATGGAGTGGAGTCTTTAGAGTGAATTGTTCCCTCATAGACTTTGTAGCTGTAACAAAGATTGCAGTTGTCTGTTAGGGCATTGCAACTCCTGGTGATCTCTGGCAGCCTTGGTGTTGAAATCTATAAATTAGTAGGGCAGTGAGGGTGTATATTGCAGTTTTTTGTTTTATATATGGTCAGTTTGATCTCACTTAATAAATCATTTGGATGATTATTTACATTGCCATTACTATTCTCTTATTATACAGGTCTTAGTATGTCTGTATGATGTTAGTATGTCTGTAAGGTGTTTATTGATATTCAACTTTATCAAATTTGATCTGCATATGTAGTATTATTAGTATATACAGTTTTAACTTAAAATTGTTTTGCATACTTGTCACACTTACATGGTTCAGATATGATTATTTCATTTATTAAGGGAAAAAAAGCTGTCCAAACCTGTCTGGTCCTATGTGAAATAGTACCCCCCTCTCCCACTGAATCGTGAAATCACTTAAATAGAAGCTGTCTGACAAAGTGAAGCACGCTAAAACATCTAAAAAAGCAACACATCATGCCGCAATCTAAAGAAACTAAAGAACAGATGAGAAACAAAGTAATTGACATGTATCAGTCTGGAAAGGGTTACAAAGCCATTTCTAAGGCTTTGGTACTCCAGCGAATCACAGTGAGAGCCATTATCCACAAATAGAGAAAACACGGAACAGTGGTGAACCTTCCCAGGAGTGGCCAACCTACCAAAATGACTCCAAGAGCACAACAACGACTCTTCCAGGAGGTCATAAGAACCCAGAACAACATCTAAGGAACTGCAGGCCTCATTTGCCTCAGTTAAGGTTAGTGGTCATGATTCAACAATAAAAAAGAGACCGGGCAAAAATGGCATTCATGGGAGAGTTCCAAGGCGAAAGCCACTGCTTACCAAAAAGAACTCAAAGGCTCGTCTCACATTTGATCATTCCCAAGACCTTTGGGCAAATATTCTGTGGACTGATGAGGCAAAAGTTTAACTTTTTGGAAGGTGTGTGTGTCCCGTTACATCTGGTGTAAAACATACAAAGCATTTAATAAAAAGAACATCATACCAGCAGTCAAACATGGTGGGAGCAGTGCGATGGTCTGGGGTTGCTTTGCAGCCTTAGGACCTGGGCGACTTGCCATGATTGATGAAACCATGAATTCTGAGCTTTACCAGAAAATCCTGAAGGAGATTATCTGACCTCAAGATTATGCGCACTTAGGTTATGCAGCAGGAAAATGATCCGAAACACACCAGCAAGTTCACCTCTGAATGGCTCCAAAAAACAAAATTAAGGTTTTGAAGTGGCCTAGTCAAAGTCTGGACTTAAATCTAATTGAGATGCTGTGGCATGACCTTAAACAGGCAGTCCATGCTAGAAAACCCTTCAATGTGGCTGCAATAAAACAATTCTGCAAAGAAGAGAGGTCCAAAATTCCTCCTTAGCCATGTAAAAAACTCATTGCCAGTTTTCGCAAACGCTTGATTGCAGTTGTTGCTGCCAAGGGTGGCACAGCAGTTTTTTAGGTTTAGGGAGCAATTATTTTTTCACATAGGGTCAGGCAGGTTTGGACACCTTTTTTCCCCATAATGAATAAAATCATCTTTTAAAAAATGCATTTTGTATTTACTCGGGTTATCTGTGTGTATCTACAAATATGCAAAAAAAAAGTAAAAACAGGAAGGGGCAAATACTTTTTCAGAGCACTGTACCTTATCACTTAATAATCTTTTACGCTATTTCATTTGGATACATGTGTTAGGAGGGCTATATGTTATTTACTGATTATTTTTTTTAAGTGTGAGCAGCGCAGCACGATTTTATATTTTTATATTTGTTGATATGGGAACACATTAGGATGCTAGCAGCAGCTCTTGTGGGTTTAGTACTGTGAGTCAGGCCGCCCGAGAGAGGTTTATTCTTCCCTCTATAAATTAGGGTGCCTGTGCTATTTGGGTGCATCTTGAGTGAGTGGGGGATGGAGACCGCACTTGTCAGGGAAAGTGAATAGCACAGGGAGGGGTTCCTGTCCTAATAGGGTCAGTTCAGGCACACAGCCTGTGCACAGTGGACAGTGCTAACTTAGTAGTCCATCGAGTCTGCCCTTTTTTTGTTTTTCTCATTTACTGTTGACCATCTCACTACCTCTGTTGGAAGCTTCAACTACAATTTCAATCAAATAATACTTTCAAAAATTTGTTTTGAACTCTCCTCCAGTTAGTTTAAGGTCATGTCCTTGTGTTCTTGATTTTGGTTTCATATTGAAAATACTGCCCTCCTGAAACTTATTCACCCCCTTGATGTATTTAAGCATTCCTCCCCTTTCCCTTCTTTGCTCCAGACTGTACATATTAAGTTCCTGAAGTTGCTCTCGATATGTTTTGCCCCCCACACCTTTCATAATTTTTGTTACCCATCTCTGGACTCATTCTATTTTATCAATATATTTCCAGAACCAGACACAGTATTCTTAATGAGGTCTCACTAAAAGTGATTGCAAAGTCTTGTTCTTTATACTTACCTGCTCTGTGCAGTGAATTTGCACAGGGCAGCTTGAATCCTCGTCTTCTCAAGTCCCTCTTCGGCTCTCCTGGCCCCTTCCTCCTGACGAGTGCCCCCACAGCAAGCAGCATGCTATGGGGGCACCCGAGCCGAGCCGCAGCTCTGCGTATCTATTCAGACATGGAGCCCTCTCCCCATTGGCTGAATGTCTTTGATTGACAGCAGCGGGAGCCAATGGAACCACGCTGCTGTCTCAGCCAATGAGGAGGGGAGTCCCAGGCAGCCAAGACAATCCTACAACATTGCTGAATAGAGAGGGACTCAGGTAAGTATTAAGGGGGCTGCTGCACACAGAAGGCTCTCTATACCAATGCATAGAACGCATCAAGATAAAAAACCTTCTGCGTTCACAATCACTTAAAGGTCTCACTAAAGATCTCTACAATCCTTTGCTACAATTTGAATAAACATGGCTCATCTCCATAACACCCCAACGTTCTAAGCTGACCTTCTCTGAAACAGAATATTCTTGACTAGCAATTAAACTAATGTTGAATCCTTATCTGGCTCTAATAACAGAAATCCATTCAGACCAACAAAAGCCATCCTCTGGTAAAGCAGACTTTAGCCTGGTAATACTGTAAAACTACCAACTACAACATTGCAATACTGTACAAATCTCCACTGCTCAATTGCTTGAATATCTGGGCCAGAAAAATCTGTCTGTATACATCATTGCTAACCCAAATACAATATACAAGATAAAATACAACATTAAGGATTGTGTGAGTAATCTCTCTCAGACTGGGTACTCCAGCCCTAGGCCCTGTCTACACTGTCACACATACATAGGGCTGAATGGATCCTTTGTTTCGGAGGGGTAGAGTTGAGCTTCTGAGAGAATGACTTGAACAAGTTCAGAACATTTGAGAATCTGAATGTTGAGGATGAATTGCTCCACCGTGACTGCAGCTACATAGGTCACTTAGCTTGTTTTAAAGCGGAATTAAAGCCCTGCTTTAAAAAATGCAAGCATGCAGGCTTTTATTGCAGAAGAGACATGCACTGCCTTTTCTGCAATAAAATGTCCCCACCTGCATGCTTGCCGTCTCCTCCGACACTGTAAACTGTGCTGTGCATGCACAGCTTAGCTTACAGTGCCGGCCAGTTTTCGAGTGCTGGGATGATGGCCTCCTGCACATGCGCAGGAGCGATGTCACCCCCCACTGGCCAATTAAGAGGTCCGAAGACTGGCACTCAGAAGAAAATGCTGGTGCAGGACTGTTGGACAGGTAAGCATAGAGATGTGAAATCTGCTTAATACTTCTTTACTGCTTGTTATGAATATGCATAAACCTGAATGTTCATAGCCTGGCCACATATATAGTTTAACTATGCTGAGACTTATTGAATTTACTAGTTAGAATATTCTCCAGGCATTACTGGTAAAATTTCACAAGTCAATGGCACAGTGATTATCTTGAATTGTTTTTGATAGTGGTAAATAATGTGATGGCTCTATACGACACTGCATGAAGAAAAGTTATTACCGCATATTGCAACCATTGTCAAATTCACTGTCATTTGCACTGCATTATAAGGAGAAACTGGTTGGGTGCTCCTTCTTCAAACATTGTGATGTATAAAATCCAATTTGACTGAAAATAAGTACACTGGCTTGAATGACTTTCATAATACATTATTAATTATTATGATTCACAGTATTTCTAAACTCATCAGTTTAACCATTTTAAATATTAAATAAAATAATATATGTGCATTTATGAAAAATAGTGAATTGAATAAGCAATTACAATAATGTTACATTATTTAAAAGGCCGACTCCAGGAATAAGAATAAAAAACTAGTGCAAGGGTTAAATGCTTGTTATGTTTAGGAGTAGGGATGAGCTTCGTGTTCGAGTCGAACATACGTTCGACTCGAACATTGGCTGTTCGATCGTTCGACGAAGATCGAACGATTTGGGCCGTTCGCGCCAAATTCGAGTGACGCGAACGGCCCACAATGCACTACGCCATCGCAGTGTCATCCAGGCGCTGTGATTGGCCAAGCATGCACTGTGACCCCGCATGCTTGGCCAATCACAGCGCCGGCAGCGAGGAGAGCAATGATTGGCCACAGGCAGGATGCCTGTGGCCAATTATTGCTGAGGGTGTTTAGTACACGCCCCACACTATAAAAGGCCGCCAGCACGGCGGCCTAGTGTAGTGTGTTCCGGAGCAGGGATAGAGTAGCATAGGCAGGGACAGTGACTGTTATTTCTTTCTTGCTTAACCTGGATTCCTTTAGTTTAGGGAAAGAGAAGGATAGGTAGGGAGAGTGTCAGTGTGTTTTGTGCTTCTGCTATAGTGTGCTTAAAAAAAACATTTATTCTAGGGACAGAAAACTCTAGGTAGGGACAGTGTCAGTTTCTTTCACTCTGCAAGTCCTTGTTTCCAGGGACCTGTAAGGACAGTGAGTTAATTGTCCTTGTGCTATATTGTGCTTAAAAAAAACATTTATTCTAGGGACAGAAAACTCTAGGTAGGGACAGTGTCAGTTTCTTTCACTCTGCAAGTCCTTGTTTCCAGGGACCTGTAAGGACAGTGAGTTAATTGTCCTTGTGCTATATTGTGATTAAAAAAAACATTTATTCTAGGGACAGAAAACTCTAGGTAGGGACAGTGTCAGTTTCTTTCACTCTGCAAGTCCTTGTTTCCAGGGACCTGTAAGGACAGTGAGTTAATTTTCCTTGTGCTATATTGTGATTAAAAAAAACATTTTTTCTAGGGACAGAAAACTGTAGGTAGGGAGAGTGTTTTTTTTCTTTCACTCTGCAAGTCCTTGTTTCCAGGGACCTGTAAGGACAGTGAGTTAATTGTCCTTGTGCTATATTGTGCTTAAAAAAAACATTTATTCTAGGGACAGAAAACTCTAGGTAGGGACAGTGTCAGTTTCTTTCACTCTGCAAGTCCTTGTTTCCAGGGACCTGTAAGGACAGTGAGTTAATTTTCCTTGTGCTATATTGTGATTAAAAAAAACATTTATTCTAGGGACAGAAAACTCTAGGTAGGGACAGTGTCAGTTTCTTTCACTCTGCAAGTCCTTGTTTCCAGGGACCTGTAAGGACAGTGAGTTAATTTTCCTTGTGCTATATTGTGATTAAAAAAAACATTTATTCTAGGGACAGAAAACTCTAGGTAGGGACAGTGTCAGTTTCTTTCACTCTGCAAGTCCTTGTTTCCAGGGACCTGTAAGGACAGTGAGTTAATTTTCCTTGTGCTATATTGTGATTAAAAAAAACATTTATTCTAGGGACAGAAAACTCTAGGTAGGGACAGTGTCAGTTTCTTTCACTCTGCAAGTCCTTGTTTCCAGGGACCTGTAAGGACAGTGAGTTAATTTTCCTTGTGCTATATTGTGATTAAAAAAAACATTTTTTCTAGGGACAGAAAACTGTAGGTAGGGAGAGTGTTTTTTTTCTTTCACTCTGCAAGTCCTTGTTTCCAGGGACCTGTAAGGACAGTGAGTTAATTTTCCTTGTGCTATATTGTGATTAAAAAAAACATTTTTTCTAGGGACAGAAAACTCTAGGTAGGGAGAGTGTTTTTTTTCTTTCACTCTGCAAGTCCTTGTTTCCAGGGACCTGTAAGGACAGTGAGTTAATTTTCCTTGTGCTATATTGTGATTAAAAAAAACATTTTTTCTAGGGACAGAAAACTCTAGGTAGGGAGAGTGTTTTTTTTCTTTCACTCTGCAAGTCCTTGTTTCCAGGGACCTGTAAGGACAGTGAGTTAATTGTCCTTGTGCTATATTGTGCTTAAAAAAAACATTTTTTCTAGGGACAGAAAACTCTAGGTAGGGAGAGTGTTTTTTTTTTTTCACTCTGCAAGTCCTTGTTTCCAGGGACCTGTAAGGACAGTGAGTTAATTGTCCTTGTGCTATATTGTGCTTAAAAAAAACATTTATTCTAGGGACAGAAAACTCTAGGTAGGGACAGTGTCAGTTTCTTTCACTCTGCAAGTCCTTGTTTCCAGGGACCTGTAAGGACAGTGAGTTAATTTTCCTTGTGCTATATTGTGATTAAAAAAAACATTTTTTCTAGGGACAGAAAACTGTAGGTAGGGAGAGTGTTTTTTTTCTTTCACTCTGCAAGTCCTTGTTTCCAGGGACCTGTAAGGACAGTGAGTTAATTTTCCTTGTGCTATATTGTGATTAAAAAAAACATTTTTTCTAGGGACAGAAAACTCTAGGTAGGGAGAGTGTTTTTTTTCTTTCACTCTGCAAGTCCTTGTTTCCAGGGACCTGTAAGGACAGTGAGTTAATTTTCCTTGTGCTATATTGTGATTAAAAAAAACATTTTTTCTAGGGACAGAAAACTCTAGGTAGGGAGAGTGTTTTTTTTCTTTCACTCTGCAAGTCCTTGTTTCCAGGGACCTGTAAGGACAGTGAGTTAATTTTCCTTGTGCTATATTGTGATTAAAAAAAACATTTTTTCTAGGGACAGAAAACTGTAGGTAGGGAGAGTGTTTTTTTTCTTTCACTCTGCAAGTCCTTGTTTCCAGGGACCTGTAAGGACAGTGAGTTAATTGTCCTTGTGCTATATTGTGCTTAAAAAAAACATTTATTCTAGGGACAGAAAACTCTAGGTAGGGACAGTGTCAGTTTCTTTCACTCTGCAAGTCCTTGTTTCCAGGGACCTGTAAGGACAGTGAGTTAATTTTCCTTGTGCTATATTGTGATTAAAAAAAACATTTATTCTAGGGACAGAAAACTCTAGGTAGGGACAGTGTCAGTTTCTTTCACTCTGCAAGTCCTTGTTTCCAGGGACCTGTAAGGACAGTGAGTTAATTTTCCTTGTGCTATATTGTGATTAAAAAAAACATTTATTCTAGGGACAGAAAACTCTAGGTAGGGACAGTGTCAGTTTCTTTCACTCTGCAAGTCCTTGTTTCCAGGGACCTGTAAGGACAGTGAGTTAATTTTCCTTGTGCTATATTGTGATTAAAAAAAACATTTATTCTAGGGACAGAAAACTCTAGGTAGGGACAGTGTCAGTTTCTTTCACTCTGCAAGTCCTTGTTTCCAGGGACCTGTAAGGACAGTGAGTTAATTTTCCTTGTGCTATATTGTGATTAAAAAAAACATTTTTTCTAGGGACAGAAAACTGTAGGTAGGGAGAGTGTTTTTTTTCTTTCACTCTGCAAGTCCTTGTTTCCAGGGACCTGTAAGGACAGTGAGTTAATTTTCCTTGTGCTATATTGTGATTAAAAAAAACATTTTTTCTAGGGACAGAAAACTCTAGGTAGGGAGAGTGTTTTTTTTCTTTCACTCTGCAAGTCCTTGTTTCCAGGGACCTGTAAGGACAGTGAGTTAATTTTCCTTGTGCTATATTGTGATTAAAAAAAACATTTTTTCTAGGGACAGAAAACTCTAGGTAGGGAGAGTGTTTTTTTTCTTTCACTCTGCAAGTCCTTGTTTCCAGGGACCTGTAAGGACAGTGAGTTAATTGTCCTTGTGCTATATTGTGCTTAAAAAAAACATTTTTTCTAGGGACAGAAAACTCTAGGTAGGGAGAGTGTTTTTTTTTTTTCACTCTGCAAGTCCTTGTTTCCAGGGACCTGTAAGGACAGTGAGTTAATTGTCCTTGTGCTATATTGTGCTTAAAAAAAACATTTATTCTAGGGACAGAAAACTCTAGGTAGGGACAGTGTCAGTTTCTTTCACTCTGCAAGTCCTTGTTTCCAGGGACCTGTAAGGACAGTGAGTTAATTTTCCTTGTGCTATATTGTGATTAAAAAAAACATTTTTTCTAGGGACAGAAAACTGTAGGTAGGGAGAGTGTTTTTTTTCTTTCACTCTGCAAGTCCTTGTTTCCAGGGACCTGTAAGGACAGTGAGTTAATTTTCCTTGTGCTATATTGTGATTAAAAAAAACATTTTTTCTAGGGACAGAAAACTCTAGGTAGGGAGAGTGTTTTTTTTCTTTCACTCTGCAAGTCCTTGTTTCCAGGGACCTGTAAGGACAGTGAGTTAATTTTCCTTGTGCTATATTGTGATTAAAAAAAACATTTTTTCTAGGGACAGAAAACTCTAGGTAGGGAGAGTGTTTTTTTTCTTTCACTCTGCAAGTCCTTGTTTCCAGGGACCTGTAAGGACAGTGAGTTAATTTTCCTTGTGCTATATTGTGATTAAAAAAAACATTTTTTCTAGGGACAGAAAACTCTAGGTAGGGAGAGTGTTTTTTTTTTTTTCACTCTGCAAGTCCTTGTTTCCAGGGACCTGTAAGGACAGTGAGTTAATTGTCCTTGTGCTATATTGTGCTTAAAAAAAACATTTATTCTAGGGACAGAAAACTCTAGGTAGGGACAGTGTCAGTTTCTTTCACTCTGCAAGTCCTTGTTTCCAGGGACCTGTAAGGACAGTGAGTTAATTTTCCTTGTGCTATATTGTGATTAAAAAAAACATTTTTTCTAGGGACAGAAAACTGTAGGTAGGGAGAGTGTTTTTTTTCTTTCACTCTGCAAGTCCTTGTTTCCAGGGACCTGTAAGGACAGTGAGTTAATTTTCCTTGTGCTATATTGTGATTAAAAAAAACATTTTTTCTAGGGACAGAAAACTCTAGGTAGGGAGAGTGTTTTTTTTCTTTCACTCTGCAAGTCCTTGTTTCCAGGGACCTGTAAGGACAGTGAGTTAATTTTCCTTGTGCTATATTGTGATTAAAAAAAACATTTTTTCTAGGGACAGAAAACTCTAGGTAGGGAGAGTGTTTTTTTTCTTTCACTCTGCAAGTCCTTGTTTCCAGGGACCTGTAAGGACAGTGAGTTAATTGTCCTTGTGCTATATTGTGCTTAAAAAAAACATTTATTCTAGGGACAGAAAACTCTAGGTAGGGACAGTGTCAGTTTCTTTCACTCTGCAAGTCCTTGTTTCCAGGGACCTGTAAGGACAGTGAGTTAATTGTCCTTGTGCTATATTGTGATTAAAAAAAACATTTATTCTAGGGACAGAAAACTCTAGGTAGGGACAGTGTCAGTTTCTTTCACTCTGCAAGTCCTTGTTTCCAGGGACCTGTAAGGACAGTGAGTTAATTTTCCTTGTGCTATATTGTGATTAAAAAAAACATTTTTTCTAGGGACAGAAAACTGTAGGTAGGGAGAGTGTTTTTTTTCTTTCACTCTGCAAGTCCTTGTTTCCAGGGACCTGTAAGGACAGTGAGTTAATTTTCCTTGTGCTATATTGTGATTAAAAAAAACATTTTTTCTAGGGACAGAAAACTCTAGGTAGGGAGAGTGTTTTTTTTCTTTCACTCTGCAAGTCCTTGTTTCCAGGGACCTGTAAGGACAGTGAGTTAATTTTCCTTGTGCTATATTGTGATTAAAAAAAACATTTTTTCTAGGGACAGAAAACTCTAGGTAGGGAGAGTGTTTTTTTTCTTTCACTCTGCAAGTCCTTGTTTCCAGGGACCTGTAAGGACAGTGAGTTAATTGTCCTTGTGCTATATTGTGCTTAAAAAAAACATTTTTTCTAGGGACAGAAAACTCTAGGTAGGGAGAGTGTTTTTTTTTTTTCACTCTGCAAGTCCTTGTTTCCAGGGACCTGTAAGGACAGTGAGTTAATTGTCCTTGTGCTATATTGTGCTTAAAAAAAACATTTATTCTAGGGACAGAAAACTCTAGGTAGGGACAGTGTCAGTTTCTTTCACTCTGCAAGTCCTTGTTTCCAGGGACCTGTAAGGACAGTGAGTTAATTTTCCTTGTGCTATATTGTGATTAAAAAAAACATTTTTTCTAGGGACAGAAAACTGTAGGTAGGGAGAGTGTTTTTTTTCTTTCACTCTGCAAGTCCTTGTTTCCAGGGACCTGTAAGGACAGTGAGTTAATTTTCCTTGTGCTATATTGTGATTAAAAAAAACATTTTTTCTAGGGACAGAAAACTCTAGGTAGGGAGAGTGTTTTTTTTCTTTCACTCTGCAAGTCCTTGTTTCCAGGGACCTGTAAGGACAGTGAGTTAATTTTCCTTGTGCTATATTGTGATTAAAAAAAACATTTTTTCTAGGGACAGAAAACTCTAGGTAGGGAGAGTGTTTTTTTTCTTTCACTCTGCAAGTCCTTGTTTCCAGGGACCTGTAAGGACAGTGAGTTAATTGTCCTTGTGCTATATTGTGCTTAAAAAAAACATTTATTCTAGGGACAGAAAACTCTAGGTAGGGACAGTGTCAGTTTCTTTCACTCTGCAAGTCCTTGTTTCCAGGGACCTGTAAGGACAGTGAGTTAATTGTCCTTGTGCTATATTGTGATTAAAAAAAACATTTATTCTAGGGACAGAAAACTCTAGGTAGGGACAGTGTCAGTTTCTTTCACTCTGCAAGTCCTTGTTTCCAGGGACCTGTAAGGACAGTGAGTTAATTTTCCTTGTGCTATATTGTGATTAAAAAAAACATTTTTTCTAGGGACAGAAAACTGTAGGTAGGGAGAGTGTTTTTTTTCTTTCACTCTGCAAGTCCTTGTTTCCAGGGACCTGTAAGGACAGTGAGTTAATTGTCCTTGTGCTATATTGTGCTTAAAAAAAACATTTATTCTAGGGACAGAAAACTCTAGGTAGGGACAGTGTCAGTTTCTTTCACTCTGCAAGTCCTTGTTTCCAGGGACCTGGAGAGACATTGAGTGAATTGTCCTTGTGCTATATTGTGATTAAAAAAAACATTTATTCTAGGGACAGAAAACTCTAGGTAGGGACAGTGTCAGTTTCTTTCACTGTGAAAGTCCTTGTTTCAAGGGACAGAGAAGGACACCTGAAGGTAGCCCTTATTGCTTTTTTCCCATCTCCCTGCAGGCCATCTATTAGAATGTCTGGAAGGCAAACAAGGAGAGGCAGACAGTCAGGAGGCAATAAAAGAGGGCAAGCAGGCTCTGTGTCTGGGGGCAACAGTGCTGGTCGTGGACGCGGTGCATTGTCATCAGCACATGGCCATGGGACACGCTTGTCCTTCTTTTCGGCAGCTGGACATGTTGAGCCACATCATGCCGAAGACTTGGTAGAGTGGATGACCAAGCCCTCCTCCTCCTCCTCATCCTCTCTCACCCAGGCTCAGGGTACTGGAAAAGCAGCTGCCAAAGCGTCGTCTTCCCTGGTATCAATGTCAGACAAATCATCAGTCACTCCTTCCCTAGACCCACCATGTCCTCCTCCTGAGGAGTCCCCCGAACTGTTTCAGCACAGTGTTGGGTACATGCTCCAGGAGGATGCCCAGCGTTTCGAAGGGTCTGATGATGAAACCCAGCTAGAGGAAGGCAGTAGCGTGAGAGCAGACAGAGGGGATGCTCAAGAAGGACACCAATCTGGCAGTCATGTTCCAGCAGCTGCAGCATACTGCCAGATTGGCTCCAGTGATGAGGAGGGAGGGGATGATGAGGTCAATGACTCCACGTGGGTGCCTAATAGGAGAGAGGAGGAGGAGGAGGATGAGGAGGAGGCACATCTCCAACGAGGCAGGATGCCCTTTGGTGGCCAGCGTAAGGGCAGTACACCGACGGAATCACACCGCAGAGCTCCGCCTGTGCAGGGCGCTGCCTCTGCCCGTCATTCAAAAAGTTCTTTGGTGTGGGCCTTTTTTGAGGCTAGTGCATCAGATCGCACAGCTGCTGTTTGCAACATATGTCTCAAGCGTATATCGCGTGGCCAAAACATCAGCCGCTTGGGTACCACATGCCTGACCAGACATATGTTGACCTGCCATGCAGCTCGTTGGCAAGCCTACCTCAAAGACCCACACCAAAGAACCAAGCGGACCTCTCCTTGCACCGCATCAGCTGGGATCTCCAACCCCACTATAACTTCAGTCCTCTCTGAAACATGCACTGAGAGGAATGAAGGTGTAGAATTAGGTGTGTCACAGCCAAGTACTTGCGCCCACTCTGCTAGCAGTACACCGACGTCCGATTCTAGCAGGCAAATTTCCCTGCCCCAGCTGCTGGACCGTCGAAAGAAGTTCACTCCCAGCCATCCACATGCCCAGCGGTTGAATGCTAGCTTGGCTAAATTGCTAGCGCTTCAACTGCTGCCTTTTCAGTTGGTAGACTCGGCCCCCTTCCGTGAGTTTGTGCAATGTGCGGTTCCTCAGTGGCAGGTTCCCAAACGCCACTTTTTCTCACGGAAGGCTATTCCGGCTCTCTACCGGCATGTGGAAGGCAATGTCTTGGCCTCGCTGGACAGGGCGGTCAGCGGTAAGGTGCATATTACCGCTGACTCATGGTCCAGCAGGCATGGACAGGGACGTTACCTTTCTTTCACGGCCCATTGGGTCACTCTTTTGGCAGCTGGGAAGGATTCAGGACAAGGTGCAGTAGTGTTGGAGGTTGTCCCACCGCCACGCCTCCAAAATGCTACTACTGGTTGTGACACACCTCTCTCCTCCACCCCCTCCTCTTCTTCTTCCTCCATGGCCTCTTCCTGTGGTTTGTCCTATGAACCAGCGGTGCTCCGTAGCCGTTCACGGGGCTACGCAAGTACGCAGGCAAAAAGATGCCATGCCGTGCTTGCGCTGGTGTGTTTGGGGGACAGAAGCCACACTGGGGCAGAGGTCCTGTCTGCTCTGCAGGGCCAGGCCGAGAGGTGGTTGACGCCACGCCAGCTTAAGCCAGGAATGGTGGTTTGCGACAATGGCACCAACCTCCTCTCCGCCCTCCGACAGGGACAACTGACCCATGTGCCCTGTGTGGCTCACGTCCTTAACCTGGTGGTGCAGCGCTTCTTGGGCAGGTACCCGGGCTTACAGGATGTCCTGAGGCAGGCCAGGAAAGTCTGTGTGCATTTCCGCAGATCTTATAATGCCAGTGCTCGCCTGGCTGAGCTGCAAAAGGAGTTGAACCTGCCCAAGAACCGCCTTATATGTGACATGCCCACCAGGTGGAACTCAACGTTGGCCATGCTGCAGCGGCTGCACACGCAGCAGAGGGCCATCAATGAGTACCTGTGCGACTACGGCACCAGGACAGGGTCAGGGGAGCTTGGTTTTTTTTCTCCACGCCAGTGGGGCATGATCAGGGATGCATGCACTGTCCTGGCACCATTTGAGGAGGCCACGAGGATGGTGAGCAGTGACAGTGCATGCATCAGTGACACTGTACCTCTTGTCCACCTGTTGGAGCACACGCTGCGTGGAATAATGGACAGGGCACTTGAGGCAGAACAGAGGCAGGAAGAGGAGGACTTCCTTGCCTCTCAAGGCCCCCTTTACCCAGACAGTGTTCCTTCTGTCCCACCCATCGCACAGGAAGAGGAGGAGGAGGAGGAGGAGGAGGAGGAGGATTGTGTCAGCATGGAGGTGGAGGCTGGCACTCAGCATCATCAGCAGCAGTCTTTTAGGGATGATTTACAGTCCCAAGAAACCAGTGGACTTGTACGTGGCTGGGAGGAGGTGGCTGCGGATCATGTCGTCCTTAGTGACCCAGAGGACTCCGGAGCGAATGCCTCAGCAAACCTACGCTGCATGGCCTCCCTGATCCTGCAAAGTCTGCGGAAGGATCCTCGTATTCTTCGGATCAAGGAGAGGGACCATTACTGGCTGGCCACTCTCCTTGATCCACGGTACAAGGGTAAGGTTGCGGACCTTATGTTACCGTCGCAGAGGGAGCAGAGGATGAGACAACTCCGGGAGGCCTTGCAGAAAGGTCTGTGCAACGCGTTCCCAGAGACTGGGAGGTTGCAAACTCCTGGTCCTGGACAACGAGTTGCTGAGGCTTCGGCCAGTCAAAGAAGGAGCGGTGGGGAAGGTGGCCGTCTGACCGATGCGTTCAGACAATTCTTTAGTCCGCAGCCCCAAAGTATGATCGGTTCCAGCAACCATCGCCAGCGTCTGATAAACATGGTGCAGGAATATCTAGGGGCAAGGTCAGACTTGGACACCTTCCCCACCGAAAATCCTCTGGCTTACTGGGTCTTGAGGATGGATCACTGGCCAGAGCTTGCACAGTATGCAATTGAGCTACTGGCCTGTCCTGCATCCAGCGTTCTTTCGGAACGCACATTCAGTGCTGCTGGAGGATTTGTCACGGATCACAGGGTGCGCCTGTCCACCGACTCGGTTGATCGACTGACTTTCATCAAGATGAACCAGTCTTGGATCACCACCAGCTACCACACACCTGATGCTGATATAACAGACTAATTGATTTTAAAATGTCACATCCCTTCAAGACTGATGCTGATGCTGAGTGCCTGTGCTGTTATGTTGACTGGCTATCCTCCTCCTCCGAGTCCTCAATGATACGATTGATGATGATAGCTTGGAAGATCATTTTTGTTTATGGGTGCCGCCACCAGTGCCTAACGCCCAATTTTTCAGCCCCTGTTTAACAGGGGCGTGTAATTACAATTTTTGAAGCAATACTTTGCAACAGGGCTCATTGCTGTGCTCCAAGTACAGTATCTGTGAGGAGTTGCAGTGTTGTGCCACCAGTGCCTAAGGCCCAATTTTTCAGCCCCTGTTTAACAGGGGCGTGTCATTACAATTTTTGAAGCAATACTTTGCAACAGGGCTCATTGCTGTGCTCCAAGTACAGTATCTGTGAAGGGTTGCAGTGTTGTGCCACCAGTGCCTAAGGCCCAATTTTTCAGCCCCTGTTCAACAGGGGCATGTAATTACAATTCTTGATCTAATAATTCACAGCAGGGCCCATTGCTGCACCCACCAAGAGTAACTGTCAGGGCTTACAGTGTTGTGGCACCAGCACCACCATCAAAGGCCCAATTTTTACTACCACTGTTCAACAATTATATGTAATTAAAATTCCTGATATAATAGTTGACAGCAGGGCGTTCCAGCACCAACCAAGAGTAACTGTGAGTGCTTACAGTGTTGTGCCAACACCAACAACTAAGGGGCCTATTTCTGCAGAGTATATACGGCAGGTCCCTACTTTCAAACATCCAACTTACAAACGACTCCTACTTGCAAACGCAAGAAGACAACAGGAAGTGAGAGGAAATCTACCACTAGGAAGGAAAATTCTCTCCTGTAAGAATAAATATGGGAGAAAGGTGTCTCCTCTGTACTGATGCTTTATCAGCAATCCTTGTTTCAAGAAAAACACCACATTTCAAAAACAGTTGTCATTAGGACGGAAAGTGAGGTGAAATGTTCTGAACAGGGGCACAGACAGCAAAACAAATGTTACAGGGGTGATAACCCTTACCTATGTTTTCCAAAAAGTTTAAAAATAGATTTTTGGTCTGGAGCTACACTTCAACAATGTACCTGTTCAAAATTACAAACAGATTCTACATAAGAACAAACCTACAGTCCCTGTCTTGTATGCACCGCCTGTATACGGCTGTTCAGAGTATATAGGGCCTTTTTTATTTTATGTGCGGGGTTCCCCTTAATATCCATACAAGACCCAAAGGGGCTGGTAATGGGCTGGGGTAGGGGGGGGGTCATGGGGTAGCTATGCCATTTTTCTTAAAGATTTTCATCCATATTACCGGGACCAGACATTACATTAAAGCCGCAAGCAGTTTTAAATGGCTTTTTTTTCCTTTAGAAGTGTCATTTTGTGCAGGGACAGTTCTAAACACGGGAAACACGTGGCACTTCACAGGCATACTTTAGACACCCCCCAGGTACGATATTTAAAGGAATATTTGACTTTTTTTTTTTCACTTTATGCATCATTAAAATGACTGCTCCCGGAAAACGACCGTTTTTAAAACTTATTTTTGCATTGATACATGTCCCCTGGTGCAGAACCCGGGTTCCCAAACCCTTTTTAGGACAATAACATGCATAATAGTTTTTATAATTAGCACTTTAGAATTCGAACGTTCGCATCCATTGTATTTAATAGGGTTCTAATGTTCGTTCGAACTTTCGGTCCGTTCGCGGGTTCTGGTGCGAACCGAACCCGGGGGTGTTCGGCTCATCACTATTTAGGAGTACCAGAATAAGAGATACTCCAGCAGGGTCTCTTCAGCAGTATAACTGTTCCACCACAGCTTACTCTCTAAGCCGCAGCCGCCAAGTAACCACCCACAGACCGGAGCTCTGGGGAAAAGAAGGCAGCACTGGAACTGGTTGGAGCCTCATTGCAAGGTTAATTTTTTACAGCACTGTATTATAAAATTACTACAAATGTTACATAGTTACATAGTTAGTCAGGTTGAAAAAAGACAACTAGAAAAAAGATATCTAGTTCAACCAAAAAAAAAAAAAAAAGAAACATACAATCCCATATACACAATCCTATACCCACCTACAGTTGATCCAGAGGAAGGCGGAAAACTCCAGCAAAGCAAAATCCAATTTGCTACAGCAGACCAAAAAAATCCTTCCTGATCCCCGGAGAGGCAACCGGATTTTCCCTGGATCAACTTTACCTATAAATGTACATACCCAGTTATATTATGTACATTTAGGAATAAATCCAGGCCTTTTTTAAAGCAATCTACTGAGCTGGCCAGAACGACCTCTGCAGGGAGTCTATTCCACATTTTCACAGCTCTTACTGTGAAGAGACCTTTCTGTATTTGGGGAAGAAATCTCTTTTCCTCTAGACGTAAAGAGTATCCCCTTGTCCTCAGTGATTACCTTAAAATGAATAACTCAACACCAAGTTCACTATATGGACCACCTATGTATTTGTACATATTGATTATATCCCCCCTTAATCTCCTCTTCTCAAGAGAGAATAAATTCAGTTCCTCTAATCTTTCCTCATAGCTGAGCTCCTCCATGCCTCTTATCAGTTTGGTTGCCCTTCTCTGCACTTTCTCCAGTTCCCTGATATCCTTTTTGAGAACTTTCTGCCCAAAATTGAACTGCATATTCCAGATGAGGACTTACTAATGATTTGTACAGGGGCAAAATGATATCTCTCTCTCTGGAGTCCATACCTCTCTTAATACAAGAAAGGACTTTGCGGACTTTGTAAACCGCAGCTTGGCATTGCATGCTATCATTAAGCTTATGATCTACCAAAACCCCCAGATCCTTCTCCACTATGGATTCCCCCATTTGTACTCCCCTAGTGTGTATGATGCATGCATACATGTATACATTTTTGCTATGTAAATAATATATTATTCTTATTATATTGAGAACAATAAAATAAAAAAATTACAAGAAGTGTATTTAAAGCAGAACTGTAGGCAAAAGTAAAAGATACTCATTTGTTACTAGTATGTGTTCAATAATTAGCGTTAGGGTGACATCACACTTTTGTGTTGTTACGCACAGTACCATATCGTACATGCTAAACCAATGCACCTGTGGGTCAAGTGCAGTTTCTTGTGTGACTCTACTGCATTGCACAGTGGCTTGGGTCTAACAATGAGAGCCTGCTGACAGAGGAAGAGATCTCAAGGATGATCTCACCTGTGATCTGCTGCTCTTTTCTATCCAATCACAGTCTGAGACAGACCTTGTCCAAGATTTATTGCTTTAAAGCCCATGACAGGCCAAAAATATAGCTCAAAATTCAGCTTTAACTGTAGTTGGGAAAAGTTAGGTCATGGATGCACAGATGCCTCATTTATGATACTGGCTATACAATGAAATATTTTTTTGTGTGCAGGTAAGACACATCACACACATTTTTGCTAGAAATAAACTTGTGTTGTTTTCTATATATTTTTCTGTCACGAGGCAGCTGCTTGTCCACAAAAACAAATATATTTGAGCTGTTATAAAAAATGTTTTTGCCTTATAAATCAGCACTACATCCTGAGGTTACCTCACTTTGCACCATTTTTGGAAGGGCTGTGAAAACAATTTATCAACGTGAAAATTGCATATTAAAATATGGGTTACTTAGAAAAAAAACAGTCTAAAACAGTTTTACACTCATGAGATAACAAGGGCTGAGAGCAATGAGGCTATTTTAAGCAAATGTCAAAAGAAAATCTCTGATATTTGGTTGTGGGCTTCTACTTTTCACACAGGCATTTCCTAAATCCATGTTTGATGAGATTCCTCCGCTATAAATTCAGTAAATTCCCTCTAGTCTGGAGCAGCACGAAGTGTGCTTCATGAAAATGTCATCTTCCAGGACGCCAATTACTCACACTCTACCAATCATGTGCAAAATGCAGAATAGGTCGAATTCAGGTGAGAATGAGAACCAGCAATCAAGCCTCTGGAATTGAGAACAAAGCCATTTTCTTTCATTTGCCATCAACAAAAACTATCATGGCCTTAATTACATGGCAAGTGTCAGGACCAGCTGCTGTAAGGTGTATTATTATACATCATGGCCCTAAATCAGCCTAATATTGATGAACTGCGGAAATAAGAAGATCGGGTTAGGTTTCATGACAAAGACATAGGGACTGAAAGACTAAATAGGTCACATTAGTGGTAAGATAGGAAAGCGCTTGCAAATTCTTTAACTGTTTAACCACCACAACCCTGTATCAGTAAAGCTATGTAAAGGGTATGCATAAACACTCTCCCAGGGGAGCAGAACAATTTATGCTTCAAACTGTCCCAGGAGACCATTCTATGGGACAATTCATTAAAGCCCGAACTAGAAAAGATGTTTCCGTTGAATCTCTAATCTCAGATGACACAGAGGTAACTGTAAATGTTAGACATTGAGAAACAGCTGGATAACAGTGTTCATAATATTGTTTTTATGACCTGTGTTAAAAACAAATGCATTAGATAAAAAACAAAAAATATCAAGATGAAAATATTAAAGGGTAACTTCTCTGTGTTAACATGGTTTATTAGTCAGTTTTACAAAATTAAAAGTCAACAGCTACAAAAACACTGACACCAACAATAGGGCACTATTCCTTCCACTGACGCCAATGATGGGGACCTATTCCTCCTATTGACACCAATGATGGGGCACTATTCCTTTCACTGATACCAATGATAGAGCACTAGTCCTCCCACTGACACCAACGATGGGGCACTATTCAACCCACTGATGCCAATGATAGGGTGCTATATAATTTGTTTATTCCCTCTGACCACTAAGACTTAGACACTGTTTAGTTCCGCTAACACTGGGGCATTTTCTACTTTGACTGGCCACACTTCAGCCCCCTAAAGTCTGAAGAACGGTAAACTGGCCCTTTGTTTTGAAAGTTTGGAGACCCCTGACCTAGGCGATTCTTGTGGGAGTGGGTAACTGATAGAACTAGGTACCTGCTCCTACCCCCCCCCCCCAAAAAAAATTAGGCTCCAAATATAGCAGAGGAGGGGGAGGAGGGGGAGGAGGAGGAAGAGTAGAACTTCCCCTTTTGGGCAAAATTCCACTTTAATCGCAGTTCTTCAACACACAATTGGCTTGATTTACAAAAACTGGAGCTAGAATGCAGCAGCTGTTCACAGCAGTTAGACGATATAGTCAACTTTGCTCTAGTTTTCTGTCCTCTAGATTCTATAAACCACGCCAGCACATGGCCAGAAGTATTGTTAACAGCCCCAGAATTCAAATAAGGAATACATTTAAATTAGTTTTTTAGCAACAGAAGCAGGCAGTTTTGGTAGCTTTTGGCATTAATCACTTAGCAAAGACAGTTGCTGTACCTGAAACCTTAACATCAACCCTCAAAACTAGGGATGAGCTTTGAGTTCGAGTCGAACTCATGTTCGACTCGAACATTGCCTGTTCGTCCGTTCGCCGAACAGCGAACAAATTGGGTTGTTTGCGGCAAATTCGAAAAGTCTATGGGAGAAATCTAAAGTGCTAATTATAAAGGCTTATATGCAAGTTATTGTCATAAAAAGTGTTTGGGGACCCAGGTCCTGCCCCAGGGGACATGTATCAATGCAATTTTTTTTTTTAAAAACGGCCATTTTTTCGGGAGCAGTGATTTTAATAATGCTTAAAGTGAAACAATAAAAGTGAAATATTCCTTAAAATTTTGTACCTAGGGGGTGTGTATGATATGCATGTAAAGTGGCGCATGTTTCCCGTGCTTAGAGCTGTCCCTGCACAAAGTGTCATTTTTGAAGAAAAAAAAGTCATTTAAAACTCACTCGCGGCTATTAATGAATTGTCAGCTTTTATCAATACATAGAAAAGTCATTGATAAAAAAAAAAAAAAAGCGTGGGGGTCCCCCAGAATTCAATTACCAGGCCCTTCAGGTCTGGAATGGATATTAAGGGGAACCCCGCCACAAATTTTAAAAAAAATTACGTGGGGTTCCCCCAAATATCCATACTAGGCCCTTCAGATCTGGCATGGATTTTAAAGGGAACTCCACCCCAAATTTAAAAAAAAATGGTGTGGAGTCCCCCTAAAAATCCATACCAGACCCTTATCCGAGCATGCAACCTGGCCGGCCGCAGGGTAAGAGGGGGGAACCGTACCAGGCCACATGCCCTCAACATGGGGAGGATGTCCCCATGTTGATGGGGACAAGGGCCTCATCCCCACAACCCTTGCCAGGTGGTTGTGGGGGTCTGCGGGCGGGGGGCTTAATGGAATCTGGAAGACCCCTTTAACAAAGGGGACCCCCAGATCCCGCCCCCCCATGTGAATTGGTAAGGGGTACATTGTACCCCTACCATTTCACGAAGAAAGCGTAAAAATATGTAAAAAAAACCACACAAACACCTTGAAAAAGTCCTTTATTAAAAAAAAACAAAACAAAAAAAACATTCCAGCGGAGAAATCCAGTGTCCCGCGGCGATCCCGATGTCCAGCGCTGTCCGTCATTGGTTGTGCCTGAGCGGACCTGATGGGGAACTTCCTCCTCAGTGTTTTAAATGTATAGACCCGCCCCTTCTAAAGTTCCCCATCAGGTTCGCTCAGCGGACCAGATGCGGAACATGACAAGGGGCGGGTCTATACATGTATTACCAAAGTGAGAGAAGTTCCCCATCAGGTCCGCCGCCTCGGTATGTCGGACCCGCCTACGTCATTGGCCTGAGCGGGGAACTTCCTTCACTGTGTAATTTAAATTTACACAGTGAAGGAAGTTTCCCCGCTCAGGCCAATGACGTAGGCAGGGTCTGACATACCGAGGGGGCGGACCTGATGGGGAACTTCCTTCACTGCGTAATACATGTATAGACCCACCCCTTGTCATGTTCCGCATCTGGTCCGCTGAGCGGACCTGATGGGGAACTTTAGAAGGGGCGGGTCTATACATTTAAAACACTGAGGAGGAAGTTCCCCATCAGGTCCGCTCAGGCACAACCAATGACGGACAGCGCTGGACATCGGGATCGCCGCGGGACACTGGATTTCTCCGCTGGAATTTTTTTTTTTTTAATAAAGGTCTTTGTGTTTTAAAAAAAAAAAAATTATGCTTTCTTCGTAAAATGGTAGGGGTACAATGTACCCCTTACCAATTCACATAGGGGGGGCTGGGATCTGGGGGTCCCCTTTGTTAAAGGGGTCTTCCAGATTCCGATAAGCCCCCCGCCCGCAGACCCCCACAACCACTGGGCAAGGGTTGTGGGGATGAGGCCCTTGTCCCCATCAACATGGGGACATCCTCCCCATGTTGAGGGCATGTGGTCTGGTACGGTTCAGGAGGGAGGGGGGGCGCTCTCTCGTCCCCCCCTTTTCCCCTGTGGCCAGCCAGGTTGCGTGCTCGGATAAGGGTCTGGTATGGATTTATGGGGGGACTCCACGCCATTTTTTTTTAAATTTGGGGTGGAGTTCCCCTTAAAATCCACGCCAGATCTGAAGGGCCTGGTATGGATATTTGGGGGAACCCCACACCATTTTTTTTTTAATTTGCGGCGGGGTTCCCCTTAATATCCATTCCAGACCTGAAGGGCCTGGTAATTGAATTCTGGGGGACCCCCACGTTTTTGTTTTTTTTTTATCAATGACTTTTGTATGTATTGATAAAAGCCGACAATTCATTAATAGCCGCGAGTGAGTTTTAAATGACTTTTTTTCCTTCAAAAATGACATTTTTTGCAGGGACAGTTCTAAGCACGGGAAACATGCGCCACTTTACATGCATATCATACACACCCCCCAGGTACGAAATTTAAAGGAATATTTCACTTTTATTTTTTCATTTTAAGCATTATTAAAATGACTGCTCCCGAAAAAACAGCCGTTTTTAAAACTTCTTTTTGCATTGATACATGTCCCCTGGGGCAGGACCCGGGTCCCCAAACACTTTTTAGGACAATAACTTGCATATAAGCCTTTATAATTAGCACTTTAGGTTTCGAACGTTCGAGTCCATTGTATTTAATAGGGTTCTAAAGTTCACTCGAACATTTTGTCTGTTCGCAGGTTCTGGTGCGAACCGAACAGGGGGGTGTTCTGCTCATCCCTGCTCAAAACCTTCCCTGTAATCTTAACACTCACACTAACACTCCCTGTAACCATAATTCAAACCCTCACTCTAACACTCATATCCCTAAGTTTCAAATTCTCCCTGTAACCCTAATCCACATACTAACTCTCACTTTAATCATAACCTTCACAGTCATGCTATCTGTAGCCCTATCCCTCACACTAACCCTGTCTTCAGCCTAGGTTCACACTGATGAGGTGCGGGATTCGCAACGATTCCTGTGCGTTTCCCGCACCCCATCACAATCGCACATCGTTCATGCGAACCTCTGCGGATGTCAATGTTAAGTTACTGACACCCCAAAAACAAAACGCAGTGCAATTGGCTGAATCAGATTGCGTGGGTGTGAGCACCCATGTGATCTGAATCCAGTGTGGCAAGAAAAGGTGCATGCACCTTTTTCGTGTGGGTGCGGTGCGATTTGAGCCATACAAAATGAATGAGCTCAAATCGCACTGCAAAGTCATGTGATTTGAACAGGAATGGGGTACGATTCCTATCGGAATCTCATGCGGTTCCCCGTACCGCATCAGTGTGAACCTAGGCTTAAACTTGGTATCACAATTATTGCCCATCCACTGTGGGCGTTACTACAGTGATATGCTGGGTCGTCCTACAGGTCAGTGCTTAGTAAGATTACAAAAGCATGGCTGGTAAACTCTTTTTATCTCTAGTTTTCCAGCACAAAACCTCAGAATTTTTTTTTTATAAAAGCTCAAAAAGCTCAACTACAGGCAGGGGGGAGTATAACTCCCTCCAGGAGCATACCAGGCCCTTGGGTCTGGTATGGATTTGAAGGGGACTCCCCTAACCCGAAAAATCGGCGTGGGGGTTCCCCTCAAAGTCCAAACCAGACCCTTATCCGAGCACGCAACCTGGCAGGCCGCAGGGGAAGAGGGGGGACGAGAGAGAGCGGCCCCCTCCCTCCTGAACCATACCAGGCCGCATGCCCTCAACATGGGGGGTTTGGTGCTCTGGGGCAGGGGGGCGACCTGTGGCCCCCCACCCCAGAGCACCCTGTCCCCATGTTGATGAGGACAGGGCCTCTTCCAGACAACCCTGGCCGTTGGTTGTCGGGTCTGCGGGGGGGGGCTGATCGGAATCCGGGAGCCCCCTTTAATAAGGGGATCCCCAGATGCCGGCCCACCACCCTATGTGAATGAGTATGGGGTACATCGTACCCCTACCCATTCACCTGGTGGAAAAAAATGGCAATAAAAAAAACACACACAGCTTTTTAAAGTAATTTATTACACAGCTCCGGGGGTCTTCTTCCGACTTCGAAGGGTCTCCGGTGTCGTCGCCGCACTCTCCGGTTCTTTCTTCCTTCTGCCGGGACTCCGCTATCTTCTTCCAGCTCTTTTGCTAGCGGGGCCCGGTCTTCTCCGTCGCCTTCTTCCCTCTTCTCCTGTCCAGTTCTTCCTTCCTTCTACTGGGCCTCCGCTATCTTCTTCTAGCTCTTTTGCTAGCGGAGGTCCGGTCTTCCCCGTTGTCTCGTCCGGCTCTCCGTTGTCCTTCTGCCAGCCGCTCCACTATCTTCTTCCAGCTCTTTCGCTAGTGGAGGGGCCAGTCTTCCCGTCGTCGTCGTCGCCGTCTGCGTCTTCTTCCCTCTTCTCCTCCTCGATGTTGACTCGTCGCTTCCTCTTGCTGAAATGCTAAATCTTCGGTCCGCAGCGATTTATATAGGCTTCTCATGACGTCACAGTCACATGTTCCCATGACGTCACAGTCACATGCTCCGTGGCCACCCAGAGCATGTGACTGTGACGTCATGAGAAGCCTACATAAATCGCTGCGGACCGAAGATTTAGCATTACAGCCTGAGGAAGCCTGAGTCAACATCGAGGAGGAGAAGAGGGAAGAAGGAAGAGGGAAGAGGGAAGAAGACAGATGTACCCCATACTCATTCACATAGGGTGGTGGGCCGGCATCTGGGGGTCCCCTTATTAAAGGGGGCTCCCGGATTCCAATCAGCCCTCACCCGCAGACCCCGATAACCAATGGCCAGGGTTGTCGGGAAGAGGCCCTGTCCTCATCAACATGGTGACAGGGTGCTCTGGGGTGGGGGGGCCACAGGTTGCCCCCCTGCCCCAGAGAACCAAACCCCCCATGTTGAGGGCATGCGGCCTGGTACGGTTCAGGAGGGAGGGGGGGCACTCTCTCGTCCCCCCCTCTTCCCCTGCAGCCTGCCAGGTTGCGTGCTCGGATAAGGGTCTGGTTTGGACTTTGAGGGGGACCCCCACGCCGATTTTTTGGCTTAGGGGAGTCCCCTTCAAATCCATACCAGACCCAAGGGAATGGTATGCTCCTGGAGGGGGAACCCATGCCGGTTTTTTATTTTAAAATTGGCGTGGAGTTCCCGCTCAGGTTTCATACCAAACACAGTGCCTGGTATTGGCGGGAATCCACGTTGAAACCCCGGCAATGCGTGTCACTCATTGTGAAAGGAAAAACTAAATTTTTTCTTTCCCGATGACGAGACAGCTCGGCGCTGGCTCTCGCGACGGAGCTCGTAGGGTGTCAATCTCGCCGCTAGAAGAGGCGAGATTGACACAATATCGGCGGCACCTACTGTACACAATAACTCTTATGATAACCTAACAATAACCTTCTTACTAACTCTACTTGTAACCCCTGTATGGCTAACATTTAAACTAACCTTCCCAGTAACCATCACACTAATACTTTCTGTGAACCTAAACTTAAAGTAGATGTAAACCTGATTCATGAAATTTGACCTAAGCACATATATCTGTAGTGTTTTCTTATCTCTCTCTTCAAATTCCTAAGTCCTGTGTCTTTCTGCTGCTCCGTTCCTCTGTTATCAGCATGATAACTTCTGACAAGTTGTCCAATAACCGAGCTGAAACCAGCCTGAAATTTGTGTCCGGGTGGGTGCTATAAATAGAATAACAGAGAGCTGGTCTATTCACAGCACATTCCTTCCTTCCTTTGCCTATGTGGGGGGGGGGTGCCTTTCCTCCAATCAGCTGTCACACAGTGTATGCCAAGAATTCACACCCACTACTGAACAGGAAGAAAAAATCTCTAACACGATGTTCACTTTCTAAAGCACTTTCTAAAGCAAGCTGGAGACAGCAAATATACAGGTAAAATCCCTGTATATCATCTGAGGCTGTTCACTGACTTCACTGGGTATATGTGAGGGTTTACATCCACTTTAAGACTAACCCTCCATGTAAGCCTAACTACCCCCCCCTTCTTCATGGAAGCCTAACTCTTTGTTTGTATTCTCAACTCTTAGGCCTCATTCCCACGGATGTTTTTACAGCCGCGTTTTTTAGCGTTTTTTACAGCTTAAAAACGGCTGTCCATGTTGTTGTATAAATTTTTCGACCGTATTTTTTTCGAAAAAAACAAAACCAAAAACGCCGGAGCTCAAAAATGCTGCGGCGGCGTTTTTGCGCGTTTTCACGCGGTTTTGCACGTTTTTTAATGCTTCCCACTGGTCCTGGGGTTTTTTTGCAGCTTAAAAACGCCTATGCTATTTGCAGCTCAAAAACGCCTAGGTGGGCATGAAGCTATAGACTAACATGGACAGGCTGTAAAAAACGCTCAAAAACGCGGCTGTAAAAACGTCCGTGGGCATGAGGCCTTAAGTGTGTGATCATATGTGCCTAAAATCAGCCCTTCCAACAACAAATGAAATAGGGAATCCACTGATTCAGAAAAGGAAGTTTTTCCAATCAGTTTTAGGCAAATATATTGCACAGCTTTATTCCAACAAGGAAATATAAGCATATGAGCAAACATGCAAGAGAAAAAAAGAAAACCTTCAAAGCTACTTCAGATGCAATCATCTTTGAAAGCTACGTAGAATACAACAGAAATTGCAAAACTACAATCCAATTGACCAAAATACATAATGGACAGTAAAGCCCTGTACACACGATCGGATATCCTATGGATTCTAATCCGATGGTTTTTTCCATCGGAAATCCGATGAAACTGTCTTCCATCAGTCTTGCCCACACACCATCAGTCAAAAAACTGACCGTTTCAAACGCGGTGACGTAAAACACTCCAATGAGCCGAGAAAAATTAAGTTCAATGCTTCTAAACATGCGTCGACTTGATTCTGAGCATGTGTGGGTTTTTTATCCGATGGAGTTCCCCACAGACGATATTAATTTGATATCGGTTTTTTAACCATCGGATAAATTTAAAACATGCTCTATTTTTAAACACCGATGGAAAAAAGACCGATGGGGCCCATACACGATCAGTTTGTCCGATGAAAACAGTCCATCGGACTGTTTTTATCGGTAAAACCTATCGTGTGCACAAGGCTTTAGATGCTAAATAAAGCAAAACTACTTCTAAATATGCTACATTTATAGTAAAGGAAAGTTAAAGTCTGAAAGTGCTAAAAAATGACAATGAGGAGTTGTTACTAAAGGTCAGTGACAAGGCGAATGTATTCAATGATTTTTTAGCTCTGTGCATACAATACAAATGAACAGGGATTTCGGTTTTACTAGAATAAAGAAATAGCACAGACAAAGTTCATGGAGTATCTTTAAAAAGCAAGAACTTTACTAATATATAAATATTTCTACATCCATATATGCTCATTATAAGTCAGTGCAGTGAGTTCTTTGGGGCAAGTGAATCTCATGGACCTTTAGAATTATTTTGAACTTCAGTTTCAGTGCTCAGAGTTAGATCATTTGATATGAACACATACATTTTGATTCTGGAATTGTGGCAAAAAAATAGAGAAACATGACCCAGAAATTAGTGTAAAGGCTCCCATAAAAATATGACCCCCATGAAATGGAGTGTGGATAGAGGCAACGAAATGTAAAATAGTTGAATACGTGGTAATTTAAATTACTCTTCTAAATAAAAAATACACCAAATATTTATTTATTTCTTTTAAAAGTTAGATTCTAGTTACACTGCATTCCATGGGGCTCCTTTTTATTGGGAGTCGTTTAACCAACTTTGGGGTCATTTTTCTCTACACGTATAATAGATTATCTTCACACTGAGTGCTTCTATATGTTTCTGGACATCCCCATGCACATCTCGAGAACGGCCAAACAAGGACGAAACGTTTGCATAGAAAGAGATATACTGTATTCTCCACAAGTCATATTCATTGTTACTGAAAGCTTTAAAACAACCCCCCAGATGTAAGTTAATGCATATCTGTGGGTTATTTTCTCTAATTCTGGAGTCCTTTCATGATAGTGTAATTTTTATTGCTCTGACACTATAAGTTTCCCCTAAGATTTAGAGTTAGTGTTAGGAATTAGACTGAGATTAGGCATTAAGTTTTGGGTTATATTTAAGGATCATAAGTATCGTATTTGTTTCTCAGGAGAGAATTTTTTTATTTTTTATTTTTATCTGATTTTGTGGGTGTTATAAATATTCTTTAAAATAATTTGAAAGAATTTAGTCAAATATATAAATTGCAAGCATTTTAGACAACAATTCAAGTATCTAATAGACCATTCTAATACTACTGCTGAAATCTTTTAAAATGAGTGCCAATAAGTATCAATCATCATCTATTGTTAGCAATTGGTGAGGTGGGTTACCAATGCTACTATCTGATGGCACTACTTTAATTGGACTCCCATACATGGGGCCATTTATGTATTGTTATGAGGTAATCAAACCTCCCCCCATTATTTCCTCTTCTCAGGGGAGAATAAATTCAGTTAAATGTATCTTTCCTCAAAACTGAGATCCTCTTTACACCTTATTAATTTTTTTGCCCTTCACTGTACTCTTCACAGTTCTACAAAACACTTTATTTTTTAGCTCCCAAGCGCATATGTATACATTTAGCATCATTAAACCTAATTTGCTTTGTAGCTGCCCAATCACACAGTCCATTTAGGTCTGCTTGGAAGTTGGCAACATCCTGTATGGACAACATTCCACTACATATCTCTTTGTGTCTTCTGGCAAAACACATACATGGTACTTTTAACCAGTGCATCAAAATCACTACAATAGTAGGGTCACATCTATACTCACAGTAGATATCATCACTGATACTGGTTACAACCAAAAACGAGTCATTTCATCCATCCACGGCCTCCTGGGACACGTCACATGTCCTAGAAAGCTGCAGGACCAGTCTCATAGCACCACACGCTCATCCATCACATCTGACTCCCACATCCAAGATAGCACCACCAGGGATCTGATGCCTAGCAAAGAATTGACTCTGAAGTAGACTAGAGGAGTTAGACTCCATGGACTGTTTGTTAAAAGTCATTGTCTACAGTATTTGTAGCTGTTAACTTTTAATTTTTAAAAGAGAAGCATGGCTAAAGCTTTTTTGGCCATGCTTCTTTTTTGGATCACAGGAGTGCTCTCTACTTGTGCTCTCCTGTGACCCAGAATCAGCTAACAGCGAGCTAAAACATGCTGCAAGCTGACGTCACAGAGCTGCTCCATCCTCTGGTAGGATCCCGACAATAATGGTGCAATTCATCCAGATGTCTGAACAGCAGTTGGCTCAGCCTCTCAGCAGGCCGCTGAGATCCTGAGCCAGCTCCTCCCGCCCCTTCCTCAGCCTGGAACTCCAGTGAAAGCTGGAGGGGCAGAGCAGAGAGCGGCGACTGACAGTCACCACTTTCTCCTCAGAGTGGACAGAGAACTGAGTGCTCAGTTCTCGGTGTTAGAGTCGGTGGTGTACCGATGAAGCATCAGACTGATGCCTAGCTGTATACAGTGCCTTGAGGAGGTACTTAGAGGCACAAGTACTTGAAAAGCTAATGTGTGGACACATAGGTCCGGTCAATGAATCAATGGTGTAAGCAGATTGTTAACAATTTTTTGGGCAATGACTCCTGCACACATTCTCCCTGATTCCGGTTTGTTTGATTTATAAAATGCTTGAATCTCAGTGGTTGCTTTGGGGCAAGATACTTCTTAGACCCTTTGGTAAATAAAAGCAGCTGTGTTTTATGTATGCAAACTAGAGAAAACCAGTAGTCATCTCTTCTATTTTTTACCATGTTCTAGAAAAATGGCAACCTGACCCTGTCTGGTTTTCACAGCAAACACACTTACTTTCCTTTCAGTTTTTAAACATCATTGATACGTTTAAAAATACTTTAATAAAGGAATGTGTCTAAGCCAGGTGCACCTGTATTCACTTTGAACACCCAACAATATGCTGTAATTAAAAAAGAGGAATTTCCTTTTGCACATGATTGAAGCGAATAGAGCTTCGCTGAGTGAAAAAAGCCCTATTTTAGTAAATCATTATATTATTTTCTAGTCAAAGGGAAGTGCTGCACCAGCAAAGTAAGAACAGGAGATGGCAGAATCAGACAGAAACTCTCACCTATGTTACAGATGTACATGCAAAACTCTATGGAGAAGGGGGAAATAATTCTGCTGATACAAGATTTATAAAACAAAGTATATTTATGGATTATTGCTATGCTGTAGGTTCGTCAAATGGTTTACAGTATGTTCTAATCTAGATTAAACTAGTTACTTTATGGCTGAGAATTATTATATATATCTGGTGTTGATGAGTAGAATTATAAACCATTTATATAACTAAAAAAACATGTTACATTCAAAGGCACAGAAAGGTGAGATGGAAGTGATGGAAGAAATTATAGAAAATACAAATGAAAGATATGATTTGTATTAAAGGGGTTGTAAAGAGAAATGGCTGAGCTGCTTTCAATCCATCCACTCTAGCCAATCAACGATCAGACTGAGCGGCGAAGAGGACATCGGGGGCGAGCGCAACAGGTGAACAGGTTCAGGTAAGTAAAACGGGGGGGGGCTGGGGGGCCAGTATTGTCGGATGTTTTTTCACCTTATTGCATAGGATGCATTAAGGTGAAAAAACGTGTACCTTTAGTATCCCTTTAAGGTACATGCCTTTTTGGAAAGAAAATGTTTAGGGTCTTGCTGGTAAGGGATCAACTAACAACATGCAAAAGGAAGCTTTAGGGAAGGGGAGCAGCATCATGGAGGTGTAAGAAGATAGAACCACATCACACTAGAAACTCTGTCTCTGGCAGCAATCAGCCAGCAACAGGGCTGCTGGGTAAGCAAAGAAGCCAGGGACAGAGTGACACTACAGGAGCTGCTGCCAGCAACAGGAATTCTAGGGTGTTATGTGCCTTAGCACCAAAAAGAGGAAGCTGGGAGCTCATCCTGCAGTCAAATGTGTGTTTTCTATGGAGCTGTTTAAAGCGGAGTTCCTACTAAAATAAAAATATTAAGTCAGCAGCTGCAAATACTGCAGCTGCTGACTTTTAATAATCGGACACTCACCTGTCCCAGGGTCCAGCGATGTGGGGGAATAAAGCCCTGCTCGTCTCCCCCTCCTCTCTGCGGCGCCGGCATCACTACTGTGGGTGCCTGGCTGTGGCTTCACAGGCGGGCATGCACTGCGCATGTGCGAGCCGTGCTGCGCACCATGATTGGCCGAGCAATCATCTGGGACCTGTGACTTGTCCCAGATGGTTGCCAGGAGGGAGGGGGGGAGAGGTGACCTTCCTTCTGGCGCCACGTTGCCCAGGGAGGAAGTGGGAGCGGAAACCCTCTAAAAATAGGGTTTCTGCTCCCCCCCAAAAACATGACATGCCAAATGTGGCATGTCAGGGGGTCACCTTCCCTTAAAGTGGAGATCCATTTTTGGGTGGAACTCCGTTTTAATTTATAAAAGCTTATGTTTGAGAACATATTATAACCTGTCAAGGTTAGCACGTTATGTACTTAAGAAAAGGGAAGGATTAGGGACTTTGAGTGAGATGTGTGTTAACACACATCTCACTCAAAGTCCCAAACCCCCTTCCCCCTTTTCTTAACGATTAATAGGGATTGAGGTGAATGCTCGTTTGACCATATACCTCATTTAAAGTCCCAAAAATTCCCCCCCTTTTATAGCACATTATGTACTTTGCCCAACTGCATGAGTACAAAAAGAAGACCCTGCTGCAGCCCATGAAAAAAATGGTCTAAGCACTGTGTGCCCTACAATAATAAATGCATCATCAATATATTGTTTCAAAAAAAGCTTTTACCTTTTATAACTAAAAATATTTCCTATACAGTTCCAGTCCAATGACTTTGCCTCAGCTGAGATGATGTCATCAGTCTGTTGCAGGCAGGAGGAAGCATTTTCTTAGTTTTCTTTCTTACAGAGATCAAATTGCAACATTGTAATTGAAGCAAGTCAGAAGGTGAGAGACTGCAGCAGGGTCTGACTGGTGTACTGACATTTTTGAACACTGCCAAGACATGCACAGGCACCAGGATTTACATGACTGCATCATCTGTAAGCCAGCATTTCAGTCCATGAAGTAGATTCTGAACTTGGGTAATGCCTGGACAAAGGTGGCCCCGTCCTTCTGAAGAGATAAGATGAAGGCATTGCATTGTGATAAATAGCTGTGAATGTTATACTGACATATTATTAACTTGCCTGCACCTATCTTGAAAATAAGATCTGACTCCAGCAGGTGATCTAGTCTGCCTTAAAGTAAAACTAAAAGCAAAGCTTTTTTTCACTTTTTTTCATTTTGAAAAAAGTAAGGATCATTATTATTATTCAGGATATCTTTAGCGCCAACAGTTTGCGCAGCAATTTACAAGATAAAGAGAGACAGTACAATTACAATACAGTTTAATACAGAAGGAATAGAAGGGCCCTGATCATGGAGCTTACATTATAAAGGGAGGGGGAGGTGGTACAAAAGGTAATAGCTGCAGGGATGATCTGATGGCAGTGGCCAAAGTACAGTTTTTACGTTTTTCCAGTTCCCGTTTTTTTCAGGGATTGCCTAAAGGTGGATAGGACAGGAGCTAACTGGGCATACTGGGGTAGGGAGTTCCAGAGGATGGGAAAGATTCTGGAGTAGTCCTGGAGGTGAGCATGGGAGATGGTAACAAGACAGCTAGAGAGCAAGAGGTCTTAGGACAAGCAGGATTGATGGTTTGGGTGACATCTTGAAATTAATTTGGTGATGTAGATGGGGGCAGCTTTGTGGATGGCTTTATATGTTTTGATTAGTATTTTGAATTTTATAAGCTGGGATAGTAGAAACCAGTTAATGGGTTGGCAGAAAGGGTCAGTAGCCATAGATCGGACCGGTGGGACGATAGCCCATGTAAAGGTAAGCTAGTTAGAAGGGAGTTGCAGCAGGCGGGAGATTACAAGGGAGTGAATATATTTAAATTGTTTTGGTGTCAGTGGTTAAGAAGGGCTGCATTCTGGAAATGTTACAGAGGTTAAGGTGGCAAGATTTAAGTCAGTAATATGTTGTGGGGCCAGAAGCAGAGGTCAGATTCTAGGATTACACCTAGCACCCTGGCATGTGTGGAGGAACCAATAAATATGCTATTGAACTCAAAGCAAAGCCATAAGGGGGTATTGAGGAAGAGGAAAGATTATAAGCTCAGTTTTAGACAGACTAAGTTTGAGTAAATGGTGTGACATCCATACTGATATGTCGCTTAGTAAATTTGTGATACATGAGGAGATCGAGGGGGAGCTCTGTTCAGTAGAGATATAGATCTGGGTGTTGTCAGCAAATAGATGGTATTGCAAGCCATGGGAGAATATCAACTGGCCCGGGGAAGAGGTGTACAGAGGAAATAGCAGGGGCTCAAGGGCATAGCCTTGGGGTACCCCAACAGAAGGAGGAAGAGGAGCGGAGAAGATAGAGTTGTAGGTGACACCAAAGAGACATATGTGACACCAATGCGATAGGTAGAAGAAGAACTCAGGAAAGAGCAGAGTTGTGGAGGCCAAGGGAGTGTGATTTATTGAGGAGGAGTGTGTGGTCAATTGTGTCAAAGGCATTAGAAAGGTCTAGGAGTATGAGTATGGAGTTATGGCCAGACTGTAGGGGGTCAAGAAGGCTGTTATCTGTGAGGTAGAAACTCATACAGTTATGAACAAGACATTCAAAAAGCTTGGAGGCAAACAGGAGCAGAGAGATGGGTCTTAAGTTGTTCAAACAGGTGGGGTCCAGTGAGGGTGTGTTTAGTATGATGGTAACCAGTGCATTTTTGAGAAGGGAGGAACCAGTGCATGTTTGAGAGGGGAGGAAAAGGTGCAGGTGGAGAAGGAGGGATGGAAGATGTGGGTTAGAGAGTGTAGGGTAGAGCAGGAAGGGGGCTGTAGTAGTTGTGAGAGGACAGGGTCCAGCAGACAGGTGGTGAGATGGGCCTTAGAACAGTGGTTCTCAACCTGGGGGTCAAATGATGATTTGCCAGGGGTCACCAAATCCTGGGCTGTTCCTGAAGCCCACGCTGCTCTCCAAGCCTTTTCACGGCCGCCCAGCTAGGCTGTTCCTGGAGCCCACAGCCGCCCACTGAGCCTTTTCGCAGCCGCCCATTCAATTCCTGGCATGGCTGGGGGACAGAGACTAGAGGTCAGCTGGCTGGTGAGGAATGTGAAGTGGGAGGGGCTGGAGGAGACCCTATCTCCGGATTTCGGCATAGGTGTCACTGCTACGAGACACCACACAGTCAGAGACACAGTGAGTAACACTACCTGTGATTAGAGTTGCCATTAAAAGTCCCCACTACAGTTCTCAGATCAGAAGATGACCTTGATCAGAAGCACCTAAGTTGGCTAAACAGAACCCCCCCAGCACTGCCACTCATCCCAACTCCCCACCAGGACTGCCACTCATTCCAACTCCCCGCCAGCACTGCCACTCATCCCAACTCCCCGCCAGCACTGCCACTCATCCCAACTCCCCGCCACTCATCCCAACTCCCTGCCAGGACTGCCACTCATCCCAACTCCCCGCTAGGACTGCCACTCATCCCAACTCCCTGCCAGCACTGCCACTCATCCCAACTCCCCGCCAGGACTGCCACTCATCCCAACTCCCCGCCAGGACTGCCACTCATCCCAACTCCCCGCCAGCACTGCCACTCATCCCAACTCCCCGACACTCATCCCAACTCCCCGCCAGGACTGCCACTCATCCACACTCCCCGCCAGCACTGCCACTCATCCCAACTCCCCGCCAGCACTGCCACTCATCCCAACTCCCCGCCAGCACTGCCACTCATCCCAACTCCCCGCCAGGACTGCCACTCATCCCAACTCCCCGCCAGGACTGCCACTCATCCCAACTCCCCGCCAGGACTGCCACTCATCCCAACTCCCCGCAAGGACTGCCACTCATCCCAACTCCCCGCTAGAATTGCCACTCATCCCATTCCCCCCACCCCCCACCAAGGAGTAAGAGAAGGAAAAAAAAAAGAGAATACATGAAAAAGAGCAGAAAAGAGGGGTAGGAACAAAGAAAAGGGGAGAGAAATAATAAGAGAAAGAACAAGAAAGATGGCTAGAGAGAGGAATGGGGGGGAAAAAACAAAGAAATACCATAGAGAGAGATAAGAGGGAAAGAAAGGAGAACAAAAAGAAAGAGTGGTACATCCCAAAATGTACCATAAGGAGTTTAAATACTGTACGAGTGGAAGGGATTTAGGGAACGCTAAATGTCCGTGGGTTAGGGGCACAAATTACTCGTCTTGCCTTGGGTGCTGACAACCCACGCTAAAACAATAATTTTACTGTTAGGGGTCCCCACAACTTGGGAAATTTTATCAAGGGGTCACGGCACTAGAAAGGTTGAGAACCACTGACTTAGAAGGAGTTTAGCAACTGTCTCAGTAGTAACAGGGTCAAAAGAGGAAAGTATTGAGTGTTGTGTTGGACCAGGAATGTTTATTGTAGGAGATTATAACTCATGTCAATTTTTTTCTGCCTTTTGTGCCCAACATTCTTTTCTTTCTTCATCCTCTCAAATAGACAAAATGGGAAGTGAGAGGAAATCCATCTAAAGTGAGGGAATCTCTGGTTGTCATAAAAACTAGGGGCCCTAAAAATCGACAATACATTCACTTTATGTTCCCAAATGCAGAGAACTTTGTTCTTCAAGTTGTCTAGCATATATACTTTTGCTCCTTACACTCACTGTTCAGCTGGCCAGAATTAGCTGTCTTATAGATGTTTATGAAATTTCCCCCAACAACCAATCAGCTACAACACAGAGCAGAGAAAGCAAAACTGTACTGGCTAGGCAACTAGAAAAATTAAGATCACTGAACTGGGGGGAGATACTGTAGGTAAGCATAATTCAGATCATTTTATTAATGCTGCCCTGGACACGAGATGTAACCAGCCAGAGTTCTTCTTATTAAAGCTATGAACAATTTTTTTTTGTATATAAAAAACTAGAACAAAAGGCAGTTGCATTGCCAGGAATGTAGATACTAAGAATAGAATATGTTTGTGCAGTACTCACATGTTGCATTAAATTTCCATGAGCATGGGGAAACTAACCTAAACCATTTTCATTGTCTTTCACAGTACCGTGTACACTTTGAAACTTAAGAAATAGCTTTTTCCAAGTGCCAATATCATTGAGGGTCCTATTTATACATTATTAATGGCTCTTCTGCAAAGGCAGAATGTTCCAACTGCTAAATGATACACCATTCTCTTATCCAGTTTATGTAGCCCTATCTTAAAGTCTTGAAGGATCTCCGTGGCTTGACACCCCACTATCTCTACTATCTCTCTGAACTTTTATCAACTTTTATCGACGTATTCCCCCCTTGTAACCTCCTATCCTCAAATTCTGGTTTGATGTGTGTACCCCCTACTCACCTACACCTAATGGTAGACAAAGCCTTCTCCTGCTATCCTCCAAAACTCTGGAATTCACTTCCTGAGAACATCAGAGAATCATCTTCTCTAAACTTTCATTTAATTACCCCTTTTCTTCTATGTTATCCTCTGTATTCCTTTTGTTTCCTTGTAAAGCGCTTTGAGAAGCCACCTTCAAAGGTGCTATATAAAATAAAGTTTATTTAATTTATTATTATTAAAGTATGGATCCTAAAAGTAAACATAAGAAGGTCACTCAGCTAAAGATCAGCAACGTTTTAACACACATCGTGCTTAACGCACATCGTACGCGTTCTTCTTTTAGGTGCCTTTACATGAAGACAGTGATTCTAATAACATAATCAGAATACCAAGTGGTAGGCTATGCCTTATACCCCACCATCTAATCAGTCACAATGTTGCAATAAGAATTGCTACACACCTGACTTTTCATTAGGTATGCATGACACTTAGAGAGCAAATCAGCAAAAATAGAACTCATATTTCTCAGGATGACTGTAATCAAATTTATTTATTTTTTGTTTGTTTTTTTGTTTGTTTTAGGGAAATCATAGCAGTTTGTAGATTGGAATGGATAGATATTTTATTAACAATACATTGCCAAATAATGTAGCAATTATATATACATTTTCCTCTTTTTTTAGTAATAGTGGAGTTTCCCTTTGAGACTATGGTGGAATTAACAAGACAGATGGAAACAAATCAGACATTTAGTTGGTGCAAACTTGACTGTGACTTAATTTGCAGTGAATTGGAAATATTCTTAGATTTTTCGCCTACTGCATAGGAATAAGTAGAAACCCATGTACAACATTGCAAATACCGTATTTATCGGCGTATAACACGCACCTACATTTTAAGAGGGAAGTTTCAGGAAAAAAACTTTTTTAACTAAACAACTTTGAATTAAAATAAGGGTCAGTGCCCATCTGCAGCCTGATCAATGCCCATCTGCAGCACATCTCACCAATGCAGCCTGATCAATGTGGCCTGATCAATGCCCATCTCATCATGCAGCCTTATCAATGCCCATCTCATTATGCAGCCTTATCAATGCCCATTTCATCATGCAGCCTCATCAATACCCATCTCATCATGCAGCCTTATCAATGCCCATCTCATCATGCAGCCTTATCAATGCCCCTTTTTCACCTCAATGCAACCTCACCATCAATGCAGTCTGGACAGTGCATGAAATCACAGAGCCGTCATCTCCTGTTCGGCTCACACTCGGCACTGGCAGTCACACAGACGCACACAGTCCCACCTCTGCCATCGGCATTGAACCAGCTCCTGTGATAGACAGAACACTGGTCCAATGCCAGTGGTGGAGGCGGGACTGTGTGTGTAACGTGAGAGCCAAACAGGAGATGATGGCTCATGAATTCCGGCTGTTCGGCTCTCACTCAGCAGTCACACAGACACACACAGTCCTGCCTCCACCATCGGCATTGGACCAGCTCCTGTGATAGATAGAACACTGGGCCAATGCCAGTGGCGGAAGCGGGACTGTGTGTATGACGTGAGAGCCGAGTGAGAGCCGAACAGGAGATGGTGGCTCGTGGATTCTGGCTGTGTTCGTCCCCCTCCTTGGCTTCAAGGTACACGATTGCCGTAAAACACGCACCCTCGATTTTCCCCCTATTTTCAGGGGAAAAAAGTGTGTGTTATACGTCGATAAATACGGTATTTGCAATATATGTATTGTTAAATTTGCAAAACATTTTTCTTTAAGATACCTACACATATAAAATAGTTTGTCTTAAACTGGGGAAATACTGACTAAGAAGGACGTCTTTATAAAAGATGCTTTACAACTTTTTTTTACAACATATAGTCCTTTTTTACATCACAGTCTATCCTTGCCCACAGTGGAAGTATGCCTGGATCTAAGAAAGATATCATGTCTTTGGATAGGAAAGATGACCACCCATTGGTAACTCTCTCAGGGAAGAACCTGTCCTGTATTGTCCCCCCTAAAATACATGTCTGCACTGCTCTTCTCCACTGATATTCA
Source organism: Rana muscosa (assembly GCA_029206835.1). Classification (NCBI taxonomy): domain Eukaryota; kingdom Metazoa; phylum Chordata; class Amphibia; order Anura; family Ranidae; genus Rana; species Rana muscosa. The sequence continues at coordinate 428,502,091 of CM055121.1, read as the reverse complement.
CTTTGTCTTAACATGTGATGTAGCAATCTATTCAAGATAATTTTTCCAGCAGTTTGATGGTTTTTGACCACTGCTTAGCTTAGAATAGTTGTTCCTAAACACATCTGCTGGTGAATCTGTGCTGTGCCTCTCATATAGAAACAACAGAAACATTTCCAGCACTTAAAGTTTGCCTTGTATCAAAATACAAGGTCCGCTTATCTTGTGAACCCCACCTTCCCATGTAAAAAAAAACCCACAGCTACATAAAATAAAATAAAAAATGGAAGGAAAAAGTTAGTTATGGATCTTCCATCCTAGCTGCTGTTTGCTACTTGTATGCACTGATGTCATTCAGACTTTTCTTGTTATCCTGGAAAAGTTGGGGATCACAACTCTTAACAAGGCATTGGGCAGGTTCCCCAGGATCCCAGAAGCAATGTCAAATTTATCTATGTAAACTAGCTAGAGTATATGCTGGGTTAGAGTGGGTGTATGCTGAGTATTTGTTTTCTTCTAATAGAGGGAGTCAATTGGTGGAGGGGGGATTAAGGTGTAGGGTTGTTCTTCAAGGGTTGGGCTTGGCCAAGACAGTTTGGACAATTTTATGCTCCCAACTTTGTGGGGACAGTTTGGGGATGACTCCTTTCTGTTCCAACATGACTGTGCACCAGTGCACGAAGCAGGGTCCATAAAGACATGGATGCGTGAGTTTGGGGTGGAGGAACTTGACTGGTCCTGACCTCAACCCGATAGAACACATTTGGGATGTATTAGAGCGGAGACTGCGAGCCAGGCCTTCTCATCCTATATCAGTGCCTGACCTCACAAATGCGCTTCTTGAAGAATGGTAAAACATTCAAATAGACACACTCCTAAACCTTGTGGACAGCCTTCCCAGAAGATTCGAAGCTGTTATAGCTGCAAAGGGTGGGCCAACTCAATATTGAACCCTAAGGACTAAGACTGGGATGCCATTAAAGTTCATGTGCGTGTAAAGGCAGGTGTCCCAATACTTTTGACAAAATAGTGTATGTACAAACATATATTTTACTATATGTTACTATTATTATTAGTTTTTTTACAGTAGCCAACTTGCATTTTAGGTTTATTGTTACTTTAAGAAACATCTGTAGAGGCCTTTTATGGAGTTTAGGAACAGAACAAGCAACAAATTTATTAACTTGAAATACTAATTTGTTTAGTTACAGTCAAAATATATGTTATTATCCAAATCTACTGCCTACATAACCAGAAAAGAAAGTTTAACCAACCATAAAAATATACTCAAGCAATAGATTTTTTTTCCTCCACAGTAAATATTTTTGCAGTTCAGCTACAAACATTATCTGATTAATACTTCAGGATGTTAGTCTAGCTTCTGGAAAATCTTAATTTAATAGTAACTAGAGCAAAAATAATTTACAGTCTGAAGAACATTCACTTTCCAAAAACCAATGTCTAATTCCTCTATAATTTATTTTAAGGATTCTGGAGGATCCTTGTTTGTATTAAAAGTATTAAAGGACCAGGTAAATAAACCTGTAGTGAGCGTAAAATACTAAAAGCTGTCCTGAGGACTTAACAGCAGGCATGGAAATGTGTATACATGTACCTCTGTTCACCTACCTGAGCACCCTGAACCTGAGGCATTCAATATACCAATATTGACTTTTCCGCTCCAAAGTTCTGCCCCTTGTTCCCTGTAATGCACAACCATCAGTCAGACAGGCATGTTATATCCAGGGCCATTTGAAGGAATTTGGGGGCCCCAAGCAAAATGGACATGGAGGCCCCCCCAACCCCCCCCCCCCCCCGCACTCACGCAAAGCCTACACAGGAACCACAGCATAGCGATATAGTTTAAGCTCACCCACACTTTATATAAATAAAAAAGGTTTACAGTGCAAATACTGCTGTTGCATATAATCCAACATACTTAAAACACATACACACTCACATTAACATTAAGATGCTGTTTAGGACTGTTTATGGACCGTGGGATGGACAGGGGGACCGTGGGATGGACAGGGGGACTCCGCACTGTAATATCCACATCTCCCCCCCTGTAATGTCCACATCTCCCCACTCACCTCGGCCGCTGCCGCCGGGTGTACCAAGATGGCCGTCGCTCCGGAGCTATGGCCGCAATCCGCGGATCGGCTCAGGGCAGAAATCCAGGACAGGCAGCAGACAGGCACCCTAGGCTGGGGCCCCAGGCCAGCTCGGGGCCCCAAGCAATTGCTTGTTTTGCCTGTCCTGTTCCGACGGCCCTGGTTATATCATGCCCCTTGCTTCCCTGCACAGCAGAAATCAGACTCAGACTAGAAGGCTATGTATATTGTAATATCGACCACACACACACACACACACACATTACATTCTAAATTTATTTTATTTTTTTGGTTGGAGGACTGTAGCAATATTCTGCCAAAGTAGCTTCTGCCTTCACAGTCTTTCCCACAAGTCAAGACATGACAAAGGCATCACTTAGACATCCAGTCCCAATCAGAAAAACGCTCTCTTGGGAGATAAGTGTTGCAGATTAAAAGCCCCATAGGAGATATTTGATCCAGAGATCCGGACTATGCTGGGGAGCAGTGTCACATATATTGGAGAAAGATCCATCAATGGCTATCATGTGTTAATGTGCAAGCGCTGTTTGACCATTATGGTCAAAAACTTGAGGTGGGGGGGCGTGGCCTAGCACCGGAGCGAGATGGCAGCATAGTTGGAGAGCTCCGCCGCTCGGATCTCCTGAACCGGCATTTAATAAGCTAATACCTCAGTCTTGAACCGCCACAATGACTGGGAGAAGTTCCTCAGTCACCCGAGCGCAGTCGGATCCCTCGACTCAGCTGAGCAAGACTATCCCGGCGATGTTCCGCACTCAGCCGGCAGACGCATAGGCCACATTTCAGGCCTCGGACTCGAGTTTGGCGCTCCCCGTGGTTTCCCCCTCTGCCTCCGCAAGCTTCCCAGGTATGTCTGCAGGATATCCCCCTCCTCCACTGAGTATGGCCGACCTGCAGCAGGTGGCCCAGGACATTAGGATCTCCCTACTCGCGGCGGTCTCCGACCTGAAAGGCGAGATTAGAGCAGTGGCTACCAGGCTGGAACACGTGGAGTCGACCGCCATGACGCACGGGGCGGCCATCCACCAAGTCCAACGGGCCTCCACCTCTCAGGCACAACACCTCATGGACATGCACCGTCACATGGAGGACTTAGACAATAGGGGTCGCAGGCTTAACCTGCGTATTAGGGGAATACCTGAATCGGTGGAGGGGCCCCAATTACAAATGGCAGTCTGGGCCGTTTTTAATACCCTGCTGGGCAGGCCGCCTGATGCCCCAGTAGAGATGGAGAGGTGCCACAGAGCACTTAGGCGCAGGTGCAGAGATACGGACCCCCCTAGGGACATTGTGTGTTGCCTGGTGAATTTCATCCAGAAGGAGGACATACTGCGTTTAGCTCGTAATCAGGCAAATCTAGAGTATGAGGGGGCACGCATACAGTTGTTCCAGGATCTCTCAGCTATTACTCTACAACATAGAAGAGACCTACGCCCTCTGCTACAAGTCCTGCGGGACAGGCGTATCCCATATCGCTGGAAGTTCCCCTTCTGCCTTCAGGCGACAGCTGGGAACCGTACCGCCTTTCTGAGGATACCAGCTGACTTGCAGCAGTTTTGTGACACCCTAGGTATTCCTGAGGTCAGTGTTCCTGACTGGTATGGTTCCTTTCTGCAGCAAGAGCCCTGGATTTCCACCCGACCCAGCGAAACCCCACGGTCGCAAAGGCATCGGCAAAGGAGGCGCAGAGCTTCGGACGCCCCCTCGCCACGGGAGCGAGGGGACATGGAGACGGATGAAAGCCTGCGAGCGTCACCGTCATCTGCCCGGCGAAAGACGGATCACTGAAGATACTGAGAATGGTCCGCTGAGCTGGTTCCTGACTCCCCCCCTTCTTTTTTGAACTCATTCTCCCCTAATTTTGATCAAACAGGCCTCATCACTATTACCTACACGGTTCCCCTTACATTCCCTTCCAGGAAGCTATGATCACCACTTTGCCCTGAAGAGAGTATAGCAGGTGTCCGCTACGCAGCCTGCATTATCTGTCATGTACTATGTTTGTTTGCTTTTGACAGGTGGTTTAGCCCCAGGCTTTGGGGTCCCTGATTATGTGAGATATTGTTACTGTTACTCTGAGTTTCCCCTCCCCAGACTTTGGAGCACTATGGAGAGGAGGTTGGCTTTTACCTCTTAGACTCGCTATTCCTCCTGGCTGCACCGTATGTCTGTCCACCTGCTTGGGGCATTTGTTCCATGGGGGGTCATAGCCTGCTTCTCACGTCATATGCCTTTACACCGTTTGCCCTCCTCAACGAAGATTTGCTAGATTGTGACACTCTGCTGGACGGACAATGCCTAGAGGCTGCGGGTTTGCTGTCAAATGTTCAGATGATGTTTGCTATACTCGCATTTGGAATGACAATTTACCTTGACCCATGTTATAGGAGTCCCATGTCCCCCTTCCCTTTCCCCCCTCCCTCTCCCCTTCCCCCTCCCTACTCTCCTTCCCCTTCCCCCTCCTCTCCTTTTTCCCTTCCCCCTTCCCCTCCATCCAAATTTCTCCCCTCCCTCTCCCCCTATTTCCTTCCACCCTTCCCGTCCTGCCCCCTCTACCCCCCCTTTTTCTTTGTGTGTTATGTTATCTCTTTATTGTGATATCATCTTGCCTTCTTATACTCAGGGAGATTGCTTCATGCAGCAGTTGTGTTTATGTTTGTTTGGAACATGTAGTAGTAATATTACGGAGGGTTTGCTTTGCTTTAAATCTGCTTTACAGCATGCTTGGGGGGTCTGGAGATTGGCTTATGACTACCCTTTGTTTACATGGATGTCATACACTCGGGACTTCCAGCCATGTCCTTAGTTCTTGGCCGCAGGGTCTTGTCCCAGACGTGGGGGGGTACAGAAATGCGACCCCCTCGTGGGACATGGGCCTGTCAGTTCTTGTGTGAGGGGTGGTGCCCCTGGGGCTGTCACCCTCATGTTCCCGTTGAGGGTGGCCCCGCGTGTACCCTCCCTCTCTTCCTTGTTGGGTTTCCTCGTGGATTTGCTTATTGTTTATTAACATTTTACCTTTCAGTTGGTTTTTAGCAGCCCTGGGGACTTGATTTTTTTTTCCTCCTTGGGAATCTAGGGTTGTTGAACAGGGCTCCGCGGCTTCCTCGCACTCCGGGGGTCCCATTATAGTGGATAACCCGGACTGCGAGAGACAGTGTGGAGTACTGCATTTTAGGCGTGAGATATTGTGTACCATGTGTGCGGAACAATCTTAAGATCCCAGTAGCTGTCAGAATTTTTGCTGGGACTTGAGCCCAGCTGTGGGTGGGGGGAGGGGGGGGTGCCGCGGGGTGCCCGGTATCTTTGTTATGGATGGGCCTTCGTGGCATGCCTCTGATCCCTGTCCTTTGACTGAGGTGTTTTACCCTGAGCTACCTTTAAGCCGGAGTGGGGGACCTGGGCGGTGGAGTAGGTTGGTTCGTTTAGGTTCTAGACTTCTTCCCCACCCCAAGGGAGGCGGGTTTCCCCTCTTGAACACTCTGGCATATTGTACCATAATCCTATCAATATCTTTCTCATCACTCCCTTATTAGGTAGCACAGCGGGACTACTGCTACCTCCGGTAGTACACGACCACACCCCTAGTTGGGGGTAACTTCCCTATTGTGGAAGAGAGCCCGGGGTTTCTAAGGTCCAGATACCATCAGAACAGGGTCAAGATAGGTGCTTTTCCTACTTTCCCTATTATCTTCTCCTTGTTTTTCTCTTTCGTCCCTTTCCATTCTGTATTTCCCCCCCATTTCCCCTCTCCGTTTAAGGTTACTAGGAGTGGGTGTCACCACACCCGGAATACCCCTATGGCCTCCATCATGCAGTCTTCGGCTCCTCTATCTCTCAAGGTGTTCTCTTTGAATGCCAAAGGCCTCAATATTCCTGAGAAGCGTAGCAGCCTTATGGCAGAAGCCCACAGACATAGGGCCCAAGTCATCTTTTTCCAGGAAACCCACTTTAAATCTAGCTCTATTCAACGTCTTATCAATAAGAGATACCCTGACGTTTACCACGCGACCTGTGCTGATTCCAAGACAAAAGGAGTAGCGATACTGATCGCAAAGTCGCTCGCATTTCACCTCACTGACCAGGTGGCTGACCCTGAAGGTCGGTTCATTTTCCTGAAAGGAACGTGGAAGGAGAGGCCGGTGACGCTTGCGAACATATACTGCCCCAATTCTAGACAAGTCTCCTTTTTGAAGGACACGCTTCTGCGACTCACATCGTTCAAGGATGGTCTTTTGATTTTAGGAGGGGACTTTAACATGGCCCTGGACCCAACCCTCGACACTTCCACCGGAACTTCGTCCCTTCCCTTTGCGGCCTTGAGGCAAGCGAAGTTAGGGTTGGCCTCTCTCACCCTCCATGACACATGGCGTACCCTTAACCCCCGGGGTAAGGACTACACGTTCTTCTCTCCCCTGCATAATCGTTACTCGCGACTTGATTACCTTTTTATTTCCCAGAAAGACCTGACGTACCTATCTGAGGCGACGATAGAAAACATGGTCCTTTCCGACCACCATCCGGTTACCGTGACCCTACGATTCCACTAGGATTTGGAGACTAGATGCTTCGCTTCTTACTGATCTTGCAGATGTAGCCACCCTCCAACAAGTCATTAGTGACTATTTTCGGCATAACGTCACCCCAGATGTCCCTCCCATGACTCCATGGGAGGCGCATAAGTGTGTAGTGAGGGGACACTTGATTTCAATTGCGGCCCGGAGGAAGAGGGAGCACCAAGCTTTGATTCAGTCCTTGACGGACATGATCCGGAGACTAGAAGTACAGCATAAACGTTCTCTGACACTGCAGGTGGCGACCGAACTGGCAGACGCGAGGGCTCTTTTACGCGATGAGCTATACAAGCGAGCGCGAAAAAGACAGATGTTGACGCAAAAGTTGTTTTATGAGCAAGGCAATAAGCCGGGTAGGTTGCTTGCTAGGCTCACGCAGAAGCGCACTCTTGCTTCTACAATCCACCATATTCGAGATGGTCACGGTGCACTCCATTCCAGGAATGAGGATATTGCTCAGCAGTTTAGAGCCTTCTATGATAAGCTATACAACATTTCGGTGAGCGAGGGGGGTTCTTTTGATGCGGCCGCACGGACAACCCTGATTCAGGATTTTCTGCACAAATTTAGGCCGAAGGCACTATCTGCGGAGGACCGGCTATCCCTAGAATCCCCTCTGACTTCTGAAGAATGGGTAGAAGCCTTGAAAGCCACTAAGCCGGGCAAATGTCCGGGACCTGACGGCTTCTCGACGCAATATTACAAGTCCTTTTCGGACCTTTTGGCGCCAGGATTTCTCAGAGCCTTCAACTCTCTCTCAAGCTCCCCCTGCCAATCCGCTACCCTGCTGGAAGCTTACATAGCGGTAATACCCAAGGCGAATAAAGACCCCGCAGATGTAGCGAACTATAGACCTATCTCGCTCTTGAATACAGATGTGAAACTATTCTCCAAAATCTTGGCGAACAGATTAGTTCACTTTGTGCCGGCCTGGGTGGGTCTTGATCAAGTGGGCTTTGTCCCGGGCAGAGAAGCCAGGGACAACACCATCAAGGCCCTTAATTTGCATCATTGGCTCTCCTCATCCAAAAAAGAAGGTTTTTTCCTGTCCATGGATGCGGAGAAGGCCTTCGATCGAGTGGCCTGGGACTACATGGACTTGACATTGGAAGCCCTAGGATTGGGCTCTACAATGCGGGCCTATATCGGAGCTCTGTACACAAACCCGACTGCTAGAGTTCGAGTCAATGGCCACTTGTCGGAGGCCTTCTCCATCCACAACGGCACCAGGCAGGGCTGTCCTCTTTCCCCCATTCTGTATATCCTCACCCTGGAACCTCTTCTCCGTTGCATCCGGGAGAACCCCAATATCAGGGGCATTGAAATTCAGCAAAGAGAATACAAGCTTGCAGCTTTTGCGGATGACATTCTGCTCTTTCTCTCGTCCCCCTTAACATCCTTGCATAACTTGATGCAAGCCCTTGACCTCTTCAGAACTATTTTGAATCTAAAGATTAATTATTCCAAATCATTCGCCCTCAATGTCTCGTTACCTTCGTCTCTTGCTGATCTGTGTCAAGAGAACTTTCCCTTTCGGTGGAAGATGGATGAAATTACCTACCTAGGCATCCGGATTACTGGCCGACTGACAGACCTTTATGGGAAAAACTTTTTGGCAGAGCTAGAAGCTATTGAACAAGATCTCCTTCGGTGGGATGCCCCCACGATCTCTTGGTTCGGGCGGGCCGCCATCTTGAAAATGACGGTGCTTCCCCGCATGCTGTACAAGTTTCAAACAATTCCGATACACCTGCCACCCTCTTTCTTCGTGACATATAAGAGAATCTGTAGGAAGTTCCTTTGGAGAGCCAGGGCACCGAGAATCAGATGGGCTAAGTTGGTGCTGCCAAAGTTGGGGGGAGGTATTGGTCTCCCGGACCTACAGAGGTATTACTGGGCTGCTCATCTAGCGTGTATTGTGGACTGGCGGGTACATGCTCGCTGTAAGGGATGGGTTCTCTTGGAGATCCTGATTACGGGAGCAGAGCTGGGTAAGGTCCCATGTTTTACTAGGACGCACTGGACATCTGATACCCAATTCCACCCCCTTGTGGGTGCTACTCTTTCGGCGTATGAACAGGCCTGTAGGGCTCATGCGGTTTCCGCTACGGATTGCGGGTTGACTCCTATGAGGGGTAATCCAGACTTTGTGCCTGGAATGGATAGATCTTATCTGGCGAGGGAATGGTCACGTTCGGATTTGCAAGCCAGACATTGTTTTTCTGGGGACAGATTTCTTAATTATAAAGTACTAGCTTCTTTATCCCCGACCAAGTCCTTCCCCTTTTTGGCTTACCTCCAGATAAAACACTTTCTTGATCACCCTTCTAAGAGAGGATGCTTTACAAAACCGCCTACGGTTTTCGAGTCCTTATGCTCTGGCCCGCCTCCCCGGAGGCATGTGATCTCGCTGCTTTATGCCTCGTTGTTTAGAGAACCCTTTGTTTCCATGCAAGCGGAGCACGCCTTTTGGGAGGCGAGGTTAGACAGAACGATTGAGAAGAAAAGCTAGGAACGAGTTCATTGGTTTATCCATAAGGGCTCCCTGAATGTGAATACACAGGAGAATGGGTACAAGATCAGATCACGGTGGTATAAGACACCTGACCTTCTCCATAAATTTATTCCGAATGTAACAGACCGGTGCTGGAGATGTGGCAAGGACTTGGGCACTTTTCTCCATATTTGGTGGGAGTGCACACTGATTCAGCCATATTGGCGTGAGGTGCATAGTGCGACGACAGCGATCTCCTCGCTCCCGCTGGAGTTCTCCCCGGCACAGTATCTTCTTCACCTCTCCAAAATATCCAGAAAGAGTTACCGCAACTCAGTAGCGATTCACATGATAAACGCGGCCAGACTGTGTGTACCCGTCCATTGGAGGTCCACAGTGCCACCGTCTATGAAGGAATGGGTAACACGTATTAATCACATTGCAGCGATAGAGGAGCTGATATACACTGCACAAGATAGGATCTCAAAATTTTCGTTTACCTGGGATGATTGGTTCAAATTTAATAAATCTGCTGAATATCAGGCGCTGCTGTCAAGGAGCGTTTGACTGGATCCCGTGTCAGAGACTCTCTTGGCTGACACATAGAAACTGCAAGATACGACCGTATTACTCCAGTGTCAGACTGGACGGAGAGGGTAGATGGTGGTTCCCCCACCCCCTCTCCTGGTAGTTTCCCTGGGAATTCTCCCTCCTACTCCCCCCCCACCCCTCCCCTCTTTCATACCTTCTTTCTCTCGTTTTTTCTTAGGTTATTTTTTTCCCTCCCTTTTCTTTTCTTTTTTTTTCTTCTTTTCTTTCCCCTTTTTTTTCTGTCTACGCCCAATCTGATGATGTGCGGATTTGGGGGCGTTGGGGTTACTTACGGGTGGCCCCTATAATCATCAATCTCGAGATGGGCACCCCCTTAGGGACTGTTCTTGAAGCTATCAGATAGGCTCTGAACTACAGTTACTTAGGCCTCTACTTCCCAATACGCTGGATAGACCTGGTAGCACTGGGTCCTACCTCGAATGACATAGTTTCATCACCGGTTAACTCTTGAAAATCTTTCTGCTCCTAGGAGCGACTGTGTCAATAGTATTTGTGGGAAGTATATCATGAGGTTTGTTAGACATGTACGGGAGGTTTCTGTCTTCCTTGTAGAGCCTAAGCTGTCCTGTGTATGTATTTTTTTTTGTGTTCATTGTCACGCTTGATATTGGCTGTAAAGTTATTTTATTTTCTTAAAGTGGTTGTAAACCCACTTTTTCAACTTGCACCTACAGGTAAGCCTAGATTAAGGCTTACCTGTAGGTGCAAGAAATATCTCCTAAACCTACACGGTTTAGGAGATATTTAGTAAAAATGACATTGCTCCGTGTCTACGGCGCATGCGCGCCGTAGAGAACGGCGCATTCATGGGGTTAATCCCATTCACAAAATCGGCTACTTCCCAGCAATAGCTGGGCGTAGCCGATTGTGACGGCTCTTGCGCGCATGCGCAGAGTGACGTCACCGCCGCTCCGGCCAATCACAGCGCCGGAGCGGCGCTGTGATTGGCTGCAGCGGCGATACCCGGAAGTAACCTTCCGGCTATCGCCGCAGCGATGGATGCGGCTAGATGGAGGGACGCGGACGGCTTCGGGGGCCCCGATCTAAGGTAAGTGGTACATAATGAGCTAATATGCTAGTCATACTAGCTCATTATGCCTTTCTCTTACAGGTGGGGGAAAAAAAAAACCTAAATGTGGGTTTACAACCACTTTAAATAAAATCTTTCTGGATAAAAAAAAAAAAAACTTGAGGTGGAGCGGCCATTTCACCTTAAAGTGTGCATTAATCCCCTATCTGTTTATTTGAACTGTGAACAACTCTATTGCTAGTATCTATACCTTCTATATGGAAGGATTATTCATCTGATTACTGCATATATATTGTCTATCCAGCCTTTTGAAACCGCTGAAGATTGTTACATTTCTTGCCAACAGCCTTACTTTGGAAGAATTTTCTTAGCATGGTGCACCCATTGGTGGATATTTATTGGACACATTCACTTATTTTGAAATTTTTTTTGTTTCTTCTTTGATTTTTATGGTATAATTTTGACACTTGAAGTGAATAGAATGAGCGCACTATTTACCCTTTTATTTTAATCACCTAGTTTGATCCCAGTAATGTCCTTTTATATGGAGAACTCAATGGGGAAATGTAACACCAAAATTTAAAAAAGGAACAAAAAAAAAACCACCAATATTTGGCTTTGTTGGGACGGACTGGTGATTATTTCGGAGGTATCTCAAATCCAGTCTTTGTGAAAGATACTATAAGCCAGATTGAATATAGAATTCAATGTGGAAAAAACACACAAATATGCAACATGTTACATGACCAATTTTTCCTTAGGGTAAACTCTTGACTTCGCCCATTTGGGGCAAATTGACAGTCTCTCTTAACAGCCCACACCCTACTTGCTTAGGCTTACAGTTCCTGTGCTCCTTCTTTGACCCTGTTTGGCTGCCGACACCATGAGTTAAAAACCTTGTGTGTATCTGTGTGTGGGCTTAAATGGGGCTAAGAATCTTTCCCCTAAGTCCAAGTGAAAGTGCTTTAGCCTGGTAGGGGAGAAGGTCACATGTTCCCCTAGGGTTACCTCCAAGGGTTCCAGCAGGCGAATGGAGCAGCGCAGGGGGACGGGGCATAAAGCCCTGTACACACAATCGGATTTCCTATGGATTCAAATCCAATGGATTTTTCCATCGGAATTCTGATGAAGCTGACTTCCATCAGTCTTGCCTACACACCATCAGTCCAAAATCCGACAGTCCCAAACGTTGTGATGTAAAACACTCCGACGAGCCGAGAAAAATTAAGTTCAATGCTTCTGAGCATGCGTCGACTTGATTCTGAGCATGCATGGGTTTTTTGTCCGATGGAGTTCCACACAGACGATCGGAATTTGCTATCGTTTTTTTTTCCATCGGATAAATTTAAAACATGTTCTATTTTTTCTCACCGATGGAAAAAATACCGATGGGGCCCATACACGATCGGTTTGTCTGATGAAAAAAGTCCATCGGACTGTTTTCATTGGTAAAACCGATCGTGTGTACAGGGCATATTTCTTCCAAAGAAAACTTTGCACTAAGTAGGAAAAACCTACAACCCTTTACTAGATCTCAAAACAATCTAGCTTAATCATTTTAAACAAGTGAAGTGAGTGCCAGCTCATTTACTAAAGTTATTTTTATGTACATTCTTACTAACAAAGCCCCAGCAGTGATTAGTGTCTGTTTTTTGTTTAGTGCAACATGCAATCCCTGACATACATCCCCTGAGATTTTATTGGCAAGCATCAGTTTGGGGATTTGTCAAACTAACTAGTAAACAGGAGATGCAGAACTTAGAACTCACTAGTGTAACTAAACCACAGAGGAAGAATTCTTGGCTGGTAAATGCAGGCTTATTGAGTTAAAAATTGCAGTATATAGGTAATTTTAGAAAAAATAAGTGAAATGTGTTGCTTACAGTAAGTTATTTTGAATTAAAACGACAGCTGATGTAGCCAAAAAAGCAAGTATTTCAATGTTACAAGTAAGAATAATAATGAAAAAAATACTCCTTTGTCTGTTGAATCCAGTGGAAAAAACTATCTAATCCTTTTTAGTTGCTGTAGAATAATCCAGGTATTGCTTGCCTTTTCACCACAGTAGGATAGCTGGATGTGTAGGTTGATAAGACACCTCTTACTCATTGCCAGTGAGTTTACGAGTCAAAGAGAAAACCCGCACATGCACATGCATGTAAGAATCAGAACCTGTTCCTTGCAGCTATCAGTCAATGCATTTTGAGAGAGATAAACTACTCTCCTTTGTAAGAATGAAGCATGGAAGAGTTCCAGTCTTCTATTATTATCCATACTCTAATCGAAATCCTTAGTGGTTCTGGTAAATATTCATGACCCTCGTGGTTATTAGTGAATGTTTTGTGGTCCAGGTAAATGTTCCTAATGATCCATTTTTTAATCAGTGCAGCCTTCCTGCATATTAATGGGAAATGTACTTACTAATTAAACACAAGCATTTATTATTAAGTTGTATTTATAAACAAGGTCATAAAAATAGTAGCCATTTGTCCAAGTGGGTATGACACATTAGGCTCTCATTTTCTAATGATCAACGGGACACCATTCTCTATTTTGGCCACAAATTGTCAAAAGCCATTAAAAACAAGAGTCAGTAATCAAGATCTTATTAAGACAATATAGATTCTGTTTGTTTCTATGAAGGTTTTATCCACAGGTTTCCACTATGTGCTGGCAATGCCAAAAGAAACTTGGCACAATCCTTTATATAATTTGGCAGTGCTCTATTCAGGGGATTCTGGGATGAGATCCAAACACTTGGTTTGGCACCCTCTTTCTCTACTCCCCATACCCTTTTAACTTTCTAACCCAGTGTTTCTCAACTCCAGTCCTCAAGGCACACCAACAGGTCATGTTTTTAGGATTTCCATTGATTTGCACAGGTGATTTGAGCAGTTTCACTGCCTTAGTAGTTACCACAGCTGTTTCGTCTGCAGGAAATCCCAAAAACATGACCTGTTGGTGCACCTTGAGGACTGGAGTTGAGAAACACTGTTCTAACCTATACCTCCTTTTCTATTTCCCCCTTCTTTACAGTATCTAAAACCCCCATGGATATTACCCTCTCCCCAAAGATGAGATAGTCCATTTCATTTAGGTGCATGTCTTTCTTGAAAAAAATCTAGAATTTGGAGGAAGCAAGAGGTACTATTCAAAAATAGCAATGGATAAAATAACTTAAGTTATGTCATAACTTGATGCATAGCAAATGAAGCTGACCTTTAACATCATAATATGCCATCTGAGGTATTTATAATGAAAACATATGTTGTGCTTTTACCTAAGTATGCATTTTCTGAAACTTTGTTGTATGTATATATGCTCACTGGACAATATATTAATGTACTACATTAAAGATTAACTAAAATGCATATTATAAAAAAGATAAAAAAACTAATAAAAATTGGAATAAAAAAAATAAAAAAAAGCTACTTATTCTACCTCTGAGTTTAGTTTATTACTACTAACTCAGAGTTCAATGTATTACTACTACTGGCCATTTTTTTAGAATCAATTAATTACAAGATTAATATTATTAAAGTTGCAGGTGTGTTCGCAGCAATTAATATTTATTGATTTAAATAGCATTTTCCAACACGGCACGAGGCATGGTCAAGCCATGAAGCCCTGAAGTTTTTCTTGTCCTTACCTGGCTTAGAAGATTGTGATAACACTTAAAAGTTAGGTTCACCTTTATGAATATATTTCATGTCACACCATATTTAGGGTGTAATATGTATATGTTGGTAATCACCTGCTTCCCACCCCAGACCCCTCCACATCACAGCATGTGTAGGTTCCTCTCCCCTGCAGCTGTTCTCACATTTAAAACTGGTGTGGCTGTGCAGGGCTCCACTTGCACATCCGAATCATTCATTTACAGTAATCTGCGTTGTGACAGACAGATTTGTAGTACTCAATGGACTATGTGTACTGTAAACAGAACATTTGTAATCCATTGATAACTCCCCCAGCTTTCTAACTGAAAGGCTGTCCAGAGGTACGGCCAGAGGGCCGAAAGAAGTGTCTGTAGGAGACTTACATTGCACCTGCAATCCATTGATCATGGGTATAATGCTTTGTAGGCTTCTGTGGAAAAAATAATAAATGCACATTTTTTCCTGTAAAAATATGTGTATTTATTATGTTTTTCTTAAAGGTGCACTGAACCTTATATAGGATGGCTGTTCCTTTTTTATGATTGAAAAAACTATGTGTGGCCCAATTCTGCCTTCCATGTCTAATGGGAAATCCAAATTTACTTCAAATATTTGGTTTAAGTTTCACTGAAGACACACTTGTCATGGAATTTGAATGTTATGGTTTTTGCATAATTTGGTCCTACTATAAGTAAAATATTAGAAACATTAGAATGTAATTTTCTTCAGGGACAGATACTGACAGTATAAGTGTGAGTTGCAGCTGTAAAAAGGAAAGCAGTCATTAATATAATTTAGATAAAACCCAGCAAATTCCACAGAACCTGAGAATAATAGCTCTACCACAGTAATTAATAAGGATGAGACAAACACATGGGTTTGGTTTGCGGAAGTTCGGGTGAATATATCAAAAGTTTGGATACTGAATCTGAACCCCGCTGAATCTGTCAAAACAATTTTCTCAATTTTTAAGGCTAATAGCCAAGGGATTGGCAGAAGAATTCATGTGGGGGGTGGGGGGCATGTATAAATGTAAAAAAAACTAAATTGTCAAAATGAAAAACATTAAAAAACGCACTATTCCTTTAAAAAACCCTGCTTAGGGGTGGGGGTCCCCTAAACCTGCACGTGAAGTGCAATGTCTCAACCATATAAATAAAGTGGTATAGATAAATTACATTTACAAAAGAAGAAAATTAAAACGCAGCAAATTCACCTTTCTTTGTAAACCTCTTTTATTTCATAGATAATGCAATGGGAATCCCTCTAAATACATACCAGACCCTGTTCAAGGAGGAAGAGTGTCTGATGTGTATTTTAAGGAGGTACCCATTGCCTAATTTACAAAATGACAAAAGCTTGAATAAAATGTCCCTTTTGCTATGCATGGTATCGATTTTGGCCGGGGGGGGGTTAACACGCAAGGGGTCTGCCCTCCCTCCTTCTAAGCCATACCAGGCCACATACCCCTGCCTGGTGTGTGTTGGGGAGCAAGGGGGCTTATGGGATTCTGCAAGCCCCTTTAAAGACAGGGTGCCCCCAGATATCTGGCACCCATTACATGAATAAGGGTTTGTAATTGAAAAAGGAGTTTGTAAATAAACACACACACAAGTTTTTTATTTAAAAAAAAATAACCCTCACCAGAAAAATAAATAAAAAATCCAGCACTGTAAATTCAGCGTCAGTCCTAATAAACATTGCCCTCCAATTGTTGACCGCTGATCACTGAAAGTAAGAACCCATCAATACACTCACATATTGCTTACGCCACACATGACAACTCTCCAAAGTTGTCATTAAGTTTTTAAACAATAGGGTTGGAATATGGACAATTGGTCTATGGCCATGGCAAAATTTAGTCAGTGATGTCACCACCATTACACTCCTTTGCTTATTTGGGTTTTAATTCCCAACCATGTAAGTGAATATGGTGGTGACATTGCTGTTTTGTTAAAGTGAAACTTTATTAAAAAAAAAAAAAAAAAAAGACTTTGAACAGGCAGGCTTTTTAAAGTGGTTGTAAAGTCAGAATCATCAATAAGTTTCATCCCCTCTGTTTTATCTAGATACAAAGTACTATGTATCTGTTTTTAAAAAATCGAATCCTCAGAACCTTCTCTTACAGCACTTATGTACTGTTACGTGTCCTCTTCCGCTCTCCTTCCCTGATCTAAGGAAATCGGTGGGAGGGGCTGAGATTCCCCTCTGACGTCAGTGGGCCAGCAGATGGATGTCACGTAAACACACATGGGTGCTGTGCAAGAAGGTATTTAGGATTAGAATTGTAAAAAAACAGACACACTGTACTTTGTATCCTGATAAAACAGAGAGGATGCAAGTCATTTGTAAACGGTACTTTCATACCACAGGGAATAGCAGCAGGAGGGATGGGGCAGGGAGGAGATCAGCTCTCACACACAGGCTTCTGGGCAGGTAGGGAGAGGGAGAGACTCAGAGCAGTGAGCAAGATGATGGAGGCACGTAAACTGACCATGGTATCATGGATCAGCAGCCATGATTACTGTGGTTAGCACACACAAGTGGACACATGAACATTCTGAATCAACCAGGTATTTTACAACATAGAAAGGGAAAAATTATACTGCAGAAGTACTATGCTATAGATCAGCCTTTCTCAACCTTTTTACCCATGGGGAACCCTTAAAATAATTTTCAGGTCTCGGGGAACCCCTGATAAAACCCATTTATTGGGGGTCAGTGGGAACAATGCCCCTTACTTTGGTGGTTGCTATAGATCATGGCTTTAAGGAAAATAAGTTTTTTTTTCCTTTTAGGGTTACAACCACTTTAATGCAGTAGAAACACTCAGAGGGTGATTCACCAAGAAGCTGATGAAACTGCAACTGTGAACTAAATTACTTCGCAAGGTGTGAAGTAATAAAGCTCACTGAATAGCGCTCAGGTGTCAAGATGATAAATATGAAAGCTATGATAAATGTGCTGCCTGTAAAAAATTTTCCTTATTGTGTGTAATTACACAACAAAATGTTAGTAAATACCATAACAGGACTCCCGTGCATGCATTGAAGTTAGGTCATCTCATCCCAGCCAATTAAAATGGCTGAAGATCTGAACCCAGAAGAAGACTGGCTGTCTGCGTTGGCGGGGGAGCTCCTGGACACCGCATTGATTGAGTGGAGTTAAGTATAGTTCCGCTTTCAGGACTTGGCAGTGCCTGCACCTGCTCGTGCCCTTAACAATCTTTGACAGCTATTATACACAATGTTGTTCAAACCTCAAGCTTATCTTTAGTTATTAGCCAACAAAGGCCAATTCGAGTGGAAGCCTGTATGTTATTTTATAGAGGACTACTAACCCAGAACATCAGAAACTCAAGTGGACAGTGGACATGGGGAGAACATACATTCTCAATAAAGATCATGTATCATTACAATAGTGCTCATCATTTAAAATTCATGCTATGTAAAAGCAATTGTAGGTCTCAGTTTTGCTCCCACCATTCATCCTCCCTTTTTAATTTTCTTCCTTGCATTAGGACGTGCTGGTTGCTGTACACAGTACAAGGGTTTTCAGACATCCTATGTAAAAAGGACCTGAGTTTGATTGTGAAAAAAAAAAAAGGACCTGAGTACCATCATCCTAAAATACTACCCAAACATCAGTGCAGGGAAGTTAACTGTATTTGCTCAGCCATTCTACTAAATTTATCAGCAAGATAACCCAAATAAATAAATGACAAACTGACCAGCTGTGTCATAACATAACTGTCTGCATCTATTTTTATAACAAGACAGAGTCCATTAACTTATCCGCTTCCACAGGAAGATACACTGTCTGCTACTTAGCAGTGGAGTATTTTGGAAAACACGTATAGGTATGCCAGACCGGAGAAATTGGTCTATAAAAAAAACTCATCATAAATAATTTAGAGACAAATGATACAACTGACAGCCTGCTAATGCAAGGCAATGTTAGGAAAGCATGTCATTACTCCGACCTGTATTGCCATACAATAAAGACACCACAGTGACAAAATAAAAGGAAGCTGACTAATTTATCACCCATTTATGAAAATATTAAAAGGCAGTTAATGTGTACAATTTACACAATTTACATTTGCACCTTAAAATGAAACAATTGCTTGATATTTTCATACCCTTCTATATTTTCAAATGAGTTGCTGTTTATGTTTGGGTGCTTACAATGTTCTTTTATTTAGTAGTGTTGCAGGCTATAATGTAAAAAAATAACAACGCCCTTTTTCTCATCAGGTTGTTGTGGGCTGCACTGTGTATAACGTGTATATACAGAAAATGGTGAGGTATGTAGCTACAGTGATCTGTGAGCATAGATTACCCCTGGTAAATAGTTAGAGCTCAAAAGTCAGTGTTTCCAAAAAAGACAGTAAATGAAAAGTGCTCTATGAATAGAGGAGGAAGACCTTTCATTTATCTGCCCATCCTCCATTCACATTTCATTGCTGGAAGCCATAGTACAGCTTCTACTGTATGAATGGGGCAGAAAGGGTGGGCATAGTAGGCCCTGTTGATGAGTGCCTGTGACAGTTACAGCGGCTCATGGTAACCCAGCAGCAACAAAGTTTACCACTGTGGGGTTATTGGGGGGCACATAGGACTGAACATTTCAACAGAGAGCAGGCACCAGCACAAGGGATACTTAACCATAAGTTCAAGTTCATGTAAGTATTGTCCCTGTGACTATTTAAAAAAATAACCACTTCCCACACAGCCACTGCATATAAACTGTTGGGTGGGACAAGTGTCGATCTCGGACACAGGACATTCCTGATTGGGAGATCCACTCTCTGATTGGCCCTTGTGATTATGTGATGGCTGTGTCCAATCACAGCCACAGCCATCACACAATGTAAACAAACAGCACATGGCTGTTGATCGGCTCTACTCCTCACTAGGGATGAGCTTCGAGTTCGAGTTGAACTCATGTTCGACTCGAACATTGCCTGTTCGCACGTTCGCCGAACAGAGAACAATTTGGGGTGTTCGCGGCAAATTCGAAAAGCCGCGGAACACCCTGTAAAAGTCTATGGGAGAAATCTAAAGTGCTAATTTTAAAGGCTTAGATGCAAGTTATTGTCATAAAAAGTGTTTGGGGACCCGGGTCATGGCCAGGGGACATGTATCAATGCAAAAAAAAGTTTTAAAAACTGACTTTTTTTGGGAGCAGGGATTTTAATAATGCTTAAAGTGAAACAATAAAAGTGAAATATTCCTTTAGATTAACCTTGATAATTAGCACTTTTGATTTCGAACGTTCGAGTCCATTGTATTTAATAGGGTTCTAAAGTTTGCGCAAACTTTAGGTCTGTTCGCAGGTTCTGGTGCGAACCGAACAGGGGGGTGTTCAGCTCATCCCTACTCCTCACACAGAGGGCAGATCTGTGCAGCCTGTCAGGGATAGATGTGTAACTGCTGATTTACTATGCAGTTACACAAATGTAGCGGGTACTTGAATTTAGGGGAAGCATCTGGGTGGTAGTGTAACCCAGATGCCTTGATTGTTAGGAAATTCAAGGTTCCCTTTGTGAATCTTGGAGGACTCTGGTGGTGTGAAGTTCCCGCCGGCCTATAGGTGGCATTGTTGCCTTGGACCGGGGCTGAACTCGCACCGCAAGACTGTACCTTTTTGTCCTCCCCTGGAGCTGGTACAGCGGGGCGGGGAACTCGCTGTGGCGCGAAGGGAGAGGTCATAAAAGGGGCGGACGCCCTGATCACGGGGTTAGAGTCCGGAGCCAGAAGATGCGGCCGCACCCAGGCACCTTCAGCCTGGGTGCTGGCGTTCCGGTGTTCCAGGCCTAGGTGCCCTTGACCTAGCCGGAGCAGAGATGGAGTCCATCTCAGGCACCTTTAGCCTGGGGTGAGGTACTATGGCGGATGCCTGGGGCTCAGTACCTTCGACTGAGTTCCGCGAGGGTGGAGGAATCTGAGGGGGGCCCTAACTCCTTGTGTGCCCGTGTCTGAGTTCATGAGGACTGGTGTGCAGTAACTTCTCTGAAGAGTCCGGCGCAGCATCGCTGGTGACAGAGAGGCCTCCATTTCTCCCTTGGACGGATTTCTTCCTCTGACAGGGGCAGAGTGAGCGAAGGTAATTCATGTTCTATATCACCTAGTCAGTGGCAGTGACTATTCACCACTGGTGACAGCACAGTGGTCAGCAGCAGAAGGGAAAGGATTGTGCCTCGATCTGTCCCCATTGTTCAAAGTAAAGAGAATGTTTTATTGCTTGGCAAGAAGAATAAAACTGAGTTGGACCTATTCACTGTGTGGAACTCTGGTTACTAGAAGCAAAGGAGTCAGGGACGAAGTACTGGACTTGACTCTCGTACACCTACACCAAAGCCCAATTTGCTGGCCTTCACCTCTTAGCTATGGAGGACATGGGCCGTGGTGTGACTTATCCCTCTCTCCCAGGTACCCCTAGACAACAGCCATATAACCGATGAAGATAGAGAGAGGAGGGAGCGGCCACGCTACACAAAGATCACACACAGTGCAGCCATCCGTCACTAGTACACCAAACATCATCTGTCACAGTGTCCAAGTGAATATGAACATCTGTCACAGTGTACCAGTGTCCCATCAACATCTGTCACAGTGTACCAGTGCACATCAACATCTGTCCCAGTGCACCTCTGCAATAGTTTCCCATTGCAACATCAACATCTGTCAGTGTCACAGTGGAGCAGCAACATCTCCCGGTGTCTCTAGTGGACCGTCAACATCTGTCAGTGTCAGTGGAGGTATATAACTGGCAGCGTCTCCAGCTCTCACACCTGCTCTCACAGAGTTAGCAAGGGCCCAAATCAGGAAGGGGGCTCCTCAGAAATGCCTTGCGGCCCACCCCTGTCCTGATTTAGTCTCTTGCTAGCTTTGTGGGAGCGGGTGTGAGAGCTGGAGACGCTGCCGGTTATATACCTCCATATGGTGGGTCTGAGCTTGTCCCCATAAGGGCTTATCCCCAACACAAGGGCCATCACTTCTGATGGCTGGCTGCTTGATTGGAAATCCACATCCACCCTGTGTGCAGCTTGTGAGATACTTTTATGTAAGTGTATCTGAATAAAGTGTTACTTGTTTTTACTATCACACTGACCCAGGCGCCCACTTCCTGCTGTTTCTGTAAGCCATACCTCGCTGCAAACCCTGTGTAGGAGAGTACAACCAGGCCATGCCCCCAACACATTTAACTCTGCCCCTGGAGCTTAACCACGGAGATTGTACTAGAAAGTGGGGTGTCACATACACAACAAAGAATTAGGGCCCATACCACCTGTGGTATTGCCATACCCGGGAGCAGTAGCAGAATGTGTAATTTTCATCTATTTTTGTTGATTTATCAAACAATAAAAAACCCAGTAGTGATGAAATACCACCAAAAGAAAGCTCTATTCGTCTAAAAAAATGCTAAAAATGTAATCTGGGTACAGTTTTGTAAATGTCATTCAAAGTGTGAGACCACTGAAAGCTGAAAATTGGTCTGGGCAGGAAGGGGATGGAAGTATCTGGTATTGAGGTGGTTAAGTAAGCTTAAAAGGTAACTCCACTTTTGTGAAAAAATAAATAAAATAGCAGATAAAAAAGATAATATAGCACATTCTATTGCTAATATGTCCTACTGTAATTGAATGCTATTAAAAATTACCTATTAGTCTGCAGCACTGTAATTTTCTGTAAAATTCAGTGTAATATGGCAACCTAGTGACCCAGAAATTAAATTTCCTGCTTGTTTGATTGACTTACTGTTTTCACAAGAGTCTACACTAAGATACAAATCAGATTGTAGGCATCCTCTGCAACAAAAATTTAATTTTTAGTGAGATACTACCAAAGGATTATTCACTTCTAAAGGTATTTAAACCCTGCATTAGAACACTGTAAGTTCATCAGCTAAAGTGGATCTTGACCTGAAGTTACCTACTTTATTTTCCTCTCCCTCAGCCTAAGCCTAAGAAATGTTATTCAGTACCAGGATCTGTTTTGCATTCAGCCTCGTACAGGCTGGGGGACAGCCAGCCCTAGGAACCAATCAGAATTTGCTGAAGTGCCCATTTGAGGACAAGAAATATGTTAAAAGGTGGAGAAAGAGAGTGGCTTCTACTACCCCTATTATTGTCCAATCAGCAGCAAATGACTTGCTAAGCGATTGCTAAGCGATTGCTAGACTTGTTAGTCCATATTGCATGACTCCAGACCAACTTCTTTGCAAACATTCTGCAAGTCTGCTGCAAGATCTGGTTTAGTTATGTTGTGCAATAGTCATCCCACCACAGGGATCATTGTGGCTGAATTTTCATGCTGTAGATTCACCACTGCATCTTTGCTCGTGCTGGAGACTTGCCATGGAAATTTGCTACAAATTGGAAAAGTGTCAACTAGAACTTTTGCTTCAAGTGCTCTGCAAGTGTACAAACTGCCATTGAAAATGTACAGCAGGTTAACAGACTTCCAATTCAACACTGCCACATATTTGTGGCAATTTATCGTTGCTATCTGGGATGTGTGACAAGGTTGTCCTACTGGGACAAATGGGGGGGGGGGGGCATGGATCTGTCATTGATGTTTGACAGGGGTGCATAGATAAACTCTATGTATAGGGTTCTATATATGCACTTCCCGAACAAGCCTTTCCTGGCACTTTTTGTTAGAAAATTACTTAGAACTCCCAAACATTATCTATATTTTCTTTAGAAGAGACTCTAGAGAATAAAATGGGGATCGTTGAAATATTTTATGTCACACTGTATTTGCGCAGTGCTTTTTCAAACACAATTTTTTCGAAATAATACACTTTAATGAATAAAAAGAAAAATTTAATATATCCCAATTTTTTGGTGAGAATACGAAAGATGATGTTACTCAGAGTAAATAGATACCTAACTTGTCACGCTTTAAAATTGCACACGTCGGGAATGGTGATAATGTACAATACTTAGAATTCTCCATAGGCAACACTTATTTTTTAATGTTTTTAATGTTTCAATCTTTTTTATTGCAAAAAAGAGGAAGACAAACAATATAAACACAATGGTATCAAAATACAATTCACATCAAAAAGATAAACCAGGTAAGTATCAAAATATGTAGGAGAAAACATCTTAAGGCAGAAAAGTCTAATGGAATTGACGTTCCACTCTCTGTGGGTGAGGCAATGATAGGACTACTGAGCCAGCAAGATTACTCCGTAGGGTACAAGCACCAATATGTCTAGACTTAAAAGATGCCAAACCCCTAATTAAACCAAAATATATTTACAGCCCAACCAAGACATCTTCACAAAGGGGCTCAGGACTGGAGCAAATATATCAGGGCTTCCGACCAAAAGACTTGGGAGGGAGCTACCTTTAAAGCACCCCACAGAGAAGCCTGAGATTAGACAGAATATACACAAATATAAAATGTAAAGTTTCTATCCAATTAATCTGTCCCTCTGAGCTTTGGTGATAGAGTGTCCTGTCCCAAGTGACACGGGGATATGCCCACTGGTGGGGGACTACTATGACAATGAAGAGTCTTTACCCCCACTTATATCTATATAAGGCTGAATAAACTAAATATATCAAGTGAATATTATAAAAACTGAGTTTATAAAAACTGAGGTGAGAAAAAAAGGGAAAGGGGATCTGGGAAGGGATAAAGGAACAGAACAGGGAGGAAAAGGGAAGGAAAAATAGAAAGATGGGGTAAAGGGAAAATACCTATGCAGGAGTTCCAAGCGTGATATGCTAGGCTAACAGAGAGTGATAAACAATTAAGACTTAATAGGTACCTTCATATAACAAGCCCAGGGTTCCCAAATCAGTTCGAATTTCTCACTATTGTTCTGAAGTATGCTACCAATCTTTTCTTGGGACATAATCCAAGATATTTTGTGCTTGGCAAGGATGAGGGAGACTGAAGGGCTCTTCCACGCATGGGCAATCATGGTTTTAGCTCCTAGTAAAATGAAGAAGATCAAGGCCTGAGTGGATTTGGGAACCTTAGGTATTCGTTGGTAGAGAAGGGCAATCCCAGGATCCTGGGAAACAATATTCCGGTAATTTTGAGGACACGTTCAATTTTTGTATAGGTTACCTGTTTAGAGTTACAGAGGAGGTTTAGTGCTAGAATTATTGCTGTCACTCTAATATTAACGGTAATACCTCACATGTGTGGTGTGAACCTGACTTTTTTTAACCTGACTACCATAACTATGTAACAAAACTGGCTACAGAAATAAATCCTTTGGTAGGAAACACAGTTCCCTCCAGATATTAGATATGGATATTTACATGAAGCCAAGCTGGCCCAATATAAGTGCAAAGAATGTAAATCCTGTATAAATCCTGGAGTTCAGCTTTAATACCATGAAATAACTGCTACAAATAACAGTTAACATATCATTCCATCCAAAAATACTTTTAAACATTTACCATTAACACTCTTCTGAACATTTTCATGAATATATGTTTTTCTTTTTTGGCAATGCTCTACAATTTTTTTAACTCCAGAGAGAACCATGCGTTCACCGCGGCACTGAGAATTACATTTAAGAGATGCTGGTGCGGAGCACAAGGCTGTCTTATCAAAGTGGGTGACGGAACATGGATGTGGGAAGCAGAGCATGTCCTATTTTCTACAGTCCCTGTTCCATCATTTGCTTTGGTAAGACGGCTGCGCAAACCGCATCGCCGTCTCTTCACCAAGATCAGTCATATCCAGGAGAGTATTTTTCTCTTCATTATTCTCTTGTCAAAGCAGAGAACGAAGAAATGACAGCCTTGAATACTAGCCATAGTAAAACGATCAAAATACCAAAATAAAGAATTCTAATTTAAGTCTTATACAGAGAAGAATGAACTATTTAAAACAAGAAATCAGACCCTTGTAAAGTTCTTATATGAACTGCCAGGGATATCCAGGTACAATTGGAAATGTGTTGAAGTCAGATAGTCCAGCCAATTATCTTTAAATGTCAATTTTCAGCAAATTTTTCATATGTGCTTCTGGAGCCTGTTATTACACATTTCAGCAAAGTGAAACCTCCCTCTCATAGTTCATTGTGTATGGGTAAAGCTGCAATAGGCTTAAATAGAGGGTGGTTCCTGCACGCAAAGGGGTTGATTTACTTAAGGCAAATAGAGTGTGCGCTTTGCAAGCTCAGTTGCTCCAGGGCTTAGAAAATGAGGAGAAGCTCTGCTGACTTCTATCAGCCAATATTTTTTTTTTTATATGTTAAGCAAGAATGCAATTGAGAAGAATATCCACAACATTTGGGCAGTAAAATAACACAGTGAAATAGCCACATAATAAGGTCCAGCTAGCAGCATGCGGTTAAGTAGCTGTTAGCAGAGTCAGCCGTATAAAACAAATCGGCTAGCCAGCCATACAGTTGAACAACAGTGAATGAATGTCGTACAACCAATAATGCCCTGTACACACGATCGGTTTTACCCATGAAAACAGTCCGATGGACTTTTTCATCGGACAAACCGATCGTGTATGGGCCCCATCGGTCTTTTTTCCATTGGTGAGAAAAAATAGAACATGTTTTAAATTTATCCGATGGAAAAAAAAAACGAAAGCAAATTCCGATTGTCTGTGTGGAACTCCATCGTAGAAAAAACCCACGCATGCTCAGAATCAAGTTGACGCATGATCAGAAGCATTGAACTTAAATTTTCTCGGCTCATCGGAGTGTTTTACGTCACAGCGTTTGGGACGGTCAGATTTTTGACTGATGGTGTGTAGGCAAGACTGATGGAAGTCAGCTTTATCGGAATTCCGATGGAAATATCCATCGGATTTGAAACCATAGGAAATCCTATCGTGTGTATAGGGCTTTAGGGGGAGGTCCCAATATAGATTGTTGGGGAAATGTGACGTCAATTGGGGGATCATTTGAGAGTAAAATAGTTAAATACTATTGTGTATATAGGAAACACTGTGCCATTGGTTGTTGTTGATCAATAGTTAAAACTTGGATAAAGGAAAATTTTGGATAAATGACTTGCAAATATCAAAGAATTTGTGAACCCTGGTTTTTTTGTCTAAAGAGGCCTCAATCCATTCCATGCAAAATACATAAGTTATTTTTTCTATGATGTACTTGTACTTTTAAACTGACATTTCTCAGCGGTTTACCTTGCCTACCTTCCATCTTTTCCCAGAAAGGGCATTATAATATAGCTTTTCACTTAGTTTGGTATTATACACAGCTATTATGACAAAGTGGTGGATGCCTTATTCTGCAAAGCTGTATATGAACAGCACTGAAAATATCATATTCAGGCATCCAATGCACCCTCAAGTGGCCTGTGATCGCTGTGATGAACAATCACAGTGATCACTAACAGAACCAGTGTAGAGTTTACATTGGAGAGCCTGTCCCTGCCACATGCAAGAGAGTGTACAGGACACTGGGAATGTGTCCTGGATGGCAGGTATGTTTCCCCATATTTTAGTTGTGGTCCAGGCAACAGGGGACAACTTGAATGCAGTTTGAGTACTCAGGAGTTCTCATCCATGCAGGATTGGTTTCTGAGGTAGTCCACTTGGAGAGGAGGGGACTGATTTACAGTGCTCTCAAGAAATGTAAGTTCTCATTTGGGACCCAGGATTTGGATGTGTGAAGAGCTTTGGGTGGGAAAAAAGCCTCCAAATCCAGATTATAGGGGCATTGGTCCATGAAGGGTTAACCCACCTACAAGGAAAGCTTGAAAAGGGACAAGAAGGAGTCAGCCCCTATCTCTGAGGGAGAGTGGAGCGGTTCACAGATGTGAGGAAGTGAGGACTCTGGAGACTGCGACACTGGTTTGCTGAGCTCCTATGGCCATTGCAGTACCCATGAAGCAGACAGGAACCCCAAAATCTTATGTGGGACTGGTATATTGGCAGTGAGCCATTCTCTTGGTTTGAGGGCACCTGGATTATGGATTGCTGGCTTTATTTTTGCTGAAGAAAGCTGTTTTTATCTGCATGTTTTGAAAGAGCATTGAAGAGTGTTCACTTTTAAAGGCGGCTGGCTAGTGATCTCCAGATTACAGGATGAAGATTACAGATCAGCTAATCAGTGGATCCCATGGTTGTGGGATTGTTTCTTTTTCCTTTCTCCTCCACCCCTCCCCTCACCCCCACGTCGCCAGTAGATTACAGCTCCATACTGTTTCCAAGGTGAACTCTATATTAATTCATTCACCTCTCTTATTCTGTGCAACTGTACATTAACCCCTTTATCTTCTTCCTCCCACTGTATGTGACCTGTACATTTGCCCTTTGCCTTCTACTCCCTTTTTGTATCACCTGGATATTTACTGTATCTAGTGCACCATTACCAAGCTTCATGTTTTAACTCCCTCAATACTAGTATTTTTCTTCATTTCCTAAAATCCTGGCAAAAAATTTGATCACATTGGTTTCATTTGAGAGGTGCTATTTAATATTTGTTTTTTTTCTTTATATAATAACAAATTATAAACCAAATTTAAATATTAAATAGCAATACAAAATTAGTCTGGGTCAGACCCAGACTAATTTATCTTTTATATACAGAGCCTATACCACTCCCTCAGACATTCTTCAAAAAGGTACAAAAAGTGTTCCTTTCATTTATATGGAGGGACGGAAACGTGAGAATAGCGTATGACATATTAAGAAGAAGTAAGGAGGATGGAGGACTGGGATTACCAGACATTGCAATGTATTACAGAGCAATGACTTTGGTACGCATACTAAACTGGTGTCATGACTCGAAGATCAAAGCATGGGTTTCGATGGAAAAAAATATGGCAGGCAGAGACATAAAAGGAGCACCATGGATACCACCCAAGATGAGAGGACTGTCCAAATGGACATCCTTATTAACTAGGAACACCTTGGCAGTATGGGACAGAATTAATAAAAATGGCAAATATGCCCAAAGAACATCGCCACTGTCCCCATTAGGAGGGTATCCATGGTTTCCCCCGGGAGAAGAAAAGGGAGCGTTAGGCCCATGGGAATCAGAGGGGAACACAATGTGTTTAAGATATGCACCACTAGGAAAACTAATCTCTCAAGCGGAATTGACGTCAACACAAGGGAAGACGTCAATGTCGAGGTGGAGATATTATCAAATGCAAGATTTCTTCCAAAAACTTGAACCGCGATTAAGAACTCTAAATTCGTTAAATACGTTTGAAAAAATGTGCATGGAAATGTCAAAACTGAACCATCTATTATCTCAAATGTATGGGTTGATACTCAGCGGGGAAAAGGTTGCAAACCCATCTTTTATTAAGGAATGGGAAAAAGAATTAAATTACACATTCACTACAGCTCAAATAAAAAACTTATGGAAGGTAACTCACTCATCGTCAATAAGTTCATCTATCCAGGAGATGCAATATAAATTCCTGACTAGATGGTACCGGACCCCCGTACGCATGGCAAAAATATATTCAGTCGTAAGTAATGAATGTTGGAGGGGATGTAAAGAGAAAGGCACCTTCCTCCATATATGGTGGAGCTGCCCAAAGATTAGAGTTTTCTGGGAAGAAATAGCTCCATGGATAGAAAAGATGACAGGGAAACCTGCGGAATGAACACCATTGAACTTTTTATTCCATGGGTCCATGGGGTCTATAAAACCATATAAAAATAGTATCATACCACACTTACTAAATGCGGCCAAGAAGCTGATACTCAGATATTGGAAACAAATGACATGCCCTACCTTAGCAGAATGGAGAGGAGAAGTAGATAGGATAATGGAAGCAGAAAGATGGATTCATGAAACTAGAAACCAACAGGAGAAATTCAAAAAAATATGGGAAGAATGGGAAAAGAATGTTTAAAGAAGGAAAGAGAGGGAAGAGGGAATATAGAGAAAATGTAACTCTGCTTAAAGCCTAAAAAGAATATCTTGTTCGAATTAGGAGAAAATAAGAGGGAGGGATGAATAATGGACTGCAACTTTTTAAAGAATGTATAGATAGATGATGGTGTGATGATGGAGGGGGTCTCTCCCTGTTTTTTTGTTGTTTTTTTTGAGTCACGGAGTATAAAGAAATAAGGAATGTAGATGAACACATTAGTAGAAGGGGACAACAAACCCCCCTTATATAACACATTTTATTTATCACGACACCCCCCCACCCCTTATCCTCCCTTTCGGGAGGATAGTAAGAGGAGGGAAGGGCATAAAAAGGGAAGGGGTAAGGGAAAAGGAGGTAAATAAAGGGGGGTATGTATAGAGAACACAATAAACACATAGAAGAAATATAGGGAAATTTTCCCGAAGGAGAAAAGATAATAGCTCTCCTACACTTTTTCATGATTTTGTAATTAAAATGATTGAAAGGGAAGGTAAAGGAAATGGAAAGAGGGAAGGGAAAGGGAAAGAAAAAGAAAAAAAGGAAAAGAAATGGAGGGGTTTAATTATTAATTAATTATTTTATTTATTTTATTGCAGGGAGACCCGCCTCTCAAAATCTAATTATATATGCTTAATGTTTGTTATGATTGTGTATATGTCTGATGTTTTGTTATTGTAAATCTTATGGTAAAGAAAATAAAGATTAATTAATATAAAAAAAAAATAGCAATACAAAAAAGTTATTAAATAACACAAAAGAAAGCTTTATCTGTTTAAACAAATGAGATAAAATGTGGTGTAGTGGGTAGCACTCTCGCCTAGCAGTAAAAATCCCAACCACGACACTACCTGCCTGGAGTTTCCATGTTCTCCCTATGCCTGCGTGGGTTTCCTCCGGGTACTCCGGTTTCCTACCACACTACAAAGACATGCTGGTAGGTTAATTAGCTCCTGTCTAAATTGGCCCTAGTAAAAAAAAAAAAAAGAAAGAAAATTAGATAAAATTTATTAAGGGACAGTGCTGCATGACTGAGTGATTATCAGTCAAACTATTTCAGTCATGAAAACCAAAAAATTGCCTGGTAATGATGGGGTAATATAGGCTGGTATCGAAGTGGTTAAAAAACCCACTGAATCTGCGCATAACTGTAGAGCCTTTCTATAAAAAAGGGTATTCTAATGCCTAATTCCATCACATATCACCAAATCAAGATAATTGTTCCTTATTTCAGGATAGTGGGCAGAGCCATGCAAATAATACCTTTAGGCTCCATGGCTAACCACACATCCAAAATTGCTGCTTGTAGTGCAGATATAGCCTAATATTATCCACTTGTCTCAAACTGTTTCAGGCTTCTTGGGCACCATCAGTGCAGGGCATGGAAAACATGACTTCTATGGAATATGGCATGGGGACTAACAAGAAAGTATACCTGTGAAGGTTAGGGTCAGAAGGAAATAAAGGATAAGTTCACCTTTCTGAACAAGTCACATAATACACCTGTGTTTAGGGTGTAACATGTTTAGCTACCTCCCCCCCCACACTCCCGATCCCCCCCTCTTCCTTGTGATAGCTAGAGGGGGATCCACCCCCATCTAATTTCACAATTCAAAAATAGTGCGGCCATGCGGGGCTCCACCCACACAACCGCATCATTCATTCACAGAGTTCTGAGAGTGAATGAACTACAAGTATCGACAGCTTGTAGTTCTCAATGAACTGTGAGGGTGCTGGTGAACACTCTTGTAGTTCATTCATTCTTCCTGGACTTCAGTACCCATCTGCCTGTATGAGAGGTACAGGCAGACAGCTGTACTGAGAGTCTGCCCAAGCCTGACATTGCACCACTGATTGCGGTTGATCGTGGTTGCAATGCTGTGCAAGCTCCTATAAAAAATAAAAAAAATGAAATGCACATTTATTTTTTTAACTTAAAAAAAAAAAGTGCATTTATTAACCTTTTTTTAAGGGCCGGTTCACACAAGATGCAATCCATTGCATTTTTTTTCTGCATCAAAAACGCATGGACAGTAGAGTAAACCTAACTCATAAAGTCCTCTAACCAAACCAGTCTCACAAAAAAGTATACTTATTATCCCCAAAAAAAACTCCTTTCTCAAAGGCTTTCTAAAATTCTATACAACAATGGAAATTTAAAGCACACTTGGCATGAGATAAATCAGCAGGCTGCCATTGTTGACTTCTCCTTTTGAAAATGTTTGTTCCCTGACTTTTGTTAAAGCTTTGTCTTTATATTTTCTGAGTTGCTAACCTAACACGTATAGAGAGAAGAAATTCAGACATGTTTCCAACGTCTCATTTATGCCCCTCAAGCTTAAAAAGATATTAAAGTCTCTTTTTTTTAAGTTAAAAATAACAAATATGTTACACTTACCTGCTCTGTGCAGTGGATTTCCACAGAGCAGCCCAGATCCTCCTCTTCTCAGATCCCTCTTTGGTGCTTCTGGCCCCTCCCTCCCGTTGAGTGCCCCCACAGCAAGCAGCTTGCTATGGGGGCACCCGAGCCACTCCACAGCTCCCTCACTGACTTTGATTGACAGCAGCGGGAGCCAATGGTACCGCGCTGCTGTCTCAGCCAATCAGTAGGGGAGTCCTGGGCAGCCGAGACACTCCTACAACATCGCTGGATCTAGATGGACCTCAGGTAAGTATTAGGGTAGCTCAGGGGGGCAGCTGCACACAGAAGACTTTAAGATAAAAAATAAAAAAACCTTCTGCCTTTACAATCACTTTAAGGCTGGTTAATTTTTCTTTCTTAAATACCTCAATACTGCCATATGCGTACAGCCTTGAATTGTGGTGGTTATACCAGGATCATGGTTGCAGCTACATGGCACCCCTCTTTCCAGCCAATGATTCTCTTTGAAGTAAACATGATCTGAGTGACTATGTAGTCGCTCAATCAATTTTACATTCGGTGGAAGGGGGTTATCCCCCTATCACCATCTCCTGCTGCCCCGGTGGCAAAGAGAGCCCAGCACCGATGTGACCGGTCACATCAGATACACCATGAAGAGTGGAAGGAACAGTTCCTTCCCTTCTTATGTGATGTCAGAAACCAGAAGCAGCGAGTATTTCATCAGTTCTAATTTTGGTTTGTTTATCTAGCACCAGACATCCTGTGTAACTCTAAACTGGTAACCTGTAAAGGCTTTTAACGTGTTGTCTATGGATAATTGAATGTAACATAGTTTGTTGCCATTCCACAGGCATACATAATTATAAAGCATGACATGTTTAGTATCTATTTACTCAGCGTAACATCATATTTTATATTTTACAAAAAAGTTGGGTAGTATATTGTGTTTGAAGGCAGAAAAATCTTATCCCAAAACACCTAAATGATATAAGACAATAGCAGCACTACAAAATGGTGCTAAAAATATAATAAACAGTAACATATAAACTCAATAACACCATGTGATAAGTGAAATACAGTCCATAATGTGATGAAACTGATAGAGAAAATATTGATGAAAAATATCTTTATTTTGTGTACCTTCCACCACACCACCGTGCTGTGAAACCTCCCCTCTGAAAAACGCACTCACCAAATAGATTTGCCTTTCACTTTCGTGTTAGGCTGAATCACTTGTGTATGATCCCATAAATGGAAATACGACTCTCAGCTGGATTACCGTGATTACCGTGATAATCCAGCTGAGAGTCGTATTTCCATCTATGGGATCATACACAAGCGATTCAGCCTAACACGAAAGTGAAAGGCAAATCTATTTGGTGAGTGAGTTTTTCAGAGGGGAGGTTTCACAGCACGGTGGTGTGGTGGAAGATACACAGAATCAATATATTTTTCATCAATATTTTCTCTATCAGTTTCATCACATTATGGACTTTATTTCACTTATCACATGGTGTTATTGAGTTTATATGTTATTGTTTATTATATTTTTAGCACCATTTTGTAGCGCTGCTATTGTCTTATCTCATTTAGGTGTTTTGGGTTAAGACTTTTCTGCTTTCCATTATTTACACATTAAGCGGCAGCTTTAGTTGTTTTTATTTTTTATTTTATTCTTTGGCGCAGCGGTGATAGAGGTTACTCAGGGCGTTTGTATCCTATATCAGCAACATATTGTCAGTATATTGTGTTTGTGTTTATAAAATCATCATAAAATTAATTAAAGTGTATTTTTTCCTGAAAATTTGCATTTGATAAACCGCTGAGCAAATATTATGTGACATGATAAATTGAAACACCAAAATGTTATTCTCCAGGGCCTCTGCTTAAAAA
The DNA here is from genome assembly GCA_029206835.1 of Rana muscosa. Lineage (NCBI taxonomy): Eukaryota > Metazoa > Chordata > Amphibia > Anura > Ranidae > Rana > Rana muscosa. Next base: position 428,468,484 of record CM055121.1, on the reverse strand, counting down.
AACTTTTATGTTTGGAGGTTCTAAGTAGCTTTCTAACAAAGAAAAAAATGCAGTTTTGTACATATATGAGAGAAATATCAGAATTGGCCTGGTTGTAAAGTGGGTACGTCAACACAAGTGATGGTACTTATATTGAATGACAAGAACAATTTGTGCTGCTGGCTGCTCTCATTTCTCCTTATTCCTCTGACCCCGTTCCCTTTTCCGATACCCCAACATCCATGATCTTCCATGCTGTAGGGGTTAATACAAGCCACTAGCCACTGGACCTGTCACAGACACTCTGCAAAAGTTTAGACTATGCCTGCCCTTTCTGCCCTCCTGCTCCATTGATAAACAGCCATGCTATTACTTCACACAGTAAAAAGCGCTTTATCATTGGAGGACAGGAGGATGAATGAAAGGTCTGCCTCCTTCATTCATAGACCTGTGACAGTTCCAGTGGCCATAGGTGTGTGCAGCCTATTGCACCCCAAAGCTACACATGCATATGTGTGTTTGTGTTTGCATATATATAATGTGTATATGTATATATATATATATATATATATATATATATATATAGCAGGGCGGTGAAAATTAACTATTAATTCCTCGATTAATCGATACATTTTTTTGATCGATCAAAATTATTACCTCTCCATCGGCTTCTGGGTCTTCAGGGAGTTCCATCGGAGATCCGGTGACATCACGGATACCGGCGGGGCTTGCCGTGTCCATCTGAAGGGCTCCTTTGTTGTGCCTTCATATCTGCATGCCGGCGGGACCTTACTATCTGCCACACGCAAGGGCTGTTACACTTCCCTCTATCATTTCCCTCTATCAACCTATGGATTCTACAGTCATCCACTGGGAGTTGTGATAGTCCCCTTCACGGGACATCTACATGCCGACGGACTGATGTTAACCCCTCCTCATCTGGATTCAGCAGTGTTATCGTTGTACACACTTTTATACCAGTATCATACTTAGCTACATGTTTTTATGACTGCTTTTGATACCGTTTGGTATTGCTCGCATCATTTTTACAGTTTATGTAGCTACATCGATTTTATCTCCAGTGCAATATTTATTTTGTTACCTACTTGAAGACTATAAAAGTTTTAATGCTATTCCCATCGAGCGCTGCCTTTGTGTGTTTTTTGTATCCTGCTATCCATTTTTCCAGTGGTTGGTAGCTGCACTGGGAATCAACATGCAAGGAGATCAGCTAAAAGTAGATGGATCTGTATGTGCGTTATAATTAATCAAAATTAGTTGATTAATCAATTTAAAAAAAATCAATTAATCGAACGCGAAAATTTTAATCAGTAACAGCCCTAATATATATATATATATAAAGGTGCTGACACATTGATCTCCCCACCGGCACAGTGAAAGAAAACTGCGGAATCACTTCTTTTATGGCAGAGTCAATCACAGGGAAATCTTTCCCGCCGGCACAGAGAGCATGAAGGACTGCAAGATCGACGCTGCAGGGTATCATGGCAGAGTTCACTGAACAGAGCATCCACCAGCACAAGGGACACTTCTCATTCAATGTAAGTACCATCCCTTGTGTTTTTTTTTTGTTAAAGATAACCTTAAAGGAGAAGTATGGCCAAAGCCCGCTGACGCTTATGACATTGCAGAGCACATAGCCAATTGTCAGTGATATTTCTCTTCACTTCTTGTCCTGTAGACTTCACAGAAAGTGAGAAGATATATTTCCAATGTGAAGGATATCCCCTCTTAAACAGTTCAACTTGACATTTTGGTTTTATCCTAATTGTCATTGCAATAAACACCTGACAGATGGTCTAAACTCTCAACGCTATTGAAATCTAAAAATAAAAGCTATGACTTTGACTAGTTTAAAGGCAGTTCTGCTAACGGTTCATGCACACAATCTTATGAAAATATGGGAACTAATATACAAGATCTTGCTAGTTGGAGCTGGCAGTAAGCTCCTGCCTAAAAAGTGTTCTGTACACTGTACCCATGTGACCTTTGAGTATTTTCATGCATATAGACAATGTACATGGCTCTGTTACTAGGATGCAGGTGGCTTCTCAGTGAAGTTGCTTAGCGTACTTCCATTGCTAGGATGCAGATGGCTTCTCAATAAAGCCATCTAGTGTTGTTCTGTTGCTAGGATGCAGGTGGCTAATCATTGAAGCTGCCTAGGATTAATTCCATTGCTAGGTTGCAGGCGGCTTCGCAACAAGGCTGCCTAGAATCCTTCAGTTGCTAGGAAGCAGGTGGCATCCCACTGAAGCTGCCTAGAATTCTTTCATTGCTAGGACACAGGCATCTTACCAATGAAGCTGCCTATTGTTTTTCCATTACTAAGATGAAGATGGCTTTCCAAGCAAGCTGCCAAGCACTCTTCCATTGCTGGGATGTAGGTGACTTCTCAATTAAAGAGGAGGTCCAGCCCCCAACAAAAATTTTTAAAGTCAGCAGCTACAAATACTATAGCTGCTGACTTTTAATATTAGGACACTTACCTGTCCTGGAATCCAGCGATGTCAGCACTCCAGCCATTGCCTGTAAGGGAAACTGGCAGTGAAGCCTTGCGGCTTCACAGCCTGTTCCCTACTGTGCATGCGTGAAGTGTGCTGCACTTTGTGAATGGCCTGGTGTCAGGGGAAGAAGGAGGGGGGACAATCTTCCAGGTGATCTCACTGCATCTCGCCACAGCCAGATTACCTAGAAGTGGGAGCAGGTACCTGTCAAAACCAGGTACCCGTTCCCCCCTCCCCCCGAAAGGTGCAAAATGTGGCACCGGAGAGTGGAGGAGGCAGATAAGTGGAGCTTCGCCTTTTGGGTGGAGCTCCGCTTTAAGCTGCCTAGTGTCCTTCTGTTGCTAGGATGCAGGCAGCTCCCCAGTGAAGCTGCCTAGCGTTCTTCCATTGCTAATATACCAGCAGGTTCTTAATGAATTTGGCTATCCCTCTGTTGCTAGGATGCAGAAGGCTCTGACAAAGAACATTTTGGTGTATGCTGTAGGCATGTAAATGTTAGCACAACCTTTACATGCATAAATGCACAAATTACAGACCATGTATTTTTTTTTTACAGATCTGTACACAGCACAAGTTTACTGATCTTTACACAGCTATGTACATGGGCCCATGGATAATTATATAGCTGCATTCATATCCATAAGAATTTTCTGATAAAAATGCTGCTTTTTTTGCATGCGTATGCATGTGCCCATATTGGGAATTACTGGAAGTTCATTTAAAAAAAATTAGGCACTTATACTGGCTGCATTTAAAATACTTTCCATGTTTTTTTTTAAAATCCTTAAACCACTTCCGGACCGTTAACCGCATATATACTGCGGCAGGGCGGCCTGGCTGCGCAAAATCACGTACCTGTACTTGATTTCGTGCATGCGGTGTAGGGAACGTGCACCAGGGCCGCTCCTGCTGTGATTGGACACAGCGGGAGCCAATCAGCGGGTCCGGCAGGCGCAATGGCCACCGCAACCCGCTGATCCTTCTGTGGAGAGACGGAGCAGCGGTGTGCCTATGTAAACAAGGCAAACCGCTGATCTGTCAGGGAGCAAAGGATAGATCTTGTGTTTCAGCTAAGCTGAAACACGATCTCTCTTTTTCTCCAGTGTATCCACTCCCCACACAGTTAGAAAGCACCTCCCACATTTAACCCTTTGATCGCCCCCTGGTGTTAACCCCTTCCGTGCGAGTGTCATTTATACTGTGATCAGTGCATTTTTTAGCACTGATCACAGTATTGGTGTCACTGGTCCCCAAAAAGTGTTACTTAGTGTCCAATTCATCCGCCGCAATGTCGCAGTCCCACTAAAAATCACTGATCACTGCCATTACTATTAAAGAAATGCAATAAAAATATCCCATAAATTGGAGACGCAATAACTTTTGCGTAAACCAATCAATATGCGCTTATTGGGATTTTCTTTTTAACCAAAAATATGTAGCAGAATACATATTGGCCTAAATTGATGAAGAAATTCGATTTTGTACATTTTTATATTGGGAATGTTTTATAGCAGAAAGTAAAAAATATTGTTTTTTATTCAAAATTGTTGGTCTTCTTTTGTTTATAGAGCAAAAAATAAAAAGCACAGAGGTGATCAAATACCACCAAAAGAAATCTCTATATGTGGGGAAAAAAAGACATCAACTTTGTTTGGGTACAGCATCGCACGGCCGCGCAATTGTCAGTTAAAGCAACACAGTGCCATATCACAACAAATGGCCTGGTCAGGAAGTGGGCACCGAATTAAAAAAAAATCTGGAGATTCGTTTTAATAAAAGACATAATGGGGTTGATTTACTAAAGCTGGTGAGGGCAAAATCTAAAGCAGCTGTGGATGGTAGCCAATCAGCTTCTAACTTCAGTGTGTTCAATTAAACTTTGACAATTAAAACCTGGAAGCTGATTGGTTTCTGTGCAGAGGTGCACCAGATTTTGAGTTTGTTTTTAGTAAATCAACTCCACATCCTATTCTACATTTTACACTGATGCGCATAAGAATACTGTAGCCTTTTCTATAAAAAATTCCTCTATTTATTAAATGTATCAAGGAAATACTAACACAAATGTAAATCTACAAACAAGCTTTTACCTATGCAAGGATTGGAATCGTATATTGTCCAATTGATGTTTATGCAAGTTAACACTGCTATGAGCTTTAATCAGTGTGTATAAAGCTAAAGTTTTATTACATAAACTCCACACCTGCTGTTTCGCACATGCCTGGACAGTTTTATTTAAGTAATCCCATTAATTCCATTGTCTTCCCTACTGAAACTTCTGCAGTATACTGCAGTGCATTCTCTGAGTTCCCCAGGAGGAAGCAGCTGCAGTTGCCTGGCAACAGAAAGCAAGACCACTTCTATAAGAAGATAGTGCGTGTGTCCGTATAATGACATGGTGAATGAGTCACCCCTCGTCAGAAGTGACTTTACCTTATGAACTCATTACCATAAGAAGCCATGGGGAGTGGCTTCAATCATCTAGAATGAAGGACATACGCAGGCAACATACCAGAAATCCTAACAGCCCATTTAATTTTTTTTCTTCTCCGATCTGGTAGTAAAGTACTGGAGATGGAAATGTTTGTTCATATCTGTTAGCAAAACTATTCTACAGTTCTTGTGTTCCTACTAGAAGCTTCCCACCTTTAAAAAAAAAAAAAATTCTAGTCAAGCATTTAGAATGGCTTGTAAAATGCCTACCTGCTAAAAAAAATTCTGGTTCTCATTTTCGTGTTATCCTTTATTTAATGGCATCCCCATGTAATGAATTGCCACGAACCTGTAAAATTGCAGGCGAGTGTGTTCCTTGGTCCCCAGACTGTTCTGATTTTATAACCTGGGTCAGCACTGTGAACAATCTGCTAATATGGCTGCAAATGCAGATTTAGGCAATACCACTCATTCTCTTTCTCCCCTCCTTCGCTAAACAAATTTTTTATTTATTTTTTCCTGGGAATGGGTATCACCTTTTTATGACAGGTACCAGCTCCCACTTCCACAATTCTTACCTAGGCACTTGCAACTTTCTGGAGGCTGCAACCTGCAGCCTCCAGGTTCCAGAAGGCTGCAGGACCAGTCCTACAGCACTGTCGTGTCTCGCATATGTGCAGTGGGGATGTGGCTGTGGGACTTCAGGAAGTTACAGCTGGCTCCCATATCCAAAATGGCGTCACCAATGAGCCAAAGCCTTGCTCCAAATGAGAGAGCCTTGAACTCCATGGGCTGGTAAGTATCTACTTCATAAAAGTCATCAACTACAGTATTTGCAGTTGCTGACTTAATTAAAGAAAAAACAAGTAAAGTTCCTCTTTAACCCCTTCCCACCCTCCCCAGCGTCCCTTTAAAAAGCTCTGAACATCCAGGGGCAGGAAGGATCGACCCCATCAGCTTGTCAGTGCACATCAAGAGAAGCCTCAGTCACTGTACTCTCAACACAGAAACATCGTCCATCCAGCAATGCATAAGTATTAAAGCCCCCCCCCCCCATTTGCCATCGTACATATATTTTATGTGGGTGGCAACAGGTTAAGGGCTCTTTAACACCATCAAGCTGTGCTGGCGTGTGCTGGGTGGAGGGGTGCCACTGCACTAATTCTGATGCATTGCGTTGTTTATTTTCTTTTTTTTTCACTTTTTTTGTTAGACTTTTTTTTAATGTCACAAGTAACATTATATTCACTGCAGCAGCGTTGCAATGGAGTTGTTTGCATTGCAACATGCTGCACTGAAAGAAAGGACTGCAAGCACTATTTGTTTAAGAGCACAACACCACAACACATGCATGGGCTGACTTTGCTTTGTTTTTGTGTTTGGATTGCACTGGGCAAGACTGCTCTCTACAAATGTTAAGAAAGGCCCTAAAGGAAGACTGGTGATAACTGCAGATCAGCTGCAATGTTTCCTAGACAGCAATAAGTAGATTGACCTAATGCCTAAAACTACAGAATAGACCACAAGAAGCATAATCCTTCATGAGTCTTGTGTTCAAGTCTAGTGTTACTGTACGCTCCTCCATAGGCATTGCTTCAGTCTATTTGGATTTTTTTTTTTTTAAAGTCTTACAATTTGAGCCCCCAATGGGTTGCGGCACATCAGAGTGGATTACATTTCGCAAAATATGTTACCAATTGGGGCATTTCTATAGGATAATATATATATATATATATATATATATATATATATATATATGTAGCACCCTCCTCACTCCCCTCTCTCTCTCGCCTCGTCTCTTGTCTAGGGGTATCTTAGAGGGTAGGGAGCTGGGACACCACGCCTGGCTTCCACCACATGTGTCAGTGCGGTATAAGCAACGTTCTTGTATTACCTTCGGGTCAGCGCTGTGCACCTGGATTCTCCCTCCAAGAGTCACCTTGAACAATGTCTGTTAGGAAATGAGCCCCACACCATTAAAGTTCAACACTCCTTTATTCTTCTTGAATGAACACAATCAGTTGAACTCCCTTAGTAGGAACAGAACAGAAAAGGAGGTGTGGATGCGAATAGGCCCAGACACAATTTAGTTCTCCACTTTCCTTCCTGAAAGTGGGTTACGGTCTCCGCACGAGGGGGAATTTCCTTCCAGGCGGTCTCCGACGAGAGGCTCACCTGTCACCGGCAATATGCTGCACCGGGTCTTTAAGTGAGGAGCTCCCCCCGGTTCATTGCGCCTTCCGGATTCGGGTACCCACTCCCGGGGTTCCCTAGGATCTCCTTCCCTCGCGGAACTCAGTGTTCGGCACTGAGCTCCGGACCTCCATCCGAGTACCTCACCCCAGGCTAAAGGTGCCTGGGATGGAACACGACCTCCGATTGTCCTCTGGGCCTAGGCCACCCAGAGGACCGACACGAACCACCGTCCACAAGCTGAAGGTGCCTGGGACTTTGACCCCTTGACAAAGATGGCCAGCCCCTTTATACCCTCTCCAAGCAAGTACAGCGGGTTCCCCGCCCCACCATACCGTTGCCGAGGGAGGACAAAAAGGAAACACAACACACAGCAATGATTCAACCCCAGCCCAGGGCGACAGTGCCACCTGCTGGGCTGCAGGGAATTACACATCACCAATGTCTGTCAAGTTCAAATTTACACCCGGGAAAGTACATACCCGCTACATATATATATATATAATAAAGATAATAATAATATATAATAATAATAATAAATAATAAAGCTAATAATAAGATATATATAAGATAAGATATAGGATAACGTTTCTCTAGGATAAGAAGATTATCAAGGGGCAAAAAAGATGTAACAAGAAGGGGAGAAAGTTCAAGCAGCCCCTAAAGCCTACTGTACACAACATGGCAAAAATAAAGAAAAAACATACAATCTATATCTCTGCAATACATGCACATTTCCCCATGTTTTAAACATGTAAAGCACAAGTACAGAAAAATACCTGCCAATGTCCTAGAAATACACTCAGCTCCTGTTGTGGGCTGACTACACCGTTTTTTTTGGACTGAGTGTAGTCCGCGCTCCCAGTGTCTTCTGCTAAATGACTTAACCACTCCCACTCACAGATCTCTACCACATAAAGGCTAATCATTCTGTAATCAACAAAGGGACCTAGGAGGGGTTAATAGCCTCTTTGAGATAACACAAGAAGTATGCAGAGGTCACAGGACAGCTCTGAATTTCTGACAACAGGTTGAAGCAGCACTGGACCTTCTTGGTGGTGAGTTGGTCTGTGGTGGCTCAACTCATGGAGGGTCCTTCGAAATTTGGGTCCCTTCAAAAATGTAAAGATTGTGGAGGTGGGTGAGGACCATCATGCATGAGTAGAAAGTTCTGAATGCTCCAGCTGGCTGAATAATGATAACTTTAATAATGTATGACATAAACACAGCCAACGAGTTTTGGGGACCTGCAACTCTGCATTCTTCAGGGCTTTGGCCGCATTAGATCTGTTAGTGTCAGGCAATGCAATGTGTGCTAATATATATAGTAACAGTGTTATCACATCATTATCATAGCAGGATACAGACTGCAGTGTCCAGGAATGACAAATCTAATGCTACCAATGCCCTTAAAAAGGGGGAGCTACAATCCAACCTTAAGGAGTTGTCTATGTTTTATACCTGTATCATATACTAATAAAGTCATCATCATTCTTTATTTTACTGAAGTTTTCTAGACTTTCTATTCACACACTGTGCTCCTCACCCACCTCCAAAATCACAGGTATTTATTGCTGACTGTATCCCTTCTGGGGAGATTTATCCTCCCTATTTGTTTATACATTGTCAATTGTCTATTTTAGGGACACTTGTTTCTGTGATAACTGACTAAAAGGGTATTTCTCTCTAGAATTCCTCTTATTTCTTGTTGGGCCTACAGGACACAAAGTGCAGACAAATCTCCCCTATGAGTCACAGATTGCAAAATGATATCTGACAGAGGTTTAAACCATTCAGTTTTAGCTTTGGAATTACTTTAAAGCCCGATTTCTCCTATCTGTATAGTATTGTACCTCTGCATGTTGTGATTTGTGACAGATTTTTGCTTGGAATGCTGTAAAATAACTTTTTATCTTTGTGACAATGCTACTTCCTGGCCTTCCAGTCCAATGCTTTTTGCTGACATTGCACAAGTGCCCTCCCACATACTTGTATTGCAGCAGAAAAGCAAGGAGGGGAGTCAGACTAGTTCTGTTACTGAGTGCTGATTACTGAGAGTACTGGATCAAACTCCCATGCCTATTGGACTGCACATTCATATTTAGAAACCCTTAGAAACTGCTGTAAAAAATAAGTAGAGGTAAAACTATAAAAATTGGGTTGTCTATGTGACTGCAAATCTTTTTTCAAAACTTCATTTGGGCTTTAAGAGCCCAGTCTCAACTGTGACCACAGTTGAAAAGAATACTAATGGGTATATTTTGTACCAGTATAAGGAAAATAATATTTACAAAGTGAGAACGAAATTTCGTACACTAATGTGTTGTATTATCTTCTACTAATAATTATGAATAAATTCAATTAGTTCTGTTCTAGAGGTACCAACTAATCTGCTCCCACTCACTACCCCCACCCCAAGCTAACACCCTTCTGGGAGGCATTACCTTAAATTTGCACGCAGAGTTCCTGTGCTGGTGACATCTCAATTTTTCATGAAGGTATTCCGTGCTGGGGATTTCATGCGGTGAAAATTAATGGACAATGTATCTGGCTCTTCATTTGATCTCCCTGTGATTTGTCTTTATTTTCTCAGAGTTTCTACAGCATGATAGCACATCTAAAGGAAAGAGAGAAGACACCTGAAGTTGTGTGAAGTTGAGTTTCAGAATGCATTCAACAGTTTGCTGGTAAAACACAGTCCAACATATTTTCAAATCACTTTTCAGCATGAAAAAAACAAACAAATATTTTTTCATTCAGTGAAGTGCCAGTCCTTAGCCATTAAAGTATAACTAAATGCACCTGTCATGTTTTTATTGTTGTCTGTGACCCCATTATAGAGATTAACTCTCTTTATTTGTCCTGTTTATTATTATTACTGAGAGTGAAAGCAAATCCTAAATTTTGAAATGTCAGCTGAACAGGAATAGGGAGAATCACCCAATAGGAACACTAGTACTGGTGGTCCTGGCGACAACCAGGGGTTTCCTAACTTTGGAGGGATTTCCTTTCATCTCCTGTTTTTGTGATGGGACAGAGAGTGAAAGGAAATCTCCCCAATCAGACACAGATGGCAAAAAAAAAAAAAAAACTGTCTGAGGGTTGTAACCCTCTCTAAAGGCCCGTACACACGGTCAGACTTTTTGCCAACAAACTTCAAAATGAGCAAGTTTTCCAAATAATCTGACCGTATGTACGCTCCATCAGACAAATTTTTTCGGTTTTCATCGGACAAAAGTTGGCTCTGCAAACGGAAAAACTTTTCGGCAACAAAAGTCTGATGGTGCAAAGTCTGACCGTGTGTACAGAAATCCATCGGACTTTTGTCCGAAGTACAAATACGCATGCCCAGAAACAATGTTAAAATCAACCAACAATAGCAGAAGTTTACCAAAGGGTGGTGGTAAAGAGCAGAAAAGAGCAGAAAAACCATGTGATGTTGGGAATGTTTTGGGAAAGTTTGCAGAAAAGTCCTGCCGTGTGTGTGCTATAGGTGTGCCCGGCCAACTCCCTTCGGACAAAAATCCACGGAAAAGTTTGTTTGAAGTCCGACAGTGTGTACGAGGCTTTACTCTATAAAACATGAAAAAAAGTTGAAACGTTTGGCGTTTAGTTCTACCTTAAATGGGAACAGTTTTGCTTTTTGGTACTACTTCACATAAATTCATGCCTTTTCTAAACTATCTTCATCTCAAATGTCTTCTTCCTGAATGGATTTACAAATCCTATCTACCACTACATCAGTAGTGATGCAAGAGTAAATAAAAAAAAATAAAAAAAACATAGCATCAAGTGCTCCTTAATGGACAATGCCCCCATCACCACCAAAGGCAACTATTTGACCCTTGTGCTTTCTGTATAGCACAAGTCTTCTAAATGTATGCCCTCATCATATCAGAAGCTTTTATACAGCTTCTTCAGTATACTTTTTTTAGATATGGACGCTTTCGGCTGCCAACAGATTGCTGCTTTCATTTTCAAAAAATCCTATTACTAATGCACTGCTACTACACCTATTAGTGAACTGAGGAGACTGAGAAGAAAATATATTTGAACGTAGAAGAAAAGTGTTTGGACGAGTTAAGGATTAAGTGGTGCTCTGGCGCAAAGTCAAATTATCAGATTAATATCCTGCTGTGACTGTGAAGATGAACAAGCTATGCGGTAGACAATGTCAAGTACTTGGCAGGGATGAACTGGCCTGCTGACACTTTGTGATAAATTTGGAAAAGGCAGTACTTTCTGGCTTTGGCTGATTTGCTTATTGGCACTGAAGCTACTTTTACTACCAATCCCAACATTCTAATAGTGCATGGGGGTGACAATGATAAGTTGTTACCCCACTTCCACTGACACCCATCTTTCAAGATAAGGATAATATTTTTTACATGGTTGGATGCACCACAACGAATGACAGCAGAGGTATGTTTGTGAGAAATATATATAAATATATATATATATATATATATATATATATAATTTTATTTATATATACAGTCATAGCCGAAATTGTTGGCACCCCAGAAATTTTTCCAGAAAATCAAGTATTTCTCACAGAAAAGTATTGCAGTAACACATGTTTTGCTATACACATGTGTATTCCCTTTCTGTGTATTGGAACAAAACAAAAAATGGGAGGAAAAAAAGCAAATTGGACATAATGTCACACAAAACTCAAAAAATGGGCTGGTCAAAATTCTTGGCACCCTTAACTTAATATTTGGTTGCACACCCTTTGGAGAAAAATAACTGAAATCAGTCGCTTCCTATAACCATCAATAAGCTTCTTACACCTCTCACCCGGAATTTTGGACCACTCTTCCTTTGCAAACTGCTCCAGGTCTCTCTTATTGGAAGGGCGCCTTTTCCCAACAGCAATTTTAATATCTTTCCACAGGTGTTCAATGGGATTTAGATCTGGACTCATTGCTGGCCACTTTAGAGCTCTCCATCGCTTTGTTGCCATCCATTTCTGGGTGCTTTTTGACGTATGTTTGGGGTCATTGTCCTACTGGAAGACCCAAGATCTCGGACGCAAACCCAGCTTTCTGACACTGGGCTCTACAGTGCGACCCAAAATTCTTTGGTAATCCTCAGATTTCATGATGCCTTGCACACATTCAAGGCACCCAGTGCCAGAGGCAGCAAAACAACCCCAAAACATCATTGAACCTCCACCATATTTCACTGTAGGTACTGTGTTCTTTTCTTTGTAGGCCTCATTCCGTTTTCGGTAAACAGTAGAATGATGTGCTTTACCAAAAAGCTCTATCTTGGTCTCATCTGTCCACAAGACGTTTTCCCAGAAGGATTTTGGCTTACTCAAGTACATTTTGGCAAACTGTAGTCTTGCTTTTTTATGTCTCTGTGTCAGCAGTGGGGTCCTCCTGGGTCTCCTGCCATAGCGTTTAATTTAATTTAAATGTCGATGGATAGTTTGCGCTGAAACTGATGCTCCCTGAGCCTGCAGGACGGCTTGAATTTCTTTGGAACTTGTTTGGGGCTGCTTATCCACCATCTGGACTATCCTGCATTGCAACCTTTCATCAATTTTTTAGTGTGGCACACACAGGCACACAATGCAAAGACTAAGTGAACTTCTCTCCTTTTTATCTTCTTTCAGGTGTGGTTTTTAGAGTTTAAAGGAGCATCACATGCTTGAAACAATCTTATTTATCCACAATTTTGAAAGGGTGCCAAGAATTTTGACCAGCCCATTTTTGGAGTTTTGTGTGACATTATGTCCAATTTGCTTTTTTCCTCCCTTTTTTTGTTTTGTTCCAATACACACAAAGGGAATAAACATGTGTATAGCAAAACATGTGTTACTGCAATACTTTTCGGTGAGAAATACTTGATTTTCTGGAAAAATTTCTGGGGTGCCAACAATTTCTATTTTGACATATATATATATATATATATATATATATATATATATATATATATATATATATATTTATTTCATTTCACAATAAAATCAAAGAGATATGTATAGGACAGGAAACTTTATTTTCATGTTAAAACTTTTTAAAATAAAACAGATCACACTGTGGGGTTGGATTTACTACAGGGAATTAGGCTGTTGAGTTTGGAAAGAAAGCTGCAGTTTGCAAGGAAATTTTCTCCAGTGCATAGTAAATAGGGTGAAGTTTCACTTTGTAAAGAATAATCAATCATGTGCAAGGAAAATGTAAAAAAAAACAAAAAAAAGACAGCACTTTTTTCGTGCAGATTATTGACTGATAGAAGTCAGCATAGCGTCACCTCATTTACAGATCTCGGAAGAAAATATACTCGCAAATTGCACCTTCCCTTGCAAAAATTAACATTCTAGTTGCCTTTAGAAAACCAACCCCTGTGCTTTTTTTGTTCAACTTTTTATTTTATTTGGCAGGATGATCATTAGATTAGTGGCATATTTACAAAACAGTTAGCTCTGGTTCAGACTGAATGCGGCTTTGAAATTATGCAACTTAACTTGAAATTGCACAATTTCATGCACAGATGTCAATGCAAGTCGCACCTGAAATCACCAAAAATAGTGCGGGAACTACTTTTTCAAATCGGTGTGGCACCGCAAATTTGGCATTGCACCGATTTGAACAGTTCCATTGACGACAATAGGGTGCGACTTGTCATTTGATTTGGACCTGTCAAGTCGCTTGATAAGTCGCACCGATGTGAACAGGGGCTTAATGTGGATTCAATGCATGCTGTGAGTGATAAATGTCACGTTTGCTTGTGTTTTCAACCAGACAGTCAAACTATCAAATGACTGGTGTGCTAACTGATCACATGTGCATCATGGCGACTGCACATAAAACAGAAGCTAAAATAGCAGCTTCCTTGGTTGTAAAGGATAGGAGGGTTTAGTTCCACTTTAAAGGACAAGTTAACCTTTGGGAACATGTTACATGTTTCACCTATTTTTAGGGTGGAACATGTAACATGTCCCCAAAGCTGCAGCCACTGCTCGATCACCAAACTCCCTGTGACAGCAGTACAGAGAGAAGTTCCTTGTACTAGCTCTCAGTTTTTTAAATCAGTGCAGCCGTGCGGGGCTCCACTCACACGGCCTCGTCATTCATTCACAGATTCTGTGAATGAACTACAAGTACCAGCATCCTTTGCGTCTGTCGGCTTGTAGTATCCAATAAACTACTTTGGCTCTGTGGTAGTCCATTGATTCTTTCTGTCACTAGTTCTGCTTGCCCATATGGGATGTACTGGCACACAGATACACCGACAGGTCTGCAGGAGACCTACATGGCACCAGCAATCTCCTGATCGCTGGTGAAATGCTTTACAGACCTCAAAAAATATATAAATAAATGCACATTTTTGTAACTGCAAAAAAATTAGCATTTAAAAAAAAAAAAAGAAGTGAACTTATCCATTAAGCTTAGGTGTTAAATAATAGTATTTGATTCACCCCCAGTAAATGTCTGGTGAAAGTCAACTTTTGCTGCTTTATAAGTATGCGGCATACTTATAAAGCAGCAAAAGTTAACTTTGACCAGACATTTACTGGGGGTGAATCATACTGTATGCCCCATAGCATTTGGTTGCATGAGACTCTGAATCTAGCCACTGCTTTAGCCTAGGGAATCATTATTGTCATTGTAACCTTGAAGTTGAGAAAATATTTATGGGGGTGTTTGAGACCCCTTATTTTGGTGTAAAACAGTCAGAGATAAAAATATATATATACTAAATGATCTGCATTTGTCCATTAACTACTATGGAAAATTATGTAATCTTAAAACTTGTCACTGTTTGAATAAAAGGCAGAAAACTAGTCCTAAATCATCTGACTCTGTCCCTATAAAAGTCAGAGTTTTGCTCCCTAACTTTGACTCTCAATCACCCCTCATACCCTCCTCCCCATCGAAGGAAAAAAGAACTGATGTGTACCAGGCCTAACACTTCATCTCTATTGAGTGTGAAGTAGTGTGACAACAACTACTGTGTGTACTTACAGCACACTTACTGGGAAGTGAGAATTATTGGCTAGGAACCGTGGGGTTGATTTACTAAACTTGGAGAGTGCAAGGTCTGGTGCAACTCTGCACAGAAAACCAATCAGCTTCCAGGTTTATTTGTCAAAGCTTAATTGAACAAGTTAAAGTAAGAAGCTGATTGGCTACCATGTACAGCTGCACAAGATTTTGCACTCTCTAGTTTTAGTAAATCAACCCCACCGAGAACTAGCAAATGCACTATTTTGTGTGCTGTCACTAACTAAAACAGATGATGGCACTGAGAAAGTGGCTTACGCTTGTGCACTCAGAAAATGGTGACTGCTGGGCTCTCACAAGCTTTTTTTTTTTCTCAAATGTAAATCTTTGTCAAGTTGCTGGCCAGGGTTCTGGCGAACAGATTGGCCAAATGTATTTAATGGGTGATTCACAAGGACCAATCCGGTTTTTTACCAACTAGATCTACATCTCAAAACCTGCGTAGACTATTCCTTAATTTACAGATTCCCACTGACAACACCGGTAATAGAGCCATCTTCTCTTTGGATGCAGCTAAAGCGTTCAATAGCGTTGAATGGCCCTATTTATGGGAAGTTTTAGCCAGATTTGGAGTGGGTCCATCCTTTCTGAAATGGGTTCAACTGCTGTATAATTCCCCATCAGCGAGACTGCGCATTAACGGAGATGTGTTGGAGTCCTTTAAGCTTCATAGGGGCACACGTCAGGGGTGTCCTTTGTCACCCCTGCTGTTTGCCCTTGCTTTGGAACCTTTGGCCATTCATATCAGAGCTTCACAATCCATTACTGGTTTTCAACGGGGACCCAGGCAAGATATAGTTTCCCTATACGCGGACGACACACTGATTTATTTGGGTGACACTGACTGTTCCTTGCAGAATGTGATGAGTCTGATAGCTGACTTTGGACAGCTATCGGGTTTTAGCATTAATTGGAATAAATCGGTGCTTATGCCCCTGGACCCCTTACTGTGGCCCTTACCTGCATGCACAAAAGACATTGTGGTGGTTGAGGAATTCCGATATTTATGCATACAAGTGACCTCGGACCCTACACAATACCTTGATCTGAACTTGGCTCCGCTGCTGCGCTAATTCCGATTGAAATGCGCTGCATGGAAAAAATTACCCCTCTCAGTAAATGGTAGGGTTAATTTAATTAAAATGGTTTGGGCCGCCCAGCTTCTTTATATATGTCATAATTCCTCCAAATGGATAAAGCACCGATGGTTCACCCAAATAGATGCTCTGTTTAGGGATCTAATCTGGAGTAATAAACCGGTGCGCATTAGTTTGCGCTCCTTACAACTGGCCAAAGACCAGGGTGGCATGGCTGTGCCACACGCCAGGTATTATTTTATAGCCTCCCAGCTGCAACACCTAGGTAATTGGGGAGCTGTGGATGCATCTGACCCGATTAGATCCTTGCTGGTTCCTGATGTCTCTAGTCTTCCAGCCTTAGCCCATTTGGAATCAGGATTCACACAATTGCAGAATAATTTCCCCACTATTATCTTGCTGAATACCTTATGGAAATATATCCGGTCTCTCCTACACATAAGGGGGGTATGTCAGTTCACTCCCATATGGAGGAATAAGTACTTTAGGGAGCTTTTCAAACTGAAGGGCTTTCACCCTTGGGAGGAGGCAGGCATTCACTATATTAATCAGTTATATACTGGGACCACCTTCACAGATATCAGGGAAGAATTTTCCCTTCCCAGGAATCAGTTTTATAAATATCTCCCACTGAGGCACGCGCTTCAATATGAGGGCAGAATATCTCTACTGGTGGCGATAGCGCATCCCCTGATGAACGATGTACTATTGACAGACGAGAGAAAGGGCATGATATCAAGAATATATGTTAGACTGCTTAATTCCACGCATGATGCCAGTACACTTCCCTGTAGAAAGGGGTGGGAAAGGGACTTGGGTCCCATTGATGGGGACACTTGGGAGCTATGTCTGACGTCTGCACCCTTAGTGTCCGTTTCTGCATCACAGAGATTATTCCACCTTTATTTACTGCATAGGGTATAAAGGACTCCAGCTCGCCTGCACAAATGGGGATTTAGAGAAATGCAGTTTTGTCCGAAATGCATTTGCCGTACTGGCGATCTATTACACATGATGTGGAAGTGCCCAAAGCTCTTCAGGTATTGGCAATACATTCTTAAAACTATTTCACAAGTATACCAGTTCCCGATCCTGCAGGATCCAGTTGTGTGCCTACTTGGTGCCTTGGAGATACCCTCACTCTCACCGAACGAACATACTGCAGTATTGCGTTTACTATACGTGGCCCGCAAGGCAATTGCGAGGCTCTGGATAACTCCGAGGGTACCAACGGGTGGACAATGGGTGGAGCTGGTGAATAGCCTGCTAATACGTGAGAAGCTTACATACCAACACCGAAATTTCCTTTAGAAATTCTATTCCATGTGGCAATCATGGTTAGATACTCCAAGACTGGGCCCCACTCAATTGGTGAAAGACAGAATTCTGCAAATGTGATGTGTTAGGTGAAATAGTTCTGGTGGGGTGTGAGATGTGATATTATATATGTCTGGGGTGGATTGGGGGAGATGTTGTGGCGGATAGCCGGCATTTATTTCTTATTTTATTTTTTGTTTAGTAGTTAGGCTATCTTGTTCCCCGTAGGGGTTTAGCCGTTTTATTATTTATTTATTTTTTGATGTTCTCACTATTCTCAAATTATTATACTGCATGTCAGTTATTTGTTGTCAATCTGGGTATACGATTCATTTTCATGCCTTTTCAATGTAGATGTTGATCAGCAATACAGTGTACCTATTTCTTTGATGATTTGTACCAGATTGAATTACATTATCTATTTGTGAATGCACTACCTAGCAGAATGTTGTGGATATTGTATTTGAACTTTCTGCTACACATGTCTTTTGACTATATGTATATCTGATTGGTTTTTCAATAAACTCTTTTTTTTTTTATTTTAAAAAATAATCATTTAAATCTTTCTGGCTGGCTGTGGTCAAAGGAAAGATTGGGAGGGTTTGCAGAGCAGCATGGAGTAACCTGCTAAAAGTTACCCAGAGCTGCAAATCTAGCAAACATCTATTGTAAGAACTTCCAGAGTTTGCAGATATCCATCAAATTGACACCAACCATGGGAATCGATGTGGTTGATTTACAAAAAGAGTAGAGTATGGTTACTTTGCAAAATAAGTTGTTACTTCGCTCAGAGAGTAAGGTGAAACACTCAGCAAAGTGAACAGGCTTTACTCTTTAGTAAATTAACCCCAATGGGGAGAATTCAATAAAGCTGTTGCGACCACTTTTCTGCCATTAATTCCTCTTGTTAAAGTATTGCGCCAAATTCATGAAGCTTCTGCGACACTTCTGGTTCTGACAGCGACTCGTGCACCAAATTCTGGTTGTTATAAAAATGCATCGCTTTCACATTTTAGCGCAATGAATGCACCACATTCTAAATAAAATACAGACAGTTAATATCTTACGAAAATGAAAAAGTGGAGCTAATTAACCCCTTCACTGCCAGTGTCATTTTTACCGTAATCAGTGCATTTTTATAGCATTGATCGCTGTAAAAATGACAATGGTGCCAAAAGTGTCCGATGTGTCCGCCATAATGTCGCTGTCATGATAAAAATCACTGATCGCCGCCATTACTAGTAAAAAAAAAATATTTATAAAAATGCAATAAAACTACCCCCTATTTTGTAGACGCTATAACTTTTGTGCAAACCAATCAGTAAACGCTTATTGCGATTTTTCTTACCAAAAATATGTAGAAGAATACGTATCATCCGAAACTGAGGAAAAAAAAGTTTTTTATATATTTTTGGGGATATTTATTATAGCAAAAAGTAAAAAATATTGAATTTTTTTCAAAATTGTCGCTCTATTTTTGTTTATAGCGCAAAAAATAAAAACCGCAGAGGTGATCAAATACCACCAAAAGAAATCTCTATTTGTGGGAAAAAAGGACATAAATTTTGTTTGGGAGCCACTTCGCACGACCGTGCAATTGTCAGTTAAAGCGACACAGTGCCGAATCGCAAAAAGTGGCCTGGTCTTTGGCCAGCAAAATGGTCCGGGGCTTAAGTGGTTAAAGTGTCTCACAGCATGCGCCAAATTCAAGTACAGGTTCTAGACAGGTGCATCAATTTTGGGCATGAGAGACACTTTTGTAAAATCTGTCTGCGCCAGTGTTTACCAATTCCAGGAAATTAGTATTGAATCAGTTAATTTAGATCTTTGAGTTTTCGAGAGGTAATGCTCGATCAGGTTGTGTTTCTGTTACTAAGAACCTTGAACTAAAGGTAGAGAGTACATTGCTCTGTGTAAGATATCTACCACCAATATACAGACAACAATTAGAGATGCTCAGTTACAGGAAGGCACAAAAGCAATGAATTGCTGCATCCTACACGACTTGGAAATAGATTTAGTTGAAGAACTTCTGATATCTTTTCATGTTTACAATGCCATTATCACTAATAAAAACATGTTCATAACCAACACTTCCATTTCCAGCACTCACAAGCTGATTTATAGATCTTTTATCCAATTTACATTGTGAATACTCAATTTTTTATTTTTAGTCAGTACAAGGCCAATTTGGAATTTACAAAGATTATGTCTGGTTTAATGACCTGTTATACATGTATTCCTTTAGAATGAAAAATTGAACTGTGCTAGACATCATTATGTTTCTAGATACGTATACCTTTGCAGACCACAGTGCATTTTCTAAAGGATAGTCTGCTTCACTGAAACGTTTATCGTTTTTAAATACACAGTTTGTTTTAAATGGCACAAAGTAATGTTTCGATGCAGGATATATAAAGTAGATATAAACCCATTATTTTAAAACTTAATATAATCCTTAATATGTTAATTTCATTAAAAAAGTAATTTTCAATATTTTTAAAGTTGCGGCTTTCACTAAAATAATACTATGCAATCCTGCCATTTTTGTTGAGGATATTATAGGATGACAGTGCTTTGTCCCAGCCTCCCAATTGTAATCCAGCAATGTCACCTCATCACATGGGTTTCCAAAAGTAAATACATTTGTCTTTTTCCAAAAATATTATGCAAACATGGTCCACTGCTGTCAGTATCAGGAAAACTTCCATAGATAAGGCCATTGAGCCATTGCTGTAGTGCATGCATGGAAAGGAAGTGGCTGCAGGAGATCAACAGCATCAAGGTGCAACAAAGAATGCAAAATACTTGAAAACACATTTTTTTATGGCAATTGATTATGATACACAGTGTTTGAGCAAAAAAAAAAGTTAAGCAGTCTGGGTTTACATCTACATTATATGTAAAGCATGCTTAGAGAGTCTAGTTGGAGTGTAAATGCTGTGAAAACATTTTAACACAGAAGAAGGTCCAGAGCAGAGATCATTGAAATGGACCTTTAACACTTTTGTAACACATAATTGTATCCGTACCTTTCAAAGAAATTGCCCCATACAGTGGGGCAAAAAAGTATTTAGTTAGCCACCAATTGTGCAAGTTCTCCCACTTAAAAAGATGAGAGAGGTCTGTAATTGTCATCATAGGTATACCTCAACAATGAGAGACAAAATGTGCAAACAAATCCAGACAATCATATTGTCTGATTTGGAAAGATTTTTTTTTGCAAATTATGGTGGAAAATAAGTATTTGGTCACCTACAAACAAGCAAGATTTCTGACTCTCACAGACCTGTATCTTCTTCTTTAATAGGCTCATCTGTCCTCCACTCATTACCTGTATTAATGGCACCTGTTTGAACTTGTTATCAGTATAAAAGACACCTGTCCACAACCTCAAACAGTCACACTCCAAACTCCACTATTGTGAAGGCCAAAGAGCTGTCGAAGGACACCAGAAACAAAATTGTAGACCTGCACCAGGCTGGGAAGACCAAATCTGCAATAGGCAAGCAGCTTGGTGTGAAGAAATCAACTGTGGGAGCAAAAATTTGAAAATGGAAGACATACAAGACCAATGATAATCTCCCTCGATCTGGGGCTCCACGCAAGATCTCACCCTGTGGGGTCAAAATGATCACAAGAACGGTGAGCAAAAATCCCAGAACCACACGGGGGGACTAGTGAATGACCTGCAGAGAGCTGGGACCAACGTAACAAAGGCCACCATCAGTAACACACTACGCCGCCTGGAACTCAGATCCTGCAGTGCCAGACGTGTCCCCCTGCTTAAGCCAGTACATGTCCGGGCCCGTCTGAGGTTTTCTAGAGAGCATTTGGATGATCCAGAAGAGGATTGGGAGAATGTCATATGGTCAGAGGAAAACAAAGTAGAACTGTTTGGTAGAAACACAACTCGTCGTGTTTGGAGGAGAGAGAATGCTGAGTTGCAACCAAAGAACACCATACCTACTGTGAAGCATGGGGGTGGCAACATCATGCTTTGGGGCTGTTTCTCTGCAAAGGGAACATGACGACTGATCCATGTACATGAAAGAATGAATGGGGCCATGTATCGTGAGATTTGATCGTGAGAGTGCAAACCTCCTCCCATCAGCAAGGGCATTGAAGATGAAACATGGCTGGGTCTTTCAGCATGAC
This sequence comes from Rana muscosa, assembly GCA_029206835.1. Taxonomy (NCBI): domain Eukaryota; kingdom Metazoa; phylum Chordata; class Amphibia; order Anura; family Ranidae; genus Rana; species Rana muscosa. The sequence goes on along the minus strand of CM055121.1, from coordinate 428,446,761 downwards.
AATGATCCCAAACACACCACCCGGGCAACGAAGGAGTGGCTTCGTAAGAAGCATTTCAAGGTCCTGGAGTGGCCTAGCCAGTCTCCAGATCTCAACCCCATAGAAAACTTTGGAGGGAGTTGAAAGTCCGTGTTGCCCAGCGACAGCCCCAAAACATCACTGCTCTAGAGGAGATCTGGATGGAGAAATGGGCCAATATACCAGCAACAGTGTGTGACAACCTTGTGAAGACTTACAGAAAACGTTGGACCTCTATCATTGCCAACAAAGGATATATATCAAAGTATTGAGATGAACTTTTGATATTGACCAAATACTTATTTTCCACCATAATTTGCAAAAAAAATTCTTTCCAAATCAGACAATGTGATTGTCTGGATTTGTTTCCACATTTTGTCTCTCATAGTTGAGGTATACCTATGATGACAATTACAGGCCTATCTAATCTTTTTAAGTGGGAGAACTTGCACAATTGGTGGCTGACTAAATACTTTTTTGCCCCACTGTATGTGTGTATCTGACTTTTTACATTTTTTTATATTTTAATTGCTTATTCTTATCAATTTACAAAATGCAAAGTGAGCAAACAGAAGAAAAATCTAAAGCAACTCATTAATTGGTGTGACTACCTATTGGCTTTAAACCAGCATCAATTCTTATACCTGAACACTTTGTACACTTGCACAATCTCAGGGATTTTGTAGGATTGGAGTCAGGTGTATGATTAACCAATTATACCAAGCAAGTGCTAATGATCATCTTTTTTATATGTAGGTTGAAACATAGTCAATAACTGATCTAGAAACAGCTATGTAGGAAGCTTAAAACTGGGTAAGGAACAGCCAAACTCTGCCACTAAAGTAAGGTTGTGGAAGAAGGTCTCATATCACAGGTCATACACCATGGTAAGACTGAGCACGGCAACAAGACACAAGGTAATTAAACTGCATCAGCAAGGTCTCTCCTAGGTAAAGATCTTAGAGCAGAAAGGCTGGGGACCCTGTATTTCTTGAAGTTAGGGACCTTAAATTGTTTCTTGGGGGAAGGGAAAGTCCAATATGTAAATACCTAAATATCTGTATAAGTAAATACCTTTATTAAATCAAGCTAATTTCTCTGTACCGCAGTACAGATAACCCGCTTTATAATCCATAAAATTATAAAATATATTGTTTGTTTAGTCTCATGATCCAATGAATGGTAAATAAAGGGCCTGTACTCTAATTTTAGGTAGTGGCTACATAATTAAATAGAGAAACAACCTGGTACCATTTTAATGTAGACTACCGTATTTATTGGCGTATAACACGCGCCGGCGTATAACACGCACCCCAAGTTTAGGAGGGAATTTAAAAAAAACTTACATTTAAATGCAGCATGCAGCCTTGCCCAGTGTCCATCTGCAGCCTTGCCCAGTGTCCATCTGTCCATCTGAAGCCTTGCCCAGTGTCCATCTGTCCATCTGTCCATCTGCAGCCTTGCCCAGTGTCCATCTGCAGCCTTGCCCAGTGTCCATCTGTCCATCTGCAGCCTTGCCCAGTGTCCATCTGTCCATCTGCAGCCTTGCCCAGTGCCTTTGCAGCTTGTCAGTCTCTGCGTTTTTTAAATTTGGCGCAGATTTCTGTGGAGAGGAGCGAGCGGGGCCGAGTGTACTTCAGCTAGACTCGGCTCCTCTCGCAGTCCCGCCCATCTCCACTGACTGCGCCGCTGACATAGAGAAAGCCAGTGTACTTCGGCTAGACTCGGCTCTGCTCACAGTCAGGGGCAGGACTGCGAGAGGAGCCGAGACTAGCCGAAGTACACTCGGCTTTCTCTATGTCAGCGGTGCAGTCAGAGATGGGCGGGACTGCGAGAGGAGCCGAGTAAAGCCGGGGAATTCGACGGAGTATCGGCGTATAACACGCACCCAAGATTTTCCCCTGATTTTAAGGGGAAAAAAGTGCGTGTTATACGCCGATAAATACGGTATTTTCATTTTGTTTATGTTTTTATGCTTCCACATAGTTCAGTCTTTTTCTAATCTGACAGATGTGAGTTAAACTGTAATCTTAAATCTTTTTGACATGTTTGTGCAACTTATTTTGAACGCAATAGTGTCAAAATGAACAGCGCAAATTATAACATGTCTGTTTTTGGCCCTAAAATAAAAACATAATTAAACTGCCTGAAAGTCTTTAACAGAACTCCTAACCACTAGCATACATATATGGTTATTGTTATCAATCACAATTACTGACAAAATAAATGAGCAACTGTCAGATAAAGACATGAGCAAACTGAATTGAGTATCTGTTTCTTTTTTGTATTGTTTATTGTTGAGTAGGCAAGGAGTTAGGACTCATTTACAAGTTAACAGAAGTCATATAATAAACGTAGCAAACTGCTGAAATTCCTCTGAGCTTCTAAAATGCTGACAAACCTTGTGCCATGGTTTTATTCTTTTAAAAATGGGCTTTAACCTCTTTTTAGAGCAAATATGTTTTTAAAAAAACCTGTAAAAGAAAAGTTATTCACAAACATTTCCCACCAATGTGGTGCATTGCTTTAAAAGACCTGAGCCATGGTTGATGGGACAGTAAGCTATTATACCTCTCCCTTTTCATGTTTTTTTTTTTTCCACAGAGCCATTTTAAAGCAGACCAGTTCTGCTTTTAAAATATTTAAATGACCCTCTCACTGTGTATACTGTAAGTCATCCAATGGTGCCTTAATTACTTCCTCTGCCCACCTTTTAGATACACACCACCAAAAAGGGGTGTACCTAGTTGAGTGCAAGCACACAACACAGGGTATGGTCAGTAGGACCTCATTCTCTTTGCATGAACATGCTACCCTATGTGTTTAGTGCACTGTGCTGCTACTAATTGGAAACTCTTTTTTCATTTGGTATTAAAAATTATAATTAATTGGCATATCAGGATCTACAAAAGGATTTAAAGGTGTACTTAGCTGTAATTTGGCCCTTAAACCAAACTTTCAACCCCCCATGCTACTTTCCACCATTTTAATCCTACTCCCTGCTCTTAACCGATTGGACATTTATTTTCTATTTTTAATCCTTTTTATGGGGGGGGGGGGGGGGACTCTGAGGAATAAATTATGTACCCAGTTGCCTGCAACCTCATGGGATACCATCTCACGCATCTCAAGAGGCCTCAGGGTACTCTACAGCTGATGCCCTGTAGGACATTGTCAGGAGCCAGCTGTCTCTTATTGGTCCTTGCAGTCAATCCCCTGATGACACACATAATGCCAGATTAAGTCATCAGGGGCCATATGCAAGAACTCGGAGTGTACAGCTGGTTCCCAACAACGTTGGATAAGATGGCAGACCAGGTGGGCAGCAGTGGAGTGGTGGATCACTACAGAACACTACTGGTTTTGCTGGGCATGTGAGTATGTTTTTTTGTGGATAAGCCAGAGAAAACGGTAAGAGGAAAAAACATGAGAAGTTCCTATTCAATTGCTTGGTTATTGTGACTTCACCTCAACATAAAAATCTTAAGCTTTATGCCTCAAATTTCAGGATTGCCATTTAAGTGCCCTAATTCAAAAAAGGTTTACAACAACTAACTAAAGGGGACTATTAAGGACGCATAACCATCTATATACATATGTTAATAAATTATAAAAAATGTATCTCCTATAGAGCCCGGTCCTACAAACAAAGTAATAAAATGATCTTGCATAGTATTAAGCAGTCAATATTAACATCTTACTGTAGAATGCATTAGCCGTTATACAGTATATGGAATGAATGAATTCAATGTGGCTACTTAATACATACAGTACATAGAAGATCTGTTCATACAATACATTCACCCACTGAGGTTCAGTGGTTGACTTTTATGATCAAGAAATTATCCGTCTACAAACTGTATTTGAAAATTACTGCCAGTCATTAATATAAAGTTAGATCAAATATAGTGCACTCTACTGATATATCCATAGATAAAATATTCACTTCAATATCTAGTATGATACTAACTCAGGGGTTTCGTTTTTGATTCTGTTTTTTTTTTTAATGCTGTATTATAAGAATTAAGTGATGTTTGTTATATGAACATCCAGACCAGGCTTTCTAGTGGTAAAGGTTTTTATATATTACATATAGAGATGATTATAATTTCTTGGTAGTCCCTTTTATTGAGGAGTTATAAAACTTTTTAATGACTGTAAGCCGTATTACCCTGGGGTGACTCCAGTCTCATTATTGGTGCCCCATTGTTTTCCCTTTTTAATTCAATTCAGTGCCCTATTTCTGTACTTACCACCTACTAGTTGTGGTCACAGCTATATCAATCTTGATATAGATGAATACCCACACAGTACTGCTGCTCATTATAAGCAGCCTCTGATAAGCCTCTGTAGCCTGATAGGGGTGACAGCATATACTATAAAAAATAGGGTGCTGGTAGTCAGGGCATTTGGCACCCAGGGCGGATCCTATAGCTGGCACCCCCCAAACTTTAAAATGTAAAAACACCCCACTGTGCCCCCTACATACCTCTGCATCCCCCAATATCTCTTTGTCACTACTTTGTACCCCCTCTCCACAACTGGACCCCTTTACATTACACAGCCCCCCTGCAGCTCTGAACCCCTTTACATTACACAGCACCCTGCACCTCTGGACTCCTTTACTTTACACAGCCCCGCACCTCTGGACCCCTTTACATTACACAGCACCCTGCACATCTGGACTCCTTTACATTACACAGCACCTTGCACCTCTGGACCCCTTTTTCATTACACAGCACCCTGCACCCCTGGACTCCTTTACATTACACAACCCCCTGCACCTCTGGACCCCTGCGCATTACATAGCCCCCCCCACAACTCTGGACCCAGTTCACATTACACAGCCCCCCACAGCTCTGGACCCCTGCACAATACACAGCCCCCTCCACAGCTCTGGACCCCCTGCACATTACACAGCCCCCTCACTGCTCTGGACCCCCTTCACATTACACAGCCCCCCACAGCTCTGGACCCCCCTTGCATGTTGCATAGCTCTGCCCCTTCCTACCTTACTCATGCACTGGGGGGGGCACAGAAGCGCTGAACAGAAGGCGGGAACTGCTGGGGTTACTTTTTCGTATTCACAAGATAATGACTGGTTGCTAGGACCACCTAGCAACCAATCACCCGCTAGTAAACTTAGAAAGTTAACTCCTCCAGCATTTCCCATCCTCTATTCAGCCCTCCTTTGCTGTACAAGAGAAAGAGAGACAGTGTGTTCTTTCTCCTGCTCCGGCAGCTGGTCCTGCATGTCACCAGGGTAGTGGTACAGTCTGCACCCGAGCACCCCCGCACCCTGTCACATCTGGGCTCTCCCTGCACTGTCAGCCTGTCATATTGCCGCTGCCTTGCCAAGCCCACCCTGCTGTCACTGTTTCATACGGGGGAGAACGGGTCATATGGGGAGGATGGGGGGCCCCGCCTGACACCCCCCCAGTGTGTGGCACCCAGGGCGGACCCCCCCCGCCCCCCAGTTAGTACGTAGTAAAAACCACAATAGACAGTTTTTGAGAATTCCTTTATTAAAAAGGAAAAAAAAGTGTCCCGCGATGTCCATCCATCTTCAATCACGCTGCCCGCTGGACCCGATAAAAAAAAAAGCTCCGCCTCAACGCCTTGATGGGAGGCATCCCACCGACCACTGTCTCTTGGCTGTGACAGCTGTTACATAGGCAAAGGCGGGGACACCCGGTGACGTAACCGAGTGACCCCGCCCCTTCTACATCATGTGATGTCAGAGGGGGCAGGGTCATCCAGTTATGTCAGTGGGTGACTCTGCCCTTGCCTATATAACAGCTGTCACAGCCAAAAGACAGCAGTCGCCGGGAGGCCTCCCATGGAGGCAGACTTTTTGCATTTTTTTTTAAATTTTTCTGGTCCGTCGGGCAGCATGATTGGCAATGGATGTACATCACGTGACACTTTTTTTTTTTATTTCTGGGGGGAACCCACGCAGATTTTTTATCTATATTGCCGGGAGCAGGCAATACATTACAGCCGCAAGCAAGTTCAAATTACGTTTTTTCCTTTAGAAATTAAATTTTGCTGCGGCACTATTCTACACATCACAGAGAGGAACAAGCAGGATGTGAATAATGCATAAACCAGATATGCAGTAGATACCTGCTGGACATAGGACATAGGTATAGAATTAATGGGTAATTGATTGGTAAAAATTTGATTCCCAACGTCCATGTTGGCAGAGGCTAAAGACCTTCCATGAAGTTGTAGGGCTCATAAATGTGAAGCCTGTAAAATAGAGTGTGTGACGTAAGAAATAAATGGATATTTATGAGCCCTACAACTTCATGGAAGGTCTTTAGCCTATGCCAACATGGACGTTGGGAATCAATTTTTTACCAAATGATTACCCATTGATTCTATACCTATTTCCAGCAGGTATCTACTGCATATCTGGTTTATGCATTATTCACATCCTGCTTGTTCCTCTCTACATATAATTACATAACCCTCTTTTTTCTTTTTGATATACCAGGATTTGTCCTGCTTTTCATATATTCTTATTTGCGTCTGCAAGTCACTATTGGATGAATGGATTTGCCTGGTTCAATTTACTATCTGCACTCCGCTTTTTGGAGTACCATTATTTTTAATCTATACACCTTCAATTAACATTTTCAATACAATAACAGGTGGGTCCCGCTATGATATGTTTTGCAATATTCATAATATATAGACAAATAGAGCTTATGTTCCTAATACTCCCCCTTTTACTTTACTGTACAAATTATCAGAATTTATTTGCATATATGATTGTTTTCTATATGCCTATAATAACATCTAGACAATCTTTTGTTTGATGTCTGTTTACGCCAAGCTTTACATCCTGTCTTTTTGTCTCGCTTCCAGCATATTATGAGATGCCGTGGTAAAATCTCCTGAGGAAGCTCTCTCTAGAGCGAAACGTTGAGTACACTGGCACCTTTGTGTTTGTTATTGTACACTAACTATAATTGACTAAGGTTGTATATTGCATTGGTGTCTTGTAAAATAAATAATTTTTGTAATAAAAAATTAAATTTTTTCTATCCATTGTGTTCAGTCAGTATTTAACTATTTGATTTTGCACATTATTGACATCCGTAAAATCCCGGGGCCTTGTGACCCCCCCTCCCCCCCTTTTCTTTATCGTAAAAATTGGGATGCGATGTCCATAATTTACCTTCCCCTCCAGATCCATTTTCTAGTAAAAAATATAATAATAAGAAAAATTAAATAAATCAATAACCTATTTTGTAGACGCTATAACTTTTGCGCAACCCAATCAATATACGCTTATTGCATTTTTTTTTTTACCAAAAATATGTAGAAGAATACATATCAGCCTAAACTGAGGAAAAAAAATGTTAGTTTTTTTTTTTTTAAATTGGGATATATATTATAGCAAAAAATTAAAAAAAATGTCCTGGTCAGGAAGGGGGCAAATTCTTCTGGGGCTGAAGTGGTTAAAGAAATATTTCATTTTTATTGTTTCACTTTAAGCATTATTAAAATCACTTCTTCTGAAAAACAGTTGTTTTAAAAGCTATTTTGTCACTGATACATGTCTCCTGGGGCAGGACCCAGGTCCCCATACACTTTTTATGGCAAAAACTTGCATATAAGCCTTTAAAATTAGCACTTTTGATTTTTCATGTTCATGTCCCATAAACTTTAAAAGGGTTTGAATATTCGCTAGAACTTTTTGCCTGTACGCATGTTCTGGTGTGAACCTAACCGGGGGGTGTTCGACTTATCCCTAATAATGACACATAAGAATTAATGTAATTATATAATCAATAAAACGTGCGCTACTAGTTCACTCTGCAGCCAGGTATGATTTTTTTATTTTTTTAAATGCCATTTTTATTTTAATGACAGCATAATGTATGCGGTTGGTATACAGTTGTCCCGAAGAAAAATAAATTCCTGCTCATGTGACTGTCTCACTGCTTTTCCCAGCATTACTACACTGGGACATCATAATTGAATCCTGTGACTACAGTAAGACGACCCTGTCACTCAGCACTCAGAAAATAGGAAGTGGCTGCAGGAAAGAGGAAGAGGGTGGAATCCATGTCTGATATTCAGTATAAATAAAAGCATGTAGGACTCTGCAATAAGGCTTGCTAAAAAACTTCCAAAGTATGTAACTGATCAGTGAAGAATTGTTTGTTTTTCATCAGTAAGTTCCAGTAAAGCAGCCCATTGATGATTTGGGTTGAACAAAAAAACTGACTTGATTCTCCCATCCACACACTCGATGCGGCTGGGGGAATTCTCCCCACTGTCTCATTGTATTCTGACAGCAGGAGGACTTCCCTGCCATCAGAATGTACTTATCTGTGTTGCAGATAATAGCATGCAGTGCTGATCGAGCAGGAAAAACTCAGGCAGGGTGGTTGTACATAAGTCCATTGGTAGGTCGACATTTGTACAACTTTCCTGCCCATATATTGATTGAAAGTTGGCCGGACCGTGCTGATCCAGCCGAAATTCAATCCATGTATGGTCAGATTAAGAGTTACATTTTAAGCAGTGCCAGTTTGATAAATGAAAACCCTGGACATGTAGGCTCTGTTCCATATACGTTAAATGTTCTAGAAAGTCAATTTATTTTTTTACGTTTGTATAGATTGGAATTTTTAAATGATAGATTACATCCATAATTAAGAGATGTATAGAGAATTTCTAGAGGAAAGATGTCTATACTTATCTATTCTAAGGGTGCTCCAGTCCAGTCACATGATCATCTCCCAGCCGCCTTCAGGAGAGAGGAGAGATCACTGACAACTGCTGCAATGCCTGGGCAGTGACATGACTCATAGGCTTACTATGGGTCATGCATAATCGGCTGTCCCTCGCTCTCTGAAGTGCCCTGAGAATAGGTAAGTATTGACATTGTTCCTCCACAGGCTAGTTAGTAAAGGACTTAGAGTGGGAGTGGAAGCAGATTTAGGACTAGATAGGTTTAACGTGAACTTCCACTTTAATTTCCACAATCACATTCTTTGGAGGCACCAGTGGTGGTGAAGTGCCTGGTGACCATCAGTGCCCAGCTTGTGTTTAAAGAATGGAGACGTCTGCTAAATAAACTATAGCAAAGGCCTGGAATACTTATAAATAGAGTGGAAAATTAACACAGGATTACCAAAGCTATGACACAAGATAAAATAGATGGCGAAGCAGTCCTTCAAGATAGGATCAACCCTACTATACAAAATTATGGTAGCCATGGATCCACCATTTCTTAACCCCCTTCCTCCCTCCCCCCACCCCTACTTTAAAGACTCTCTCCTACTTTCTAAACACCTCTGCTTTCGCTTCTTCAACTTATTCCTTACTCTTCTTCTCCTGCTGGATTGTCTAGGCACCCCCAGGGATCCCCCCTAGACCCTAAAACCTAAAGATTTAATTGCACATTTGTATGCTAATTCACTTGTTATCTTGCTACTGTTAATGGTAACGAGTCTATGCACTTTTACTGTACAACATATGACTTTTATTGTTCTTTGTACTTCGAAAGTCACGATCTTTGATAAAACAATAAAAATATTGAACATGAAAGAGGCCCCTCTCTCCAAACAAACTCTTGAAACAATTTCTCATACAAGCTGATATAGGCATGGCAAGAACCCACACATCCACCCTCCAACAATATGACCAATCTTATTGGGCTGGTATAGTTCATTTTCCAAGTGTCATTCTTTGGGGACATCAGCGGTGTGGAGAAATCTGGTGCCCATCAATGCACAGCTGGTGTTCTAAGGAGGGAGATTATGTTTTGGACATGTGTCCACACATACTAGTAAAACACTTGCCCAAAGCTGAAAGGCATTTGAACTGGTATTAGCAGGACAAGGGCCCACACACCTGCCCTCTTATTATAAAAGCCAACCACATGCTTAACATGACCGGAGTGATATATTTCAGTGCATGAGGAAGATCAACATTCTTTAATAACATTTTGTTAAGAAACTGTTTAAAAACATGGGAGAAGTAGGTACACTTTTTGAAAATGTTTAATATATATATATATATATATATATATATATATATATATATATGTTTCATAAATACAGATTTTTAATCAGTACTAAAATAGTGTCACCTAACTTTATTAACACAACTCAGCTGACCATACCACAAAGGATTTATCCCATGGTGCTTTTATGAGTAAGCCCCAGAATAAACTATACAATAGCATAACCAAGGTCAAATAAGGACGACATACAGTGAACCAGACACCAGTCTAGTGGTTGCAGACATCTGGATATATATCCTCATTTTATCAGTGGAAAGCAGGTAATGCACACCCTTATAACATGTTTTTATTCCATCTGTTATCTTAGGTGGAAATAATAGAGTCATAACATCATTTGCACACCATTACCACTCTAGGCAGCCAGGGAGCACAACGTGAGCAAATTCATAAACATGTTAAACTGATACAGAAATAAGCTGTTACGAACACGTAAACAGCAAGATATTGAATATATGCCTCATGCCTTCTTCTACCCCATTACCAATGTATTAGCTGAGCCATGCCCCCCCATTCTAAAATTCTAAATGATGACTATATCTATGCAAAATGCATATTTTAATTATTAGTAGCTGCTGTGGGGCATTGTCTTATCAGCATGCTATATCTCTTGTGTACCCCAATGATGTGATCAGGCAGCGGATTCTTCCTTACAGAAGACGATGTGATACCTGCTCCTAATAGCAAAGGCACCCTTGTAGAAACTGTGCAGAGAGCCCAAGAGAGATAGGAGACCTGTGGTTCTGTATTCAGTGAGGTTCTAACCCTTTTTACATTCTATCCAAAACTAAAGAAGTTTTGGGTAGCCTCAAATCGTTTCGATTGAAATTTCTGAAGAGAGGATGAGGAATTATTATAGTTCAAATTGCTAGCAATACTAAGTGGCTTTGCTGGTGTTAACTTTATTCCTATTCATCTGAGTCTAATAGCAACTGCTACAATCTGTTCTCCTGTAAAACTTATAACTGACATTTTTGACACATTTCTACATCCAAAATGGGATTTCAGTTGTCTACAACCTGACCAAAACAACCATTATTGCTCCAGATTACTGTGCTGTTCTTGGGACAACATATTTTGGCCACACATTTACCAATAAACCTAATTTATTAAATTAAACCTGTACTGAGAGAAATATATAGCATACCATTTTTGACCTCCTTCCAAATATGTTCATAGTCTGGCTTTTTTTAGTTTCACTTATTTCCAAGTGACAACTCGGCAATAGGAATACTTCAAGTCAGAGCAACGTAGGAACACTGCATCTTCAATCCCAAAAAATATATACTTATCAACTTAACTGGTGTGGATTGCCTTTATTAAATTAATGTATGTAATTCTGAGGCACAGTGGACAGAGATAGAAATATACAGGGAAATAAACCTTTGTATTTTGGTATTAATATACTGTAGTTGTAATTCTTGGGTATCTCAAACATTCGCTCAATCTTTCTCTTTTCTGTCTCTTTAAGAAAGAAATACATGAATTGTATACTTATAGTATTAAAGCCAAGTGTATCAACATGACATCCAGACAACTTTCAGAAATAGAAGTTGACAACGATAGCCAACAGCATATGTTTCTTTTAAAATACATACCAACATTCAGTATTAAATTGAAAGTATTCCTTATTGTTTCTTTGCAAGCCTACTAAAGAAAGAAATGTATAATGGGGATGAAACAACCTAATAGCTATTCCAGTAATATAGAAAATGCACACATGTCCAAACCTGGAACATTAACATTTCAGAAGGTCTCCTTATTTGATAATATGTCCTCTTAGCACAATTTCCTGTCAGCCATAAATAATGAATGTTTTATCACATGAAATTTACACACATTTAATTTAGAGCGTCATGGATTTGCTGGAGCCACAGACATCTGTGAGTATGACGGCAACCAAAGCAAAATGCCCTGTGGAGTCATATGATTAAAATCTAGCTCTACCTGCTGGCCCAAAAATTGTTGATGCCTTACGGTACTCATAACATGCCTATCACCTTCAAATGACCAGGGGGCTGCCTACACAGAAAGAGACTCCGCATCACATTTGGATTTAGATTTAAAAATGGCTTGAGCAGGCAACTTTCTGAGGCTACTTGTTATCTTTAACTGCAGGTGAATTCTTACTTATACATTGCACATGCACTTTTAAAATATTTCTTCTGAATTATAATAAAAAGCACTACCTAAAGTAATACCAAACTCTATGGGCACACTGTATGTAGGAATGTAGCCACCCCCCCCCCCTCTCACTTCTGGAACTGGATTAGAAACTATGAACAATGAGATCTGTAGCGTGCTCAGAGCAGTGCACTTGACCACAACAACTAATGTGCACTGCTCGTGCCATAAACAACCAGAAATGAGGGAGAAAAGGAGAGGTTTTCGGGAGCCTTACAGAGGAAGTTACAAGGAAGTGAGAAAAACACAGTAAGAAACTATTTCATGAAAAAATAGATTATAATGCCATCATGTAGTGAATGAGTAATGCCGTGTACACACGATCGAAAACACCGTCGAGAAAATCGGCGGGAAAAACGAGGGAACAGCTTGGTTCCCTACACATGTCCGTTTTTCCCGACATTTTTTTTTTGGTCGAGAAAAACGACCGTGTGTGGGCTCCGCGGCAGTGTTTCCCTATGGGAAAACTGCTGCGGAAAAAAACGACGGGAATCACGACGATAAAAATTAGAGCATGTTCTAATTTTTCTCGTCGTGATTAATGCCGTTTTTCCCATCGAGAAAAACGACAAAAAGCCCGCAGACGATTGTTTTTCTCGTCCAAAGGAAAAAATGTAATTTTTCTCGACGGGAAAAACGGTCGTGTGTACGCGGCATATGACTTATTTTTGAATAAGGATATCGTTTAGTGCAAATTGATGAGTTTGTGACAGTATTTTAACCACTGCATGTGGACTCATTAAGGAGCTCCAGCCCTGCCTCTGGAGCAGCCCTCTAGATCTAGTTTTTTTTTCCACACTGCTCATTCTGAAAAAGAACCCCTGTAACACCTACCATCCCACCTTACTATGCCACTGAACTTTCTACCAATGTCCAACAAATAAAGGGCGGAGGGTTTCCACCCTATTAATGTTCCTTAGGTGGGCCATACACGGAGCAAATTTTTCTCGATTCCCCCATCAATATAGACAGTGCTGATGTGAAAATCCCTCCTGCCAGGCCATTGTTTTCTCCAGGTGGGGGTGGGCGGGGGAAGTCATCCCCACCGGAAGAAGGCAGTGATTATTGCTAGCGGCTATAGCAGCCACTTGAAAAAATCGTAAAACTAATCCGGCAGGTTGGTTGTACCCAAGTTGATTGATCGATCAACTTGGCATATTGAGTCTGCCCAATAATGGTTTGAATCTCTTCTGGTTCCTGCTGAACCGGCCGAGATTCTAACCATGTATGGCCGGCCTTAGCAATGGCTCCACAACCCTCTAATATTTATATGTAAACAAATAGCAGGTGTTCTAGCAGAGGGGAGCAGAGTAGGGGTGAGTCAAGTTATCTTATAGAGAAGCAGAAACTCTCAATTTCACCCACTGAGCTGCTTTTTCATTGTTGTAAGGGAATGAGGTTAATGACTTGCTGTTGTTCAGCACAAGTGTGAGAAACCATTTAAAGCGCATTAAAAATGCAAAAGCCTTCTTGATTTTGCATTCCCATTCACACCAATGTATTTCACCAAAACCTTTTAGTTTTTAACCAAAATTTTGGGAACATTAAAACTCTCAATTTCACTCCCTACAGTGGAGGAAAAAAAGGATGTTTTCAGTGTTACATTGTGAATGTTGAATATGAATTTCTCCACAGTGTCTGCAGCTACATAGATAGTCCAGCTCTGTTTTAAAGCTCAGGTACTGCTTCTTCCAGAATATGTAAATACTCAAATGTCCATATCCTGGCCACAGGTTCAATTTAAGAATGCATAATAATTGTTTGAGTAAATAAGGAAGTGAGATATTTCCTTCCATATTCATGTAGCATGTGGATAGCCTATATTTTAGAAATCATTTGCATGAACTGAATGCATGTGTACATACAGTTTGGTTTACACTCTTAATTTATGCCATGTACATTTAGTCACCTCATTACACAGAGCTGACCCTGGGGATCATTGATCCAGTTGATAAATGATCCATTCTATTTTCTTCTCCCATGGGCAGTATAGAAGAAACCATGTGTGCTACTGAAGCTATAGACTGAATGAATCAAACATTCAGTGCTGCATGCATATAATTATACAGTTAGGTACGTGATGTTTAATGGTACAAGAAAAATGTGCATATCTATTTATCTTGCAAAACTGTGATGAACAAAATGTGAAAAGTTGGAAGGAAACATTAATCTCACATTAATATTAAATGTCAAATCCTGGCAAAATAACTTTTTTTTAATATTGTATTTTATTTTGTCTAGCTGTCCAAAATTTGTATCATTAACTAAAATGCTTAAAATGTTTATACCTGAGTTCCTAGCTTTGGCCACCCCAGACTTTAGAGTGGTATTACCCCACTACCAACATATTCTTCCTTTACATTACACAACAGAGAATGAAGACTTGAAGTTAGAGACCCCCTCTTGGGTTTCTGTTGACTAAGGACATCAGTAGGCTAACGCAGTTCACAAATGATATAGGCAATCTGTGGGTCAACAGGGTTACTTTGTCAACACAAAGCCTTGTCTATTTGGGTGAATTACCCCTTTAACCACTACAGCACCGATTTGGCCCCTTAATGACCAGGTTATTTTTTGCGATACGGCACTGCGTAGTTTTAACTGACAATTGCGCGGTCGTGTGACATTGTACAAAAAACAAAATTGCCGTTCTTTTTTTCCCACAAATAGAGCTTTCTTTTGGTGGTATTTGATCACCTCTGCGATTTTTATTTTTTGCGCTATAAACAAAAACAAGTGCGACAATTTTGAAAAAAAAAACATATTTTTTACCTTTTGCTATAATAAATATCCCCCAATTTAAAAAAAAAAAACAATTTCTCCCTCAGTTCAGCCCGATATGTATTCTTCTACATATTTTTGGTTAAAAAAAAATCGCCATAAGCGTATATTGATTGGTTTGTGCAAAAGTTATAGCGTCTACAAAATAGGGGATATATTTTAGGCATTTTTATAAAAAAAATTTTTTTACTAGTAATGGCGGCGATCAGCTCATTTTTATCATGACTGCGATATTGCGTCGGATGACTTTTATCAGGACTGTGACAGATCGGACAATTTTGGGACCATTGACATTTATACAGCGATCAAAGCTAAAAATAGCCACTGATTACTGTATAAATGTCACTGGCAGGGAAGGGGTTAACACTAGAGGGCGATCAAGGGGTTAAATGTGTTACCTAGATGTGTTCTAACTGTGGGGGGGAATGTGGCTGACTAGAGGAGGAGACAGATCGTTGTTCCTACTTAGTAGGAACACAAGATCTGTCTCCTCTCCCCTGACAGAACCTGGATTTGTGTTTTTACACACACAGATCCCGGCACGCTTCGGCTCTGGGGACACGCTGCTACAGCGTCTTAAAGAGCCAACGTACAGCTACGACGGCTCATGCAGGGGCTATAACTGCAGCTGTTTGCTGTCCTTTGCTTACACGATCTTTATACTCTATTGATTGCAATAATTATCCACAGGACTGAACTTTCTTCTTCTCCCTTTTTTTTCAGCATTTTTCAGCATTTTCGATTAGTTATCAATCAATTTTATTGGTTGTGATTTTTTATTGGTTGGGATTTGTTATTTTATTCAATTCACCATCATTGGTGGTTGAAACATTTTCGTATAGGAGTTATTTTTGGTCACACCTTATGTTTATGCAAGTTTGGTGTTTAATTCAAACGTTGCGCAGCTTTATCATTTTTATTGCTATAACTGCAGCGGCTGGTCGGGAAGGGGTTAAGGAAAAAATGACAATAAAAAAATACTGTACAGGTTAAAGAAAAGTTTGTGAAAAAAATATTACAGCACAAATAATGAAATAATGAAATGCTAGAATAAAAATAAAAGGTTTTAAAGCACCCATTGAATACATGTCCATCACAAGAACCTGAACACTCATTTCTATCCAGTGTTGTCATATGCACAAGCATGGTGTTAGCAGGTATGGCTTGCAGTGCTGATGACTTTGGCAAAGCCTATCCAAAGCCTCTGCATAGAATATGCACACTTTTGTCTTTGCGAATTTCCATTGGGTTTTCAGACTTCTTTGCACAATTCCAGAACATACTGGTAGGTTAGTTGGTATGCACCAAATTGGCCTAGATTGTACACCCTTTTGTGACTGTGCCAGGGATCCTAAATTGTAACTGCTTAGAGAAGGGTTTCATAATGAGCAACTTCTCTAAATCTGAACCTGCAATCAGTTTCGTAAGTCAGAGAATCAGCTATTAATTACTAACATTAAATTAATTATTGAAGGTTCCGTTGAACCCCATACTATTCCATTTATGTGTACTCTGTTTTGTATCACTTTAAATGTGCATGGTTCCCTTGACTGAGTTGCACATTAGTGCATATTATATTTATAACAAGATGAATAGTCTTTTGGGGGAACTGTGCCATGATGATGATCTCTTATTTGAATTTTACTAATTCATTATTAGGGCTTAGGATAGTAGACCGAGGCCTCGTACACACGGCCGAGATTCTCGTCGAAAAAAACATGTCTTTTTTTTGACGAGATTCTTGGACAAGAAACTTGTCCCGGCCGAGTGTGCACACGCTCGATTCAAAGAACCCGCGGTTCTTTGAATGGAGCGAACGCGGTGACATCATCGAATACGACGAGCATGCGCTCGTCACATTCAATGCCGTCGCCGCCATCTTGGTTCACCCTACCTATGCCTAGGAAGCTACCGCGCATGCGTCGAAGTCATTTCGAGCATGCGCGGGCTTCCCGGCGAAAAGGTAAGTGTACACACACACAATTTTCTCGTCGAGAAACAGGCTGACGAGAATCTCGACGAGAAAATAGAGAGCAGGATCTCTATTTTCTCGTCGAGATTCTTGACGCTTTTCTTGACGAGAAACCATACACACGAACGAATTTCTCGGCAAGAAATCTCTGCCAGCAAGTTTCTTGCTGGTTTTTGCCGAGAAACTCGTTCGTGTGTACGAGGCTCAAGGCTTGAAAATGGAAAGAAAACAAGAAGGAACCTTGTTGTGCCCATTGCAAAGGGGAAGTGAACTTGAGAGAGATCCAAAGGATACCTATTACAGTTCACCCTGTGGGTCAGTTTATATATCATAGAAAAACAGCAATCTACATGAAACTTTTCAGTAGATCAATCATATTGAAAGCAATTTTAGTTTTAGGAAAACTAGCTCACTCATCACTATAAGAGACTGGCGTGAAAGCAGAGCTCCAGTTAAAACCGAGCCAGTCACTTAAGTTCCTCCTTGAAGTCCTCCCCTGCAGTTTTACAATAAATGCATACATACCTTTTAATCCAAAAAACGTATGCCATTGACATCACATATCCTTCCTCTTCAACTCCAGCAGTGGCATTGCGGGTGCTTACTCTTTCACCATTGGCACGTATGCAATGATGTGATTGAGCACTGTCAGTATTCAACAGAACTCTGAAGCCCTGTACACACGATAGGTTTTACTGATGAAAACAGTCCGATGGACTTTTTTCATCGGACAAACCGATCGTGTATGGGCCCCATCAGTCTTTTTTCCATCGGTGTTTAAAAATAGAACATGTTTTAAATTTATCCGATGGTTAAAAAACCGATAGCAAATTACTATCGTCTGTGGGGAACTCCATCGGATGAAAAACCCACGCATGCTCAGAATCAAGTCGACGCATGCTCAGAAGCATTGAACTTCATTTCTCTCGGCTCATCGGAGTGTTTTACGTCACCACGTTTGGAACGGTCGGTTTTTGACTGATGGTGTGTAGGCAAGACTGATGGAAGTCAGCTTCATCGGTTTTCCCATGGAAAAATCCATTGGTTAAAAAACCATAGGAAATCCGATCGTGTGTACAGGGCTTAAGCCCTGGCCAGTGTGATAACACTGCCCCAGAGAGTGGGTCCTTGACAGCTCAAAATAAGTGGGTTGAATAACAGTGGCTGTCATTTAACCTGGAAAATTGATGACATGATCTAGTAGCGAAGAAGAGTTTCTGTAGGGGCAGCGCCAAATTGAAGGTTAGTAGTGCAGCAATATTTTATTTTTATTACTTATTACTGCTAAACATCTTATTTTTTATTTATTTACCTAAACTAAAGTTCTGCCTAAATTTGTTGTATGTAAAGTTCTTAAGGGATATAATACCTTTAAGAACTCACAATATGCATACTTATTCCAAGTCAGTAATTTGTATTAAAATCATAGGATCAGCAGGACAACCAGGGGACTAGCATTTAAAGAAAAGACAGGTCAGCAATGGCAGCATCCATACTTCCCCAATTAAAAATAAAATAAAAGGACAAAAAGATTTTGCTCCATGCTTGACAATATAATAAATCATTTCATCCTTGTGTTTGAGAATACCTTGTAGGTACAATTTCATAATAAGAAGGATAGTAAATACTTTATGTTTGCATTTTTTATAGAACAGTTGGTGTGAAAAAAAAAAATCAGCCAACAGGTCAAGCGAGAAAATAGCTCTTGCAATTTTAGCTACATCCAAATTGTTTACACTGTAAATTAAATGCACTGCAAACATCTCACGAAAAAAGCACAAATTTCCAAGCGCCACATTCATTTAAAAATGGAATTCCTTAAACACCGGTACAATGTCATTCACGGATAACAAGTATTAGCTTTCTTTCTGGGTTCTGTTTGATGGCAAGCTCATTGCAGAGAGTGACACCAATAGAAAGGTCAATCACAAATAAGTCAATCATGCTGATCCCTAGACACTTACACCCCGGACTACAGAAGTCAGCGGCTACATAAAAATGCATTACATCAAGAGGTCAACAGCATACATAGCATTGCCCTTTACAGAAGGTAAAAGAACATGCCGATCTGCATTGGTTTGATTGACGCGAGTTAAATTTAAGTCTGTGTAGAACATAAATAGTGGAAATGTGTAGGAGATGTACATATAAATGATATACTGGCAGCGACCATACCAAAAATTACTGTTCATTCTTCAGGAATTCAAACTTCAACTAACAGTAAGCGTAAAAGACGTTCTCTCATATATTACTTTGACATTTCTATTGCATACATGTGTATTCTTAGAAATACTCTAATGCCTCATACACACGATCGCGATTCCAGAAGAGAAAAGTGCGATGTGAGCTTTTTGTCGCAAATTCTGACCTGATATCTGTGTATGCTCCATCACACTTTTTCTGTGAGAATTCTGGCCAAGAAAAGATTGACAGCAGGATCTCAATTTTCGTGACAGGAAAAATTCCTATCAGGAATCGTGATCGTCTGTATGCAATTACGATGCAAAAAAAAAAACATGCATGCTCAGAATCAAGCAGAAGAGCTGAACTGCCTATTGAACTTCATTGATCTCAGCTCATCGTACGTGTTGTACATCACCGCGTTCTTGGCGGTCGGAATTTCAGTCAAGATTTGTGTGACCGTGTGTATGCATAACAATTTTGAGCCGTTTTCCTGCTGAAAAAAAAAACACGGTTTTCGTGTCGGAAATCGAGATCGTGTGTACGAGGCATAAGGGTTTCCACCTTAAAGAAAATGTGGCAATCAAATTTGTACTTATAAGTCCTAGTTATGATTACTTCATACCCAAAATCATACTCAGATCATTGCAGGTTCCTGCTAATCTCTTCACCCTTACAAAATCCTTGCTGTTCATTGGTACAATAGAGTTTTGTATGCTAGCACCTTACTTCTCTATGTAGTACTACAAACATGAGATCTAGAAACACTAAAATATAGCTTTTAACCTTCCTGGCGGTATTTCCCGAGTCTGGCTCGGGGTGAAGTTTCAGCACCAAAAGCGGTAACCCCGAGCCAGACTCGGGATTGCATCGCAGTAATCCAGGCAGAGTTACTTACCTTTTCCCCTGGATCCTGCGATGCCTCTCCGCTGTGTGATCGAGCTGTCTCCTCACTCGATTCACACAGTGCCGAGTGCCGCCGAGCTCCGTTCCCTGCGACGTTACGACGCACGGGGGCGGAGATCGGCACCAAATTCAAAAAAGTTAAAACACAATACACATACAGTATACTGTAATGTAACAGATTACAGTATTGTATAAAAAAATGACACACCCCCATTGTCCCTAGTGGTTTGCCCAGTGTCCTGCATGCACTTTTATATAATAAAAACTGTTCTTTCTGCCTGGAAACTGGAGATTGTCCATAGCAACCAAAAATTGCCCCTTTATGTCAAAAGTGGTTTTAGACCAGCTAGAAAACAGTGATAATAAATTAGAATCACTCGCAGAATTAAGTGATAGCGATTTGTGGGGAAATTCGTCATCAAACACTGAAAAACACTTTTATTATTATTATTATATTATTATTTGTTATAATTATTTTATAGTTATTTATTATATTATAATTTATGATTTTGTTTTTTGAACTTTATCATACCCGGGATGTCTACTAGACTCTGGTTTGGACAGATTTAAGTGAGTTATTCCTAAGAATTACAGGCCTGCAATATAAAACGCCAAATTTCCATGCAGAATAATGGTACCGCTTTCAGCACCTAAAATCTGCCAGAATCATACCGCCAGGGAGGTTAATAACAAATAGTAAAAATGGAGAAAAGGCCAAAAACATACTGTACATATAAAATACTCTGAGGCCCCTGTGATGTATTAGAAATTGTAGAAATCACTGAGAGCAATATATATATATAAAAAACTCCTTTTATTGCACTACATTCTGGCATTAAATACTACATAGAGTATACAAAATGTTGCCTTCTGTACTAAAGACAATGAGATCTTATCGTGTAAAAATATTCCATAAATCAGATCTACGCTCTTTTCTGAAAAAAGTTGCAGTGTAATGTCTTCAACATAACCCCACTGCAAAAACAGGTGTATATCCTAAATACTTGCAGTAAAGTGTAGTCTCCTGATATACTGTAGCTGGAAAAACATGTCATGTCAGTATTCAAATAGTAAATACAGTAAATTATCAAACTCCCAATTATGCAAAAGTGGGTTTAGCCCCAATTGACCACAAGATCTGCTACATCCCACGCTCTCATCTCATAGGTAAATAAATCTCAATTTGCAAAATCACATTGCATGTGTGGTGATTCTGTATTATGTGCATACAAAAACCATTCACGATAGGTCAATCAGTTCCAGTTGAATGCACATACTGTACATCTGAAAACTTCATTTAATTGCCACAGCAAGGTACCTAAGGTCATGACATAAAGGTATAATAAACTCTGGGTGCTTGCACTAAGCAGTATCATCCTGCTTTGTAGTTGAAGCTTGTAATGAGGCCAGTTATACTGATAGTGGTGTATATAAAGCAAATCCAGAGGAAATGAAATAATCCAAAAAAGTGAGCAAAGGTAAATAGCTTACCTGTAAATCTACAGGCATGTACATACGTGCATCTGAATCCCTGTGAGGGTCTTTGCAAAAAATAAAATAAAAATTCCCTACACAAATAAATGGATTGGTCCCACCACAGTCCATAATGGAATTGTTCCGAGAGTCTCTAATACAGCCCTTCCAATAAGAGAGACCTGGAGCAGTTTGCAAAGGAAGAGTGGTCCAAAATCCTGGATGAGAGGTGTAAGAAGCTTATTGATGGTTATAGGGAGCGACTGATTTCAGTTATTTATTCCAAAGGGTGTGCAACCAAATATTAAGTTATGAGTGCCAAGAATTTTGACCAGCCCATTTTTGGAGTTTGGTGTGATATTATGTCCAATTTTATTTCCCCCCCCCCCCTTTTATTGTTTTGTTCCAATACACACAAAGGGAATAAACATGTGTATAGCAAAACATGTGTTACTGCAATACTTTTCTGTGAGAAATACTTGATTTTCCAGAAAAATTTCTGGGGTGCCAACAATTTTGGCCATGACTGTATGTGTAAGAGAGCTTGGTAGCAGCTTGTGGTCTTGTAAGAGACACCAGAAGAAAGTATATCAAGACAGCTAGGTACCCAGACAAGATGCCAAATGCCCTAACATCACCCTGGGGAGGCTTCTTCAGAGGACACATGTAGGCCGGTAAAGTTCCCCTTAAGTATTGCTCCTCCTAGTATGGAATGGTGACATAATGTGCCCTTTTATAAGGTGGGAAGGCCAGTCTTCAGGGTCTTCTGGATCGGCAGGCAGCTAAGGAGAGGTCCAATATAGGGTGTTTCATGTGCCCTCCCCTCTGGGGGAGGGGCAGTGGGCAGGTTTCAGAACAACAAACTTGTAAAGGCTTGGAGAGAGGGATATTATGGGATCCCAATGCTTCAATTATGCTCCCCGAACTCTGCTGCTACACATAGTGAAAAAACAGTTGCAAGCCATGATTTGGGAAAATTTTCTCCAGAATTTGGACTGTCCTGTTCTACTTTTTTCTGCTTTATTGGAACCAAGTAAAGACATTTAAAGCAACAAAGAGCCTCTGTGTGATGACCTTATGGAGAGAAGTGTTTAATACTTCACTTTGAAAGCCTGGTTGGTTCTGGAGTAGGTGGAGATGGAGGGAAGGGAGTCTTCCACCTGAGAAAGTGCCGAACTGCTTATGTACCATGTGCCGGGTGACCCGGGCTTCCATGTCCCATATCCCGCGTTTGACTGGATTTCTGGAACTGCTGTCTGGACCATGTGACGTACATAGGCCTATGTGTATGAGTACTAAAGACAGGAAGATGTTTAAAGGGGAAGTGACCAGGAGGATGGGGGAAGGATCAACATCCAATCACATGACAGTAGGTGTGATGGGCTGAACACTTTCACGGCACCCTGCAACCCTGTATGTATAGGTGGAGCTTAAGCTGGGGCCCCCTTACACCTGGTTGTAGAAGTGATTTGCGTCAGAACTTAAAAAGCCTATTATTCTGACTAGTCTTTGGTATGCATTTCAGCTTAAAATGCAGTGCTATTCATGACAAATTACTTTTGCTTTTTGTCCCTTTTTAACATATATTATTTAAAGCGATATTTGTGACTGTGCCCAGACACCTGATGTTTATGGTACCTCATACAAAATTGGGTTTGAGTGGTAACATAGTTATTCATAAAAATAATTTTGATACATGACACCAAAAGAGAGGATTTTAACATCACATTGCTTGAACTATTAGTCACTACTACAAAGACAATTTCTCATTTATGTTTTAGCATGACAAGAAGTGACTCCACTAACCCATGATTGACTATGGTCTTTGCAACCATTGATGGCTAGTCTTGCTTGTTGTATACGGTAACAGAATGTTTATTGTACAGTGCCACAGTTTGTGATTACCCCAGATTTATTGACCTTATTTACAGAGGCTACAATCAGGAAAGGTTTAGTGATGGGTTTGGAAATGAGAAAAATTGCTATTATCCACTTGACCTCTGGAAGATTTTATCCCATTCATGACCAGGGCATTTTTTGCTATTTGGCACTGCGCTACTTTAACTGGCAATTGCACGATCATGCAACACTGTACCCAAATGAAGTTTACGTAATTTTTTTTTCACACAAATAGAGCTTTCCTTTGTTGGTATTTTATCACCACAGGGTTTTTTTTTATTTTATTATTATTATATAAATAAAAAAAAAAGATATAAAATATATTCAATAAAAACAAAAAAATCGAATTCCTTAAGAACTTTTGCCCAAAATGTATTCTGCTACATGTCTTTGGTGTATATTGATTGGTTTACCTGAAAGTTATAGCGTCTACAAATGATGGTATACTGTATATACTGGATTTTTTATTTTTTTTTGGCGGTGATCAGCTACTTTTAGTGGGACTGTGAGGGTGGACAATCTGATACTAACTGACGCTGGGTGGGCACTGACTAACTGACACTGACATCACCACTAATACAGTGATCAGTGATAATACTATACACTGTCACTGTACTAATGACACTGGCTGGGAAGGGGTTAACATCTTTGGGCAATCAAGGGGTTAATTGTGTGCCTAACAATGTGTAATGTGTGTAATATGTGCTGCTTTTACTAATCGATGTGGCTGTTTTTTCTCCTTGCTTTGCAGGGAGAAAATAACAGCCACATCACTGTTTCATGTAGAGAGCCCAGTGTTGTTAGTAAACACAGGGCTCTGTACTGTTATTCACTAAGCCAATCAGCAGGTCCCGACCATAAATCATTGGCTGGGACCTGCTGACCGACTTGTGTTGTGCTGAATCACAACACAGATGGGGCAGCCGTTCTGCGCTGGATCACGTACACGTACGTGATACGACGCAGAACGGCAAATCTGTCGCCATATATGTGCATGGGGCAGTCTGCAATGGTTATAGTAGAATTCTTAGATCTGCACAGCTACAGTATGTAGGGTCACTGATCTGTGTGGTCCCACTGTTTTACCAACAGCAAGCATGTATTTTTTTTCAGGATAAGTTTTAGGAGAGCCCAGTTGTTTCAGAGGGCCACACAACAAGCCATAGCTTTCACTGCATTATAGCCACTAGGTTTCCCTCTACTGGTGAATATGAAACACGCTTGATAAAAGGCAAGAACATAGTACGCAAATTTGTAGTACATTGCACACATTTGCAGTGGTTTGTTGTTTACTATTTTTTTCTGGTTCTAATGGGCTAGAGTTGTTGTTCTGAATGTTTTTATGTTATTGGTTACGTTATTTCTTTGATGGTATGCCCTGTGCACTATTATTTGCTGCACCAATATTGTACCTTCACATTTCACAATAAACACATATTGTGATTTATTTGGTGTCCTCATATGCAAGTATAGTAAATTCATGCACACTGGACGTTACAAAAATGCCAGTAGATTTAGCTGTAGAATGCCACGTTAAAAACGCAAGTTTTATTAGTGTTTTTTACCATTTTTGCATTAGCGGTTTTTAGTATTTGCGTGTTTTAGCAAAGCTATACTCCCACAAAAGCATATGCCTCAAAAACGCTCATAAACACAGAATAGCCGTTATTTAGAATAGGATTGTTTTTATAGCTGAAAAACTCCTCTTAAAGCCCACTAGTTTTTTTTCCAGCCAGAAAATGCCCCTGACAAAAAAGTGGTGAAACGTCCTCAACATTACAGAACATGTCCAATTGAATTTGACAAACTAGTGCTAGCTGAGGACATCCATAGCTCATCACAAGGTAAGGTTTCACAAAATGCAGGCAGTTTATTTTTTACACGGAAAAAGCAGAAAGTATTTTTGACACACATACAGATACTCCTCTTTTCATGACTTACCTGTTTAACGACCACTCAGACTTATGACCAGCTCTTTCCACCCGAACAACACGTTATACATCATTGTATTGTACAGTACAGTACAGAATTTTTGTTTGTGTTCTGTACTAATGCTAATTAAAACAACCTTATTGAGCTGGAGTTTTGTGTTTAGACCTTTTTTTCACAATACAGTAAAGTACAGTAGTTAAGAATGCTTACATTTTGATTACTTGTGATTCCTTGTTTAACAACCAATTAGTTTAATGACCTGGTCGTTGGAACGGAACCCGGTCGTTAAGTGAGGAGTACCTGTATTGTAAAAAAAGAAACCGTTTTCATTCTCCTTACTTATGTAAGGAATCTGTAGCTCTCATTTACCTTTTGTGGACAACTTCTAGTCCTGATAACAGCCTATGTGTGCATGGACACATAGGATAACATGCTGGGGAGTTTACTGGCTGCAGAAAAAAATGCCTGAAGCCAAAAACAGCAGCTGTAAAAATGTCCAGTGTGCATGAGGCCTTAAAATTCTGGTTAAACCTTACAAACAATATCCTTGCATAGGTTGCCTCGCACAGATGGCTCGTATTCACATCTAAAGCCCTGTACACACGGGTGGGAATCCCGTTGAAAAAAACCCATCGGTTTTCTCGACGGGATTCTTGGCAAGCTTGTCTTGCCAAGCCCTGTGTACAGACGGCCATTCAAAAGAACCGCTGTTCTTTTGAATGGCAAGAACGCAGTGACGTCATCAACTACGACGAGCGCTCGTCACATTCGATGCTGTCACCACCATCTTGCTACACCCTACACTACCCTTGCATGCTACCGCGCATGTGTTGAACTCTCATTGAGCATGCGCGGGCTTACCTGGGACAGGTAAGCATACTCACGAACGGTTTTCTCGGCAGGAAACACTCTGCCGAGAATCCCGAACGTTTTTCTCGGCAGGAAACACTCTGCTGAGAATCCCAACGAGAAAAATAGAGAGCAGGTTCTCTATTTTCCTTGTCGAAATTCCCGGGAGTTTTCCTGTCAAGAAACCATACACACAAACGGTTTTCTCTGCAAAAAGCTCTCCCAGCAGTTTTCTTGCCGAGAAAACTGGTCGTTTGTACGAGGCTTTAGAGCCCGAAATACACCAGCTTGAGAATTGGCTGTATGGAGGAGGACTAGAAGTTGTCCACAAAAGGTAAATGAGAGCTACAGATTCCTTACATAAGTAAGAAGAATGAAAACGGTTACTTTCTGCTTTTTTCCATGTAAAAAAATAAACTGCCTGCATTTTGTGAAACCTTACTGTGTGATGAGCTATGGATGTCCTCAGCTAGCACTAGTTTGTCGAATACAATTGGAAATGTTCTGTAATGCTGAGGACCTTTCACCACTTATTCAAGTGACATCCTTGGTTCAAATGAATAACGAAGCCATATGGATGAGTGGAAAAACATCTGCATTACAGAACAAGTCCCTTTGAATGTGACTAACTACTACTAGCTATGTCATTACCTGGATAATAAAAACTTTCACATACACATGAAAGAACCCTATCCACACTGCCAAAAGCAGGTGCAAATGCGTCATACCGTACCTGCTGCTAATCTATCGTAGAAAGAAAATGTTGATAAAATGGGCAAATGCTTATAAGAAAGGCAAATGCTTGCCTATCCTCCCCTTAAAGTGATACTAAAAAAAAGAAAATTCTATTCAAGTATATTTTCTTAAAATGGAGCTCCACCCAAAAGGGGAGGCTCTGCATGTGAAGCGTGTACTTGGTTTTGACAGGTACCTGCTCTCACTTCTGGATAAGATTGTGATCTATGACAGTTCCAGACCCTCCTTCTTCCCCCCACTGCCTTCTGGGACACACACAGGTCCCAGAAGATGACAGGACCATTCAGAAAGCGCAGCGCGACTCGCACATGCGCAGGAGGAAACTGGCTGTAAAGTCTGAATGCTTCACTTCCGGTTTCCCTTACTTACAATGCCGTCACCTGCACCTGAAGTTGATTGATGAATCGGCTTGGGGTGCCAACATCGCATGATCCCTGGATAGGTAAGTGTCCTTATATTAAAAGTCAGCAACCACAGTATTTGTAGCTGCTGACTTTCCAATTTTTTTTTACAGACTGGAGCTTCTCTTTAACCCCTTAACGGCCGCTCACTGTATATATACGTCGGCAGAATGGCTCGTACAGGCACAATCACGTACCTGTACGTCCCCTTTAACTGCCCGACGTGGGGGCCGCGCGCACGCCCGCAACCCCCCTGCCTTCCCCGTGAGTCGGACCGCGGGTCCCGCGGACTCGATCGCTGCGGGGATCCCCGCAATCGTCTCACGGAGGTATGGAGCAGGGAGATGCTTGTGTAAACAAGCATTTCCCTGCTCTGCCTAGTGAGAATGACACCGATCTCGGCTCCGTGTACACGGAGCCGAGATCGGTGTCATGTGACACATAGCCCGACCCCCCTCAGTAAGAATCACAATGCAGGGAACATTTAACCCCTACAGCGCCACCTAGAGGTTAACCCCTTCACTGCCAGTGTCATTTTCACAGTAATCAGTGCATTTTTATAGCACTGATCGCTGTGAAAATGACAATGGTCCCAAAAATGTGTCAAAGGTGTCTGATGTGTCCGCCATAATGTCGCAGTCACGATAAAAATTGCTGATTGCCGCCATTACTAGTAAAAAAAAAAAATATTAATAAAAATGCCATAAAACTATATCCTATTTTGTAAACGCTATAACTTTTGCGCAAACCAATCAATAAACGGCGATTGCGATTTTTTTTACCAAAAATATGTAGAAGAATACGTATCGGCCTAAACTGAGGAAAAAAATGTTTTTTAGATATTTTTGGGGGATATTTATTATAGCAAAAAGTAAAAAATATTGAATTTTTTTGAAAAATTGTCGCTCTATTTTTGTTTATAGCGCAAAAAATAAAAACCGCAGAGGTGATCAAATACCACCAAAAGAAAGCTCTATTTGTGGGAAAAAAAGGATGTCAATTTTGTTTGAGAGCCACGTCGCACGACCGCGCAATTGTCAGTTAAAGCGACGCAGTGCAGAATCGCAAAAAGGGGCCTGGGGCTTAAGTGGTTAAAGCGGAGTTCTACCCTAAAAAAACATGTTTACATTATCACAGTCCTTTACTAGTATTAACAAACATTTGGATTAAAAAATAAATAAATAATTACTCACCAGAATGGCCCTGTTGTTATGTGGTGGCTCGTAATCTGCCCCTTCCGGGTCCGCAGCGCTCCGCATCACTTCCTCCCTCGCCTGTGCTCCTGGGAAATGTGAGTCATTATTTCCCAGGAGTCAGTGGGCAGGAGTGTGTCAAAAAATAGCATTATTTCCCAACAGGAAATTACACGATTTTAGGGGGATCTATCTAGGTTGCCATAACAACGAGGCAGGACTTTCCTCTGTTGCCACCCGTTTTTATGGCAACTTGGTAAACAATCAACGCTACGGCCGCCGGAACATCGCACCTGCACAAGATCAAGAGGTGCATGCTGCGATTGGGCTTCACATGCCCACAATCATCATGGCAATGACCAGAAGAGGATTTTCTAAATTGTAAGTATAAAAAAAAGATATAATTCATATACACTAGCAAACATTATTTTATATATATATATATATATATATATATATATATATATATATACACTTTATTTGGGTTATTATTGCATTATGATGAGGTGCCTGTAAAAAAAAAAAAAAAATACTGTGGCCGGAACTCTGCTTTAACTCAAGAAAGACCCTTTTGTACTCTCAGACTCCTGCAAATTCCAACTTCCTCAATTTGTTTTGTGGCTACTTTTGTTCAATGCAAATGACAACAACTAATGTGCACTGCTCGTTCCAAACAAATGGAAGTCAGTGGGGAAAAGGAGAGGTTTGAGAGCTCTAAGAAGATGTTACAAGAAGGCAGAAAAACACAGTAACAGTTTAATGAAACATTACAGAGCCATAAAGTAGTGGATGTGTATGGATTATTTTTGGAGACTAAGGCCTCGTACACACGGCCGATGTTCTCGGCAAGAACCAGCAAGAAACTTGCTGGCAGAGAGGTCTTGCCGAGTAAATCGGTCGTGTGTACGCGGCTATCGGGTTTCTCGCCGAGAAAACCGACAAGAAACCTCCACGAGAAAATAGAGAACCTGCTCTCTATTTTCTCGTCGAGATTCTCCTCGGCATGTTTCTCGACGAGAAAAGTGAGTGTGTGTACACTTACCTGTCCTCCCGGAAGCCCGCGCATGTTCGAAATGAATTCGACGCATGCGCGGTAGCTTCCTAGGCATACGTAGGGTATACCAAGATGGCGGCGACGGCATTGAATGTGACGAGCGCATGCTCGACGTAGTCGATGACGTCACCGCGTACGCTCCATTCAAAGAACCGCGGGTTCTTTGAAACGAGCGTGTGTACACTCGGCCGGGACAAGTTTCTTGTCCAAGAATCTCGTCGAAAAAAACGACATGTTTTTTTCAACGAGAATCTCGGCCGTGTGTACGAGGGCTTAGGATCAGTGTTGGCCAAGCTGCTGTAGAATTTTTTTACTGACAAAACATGGGCTTAATTTACTGACAGAGCACATTTTTTCCCTGACAACCTAAAAAATGACAGAACTCCTATTTAAAATGAAGACAATCGATATTCAAAGTATAAACACAACATGGAAACACTGACATTACCGATAACAAGTAATTTACCTGGTTTACACTTAAGTCAACACAGTGTGGCAAATTATTATTAGCCCCTGATTATTACAGACAGTTGTAAAAATCACAGATTTTTTTTACAAACTGTCCATAAATTTACTGAAGGTTGACAACCCTGATAAGGATATCATTTAGTGTCACTTAAATTTATTTGCTATTCCTAGTCACACTTAGGCCTATACCACAATCTTGTTGTGTTGAGTTGTGTAAAGGACTAAATGGATAGAAATACAAATGCTTTGACATATGAAGCAGCTCCCTTATATGTATTTTATCTGGGTGTCTAGATGTTTTCCTGGAATTCTGCTTTGAAGAAGAATTCCAGGTAAACAGGTAAGTCATGCCTCCCAACATTTTGAGATGGGAATGAGGGACACCTACTAGCAAACATATGTAGGCATAGGACACGCCTCCTGTCACACCCCCTTAAAGGAAAATTAACCAAAATTTTTTTTTTATTAAATCCACAAGGACTTTTTTTTACCACTACTATTCCTTTATATTGGCTTTTAAAATTTACAAATGCAGCAATTTAGAATTTGGATGAAAGGTTTATAACTGGGAAACACTTTTTGAAAGATAAAAAGTGCATTTTATACACAGCTATATAGATCAGAGCAAAATGAGGGACAAATGAGGAGGAAATAGGGACATTGCTCCAAATCAGGGACAGTCCCTCGAAATTAGAGACAGTTGGGAGCTTTGGGTAAGTACATACAGTAGTTGAAACACTGTTCTATTTATCGGTTTTGTGATTTTCACAGATTTGCCAAATTACACAGCCAGGCAGGTAATATTGATACACATTTCCTGGTTTTGCATGCAGCATTTTGTGTTACTTATCTGCCTTTTCATGCTCATTAGACAATAAAAGTGAGAGAATGTCAACAGCACATTTCCAGAACGGGTCCAAAGCTTTATTCAGCAATCACATTATTATAGCAGAAACAATGATTCAGAGTCTCACAGGACCCCTTCGTCAGGCATGTGTCACCGGTCTGATAAAGGGGTCCTGCAAGGCTTCGAAACATTGTTTCTGCTATAATGATGTGATCGCTGAATAAAGCTTTGGAGATCCATGGTGTGCTGGTAACATTCTTTTCCAGCCGGTAGTTGTTGCAGCACCCATTTATACATTTTCAGGAATGTGTGCTTTGAGAATAGTACGTAGGAATCGTGAAACAATAAATACACATCACGTTTGTCCAATAAGCACATGCTGACATGAAGTGGTAATGCTAAACTGGGAAACAGTGTGATTGGCTGAGCTGTGTGTATCACAATAATGACTGGTAATAACAAATTGTTTGGCAGGTATAATGGTAAACAGTTGACCCCTTCCCTCCACCTCCTGCAAGCTCTCTAATGGTTTCCCAAAACAGGTATAGTCAAGGTTTGCCATGAATGATAACAATCACAGTTGCTTCTGCTCTCAACTGAGCTGTCAAGCCATCAAATGGCTGGTGTCATAACTGATCACATCTGCAGCACCATGGCAACTGCAGATCAAACAAAGTCTAAGATATTCGCTTCCTTGGCTGCAAAGGATAGAAGGGTTCAGTCCCGCTGTAATGCAGAAAGGTGGAGGCAGTGTCCCAATCAAGTGGTTGCTGTGATTGCCCCTATGATTGGGGGCTCATCCGGCTGGCTCTCAATCACCAACAGAGACTGAGAGCTGATGGTGAAAGCTCAGTCAGCGTGCTGGGAGTGCGCAGTGAGCACACTTTGAGCACACAACCTTGGGATCCCATGGATGCATATATGCAGCAAAATGTTAAAACTGATCTCCAGGCTTTTGCTCCCGGCCACCACACCTCCTCCCTCCACTCTCTTTAAACGAATCACTGACATGAAAATAAAAAAAATCGAAATGCCCCTTTTACTTATTTAAATCTGCCGTCATTTAACATTTAGATCACATGTGTTCTGCTATGAGTAAGCATCAACATTTGATGTGAAACGCATCAGCCACCCACCCCTGCATGACTACTTTCTGTTTTTTGCTTGTTTTTGGACTTATGGATTACATTTTGGATTTTTTCAATCATTTTCTGAACAATAAATTGTTTAAACAGAGTGCGGCAGTCCAGGGCTCTTTCCTTTTCTTGTTCTCTTTTAGTAGGTGGGGTCCATTCTAGGGTCTATTGGCTATCTAGTACCGGGGTCTTCTTAGGGCTGAGAAGAGAGTCTGCACAAGGGAACTGACTCAGAGCTGCATTACTGGTCCCTCCCTCCCAGGAACAGCTCCAGCGAGGGATCTAGACAATGAACTTAAAATAGAACCTCACCTAAAAAGGTAAGGTTCCTCCTCCAGAAACAAGAAGGAAAGACAAAACCTGTGTCGTATATCTGCTATTGTAAAAATCGACCTCTGATCCACTGCCGCTCCCCTTGTAAAAGTTACTGCCGTAGCCAATAAACTGCATATGAAAAAAATTATATTTCCTTGGGAGAACCTAAAGAAGTAGGAACCCCTAAAGGAAATTATAAGGCTACCCTTGGCTGTAATGGACAATACAAGGCTGTAATGGTTCCTCCTCCACCCCTCCTCTTCTACCATATTTGTAAGTTTTTTTGTATTTTTCTTCAGGTGCCCGCTCCCACTTCCACTCGGATCTCCTAGGAAGTCACAGCTGGCTTCCCACACTCCAGATGGTGGCGCCAGGGACCCGATGACTGGCTAAGATAGTTATGGGTTATGAAAATGCTGGGTCCATGGGCTGGTGGGTACCTGTTTATTAAAAGTCTCTACAGTATTTGTAGCTGCTGACTTAAATTTTTTCTGCAAACTGCTGGAGTTCCTCTTTAAGTGAGTATTAAACATTTCACGTGGTATTAAAAAAAACCTGCAGAATAGGATAGAGGGGGTGGGAGGGTGGTATGGGATAGGGATTAGTTTGTGCCTGGAGAAGGGCTTTAACATACCGTATATACTCGAGTATAAGCCGAGTTTTTCAGCACATTTTTTTGTGCTGAAAATGCCCCCCTCGGCTTATACTCGAGTCACCTTTTTGCGCCTGATCTCCCGGACTTTGCGGACCTAGTACCGGCCGGTACCAAACTTGGCACACATGTAGCCCCACTCTTCCTCTACAAGTGTGCAAAGTTTTTTGTCCGGGGGACCTACGGCCAGGGAGCACCGATTTTTCAAACCCGGGCACCCCTTCCATAGACTCCTATGTTAAATGATAATTTCTTTGGTGATTTTAGGGGCCTGGTACCTGCCGTGTTAAACGTCAGTCTAGTCATGGACACAGTGAGGCATGGGCACAGTGAGGCATGGGCACAGTGAGGCATGGACACAGTGAGGCATGGGCACAGTGAGGCATGGACACAGTGAGGCATGACACAGTGAGGCATGTCTGGGGGACCTACGGCTGGGGAGCATCGATTTTTCAAACCCGGGCACCCCTTCCATAGACTCCCATGTTAAACAACAGTCTAGTCATGGACACAGTGATGCATGGGCACAGTGAGGCATGGGCACAGTGAGGCATGGACACAGTGAGGCATGGACACAGTGAGGCATGGGCACAGTGAGGCATGGACACAGTGAGGCATGGGCACAGTGAGGCATGGGCACAGTGAGGCATGGACACAGTGAGGCATGGGCACAGTGAGGCATGGACACAGTGAGGCATGGACACAGTGAGGCATGGACACAGTGTGGCATGCACATGGACACAGTAAGGCACAGTGAGGCATGCAGATGGACACCTTAGGCTTATACTCGAGTCAATACGTTTTCCCAGGTTTTTTTGGTAAAATTAGGTGCCTCGGCTTATATTCGGGTCGGCTTATACTCAAGTATTTACGGTATATGCATTTGAAGTAGAGTATTTTCTGTTTGCCTGGAGTTCTCCTTTAATCCCTCAGGGTGGTCAGAGTTGCAGTTCTTTCCTTACCATGGACCTTACATAATCCAGATAATTCTTTATTATTTTGCCACTGTGCCTTTTCCCGTTCATTAAAATTTGTTGGTCGCTTCACAGTGAAAGCTGTTCAAAGCTACTGAAGCTATCAGTGGTAGATTAATCAAAGGAATCAATGCAAATGACATCACTGGTGTTATAAGTGGTCCTTCTTCCCGTTCTATGAGCCTGGGGCTACACCGGCAATTAAAGCTTTTTTGCTGCTGAGAGATTTAACTGCTTGTTAGCTGTTACCTCATTAACATCACAATTATTTCAATGTACTGAGAATAGAATGACAACCAGCAAGCAGTTACATCTCTCAGCAGCAAAGAAATATAAAACAGTATTTTCATCAATACTTTTTTCTAGTTGTGGATGAGAGTGAGGACAGGTTAGAGCCTCTGTCAGATTTTTATTGCTGTCTGTGTCTTCTGGTTGGAGAAATTCATCCTCACTATTTGCCCAGTGCGTTATGGTCACTGGGACATAAAGTAGGTACAGTAGACTTCTAAAATGTTACCAACATATTATTATTGAATATCCTTTAGGTGGAGACCTGTTTTTGTGACAACTGTCAAAAGTCTGGATTTGCATAGTTTGTCTTCAGTGCTAGTGACATTGAAATTCTGTTCATTTGAGTTGCAGCTGATATACACTATATTGTCAAAAGTATTGGGACACCAGCCTTTACACACACATGAACTTTAATGGCATCCCAGTCTTAGTCCGTAGGGTTCAAAACTGACTTGGCCCACCCGTTGCAGCTTTAACAGCTCCAACTCTTCAGGGAAGGCTGTCCATAAGGTTTAGGAGTGTGTCTATGGGAATGTTTGACCATTCTTCCAGAAGCGCATTTGTGAGTTCAGGCACTGATGTTGGACGAGAAGGCTACCTCTATCAGGTTGAGGTCAGGATTCTATGCAGGCCAGTCAAGGCCAGTCAAGTTTCTCCACCCCAAACAAGCTCATCCATGTCTTTATGGACCTTGCTTTGTGCACTGGTGTGCAGTCATGTTGGAACAGAAAGGGGTCATCCCCAAACTGTTCCCACAATGTTGGGAGCATTAAATTATCCAAAATGTCTTGGTATGCTGACGCCTTATGAGTTCCATTCACTGGAACTAAGGGACCAAGCCCAAGCCCTGAAAAACAACCTCACACCATAATCCCCCTCCACCAAACGATTTGGACCAGTGCACAAAGGAAGGTCCATAAAGACATGGATGAGCGAGTTTGGGGTGAAGGAACTTAACTGGCCTGCACAGAGTCCTGACCTCAACCCGATCTAACCCCTTTGGGATGAATTAGAGTGGAGACTGCGACATAGACATAGACTCCTGAATGCTCACTGCCTGACCAAGACTACATTGCTTTTGGTAATTATTTGATTGTCATTGTTGCTGCTGGATGGATGTAGGGGCTGCTAGGATACAGTATGAGGATGCTGCCAGGATATGGGGATATCTACTAATGTTGCCTGAGTATTGGGGCTGTCCCTTGCTGGATATTAGGACTCTCTCTTTCTGGATATTAGGGTCGTCTCTTGCTGGATATTAGGGACTGTCTCTTGCTGGATATTAGGGGCTGTCTTTTGCTGGATATTAGGGTCGTCTCTTGCTGGATATTAGGGGCTGTCTTTTGCTGAATATTAGGGGCTGTCTTTTGCTGGATATTAGGATCGTCTCTTGCTGGATATTAGGGGCTGTCTTTTGCTGGATATTAGGGGCTGTCTTTTGCTGGATATTAGGGACGTCTCTTCCTGGATATTTGGGCTGTCTCTTGCTGGATATTAGGGGCTGACTCTTGCTGGATATTAGGGGCTGACTCTTGCTGGATATTAGGGGCTGACTCTTGCTGGATATTAGGGGCTGACTCTTGCTGGATATTAGAGGCTGACTCTTGCTGGATATTAGAGGCTGACTCTTGCTGGATATTAGAGGCTGACTCTTGCTGGATATTGGGGCTGACTCTTGCTGGATATTGGGGATGTCTGTTGCTGAATATTGGGGCTGTCTCTTGCTGGTTATTGGGGATGTCTCCTATTGCATATGAGGCTGTCTCTTGCTGGATATTAGGGACTGTCTCTTGCTGGATATTAGGGGCTGTCTTTTGCTGGATATTAGGGTCGTCTCTTGCTGGATATTAGGGGCTGTCTTTTGCTGGATATTAGGGGCTGTCTTTTGCTGGATATTAGGGGCTGTCTTTTGCTGGATATTAGGGACGTCTCTTCCTGGATATTTGGGCTGTCTCTTGCTGGATATTAGGGGCTGACTCTTGCTGGATATTACGGGCTGACTCTTGCTGGATATTGGGGCTGACTCTTGCTGGATATTGGGGCTGACTCTTGCTGGATATTGGGGCTGACTCTTGCTGGATATTGGGGCTGACTCTTGCTGGATATTGGGGCTGACTCTTGCTGGATATTAGAGGCTGACTCTTGCTGAATATTGGGGCTGTCTGTTGCTGGATAAGGGGCTGCCTGTTGCTGGATATTGGGGATGTCTGTTGCTGAATATTGGGGCTGTCTCTTGCTGGTTATTGGGGATGTCTCCTATTGCATATGAGGCTGTCTCTTGCTGGATATTAGGGACTGTCTCTTGCTGGATATTAGGGGCTGTCTTTTGCTGGATATTAGGGTCGTCTCTTGCTGGATATTAGGGGCTGTCTTTTGCTGGATATTAGGGGCTGTCTTTTGCTGGATATTAGGGGCTGTCTTTTGCTGGATATTAGGGGCTGTCTTTTGCTGGATATTAGGGGCTGTCTTTTGCTGGATATTAGGGAAGTCTCTTCCTGGATATTTGGGCTGTCTCTTGCTGGATATTAGGGGCTGACTCTTGCTGGATATTAGGGGCTGACTCTTGCTGGATATTAGGGGCTGACTCTTGCTGGATATTAGGGGCTGACTCTTGCTGGATATTGGGGCTGACTCTTGCTGGATATTGGAGGCTGACTCTTGCTGAATATTGGGGCTGTCTGTTGCTGGATAAGGGGCTGCCTGTTGCTGAATATTGGGGATGTCTGTTGCTGAATATTGGGGCTGTCTCTTGCTGGTTATTGGGGATGTCTCCTATTGCATATGAGGCTGTCTCTTGCTGGATATTAGGGACTGTCTCTTGCTGGATATTAGGGACTGTCTTTTGCTGGATATTAGGGTCGTCTCTTGCTGGATATTAGGGGCTGTCTTTTGCTGGATATTAGGGGCTGTCTTTTGCTGGATATTAGGGGCTGTCTTTTGCTGGATATTAGGGACGTCTCTTCCTGGATATTTGGGCTGTCTCTTGCTGGATATTAGGGGCTGACTCTTGCTGGATATTAGGGGCTGACTCTTGCTGGATATTAGGGGCTGACTCTTGCTGGATATTAGGGGCTGACTCTTGCTGGATATTGGGGCTGACTCTTGCTGGATATTGGGGCTGACTCTTGCTGGATATTGGGGCTGACTCTTGCTGGATATTGGGGCTGACTCTTGCTGGATATTAGAGGCTGACTCTTGCTGAATATTGGGGCTGTCTGTTGCTGGATAAGGGGCTGCCTGTTGCTGAATATTGGGGATGTCTGTTGCTGAATATTGGGGCTGTCTCTTGCTGGTTATTGGGGATGTCTCCTATTGCATATGAGGCTGTCTCTTGCTGGATATTGGGGCTGTCTCTTGCTGGTTATTGGGGATGTCTCCTATTGCAGATGAGGCAGTCTCTTGCTGGATATTGGGTCTGTCTCTTGCTGGATATTAGGGATATCTGGAAGTGCCTCTGAGATTACTTTGGCAAGCGCTGGAAATTTCTTGTACATTTTACTGCAATGCTTTGTATTAACAAATTCCTTACAATTACCTTGTATATTCCCCCAAATTATACTTGGTTCCATATTCTCTAAAGTGGGTGGTGCTAGGTGTGTAGGGGTGGAGACAAGGGTGGTCCTAGGGGTAGGGTAGGGGGTGGAAAAAGGTGTGACCTAGGGGAAGGGGGGTGAGTTCCGTCACCTTTTCTCTGAGAAATAAAAGCCCTGGTTACACCCTAAATATGGGTGTAACATGTTCAGAAAGGTGAACTTATCCTTTTTGGATTTTTATTTTTAATGGAATTACATTTAACTGGTGTTTTATTTGCCATGAATGTGTAGTGTGTTTAAACTTGTTGTGTGTTTTCCTCCCTGCTTTACAAAAGCAATGAAACAAACATTTACACATTTCGAATTTTCATAATTACCAGATCTGTTGTTTTTCCGTGACTGTATGCCGTGATATTTCATGAATTCACAAGCAAAGTTATTAAAGAGGTGAACGAGAGGTGAGCGGTAGAAACATGCCATTAGCAACCTTATCTGGCAAACATTTCAAGAAGATGTGTATCTTTTGAAATATATTATTCATCATCAATCACTTTTATGCAGGTTATGAATTTTACTGTTATACATTATTTGCTTAAAATTGTAGAATTCAGAGCTACCATTTTCCATAGAAACATTTGTCCGGAACCTTGGCTGAGTGCTTGGGCTGTGGAATCTATTTTGAGACATCCTTTCTGCTTTCACACTGGGTCGGTTTGCAGGCGCTACAGCGCTAAAAATAGCGCCTGCAAACCAACCTGAAACAGCCGCTGCTGTCTCTCCAGTGTGAAAGCCCGAGGGCTTTCACACTGGAGCGGTGCGCTGGCAGGACGCTTAAAAAAGTCCTGCTAGCAGCATCTTTGGAGCGGTGAATGAGCGGTGTGCATACCGCTTCTCCACCGCTCCTGCCCATTGAAATCAATGGGGCACCGCGGCTATATCGCCGGTAAAGCGCCTCTGCAAAGGCGCTTTGCAGTGGTTTTTAACCTTTTCTCGGCCGCTAGCGGGGGTAAAACCGCCCCGCTAGCGGCCGAATAGCGCTGCAAATTCGACGGTAAAGCGCCGCTAAAAACATGGCTGGAAGAGCTTCCTACCCTCATGTCCCTTTTTTGGATGGTTTGTCACAGCTTTTCAGCAGTTTCTTGACCTTGCCAGCATTTAAAGTTGTTGTAATGGGCTATGCCCTTGATTGGAAATTGGAAGTGGGCTGTCTGTCCAGCACTTATGGTAAGGACAGGCCCCCTTTTGGAATTCAACTTGTTAATGTTAAAGCGTGCTCACAGTACGACTGTGACTGGCACTGTTTTAAAGTGTTGACATGTTCTGTGTTGGAAATTAAATAAAGATGTGGCCTTGCCCTGTATGTGTGGTTTCTTATATGGGGTGGGGGCAAGGGGTTTTGTCATTATGTCAATAGGTGGTTTTTGCCTAGGCCTATGCACCTCAGCAGTCAAGACTGTTATGGTATTACTGTGTTCCCCTGGAAAGTGTATTTATCTGTGCAGTACAGGGCCAGAATCCATTGCTGGAGCCTATCGAAC
Source organism: Rana muscosa (assembly GCA_029206835.1). Lineage (NCBI taxonomy): Eukaryota > Metazoa > Chordata > Amphibia > Anura > Ranidae > Rana > Rana muscosa. The sequence goes on along the minus strand of CM055121.1, from coordinate 428,407,363 downwards.
AGAACCTCCATTGCACAGAGTGTTTTCTTCATTTACTAGGCCTAGACTGGCAGAGCAAATTTTGAAAATGTGCTAAAGCAGAACTAAAGTCCCACTTTCAAAAGTGCAAACCAGGCAGAGGAACTTTACAGGAGAAAAGACTTGCATTGTCTTTTCTGCAATAAAATAAACCTACCTGTCTGCTTGCAGTCTTCTTTGGAATGTACACTGAGCTGCGCAAGTGCAGCTCAGTTAACATTCCAACACAGTACCTGTGTGCCGGTATGCTGAACTCCTGAGAATGCGCAAGAGCAACGTGACCCCCCCCCCCCCACTGGCCAATGAAGATAGCTGCAGCCTAGAAGAAGCTGGATAGAAGATGCTGGTGCCAGCAAGGGGAACTGAACCATTGGAAAAGAGGTAGGCATTGCAGACTTTTTGTTCTTTACACCAATTATTTTTTATTAACTTGCAAAGTGTCTTGGAACTTGCTAGCAAATTTGACTACACTAGAAAGCGTCAATTCCCTAGCAAAGCCCTCTCCTTTTTTGCATGTCATAGCCCTCTCATCTTCTGGGAATGGCTAATTATTGACCAAGCTCCTCAGCTCCTTCCCTCATCTCCCCACATAACCTTTTATGTAGCTTCTGGCGGAGGAGTGAAGGAAAATACTATACTGTCTATATTGAGTGACAGCTTTGAGTCTTCTGGGGCTGCTGACATCACATCCACAATGGCGGCACCCAGCAGCACTCTGAAGCCTCGTACACACGACCGAGTTTCTTGTCGTAAAAAACCCGTTGTTTTTCTCGACGAGATTCTTGTCAAGCTTGACGAGTTTCTTGTCAAGCTTTCCTTGCATACACACTGTCAATTCCAAATCTCGTCGTTGTTCTGCGCGGTCACGTCCAGCACGTACGACGGCAGTATAAAGGGGAAGATCGATTTCAATGGCGCCACCCCTTGGGCTGCTTTTGCTGATCTCGTGTTACCGCGTGTGAAGTAAAAGTTTGGGAAGAGACGATTCGCGATTTTCAGTCTTCGTGCTTTCAGTTTGTTACAGTGTGACGAATGTGCTATCTCCATTACGAAGGCTAGTTTTACAAGAAGGTGCGCTCCCGTCTCATACTTGATTCTGAACATGCGCGATTTTTGAAGACTTGGAAAAGCATACACACAAACGGTTTTCTCGTGGCAAAACAGGCCGACGAGAAACCCGACGAGAAAATCGAGAATCCTGACGAGAAAATAGAGAGCAAGTTCTCTATTTTTCCCGTTGAGATTCCCGGCAGTTTTCTCGACGAAAAACCATACACACGAGCGGTTTTCTCGGCAAGAAAGCTCTCTCTGCAGTTTTCTTGTCGTTTTTTGACGAGAAACTTTGACTTTAATGGTGTGAGGCTCACTTCCTGGCGGACGAAGTTCACAGTGACTCTTGGAGGGAGGATCCGGGTCCACGGCACAGACCCGAAGGTAAACAGGACATTGCTGATACTACAGGCATTCCCATGTGGTGGAGGCTAGGCGTAGCCCACCCGCTCTCTCTCTCTCCACCCTACCAGATACCCCTAGATGAGAGACAGTGTGAGCCGCACAGAGAGAGAAGAGGGGCAGGCGCTACACGTGGGGGCTCGGGTCCGGGATTGTGTTGTGCATCACAGTATTGAACAAGTCTGCTGGATGAGTTAACTGAATAGGCCAAAGTGCAGCCCTGCTCGAAGTCATGGAATTGACCCTAGACAAGGGAAAGGCCCGCGCAGGAAGAGCGGTGAACGGGGGGAGGCCCAGCCGTGTGAGGTACTACACGTGGGGGCTTCTAATTGCACTGCGCCAACAGACACAACCCCCGCCGCTTAGTTCGTGGGCGTGGCTCATCCAAAGAAAGTGAAAAAGCCCGCGAACTGGAGCAAAGGGGAGGACTCCAATACATGAGAGGGCTACACGTGGGACATTGGCGCGAAAACTCTGCAGTGCGTGATGGACCAGCAAAAAGTCACCAGGTTTGGACATACTTCATGGATTCCAGTTCACCCTGCTACTACCACGATGACTGCTGCTGCTCCGATAACGGATACCGGGATCTGGCTGAAGCCAAGGGGTCGATTCGCCCTGTATTCGTGCATGGACGTAGAGGCCCTGGGTGTAATTTGTCCCGGGTGCTTGGGACTAGTGTGCCACCTGAAGCCCTTCGGACAATGTGAAGCCTGTGGGGAATTCCTGTTCGAGGTGGATCCGGTAGTAGACAGGCCGAGAACCATCTACCCAGGCCGGGCTTTAGGTAACACTACTCACAGAGGAGGAATTACTGTTGTAAAAGCCATCCCAGCGCGCACTGCAGCGACCGAGGAGGAGGTCGTTAAAACTCAACTGGAGAAATCCGAGGATGCTGACTCGGTCACCACTGTCTCACAGCGTCCGCCACTGAAGAAGAGAACCAGCATGGTGGCCCCGACCAGTGGTGGTGGCGGACCATCTCGCCAGCTTACGCCAGGCCTAGACGGATCCGTCGACGAGTGTTCCGGACGTCCTGCTTCAAGTAAAGGCCGAGGTAAGCCGGGCAAAGAGACTTGGTGTAAGGGCGGAGATGCCGGGAAGGCATGGCCCAGTATGTCCGAGGGAGGTGTTAGCTCTGTCTCTACAACGGGCTACATACCCGCGGAGGAGTGTGATACTTCGGATCTGGAGTCGCTCTCTGATGTGGGAGATGACACAGCCATTGACGATCTGTTTGCAGAAAAGGGCTGGGACAAAGTGCCGCTAGCTTTGTTCCGAAGGCCTCGAGATTCACCCATGTCCACGGGGGAGAGTACACCCCGGGTGGAGGCACCAGCGCCTGGACAGGGGTCCTGTCCCCAGCCCGCCTCTACATCTCCGGTGCCGCCTGCATCAGGGACCGGGGAGCAGAAGTTGATACTACGGGCACCTATGCCCCAACCAGAAGTGGTCAAGGCCCCTCGCCATCCGGACTCTATAGTTCTGCCCGGCGAAGGGGACAAAGCCACAATGCCTCCGCTGTCAAGGCTTCAGAGACTCTTCGGCCAGAAAGTTGCTGCTGATTACGGGTGGGAATATCCGTACCTTCCCAAGGAGTTACTCTACGAAGTGGAGGTGTACCGAGAGCGCTGGTATAATGACTTAGTGTGGACCCACCTTAAGGTCCCACACGCCCGCAGGTATTTGACATGCTTTCCAAAGACATCTCAGCGGTTCAAGGACTGCAAGGCAGAGTGGATGAGGGGAAGACACATCCATGCGGATAAAGTGTTGGTCCGACGCAAAGAAGGTGAGGATGTGGAGTACCATTTGGCGACCATGGATCGGCATCTAAAACCTATCGTTCTGCCGCATCCCCGCTTCTACCTCTGAGAGAAAAAAAAAGGGACTCCATTTGTTTGCTTTTTGAAAGGACTTTGCACCCCTGAATTTTGCTGTTTGACTTTCTTGTTGGTGCCTTCATCAGTGCTTTTACCCCGCAAGAGGGGTGCTTGTGTCATTCCAACGAAGAACTGTTCCAGTTGTTGTTCTTTCCTCTCCGGTGAAAAGTTGCAGACTTTGGGGTAGATAGGGCCCGGAATCGAGCAGCAAGAAAAGAAAGATGGTTCAATGGGTGCAGTTACCGCGAGGCTGTCACCAGGTGGCAGTCTTGTGCAACGTTACACATTGTACACGCTCACACTGGAGGAAAAGATATTTCTCTTCGGAGGAGTTTCTTTTCCTCTCACACGTACACATGTGTTAGGGTTTTATTGTTTCTTTTCTCTTCCCTCTGCAGGAGAGCGTCCCGTCAAGATTATGGAACCTGGGGTGGTTCTTAGTTAGGATGGGAGGGAAAAGTATAATGTTTTAAATGTTGTCTTTCACTTATCTTTTGTTGCAGGGGCTCAGACACAACTTCTCCATTGGCATAGTTTCCTAAAAAAAAAAATATATATTTTTTTTAAATGGTTAGTTGGTTTCTGGATTGGATTATGTCAGCCGTTGAGGGCGTGATTCACTCCAGACACTGGGGTCCAGTGTCAAAAGACAGGGGGGAATGTGTAATGGGTACTTACTTTCCCGGGTGCATTTTTTGAATCTAGCCGTGACATCAGTGCTATGTTCCCAGCGGTCCACGAGGTGGCGCTGCCGCCGTGGCCGGAGGGACGAATATCACTGTGTGTCGAGTCTCCTTTTTGTCCTCTTTCGGTAGCGGTATGGTGGGGCGGGGAACCCGCCGTGCTTGCTGGGAGAGGGGATAAAAGGGGCCGACCATTTTGGTCACGGGGTCTTCGTCCCAAGCACCTTCAGCTTGCGGACGTGGGTTCGTGCTCGTCCTCTAGGAGGCCTCGGCCTAGAGGACCAACGGAGATCGTGTTCCACCCCAGGCACCTTCAGCCCTGGGGTGAGGTACTTGCAAGAAGGTCCGGAGCTCAGTGCCCAACACTGAGTTCCGCGAGGGAAGGGTCCTAAGGCACTTCGGGGATGGAGGCCTGAATCTGAGTAAGACGCAATGGACCGGGGAGAGCTCCTCACTCGAAGACCCGGTGCAGCAGACTGCCGGTGACGGGTGAGTCTCTTGTCGGAGACCGTCCAGAAGGATCCCCTTCCTCTCGTGCGTAGACCATATCCCACTCTCCAGGAGGAGAGTGGAGGAGCGAATTTGTGTCTGGGCCTATTCACACTCACACCTCCTTTTCTGTCCTAACTATCAAGGAAGTCCCTGTATGGTGTGTTCTAATAAAGGAGTGTTGGACTTTAATGGTGTGAGGCTCACTTCCTGGCGGACGAAGTTCACTGTGACTCTTGGAGGGAGGATCCGGGTGCACGGCACAGACCCGAAGGTAAACAGGACATTGCTGATACTACAGGCATTCCCATGTGGTGGAGGCTAGGCGTAGCCCACCCGCTCTCTCTCTCTCCACCCTACCAGATACCCCTAGACGAGAGACAGTGCGAGCCACACAGAGAGAGAAGAGGGGCAGGCGCTACAAAAGGATTTACAGACATTAAAGTGGAACTTCAGTAATTTTTTCATCTTTCATCTATTAAATCCTCTGCCTTTGTTGTTTTAACTTTGGATAGTAAAAAAAAAAAATTCTGCTAGTAAATACCTTCTACAGCCCACTTCCTTTTTCTTGTCTGGTGAAAAGCCTAGGCTTATGACATCATGCACAGCTCTTTCTCTCTCACTCTCTGAGAGTTTGCCATAAAGGGGGGGGGGGGTCATAGGAGGGTCAATGAGAGCTGCAGAGCTGGAGGTGTGCCTCTGTGTAAATCCAGGAAGTGAACAGGCAGCAGCTTCTCCTGCCCACAGTTAAAATGGATGCAGCAAGACTTAGTGGCAAGTACAGAATCACAGTATATATAAAATAATATGCAAAGTGGTTGGAGGGAAGCTTCAGAATGGCAAAGATGTTTTTATTACAAATTATGTGAGCAGATTGCAGTTCCTCTTCCTCTAACTATTCCTCTCTTTGCTTCCACCACATATAGGCACAGGATTGTGATAAATCTGATACTGTATAAATAGTATTTTACAGTTTCTCTTCTCCTTCTAACACATTTGTCTCCTTCACTTCTTGTGGGGTAAAATTCAGGGAAATTGTCAGAAAATGTCTATCAGATGTTTGGCTCCCAGAAATGCGCATGCACACCAAATTATTTAGCGGGTTAGTGAACAGAATAACGCATGCGCACATGAATGCAAAGGAGCACGTGTTCGCACTCAGTGCATGTTGGCACCAGAGGGGCTATCTAAAGGATGTTCCTGCTCATGCTTAAAGTGGTTGTATGCCCCGCTTTGTGATTTTTACCTACTACCGGTAAGCCTATAATAAGGCTTGCCGAAAGGTAAAATGAATATCTCCTAAACATACACCATTTAGGAGATATTCACCTTGCATGCAGCTGCTGACATCAGCGGCGTATCGTGCCGGAACTTCAGAGCTTCTTGCCTGAACTGAGGGCTCCCGTGTGCATGCTGACGGATCTTTCAGCTATTTCCTGCATCCCGCTGCTCCGCTGCTTGTTCTCTTGTTGTTTACCCAGCTTTCCTCTGATCTGAACTTGGATCCTGATTCTGACTTGTTGCCAGTTCCTGACCCCGGCTCCGTTCCCAATTACATCTTTGCCTTTTGATTCTATACTTTGCTGCTCACCTGCTGCTGACCTCGGCTATCCATGTGACCACGTTCCTACCTGGCTGTCATCTGCATCAGCTCTGCTCACCACAGTGAGTTCCTGTCTCAAGTCTGCTGGGAGCTCTGACAAGCATCTGAAACCTGCAGCTCATGCGGCGTGTCCCTTTAACTTCAGCTGGAACTCCATGCAGTTACTGTTGCTGACTTGATGTTCTGCCAGCCTGCCTGGGACTGCATAACCTGCTACAAGCACTTCTATCAACAACTGCTGACACTCTTGTTCCTTCTGTCACTCGGTAGCCTCTGTTTCAGTGGGACCTGGGCTGGAGATCCAAGAGAGGCCTTGTAAACAGCGGCTCATGCACAAATGTGTGTGAGTAATGTCATGGCGCCCCTGGCCACTTATGTAGCCAGAGAACACAAACCCGGAAGGAAGACTGGGGAAAGATGTCAGCCCTCTCAGCGGTGACAGCACAGCACTGGAGGGCTTTGTTTTAAGGTAAGTTTCTCATAATGTGCTAGTATGTGATGCATACTAGCACGTTATCACATTGCCTAGCAGAGGATTTATTTTTTACATCATCTGCAGCTTACTACGGCTTTAAACATCAAAGTCATGACTAAAATGACAGTCATGATTCTTCTGTGGGAAGAGGTATCATTGTCAATCATTTTCACAAAAAAAAAGTATATTTACAAAACTGAAAATGTAAACAGATTGGTTAATATCAAACTTACAAAAGTGACAAGCACTTTATAAATACACTCCAGACAAAACTAAAAAATTGCACCTTTAAGGGTTTGTTCACCTTTTCAAAAAAATGAAAAGGTGAACTATTATCTTACACACTCCCCACCCCCACAATCTCCACTATACTTACCTCTATAGGCGATAAAGTGTTAGTGGCCACAGCTGGTGTAGTGGTTCCAGGTCTATGATATCGCTGCTGTTCTCCCTGTTCTTTTCTACAGGGTTTCCAGGACTGATCAGAGTGATGCTGTTTGCCAGCACAGACCAATCAGAATTACTCTGATCCCTTCCAGAAGCCCTGCCAAAAGAAGGGGGAGAAGAGTGGGTTTTTTAATTCCCTGGATCACTAAACAAGCTCTCTGGGCACTGACAGCTAATCACCCACAGAGGTATGTAAGGGGGCGTGTGTTGCTGCCAAAGAGTATGAATCTCTGCCCCACTTCTTCTTAGATAGAGCTATAACCAACCTGCTTGTAACCCTCTACCTCTGCCATATTGTGCCAAACTCCATTTCATAGGCCTCCCACAACATCCCTGGCTATTAGCCTTTATACTCAAAAGAAAGGAATGTCCACACAAATAGTACAGTTTCCGCACTTTACTGATGTTTCTTCAGAAGATGGCAGTGGCAAGTCACCTCACATAGACATACTATCTTGGGTCACTTGACATTAGTCTGTCATTCACAAATAGTGGACCAACTCATTATGTGAAAGCAGTGTAGCGCACTCACCCCCTTCACCTGCCTTTGGCTCCTCGCAGGGAAAGAGGGCACACCACGCCACAAGCCCGTACCCTCCTGTGTGAGGAGGTTGAGTGGTGTTGTTGGTGGGTCTCCCAAGCCAGAAAACCAGAATCCTCCAGATTCTCACCTCTATGGTTAATAAAGATAAGTCCTTGTTTCCCCCCAGTGACTTGAATGTCCACATCAGCTGTAACTCCAATGTATAATTTATTTCTCGTGAATAACAGTCTCTGATAAGTAAAGGTTGGAGCAAGAAGACAGGGCAGAATAAGATGTGGGAGAGGTCCAGGCACAAACGTAATCACTTCACTGCTCGGCTTCTCAAGCAGACTCAGCCCAGATGGATAGTCTCCCTAGGTAGGGACTAGCAGCCAAATGGTACTCTAACTTAACCCACAGTCTCTGCCACAGACTTGGTGAACTTGGTCTCTGCCACAGACCTGGTGAACTTGGTGTTTCAAAGCTGGACCTCTTTGTAAGGAGAAGACATCCCTCCAGAGAGGTACCGGGACCCTTCCTTCACCGTGACTTCTCACCGGTTCCTCGGAACAGTTCCTCCCCCGGCCTCCTCGTCTAAGATATGGGTCCCCTTGCAAGGGGGCACCCTGGGATTCCTCGATCCTTGATGGGCTCCAGCCGAAGGTGCTGGGCCCGAGGATTCCGCTGCAGTCCCAGGGCTAAAGGTGCCCAGGGTGGACAGGAATACACTCCTGGGGTAGGACCCCCGACCACGACAAAATGGACAGAACCCCGAACAGGCAGCGTCTGCCCATTTTATATCCTCCCCCAGCATGCACAGCAGGCCTGCCACACCCACTATACGGCTGCTGAGAGGGGACACACAAGGCACAGCACTGTATCAGCGGTTCAACCCTGGCCTACCATGGCAGCGCCACCTGCAGACCACAGGGAACTATACACCGACACTCTCCCTGCGGACAAAAATGGTTGATAGAATCCTGACAATTGGGGTGTTTGAGCATAACTACCACTCAAACACTTCCCCTAAATTTAGGACCCCGCTACAGCAGCATCTAGCACATCACCCTTAAGCCATGTTCCCTCTTTTAGCACAGTCTCTCTCTTCTTCCCAGGGCCATTAGCACTCACTCATAGGGTTCTGACTTGTCATAGGCTCTATGTATCCAGCTCATGACTCCCTGTTTGTCATTTAAAAGAGAGGATCTCTGCAGCTGCACCTCTAGCTTCAGTACACTTCTGGGGGAATAGAACTCACTGCTCACTGCAAAGAACACTTGGCCTGGCCTGGCCTGAAAGGCCTTTTGCAATATGTTCTAGCTTCCACAAGCCATAAGACTCAGGAAGTAGGGTGACCACACTTCCAAACTGCCATTCAGGGACACCCCCCCCCCCCGAAAAGATGATTTTTGACATCTTTTATTGACGATTTTTGGGGCAGGGGCGTATCATGAAATCAGCGGGCCCGTGTACAAGATCAAAGTGGGTCCTAGGCATCAAGAAGAACAACAATATGGTGCGCAAAGCGCGTTGTGGTGAACAGTGGACATGTCTTAAATTGCGCTAAATATTGGCATAAAGGGGGTGTTGTTAAAGAGAGTCTGAGATGACTTATATAGTGCAGAATGTGGTAATGTTAAACAGGGAATGCAGAGTGTATGGTGGTGAGTAGTATGTAAAGGAGAGGAGTGCGGAGTGTATGGAGGTGGGTAATATGTACAGGAGAGGAGTGCGGAGTGTATGGAGGTGGGTAATATGTACAGGAGAGGAGTGCCGAGTGTATGGTGGGGGTAATATGTACAGGAGAGGAGTGCAGAGTGTATGGAGGTGGGTAATATGTACAGGAGAGGAGTGTGGAGTGTATGGAGGTGGGTAATTTGTACAGGAGAGGAGTGCGGCGTGTATGGCGGGGGGTAATATGTACAGGAGAGGAGTGCGGAGTGTATGGAGGTGGGTAATATGTACAGGAGAGGAGTGCAGAGTGTATGGAGGTGGGTAATATGTACAGGAGAGGAGTGCGGCGTGTATGGCGGGGGGTGATATGTACAGGAGAGGAGTGCGGAGTGTATGGTGGGGGTAATAAGTACAGGAGAGGAGTGTGGCGTGTATGGCGGGGGGTAATATGTACAGGAGAGGAGTGCGGAGTGTATGGTGGGGGTAATATGTACAGGAGAGGAGTGCGGCGTGTATGGCAGGGGGGTAATATGTACACGAGAGGAGTGCGGAGTGTATGGCGGCGGTAGTTAGTGGAGAGAGGAGGAAGAGGAGTGCAATATCACCTCCTGATAGTCTGTCAGCCACTACTATACCACCTTGGTGGTGGGGCACTCCGAAGGATGTAAGGGGGCACTCTGGAGGAAGTAAAGAGACACTCTGGAGTCACTAAGGGGGCACCCTGGAGGTTGTAAGGGAGGATGAAAGGGGGCACTCTGGCAGTACTAACTTAGTCAGAGCCCCCCTACATCCTCCGGGGTGCCCCCTTAGTGCCTCCTTACATCCTCTGTAGTGACCCCTTACATCCTCCTCCAGAGTGCCCCCTTACATCCTCTTCCAGAGTGCCCCCTTAGTACTACTGTACTAAGGGGCACTCTGGAGAAAGTAAAGGGGCACTCCGGAGAAAGTAAGGGGAGGGAGTAAGGGAGCACTCTGGAGGAAGTAAGGGGGCACTCTGGAGGCACACAGATAGTACCTCCACAGTGCCCCCTGCAGAGAGTCCTGAGGAGTGATGGCCATTAATCCATGCCAGGTGAATGTTAGGAAAAGCAGAGCACACCACCCACCTCATGGCTGCCCTATTTCACTACTGCTTGCTCTCTCCCTGCCACAGCCCTGACATAAGCCCGGTCCACCCACTGCTGCTAAGGTCAGGGCGGTGAGGTCTTATCCCACTCCCTCCTGGGCTGGGATGAGCTGTGTACAGAGTGCAGGGTTCTGGGATGAGCTGTGTACAGAGTGCAGGGTTCTGGGATGAGCTGTGTATAGAGTGCAGGGTTCTGGGATGAGCTGTGTACAGAGTGCAGGGTTTCTAGGATGAGCTGTGTACAGAGGGCAGGATTCTGGGATGAGCTATGTACAGAGTTTAGGGTTTTGGGATGAGCTATATAAAGGGTCCACGGTTCTGAGATGAGCTATATAAAGGGTCCACGGTTCTGAGATGAGCTATATACAGGGTTCTGGGATGAGCTATATACAGGGTGCAGGGTTCTGGGATGAGCTATATACAGGGTGCAGGGTTCTGGGATGAGCTATATACAGGGTGCAGGGTTCTGAGGTGAGCTTTATAAAGGGCGCAGGGTACTGGGATGAGCTATATACAGGATGCAGCAGAGGCGTAATTAGAACCTTTAGGGCCCTGGTGCAAGAAACCATGAAGGGCCCCCGACCTCCGGCCTGGGCCATTCCCTCCGAGCCCAGAGGGGGGCAGTATAATGTAAAATGGGAGGGGTGGCAGTAGAGGGCAGTATAATGGAAGGGGGCAGTATTATGGGAGGGAGTGGTAGCGGAGGGCAGTATGATGGGAGGAGGGGCAGTGGAGGGCAGTATAATGGGAGGGGCAGTGGAGGGCATGTGGGAGGGGGGTTAGTGGAGGGAAGTATGATGGGAGGGGGTCTAGTGGAGGACAGTATAATGTAAATGGGAGGGATGGCAGTGGAGAGCAGTATAATGGGAGGGGGGTAGTGGAGGGCAGTATGGGGGGACTGTACAGCATGACTGGAGGGGGGCAGTGTATGGGAGGTAGCAGAGTATAATGGGGGGGTAGTGGAGGGCAGTATAATGTAAATGGTAGGGGTGGCAGTGGAGGGCAGTATAATGGGAGGGGGGCAGTATAATGTAAAATGGGAGGGGTGGCAGTGGAGGGCAGTATAATGGGAGGGGGCAGTATGATGGGAGGGGGTGGTAGTGGAGGGCAGTATAATGGGGGGGGGTTAGTGGAGGGCAGTATAATAAGAGGGGTAGCAGTGAAGGGCAGTATAATAGGAGGGGTGGCACTGGAGGGCAGTATAATGGGAGGGGGGCAGTATGATGGGAGGGGGTGGTACTGGAGGGCAGTATAACGGGGGGTTAGTGGAGGGCAGTATAATAGGAGGGGTGGCAGTGGAGGGCAGTAAAATGGGAGGGGTGGCAGTGGAGGGCAGTAAAATGGGAGGGGGTGGTAGTGGAGGGCAGTATAATGGGGGGGTTAGTGGAGTGCAGTATAATGGGAGGGGTGGCAGTGGAGGGCAGTATAATAGGAGGGGTGGCAGTGGAGGACAGTACAATGGGAGGGGGCAGTGAAGGGCAGTATAATGGGAGGGGGCAGTATGATGGGAGGGGGTGGTAGTGGAGGGCAGTATAATGGGGGGGCAGTATAATGTAAATGGGATGGGTGGCAGTGGAGAGGAGTATAATGGGAGGGGGTAGTGGAGGGCAGTATAATGTAAATGGTAGGGGTGGCAGTGGAGGGCAGTATAATGGGAGGGGGGCAGTACAATGTAAAATGGGAGGGGTAGCAGTGGAGGGCAGTATAATGGTAGGGGGGCAGTATTATGGGAGGGGGGCAGTGGAGGGCAGTATAATGGGAGGGGGGTTAGTGGAGGGCAGTATGATGGGAGGGGTGGTAGTGGAGGGCAGTATAATGGGAGGGGGGTTAGTGGAGGGCAGTATGATGGGAGGGGTGGTAGTGGAGGGCAGCATAATGGGAGGGGGGTAGTGGAGGGCAGTATGATGGGAGGGGTGATAGTGGAGGGCAGTATGATGGGAGGAAGGGCAGTATGATGGGAGGGGTGGCAGTGGAGGGCAGTATAATGGGAGGGGGGTTAGTGGAGGGCAGTATGATGTAAGGGGTGGTAGTGGAGGGCAGTATGATAGGAGGGGTGGTAGTGGAGGGCAGTATGATGGGAGGGGTGGTAGTGGAGGGCAGTATGATGGGAGGGGTGGTAGTGGAGGGCAGTATGATGGGAGGGGTGGTAGTGGAGGGCAGTATGATGGGAGGGGTGGTAGTGGAGGGCAGTATGATGGGGCGGGGGTTAGTGGAGGGCAGTATAATAGGAGGGGTGGCAGTAGAGGACGGTATAATGGCAGGGGGGGCAGTATGATGGGAGGGGGTGGTACTGGAGGGCAGTATAATAAGGGGAGTTATTGGTGGGCAGTATAATAGGAGGGGTGGCAGTGGAGGGCAGTATAATAGGAGGGGTGGCAGTGGAGGGCAGTATGTTGGGAGGGGGTGGTAGTGGTAGTGGAGAGCAGTATAATGTACAGCATGACTGGAGTCTGGAGGGGGGCAGTGTATGGAAGGGAGCAGAGTTACCATGAGCTACTCAGAGTTAGGGCAGTGCAGGGAGCATTTCGCCTACCTTTCTTCCAGTGCAGGAACAGCCATCAGGTAAGAGCCGGAGTCGGGGGGCGGGGTCAGGGGCAGAGTCGGGGGCAGAGCTTAGGCGCGAGGACACCGAGGAGGAATCCTCCTCCGGCTCGCTCGGAATCCTGGGGCTCCACTCTCCTCCTTGTCATGACGTCACTGGTTGTTAGACGCTAGTCGGGCCATGCCTAGCAACCAGTTGTTTTGGCAGTGAGCCAGGCAGCGTCTGGGGGTGAAATGAAGAGGTCTTGGACAGAACTAGCACAGTGGGCAGTGAGGGACAGTGGCAATGCGGTGGCAATTTTTAGGGGGCATCAGATCGGCCAAGGGGGCAATTCAGGGACACTTTATTGTCCCGGATTGAAGGTGCCCGGGACCAGGGACAAAAATGTCAATTACGGGACAATCCCGGGCAATCCGGGACACGTGGGCACCCTATCAGGAAGACTACAGCTGGCTCTTCTGGGTGCAGAGCTATCCCATCCGGTCCTGCTGGTGGTGCTGGAACACTCTCTATGCCATCTCTCACATACAAAAGCTACCAATCATTGAAATCTGCCTTGGAGTCTTGAATATGATTTATGATGTAGGAAGCACAGAGAGAAGAAGTTACTAAGTACGGACTACATGAAGTACTGTATACTCCTGCCCTTCTACTCTGATCTTCTAGAGCAGAGGTCTCCAAACTTTCCTAAAAATAGCGCACCTGGCCGCCCCAGTGTGAAAGGGTCCTAACAAAGGGACAGTTTACTGTGCTTGAGGCTATAGAGGGGCCAGACTGCAGCCAGTGGGATTAGAAAACGTTGTGGCGTCTGTGAGAGCAAACAGTGCCCCATCATTGGTTTTAGTGGAAGAAATAGTGCCCTATTGTTGGTATCAGTGGAAGGAATGGTGCCCCATTATTGGTATTTAAGGTAAGATTTGGGCCCCGTCACTGGTGTCTATGGGAGGAATAGTGCCCCATCATTGGTATCTGTGAGAGGAAGGGTTCCCCATCATTGGTATCTGTGGAAGGAATGGTTCCCTATCATTGGTATGCGTGGGAGGAATTCTACCCCATCATTAGTGTCTGTGGGAAGAATGGTGGCGCTCATTGGTGTCAGTGGGAGAAATAATGCCCCATCATTGGTGTCAGTGGGATGAATGGTGCCTCACAATTGGTGTCTGTGGAAAGAATGGTGCCCCATCATTGGTGTGTGTGGGAAGAATGGTGTCCCATCATTGGTGTCAGTGGATGGCATGCCCCCCCCCCCGTCGTTTTGTCGCTTGACCACCTGCTCACCAGCTCCGCACTTACCCCATCCAGGTCCCGGGCAGCTTAGACGGCTTCCCCCTGTGTCTCATCCTCGGCGGCTTTCCCTCTGCTTCTGCTCTCGGCCAATACGGTCGCTTCTCCTCTCGATCAATTGGGTCTTAAGACCCGCTACCTGATTGTCCAGGAGGAGAAGCAGGAAGACAATAGCGAATATTAATTAGCTATTGTCACACAACTGGGTGGACTCTTGGCGTAGTGCTCTGCATCCCGAGTGCACCGTTTTTTAAGCCAATTAGAGCCTCGGGCACTAATCATGTGCTTCAAACAAAAAAAACATTGAAATACATGCGTCTGGCACCCTGCATGTGGATTAGGGGCCAGGCGCATGGATTAGGGGGGCTGCTCCCCTGCGCCCCTCATGGAGCGGCCACCACCGCCTGGAACTCTAACCCTCTGCAGACCTCTTACTCTAAACCTGCTGTACCTGCTACTCTGACCCTTTTTGTAGTTGCTTCTCTGATCCTCTACGGCAGTGGTCCCCAACCTTTTTGGCACCAAGGACCGGTTTTGTGGAAGAATATTTTTCCAAGGCCCGGTAGTAGGGGGACGAATCACGATGTGTGGGTCGGTTCACACTGTTGCGGTGTGGGAACCCTGCGAATCCACTGCGCATCGCAGGTTTTCCGGTGGCAGTTCACATTGCCCTATGTGAACTGCTGGGAGTGTCAGTTAAAAGTTAACGACACCCCCAAATCAGTTCGTATATCGCAGTGCGATCTGCAAACTCTGACAGGAATCGGATCGCATGGGTGTGAACACCCATGCGATCCGATTCTGCTGCGGACAAAAAAAAATGGTCCTGTGCGAGTTTGATGCGAATTCAGCCATACGATTTGTATGGCTGAAATCGCACAGAGATCGCATGTGATGTGCACTGCAGTGCGGTGCGAATCACATCCGAACTCTGACATTGCTGCAGTGTGAACCGGCCCTAAATGTCCCAGTGTAAAAATATTATTAAATGTCCCAGTATAAAAAAAATATTTAATGATTTTTTTATACTGGGACATTTAATAATTTTTTTTATACTGGGACATTTAATGTCCCAGTATAAAAAAAATCATCATTAAATGTCCCAGTATAAAAAAAAATCATCATTAAATGTCCCAGTATAAAAAAATCATTAAATGTCCCAGTAAAAAAAAATATACAAGTCCCTCTGCAGTGCCCACTGTACTTACAGTCTCAGCACAGGAAAGTGAGGGGGAGCCGTTAGAGATTGCGGGAATGCATTGAGCCGGTACATAGCGAGGGTGGGCGGAGAGATGAGGTAATTCTCTCTCTCTCTCACTCATTGGCCGGCCGTGCCTCTGTGTAGCGTAGCGTAGCCTTGCAGCGCCGTATGTTAGGGCGGGTCAGCGGCGCGCCTCTGTGTAGCGCAGAGAGATGGTGTCATCTCTCTGCTCGGGCAGCTGCATCGCTGACGGTCTCCTCCATGGCCCGGCTATAGCGGCGGTATGGCACGGACAGTGTCATTTGCGTTGCGGCCCGGCTAGAGAGGCGGTACGGCCCGTCTTTGGGCCGCGGACCGGGGGTTGACGACCTCTGCTCTACGGACCTGCTACTCTGACATATAGACCTGGTAACCTGAACCTCTACAGATCTGACTGCTACCCTATCTCTCTAGGGACCTGCTACTCTGACCCTCTATGGACCTTCTAGAATTGTATTCTGCAAGAAATTAAAAATCAAACTTTAGCACAACCGCTGTGTTTCCTGGATAGCATTGATATCTTACTGAATGCTTTATATTGCTGCCGGGTTTTGAAAATGAATGTTAAATCATGCTTTTTATCACTATTAAATCTGTTTTGATTTTTGTCATTTCATGTTTTTAGGTTTTAAAATATCATAATGTATAATATTATAGCTTGGCACTTCCCAATATTATTTTTATTGTTTACAAATTTCATTTATAATGATTATGTTTCTGTACACAATGTGGACCTAAGTAAAGGAATTCAATACAGCTAATAAGATTGTATGTATCTGTGCTCTTTATTGCTAGGTCACATTTGTCATCAGCACTTATAAATGATTTTAGCTTAGAGGGATCATTCATCAGACTGACAGGTTTTGTGCATACTAATATTGCACAGTGTGTGTATATGCAGTGTAATGCATAAGTTATGAATATGCATTATTAAATTACAATAGACCACATGTCCAAACTGGAGTAATAAAAGTGCCTACCCACAGCAACCAATCAGTGGCTTCTTTATGTTTAACCAATTCCCGACTGCCTGCCATACATATACTGCGGCAAGTTGGCTCTATTGCGCGAAATCACATAGCTGTACATGATTTTGACAATAATCACTGGGGAGGGGGCGGGTGCGTGCCTCCGGAGCCGCGATCACGTGCTGATTGGCCACAGCGAGAGCCAATCAGCGGGCCTGGCAGACATCGTGATCGCTCCCCGCAGATACAGAACATCCGTCTGCCGATGTAAACAAGTAGACCGCCGTGCTGTCAGAAATGGACACTCTGATCTAGTGCTAATCAGGAACACGGATCAGAGTGTCCATGCAGTGATACCGTCGCCCCACACAGTTAGAAACACACTGAGGGAACACTGTTAACCCTTTGATCACCCCTGATGTTAACCCCCTCCCTGCCAGTGTCATTTATACTGTGTCAGTGCACATTTTTAGCACTGATCACTGTAATAATGTCACTGGTTCCTAAAAAATGTGTCAAAAGTGCTAGGTGTTCGATCTGTCCGCCACAATCCCACTAAAAATCGCTAATCACCACCATTACAAGTAAAATAATTCAATAAATAAATTAAAAAAAAACTTAAAAATATGACTGCTCACTGCTCTCCTTCCCTCCTCCCGGCTGACATCAGCGGGAGTTCTTGGCCCTTCCCGCTGTAGCGATCAGCCCAGCAGAGGAGAGCGGCGAGCGTTGGGGTGCGCTCTGAAATAAGGTAGATATCGGCATATTTTTTATAAAACACATGCAGTGCGGCACATGTTCTTATAAACAAAGGGGATTGTATGTTCATATGATAGTGGCTGTACAACCACTTTAAGTTCTGTTTTTTTTTTTATATTAGCAATATACAGATTTTAAACTCACATTTTACAGTGCCATTACGCCGGCACCAAGAAAGCTTCCTGACGACGCAAACGGAACTGCGAAACGTGTAGAGGCTGCTGGGGGATTTTCGTCATTTCCTGCCATACGAGAACGAGGGGCTAGGCGCACGCCAACAGAAGACACACAGCGGCGAATTAGCCAACATCACCCTCCCTGCATACACGGCTGGATCAGCTTGGTGCCGGCGTAATGGCACTGTAAAATGTGAGTTCAAAATCTGTTGTTTTTAAAAAAAAATTATAAATAGTGGTAACATACTATACCATGATGGCTATTCATTTTTCATGAGAAATACTAGAGCCAAACATTCCACCATACTGTTGGGAAAGGCTGCTGGCGGACCTATTGCTATGGAGTGGTTATCCTGTAATGAACCAAAAGGTGCATACTCACATCCATCTGGTGAGTGGCCATTTTTACTAGGTGGTGGTGGGAAGTACTTTAAAGTGGTTGTAAACCCACTTTTTCAACTTGCACCTACAGGTAAGCCTAGATTAAGGCTTACCTGTAGGTGCAAGAGATTTCTCCTAAACCTACACGGTTTAGGAGATATTTACTAAAAAGACAGGCGCCGCTGTCTACGGCGCATGCGCGCCGTAGACAACGGCGCATTAATGGGGTTAATCCCATTCACAAAATCGGCTACTTCCCAGCAATCGCTGGGCGTAGCCGAATGTGACGGCTCCCGCGCGCATGCGCGGAGTCACGTCTTCGCCGCTCCGGCCAATCACAGCGCCGGAGCGGCGCTGTGATTGGCTGGTGAGGCGATACCCGGAAGTAACATTCCGGCTATCGCCGCAGTGATGTCTGCGTCTGGACAGAGGGACACGGACTGCTTCGGGGGCCCCGATCTAAGGTAAGTGGTACATAATGAGCTAGTATGCTAGTCATACTAGCTCGTTATGCCTTTCTCTTGCAGGTTGGCAACAAAAAAAAAGTTAGTGGGTTTACAACCACTTTAAGGGTGGAAGTAGAAACACTGAACTAAGAAATAGGATCAGCACCCACTTACAGGTTTCTAATGAGGAAAGTGGCAGGGTCTGACTTTCCCTTTTGCAGTACCCCACCAAAAATTCAATTTTTGTTGCAGGGGATGCCTAAACATCTGACTTGTATCTTAGTGCAGACTTCTGGAAAAATCAGTAAACCAATCACACAAGCAGGAAATGACATTTCTGGGGGGACGTTCTGTTCACCATTTGTGTACAGAACGCCTTCAGGTTGACATATTGCATTGTATTTTACAGAAGATTACAGTGCTGCAGATTGAAAAGGACATACATTCAAGCACAATATGACTTATGTAGCAATTGTATACACTATATATTTTTTTATTATTAATTGCTATTATTAGATAGATAGATAGATAGATAGATAGATAGATAGATAGATAGATAGATAGATAGATAGATAGAAAAATGTATAGATAGATAGATAGATGTTTTTTTCATGGTACATTAGAGCAGGGAAATGTATTACAACACTGCACTGAGCTCATATTATAATGTGATAATTGTGATCGATAAGTGAGGGAGTGAGAGAGCATAGTCCCAGTGCATTAGCAAGGGAAAATGGCAGAACTAGAGACAGACAGATACAGGTAGGAGGAACGTGGGAGAGAAAAATATGAACAAATAAGAAAGAGAAGGGCGGTGTGATGGGTGGGCGGTGGTTACGATTAGAATGTGAAAGAGTTTGGCGCTGATGAATAGTGGCAAACACAAGTTACAAAGAATTCATACACGACTGGAGGAAAGAAAAGAGTTTATAGTAAGAAAAATTTAAAACAGACACAGTGATATTAAAAAAGGAAAGATTTTATACTAATCATGTCTACCATTACGGCATATAGAGCATGAAAAAGACAGCAGACAAACAATGTAGCGGATAGATGGGGGGATTAAATTATTAACTACACTACTATTAGTATGTGCATAATTTTCTTAGAGACTAAAGAGGAACTCATACCCTTCACATAAGAAAGCACATAATAAAATCAAGACACAAGAAGTAGAACTAGATTCTTCTTATTCTTATGCCGCGTACACACAATCGGAATTTCCGTCGGAAAAACCTTGGATGGTTTTTCTGACTGAATTCCGCTCAAGCTTGGCTTGCATCCACACGGTCACACAAAAGTTCTCTGAACTTTCGACCGTCAAGAACGCGGTGATGTACAACACTACGACGAGCCAAGAAAATTAAGTTCAATGCTTCCGAGCATGCGTCAAATTGTTTCCGAGCATGCGTAGGAACTTCTTCCATCTGATAAATAGGGAACCAGCTCTCAATCTTTTGTTGGCGGAAATTCCGACAGCAAAAGTCCGATGGAGCATACACACGGTCGGAATTTCCGATCAATAGCTGACATCGGACTTTTCTTGTCGGAATTTCCGACCTTGTGTACGGGGCATTAGACCCCTTTCACACTGAGGCAGTTTTCAGGCGAACTCCATAGAGTTGGGCTTTATAGCAGAGTGGCCAGAAGAAAGCCATTACTTTCAGCAAAAAACAAAATGGCACGTTTTGAGTTGGCGAAAAGGCATGTGGGAGACTCCCAAAATGTATGGAGGAAGGTGCTCTGGTCCGATGAAACTAAAATTTAACTTTTTGGCCATCAAAGAAAATACTATGTCTGGCGCAAACCCAACACATCACATCACCCAAAGAACACCATCTCCACAGTGAAACATGGTTGTGGCAGCATCATGCTGTGGGGATGTTTTTCAGCAGTCGGGACTGGGAAACTGGTCAGAGTTGAGGGAAAGATGGATGGTGCTAAATATAGGGATATTCTTGAGCAAAACCTGTACCACTCTGCGTGTGATTTGAGGCTAGGACAGAGGTTCACCTTCCAGCAGGACAATGACCCCAAACACACTGCTAAAGCAACACTTGAGTGGTTTAAGGGGAAACATGTAAATGTGTTGGAATGGCCTAGTCAAAGCCCAGACCTCAATCCAATAGAAAATCTGTGATCAGACTTAAAGATTGCTGTTCACAAGTGCAAACCATCCAACTTGAAGGAGCTGGAGCAGTTTTGCAAGGAGGAATGGGCAAAAATCCCAGTGGTAAGATGTAGCAAGCTCATAGAAACTTATCCAAAGCGATTTGGAGCTGTGATAGCCGCAGAAGGTGGCTCTACAAAGTATTGACTTTAGGGGGGGGGGTGAATAGTTATGCACATTTACTTTTTCTGTTATGTTGTCCTAATTGCTGTTTGCTTCACAATAAAAAAAAAAAACATATTCAAAGTTGTGGGCATGTTCTTTAAATTAAATGATGCAAATCCTTAAACAATCCATGTTAATTCCAGGTTGTGAGGCAACAAAACACGAAAAATGCCAAGGGGGGTGAATACTTTTGCAAGGCACTGTATATATATATATATATATATATATATATATATATATATATATATGTTAGAAGGCCAGTATGCTGGCCTGAATTTATGGGAGGAGCCCGGGGGGCTATTTAACCAGCCCACTCACCTGCAGTCTTCGTTGGTTTCCTGTGAGTGATAATGGATCTCACTGGGTCGACTCTTACCAGCTCACCTCATGTTTGTGAGTCCTGGCGTTTCGATCGCAGGGCATTTCGGCGTCTTCGTTCGTGGTCTTCGTCGGCGGTTCCCGCTCACTATCGCAGGTACTTTTTGAATCTTTTGCGTCAGGTACAATCTTGCAATTAGTAATGCTTCCTGTCCTGCATTCCTTTCTTTAAAAGTCTGCTTCTGAGTTATTGTCTGTCCCATACATACGATTTATTTATAAATCCAAACCTCCGAGTCGCTTTCGGTCATTGTCCGATATCACTCGCCGTAGGTTTCACTGGACGTAAAGATTCACTGTCCATAAGGTTGCCGTCTCTTCCAGTTGGGGAAAAAAAAAAAAGAGGAAAAAAAAAAGGAGACTCTAATTAGTCCCACCTGCTGCCTCTCTGCACTGGTTAGCCTGGGGGGAGGGGTGATTGATTGGTGTTCAGTTTTAGAGTAAAGGGCGGCATACACTATACAACCAATTTGCATTACATTAATTCTATACTCCTTACTATCGATTCGTATCGGATTCCTTTCGTATATTTACGAACTGATTCGGGTCACATACGTTGCATACTTTCCATCGTTGCCATTTGTTGTTTGCCTTCATGCCGTGTGTTTTAGTTCCCGCAGCGGAACTTGCGTATTGTTTGTACACGTTTTTTCCTCTCACTCGTTTACCAAACCAAGAAATTTTTTGTACGTCATGCATGGCGCAACACCACACTTTTTGGATGTCTTTGACACCCACCATGCTTTTCGTACATCAAGTTTTCAAACTGTCACAGGTAGGATTCGTGCAATTTCTTTGCTTAACGCACTGTTTGCCAGGTAAACCATGTCATCAAAACCCCGCTGTGGAACTTGCGAGTCATTAGTCAAGTCTCCATATGCAGCCTTATTTCAGCCTCGTGCAAGACCACAGTCTTGTCGTGCAATTCGTGAACACAAACGCAGAGCTGTTTATCAGTTTAGTTTTGTGCTTTTTTTTTCCCCTCTTTCTTGTTGTTTCACGCCAAGTAGTAGGCTTATGTCACTTAGAATGCACTGTCTATCATTACAGTTATTTTACTTTGCATTACCCTCCGGTCGAATCTAGTCGCATCAGCGACTCACTGGTTCGTCCCCGCTAGTTTGTCATCTCATTCCACTGATAGTAATTTCACTTGTCTCATCTCGCACACCCTTCTCTCTCCTCATGAAACCCTGCAAATAGCTACTGATTTGTCTTGCATCGATAGTGATTTCCTCTGCATCATTCTGATATGAATCCAAGTCGCATCCACAATGCACCGATTCGTCCCGGCGGGCCCTAGTTGCTGGCCTCATTTTAGTACATGCTCCAGAGTTCGCTCGTTGTCAGCCGCACATGCGGCGCACCGTCTCATGCCTAGATCATGGGAGAATTCTGTCATTCACGTCACCATCACGCATCTGAGTTGAATCCACGCACATTCTTATGTGCAGATTCGTCCCATACATGTCCCAGTTGCTGGCCTCATTTCAGTACATGCTCCAGAGTTTGCTTGCTGATAGTCGCACAGCGCAGCACGATTCATGCCTCTGTCATGGAAAATTTCTGTCACTCATGTCACAGCCACACATCTGATTTGAATCCACGCGCATTTTCGTGTGCAGGTTCGCCAAGCGTGCCCCAATTGCTGGCCTCATCTCAGAACATGCCCCAGAGCCTGGTCGTTGTCAGTCGCATCTGCGGCGCACCGATTCATGCCTCTGTCATGGGACATTTTTGTCACTCATTGCACTGTAACACATCTGATTTTAATCCACGTGCATCCTTGGGTGCAGCTTCGTCTCAAGCGTGCCCCAGTCGTTGTTGGCCCCATTTCAGTACATGCTCCAGAGTTCGCTTGCTGTTAAACGCACAGCGCCGCACCGATTCAAGTCTCTGTCATGGGAAGTTTCTGTCACTCATTTCACTATCGCGCATCTGATTTGAATCCACGTGCATTTTCGTGTGCAGACTTGTCTTAAGCGTGCCCCGGTTGTTGTTGGCCTCATTTCAGTACATGCTCCAGAGCCCGGTCGTTGTCAGTCGCACCTGCGGCGCACCGATTCATGCCTCTGTCATGGGACATTTTTGTCACTCGTTCCACTGTAACACATCTGATTCGAATCTACGCCCATCCTTAGGTGCAGCTTCGTCTCAAGCCTGCCCCAGTCGCTGTTGGCCCCATTTCAGTACATGCTCCAGAGTTCGCTTGCTGTTCCTTGCACAGCGCAGCACCGATTCGTGTCTGTCATGGGAAATTTCTGTCACTCATTTCACTGTCACGCATCTGATTCGAACCCACTTGCATTCTCGTGTGCAGGCTCGTCTTAAGCGTGCCCCAGTTGTAGTTGGCCTCAATTCAGTACATGCTTCAGAGCCCGGTCGTTGTCAGTCGCACCTGCGGCGCACCGATTCATGCCTCTGTCATGGGACATTTTTGTCATTAATTTCTCCGACACACTCCACCATCCGATCCGCTCACTTATATAAAAAGGCAGTGCAGCACTGAACAAGTCCATAGATCAAAAGACAATCCCAGTGATCTTCTAGAGTGATTTATAGAATCGGAAACATGCAGATGATGTGAACACAGTGAGAGACCTCCACCAGTAATAAGAATGGCCGCTCACCTCCCAAAGTGGACCCTTTGGTTATAGAGAGTCACAGATACCTTCCCATATGGGTATATACGTCTCAGGCATGTATTGCAGCTCCGGGATAGTTGGATGACAACAGCAGATGGACCGGATCACAAATGACTCCAATGAGGTGTGTATATAAATATATATATATAAAAGACAGGCAGACCATAGTGTTCTCTGCATATAAAAGGATATTTAATAAAAAGAAATGCACTTACATGTAAAAGGCACTAAACCAGTGCCGAGTGTAACAGCGTGTATGAAACAGATGCAGTCTGTCGTGTTCAAATCAGCTAGTCAAACCCCTCACCACCTGTCATTTCTCCTCCAGGTCAGTCAAGTAGGTCCACCCTGCACCAGGTTGGACGTAATTTTCCCTAAAAAAAAAAAAAAAAAAACCTATAAAGAAAAAAAAAAAACATAAAAAAAAAAAAAAACTATATATATATATATATATATATATATATATATATATATATATATATATTGTGAGGGGGTTAGCTCGGCAGCGGGTGTGTGTGACCCCCGGGATGGGCTCCCCACACAAAACAGGCCCAGCAAACGGAGGTTGTGGTTTTCAAAATCAAAAAGGTGCGGTTTATTTTCTATTTACAGTGACAAAACACAGCAAAGCAAAAGAAACATAACCAAAATAAATCCTGGTCAAGTTGACCTCTGACTAAACATACAGGTTTCCTAACTAACAACTGGGATCAGCCTAGTGCTGTCCTAGTCCCTAAGTCCCTGGTTTTAAATGTCCAAGCAAATAGCCACACAGGCTTTGTCTCACCGCACAGGGGTTCACTCTCCCTAGACAGTCCACACAGGTCTGGTTCCAGGCATGAGCTAACATCTAATGAAGCTGGGAGTTCTTATAGAGGCCTAAATGAGCTGACAAGCTTCAGCTGGTCTCATCAACTCCCTGTCTGCACGACGCCCAGCACTCTCCCTAGAGGTATGAGTCATCCATGAGCCCACTAGCCTTATACAACTCTCCACCTAGTTGTATAAGTCGGCGTAAAGCCTGAATCTGGGCGAAATATATCTACCCCCCTGGATGCAACCAGGTGACTTTACCTTCCTGCTGTCACATACCCCCCCCTCTTGTTTTAACCTCGGGGTTGGAACACCAGCAATCAGGCATTCATGTACTCGAGACAAAGCATCCACATTCCCCATTTGACCGCCAGGGCGATGCTTTACTGTGAAGTTGAATTCCTGGAGGGCCAGGAACCACCTATTCACTCTTCTATTTGTTTCCTTGTTTTGAGCCATCCACTTTAACGGAGCGTGATCCGTAACCATGTCAAAGTGCCTACCTAGCAGGTAGTACCGAAGGGAATCTAGAGCCCACTTCACCGCTAAACACTCCTTTTCAACGGTGGCGTAATTTACCTCATGGGACTTCAACTTCCTGCTGAGGTAAATGACTGGGTGCTCTTCCCCGTTCCAGACCTGGGACAATACTGCTCCTAACCCCACATCTGACGCATCACTTTGTACGACAAAGTCTTTAGAGAAGTCGGGTGAGTACAACACTGGCTGGCTACATAAGGCTTGTTTCAAGAATTGGAATGCTGCCTCAGCCTCGGGGGTCCATTTAATCATGACCAACCCTTTCCCCTTCGTCAGGTTGGTTAGGGGCACAGCCTTAGAAGCAAAGTGGGGAATGAATCGCCGATAATACCCAGCGATTCCCAGAAAGGCTCGTACCTGCTTCTTGCTGTTGGGACGTGGCCAACTCTGGATGGCCTCGACTTTGTTGAGTTGGGGTTTTATTACTCCCCTCCCAATGGTGTACCCAAGATATTTGGCCTCCTCCTGCCCAATGGTACACTTCTTGGGGTTAGCCGTAAACCCCGCTTCCCGAACAGAGTCCAGGACTGCTTGCACTTTTGGCAGATGTGAGGCCCAATCTGTGCTATGGACAATTACGTCATCCAGGTAAGCCGCAGCATACTTCCGATGGGGCCTCAGCATCTGGTCCATTTTCCGCTGGAATGTGGCCGGCGCATTCTGTAACCCGAACGGCATTCTTTTATATTGGAACGCCCCGTCTGGGGTTACAAATGCGGTTTTCTCTTTGGCCGACTTGGCCAGGGGGATTTGCCAATACCCTTTTGTGAGGTCAAGAGTCGTCATGTATCGGGCTGTTCCCAGCCGGTCGATCAACTCATCTATACGTGGCATGGGGTAGGTGTCAAATTTTGTAACTTTGTTCAACTGACGAAAATCGTTACAAAATCGCCAGCTCCCATCCGGTTTAGGCACCAACACGATGGGACTAGACCAATCACTTTGGGACTCCTCTATCACCCCTAAGTTCAGCATTTTCTGTACTTCCTCCCGTATTGCCTCCCGTCGAGCCTCTGGGATCCGATAGGGTTTTAACTTCACCCTTTCACCGGGCGGGGTAATGATGTCATGCTCTACCCCAGATGTTTGTCCCGGCAGCTCAGAGAATACCTCCTTGTTGCGAAGCACAAACTCCTTAACCTCCTGTTGTTGGGGTTGTGACAAGGTGGCTGCTATTCCAACCTCAGGAATCACGCAACCAGTTTGAGCTGGTGACCAAGTGTCTGCGACTAGGGACTCTCTATCCCTCCAGGCTTTCAACAGATTAACGTGATAGATCTGTTCGGGCTTTCGCCTTCCTGGTTGTCTGACCTTGTAATTCACTTCGCTCACTTTTTCCATTATCTCGTAGGGGCCTTGCCATTTGGCAAGGAATTTACTTTCAACCGTAGGGACAAGTACCAATATCCTATCCCCCGGGGAAAAGGTACGGGTCTTGGCTCCACGGTTGTACACTCTCTGCTGTGCCAACTGCGCTTGGGCCAAATGTTCCTTCACGATGGGCATTACCTGTGCAATTCGATCTTGCATCAGGGCGACATGCTCAATCACACTCCTGTGGGGAGAACTCTCACTTTCCCAAGTTTCCTTGGCAATATCCAACAGCCCTCTTGGGTGTCTCCCATACAGTAACTCAAAGGGGGAGAATCCCGTAGAGGATTGGGGCACCTCCCTAATAGCAAACATCAAATAAGGAAGTAAACAGTCCCAATCCTTTCCATCTCTATCCACCACTTTCTTCAACATTTGTTTTAGGGTTTTGTTGAATCTTTCAACCAGCCCATCGGTTTGGGGGTGATACACAGACGTACGCAATTGCGTCACTTTGAACAATTTACACAGCTCTTTCATAACCCGGGACATAAAGGGTGTACCTTGGTCCGTAAGCAGTTCTTTACAAATACCCACCCGGCTAAAAACAAGAGATAGCTCTTTGGCTATGGTTTTGGCCGAGGTATTTCGGAGAGGGATCGCTTCTGGATAACGGGTGGCATAGTCCATTATAACTAATATGTACTGGTGCCCCCTAGCGGACTTGATTATAGGACCTACCAAATCCATGGCGATCCTCTCAAACGGGACCTCAATGATGGGTAGAGGGACCAGCGGGCTACGGAAATGTGGCATCGGGGCCAACCTCTGACACACAGGGCAGGAGGAACAATAATTTTCTACGTCCTTCATCACCCCCGGCCAATAGAATCTCTGTAATACCCTCTCTCGGGTTTTCTCTGTCCCCAGATGACCTCCAAGAATGTGCCCATGGGCCAACTCCAACACCAACTTCCTGTAAGGTTTGGGCACCACAAGCTGCTCAACGGTTTCTTCTGCCCTTTTTGCCACCCGATACAGTAGGTCCTTCTCTACGCTGAAGTATGGGTAAGTGCAGGTATTATCTGGGTTCACTAACTCTCCATCTATTTTCACTACGTTTTCCCGTGCCTTTATTAGGGCGGGGTCTTTCAACTGTTCTGTGGCAAAGTTTTCCCTGTGAACCTCAAGATCAGAAAACTCCACAGACGGTAGGTTTTCGTCTGAGGAGGTGGGCTCCTCTCCAGTTTCTTGAGTCTCCCCTGCCAATACTGATAAGGGAAATTCCGGAGAGTCCTCACCACTCTCAGGGGAGTTCTGGCTATCACATTCCTGGTACATAGGGGCACCAGTGAGGGGCTCAGGATCATCCCACAGTTCCCAGAACTTCGGAAAATCCCTTCCCACAATGGCGTCATGCGGTAACTGAGATACTAAGCCCACTGGATGAGAGAGGGTACCTTTGGGGGTCTCGAAACACACTGTAGTCACTGGATACTCTCGGGTGTCCCCATGCACACAAATAACAGCTACCTTGCTATTCCCAGAGACCTCTGTTTTAACTAACTCAGCCTTTATCAGGGTCACAAGGCTACCTGAATCCAGCAATACCACAACATTTCTACCATTAACACACATTTTGCATAAATGTTTCTCAGTTCCTCGAATGGCAGTGCATGCGACTGTCGCACACAGCGACTGACGTCTGCCCGTCAGAAAGTCACACTGCATGGGTTCCTCCACAACCGGGCAATTGGCTGCAATATGTCCCGCTTGCCGGCAGCGGTAGCAAACGATCCTTCTTGCCGCCTCTTGAGCCGCTGATTTCCCAGGCTGTTCTCGCCAAACTTGGGGTAGAGCTCCCACCCTCTCACTCTCTCCACCCTCACCCCTTGGAATCCTCTTATCCGCCCCTGGGGATGGTCTGGTCTTAGGGTGGAAAGTCCGAGTGTCTCTGGAAGAGGCCGTCAGGTTCTCTGTAGCCAAGTATTTCTCCACACGATCCACAAGACCATCGGCCGTCTCTGGGTCTCCATGGCTTACCCACTTTTGGATGGCAGTAGGAAGAGCTCTCAAAAACCGATCCATTACAACACGTTCCACAATCTTTGGTGCGGACAAAGTCTCTGGCTGTAGCCACTTTCTGCTCAGGTGAATGAGATCATACATTTGAGACCTGGGGGGTTTTCCAAGCTGGAAAGTCCAGTTATGCACACGCTGAGCCCGGACAGCCTGGGTGACACCCAGCCTTGCCAATATTTCAGCTTTTAGCATCACATAGTCTTTTGCTTGGTTAGGCTCTAGGTCATAGTAAGCTTTCTGCGATTCACCAGTTAACAGAGGAGCCACCAGTCCAGCCCACTGCTCCTCAGGCCACTTTTCTCTTTCAGCGGTCCTTTCAAATGTGGTCAAAAATACCTCTGGATCATCCTCTCCAGTCATTTTTGTCAATAAACGACTCACCCCAAAGGACGCGGTATTAGTGGGACGGCTTTCCTCACTGGTCTGCGGACGTTGCTGCATTACTGCTTCCATCTGTTGTTGTAGTCTCTGCTCTTGCTTCTGCAACAGGTCTATGAAGCGGGCCTCAGATTGCTGCTGTGCTCGTTGCTGAGCCTCCAGACTCTGTTGCAAAGTTGCGTTTGTCTGCTGCTGGGCTGCAAGGCTCCTTTGCAAACCTGCATTTGTCTGCTGTTGATTGGCATTTGCTAGAGCCAGCTGCTTCAGTATCTCCTCCATGCTGGCTTAAAAAAAACTGCCACTGGTTCTCCACCAACTCTGAGGGGGTTAGCTCGGCAGCGGGTGTGTGTGACCCCCGGGATGGGCTCCCCACACAAAACAGGCCCAGCAAACGGAGGTTGTGGTTTTCAAAATCAAAAAAGGTGCGGTTTATTTTCTATTTACAGTGACAAAACACAGCAAAGCAAAAGAAACATAACCAAAATAAATCCTGGTCAAGTTGACCTCTGACTAAACATACAGGTTTCCTAACTAACAACTGGGATCAGCCTAGTGCTGTCCTAGTCCCTAAGTCCCTGGTTTAGTAAAAGTCCAAACAAATAGCCACACAGGCTTTGCCTCACCGCACAGGGGTTCACTCTCCCTAGACAGTCCACACAGGTCTGGTTCCAGGCATGAGCTAACATCTAATGAAGCTGGGAGTTCTTATAGAGGCCTAAATGAGCTGACAAGGTTCAGCTGGTCTCCTCATCTCTGTCTGCACGACGCCCCACACTCTCCCTAGAGGTATGAGTCATCCATGAGCCCACTAGCCTTATACAACTCTCCACCTAGTTGTATAAGTCGGCGTAAAGCCTGAATCTGGGCGAAATATATCTACCCCCCTGGATGCAACCAGGTGACTTTACCTTCCTGCTGTCACAATATATTGATCTATATATATATTGATCTATATATATATATATATATATATATATATATATATATATATATATATATATAAAATAGCCTTGATTATTACTGTAACTATGACCAATCACAGTGATCACATGGTACCAGGGCCACTCACAGTGCCCCAGAACCATGATTGGTGTACACTTCTGGGAGTCTGGGAGGACATACAGGTACATCCTCCCGGGTATATAGGAAGATATTTTTCCATTTTGGATAGAGTGCACAAAAATGTAATCTTCCTGTTTTGTCTCTAAAACTGTAAGAGAAGGAAATATCACCAGTAGGACACTGAGCAATAAAAAAACTTGACAGGAGTTTTGAAGCTGACTACAGGGGGAAAAAACAATTAAATGCTCATTCTTCCTAGGGGGAACAGAAAAACTACTATACTCACCTTCACCTCTTGATGCTCTCGGCTCTGGATGGGTCCTCTGCATTTTCATTTACAATGCAGGACTGCTGGTTCTGCATTGTATGTAATGACATCAGGATGTCTTTGACAAATAGAGTGGTGAAGAGAAGTGGCTTTGGGGACTGGTTGTGCAACTAGGGGAAAGCTTGGGGGAGTGAGGAGAGGTACATATAGTTGCCTTTTATTTTCCACCTAGACAAAACAAGCATTTAACCCTTGCAGTGCAAGGGAGCCCTGCTGCATTGGTCATTTTTTCCTCACAGTTTGGCCAGAGGCTCTAACAGGCTTCCAAAAAGGGTGTGCTCGGGGCGCAGAGCACTGCACCCTGAGCCCACCCAGTTGTGTGACAATAGCGAATTAATATTCACTATTGTTTTCCTGATTCTCTTCCCAGCCAATCAGGAAGTGGGTCCTGAGGCCCGTCACCCGATTGGCCGAGAGGAGAAGCAATACTATTGGCCGCCAAGGAGGAGGAGAAAGGAGATGCCGCCCGCCACCCGGAGGAAGCGCTGCCCGTGACCTGTGCAGGGCTGGTGACCGACCGACTGGGGGGGGTTTGCATGTGACCCGACTGGCCGACTGGGGGGTGGATTGTTTGCCCCCCCAATATTCCACCAGCCACCACTGGTTTGCAGAGCAGTGCCCAAAGCCTCTTAGGATGTGTAGTTTAAGGGTAACCAAGAAGGCTTCAGGTGTTGGGGTGATCTTAAAGGATTGACATCATTCTTACCTAGTCAAAAAAGTAAGTAGTGCGTAGGTAGTAGGTACAAAAAGCACTTAGCTCCCTCCAAAACACAATTTACTATCCATAGTTACATAGTTAGTCAGGTTGAAAAAAGACAAAGTCCATCCAGTTCAACCATAAAAAAAAAAAAAAATATCGTATAATGACATATACCCAATTCTGTACCCACAGTTGATCCAGAGGAAGGCAAAAAAAAACAGCAGAGCATGATCCAATTTGCTACAGCAGTGGAAAAAATTCCTTCCTGATCCCCCGAGAGGCAATCGGATATTCCCCGGATCAACTTTACCTATAAATGTCAGTACCCAGTTATATTATGTACATTTAGGAAAGTATCCAGGTCTTTCAAAAGTGCATGGGGAGGCAGGCAATAATGGCAAGCAATAGACATCTAAGATCTATTTAAGCTAAGCTCCAAACATTTAACTACACATATGGAATACTGTACATATGTAGGAGCTTTTTTACCTGCCAAAAGATTTGCATTTCTGTCCATCCAGGCCTCAGATTTACATTCAAAAAGTAAATTGATGATTTTTCTTTTAGATATGTCTGAAGGTAAGGTTGAAAAATGGCCACATTACATTAGATTCAAAATTCTAATTCTAATACTTTGTTTTAATAACATTGATTCAGAGAAGCAGGAAAAAAAAAAAAAAGAAAAAGAGAAACCCCAACGATGTAGTTGAAAATTTGTCATTACCTAATACAAAAAAATATTTTCTATCCCTTCAACAACAGTCACATCACATTCCCTCTCTATAGCTGGAGAAGCCAACTCCATTAAAACCTTCAAAGACATTGACTTATACTGCTTGGCCGAGCCCTTTTCATATATGACGGCGACCAAATGAAAAATGTTTTTATTATATTTAGTGTTTGTCCAGACTATCCCAAAATCCCAGACTGTATTCTGTCCATTGTTGTGATCAGGTTCCACTAAGTTTGGTGTACATACACAGAAACAGTCCTTTATTAGCTTACTGTGTACTGAGCACCACTGCTTCTCCTTTGTTATCTCAATTAAATCATTAGGTAAAAGTCATACACTAGATTCCGCTCTAATACAAGTTATATGGAAGGTTTATTCTCATCTTTTGCGTAGGCTGCAGCTTCTTCTATTAGGCCCAAAATAGCTAGGCACATATGTTATAAGTGGCACATATTGCACCATCATTTACGTGGCTCATTAATTCTGTTAATAGGTAGATAATTTCAAAGATTTATAATTATTACAGGATCATTCAGACAATGTCTTTAGAAACTGTTATTATTGTATTTTAGAATATTGGCTTAATCAGTAAATTAAGGCAAAGCAACAGCCAATCATATTTTAGTTAGCTGTAAATAGATTAGATAAAATACATGTTTATTGATTAGCTGCTATAGGCTAAAGCAACTTAAACATTATGCCTACCTTTAGGGCTGTCTTACTTAATAAGTTTGTATGTTGTTACATATGCTAACTCAAATAAAAAAAGATAGAATATAGTCTAATAAGCTAGAATGTAATATTAATATTGTAATAGAACAATCCAAAACTAGATTTGTATTTCTTATAACTGATAGGTTGGACCTAATTACAAATACCGTAAGTACAAGTTAAATGGTGCCACACAAAGATCAATGTTATTACTTAACTTTAATGGCGCGTACACACGGCCGTTTTTCTCGTCGAAAAAAACAAAATTTTTCCCATTCGACGAGAAAAACGATAGTCTGTGGGCCTTCTGTCGTTTTTTTTTTTTTGACGAGAAAAACGGCATTAAAAACGACGAGAAAAATTAGAACATGTTCTAATTTTTCTCGTCGTTTTTTTTCGACATGTTTTCCGCGGCAGTGTTTCCCATAGGGAAACACTGCCGCGGAGCCCACAGACGGTCGTTTTTCTCGTCAAGAGAAAAAATGACGTGAAAAACGACCGTGTGTGGGGAACAAGCTGTTCCCACGTTTTAAATGACATTATTCACGGCGGTTTTTTAACTGCCGTGAATAATGATCGTGTGTACGCGGCATAAGTGGTTGTAAATTTCTGATATGAAAAATGGAGAAAGCATATCCTTCTACAGTGTGTATTTCCTTCAATCCAAAGCACCTAGTGTGATTTCTGTTTGCAGTCTTTTTCCTCTGCTATCTGCATAAGTCATTTCTGACAAGCTGTGCAACTTCATGAGATGAGGGAGGCGGGAAAAAAGCTCCAGCACACAGCCTGCGATTGACAGTGTCAGTGGTGCATGTTTTCCTATGAGACTGTGTACAAGGGGGTGTGTCCTTTCCCTCCACTCAAGTCCCAGATTACACATAGTTTATGTAGGAAGATTTGTTTAATCTCTGTGTATCACATTAAGGGTTGTCTCTTCACTGGGTATATGTAAGGGTTTACAACTACTTTAGCATACAGTTTAAAGCTGACTAAACATCTAATCTATTATTTTTTCATGAGGTGTTATTTGTTAATTTCTAGATTGTATTGTATTTTTACACACATAATTACAAATATGCAGTTTGGTGGTGATCAAGTCTAAATAATATAAGATTACCCCACACACATTAAGCTTTTGTTCAATTTTGTTTACTTTAAATTAACCACTTGCCGACCAGCCGGCGTCGTTATACGGCGGCATGTCGGTTCTCCTGCGCAAATTGCCATACCTGTACGGCAGCTCACGCAGGCGCAGTTGCAGGAGCGTGCCCGCGGTTTTTGGCGAACTCGATGTCCACCGGCAAATCCGCAATCACCTAGTACAGAGGCAGAATGGGGATCTGCCAGTGTAAACAAAGCAGATCCCCGTTCTGACAGGAGACATGGCAGAGATCTATTGTTCCAAGTGATCGGGAACAGTGATCTCTGTCATGTTCCAGTAAGCCCATCCCCCCTCCAGTTAGAACACACAGTGTGGGAACACACTTAACCCCTTGATCGCCCCTCGTGTTAACCCCTACTCTGCCAGTGTCATTTTTTAATTGATCAGTGCATTTCTATAGCACTGATCGATGTAATAATATCACTGGTCCCCAAAAAGTGTAATTTGGGGTCAGATTTGTCCGCTGCAATGTCGCAGTCCCGCAAAAAATTGCAGATCGCCGCCATTACTAGTAAAAACAATAAAAAATAAATACAAGTCCCTAAATCTATCCCATAGTTTGTAGACGCGATAACTTTTGCGCAAACCAATCAATATACGCTTATTGCGATTTTTTTTTTTTACCAAAAATATGTTGAATATATATCGGCCTAAACTGATGAATAAATGTGTTTTTTTATTTTATTTCATTTTTGGATATATATTATACATGTAGCAAAATTTTCAAAATTGACGCTCTTTGTTTATAGTGCAAAAAATAAAAACCACAGAGGTGATCAAATACCACCAAAAGAAAGCTCTATTTGTGGGAAAAAAGAACGTCAATTTTGTTTGGGTACAGCGTTGCACGACCGCGCAACTGTCAGTTAAAGCGACGCAGTGCAGTATCGCAAAAAATGGCCTGGTCATTAAGAGGCAAAATCCTTCCGGTCCTTAAGTGGTTAGTTGTGGATTGTATAGTCCTATCACTCATATTACAAGCTGTTTATATGTAAGACCCCTTTCACACTGGGGCGACTGCAAACCGACCCTAAACAGCGGCTGCTGTTTCTCCAGTGTGAAAGCCCGAGGGCTTTTACACTAGAGCGGTGTGCTAGCAGGACCGCTCCAAAAGTCCTGCTAGCCGCATCTTTGGAGCGGTGAAGGAGCGGTGTGTTTACCGCTCCTCCACCGCTCCTGCCCATTGAAATCAATGGGACAGCGTGGCTATACCGCCGGCAATGCGCCTTTGCAGAGGCACATTGCTGGCGGTATGAACCCTTTTTCGGCCGCTAGCGGGGGTTAAAACCGCACCACTAGCGGCCAAATACCGCCGCAATTCCGACGGTAAAGCACCGCTAAAAATAATGGCGCTTTACCGCCACTGCACCTCCCGCCCCAGTGTGAAAGGGGCCTAATGGAAAACATTGTCAAGCTCATCCAATATCTTAGTAGAATGTATAGCCCAAATGCATGGTCAGATTTATGCTGTCAAAACATTAAGGGTCACATTTATAAAAAGCAGTGAATGCAACATTGACCAAACATTCACTGCAGGTAAATCAGTGCCATTTAAATCACATGCACCAAGACGTTTCGCCTGTAGTGAATGCTTGGTAAATCTAACATTTATTGCTTTTCTTTTTACATGTCCTGAAGAATTTAGTTTTCTGATACGTTGATATGTGTCAGGGAAGGCATGGCCGTGCAATAGGAATCACACGGCAGACATGCACATTCACAGCTTGTAGGCGCATGCGTGCGCCTGTCACCAACACTGGCGCCAAAGGGGCTATTTAAACTGAGTGCACTCCTTGCTGTTTGGTCTGCAGCTTCTGTGTGTCCTGAAACCCATTATCTGTGCTGACTTCTGATCCTTGACCCGGCTTGCTCTCACTAACCTTGTCTGCTTGATACCCTGACTTCAGCTTGTTTTGGACTTCTCCTCTGCCTGCTGCTCTGCCTGATCCGCCAGTACGTTTCCGACATGGCCTGCCTGACTCTGCACCTGTTCCTCCAGTCTGCTGCAGTTCTGCTCTGCAAATCGCACCAGTTCCTGCTTTCATCTGCGATCCAGTCTGCCACCGTTCTGGTCTACCCAGCCTACCGGTTTGCCTGCTGCATCTCCAGCTACGAGCATCCAGCCACACCGATACTGGACTGATCCTAGGCACTCCTGCGTCCCCGTGCTTTCGTGGCTGCTGTCCTCAGGGGCCCGCAAGACGGTGCGGCAAGAGAGGCTCTCCTCTACACGTCAGGCTCATGATCCAGGTACGTGACAATATGTTTCTCACAAGCCTCTAAAAATCTGCAATCTGTATTTATTCATTTGTAAAGGTTTGTAAGTTTGCCCTCCCTACATACATACTCAAAGGTACTGTAATGTGAAATTGTACAGTCCCACTAAATGCCATAGAGAACATCATGTCAATTTGACCAACAATGCTAGATGTTCCAGATGTTTCCAAAATTGCCCAAGCACTATTTGTTACTAACTCACCCAATTCTAAATGGGTTTATCATCTGTGGCCTACAAACATCATGATTGTGGTGCAATCCAACCTATACTAGTTAGTTGAAAAATCTGATTGTTGTTTGAGTTACCACTACCAGCCTTAAAGGAACACTAAAGGTTCCCGTTAAAAAAATAAAAATAACAAACATGTTATACATACCTCCACTGTGCAGCTCGTTTTGCACACAGTGGCCCCGATCCTGGTCTTCTGGGGTCCCTCGGCGGCTGTTTCAGCTCCTCCCCGCAAGGACTCCACACCATAATGCGAGCGAGCTCGCATGGTGTGGAGTTACTGCGGGAGCGCTTCCGTGATACAGCGGCGGCCATAGCCGCCGACTGTATCACTCGGCCCCGCCCCCCGGCGCGCCCCATCATTGGATGTGCTGCTTTCAATCCATCTACTGTAGCCAATCAACGGCCGGGCTCAGGAACTCGGAGGATGACGGGAGCGAGCGTGGGACTTTCGAGGGGCCAGGTAAGTAAAACGGGGGCTCGGGGGGCGGTACTGTCGAATGTTTAGGATGCATTAAGGTGAAAAAACATGTACCTTTACAACCCCTTTAAGGATGACAGCCTTTTAAAGTTAGAATGGAACATAGGTGTGCGCAGCCTATTGCATTAGGGTGTGCACCCCAAAGCTCAAACACACAATAACACCATCTGCTGTCACAGGGAGGAGGCTCTGATGGTGGGAGACAGTTTATTGGGAGCATATTACGTTACATCCTAAGTATAGGTGTAATATGTTCCTACAGTTGAACCTAGCCTTTAATATAAGTGGTGCCACCCCTGGATATTGCTAATGCACATGGGGTGATTAGGGTGTGCCCAGGCACACCCGGCACACCCTGTGCGCACGCCTATGGAATGGAAACTGTAGAAAACCAACTACAGTAGTTTGTTCTTTTCAAAGTTGATTCTGAAACCAAGAGCTGACCACTAACTGTGCATTTCTGCTTTCTACTAAAGTCCCAGATGGAATTCTGTAATCAGTTTGGCTTTTAAGCATGCTTTACAAATTGAAATGAACACGCACTATTGCTTTCAAACTGTGGTCCTCTGCTGTCCATGTCCTCTCATCAATTTAGGGTAAGCAGCAGTTTGAAGGTATAGATATACAAATAGAATGGTATGGATTGTATGGTCTTCCAAAAAAACTT
Organism: Rana muscosa; assembly: GCA_029206835.1. Lineage (NCBI taxonomy): Eukaryota > Metazoa > Chordata > Amphibia > Anura > Ranidae > Rana > Rana muscosa. The sequence continues at coordinate 428,370,362 of CM055121.1, read as the reverse complement.
GCATGACAATAACAGCAAAAATATGAAACTCATTAAAGCGGTCCTAAAATACTTCACTGCCAGGGAACATGTACATGATTGCTGTCTTGCTGTGTAATATAACAGATAGTTAACCCTGGCTGTGTCTAGTGAGAACAGTAGTTATAAGTAGGAAAGATAACCACTAAAATTTGTGATTCAAAGATAAATATTTCACTCAATGATCAATGACCCTTCACCAGCCTTTAGAAAATTATAAGCACTAGAACATCGCTGGGACTTGGTGATGTTGTCAACAATATTATCACAGCAGGAAAGCTCTGGAATCCTATGGTGCCTACTGTGTACCAGTTAGGGCATATTAGCCTAGCCAGTATTAGCCATATTTTGCTGGTAGATGTACACTGTACTCTTCATGTGCATCAAAGCCCCCAATTATCGGCTTTGCATCAATGTTTTTTTTTCCTCTCTGTGATTTAAATAGTTCTCTTCAGTTTTAGTGTACATAGCATTAATTCATTCAAATAAAGGTTTATGTTTTAATACACTTTGTGGATTCTAAAGGCGATTGGATAATCCTTCAGTCTCTTGGCATATACTGTATAGCCCTCTTAGGAAGCTATGACCTTGGGATGTTCTTGCAATTTGAGGTAAAGTTTCCATAGATTTTTTTTTTCCCAATTCTCCTTAACATTTTGTTGGTAAATTGTGGACCTCTGAGGATTACAGTATTAGAGCCACACTGGATAATGCTGAATAATGCTGAATTACCCAAACTTATGCCGTGTACACATGATCGGTTTTACCGATGAAAACAGTCCGATGGACTTTTCTCATCGGACAAACCGATCGTGTATGGGCCCCATCTGTCTTTTTTCCATCGGTGAGAAAAAATAGAACATGTTTTAAATTTATCCGATGGGAAAAAAAACGATAGCAAATTCCGATCGTCTGTGTGGAACTCCATCGGACAAAAAACCCACGCATGCTCAGAATCAAGTCGACGCATGCTCAGAAGCATTGAACTTCACTTTTCTCAGCTTGTCGGAGTGTTTTACGTCACTGCGTTCGGGACGGTCGGATTTTTGACTGATGGTGTGTAGGCAAGACTGATGGAAGTCAGCTTCATCGGATTTCCGATGGAAAAATCCATCGGATTAGAATCCATAGGAAATCCGATCGTGTGTACAGGGCTTTACAGAATTAAAGGACAATTATCATGAATAATGCTACATGTTAACACGTGTCAGATCTCTATCCTCATTGTGTGATTCTAGACAGATCCTACTGCAATAACAACTGACATGGAAAATAAGTGAGGAAAAATAACATGATATTGCATACATAAAAACATGCTATAGATATTGTGCAAATTCTATCTCCAAGTGAAATGACAATGTCAATGATGCGATCCCTAGGCTTGCAAAGGATTTTTGCATAGTGTATTGCATTAGGAAGAAGCAGGTAATTGAGATAAATAGGTCTAAGTTAATAATCACGTTTGTGTTTTCCTACATATTGTTTCCACTCTATAATTATTCCTCTCCTGTATATTCAGCAATCATACTTTCACCATCAATCTGGAAGCCATAAACATCTACAAGAAAGGGCATTTCAGGACCCTCAAGTACAAGAGAGGTTAATGAAATACATCACCAAGGCATATGCCGACCATGAAAAGCCCTTTTGTATTGATCTTCCTCTACTAAGATAATTGCATAGGCACCAGTCCAAAACAGTGCTGTTAGGAACCTTGCTTGGGTTTGTCAAACCATAAAGCAATTTTCTAGTCACTTTTTGCATCTGTGAGTTACAACCATTAACTGATGAGACAGGCAGTGTGTTGAAAAAGTATTCATAACCCTTGAAATGTTCCACATTTTGTCATGTTACAACCAAAAACTTAAATGTATTTTATTGGGCTTTTATGTGATAGACCAACACAAAGTGACACATAATTGTGAAGTGGAAGGAAAATGATAAAGGATTTTCTTTTTTTTTTTTACAAATAAATATGTGAAAAGTGTGACGTGCATTTGTATTCAACCCCCTTTACTCTGATACCCCTAACTAAAATCTAGTGGAACCAATTGCCTTCAGAAGTCACCTTAGTAAATAGAGTCCACCTGTGTGTAATTAAATCTCAGTATAAATACAGCTGTTCTGTGAAGCCCTCAGAGGTTTGTTAGAGAACTTTAGTGAACAAACAGCACCACGAAGGCCAAACAACACTCCAGACTGGACAGGAATAAAGTTGTGGAGTTTAATGCAGGATTAGGTTATAAAAAAATATCCCAAGCTTTGAACATCTCACGGAGCACTGTTAAATCCATCATCTGAAAATGAAGAGTATGGCACAACTGCAAACCTACCAAGACATGGCCGTCCACCTAAACTGACAAGCCGAGCAATGAGAGCATTGATCAGAGAAGCAGCCAAGAGGCCCACGTTAACTCTGGAGGAGCTGCAGAGATCCACAGTTCAGGTGGGAGAATCTGTCTACAAGACAACTTGTGGACAGCAAATCTGGCCTTTATGGAAGAGTGACAAGAAGAAAGCCATAAGAAGTCCCTTTTGCTGTTTTGGGAAGCCATGTGGGGGACACAGCAAACGTGGAAGAAGGTGCTCTGGTCAGATGAGACCAAAATTGAATGTTTTGGCCTAAAAGCAAAACGCTATGTATGGCAGAAAACTAACACTGCACATAACCCTGAACACACCATCCCCACCGTGAAACATGGTGGTGGCAGCATCATGTTGTGGGGATGCTTTTCTTCAGCAGGGACAGGGAAGCTGGTCAGAGTTAATGGTCAGAGTTGATGGGAAGATGAATAGAGCCAAATATGGGGCAATCTTTCAAGAAATTCGAAAATCTGTTAGAGTCAGCAAAAGACTTGAGACTGGGACGGAGGTTCACCTTCCAGCAGGGCAACTACCCTAAACATACAGCCAGAGCTACAATGGAATGGTTTATATTTCATTCATGTTCATGTGTTAGAATGGCCCAGTCAAAGTCCAGACCTAAATACAACTGAGAAACTGTGGCAAGACTTAAAAATCGCTGCTCATCTGACAGGGCTTGAGCTATTTTGCAAAGAAGAATGGGCAAAAATGTTACTCTCTAGATGTGCAAAGCTGGTAGAGACATCCCCAAAAAGACTTGCAGCTGTAATTGCACCAAAAAATGGTTCTACAAAGTATTGACTCGGGGGGGGGGGGGGGGGGGGCTGAATACAATGCACGCTACACTTTTCAAATATCTATTTGTAAAAAAGATTGAAAATAATTTTTCATTTTCCTTCCACTACACAATTATGTGCCACTTTTGTGTTGGTCTATCACATGAAATCCCAATAAAATACATTTACATTTTTGGTTGTAATATGACAAAATGTGCAAAACGTCAAGGGTTACTTTTTTAAGGCACTGTACAACAAGTTAATTTGTCCAAATACATTGACGAGCTGCCTGCAATAGACAGAAAGGAACATCAATACACATATTCGTTACATGCAAATATTCTTTCCAAGTGTTGATGACTGAAGCATAGGGTGAACTGAAAGTGAGACATTGCAGAAGCTCTGTGTGAGAAATAACAGCTTCATAGGTAGTGTGTGTTTATGTAATGTGTCACTGGATGCTCTAATGCCCCACAATGTAAACTCACTACACGAATGAGCTCCTGATTTTGGCTGCACTAGACAATGATTACAGTATCTTTGGGGGATCCTAAAGAATAGGAACAACTCAAGTAGAAAGATGGAAAATGTCTCTCAGCTTGGCTAGTTTTATCCATCACCTGTGTGAATAAACAGCAAAATACATTGAACAAATTCAGCAAGACGAATTGCATAATCTACACTTGCATACGTGTAAAGCCTAGTACACACGACCGAGAATCTCGTCGTAAAAAAAAATGTCGTTTTTCTCGACGAGATTCCTGTCAAGCTTTCCTTGGGAGGCAAACCCCTCAGGAGGCACTCTCCTTGGTCAAAACTAGTTTCTGTTATGAAATGGATGTTTCCGTTAGCAATAACTTCTACTCTTCTTTCTTAAGAACCTGGCAGCCTTGGATAGAGTGGGGTTCGGGCCACGGATTTTGATACCTACATTTTTCTTTGATGATCACTGTTATGATAGTTATACTTTATTCTGTGCTCATGATAATCCCCTGTGTTGTGTAGTATGAATCAAGGTATTTTTCTTTCCCCTATTGTTATCTGTTTGTTGTACATCGCTTCTATGTTTTAGAAGCCTAGGCTCCCCATTATATGACTATGAACTCCCTCTGTACTGTTTGAAATACCAATAAAAAAAAAATGAAACCAAGATAGCTACAAATTGGTGATATCCTCTAGAGATAAATGAATGCAGACAAAATTCTTGCATAGGGTATACTTCACGCCTCAGAGACTGCATGGGATCTATCCGCAACGTTCTCCAAACTACCCGCGATGCCAATCTCCTGAGGGTACATATATCCATATGTTCTGGGCTTGCCCCAGACTCTCGGACTATTGGTCCGCCATATTCAAATTCATTAATGTCCGTCTTCACTTAGATGTCCCGTTTTCTGCTGAACTAGCTTTACTGGGGATACAGGATGATGACCAGAGGCCTTGGTACACCAAACTGCTGCTTTCACTGTTGCTTTTTTATGCCAAAAAAGTGATTTTGCTCAAATGGACTTCCAGGGCGCCCCCTACGGTAGGGGCTTGGATGGATTCGGTTAATGCTGTATTGCCTATGTACAAATTGACATATATGAACAAAGGGTGTCTTATGAAGTATGAGCGTGTGTAGGGGACCATGGACTGACCCCACTTAACTCCGAGCTTATAGCTATATTCCTCTGTTTTTGGCTGCTGGCTCCCCCCCCCCCCCCACCTCCTCCCTCCAATTTCTCTGCTTGTAACTTTGGTGTTGTATATCAAAGATGACTGTTTTTTCTATGGCACGTTTTTGTAACTCCCCTCTTGTCTCATATGCTCTGTGTATTATTTATTCTGTTTCTTGCTACTTGGATTGTGTCATGTACCATTCATACATCAATAAAGACCAACCTTGTAAAAATTTTAAACCAAAAAGTAATCTGATCACATTTAACCTCTTGCCGACGGCTCCGCGTATTTATCCTGTGAGGAGGCGGTTCCTACAGGCGAAATCACGTACCTGTACGTACTCGCCACTTCTGGGTCTGGGGCGCACATGCACGCCACCGGCAGGACCCACCGATTGTTCACGAGAGAGGCAGAATGGCAGTCTGCCTATGTAAACAAGGCAGATCGCCATTCTGCTAGTAGGGGAGACAAAGTTCCTGCATTTCTGCTAAACAGGAACATGGATCTCTGTCTCCTCACAGTTAAAGTACCCCCCCCCCCCCCACAGTTAGAAAGCACTCCCTAGGGACACATTTAACCCTTTGATTGCCTCTAATGTTAACCCCTTCCCTGACAGTGTCATTAGTACAGTGACAGTGCATCGTTTTTAGCACTGATCACTGAATTGGTGTTACTGGTCCCGAAATAAGTGTCATTTAGTGTCCGAATTGTCCACTGCAAAGTCGTAGTCCTGCTATAAGTCACTGATCGCTGCCATTACTAGTAAAAAATATAATAAATAACAATTCCTTGAAAATATCCCATAATTTGTAGACGCTTTAACTTTTGCACAAACCAACCAATATACGCTTATTGTGATTTTTTTTTTAACCAAAAATATGTAGCAGAATACATATTGGCCTAAACTGATGAAGAAATGTAATTAAAAATAAAATAAAAAATTGGGTATGTTTTTTTAGCAAATTTTAAATAATATTGTTTTTTTTTTTTAAATTGTCGGTCTTTTTTCTTTGGTTTATAGCGCAAAAAAAACCCACAGAGGTGATCAAATACCACCAAAAGAAAGCTCCATTTGTGAAAAAAAAAAAAGAACTTACATTTTATTTGGGTACAGCGTTGCACGACCGCACAATTTTCAATTAAAGTAACGCAGTGCCGTATCGCAAAAAAATGGCCTGGTCATAAAGGGGGGTAAACCTTCTGGAGCTGAAGTGGTTAAATTATGTCTGATTTGAGTTTTTATGGGTAATGCATTTTCCGCATTAACCAATATCAATGCTTCTTTAACCTCTTAAGGACCTTGCCTGTTTTTCAAATTTGGTGTTTACAAGTTTAAAACATTTTTTTTGCTAGAAAATTACTTAGAACCCCCAAACATTATATATTGTTTTTTTTCTAACATACTAGAGAATATATTAGTGGTCATTGCAATACTTTTTGTCACATCGTATTTGCGCAGCGGTCTTACAAGCGCACTTTGTTTGGAAAAAAATCACTTTTTTAAATTAAAAAATAAGACAACAGTAAAGTTAGCCCAATTTTTTTTTATATTGTGAAAGATAATGTTACGCCGAGTAAATTGATACCCAACATGTCACGCTTCAAAATTGCGTCCGCTCGTGGAATGGCGTCAAACTTTTACCCTTAAAAATCTCCATAGGCGATGTTTAAAAAATTCTACAGGTTGCATCTTTTGAGTTACAGAGGAGGTCTAGGGCTAGAATTATTGCTCTCGCTCTAACGATTGCGGGGATACCTCACATGTGTGGTTTGAATACCGTTTTCATATGCGGGCGCTACTCACGTATGCGTTCGCTTCTGCGCGCGAGCTCGTCGGGATGGGGCACCCGTCGCCGATAACGGTGATCTTGTGGCGAATCCGCCATGGAGACCACCATTATCGTAAACACGACCGCTCACTGAAGAGATGGATATCTCGGTTGTGGCAGCAGCTGCTGCCGTTACCGAGATATCCCTCTTCAAAAAAATGACGTATATATACAGTGAGCGGTCGTCAAGTGGTTAATATTCTTTCATTAAAGACAAATTTTAATCTAATTCTTCCGTACCCTAATATACAATTATTGCGGCTGAATCTGCTAAGAGTGCCCCTTTCTTATCAAGCTGTGTGTACTGACAGCTACTTGTGGCAATCTAAACCATCTTCCAACTCCTTGATGACTCCTTGATGACTGTCAAGAGTAGCGAGACTCTTTTCCTGTGACAATTACTTCCTCCTGGCACACCATTCCCAAAGTCAGGTGATTTCAGCTGCCATGTGAAAACCTGTCTGTGCTGGCAGTTACCACCATCCATCTATGCCAAATCAATCTCCTGACAAGACTGTTAAAGACAGGGTGTGCTTTTAATCGTCATTTGTTCAACTACTTTAGATGTTTTTTTAGGATGTGACAATAGACTGTATTATTAAAAAAAAAAAAAAAAAAGCTATTAGTTAGAAGTTGAATAAAACTCTTGTACTCATATTAAAGGGGTTGTAAAGGTTCGTTTTTTATTTTCTAAATAGGTTCCTTTAAGCTAGTGCATTGTTGGTTCACTTACCTTTTCCTTTGATTTACCTTCTAAATGTTTTTTTCTTTGTCTGAATTTCTCCCTTCCTGTTTCTCCTCAGTAAACTTCACACCATCATCCGAGTGGTGTGGAGTCAGCCAGAACAGCTTACTGAACAGCTTACTGAGGAGGAACAGGAAGTGAGAAATTCAGACAAAGTAAACAAAGAAAAAAAATATTTAGAAGGGAAATCGAAGGAAAAGGTAAGTGAACCAACAATGCACTAAGAGCCCATTCACACAGGGGCAACACGACTTCCAGAGCGATTTTATGAGGCAACTCAGACACGACCTGAGTATGAATCACAGCGCGACCTGGAGCTATTTACAAGGCAACTCCAAGTTGCCTGCAGGACAGGAGACATTCCAGTGGCCAATCAAACAAGAATCAGCTCTGTGGGAGGGAGGGGGGAGAGAGAGTTTTGCCTGATAAATGTATGTTTTCTTCCTGGAGAGTTGCTCCTATTAAGACAGGGAGAGGCGACTCCCATTGAAATGAATGGTTACAGGTCTCCTAGGAGTCGGATTGAAGTAGTACAGGGACCTTTTTTGAAGTCGGAGCGACTGCAGTAGTGTGCATAAGGACGGCTCCATTAACGCACATTGATTTCTTCAGCCAGCGCGACCTGAGGCGACCTGGGGCGATTTGGAGTCGGATCCAAAGACGCACCTGTGTGAATGGGCTCTTAAGGAACCTATTTAGAAAATAAAAAACAAACCTTTACAAGCCCTTTAAGTATGTATTAAACACCTGTGTGATTACTGTGGTAGTTAACATTATCCTATCAATCATGCAATCATCCTACTGGCCATTTGCATTGTGCTTATTTCAGGTATTAGGCAGGTCAACTTATGCTGGCCATACACTTTGCGAAAAATCGGGCGAAAATCGGTCGTTCAGACAGTTCTTTCGTTTTTCGAACAGTTAATGGGCACAAAATCAATAATCTTTGGGATGTTTTTGAGCCGAAAAAACGAAGGACAAGTTTGGAAATTTTCTGCCGAACGAATGATAAATCGGAAGGTTAATGTGTTTCCTGTCCGAACTTTCTGCACTAGGTATATGTAAAAAAAAAATATATTTTTTTTATTTATGTCCACTGAACGATTTATCAGTCATTACATGATGGCAATATCGTTTGCGCTCACGAACGAACTTTTGTTTTTCGAAAGTTCGTTCGGACGATTTTTCTTATAGTGTATGGCCAGCATTAGACTTCCCTTTTGCCTGCAAACTCAAGATGTTTGGATTTCAAAGTATTCCTAGGCGAGATATGTAATATCTCCAGCTTCCTTGCAGGCTTAAGGTACCCAGGTTTGATATCCAAACTGCCTCAAATAGCAGATTTAATTTAATGGACAGCTTCAGGTAAAAAAGAAAAATATGACAGTTCATTGGTAATTGAGGAGACAATGCAAATTTCCCCAGAGCAACTAGAAGAAATGCATTCTATTATTGCATTATGTTATTTTGCTGCGGTCACCAACATTGGCTTAAGCTACCCTCCTGAAACTGTTCCAAGCATTAAATCACATCGATTCATCTGATATCTGCTTACCTGGTCTGTTTAAGGACAGTCAAAATTCCTAAGCCCTGATGAAGGGGGCAGGGTGGGATGTTGGCCCCTCAAACACATTATTTTTTCTGGTATGAATGAAATTTATCATTAAAAACTGTGGATTCTTGGATGTTTGTTTGGTGCCCTCATTGGACTGTATGTATTACTACATGACACTGTGCTGTGCATCGTCTCTCTCTCTCTCTCTAACTATATACCGTATATACTCGAGTATAAGCCGACCCGAATATAAGCCGAGGCACCTAATTTTACCACAAAAAAAATGGGAAAATGTATTGACTCGAGTATAAGCCTAGGGTGTCCATTTGCATGCCTCACTGTGTCCATGTGCATGCCTCACTGTGCCCATGCCTCACTGTGCCCATGCCTCACTGTGCCCATGCCTCACTGTGCCCATGCCTCACTGTGTCCATGCCTCACTGTGCCCATGCCTCACTGTGTCCATGACTAGACTGACGTTTAACACGGCAGGTACCAGGCCCCTAAAATCACTGAAGAAATGATTGTTTAACATAGGAGTCTATGGAAGGGGAGCCCGGGTTTGAAAAATCGGTGCTCCCTGGCCGTAGGTCCCCCGGACAACTAACTTTGCACACTTGTAGAGGAAGAGTGGGGCTACATGTGTGTCAAATTTGGTACTGGCCGGTACTGGGTCCGCAAAGTCCGGGAGATCAGGCGCAAAAAGGTGACTCAAGTATAAGCCGAGGGGGGCATTTTCAGCACAAAAAAATGTGCTGAAAAACTCGGCTTATACTCGAGTATATACGGTAACTATGTATGTAATGTCATTATTTTACTAAAAGCTAATGCTAGAGCATGTTATTGGAGGCAGCATGCTATCCCCTTTTTATCAAGGACTGCTTTGCAAATATACAGTACACCAATTAGGAGAAAGAAAAGATTACTTGATTTTTTACTCAACTATAAAGAGTCTTCTGACATCTGAACATCCACTGGTCCCTAAGCTTAGATTTTTTTATTTATTTTTTAAATAGACAGAAGCAGGGTTGCTGTTTAAAGTCAGTGACTTCAGTCATTATTCTTTAGCATAGAAAAAGGTTAACATCTTTGTTAGGTTTTTATCTTTGTCTGTGGCCTTCTGTCATTGGAACAGGAAGTTAAAGGAAATCTTATCAAAGGAGACAAAAAAATTAATAAAAAAAACTGCCAGAACATATAACCCTTCTCCGTTTTTTTTTTTTGGCTTAAAATGATTTTACTACAGTTTTTATAAATCACACTTTGTAAAGTAACAGTTTTGAAAAATTTATTTTAAAACAGGAACTGCATGACATCCTTAGAAAAAAAAAAAAACTCCCTTCACCTTAAGGCTACGTGTAATACATTTTGAAAACTAATTAGACTGCCAGAGCTGAAAAAAGAAATATTGTGTATTACAATAGAAAACACATTGCCAGCAGTGACGCGGGGCTGCAGCCCATGCTGGGTAAGGTGGAATGAAATGGGGCCTTAGCCTTCGGTCTCGGTCTGCTGGACCACGGTATCTTGCCCAAGCTCTCCCCAGCTGTGTTCCATTGCTCTGCTTCTCTAGTTTCAAGAGGCAGCTGGAGAAGAGAGATAAGGAAACCAAGAGAATAGACATCAGCCTATTAACACAATCACTACATTATGGCATGGAGGGGGAGGTAGTAAATAATCAGCTGCTAGCCTAAATAAGAGAAGTTTTAGAGCCAGCATCTGATTCCTCCTAACTTGGCAGTTCAGCATGGGTACCTCTGTATAGCAATGACAGTCCAGCATAAAGGTCCAGAAATGTCATCATGTGGCTAACAATTGTGCCTACTCCCCTTAGTGCAGCTAATTTAAAAGCAGAAATTAGAAAGATTTAAGGTGGACCAGAACTCAAAAAGTGAAGGTTTAATATGTCATAGGAAACAACTAAAAGTGTAAAATGTGCCTAAGCAGGGCCCTGAAAAATCTACCCTGTCTTGAATTACTTCTAAAAATATAATATTGCACGTCCAGTGCTTGAGTGAGTATGCCTTTGTCCTCATAGCTGTATATTAGCAGTGTGAGATCACCTAAGGCACTGCTGCCTCTGACTGCCAATCTTACCACCAGATTTGAAGTGGATTTTGGTAATGTTTTGGTAATGTTTTGCTTTTTACTGTTCTCCTTGCTGGAGGGAAATAAGGAAGTTGTATCTGAGGACCTGCAGTGTAAAGTTCTCCTTACTTCTGCTTTATTTTTTCTGTGGATCTGAGCATATTCAAACTCCCCTGCTGCAGCTTCTGGAGCAGCTCTGACATGAGGAAACAAAACCCTGCGTTCCCCAAGATTGCCAACCCCCACACAGAGACACAATGCAGAACAAGGCATGGTAAATCAGTCATGGGGAAAAATCTGCTTCACGGAGCCCACAGGCAATACTGGTGACTTGCACCTTACCCTCTACACAGGTTTTAATTTTCAGTCCTTCTTTGAGGCAGAAACCTAAGCTAAAAAAAAAATACACTACAAACAGAACATGCAACCATTAAAACCCCAGTCTAAACCATAACTTTTGTAAAGCTTTAAGAGCAGACCTATTTAGTTCTCAAAAGCAAAGCTAATTGCAAATATTTCATTTTTTTTTTGGTGGGAGGGTTGCCAATACGCAGGATAGATGGAGTCCTAAACAGTTCTCAAAGACATGCTGAGTTAGAGGAGTGGCCACAATCAGATGCTCATTTTTGTAATTTTCCCACATAGGTTTAACTGTTAAATGCCTGAGGGTCCCATAAACTTGTTGTTTTTTAATAAATATAAAAAACAAATAAATAAATTTAATATAACCAGAAATGGTTATAATCACATTGGGGTTATGTCTCTTACAGTTAATTTACATGCAAACAGTGATTGCAAGAGTTAGGTAAACATTAGCAATTTCTTGCTATCTTCAGCTGAACAGTATGTAGTTGAAGAAATGCAAGTCTGATGTATAACTGATATACATTCTACCAGTTTGCACCCTTTTCTTCAAGAATCAGTAGTCTTTGACCATTTTTTGTTGCTGCTTGTAAAACATTTGCAGGTGGAATTTTGTGGTTAGGATACAGATCAACAAGGTAAGCCAGTTACATGCTTACATACAGGGCCAGATGGATTAAGAGAATCGTGGGCCTGGTGCTGAGGATTTTTGGAGGGCCGTTGTTATGTTTAATAAATTAAATTTAAATGCAAACAATTTTTTATTAAAACAAACTGCTCATTCACACTGTATGTGCAAGAGAACCCGTGTGAATGAGCCCACATTTTCTGTATACTTTAAAAAAAAAAAAATTTTTTTTATTTATTTGTTGCAATCTTTTATTGTTTACATTTTTTTCACAATGCTTTTGGGGGGGGGGGGGGTAGTGGAGGGCAGTGGATGGTGTCATTAGGGCAGTGGATGGAGTCAGTAGAGCAGTGGACGGTGTCAGCAGTTTTTTTAATTTGTATTTCATTTTTTTATTATTTTTTACAATTTCATTTATTTTTTTCAAAATGCATTTGGGGCTGGGTTTGGCAGTGGACGGCATCAGTAGGGTAAATGGTCAGTCCAACCCTGCTGGGCCTATACTAACGTGGGGGCCTGGAGCTTCAGCTCCTACGTTAATCCGGCCCTGCTTACATAGGGAGCTAATGTATGAAGAGTATGCTAACAAGAAAAGAACTTGATGCCCTGAGCAACCAATCAACTGTCATTTGTCATTTCTGCAGCCACTAGTTTTACATTTTTTACAGGTTATTCTTCCTAGATCAGCTCTGTACGCAATGTATACAGTATAAAAACCTAATCACTAAAATCTCGTATATAAACTTGTTAATGTCATTTCAAAAGTAATTTACTATGTTTAAAACTGTAGATTTAATATTAAAGTCTAAGCACAAGGGAAATAACTTACAGTCGGTAGGATATATCCCTTGTGCTGATGCCTCTTTTGTTAGGTCAAATTCTTCTCTATTGATGACTCCACCATAATCTTTCAGTGTGACTAAGGTAATAGAATTAAGGGTGCTGTCATTTCCACACATCAATGCTCGCCCTTTCTGTGCAACGGCTTCTATGAATAGAGGAGGGGCTAATGATTGAAAGTCTGCTCCCTCCATTCACATTTTATTCATAGAAGCTGTAGTATGGCATCTATGAATAAAAAGAGAGAGAAAGAACTCTATTGCTGAGGGTATAAAATTTCGTGACACTTGTGCATTTTCTACAACTGACCCAAAGTGGGGGTGTTGAGAGCGGGGGATCTGGGGATTCACTTGGGGGCTTTGGTGGTTGGCCTCTGTCTCCTGTTTCCTTGGGGACTATTTCCCTCTGCCCTCTATCTTGGCCATCAACTCCACCTAGGTGGAATCTCTGGAAGCCATGGTATGTGATGTAATCTTGGTGAGTAATATGAATTAATACCATGTTTGTATTATTTATAAATCATGTCTCGTTCATCTAGTTATGTTATCTGCACTTAAACACTTCCTGAAGAAGCCAGTTTTGTTGAAACATGTAGAAGATACTAGTGAGGTTCGGAATTATCAATAGTATTTCAAAAACTTGGTTAAAACTCTCGCTTTATATATATGTAATGCCCCATACACTCGATCGTTTTTCATGCCGTTAAAAATGCCATTTTTAAAAATGGGCATTAAAACCGATCGTGTGTATGCTCCAGAGCATTTTTAACGACGTGAAAAACGGGCATTAAAAATTTCGAACATGCTCTATTTTTTCACGTAGTTTTTCATGTCGTTTTTTTTAACAACGTGAAAAACGATAGTATGTATGCTTTTACGAGGGGAAAAAAAATGTGCATGCTCAGAATTACGTATGAGATGGGAGCGCTCGTTCTGGTAAAACTAGCGTTCGTAATGGAGATAGCACATTCGTCACGCTGTAACGGACTGAAAAGCACGAGGCTGAAAAGCACGAATCGCCGCTCAACAAAGTTTACTAACATGAAGGGTGGCACCATTCAAATGGAACTTCCCCTTTATAGTGCCGTCGTACGTGTTGTAGGTCACTGCGCTTTGCTTGAACGTTTTTTAAAATGATGGTGTGTACGCAAGACAGGCTTGAGAGCAAACATGAAAAAAAAACGATGAGAAAAACGTCGGTTTAAAAAATGGCATGAAAAACAATCGTGTGTACGCCGCATAATAGTATGTACACATGTACAATTTTTAATCGATTTTTGTAATAAGAAAATATATTGCTTTTATATCTTCTTTGCTTGTGGATTCAAACCACACCTCTAAAATTCCAATCCTACTCTATTTGGGCTTCTATGATTAGAGGAGCTGGGCAGAAAGGACAGGCAAGGCTAGGTACTCTTGATGAGAGCCTGTGACAGCTCCCTTAGTTCTATTATTCCCTGGTGCATTGGAAGATTATGGTAGCAGGAAAAGGGGGGGCAGGGACAGCTGAGAATTTCAACTAACAGAAGAGGCATTAGCACAAGGAACATATCCTACTGACCGTATATTTGTCTTGTGCTGATTTTTGTGATTTTATTTTGACTGCACTTAGACTTTAAAATAATATCTGGTGATTCACTAATAAAGGCACTTGTTCAAGCACTGTTATAGAGTGAAAACACGGTATCCCTGTTTCCCAATTGTGCCCCTGAATTGTTACCCTATCACAGGGGCTTTGGATGGAGAAAACAATTACAGCCAGTGAGCCAATGAGTTGAGAGCGAGGGGCGGGTCTGAGCCCCATTCTGTGTGTCATCTGGACACACAGAGCGAGGCACAGTAGCGAGAAACCCACGAGTGTCCCCATAGAAAGCGTACTTGGGACCGGACTCTGGTGTTCCGCCACTGTGGGGAAGCCTATGTACTTTATAAAGGTCTGCACTATATAAAAGTGTAAAATAAATCAAGGACTAATAGGAAGACACAGGAGGTACTAGGTAGGAGTAGCAGAACTAAGCTCAGCTTTTACAGGAAAAATTGAAACTTGCATAAATGTTCAGCTGCCTATATTTCAGGATCTCCTGATCCTTTGACACGCCGTTTTTCCTGAGACAAGCTACTTTTTCAGGCCGTGTTCCATTGTATGTTCTGTTTAAATTGCCCAGTGTTTGACAGGTGTATATTAAACCCCTTTTCCCACCTCTGCCTTTTAAAACATGTCATAAGTAAAATTCCTAGTACACATCAATGCACCTGTGTTTGAGTCACACAAAATAAAAAAGTAAATTGTTAAAAAACGTTCAGTTTAACCACTTCTCGACCACCCTATAGCAGTTTTGCTGCTACAGGGTGGCCGCTGTGCGCAGGATCACGTATATATATATATATATATATATATATATATATATATATATATAGGTGATTCGCACTTTCGGGTAGTGGGTGCAAATGTGCGCTGCTGGCGGCTCGCTCCTTCTGTGAGCAGAAGCCAATCAGTGGGTACCGCAGACTCGATGTCCGCCGGCACCTGCCAATCATCCGTTACAGAGGTAGAGCGGCTATGTAAACAAGGCAGATTGCCGTTCTGTCAGTAGGGAAGGCATGGATCCTGTGTTCCTGCACAGCAGGGATATGAATCCACGCCTTCCCCTAGTAAAAGCACCTTCCACACAGTACACAAACACTGGCTAGGCACACAGTTGACCCGTTGATCACCCCTGATGTTTACCTCTTCCCAGCCAGTAAAGTGACAGTGCATATTTTTAGCACTGATAACTATATTAGTGTCACTGTTTCCAAAAAAGTGTCAAAAGTGTCAGTTAGGCTGGGTTCACACTAGTGCGATGTAGGAACCCTGCGAATCCACTGCGGGTTCCCGCATCACATCTGACTCGCAAGGCAGTTCACACTGCGCTATGCAAACTACTAGGAGTGTCAATGGAAAGTTAATGACACCCCCAAATCAGTTTGCATATCGCAGTGCGAACTGTCAGTTCGGACATGAATCAGATCGCATGGGTGTGAACACCCCTGCAATCTGATTCTGGTGCGGACCTAAAAAAGGGTCCTGTGTGAGTTTGGTCTGAATGCGATGTGAATTCAGCCATACTATCTGTATGGCTGAAATCACATCGCACAGACATCGCATGTGATTTGCACTGCAGTGCAGTGCGAATCACATGTGATATTGCACAGCGCACTGGTGTGAACCGGAACTTAGTGTCTGATTTTTCCAGTATAATATCGCAGTCCCACTATAAGTCACTGATCACCGCCATTACTAGAAAAATATATAAATAAATAAAAAAAAATCCATAAAAATATCCCATAGTTTGTAGACGCTATAACTTTTGCGCAAACTACTCAATATACACGTATTGGGATTTTCTTTTACCAAAAACATGTAGAAGAATACATATTGGCCTAAATTGAGGAGGACATTAGATTTTTTAATTTTTTTATTGGATAAGTTTTATAACAGAAAGTAAAACATTTTTTTTTTTTTCAAAATTGTCAGTCTTTTTATGTTTATGGTGCAAAAAATTTAAAAAGCAGAGGTGAACAAATACCACCAAATGAAAGCTCCATTTGTGGAAAAAAATGACTGAAAGGAGTTGTAAAGGCAGAATTTTTTTTATCTTAATGCATTTGATGCATTAAGATAAAAAACCTTCTGTGTGTAGCAGCCTCCCCAGCACCCCCCTAATTACCTACCTGACCCCTTTCTCTCTCCAGCGATGTCCACGATCCCCTCAGCCATCCAGGACACTCCTCCTGATTGGCTGAAACAGAGAAACGGCGCCATTGGCTCCGCGGCTGTCAATCAGTGGAGAGAAGGGGCAGGGCCAGGTTGAGGCTCCGTGTCTGAATGGATACACGGATCTCTGACTCAGCTTGGGTGCCCCCTGTAGCAAGTTGCTGGCTGAGGGGCACTCAAAGGAGGGAGGAGCTAGGAGCAGCAAATAGGGACCCGAGAAGAGGAGAATTCGGGCTGCTCTGTGCAAAACTAACTGCACAGAGCAGGTAAGTATAACATGTTTGTTATTTAAAAAAAAAAAGAGCCTTTACAATCACTTTAAATTTTATTTGGGTACAGTGACGCATGACCGCGCAATTGTCAGTTAAATTAATGCAGTGCCGGATCTCCAACACAACTTTATAAGAGGGGCCTAAAGCTGGCTACAGATGTGGCAATTTGGTAGAGCGATTGAAATGTCTATTCTATTTTTTGTCAAAATCACAAAGCATTCAAAGCCATTAAAAGGAGTGTAGCGCCCCCCCTCCCAATATTTGGGGGTGCTATGTGGAAATTTAGGGGTAGTCTGAGCCGGTAGTTGAGCTCAGACCAATTAATGATTCAATATTGCTCTGCTCTGGGTGTGATACTGCCTGGCAGTAGTGTTCTCCATTGCCTGTAGGTGGCACTGTCACCACCGGCATAGGTTAAACTACGGGGGTTATCACAGCACCTTGGTGTCCCTTCTCGGCAGCAGTGCAGTGGGCGTGGTAAACCCGCTGTGCATGCTGGGAGAGGGTACATATGGGGGCAGACTCCATTAGGCGTGAGGCGATTCCAGGGGGACCCCAAGGCGCAAGGGGGGACTTCTGGTCCAGTGAGTGTGCCTCGTGGCCCACATGGCACGAGGTGCGCGAGTGTGTTTAGGCCTTAGGTACCTTCAGCCTGAGGCCCTGTTGCTTCATCGTGAGCCCAGCTCCGCTGGCAAGGGCCTATGCTTCAGAGAAGGATCCCAGGCTGCCCACTTTAGGGGGCCCATCTTAAGGAAAGGAGTCAAGGGGAGGATCAGTCCCAGAAGACTAGCGACGGTACTGCTGTCTCGGGAAGAGGCCTGGAAACTTGCCTAAAGAGGGATCCATCTTCAAAGTTACAAAGCTTGCAATACGCCAGTCTGGCACAGAGGTTCTTATTCAGTATTGTTTGGCTGGGAGGTTCGGGACTTGGATTCTGTGGCAGAGGATTCCCTGATCGCATCCCTAGATACATAAGAAAAGGAAAAAGATTGATTCGTGCTCCATCCCGGCTGCTAGGACTGCTCTCATAGGGACTATCTGGGTGAGCAATACCCACTCAGACTTGAGTGGCGACGAATATAGACACTGAACCTTTAGTGCCGGTTCACACCAGGGCGACTCGTCAGGCGACTCAGTCGCCTGACAAGTCGCGTCCCACGATTTTCAATGGAACCGTTCTAAGTAAGAGCGACTCAGGTCGCTCCAACTTAGAAAAAGTTTCCTGTACTACTTTTGGGGGCGACCCAAGGCGACCTGCATTGACTTCTATACAGAAGTCTTATGCAAATCGCCACGGCGGGCGTCTCAAGTCGTCTTGAGATCGCGCCGCCGAGGTCGCCCCCACAAGTCGTGCCGCGTCGCGCCGCCCTGGTGTGAACCGGCTCTAAGTGTTGCGTACCTGAACCTTCCCCTACTTCTTTCAATTTCCTACTCTCTCTCTCTTCAAGTTGACTCAAAGAAAAAGAATAAAGCCTTACTGATTAGGCTTTACTCCTGTGTGGACATTGGCCTTATTACAAGAGATTGTTTTTGCCTAGACAACGGAGCTAAGGGATCCACTCTAGAGAGGTAATTGCTGCAGACCCAAAACAAAACCAGCCGGTCCCTTAAATAGGGGTAAGTGCTACATGTGTTTTTGAGTAACGTCAAGGAGATAAGGTTGAAAATGCCCCAATTGGTCCAGGCAGAGAAAAAAAAAATCTGATGGCTGATGATGTTGTAGTTTTATGCCATTTTTGATAATATCTTTCAAAAAACTGTATTTAGGCAGAAAACATATTGAATTATGGGGGTCGATCGAACTGGTAGGCAGTAGATTGCTTTGTTTATGTCAAGAACAATAATATGTGTTGTACCCAAAGAAACGTGGTTGAAAATTGACTGAAAATTGCCATATTTAAGCACACCTTAACATTTACTATGGAAAGTTGTGATAAGTTTGGTGTGTGCCTTAGCTGTAGCTACAAATGATTGCTCCATTCCTGCACTTGGTATAGTTAGAGATGAATCCTCAGCATTGCAGGGACATTTGTCATAGTGACATTGTGTACAGCATAAACTTCACAGAGGAAAGTCACTGAGACTCTTCTTTTAAGGTGCAGCCTGAACTAAAACTAAACTTCCTTTTCGTCTGTGGCAAATGTTTCTCCCGTACATTTCAATATAATTGCGGAGGAGATACAGAGTTACACGTAGCTAATCATCCAGAGGGTCTCCACAGACATTCGTTTGGCCAAAAAGTCAGAGGAAAACTGAGAAAAACACCAACTACATCAAGCAGAATTTTCTAGTATGATATTCTATACTTGTCAGTTCTATGTAATGATATATAAGGTTTTACAGTCAAAGAGTTACGTTTAAAGCTAAACTCCAGGCAGATAGAAAAGACGCAAATGACGGCAGTTCTGTATTCATTAATACATCATTAAATGTATTTATTTAATATGCAAACATTGTGAATACCTGAACTGAACATAATATAAGCTTCTAGCAATCCCTATACAGTAGAGCTCAGAGTGGGGGAGATTGAAGCAGCACAAGATGCCAACAAGTGTAAGAAGTGTAAGGGACATGCTGACAGGAAGTGAGAGCAGAGTGATAGAGATTTGAGCTCATCCGTCTGTTGCTTCTCCTTTACTGTCCAGTCACAGGCTGGAGGAGGGAAATCAGCTGTAGTTGTTACCCTTCTGCAGCAAGGAAAAAATAGATCTGTTAGGTGCTATGTGATAGGGCTGTGTAAATCTAAAGCCTAGTACACACTATTGTTCTTTTTTTTCTATTGAACCAATTGGGCTGAACGAAAAAAAATAAAAATTGAAGATCTCAGGAGGAGCTACTGTACTCGCTATGCGATGTTAGCACAGTGATCTCCCCCGCTATTGTGTTCTGACAGGGAGAACACACCGGTCAGCGCTGTCAGCCATTGGCTGAGAATGCTGATCGAGTGCAGATCAGCAGACCTTTTTCTGTCGGACGGGCTGCTGCACACACGGGCTGAATCTCAGTCAGTTTCTATTGAATCAGTGTTTTGTCAAAATAGACAATTTGAGATCTCCAATCACGTCACTTCTGGTTACTGTAAAGCATCAGTAATTGGAGATTTCGACGAGTTGCTGTTTTGACACAACACCGGAAAGCGTGTAAACTCCGGTACACGATATTATGAGCAGACATTGTTAGTCCGCCTGATACTAACCAACAACATGGCCGCCTCCAAGGCGGCGACAACTTTTTCCTCCTTAGCCGGTGTTCTGTCAAAGAAGCAAACTCTTCATGTACCGGAGTGTACACGCTTTCCGGTGTTGTGTCAAATCTCCAATTACTGATGCTTTACAGTAAAGCCATGTACACACGATCGGTTTTACAGATGAAAACAGTCCGATGGACTTTTTTCATCGGACAAACCGATCGTGTATGGGCCCCATCTGTCTTTTTTCCATCGGTGTGAAAAAATAGAACATGTTTTAAATTTATCCGATGGGAAAAAAAACGATAGCAAAATCCGATCGTCTCTGTGGAACTCCATCAGAGAAAAAACCCACACATGCTCAGAATCAAGTCGACACATGCTCAGAAGCATTGAACTTAATTTTTCTCGGCTTGTCGGAGTGTTTTACGTCACGGCGTATGGGTGCGGTCGGTTTTCTGACTGATGGTGTGTAGGCAAGACTGATGGAAGTCAGCTTCATTGGATTTCCGATGGAAAAATCCATCGGATTAGAATCCATAGGAAATCCGATCGTGTGTACAGGGCTTAACAAGAAGTGACGTGATTGGAGATCTCGAAGAATTGTCTATTTTAACAGATCACCGGCCGATGCCACCCGTTATTCAGCCCATGTGTACTTATGGACTGGATGGACAGAAATGCAAATGCTTCCACATATAATTTTCTTTATGTATGCATTTATATGTAGGATCACATTTATCTCATTAGCTGAAATAAGTCATTCTCTTACAACACTGTATTCCCTAGGTGTCTTAGATCAACTGGAGGCTGGAATGTCAACTCCTTTACAGCCTTCCAATCCAAACTCTATCATTTGCTCTCTTAGTGAGTGTAAATTAGTGTAAAATTGGAACTAAATAAGTGTAAAACTGGCCATAAACTGGCTAGCTATTAAATTGTGACTGCTCAGTGCAATATCAATGTACACAGCAGGTAAGTATGACATGTTTATTATTTTAATACAAAAATTAGGGTTTAATATCACTTTAAGGCTGGGTTCACACCTATGCGCATTGGATGCAGATTTTCCCTGCATCCAATTAGCATAGCAAGAGAATGTGACCTGCTCTCACTTCACTGTGCGTCTTTGCCTCCATTTCAGGGCCAAATTCAGGAAAATATTCTGCCCTGATTGGTCCCTGAAACAGAGAACAGGGACATACAGCGTTGCTGTGCGATCCGCGGCCATTTTAGGTGTGAACCGAGCCTAAATCTATAATTTCCCCATCCTCACTTAACAGCATGAATGGGGGAATCTACAGTGCCAGCTATTATAGTCTGAAAGCTGGAATCTCTTGTTGTCACGATACCCTAAAAGTGGCCCCATCTGATTGGATGCAGCGGCAGTTCAGTCAACAGTTTTCTATCCGGCAACTTCAATTTTCAGATCAAAGGATGTCAGGTGGGAGGGTGTCAATAGGGCCACCCATGGCTTGAATTTTGTCTGGTTTATCAGAAACTGAATGAAATTTGCTTTGTGTATGACCAGCTTAAACTAATTATAAACCAAAGATGAAACAAGTACTCCTACATACAAGAAGTTGTAACTGCTTATCTGCAACCCTCTCTTCTTTACAGCTGTTCAAAGTGCACACGGTTTACACAGCATTTCTGATCTTCAGGAAGCAAGGGGTGGGGATGTGATGACACACACTGCACAGCATAGAGCAGTGAACTGAGTGTATTCTGAGACGTGAGTGGAGAGAATGGACACACACCCCCCCCTCTACACAGTCTCATGAGGAAACATGCAAAGCTGAGACTGTCGAACACCTGCTGTGTGCTAGGGGGCCATCTTCCAGGATTGCTTGTTGTGAGCATAGACTGTCAGAGGCTAGTTGACACTATAGAGGGATATGCTTTGTTCATTTTTCATTTCAGAGGTTTACAAACACTTTTTGGTATCTACTATATTAATATATTGAAATGCTTGTATTAAATTATAATTGAACTATATTCTTCTACTTATTTTATTAAATATGTAGAAACATTGTCTTTGTAGCTCATTCTGTAGTAGTGTTTGGTGTAATAGCTCTTGCCATGCATTTCATAGACAGTTGCATGGAAAGAAAAGGATACATGGAATGATATGAATTCACCAGTATTAATTCAATTCAAAGCATTCCATTTACTGGCATATAACATGCTTGCAATGCCTTTTTCAACTTTTCTTCTGTAGTAAGCAGTTTCCAGACGGACTGATTGGCTATGAATTGTCCTGTACACTCATCTATGGGATTCTCTTGCAATGAAATTTCATACTCATACGTGAGGCGGGGGGCATTGCACAGTTGCCTAGAAAATGTAGGTGACACAAAACCTATATATTGAATTTCTGCATATCGACAAGCTGTGGTATGAATGGATAATTACTTAAGACTAGTTAAGCCCAGTTCAGGATACATGACTTGGACCAAGCTTGCATATTCATGATGCCAATAAAACAGTGTCATGTTGTAGTTTGAACATCACAAAGGGAGGGACTTCTTATGAAGACATTAGTGATGATAAAATTATAAAGAAAAAAAAAAAACAGATGGCGTGCAGTTGGATCGATTTGTTGAATCATCACACAATACAGATCGCTCACCATCTGTTCTTCTCTAACGAGGAATGACTTGGAACAGGACCATAGACAGAGAAATATAAATTATCTATGACAGGAAATCTTCTTCTTCTGTGAATGTCAGCATTATTAGCAAATATTTCATTCACTTAGATAAAGTGCAAGTGCAGTATATACAAAGACAGAACAGGTTTGGCCGAGTTATGGGTTCAACAATATTCATGATAGTGCAAAGCTATAGACACAGAGCCCATGGTATTATTGTGGAAATACAACATACATCCCCTAGATTTGCACCTTCAAATGTGTGTCTGGGCAATATTTAACAAAAAATATTTAGTACATCACCAGGACTTTTCCAGAGCCTCTCCAAGCCTATGGAACTCCTTACCCCAATCTGTCCATCTATCTCCTTTACCATTAGCTTTTAGAGGATCCCTGAAAACCCTCCTCTTCAGAGAAGCCTATCCTACTCACACTTAACAACTGTATTTTCATTTTGTCCATCTGATCATCCCCCACAGCTACTACCCTTTGTTCCACTTGACCCTCCCTTCTAGATTGTAAGCTCTAACGAGCAGGGCCCTCTGATCCCTCCTGTATTGAATTGTATTGTAACTGTACTGTCTTCCCTGATGTTTTAAAGCTCTGCGCAAACTGTTGGCGCTAATTAAAAACTGTATAATAATAACAATAATACATCTCTACCATGCATGCACATTTCTCTATGTTCTGTCTCTTTAAGCAGCAAACAAAGAAAATACCTGTTGATCCTGCTAGAAATCCAGTGAGATTCTACAGTAGCTTCCTATAGTGAACTGGCAGCAATGCTGCCTCTGCTGCACTAAAATCCAAAGCAGCATTGTTAGGACTGCCTGAGCTCTCTCCTGTTGAAGTACAGAACACCTCCCCCTCCTCATCCCTGCACATAAAGGGGGGGGGGGGGTTCTGGGATATGTAGGTATCCTCATTGGGATGTGATCCCTCCAGGAAAATCGAAAGTTAGGAGGCCAGCACCTGATCTCGGTTTTCAAATAATTAGACTATTATGTACTTTCTAATGAAACATTTTCTTCTTTGAGGAAGTTGTGCAGCAAAGCAGGATGAAGTACTGTGTGCCCATCCAATCCCAAAAAGTCTATCCCCTCTAATGTACTGGAATATGGCTCCGCTATGTTATTTCTTATTATGAGGTCATATAAGCATGTCGGTAGCTGTATCACTAATAAGGGGAAAAATAATCTCACCAAATCACCTGGCTGCCATCAACCGCTTCCTTAAGTAATGTTAGGTATACACTGACCCATTCTCTAAAAAGTGATTAGTGTTGGGTTGCTTTTCAAAGTGTGGCTAAACAGCCACGGCCAGGCATTCAGGAGATGATCCTGCAGTCTCCTTATCCCTGTTGCCTTTTTTTTTTTTTTGCAAATTGGCAATTTATAATGGGACTAATGCACCACAACTGTGGGCCAATCATTTGACCCCATTGACTTTAATAGTCGGGGTTGACAGAGAGTGCTGTCTGTTAACTCAACACGCTGCATTAAATTTGCCATAATGCAAAGCATTGTGCATGTGCAGTGTGAACAACCCACTTCGGCTGTATGGTGGATTTTAGGTTTGGTAGTCAGGGGGCGGTAACACCGTGGCTCAACCGCCTTTTTTATCACCGCCCAAGCTGTATGTGTTAAAGAGGCCAAATGGGGTGTAGTGATTCATGATTTGCACCTTTGCTCTGAGCTGGAGATGTAGTTGGCATATTCAGAGGGTGGGATATAGTACTTTGTATAAGCTTAGTCATTGGGAGCTCAAGCAGTTCTTAGAGCGTAAACCATGTCTCAAGTGATTTGCCAGAAGTGCTAGAAGCATTATATGACTTGAAATAAGATTTTAACTATTTTGTGGCCTTATTAAATAAAAAAAAAATGCAAATAACCTTGCTTTGTTTAAGTATATTCTATTGGCTGTATTTGACTAAATAGCCAGCTAAGTACAATAGCAGACATCCTTATAAAGTACCATCTTCCCTGCTTTCTATTGCCACTTATACAACATTGGCCATCAAACTGAGCATCTGTGGCCACCCAAGAAGGGGCAGGGCTTGGCGGCCATCTTTGCTATACATAGGAGTCGTGTTCTGGGAGACACTCGGCTCCCAGAACACACAGGGACCAGTCAGAATGGCGCAGGGCGACTCGCGCATGCACCGTAGGGAACCGGGCAGTGAAGCCGCAAGGCTTCACTTCCTGGTTCCCTCACCGAGGATGGCGGTGGGGGCAGCAGAGTGACGAGCGATTGCTCGTCCTCTGCTGCGGACGTCGCTGGACTCAGGACAGGTGAGTGTCCTAATATTAAAAGTCAGCAGCTGCTGTAGCTGCTGGCTTTTAATATTTTATTTTCGGCGGAGCTCCGCTTTAAGCCTTAAAGATATTCTCTGTACCCTGCAGATAGAGCCAAATTCCCTTATCTAGATTACACAATATATGTGATTTCCCTGTTGTCTGTGCTTCATAAGCCATTGGATAGGACACTGAGATGACAAGCATAATAGAGCCACATGGATTGGACGGGTGTTATTACATTGTTAATGAACGAATGTTTTTGGAATACTCCAGTCTCCACTTAGAAGTTCATACATCTCATATACTGTTGGGAATAGCTACTTTTTAATGCAAACCTTAAAACCCCCCCAAAAAAATGGTTATAAACCTAGTGGCTTTTTTTGGTATTTTGCAACATTGGCCATCTAAGCCACACCACACATTTAGTAACCAAGAAAAAGTATGGAGAGGTGGGAGGTGACCAGGCAAATATTGATCTTCTAAGCAAGTATGTGCATAATTGGGTAGTTTGGGTTTTGTGGCACCCAGGGGTAGATGGTCAGGGTCATGTGTAGACCTCTAGGAAGGAAAGAAAACTACAGTTACGCCGTGACTGGCCATAATAACATTTGACATTTTCAAAACTTGATGCATATTGAGGGTTTCCATAGTGTAGCCTGTCAGCATGTCAGCATGAGGCTGTGATTCACTGTATGAGAAAAGGTGAGACAAGATTGGAATTGTTTCAGACAGTTCTTGAAGTTAAAAGGTGTTCACAGTCATAATATGACCTTTGCCAAATTCTGCCTATTGTGGTTTGATCAGTAAATGACATGATGTATATAGGCACTCTTTGACTTGACCAGCCGTGTTAGATCCTTTATGTTTTTCCCCCGGGATAAGCTGACTTGGGAGGTGTATAGGGAGGCTTCCCACCTTTTCCATAGGCATAAACATGGATGTTTGGGTGAACCCAGAAAGAAAATGAAAAGGTCTTTCCACAGTCAAATCACACTTGCATGCCTGACCACCATGGAATGTCTACAGCTATCTACAAAGAGTGAGTATAAACAATATGAGTAGAAATAAAGTTTTCTTTTAAATGACTTTGATGCTTGATTAGAAGTGATCTAAAATAGTGATGAGCCGAACACCCCCGGGTTCGGTTCGCACCAGAACCCGCGAACGGACCGAACGTTCGTACGAACATTAGAACCCTATTAAATACAATGGATGCGAACGTTCGAATTCTAAAGTGCTAATTATAACGACTATTATGCATGTTATTGTCCTAAAAAGGGTTTGGGAACCCGGGTTCTGCACCAGGGGACATGTATCAATGCAAAAAGAAGTTTTAAAAACGGTCGTTTTTCGGGAGCAGTCATTTTAATGATGCATAAAGTGAAAAAAAAAAGTCAAATATTCCTTTAAATATCGTACCTGGGGGGTGTCTAAAGTATGCCTGTGAAGTGCCACGTGTTTCCCGTGTTTAGAACTGTCCCTGCACAAAATGACACTTCTAAAGGAAAAAAAAAAACATTTAAAACTGCTTGCGGCTTTAATGTAATGTCTGGTCCCGGTAATATGGATGAAAATCTTTAAGAAAAATGGCATAGCTACCCCATGACCCCCCCCCTACCCCAGCCCATTACCAGCCCCTTTGGGTCTTGTATGGATATTAAGGGTAACACCGCACACAAAATAAAAAAGGCCCTATATACTCTGAACAGCCATATACAGGCGGTGCATACAAGACAGGGACTGTAGGTTTGTTCTTATGTAGAATGTGTTTGTAATTTTGAACAGGTACATTGTTTAAGTGTAGCTCCAATCTATTTTTAAACTTTTTGGAAAACATAGGTAAGGGTTATCACCCCTGTAACATTTGTTTTGCTGTCTGTGCCCCTGTTCAGAACATTTCACCTCACTTTCCGTCCCAATGACAACTGTTTTTGAAATGTGGTGTTTTTCTTGAAACAAGGATTGGTGATAAAGCATCAGTACAGAGGAGACACCTTTCTCCCATATTAATTCTTACAGGAGAGAATTTTCCTTCCTAGGGGTAGATTTCCTCTCACTTCCTGTTGTCTTCTTGCGTTTGCAAGTAGGAGTCGTTTGTAAGTTGGATGTTTGAAAGTAGGGACCTGCCGTATATACTCTGCAGAAATAGGCCCCTTAGTTGTTGGTGTTGGCACAACACTGTAAGCACTCACAGTTACTCTTGGTTGGTGCTGGAACGCCCTGCTGTCAACTATTATATCAGGAATTGTAATTACATATAATTGTTGAACAGTGGTAGTAAAAATTGGGGCTTTGATGGTGGTGCTGGTGCCACAACACTGTAAGCCCTGACAGTTACTCTTGGTGGGTGCAGCAATGGGCCCTGCTGTGAATTATTAGATCAAGAATTGTAATTGCATGCCCCTGTTGAACAGGGGCTGAAAAATTGGGCCTTTCGTGGTGGTGGTGGTGTTGCCACAACACTGTAAGCCCTCAGAGTTACTCTTGGTGGGTGCAGGAATGGGCCCTGCTGTGAATTATTAGATCAAGAATTGTAATTACATGCCCCTTTTGAACAGGGGCTGAAAAATTGGGCCTTTCGTGGTGGTGGTGGTGGTGGCGTTGCCACAACACTGTAAGCCCACAGAGTTACTCTTGGTGGGTGCAGCAATGGGCCCTGCTGTGAATTATTAGATCAAGAATTGTAATTACATGCCCCTGTTGAACAGGGGCTGAAAAATTGGGCCTTAGGCACTGGTGGCACAACACTGCAACCCCTCACAGATACTGTACTTGGAGCACAGCAATGAGCCCTGTTGCAAAGTATTGCTTCAAAAATTGTAATGACACGCCCCTGTTAAACAGGGGCTGAAAAATTGGGCCTTAGGCACTGGTGGCACAACACTCCAACCCCTCACAGATACTGTACTTGGAGCACAGCAATGAGCCCTGTTGCAAAGTATTGCTTCAAAAATTGTAATTACACGCCCCTGTTAAACAGGGGCTGAAAAATTGGGCCTTAGCCACTGGTGGCGGCACCCATAAACAAAAATGATCTTCCAAGCTATCATCATCAATCGTATCATTGAGGACTCGGAGGAGGAGGATAGCCAGTCAACATAACAGCACAGGCACTCAGCATCAGCATCAGTCTTGAAGGGATGTGACATGTTAAAATCAATTAGTCTGTTATATCAGCATCAGGTGTGTGGTAGCTGGTGGTGATCCAAGACTGGTTCATCTTGATGAAAGTCAGTCGATCAACCGAGTCGGTGGACAGGCGCACCCTGTGATCCGTGACAAATCCTCCAGCAGCACTGAATGTGCGTTCCGAAAGAACGCTGGATGCAGGACAGGCCAGTAGCTCAATTGCATACTGTGCAAGCTCTGGCCAGTGATCCATCCTCAAGACCCAGTAAGCCAGAGGATTTTCGGTGGGGAAGGTGTCCAAGTCTGACCTTGCCCCTAGATATTCCTGCACCATGTTTATCAGACGCTGGCGATGGTTGCTGGAACCGATCATACTTTGGGGCTGCGGACTAAAGAATTGTCTGAACGCATCGGTCAGACGGCCACCTTCCCCACCGCTCCTTCTTTGACTGGCCGAAGCCTCAGCAACTCGTTGTCCAGGACCAGGAGTTTGTAACCTCCCAGTCTCTGGGAACGCGTTGCACAGACCTTTCTGCAAGGCCTCCCGGAGTTGTCTCATCCTCTGCTCCCTCTGCGACGGTAACATAAGGTCCGCAACCTTACCCTTGTACCGTGGATCAAGGAGAGTGGCCAGCCAGTAATGGTCCCTCTCCTTGATCCGAAGAATACGAGGATCCTTCCGCAGACTTTGCAGGATCAGGGAGGCCATGCAGCGTAGGTTAGCTGAGGCATTCGGTCCGGAGTCCTCTGGGTCACTAAGGACGACATGATCCGCAGCCACCTCCTCCCAGCCACGTACAAGTCCACTGGTTTCTTGGGACTGTAAATCATCCCTAAAAGACTGCTGCTGATGATGCTGAGTGCCAGCCTCCACCTCCATGCTGACACAATCCTCCTCCTCCTCCTCCTCCTCCTCTTCCTGTGCGATGGGTGGGACAGAAGGAACACTGTCTGGGTAAAGGGGGCCTTGAGAGGCAAGGAAGTCCTCCTCTTCCTGCCTCTGTTCTGCCTCAAGTGCCCTGTCCATTATTCCACGCAGCGTGTGCTCCAACAGGTGGACAAGAGGTACAGTGTCACTGATGCATGCACTGTCACTGCTCACCATCCTCGTGGCCTCCTCAAATGGTGCCAGGACAGTGCATGCATCCCTGATCATGCCCCACTGGCGTGGAGAAAAAAAACCAAGCTCCCCTGACCCTGTCCTGGTGCCGTAGTCGCACAGGTACTCATTGATGGCCCTCTGCTGCGTGTGCAGCCGCTGCAGCATGGCCAACGTTGAGTTCCACCTGGTGGGCATGTCACATATAAGGCGGTTCTTGGGCAGGTTCAACTCCTTTTGCAGCTCAGCCAGGCGAGCACTGGCATTATAAGATCTGCGGAAATGCACACAGACTTTCCTGGCCTGCCTCAGGACATCCTGTAAGCCCGGGTACCTGCCCAAGAACCGCTGCACCACCAGGTTAAGGACGTGAGCCACACAGGGCACATGGGTCAGTTGTCCCTGTCGGAGGGCGGAGAGGAGGTTGGTGCCATTGTCGCAAACCACCATTCCTGGCTTAAGCTGGCGTGGCGTCAACCACCTCTCGGCCTGGCCCTGCAGAGCAGACAGGACCTCTGCCACAGTGTGGCTTCTGTCCCCCAAACACACCAGCGCAAGCACGGCATGGCATCTTTTTGCCTGCGTACTTGCGTAGCCCCTTGAACGGCTACGGAGCACCGCTGGTTCAGAGGACAAAGCACAGGAAGAGGCCATGGAGGAAGAAGAAGAGGAGGGGGTGGAGGAGAGAGGTGTGTCACAACCAGTAGTAGCATTTTGGAGGCGTGGCGGTGGAACAACCTCCAACACTACTGCACCTTGTCCTGCATCCTTCCCAGCTGCCAAAAGAGTGACCCAATGGGCCGTGAAAGAAAGGTAACGTCCCTGTCCATGCCTGCTGGACCATGAGTCAGCGGTAATATGCACCTTACCGCTGACCGCCCTGTCCAGGGAGGCCAAGATATTGCCTTCCACATGCCGGTAGAGAGCCGGAATAGCCTTCCGTGAGAAAAAGTGGCGTTTGGGAACCTGCCACTGAGGAACCGCACATTGCACAAACTCACGGAAGGGGGCCAAGTCTACCAACTGAAAAGGCAGCAGTTGAAGCGCTAGCAATTTAGCCAAGCTAGCATTCAACCGCTGGGCATGTAGATGGCTGGGAGTGAACTTCTTTCGACGGTCCAGCAGCTGGGGCAGGGAAATTTGCCTGCTAGAATCGGACGTCGGTGTACTGCTAGCAGAGTGGCCGCAAGTACTTGGCTGTGACACACCTAATTCTACACCTTCATTCCTCTCAGTGCATGTTTCAGAGAGGACTGAAGTTATAGTGGGGTTGGAGATCCCAGCTGATGCGGTGCAAGGAGAGGTCTGCTTTGTTCTTTGGTGTGGGTCTTTGAGGTAGGCTTGCCAACGAGCTGCATGGCAGGTCAACATATGTCTGGTCAGGCATGTGGTACCCAAGCGGCTGATGTTTTGGCCACGCGATATACGCTTGAGACATATGTTGCAAACAGCAGCTGTGCGATCTGATGCACTAGCCTCAAAAAAGGCCCACACCAAAGAACTTTTTGAATGACGGGCAGAGGCAGCGCCCTGCACAGGCGGAGCTCTGCGGTGTGATTCCGTCGGTGTACTGCCCTTACGCTGGCCACCAAAGGGCATCCTGCCTCGTTGGAGATGTGCCTCCTCCTCATCCTCCTCCTCCTCCTCTCTCCTATTAGGCACCCACGTGGAGTCAGTGACCTCATCATCCCCTCCCTCCTCATCACTGGAGCCAATCTGGCAGTATGCTGCAGCTGCTGGAACATGACTGCCAGATTGGTGTCCTTCTTGAGCATCCCCTCTGTCTGCTCTCACGCTACTGCCTTCCTGTAGCTGGGTTTCATCATCAGACCCTTCGAAACGCTGGGCATCCTCCTGGAGCATGTACCCAACACTGTGCTCAAACAGTTCAGGGGACTCCTCAGGAGGAGGACATGGTGGGTCTAGGGAAGGAGTGACTGATGATGAGTCTGACATTGATACCAGGGAAGAGGACGCTTTGGCAGCTGCTTTGCCAGTACCCTGAGCCTGGGTGAGAGAGGATGAGGAGGAGGAGGAGGGCTTGGTCATCCACTCTACCAAGTCTTCGGCATGATGTGGCTCAACATGTCCAGCTGCCGAAAAGAAGGACAAGCGTGTCCCATGGCCATGTGCTGATGACAATGCACCGCGTCCACGACCAGCACTGTTGCCCCCAGACACAGAGCCTGCTTGCCCTCTTTTATTGCCTCCTGACTGTCTGCCTCTCCTTGTTTGCCTTCCAGACATTCTAATGG
Source organism: Rana muscosa (assembly GCA_029206835.1). Lineage (NCBI taxonomy): Eukaryota > Metazoa > Chordata > Amphibia > Anura > Ranidae > Rana > Rana muscosa. Next base: position 428,338,846 of record CM055121.1, on the reverse strand, counting down.
ATGGCCTGCAGGGAGATGGGAAAAAAGCAATAAGGGCTACCTTCAGGTGTCCTTCTCTGTCCCTTTACTTTCTAAATATGGTTGAGGATGATTGCTTTCGCACAGAATAGCACAACGACAATTTCCCTGACTGTCCAAAAAACAAGGATTTCAAAGATGGTTGATGAGGAATGCTTTAGCACAGTATAGCACAAGGAGAATTTCCCTCACTGTCCTTCCCTGTCCCTACAAACAAGGATTAGCACAGTAAAACACACTGACACTCTCCCTACCTATATTTTTCTGTCCCTATAAAATTTTTTTTTTTAAAGATGGTTGATGATCAATGCTTTAGCACACTATAGCACAAGGAGAATTTCCCTCACTGTCCTTCCCTGTCCCTACAAACAAGGATTAGCACAGTAAAACACACTGACACTCTCCCTACCTATAGTTTTCTGTCCCTATAAAAAATGTTTTTTTAAAGATGGTTGATGATCAATGCTTTAGCACACTATAGCACAAGGAGAATTTCCCTCACTGTCCTTCCCTGTCCCTACAAACAAGGATTAGCACAGTAAAACACACTGACCCTCTCCCTACCTATAGTTTTCTGTCCCTATAATTTTTTTTTTTAAAGATGGTTGATGATCAATGCTTTAGCACACTATAGCACAAGGAGAATTTCCCTCACTGTCCTTCCCTGTCCCTACAAACAAGGATTAGCACAGTAAAACACACTGACACTCTCCCTACCTATAGTTTTCTGTCCCTATAAAAAATGTTTTTTTAAAGATGGTTGATGATCAATGCTTTAGCACAGTATAGCACAAGGAGAATTTCCCTCACTGTCCTTCCCTGTCCCTACAAACAAGGATTAGCACAGTAAAACACACTGACACTCTCCCTACCTATAGTTTTCTGTCCGTATAAAAAATGTTTTTTTAAAGATGGTTGATGATCAATGCTTTAGCACAGTATAGCACAAGGAGAATTTCCCTCACTGTCCTTCCCTGTCCCTACAAACAAGGATTAGCACAGTAAAACACACTGACACTCTCCCTACCTATAGTTTTCTGTCCCTATAAAAAATGTTTTTTTAAAGATGGTTGATGATCAATGCTTTAGCACAGTATAGCACAAGGAGAATTTCCCTCACTGTCCTTCCCTGTCCCTACAAACAAGGATTAGCACAGTAAAACACACTGACACTCTCCCTACCTATAGTTTTCTGTCCCTATAAAAAATGTTTTTTTAAAGATGGTTGATGATCAATGCTTTAGCACACTATAGCACAAGGAGAATTTCCCTCACTGTCCTTCCCTGTCCCTACAAACAAGGATTAGCACAGTAAAACACACTGACACTCTCCCTACCTATAGTTTTCTGTCCCTATAAAATTTTTTTTTTTAAAGATGGTTGATGATCAATGCTTTAGCACACTATAGCACAAGGAGAATTTCCCTCACTGTCCTTCCCTGTCCCTACAAACAAGGATTAGCACAGTAAAACACACTGACACTCTCCCTACCTATCCTTCTCTTTACCTAAACTAAAGGAATCCAGGTTAAGCAAGAAAAAAAAATGTCACTGTCCCTGCCTATGCTTCTCTTTCCCTGCTCCGGAACACACTACACTAAGCCGCCGTGCTGGTGGCCTTTTATAGTGTGGGGCGTGTACTAAACACCCTCAGCAATAATTGGCCACAGGCATCCTGCCTGTGGCCAATCATTGCTCTCCTCGCTGCCGGCGCTGTGATTGGCCAAGCATGCGGGGTCACAGTGCATGCTTGGCCAATCACAGCGCCTGGATGACACTGCGATGGCGTAGTGCATTGTGGGCCGTTCGCGTCACTCGAATTAGGCGCGAACGGCCCAAATCGTTCGATCTTCATCGAACACCGAGCTCATCCCTAATCTAAAAGTTTCTTAGCAGGGTGCTATGAAGTGACTGTGCAGGGTGCATGCCGCAGGTATATGAATCTCAGCTGAAACCTGTGGGTTTTTAAATACTAGGCCAAATGTACAGCGCTGCCTCTGACGTCAATAATCATTCCCAGTAGATGGTGTGCCGCTGCCGCTCACTTCCCGCAGATGCACCTTAGGGAAACAATTATCCCCATGGTTTCCTATGTTTACTTGTGTTTCTATGATGAGGGAAGGAGAGTGTTGTGTTGTGAAACAGTCATACAGAGAGAGACCTGGGCATGGAGGGACAAGATGATCAGGGAACAGAGGAACATTATTGGTAGATTTGCTGCTAAAATGATGTGAACAGAAAAAATAGCAGTAACGCAGGTAACACTGAATCTCTGCCAAATGTTTACATTTATAAAAAAAATTAAGTAAAAAAAATAATAATTGATTTGATGCTTTATACCAGTGTTTCTAAACTCCAGTCCTCAAGGCGCCCCAACAGGTCATGTTTTCAGGCTTTCCATTATTTTGCCCAGGTGATTCAATTAGTTTCACTGCCTTGTAATTACCACAGCTGTTTCATCTGAGGGAAATCCTGAAAACATGACCTGTTGATGCGCCTTGAGGACTGGAGAAACACTGCTTTATACTGTATATGCTAGCGTATATAAACTTTAATACGTATTAAAGCAAAATTTCAAGTAAGACATGTACCCATAACATCCATATACAAGTTATTGTAAAAACCGGCAAAATTTTACATTTTACTTTAAGTAATCATTGATCCGTCTTTGTAGACACTTTTGACCATACCCTATGCACCAGCAGCTTTAGTTGCTGAGAGATTGGAAGAAGAGCTGAAATTAGTGGCTAAACCTATGAGAGCAGGTAATGGAAGTGGTCATTGCAGATTTGAAGGGAGTGGAAGTTTGAGTTTTAATACTGATCTTAGCTCCACTACCTTTGTGAGATGCTGACGTGTACCAGTGCTGCAGGGCTTACAGTATAACTAAAGACAAAACTTTTTTTTTTAGTTTTGAATATTTATCCTATTTACCATTATCATTGAAAGTGAAAGTAAAAGAAAATCCCAAATTGTCCCCAGAAAAGTAATAGAGAGGAAATCTTCCAATGGAAACACTAGTTCTGGTGACCTGGGGGTCCCCAAAGAATTCCCTTAATTTGCAGGGACTTCCTCTCACTTCCTGTTTGGTTATGAGACAGGCAGTGAAGGGAAATCTCCACAGATGGTGATTTTTTTTTTACTGGGGTTATAACCTTCCTATAGTTCTACTTTAACCACTTGTCCCCCGCCCACCGTCAATTGACGGCGGGCGGAGGACACTCTCGTTCTGATAGGACGTCATATGACGTCCTGGCTTTAAAACGAGCTAGGGGGCACCCGCGATTGCCCGGGAAACGAGCAGGAAAGTGGATCTCTGTGTGTAAACACAGAGATCCATGTCCTGTGAGGGAGAGGGGACCGATGCTGTGCCCCTTGTACATAGGGACAACCATCGGTCACCTCCCCCCACAGTTAGAACACATCGAGGGAACATATTTAACCCCTTCCCGCCCCCTAGTGGTTAACCCCTTCCCTGCCAGTCACATTTATACAGTAATCAATGCATTTTTATAGCAGGGATCGCTGTATAAATGTGAATGGTCCCAAAAATGTGTCAAAAGTGTCCGATGTGTCCGCCGCAATATCGCAGTCACAATAAAAATCGCAGATCGCCGCCATTACTAATAAAAAAAAGATAAAAAAAAAATGCTATAAATCTGTCCCCTATTTTGTAGACGCTATAACTTTTGCGCAAACCAATCAATACGCGCTTATTGCGTTTTTTTTACCAAAAATATGTAGAAGAATACGTATCGGCCTAAACTGAGGAAAATTTTATTTGAAAAAAAAATGGGTATTTATTATAGCAAAAAGTAAAAAATAGTGTTTTTTTTTCCAAACTGGACGCTCTTCTTTTGTTTATAGCGCAAAAAATAAAAACTGCAGAGGTGATCAAATACCACCAAAAGAAATCTCTATTTGTGGGAAAAAAAGGACGCAAATTTTGTTTGGGAGCCACGTCGCACGACCGCGCAATTGTCATTCAAAGTGTGACAGCGCTGAAAGCTGAAAAATGGCTTGGGCAGGAAGGGGGTTTTCGTGCACGGTAGGGAGGTGGTTAAAGTAGAACGTTGACCTCCCATTACAAAAATTTCTACTACCACACTTAAAATAAGTACGTATATAGACTCTTACAGTTTTCTCTTAGTGTCCCTGCAAAGTCCCACAAATACCTGTTGATCCTGCCAGGTGGCAAGGATGCTGCACTGCTCTTAAAGCGGAGTTCCACCCAAAATTGGAACTTCCGCTTTAACCACTCCTCGCCCCCTTACATGCCACATTTGGCATGTAATTTTTTTGGGGGGGGGGAGTGGGGGCTTCGGTAGGAGTGGGACATCCTGTCCCACTTCCTCCTTCCGCCCAGGGACCGCTTAGGCGACTCGTCATATCGCCTAAGGCGGCCCCTCCCTGTAGGCGATCACCTGGGACACATGACAGGTCCCAGGCGATCGCCTGTCCACTCCTAGGGCGCAGCGCGACTCGCGCATGCGCAATGAGTGCCCGGCCGTGAAGCCGAAAGCTGTCACAGCCGGGTGCCCACAGTTTGAATGGAGGCACTGCCAGAGAGGGGGGGAGAGGAGCGACGCTCTGGGCGGCCGCGTCGCTGAACAGTGGAGCAGGTAAGTGTCTGTTTATTAAAAGCCAGCAGCTACACTTTTTGTAGCTGCTGACTTTTAATAAACATAAAAAACGCTGGAACTCCCCTTTAAATTCAAAGCAGTTGTCCACTCTGCTTGCACTACAATAGGATGGATGAAAACATGCACTACAATGGGATGGGATGAAAACATGCACTACAATGGGATGGGATGAAAACATGCACTACAATGGGATGGGATGAAAACATGCACTACAATGGGATGGGATGAAAACATGCACTACAATGGGATGGGATGAAAACATGCACTACAATGGGATGGGATGAAAAAATGTTGTAGTGGTCATGGCTGTCAGCATTGTCACTACTGTACTTGTAGCTTGTCAATCAGCACCTGGTCACACCTAGTCCTTCCCACTGCTTTCTGGATTGACAGCACTGTCTCTGTTACCGAAACCCTCCCACTGTGAGTTGCAGTGTCTGTGTAACATTGCTCAACTTGCTGTGCCCAACCAATATGCTTACTCAGTGATAACTCTCATAATAATGTTAAAGGGGTTGTAAAGGTTCGTTTTTTATTTTCTAAATAGGTTCCTTTAAGCTAGTGCATTGTTGGTTCACTTACCCTTTCCTTTGATTTCCCTTCTAAATGTTTTTTTCTTTGTCTGAATTTCTCACTTCCTGTTTCTCCTCAGTAAACTTCACACCATCATCCGAGTGGTGTTTAGTCAGCCAGAACAGCTTACTGAACAGCTTACTGAGGAGGAACAGGAAGTGAGAAATTCAGACAAAGAAAACAAAAGAAAAAAAAACATTTAGAAGGGAAATCGAAGGAAACGGTAAGTGAACCAACAATGCACTAGCTTAAAGGAACCTATTTAGAAAATAAAAACAAACCTTTACAACCCCTTTAAGGTGTCCCTGTCAGGCTCACGAAAAACAAGGATGAATAGTCCCTACAAAAGAAGATGTATTATACGCACTTCTAAAGTGGCCCATATCTCCTACCTTCCTCCCTCCCTCGATTCCCACCCCTGCAGCACCCATCGCTGTGCTCGGCATTTGACACTTCTGAGAGTCAGGACACAGAACTCACCAGTAACGTAGGGGTTGAAGGATGGAATCAGGGATTTCAACAGGGACACAGACATCTTATACTCCTGGAAGTGCTGAACAGAGAGACGGTAGGAGACATGGGTCACCAGAAAAGTGCATCCAATTCCTCTTTTCTTGTAGTGATCTTTTTGTTTTGTTTTGTTTTTTTGTTTAGATTTTTAGATTTTTTTGTTAACCTGACAGGGCTTTAGGAAAAAGACAGTTGCACAGAACTTGAACAGCAGAGCGCCTTGCATCTCCTCCCAGATATCCCTGCAATATCCTCAACCTTTCAGTTTTTCAGTTGGATTCTACAGGTGTCCAAGATGGCCAGTCAAGGAAAAAACATGCAAAGGTTGCAGTTAGGTTCTGCCAATGCTTATCCTGCTGTGCTAGACACAGACTTATTACTGCATTACGGTAATTGGAGCTGTGGGGGTTGGACGAATCAGTATAGCCATCTTTTTTAAAGTGTGTCATTTACTAAAGGGCGCATAAGGGGCATACGTCTCAGCCATATCATACAAATGTATATTTATGTCTTTATGGTTGCCACATGACTGTCTGCTTCTATGCAAATATAGTCTAGTCTGGATTCTGTGCTACGCACCATAGCAACTGAGTGGGAAAATGTGTTGCTAAATGTATACATTTGATCCGACAGTACACGGAGCCTCAAAAAGAGTGAAGCCAACCAGAGATATAAGATATACACAAGCTGAACAATAAAAAAATTACAAAAACATTGTCATATAGCAAGTATATAGGCAGTGATTAGGATTTGATTTTTTTTTATAATACATTCATGCTGATGCAAAAATGGGAGCAAAATGGAGCATACATTTCCAATAGCAGCAAATCATTTTCTTTGTTTCATTTCTTTGGAAACTATAATATGAAATGTGCTTCTGATCACTCTGGCCATTCATACATGTAACAATGAAAAAATACACAATCAAAGATCAGATCTTTTCAGGTTAGTTTTTGGTCGAAAACAATCTTTTGATACAAAACAGAGAAAGATCAATGTGGTCAAACCCAAGTGGATTTTATGTAAACTGGATTATTCCTTTTCAATTAAAATAATTGTTTAGTAATGGATAAGGTGACCAGATTTTTAAAATAAAATCCGGGGACATATTTTTTTTACTAGTAATGGCGGCAATCAGCGACTCTCTGCCCGTTGCCCCTGACGCCCACCTCACAGCTTGTCAAGTCTTATGCTCCGGGCCCCAGCTACTACTGGGGGGGGAGCGGAGGAAGATCACTCCGCCAGGGAAGGCAAGGAGATAAGCAGGCAGGTGGCTGGCAGAAGAACATGCGAGCGGAGCTGAATGGTTATGCACCTGAAACTGAAGAAATATTCCCTCCACCCCGACCAGCACATGATCATCAGAAAGGGGCACAGGTAATGGAAAAAAATAGACCCCCCTAAGCTAGTAGGAGCGGCGGAGCGGGGGGTGTAATTCAGATTATTTTTTTATTAATTCTGCACTGACTGTCTTGCCCCAGGCCCTGTTCAAATCCAATCCGGAGACAAAACCGGGGACAGGCTTGGTTCAGGGGCAGTGTCACCCTTGTAATGGAACCATCCCTTTAGAGCAGACAATTTGTGACTCCTTTATGATTTGTTTAGGATGCTTTTCATTTAATATTTTTCTCATTTGTTATGTAATTGACTCAACTGGATGTATACAAGTGTTACATGTTTAGGAATAATCCAGCTTACTGTACCTTTTCAGGGAGAGATACATGTAGCACTCATGATTGCCAACTCATCCTTTTAAAACCTTTTTCACACTTCCAGCTGTATTTATTGACAGTTCTGACAGACAGATCCATAGTTAATCATTTTTTAGAGTTCCCGACCCTATGATTAAGCCCCTGTGGGTGGGGTGAATAATGTTAGGGAGCATGGCCTGAGGAGCGGCATTATCTGAGGCATTCACATACTGTATTTACATCCATAGTAGGATTGGCTATGGCAAGTGGGGGTTTCAAGCTAAAACATTTTTTAGAGCTGGTTCTCAGGTAGCTGGGAGGTAATATGCAAACTTCCTGAAAGGCTGTTTTTTTTGGGGGGGGGGGGGAAATCTCACTGCACTGTGTGCATTAGACGTGAGTGCACTGGGGTTGTGGTGTAGCCCTAACAACTTGAATTGGGTGCCTTTGCTGGTTGTTCTGCCTGCCAATTGGGAAAGAAGTGTCTGCCAGCAATTTTAACTTGCTGGTGGTCATGAGGGGGGGTAAAAACGCAGCTCAACTGCCTTTTTTCACCGCTCCTCTGCCACCCTTGTGAACAAGGTCTTTCTTTGAGCTAAGTCATACAGCTAAGTTATTAAGCTAAGTTCCTAATGCTGGGGCATAATTTCTCCCACTAACACCAACAATGGGGCATTATTCCTCCCACTGACTCCAACAATGGGGATAGATTCCTTCTACTAACACCAAGGATGGGGCAGTATTCCTCTCACTGACACCAGTGATAGGGCCCAATTGTGGGGCCTTATTCCTCCTCCTATTGACCACAGCTACTATGTATTTTTCTATGCCCACTGTCCACCATGCCTGAAGCATTGTTTACTGATGCTGAGGCATTTTTTTGCTTCCACTGGCCATAGCCTCCCCCCCCCCCCCAAAATTTTGAAGGACAGTAAACTAGACCTTTCTTTAGAAAGTCTGGAGACCCCTGATATGGGGGCCAGCCAGCTGCTACAATTTTAAAGATGAACAACAGAAGGGGCTGATAGAGTGTAGTGATGAGCCGAAAGTGCCACGTGTTTCCCGTGTTTAGAACTGTCCCTGCACAAAATGACATTTCCAAAGGAAAAAAAAGCCATTTAAAACTGCTTGCGGCTTTAATGTCATGTCTGGTCCCGGTAATATGGATGAAAATCTTTGAGAAAAATGGCATAGCATTATTAGATCAAGAATTGTAATTGCATGCCCCTGTTGAACAGGGGCTGAAAAATTGGGCCTTTGGTGGTGATGGTGGTGGTGTTGACACAACACTGTAAGCCCTCACAGTTACTCTTGGTGGGCGCAGGAATGGGCCCTGCTGTGAATTATTAGATCAAGAATTGTAATTACATGCCCCTGTTAAACAGGGGCAGAAAAATTGGGCCTTAGGCACTGGTGCCACAACACTGCAACCCCTCACAGATACTGTACTTGGAGCACAGCAATGAGCCCTGTTGCAAAGTATTTCATCAAAAATTGTAATTACACGCCCCTGTTAAACAGGGGCTGAAAAATTGGGCCTTAGGCACTGGTGCTGGTCCCACGACACTGCAACCTCTCCCAGATACTCTAGTTGGAGTGCAGGAATGAGCCCTGCTGCAAAGCATTACATAAAAAATTGTAATTACATACCCCTGTTAACAGGGGCTGAAAAATTGGGCCTTAGGCACTGGTGGCGGCACCCAGAAATAAAAATGTTCTTCCAAGCTATCATCATCAATCGGATCATTGAGGAGGAGGAGGATAGTCAGTCAACATAACAGGACAGTCACTCAGCATCAGCATCAGTCTTGAAGGGATGTGACATTTGAAAATAAATTAGTCTGTTATATCAGCTTCAGGTGTTTGGTAGCTGGTGGTGATCCAAGACTGGTTCATCTTTATGAAGGTCAGTCGATCAACCGAGTCGGTGGACAGGCGCACCCTGTGATCCGTGACAAATCCTCCAGCAGCACTGAATGTGCGTTCTGAAAGAACGCTGGATGCAGGACAGGCCAGTAGCTCAATTGCATACTGTGCAAGCTCTGGCCAGTGATCCATCCTCAAGACCCAGTAAGCCAGAGGATTTTCGGTGGGGAAGGTGTCCAAGTCTGACCTTGCCCCTAGGTATTCCTGCACCATGTATATCAGACGCTGGCGATGTTTGCTGGAACCGATCATACCTTGGGGCTGCGGACTAAAGAATTGTCTGAACGCATCGGTCAGACGGCCACCTTCCCCACCGCTCCTTCTTTGACTGACCGAAGCCTCAGCAACTCGTTGTCCAGGACCAGGAGTTTGTAACCTCCCAGTCTCTGGGAACGCGTTGCACAGACCTTTCTGCAAGGCCTCCCGGAGTTGTCTCATCCTCTGCTCCCTCTGCGACGGTAAGATAAGGTCCGCAACCTTACTCTTGTACCGTGGATCAAGGAGAGTGGCCAGCCAGTAATGGTCCCTCTCCTTGATCCGAAGAATACGAGGATCCTTCCGCAGACTTTGCAGGATCAGGGAGGCCATGCAGCGTAGGTTAGCTGAGGCATTCGGTCCGGAGTCCTCTGGGTCACTAAGGACAACATGATCCGCAGCCACCTCCTCCCAGCCACGTACAAGTCCACGGGTTTCTTGGGACTGTAAATCATCCCTAAAAGACTGCTGCTGATGATGCTGAGTGCCAGGCTCCACCTCCATGCTGACACAATCCTCCTCCTCCTCCTCCTCTTCCTGTGCGATGGGTGGGACAAAAGGAACACTGTCTGGGTAAAGGGGGCCCTGAGAGGCAAGGAAGTCCTCCTCTTCCTGCCTCTGTTCTGCCTCAAGTGCCCTGTCCATTATTCCACGCAGCGTATGTTCCAACAGGTGGACAAGAGGTACAGTGTCACTGATGCATGCACTGTCACTGCTCACCATCCTCATGGCCTCCTCAAATGGTGCCAGGACAGTGCATGCATCCCTGATCATGCCCCACTGGCGTGGTGAAAAAAACCAGAGCTCCCCTGACCCTGTCCTGCTGCCGCAGTCGCACAGGTACTCATTGATGGCCCTCTGCTGCGTGTGCAGCCGCTGCAGCATGGCCAATGTTGAGTTCCACCTGGTGGGCATGTCACATATAAGGCGGTTCTTGGGCAGGTTCAACTCCTTTTGCAGCTCAGCCAGGCGAGCACTGGCATTATAAGATCTGCGGAAATGCACACAGACTTTCCTGGACTGCCTCAGGACATCCTGTAAGCCCGGGTACCTGCCCAAGAACCGCTGCACCACCAGGTTAAGGACGTGAGCCACACAGGGCACATGGGTCAGTTGTCCCTGTCGGAGGGCGGAGAGGAGGTTGGTGCCATTGTCGCAAACCACCATTCCTGGCTTAAGCTGGCGTGGCGTCAACCACTTCTCGGCCTGCCCCTGCAGAGCAGACAGAACCTCTGCCCCAGTGTGGCTCCTGTCCCTCAAACACACCAGCGCAAGCACGGCATGGCATATTTTTGCCTGCGTACTTGCGTAGCCCCTTGAACGCCTACAGAGCACCGCTGGTTCCGAGGACAAAGCACAGGAAGAGGCCGTGGAGGAAGAAGAGGAGGGGGTGGAGGAGAGAGGTGTGTCACAACCAGTAGTAGCATTTTGGAGGCGTGGCGGCGGAAAAACCTCCAACACTACTGAACCTTGTCCTGCATCCTTCCCAGCTGCCAAAAGAGTGACCCAATGGGCCGTGAAAGAAAGGTAACGTCCCTGTCCATGCCTGCTGGACCATGAGTCAGCGGTAATATGCACCTTACCGCTGACCGCCCTGTCCAGCGAGGCCAAGACATTGCCTTCCACATGCCGGTAGAGAGCTGGAATCGCCTTCCGTGAGAAAAAGTGGCGTTTGGGAACCTGCCACTGAGGAACCGCACATTGCACAAACTCACGGAAGGGGGCCGAGTCTACCAACTGAAAAGGCAGCAGTTGAGGCGCTAGCAATTTAGCCAAGCTAGCATTCAACCGCTGGGCATGTAGATGGCTGGGAGTGAACTTCTTTCAACGGTCCAGCAGCTGGGGCAGGGAAATTTGCCTGCTAGAATCAAACGTCGGTGTACTGCTAGCAGAGTGCCCACAAGTACTTGGCTGTGACACACCTAATTCTACACCTTCATTCCTCTCAGTGCAGGTTTCATAGAGGACTGAAGGTATAGTGGGGTTGGAGATCCCAGCTGATGCGGTGCAAGGAGAGGTCCGCTTTGTTCTTTGGTGTGGGTCTTTAAGGTAGGCTTGCCAACGAGCTGCATGGCAGGTCAACATATGTCTGGTCAAGCATGTGGTGCCCAAGCGGGTGATGTTTTGGCCACGCGATATACGCTTGAAACATATGTTGCAAACAGCAGCTGTGCGATCTGATGCACTCGACTCAAAAAAGGCCCACACCAAAGAACTTTTTGAATAACGGGCAGAGGCAGCGCCCTGCACAGGCGGAGCTCTGCGGTGTGATTCCGTCGGTGTGCTGCCCTTACGCTGGCCCCCCAAGGGCATCCTGCCTCGTTGGAGATGTGCATCCTCCTCCTCCTCCTCTCTCCTATTAGGCACCCACGTGGAGTCAGTGACCTCATCATCCCCTCCCTCCTCATCACTGGAGCCAATCTGGCAGTATGCTGCAGCTGCTGGAACATGACTGCCAGATTGGTGTCCTTCTTGAGCATCCCCTCTCTCTGCTCTCACGCTACTGCCTTCCTCTAGCTGGGTATCATCATCAGACCCTTTGAAACGCTGGGCATCCTCCTGGAGCATGTACCCAACACTGTGCTCAAACAGTTCGGGGGACTCCTCAGGAGGACATGGTGGGTCTAGGGAAGGAGTGACTGATGATGACGACATTGATACCAGGGATGAGGACGCTTTGGCAGCTGCTTTGCCAGTACCCTGAGCCTGGGTGAGAGAGGATGAGGGGGATGAGGAGGGCTTGGTCATCCACTCTACCAAGTCTTCGGTATGATGCGGCTCAACACGTCCAGCTGCCGAAAAGAAGGACAAGCGTGTCCCATGGCCACGTGCTGATGGCGATGCACTGCGTCCACGACCAGCACTGTTGTCTCTAGACACAGAGCCTGCTTGCCCTCTTTTATTGGCTCCTGACTGTCTGCCTCTCCTTGTTTGCCTTCCAGACATTCTAATGGCCTGCAGGGAGATGGGAAAACGAGCAATAAGGCCTAGCTTCAGGAGTATATTTTGCAGGAATTACACTACGCCTGCTGTAAGTGCTGCAAATGCCTGTTGGTGTAACACACTAGGAAAACATAGAAATACGGCCTAGCTTCAGGAGAATATTTTGCAGGAATCACACTATGCCTGCTGTAAGTGCTGCAAATGCCTGTTGGTGTAACACACTAAGAAAACACAGCAATACGGCCTAGCTTCAGGAGTATATTTTGCAGGAATTACACTATGCCTGCTGTAAGTGCTGCAAATGCCTGTTGGTGTAACACACTAGGAAAACACAGCAATATGGCCTAGCTTTAGGAGTATATTTTGCAGGAATCACACTACGCCTGCTGTAAGTGCTGCAAATGCCTGGTAGTGTAACACACCAGGAAAACACAGCAATACGGGCTAGCTTCAGGTGTATAATGTGCAGGAGGCACACTACGTCCGCTGTAAGTGCTGCAAATGCCAGGTAGTGTAACAAACCAGGAAAACACAGCAATACGGGCTAGCTTCAGGTGTTTAATGTGCAGGAGGCACACTACGTCCGCTGTAAGTGCTGCAAATGCCTGGTAGTGTAACAAACCAGGAAAACACAGCAATACGGGCTAGCTTCAGGTGTTTAATGTGCAGGAGGCACACTACGTCCGCTGTAAGTGCTGCAAATGCCTGGTAGTGTAACACACCAGGAAAACACAGCAATACGGGCTAGCTTCAGGTGTATAATGTGCAGGAGGCTTAGCAACAATGACACTGACACTGTCCCCTGCCTATCCTTCTCTCTCCCTGCACACAAGGTTTAGCAAAGAATATGACACTGACACTGTCCCCTGCCTATCCTTCTCTCTCCCTACACACAAGGTTTAGCAAAGAATATGACACTGACACTCTCCCTGCCTATCCTTCTCTCTCCCTACACACAAGGTTTAGCAAAGAATATGACACTGACACTCTCCCTGCCTATCCTTCTCTGTCCCTACACACAAGGTTTAGCAAAGAATAGATTTGACACTGTCCCTGCCTATCCTTCACTTTCCCTGCTCCGGAACACACTACATGAGACCGCCGCACTGGCGGCCTTTTATAGTGTGGGGCGTGTACTAAACCCCCTCAGCTATAATTGGCCACAGGCATCCTGCCTGTGGCCAATCATTGCTCTCCTCGCTGCTGGCGCTGTGATTGGCCAAGCATGCAGGGTCACAGTGCATGCTTGGCCAATCACAGCGCCGGGATTGCACTGCGATGGCGCAGTGTATTGTGGGCCGTTCGCGTCACTCGAATTTGGAGCCAACGGCCCAAATCGTTCGTTGTTCGCCGAACGCGCGAACAGCCGATGTTCGAGTCGAACGTATGTTCGACTCGAACACCGAGCTCATCCCTAATAGAGTGATAAAAAGTTACAATCTCTCATAGGTGTTAATTGATATCCATGCACTAACGGCTAGATCCCCCTCACTTCCTGTACCAGTGACAATTTAAGGGATAGCTTCAGTATGTTAACGAAACAGCATAGATTATCACGGGTTCGGCACCAGTCATTGATTGTTATGACATCATGGTCTGTGTCATGCTCAGAACAAAACCCTCAGCTCATCACAAAAGCAATGCACATGCACCAGCCAAGCTTCAGGCCAACTCTTCTGCACATAAGCAGGCAATGTGCACAGCCTTAATTATTCATGAATAATTCAATAATAATTCATAATGCAATAATAATTCACAATTCAATAATAATTCAGAATGCAATAATAATTCACAATTCAATAGTAATTCATAATAATCTAAATTCAAGAACAACATTTTTAAATATTACAGCCAATCCATTCTTATGTGTGTGGCTGCATTCTTTTTCAGGCTTATTTTTTTTTTATCTGTTCAGCCTGCGAGTAACACCCATCCTGTCCTACATGACCTAGAGTGACAATGCTCACTAACTGTTGTGTATTTATAGGGGAACAGTATTGTGTCCCTAATACAGAACTACAGAACACCTGCCCCTCTCCTTATCTCTATAGCATAGCAAAAGATGTTCTGTAGTTCAAAGAGAAAACTGTGAATGATAAGGTCAGCACAGGCAGAGTGCACAAGAAGGTATTAGCTCACAAGATTTCTGGCAGGATTGACGGCTCTTTTACTTTCACTTATCAAAAAAAAGACATAACAAAACACTTTCAATGGTATAATTATCAGACCAAAAAAGGAGCAAATAAGAGAAGTTCATTGTTAGGATGTATATTAACTGTACTTTCTCCACTTTTTGCAACTCTACATGAAAGATCAAGAGTCAATGAGTGTGAATGGCAGCAAACAGACTCTAGAAGTGTGAATGTGTGCATGTGGAGATTAAAATCATCACTCCATGGAATATTCTGCCTAATAGCGCGTACACACGACCATTTTTCATGACGAGAAAACTGTCATTTTTTTATTTGGTCATTAAAAATGATCGTGTGTAGGCTCCAGAGCATTTTTCATGACGTGAAAAATTACCATTAAAAATTTGGAACATGCTCTAATTTTTCACGTCGTCGTTTTTCTCGTCATGAAAAACGGCCGTGTGTAGGATTTAATGACGTGAAAAAAATGCGCATGCTCAGAAGCAAGTGATGAGACAGGAGCGCTCGTTCTGGTAAAACTAGCATTCGTAATGGAGATAGCACATTCGTCACGCTGTAACGGACTGAAGAGCACGAGGCTGAAAAGCGCGAATCATCTCTCACCAAACTTTACCAACACGAGGATCAGCAAAAGCAGCCCAAAGGGTGGCGCCATCCGAATGGAACTTCCCCTTTATAGTGCCGTTGTACGTCACCGCGCTTTACTCAAGTATTTTTTTCCACGCATTTTTTTCCACGATAGTGTGTAGGCAAGGCAGGCTTGAGAAGAATCACGTCGAGAAAAACTCAGTTTTTTTCAATGACATTAAAAACGGTCGTGTGTACGCGGCATAATACCTGGAATGTCATTACAGAATAAGACAATGTATCCGATTACGTGGAAAGCAAACATTAATGCCTGAAACAGCACACATGTGAAAAATTACCAACAGGTAAACTTATAGTTTTGTTTAAAGCCTGTTAGTTTAGGGGAGAGGAGAAGCAGTTTTACTTACCTGATCCTCTGCTCCCCCAGCAGATGGTGCTCCCCCATGCTCTGGCAGAGGACTGTCCCTCTGCGTCATCATGTCCAATGGAAGGCTACAGACTATGCATTTGTTTTGATGACGTCAGGACCTTAGACCACTGAAGCATAGGGTAGAACAGTAGCGGACACTCATGCAGGGAGCAGGGGTGCCTCCCCTCTAATCCATGCACCCGGCCCTTAATCTACATGCAGGGCGCCAGGCGGATGGTTTTCAATGTGTTTTCTTTTTTTTTTTAAGCACATGATTAGAGCCTGAGGCTCTAGTTGGCTTCAAAATGGGTGGACTCCAGGCCCAGAGAACTGAGCCCAGAGCCCACCCAGTTGTGTGACAGTAGCGAATTAATAAGACCTGATTGGCCATGAGCCCTAGGTCCTAAGTCCTACCTTGACTCGGTAGGAGACGCAGGGGGGAGGGAAGCTGCCGAAGCCGCAACCTGGATAGGGTAAGTGTGGGGCTGGCGGGGGGCCTGGCGGGCAATGGACGAGTAATGCGGCGATTGAGCGACGGGGGGGGAGTGGCGATCGAGCGAGCGTCGGGTGGGGCGGTGGTTGGCTGGCTGGGGGGGGGGGGTCTGGAGGCTGGCTGGATGGCTTCTGGGGTAGAACACACTGCAAGACCAATTTAGGACCAGTCTAGCAAGGAGCAGAGGGTCCAGTAAGCAAATCTTCTTTAGCAAGTTCCTAGGCCTAAGCAAGCAATTAACTCTAGCAGTACAGGCACAGCCCCACTGCAAAGGATAATTTTATTTTTTTTCCTGAGTCGGGCTTTAATGCCAGACTCCAGCAAACCGCTAAATACACAGAGGACATGTATATATTTTTGAACTATTTTACTGCCAAAAGATTTGTAATTCTGTTTAGTTTTATGTGATACAACATATATTGCCAGACAAGACCAGGCTGGTGACCGCGCACTTCTCTTCTGCAGCTATGTAACACAGATGGTCAACCACCTACCCACTGAGTATTACTACTGATCAGATCATTGAGATTCATTCCCACAAGGAGGGTATCACTGTGCTCACTCCTCCTGCCAGCAAGCTTTTGGCGTTAGATTGACAGCACTGCAAAGGGGATGGCACAGGGGATGGCACAGGGGATGGCAGGGGGCCAATGAGAAGAGATTGAAGCTCTGATTTAAAAATACATTTATTTATTTTTTTATTTATTTTTTATGAATACATAACTAAATGAAATGGTGATCTTTTATTTCCCCACCTGGGGTTGAGTTTTAGCTTTAGAAACAATTGTGCCACCATTGAATATTTTGGCTTACTTTTCCTGTTTTGTTAACACAAATTGGCATTTACATATTACAACTGGAGCACAATGCCTCTCCTTTCAATTAACAGAGACCAGCCACCAGGATCCAGTCTTATTATTACTCTCAATATGGATTTTTTGGCTAAAACATGTGTTTAAAAAAAACGACACCACATAAAAGATTTATTTTCAAACAAAAGTAACCGATGTCAAGGGTTCTCTATCTAGCCATATTGTACAGCTCTGATTCACAGTAGGTGTCTGGATGAAAGACTGACTATTGTACAACGCATTCAGACGTTCTGCAATTTTTATATTGGAGCAGACGTGTACTGGGAAGTACTATGAAAAGCTGAAATGCATTAACCTATAACCTGGCTAATGTATGAAAAATAGGTGTGAGTTATACAGTTTACGAGTTTGAATGGAATGAATAGATGGATGCTAGCTTTTGGCTTATCATAGACTAGACAGTTGGAAATAAAAATGCCTTGTCACTGTTATTCTCATTGTAATAGAAAGTAATTCTGTGACTGAAAACATCACATTCACCTAAAAATCACTAAAATGTCTATAGACGTACAATGACTGTTAAATTGGTCACAAAAAAGAACTATTTCTGTTATTCATGTCTGTAAATAACACCTGTAAAACCAGCACTTTCTACCATCACCATGTGGAATTTGTACCATCTGCAAAGTGCACATTAGCTCCCATCCATCCTCATGATAATATGGAATATAGACCTGTCAGGGTGGTCGGTGAATGGTGCGCTGTGGGCTAATAAAGTTTACTACACTTTCCTGGCTGTGAAGTCTTTAGTAATGCACTTATCTCCAGACAACAGTCTATTGTCTCCTATTGCCCTGACTGCTCAGACTCCACATTTCTCAAGCTTCTAGCAAGCTTTTAAATGAGTCTGCAGTGCAGTACATTACATTGGGGCAAAAAGATGGGCAGTCAATGTGTCAGTAAAGTCAGGACACTGTCTACGCTCTCCCTGTGCTTGCATGGACTTCCTTTGGGTACTTTACGTTCCTCCTACTCTTCAAAGACTCAAACGTCTATTTCCCAAAGACAACCTCTGGATATGACGCTGAGCACGTGCACTCATCTTCTTTGGTCGACCATGGCGAGGCCTGTTCTGAGTGGAACCTGTCCTGTTAAACCGCTGTATGGTCTTGGCCACCGTGTTGCAGCTCAGTTTCAGGGTCTTGGCAATCTTCTTATAGTCTAGGCCAGTGATGGCGAACCTTGGCACTCCAGGTGTTTTGGAACTACATTTCCCATGATGCTCCACTACACTGCAGAGTCCATGAGCATCATGGGAAATGTAGTTCCAAAACATCTGGGGTGCCAAGGTTCGCCATCACCGGTCTAGGCCATCTTTATGTAGAGCAACAATTCTTTTTTTCAGATCCTCTGAGAGTTCTTTGCCATGAGGTGCCATGTTGAACTTCCAGTGACCAGTATGAGAGAGTGAGTGCGATAACACCAAATTTAACACACCTGCTCCCCATTCACACCTGAGACCTTGTAATATTAACGAGTCCCATGATACCGGGGAGGGAAAATGGCTAATTGGACCCAATTTGGACATTTTCACTCAGGGGCGTACTCACTTTTGTTGCCAGCGGTTTAGACATTAATATCTGTGTGTTGAGTTATTTTGAGGGGACAGCAAACTTACACTGTTAAGCCTCATACACACGACCGGTTTTCTCGACGAGAAAACTGCTGGGAGAGCTTTTTGCCGTGAAAACCGTTCGTGTGTATGCTTTCTCGTTGTGAAAACTGCCGGAAATCCCTGCGAGAAAAATAGAGAACCTGCTCTCTATTTTCTTGTCGTGATTCCCGTCGGACTATTTCCCGTCGTGAAAATCGGTCGTGTGTATGCTTGTCCGAGGGGAAAAAAAACACGCATGCTCAGAATCAAGTATGAGACGGGAGCGCTCCTTCTGGTAAAACTAGCGTTCGTAATGGCGATAGCACATTCATCACGCTGTAACGGACTCAAAAGCACGAGGCTGAAAAGCTCGAATCGTCTCTCACCAAACTTTTACTAACACGAGATCAGCAAAAGCAAGCCCAAAGGGTGGCAGCATTGGAATGGAACTTCCCCTTTATAGTGGCGTTGTACGTGTTGTACGTCACCGCGCTTTAGAACAACGGGATTTTGAATGTCAGTCTGTACGCAAGACAAGCTTGGCAGGAATTCCGCCGGGAAACCCGACATTTTGTTTTCCGTTGAGAATCCCGGTCGTGTGTACAGGGCTTAATACAAGCTGTTCACTCGCTACTTTACATTGTAGTAAAGTGTAATTTCTTCAGTGTTGTCACATGAAAAGATATAATAAAATATATACAAAAATGTGAGGGCTGTACTCACTTTTGTAAGATACTGTATATACAAAAAATGTGAAAATGTGAAAGGTTGCTCTGTCTCATAAACAAAGAAAAAACCCTTTTAAAAATATATAGCAAACACAGTGTATCAACTAGTGATAAATAAAGTGTCCTTGTGTATCAAAAATGATTCCATTAGTATTCCACCAACTGGATGTGCTATCCACCGTTCCCAATGATAATAAAGCATAAGAATCCAAATGAAAATTAAATTGGCCTTTTGCCAACTTCCGATGATCTCTAAATTATAAGAGATCATCTAACGCTTGAGGTAACAAAATGCCGATGCCTGGCCACATCCTCTGTGTGTCTCCCGACCTCCAAGATGGATGGATGGATCTGACAGCTCCAGGCTCAGCATCCCAACAACTCTCACTATGGACTCCACACTGAGGCTGGATTCACACCTATGCAGTTTTAGTGCTTTTTGCATTTTGCAAATTTGCACTACAGTCCATTTAACATAGTTTCCTATGGAACACGTTCTGTAGTGCAAATCTGCAAAATGCAAAAAGCACTAAAAATGCATAGGTGTGAATCAAGCCTGAAAGTGTACTCCACAGCATCCCAGCACAGCTTGCCTCACTCAAGATGATCACTGTGCTTCACTCAGGTGTGTGTGCAGGATAAGGGAACATAGAAAGAGAGCTCATCGCATAGTATGTGAAAACAGGGGGTTTATTTAAGCTAAAATATGTGCTCACAACAGAGATAATAATATTAGGAAGTAGAGAGAGGATGATCCAGCATGGAGATCACCAACAAATTTGGATGCTCATCATGTCACAGCTCCCATCACCTTCCAATATGTTTTCCCTTAACAGGCTAGGTCTGGGAATGGAGGATGGAGCTGGGATGTCATGCACTGATTTTTAAAGCAACCGTGATACCGGAAGTGAATTGCATAGCCATGTTGACCGGGGTCACATCATATCCAAGTGTGCAACCAAGTATTGAAGTTCCTAACATATAAAAATAAATCATAATAAGGCAGTCGCTTCCTATATCACAAAAGTACATTTAATAGTATAATGATATAAAAATATAAAAAGCGTAAACAATATTTTCGAGACGTCAACGATTATAAATTGAATAACGTTCTTAAATGGCAAAATAAATTAGGAGAGGGAAATACTGATATTTCAATCCTCCCCACCACTCATAATGGAGAACCCCCCCCCCCCCCACTGGGATAAGAAATAAAAATGTCTCCCATGATAAAAAAGAAAAAAAGGGAGAAAGGTTGAGGATGGAATTGCCCCTTAGTCCCAGACAGAATGGATATTTCCATCAACCCTTTCTACCTATGCATAGAGATTATACCCCACCTGGAGGGAGACGGGGTGGAAAGTTTCAACGAGGTAAAACCAGAGGAGGTCCCCCTAAATACCAAAACCAAAGAGGAGGGGCCAAGGGCATTACTCTTCCCCACATCATGGGGACAGGAATTCATACACCATGTCCCCCTATAGGGAAAACAGAGGGAATTATCCACCCCAAGAGGCTCAAATGAATAACTCAGGAGGATATAATGCACCCTCTATCTCCTACACATATGATTCCTCACAAATCGCTACACACAATACGTTTAAACCACTCATTCAGCACGGAGATGAGAACACTATGAGTGAAGATGAAGGGGATGAGGATGAGTATGAAGGAGAATATTATTACTCTGAAGTCGCTTTATAGATGACGCCTTCTTTATTTGGAAAGGGGATGTTAATTCCCTAAAACAATTTATAGCAGATTTAAATTCAAATACATGGGATATCAGGTTTACCAATGAATAGAATGATTCGGTTATTTGTTTGTTAGACCTTGTGATATATAGAGAGGGTGATCAGCTGTTGACGAGGACTCATTTTAAAAGTACTGACCGAAATGGTTTTATACCTCAGGATAGCTGTCACTATCCCACATGGCTTAAGGCAATTCCCGAGGGACAGTTCCGACGAATTGACGCAACTGTTCTAAAAAGGAGGACTTTCTTCTGATGCAGGCTGGGGAATTGATAGATTTCTCCAGAAAGGATATTAATAATGCACATTTTTTTAGGCATTCTTCTATTTGAGTGATCACATCTGATAAACTCATCAATGGGGCTTTTAATACAATGGATATATATACGTTTCCTTCTATTAATATATTTACTACTTTATATTTATCACTAGATTTTTGACCTCTTAGTCCTTGGTGTGGGTCCACCTGCTGGGTTGGGTCTCCTTTTCCTGCCCCCCCCCTTTTGTGGTCATTGGGGTTGTCCGTTCCCATCTCCATTCCTTCTGGGCAATGCTCAGCCAGCACTGCCATATCCCTCTGTTTTTAAAGTCTTGATGATATATACCGAGACACCTGCCTCTATATGGTTAGTAGACAGACACCTGATCTACCTAATGTATTGACTGTTTGCTGTTCATACTTACTTGTACACATTTTGCATTCATACACTTGTATGTTATTCATTGTTCTCTGTTCTACTTCATAAACTGTAGAGATCATAAATACTTCCACCACTTTCTCCTGATGAAGAGGAATAAAGGCATGACCTCAAAACGTGTTGGGTATCACTCTATATACCTGTAGCGCCCTCCTCACTCCCCTCTTTCTCTTCAGCTCGTCTGTCTCTTGTCTAGGGGTATCTTTCAGAGGGGAAGGGAGCGGGGACACCACACCTGGCCTTCACCACAGGTGTCAGTGTGATATAAGCAAAGTTCTTTTACCTTCGGGTCAGTGCTGTGCACCTGGAGCCTCCACCAAGAGTTACCTTGAACAATGTCTGTCAGGAAATGAGCCCCACACCATTAAAGTCCAACACTCCTTTATTCTTCTTGAATGAACACAATCAGTTGAACTCCCTTGGTAGAAACAGAACAGAAAAGGAGGTGTGGATGCTAATAGGCCCAGACACAATATGTTCTCCACTTTCCTCCCTGAAAGTGGGTTGCATTCTCTGAGCGAGGGGGAATTTCCTTCCAAGCGGTCTCCGATGAGAGACTCACCCGTCACTGGCAGTATGCTGCACCAGGTCTTCGAGTGAGGAGCTCCCCCCGGTCCATTACGCCTTCCGGATTCGGGTACCCACTCCCGGGGTTCCCTAGGATCTCCTTCCCTCACGGAACTCAGTGTTGGGCACTGAGCTCCAGACCTCCATCCGAGTACCTCACCCCAGGCTAAAGGTGCCTGGGATGGAACACGACCTCCGGCTGTCCTCTAGGCCTAGGCCCGCCTAGAGAACTGACACGAACCACCGTCCACAGGCTGAAGGTGCCTGGGACTCGACCCCGTGACAAAGATGGCCGGCCCCTTTATACCCTCTCCCAGCAAGCACGGCGGGTTCCCCGCCCCACCATACCGCTGCCGAGGGAGGACAAAAAGGAGGCGCGACACACAGCAATGATTTAACCCCAGCCCAGAGTGACAGCGCCACCTGCTGGGCTGCAGGGAGTTACACATCACTAATGTCTCTGCCAAGTTCAAATTTACACCCGGGAAAGTACATACCCGCTACATACTAATTTAAGAGTGATTCATAATAGTGGTTATGATTTCATGATAAACAACTTGTCATATATTTTATATCTATTTCTGTACTCTGTTTGACACAACTATTGAAGTGTCTTTTACATGTTTGCTGTAATAAAAACTATATTTTTTAAGTAATCTCTTTACGCCCTTTTGGAGTTATTGCCCTTTAAAGTCCCATCAGAGGGTCAGTTTTCTGTTTTGTTTCCCATATTAGGGATGCGGGCAATCTCTCCTATACCCCACTAGAATTGAACTTTTCCATTTCTCCCTCATAAGGCTGAATTCACACCTATGCATTTTTAGTGCTTTTTGCATTTTGCAGATTTGCAATACAGAACGTGTTCCATAGGAAACCATGTTAAATGGACTGTAGTGCAAATCTGCAAAATGCAAAAATCACTAAAAATGCATAGGTGTGAATCCAGCCTAACAGAGCCTGGGCAATTCCTCAAGACCAGTGGCTCGCTAAAGGCAGATACAACAAGCCTCCTCTCCAGGGCCTTCATAGGAAGAGACTTAATTTTCTCCACCATCACTCACCGGTGCCGAAGAATTTTCAGGCATGGAGCAACATAAGTCAGGAGATCACCCTGTTGGACCCTCAGGCTTTTCACTGGCCCACCATTCTCCCTGCTCTGCAGAAAAGGCTCAAATCAGGACTGGAAAATACCAACCCATCCAGGTGGTTCCTTTGCCAACATGTTACCAAAATTATGTTTCAAAAACATCAGAGAAAAGAATACCCCTGGGTTGACCATACCTGGGCCACCCATTTGCCTGAGAAGGTAGGTTACAGACTTCTTAATGAGGTTCAGTCTGTTCCCCCATAACAGCTGAAATAAACAGCTGCAGATCTTCGCATAGAGAGACATGGGCAAAACACAGACAGAGCTGACATACAGAAATACTGGGATCACGCAAGTTTTAATCGGGTCAATCCTTTCCCTGTAAGACTGTAAGCTCCTTGATCGCAGAGACTGATGTGAATGTACAGTATGTAAAGTGTTATGTAAATTGTTGACGGTATATAAATATCTGTAGTAAATAAACAGTTGCCTAGTGGCCCTAATCCCATGTGTAGCGGCCTCACCCCGACCTCTTTAGCTAGGGGTATGTCGAGCGACAGAGTGAGGTGCGCTACGGCCCATGTCCTCCCCATGGCTGTGGGTGAGGTGAAGGCCAGTACCAATCTTTTCCTCGGGCCAAATGTGTGCTGGTTATGAGGGTCAGTCCTTCCGTGCCAGAATCTCCCTTTGTTCCCATCAACAGAGTCCATACACCCATCAAAGTCCAACTCAGGTTTATTGCGTATCTCCACATACAGTCAAATGCAACGGCATTATACGATGGGGAAGCAGGTCGAGGCACTCGTACAAGCTCCTAGTCCCTACACTCCCTGTGCTATGACCAGGGGTTGCAGGAGTCTTGATGAAAGCTCCTCCGCTGCGCTGTAGCCCCTATCAGGGGAAGATGTCCTCCAAGGGAGTTACCGAAGGCCCATCCGTCACCGGGTTGACACTGCACCGGGTCTTCGGACGGGTGACCTCCCCAGCCTCCTCACCTCAGATGCGGGTCCCCTCGCAAGGGGCGCCCTGGAGCAACTTCACCCTCGCGGGACCCAGTCGGAGTCACCGGGTCCCAGGCCTCCTCAATAGTACCTCACCCCAGGCTGAAGGTGCCTGGGATGGACTCCATCTTCATTCCGGCCAGGCCTAGGGCGCCTAGGCCGGAACCTTGAACCGCCCGCACCCAGGCCTAAGGTGCCTGGGTGCGTGAAGAGATGATCCCCCAAAAAGACCTCGTGGCGAGGGCATCTCCCCCTTTTATCTCCTCCCATCGACACCACGGCGGGTTCCCCGCCCCAGCCGTACCATCTCCAGGAAGGGACAAAAAGGGTAGCACTGTGGTAGTGATTCTACCTCGAGCCTGTAGGTACGTCGCCACCCACAGGCCAAGGAGAATATTGCACCACCCAATCCTCCACGAATAACAAAAAGGGTCTAATCCCTGACATAATTACACACCTGGGTCTCTCTACCCCCAGGTGTATCCCACTAACTTTGAAGACCCCGCTACACACTCCCCCTTGTGATTTGACGCTGGTCCCCAGCGTCAGGTGCACACCCATGTCTCCCAAGGAGTGGTGACATGAAGTGGGCTCCAGAGGCTATCCCTCAAATTTTGGATACTGTGTGTGCCAAGACCTGCTCCAGGGAAAGGGAACTATAAAACATTAAAACTTTTTGTATAAAACATCTGTCATGTACACATATACAATCCCTCCCGTCACTGTCTAAGAACCACCCCATACTCAGTAGTCTTGACCGACGAATCTCCTGCAGAAGGGAAACAACAAAAAAAAACACATCCTAACACTCTGTGTTAACTTGGCATGAGTGGGTCCGTCAGCCGAGAGACCAACTCACTCCAATAAGTAAGTAATGCATGTGTAACATTTCAAACAACCGTTGCACAACACTGCCACCTGGTGACAGCGCTGCGGTAATGACACTTGGTGAGATCTTCATTCTTCCTGCTTTCCTACTCTGACTCTACCCCAAAAGTCTCTGCCTTTGACACATGAAGAAAAGGGAGAAAAAAAAACAACAGCTCCCAAGTCTCCAGTGAGTAAAAGAAAAGCCCAAATCAAAACAAAAGTAGGGCACAGTTCTAGGCGTCTGGGAATGTCTCTTCCAGAAAGTTTCAACAGCAACAAGATAGGAGCTCACTTCTCCTATAAGTAGAACCTTGGATCCGGCAGAAACAGGGGCTTCAGGTGCCCGTCAAACACGTCCACCGAATACTCGACATCCTCTCCTTCTTTCCTGCAGATGAGCACCTTATCGGCATGAATATGGCGCCCAAGTCTCCAATCAGCTCTTCATCATACCACCTTGGTCGCAGGACCTCGACTTCATACAATAAGTCCCGAGGCAAGTAGGGGTACTCCCACCCATATTCACGGGCGACTCTCTGGGAGAAAAGTCTCTGCAACCTGGCTAGAGGCGGCATCACATCTCGCTCACCTTCTCCTGGCTGCACGATGGCCTCCGGGTGCCGAGGTACCTTCACCATCTCGGGTTGCTTTGTCTTTGGTGCCCGCAACGAAGCACGCTGCATCCCCACCATCAGAGCGGGTGATGTAGTTGAATGAGGAAAGTTGGCCCGAGGACTAGATTTCCTCGGGAACTCCGGGGCCTTCACCCGGAGCGTACTGTCTTCTATGGACATGGGGGAATCCTGCGGTTTACTCAGCACAGGTAGTGGGCGTCTGTCCCAGCCCTTCCGGTGAAACAGTTCGTCTATCTCTCCGTCATCCCCACAGTCTGACAATGACTCTAGGTCGGAGGTGTCATACATCTCCGCGGGAAGGTAGTCTCTAGAGGACGGAAGGCTACCCTCCCTTGCGGGCTCCACCGACGGTGGACCCCCGACACCTCCAACCAACACCACAGTCCCAACCCCTGGCTCACCTGGACCTTCTGAAGAACTGGGATGTCCGGGACTCTCTTCTCTACCGGCGCCATCCAGGCCAGGCAAGCGGCGGGGTGAAACTCGACCACGACCATAGGATGCCTGTACCAGGCCGACTTTCCTCTTCGGAGGTGGGAGCAGGGAGTCTGTAGTGACCGAAGCAGTGTCCTCGGATTTTTCTCTCTCAGTCTCTGGTTGGGCAGTCACTTCGCCCTGGTCAGCGCGTACGGGAACCTCCACAGAGGCTTTGATCTCTCCCTCCGGAGTGGCGGTTCCTGTGATGCAGTTGAGGCGTAGGGCCCGGGGCCTTTCCGTGTGTGGTTCAACCTCAAAAAGGAACTCCTTGCATGCCTCACATCGCCCGAATGGCTTTAGTTGGACCACCAGTCCCGAGCATCCGGGACAGATCACACCGAGGGCCTCCGTGTCTCTGCATGAATACAGAGCCAACTGTCCTCGGGGCCTGAGCCTTATCCCCGTGTCTGTAATGGGCGCAGCAAATGCAGTCATCTTGAAAGGATAAGGTACCGGCATCCACGGGGAGCCTGAGTTCACTCCGACCACTTGCTGCTCCATCACGCGCTGACCTCGCGCCGGAGTCTCCACGTGTATCTCCACACGTGGCCAGACTCCTCCCACGACTTGCACGTTTTCGTGGGCTTCCTTCAGTCTCCTCCCACGAATTGCGCAGTCATGGGGTGCCTCGTGGCGCAGTGCAGCAAAAGTCCCCACATGTAGTTCGTCACACGGCTGGACTCCTCCCTCTTCCCGCTCTTTCTGCATGGGCCTCTCCCGGTTTTTCAGAGAAATTTCCACGACTTCGAGCACAGGGACGCACTTTGGCCAAACACATGGCCGACCTGCTCGGACCTCCTCCGGGCAGCAAAG
Source organism: Rana muscosa (assembly GCA_029206835.1). Lineage (NCBI taxonomy): Eukaryota > Metazoa > Chordata > Amphibia > Anura > Ranidae > Rana > Rana muscosa. Next base: position 428,311,548 of record CM055121.1, on the reverse strand, counting down.
TTCAAACACAGCCGTTCCAAACCTCAGGGTCAACACACATTTCATCCCGGACTCACGAGCCCCCACGTGTAGCGGCCTCACCCCGACCTCTTTAGCTAGGGGTATGTCGAGCGACAGAGTGAGGTGCGCTACGGCCCATGTCCTCCCCATGGCTGTGGGTGAGGTGAAGGCCAGTACCAATCTTTTCCTCGGGCCAAATGTGTGCTGGTTATGAGGGTCAGTCCTTCCGTGCCAGAATCTCCCTTTGTTCCCATCAACAGAGTCCATACACCCATCAAAGTCCAACTCAGGTTTATTGCGTATCTCCACATACAGTCAAATGCAACGGCATTATACGATGGGGAAGCAGGTCGAGGCACTCGTACAAGTTCCTAGTCCCTACACTCCCTGTGCTATGACCAGGGGTTGCAGGAGTCTTGATGAAAGCTCCTCCGCTGCGCTGTAGCCCCTATCAGGGGAAGATGTCCTCCAAGGGAGTTACCGAAGGCCCATCCGTCACCGGGTTGACACTGCACCGGGTCTTCGGACGGGTGACCTCCCCAGCCTCCTCACCTCAGATGCGGGTCCCCTCGCAAGGGGCGCCCTGGAGCAACTTCACCCTCGCGGGACCCAGTCGGAGTCACCGGGTCCCAGGCCTCCTCACCTCAATAGTACCTCACCCCAGGCTGAAGGTGCCTGGGATGGACTCCATCTTCATTCCGGCCAGGCCTAGGGCGCCTAGGCCGGAACCTTGAACCGCCCGCACCCAGGCCTAAGGTGCCTGGGTGCGTGAAGAGATGATCCCCCAAAAAGACCTCGTGGCGAGGGCGTCTCCCCCTTTTATCTTCTCCCATCGACACCACGGCGGGTTCCCCGCCCCAGCCGTACCATCTCCAGGAAGGGACAAAAAGGGTAGCACTGTGGTAGTGATTCTACCTCGAGCCTGTAGGTACGTCGCCACCCACAGGCCAAGGAGAATATTGCACCACCCAATCCTCCACGAATAACAAAAAGGGGTCTAATCCCTGACATAATTACACACCTGGGTCTCTCTACCCCCAGGTGTATCCCACTAACTTTGAAGACCCCGCTACACATGATAAAGTCACATTATTTTGAAATTTGTCCTGCCATATTCCTGTCCTAAAGAATCCAGGATGTTCCCTCAAATGCTGTCTGTCTACTGGCCATCTCTTTTCACAACTTCCTGGATTCCCTGCATGCTTTGCGGCGTCTCCTCTGCTGTTAACTTTCCATTTCTAAGGACTACATATCCCATGGTACCTTACTGCTTGCAAGCAGTTATTTCTGTGCTGACTTCAGCTTCTGAAACTCCTCCTCTCAGCACCTTTAGGATGTGTGACACAGTAGTGCCTATTCACAGGGCATAGGCCTATGTGTCAAAGAAGTGTAGTAAGGTATACTACCACTATCTCTGATCTTTGTAAATTGCATAAATGCATCACCTGGTGTTGTAGAAAGACTCTTATTATGAATGCCTCGTCTCAGCTGGGTGGAGTAGAGCCTCCCTGTCTTGGCATGTGCACAACCACGTCAACATTAGATGCCAACTGGTCACCATTGTTTTTTTGTTTTTGTTTTTTTTCCACTTACCCTATGTCTGGCAAGGGACCTAAGCCTTTCTTGGAGGGATTTCAAGATGTTCTAAAGGCAACAGAATATAATTACACCGGAATATTCTATGTTGGCTTCTGGGGCTCTTTCCAATTAGACCAGCCTGGAGTAGCTCCAGCAGAAGCCTCCAGAGGGCACCATTGTAAGTTGTCCAAGCCACCCCAGCTGGCTCTCAGACTAGAAAGATTTTCTGCAGAGAAATCTTATTTATTATCTTAGAAACCTATTAATGCCCCCTCCCAATTTTCTTTCATAACACATTGGCTTAGTAGTTAACACAGTTACCATGCAGAGCTGGCTCCATGCAGAAGATTGTCAGTATGTATATTCTCTCTACATTTGTGCAGGTTTCCTCTGGGTGTTTCCCTGAAACGAAGGGTTAATTGGCTTCTGACCAAACTATACCCAGTGTTTGTATGTGTGAGTGCTTGTAATGCTATTGTAAGACATCAAACTGTAGCAATGACTCGTGTTAATGGTTCTACACGCTCATGTTTTATCATTGGGGGAAATAAATAAATAAAAATTCTCTCTCTGATTCACATTTTCTTATTACTCATGGGCCAAGCTCAAAGCCTTTACTTTGTTGCATGCTATAATGAACGCTGATTGCAAGGGTCAAGATATGGTGAGTGCTAACAACAATTTACTTGGTAAAGCTCTCCCATGCTTCCAATAGAGTTGTATATGTATTGTAGGCAGGCATGGCAGACTTCTGGCATTTACTATATGTACAAGCCCTTCAGCATTTTATAGAAATACAATGGTAGGAGATTGCTAAAAGACGTTTTGCAGTGGATGTCCACCTAACTAAGAACAATCCAAAAATGTGTGCTGAAAAAAATATGCCAGCTCTCATAACTGTCCCTCTTTAGGAAATGTTAGCTACATGTCTGTCCTGCTAACCTTCCGGCATTGCAGTAACTCAGTGAATCAGAAAAATCAAACAGCCAGTTAAACTAGAGTTATAGTGGTTGTAAAGTTTGAAGGTTCCTTTACCCTAATGCATTCTCTGTAATAAAGTAAAAAAAAAACTTCTATTGTCAGCTCCCACATGCCTTTTTGCAAACTCAAAATGTGCCATTTTGTTTTTTGCTGAAAGTAATGGCTTTCTTCTGGCCACTCTGCCATAAAGCCCAACTCTATGGAGCGTACAAACGGCTTATTGTCGTCTTATGTACAGATACTCCAGTCTCTGCTGTGGAACTCTGCAGCTCCTCCTTTTTGGATGATCTGTCACAAGAGTACACTTCGTTCTGCACTCTTGTGACCCGAGACACTCAGTCAGTCCAGACTCTGGATGAATCCAGACTTTACTGTCGGGATCCACCCAGATGCCTGACCAGAAGCTGGCTCAGCCTCTCAGTGCACTGCCGAGAGCCTGAGCCAGATGCTCCTACCCCTTCCTTAGCATGGTGGGGCAGAGCAGAGAGCCCGTGACTGCTATTCACCACTGTGCTCAAAGCAGACCAAGAACTGAGCAATCAGTGGTCTTTCATCACTCAGATCTTAGAGGCGGTGGAGGACAGCTGCAGCATCACACAGATGCTGCATCCACCTAGGTAAGTATGCAAGTTTGTTATTTTGAAATCCCATGCTTCTCTTTTAAAGACCACAGCACCCTAACCACCAAATACCTTTCCCATTGACTCAAAGTAATTTCACCCAAACTGCAAAATCAAAATTATTATTTGTTATCATCCCTACATTAGTGGCTCTAACAATGGAATATAGGTCTAAAACTGTATTTAAGATCAAGAAAAAATAATTATTTATTGCAGTTTTCCAGCCATTAAATATGGTGGCTGGATTACCTTTCTTTTTTCTTTCTTTCTTTTTTTTCTTTATTATAACTCAGTAATTCTGCCAGTATTAAGCCTCGTACACACGATCGGATTTCCATCGGACAAATCGGTGGAATTTTGTGCGAAGGGCGTTGGCCGTGATCTTGTTCTGCATACAGACAGTGAAACCTTGTCATCCAACAAACACAAACGTAGTGACTAGGGATGAGCTCGGTGTTCGAGTCGAACATAGGTTCGACTCGAACATCGGCTGTTCGCGCGTTCGGCGAACAACAAACGATTTGGGGCGCTCGCGCCAAATTCGAGTGACGCGAATGGCCCACAATACACTGCGACCCTGCATGCTTGGCCAATCACAGCGCCGGCAGCGAGGAGAGCAATGATTGGCCACAGGCAGGATGCCTGTGGCCAATTATAGCTGAGGGGGTTTAGTACACGCCCCACACTATAAAAGGCCGCCAGCGCGGCGGCCTCGTGTAGTGTGTTCCGGAGCAGGGAAAGTGAAGGATAGGCAGGGACAGTGTCAAATCTATTCTTTGCTAAACCTTGTGTGTAGGGACAGAGAAGGATAGGCAGGGAGAGTGTCAGTGTCATATTCTTTGCTAAACCTTGTGTGTAGGGAGAGAGAAGGATAGGCAGGGAGAGTGTCAGTGTCATATACTTTGATAAACCTTGTGTGCAGGGAGAGAGAAGGATAGGCAGGGGACAGTGTCAGTGTCATATTCTTTGCTAAACCTTGTGTGTAGGGGAGGGAAGGATAGGCAGGGAGAGTGTCAGTGTCATATACTTTGATAAACCTTGTATGCAGGGAGAGAGAAGGATAGGCAGGGGACAGTGTCAGTGTTATATTCTTTGCTAAACCTTGTGTGCAGGGAGAGAGAAGGATAGGCAGGGAGAGTGTCAGTGTCATATACTTTGATAAACCTTGTGTGCAGGGAGAGAGAAGGATAGGCAGGGGACAGTGTCAGTGTCATTGTTGCTAAGCCTCCTGCACATTATACACCTGAAGTTAGCCCGTATTGCTGCTTTTTCCTGGTGTGTTACACCAACAGGCATTTGTGGCACTTACAGCGGGCGGAGTGTGCCTCCTGATCATATTACACCTGAACTTAGCCTGTATTGCTGCTTTTTCCTGGTGTGTTACACCAACAGGCATTTGCAGCACCTACAGCAGGCGTAGTGTGATTCCTGCAAAATATACTCCTGAAGCTAGGCCTTATTGCTGGTTTTCCCATTTCCCTGCAGGCCATTAGAATGTCTGGAAGGCAAACAAGGAGAGGCAGACAGTCAGGAGCCAATAAAAGAGGGCAAGCAGGCTCTGTGTCTAGAGACAACAGTGCTGGTCGTGGACGCGGTGCATCGCCATCAGCACGTGGCCATGGGACACGCTTGTCCTTCTTTTCGGCAGCTGGACGTGTTGAGCCGCGTCATGCCGAAGACTTGGTAGAGTGGATGACCAAGCCCTCCTCATCCTCCTCATCCTCTCTCACCCAGGCTCAGGGTACTGGCAAAGCAGCTGCCAAAGCGTCCTCTTCCCTGGTATCAATGTCATCATCAGTCACTCCTTCCCCAGACCAACCATGTCCTCCTGAGGAGTCCCCCGAACTGTTTGAGCACAGTGTTGGGTACATGCTCCAGGAGGATTCCCAGCGTTTCGAAGGGTCTGATGATGATACCCAGCTAGAGGAAGGCAGTAGCGTGAGAGCAGAGAGATGGGATGCTCAAGAAGGACACCAATCTGGCAGTCATGTTCCAGCAGCTGCAGCATACTGCCAGATTGGCTCCAGTGATGAGGAGGGAGGGGATGATGAGGTCACTGACTCCACGTGGGTACCTAATAGGAGAGAGGAGGAGGAGGATGAGGAGGAGGCACATCTCCAAAGAGGCAGGATGCCCTCGGGGGGCCAGCGTAAGGGCAGCACACCGACGGAATCACACCGCAGAGCTCCGCCTGTGCAGGGCGCTGCCTCTGCCCGTTATTCAAAAAGTTCTTTGGTGTGGGCCTTTTTTGAGTCGAGTGCATCAGATCGCACAGCTGCTGTTTGCAACATATGTCTCAAGCGTATATCGCGTGGCCAAAACATGACCCGCTTGGGTACCACATGCTTGACCAGACATATGTTGACCTGCCATGCAGCTCGTTGGCAAGCCTACCTTAAAGACCCACACCAAAGAACAAAGCGGACCTCTTCTTGCACCCCATCAGCTGGGATCTCCAACCCCACTATACCTTCAGTCCTCTCTGAAACCTGCTCTGAGAGGAATGAAGGTGTAGAATTAGGTGTGTCACAGCCAAGTACTTGCGGGCACTCTGCTAGCAGTACACCGACGTCCGATTCTAGCAGGCAAATTTCCCTGCCCCAGCTGCTGGACCGTCGAAAGAAGTTCACTCCCAGCCATCCACATGCCCAGCAGTTGAATGCTAGCTTGGCTAAATTGCTAGCGCTTCAACTGCTGCCTTTTCAGTTGGTAGACTCGGCCCCCTTCCGTGAGTTTGTGCAATGTGCGGTTCCTCAGTGGCAGGTTCCCAAACGCCACTTTTTCTCACGGAAGGCGATTCCGGCTCTCTACCGGCATGTGGAAGGCAATGTCTTGGCCTCGCTGGACAGGGCGGTCAGCGGTAAGGTGCATATTACCACTGACTCATGGTCCAGCAGACATGGACAGGGACGTTACCTTTCTTTCATGGCCCATTGGGTCACTCTTTTGGCAGCTGGGAAGGATGCAGGACAAGGTGCAGTAGTGTTGGAGGTTGTTCCACTGCCACGTCTCCAAAATGCTACTACTGGTTGTGACACACCTCTGTCCTCCACCCCCTCCTCTTCTTCTTCCTCCATGGCCTCTTCCTGTGCTTTGTCCTCGGAACCAGCGGTGCTCCGTAGGCGTTCAAGGGGCTACGCAAGTACGCAGGCAAAAAGTTGCCATGCCGTGCTTGCGCTGGTGTGTTTGGGGGACAGGAGCTACACTGGGGCAGAGGTTCTGTCTGCTCTGCAGGGGCAGGCTGAGAGGTGGTTGACGCCATGCCAGCTTAAGCCAGGAATGGTAGTTTGCGACAATGGCACCAACCTCCTCTCCGCTCTCCGACAGGGACAACTGACCCATGTGCCCTGTGTGGCTCACGTCCTTAACCTGGTGGTGCAGCGGTTCTTGGGCAGGTACCCGGGCTTACAGGATGTCCTGAGGCAGGCCAGGAAAGTCTGTGTGCATTTCCGCAGATCTTATAATGCCAGTGCTCGCCTGGCTGAGCTGCAAAAGGAGTTGAACCTGCCCAAGAACCGCCTTATATGTGACATGCCCACCAGGTGGAACTCAACGTTGGCCATGCTGCAGCGGCTGCACACGCAGCAGAGGGCCATCAATGAGTACCTGTGCGACTACGGCACCAGGACAGGGTCAGGGGAGCTCGGTTTTTTTTCACCACGCCAGTGGGGCATGATCAGGGATGCATGCACTGTCCTGGCACCATTTGAGGAGGCCACGAGGATGGTGAGCAGTGACAGTGCATGCATCAGTGACACTGTACCTCTTGTCCACCTGTTGGAACATACGCTGCGTGGAATAATGGACAGGGCACTTGAGGCAGAACAGAGGCAGGAAGAGGAGGACTTCCTTGCCTCTCAAGGCCCCCTTTACCCAGACAGTGTTCCTTCTGTCCCACCCATCGCACAGGAAGAAGAGGAGGAGGAGGAGGATTGTGTCAGCATGGAGGTGGAGCCTGGCACTCAGCATCATCAGCAGCAGTCTTTTAGGGATGATTTACAGTCCCAAGAAACCAGTGGACTTGTACGCGGCTGGGAGGAGGTGGCTGCGGATCATGTCGTCCTTAGTGACCCAGAGGACTCCGGACTGAATGCCTCAGCTAACCTATGCTGCATGGCCTCCCTGATCCTGCAAAGTCTGCGGAAGGATCCTCGTATTCTTCGGATCAAGGAGAGGGACCATTACTGGCTGGCCACTCTCCTTGATCCACGGTACAAGGGTAAGGTTGCAGAGGGAGCAGAGGATGAGACAACTCCGGGAGGCCTTTCAGAAAGGTCTGTGCAACGCGTTCCCAGAGACTGGGAGGTTACAAACTCCTGGTCCTGGACAACGAGTTGCTGAGGCTTCGGTCAGTCAAAGAAGGAGCGGTGGGGAAGGTGGACGTCTGACCGATGCGTTCAGACAATTCTTTAGTCCGCAGCCCCAAGGTATGATCGGTTCCAGCAACCATCGCCAGCATCTGATATACATGGTGCAGGAATACCTAGGGGCAAGGTCAGACTTGGACACCTTCCCCACCGAAAATCCTCTGGCTTACTGGGTCTTGAGGATGGATCACTGGCCAGAGCTTGCACAGTATGCAATTGAGCTACTGGCCTGTCCTGCATTCAGCGTTCTTTCAGAACGCACATTCAGTGCTGCTGGAGGATTTGTCACGGATCACAGGGTGCGCCTGTCCACCGACTCTGTTGATCGACTGACCTTCATAAAGATGAACCAGTCTTGGATCACCACCAGCTACCAAACACCTGAAGCTGATATAACAGACTAATTTATTTTCAAATGTCACATCCCTTCAAGACTGATGCTGATGCTGAGAGACTGTCCTGTTATGTTGACTGACTATCCTCCTCCTCCTCAATGATCCAACTGATGATGATAGCTTGGAAGAACATTTTTGTTTCTGGGTGCCGCCACCAGTGGCTAAGGCCCAATTTTTCAGCCCCTGTTTAACAGGGGCGTGTTATTACAATTTTTTATGCAATGCTTTGCAGCAGGGCTCATTCCTGCACTCCAACTAGAGTATCTGGGAGAGGTTGCAGTGTCGTGGCACCAGCACCAGTGGCTAAGGCCCAATTTTTCAGCCCCTGTTTAACAGGGGCGTGTAATTAAAAATTTTGATGCAATACTTTGCAACAGGGCTCATTGCTGTGCTCCAAGTACAGTATCTGTGAGGGGTTGCAGTGTTGTGGCACCAGTGCCTAAGGCCCAATTTTTCTGCCCCTGTTTAACAGGGGCATGTAATTACAATTCTTGATCTAATAATTCACAGCAGGACCCATTCCTGCGCCCACCAAGACTAACTGTGAGGCCTTACAGTGTTGTGTCAACACCACCACCACCACCACCACCACCACCAAAGGCCCAATTTTTCAGCCCCTGTTAAACAGGGGCATGCAATTACAATTCTTGATCTAATAATTCACAGCAGGGCCCATTCATGCGCCCACCAAGAGTAACTGTGAGGGCTCACAGTGTTGTGGCAACACCAACATGTAAGGGGCAAATTTCAGCTGAGTATATGCGGCAGGCCCCTACTTTCAAACATCCAACTTACAAACGACTCCTCCTTGCAAACGGAAGGATACAACAGGAAGTGAGAGGAAATCTACCCCTAGGAAGGGAAATTCTCTCCTGTAAGAGTTAATATGGGAAAAAAAGTGTCTCCTCTCCACTGATGCTTTATCACCAATTCTAGTTTCAATAAAATCCCCAAATTTTCAAAACACATTTGTCATTAGGACGGAAAGTGAGGTGAACTGTTCTGAACAGGTGCACACTGCACAGACAGCAAAACAAATGTTACAGGGGTGATAACCCTTCCCTATGTTTTCCAAAAAGCTTAAAAATAGATTTTTTGGCTGGAGCTACACTTAAACAATGTACCTGTTCAAAATTACAAACAGATTCTACATAAGAACAAACCTACAGTCCCTGTCTTGTATGCACCGCCTGTATACGGCTGTTCAGAGTATATAGGGCCTTTTTTATTTTGTGTGCGGGGTTCCCCTTAATATCCATACAAGACCCAAAGGGGCTGGTAATGGGCTGGGGTAGGGGCTGTGATGGGATAGCTATGCCATTTTTCTTCATCCATATTACCGGGACCAGACATTACATTAAAGCCGCAAGCAGTTTTAAATGGCTTTTTTTCCTTTAGAAATGTCATTTTGTGCAGGGACAGTTCTAAACACGGGAAACACGTGGCACTTCACAGGCATACTTTAGACACCCCCCAGGTACGATATTTAAAGGAATATTTGACTTTTTTTTTCACTTTATGCATCATCAAAATGACTGCTCCCGAAAAACTTCAGTTTTTAAAACTTTTTTTTGCATTGATACATGTCCCCTGGTGCAGAACCCGGGTTCCCAAACCCTTTTTAGGACAATAACATGCATAATAGTCGTTATAATTAGCACTTTAGATTTCGAACGTTCGCATCCATTGTATTTAATAGGGTTCTAAAGTTCGTGCAAACTTTTGGTCCGTTCGCGGGTTCTGGTGCGAACCGAACCCGGGGATGTTCGGCTCATCACTAGTAGTGATGTACTAGACGTACTACGTGGTTTTTCAGCTCTTTAACGACACCCTTTGGGCAACTTCTGCTAATGATGTCTTATGGTTAGCATTGGTTCGGAGCATGCGTGTTTGTACTTTGGATTTTTTTCCGACAGACTTGTGTACACACATTTGTTGTCGGAAAATTTTAAAACATGCTATCCCACATTTGTTGTAGGAAATTCCGACAACAATTGTCCGATGGAGCATACAAACGGTCGGATTATCCGACAACATCCTGCCATCACACAATTCCTGTTGGAAAGTCAGATCATGTGTACGAGGCTTTATGCTTCCTGCCCTAGGGTGAGCAGCGTTGTCAAAAGGAATTTGTTAGAACTACAGAACACCCCACCTTCCCTCATCCCCATGACAGAAGGTAGAGGACTGTTCTGTAGTCCTGAGGATGCCTTGGGAGGGTTGGTATAGATTTATTTTACTTAATTATTTTTTTACATATCAAACAGAGATAACAAATGCTTTCAATTGTGTTTTTAACATGCCAAAAGGAGCAAATAAGAGAAAGGCATTGTTATGCTTTACATACACTTTGAGCATCTAGCTGGAATCAAATTGTTTCCGGGATAACCAAAAAGCATATTGTGGCAACCAATCTAAAAGAGTTCTATTCAAGCACACAATAAGAGTAATCTTTTGTCACATAACACATTTACATTGTGTCTACCTGTATTGTGTTCATAAAATACTCAAGGTTCACATTGGATGGACTGTTTACTTTGCAGCATTGTTACCAATCCATTTTTCCACAACTTTGTTAAAAATCATGAATGCATTTCTATTTTTTTTCCGGTAGACATGAAATAAAGTGATAATAATATCACAGCCTTTGTCATAAGAAGACTTATATCAACCATGGGCATACTGTTCTGCAGATGTCGAGTCAAAACATCCCTCTATTTGAGAGATACTGGTATCGCTGCTATTGTGTTGGATAGTGTGTCCCTCACCGCATGCATGTTGTGGTTCCTCCCACTGCAAAGCACAGTACATAGAGGTGAGCATAACAACAACAAATAACTAGAGCATGCTAGAGCATCACAAAGCTTCTGGTATCTCTTGAGTAGGGTGACCAGACATCCCTGGTTTTAGGGGACAGTCCCCGGATTGAGGACACTGTCCCCGGACCAAGTCTGTCCCCGGTTTTGTCCCCGGATTAGATTTGAACAGGGGCTGGGGCAATTTCAAAGACAGTCAGTGCAGAATTTAAAAAAAAACAATTCTGAATTACACCCCCCCGCTCCGCTCGCATGTTCTTCTGCCTTGGCTCAAGTCCCGGCCAGCCGCCTGCCTGCTTATTTCCTGCCTTCCCTGGGCTCAGCTGATGGTGTCCAGCAGCAGGAACAGAGGGGAAGCGGAACCGATCGTGGGGCTGCCAGTGCCTTCAAGGCTTCAACACAGGTGTGCTTTGGGGGTGTCGGTGATTAGACTACATTGCACTGTATCTGTCTCTCTGGCATATTGGTCATAAGTTCAGCACCCAGCAGCCATGTTATGTGACAGAGCCAGCCAGAGCCATGATAGAGCGCCTGCTGCCTGTGAGTTATCACAATGCTGATGATCTTAACCAGTTGCCGATAGCAGATTTATTGCTACAGGGCGGTCGCTCTGCGAAAGATCACGTATATACATGATCCTGCATTTCTTGGTACACCGGTACCCGCTGATCGTTATGTACATAGGCAGAAGTGTGGTCTGCCTATGTAAACAAGGCAGATCGCTGTTCTGTCAGTATGAAAGACATTGATCCTGTGTTCCTGCAAAGCAGGTACAGGGATCTATACCTTCCCTTAGTAAAAGCACCTCCCCACAGTGAGAAAACACTTGTTAGGTACACATTTAGCCCTTTGATTGCTCTATTTTATCCCCTTCCCAGCCAGTGTCATTAGTACAGTGACAGTGCATATTTTTAGCACTGATCACTGTATTAGTGTCACTGGTTCCCACAAAGTGTCACTTAGTGTCCAATTTGTCCGCCGCAATATCGCAGTCCCGCTATGAGTCACTGATTGCCGCCATTACTATGTAAAAAAAAAACATATGTCCCTGGATTTCATTTAAAAAATCTGGTCACCTTACTTTTGAGGAAATATAAGATTTTATATCCACCACCCAGGCAGGTAAGTATTGATCTTCTTTTACAGCTTGCTCAAGATCTCTCTTTTCACCAAGGCAACAGGGTCACTTTAAAGAGGAACTTTGGCCTACTCAAGGTTTAATAATGAGCAATAAATAAGCTATAAATGAGTGCTTGAGTTGCAAAGCTGTACTTGTCAAAGCATTTGTAGTTCTGTTCAGTCAGTCTTGTGATTCAGACACCTTCCAAATAGCGCAGCCAGATACTATCTCGCTTTCTCTGCAAAGTACCCTGCAGCTAAGCAATACATCCTGGTCCACCCAGTAAAACAAGAGCAGCAGTACACCAATAAAATCACATTTCCTCCTTTCCTCTGCACATTCACAGAAAACACTATACTAGTAATAGAGCCCAGTGTGCTGGTGCTTTGTCTCTGAAGCCTCGTACACACGACCGAGTTTCTCGTCGTTAAAAACACGTTGTTTTTCTGGACGAGAATCTTGTTAACCTTGACGAGTTTCTCGTCAAGCTTTCCATGCGTACACACTGACAATTCCAAATCTCGTCGTTGTTCTGCGCGGTCACTTCCAGCACGTACGACGGCACTATAAAGGGGAAGATCGATTTCAATGGTGCCACCCCTTGGGCTGCTTTTGCTGATCTCGTGTTACCGTGTGTGAAGTAAAAGTTTGGGAAGAGACGATTCGCGCTTTTCAGTCTTCGTGCTTTCAGTTCGTTTTAGCGTGACGAATGTGCTATCTCCTTTACGAAGGCTTGTTTTACCAGAAGATGCGCTCCCGTCTCATACTTGATTCTGAGCATGCGCGCTTTTTGAAGAGTCGTAAAAGCATACACACGAACCATTTTCTCGTCGCAAAACAGGCCGACGAGAAACACGATGAGAAAATCTAGAATCCGGACGAGAAAATAGAGAGCAGGTTCTCTATTTTTCTCGTCGAGATTCACGGCAGTTTTCTCGTCGTAAAACCATACACACGAACGGTTTTCTCGACAATAAAGCTCTCTCTGCACTTTTGACGGATTTGGACGAGAAACTCGGTCGTGTGTACGAGGCTTCAGCCTCGGTACTGCTGTGCAGGAAAATACAGCATACAGGGCATAATATCAAGACAGATTCAGGTATACATGGCAGTTGTATGCACAAACACATTAAATGTTTTTTCTAATGAAGGTTTTACTGATATAAATGGTATTTTAGTGTCTAAAAGTTCAAATTAAAGTGGAGTTCCACCCTGAAAAAAATAAAAATACACGAAAATGCAGCAAAAAAATTGAAAAAAAATAAAATAATTTTTTATTCACCCGAAATACCAGTTGCTATGTGGACGTTCCTAATTTGCCTCTTGCTTATCCGAGGTGGATCTTCTTCATCCCTCCTACATACGGTGTCTTCTGGTGAAGGGGCGCGCTGCCTTCTGGGAACTGTGAGTAATCACAGAGAGCAGCCGCCCATTCACAAATCGGTGTGAGACTCGCGAATGCGCAGTAGGAAACGGGCAGTGAAGCTGTAAGGCTTCACTGCCTGTTTCCCTTAGTGAGGATGGCGCAACGGGACCTGCAATTATCGAGGGATCGGCATCTGGGGGCCATCATTGCGGGTGAGTAGGACAGGTAAGTGTCCTTATTAAAGGTCAGCAGCTACAGTGTTTGTAGCTGCTGACTTTAAAAAAAAAAATTGCGGATGGAACTCCGCTTTAAGAAACCTCTTTTTGTATAGTTTAATTATATACACACAAGGGGGGGCTCTATTTGTGCATTACATATGCAGACTCTGCTCCCTGATAGTGTTGTGCTAAACTTCTTATCTTCTTACAAGTCACAGCTGCACCAGATTTTGCATTATCCAGTTTTAGAGCCTTTTCACACTTGCCGACCCCCTTCCGCATATATACTGCGGCAAGGCAGCTCGGCTGCGTAAACCGACATGTGCATGTGATATTGTGGGCGCACCACCCGCGATCGCGGTGCAGAGAGGCAGAACAGGGATCTGCCGATGTAAACAAGGCGGATCCCCGTTCTGACAGGGGACAATACTGAGATCTGCTGTTCCAAGTGATCAGGAACAGCCATCTCTGTGTTGTCCCAGTAAGCGCATCCCCCACACAGTTAGAACACACCCAAAGAACACAGTTAACCCCTTGATCGCCCCTAGTGTTAACCCCTTCCCTGCCAGTGTCATTTATACATTGATCAGTGCATTTTTTTAGCACCAATCACTGTAATAATGTCACTGGTCCCCAAAAAGTGCCACTGGCAGATTTTTTCGCCGCAATTTCGCAGTCCTGATAAAAATCGCAGATCGCCACCATAACCAGTAAAAAAATAAAAAAAAACATAAATCTATCCCATAGTTTGTAGACGCTATAACTTTTGCGCAAACCAATCAATATATGCTTATTGCGTTTTTTTTTACTAAAAATATATAGAAGAATACATATTGGCCTAAACTGATTAATAATTTTTTTTGGATATGTATTATAGCAGAAAGTAAAAAAAATATGTATTTTTTCAAAACTGTCTTTTTTTGTTTATAGCGCAAAAAATAAAAACCGCAGAGATGATCAAATACCACCAAAAATAAAGCTCTATTTGTGGAAAAAAAGGACATCAATTTTGTTTGGGTACAGCATCGCACGACCGCGCAATTGTCAGTTAAAGTAGTGCAGTGCCATATCGCAAAAAAATGGCCTGGTCATTAAGGGGGTAAATCCTTCCGGGGCTGAAGTGGTTAAAGCAGCCTAAAAGAGCATTAATTTAGGATGTGTTGTACAGGCGTTCATGTTGCATCAGGCAACACTTCTCAACAGCCCTGTGTATTTATAAAAAAATTTTTTTGCATGGCTAAAATAGGAAAGAATCACTTTTGACGCCTTGCAATCGCACCATAAACGCACTGTAAACGCCATAGGCACGTTTACAGTGCATTTAAGGTGCAGTTGTGGTGCATTTCAATAGAAGTGAATGGAGGCAGTTGCAAAGCGTCAATGCCTGCCAAACTGTGCCGGCAGTATTATTTTTGTCTTGCAGCAACGCTAACGCTGCAGTGTGAACACCTCCATCTGCTCCCTATTGTAAGAATTCTGTGTGCCATTGATTTGGGCATTTGGGAAGTGTTAAAAACGCGACCCAACTGCCTATTTTCAATGCATGTGTAAAAGAGCTCTTAGTACTGTAAATCAACCCCAATTGTCTGCAAAATCTAATAATTTGAAACACCCATAGTCTTCCATACAGCCATAGGCTGAGTAAACCTAGCCAAGGCTCTCAGTTACATAAAGGAAGCATTTTGAAAGAAGCACTTTATTACTCAAAATAGTGTGCATTGGTAATGCTATTTTGTATTTGTTTCATTCATGTGTGGGTTTTAATGACAGGTCCACTTTAAATAGGGTCTTTATTTGTAGATTAATCCAATCTGATTGACTTTTCAACCCGCATGCAGCTGGACAGGCACCTTAAGACAGATATATCTTTGATCATAGCCCTTTCTGAAAACCTGGATAGCCGCTAGTCTACAGAGGAACATACTTGTTATCGCAACTTTGAACTGATCTCCTATTTTATAGTAATCAATCAGAGAACTGACCAGTAGTTTTGTTTATTTATGGCTTCAACCATCCATATTGTTTGAAGCAGGTGGTCATGTGGAACAGGGATAAGAGTTAAAATTCAACTCTGGGAAAAAAAAAATTCAAGGTTAACTGCTTGTTTAGGTCTAGAGGACATAGAAAATAAGTTTACTTACTGCATCCTCTGTGCTGCTAGACTGGTCCCTGAGGCCCCAGCAGTAGAGATGGCCTTGCGGTTCGCCCCGCGGTCGGTTCGCGGCGAACTTTGCGTGTTCGCTATTCGCCGAACCAGCGAACATATGGCGCTATTCGCGGACGCCATATTCTTTTACATTATGAAGAACTTTGACCCATGACACATCCAGCATGTGGTACAGGACAGCCAATTGAGACATTTCAGCACATGGACATACCCCCTACCTTATAAATAGACCTGATCTGGCTGCCATTTCACATTCTGTCTTTTGTCAGTGTAGGGAGAGGTTGCTGTGTGGAGCAGGGACAGACTGTAGTGACACAAATCGCTAACTAATATGTTCACAAAAGTCCTTTTAAGGACTGGTATAGGTGTATTATTTGGTGTGCAGTATATAGGGCTGTAATACACTTATAATATACTTTCAAATATAGAAAGCATATTATAGTGCATTTCTACTGTGCAGCATTGTGACTGCTGAGCGGTTCTGCAGCTGTCTTTTGTCAGTGTAGGGAGAGGTTGCTGTGTGTCGCAGGGACAGACTGTAGTGACACAAATCGCTAACTAATATAGGTCCACAAAAGTCCCTTTAAGGACTGGTATAGGTGTACTATTGTTTGGTGTGCAGTATATAGGGGTGTAATACACTTATAATATACTTTCTAATATAGAAAGCATATTATAGTGCATTTGTATTGTGCAGCATTGTGACTGCTGAGCCGTTACCCTCTCTTAGGTAAATACAGCGGCATAAAAGGCCTTTTATGTCCGTTGAATGCCTAATTTTTGGGGCCTGTAATGGCCGAAACGTATTTATCCTGTGAATGCCTAATGTACCTCCAGCCACAGAATACAAAGTTCTTTGCTGTCAGGTGAACGCCTGTTGGCTAATTATTGGGGCCTGTACTGGCCGACACTTACTTCTTTATCCAGGCTGTGAAAGCCTAATTTTTCAGACTGAAATTGAAAATCAATGGGTCTGTAAATGTTCCGCAAAATTGTGGAACGGATGCGGACCCATTTTACAGACGTGTGAATGGACCCTATATGTATTTGACATGTATTTACCGGCTGCTGTCAGTTCTGGCTGATTTAGGCCGAGCTATTACACTAAAACCGAGCAATATTGCAAAAAACAAAATACACGTGTATAAACGATTTATATAACTTATAAAGAAAAAAAAATTATGGCAACTTTTCCAATAGCAGGATCATCTCATGCACCCCCTTCATAGCCTGGCCTTGCCTCTCCTCCATGGCCTTCATGCGCTCCTGAATTGACGAAATTACGCAGATAAAAAAAGAATGCTTGTCGATCACAGAATCGCTTAATACTTCTGGAATGTCAGTGTCCATGTTGTGGAACTATGTGTGCACAGCTAGTAAGTATTTTGTGGCTGCAAATATGACCTGGAGGTTTTTCATGTCCGCCTGCCATTAAAATGAATGGGACCCGCCGGTTCGCGAACATTTGCGCGCGTTCGCGCATTCGCAAACTGTCCCATCAGATGTTCGTCCATCACTACCCAGCAGTCTAAAGCCCTGTACACACGATCAGATATCCTATGGATTTTCGTCTGATGGATTTGTCCATCAGAAATCCGATGAAACTGTTTTCCATCAGTCTTGCCTACACACCATCAGTCAAAAAACCGACCGTTCCAAACGTGGTGACGTAAAACACTCCGATGAGCTGAGAAAAATGAAATTCAATGCTACTGAGCATGTGTCGACTTGATTCTGAGCATGCTTGGGTTTTTTATCTGATGGATTTCCCCACAGACGATCGGAAATTGCCATCGGTTTTTTATCCATCAGATAATTTTAAAACATGTTCTATTTTTTAAAACCGATGGAAAAAAGACTGATGGGTCCCACACACGATCGGTTTGTCTGATGAAAACAATCCATCGGACGGTTTTCATCAGTCAAACTGATCGTGTGTACAGGGCTTAAGGTCCTGACATCATCAAAACTTATGCAGGGTACACAACCCTGTCTTGGATGTTATGACGTTGAGGGATAGTTTCCCAGCCAAAGTATAGGGAAGGGCCATCTGCCAGGGGAAGCAGAGGATCAGGTAAGTAAAAGTACTTTTACTCCCCCTTAGAAAAAAAAAACATGCACTGCGGGCACTGCCCCACTGCAAGGGAGAATATTCTGATTTCCTGGAGTTGGTCTTTAAGCTGTTTATAAACTGTTATATTTATTTTGTTCAGCCTGTGGTGTGAGCAGAAGAAATCTAATAGATTCCTCGATCCACGCTAAACAGTGCAGATGCACAAATCGCTGTACTGGGCAGCAGCTTTCAAAATACCTGGACAGTGGCTGCATCTGAATGCGGCTGTTGTTCAAATGATAGTTTTCCAGCAGGCTTCTTTAACAAAAATTCATTGACCTTTTATCAAAGAGGTTGTATACCCCGCTTTCACATTTTTACCTACAGGTAAGCCTATAATAATTAATAAGGATTACCTGTAGGTAAAATGAATATCTCCTAAACCTGTACGGTTTAGGAGATATTCCCCTTGCAATGAGCCGCTGACTGCAGCGGCGCATGCGCAGCGGGGATTCTCGGCTAAAGCCTGGCAGCCGCCGGACCTTGCCGGAAAGAAGTCTCGGGAGTGACGACATCGCCACACCAGCCACTCACAGCGCTGGAGCGTCGATACCCAGAAGACACGCCGAGGCAAGATGACATCTCCCTCGGGCGTGGACCAGGTAAGTTGCCGACGCCTCGTTCTAAGGTAAGTATTTCATAATGCGCTAGTATGCGGTGCATACTAGCACATTATGCCTTTCGCCTTTCAGGTATGTAAAAAAAAAAAAAAACCAGCCGCAGGTATACAACTGCTTTAAACTAGGGCAACCCACTGAGCAAAGTTTGATTGGTTCATTAGAAACTAGTCTAAAGCCGTGTACACACGATCGGTTTTACCGATGAAAACAGTCCGATGGACTGTTTTCATCGGACGAACCGATCGTGTATGGGCCCCATCTGTCTTTTTTCCATCGGTGTGAAAAAATAGAACATGTTTTAAATTTATCCGATGGGAAAAAAAACGATAGCAAAATCCGATCGTCTGTGTGGAAATCCATCGGATAAAAAACCCACGCTTGCTCAGAATCAAGTCGACGCATGCTCAGAAGCATTGAACTTAATTTTTCTCAGCTCATCGGAGTGTTTTACGTCACCGCGTTTGAAACGGAAGGTTTTTTGACTGATGGAAGACAGTTTTATTGGATTTCGGATGGAAAAAAACATCGGATTAGAATCCATAGGATATCCGATCGTGTTTACAGGGCTAAAATGTGCTCACTGTATGGTCAACTTTAAGCTACATGGGCAATTTTAGTCTTGATACAGAGATTTAACCAATTTTGTGGGAGTCATCTCATTAGACTCAGACCCGGTTCACACCAGGGCGGCGCGACGCGGCACGACTTGTGGGGGCAACCTCGGCGGCGCGATCTCAAGACGACTTGAGACGCCCGCCGAGGCGATTTGCATAAGACTTCTGTATAGAAGTCAATGCAGGTCGCCCCCAAAAGTAGTACAGGAACCTTTTTCTAAGTCGGAGTGACCTGAGTCGCTCTTACTTAGAACGGTTCCATTGAAAAGCGTTGGACGCGACTTATCAGGTGACTGAGTCACCTGACGAGTCGCCCTGGTGTGAACCGGCTCTAAAGCTACACAGGGATGTTTTAAGTAGCTACTAAAATTGCTAGTAATGAATTGCTAGAAGTAGCAATTGTTCACTAAATAGATGGAACAAAAGGCTCTAAATGGAGTAGGCTACAAAATAGCATGTAGCCGGGAAATATCTAGCTAGATCACAAAATGTACAATTGATCTGTACAAGCAGTTACTTTGTGTGATCCAGCTGTTTTCGCCATTGGGATTGGGATGCCATCTTTTGTCTATGGGCATGGGAGGAATAATTCACATCTGAGATAAGCAGCGCTGGCAAATTATTCTTGTGCCACTTACCTATTTCCATTTCCCCCAGCCCTGAAATACTTGTATATTTGTAAGGTTGGTTCTGCTGAAGAGCCTTGCAGTGCTGTATATCTGTTGCCCTGAGGGTAGTCTTGCATGTTTATACATTCAACCACCGTTTAAGATCTATGGACAGCCATAGGGATTTTTTTTCACAAAAAATGTAACACTAACAAAAAATTTTGAGGGACAATAATCATTGTTGATAATTGATATCCTTCAGATGTGTGGCAATAAATATGGCATTATTAGACATCGCATTTATTGCACTGGAATCTGTTGGGAACCACTTCATCTAATTATCTAATTATGGCACAGTTGGGAATCCAGAAAAAAATAAAATAAGTCTGCTTGACACCACAACATAAAAGGGTAAACACTTTTCTGCTAAAAGATCTAAATCATCTTGATGTCTCAGACAAGACAAAAACCCCAATCTTACTTTGTCAATTGCTTAATTTTCATAGCTGCCTTTGTCCATCAGTAAAGGGTAAGTGTGAACATTTATTTCACATCTGCATTTCCTAGATTGATTTCATAAGTAGAACAATAATTTGCTCCCTGGCTAGCTAACCACCCTCAGGAGGTCCATTGCATGGCAGTCTTTCCCTGTTGTCACTATCCCCACACTTAGCTTTATGCCTTTGATGTGCTTAATAGTCTCATTAAGTAGTAGCTGATCATCATTACCATTTAAATAATACTAATTGTTCTTTACATCTGAGAAATACCCAACCTCAGGCCCCTTGTGGATCATTTAAGGACAGACATAAGTGTAGTTCTAGTCCCGGACTTACTTGTTCACACTCACAGCACCACACTAACTGACCACGCAGAAGACAGGGGAATTGGCTGCCAAATGATCATATCATGCACAGATGTGTTTTTTACCTGAGCGTTCAGTCCTTCAATATCCCAGTGGTCAATAGATAAGCAATGTAAAGAGAACAGGGCTAGCTGCTATTGGCAGCGGTAAACCATACACAAGACAGACACCCAGAAACAGTTCAAGCAGGTTTCTCCTGCATTTTTATTCATCAAGGCAATAAAATACACAGTCCAATGTAGAAGGGCTTTGTACATTAGTCCATGGCATAAAGCAAACAAAACATCTGCTCATTCAAGCGACTAAGTGAACCCATGTCAGTTCCTGACTATCAGGGTGCCCCGTTGTGGGTTCTCCATAACAAACAAGCAGCACTTGTACCTTTTAGTATTCTATCAGCACTCAGCCTTTTCACCTAGCAGCAGGTTCTCACAATAGAGAGCGAACCCTCAGTGTCAGTCAGCTCATATATAAACTGGCCTTTGCAGATCTGAGGCTAGTTACGGTGGTATAAATAACAAGTAAGATGTGGCCCTAGGAGTGCAGGCTTTATCCCACCCAAAGCTGTACAAAGCCTACTGGCTCCAGGACACAGAACAGTGCTTTTTAAGATCTGCAAAAAAGTTTGTTTTTTCAAAGTGTTACTAACCCTAAAAACGTTTTTTACCTTAATGCATTGTTTGCATTACGGTAAAAAATGTTTTCGGTTTCTCTGTGCCCCACTTCCCCTGTGTGAAAGGGAAGAGAGGGGAATAGAGATCAGCGCTGTGCACGGTTGCATCTATTCTCCCCTCTTTTCCTCTTTACACAGCAATCGAGCAGCAGGAGCCATTGGCTCTTGCTTTCAATCAGATGCAGTGAAGAGGCAGTGGGGGGGGGGTCGGGGGGTCGGGACTAAGTACCACTGTGTAAGCCTATGGAGCGCTCCATAGACACACAGGTTGGGAGCGCGCAGACTACACTCTCCCCATAGCCAGAAAATGGCAATGGTAGTCCCTATGAAGAAGAGGAGGAGCCAAGATCACCCCTGGGGACCGCAGAAGAGGAGGATTGTGGCCACTCTATGCAATAACAAGGTGTTTTCACATCATACTTGGATCATTTTAGACAAATAAGGTCTAGAACAACCAGCTTTATCTAGTAAAGGACCAATACAAAGTTAAGATGTATGCCCAAAAGATATACACATATAAATGTAATCTGTAGTCTGCTCCCTCCAACTACTTACTATTGATCCTTCAGTTTAATGGCTGGCATCATAGACTAATAGTGATGTGCAGTAAATTGTAGGGAATATACATTTAGGGTTAAAGTTGAGAATTCCAAGTTCAATGGCCTATATGTATCTGCTTCATAGTTGTGATGATGTTATAGAAAGTTTAATGTAAACTATTTATCCTGGAGCTGAGTGAAACGAAGAGTGGGGCCAGCATGACTGGGGCGTGGAGAGAGGGGGAGTTGTACAATGTTTTTGTGGGTTCATTTATGAATATAAAATGACACTTACCTGATTGGAGGGTTGGGGGGCCCCAGGGGTGGAAATGTGAGAAGAGGGGGGACCATGTACCAGGTTGAGGGATCAGCTGGAGCTTTACCAGCATCAGACATGTTCCACCCACTTTCTCACTCCTGGACACCTATTATGCTTAGCGCTATAATGTCTTCTTAATTTGCCCAAATTTTTGTGTCTTTTTGGGAGTGTTTTTGTCTTCTCAGGTATGGGTGTCCCTTCCCAGCAATATGTAACATGTAGCATTGGGTGACTATTAGGTTGTGTCTGGGGATAAATAGGTGGTTAAGTGTCCCAGAGGTGGCGTAGTAGCAGCTGGGGGCCTTTTTCACTGGGTGGCAGATACAGCCTGGTTGTTCTGATTATTTATGTGTCTTCAAAGACCTTAAACCTGGTAGAATCAATTATACTCATTTTTGTGTTGATCCGTTATGCAACGAATGTGTTTTTTCTCAATGTTGTATTCAACTCTGTTTCTTGCATTAAATAAAGAACTGCTATGGCCATTCGACTCCAAAAATGGATAGTTGTTATATGGTCATTTGGGACAGGGTAGGTATAGCAGTTGTAGGTTACAGGGTTGGAGGTAATTTAGAGCCTCAGTATTCTGCAGTCCCTCAGTCATGAGTTTAATTTAAGCTTAAGTCATACTTTTATGCTGCAAGATAGCAGCTATACTTAAGTGTGCTCTGATAAGTAAAAACTATTTACAAGTCTAAATTATAGAGGGAACACAGTTTCTTAGAATGAGCTCACACCATAAATTTTATCCTGACACCCACTCAAAAATCCAGATTTCTGCATTTTTCAAATTACTCAGCTGCTGAGAAATGCTCACAAATCAGACTCACCATCTGTCCAAAGACAGAAGTCAATCACTGGGGACATCCCAAAGATTTCTGTCCCTATTGGGTATTCTTTATTCTTTGGTTATTATTTAGCAGGGTACATAGCTCTGCTGCAGCTCACATTTAAAAATTTGGGGGACACGCAGTGACGTCACCACGCAGCTCTCAATACGGAAGGGCATCTGTTCATGCCGGCCGGCACTCGTTTTATGCTTATTTGAAGCCTGCTTTTGTAAGTACGGTATATTATTTTAATAAAGTCGTTTTTAAGAGGGTATCACGCTATGGTCTCTCCCCCCTTCTTTTTGGCACCTCGTATGGAGTGTTAAACAGCACCTTATATTGAAGATCTTCCCAGGATCTGTGTGTGAGTTCGGGGTATAGGAAAAGACTGTGGCTGGATATAGTTGGATTACATGCTTTCTCTGGTAAGGAGGCATTTTCTACATAGGTGGTGGTCACGTTTATATAAGTTTTCACGGTGGTGGTGTTCATCAGTTGCCCTGTGAATACGTTATCACCCTATGGTACATTTCTTTTTTTTCTCCGTTCCCGAGTTACTAAGAGTTTGGTTCCAACACTGGTGAAGCATCTGGGGACCTTGCTGTGACCTTCCTTCAGAGACCAAGGCCTTGGCTGGGCTATAGCCACCAGCATGATTTCGCCTGTTTGTGGTAAGGGGCCAATTTGCTAGTGATTCTTAGGGTGGAACCTCAACTTGAATCTGACAACTGCTAAATTGAATTCCCTGTCTCATTGGACTTCTCCCCTTATGTGGGCTACATTTTGGACATTATCCCAAGGCATTTTGGGAGTTCATATTTGAGTTAATTTTTGGCGCAGTTTTTCTTTCTATTTAAAAAGATACTCTTACAAGTAGGGGTGCAACGGATCAAAAAACTCACGGATTGGATCGATCCTCGGATCAGAGTCACGGATCGGATCATTTTTCGGATCGGCAAAAAAAAAAAGACAAATCTTGTTACACTCACCGGAGTTTTAGATTTCACAGTTATTTTCAACACAAAACTGAGCTTATATGCTTAAATACAGTATTTGTAAATTTGACGGACTGTTTACATGTTCAATTTTAAAAGCAGCAGCAAACCTGCTGACCTTACATGCATTTTCAAGCTGTAAAAAAACCCAGGGCCAGCGTGTTCTGAGGATCACGCTAAAAGCAGATTAATGCTGGAAATGCAGGTGTTTTTTCTTTAAATGTCAAAATCAATGGTTTTCTATTAGAGCCCATTAATTTGAATAGAAGTCGCATTTAAGTCGGATCATAATGATCTGACTTGTGATGCGACTTGTGTTCTGAGGATCTTGAAGGGCAACCCCACGCTAACATGAAAAAAATATGGCGTGGGGTCCCCCCAAAATCCATACCAGACCCTTAGCCAAGCATGCAGCCTGGCAGGTCAGGAAACGGGGGATCCCCCTTTACTGAACCATACCAGGCCACACGCCCTCAACATGCTCTGCACCCCCCCACCCCAAAGCACCTTGTCCCCATGTTGATGGGGCAAGGGTTGTGGGGGTCTGCAGGCAGGCGGCTTATCAAAATCTAAAAGGCCACCTTTAGGAGGGGGGCCCCCACCCTATGTGAAGGAGTACCTCTACCCATTCACCCAAAAAGGTATCAAAATGTAATAAAAACAGTACACAGGTTTTTAAGACCTTTCTTAAAGCAGCTTCGATGTATCTTCTCCCTCCGGTCTTCTCCCCTCTCCGGTGAAGTCTTCTCCCCTTCCAGCTCTTCTCCCTTCTCCACTGATATCTTCTCTCCTCTCCGGTTCTTCTCCCTCCTCCGGTGATGTCTTCTCCCCTTTCCGGTTCTTCTCCCTCTGCTATTTTCTTCTGCTTTCTTCTTTCCCTGTCTTCTTCCTCTGATTCTTCTGCTGCCTCCGGTTTTTCTTCCTCTGATGTCTTCTCCCAATGCTAGCTGCCACTGTTATGTTAGGTCCGGTGTGTGCCGTCTAAGAAGACAGCGGAAGAAGACAGCGGAGGGAGAAGAACCGGAAAGGGGAGAAGACAGCAGCGGAGGAGGGAGAAGAGCCAGAGAGGGGAGAATACTTAATCGGTAGAGGGGAGAAGACCGGAGGGAGAAGATACATCGAAGCTGCTTTAATAAAGGACTTAAAAACCTGTGTACTGTTTTTATTTATTTTTGATACCTTTTTGGGTGAATGGGGAGGGGTACAATGTACAACTCTTCTTAAAGGGGGCTTCCAGATTCTGATAAGCCGCCCCATCCGCAGACCCCCACAACCACCGGCCAGGGTTGTGGGGAAGAGGCCCTTGTCCCCATTTGGGGTGAGGGGGGGGTGTAGAGTCTCCCCTGCCCCAAAGCACCCACCCACCCATGTTGAGGGCATGTGGCCTGGTATGGTCTAGGAGGGGGGGCGCTAACTCGTTCCCCCCCTTTCCTGACCTGTCGGACTGCATGCTCGGATAAGGGTCTGGTATGGATTTTGGGGGGAACCCCACGCTATTTTTTTGGCGTGGGCTTCCCCTAAAATCCATACCAGACTCAAGCGTCTGGTATGATCTTGGTGGGGGACCACACGCCGTTTTGTTTTTTTTCATTTTGGCGTTTCTCGGCACACAAGTCGCACCATCGTGATTCAACTTGGATGTGATTTCTATTCAAATCAATAGGCTCTCATAGGGAACCATTGATTTTGAATAGAGGCAAAGAAACCCTGCTAAAAGCTAGCGCAGCTAAACGCGCATTAACGCCAATGCAAAAAGCTACTAAAAGCACGTTTTTACAGCCGCTTTTTTCTAGCGTTGGTAGTGGCTTTTGCAGCTTGTGTTTTCTAACGCCCTGTTTGCATGAAGCCTAAAAAAGAAAATGTTTAGGCTTATGCCTAAATTGTGATATCTAAGATGACTTCTGTTTGGGTTCTATGAATTATCACACCTTACACAGACCTAAACTGAAGTATACATTGCTGCAACACTAACCAACCAGCTTTCTCATTACTACAGTCAGATAAAGAAAAGGTTGTTTTGATTGGTTCCTTTATGTGACTACCACTTGTACTTTACTCCATGCCATACAGAATAAGCTTAATTGTCTGTGCACTTAAAATCTTTATCCATTGTCAATATTCTATTATTCTAAATGCATCCCTGTGCTAGAACAATGAGTCAATAGACAACACTATAAGGTTATACAGTAACTTTTGATACATTTGTTCTCCAGTACAGCCAATGTCAAAGGCTTTAGGAAAGGTTTCTAATGGTGATTTGTTTAATATTTAACTGCATGGGAAATAGTTTCAGACCGCTAAGGCTCCTTCTTCTGGGAGATGACCCAGGTCCTGCTAATCGTCCTGATGAAGGCACATTAGTACTCTGAAAGCATCCAATGATTTCCTGGACGTTTTGCTACCAGAAAAACAAGATATCCCATATAAAGTTACAGTAAAGCCCTGTACACACAATCGGATTTCCTATGGTTTTTAAACCGATGGATTTTTCCATCGGAAAACCGATGAAGCTGACTTCCATCAGTCTTGCCTACACACCATCAGTCAAAGACCGGCCGTTCCAAACGCTGTGACGCAAAACACTCCAATGAGCCAAGAAAAATGAAGTTCAATGCTTCTGAGCATGCGTCGACTTGATTCTGAGCATGCGTGGGTTTTTTATCCGATGGAGTTCCCCACAGACGATAGTAATTTGCTATCGGTTTTTTAACCATCGGATATATTGAAAACATGTTCTATTTTTAAACACCGATGGAAAAAAGACTGATGGGGCCCATACACGATCGGTTTGTCCGATAAAAAAAGTCCATCGGACTGTTTTCATCGGTAAAACCTATCGTGTGTACAGGGCTTTACTTCCAACCTGGAAAACTGTGGGAGTGGTAATAAAATGTGTGAGCTCTAAGTCTAAGGTGCAAACTAATGTTGTGGACCTGACTGAATTGAAGCCTTCCTAAATTTTATTTACAATGGAACTAAAGTCAAATTATGAAAAACAAAAATGTTAGCAGATATAGATTTATGGGGGAAGGGACTATGGCAGATGTCTTTTCTGCCATAAAACCTACTCTCTTTCCTGCTATAATTTTTTATTACCTGTACATTGTGCATGCACAGTTCAGTGTATAAATGGTAGTAGTAAGAGCAGGGTGCCTGGATAATGTACCTTCTATGTGCATAAAATCTTTGACCGAATTATGGAAAAGATTGTCTGAAGATAGAAGACTCCTAACCGGGAAGAAAACCAGAAAAAAATGGCAGCAATGCTGACAGAGTGATGAGGACGTGTATGGGCCTCACATTGCAGGAGGAAGGTACACTAAAAGAGCCCTTGGAAACCAGCAGCAGCACAGATTCAGCTTAAATAAAATTTCAAATACAATCTGGGGAGTTTCAGTCCTACTAATGAACACTTTAATGTAAAATAATAGAAAGTCCATCATATAAGTGGTCATAGTCAGGAACAGCTTTCACCTCACAGGAGACCAAGATAAACATATAAAGTTGGTGATCGATTCAATCTGCCAGCAAGCCCAGCATATACCTTAACTAAAATGTCACTTGTGGGCGGGTAGACCTTTTAAAATTCAACATTTCCGATCTTGCTTTCTAAAAATCCTAGTTTACCTTTCATGACGATCTGGCTTACATGCTGATTCCCTGGATTTAAAAACCTTTTGCGTCACAGACCCAGGAACAAGAAGGCATACCCGTAGTTATTTGCTCTTATTGTCTCAGAGTGCTGTGTGTTTTTTTCTATGTCAGTGGCTTAACATATAGAAGCTAGATATAGTCACTCAACTAGCATTTTCAGAAGTCAACAGTGGGAGACTACACATATATTTCAGTACAGACATCGTTTGGCTGTACTTCTCCTATGGATCACAGGAGTGCAATTAGTTTTGCACTACTGTGACCCATTTTCAGCAGAGAGCGGACTGAAGTCCGCTCTCTGCTGACGTCACCAATGTCAGTCCAGGCACCGCGTCATCCCTACCACGGTGTCTGGATCTGCCAGTTGCCTGGACTGGCACCTGGCTCAGCCTCTCAGCAAGCCGCTGAGAGCCCCGAGATGGCCATTCCCACCCAATCCATAGCTCAGCACTCCAGTGAGCGAGGATGGAGAAGAGCAGAGAGCTGTGACTGACAGTCTACAGCTCTCTGCTCATGGAGCTGTGAAAATCGAGCAGGGTTCGATCACTCGGTTCTCAGTGCAGAGGGGTCAGGGGACAGATGCAGCATTGGACCGATGCTGCATCCACCTAGGTAAGTATAAATCTGCAAAAAAAAAATTCCCTTACTTCTCTTTTAAGGAAAAATTCCAGGTATGGCATTTTTTTACATTATGTTATATTGGTCCAGCTTGGAACAATGCAACTATGCCTATGCCGCACCTGCAAAGCATTCTCTGAATGGCACCTGTTCAGAGTGGCTGACCTCCTGTGTTCACAATCCAGCAAGGCAGCCACTCAGAACGCAACCCAGAAGCTAGTGGAGATCACAGGAGTAGTGGTGTCTATTACAGTGATTTCCATCTTCTAGAAAGATCCCACAGGTGTGGTATGTTCATAGTTATGTAGCGCCCTGCCCCTATTGGGTAGGCGCTAGTGTAAATTTAGTTGTCTGAGTTATAGTTCAACTCAGAATAATTGTACCAAATTAGTGATCTCTGTTCCAGTTCAGCTGAGTTGGAACTGCAGCTGGCTGGATGTATTGGGTACCTCTTGCCCAGAAGCAGCTCAGTGGGTTTGGTCACCCCGCTGTGCATTCTGGGAGAGGGTACTTAAGGGGCAGACACCGATTTGGCGGGGTCTTCCGATCCTGACTTGGCGGCCCTCCTGGCCTTAGGGATGTGTTAGCAGTTTTATGCCTCTGGGCTATACGGACCCCCCGAGGCTCCATTACTGAGAGAGGGCCCAAAGGTTGCTGGGGCCTGCTGATCCAGAGATGGTCCTGTGTCGCCTTGCCTGCGGGAAGGAACCAAGAAATTGAGGATTCAATTGGAGGACGCATCCGGATCAAATCTACCTCACAGTGCTGCCGGCCTGGCTGAAAGATCCTGGCGCTGTGTGTTGTCTTTCGGAACTTTACCAAGTGTGTGTTACACAAGTCTGTGGCAGAGACTTTTGAACGAGCTCGCACCGGCTGCTAGGCCAGTGATAGAGGCCTATCCGGTGGATGCTACATCCAGTGTGGAAGTTATTGGTCCTCTGGATAAAGGAAAGTACCCGTGATCCATAAAACCTAAGGTACCTGAATCTCCCCTAACCCTCCATGCCTCTGTCTGAAGTTCTTGAAATAAACCCTTGAGAAAAAGAGACTGATGCCGCCTACATTTTTCTCGTCGGGAAAATTTTTATTTTTGACGAGAAAAAAGACCGTGTGTGGGCTGTTCATCATTTTTCCCGACGAGAAAAACGGCATGAATCACGACGAGAAAAATTAGAACATACTCTAATTTTTCTCGTCGTGATTCACTGCATTTTTTTCCGCGGCAGTTTTCCCATAGGGAAACACTGCCAGGGAGCCTACACACGGTCGTTTTTCCCGACCAAGAGAAAAAATTTCAGGAAAAATGGCCGTGTGGAGGGGAACAAGCCATTCCTCGTTTTTCCCGTCGATTTTCTCGACGGTGTTTTCACCGTTGAGAGAATCGATCGTGTGTACACGGCATAAGTGTTTGGTGCAGACATTTATTAACAACTCTTCAAGGAAGACCCCTAGACGGACGTGGTGAGCAGTAAGGTAAGGGCAGGCCCAAATTTTAAACCAGCGGCCCCTTCGGGGGTATTGCTACAGTTACATGGGTTCAAGCTGGACCCATATAACTATGTAAAAAATGCCACAAAAATGCCATACCTGGAATTCTTCTAACTTGTCTTTTTTTCAACCAGTTAAAAATATAATTGAAAGAAATTTTCTATTCTAGGCTGTCAAGCCTACTCCTTCATATCCACGATGAATGAGTGTTGTCACCATATGACAGGAAGTGTGTTAGAAGAAAAGTATTGTCTAAGCTTTTTTAGTCATACTTCTCATGTGAGTCACGGGAGTGCACTTACTTGTGCTCTCCTGTGACCCAAAATCAGCCGACAGCAGGCTAAAGCCTGCTGTTGGCAGATGTCACAGAGCCAGACTTTAAAGTGGTTGTAAACCCTGTCATATACCTAGTGAAGTGAATAGCTTCAGATGATACACAAAGACAAAACAAATCCACCAACATACGTTTTACTTGTTTATCTGCAGTCTTCTCTTCCCTACACCTCTTCAAAAGCACAGATTTGTGATAAAATCCTTCTGCATCTGTGAGAAGCAGAGAGGAGGGGGTGAAGAGCTGCAGTTACAATGCCTGAGAGCTGATTGGAGGAAAGGGACACACCCCCTCTAGCCCCCTGTCAATCACTGACAATCACTGACTCTGTGCTTTGCCACCCCAGCACTCACTGGAGCGCTGGGATCTGGAGAGGGCAAGGAGCAGCTGGCTCAGACTCTCAGTGAGCTGCTGAGAGTTTAAGCCAGCTACCAGTCCAGGCATCTGGGTGCATCCCAACATTAAAGTAAGGTGACATCAGCTGACAGTGGGCTTTAGTCCGCTGTAGGCTGAATACTAGTCACAGGAGTGCAAAACTAAGTGGACTCCAGTGCTTCCCAGGAGAAGTAGGGCCAAAAGAGCTTCAGCTCTACTTCTCCTTTAAGAAAACCAATCAAAAATAAAAAAGATACAAAATTAAAATGATTTCCTTCTTCTGTCACATTATTACCTGTCCATTCCTATGATACCTGTACAGACGGATTGATTAATTTATTTATAGATGGCAAAATGACAATAAACTCTGATTTAAAAAATAAATGATATTCAAGTATGTATGCTTAATTCTAAATAGTACCTTCTACTGCTCTCAGCCTCCTCCAAATTCAGTTTTTTTTGTTTTGTTTTTGCTGCTGTTATCTGACTTCCTGTGGCTAAGTTCGTACCCCATGGTTCCACTGTATATAGGAATGTAACCACCCTCTGTTGCTCACTCCTGAGATGGACTACGGACTATGGCCTACGGGATTGGCAGTGAAACATAGTCTAAAGGGTCATTAAGTAGTCGATGTGTATGGATTATTTTTCAGAATAAGGATATTGTTTAGTGGCATTTTAAACTGAAAATCACCCTTCTTCCCACATGAAAAAATAAAAACAAAGCCATGGATGTCCTTCATCATCTCATACACTGGATTCAGATATACAGCATATGTTCTTTTAATACTTCTTCAGAATTTTGTCATTTTAATTCCTCATATGAACTGGATCTGTCAAGTGTCCGAAGCTTACAACCCAACTTTTATTTTAGTGCTGGACAAAGCAGGGAATGGATCGATCATCTATCAGATTTTAAATGCTGTCCGCATCCACACTGAAGATCTTATTCTGTCAGATTTTAAATGCTTTCTTTGTCCCAACAGAGGAGATATTTCCTCCCTTCCTGTTCTTTTTGACAACCATCACCTGGACAAGAGGCGACATGAAATTTCCCACATTGGGACACAGACAGCAATAAAATCCAGAAAACAGTTCTAAACCTTTCTCATTCTACTAGAAATATCTTTTTCTTTATTGCTGCCTATGTCCCCATTTGGATGATAACTCATCACTTCCTGTTCTGTCTCTCACCAATCAAACAGACAAAAAAGTCAGGAGACGTTTCCCTAATGGGGGTACAGATGCAATTAAAAACCTTCCATACCTATCCAAAACTTTAAGTGTCCAGATTTGGCTTTAACACAATTGTTTCCTTAATGACAGCAATGTAAAATGCAGTGTGCATGACCTGAAGTGTAAAGCATGCTACTATCTGGGCCAATATAATCCAAGGCACCTATCCCAAGAGAAGGGACCACCAGTAGGTGCACAAATAAAACACAATAAAGGTCCATAGAAAGAAGAGGTGTTAGGGCTGTTTAATGACAAGAGACCCTTTTTCTAAAATAAATAAATAGAAGAAGTCTTCAGATGAATCAGTATCAACACAAATGGCACTATATGGAATAGACTACGGGAGTTGGTACTACAGAGGCAATCAAAGGGTCCAAGGTCACCAGAAGCCTGAAATTTTTTGGCTGTCAACTGTCTGACCTCATCCCTGCTTTGTGGAGTGTGGCATGCATCAGGCAGCAGATTGTCAGACTTCAGGTAACAAGTGATCCCATAAAACTCAATGCTAGTATTTCAAGCTCAGATGAAGTAAGTAAACCTAAATAAAGGGGGTAAAGAAAAAAAAAATCATAAGCAAGACTGCACAGTTAGAATAATTAAAGGCTTAATATTCTGATTTTCGAATATGCCAAATTGTGATGATATGGATATGAACATGAATTATGCTGTTTTAATAAAAAAAAGAATAGAAAAATATATTTAACATCGACAATGACTTAGACCAAGGCTCCATTACTCGTGACACGATTGTGTATTGTGAAATACAGGGTCAGCACTGCAAGGGCTGTCAAAGACTAAATCTTCTGCTGAAACCTAATAGCAAAGATACTCTAGAAGTGTTTACACCTGGCTCCAGTTAAGACGGCCATAGACAGTTCAAATCTTGGTCGGTTCAAACCATGTATCTGCAGACCGAATCTATCCAAGTTGATGGATCAATCAACTTGGGTACAACCAGCCTGCCGGATTTTACATGCGATATTGCTAGTGGCTGTTATAGCCTCTAGCAATAATCACTGTGTTCTCCTAGCTGGGATGGCTTCCCCTGCCAGGAGAACACAATGGCTCAGTGGGAGGGATTTCCCTGCCAACACTGATTGAGTCAATGGGGAATAGAGCAATGGCTGGCCTTGGTGTGCTTACCCCCAGTCATTCTTGTACAGAGTCCTCAATTGCAAAAGATCAGCCAGCTAAATTTATAGAAGAATTCCAGGTATGGATATTTTATACATAGTTACATTGGTCCAGTTCGGACCAATGTAACTGTGGCGGATCTCAGATACCCCGGCTGGGCACCTCCGCCAGACCCGTGTCTCCTATTTTCCAAACACACCCGCAGCCAGCAGACTTGCCATAACCAGCCCTTAGCCCCCCAATCATGAGGCAAATCACACAGGTGTTGAGAAATAAACATGCAGAGCATAACACTGTTTATTAAGTACAAAACATACACTTTTAAACACAGTTAGGGACACTCCCCTTAGCCTTGTCATAGAGGGGGTATGGGACAAGGAAGAACCAATGGAAACTCAACACTTGTATATTCAAACAATTACAGTTGAAACACACAAAAGTATTATGATAAGCAGGCAGACCCTCCTTACACATCCCCCACTGGGATGTGTCTCCACACCTTTTGTCTACATGCCATGACCTAACATAATTAAACACAATAACAAGAGAGAGGGGGAGAAGGGCTGCAATGTATATGGAGACACCCTTACATTATCCCAACGCCATTTTGTCCCCAAGTCTCTCGTTCTCTGCTGGGCCATAGTCTGTGGGTAGGAGGCTAGCCCACAGCCCTCTCCAAAACACGCAGTGACAGTGGGTTTTGTCACAGTAACCATGCATATACCCTACCTGGTTCAAAACCCCTGGAAGCTGGAAATCACTGAAGTAGACAAAGCTACTCCAGTGATCTCCACTTGCTTCCAGGTTCCATGCTGGGTAGCTGCCCTGCTGCATTCTGAACATAGGAGGTTAGCCGCTTAAAGTGGAAGTAAACCCTCCTATTGTTTTCAGCCAAGGAAGCTGCCATCTTGGCCTCTGTTTAATCTGCAACTGCCATAATGCTGCACATGTGATCCATTATGACACCGGCCATTGGATGGTTTGACAGTTTGGTTGAGAGCACAACCAATGTGACAGCTAGCATTTCCGGCATGCCGGGAATGTTAACTATTTTTTGAAACTATAAAATAGATGGGTTTACTTCCGCTTTAATTGTGTGCAATTCAGAATAAATGCAAAGCGTTCTCTGGATGGGTTGGAGAGGCAGGGTGGTGACCTCCTATATTCAGCACAGCAGATTGGCACAGGACCCAGAGGCAAGTCGATATCACTGGAGAAGCGGTGCCTACTTAAGTGATTTCCAGCTTCCAGGGGATTGGACAAGTATGGTATATATGTGGATACATTAGTCAAGGTTGGACCAATGTAACTATGTATAAAATATGTATCCCTGGAATTCTTAAATACATAAAATGATCAAGAAAATGAACATTCATGAAATATGTTTAATATCAAATAGATGGATATGTAAAGAAGGCCCTAAAGAGTAATAGAAAAAATTGTTGTGTCTAAGAGCTATTCTTTAAGTACTTTGTGCAGAAGGAAATGTGCCTTTGTCTTCATTATTAGGTGGTGCAGTGTGAGAACAGATGGCATATCATTTTTGTAAACAAGTGCTTTAGTCCTGTCCCGTAAAGATGTTCAAGTAAACTTCTTGTCTTACATTGTGGGTGTTTCATTCTCAGAGATCCTGCACAAATGCTGGAATGTGAATCTAAAGATGCATCATGCAAATTATTAACCAGCCTGGTGGTATTCCCGAGTGTGGCTAGGGGTGAGATTTCAGTGCCATTATCAGTAACCCCGAGCCACACTCAGGGTTGCATTGATGGATCCTGGGAGAGGTTACTTACCTTGTCCCCGAAATGAATTTCCGCAGTGTACGGCGGCCGGATCTTCCGCCCGATGCACTGTGTTCCCCTGATTCCCTTCCCTGCGAGCGTCACGACGCAGGGGGGGGGGGACCAGCGGCAAATTCAAATGTATAAAAGCACAAACACACTGATACAATGTAATCCTATTGGATTACAATACATAAAAAAATAAAGTGACCTTAGATTGCCCCCCAGTGTTTTCTCCAGTGCCCTTGTCTGCAGTTTTACTATACTTTGTGTCTGTAAACTGCACAGCGACCATGCCCTTGTCTGCAGTTTTACTATACTTTGGGTCTGTAAACTGCACAGCGACCATGGCATCAAAAAGCGCACCTCCACCTCAAAATCGCTATATGACCTGCTGGAAAACAGCGACAGTGACACAGAATGGGTTGCAGAGGAGTTGAGTGACAGCGACTCATGGGGAAGTTCGTCATCAGACGCAGAAAGTGATTTCAGCGATGATCCTGCGACTGTGCCCAGCGATGTGCGGACTTGGTGCTCAATTGATTGCGGGACGGAGCACGTAGCGCCCCCAAGATTTCCGTTTACAGGAGCACCTGGGATCAAAGTCGATGTTGAGGATGACAACCCCTTGGCATACCTCGAGCTCTTTTTGACTGATGAGGTTTTTGCCAAAATTGTTATGGAGACAAATTGCTACCAGGAGAAACAAGCTGCTACCTATCAGCATTTTTCAACGACCAGAAAGTGGGAACCGATAACCAGAGAGGACATCTGTAAGTTTCTGGGCCTTATAATTCATCAGGGATTGGTGGGGAAACCCCTGCAGAAATGGTACTGGACAACCAACAAATTACTGGCCACTCCTTTTTTTGGCACCGTTATGTCGGAATACAAATTTTCGCTCATAATGAAATATTTGCAATTTGCAAATAATGAAGACTTTGATGAGAGTTCTCATCCAGCTCCAAAACTGAAAAAAAATTGGGATATTTATCAACTTATTCTGAAGAATTTCCAGCAGACCTATGTGCCGGACAGAGACATAAGTATTGATGAAAGTCTTATGGCCTACAAAGGAAGACTTACCTGGATACAGTTTATCGCATCAAAGCGAGCTCGATTTGGTA
Source organism: Rana muscosa (assembly GCA_029206835.1). Classification (NCBI taxonomy): domain Eukaryota; kingdom Metazoa; phylum Chordata; class Amphibia; order Anura; family Ranidae; genus Rana; species Rana muscosa. Next base: position 428,276,000 of record CM055121.1, on the reverse strand, counting down.
TAAAGTCATTTATGCTGTGTGAATCCAGCACTGGGTACATCTGGAATTCGGTCCTGTACACCGGGAAAGGGACCAAATTCAGCGAACGATTCAGCAGTTTTGGAATGGCAAATGAGCCATTGCTGAACCAGGGCTACTGTGTCACCACAGACAATTTTTATACGTCCCCAGAACTCTATGAGTTCCTTCTGAACAAGACGGATGCATATGGGACCGTTAGGCCTAACAGGCGTGACATGCTGCCAACCTTTGCCAATAAAAAACTCACGGCAGGAGAAATAGTTGCCTGTCAGAAAGGCAAAATGATGGCACTGAGATGGCGGGACAAAAGAGGCGTGTGCCTTATGAGTACCATTCACAACACTTCTACTGTCATGGTACACAACAGTAGTGGAAAAGATGTAATGAAGCCACAGGTCGTGTTGGATTACAACAATACCATAAGAGGTGTGGACAGGGCTGACCAGGCCATGACCTTTTATCCAGCCATGAGGAAGCAACAAAAAAAAATATTATAAAAAAATCTTCAGGCATCTGCTTGAACAGTGCCTGTGGAATGTATTCATTCTGCTGAAAAAAAAAGAGTGACAGGCCTATGATTCATGCAGACTTTGTGTGGAAGGTTGCCAAACTCATATTTCTGAAGCACCAGACGCCAACGGCTGTAAACAGATCTGGACGTCGGGCTGCTGGTGTTGTGAACCTGGAACGCCTGACTGGTCATCACTTTATGGACCACATTCCACCAACTGAAAAGAAGTCAGCACCCACAAGGATGTGTGTGGTTTGCTGCTCTAAGCGTGACGACACCGGAAGGAAAATCCGAAAAGAAACCCGTTTCTATTGTCCCGATTGTGACGTTGGACTTTGTGCTGTACCTTGTTTTAAAATTTTCCATACCCGAGACGTTTACTGAAGCAATATGAATACTAATATTGCACCCTTGTTTGAGCAAAAAAAAGTCAGTGTTTTTGATTATATTATTTACTAAAATGTATTGAATAAAAAGTATTATTATTATTAAATTATTATTTGTTATTATTTATTATATTATAATTTATGATTTTGTGTTTCAAACTTTATCATATCTGGGATGTCTACTAGACTCTGGTTTGGACATATTTAAGTGAGTTATTCCTAAGAATTACAGGCCTACAATGTAAAACCCCAAATTTCCATGCAAAATAATGGTACCGCTTTCAGCACCTTAACCACTTGACAACTGGGCACATAACCCCCTTCCTGCCCAGGCGAAATTTCAGGTTTCAGCACTGTCATGCTTTGAATGACAATTGCGCGGTCGTGCGACGTGGCTCCCAAACAAAATTGACGTCCTTTTTTTCCCACAAATAGAGCTTTCTTTTGGTGGTATTTGATCATTTCTGCGGTTTTTATTTTTTGCGCTATAAACAAAAATAGAGCGACAATTTTGAAAAAAACACAATATTTTGCTATAATTAATATCCCAATTTTTTAAAAAAAAAACTATTTTTTTCCTCAGTTTAGGCCGATACGTATTCTACATATTTTAGGTAAAAAAAAAAAATCGCAATAAGCGTATAGTGATTGGTTTGCGCAAAAGTTATAGCGCCTACAAAATAGGGAATAGAATTATGATTTTTTTATTTTTTTTTTATTTTTACTAGTAATGGCGTCGATCTGCGATTTTTTTTTGGGATTGTGACATTATGGCGGACACATCGGACACTTTTGACACATTTTTGGGACCATTCACATTTATACAGCGAACACTGCTATAAATATGCACTGATTACTGTATAAATGTGACTGGCAGGGAAGGGGTTAACCACTAGGGGGCGATCAAGGGGTTAATATGTTCCCTGCTAGATGTTCTTACTGTGGGGGAGGAAACTGACTGGGGGAGGTGACCGATGGTTGTCCCTATGTACAAGGGACACACCATCAGTCTCCTCTCCCTGACAGGACGTGGATCTCTGTGTTTACACACAGAGATCCACATCCCTGGCTCTGTGACAGCCGATCGCTCGTACCTGGCGGACATCGCGGCTGCCAGGCACGCGCATCGGCACCCGCCTGACACGGCGGGCACAGCTTTTCCCCGATGCGCGCCCGCGGTGGCGCGCATCGCGGAAGTAAATGGGAGGACGTCCATAGACGTCCTATCAGCAATTGACGACCGCTTTGCGGACGTCTTTTTAATATGGCCCGGGCGCGAAGTGGTTAAATCTGAAATAATCATACCGCCAGGAGGGTTAAAAAAAGCCTATTTTCTTTTCTTAACACTAGAAAATTGTTAACTAAGAGAAGTATAAAGCCTCGTACACACGGCCGAGAATCTCGTCAGGAAAAAACTCGTCGTTTTTCTTGACGAGATTCTTGGACAAGAAACTTGTCCCGGCCGAGTGTACACACGCTAATTTCAAAGAACCCGCGGTTCTTTGAATGGAGCGAACGCGGTGACATCATCGACTACGACGAGCGTGCGCTCGTCACATTCGATGCCGTCGCCGCCATCTTGCTACACCCTACCTATGCCTAGGAAGCTACCGCGCATGCGTCAAAGTCATTTCGAGCATGCGCGGGTTTCCACGGCGACAGGTAAGTGTACACACACTCGGGTTTCTCGTCGAGAAACAGGCCGACGAGAAACCCGACGAGAAAATAGAGAGCAGGTTCTCTATTTTTCTCGTCGAGATTCTTGTCGGTTTTCTTGACGAGAAAACTGAAATCCGCGTACACACAACCGATTGGCGGAAAAAAAACGCCAGGAATCCCGACGGGAAAATAGAGAGCAGGTTCCTGTTGGGAAAACTGCAAGGAAGCATACACACATCCAGTTTTCCCGACCAAAAGCTCTCTTGGCAGTTTTCCTGGCAGGAAAACCGGTCGTGCGTACAGGGCTTTATGGTAGTTGGTGTCAATGGAACTGGCTCCTAAAAAAGTTCTGTTGGCTCCTGGAGTAGACAGACTGGCTCCTGAATTCCATAATAATTTGTCCACCATTGACTTAGTGATAAGCATACCTGGGGACGTTCAAGCCCAAAGTCTGAGATTCTTCCTATGGGAAAGGGGTGGTTTGTCAAGTAGTGGCAAATTGAGAAGCGGGACGTGGTCAAAATATGGGTGTGGCTGAATAATGATAAACCTTTAAGGGGTAAGCGCCTCAACTTGAAAACAATAACAAAGGAACCTGAAAGCTGAAAGCTGTAGAGAGCAGGCAGGGGGTGTAGATAAAATAAAGATGTGGTAAATACGGATTGTGTAAGACCCATGTATGCTAGTAATAAAAATAATGTAAGTCCAACCTGACTCCACTCCATGTATGCACAAACTTTTCTGTTCCTGAACCTACTACTGTATACTGTAATGACTTAATTCACTGAACTTTTGTGAAAAGTTTATTTTCCAGTAACATCCAGGTTATTTAAATCAGTATAGTAAAAAAAAAACAAAAAAAAACAAGAATTTTGTTTCCTGTCCCTTATTGAGTGGTTGATGTTGGAGGGTCTGTCTAACCCCTAAGTACCAGTTACTTAAAGCGGAGCTCCGCCAGAAAAAAAATATTAAAAGCCAGCAGCTACAGCTACAGCAGCTGCTGGCTTTTAATATTTGGACACTTACCTGTCCTGGAGTCCAGCGACGTCCGCAGCAGAGGACGAGCGACCGCTCGTCGCTCTGCTGCTCCCTCCGCCATCCTCGCTGAGGGAACCAGGAAGTGAAGCCCTGCGGCTTCATGCCCGGTTCCCTACGGCGCATGCGCGAGTCACGCTGCGCCGTTCTGATTGGTGCTCCTGTGTTCTGGGAGCCGAGTGTCTCCCAGAACACCAAGGGAAGTCTGCGGGAAGTGACGTAACTCCTGCAGATTCCCGGAGAGAGGACTACCGGATGTGGGTGAAAATACCTGTCTTAGACAGGTATCTTCACCCCCCTCCCCCCTGAAAGGTGTCAATTGTGACACCGGAGGGGGGGAGGGTTCCAAATAGCAAAAGTTGCTATTTAGGGTGGAGCTCCACTTTAAATACTTTAATCCATGGCAGTCATTATAAAAATGTGCTAAACAGCAATGGCCTCTCACAAAATCATTCATAAACAATCCTACCATATTTGGTTCCTACTTGAATAATATGTAGAATCCAAAGTAGTGTAGCCATAACTCTGCACTGTACCTATTACTGACTGCAGTAGAAAAGAACAGAATGGAGCGTATCCATCCTCAGTCAAAATTATTTTTTCTCCAGCAGCATACACAGAGTCTTGTGGTCCTCACTTTGAAACTGTTGTCAAACAATCAATGGCAGGGATGGACCTCCAGCAACCATGATGATTGGTCAGCAACCCTGGTTTAAAGACAGAAATCTCCCATCTCTGGTGATCAAGTATTCAGTATGAGAGAGGGGGTACAGGGGTTTTGTGGGGGGTGGGGTGTAATTACTAATGTGGTTTACAGATCTCCATAAAAGTCTACTGCTGCACCTAAATGTTCTATGTGACCCTCCTACACTATTACAGCTTTATATTAGCTGCTAGCATATAAGAAGATCCTCAGCAGTCTCCATGGCAATGATATAGCTCAACAGATTGGTCATGGTTTTATTTATGCATTACATATATACCTAAAATAGTGGGCCTTTCTCACCTCAGCAGAGTGGGCTGGACCCACCAATATACAGAAGACAGCTGCTTCCCACAATTAATGAAGAATCGATGAATTAAACATGTCACCTTGGTATGGTATCCCCCACATAAAATATTGGTCTGTCTATCTATCTGTCTATCTGCCTATCTGTCTATCTATCTATCTATCTATCTATCTATCTATCTATCTATCTATATTATACATATCTCTTATATAAATGTAGCGGGACCCCCAAAAATGGGGTCGCTATGCTGTAAATTTAGGGGCAGCCTGAGCAATAGTATGGCTCAGGTTCTACAATTCTGTTAATATAGACTCTGCTCTGCCATGTTGTTGCCTGGTGTATAGTTTCCCTGGGCCTGTGGTTGCGCTGTTCCCCAGGTCTCGGGTTGAACCACGGGTGGCAATGTGGTGTGATTATAGGTATATAAACAAGAAAACCCTTGCGCTGGCTGAATGGTGAAACGGGTGGGGAGTGGGGGGAAAATTGAGATACTGCAGCAGTCACCGAAGAGTCTGGTCCAAATCAACAGTGAAACATAAATATCGTGATGGTGTCTGCGCTGTAGTGGATCAAATAGAGTGGAATGGGGAGGAGGGGAATGGGTGATAATCAAAGGGAATTGGCAAAGAAAGTGAAAACTGTGAAAAAGGGAGGGGGAAGGGGAAGGGGGAGGGAGGGAAGAGAAGGGGGGGAGGAAAGGAGGGGAGGGTTGGTGAATAATTAACTGAGGCTTAACTAGATAGCAATGATGTGCAATGTGCACAGTGACACAAATAGACGTGCAATAATACTATGTGAAAAACTGGTCGATAAAAATTGATTTGAAAAACAAAAAATTTAATCTATAGGACCAGTGTCTCAAAAATCCAGTGATGTGCAAACGTGTTTGAAATTCAAAGAAATTGAATCACTAGAACATACTAGTAATCCGCAAACAATGTCCATAAGTAAAATACACACAATAGGTGCATAGGTGAACTACACCAATAAAGGGGAAAAAAAAAACCAAATAAATCCTGATGGTGACTTCCCAATGGTTCCAAAATAATATTAAAATGAATGGTCTATGGATAAAGTCCAATAAACAAATAGAGTCCCATCACCAATGGTGTGCTTGAAAGTTTTCCTGTGACAACCACCCAGTGATCACAACCAGCTTACCTCCCTGCTATGAGGGGGCAGAATGCAGCAGATCTCTGTAGTGAAGGGGGGTATCTCGTCCTTTTGGCACAGTCTTTATGGCACAGTTACTCATTGGGGTGCATATGAGAAAACATAAACAGGAAACACATCAATAGCGCAACTTTGTGAGTGCAGCAAGGTGGATCGCTAGTGCATAAATTCACACACTCACTTGTTATAGAGTGAGCGTGGGCCTCAATCCAAACGAGCACCGCGCTCGTGCCAATGGAAAGAAGAATTAGCATCTATGATGCGATCAATGCGATCCTCGGATGTCCGCAGCGGCAGTCACAAAGTTATTATTAATGGAATAAAGGAAGAAAATATAGTGTGGGTCCGTAACCGCTATGGGCATTTATTGATGATCAAGTAAAAAACTCACATTTTGGAAGTAAAAACAAGGTATTGAATCCTACGAGCGGCAGGCTCGTCTCCTCTCAGTTCCGCCGGCAGAACTGAGAGGAGACGAGCCTGCCGCTCGTAGGATTCAATACCTTGTTTTTACTTCCAAAATGTGAGTTTTTTACTTGATCATCAATAAATGCCCATAGCGGTTACGGACCCACACTATATTTTCTTCCTTTATTCCATTAATAATAACTTTGTGACTGCCGCTGCGGACATCCGTGGATCGCATCGATCGCACCATAGATGCTAATTCTTCTTTCCATTGGCACGAGCGCGGTGCTCGTTTGGATTGAGGCCCACGCTCACTCTATAACAAGTGAGTGTGTGAATTTATGCACTAGCGATCCACCTTGCTGCACTCACAAAGTTGCGCTATTGATGTGTTTCCTGTTTATGTTTTCTCATATGCACCCCAATGAGTAACTGTGCCATAAAGACTGTGCCATAAGGACGAGATACCCCCCTTCACTACAGAGATCTGCTGCATTCTGCCCCCTCATAGCAGGGAGGTAAGCTGGTTGTGATCACTGGGTGGTTGTCACAGGAAAACTTTCAAGCACACCATTGGTGACGGGACTCTATTTGTTTATTGGACTTTATCCATAGACCATTCATTTTAATATTATTTTGGAACCATTGGGAAGTCACCATCAGGATTTATTTGTTTTTTTTTTCCCCTTTATTGGTGTAGTTCACCTATGCACCTATTGTGTGTATTTTACTTATGGGCATTGTTTGCGGATTACTAGTATGTTCTAGTGATTCAATTTCTTTGAATTTCAAACACGTTTGCACATCACTGGATTTTTGAGACACTGGTCCTATAGATTTAATTTTTTGTTTTTCAAATCAATTTTTATCGACCAGTTTTTCACATAGTATTATTGCACGTCTATTTGTGTCACTGTGCACATTGCACATCATTGCTATCTAGTTAAGCCTCAGTTAATTATTCACCAACCCTCCCCTCCTTTCCCCCCCCTTCTCTTCCCTCCCTCCCCCTTCCCCTTCCCCCTCCCTTTTTCACAGTTTTCACTTTCTTTGCCAATTCCCTTTGATTATCACCCATTCCCCTCCTCCCCATTCCACTCTATTTGATCCACTACAGCGCAGACACCATCACGATATTAATGTGGTGTGATTGGGTGTCCTCTCTCCGCTACCGTGCGGTGGGCGGGTTCAGCCTGATGTGCATGCCGCGAGAGGGTACAAAAAGGGCAGACGCCATGTTCTAGGGGGAGTGTGCCCCATTGGGGTGGTGTGCCAGGGGGATTCCAGGGAGGAGGACCCCTGGTGGCAAAGTCGTGCCCATTGGCCTGCTGGCCTGGGGTGCGTGAATTGGCCGAGGAGTCTCGGGCACCTTTAGCCCGAGGCTACAGAGTTCCAGGTAGGCCCAGTACCTTCAACTGGGTTTACAACCAACACACTGGAGTCCCAGGGAACCCGTGTGAGGGTGGCCCGCTCTGAAGGAGAGGAAACCAGGGGAGGACCTGTCCGATGGTTCGGTGGAGAAATTCACGGTGAAGGAGAGGCCTGGTTACCTATCAGAGGGAAGGATTCGTGAGTTGCAGTATAGCTCCTGTAGTGTGTCCCATTGGCACCTATGGTCTCTACTAATCCATGGGAGTTTAAAAGTTCTAATTCAGTAACTAAAGGATTCTGTGGCAGAGGAACTCTTATGCCCTGTAAACACGATCGGATTTCCGATGGATTTTTCCATCGGAAATCCGATGAAGCTGACTTCCATCAGTCTTGCCTACACACCATCAGTCAAAACGCCATGACGCCGTGACGTAAAACACTCTGAAGAGCCAAAAAAAAATGAAGTTCAATGCTTCTGAGCATGCGTCGACTTGATTCTGAGCATGCGTGGGTTTTTTCTCCGATGGAGTTCCCCACAGACGATCGGAATTTGCTATCGGTTTATTTTCCATCGGTAAAATTTAAAACATGTTCTATTTTTTTATACCGATGGAAAAAAGACCGATGGGGCCCACACACGATCGGTTTGTCCGATGAAAAAGTCCATCAGTCTTTTTTCATCAGAAAAACCGATCGTGTGTACGCGGCACGAGACTTGTCCGTGAAGGGGACTAAATTAAAGAAACTGTTCGTGCTTCACTCCGGCTGCTAGAACTGTGAGAGGGATCTATCCGGGTGAGCAATTCACACTCAGGCTTGAGTGAAGAATAGGGTAACTGGGTGCCACGTGCCTGAACCTGTCTCCCTACCTGCTTTTGTTACTATCTTCCACCTATTCCCAAATCTGTTTCAAGCAAGATAAAATAAATGAAAGGAAGATCCTGGACTGCCGCACTCTATGTTTGAAGATGCTTCTTTGTTCGAATAAAATCCATCACAGCACAGCAAATACACCCAAAAAATGAAAACAGGAACAAGCTAACGCGTTTCACATCATAAGATGCTTACTCATAGCTAAATGTACAAAGAAATCAATCATGTATAAGAGCAAGAGTGGACTAGGCCACCCGCCAATAGGAAGCATATTAATCAGGTGCAACTTTTTAACACATAAACAAACCATGATTGAATCCAATGAGGTCAAAAACACACACAGATAGAGAACACACACCTGTGAATGAAAAAAAGCAGTAGTCAAACTAAGTATAATAATATATTGATTTGTGAATATGATATATATAATATATAATACATTGAATATATTATAAATGCTTTATAGTGAAACTATCAAAATTAACAAAGAAGGAAAAACTGTGTGTGTATGAGTGTGAAGAAGACCTAAAGAAAAAGAGAGAACAAAAAGAACGAAGCAAAGTGAGTGTAATGAATAAGTGGATGGAAGCGAAGAGAACTAGTGTAAAAGTAGATCAATGATAAAGTGCATGTGTACAACTGAAATAAAATAATTTAAGTTATGTGTAAATGTTCTAAAATGCATGCCTAAAAGTGTATGGATGAACACATGTGTTGCATCGCGCTATGAATGAAATGATACTATGATGTATATAATGCGTGATATGTGTTGCATGTAAAAATAGTGACTATATTATTCAAAAGTGTATGTGAATAAGCCTGTTATGTTGAGCATATTATTTCTACGTGTAGCCACCCAGGTACTATAAAAATCTATATTAATGTGTTAATATTAACACAGTGCCCATTTGTGGGCACTGATTGGCACATATTTTGCATGTTTTGGAACATGTGGATGGCCATGGGGGATGTACCTGGCCATCCACACGTTGAAGGCTTCCCTGGTGGTCCTGGCAGCTTCCCTGGTGGTCCAGTGTGGGCATCCGAGGGGGGGCTGCGCTGATAACAATCAGTGCAAACCCCCCCTGTCAGGAGAGCCACCGATCGGCTCTCCTCTACTCGCATCTGTCAGACGCGAGTGAGGAAGAGCCGATCAACGGCTCTTCCTGTTTACATCGTGATCAGCCGTGATTGGACATGGCTGATCACGTGGTAAAGAACCTCCATCGGAGGCTCTTTACCGAGATCAGTGTAGCGGTGTGTCAGACTGACACACCACACCACCGATCGCCGCGATGCGCGCCCCCACGGGAGTGCGGCGGCTGTTATCCTGCAGGACGTCAATAGACGCCCAGTCAGGATAACACAACCACCGCCCGGCCGTCATTTTGCTCTAGGCCGGGCGGGAAGTGGTTAAATTGGTAGCCACCAGTAGACCCAAATGAAAGAGCGAACTCAATAGAATAAAAATTAAATTGTTTCCTAATTGCAATCCGGGTACGTTTTTGAGTACTCAATATACAGTATAAGTACAAAATTAGTTTCTTCTGTCTCTTCCCCTCTTTAACTCTATTGTCCCATGAGCAATATATACAACATACTTAATTTTTGGATGTTGGTGTATAAATTACTTTTGAATATGTACCGTATATACTCGAGTATAAGCCGACCCGAATATAAGCCGAGGCACCTAATTTTACCACAAAAAACTGGGAAAATGTATTGACTCAAGTATAAGCCTAAGGTGTCCATCTGCATGCCTCACTGTGCCTCACTGAGCATCACTGTGTCCATGCCCATGTCTCACTGTGCCTTACTGTGCCCATGACTCATCGTGTCCATGCCTCACTGTGCCCATGCATCACTGTGCCCATGCCTCACTGTCATTGTGCCCATGCCTCACTGTGTCCATGCCACACTGTGCCCGATCTCCCTACCTGATCTCCTGCGCTGTGTGACTAGACTGACATTTAACATGGGAGTCTATGGGGTGCCCGGATTTGAAAAATCGGTGCTCCCCGGACGTAGGTCCCCCGGGCAACAAACTTTGCACACTTGTAGAGGGATCAGGCCCACAAAGGTGGATATGGACACAGACTTGAGTATAAGCTGAAGGGGGGCATTTTCAGCACAAAAAAATGGGCTGAAAAACTCGGCTTATACTCGAGTATATACGGTATATATGTATTTGCATACTGTAATGTATATTGTATTTTTTAGTACCAATAGGATCACCTGAGGAAGCTGTCTAGCAAAATGCGTAGCGATCCCTCGGTACCCTGATTTCCTGCGGGGGCCCCGATATGTAGGACCTTCTCTATAGACCAACCACAAAGTCCATCATATCCATGGGCATACCCACAGGTTCTTTTGTAAATATTTAGGACACATCTTTTTTGGCACAATACCATGTATATACATTGAAATACTTGTTTTCTATGTTTGTTTTTTATAATGGTTTTTACATGATGATAAATAAATTAGAATTTTCTTTCTATTGAGTGCTCTCTTTCATTTGGGTCTACTGGTGGCTACCAATTTAAAGTCAATATCCACCTTTGGGTTTTTTCTTTCTGTATCCATACTAGTTAACAGATTTTTTTTTCTTTTGGGATAAAGGTTTTACATGAATAAATAAAAGCTGATTATATAAGCACCCCTGCCAGTGTTAAATGGTTTGTCTCATCCATGTAAACTGATACATTCTGCTGGAGAGCTTGAGCTTTTGAAAAACGAACATACTTGCTGGCTTAATCACCAGATAAAAATAGAAGAAAGAAAGCCTACAAAAGAACATTAATGCAGCAATCACATCTAATGCCGCGTACACCCGATCGGAATTTCCGTCGGAAAAACCTTGGATGGTTTTTCCGACGGAATTTCGCTCAAGCTTGGCTTGCATACACACGGTCACACAAAAGTTCTCTGAACATTCGACTGTCAAGAACGCGTGACGTACAACACTACGACGAGCCGAGAAAATTAAGTTCGATGCTTCCGAGCATGCGTATGAATTTTGCGCGTTGGAATTGCATACAGACGAACGGAATTTCCGATAGGAACTTTTTCTGTCGCAAAAATAGAGAACCTGCTCTTAATCTTTTGCTGGCGGAAATTCCAACAGCAAAAGTCCAATGGAGCATAAACACGGTCGGAATTTCCGACCAAAAGCTCACCTCTGACTTTTGCTGGCGGAATTTCTGATCGTGTGTACGTGGCATTAGAAATAGTAAGTTGCCATATAATAAATGTTTGCTTTTAGGTTTAATACCTTTTGATTCAGGGGACCCAAATAAGAAAATTGTTATTGTTACCATAGTGGAACCCAAGATAATTATTACCAAGATTACAGCAAATCCAAACAAAGAGTAATACCAATGGGCCATATACTATCTTGTGGATGCTTTTCACGATTTTTGTAAGCTTTGGTGGAAAATCTTCCTTAACCACTTAAGCCCCGGACCATTTGGCTGGCCAAAGACCAGGCCACTTTTTGTGATTCGGCACTGCGTCGCTTTAACTGACAATTGCGCGGCCGTGCGACATGGCTCCCAAACAAAATTGATGTCCTTTTTTTTCCCACAAATAGAGCTTTCCTTTGGTGGTATTTGATCACCTCTGCGGTTTTTATTTTTTGCGCTATAAACAGAAATAGAGCGACAATTTTGAAAAAAAGCAATATTTTGTACTTTTTGCTATAATAAATATCCCCAAAAAATATATAAAAAAAAATATATTTTCCTCAGTTTAGGCCGATACATATTCTTCTACATATTTTTGGTAAAACAAATCGCAATAAGCGTTTATTGATTGGTTTGTGCAAAAGTTATAGCGTCTACAAAATAGGGGATAGTTTTATGGCATTTTTAATAATATTTTTTTTTACTAGTAATGGCGACGATCTGCGATTTTTATCATGACTGCGACATTATGGCGGACACATTGGACACTTTTGACACTATTTTGGGACCATTGTCATTTTTACAGCGATCAGTGCTATAAAAATGCACTGATAACTGTAAAAATGACACTGGCAGTGAAGGGGTTAACCTGTAGGGGGCGCTGAAGGGGTTAAGTGTGTCCTAACTGTAGGGGGGGTGGGCTGTGTGTGACACGACACTGATCACCGCTCCCGATTACAGGGAGCTGTGATCAGTGTCCTTGTCACTAGGAAGAATTGTGAAATGCTTGTTTACATCAGCATTTCCCGTTCTTCCTCTCCGTGAGACGATCACAGATATCCCCGCGGACATCGAGTCTGCAGTCCCCGCGGCCCGACTCACAGAGCTCGCAGCGGGCGCGCACGCGGCCAGCGGTGCGTGCGCGCCCACAATGACGGCTCTTAAAGGAGACGTGTATATACTACGTCCATCTGCCCGGCGGTGCCATTCTGTCGACGTATAAGTGCGTGCGGCGGTCCTTAAGTGGTTAAACTTCTTTTTAAGGATCTTTTTGACAATTAGCATCAGGGTCTCTTCTCCAAACTGCTGTGTCTGTGTAATTCACTCTAGTTCCTCATACATTTCTGTGCTGTCAGTCATATTAGTTTAATTATTTCACAGGTTTTGAAGGGATAATGGTGTCATGGGTGGGATAAAGGATTATATTGTAATCCAATAGAAATGAACACTCTCTGTGATACATGAACTTTATAAGCAACATCTTAGATTAAGGCAGGGAGGGATTTGAAATATAGATAAAGTGTGCATGCCCTAGTGTTTTCACACTTGGATGAACTAGGCTGTATTTACTATACATTCATGTCACAAACACGTCTCCAACCCAATTTGGGTCCTGAACCATAATTTAAGGAACACTTTGGGGACCTTACCAACAACTGACTGGCTGAAAGGTGGTACTCTTGGTGTTCTTGTTTAAGGGAAATGATAGTACATATATATATATATATATATATATATATATATATATATATATATATATATTTATATACAGTGCACACGTATTCTGGCATATTATTGTAGTATTTTTCCTTAACGTCATTTTTGACTGTGAAGCCTCGTACACACGGCCGAGAATCTCGTCGTAAAAAACACGTCGTTTTTTTCTACGAGATCCTTGGACAAGAAACTTGTCCCGGGCCGAGTGTACACACGCTCATTTCAAAGAACCCGCGGTTCTTTGAATGGAGCGAACGCGGTGACGTAATTGAATACGACGAGCATGCGCTCGTCACATTCGATGCCATCGCCGCCATCTTTGTACACCCTATCCTATGCCTAGGAAGCTACCGCGCATGCGTCAAAGTCATTTCGAGCATGCGCGGGCTTCCCGGAGGACAGGTAAGTGTACACACACACACAATTTTCTCGTCGAGAAACAGGCTGACAAGAATCTCGACGAGAAAATAGAGAGCAGGTTCTCTATTTTCTCGTCGAGATTCTAGTCGGTTTTCTTGACGAGAAACCATACACACGAACGAATTTCTCGGCAAGAAATCTCTGCCAGCAAGTTTCTTGCTGGTTCTTGCCGAGAAACTCGGTCGTGTGTACGAGGCTTAAGATGTTTACGTGCTTGTCCTTTCATAATTATATTATTGAATTAAATATGTATCAGCCACTACATAGAGCTCTCAGTGGCTCAGTGCAATTAGTGCCTTTCTGCTATTGAGCTACTGGCGTTAGATTGTCAGCCACGTTGTTTGACTGATTCAAGGACTTGCACATGAGAAGGTGCAGTAAAGCACAATCACAAGGTATACAAGTAAACACAAAGCTATGTTAATTGACTTTCCCGGCAGCAGCCCAGATAGTGCCAGTTACCTGTATTAAATTTAGGTGGGAACCTAGCCAACCTCCATGAAAGCCTTTGACACTGGGGTGACTCTTCTGTTCTTAGAGAAATTTTACAAGTGAATAACAGCACAAATGCCTATTAATTAGGCTGCACTATAATAAAAATAACGAAAGAGTTGAGATTCCGATTGCAGCAGATGCCCATTTCAACATTGTTCTCTTTTAAAGCTGTAGTAAACTCTGCTTGTTCACTTTTACCTATAGGTAAGCTTATAAGAAAAAGCCTACCTGTAGGAAAAATTCATATCTCCTAAATGTTCAACATTTAGGAGTTACTCGCATGTTTTGCATCCGGTGACATCAGTGATGCATGCGCACAATGAATGTGCCATCAATCCAGAGCTCTGTGCCGCAGTCGTGACTCCTGTGTGCATGTATGGGAGTGATGTCATTGCAGCTCGGCCATTCAATTGGCCAGAGCCTGTGAACCCGTAAGGAATATGCAATGCATACTAGTGTATTATGATCTTAACTTGCAGGAAGACCGTAAATTTTTTTTCTTGTACTAGACTTTACTTTCGCTTTAAATAAAAAAGGTCTGTAAAAATATGAAACATTTCTTTCTTCAGTGACAGAACATTTATTACAACAAGAAAAGGTACTTAAGCTTTAAATATCAAAGCCTGTGTGCTTATAGTCTCCAAGGATGTAAATCCAGCCCTATGCACAAATCCGAAATACTGGCACAACTGCAACAAACTTTTCTTTAGGATTGTAAAGTACAGCTTACCTAGCTGCATGTCCCAAGAGGAGACTGATTTAGGATTAGATGCTCATATATTGGACCTTGTGTGAGCAGAAGGGAAGACAAAGCAGACATGAATGCAGCAAAGTACTGTTGTAACTGACGGGGCTCCCAAGATGGGAACATTAACAGCCTTTGTTTTTTAAGACGAGTTCTTTTATATGTGGCAAAATATGAGAAAGACCTAATATCAGTAAAACACTTACTCCATTGTATTTATCAACTAATATTTATTTTATAGCACTGACTTATTCTAAAATGCCAACAGAGAATATATAATGATCAACAATAAATTGATCATCTCAAATGAGGTTTCGCCTGAAAATGATCATTTGGGAAACAGCAAAGTAAAGATTAATTTGTCAAATTTGATTGACTTTATTCCCAGTGCTGATCATACTCTACCAACAAAACAGATCAAATATTGATCGCAATAGCCAATTCGTGTAAATTAATTCTGAAAGATACATTTATTTATTTTTCTTATTGAAATGTCCTTACATACATTGTCAGCACTAGATCTCCGCTATGGTTGCGCTGATAGACATTTTAGTACCAGTTTAGTTGGAATTTTGTTGACCTACTAATAGAGTTTTTTTATGGTGGAAAAAACGTCACATGGAAACCCGCACAATCGTGGACAGAGCACACACGTGTGCAAGGGCCAATTGTTCATTACTAAGCCAAAATGCTATGCAAGGTGTAAGAATATAATAAATCTTTTCTAAAAGATTGGCAAAACACAGTTATTAGCAAGATGGTCTTACAGCACTGGGATGCTGGGTTCCATTTCCCATAAAGCGGAGTTTCAACTACATTAACCAATTTTCAGAATATATATATTTCATGAGGCAATCACATTGTTCATCTATGTTCACCTACTTTGTTTGAATCCGCCGTCGATCACCCGAGTATTAGCAAAAAGACACATTTAAAAACGGTTCTCGGACGTTCTCATTTTGTTTGTTGGCATGTGAAGCCCACAAGTACTTACTTCCTGGATACAGTGATGATCTGCGACCATCATGCACTGTTCCGTCCCGCCCCATTCTCGCGCATGCGCATTGTAGCCGCACCGCAGCGCCGTCAACCTCTCGTGTTTCCATCACAACGGGGCGGCGTCTTTGGAAGTGCCCGCCCCGTTGTGATGGCAACGAAGAAAACAAAAACACTGCAACAAGCTCCTCGGGGAAGCGCACTGACTCCTGGAAAATGATGACACACATTTCCCAGGAGCAGTAGCGAGCGGAGGCGCCAACGGAAATGACGACAGGAACCGAGGTGATGAAGAAGGCAGATTTCATGGGACCACATAGCAACAGCTATTTCAAGGTGAGTAAAAAAAAAAAATCCAAATGTTTTTTATTTTATTTATTATATGCACAATAATGGCAGATTTTTATTTTTTTTAAGGGAACTCCACTATAAAGTGGTTGTAAATCTCAGTCATGAAATCTGAGCAAAGCACATACAGTATATTTGCAGTGTTTACTTATGTCTCTCCAAAACTCTAATGCCTCGTACACACGACCGGTTTTCCCGTCGGAAAAACTGCGATGAGAGCTTTTGGCCGGGAATTCCGACCATGTGTATGCTCCATCTGACTTTTTCCCACAGGAAAACTGGCGGAAAAAAAAGGGAGCAGGATCTCTTTTTTTCCCATCAGGAAAAAATCCTAGTGGGAAAACCTCTCGTCTGTATGCTTTTCCGATGGGAAAAAAAAATGCGCATGCTCGTAAGCATAGAACTTAATTTAGTCGGTTTGTCGTATTCTTTTAAGTCACCGCGTTCTTGGCAGTCAAAAGTTCACCGGACTTTCGTGTGACCTTTTCTATGCAAGGCAAGCTTGAGAGGAATTCTGTCGGGAAAACCATCAGTTTTTTTTTCCGACGGGAAAACCGGTCGTGTGTACGGGGCATCAGTGTCGTTTCTCTCTGGTGCTTTGTTCCTCTGTTATCAGTATGAGTCACTTCTGAGAAGTTTTCCGGACACATGAGATAAATTTGTGTTTGGGGGGAGGGGGGAGAGTTTAGAACGGAGCTTGTCTATTCACAACACAGTTCTTCTGCTGTGTGGAGGGGAGGTGTTCCTTTCCTCCAATCAGCTCTCACACACTGTAACTGCAACCTCTCCTCCTCCTCCTCTGTGCTGATGACAGATGAAGACATTTTTTTTAACCCGATCTGTACTTTTGAAGGGGTGTAGAGGAGAGAAGACTGCAGATAAACAAGTAAAACTTATGTAGGGAGATTTGTTTCATCTCTGTGCATCATCTGAGGCTGTTCACTTCACTGGGGATATGTGAGGGTTTACAACCACTTTAAAGTAGTTGTAAACCCTGTTGGTTTTGGTAAGGGTTCCCCAAGAGCTTAAACTTATTATAGGGGTTCCTCTTGGGTAAAAAGATTGAGGAAGACTGCCTTAACTGAATAACATTAATTTGCTATGTACACTGTGTATCATAAACAATTGTTGGTCTATTCCAGTCTAATGTGTGTTGAAATGAACACTTAGGCTCCTTTCACACTGACACGTTTTTCAGGCGGTTTAGCGCTAAAAATAGCGCTGCTATACTACCTGAAAAAATCGTGCCCTGCAGTCTTCAGTGTGAAAGCCCGAGGGCTTTCACACTGAAGCAGTGCGCTAGCAGGACCGCTCCAAAAGTCCTGCTAGCCAGATCTTTGCAGTGGTGAAGGAGCGGTGTGTTTACCGCTCCTTTACCGCTGCTGCCCATTAAAAGCAATGGGAAACCACTGTAATACCACCGGCAGAGGCGCATTGCCGGCGGTATTAACCATTTTTCGGCCGCTAGCGGGGGTTAAAATGACCCCGCTAGCGGCCAAATATTGCGGTAAAAACAACATTATAGCGGCGCTAAAATAGCGCCGCTATACCACCAGCGCACCTCCCCGCCCCAGTGTGAAAGGGCCCTTTATTCTGCAGTTGACAGGGTGACAGCACCAACAGCCATTAGGGAGACAGGGATAGAGTGTTCTTATTCTATAACAAGAAGTAAAGTCCAAAGCTTTTTTTTTTTTTGGAGGGGGGTTTCTCTCACCATGTAAGACTAATTTGATAGGATAAATAAAGACAAATTACATGTATACACGTCACTGTAATTTGACTGTATACATTTTCACAAATAATATAACCAGGAAGTGCAATCAAAATGAGTCTGCTTTCTCACTACCCTCTACAGTCCACCAAGCACAAGAGGAATTTTGATGCCTGTGTATTATTTGAGCAACAGAGAGGCTTGTGACTTTCCTCTGCACCTCTGTAGTCCATTATTTCTGTATATTTTTTCAGCAAATGTCTACAGGTAGCTAGACAAGCCAAAATAAAAAAATAAAAAATGTAATTGTCCAAAGGTATTTCCGCATATATTAACCTGCAGATGCCCTGTAGTAGTTTATGGCCATTACTTCAGGCATTCCTTTGATTATCACTTTTGTGTTTGTTTTTCAGTACTTATGATCATTTAATTTCATGTTTTTCCAAGTTAAAATACATATATTTAAAGACTTAGCAGTTTCTTAGTTATTCCAGAGCACATGCGAAGTCCACATCCCATTGTTCAGATATGAGTGACATAAATCTTAAAGCACAAGCCAGAGAGCTCAATAACACAGTCAGACGCTGAGCAAGCTGTTTTCTCTTCTCTCCTCCAACTAAAACCAAACTATAAGCATACTGCTAGCTTCTCCGGGGTGCTTTTTGCTAGGAGGCAAAACAGACTGTTGAATTTAACAAATACAGCCGCCAATGGGTTAACAAATATTAGCAGCCCAGAATTCTAAGAACAGATTGTTGCAGTTTTAGCGCTGTCTGAAAATCACTGCAAAATTAAAAATGTGGCGCTTCAAAATCGAAAACTTGATATATTACTCTTAACAGAGCATGAACTTTATCCATGTTTTAGAGGGTTACAAGTCAACAAACCCCCTTGCAATGTACTGCAGACAAAGCTGCATCCAGGAGAATTACTGCGTTTCTTCAGCAGTAGCCAATTGCCCAGATGCATAAAGCAGGTGGGAATTTCAACGCAGCAAAGGCTCTACTGGAAGACACAGCATTGATTTGAGTCCCTGTTCACAGTCTGCCATGGCAGACTCTTGATTTAAATAGCTCTCCATGGGTTGCCTGCAGCCCTGATTATTACTGAAACCAGGTTAGCTGGCATCATTGTAGAAGCTGGGAATAGATTCTATTCAACAGAATAATACAAAAAAAAAAAAAGACACAAAAAGATAAGATCTGCTGAATGATGGAACTGGAATATTTCCTATATGCAGCCTCTTTGTGATACTTTAAGAATTCAGTATCTGAACTAATTTAAACTGAATTCGTACACAGCACAATGAGAACAAAGTCCTCTTACACCAGAAAAGGTGTTGGAATGCAGCAAAACACCAAACTATGACCACATTTCACAATGGCACCATCCCAGGTTCTTTATAATGCCAACACAGGGGCTCCTAGGTATATAGGCGCCATGGGTTTTCCTTTTAGAAATGACCATAGGCAAACAGTGAGCAGACAGCATGAGCTGGAGAGGATCTGCAGTGTTCAGAAGTCTGTGTGGAATTTTAATCTATGGATGCTGCAATGCCAAAAAGAACCAGCAGCCTCCCCAAAGTTTATTGATAAATAGCCTGCTACAAAAACACATGGACATTCAACACTGTACAAAGAGCCAGCTAGTCCATGGCACTGTCATGGCACATATCACCTACATCTGGACTAAAGTTGAAGTTCCAACATGCAAAGATGAACGGAGTCTGTTTTGTACACAGTAAACAGTTGACAGAGGCAAATGTATCCCAAATGGAATACAAACCAACAAGTTCTAGCGATGGCGTCTTATACCTTAGATGTACTGGAACTGTACTTTATTGAAATGACTGCCTTTGTTTCTGTTCTTTGTTGCTAGTGCTAGTGTAATGATGTTTCTTCTATTATTTTGATGTAGAACTTCCTTACATACTGAAATGTCCATCATCTACAACAGTCAATGGGGATTATTTGGTACTACAATGCATAGAGCAGCCCCAACTCTAACCCAGAGCAACAAGATACCAGTTTTATCTAGTGTAGTGTATTTAAACAAATAAAAGGTCATCTGTGATTGGTTGCCATGGGCTATTTCACTTCACTGCACTTTGCACCAATATATGAAATAAAACAATGAATTTTACTAATATACATTATTGTAGTACGAAGATACCATGCATACAAAAACGAAGGCAGGAACTAGTCATAAAGTAACAGCCATAACCATATATTCTTTGTAAAAGTAAGAAAATTAAGTGTAGTTTTTTACTATAGATTATCAAGCGTTTACTTATATCTACTTATATGTGGTTTGGGTTGAAAAACAAAAGGGAGCAATACAAGTAAACCTGGAAAAGTGCACTTCATATTATTTTTCTTGATGTTGCATGCTGTCTGGATATGGGTAATGTCATGAGAAACCATATAAAGTGTCAAGTTTTTATTTTAGTTAAAAATCATAAAAGTCAAATATAAGCAGTATCTCTCTACAGATCTGTACTCGCAGATATACACATGTCTTCTTTCTTGTCCCTATATATATATATATATATATATATATATATATATATATGCATCTGTCTATAACTGTATGAAGCAAGTTAGCTGTCAGGCACTTCCTTCTCTGAAACATGCAGGACTTTTAAATTAGGTCAATCAGTGTGAAGACGTCTGCATTGGAAGACTACTGTATGATACAAAACAGGCTACCCATACTCCAACATAAGATGCAAGCCTATACAGCATCAGACTATGAAATAGTGCATAGCTAGCTCTATAATTAGCAAGCCTATACACAAACAACATGCAGACAACACCGACCATACAACAGAAAAAAAATCCACTTTTTTTTTTTGCTCCTTTATCACTGCAGAACAGAAGACTGTGTAAAATCTACCTTAATTAGCCTGCAATGATTAAATGACTGTCAATTTTCAGCTATTTACAATGGCAAAAAAAATGCCAGGCAAGTTCTATTGTCTAGACAAAAAAAAAAAAAGCAGCCATTGCTAGCTAATTTTAGCTCTGGTAGACTTTGCTACTACTAGGTACATTAGTTTCTCTCCGTACAAGCTTGAAGGAACAACTGCAATATATCAATAAGCTGGAAGTTAAGATACATGCAACTTATAGTAGAAGGGCAACATGCAAACCTTTTAACATAGCCTGCAATTAGAAGTAAAAGTCACTTCCCTCAATTTGCTGTATTTACCTGATGCTGAAAGGAAAAGGAAGGTCAATCAATTAGGTAACAAAGTCCAAAATCGGACACTTTTTTTTTAGTAGGCCATGATGGGATAAGCAATCATTTTAGAAGCAGACATCCCGACTCCCCACTTAAGAGATGCACCAAGGAAAATTGACAGACCTGTTCCATGACAACTAAACTCTTGTAATGTGTTTGAACGCCCTCCGTTCCTCTTCATTCATCCAATCAACTTTCCTCCGCACCTCTTCCTTCAGCTGATGAGACGAGACAAGAGCACCTCTCATCTGTATGCTAATTATTGTGCCACATGGACAATAGTAATGATGTTTTCAGACAAGGAAGTAAGCGACCTGAAGTCAAGGCTAGCTAGGAGGAGGCTGACTCGCCGCTAAAGGCTGAGAATGAATGGGCAAAGTGCGTTCAAGGCTGAAGCTGAAGCATTGACTGTATCCTCTGTGATGAGAGCGGTAGACAGTCTGCGAGGCAATGGGCTTGGAAGCTTAGCTGTGTAGTATGCATGAAGCACCAACTCCCTCAGAGACCACATTACTGCTGCAGAACAGCATCATTCAGTAGTATATTGCTGACTTACCCGGTCTCACACTGACATCCTCAGAGAAGAGCAAGACATGTCCATTCCCCAAATCCTATCATGTGGGTGCACTTCAGTGCCGAGCTGTAGAATTTGCCAGCTCTGCCTCTGGATTAAACAAATGATCTCCAACTCTTCTTGCTTATTGGGCTGCTGAGCACAGTCAGACAAGTATAGGGATGTACTGTATGCTTTAACATTGTACCCACAGGCCCCTAAATCTCCAGAGCAGACTGGGTAGCGTGTGCAGTACTGTATATATTGTAATAGATGGGAACTCAGCATCATAGCCTGCTGAAGCTTTGAGCTGTTATTTTATTTCTCTTTTCTTTGATTCTTACATATGACTGGGTTTATGTAATGAAGGCATTAAGGCTAATGGAAAGAAGTGCTTAAGAGCTTGCATGAGAAATAATTCAATATGCCATACATTATATTATCTCAAATAGTTTCAGATATATACAATGCATGATTAATCAGAGGCAAAGTTTTTTTTCAAAAATAAAAATGGTATGATTAATCTATCAGCCTTATTTCAATACAGAATGATAGGGGGCACAGCTGGGAGCTGATCAGGGCTTCCTGGCATAAGAGCATAGGGGGATGTCTAATATAACTTATGTAATCTGTCTAGAAGCAGAAAACGTGACTGCCATTAAGTCACATTGTGTTTCCTTAGCCAATCGCATACATTCCGTCAAATTACAAAATTGTAAACAGCTCGGGATCTTCTTCCAGGACTGCCTGTAAGACATATTTACCTTTGCCGCTCTGCTGCTGCTGCTAAGAACACAAGGCCGACTATTCTATAGTCTATACGGTGGCTAGACAACATAGGGCACTGCAGCTGTTGCAGACCTCCAGCTACCACCAACTGCAGCCAGCCAGTGGCTGATCATCTCTAGTAATGCTACAGGACAGTATATTACCATAACTAAGGTGCAATTCCGGTTTCACATTCATGATTAGGATAACCGGTGCCTATTTTCATAGGATAATGCAATAAAAAACAGATGTCAAATTACATTTCTCTGCAACACATCTGCATTCTACATTATCCCTGCCCTGAGCAAGCCAGTGTCACTTTTAGGACAGGCGTTAGGGCAATCATCAACTTTTGAAAAAGTTCCCTAAAGTGTTAATATACATTAGCAAAAACAAAGAACAATTCTGCATTATCAACCCTCAAATGTTTTTATAGATCATAGCAACCAACAAATGGCAAACAGACATGCCAGTAATCCTAAAAGAAAGGACAACTATATTATTAAATGAATGAATGAATGAAAGAAAGGACAACTATATTATTAAATGAATGAATGAATGAAAGAAAGGACAACTATTTTTTTAAATGAACTGACTAAAAAGAGAAAGTGCTTATTTATAATCTTCTATAGCAAATTTTCTATAGATGATTTTCAAAGGACTGCCAAAACTATAAGTCTCAACTCAGCTCTATGCATTGTAAACAGGAAACTGATGATGATCCAGAAATAGAGATCTGCAATTAGTCACACAGTCTGTCAGTTGTTGAGGAACTATAGGACCCAGCATTCTCTAGCGGTGGGCACTCCAGGCACCCCAAGTTAAATATAAAGGTTTGAAAGGGGCTTTTCACTCTTTTGTAATAGGTCAGTACATAGTCACTGTGGATATTCTAATATCTGTCATTTCAAAAGGGTGATTCCAAGACACTATGGTTTACCATACATCAAATAAATTCCATTTAGCACATGATTTTTTAATAATAAGCACTAGCAAAACACTACTTGACAATAATGTGACTGCAAGGCGTTTGACTTACTTCTAAAAATATCCACAAATACATGTGTGTGGATTAGAGGTAGGACTGCATAAAGGACATATAAACAATGGTAAGTTTGAGGGGAAACTGTGGCAGAAGAGGAGCAAAGTAAATTAAAAAAAGAACTATAAAAATATACACAAAATAAAACTGCATTTTACAAGTGCTACATTGTGGGTTTTGAACAAAACCATATGGTAATGACGTATTAAACTATAAATATAATAATACAACAACCCAACTTCAGTTGGCTATTGCATTACACAAGAGTAAATCTTTTTTCCAGAATGACATGTTGTATAAATGGTACACAGACTATGCATGCTTTTTAATGGTGGAGATTCGCTATTTAAATGAAGGGCTAATAAAAGTTTCAAATAGCATAAGGTGGAAACTTGCATGTTGTTGTATACTTAATAAAATATAGAGATCTGGATCTGGTGGAAGTCCCTAAGACATGATCCTTGGAAATAAAGAAACATATATAGTATGCTAAGCTAAAAAAAAAAAAAAAAAAAAAATTGTCAGCGAAAGAACATTGGGCTAAACATATAAATTAGGTATAGTAAACAAGTATATGTCCAGCGACTGGCAAACTACAAGTCCTGCATGTCCTGAGAGCTTTTTTTTTTTCTTGAATAGATACGAAGCTAAAGATCTTTTACAAATGATACAATTAATAATTCTCATAGCAGTCATAATGACAACTTGAAATATTATCAGAGAAGACTTCAATAAGACGTAAGTAAGTAAAAAAGCAGTGTGCTACTAGTAATACATATTAGCCATACCAGCCAATCAGAATTCATCTTTCACTGATGTGTCAAGCGTAAAGTGAAATCTGACTGGTTGTCATGGGTTAACACACGTTGCACACTATTGATTTTTTTTTTTTTTTTTGCTATTTTATTCAGTGAGCCTAAATGATATAAAATAATGACATTCATTCATATAGCAATTGTTTATAGTCAGTCACCCCATAAACAAGAAAAAGCCCTGCTATACACTGCTGAAGCTGTCTATGCCTGCCTATGCATTCAGCACTGGACAGCTCCTGGTGCTGAAACAGGGAAAAGTCAACCACAGCAGAGACTAACAAAGTAGACAGAAGAGAGAAAAAAATACCAGCAAAATAGAAAGAGGTGGCAGTGTCTCCGTCTGAATGGCACTGTCTACAGAACAATGGCAGCCAACTCCAAATCCTACTATAATCACATTAATGAGATTAATCAGTGAATTAGCAGCAGTCAAATGTCAGGGTGGCAAGGCAGAATCTAAGCTTGGTAATTAACTTTTTCTTTCTTTTTTTTTGTTGTTGTAGGATGGGGTTATAGATTCAATGTCTTATCACTCAGGAATAGTTTAACATACCACCTCAGAATCTAAAACTTACGATAAACACACATGAAATTGTGCTATATCAGTATTGTAGAACAACATATAATAATATATCAAGTAATAATCATCATGTCTATTTATTAAATGAAAATACTGAAAAAGTTAACTCATAACTGCAATGTATAAAGAGCAATAAAATAAAGACACCAGTCCTTCTCTATTATTTGGCAAAGCACCCAATAAACCAGATAATTGGCTCTTTAAAACTGTGCAGCCTGAAAGACAATGACATAATAATATCCCATTTCCTCCGGACTTGAGGTTCCTGAATTGGTATAGAACAACAAAGATTTAGGAGGAAAAAAAAAAAACGAACCCCTCTACTTTGAGATTGATTGTGTCAGTGAATCCATCAGTCTTCATTATAACTTAGATGACATGTTTTCCCTAGCTGCTATTGGTCAATACAAAGAGATACCATACAAGTATCATTCATCACTTTAACTTCGCTCTGTATTAGTGTAAAGAAAATTAAATAATATAACAGAGTAAATAAAAGTAAACTGAATCTGTAAAATTTAAAAAAATAAACTACAGTCTTTAAGTTAGTTTGAATCAGTTTATTAAACTCTCATTTGCTAAAAACAATAAAAAGTTTACTGACTGTTCCATGCTGGTTAGCAGAATCTAAGGTATATAAAATAAAGTAGCTGGTGTGCATATATATGAATATATATATATATATATATATATATATATATATATAAAAATATAAATATAGATATATATATATATATATATATAAATATATATATATATATATATATATATATATATATATATATATATATATATATATATATATATATATATATACACATTATTAATTACACTACTGCTCAACTACTGCTACAGTATAATATAATTATGCAGCTAGTATGTTTTCAAGCTACTTTCTGAAAACGATATATATAATACTATTATTATACAACTACTGTTATCATATCATGATGTAGTTGGCACTTTTTCAAGCTACTTTCTGAGAACAAATAAATGCAAAAAATAAAACAAAAAAAAAAACTGCAATAAGACTTTAATATATGGTAAATTTCACCGCTAAAGTTTAGTTTAAATGCTCAAAATCACAGAAGCACCATGAAATGCATGCACGCATACACAACAGCATGGATCAACAAGAGTGAATTATGATATCAAAGTTAGCCATGTCACGAGTACTCTACTTAAACGTCATCTAACACGTTTGCTAAGCTAAAGTAGATTAAACAATAGTAAGAATGAGCATACCATAAGAAAACTAGTGTCCTTCCTCCACCAATATCTGTATTAGGAGCCCATATTCCATGTAAGAAGAGGGAAAAGACCATCCAGAAGCCAACAGGGGAAATCTCTGTCTCGTCCTCTTTTAGTGTGTGTGTGTGTGTGTCTCTCTTGCTCTCTCTCTCTCACTCTCTCTTTAGTGTGTAGAAGCTTAGGGGAGAAAAATGTCGCCCTGGCAGGAATGACAAATGCAGTACGATAGGCTAGCAGGCCTCAGGGATCTGCTTCAGTTGCACACACATCCTCTAATGCACGCACTCCCACTCATGCTCTCTATAGGCTTTTTTCACATTTTTTTTCACCAGCTCTAAATCCCCGGCATATGACCTTCTGTTAAATAGATAAAAAAAAAATTGCTTATCAGTCATGCAAATGAGCCTGAATTCATTTTCCACAACAGATGGCCTCATAGATAATGATGATGGAAGAGAGAAAATTGAATGTCTCTCGCAAGGTGGCCATAGCAACCGAGTGCAGAATAATATCAATAATAAGCTGGCTGCATAATAAGGTTGTCAATCCCACGAATCAAAGTCTCCTGCTAAATCAGGTATACCACCCCAACCCCGTTATTTGTTAAGTCTACACTTAGACGTGATATATTTTCACCTTGGGGGCTACAAGAGGAAGGCGCTGCTGGGATTATTTTTAACCCTCTGTGTTTCAAGGTAGATGAGGAAATACTGGGAAATAGATCAAGCTGGTTCAATGAGGAGACAAGCAATGCGCAAAATGTGGAGTGTGGCAACCCATAGCAACCGCTGATCTGACGTAAGAGGAGCTGAAATTGTCATGGTCACTGCACTTAGCAAATGGTCATTGCACTGACTTATGGAATAAACCTATGTGCTTATTTGTATTTTAAAAGGAAGGGAGTTTAGAATGTATGGATGCTGTACATGCTGGGATACATAATAGTCCAGCTGAACAAAATATCGTAATCCCCCCACAAAAAAACAACAAAAAAAAACACAATCAGGATTACTCTGTGTTCAATGTGGTTATCATGTCTCTATGTGAGATCTAATTTGATTTGCAAGCCTGGATATCACAAGAGGGATGCAGCAGACAGTGGAATCATCTGCGTCTGGTTGCCTCGTGGTAATGAAAGGGTTATCCCATGTAATGATATTGTGAAGCTCTGGGTCTGCAGTCTGATGTGCTCATTGACTAGGCTGCCTATCCTTCCCGTGTCAACCTGCTTCCAGTCTCTGTGATGTGGAATACTGCAGTGAGGCAGGAGCAGCTCCCACCTAGGCTCCCAGGGGGCTGTCCTGCAAAATGAATCAGCAGCCATCCTGAGCAGACTGATTAAAATGAAAATGGCAGGGCACATGTCTGGGCGGACCTCGGGTTCAGCCTTTCTGCCTGTCTGGCAAGCATGCTCAATATAGCTTTTGCTAATAATGGCTTTATGCCTAGACATTTTCTGCTCTAAGCTGCAGTCCCCAAAGCTCTTTCCCCAGGATTGTGGGAAAAAAACACTGAGAGATCGCAGCAGAAAAAGCACCGCATGCATATACTGTAGGTGTGTGTGATATTTGTATGCACATGTTATATTATGGCATAACTGCATGGGCACTTATCTACTTTTGCTGTATGTATGCTCATATATATATTATATATATATATATATATATATATATATATACATATATATATATATATATAGATATAGATATAGATATAGATATAGATATATATTAGGGCTGTTACTGATTAAAATTTTCGTGTTCGATTAATCGTTTTTTTTTTTTTTTTAATCGATTAATCTACTAATTTTGATTAATTATAACGCACACAGATCCAACTACTTTTAGCTGATCTCCTTGCAGGCCGATTCCCAGTGCAGCTACCAACCACTGGAAAAATCGATAGCAGGATGCAAAAAACACACAAAGGCAGCGCTCGATTGGAATAGCATTAAAACTTTTATAGTCTTCAAGTAGGTAACAAAATAAATATTGCACTGGAGATAAAATCGATGTAGCTACATAAACTGTAAAAATGGTGCGAGTAACACCAAACGGTAGCAAAAGCAGTCATAAAAACATGTAGCTAAGTATGATACTGGTATAAAAATGTGTACAACGATACCACTGCTGAATCCAGATGAGAAGGGGGTAGATGTAGATGTCCCGTGAAGGGAACTATCACAACTCCCAGTGGATGGCTGTAGAATCCATAGGTTGATAGAGGGAAGTGATAGAGGGAATTGTAACAGCCCTTGCGTGTGGCAGATAGTAAGGTCCCGCCGGCATGCAGATATGAAGGCACAGCAAAGGAGCCCTTCAGATGGACACGGCAAGCCCCGCCGGTGTCCGTGACGTCACCGGATCTCCCTGAAGACCCGGAAGCCAGGGGAGAGGTGAGTACCAATCAAAAGAATTTTGATCGATCAAAAGAATTTTGATCGATCAAAACAATTAATCGATTAATCGAGGAATTAATAGTTAATTTCCACAGCCCTAATATATATATATTACTGTAAATGCAAAGATTGATAAAGGTTGAGATAGATAGATAGATAGATAGATAATTGATAGACTATCATTGTTTATGTCTTGGTTGAAGTCTCTATGTGTGTATACTATATGCACAGGAGTATATAAGCGTATGCCCCTACAGTAGCCCTAATAAAAACAATACGTGCTCCCAAAACGTAACCTAGTAATGTGCGCACCTTAAATTAAACCGAATAATAGTATGTGGTCCTAAATGAAACCTAAAAATAATGTGTGTTCCCAAAATTAAACCTAACTATAATAATAAAGCAAAATCTTAATCCATTGCACATTAAAAGTGTGTAGCAGTCAGTAACCACTATCAATAGGAGTCTGCTTGTTAATACTGCCTATCTGTCTTTCTATCTA